>OW964564.2:12201123-17201123 GCA_943138885.2 Tholera decimalis
TACTCGATATCAGGGAGAAATTCATTCTTTAAACTAAACCTACGTCCAATAGATTTAAGGTTGAATTTATGTTGTTGGAATATGAATTGTATCGAATGAATTTTGATTTGTATTTTTTTGGACAGTTTTGTGTCGAGTTGCACTTGACCTTGGTGACACGTGCCCTACTTAACGATAATTCTTTGCCTTTTTAGGGTTCCGTAGCAGAATGGCAAAAAACGAAACCCTTATAGTTTCGACATGTATGTCCGTCTGTCCGTCCGTCCGTATGTCACGGCCATTTTATTCCGAAACTATTAGGACTATACATGTAAAACTTGGTAGGTAGATGTATTCTGTGAACCGCTTTCCGATTTTACGAGAAAATTTAACAAATATTCAAAATAAAGGGGGCTCCCCATACATGGAACTAAAACTGAAAATATTTTCTTTCATGAAACTTATACGTGTGTGGTATTTATAGACAGATCTTTAAAAATGACATTAATGTTTCTAAAATGACTTTTTCATAAACTTAATCGTTTAAAAGATATACGCTTCCAAAGTGGTAAAATGTGTACCCAACCCCCTCTAACTTCTATAATAATGAAGTGAAAAATCTAAAAAAACCATATGTTGTAGATATTAATATAAACTTTCAATCAAAATTGGTTTGAACGAGATCGAGTCAGCAGTTTTTGAGATACAGTATATTTTCTAAAACCGCAAATATAACTTTGTAATTCATACAAATACTATGAAAAACAAAGTTATTTGGCGTAGTTGTAAAAATTGTAAATAAGCTAGTTTTAAGAAATTTGTAAGGTTTTTTTTTTTTCAAATGAATATATTAAGTATATTATATTTATCATAGTTACAACGGAACCCTTCATGGTAAAGATGGGTTCGATATATCAAAACGTAACTTATATCGGATATGTGTTTATTATCATACCATATCGATATCTAAATATACATAACCGTTTTCACAAAAACTTCATCGAGTTATGGAGTTATGGTATATCCAAAGCGGAACAACGAGAAACGAGCTACGAATAACGAACAAAGCGCAAACTTCATATCGATATGACATCAAAGGTTTTTATATCGCTTTGTCTCTGTCTTACCATTCAATTTTTTACTGGCGTAAAAGTGATGAAGCGAATATTACGTAACTTCGGCTAGTAATTGGTTATTTGGTTAATAATAGTGCGTAATATCTATATCTTAACGCGCTAGCAATAAGGTCTACTTTCTATTTATTTAGTTGCAACAAAGATTCCATAAGTAAGCAACTTTCTATCTACTCGATATCAGGGAGAAATTCATTCATTAAACTAAAGTCTAAACCTACGTCCAACAGATTTAAGGTTGAATTTATGTTGTTGGAATAAGAATTGTATCGAATGAATTTTGATTTGTATTTTTTTGGACAGTTTTGTTTTGAGTTGCACTTGACCTTGGTGACACGTGCCCTACTTAACGATAATTCTTTGCCTTTTTTTAGTTTCATAGTTTGTATTTAGGTACTTATTGTAAATAAAAAGTAATATAAAACTTTTAGTTAGTATTAAATTAACTTTTAGTGTGTGTATAAAACTTTTAAATTAATATCGGTCTATAAGCAGTGTACATTTGTGTTAGTGTAAATAAATAAAAGATAATTAGGTATAAACAATGTCGCGTAAAACCAGTGAGATATGGACTCATTTTGATAAAAAAGACAATGCTGTTGGTGTAGCTGTGTGTAAATATTGCAATAACAAATTTTCATTTAAATCGACCACCGGGAACTTGAACTCTCATTTAAAAAGAGCACATGCTTCTGTTTATTTGGCAAAGCAAAATATCTCGGAACTTAACGAAAATTCCGTGCCAAGTACATCTACTGCAGAAGCAAATGCATTAGATATAGCGACTGCTTCTACCAGCACTGGGGCCGTCGTAAATCAAGGTAACCAAAACCACCCATTAGTGCAGCGGCCATGCGCCGCCAAACGACATAGGACAATACAAGCATATGCTACTAAAAAAATTACCCCTGATGAAAAGAAACGCATAGATCGAGATTTACTCGATTTATTTATTTGTGATTACCAACCATTTCGCATAGTTGAAGACAAAGGATTTAAAAAATACTCAAAGAATATACCTGGATATACGCTGCCCAGCAGACAAACTATATCAACTTCAATGATTCCAGCTTTATATACAGACACATTAAATAAAATGAGAGAAATTGTATCTCAAGACGCTTTGTCTGTTTGTTTGACCACCGATTACTGGACGTCATCGCCAAACAGAAAGTTACATTGGTGTAACTGTTCATTATATTGACAGTAATTTTGAACCAAAACAAGTCTTATTAGAATGCAAAAGTCTTAACGAAAGTCATACTAGTTCAAATTTAGCCAGAGAATTAAAAAGAGTAACAGACGAATGGAATTTAACACAAAAAGTTAATTTTGCCATATCGGACAATGCTCGCAATATTGTAAAGGCGATAGAAACAGAATTAGAGTGGAAGCACTATGGCTGCTATGCACATACTTTAAATTTAATCGTCACGTCTGCTTTACGACCATTAGATGAATTAATGGAGAAAATAAAAAACATCGTAGCGCATTTTAAAAGAAGTACGAGTGCTACAGATATGCTCCTCAGTTATCAGTTAAAAAATATGTCAGACAGTGGTGAGCCTAAAAGGCTGGTGCAACAAGTGCCTACACGCTGGAATTCCATATATTATATGCTGTGCCGATTTACTTTACTAAAAGAAGCTGTGAAACATTGTATGGCACTAATTGAGAAAGATTGGCCTGAAATCAATGCATTAGATTGGGAGACAATGAGCGAGTTATGCACAGTTTTACAACCTTTTGAAGAGATCACTTGTTCAATAAGTGGTGATGAATATCTATCAGGAAGTTTGGTCATAGTGGTCACAAACTGTTTGAAAGAAGTTTGTGATGATTTTTTGAACAAAGAGGAATACAAACTCTTCTATCCAGTAGTTGTGGATGTGGTCACATCTCTACAAAGAGGTTTGAGAGAACGATTTTCTGGCGTCGAACACAGCAAAACCTTTGGCCTTTGTACGCTGTTAGACCCTAGGTTTAAATTATTATGTTTTAAAAATGAACAAGCTGTCACAGAATTAAAAAGACATGTACACATGCTAATAATTGGCATCATCAATAAAAACCAATTGACAGAAAATATAGAAGAAGAGAGACCGGTAACTGCTGGAAAGGTTAGCGCTTGGAACAAATTCGATGAACTACTTCAAAAAAACAAGCCCCAAGGTAATGCCCAAGCGAGAGCCATCCGAGAACTCCACATGTACCTGGATGACGAGATGTTACCTCGAAAGAACTGCGAGGGAAAATGGAATAGCCCATCGCAATGGTGGAGAGACCATAAAATAATTTACCCTCACCTATCCCATTTATTCAGAACTAAATGTAACATCGTAGCGACGTCAGTGCCCTGCGAACGATTATTTTCAAAGACAGGGCTTATCATAAATGACCGAAGATGTCGTCTAAAGCCAAAAAAGGTAGAGCAGCTTGCATTTCTAAATGCAAATTCTTAATTCATCCAGAATGAATGAACTAATAATGTAGATAATAATATTGTAAATATTCAATCATTGTAAATAAGACGATTTTTAAATGCGCCAGAAAAGTTAGCTCTTAATAATTGACATAATTATAGTAGGTATTCAAAAACTTTTCTGCTAGTCCTAAGCCTAAATTAAAGCATGAAGGGAAATCGTCGTACTTACAAGAAGCTAAACAAATAAATTTATTCTTTTTAAACTTTAAAAATTGGCCAAGTGCGAGTCGGACTCGCTCATGAAGGGTTCCGTAATAACGATAATAAATATAATATACTTAATATATTTATTTGAAAAAAAAAAAACAAAAAACCTTACGAATTTCTTAAAACTAGCTTGTTTACATTTTTTACACCTACGCCAAATAACTTTGTTTTTCATAGTATTTGTATGAATTACAAAGTTATATTTGCAGTTTTAGAAAATATACTGTATCTCAAAAACTGCTGACTCGATCTCGTTCAAACCAATTTTGGTTGAAAGTTTACATTAAGATCTACAACATATAGTTTTTTTAAATTTTTAACTTCATTATTATAGAAGTTAGAGTGGGGGACACACACATTTTACCACTTTGGAAGCTTATATCTTTTAAACGTTTGACTTTATGAAAAAGTGATTTTAGAAACCCTTATATCATTTTTAAAGACCTGTCTATAGATACCACACACGTATAGGTTTCATGAAAGAAAATATTTTCAGTTTCAGTTCCATGTATGGGGAGCCCCCTTTATTTTAAATATTTTATAATTTTCCTTTAAAAATTAGAAAGCGGTTCACAGAATACATCTACTTACCAAGTTTTACATGTATAGTCCTAATAGTTTCGGAATAAAATGGCTGTGACATACGGACGGACGGACAGACAGACGGACAGACATGTCGAAACTATAAGGGTTCCGTTTTTTGCCATTCGGCTACGGAACCCTAAAAACCGAAAGTACCTATATCAATGTATTAACGGTAAAAGTGTGAGTTTGCGTTTGTCGTTAGTTTGCGTTTCACAGTTACTTGTGCAAATCGTACTACTGATATCGATATCTGAAAACGGTTTTCGATATCGATATGAAAACTGAATATCGGTTACATATCCGTTTGCAACTAAATACGAAAACGCCCATGTCTACTTCATGGGCAATAACAATATTGCAATAACAAATTTTCATTTAAATCAACCACCGGGAACTTGAACTCTAACTCTGTAAAAGTATGAGTTTGCGTTTGTCGTTAGTTTGCGTTTCACAGTTACTTGTGCAAATCGTACTACTGAATCAGTAGTACGATTTGCACAAGTAACTGTGAAACCGTTTTCAGATATCGATATCAGTAGTACTGATATCGATATCTGAAAACGGTTTTCGATATCGATATGAAAACTGAATATCGGTTACATATCCGTTTGCAACTAAATACGAAAACGCCCATGTCTACATTTAATTAGTACGGACTACGGAACCCTACATGAGCGGATCATATATCCGACTCAATCCGTCTGTCTGTCGGATAACACGGAGTATACTCGCGGTAGTCATGTTTCTCCGGTAACGAAACCATAGCGCAATTCAGGAATTGGCTTTCACCTAACAACGCCATCTAGGGACGAGCAGGTAAAAGTTTTCAGCTTAATGTAATAATTGAGTATCTTTCAGTTTCATGATACCTATGTACATTTTTTTTGGAGTACTCTTTTTTATTTTAAACTGACTAATGGATGGAATGATGGAATCTTTAATGAATTTGGCCTTAGGTTGACTGATTTAATAATTGTATATAACAATAATTCTGAACAATTTATTTTCGGGACCAGGAAGAACCTATTATTTCTAGTTGATTTTATTGTAAAATCCACTGTTGATTATTCTTTTAAAAAAATGTTTGTAATCTGTAGGTATGCCATTTTTTTTATTAAATAAATATACTATGTATATGTATCTGTATATACAACGTGTAATTTAAAGGGTATATACATACCGAGTGCACGGCTTCTTTAGATGATAACAAACGATATAGCAAGGGTTTTGTAATCCTATGTCTACATGTGTGGAGCTTATTAGAAATTTAAATACATTGATACCAGAGACCGAATTTTTCAAATTAAGAAGAACGAAGCGGATTATCGTTTTATTGGCAAGTGACGTGGAAAGTGATGACCCTCATAGTGATGTGACACGTTTGTTATTATTGGTATTCAAGAAACATATGAAACCGATAATTTGGGGTCAATTCTGTGAGTCACTTATTTTGAGCTGAAACTGTGCATAGAGACTCCATACCAGATGTTGTCTTCAGCCCCTTTGGATAGATATGGTGTTTCCGTTACACGTTGTATAGATTGTCTAACTATGTACTGCGATCACAAATGTTTGTAAACTAACACAAATGGACCTAGTCTGAAATAAAAGATTATTTATTATTTATTTAGTAAAACACGAAGGGCCGTGCGCGTTTCTCTGACAGCTTGGGCGCAACTGAAGGGCGGTATTCTAACCGCGAGCCCCACTTCACCCCGTATAACTATTAATACTAAGTTAAAAAGGCACATCTACGCAGAACAGTCTTTTCTTCTTATAACTATGCAGAACTGTCTTTTAATTGTATGATGAATTAAATATTTTGTAAATAAATAAGACGTTTCTACTGGAATGCGTCTTTTTCAACTTAGTGTACGTCAGAAATGTCTTTTCTATTTAGTAATATTTAATTCATATGGCAGATACGTCTTATTTAACAGTGAGATTCATAGGGTTCTGTTTAATTTATGCGAAATATAAAAATACATGGTAGATGCCATTTTTTTTCTGATTTAAAATTATATAGATAACTCAATTTCGAAAAAAATGTTAGATGCGACTTTTTTCCTTATGGCAGCAGAATGAGAGTCGGTGTATTCATTTTACCATTTTGGTAGTGTCTTTAAACGATTGACTTTAAGAAAAAAAAATCAGTCTGTTCAGAAACCTCAATATCATTTTAAAGACCTGTTGATAAACACCACACACGTATAGATTTGATGAAAAAAAAATATATATTTAGTTACAGTTCCATGTATGAGGAGCGGGGGGCTACTCATACATGGAACTCCTCATTAATTGTATATATTTTTGTATAAAATTCGGAACGCGGTTTACAGAATACATTTGCCTACCAAGTTTCATATGTGTAGTCTTAAAAGACGGAAGGATAGACGGACAGACAGACAGATATGACGAATCTATAAGAGTTCCGTTTTTTGCCATTCGTCGACGTAACCTTAAAAAAGTACGTCTCGACATGTAGATTCCAACGCTTTCGTATTGTCACCAGTCTACTAAACTTCCTTTAGCCAACTCTCAGTCCGTTTAATTTTCAGATATTTTCCTTTCTAGTGTTAAGAAAGCAGCCATCTCACCTGGAACTGTCTGGAAGCTTCCAGCAAGTACGACCCGGGAGCTGTACTATTAATCCTGAATATCTTCTCGACGAAAAACGACACTTTTTGAATGAGTTCGTGAGTCATTTCGGAGACCACTCGAACACAGTCGATGTCTTGTATGAGGTGGAACGGTCCGTCGTAGGGGTATTGTACCGACTGCCCTTTTAAGCCGTAGATGCACATTGTGTCGTCCCAATGACCTACCACAGCTTGGGAGCCGCACCTGAAAATTATAAATTACTTTTTTATTGATTTGGTTGTGTTTGCCCACCATCTTACCCGATGGTAAGCGATGATGTGGTCAAAGATAAAGCATGCTTACCTAGAAGTAACCTATTCACTTTTGATTTAAAGATCCCCAGGTTATAGCTATCAGGCATCAGGAAACGCAGACTCCGGCAGGGAATTCCACTTCTATTATTATTTTACTAATTGTAAGTAGTTGTAAAAAAAACTTTTTAACAAAAAATAAAAACGACTTCCCAAAAAAACACTGCAAAGTGAAAAATAACTTTAATTTCGGTAGTCGGTGTCTTTAGTTTCGTATGTATTTTCGTTTTTGACACCGCCTTCCGAAATTAAAGAGAGAAACTGTTAATTTTTGAGGAGTACTCCTGGTACTTCTCCATCAGCTCCTCATCACCATATGCAATGTGACGAGCATTAAGTGTTTTACAACCATATCCAAGTAATCAAATCGCAACCAATGAAATACTTATAATTGAGTAGTTCTAGTAGCCATCTGTGGTCTTCATCATCAGTTCCACTTCACCAAATGGTGTTTTTCGAAAGCAACTGCACAAGTTACTATGAAAAATACCCCAATCGCTATACGTGTGCCTATAATATTTGAAGAGTTCCCTCGATTTCTCAAGGTTTCCATTATCAGATTCTGACTTCGTGACAATGGGACCAACTAGAAAGTATATCTTCTCAAACAAAAAAAGTATTTTCCAAATCGGTCCAGCCGTCTTTGAGTTATGTGGTATACATAAAAAAAAGTACAAGATAAGCCGAGAACCTCCTCCTTTTTTGAAGTCGGTTAATATATTTTTTACACTTCATTTTATTTCACAAATTTAACCTAGATGAAGCTCTACTCTGAGAAGAAACACCCAAACGAACTCAGAGGTCGAAGTCTCTTAAATCCATATTTGTACTGGTAAAATCATATGAGAAACATGTAGGTTGTTTGAGCTGATCTTTTGAAGAAAGATGCACACAGGTTTGAGAGGGCCTGTCCAGACAGGTATCGTATAGCTCAACTTCAATTTTTATAGGCGAGTAAATAAATGTTATGAAGTTTAAAATTTCAGTGATTGTGCTCGGTATCAATTTCAAATGATGTAAATTACATTGTTTCCATTATTGCATTCACTCCTGTAATTACATCATGTAATTACCTACAGGAGTGAATGCAATAATGCTTTTTTACCTGGCTGACCGAAGGAATGTAAGACATTTTCCTAGAATGGTATTATTGTAGATGCTATTTTTAAATGAATGCAAATTATTGCAACATTCACTACATTAGTAGTGAATGTACCTAATTATTCGGGTTAATATGTAGTTATTTCTGCCCACAACCTGTGCCTTCTGTACAAAGCATAATCAGCCTCCTACTGCTAGGTCAAAAGCCTCCTCTCCGTGAGACAATATTGTATAGGTAATGGAAGTAAGCATTTGATTGATGATTCACTGATGTGTATTGTTAGATTGTCAAAATGAGATGGAAAATACTAATATTGCTCAGCACCCCGGTTCAACTGTAGTTGAGAACGTAGATGTGTGTGTTAATGTGATATTATTAAACTAACCACATCAACTCTTTAGGCTGTTTGATGAAGCCGGTGTCAATCTCGGAGTATGCAGTCTTGAAGTCGGACGAGCCAATCCATAGCATGCCGGAGTCAGTAAACAACGCCACATGCTTGCCACTCTGTGATGACACTATCGACAGAATCTGGGTATATGGACTCTTTATGTCAAGGGGCTGAAAAATAAGAAAAAGTAAGGTCAACTAATACCACAGTATAAAGATCGTACAGTAGGTTGACGCCTTTGATCTTGTGGAAAATGCCGACAACGTCTAGACAGTCTCGCAGCGGCCAGGGTTGTCACAAGTAAACAATATTTATAAAATATTTTTTTATTGCAGATCGACATCGTTAGCAATATTATTACTTAATATAATAATGAAAACAATTTTATCCTGCTCTTTACTTCACGTATTATTTAGGAGTTGAGGGTGAACATAAAAATGCAGATGAGGCGTATACAAAGAGATTTAAAATTTGAACTGATGCACGTGATAATTAGGTACTGTGACACTTACTGTACTGTAATGTTGCTTAAGTGAAGGTTTCTTAAAGAAATAAATTATAAAAAAATGATGTCCGCCATTTTGGATTTCAAAAAGGATGGCATTTTCGTAACAAGCACCCCAATCAACCTCAAAATTGACACCCATATCAAATTATTAAAAAGAATGACGGCCGCCATCTTGGATTTCAAAACTATGGCATTTTCGTAACAAGCACCCTAATTAACCACAAAATTGACACCCATATCAAATTATTACAAAAAATGACGTCCACCATCTTGGATTTCAAAAAGGATGGCATTTTCGTAACAAGCACCCCAATTAACCTCAAAATTGACACCCATATCAAATTGTTTAAAAAAATGACGTCGGCCATCTTGGATTTCAAAAAGGATGGTATTTTCGTAACAAGCACTCCAATTAACCTCAACATTGAGACCCATATCAAATTATTACAAAAAATGACGTCCACCATCTTGGATTTCAAAAAGGATGGCATTTTCATAACAAACACCCCAATTAAACTCTAAATTGACACCAATATTTTATTTAAAAAAATACGTACACCATCTCGAAATTCACCTTTATTAAATAATAAAAAAGTTCATCATCTTCAATTTGAAATTACTATTTTTCGTTATCTGTATTCGAAAAAGCTTGAAAGTATCGTTATCATTTTGAATAAAAATAGAACACCTAATAATATTAAGTAGGTATAAAAATATATAAAATGTCCAAACCCTCACGGCCCTGTGCGATTACCTATTAGATATTATTTTTTTTCCGTCCGCCGTTCGGCTATTTTGTTAGCGTTATCAACGCGGCACGACATTACAAATAAAACGATAACAAAACATTATTAATTATTTACGTTTCTTCTGTGCATGGAAGCTGATGAAACCGGAGATCTTTATTTAAACAAGGTGAAGACTTGCAATCTCTCACAGCACACGTCGTATGTACCATTTTAAATAAATTATTAAAAAACAAATACGTGCTAGCCCCGAATGATGTCTCCCAAGCTACTAACATAATTTTGTTCGTAGCATTCCCGCGTCTCGCCCCTCACACCCCGCACGATTGCCCTGTCTAGACGTCTTCGTCGAACGACTCGACGACGATCTTTAGACTGTGCTAATACTACAACTGAGAAGTAATGGTTTTTGATAATAACAGCTATAAAATAAAACATTATTCAATACATAGCGTATTAAAATGGACTAAAAATGAAATAAAATTAATAAAACATTAAAAAAATGCAAAAAGCCAACGTCACGCGGTGTTCCCAGGCGGTCACCCATCCAAGTACTGACCGCGCCCGATGTTGCTTAACTTCGGTGATCGGACGAGAACCGGTGTATTCAACGTAGTATGGACGTTGGCGAATGCTACAACTAAATTTTGAAACTGATTCCATTAAAATTACGTCATTGTGATATTATAATATCTAATTGTTTATGCATCTAGAGTTACACATTTTAAAGTAGTACAGAGGTTTGTGGTATCTAGGAGAAACAATACATGAATTTAAAATGGTAAAATGTGGTTGCTTATTATATAAATGTACAAATCTGCCTGTTTCAATTTCACGGCTAACCAGCTAAACTGATTTTGATGCCACTTGGCATGGAGATAGTAAAAAATCCGGGGTGAAACGTAGTTTTTAGAAAATCTACCCTCAAAGGGAAGAAAGTTTCTGAACTACAAAACAATGGATACAGTTAGTTTACCATTAGCACAGGTCTGGACTCGCCGAGCTGACACTTGTAGATCTCTTTGTCCCGGCACACTAGGAAGCCAGAACTTATGACGCACCAACATGATATAGCTTCATTTGCTCCTGAAATTTAAATAGAATGTTTGTTCAAATCAAACGATAAAAAAATGTGTTTCTCATGATTTGACTGATCTTCAGAAATAAACGCGTGTTGAAACTTGCGTTGCCTGGTTGAATCAGTACAGATATTAATGAATATTGGATCGATTTGCGACATATAACCAAAAGTGGATTCTTTACGATAGCCGAAAGCGAAAAATGCAATGCCTGACTCCAGCTCAAACGCCGCAACAGTGCCGTGCGCGCACTGCGTTGCGTTTTGGAACCGCAAAATCTATGAAGTATGGAGTGTCATAGAAATGCGCCCACTGCGGTGGAATAAACGCGTGCGGTAGAGTCACCTGTGGCCCCTCGCTGCAAAATTGCGGTGAATCTACCGCAAATATTTTGTATCGCATAGGAATGTATGTAGCACCGCGCATTGCGGTGAAAAAAAAAAGCACGTTTTGTCTGATAATGTTGCCATACATACAGATTTCAAAATGTTTTATATGTTTTCAGAATGTGTGATACAGATTAGCACTCGATATAGATTTTCAAATTTCACACTGTATTGATCAAAGTAACTGTTACAACTAAAACAAAACTTAGCTTAATAAATTACCTAGATACCGAATTTATTACGTTACACAATACCATTGTACAGACGGCAGCACATGAAGCTACTTGAAACCGTAAAATTTTCTCAATCAATCTTGAACCTAATTTCTTTAACAATAAAGTTGAAAATCTATTAAATAAATTTGACAGATTGTTGTAGCTTGATGTACTGGCGTCTGTACGAATCTATTATTTATTGTTATTTTTTATTTTTTCATAAACAAGGTTAATTTAAACATTCTAATTAAGTATTTGTATTATACAGAAAATTCCATATTTTTTTATGATGCCGCCTAAAAAACGATTTTTAAGTGCTTACATTGCAAGTACTACGTCAATAGATACCTATGTTAAAATAATGTACTACGGAAATGTATCTATACTAATATTATAAAGCGGAAAAGTTTGTTTGTTTGTTTGCTTGAACGCGCTAATCTTCGAAAGTACTGGGTGGATTTGGATGCAATTTGGTATGGAAGTAGCTTGAAGCTTGAGGAAGGTTATAGGCTACTTTTTACGCGACTGCAAAAAAGGAGAGTTATGTTTTTAGCGTGATAGAATCCACGGGAGCGAAGCCCCGCGTGAGTAATAGTATATCATAAAAAGGCCTACAAAAAAGTCCGCGATAGCATATATCTATCTCATATGGTTGACTCACAGTAACCATTTTTATCCATAAATAATTAATTCAAAATGTTACTCTATTTGCAAAAGGTAATTTCTCCTAATAAATACTAATCTTTATCCAAATAAGTATATTATTTACCTTGGTCATTTAATGTATATCAAAAATTGCCCTTTGCTTTTTTCATTTAAATGTTTAGCAGTTATCACAGATTTAAAATTACGCAGCCAAGAAATTCATTGCAGCGAAACGGGTGGCACAGGTCTGACTCAAGATGAAACTTTTATATATATATTAAATTAAATGATAGCTAAACGCACTTTTTGTAATGACGTACTATCATTGTCGAAGAAAACAATTGTTAAGGACCCCGTGCAAAGCCAGGCCAGGCCGCTAGTATATAGGTATTTTTCGTAAATGTAAACTAGTTAAGGCTGGTTTTTCCCTGAGAAAAACTTTTTGGATAAGAACTTATATATCTTATGAAAACTTAGTAAGTTGGTTTGTAATTTATCTAGCTCCAATAGCCGGAATGTCAATTTTTGTATCACTCTGGGTTTTTAGATTAATATTAAATTAAATAAAAGTTTATACCTATGATATTCATTATTTACATATTTTACGTATGTGCGACACTACGAATGCGAGAGCCTTGAATAACACACAACAATCTTTGACGGATTTCCTGAGCACAGCAAATTAACGTTGTTTATGAAAAAATTAAAAATAACTATAAAGAATAGAATCATACAATGGTGTGTGTAACGTAATAAATGCGGTATCTAGGTAATTTATTTTGCCAAGTTCTGTCTTTAGTTGTAACAGTTAATTTTATCAATACAGTTGAAATTTGTATAGAAAATCTGTATCGAGTGCTAATCTGAATCACACATCGAAAATATGTGTAAATACGATGAAATCTGTATGTATGGCAACATTGTCAGACAAAAGGTGCGTTTTTCTCGCCGTAGTGCGCACAATTGCGGTTATTCTACCGCACTGGTAGAATAACCGCAATTGCAGCCACCGCAAGGCAGTGCGCGCACGGCCTAAGGCAAAGCTTACTAATAAAAATTATAACTGTTTGATGGTCTATGTTTCTCAGGTCTGAGGTTTAGTAAATACAAATATAACAGCTTCAAGTACAATGTGTTTACAGTTTCTCAAATTTAGGTCACGAGCAGTGCTTCGAGATGCACTGTAATTACAGTAGATTTACTGTATTTTAGACTTTTTTACTGTATACTGTAATGATAAAATACAGTGTATGAATATACTCTATTTAATTTTCATTCTTAAAACTTCATCAAATCTAATACGTGAAACGAAACGTTGCTAACCTACACCTGCCTACACCTTTATCCATAGACAATGTAGAGTGTTTGTAACAGCGTTGCAGATCATAAAGGTGTGGGGAATTCCCTAACAACCGCAAATCGGTAAAACTTTTTGTTTTGAGTGATGTAAATAAGAAATAAAGTATAAACTAAAAACTTATAGCGTTATTACTATAAAAAATGAGCTCAAGCAGTGAGGAAAGTGATGTGTGTGGCGATGTTGGTCCGTCAAGTGCTAAAAAGCAATATCGGCAACAATTAAAAAAAAAACAAATAAATAATAAATGTTTTTTTCAATGTAATTATTTATGTTTTTATTTATCTAATAACGTATAGCAATTTGTACTGACAAGCAAAGTCATAAAGCAGCTTATTTTTCTATCAATATTTTAACAAAGTTTGTCTGTAATTTTACTGTAATCGATTTTTAAATCTACTGTATTGATTTCTGAAACTCCTGTCTTTTTTAGCTGGCAACACTGTAATTTTACTTTTGTAATCTGGAAGCACTGGTCACGAGAGTTCTATCGCAAAGGCATAAATAACCTTCTGATTAGATGGCAACAATGTATAGATAATGAGGGTAAATATATTTTTGATTAAATAAGTATGTAACATTATAGAAAAAGAAACGAGATTTAATTTTTCAGAAGTATCGCCAACGTCCATACTACGTGTTTTACAATCGACAGAAAAATATGTTAGTATTCAGTTTTAGTGTCAATAACTTTAAATCACTTCACTTTTGTAAATCACTTTCGCTATTTAAACACAACCGATTTATTATTCCTATCAATGATTATCTAAGTAACATAAAAAAATCCTGGTAACGTCATTGTTCTACACTTCGCATTTACCTTGATAATTTGTGTTTAGCTATCGCCAACGTCCATACTACGTTGAATACACCGGTTCTCGTCCGATCACCGAAGTTAAGCAACATCGGGCGCGGTCAGTACTTGGGTGGGTGACCGCCTGGGAACACCGCGTGACCTTGGCTTTTTGCATTTTTTTTTGATGTTGTGAGATTATTTGATATTTTTTTACCATTATGAAATACGAAAAAAATTATTTGATAAAATACTCACTCGGCAGATCAGGTACAGATCTCACTTTAGGCTCGGACACATTGCTTAGTAGGAACATGCGGTTTGTAGTAGTGATGACAGCTAGGCCTATCCCGTGGGGGCTAGGAAACAGCTGGGCTTTGCACACCTGGAAAACATACAATATATAATATGTAACTAGCAGGTTGCTTTTTAAAATAAAATAAAGTAAGTGGAAATGGCTTATATGATTTTATGGGATACAATAAAATTATATGATTTTCTAAAATAAATAATTTATTAGTTAAAAAGATTTCTTTATATTTCTACTTCTATTTCTTATTATGTCATGGAAAGTGACTGCTTGGGCCAAGGATTATTGCATTGTTTGTTTAAATTTAAACCTCTGTTACAGATGAATAAATAATTCGGACACTTCATCAAATGGAGGATCCATTTATTCATTATATCAATATCAACCACACTTCCATTTACAACAGGCGTTTGGAAGATAGCTCCTTCCTCACAGAATGGATGGCAAAAGGTTCTCGTATGGCAACTATGTACCATAGGCCATCATAAGTATATAGACACATGCAACAGATGGACCATCGAAATTGGTTGCTGGATTCTGGTAGATGCAAATGGCATAGGTGACAGGACCAATTTTTCTGATAGTTGTGGCAATTTTTGGGGGAGGCTTGACTCTAGCATTGGATGTCCATTAGCTGATGTATGGGTGGATGGATAGTTTTAAAGTTCAACAATCCCCAATTCCATTCCCACCACCCCATTCTACCATAATATTATAGTTGCAGCAACTTACTGGATTTGCAGTCAATTAATAAATTAATTAACAATTAATTTGCCTTGCATGTAAGTCTTAAGTTTTGGGCTAGATAAACATGTTAATTTTAATAGAAAATAACACCTACATACCTTTCTTAGCTCTTATTTAATTCTATTATGGCGTACAATAAGAGTATACCTTTGTATCCCTGACCTCCTGCCCCATATTGAAGGTCCTCTGATAGGCTCCAAACATGTCATACACAAGAACATCACCACTCTCCTGCACGCACAGCAGTTGCTCGGAATCTGACCAGCCCATGTGAACGAGCTCACCACTGTTCCACTGAAATATAACAAAGTCATAGGTTATACATCAATCAAACTACAAAATTAAACTTTTTTTGACTTAGGCACATACAAAATGACAAAAATAGTGACTTGTTGGAATTGGTCTTTCTATATGGAGAAGAACCTGTAAGAAACCCTATGGTTACTGAGACATCATTATCAAATACAAGATAATATCTTGTATTTATATAACACATAATGCATAGGGATTTTTATTAAAAACTAGGTGCTGCCCGCAATTTCACTCGCGTGGGAGGGTTTCCCGCATAAATTCCGATCTTATGGGAATTCCGGGATAAAAAGTAGTCTATGTGTTATCCCACAATGTCAATTATCTACTTACCAAATTTCATTAAAATCCATCCAGTATGTCCGGAGATTAGCGTGTACAAACAGACAAACAGAAAGACTTTTTTAAATTCTTCTTCTATTACTGTTTCTAAACCCCCCTCGATTATTATTTTTGTAAAAATATGAAATGTACAGACACACCTTTTTACTGTTTTATTATAAATGTAGGTATATAGATGACTATGCTGGAAGTCATGGTTAATACCAATACCTTCTGTGCTGTTGTTTCTTTGTTTTAACACAAATAAATTTCAATTTCATTATGAACAAAGTATTCCTTTTTTTATCAAGAGTACTAGCAATGTGGTTAGAATCCACTTTACTATTACATGATACCTGTATTATGTCTTCATGTTGTTTGCCTGTGTTGTGCCATTGTCATATATTACTCGGTCTGTGTAATATTAGTAAGATATTACATGTTTCTTTAACAATCCATACTAATATTATAAATTCCAATAGGCTTACCAAAATTTTTGAAATAATGGTTCCCACACCATTATAAAGAGTTATGACTGGTTTGGCAGTTCCCATAATGCGTACAAATTGTTTGCGGTCCCTCACCACAGCTATAGGGCCTCCATATTGCGCTCCACTCACAATCATGTTGTCTAGACCTTCATCCATAGACCAGTTCATGGTATATAGGTCAAACTTCCTGCAATTGAATAATTAAATATTTTTTACTCCTTATAATTTTTGCAATGTGAACTAGTTATTACTGTTGTAATATTGGTTTTATGGAATTTTATGTCTATGGATTACTGGGAGGTTTTAAAGTCTATGGTCTTTAAAACCAAAATGTTGTTAGGAAGGTTTTTTGAATGTGACAAGAGAGACGAAAAGAAAAGTCAAGTTAGAAAAAATTTTAGTCGAAGTTGTGGTAGTTCAGTTGAATATGGTCGATAATATGTTGTAGATTTTTAGAGCTGTTTTATCAAATTGTACCAAACATGTATTGGATCTATTAAGCATTTTGTAAAGAGTTTTAGTATGGAATAAAAGCAGTGAAATGATTGAATGAAGCACTTTATTTGCATAAAGGATCCCACCCTTACAACATCTTGGTAAGAGAACAATTTGATATACTTTTACAATTACAATGCAGGAACGGAATTATGTTTAAGTAATAGTAGCACTTAGGTAAGTGCTGGGATGCTAGATTTTTCTTATTAATATTCTTCCGATAAGCGACGACAAACTTTTTATAAAAAAAATACTCTCATACCTGTAATAGGATTCCAATTGAAACCAGTCTGCTGTTAGTAGAGCCGACATTTCGCGATATTAATTACACTGAAACAATATTAGAGAGCACTGTTGATAAGAGATTTATTTGATAGCGTTTTTTCCTGTTTTATTTACGCCCAATGTAAACACTAATATTCAGCATATTAGATGATAACGTATTTAACTAAAATAACACAACTCACATTAACACCCTGAGCAACACTATATAGTATATTTATTCCACTTTTCAGTATAATAAAGCATCAATAGGTATAATATTTTTATTTCGGAATGAAAATGAATTACATATTAGTTTTTCGAATGAGTTCCAAGGGAACCAAGGATAATTTACTTCTTATTGTCACTTGTCAGTGATGACAGATCTATCTTTCTTTCTCTTGATGAAATATCTATCTTGTCATCTCCAGACACGACGATAAAGAGCTTTACAACCTGTATTTTTAGTAATGGAACGCTGCTGCGTTTGACAATGACATTGTAGTCCGAGTATACGTTCAGAAATGGTGGAAAAAAAAAACAAAATGGATAAAAGATTTTTTTTTTTTTTTTTCTTCTCTTCTTTGGCAACTGAGCCGGTGTCGACTATTCTGCCAGTGTCATGTTATGACGGCAGCGAAGGTAGGCCGTCGAACTTTGTACTTTGTGGTAGTTGTTAGTTCAGCTGCAAGGACGAACACATGAGTTAAACATATAATCTACTATATACAAGCTAAGATATAGTATACTATATATATATTATAAAACACAGACTATTATCTACACAATAACTATACACATATTACGCACTACTTACATTTTAATCTCATTATCTGTTATAAATTTAGATAGGAGATTAATTAATTTAGGAGAAAAGTGGGTAAGAAGGGTATGGATGCTGGTTGGGAGAGGAATACTGCATTTGGGAAGTTTTTGGTATAAATCAAAGGATCTATTGTTTAGGGAGCAGGAGAAGAAAATGTGATCTAGGGTACCCTCAGCAAGCCCGCACTCGCACAGGGAGCTGTCACGGACATGTATTTTATGCAAGAATACTGGGCTACAACAATGTCCGAGTCTAAGTCTGCAGAGTGACGAAACAGTCTTCTTGGACAATTTAGAGAATTTAAAAAACCAGGGTTTCTTCTGAATTTCAGGTTGTATAGCGGCATAGTACTTACCTTTGGTTTTTGAGGACGACTTCCATGTTTCAGCCCACAAGTTAAATAACTTGGGTCTGGCACCATTCTGCAAATCATAGTTCTGTGCTACGTAGTGCTTTCGATCAGCCGGATTCGATGTGGCATACTTTGCTAACGAATCAGCGCACTCATTGCCAACAATACCCGAGTGGCCGGGGATCCAGGCTATCTCGATGTCCAAGCCGCTTTGGGAGCAATCAAATAACAAGTTCTTAATATCTATAATGATTTGACTATTAATTTTGCTGTAAAGTTGATTTTGTTTTAGGGCCTGGATACTACTACGTGAATCTGAAAAAATTACTGATCTTGTTATTTGATGGGATTTTATATAGTGTATGGCTTCTAAAATACCAATACACTCCCCTGTAAATACTGATGCTTCTGGTGGACATTTAAATAATAAAGCAATTTTTGAATTTTGAAAATAAACAGCAACCCCTGTGGATTCGGTATCAGATAGTTTTGAAGCATCAGTGAAAAATAAATTCCATCCTTCCCAATACCGCTTAACAGCTGACTCAAAGTCATCTCTAGGGTTTTGGGAATTCTTTGATATGCCCAGTCCCAAAACGGCTTTGGGTTCGAAATGAATCGTTTCGTATGTGGTGGTGAAGACCGGGAGAGTTGAGTATTGACAAACTGGCGCGGAGAGGTGTTTAAGCTCTCTGTACCTGTTTATCAATAGAGGAACTGTTTTATTATTCCAATAGGGAGAGTTATTAATTGAGAGGTCAATCTGTTGTAAAATTGGGAGCAAAGGATGGGATGAAAGTGAAAAAACTTTAGTCAGAAAGCGATCTGCCAGGTATTGTCTCCTAAGGTGCAGAGGAGGTTCTGCGCATTCAACTTGAAGTGCATTTATGGGAGTGGATTTCATGGCCCCAATGACAATTCTTAAACATTTTGACTGGATGCTAATCAATTTTTTAAGAGCTTCTTTGTTGCAGGGCTCTAACAAAAAGCTGCAATAATCTAAAGCACTTCTGGTCAATGCATTGTAGATCAGTTTAAGGGTGTAGGGGTGAGCTCCCCACCAAACCCCAGCCAAGGCCTTGAGAACTGATACAGATTTTTCACATTTTTTTACCACGCTGTTAATGTGATCAACTCCAGTCAACCTTGAGTCTAAAGTTACTCCCAGGAACTTGGCACTTTTCTTAACTGGGATGGTTTGTCCATCAATATTTATATCAATTGGGGGTACAGAACACTTGCGGGTAAAGATGACCGCTGTACTCTTTGGCACACTTAATGACAGACCGTGATCAAGAAGCCATTGGTTTAGTGAGGACAGAGAGATATTCATTGAAAGAGCGGCATCCTGAATGGAACTGCCACAGACCAACAAAGCAATATCGTCAGCATACTGAAGGATTTTGCAGTTGAAGTTAAGAGATGAGGGCAAGGTAGCTGTATAAATATTGTATAATGGGGGACTAAGAACAGATCCTTGAGGTAATCCTCTCCAGACAGTTCTTTGATCGGAGTCAGCCCCAGGGAATCTTAATTTAATTGTGCGGTTGGAAAATATGCTACCAATAATGCGAGAAATCCTACCCGGGATTCTCAGCTCGTGCAGCTTGTGCCTGAGATTGGGGAGGAGGACTGAATCATAGGCAGCTGATATATCCAGGAAGACAGCAACCACAGACTCATTCCTGCTGAGGGCCAGTCGGACCTCTGACGTGAGGATACCTACACTGTCAGCCGTGCCCAGACCTTTCCTAAAGCCGAACTGAGTCGCCGGGAGCAGTCTCCTGTTTTCAACCAACCACACTAATCGATTTTTAATTAAATGTTCTAAAAGTTTTAAGAGTATGGATGATAAGGCGATGGGTCTGTATGAGCAATGATCATTAGGATCTTTGCCTGGTTTTAATAATGGAATAACAACTTGAACCTTCCACTCTGTGGGAATGAAGCCGGATGTAAAGCAGAAATTAGCCAAATCCAGGTAATATTCGTGAGTTTTTGGACCCGCTTTAGAGATAAAGGAGTAAGTGAATCCATCCACTCCTGGGGCAGAGTCTCTTACATGGGATAACACGGTTTTTAGTTCGTCCAAGCTAAATGGTTTGTTCATAGGGTCGTCAGTGTTGTCTACATCTTCAATGTCAACACTGGCGTCTTCCTTAGTTGGAACATAAGCTGGAGCGATTTTAGAGAAAAACCGGTATCCCAGTTCCTCCGTGATATTATTCGAAGAGATGGGTGCTAAACTGCTCCTAAAGTGTTTAACTTTACGCCAAACTACCGAAACCGGAGTGGATGGACTCAGCGAACTACAAAATTTTGCCCAACCTTCGCGTTTTTTTCTTTTAAAGAATTTTCTGGACTTAGCTAATATCTGCTTGAAAGCAATGAGGTTGTCCAGGTTCATATCGCTATTAACTGTCTTTTCGGCCTCATTCCTGGCCCTGACCATGTTAGTGCATTCCCTATCCCACCATGGCGGGGAAGGAAGTCTACCGGAGTGGGGTTTTTTGGAAGGGAGGCAATCATCTGCTGTGGAGGAGACAGTGGAAGAAAAGGATAAAAAACACTCATGGGCATTATTCTCATTCACTTTTGGCAGGGTTGATATCCTTAAATCCAAAATTTTGGAATACAGATCCCAATCCGCTGCATTGAGTTGGTGTTTTAAAAGAGGAGGGGAAACTTTGATGGGAGTATTTTTGGAAGGGAACTCAATTATGATAGGATAGTGATCACTTCCATAGGTCATATCCAAGCGACGCCAAATGAGAAGACTAGATATATTGGGTGAACAGAATGTCAAGTCAACACAGCTATTATTCTGCCCAGGAGCAGATCTGCGTGTAGGACTACCATTATTAATGACACAGAGATTCAGGTCATCCAGTATATCAAGTAAGCCTATGCCAAAGTTATCACAAGTATCTGAACCCCAACGGTAGTGGTGACAATTAAAATCCCCCATGACCAATATTGGCCCGCTTACACTGCATAACAAGTTTTTTATAACAGGAAGATATTCAATTTTTGGGTGCGTAATATAAAAAGAAAAAATATTTATATCCTCAGCCTTAACAGCAACAACATTTAGGTTATCACCAACAAAGGTTAGAGGAATCTGGGAGAATGAAACCTTGCTATTGATGAGCAAGGCACATCCTCCATATCCATCAGGTCTATCATTACGAACACAGCTGAAACATGGTAGCCTGAAATTACTTCCAGGCAGGAGCCATGTCTCAGCTATGCCGCAGACTGATGGTTTGAACTTATTTATTAAAAAAGAGAGGTCAGACTTTTTGGTATTAATGCTTCTGATGTTCCATTGAAGGAATGTCAGGGGATGGAACATCCTGAATATAATTTAAAATCGATGTCAGCTTCAAGGCAACGTGGTCAGGTATTGTTTGAGTTGGACTGGCTAGTATTGACATTAACATATTAGTTATTAACTCTAAAATATTTTTGGAGTTATCAGAGTGGCCATAGACTGGCATTGGTTGTGCAATATCTGCTGGATAGGCACAGCCATTGCCAATTGGGGAGAAGGAATAGTTTCGGGTAAGTTCTTGGTGGGCTTGCTTATTATAGCCAGGTGAAAGGGGGGTGCGGGGTTTAGGCTTTTGGAAGACCGTTTGACGGTATGATTTTTGAGTAGGGTGTATTGGGCTTGATGACTGGGATAGGGAATTACTGGTTCTTACATATTTATGAGTGGAAGACTTGGAAACATCTGCATATGATCTGGAAACAGGTGGGAAAACACGGCTTGCCTCCACATATGAGATTGACTTCTCCGCCATAAGAGCTTTGATGCTCTTTTGTCGGCCCAATTCAGGACAAGAACTATCATTTGCAAAATGGTTTCCAGTACACGAAACACAAAAGCTCAATTCCTGGGCGACTTCACATCCATCGCCTGGATGATCTGCACCACACTTATAGCATCTCGGTTTCGAGCGACAGAGAGTGCGGGTATGGCCATATCGACAACAGTGGAAACACATAATAGTAGGGTAGGTGTATCTCTCAACTGGTAGAGCAGAGAAGAAGCTGTAAACACGTTTAGGAAGCACTTGTCCGTCAAATGTGAGTACAACGGTTTGTGTAGGCTTCCATTCCGTCACACCAGAAGAGGACACCCTACGGCTCATCCTTCTGGTCTTTATGACAGCCCCACACCCTTCTGGGACTTGGATGTTTTTAATTATGTCTTCATCAGACCATTCTACTGGAATATCTCTAACAATACCCATTCTAGAGATATTGTATTGTGGAATTGTTGCAATGTAATTATGTTGGGTAAGTATTTTGTTGTTGAGAAAACTGTTTGCATCCTGATGCGACTTAAACTCAACCGAAACGCGATTTCTGCCAATACGTTTGATCCCATCAAGACGTATGTTATTCACATTATTCATTGTCAAAAACATACCAAACTTAACAGGTTGTAGCACAGTACCTGATGTCTGTTGATCTTTCAGTGATACATGGACAATGTAGGGTGGATTATCTCTCACTGTGTATAAATATCGACCAATTGTACTTTTCGGAACCTTTAATTTTGTATCAGACACAGTGGGAGGTGAACCAGCGGTCCTTTTACGACTGGCGGTCTGCGTATCCATATTTAGGTCTTGGGTGGGTATTCCTATATCATGGGGGAGGGTAATAGTAAGACCCGGGGAGAGGTCAAATAGTTTATCAGGGGGGTCAGGATCAGGTGGTTTGTTGGAACTCATTTTAGGTAATTATGGTTGTCAAAAATAGATAAAATAGCAAACAAAAAGGACAAATACAACTAACTACAAACCTTAAACCCTTAAACACACACACAAAGACCTGTTTCGACCTGGATTCACACTAAAATAACACCAAAATCGAAAAAAATCTTAGCACTAACAAAAGCACGTGTTAAGCCTTCACCACTACCAACAAAAGTCTCATAAAAGATTTTATTACCATAGTAAAAAGTTCGAAATTGTCTGACCGTCTAATGAACAATAATCTAATATGATGGATGCTATAACTAACAAAATTAAGATTAAAATTACACTAACAATACTCGGAAGATTAAAATTAATAAAATGATCGCTAACCAATTTTTCTTTTAATTTAAGGAAACCTTCAAAAGACGTTCAGTATCAAAATACAGAACGCCTTCCATCCCAAAGAATAAGACCACCCCGGTAGTCGTGGAGGAGGTTCCTGGTCCTCTTAGTAGACCACTCCGGAGCTCCACATGCAACGTCTATTAGGTCATGGACAACCAGGGGCGAATCTACCTATGTGCTATTTGGGCTGCAGCCCAGGGCCCCGTGGATGTAAGGGACCCCCTGCCAGTTCTCATTAATAAAATAGACGATACTTTTAAATCTATATATATATATAATAAATCAGAAATATGTAAAATTAAAACATAATATTGGCAGCGCCATAATCGACCAATCCGTATGTGCGACTATCGAGAACGAAACACGGAATTCCCTTGTGGCTTATAATGATCGGGTATTCAGTATTAAAAAATACTGAATACCCTAGGAAGGGCGTTTTGTTACAAGGAACTACCCGCAGCGCAATTGCGTCGGGTGGTACCGCCATAATTTTGTTATTGTCGTCTAAACTCAGTGTTTGTCAGAACTGTGTGTGTATGGGTATTTAGTGTGCTATTAAGTGATAAGTAACTTATTCTAATTAAATTCAAATTATTTATAAAACGTTTTAAAAAAGGCTTGGGATTGAGTTGCTCCAATCATATACCTACTTATGTGCGCTTCTTTAATATGTCTTGCTGAGTTAATGATTGCCTTTCTAAAGTATTGTATATACTTTGGTTTTTTTTTATTATTTTTTTCGTTTTTTTTTTTAAATCTTTTATATATATATATATATATATATATATATATATATATATATATATATATATTATTTATATATATATATATATATATATATATATTATTTATATATATATATATATATATATATATATATATATATATAATTCACATTACTAGCAATCTAAATATGCTTGTGTCTGGAGTGGGTTCACAGCAATAGTGTAATGGGTGGGGTTTGAACTCGTGACATCTCGATCACAAGTCCGACACCTTATCCATTAGGCTATTGACTATGGGCTATTATCATGAATGTGAGGAACAGTAGGTTATTATTTCTTTTTATGTTATTTTAATTATAATTAATAGTTGATGTACTTATGGCAGTTTGAGTATTTGTATGACCTACCCAAATGTCCTTACTTTGGTACTGTTCGTCAGATCGTTGAGCTCCTTAAGTTCAAAGCTACACGATAATTGACAAATGCTTGCACTGTCTGGACAGGTCCGCTCAAATCTGCGTACTCCTTTCCTCAAAAGACACAACAGACATGAACCTTCATTCATATATGGTTTGATGAATACGAATTGTATGGACTTTAAAAAAGATGTTAACTTCTGAGTTTGTTTCGGAATTTCTTCTCAGAGTAGTCAGTTAGGAATCACCGCCCAAGCAGCAAAATTCTCCTATAGCAATTGACTCATAAGATTACACTTCTTATAGAAATCTAGTAGACGCATTAACTCAGTCCACTGATCCTACCAAAGCATCTTCCAAGATGATTTGAACTACAAGTACTTTTGACCCTATCATTTAGTTTTATAAATGTTAATAGGATTATTTTAGACGACTCTTACTAGAGCGGTCAGTCAGATTCAGTCTTATAAGTGCAAGTTATAAAAGTAATTAGCAAAGTGTGACTTTTGATCCGATAATCGCATTTAGTAAGATCGTTTTATCTTGTTAATGTCTTGTTTCATTCTTCTATAAGACATGCACTTCCTATTTATAGGTATTTATGCCACAGATATAGCTGCTAGAGGTAAAGATATTATAGAACAAATTTATCTTTGTCGTGACCCTTAACGGATTTTTAGCACCAAGCTAGCATAGCCTCTGATTTTTATAAGTAAGATTCTACTTAAATGTGTTCTGCATTTGCTATTATTAGAGTAGTCGGCCATCTTGTGATTTGTTAGAGAAAGCTGGAACAATATAAATATGGATTTAAATAAATGGAGACGATTTAAGCGTAGTGGCGGTTATCGAAGAAGAGTTTCAAAAAAGTACTTTGAAATGAAGTCGGTATCGGAGTTCGGGTCAAGCGGATCAAAAGAAAAGTTCTTAAATAAAAAAGAGCCTGGTGAAGTTGGTGAAGTTTGTGATGGTTCCGTACACGGTGAAATGGAAATAGACTTCTAACTGGGAGGATAATTTTACAGAGAGTTATAATGATCTAGAAGATACGGGAAATGCTAGCGGAAGCATTAATAGTGAATTTAATCATACTGAGTTAGATATAAATTATGAATTACAGATAGATATAAAACAGTGGGCTATTAGGATTATTATATCACATTCAGCTTTAAATGAACTTTCTGCGATTTTAAATAAAAGGATAATATATGCTTTATCTAGGGATGCCCGCACTATCCTTAAAACTAACAATAAAACAATAGACGTTACTACTGTGGGCACAGGACATTATTGGCATGTGAAAAATCAGGTGTACTATAAAATTCCTAAAAAAACTTACTAACAGCAAATTTCACACTCATCGGCAGGGAAATGATCATAAATCGCAAAATGCTTGCAATTTTGACACCAAAAAAAATCATGGTATAACAGTTTTGTCATCTTCCCTTGAGCCACAGTGAAGTATACCGGCCTATTGATTGTGTCATTTGAAATATTATAGTCACAACCATAACATTTTTTTAATTTGTCAATTTGTCAATGGGGGCCGAGTCACCCGCGTCCGTAGGAGAATACCCCTTTGAGAATCCCTACACGTGGTCCCCGGGTGGTGCTAATCAGGTGACATCAAACTGGTGGTAGGTTCAAACCGCAGGCTTGTGACCACCCACAGGGCAAAGACGTACCGCCAAACGGCCTAGCTGTGTTCCGGTACGATGCCCTGTGTAGCCTATCAAGGAGTTGGGTCGAAGTAGTTGCTTCACTGCTGAAAGACCAATCTGGCTCGCACTAGTGCGGACGTATCGGGAGACTAGTCGCGGAGGGTAGCGGGATCCGAGGCACGGTGCACCGCTGGCCGACCGCAGGTAGTTGGGGGCCCAAGTAGTGTGCCAGCCACGCATGAAAGGCTGCCCCGCCAACTGTCGAAAAATCCCGGAATGCACCATCGTGCTGGTTGGCGACCAGATGAGAGGGCCCGATGGACATTCCCGGGGGGGCTCGGGCGTCCCCGCAGTCTCCAGACTAGTCCCCCAATCGATACCGTCTGTCTAGTGCGGGTCTGGGGGTTAACAGCGTGAAGCCTCACTTCACTTCCTTCTCCTCTCCTCTTCACTCTCAAAATTTATGAAACGGAAAAAACAGAGCACAGTTAAACAGCGGCTGCACTCCCTCTCTCTCAAAGTGCACCTCAGTAACATCCGAGGTCTGCACTCAAATCTCGTCGCAGTCCACCACCACCTCGAGACTGATAAACCTGCTCTGTTGTTTCTTTCGGAGACGCAGATCAGATGTCCGTCAGACGTGTCGTATCTTTTATACCCAGGGTTTACCTTGGAGCACAACTTTAAACCACGTGCGGGTGTATGTATGTACGCCCGCGACGACATCTGCTATCGGCGTCTCCGGAATCTTGAGGACTCCAGGTTCTCTACGCTTTGGGCTCTGGTGGACACGGGCATAGACAAAATTATTTATGCCTGTGTCTACCGCTCGCACAGCGGAGATCAGGAGACAACCAGGCTCACACAGTACATCAGTGAGGCGGCAGATGCGGCCCAACAGCGGTACCCTTCAGCTCAGCTCGTGTTGCTGGGGGACTTTAATGCCCATCACCAGGAGTGGCTCTTCCCATACCAGTGCACGGACCATGCTGGGCGAGAAATGCACAATCTTGCACTTGCATTAAATCTCACTCAGCTGGTCCAGGGAGCAACGAGGGTGCCGGATGTTGAGTCGCACACAGCCAATTGCTTGGACCTTCTGCTGACTACAGATCCAGACCGCTATTCGGTAACGATATCCTCACCGTTAGGTAGTTCCGACCACTGTCTGGTGAAGTCTGTATCCGTCTACTCTCCGCCCGATCTCAGCCTTAAAGGCACTCGGCGGGTTTGGCGATACAAGTCAGCGGATTGGGATGGCATGCGATCTTTCTTTGCATGTTATCCTTGGCAGCCTACTTGCTTTTCTTCAAATGATCCATCGTCGTGCGCAGACGCCGTGACAGATGTTTTGCGACAGGGGATGGAGTACTACATTCCCTTCTCTGACCTAACAATGTCCGGCAAAGCTCGACCTTGGTTTGGCGCCGAATGTGATCGCGCTGAAGCTCTTAAACACGCGGCGTACCTAGCATGGGTCGATGCTCGAAACTGCAAAGCAAATGACGTGGATCAGAAGAAGAGAGCCTTCAACAGGGCTGCCAAGTCCAGCAAGAAGGTTTTGCGGAGGTCTCGGTTTGACCACGTTAGCCGAATTGGGAACAAACTCGCTTCATACCCTGCTGGAAGCAAAGCGTTTTGGTCCCTGGCAAAGTCGGTTGAATCGAACTTCTGTCGCCCCTCACTACCACCACTGCTCAAACCTGACGGGTCTCTGGCTCACTCCGCTGAGGAAAAAGCAAACTTGTTTGCCGCTCTCTTCGCGGAGTCTTCACGTCTGGATAGTAGTGGCGCTCACCCTCCTGATGCTCCTATTGGATGCGAGACGTGTATGTCGGACATTCGCATCCATCAGAAGGACGTCCGTAGAGTGCTGCGTAATCTAGACGTGAACAAAGCTAGTGGCCCCGACGGGATACCAGCAATTGTTCTTAGAACTTGTGCGCCTGAATTGTCTCCAATCTTGACACGCCTGTTTCGCCTTTCGCTAGAGACTGGAAAGGTGCCGAAAGCATGGAAGCTGGCTAACGTACAGCCTGTACCCAAAAAGTGCAGTCGTGCTGAGCCTGCCAACTACAGGCCTATTTCAGTCACGTCCATACTCTGTAAGAGTATGGAGCGTGTACTTAATAGTAAGCTCCTGGCATACCTAGAAGCCAACGACATCCTCAGTGACCGGCAATACGGCTTTCGCAAAAACCGGTCAACTGGGGATCTTCTAGCGTATGCCATTCATATCTGGAGTGAGGCCATTGAGAGGCAAGGGGAAGCACTTGCTGTTTCCCTTGACATCTCCAAGGCTTTTGACAGGGTCTGGCACGATAGCCTTATTGCTAAGCTTCCTTCTTTCGGGTTACCCACCCAACTTTGCGTTTGGATTGAAGACTTCCTGAGGGATCGGTCCATTCGAGTGGTCATTGATGGCTGCTCGTCTGGCCAATTGGCAATTAATGCCGGGGTCCCTCAGGGGTCTGTTCTCTCAGCAACTTTATTCTTGCTGCACATTAACGATCTGCTAATGCCCGGTACCTTTGGGTATGCAGACGACAGCACAGTTTCTGAGAGATATGTGTCCAGCGCGCGAGCTGGTGGGTCACAGATCCAGTCTCTCCGTGAGGACATGGTTGGGCGCTTGAACTTGACCTTGAAGGCTGTCTCCGAATGGGGCGATGCCAACCTGGTCAAGTTTAATGCAGCTAAGACCCAGGCGTGTCTCTTCTCCGCAAAAAGGAGCCAATTTGAACCGGCTCCTGCTTTCCGAGGTGTAACTGTGCCGATAACTGACCATATCGAGCTTCTGGGGGTAACATTAACTTCTACCCTCAATTTTGGCCCGTTTATCGAGGCTAAGGCTCAACTAGCATCAAAAAAGTTGGGAATCCTAGCAAAGGTGAGACGGTACTTCACACCCGAACAGTTGCTCAATCTCTATCAAGCCCAGGTTCGGTCGTGTATGGAGTACTGCTCTCATCTTTGGGATGGATCTGCTAAATACCAACTGGACGCGCTTGAGTCTATCGAGAAGCGGGCAAAAAGACTCATTGGCAACGATGCACTGGTCGAATCAAAGCTCCAGAGCCTTGAACATCGACGACGAGTTGCAAGTCTATCGGTTTTCTATCGGTTACATTTCGGGGAGTGTGCGATGGAATTACACAATTTAATTCCAACAAGCCCGTTCCATCATCGGACTACGAGACAAACGGCGAAGCGCCATCGTTACATGGTGGACATCCCACCCATACGCACCAAACGTTTTGGGAATACCTTCATTGTGCGTACGGCTAAGGAGTGGTATTCCCTGCCGGAGTCTGTGTTTCCCGATAGCTATAACCTAGGAGTCTTTAAGTCAAGAGTGAATAGGTTACTTTTAGGTAAGCGTGCTCCATCTTCGACCACATCATCACTTACCATCAGGTGAGATGGTGGTCAAACGCGAACCTATTCTAAATAAAAAAAAAAAAAAAAAAAATTTCAAAAAGTGTGTAATTTTCCACGGCCATTTGGCATACTTCAGCTTATGGAAATTTAATAATTTACCCAGAGCGGAAGAAGTCATTCGATGATTTCCCCACCCCCAAAAAAAGAAATGGGTGCAAAATTATGTAATAACAACATTACCTACACACCATAACATAGCGAAATTTCAAGATAATTCATAATTAGGTTAGTATCGGTGACCTGTGGCGATGTTTGATATAAGTAGGTATAAATATTTGCAACAACTTACAAGATTTGCACATTACCGTATAGTTTAACTCACATTACCCACAGAACCCTAAAACTTAAATATGGTGGCGTAGGTATGTCATGTAAACGTCTTAACTTTGATTAAAAAGTCCTTTAAAGGTTCTGATAAATGCAATGTAATGGCACGTGTTTCGACCGTTTGTTGCCCGTGGTACTACCGGTGGTACTACCAGTAGTACCACGGGCAATTTTTTTTTCCCGTGATACTACCAAGCAGTTCAGTAGTACTACGGGCAAAAATAATTTACCCGTGGTACTACTAATATTTTTATTTATTTTTGTAAAACCTTTTGTAAGAAAATAATATTGGTGACATTACAAGTTCAAATTATTTACACATGTCATTTGCTGTGCTAGACCATTCCTATGTATCATCTATGATCATTCCACTTCAAGATTCATAATGCATTAATAATTATTTTGAAATGAATTAGCTAAACAATTTTCTAGCAAAGGTCAAACAGCCATGAAACAGCTGAATCTAAAATAACAATGATTAAAAGAAAGGGCGGCAATGTTCTTATTGGCGATGATGGTCATCAGTACTATAAATTAAAAGATTACAAGAACGTTTCTTCGATATGGAGGTGTTGTATGTTTAAGAAGTCAAAGTACTCTGGAAGTTTGACTATGAAAGTAGGTACGTACGTAACTAATTCTTTAATATGTAATTATAAAAAACTAGTTACTGTATATATTATAATAGATTTAGAGTACTTCGGCATAGAATACTTTTAGTCCTATTTTTGTTTTCGTATGTATTAGTTTTCCCTGCATCCGAATATAGATAGGTAGAGCAACTTATAGGTAATTGGTCATATGAAAAATAACCGGCCTTTTAAATTTATGCCGACTTGTTTTAATTCCGGCCCTACGTTTCCTACTAATTAAAATTACAAAGAATCGATAGGATAAACTTGCTAATCCAATAACTACAAATTAAAAGAAATAAACATCTATAGACATCTCACCTAGTAATAATTAACCACCTATTATATTACAATTGATTCACTTAATAAAGATTTTAAATAAAAGAACAGGAAGAAGAATTGGCCTGTTGGTCAAGTGGTTCCAAGCGCGACTCACGTGGGCCAAAAAGAGCTAAAATATAATGTCAGTAGTAGCCCAGAGTTTGGAAGTTTGAGGTGTGATACCACCGTGCCTCGAAAAGCACGTTTAGCCGTTGGTCCCGGCTATCATTAGATAGCTATCAATAGAACATAAAAAAGAAACTTTAATAGGTAGTAAACACGAAAACTGATATATACACCTACTCGTTAAATTACTTAAACTATTTAAAAAATCTATTTATTGACATATCATAAAAAGAAATTGAATTGTGCCTACACAACGTTAAGAACCGTAAAAATATAGACTACACACGTATTTTAATAACTATATACATAAATGGTACCAAAATAAAACAAATACGAATAAACTAACCTACATTATCTAACAAATTATTGAAATGAAACACTGTTCAGCAAATCTGCAAAAGTATCAACAATCCGCGCGCCCGTTCGGTAAATAACGTTGTAGAATAATTAAAATTTTGCATTTTCTCCTAAACGTTGCGCCCAAATTATATACTGTATTGTCGTACAATCGTGGTATTGGCTTATCACTACTTCAACTTTTTCTTTTAATTTTGATAAAGCGATATCTATCGTATTTTATGCTATGTTGGGTTCACACCCGTGTGATGCTCTTTGCAGTATTAGCTGGTCCTATAATGAAATAATCAGTAACTAGTTTTTTACAATTACATATTAAAGAATTAGGTACGTACGTACCTACTTTCATAGTCAAAATTTCAGAGCACTTTGACTTCTTAAACATGCAACACCTCCATATCGAAGAAAGGTTCTTGTAATCTTTTAATTTATAGTACTGATGACCATCATCGCCAATAAGAACATTGCCGCCCTTTCTTTTAATCATTGTTATTTTAGATTCAGCTGTTTCATGGCTGTTTCACACATTTTCGCGGAGTTGATACAGCACCATCTACATTTGACCTTTGCTAGAAAATTGTATAGCTAATTCATTTCAAAATAATTATTAATGCATTATGAATCTTGAAGTGGAATGATCATAGATGATAAATAGGAATGATCTAGCACAGCAAATGACATGTGTAAATAATTTGAACTTGTAATGTCACCAATATTATTTTCTTACAAAAGGTTTTACAAAAATAAATAAAAATCTTAGTAGTACCACGGGTAAATTATTTTTGGCCGTAGTACTACTGGACTGCTTGGTAGTACCACGAGAAAAAAAAATTGCCCGTGGTACTACTGGTAGTACCACCGGTAGTACCACGGGCAACAAACGGTTTCGACCTATGTCGGATAGGTATATATTAATTTATTACTGAATTAAGAAATAATGAAAATGTAATATTTTGAAGGCGCATGAAGATATGTTTATTTATTTATTTTTTTTTTTTTTTAATCTTTATTTTAAGGGGCTTTTGAACACAGTTCACGTCAGCCCCATCATAAACTAATCTTAAATTACTAACAAAAACACAAAAAAAAAACTTAACTAAACCAAATAAAAATCTTAAATATTAACTAATGTGTAAATCATTTTAGCCTCACGGGACAAAGGTCGAGCCAAAAATTGATAAAATATGCCTAAGTCTAATCTGTTTAAATCTAACTCCCTTATAATTCTATTTCTCTCAGATTCGTTCCTGACACATTCCACTAAAAGATGCTGCACATCTTCTCTTCTACCGCATACCTCGCAATTGGGTGAACTTTCTTTTTGCATAAGATACGCAAAAGCTCTCAGTGGCATGTGTCCGGAACGAACTCGATGAGCAGTTACAATAGTACCTCGGCTAATGGTATTGCTATCAAACCATGGGATACGAGGAGGCTCATTTTGTATAATCTTGTACCATACACTTTTTAGTTTAGATTGCTCATTAAAGTGCTCTTTCCATTTATCATAACAATAATTTTTAAATTTACGCAGTATTTCTGAATAAAAGGGAAAGATATAAATTTCAAAGCCCGAAATTAACCCTATTTTCGCTAACCTATCTGCCTCCTCATTTCCCCTCAAGCCAATATGTGACGGAATCCACTGTAACACTATGTTGACATTATCTAAAAGAAGTGAATGCAATTTTCTTAGCACATCATAGGCAATAGGCACACCTCGGTGCCCAGAGGCACAACGTGTCAGATGTTGAAGAGCACTCTTGCTGTCAGTAAAAATGACAAAATTTGAAGTATGTGGCAACGTTTCAACATAAGACAATGCCTCTGAAATTGCTAACAATTCCGCTGTCATAATAGATACCGGAGAAACTATTTTAAAACACTCACTTCCTTTAACAACTGGATCATAGTAGGCCGCCGCTGTGTCAGTGCTTTTTGATCCATCCGTATACAGTTTATACCACTGACCATATCTTTCATTTAGCTCTAGTAATATATCATTTCGTAAAGAATTAACTTCATATAATATTTTAGGTTTTATGACACTTTTTAAATTAGTTTTAATAACATTATTACTGGCAATAAAACTACACCATATATTTAACTTATACATGTCTAAAGGGCAGGTCGAATATATTTTTTCATCTTTCATATAATTAAAGACAGTCATTAACAAAGGTTTCTTTTTAGTTAGCCAGTATCTATTTGTTGACAATGTACAAAGCCTATCCAGTAACCTATTAGTGACATCATTTACCCAAGATTTAACTTTAGAACAAAACTTAAATGCTAAATACATACGCCGTATATACAATGGAGGCAAACATAATTCACTTTCCATTACGTGTATCGGAGTCGTTTTAATAAAACCACCTATAGTTCTCATAGCTTTGTTTTGAACCTTATCTATTTTATAAACTCTTGATTTAATACTATTGTCATATAGAAAACAGCCATAATCAATACGACTCCTTATTAAAGCTATGTATAAGCGTCTTAAATGAATGGGATGAACTCCCCATCCAGGCCCAGAAAGAACTTTGACGATATTCAACATTTTCTGGCATCTTTCATTAAGTTCATTAATGTGTCTGCCCCACCGGAGTGAGGAGTCCAGCCACATACCCAAATATTTGATATTATCGACTCGTGGTAATGGTACACCATTGACTAGAATGTGAATTTGTTGCCTTCTATGTCCTCTACTAAATAAACATAATTGGGATTTTGCTGCTGAAAGTTCTAAGCCAATGTCGAGTAGTACTTTAATAATAGTATTTATGGACGTTTGCATGTGGAGAACACTATCATTTAGTTTTTTACAGCTCGTCAATATTGCAAAGTCATCAGCATATTGACATATTTGTACAATATTCTCACCATTATTTCTTGCAATCTCCATAGTGACAATATTAAATAATAATGGTGAGATTGGATCTCCCTGTGCAAGACCTCGATTCGTCCATCTAACGATATCTTTCTCTATGCCTAATTCGTCTCTAATTATTAAGTGTCTTTCGCACAAAAAGTCCCAAAGGTAGTTACATATTTTACTTCCAGCTTTTAGTTTATCTAATATTTGGACAACACTTTCAATTAAAACCTTGTTATAAGCATTCTCAATATCGAGAAAACATGCTAAAGTTGGGATATTATTAGTAAATGCAATCTGAATAGTAGTGACCACTTGAGTGAGGGAATCTAGACATGAACGTCCTCTTCGAAAACCTGTTGTGTTAGGACACAAAATCGAATTATGTTCGATGTACCACTCCAACCTTTTATTTAACATGCAGTGAAAAATTTTGCACAAGCAAGATATCAATGATATTGGTCTTAACTTAATTTCGGTACTAGACGAACTATTTTGTTTCGGTATTGCAATGATTTTAATATTACGCCACTCAATAGGGATACAACTGGTGTTAAATATTTCATTATATATACAAAGTAAATATTTTTTTGCTACAATAGGGAGATTAAAAATCATAGAATATGTAATGGCATCATCGCCAGGTGCGGTATCTTTTTTCTTAATACATGCTTCTAACTCTTGGTAAGTAAAATCGGATTCTAATAACGCATTTGTTGATTTAATTACGGGTTTGGAAGACTGAACGGAATCAGGGGCTAAAATGTGCAAAAGTTCTTGTTTCTTATCAAGTGAAAAGTAGTACTTATCTCTTCTGTAGCCCTTAATCCATTTCATTCTGCGCCACATTTCTGAAGACGATACACTACTGTCCACATCTGTACAAAATGCTTGAAAACTATTTGTTTTAGCTTTTCTTATTTCTTCTTGGGCTTTTAAAGTTTTATCTTCTAGCACAGTTAAGTTTCCAGGCGTAGGATTTCGTCTAAACTGAGCCAATGCAAGTCTTCTCTCCGCCACCATTTTGGATAGAGCCTGATTCCAATAAGGTTTGGGCTTAAATTTCGTTTCAGGATCATTGCAAATTTTGATTGGAGGTATATTTTTATCTGCTGATTTATTAATAATAGAAATAAAGGTCGTATACTTTTGTTGCGTATTATCAACACACATGGACAATTCTGTAAGCGTGTTTTCAATATCCTTAGAGTATTGTGTCCAATCAGCCTTCTTAAAATTTCTCTTTTTAGTACAATGTGGTACATCTTGATAATTAATTTTTATTTTTATCATCAGGTGGTCACTTCTTAAGCTCTCATTAATTACACACCACTTACAGAGAATTGCAATATCAGACGAAGTGAATGTGACATCAGGGGACGTTTGATGTAGAACATTGCTCACAAGTCTAACTCTGGTTGCGTTGCCATCATTTATGGGTATATAGCCATATTCCAATGCAGAATCCATGATTTGATTTCCTCTGGTATTGGTTTTAGACGACCAATTCGAGTGATGTCCATTAAAATCTCCAGCTACTATGGTTTTACTTGTGCAAAAAGAAAAAAGTTCATCCCAATCAGATTCTCTAGTTATTGCAGAGGGTGAACAGTAAATAGATATTATATTTTCTAGGTACTTACAATTATGAATCTTTACATGTAACATTTCTATGTCAGTATTATTCATTCTGGTAGACTTTATTTCGGACTTTATTGAATTATGTACTATTACTGCTACACCGCCATATCCATCATGTCTATCTCTTCTATAAATATTATAATGTGACATGTTCAAGCGACTCCCCTCCTCCAACCATGTTTCAGACAGAATAGCGATATGTATGTGGTCTTTAATTAAAAATGTCTCAAATTCTGTGAATTTTGGTCGCAAACTCTGTGAATTCCACTGCATAATATTTACACAAAAATCCTTTACTTTATTATTATCCATTAAATCCACAGAAAAGTTTATTTATTAATTCTCCATCTTTTATTATTTCCACTACATATGCACAAAGTTCTTCAAATATCATTTTACAAAAGCATTTCACCTTATCTTCAAAATCCGAATTAGACATAACAATGTCTTTCAATTTTTGTATTAATTTATAAAATATTATTTTAATTCTGCTTCGTTTTACTTCTTCCCTCTTACCTTGAACTTGATTTTCGATAACATTATATTCAATCCCTTCCATATTCAACAAATCCTGATCTTTGTTTACATTTGATTTTTTGTTTTTCTTATTTCTTTGTACTGTGCATCCATGCTGTTCACAAGTCTCTTCAGTCACAAATATTTCACTTTCTTCATTATTTATTTCCCGATCTATACATCTGACCGGTATGTTAGTCTGTAACACATCTCTATAACTTTTAGCACCAAACGATGGGGTCTGCCTCGATTTATTTAATGTATTTTGTTCATGAGCACTGTTTTTATATGAGATCTTTTTATTTTTCGATAAAAGTTCCAAGGCTTTTCTGTAAGAACAAGTTTCTTTACACATAACGTTTCGAATTTCTTTCTCTCTCTGGAACATAGGACAACTTTTGTCAAAGGACATATGGGGGCCATCACAATTTAAACATTTAAAAACTTTAGTTTCACAATTAGTGTGATTTTGACCACATTTAGGACATAGGACTTTTTTCCCCGGGCAATACTTTCTAATATGTCCATACTTCCAACAGCCAGAACATTGTGAGACAGGGAAAGTATATGGCTCGACTTTAAACCTGCACCCGTATCCATAAACATACGGTGGTAAAGTCGGGCTCTTAAAACATATCCTTATGGTCTCACTATCGACCCACCCGCCCTCATTATTTAATCGTTTGAGTCGTAATATAGAGATAATCTCTGTGTCACATTTTAACATATTTTGAAGTTCTTCCAGTTGAGTTTCTAAATCTATTTGTTTAATTATTCCATAGGAAACGCTCAAATCAAATGTCATTTGACACCTTAGTCCCTGCTCAGCTATTTCTTTACAATTTAATAAGGAATTGGCTTTTTCTTGTGATTCAAATAAGATTAGAACTTTAAAGCTGCTTTTATATTTGATTCTATGTATGTCTTCTATATTATACTTTCTCAACATCTTAGCTAAAGCGATCTGTTTTGGTAATGGTTCTTTGGCGGTAATACAAACTTCGAAACTTTTTTCTGATGTGTGGGTAGTCATCACGATTTCCGGGTCACTATGTTTAGATAAGCAGCGGTTTAAGCGTTTTGGTCTTCTGTTCACAGTTATAAAGTCTTCTCCATCTTCTTCACCTTCATTACTTTCACTTCTCATTCTCTTGCCTCGCTGTATTTTATAAAGGTCTAAACTTTTTTTCAATGTACCTTCATCATGTTGACTAATTGCAATATCAGTTTCATTTTCACTACTATCACTTAATAATCTTGGCAAACTAGATAAACTTCGGTTACTTTTATCACTCATTAGTATAAGCAATGTAAATAAGACGTGAAATACTAAAAAACATTGCAGTTACGGAACGATTGGGCTAACGCGTGCGCTTGACTCACCGATCCGCGCGCAACTGAAGATATGTTTATTATCATCTAACACTTCATCAATAAAATGATTTTCGCAAGTTGAGTAGGCACTCTTTACAAAACAGTTACACGGAAAAAGTTACTTTATTATAATGACTGACATTATTATAATGTGACATTACTTACCTTTTGAAAAAAAAAAAACAATGTCAGCACAGTACAATGAATTAACGAAAAAAGAACGAATGATCGACTGAATGAATCTACTAATGGTATTACGTTGATCACTGTAGGATCAATTACTCTAGTAGCGGCACGCGCCAGATCATAAGAGGACCAATCGCTCTTTTTAGATGCATTTACCGGATTTTTATAGGATAACTATATTTTGTTAAAGCACTTAATAAGGTAATTATAAAATCAAATAGCACTTTACCGGATTATAACAAAGCGACTATAGGGCGTAATACTCCTATAAACTGCGCCCAAATGCAGCTCTATAAACGTTTACAGGATTTCTATAGGATTAAAAAATACGTGCTCCTAGCATAATTACAGGGCCACATTTTGCTACTTGGGCGGCCTCATCTAGCTTAACTTAAAACACAAAAAATGACGTGTAAAAGTATTATTTATAATCAATTTACAAATAAATATTTTATTTAATTTCATTTATAAATATCAGACTTGAGCCTTGAAGATAAGAGAATTATCGTACTTATAATAATTGAAAGTAATCTGATTATGAAAAGATCCTACAATGCTCCTAATTTAGGAAATCTATCTATACTAATATTATAAAGCAGTAAAGTTTGTTTCTTTGAACACGCTAATCTTCGAAAGCACTGGGTGGATTAAGATAAAATTTGGTATTGAAGTAGGTTGAAGCTTGAGAAGGGTTATAGGCTTCTTTTTACCCGACTGCTAGTTATGAATAATTATTAAATATTTGATATTAATAACAGGGCTTTACCTATGAAATCGCTGTTTTGCCGTACTGGCAATTTCAAATTATAATATCAAATCATATACTGTCCTCTTAACCTGTATTATGGATATATTGTAAAAAATATATTTTTAAATGAGTAACTGTGGAGATTTTTTTGCCGGTTTTTCTCCATAGAAAACGACCAATTTCAAACTGTGCACTAACTTCTGACGTTTTGTAAGTGCCCTTGTAGGCCTATCTATACTAATATTATAAAGCGGAAAAGTTTGTTTGTTTGTTTGCTTGCTTGAACGCGCTAATCTTCGAAAGTACTGGGTGGATTTGGATGCAATTTGGTATGGAAGTAGCTTGAAGCTTGAGGAAGGTTATAGGCTACTTTTTACGCGACTGCAAAAAAGGTGAGTTATGTTTTTACCGTGATAGAATCCACGGGAGCGAAGCCCCGCGTGAATGCTAGTGTGAAATAAATATGTTGAGTTTGAGTTCGATAATTATATTTTTTTGGCTAAGAATTCTAATTTCAAATTAATTTTATTTTAAAACATGGAATTCTCGTTTCAAAGTTTGGCATTAACCGTGCCACTTGCGGCCCGCAATCTCTGACTTATTTAAAGTTATCTAAGGCCCGCAACTTCAACGACGTTTACGAAACGAATTCTAAAAATGAATGCACCACCCGTTATTAGTTTGCTCGCTTCCGATCTGGAAACGACCTGAAAAATAAACCCCGTGGTTGTCAAAAAACTATGGTCAACAATGACGAATTAAAGGCGATTGTGGGAGCAGATGATACCCAATCTGCAGCTGAATTAGCAGCAGGTTTCAACGCTAATATCAAAACAATATTGGTTCACTTGCGTCAAATTGGCAAGGTAAAAAAGCTTGACGTCTGCCCCATGAATTCAGTGATCATTACCGCGAAGGACGCATCAAGACGTACCTTGCACTGCTCAACAAGCACACAAACGAAAGAATTTTGTTGCCTGCGGCGAAAAATGGATCCTGTTCAACAATCGTAAGCGCTCAGTAATTGGTTGGATCCTGAATTAGCATCTAAACGTTTTCCTAAACGAAAACTGACCCCTAGAAAAGTGATGGTCCATGTTTGGTAGTCTAATCCTGGTGTAACTCATCACAGCTTCCTACCAAACAGGATGAGCAGACGGTCTACAAGTTACAAGAGCTGGGGTTAGAAGTTCTCCACCATCCGTCGTACTCATTAGACCTTGCGCCTACAGACGCTTTTTCCTGAATTTGGATAACTTCTCGGAAAAAAATTAATACCCCAGAGGCACAAAAAATGCCTTTGCAGAATTTGTTGCCCCCCCCCTCCCCCCCTAATTGATTTCTTCAAGAAGGGCATCAATAAGCTTACACTGCGTTGGAAAAAATGCATCGATTGCATGGGTGTTTACTTAGAATAATTGAAATAAAAAATATAGAAAAAATACGTTAACTTATTTCATAAAAAATGGCAAATTCATTGGTAAAGATCTAATGTATTCATATGAACACGTGACATAAAGAAGAAGTATTGTTATTTTTGAAAATAAAGTTGTTAATGTTTTCACTAATTGCTACCATCTTAAATATAAATTATTTTGACATTAACAATCTCTAGCTGTGAAGCGGAGCACTTTTTCACCAAGATGTCGTATATCGAAACAAAATTACGACTAAAACAGACGAACGAGTAACTGTCTAAATCATTTGTCAATTCTTTCCATATATTTATTTTTTTGATTTAAAAAAGGATTCGTGATGAGCAAATAACTGTTTGTACTTATACACCGTAAAATTTTGATGGTTTTTTTTTGCAGCATCGAAATGGCTTTGTTTTGGTAATATAATCGTTTTATAAACAAATAAAATATTAGAAACAAAAAATTACAGATTAACCATTGTGAAAAATAAAACTCGAAAGCGACCACGAATCAATAGTAATCCTCCCTGATACCTAAGGCGGGCGTCGAACAGTCGCGCGGCCGTTTACCCGCGTGCTTTTCAATCAGCTGATAACTTATTTTTGATAATAATATGCTTTACCCAAAAAGTTATTCAAATTTTTTCTTTATACGTTTACAGGCTTACGACCGTCATAAATACTTTTTAGCTGCAATTTACTGAATACGAAATTAAATGAAAACGAATTTATCATCTAAAAAAAAAAATATACTCTGAATTAGAGACCTAACAAAGTATTTGAGGCGTATTTCATAAATTTGAATCAACTTATTTAAAATAATTTTAACTAACTTAACTACTTTAAAATGTTAATTTTTTACAAAAGTATGAGTAGGTACTTATCTACACTTCCCGGTGTAGATAAGTACCTACTCCGGTGACGGAGTAATGGTTCGAAGTGCAAGCCACTGCGTTGAATACACAATCAAGCACGTTTTAATTGATTGTCTTTCAATTTTATGCGCGAAAGCGTCCACTATCGCAGTTCTTAACGCATCGCGAGTTTCGTGTTCCTCACGATACACCAGGCGCTTGAGCTCAGACCACAAGTAAATGTCTAACGGAGATAGGTCCGGGCTAGATCCCATTCAAAGTACTCGATGATTTCTTCGTCGAGCTCTGGCGAAATAACTGCTGATCGACCTCTGCCCTCTGGTGTTTGGAACTGCCCACGATCTAGTAATAGCCGCCATGTCATCGCTACGATCGTCCGGGCCGATGGGACTTGGGGGTTCAGGACCCCGCGAAGACGGAGCGACTCCATGTGTTGCGGCTCCGCGTAAAGTCGCTGGGCAGCATGGGAGTCATAATCAGCTTTAGCATACAGTTGTACCATAGCGACGTACTCCAAATTGCGATAATTGTATTGACGATCCATTGCACTGATAAGGCGCGCTGCGCGTACGATATTCGTAGGAATACTAATTTCGCCGCCGCACCAAAGCCATAGGAAGTCGGCACGCAGCGTCGTTTGTAATAGTTGTTAGTTTGTTAGCTTATTTTGCTTTGAAAATTTAAATCGGTATTTTCTTTGTCGGCTCCGCTTTTGTAATTTGCGTTGTTGCGTGCAAACTAGTTTATGCCGTATCACTACGTGCGAGAGTTTATTTTGCGTAGAACATTTTTATGCAAATCTGTTCTTTGTTGGCGGCGTGTGCGATTTGAGTAGTACCTACAAGTTACCTCTAGTGTTACTATTGATTCTCACGTTTTCGAGTTGATGAATATTTTTGAAATTATTATAAAACCAAATAATCATTATTTTTTTACTTTTACTCTATGCTTCGAAAGTACTCCTTATGGCAAGTTGTTCTGCCGCGGGAAAACAACTATTACAATTTCACGGTGTATAAATTACTATACTACTCAACTGGCACAAATGGGCTGCATTAGTGCTTTGGAGTGTATCCGATTATTACTTATGGTATTAGACGTAAGCGCTAGAGCCTCTACTACAGACTTAAAGCAGCCGCTTTAGCGCTATTTGGGCGCCATTTTATGCAGCCTAAAGTTCTATTTAACCTGCACAACGGTTGCATAAAGGTTCCTCAATAGCTGTAACGATTTATTAACGCTATACTAAAGCTCTCGTAGCGCTACTTTTGAATGATCTTGAACTACTTTGAACGAATGAATTGATTAAAGTTCTTTATTGTATATCTTCAATTGACATTATTTGTAATATTTTGATAAAGTGTTTTCGTCGCCATCATGAAAATAAAATAAAAGTACTTAAGTAAAAGTTTGTATTCTGTATTAGCAAGATATATAAAGATACTTAAAATGCTGTCCAGTTTACTGTAGATATCCTACTTCCTACTAATATTATAAATGCGAAAGTTTGTGAGGATGGATGGATGTTTGTTACTCTTTAACGCAAAAACTACTGAATGGATCTGAATGAAATTTGGTAAGTATATAGTTGGCAGCCTGGAATAACACATAGGCTACTTTTTATCCCGAAATTCCCACGGGATCGGGATTTGCGCGGGAAAACCTTCCCACGCGTACGAAGTCGCGGGTAGAAGCTAGTATAAGATAATTTTCGTGTAATTTTAACGCGCTTTTATGATATTTAAAAAATTAACCAAATACATGTGATATTTTTTATTTGTTATACAGAATAAATTTTATTTCCCTATTTTTACGTGTCGATAACTTACTGTTCGCAAGTGGCGGATTGTTTACCGGTACATTTAATAAAAAAATAAATAAAAAATAAAAATCATTTATTGCAGGCACGCAGGCACATATAAAAGTTAAAAAATAATATTAATTATTTGATTCAATACTTTTCAATAATATCTATTAATTAATCATTTAATCTACTTTATAATTGATAAACAGCATAAAAAAAGTTAAAAACATCATTAATTAAATAAAATACATTATCGAAAAAAAAAATAAAAAAAAAAATAATAAAAATATCAAAATAATTAAATTTTACTAACAAATTAATCAGCTAATTAAACAGCGGACATGTCTGGGTGGAATCCCCGATGATAGTGACAAATGATTATACGACTGAGTGCAACCGTATCCAGCGAGCCAGCATCGGGGAGTCCCACCGGTCCACCAGCGCTCGCAGGATGGTGTTGGGGCTGCCGCTCGTGCGGCGCAAGATAGATGCGCACCGCTTGCGCATAATGGCCGCAAAGCCGTCTGCAATGCACATTTAACTGAAAAACCAATGTATATCAACTCAATTTTGCAAGTGAATTATAAGTTTTCTTAAAAAATCATGGCGTCATTGTAATGTAGTCATAACCTGCAGTTTTAATTCCCTTTTGAGAATCATAGCGCTAATTTTCACCCTTCTAATGCTTCCAGTGATTTTTGTTCCCCTAGTGCAGTTCACAGCCACAAAAACCTCCTATTTTCCTGTCTTTGTGGTTATAAGATCTAGTTACGTACTTATTCGAATGGTTTCCATTTTGGAGATCCGTGGTCTACCCTTAAAAACGTTCACTTAACATAGACATTGTACGCTTCTCAACTTTAAAAACAAATCCAAGATTACGGTGTTTTAATTACGATACTTGAATTTACACCTGATATTTGTACATAAACATGATACAGGTTACTTTTCAAATAGATAATCATCAAACGTCTCAATTATAGTTTACATTATTTTGTTGTCGGTAGAAATAAGATCCACTTACTTTATGGTTTAGTTATACCAACTTATACCATAATATGAAGTTTAAACATTTCAATTAACTACCTATTATTGTTTTATTACAGAATGCCTTTTAAAATAGTTAAAACTATAAATGCAGACAAGGAAGAGCTGTCAATCTGCCCTTCAGGATGGGAAATATCGCTAGATCAGAATAAAGAAAATTTGTCAAACGAAGACAATATCTCGATTGAAAAGATATTGCCTAGTGATGATGAGAACGTTGCACAAAAAAAACCGTAATTTGCCTAAAGAGGATAATGGATCCTGTGATGGTACTGCGCCAAATCCAAATGTTGAGACTGATATCTTTATACAATAAGAACCCAAGAATAGCCTGTTTTTATTAAGTTTGTGATTTGTGAAATGTTGAGATTAATTTTCTTTAAAATTAAATGCTTAAAAAATTGAAATACTTTAGTATTAGATGATTAGCAGATTCACTGGAATGTTCAGCCATGTTTGACGATTTTAGGAGGTTTTCATAAACCTTGCGTACTTTCCTGCGATAACCTCCACTTTTCTTTATTAATTTCCATCATTTACCATTCATTTTTTTTGTAATATTTACAAAAGCGGCTGTAAAAATGGCGAATGGATTGATCCTGTAAGGAAGAAGTTATGACTATTGTATTACTAGAGGCAGTTTTTGTTTCTTTTTAGGATATTTAATGTAGTTTTTAGTTACACTGATGAATTTTTTGTAACTATAGTATGCATAAGAGCATCTATTATTTCAATAATGAAACTTGTAGTAGTATAATAGTGGTTACTATAACTCCTGTACAGATGCTGCAAACAGTCTACAATTAACTCCTTTTTGTAGTAATGTAGAAATGTAATCTATAAAAGTTACAATGAAAACCACTGTACAGCTGTAAATGGCAGAATGACCTTCGTAATTCTCATATAAAGGTGTAAGTGGTAAATGAGTTCTAAAGTGAACTACTGGAAAGCCTAGGGTAGTATTTGATTCAGCTTGTAGCACTTTAAGTAACTTTTATAGCTATAGACGTTTACGATTGCAGATATGCAACTTTGAACTGCTTGTTGAACCCTTAAACCGCTATTTTACGGCCGAAAGTAACAAAATAGGCTGCTATTTCCACTAATGTGCTCATTGGGTAGTACTTAATAGAGGTCATGCGTATGTACCAATTGTAAACAAAGCTATGTAAATCAGCGTCTAAAAAGTTCTTCAACCACATATATTTTTCAGAAATATTCAGTAAAATAACATGCATTTTGCATTAGGGATTTATACATTTCTCCGCAAGAGGTGAGGCGTTGACACTAACATGTTAGTTCTCCAGTCGCTGCCACATTTTCGCATGGCTGACTGCGAGCTACCATTTTCTCACGCCGCCTCTCGTCCATCCGTGGACTATTAAGTAGTGGAAAGAATTTGCATACATAATGAACGACACTAGCTATCTCTCTCGCACTGTAAGGAGGTTTTAACATAGAACATCTTAGTTCTTTATGTATTTGCTATTCTGTGACGAGATTGAATTTTTCAGACGTCTTGTTTTAGTACGAATAGGTAATCAACGAAAATCTACAGAAAATCTGCAGAGTTATAGAAAGAAATGATGATGAAACTATTTTTTATTTTGCAGATTGATTATAAGTAACCATAAATTAGAATTAAAATTTTTGTCGCTTCCACTTTTTACACATACCTTTTCAATATGCATAAAGAAAACACTGAAAGCAAAACGTTGTGAAAGATTTGTCACGTGAAATCTTTCCATGTCGTGCCGAGCTCACCGTGCCGACTTCCCTAGCCACGCGTGAAAGAAATATTAAAAATCGCGAAAGCGTGGCCTCCCCAACCATTACCGACTTATACGCGCAAGTTTTTATAATACTAGTTTGCAGACCTATTTATACATTAACTCGTTAGATCGCACTCTGATTATTTCGTGGTTTATATGTTCATAAAGTAATTGTAGGTGAACAAACGCTTAACGGTGGTAGTTAACACTTTAGAAATATATGCCTAATTGATTTTTTTGGCTATTCATTAAAAACTGATTTTATTATAATAGTTATTTATTAGTCATTATGAGTCTGCTGCGTGTTTTATTGCCAGAGATAAAATTTCAGATTATAAATATTGATTTACTATATTTATATAAATAATAAATAAATAAATAATAATAATTTATATTTTTCTAAGAAAATTGTAGACAGGTAATTATTAAGGTAGGTATCTAGGTACCTATTGAATTCTGGTAGGTAGAGTAGATAATTACCCGTCTGGGTACTGACGTATTTTATAAGTACCTCTTTAATGGTACCAATTTCATCAATCAAATTTGCTAAGTAGGTACTATTAATCTAGTTTGTATTCTAGTTATAAGCAAGAAAAAAAAAGATTTAAGTAGCAACCCTATTAAAAAATAAATGCCCAAGTGTCGGAGGCACGTGCCGAATAGATTCATCATGAAAACGAATTAACGAAGGCACAACAAACTTCAGGATACACCTACATGGTTTTTTTTTTTTTTTTAGGGGGTGCCACTCGTAGATCAGCTCACTAAGGCTGTGCGTCTACTTAACCGGTCTGTCCTTTGGTGACCTCTAATAAATTAAAGGCCCCCAGCCAGGGCTTACAAACTAAAATACGCTTACATCTAATGACCGCACGCTAAGGGCACTCCCTGCAGAGTACGGGCCTCGGCATAGCGGGGTCATTTGGGGAGGGCAGCAAAGGGACAAGCTGGGTCATATTATTATTTACGGGAGTATTTATTGCTACTGGCTCAGCATTGCGGGCTGGCTCGTTTGGCAAAGGTCGGGGAGGATTTCCATTACAAGTACGCGGACGTCGCGATGGGCCTCGTCGGCGAGGCCGGAATACGGAACGCGTTTTGTGTGTGTGTTTTCTAAGAGTGCTAGTTTCCCTACTGCTCTCTTGTCGGATGGTGGTGGGGTCGTCGGGCTCGTCTAGGACGTTACGCGGGCGACGAACCCGAGAAATTTTGGAGGGTCTGTATCGGGCGGCCGATACGATCAGGGGGTTTGTGTGGGTATCAGCAGAGGTGAAGTAACGCACTGACATGCGTTTCAACACTTGCTTTATAGTCGAAATTTTGAGGTCTACGTAGAGATCCTCATTCCTCAAGAACCTGGGCGCGCCCGTTGCTTTTCGGAGAAAACGGTTCTGAATGACTTGCATCCTATGGATCTGCTTGGGACTGGCATGAGCAAACACCGGACAGGCATATGTCATGATAGGACGTATGCACGTCGTGTAAATTCGGATTTTACATCTAAGGGAGAGCTTACTGTGTTTATTCAGTATGAAGTGAAGCCTACCGAGAGCGAAAGCGGCTCGCGAGCGAACCGACTTTATGTGCTCATTGAAATTTAGGAACTGGTCGAGGATCACACCTAAGTATTTGGCTCGCTTCTCCCAAGGGATTGGCTTGCCAAACATAGTGATCGGGCGGGGCCTATATGGTTTTGAGAAATATCTAATTATATATATCTACATATATCGTACGCACAAAACGTTTTGGGAATAATTCGACTTCGACCACATCATCGCTTAGCATCAGGTGAGATGGTGGCCAAACACAAGCTTATCAACAATAAAAAAAATCTTCTCAGCCGTAGGTACACTCTTGACAGAGTGGTTCGTCGTGGTTATATTCATGGTATACTGGGTGGGTCTTCATCGCTGTTGCAACTTTTGCCAATGGACGCAGCTTTTGCAATGAGGCTTCAATTTCAACGTTTTGTGGCATTGCGAGAACATTGGACTATGGTGCTTTACGCGGCCTTCTTTATTATTTCCGTACATATAATAACATAACATAATCAGCCTTTAAGGGCCAATATATTCTGTGACACAGGCCTCTTCACTATGAGAAGGAATGGACCCGTGGGCTCCAGTCTGATTGGTGGATGTCACATATCTCCGGATTTATATATACATAATATAAGGCATGAATAGGCATTATCTGGGCTCGCTCGTTCGATCGTAGACCTCATCTTACACTTACCATCAGGTGTGATCGAGGTCAAGCGCGGGCTCATTCTTAATTTAAAAAAAAACGACGTGTTGCACTCCGGTAGTGCCGGCAGAAGTGAAAACTTGAATATTAACGTTGTGCATTTTTGATATTTTAGAATGGTTAGGGAATAATTTTACACGAATTGCTTTAATTATCAGTATAAAAGTAGTTACTATCATTTATGTGGTAGAATACAATATTTATTTATTGCGCTATCGTACACAAACATGACAATTTATATTACATTAAAAAGTTTATCTCTTAGACTCTCCGTACGTCTTACGAATTTTCGATCAGGTCACGTGTCCTGACGCGAGTTTAACATTTTTTACCCATTACAAAAAAAGTGCACAACGCTGTAAAGAAGTTTTCAACTCTCCTTTCGTCTTACGAATTTTCGATCAGGTCACGTGTCCTGTCGCGAGTTTAACTTTTTTTACCCATTACAAAAAAAGTGCACAACGCCGCTAAAGAAGTTTTCACTTCAAAAATAGGTACTATATAATTATTACGGTTCTTAATGAGCTTAACCCTTAATAGACGCAGTGGGACAAAATTATGGGATAAATTAAATAGACTCTTGTGTTGGTGTCTCTGTCTGTGGCAGGACACAGAGATACATTTATAAAAATATTTAGACCTTAAGACCTGTGTACACAAATAAATACATTGATTGATTGGCTTGAGAATAATATGTCACTAATGATAATAGCATTATATTATTAGCTATTTCGCCTCAAAAATATATATCTAACTGTATGTCTAAGTACCTTTTTTATTGTTAAAATGTTCGTGTTTGACCACCATCTCACCTGATGGTAAGTGATGATGTGGTCGAAGATGGAGCACGCTTACCTAAAAGTAACCTATTCACTCTTGACTTAAAGACCCTAGGTTATAGCTATCGGGAAACAGACTCCAGGGAATTCCACTCCTTAGTCGTACGCACAATGAAGGTATTCCCAAAATGTTTATAGCGTATAGGTTACGTAGTAACTATTAAGTAATCTGTGGTATGGGTGGGATGGTCTTGTAGTCCGATGATGGAATGGGCTTGGCGGAATTAGATTGTGTAATTCCATCGCACACTCCACGAAATGTAACCGATAGAAAACCGATAAACTTGTAACCTAGGTAAGTAAGTACTTACCTAGGTTGCAAGATTAAGATCTTATGTATGTATCTACAGAATAAGTATTCTGTAGATACGTACATGAGATCTTAATCATCATTCATTACTTATCTGTGGAAAGAAATAAAGATCGCGAAGAGGAAATGAAAATCCGGGAAGTCTTTTTATCATTACAGACATTGGCGTTTTCCCGTTGGAAAATCCATTAGAAAATAGACATATTTTCTAATGGATTTTCCAACGGGAAAACGCCAATTTTAAAAACATAATTGACGATTGAAAGTAACAACGTGAACAAAAGCTGAGAAGAAGCCAATAGTCTGGATGGATGAATATAAGCAATAAGCAAATTGGTGCAGTGGTTGAGGGATTGACCCGCGCGCGGCACGCAACGTGCTGCGTTGCGTGCCGCGCGCGGGTCAATCCCTTCGATCGTCAATCGATTCCCGCAACCCACGAAAAAAATTTTGTTTGGCCCACTAGTAGTAGTTCCGATACAGGAGATTTCTTTAGTGTGGGGAAATGTAAAAAGGCCAAGAACAGTTAGAAGTATGCTAATTACAGAATTTAAGATCCACCACATTGTGGTCTTTTTAACCCAAAGGTTGTCTGGTAGAGAATGCCTTGTTGCATTAAGTCCGCCCATGTACCACTATTGTACATAAAGTATAAATAAATAAATAAGATCATATTCTGAATGGAATAAGTAAACGGTGATATACTATAGGTAGGTATGTACATCGAGGTCATATAAATAAGTTAGAGTAAGAGTAGAGAATGATCCCATGTTCTAAGTGCTAAATAACATTATTCGAAAGAAATAAAGGAAAACTTAACCGTTCTTACAGAGGAATTTAAAAGTGCGTTTCTCGCAAATCTTCTCTAATGCTACCAATATAGTTCGGATAAACGGATTTAACTTTAGCTAAACGAATTTCCTGTTTTATTTAGCGTACTTATTTATTTTATGTATGTGTGATGAAAGTAACGTTAAATGTTCTTGGTTTTCTACAAAGGGATTGAAATAAGCAATTCACTCGGAGTTAGATCGCAGTTGGAACAGAAATTATTTATATGTTTGTATTTTTGTTGTAATAAAATAAATTCATTTATTTTATGTAAATTACACCCATTGTCATTAATTTAAATTACAAATACTATTAAAATAACACAGTCAAACCAAAAATAAAATAATATAAAATACATAATTTCAAATAAATAGCATAAAAATCTCTACAATTGAAATAATAAATTGAAGCCTTATTCTCTCCGGCATTGGTACAGCGACATGTCTGCTGGAACAAGGCCGGAGGTAAAGGAAGTTATATCTTATCCACAGAAATCAAAAATACAGTTTATCTATGATCTTATCGTTATGCGCATCTAATATGGTTCCTTTACACATATTAGGTACATTGTACACCATATTAGAATACTCAGGTACCATACATTCCAAAGAAATGTCTCCCAAGTTACTTAGGCATTTACTTAGATTTTTATGAATATCTAGATAAAACCCCGCTTTGTGACAAGCGTCATTAATATTTGGTGGAAGTTTTCAGCACAGTCAAAGGATCTGTCAATGAATCTAAGACAATTCACGTTTTGTCCTGCTCTTGTAATGTTATATGTATCTGGCAACGCATTAAACTTTTAGCCAAGGCCTAAATCTTATTGGGACCAGGCCCGGGTCGGCGGCGCGGCGGCGCGACGTGTCCCACGCGCGTCTCAAAGAGCTGTCAGCTCCAGTGACGGGGCACCATAGAGCCATTGCCTGCCTGGGTTGCGGGAATGTTCAAACGAGATACCGTGGCCCCGGAACTTTAGGGCAGCTGAAGGAATAGGGTTGGTTTTTAGTCAGTAGAAGTCTGACACTTCCTTCCGCTCAACCCAGAGCAGGATAAGTCATTTGATGATTTTCCCACTCGGAAAAAACAAGAAAGGTCTAAATCATATGGATAGTTAAGAAAATTACCTTTTTAAAGGATATAAATAACTTAATATACCTCAGTTTGGAAGTAAGTTTACTTCCAATACTCTGCAAAAAAAGCCTAATCTAGAAAGATAAATTGGGACAAGTTAGGGATTCCTTCAAATAAGATACTTTATTTTGTTTTTTTTTTTTACAGGTAAGTAGTAAGTAATAATATTGTTATTTCTTTATCTTTCATCGTATCTTGTTTGTCGTTATTCCCAGAAGTGTGCTCGTGGGAGATTTCACGGAATCAGGATTAAGGAAAACAGCTTTGTAGTACGGAACACCTGTTACATGTCACATTAAGTCGACATTTGAAATTGGAGTGAATATGCGTATTTTCCACTCTGGTTTAATCGCAGACCTTCTCCAAGTTCCTTCATGGCAAACATGCAAAATTTCTGAAGTCATCGGAAAACTTGAGGCTAGAGTTACCGTGCCACTCCAACAATTTCTTTGGTAAGTCGTTCGCAGTTCACGCAGTACGACTGTGGAATACTCCTCCCGTGTCAGTTAGACAACACAAACCCTTCTTTCAAAAACATGGCTAAAGATCTCTATCTCTCTCTTTAATTTGTTACTATTTTTATACATCTCGACCTTTTTAAAAAAAATTATATTTATATATATATAATATACATATATCATGTATTGAGTATGTAGTTTATTACTTATGTATTGTATATAAGTAAATAGTTCACCATGTATTTATTTTCTCCTGCTGTGTCAAATCCATCCAAAGGTTGTGTGTAAAAGATCGCTTTTAGCAATAAGACCGCCCATTCTAACACCCTTTGTAGTTTCTAAGTCCTTATTTAATTCTTTTATGGTGTACAATAAAGAACATATCTATCTTCTTTGTTTTTCTTCACGTGAGGTCAAGACATAGAGTTAGTATACCACGAAAAGCCTCTTAGATTTATAAAGCGACAATTACGTATTGTTTGTTGCTACGCCCTTTACCTAGTGATATCGCAAAATCAGGCAAGACCAGTCTGTTAACTTTCCAAGATCCAAGTATGCTAATATATCTTGCAGGAATACTAGGGCCTATGTCAAAGGCATAGAGTTAGTACGCCACGAAAAACCTCTTAGACTTCTAAAGCGACAATTACGTATTGTTTGTTTCTACGCCCTTTACCTAGTGATATCGCAAAATCAGGCAAGACCAGTCTGTTAACTTTCCAAGATCCAAGTATGCAAATATATCTTGCTGGAATACCAGGGCCTATGTCAAGATTTAGTACATGATTCTTACGAGATAACTCGACTCTTGTCACGAGTACGAGATAATCCAAGTCTTGTCACGACATTAGACATGTGATTATGAGATTTATAGACCCGAGAGCTCGTAATATAGCGTGAACAGCTTTAGTTAGCCCGAGACACTTTATTGCGATCGTAAACTGAATAATTTGTCGTTTTATGTATGTAGATTGCCTATTGTAAAAATATTTATCGCATGTTGAGTTACATATAGAGGTCTATAATAACTGTGGTGAATAAAATGTAATTAAATAAAATTATCTTAATTTGTTGGCGATAAGTAAAAGCTGTGATACATGTTGAGTAGAACTTATTGCAAAAGCTCCTAAACCTGACCTCCAAATAAACTCGTTCTTTGACAGCATGAAATTCTTGCACCTCTAACTGGAAATGAATGAAACCTCTAACTCTATGTTTTGCATCGTTAAACAATACATCAAGGTAATCAACTTCCGGCTGAATAGCACCGCGGTTCTGTACCAGTGCACCAACAATAATAAAAGCGAGTCATGGCATCGATATGAAGTAACCAAATAACTTAGAAATGTCAAAGCCTGCCGGAGTGCCGGCTTGTCCGACCTCGCTCCCACTCTCGGAGCAACGGTACTCGTGCCTCGGCAGTCGGCGTCTGAGCAGCCGCACGCTCGAGGTCTGTGCCCTCCTCCCCGACAACTTGCACGCGTCATTGCGCCCGCGCACAATCCCTCGCAGCAAACACACTAGTTTTAAACGAATATTCATAAATAACGAACAATTCGATCGCGAAGTACCTCATCCTTGTGACAACTCGGCAACGAGCCCAAGTTTACGTCGACGACTTTTAATGTGACACATTACGGTACGCAGCGTGCGACAGAACTTTTATCAATTCAGCCTTTTGCAAGCTCTCAACTCTCCGCGAGTTCAATGTGATTTGTGAAATGTTGCGAATTATGAAAATTTCATGTTTTCATATCGACGTGGTGATTTTTTATCGTGCCTGAGGCGTAAAGTGGAAGTTAGTGAATTATTTAAGGAGAAACACTTTCGGAGTTAAGGTGCCAGACGCTGGAAATAGGATCAAAGGTGAGTTTAAAATGTTTACAATTTAAAAGGGAAGTTCGTTTGAGTGTGAATTATATTTTCAAGTTCACTGAGAAAACAAGAATTTCTTGAGATATTACAAATTGATCTCTTTAACAACTTCTGACAGCGAACACTTGAATAAATGAATACATTTTGTTGATAATGATAGGGAGGGTTGTGTGGGAGCCAACGGTGCTTACTGCTTGATACAAGAATAAATAGTAAGAAATTATTTAGAAAGTACAGGTTTAATTTGTGTTCTTTCTGTGGTCATTTAAAATATTCCTGAATATGATTTGAATTCAATTTTGGACATCGATTAAAGTATAAAAGCTTGTTAGCCTTGATTTCGTCATTGATTTTGGTGATATATCGTTGTGGTGCGTATGATGCGAGCCTTGTTGGAAGCCGTATCAAAACACCTATGTGTAAGTAAATTACGTGGGTTTGTCAGAGACCACAAAAAACCAATCGTTTTTTCTAATAGTAGGTAGGTACCTAGGTATGTATATTGCAATTTCTGAAGGCAATTGAACAAAGAAATAGTGAGTCTCATAAAAGCTTGTCAAATTGCTATTATAACTGTTATGAGCGATCTAGATTTGGTATTGAAAACTAATTATGAATTGTTTTCTTTTTATAAGTGTCGTTTCAGTAATATCAGAATTTTAATCAATATCACAACGTATGTAACGTATTTAATACCTATTAAGTGGTCCAGTGATAGGCTTATAATTGGATGCATCGGTATTTTAGTTTAAATACTCATAGTTACGAATACTTCTTAGACTAATATTTTCTACAAAGTTTATATTGATCTGTTTCAATATAGTTAGGTGTTGACTTACAGTTTTTTTTTCAATGACCTTTACCTAATGCCATTATAAAGAGCCGTACTTTAGTTACGGTAACTAAATTATTATCCATAATTAGGTTTTTTTAGAGTTTACCGGTTATAATAGGAATTAATATTCTGCGGAAGAAACTAATTAAGAAGGTATTTAGAGATTATGGTGACATAATATTTCCCACATTGCCAAAAGCCGATGAACTTTTTACTTAGCATAACGTAATTTCTAAACTGGTTCTTTATGGTAACAGTTTTTATTCATGATTTTGTTCCTAATAACTTGTTTAGTATGTAACGGTAAGGTACTGTTACATAGAATTTTTGGAAGTATAATCGGAATACTGGATGAACTTGCTTTATAAATTATCATTTAATATGTTGATATGGAGATGGGCATTTTGGTTGCCATCAACATTGTGATTTACGGCTTATACCTGTTATTTTAATGGTTATGTTACAAATTTCGTATTATTCTTTTATCCTGCAACTGTTTATACAGTTTCAAGTATTTTTTGGCTTTTTCTTATTGGTACTCTTTCACGAAAAAGCTATAAAACTGATCCGAATGAAATTTGGTACGTAGATAATTGATATCCTGCCGGAGTTGCGGTAATGTTCTAACGAGATACCGCGGCCCCGGAACTTAAGGGCAGCTGAAGAAACAGGGTGGGTTTTTAGTAAGTAGAAGTCTGACATTCCCTTTCGCTTTACCCAGAGAGGGAGAAGTCATTCGATGATTTTCGCACCCAGGAAAAAGAAAGATAATTGACATCCTGGAATATCTCGAAAGCAACTAAAAACGCGAACGAAGTCGCGGGCAGAAGTTAGTATTTCTGAATTCGCTTTAGCATAACTTCACGAAACTACTAATGAAGTCAGTTAACTACACGATTTTGACAAGACATACGTAGGTACTTCATGTTGTTCCGAATTGCTAGAAATGTTTTCTTAAAGTGATTAACAAGTGTTAAATGAGTAATAGCTTGCATTATAATCTTTAATTGTAGATACCTATGAAGTGGCTTTTACAGTTTTAGATATGTGTACCTACCAGGGCCTCAAGTCTGCTATTACAATAGTGTTAAAATAGTCTATCATTGATTTCAAAATTGTTGATTTTGACAAGTTTGGTAATCTACTAATATTATTATAATGGCTTTCCAATGGTCAACCACTGACACTTCATTGAACGAAATAATATGTAAAATTAAATAGAAATAAAATCTGGCATGAATAAATGTTCAAATTTAGGGGTAGTTTTTCGAAAATTATTACTACTAACGGGTTTTATAATAATGGCAATACGGCAATGTCATTCTAATACGAGACTACTGACCAACCATTATGAATTTTGTAGATTACGAACTATTAGCAAAATGACAATGGGATCGTGATGAAATGACGAATTTATAAAAATAGCAGACTTGGGGCCCTAGGCCCCAAGTCTGCTATTTTTAAGTATAATGATGAGGTTTAAAGATACATAGAATATATAATATTCTTATTTTATACACACCAAAATAAAAAAAAAACCGTTTAAAAAAGGTTGTTAATGGTTACAATGGCGGTCTTATCGCTGATAGCGATATCTTCCAAGTTCCGGACGACCTTTAGATGAACTATACGAAATTTGGTAATGTTGTCAAGAAAAAAAAAAAAAAATATATATATATAATATAATACTAATATAATATAACTTTATTAACACCCAAAGAACATTAAAATAGTCAAAGAGTACATACATTTTTTGGAAGGGAAAATATACAAAGTGTGAGTCTGCTGACTCCCAAGCTAGAGTAATCTGTGTTATGGGAGTCAGTGTTCCTCGGTACAGCAGTGGCTAGCCTAAATTTTAATACATATTATAAACTATTGAGTAATTAATAACTATTGAATAAAAAGGTCAAGATTGAGAGAATCGAATCACAAAGAAAGGAAAATAACCGTTTTAGTTTGTTTTCCTGCTGTGTTTTTCCTTATGCATTAAGAAATTAACTACAAAACCACAGCAATTTCAGTTTTACTTGGGAAACTAAATACATTTACGGTACTAATGTTAATCAATCCAAGTACGAGTTTCTAAAAGGTTTGCTTGACCACAACTTATGTATCATAGTAACAGTATGTACACTTTCGACATAGATTTTTTATTTGAAAAAATAAAAAGCTATTAGACATCTGAAACTTCGTTGAACAGAACTAGTGGTTTTCGAGAGCAAGGGCTTAGGCAAGGTTACCGGGACAGCCAGACCGACCGACAGGCTACTTTCTTTCATATTTTGTAGTGATAACTAGCCACATTCACTTGTGATACCTACCTACACAATTGCAGCGCTCATTGCTGTTTTTTTTTTATTTTTGTGGTAGAGGGGAAATATAATGGCACAAATAGGTTGATGGTCAAAACTTACAAAAAAGTACATTTGACTTCCAAATAAACACCACAAACTAAATACTAAATTAAATTTTGAAAGTCGGTGTTGATTTGGTTTTGTTAATATTTTTGACGCGAATTTGATATACCTAATAATAGTATGTTTATTTCCAAAAACTTAGTACCTTAATACATATTTTAAAATGACAATGTGGCAATAATTTCAATTAAATTTATGAAATTGGCGTCGGTAGCCGAACTAGGCATAGCCTGTATTTTGGCAATAAGTGCCTTATTTGTAGATAAGTATTAATTGTTGATAAACTACCGACTTAAAGACCCCAATATTATAGCTATCAGGAAACATCCGGCAGAGAAGGAATGCTATTCCTTAGCTGTACGCTCAATGAAAGTATTATACAATAATAGACACAAGTTGTTGAAGTGATCAACATACTATAAATACATCAATATGTTACATAAAAAAAAACAAAACACACGCAAGTACCTACATATAACTACGTACACAGCAGAGCAAGTCCAACAATAATTTCGTATAAAACCCACAACGTTTATCTCCGTTAACGCACGTTTGCGCGTTAAGACATTGTCTCACGAGTTTCACATGAAAGTAAGTAAAAGCGTTGTGTGATAACTTTTCTCAGTCCGAGGCGAGAGTTTGAAACGTTATACGCTTGACGAAGGGGCAGGGACATACCTGTAATCATAGACGTGTCTTTGATATGGCTCGCTTTCTTAATTAAATAGTTGATGTAGAGTTGATCTCACGGCTAAATAATAACCGCACGGGTCCGACTTAAGCAACGGTTAAGCGGTTAAGCAACGCTTACCGAGGTCAGTCTGTAGATCGGTGATCATGTTATCAATTCGAGACTCTTCCGTGCCTCGAAAAGCACGCTAAGCTGTTGGTCCCAGTTGTCATTTTGACATATTTGACGATTGTTACGGATAGTCGGAAGCCACTAAGCCAGTAAATCTGACGCTGATCTTGTCAAGAGATATCGTGTAACCTAGCTACTCGGTTTTGGAGGTCAGATAGGCAGATGTTTCATGTATAAAAACTTTTTTGCAAAAAATAAAACCGACTTCCATATCAAAACACTACAAAGCCAAAAATAATTTTAATTTCGGTAGTCGGTGTCATTGGTTTTGTATTTTCTATTTTTTTTTCACACCGCCTTCCGAAATTAAAATTATTTTTGGCTTTGTAGTGTTTTGATATGGAAGTCGGTTTTATTTTTTGCAAAAAGTTTTTATTTTCGTGCTTTTTAGTGGGTCAGTGAATTTTCTAAATCGGTTCGTAAATGACGGAGTTATGCGCGAACAAAAAACGCAATGCAGAGTAAACGAAAAGATCATCAACGTAAATATGTTTTTTAGACTTTTGTTGATTTTTCAGAAACGGCTTGTCCGATTTCGATACAATTTTCATGGCACCATTTGGTAAGTTATACCCTTTCTAACAAGATAAGAATTTTTCAAATCGGTTGGCAAGCGACGGAGTTATGCGCGGACAAACATAAAAAAAAAATACAAACATCCGAATTGAGAACCTCCTCCTTTTTTAGAAGTCGGTTAAAAACACTAGTACTTAGCTGCATTCGTTGAGACTGGAAGCTGACCGTATTACAGTTGGGAAAAGTTGTGGACTGTAGTGTGTGTTAACTCAGCCGGGGGTAGGGTTGCCATACGACCGGAATTTTCCGGGCATGTCCGGAAATATAGGTCTTTTCCGGAATGCGGAGGGAATCCTAAACCGTCCGGAATTTCTACAATTGAATGAAAGAGTGAAACATAAAAATAATATAATATTTTTATTTCAAATTAAAGAAAGTCAGGAATTTTCATCAAAAATCCGGAATTTACTCCGTATTTTCGATTTTTTGATCTGGCAATCCTAGCCGCGGGCCGCGTTAAAGAGTATTTAATTACTTTATTAATTGGTTTTAGTCAGTTAGAGTTTGACAGACCCGTTCGCCCACTCCAGGGCGGAGGACATACATACATGAGCAGTTCCTCCTCAATATAAAAAAAGTATTGACGGCGGTAATTACGACAGCGATAATTTAAAGACATCAAAATGTTTTTGGAACATTTGTGACTGTGTAGCTATCACATATTTATAAATAACGATAAGCTTTGCATCCCAAGCCACACATTTTCTTTTATTAAAAAATAATATCTTTTGAAACGCTTTTCAATAGTCTTAATTTGAGTTCGATCGTTATTTTGAGTTTGACCTACTAGCACTTCGCCCTCCAACTTAGCCTTTGTGGATTTCAAAATAATTTATTGCTTAAAGATCCAATAATAATGCATCTTACTACCAATTAAAAAAGGTTTTAGAATTGGCTCATTCGTTGTGGAGATTACCACCCACCTGCACACTTACAAAAAAAAATCCTCTTAATAATATTAGTATAGATATAGATTTGTTAGAAAAAGAGAACTTTCACCAGTATATTGATTTATTTTAATGTCATTTTTGTATAATTCTAAAGGAGATTGCCACGGAGCAGGTCCCTTTTGTGGTATCTTGTGCCTGATTTTAATAATAACCTAAAAATATGTTTTATTTTTTTGCGTTCAGGGTATTTTTTATACAATTTCTTTCACCCTGGGAATAAAGTTAAAGTTAATTAATAGTTAAACATTACGTTGACATCCGTTTAATTCAATGTAGTCTGTGGTTTGATTGGTATACAAAAAAGTTGCCAGGTATCAAAGAATTAAATAACTAATGCCATCTTTTAATCATTTGAGTAATCGATATCACTAAATAATTATTTTTAATTAAGTATATATATAACCTATAGGCGGTTTACATCTCAATTAGATCTCCACATTTGACAACTTCAACGCTACTGTGTTAGTACATATTTTGTTTTACGATGATGAGGTAGAATGATGTTATCCCTGTCCTTTCTATACGTATTATTGTACCATATTATATTATATAAAGCTAGATTACCACTCACTGACTCACTCATTGACATAATTGTTCTCCCAGATGGTGGATGGGGAGGTGGGTATATTTTGACAGATTCGTAAACAAGTAACTCTCAAACCTACGGGAAAAGTGCCAAACCTCCCCTTTTCACCCCCCTTCTCCCCCCTCCCTATCGTATCTCGGAAACTACGAGACCCGTATTTTTTTTTTACGGATTCGTATAGAAGAGGCTCGGTTAAGTAAAAACCATTTTTCAAAGTCGCCCCCCCCCGCCCCCCTTCTCACCCCCTTTAGGCGGATCTCGGAAATTAAGAGACTTGGAACATTTTTTTTTTCAGATTCATTTAGAGGGGCAATGTTTTAGTCAAAATACTTCTGCAACCCCCCCCCCCATAACCCCCCCAATTTTTTTTTTTTTTTGTTTTTTTCACAAGCACACGCAACACGCAAATACTAAACCCCCCCATCTCCCCCCATCACCCCCCCTTTTTTTTTTTATTCCACAAGCACGCGAGGTGCTTGCACCTCGCGCAACACGCAAATACTAGTTATACTATATAAAGCTAAATTACCACTCACTCACTCACTGACTCATTGACATAATTGTTCTCCCAGATGGTGGATGGGGAGGTGGGTATATTTTGACAGATTCGTAAACAAGTAACTCTCAAACCTACGGGAAAAGTGCCAAACCTCCCCTTTTCACCCCCCTTCTCCCCCCTCCCTATCGTATCTCGGAAACTACGAGACCCGTATTTTTTTCTTTTTACGGATTCGTATAGAGGGGGCTCGGTAAAGTAAAAACCATTTTTCAAAGTCCCCCCCGCCCCCCTTCTCCCCCCCTTTAGGTGGATCTCGGAATCTAAGAGACTTGGAACATTTTTTTTTTCAGATTCATTTAGAGGGGCAATGCTTTAGTCGAAATAATTGTGCAACCCCATTTCCCCCCCCCCTTTTTTTTTTTTTTTCACAAGCACGCGAGGTGCTTGCACCTCGCGCAACACGCAAATACTAGTTGTATATATATATCTGAAATCTACGACAATAGGTGTACACCACATATGAGTTTATGTAAAGTATTCTTGATGACGAACACTATTGGATAAATAAACACTGCTCATAGTCGATGCGAGTGAAAACGATGACAATAATAGGTTGCATAAATCCATAATAGGCAATGATAAATAATAAATGTCCACAAAAGCAATAGACACAAAAATAATAGCCATATTTATTTAGAAATCCCCTTAACAAAGTAGTTTTTATCGATTGAACTATAACGAATTATTAAAAGATTATAAAAAAAATTATCTGGCAACATTAACCTGGGCATGTCATACGGGAGAACTCGCAGACGTTCTGTGGTTCGTTACGTGCGTGATTGCTTTATTTAGATACGTTAATTAATATAGTTAATTATGAAAGTCCAGTGCAGAAACTGTTAACTAATTAAGGTACAAGGTACCTAGTAGAAGTAGGTACTTAATCTAAATAGAATTAGAAGAAAATGTCAATTTCTAATTATAACCTAGATTTTTGCAACAGAAAAATAATGATATCTCTTGAACCAGGGTGAATAAATGAAAAATGGTTTCTGATTATGAAAATACTATATTTTTACTATTATTTAAAATAAAAATCTTCAGGGCACAACAACTTTCCACTGGGACCCAACTGCCCTTACAAATCGGGCAATCTCTTTTAATTTAAATTTCACAACTATGTATTATTATTATTTTTTTTGCATGTATTTCGGTATTTATAATAGTGTAAGCCGACCAATGGCACATGTGTAACTTTCGTATTTTATATGGGAATAAAATGATTTTTTTTATTAGAATTCAAAACGCTCTAAAACGGACCCTGAGATCTTAGATAATCTCAACGTATTATAATATGATTCATTTCTTTATTCAAAACGCTTTTCATACATACGTTCGATATTTCTGAGCATCTGTGAGAGGGTCATAAACAGCCTCACTTCATACCGTACTAAAACCACTGGGAGAGTCTCATACCGTGTTCCCAATCACTCGTGTTTTTATACTAAAGGTTATAATTAGGTACGTAGAGAAGCCACGGTTATTAGAGCGATTATAGAGGAGCGCACACGCATTCCAGTCGGCATGACCGGTACTACCGTTAAGTATGATTGCACCGAGCTGTAATTAGATGTATGTCAGTTTTGTACTCATACGAGTAGACTCACTAGATAAGTAGGTATACTTATCTGTGTTTATGTATATAGGTGAGAAAATTGGTCAAATGTAGATCACTGAAACGGCATTTATATATTCTTCTCTATAAATCCTTTGATCTCTTTTGATATATAAATTTATTTCCTATTATAACCCCTTAACACATATATGTATATATATATATAACCTATATATATATATACTAGTACCACAGAAATCAAAATTTTATCTATGACTAGTACTCACGCGGTGCTTCGCTCCCGTGGATTCTATCAGGGTAAAAACATAACTCTCCTTTTTGCAGTCACGTAAAAAGTAGCCTATAACCTTCCTCAAGCTTCAAGCTACTTCCATACCAAATTGCATCCAAATCCACCCAGTACTTTCGAAGATTAGCGCGTTCAAGCAAACAAACAAACTTTTCCGCTTTATAATATTAGTATAGATATATCTATTGCGATGTATATAAGCAGTGTCAGGTAGAATTATAAATATAGGAATCATTTTACGTCTCAACCTTTTTTATACTATTCAACGAAGTATCGGAATTGACATGCGTTTCTGCTAAGAAACGTCTTAATTCAAAAACCTATGAAGTATTGTGTGTATGTTATTTTGATAAATCAACATTACTAGAGAATTTCCAGGGTCACAAAAACCTAGAAAACATTAAATCCATGCAAGATATTAAGCCTACGTAATTATACTGAGACAAGCAAGGAAAATAGTGGATAGTGGGAATATTTTCCTCTTACCTATGCAATTACTTGTTTCATGCGAGCTATAAATAGTCAGTTTATAAAAGCTATCGTATAAGGTTCGTAGGTGTGAAAGCCCGCGTAAAAAGTAAACTTTCTGTTTTATTGTATAACAATGACAAAAGGGAGATACTTCTACGCGTCTCGCTAAGTTATGGAGTAGTTAACTCTTACCTTAACAGTTTATTTAGTCAATTATTCAATAGTTCGTTCTTACTGTTTTAAAGAAACCACACTAGGAATTTCTCCTGTTGGTATTGTGGTCGATTCCCAACATTTAGTTCACTTGCACAAACACCCAGACCTGGAACAAATATCTGTATAATATGTATCTACCTAGGGACAAAAAATAATGTGTACAGAATTTCGATGATGTGGGATGTAGTCAAAGATGAAGCATGTTTGCCTTACCTAGAGGTAACCTATTCACTTTTGGTTTGAAGACCCTCAGGTTATAGCTTTCAGGAAACATGTCGCACACATTTTTTGTATAACTTTGAAACCTGAGAGTTTTTCAAGATAACTATATTATTATTTTGACGTAGTTTGTGTTTCCTGATAGCTATAACCTTTGAGTCTTTAATTCAAGAGTGAATAAGTTACTTGTAGGTAAGCGTGCTTCATCTTCGACCACATCATCGCTTACTGTTTAGATGAGATGGTGGTCAATAAAATACAAAAATTAAAAAAAAAAAAAATTTTTTACGAAATTCGCTATAAATTCGTAGTCAATATTAGTTCCACACTAGAAAAGACAGCAACGCGTGCGCATGTAGGTACTATGCGCATGCAACTTTCACGCATGAAACGGAATCTCTGACAAATCAAAATTAATGTTTTTAATTACTGACGACTGTATTACTGTCAAATGTATTCCGCTTTATTTGGTTGCGCTATATAAATTGGTTGTATGTTAGCTGATCACTGGAGCGTTGATATTTCTTATATATATATTACTTGGGAAGTTGGCGGTGTGTGTGATGCTCCGTGCCTCGGGATGCAAGTTAACATTGGTCCTGCACCTGTTGTATGTCCGGTCGTGTCAGATTACCGTCCTTGGTCCTATGTACCTACTATGAGAGTAAAGGAACATAGGGTGCACTTGTACTTGCGCACATAGATCTCCTCTGAGATCGGTCGAAAGCGGTCAGGACTTCAGGAGTACACTGTATCACAGGAGTACTATGTTTTATTCCAATGATTTACATAACCTTAAAACCTACCTCATTAAAAATATTAGCGTGAACCTTGGAGAAAGGTTTAATCTCATGAAATTGAAGCCACCTTATGTTTACGCAAGAAAACGTAACAAACATCTACTATCGCATATAATTCTTAATATTATACACGTATAATATTAAGAATTAGCAACTGCCCATGGTTTTGTTCACATGAAAAGTTTTTTTTACTGTGTCAGTGATAAGGATAACGTAGCATACTACTGCTGAAAGAATTGTTAAAACCGGATGTGTAGTTTTGATAATAACCTCCTGCATACAAACTCACTCATAAACATTAACTCTTTATAATATCAGTCGGTAAACATAGATATAATAGATATTCGCTTCTCCATTGTAATTAAATGAAGCGAAGCCCCGCGCGTCTATACTGTAGCGAAATTGTTCAAGAGTTACCGCGGCCTCCGAACACGAGGGGCATATGATGGAACATGAAGGGTTTTAGTCAGTAAAAGTCTGACACTTGCTCCCGCTTCGCTCAGATTGTGAGGCAGTCACTGGATGACTTCCCAGCCTTAACAAAAAAAATGTACCGATATTAGCAGACGCAAGGAGTTTCGCTCACATGGACTTTATTGTAGTCGGTTTTTTTTCTCAAGCTTCATACTACTTCTATACCATTTTTCATCCAAATCCACACAGGACTTTCGAAGATTAGCGCATTTAATCAAACTTTCCCCCATTATACAGTTATACTATTAGTATAATGCGGGAAAGCCTCCCTTAAACCTTCGTTTATTGAATACTACTTCCTTTTTTGAAACTTATATTCGTAGATGTTCAATTGTTTCAAACATACAAAGGTAACACTAGCAATTAGAAATTGGTAAGTGGCAAATTTTTCATTCATTCACTTCAAAAGTAGATAAAAGTTGTAATGAAAGAGTTATTAATTGAGGAAGCTTACTATGGCATAATAGTATCTGAGGTACACGAACATAATATTACGTTGATTATTGAATAATCTCGTCTCGGTCTAGTTATTTTGTTGATGATCTTATTTCACTGAAAAGTGATTTAAGCGCTGCATAGATTAAATCAGCTTTTACGTACGTTCTACTAACCATTTTTGGGGCAAAGTCACTTTAATAAATAAACATTCTATTCTATTCATTAGTAGTAACTTTTCTTATTAAGATGAATTAATTCCCTCTTTACAAGAAAATCATTTGCAAGTCCAAGAAATTTACTTTATTTCTGACGGCTCAACGTTATGTGTAGTTTATCTGTCTAGTACAATACTTCTAAACTGTTTAGTGAATAAACGTTGGTTTCATTTTTATGTGATAATTCTTACTTAGTAGATCATTCTTTCTATTAGGCGTTATTACTTATTCACAACTAGCTGAAAATCTGGAATAAAAAGTAGTAAATTTACAAGATAATAGACCCTATATATTACCTCATAAACTTTTCTATCTCCGGTTCAGCCGTTCTATAGATTAGCCCGGACAAACAAACAAAAAATTTTAAAAGGCTTGTTTGTGTTTAAGAAAGTAGTTAAAAAAATTGGCCAAGTGCGAGTCAGACTCGCCCATGAAGGGTTCCATAGTAACTACGCCCATAGTATAGCATAGCAACTTTGTTTTTCATAGTGTTTGTATGAATTACAAAGTTATATTTGCGGTTTTACAAAATATGCTGTATCTCAAAAACTGCCGACCCGATCTCGTTCAAACCATTTTGATTGAAAGTTTACATTAAGATCTACAGCATATATTTTTTTAATTTTTCATTCCATTGTTATATAAGTTAGAGAGGACACACACACATTTTACCACTTTGGAAGCGTATATCTTTTAAACGATTAACTTTAAGAAAAAGTGGTTTTAGAAACCTCAATGTAATTTTTGAAGGCCTGTATATAAATACCACACACGCATAGGTGTCATGAAAAAAAAATGTTTTTAGTTTCAGTTCCATGTATGGGAGGGCTCCCCTTTATTTTAAATATTTAGTTTTAATTTTTTGTTAAAATCGGAAAGCGGTTTACAGAATACATCTACCTACCAAGTTTCACATGTATAGTCCTAATAGTTTCGGAATAAAATGGCTGTGACATACGGATGGACGGACAGACAGGCAGACAGACAGACATGACGAAACTATAAGGGTTCCGTTTTTTGCAATTCGGCTACGGAACCCTAAAAACACAGTAATTTTGAAATTACAGATAGACACTAATTTTAAAACCTGTATGTATATATAGAAGATTTTATAAATTACGATAGCCAACCCAAAGCCGCAGTCAAACAGGGTATTTCCGAAACAATTTGGGCCATTTAATTGCTGCGCAGTGTACTTTAAAACAGGTTCAGCAATAAACATCACTCCGATAAAAATCTCACTGTGATTAAATAGTTTTCAACTAAATAATTAAAGAGGTTTTCGAGCAATGTGGCATACATAGCAAATAGGAGAGAGTTTTTGAAAGAAGGTGATATAACTGCCTAATTATGGGTTTTTTACTAACTGTTAACGTTTTAACGCAATCATAGTGTTTCTTTTGGCGGTTAGAAAGCTTTTATGGGCACTGTAGAGGTGTTGTACCTATAGGCCATTCTTTTGTAAACTGCTTAAGGGATATATGGGACTGCTGGGCGAGAGATCTCGCGTTCGATTTCCGGGTCGGGCAAAACGTGCTATTGGGTTTTTCTGTTAGGAATTTCTCAGTAGTAGCTCGGAGCAGGGGCGTGCACAGGATTATGACAGGGTATGCGGCGGAGTAATCGGTCACAAAAACTTTTTCTTTTATAGATTTTTAGCATAGCCACAGCCACGCATCGCCGCCATGCTACGATGCGTGGCTGTTTACCAAGTTACCCACTAAGTCACCATGAAAAAATCATATAAATAGACCACGATTCCAGGGAGTTGCATCCCCTAAATACGACCCAGCCTGTCCCTTTGCTGCCCTCCCAAAATGACCCCGCTATGCCGAGGCCCGTACTCCACAGGGAGTGCCCTTAGCGTGCGGTCATTAGCTTGTAAGTATATTTTAGTTTGTAAGCCCTGGCTGGGGGCCTTTAATTTATTAGAGGTCACCACAGGACAGACCGGTTAAGTAGACGCACAGCCTTGCTGAGCTGATCTACGAGTGGCCCAACATAAAAAAAAAGGGGGTTGCATTCATTTGAATACAAACCGTCGAAGTTGAAACATCAAAGTGGAAAAAAACGAAATTAGAGCTGTGATCAAGTACCTCTGTATGAAAAAAATGTCTACTAAAGACATACACAGCGACTTGGTGGAAGCATTGGGGGACTCTGTTCCTCCATATTCTGCAGTTGCACGATGGGCCAAGGAGTTTAGCCTGGGCAGAATATCCACTGAAGATGAACATCGCGAGGGACGCCCATCCACGTCTCTCACTGAAGAGAACGTTAAAAAAGTCGAAGATATTGTAATGGCAGATCGAAGAGTGACCATCAGGCATATAGCTGAGGTTTCAGGGATCTCATATGGCTGCATTCAAAGAATGCTTACGAACGAATTGCAAATGAAAAAGGTATCTGCGCGTTAGGTACCGAGAATGTTAACCGAAGAACAAAAGAAGAAACGAGTCGACATTTCGAGGACGAATCTCGAATAGTTCCAAGCAGATAAGGAAATTTTGTTGTCACGTTTTGTGACCATGAATGAAACCTGGATTCACCATTTTGATCCTGAAAGCAAGCAACAATCGATGACGTGAAAGGAGCCTCCTCACCGACGCCGAAGAAATTCAAGGTGTCAAGTTCGGCGGGGAAGGTTATGGCATCCGTTTTTTGGGACGCTAAAGGAATCATTATGGTGGAATAATTGCCACTATAACAGGCTCTTACTACGCAGACCAAATAAGAAGATTGCGGGAGGCTATCAAGGAAAAAAGGCGCGGCAAATTGCGAGCTGGAGTGTTGTTTCAGCAAGACAACGCACCCTCTCACAAAGCCGCAGTTGCGATGGCTGCCATTCAAGAAACGGGTTTCGAATTCCTCGAACACCCCCCCTATTCGTCAGATCTAGTCCCCAGTGACTTCTACCTCTTTTCTCGACTCAAGAAATACCTCCGAGGTCGAAAATTTGAAGACAATAGTGAAGTGATGGCTGCTGTTAAGGCGTTTTGGGAGAGTCAAGATAAAGATTTTTTTTCTAAGGGAATCCTAAGTTTAGAAAAAAGATGGACTAAGTGTATTGATTTGTTAGGACACTACGTTTAAAAATAAATTATTTTTTAAATCATAATTACCGTGTTTTATTATGATTATCATTACTTTTGGATCACCCCTAGTAGTAGCAATTTCAAAATTAAAGGACACACATAATGTGGCCTATCACATTAACGATTACATAATTAGGCTACAGTTCGTCACTAAAACAACTGAGAGTTAGTAACCTACCTATTTATTATCATAAAATATGTAGTTTTTGATACGCTCTTTTTTTCGCTTAAGAATACTCAATATAGAAACGGGAATAAAGTAAAGAGTATAATGTAGTAGAAATAACAGACGTTTTAAGATGAAGACGATAACGTTGGTAATATTACGTAAATTATGAAAGTGTTGTAACAAAACATTAACATAATGCCAAAATTATTCATGATAAGACCATGAGTTACGGCTTTTAATTGTAGATGTGTAGATAAATAGACAATTATACTTACAATGTGTAACATAATAAATGTAGACCTCAAAAAACGGGTACGAAAACGCTAGAAAATTATGTATTGCTACAAAAGATGTATACGTAATTTGAGATTTTTGGAGCAGCAGGGGTTTATGGCTAAATAAAAGCTGCTGTAAGGGTTAATCTTTGAGGTTAAGGAACGCTTGCCGAGTTCAGCCCATGGATTGGTGAAAAACTTAACAAGTGATTTCTCCGTGCTTCGCAAAGGACATGTCGCACCCTCAGATTGAAAGAGACCTTACACAAAAAGTAGTATTATTTGGATTTGAGCAGTAATAACTAATAAAGCAGCATTGAATAAATCTATACTTAATATTATAAAGCGGAAAAGTTTGTTTGTTTGTTTGCTTGAACGCGCTAATCTTCGAATGTACTGGGTGGATTTGGATGCAATTTGGTATGGAAGTAGCTTGAAGCTTAAGGATGGTTATAGGCTACCTTTTACGCGACTGCAAAAAGGAGAGTTATGTTTTTACCGTGATAGAATCCACGGGAGTGAAGCCCCGCGTGAGTACTAGTTATATTCATATATCTCAAGTGGCAAATGTACAAGCTGTCTCTTTATAACTCGTAATTCAGATTCCTGTTTCCACGGCAATTCAGAGTAATGTTTCAGGCCAGTTTACATCAAAATCTGAAATTACACGCATTTAGAGTTAGGTCACTTTCATTCTAAGAGTGCGATGTAAACGTTGGATCCGGCTGCCATTTTTACAATATATCAGTCGTTACAAGTAGTCAGAAGCCAGAAAATCTGTCACCAGTCTTGTCTTGATGGGAAGTTGGTCTTTGTACATGTATGTACAGCTGTATCTAGTTAAATTGGAAGTCGGTCCCAGTATAGTTGGTAAAAGTCTAGGCTGATGATGTGTTAAACATTGTACAGACAAGTTCGACTGTAAGTAACTAGAGCTGAACTAGTTAGCGATTTACTGAAACTTCGACATTAGATCCGATCATAGTTCAAAATCAGTTAACTAGGTACTTTAAGTTTACCTATACAATTTAAGTAAACTTCATAATTAAGTTTCTTAATGGCTGTTCACTTCATTCAACGTACAGAATAAATGGAAGGTAAGGAAATAGTTTCTCGGGAAGGTTTTTGTTTGGGTAAATAATATTCGTTAATTTATTATGGAAATACTCAAAAGAAGAGAATGATCTATTCGTTTGAGTGCCACGATCACCTACCTACCTGTTATTTTGTACCTGCATATTCAAAAGGATATTGATTGCTGACGCATGTACAGAGGTTACCACATCAAGCTACAACAATCTGTCAAATTTCTTTAATAGATTTTCAACTTTATTTGTCAAAGAAATTAGGTTCAAGGTTGATTGGGAAAATTTGACAGTTTCGGGTAGCTAAATGTGCTGGCGTCTGTACATACACAAACTCGCGTACATGCACGCTCACGCTCACACCCAACACCCACACGACACACAAACCTGCTTCATTACTTGGTTTACTAACTACTTTTTGACATTATAATTGTTTTTATCTCTTAGTTTTAAATAGATCTGCCACAATTGTTATATTAGTGCAAATAAAGATTATAATATGTTATTCTGAAATAAAAAACACATTGACTTCATAAAACAAGTTATTTTTGTATTAAGAAAATCTTTTACGTTAAAGACAATGGAACAGCACAAATATCAACATGAAATGTTGAACATAAATATCCGGTTAGTCTTCCAATTTCCGTTCCTATTTAGTTCTTGTTTTGATTCGATCGTTCTCGTTTTAAACGACGAAGAGAAAAAAGTAATTTGTACAAATAGAAACAAAAAATCTTTTCTAGATATTGCTATGACTACAGCTAAGTTATTAAAATATCGCAACTTAACAGAATTTCTTTGATTCGTATTTTAAGAAACATTTTTCCGGTACTTTCCTAATTAAAAATACATCAAAGAAAAAAGTAAGTATATTATTCGCTACTGAGTACAAAATTATTGACTTGGCACTCATTCGTGATAAGAGGATTGGATCATTTCGACGTCACAGAGGTTTTGAAGCAGCCGGTCGGCACTGGCACGCTGCCATACTTCCACAAAGCGTTCCAAACGTCACGAGAGGCTGCGAAAGCATAAAACTCTCTTTTACTATTATTTTCATATTCCCTTGCGCTTTTTATACAGCCTTCATAAAAGCTATTGAAGATATCGAGACGTCACTGAACTTTTTGTATCTTTTTTAGTAGTTCTTCAGTTACGTGCCTATAAAATAAGATGGCGACTTTTCCCGCGTTTTCCGCATTATCCACACATCGGTTGATAGCGACGTGCGTGAACTGATATTGTTCCACTCGCTTGTACAACTTGACAGCTTTTTGTTTGCAAAAAAATGTATTTTCTTTTCAACCGACGACAAAAAGAGAAGGTTATCAATTCGACGCGTATTTTTTTTTTATGAAAATTCTTTTTTGGTTTAAAAGGGTATACTTCGAAATTGGTCCCATTGTCACCAGGTCAGGATCTGATGATGGGATCCCGGAGAAATCGAGGGAACTCTTCAAATATTATAGGCACACCTATGGCGTTTTGGGTATTTCTTATAGTAACTTGTGCAGTTGCTCTCAAAAAATACAATTTGGGGAAGTGGAACTGATGTTGAAGACCACAGATGGCCGCCGAACCGACTCAATAATAAGTATTTCGTGGATTGCGATTCGATTACTTGAATATGGATGTTAAACACTTTATGTTCGTCACAATGCATATGGTGATGTAGAGCTGATGGTGAAGTACCAGGAGAACTCCTCAATAATTAACGGCCCAGCATTGGGAAAAGCAATATTTTGTAAAAGGTTATAAGTAGTTCACATTTAGGCTCTTTTAACTAGGTAAATTAAAAATCGACCAACTAAAAAGAGTGAAATAAAAACTTTTTACCAAAAAATTAAACCGACTCCCAAAAAACACTGCAAAGTGAAAAATAACTTTAATTTCGGAAGTCGGTGCCAAAAACGAAAATACAAAACTAAAGACACCATTTTTCACTTTGCAGTGTTTTTGGGAGTCGGTTTAATTTTTTGGTAAAAAGTTTTTTTTAGTCTGTGATTGCGGAAATACAGTTTTTTACCTCGATATTATTTCATGCTATTTAGATTCCTTAACATGTCAGTACCATTATTTCACTAGACAAAACTTAGGTTATCCAGTCTTTTCTAGGAATAATTTCAAATTCATAATTTACTGTATCATTAGAACTTAAAACGGGATATTAACAATAAATACACATGGTAAATAAATGATACTGTTAGTGACCATGTTAGCTTAAAAACTTATATCATAATTTACTGCTACTCAAGATTACTCAATTCAGGTTGCAAATAACAATAAAATGTTCTATTTTAAATAGAACTCAAGTGAGTACTGTTCCATTCATTTGATAATCTTATTGCAATACTTGAAGCTGTGTGAAATTCACGTTTTCTTTATAATAGTGTTAGGAATTCTGTGCAAATGGTACTGACTTACAAAATATCGTGAGATTTGTCATGTGACCGTGACTTTTTTTTTTATATTAGAACCATGTATGAATAATAAAGACTATACTATAGCCAGCGCTGCTAAGTCTTTGATGAGAAATGAAAAGCTTTTGAATGAGTACTATTCAATATCTACGTAAATATTTAAGTATTTCCCAATACACTTAAAGTTCTTCAGAATTATATAATCCTCTGTCAGCTATTGTGATATTAATCAGTGATGAAGTGAATATTCATTGTGAAATTACTATAATAGTTGTCTGTTTTGAGTTCTGCCCTTAAATCGGAACGCGTTCGGAACGGTATTGTATCGCAATGAATAGTCTGTTCAGCATTGTTGAGGAGTATTGACACAGACGAGGTACTTGAATGCGGTTCTGATGTATGAATCAATGTCATAAGTTCTAATAATAGAACTTTATTTGGAGTATCAGTACTCATAGTGTTAGTAACAGAAATACGCGATGGGTAAACCCAGCTCAAATGTTGCAGCCATGCTTCACAAACGCACAGTCTAGTCTGCTCACTACAGTCAGGATACTATTTTATTATCTTAAGATAACTTACAGCTACGGTTGAGACAGTTAATGTTGGCACCAAGGATGCGCATCTCTTCAGCATGAGCAATGACGTTGATTTTTTCGTAACGTGGTCAGGTAGTATATCAAACGAAAAGGCTTTTGGGAGATATTTTCACTGATATGATATTGAAAAGCAGAAATAAAAAAGTGGCCAAGTGCGAGTCAGACTCGCCCATGAAGGGTTCCGTAGTAACTATAATAATATAATATAATATGTATATTTATTTGACGAAAAAAAACCTTACAAATTTCTTAAAACTAGCTTATTTACATTTTTTACAACTACGCCAAATAACTTTGTTTTTCATAGTGTTTGTATGAATTACAAAGTTATATTTGCGGTTTTAGAAAATATGCTGTATCTCAAAAACTGCTGAACTGGTTTCGTTCAAACCAATTTTGGTTGAAAGTTTACATTGAGATCTACAGACATAATTTTTTTTAGATTTTGCACTCCATTATTATAGAAGTTAGAGGGGGGGGGCACATTTTACCACTTTGGAAGTTTATATCTTTTAAACGATTGACTTTATGAAAAAGTGGTTTTAGAAACCCCAATGTCGTTTTTAAAGACCTGTGTAGATACCACATATGCATAGATTCCATGAAAAATATATAGTCCTAATAGTTTCGGAATAAAATGGCTGTGACATACGGACGGACGGACAGACAGACGGACAGACATGACGAAACTATAAGGGTTCCCTTTTTGCCATTCAGCTAGGGAACCCTAAAAAAGGCATAAATGTCTCCACAAAAAATCGTCTAAAATTGACTCGCACATAATATGTGCGCCGAGTCAATTTGAGAACACACACACAATTTGAAACTTGAGTGACACAGGCAGCAAAAAGCAATATTATTGCTTTTTGCTGCCTGTGTCACTCAAGTTTCGAAGGCAAATCTAACAATACCTCATTACTTAAAAAAATTTTTAGCAAAAAATAGAACCGACTTCCATATCAAAACACTACAAAGGCAAAAATAACTTTAATTTCGGAAGTCGGTGTTTTTGGTTTTGGATTTTCGTTTTTTTTTTCACACCGCCTTCCGAAATTAAAGTTATTTTTGCCTTTGTAGTGTTTTGATATGGAAGTCGGTTCTATTTTTTGCAAAAAAATTTTTTTCTCTCTTTTTAGTGGGTTGGTTTGTAATTTATCTAGTTACAAAAGCCATAATGTCAACAACTTATCACCTTTTACAAAATATTGCTTTTCCCTGTGCATAGCCGTTAATTTTTCAGGAGTTCTCCTGGTATTTGACCATCAGCTCTACATCACCATATGTATTGTGACGAGCATAGTGTTTAACATCCGTACTCAAGTAATCGAATCGCAATCCACGAAATACTTATTATTGAGGAGTTTCAGTGGCCATCTGTGGTCTTCATCATCAGTTCAACTTCCCCAAATGGTACTTTTCGGAAGCAACTGCTCAAGGTACTATAAGAAATACCCAAAACGCTATAGGTGTGCCTATAATATTTGAAGAGTTCCCTCGATTTCTCCAGGATCCCATCATCAGATCCTGATTTCGTAACAATGGGACCAACTAGAAAGTATACCCATTCAAACGCAAAAAGAATTTTTCAAATCGGTGCAGCCGTCTCCGAGTTATGAGGTAACATAAATAAAAAAAAGTTCAAGACGTATTGTAAACCTCCTTTTTTGAAGTCGGTTAAAAATACTTAAATCAAGTCGTTTAGGCTATAGAAGGAATCATGCCTATAGACTTCTTTAGCCAAATTAATTATCTTAACTATTCAATAGAGCGGAGATGGTTCGAATATTATTTTAGTAATACCACCTTAATAAAACGAAACACCAATTTCGTTTTTAAAAACTATGAGGTATTACAACATGACCTGATTTATTTTAAGTGCCTTCTAAATTCAAAGTGTAACACAATTAACAAGATGAAATATATCATTTGAGCAAGCCGCCTCACTCTCAGACGTCGTTGTCTAATTTTGTTCGTCAAGTTTGATTCTTGCACGAATCTAGAACACCTAAAGTTAGGTGCAAAACAAAGGGATCGAGCTGAAATTCGTTTAGGTGAGTCGACTTACAAGTTTTTTTTTATTGAAGTAAATTAATGTTTTTGTTTCGGTAAGTTTTAACAAGGCTACCTTAGAGGACTATGAAGAGCAACTTTAGGGTGATTTGTTACACTTGATGTTATTTCTAAAATGACTAAGATTTTTAAAGGTAACTCAAAGGTATCTCACCTCTTTGGGGGCTTCTATCCGAAGACTTTTATGCTGAATTTTGTCTAAGACCTTTATGCTTTGGAATCATTAAAACATTTATGACAACAAAACTCAAAATATATTAATAATTTCATAAAACATCTCAGACTAAAGAATTTTAATCTCGTAAGTAGCTAGAGCCACAGTTACACGAGACATTATTGTTTACTAAACTGCACCTACGTCGATTTTAAATTAATTAATTTTCTTAATGCAACTTCAGATGTGGCACATTACGCTCGCCTGGTGTACAATCACTTGCAAAAAGATGACGCACCCATTTAATTCTGAATACTTAAGAATGTTACCCATTTCTACTTAAATATGCGAGGACACAGTCTTTATGTAACAAAATATAAGTATTAGAGTTATGTAGGGTATTTAGTTTCTGTATGCCACCGTGGAATAAGGCATGTCTCAGAAAAATCGTTAAAAGCGTCAAAGGTCGTTGCTTCTGGCCGTCATTTGTACATCTTTGACAGTCGTTAAGGGTCTATACTACCTCAAATGGCTTAGGATGATGCTCCGTTATGTCGAAAATACTGCAGCAATAAATTTAAAATAAATATACGGTAAAGTTGAGGATTATTGTTAAAGTGATAGAAAAAAATTCCAAAGTTACCTCAAAACCGAACAATAAACCGCTGGAAACTTTGGACATTATTTGAACTAACTATAAAGCAGGTCTTATGATATTTACTTTTTTAAATTACCATTATTTTTACCGTAAAAAGAAATAAACTAAATTATCGGTTTCTTGGAGTCTTTTCCCTGCCACCCTTTCTCGCTTGCTCGCGTGACCGCGGCCAGTAGTGTGCGAGCGAGATAAAGAGTGAGAAGTGCTGAGGTAGTATAGGCCCTTAAGGGTAGTCAGAAACCAGACAATCTGACTCCGGTCTTGCTAGGGGTATCGTGTTACCCAGCTACTGGGTTGTGGAGTTCAGATAGGCAGTCGCCCCGTGTAAAACACTTATACTCAGCTTATATATATATCATTAGAACTTAAAACGAGATATTTACCATGTGTATTTATTGTTTTGAGTTTCCGATATTTCGGCACTGTTGCAAGCGCCATGATCACGGATGAACTGAAGTAATTGCGGGTGGAAGTTTATGAGCAGACAATTCGGTCTACCCTCTTTCTCGTTCGTTTTCTGTTAGCGACACCGCTACCACTGTCACATGTATCACTAAACACTCGATTCTGTTCCCGACACACAAAACTCACCGTGTCGACTAGCCAACTTTCTACGGAACTTTTTCGGTTTTTACACATTTGAACCACTGGATTCCAGGCCCTCGATAGTTGAAACCCATCCTCCCGGTTGAAATTGTCGTATTTGGTAATACTTCTAATTTCTAATAATACTGTTAAGTAAGTAAGTTCTAATGATACTGTTAGTGACCATGTTAGCTTAAAAACTTATATCAGATAATGATGGTTAGTTTATTGTTTCGAGTTTCAGTACCTACTGTTGCAAGCGCCATGACCACGGATGAACTTTAAATATTCCGTTTAAAGTTCTAATTATACTGGTAGTGAGCATGTCAGTGAAAATTTTATAGTCTATTTGATGGTTTAAAACCTCAATCAGTTTAGGTAAAACCGCTTTTGAGTATAACGACCCAATTCAATTTGAGGAGACTTCACAAAAATTCCTTACCTGTCTTAGGTTTCAGTTCTTTTGTTCTACGTAATCCAATTTAAGCTCCATAATATTGGTGAGGAGTAGACATTTTTCGTGAGCGCCATAAAACAGACGGGCCGAGACAAAGGTACTGAGGATTTAATCATTTTATTTGATAGGTAGAGCTCTTCAAGGAATTTAAGAGTAACAAAAGCGATGAAAGACTTTATTCCACAACTTTGTACTAATAGAGTAAAAAATATATTTAAGGGATGAATAGGTACACCCCATTTAAACACAAATTGGCAAATTATACATTTATTATAAACATTATTAACCAATATATTATCATATTGAAGATGGGATATTAAATACGAGGTAAATTGCAATAAGGTAATACTTCTTATATGGCTTCTAAAATTCCATTGTCAGATTCATGTATTCGGCTCACAAAGGAGGTTTGTGCTTTTCTTATAACTGCGTAAAAGTCATCATCCCTATTTTCCGCAAACATGTTTGCGTTACACTGCCAAGGCTGCACTGCACTTTAAATCAAGGGTTTGAAATATATCATTTGCTTTATTGAAGATGTGAATCTGAGAAAATGTTAGGATGGACGTAAAAACTTGATCAACGGTCAATCTGCTTACGTGTGTGGTGAAACCCTCATAAACATACACGAAATATACTGCCGTATCCTAATAAATCTTGATGCCCAAGTTATCCGTATCATAACATGAATATAAGAGGTTTGACTGTCGTTGTTAGGTCGGAGGACTCTGCATTTTTCTTAAAGGTCACATCCTACTCCTTATTACCTATAAATACATATATTTTGTCAAGTATTTCGATAACTTATTCAACCTTTCCTATATCATTAACATAACCAGTTTTCTGGGTTACAGGCCTCTCTATATGACGAAATAGGCCGTAAACCCTATACTGGCCCAGCGCGAGGTGGTGGGTGTCGCATGTCATCGGATTTTTCAATCTTATGACATGCCTGTTTCCTCACGATGTTTATCTTCCCCGATTGAAGAGTAGTGGCAATGAATTCTATTACACACAAAGTAATGTGCCTGTATAGATTGGAACCCACTACTTATAGCTCGAAGTCGTGCCTGCAACCACTCTGTACTCCTCACTATACAGTCTCCAAATGAAGTTTTAAAGACTAGTACAATAGGATTGAAATTTAAGTCAAGTTGTAGAGAAAAAATCTGTTGAACATTATGTGTTGACGTCACGTTACAGACTCGCAAAAACAAAACACTGCCTTTGTTTTGTCTACATGTTCTGATTTTAAACCTATTTGAATTCTAAAAGCCTTTTTTGCTTTACATTCATGGTTGCAACCGAGAGGCCTTGACATATTGCAGCACTGATTCAAGTGTAAAGTCAAGATTACTTGTAATACAATGCATAAGGCTTGCAACACTTTACGCAATCATGTGGTCTATTGAGAAGTAAGTACATATAAATAGCAGATACACAATTTTAATGTTGGTTGTGATATTTATTGTAATGAAGACAGCAATTAAGTATCTTTTTGTGTGTTAGGACTTAGGAGGCTATCGAGAGAGGTTTATGACCACATCGTCATTTACCACCGAACTACTGCCTAGTTCTTCTTACCAAACCGTGTTAAGCTTTAATCCTGGTGTCTAGAATATCACATTTGACATAGAGCGACTGCCTTGTTGACCTTTCGAAACATCGACAACGTTACTAGGTAACACAATACTTACTATACTGATAGTTATATTTGAAAAATGAATCAGCGATTACAAGTCGTTTTTATTTGGTTTTTCAAATGAAACAGCTGTGGTGACGCAATAGTTACAGCAATAACTAACAAGTTGTAGATCGTGGGTTAGTAGTAGTTAGTGGTAGAACCTGACCCAGGCAGATACATTATTTGGTGTAAATTTCATCATCACCACTGCTCTTAAATAGTGAAGCAAAACATCGTGAGGAAACTGGTATATTCTAGGGCCGAAAATTCGAAGACATGCAACACCCACTTAACCGTACAGGGCCCATCCCTCTCATAGACAGAAGTAGTGTCACGTAAGCTATAAAAAGAACTAGACTTTAAATGCAAACAAACTTGAAAGAGTTTGCCCATCATCCTAAACTTAATTATATCGAGTATTTTTAGCCAGGCTTCTAATCTGAAACCAGCATATTAAAATGTAAAGCGCATAACATCTTTATGGTAACAGTACCCATAAAGATAGGAAGAATCTCGTCAGTCATGGTTCGTTCGACATAAAACTGCTCAATCTTTGAAACAACCTCCATGATTACACTTCATTGTTTTCGTAAGATCTTTGTTTCAGCTAGCTGATTACACCATCAAGCCTATATTCCTTAGAAGGATAAGCAGAGTGTGTAGGTCGGTGATTAAGACTAATGTTAAACAGGGTAAGCTTTACGATTCCCTCAAATGCGTCGCAAGCAGGCGATTGTATGTTGCCATTGAAAATATTTAATGCATTAAAATAATTTCTATAATTTTTCTTGTCGCATTTATGCTCTGCTTTTATGTCTTTATTTTCGTTCTCGATCATTCCTCATGGTAAAAGATTGGTGAGACCTATGACGGAACGAGCGAGCCCAGATGCCTGTTCACTTTTGCTTTAAAGGTTGACAGCGTCTTAACGGAAAGCAATATTCAAAAGCGGGTTGCCTAACGCTTCCAAAAAGTTTTGCACACATAGCTCATTATATTTACATAACTAATAACACCTATTTGCAGCATTTGAATCACAAATAAGTAAGGCTTTTCCGATTTTCCGGTCGTTTCTTTTTTCCCCGAATTTGGGTCGCTTAAAGGTCCAGACGTACGGAATTAAAAGGATAAAAGGAGAATTTCCAATTGCGGACAGGGTGTGGAATAATTACTGAACTTTGAATTCTTCAATTTTGCCTGTAAGAAACAGGATGTTTTAGAAGTGCGTGGTCATAAAAATATTTATTTATCTGGTATACAACAAAGTATTAATTACAAAATTTGTTTTATGTTATACATAGTGATTGAATGCCATCAATTGCTTGAAAAGTGATTGATCGATTGATTTTTTGCGTTCATGTTTTTCGCAATGATTTACTTGTCCGATATGTACATATCAGATACAGATCTTGAACTTTAAGTACGACGATGCACTTTTGAAATACTGCCTATTATCTCAATCTCTAAATTATAAAACAGATGATAAATTATATTTATTGTATGAGTAGATTAAAAATATCACTTTTGCACGTCAATCTTTTTGGTCGCTTGAAACTAGATAATGGCTTCAAGATTTTTAACGGCGACAAAAGTCAATTCAAATATGAAATAAACTGATAAAATACAAGATGCCCTTGATGATTGATGATGATGAAAATGAGATGACCTTTATAATTAAATTCCTTTTGTGCTAGTGTAGTCTCTTTGATATGAGTTAAGCTTAGTCTCACCATCAACACCTCGGGCTTTCACGCTGTAGTCTAGCGTTTAATTGGACTCATTAAGCGCTTAATAAAAGTCAATTAACTAATAGCCTTCAAGCAATGAAATACTCGATAATTCTGCCATAAAAATGACCATAAAAATTACTTATTGGTATAACTTCAGTTTAAAAATATTTACTTAATCATAAGTTTTCTTACTACCGACTAGTACCGACGTAGTAAATGTTGGCTAAATAATTATCAAGTTACCGTTTTACCATTAGCAGTCCGTTTCCTTTTATTAATAAGCTAGGCTAAGCAGCTGCACATCTAATAACATAGTTTTTCTCCAACCATAACGGAAAGTAATTGATTAAGTGGTGCGTCAAATTAGTACTATAGGCGTTTATAAAAAGCTTATAAACTGAATGAGTAGCGGGTGGCTAGGGTATTAAATTCTAGATTCTAACTGTTACTTAAGAAGGCCGGCTAAGAAAATATTATAGTTATGGCGGTAAATGCTGATTTGAAGTTGTTTTCTTCTGTACAAACGGAAGAATGATCACCAACTGTGTATTCTTTCCAAAGCCTGATTTTTGTATTTTATATAGGTAGTCTAATTGACCTACTCAATCAACCCTTTACTATATTAAAGCTTAATATCACATCATCATCACCATGTAAAACACCAGCACCTAGACTACAAATGTATAAAAATAGCCCAGAATACCAAAGCATCCAAATTTATAATAAACTACCTGAATGTATAAGGACTACCAAAACATTATGTATATTTTTAAAGTTAAATTAAAATCATTACTATTAGAAAAATGTTATTATAGTATTCTATAATTTATGGAAGATAAAAACCTCTAAATTAATATTACTTATAATAAATATACTTTTATTCTATATAAAATTTCGTATTGTCAAACTAGCCATAGGATTAATATTTTAATATTCAATAATAAAGCGGAAAGGTTTGTTAGTTTGTTTGTTTGTTTGTTTGTTTGCTTGAACGCGCTAATCTTCGAAAGTACTGGGTGGATTTGGATGAAATTTGGTATGGAAGTAGCTTGAAGCTTGAGGAAGGTTATAAGCTACTTTTTACCCGACTGCAAAAAAGGAGAGTTATGTTTTTACCGTGATAGAATCCACGGGAGCGAAGCCCCGCGAGAGTACTAGTAATATATAAATTGTATGTATCTTACTTTGCAACATGTTAGTTTTAAGTTAATTTGCTGCCTCCTGACAGGGTAAGGTATACATTAGTTATAAGCCATGCCTGTAATTGCGTGTACATTGTGCAATAAATAAATAAAAAATAAATAAATAGTACCCAGCTGCATCCACTTGAACTGGACCCACCCCAACATAGTTGCTAAGCAGTTGATGATAATGATCACCGTCTTTTATCTTCACACGCTTTCCTACTTTAGCGGGAGTGAAGACGGGATAACAGACTGAATAAGCTGCTCGTTGTTGGTATTGTAGAAGGCAAGAGTGCCCGAGGTTGTGCGCCAAATACATAGTCTGACCAAGTGCAAGAGTCTCAAATAAGCTTCATCAGGCACTGAAAGCAACCATAGACTTACGGACTAATGGAGAACCATCATTAAAGCAGAAATGCTGGTGATCACGGTCCTCAGTAATGATGGAATGATTGGAAAGAGAGAGTATGACAGCATAAGACTGTCAGATTTTTGGCACTAAGTGATAGCACATTGAGTCTGTCAAACCTCTTTAATTGTAGATCCAATGTATTCGATAAATATACTCTTTATTGTACACCATTACAAATTATAATAAGTGGTTTTATAACAAAGTAGGTACTATGGGGGACATCCAACCCATGTCATCAGACGTATCGAGCATACTATCTTTGTGCTAAGGAGTGAAATTCCTACAGTAGTCGTCTGTGTTTCTACATAGTCACAACCAGTGTCGTTACCGCTGACCAATAGATAATATTTAAAACTCATTGTGCCAAAACATTTTTCACTATTCCTAAAAGTAGGTGCAAAAGACGATAACTCTAAAAGTTTTCTGCGCCATATCCCCGATAACGTATGACGCAAAACTAGAATAATAATATAAATTACGATTACGTACGAACGTTCTTCACGAAGTCGGCACATTACAGAAACTATTATTCACGGTACATTATTGTTGATGTAATAATAATGGCCTTACAGACGCTCAAAGTCTAGTGTGGAAGAACTTTGTCTTGGTAATATATTGAGCGAAAGTAATTGGGTATATCGTGGGAGTGTTGTTGGGACTAGGTTATGACTAAGTATCACTTAGTGTACCATTACGAGGAGAGGGTAGACAGACATCGATTAATTGCCTTGCTGTGTCTTCGTCTATTTTGCATAACCTTTGAACTGAAGTCTTGAGTTTTAACTTAAGATTTTTATGACATGGGGTGCAGAGTGAGTTATGTAGTCATTAAGTGCAGGTATTGGTTTCTTGCCGGGGTTGGGGGAACGTTCTAGGAAGTTACCGCCGCTCCGGAATACAAGGGCAACTGAAGGATCAGGGTGGGTTTTTAGTCAGTAAAACTCTGACATTTCCTTCCAAAAAAAAGGTACCTTTAATCTTAAAACCTGAAATACTTTGGTATTAAAGTAGAGATTTACACTCTCAACTCTAAAATCTTCATTTAAAAACCGGGCTTAAATCAGGCATTAACCCAAAATGCGTTTGACAAAAGATATGTAAGATTCTGATATACCTAACTAACCACAGACCTAAACCAGGCGTCCGTCACTCACTCAAGGCCACGAGTTAAATGCCTACCGCTTCGCGTATCGCCGTCGGTACATCCGACCGAGGGCTGCCCCGCACGCCTGCCTTTTTAAATAATTTTGACAACGTCATAATGGATCGACCTAAAAATAATTGATTTTCCTCCGCTTTGCTCCTGTTTCCCTTTTGATTATTTATTTGCGCGGAATTTTATTAAAATTAAAATTATTTACGCAGTTTTGGATATTTTCGACACTAAAATTTAATAATCGGGAATTCAAGGAAGGAAAAAATACATCTATCATTTTATTAAACTGAAACATATTTGATCAACAAATAAAAAATAATTGTTTTTCAATATTCGTTTTATTACCAATATCATCATATTATACAACCCTAGGACATTCACTCGATGACGTGGGTCGCGCGGCGGGCAAAACAATCTCAACTCTCTGTGTGCGCACTTATGGTACATTTCTTTACTGCTACAAACAGCTGGTATTATTATTAAGATTTTGTAGGCTATTATAGCGTAGGTATTTTCGCTTTTTTATGAGAGTGATGTATCTGTTACGAAGTAACTTTTTAGTAATCTGTGCCTAAACACTATCTATCTATGAGACTGATGACCTACCGTGGGAAAAACATCCCAAAGTCATTATTCTTGAATAACCATAAACCAAGGTAAAACTGTGCGGGTTACAGGAATGTTATTACAACATACTGCGGCCCCGGAACACAAGTGCAACTGTTTTGAGTCAGTAAAAGTCTTACATTACCTTTCCACATATTATTACCGAACATTACGTGAATGTAGCAATTTGTGATAACAGAGATTTAAAGCACTCAAACTATGTATAAAAGCTTCAGGCTCTGTGGGAAAACTAACCAAACAAACAGAAGTAATAATAATTTTTTGCATTTGTATGAAGATATTGCCATAATGAATAGCACTGAGCCTTGTGCTCTTAATGACTTCCCATGGCCTTCCACTGCTCCATAATTAAAGGTTGATCATTCAACTGGCAAGTCATTTAAATGGGTCTTCGGCCCACATTTCTATGGTTTTGGATCTCATCTTTGCCTCGCTGAGAATAAATACAAAATATGAAATTTTTAAAAGAGAACCTTACAAAAGTAGACTATGAGTATTAAATGGTCGTTTAACATTAATCCTTAAGATAGTAGAAAGCATTTCATAGAATATAAAGTTCAGGCTTACCATTCTAATGTTTTACGACTCCGTCATACTATAATCTCATCTGGGGCAATATAAATCGTGGTTGCCCCTCCCCGCGCGCCTGCTCGCCCCTCTCCGACGCCCTTTAAATAACCTAATGTCGTTTTTACACTCTTCTCATCAAATTAAGATTCGAGCTTCAAAGGTATATAAGACATAGCAATCTTACTTAGTCAGTAGTTTTTTTGCGCCAAATTTGATTATATTTTTCTAGTAATCATTTCTTTCCGTCGTTATGACAAAAGCACGTGGAACAATAAAGTCGAACGTTGTCCTTTGTTGGAGACAATGGCATGGAATGATGGAATCTGTTGAGACTTGAGATCTCGGTTTCATTTGGTGGGCTTCAATTAATTTAAGTAAGACGTAGCTCCCCGCTGCTGCGGAATTGATATAGGGATATTAAATTCTGTTTTCCCCTTGTTCTCAATTCTACGACTTCATTAGAAATTTATTATAAGTTATGATTAGGTTGCTCAAGGTCTTTTTTTGTTGCTAAGTTATTGTTTTGGAAGCTCGGCCAAATTGTCGTGATTGTTTGAGTCATTGTGGTGAAAGGATTAGGCAGCTTTTTTTTTTTGTTTTTTTTCCTGGGTGGGAAAATCATCGAATAACTTCTCCCGCTCTGGGTTAAGCGGGAGGGAGTGTCAGACTTCTACTGACTAAAAACCCACCCTGTCCCTTCAGCTGCCCGTAAGTTCCGGAGCCGCGGTATCTTTTTACTACATTTCCGCGACCCCGGCAGGCTATGGCTTTATGAGGCCCCGTCACTAATGCTGAAGGCTCCTTGAGGCGCGCGTGGAAAACGACGCGCCGCCGACCCGGGCCTGGTCTTTGCCGGACGGTGAGCTACCCCTGCTCGCCGTCCGCAAGCCCGCGCCTACGGTGGCCGGAAATCGGCTCGCGATCCCCGACGCCCGGGGCGTCTACCACGACGGCTGGGGCGCGAGGAAGAGAGTTGCCTCACCCTCGCGCGTTCGGCCTCCTCCTTCGCTAGCATGACTGCTTCGCAGAAGGAGGCGACCGCATCCCATTCCCTCTCGCTCCGCACCATGGTCTGAACCAGAGCAGGGCGCGAGAGGTCGCCCCCACCGACCGCCTCTACGAGGACACGGCGGTGCTCCGCCCAAGCAGGGCATACCTCGACCGTATGCTCCACCGTGTCCTCCAGGTGGTCCTCACAATGACGACACCCGGGCGTGTCCTCTCACTGAATCCGAAACAGGTACCTACCGAAACAACCATGTCCGGTCAGCACCTGCGTCAGGCGGAAGGTGAGGACGCCGTGGCCTCTCTCCAGCCACTCCTCAAAGAGGGGACTTAACGCCGCGATTGCGGCGTGCCCAGCCTTTGGTTGCGACAGCCTCTCTTTCCATGCTGCCGTGAGATCGCGCTGGAGTTCTATCCGCTGAGCCGCGACTTGCCGCGGTAGCGGAGTTTCACCCCGGCTTAGCACCTCCGCGCGCCAATTATGCACGCGCGCGAGGGCTACCGCCTCCAGATCCCACGACAGCAATCCGGCAAGGAGGTTCGCCGCCTCCCCAGAGAACGTGCGGTATCCCCGGATCATCCGAGGATTAGGCAGCTGCGTTACCGAGTGCTAGTTGTCCAGGGTGAGCCGGGCATTTAGAATTGCAATGCGATGTATTTAACACCTATCAGGTAGGCTTCTTTCATACACGCCATTCTTGATTTTCATGATTGCTAATACTTCTGTGCCCTAAATAAAGAAAATACCAAACGACTTAACCATTTCTATAATCAGCTGATTCATATTTATACCACTACAACGTAATATTTCGTAAAAACTTTAATAGGTACAGACATTTCCTTTTCAATAAATTGAGGCTGCAACAAAGTTACGGAAAGTTCTATGAAATACTTATTACGAAATGATTGCGGCAAAGATTTTTAGAACGGACTTGTAGGTACTCTCATGCTTATTATAATTATTTACACTTACACCTTTTTCCGCTTGCATTGTGCACAGTTGTTGCTACTGTAATGCAGTTCATTGTTGAATATTATTGGAAAGCTTCTTCTTCAAAAGTCAATCTCAGACACAATTTGCATGGTTCTGAAGAGCTATAATGTGAATGTGAGAAAACAACTAGTAGATTACCGCACTGACAGCAGAAAGTAAGGACATTTTGGTATTGTTCGTCAAATCGTTCGAACTCCTTAAAGTTGCAAGTTGAGCTACGCGATAACTACCAAATGCTTGCACTGTTTGGACAGGCCTGCTCAAACCTGTGAGATTCTGTCCTCTAAAAAGCACCACAGACATACACATATGATTTGATCACTACGGATTGTATGAACTTCAAAAGAGACGTTGATCTTTGAGTTAGGAAACACGGGCCTCACGGTAGTTTACACTTACTAAAAAATGACATGTAAAAGTGTTATTTATATAACCCATTTGCAAAATAAACATCATTATTTCATAAAGGCAATAAAAATTAAGTTTTTAAAAATCTATTATCATTTTTAACCCAAGGTGTTCCTACACAGCAATGTAGGTACGCCTTTGATTGATTGATTGTGGAGCACCACGATTCCCCATAGGCCTCCCTCAAGTGTTCACTATGACCAGTCAGTTTTTCGTATTCAGGCTCTTATTTCAAAATCTCGGGCCACTTGCGTGTATCTGTTGTCAAAAGTATCTGTACTAGAAAATACATCATAAAGCTACTTTGACTACAAAAGCAAGTATGTAAAAAATGGCACAAAGAACGATATTTATTAAATCGCAAACACGCAATAGGTTTAGCAATTTTCGTCACTTGCTATGAAATGAAATGAAATGAAATATTTATTTTTGTAAATTGGTTATAAATAACACTTTTACACGTCATGTTTTTTTGCGTGTTAAGTTTAGCTAGATGAGGCCGGTATTTCCTAACTGACTACTCTGAGAAGAAACACCGAAACAAACTCAGAGGTCATAGTCTCTTTTAAAGTCCAGACAATTTGTATTTGTATATGAGAAGCATGTAGGTTCATGTCTGTGGTATTTTTTTTGAGGAAATAACCACGCAAATTTGAGCGGACCTGTCCAGACAGTGCAAGCATTTGTCAGTTATCATGTAGCTCAACTTAGAACTTAAGGAGCTCAACAATTTGACAAAAAAAAACCAAAGGAGATTTGGGTAGGCCACACAAGTACTCAAACTGCTTGACATCATTAAATAAATTATAGTGAAAGTAAAAACAACGAAGAAAGAATAACCTACATTGTCCTCACATTAACAATAATGAAATAATTATATAAAAAAAAAACAAAATAAATAGGTATATACAATACTTAACAAATCAATAAAAAATAAATCAACTATCAAAAATTAGAAAATAAAAAGGGCTCACGTATATCACTGGAGCATCTCATTCCCAAGCCTTCTTGTCCTCAATATAATCTTTAACACTGTAAAAAGCTTCCTGACATAGCTTACGTTTTATAAACAATTTGAATTTATGAATACTTAGTTCTTGAATATGGCTAGGAATTTTATTATAAAAACGTATACATTGGCATCTAAACGAACCACCTATTTTTTTCAACCTTGTTTTAGGAATGACATATTTGTCTTTGTTCCTTGTATTTACACTATGAATATCACTGTATTTTTTAAACATGAGACGGAGAAAGCACGTCGCTTATCTTCTTCTTTATATCTATATTATACAATATAATCAATTGGGTGTTCGTTAGACTAGCTAAAATTCGAGAACGGCTGGCCTGATCTGGCTAAGTTGGCTTCAAAACATTTGTGGAAATCCAGGGAAAGGATAAGAGCATTAACGAACAATTTTGCTTTTCGTCTTGATCTTCAAGGGTAAGCAAGATGGGTGACCATCATAACATATCATGATTCCTTTGTGCTTCTGAAAATACGTTACGCCGTTGGACTTACTGTCATATGTACCATCTTTTACTATCGACAGTCATTACGGGTAGTCAGAAGTTATCAAATCTGAAAGCATCTTGCTAGGTGTTGAAATGAAATGAAATATTTATTTTGTAAATTGGTTATAAATAACACTTTTACACGTCATGTTTTTTGCGTGTTTAGTTTAGCTAGATGAGGCCGGTGTTTCCTAACTGACTACTCTGAGAAGAAACACCGAAACAAACTCAGAGGTCAACGTCTCTTTTAAAGTCCAAACAATTTGTGTTGGTCCAATCATATGAAAAACATGTAGGTTCATGTCTCTGGTGCTCTGTGAGGAAATAACCACACAGATTTGAGCGGACTTGTGCAGTCCAGACAGTGCAAGCAGTCAGTTATTGTTATCGTATTACCCAATTTAAATTCATTATTTCTTTGGCAACATGAGTAGGGAGATAGATATTATACCTACATTTGTTTATGTTCTCCATGCTCTGCCGTCACATGCATGTAAAATTTTACACATAAATTACAATCTTGTCGTAAAATACAATAAGAATAGAGTAACATGCTCGATAACACTTAGTTATGGGGTTGTGGAGGTCAGTCACTTCATGAACAATATTGGTACTCAGTTGCGTCTATCTACACGCTATCTAGCTATCTACAACATAGTTGGAAAACGATTAGACAGTTTTTTTTTAATGTTTGTTGGATTTTTCTGAGCTCATTGTCACGAGATTGTAATTTACATTTTCTCCTGGTGAGATCGTCACATGTTTCAGGAAATAAGGTTAGTGAGGCGCAAAAGCAGGGTCTACTTTCGTAATTACATAATCTAATACCCTATCCATTACACTCGTGACGAGTAGGGAAACCGTTAGTGGACATACATATATACAATATCTTCTACTTTCATTTCCGTGTACACATTGACTTTTCATTACTCGATGGATAGAAAATGTAGTACTTTGACGTAACGTTGCTTCATTAAAGACTCGGCTAGTGCCACATTTTGCTACCATCAATTTATTTGTGGTCTTTATTTTATCAATTTCTTTCTTTGTTAATTATTGTTAATTTACTATCAACATCATCTATCATCCACAGCCTGACTCCAATTAGTGCTGGGTATAGGCCACCCTTTGCTTGTGCCAAGCTCCACGATCCTGTACCAGTATTAACCGGATTATACTCGCGAATTCGCGATGGCCAACAATGATGTCTACTCATCTCCCTGCTGAACGACCAACGGTCATCTTTCCAGTCCTTGGGTGCTACTCGGTTTTTCTATCAACAAAAAATAACTAACACGAATTTCGTTTTTTATTTAATTTTGATCATAATCGTAACCAATTTTTTTGTGATATAAATATAACACCACATTATAAATAACGACATTCTTGTTATCCATGTTACCTCAGACACGAACTGTCGCCATGTCCATACAAGCAGTGTGATATGGTTACTACCGTAGGTGCGCCCGCGCCGGTTGGCCTTGCGCAAAAACACGACACTGCTAAACTTTGAAATCTCAATGCGGATGCGAATGTGCGTAATTTAAGTTGTATTTATAATTGAGTACGTTAAGTTGGTTTTTCAACCAACCATACTACCATTCTTATTACTGATTTCTGAGAATGGTAGTACCTACGCGGCCAAGTATCTTATGCGAACCTCAAATAGTAGTCGTTAGTCGTAGTTCGTAGATGTCTGACATACCCTTTTGCTCCACCCACAGCGGGGAAGCAGTGACGGATTAAGACTACTTAATGCCCTAAGCAATCCATGCCTGTGGGTCCGTATGTCAACTAGAATCGGTCTTTAAACCTTTACCGCCTAAAAACATTAGTTTTTTGTAAAATAAGATGATGAGATGTAACGTACTTAAGAAGTGGAGTAGGTGCGACAACAATAAAAACCAAAGCATAATTTATTTATTTATTGAAATGTATTACGTACGCATAGTAGCCGGCTGGCACAATTACTCAAAAAACAAAACATATGATTGAAACAGATTTGCGGGGGCGCCAGGCGGGGAAGGAGTGGTTTGTGATTGGCTGATCGCAATTCCGGTGCATTCGAATACTCTTATCTACTTTTACTCGAACTTTTAACGCGCGAATTTTCAAATTATTCCTAGAAACTTTTTTTGTTGTGGTTTTTGTTGACGTGAGAGTGAGACGTGATGCCCTAAGGACGGATTATTTTGCGCCTCTTCTGGTGATGATGATGATGATGTGATTTCCAGACGTGATGCCCTAGGCAATTGCTTAATTTGATTAAGGGTTAATCCGTTACTGGGAGTCATTTGTCACATTATTTTACCATCCAGAATGTCCTCCAATTAAATATCAAAATAACCATTTTCAATGACTTTGAAGCTACAAAATAGTAAGTTGAAGGGGTCCGCAGGTAGACGCGACGTGACATCGCAACAACAGTGCGACAGTGATATTTCTATGAAAATTCGTTGTCACCGCGTTTGTCGCAATGTCGCATAATGCCTTATAACTATGCGATGCGTTTTAAAATTCGTTTGCCACTTATAACAGGGACATTTATTTTTCATAATAATTCAAATAAAGTAACAGGAAATGTTATAATGTGGAGTAAGGCCTCAATTAAGTTTAATATTAAAATAACGTACTAGATTTTCTTTGATGCAAAAAATAATTACTCTTTCTGCGACATTTTTAGCGAGTCCTTCCATTAGTTTATTTTATTTTTAACTAGCTCAGTGCCTGCAGCCTTGCTCGCGTGGTGTTCGTATTATTATTACAAAGGACACGGTTGGAATAAAAACGCAGGCCATAGGAGTAATTTGAAATACCTAATAGAAATATATTTTATTACTAGCTGTGCCCGCGACTTCGTCCGCGCGGAATAGTGACTTTCGGCAGCATTTTAAATTTTTTAGACTAATTATTTTGAAAACAAAATGCATACATAATTTGAATGTCGTATTTATTAATATCTAAATAAAAGTCTAAAAAATAAATTTCAAGCTTCTAGCTTTCAAAATGACGTAATTTCCATATAAACTTTCATCCCCTATTTCAACCCCTTACAGCCCTTTTTTCGCATTAAAAAGTAGCTTATGTCCTTTCGCGGGCTCTAGACTATGTCAGTACCAAATTTCATTAAAATCGGTTGAGTAGTTTAGGCGTGATTGCGTAACACACAGACAGACAGAGTTACTTTCGCATTTATAATATTAGTAAGGATATCTTTAGAAAATTAAATTAGAGGAGCTCGTTATTTAATAATAACAGTTGCACGGGTCGATCTTCGAGGTTATGCAACACTTACCGAGGTCATTCTGAAGATGGGTGACTATCGTATGATATCGAGATTCCTCCGTGCTTCGCAAAGCACGTTAGGCAGCTGCTTCTGGCTGTTATTTGTACATCTTTGACAGTCGTTACGGGTAGTCAGAAACCAGGAATTCTGACTCTGGTCTTGCCAAGGGGTATCGTTAGTGTTACCCAGTTACTGGGTTGTGGAGGTCAGATAGGCAGTCGCTCCATGTAAAACACTAGTACTCTGCTGTATTCGGTTAGACTGAACGCTGACCCTAACATAGTTGGAAAAAGGCTAAGAGTAAGCAGACAATGATTTATTAAGAAAATTCCTCACTCATATAAGATTGTCTTGCATCATTTTAAGAATTTTGCTTCAGTAAAGACGGTTCTGCGTTGATCGGTTATGTTTTATTTTTACATATACAACGTGTAACGGAAACCCCATATCTATCCAAAAGGACTGAAGACAACATCTGGTATAGAGTCTCTATGCAAAGTTTCAGCTCAAAATAAGTGACTCACAGAATTGACCCCAAATTATTGGTTTCATATGTTTCTTGAATACCAGTAATAACAAACGTGTCACAGCACTATGAGGGTCATCACTTTCCACGTCACTTGCCAATAAAACGATAATTCTCTTCGTTCTTCTTAATTTGAAAAATTCAGTCTCTGGTATCAATGTATTGAAATTTCTAATATGCTCCACACATGTAGACATAGGATTAGAACACCCTTGCCATATCGTTTGTTATCATCCAAAGAAGCCGTGCACTCGGTATGTATATACCCTTTAAATTACACGTTGTATATAGGCTAGCTGTGGACCGTGACTTCTTTCGCGTGGAAATTGCACATACTTCCATTTCATAAAGTTGCTTATGTATTATAATTTATGCCATGATTCGACCAAATGCAATAAGCCATTTTTGCGAGACTGGAACACAAAAATTCACATTTTAAAAGTTTTTAGACAATAGCCATATGGTTAAGGTGTCGGCATTGTGATCGAGAGGTCTTGGGTTCGAACCCCACCCTTTACCGCTACCGCTATTGCCGTGAACCCAATCTAGACAAGCATATTTTTAGCTTATTTGGAGGGATTAACAAGTTTGCAAGTAAAGTGAATTCAACGCAGATTCTCTCTATAAGCATCGTGTACCTCATTACCAGTGATCGGAGTAGGTAGATTGAAATGGGGTCATTGATCCGAAACGTATATATTAATATGGACATTCCTCCGGAATTGGTGGATTATTAAAAAAAAAACCGGAACTTATGTAGGAATTTTATTCTGCCAGAGTGGAAGGAGTCATTTGATGATTTGCCATCCTCAAAAAAAAGGTAGGAATTGTAATAAAATGAGCAATATTATTACAGATAAAAATAAAGTTACATATAAACAATAAAAATTACAGATAAATAATGAATTAATTTAGTTTTTATACCTTCCTTTAAATTTTGAATTGAGTAGGAATAATATCACTACCAACATTAACAATGTTTAATTGAATCCGGAAATACCGGAATTACTTTCCGGGAAAATGGCTTATCCATGTTATTCTTTCTGTGTGCATTTATGATACAAGTACCAAAAATCAATCTACCTACACCGATCACTGCTCATTACTAAGGGTCGTGATTCCCGCTATGAGAATTTTTTTTTGATGATTTTTTTCCACTGGTGCCTAGTCTTAGCTTCGTGAAGTGTAACGTGCAGCTTGGTGTTTGGAGCCGTGTGGATTTGGTCAGACAATCTAGTTGGGGTTCGACCTCTCAGCCGCGTTATGTCCATCTTTCCGGGCGATGTGTTTAAAGAACTATACTCGTAGTTTCGTTCACAAGCAGGTAGTGACAAGTCTGGTTATGATGTTGAGCTCAAGAAGGATAGAAAAAATTAAAATAGGGAAAATAAACAGTAACATATTACCTACATGGTTATAATGGGGACTACATACTAAAATATGGTAAATATGGACACTGTTTTCTTTAATATTGGTAAAGATAACCACCACTGTTGCCTGTAGCCGTACCTATAGCTGTAACCTAGGAGTCTAAGTCAAGAGTGAATAGGTTACTTTTAGATAAGCGTGCTCCATCTTCGACCACATCATCACTTACCATCAGGTGAGATGGTGGTCAAACGCGAACCTATTTAAAAAAAAAACACATTTTCAAATTGAGTTGTGCAAATGAAACTGTTTTAGCAATAATATTCCTCTCCTTTGCGTCGAGTAGTCGGGTAAAAAGTTTTACATTTTAGGGCAGGGCGAGTAGTAAGTACTTACACTTGAATCCAGTTTGAAAACCTCTCAAATTTCGGCATTAAGGGAAAGTTTTACACGTATTTAACTACAAATACTCGATGCAGAAATTGGCACTAATTGTAGTATAGTCAATTTAATAGTCATGTACCCAACTCAAAAGAGGAAGTATGAGTCCTCAGCAACTACTTAGTGTACCTACTTTGGTACTGAAACACCCAGACATAAGGATGTACAAATAGAAAACTGGAAAGAGTCACTTACCCTAAGTAAACATAGCAAACTTCACCTATATGTAATGTAGGTACATTAAATATAGGTGAAGTTTGCTATGTTTACTTGAGAGATAAGTATAGCGATGATTTTAGTCGTCTAGATATTTTATAATGATTTACAGGCTATATTTAGATTTTATATTGGTATGTCTATTTTGGTGTAGGTTGAAAATCCAAATTATTTTCGGTCCGGTTACGCATTTGTTAAGTGCGTTTGGTGGACTAATTCATCAATTCACCAACATGCCTGCGGCCTATTTAGTTTTATTTCAGTATAAAGTGGTAAAAGTAACATTATCGCATGACCCTTCATTTCTTTCGAACTTAACCAGTCCGAGTTGGGAAATAAATTGTTATATCTTGTCTTAGTGATCATACCAAACGTTTGTATGGTTTAAAGTTCCATATGTGAGACGAGTTTCAGAATTTAAATAGTATTTATTTGATTTTCTGCAAATCGTCCTAAACAGGTCGTAGGCATGTAGGACGAATAGATTAATTACTCCACCTAGTAGGTAGAAGATCCTTGACTCCACCAAACACGCTAAACACTTTCAAAATATTATCAGTTATTAGTAGTAGTAGTATTATTATATCATAAAGGCGCAAAATAATATTTTTATTGCGTCAGTTCTAACACTTTCAGGAGTTAATTCTATACTTTCACTGTTACTTGAAGACTCATTTTTCAAAAAAAAAAACTATGAATTTCTAACAATCCGTGAAAATTAACGAAAACGCGGGCTATAGTTCGCTCTTTTTTAATTTGATTTCTTTTTTTTTTTATTCAGTCGGCGGCGGCGCGACTAGGTCGTCGTACCAGCCAGCCTTTATTCAAACAATATTTGCATTCAATTTCTTTGGCGCTGAACACTAAGATGTTCCAAATTCAAAAAGTGCGCGGCAAAGATTTTTTTTTTTTTTCTCTTAATTGCGGCGCACGTATAAAGAGGATTAAAAACTCATTACTGCCTGTTAAAAGTTTCTCATAGAAAATACCATCTTTGGGTGCACTTAAAGGCGAACCAAGTCGTCCTTTTCGAATAGATGGATGAAAAGTGGTTTAGCGTTAATGTATTAAGGGATTTGTAGTACAAGCGGCTTTAAGACGCTAAACCAGGATACCAAAATCACTACATAACTAAACGTTTATTGTTTGTCTGGATGTCTTTAAGCGGGCTAAATCTCAAGAAACGTAATAAAAAGGTACTTGAAATTCTAACACAGTTTATTTTTAATATTTGTTGCGATTAGGGGCAAAAAAACTGGGATAACAACGAATAATAAAAATAAAATTAAGGAATGAGAAATGTGCAAAGTAGACTCGCGCTAAGACGATTTTTTGTAGACAAGAATTTATCAAATCTTTTCATTACTAAGTTTACATTACATTGTAGGTACTTCAAACGTACTATTGATATTTAAAGTAGAGTTGAAAAATTGAAGCTCTACCTTAAGACAACAGAATTACTCAAAGTTAAACAATAATCTTCAACTGTCCTTTAAGCGCTGACAAATATATATAATTTGAGATAACACAATCTCATTCAAAGCCATAATCTTGAAGGAGTACCCACATTTAACACATTCCACTTATTTTCAGGAGATACGGTTTTCATTTGAGTTCAAATGTTTCAAACGTTTTATTCAAAGCTTTAATGTAACGGCATCGCCATTATAAAATACAATCATTTTAATATCGTTCTTGAACTTGTGATATTTTTTCAGCAGAGTGGTAATTTTAAGACGTTTTTTTAACTTGATTTTGAAATACAACTTTTCCTTTTTATAGCAGTAGTATTTTTATCTTATTTTAATAATATTATAAATGAGAAATTTTGTGAGCATGGGTGTACAGCTGTAAGAATGTTAGTTACTCTTTCACGCGAAAACTACTAAACGGATCTGAATTAAATTTGGTAATTAGATAGTTGACATCTTGGAATAACACATAGGCTACTTTTATCTCGGAGTTCCCACGGGATCAGGATTTACGCGGGAAAACCTTCCAACGTGAACGAAGTCGCGGGCAGAAAACAAGTTTTTTTTTTTTTTTTTTTTTTTTTTTTTTAGGTAGGGCCACTTGTAGATCAGCACACTAAGGCTGTGAGTCTACTTAACCGGACTTTCCTGTGGTGACCTCTAATAAATTAAAGGCCCCCAGCCAGGGCTTACAAACTAAAATATACTTAAAAACTAATGACCGCACGCTAAGGGCACTCCCTGTGGAGTACGGGCCTCGGCATAGCGGGGTCATTTCGGGAGGGCAGCAAAGGGACAGGCTGGGTCATATTATTTACGGGAGTATTTATTGCTACTGGCTCAGCATCGCGGGCTGGCTCGTTTGGCAAAGGTCGGGGAGGATTTTCATTACCAGTACGCGGACGTCGCGATGGGCCTCGTCGGCGAGGCCGGAATAAGGAACGCGTTCTGTATCTGTGTCTTCTAAGAGTGCTGGTTTCCCTACTGCTCTCTTGTCGGATGGTGGTGGGGTCGTCAGGCTCGTCTAGGATGTTACGCGGGCGACGAACCCGAGAAATCTTGGAGGGTCTGTATCGGGCGGCCGATACGATCAGGGGGTTAGTGTGGGTCTCAGCAGAGGTGAAGTAACGCACTGACATGCGTTTCAACACTTGCTTTATGGTCGGGAGTTTGAGGTCTACGTGGAGATCCTCGTTCCTACAGAACCAGGGCGCGCCCGTGGCCTTTCGGAGAAAACGGTTCTGAACGACTTGCATCCTATGGATCTGATTGGGACTGGCATGAGCAAACACCGGACAGGCATACGTCATGATAGGACGTATGCATGTCGTGTATATTCGGATTTTACATTTAAGGGAGAGCTTGCTGTGTTTATTCAGCAGGGCGTGGAGCCTACCGAGAGCGAAAGCGGCTCGCGAGCGAACCGACTTTATGTGCTCACTGAAATTCAGGAACTGGTCGAGGATCACACCTAAGTATTTGGCTCGCTTCTCCCAAGGGATTGGCTTGCCGAACATAGTGATCGGGCGTGGGGGGGTGAACTTTTTATGCTGGCGAGCCCTGCGAAACAGGACTGCTTGACTTTTGTCGGGATTTACCTCAATCCTCCATTTCCTAAACCAATCGCCTAGTGCGTTGGCTGAGGTCTGGAGGGTATGAGCGATGCTAACGGGATTATGTCCCGAGTAGTAGATGGCCGTGTCGTCGGCAAACAGGGATAGCTCTACTGGGGGCTTTTTGGGGATATCGCTAGTGAATAGCGTGAAGAGTGGGGGGGAGAGCACGGCGCCCTGAGGGACGCCGGCTCTGATAGGGCGGGGAGTGGAAAGCGCTCCTTCGATACGATATCTGAAGGAGCGGTTCGACAGGAAGTCTCGAATGATGAGCACGAGACGGTCCGGCACACCTAGTTGGTAAAGCTTATAAATTAAGCCATTGTGCCAGACTTTGTCGAAAGCCTTTGCTATATCAAAGAATAGGGCCCCCGTCACCAGACCGCGTTGAAAACGGCCGCTAATGTGCTCTACGATGCGGTGGGCTTGGTGGACACTGGAATGATGGGCTCTAAAGCCAAACTGTTCGTTAGGGATTAGGCTCTTGGCCTCGACAAAGTCTTTGAGCCGATTAAGAATAATCCGCTCGTAGACCTTGCCGAGGGCGCTGAGCAGACTAATGGGTCTATAGCTAGTCGGGAGGTTCTTGGGCTTTTTGGGTTTTGGGATACCTATCACTATAGCCTCTTTCCAAGCTTGTGGAAACAAGTTGTTGGACAAGGCGCCATTGAAGATGGCAGTCAGTAGGACTATTATCGTACGTGGGAGGAGTTTAAGTGCCCTAGTGGTCAGTCTGTCAGTCCCGGGAGCTTTCCTAGGTTTGAGTTTCTTGATGATCTCCTCCACCTCGTCCTCCGTGACGGGGGGGAGGGGAGCATCAGGGTCCTCGACAGGGGGTAGGGCAGATCTACGTTCGACCTCAGCATCCACGTGGGCAAGGTGGGCTGGGTCGACTGGTTGGGAGCTGGGAGAGCACTGTGCCTCCAGGCTGTCGGCTAGGCATTCGGCTTTGTCTTCGTCGTCGAAGGCAATGCTTTTGTCAGGGCGGATAAGGGGAGGCATTGAGGCAACCTCAGTGGCGCGCATATTCCGCTGAAGTTGCCAGAAGGCATGGTGGGTGGGTTCCAGTTCGCTCAGGGTCTTGTCCCAGCCGGCTTCACGCCACTCTCTGATGCTGTTACTTACTTTGCGCTGTAAGTACCGCATGAAAGTTTTGTTATTCTGGCAGGGGAAAGATCTGTAGGCACGGACTGCTGCGTTCTTCTCAGTCAGCAGGGCCCGTACATCGTCCGGGAGTTTCCGGCGCCAGTGCTCTGACACCGGAATCTCCTTTGAACAGTCGTTCAAGACAGATTGTACGTGCTCCGTGAGTGAGTCGATCGCAGCCGTCGTGTCGGCGGCGGACTGGATGTGGTCGGGGATCTTGTCCAGGTGAGGAGACGTGTTGGATTTCAGCAATTCGCCTACTTTCCTCCAGTCAGTGATCACCTGTGTGGGAGGGGGGCGGTTAGGGTCATAGGGACCCGATCTCGGAGTTAACTCCAAGATCACCGGTCTATGGTCAGAGTCAAGTTCGTCTACCGTCTCTAAAGAGTGCAAACGTAAGTTCACATTCTTCAGGAGGGCAATGTCGAGTACGTCGGGCAAGTGGGATGGCTCGAACGGATAATGAGTAGGCCGCATAGGACCTATGATATCTATGTGGAGAGGTGTGCAAAGGTCGTATAGTACCTTCCCACGGGGGTTGGTAATACGACTACACCATGCGGGATGTTTGGCATTGAGATCCCCCGCTATAAGGACGGAGTCACTCATGTCAAGAAGGGCTGTAAGGTCGCCTCGTAGTGAGGCGTTTATCGAAGAATTTGAATCTACGTCGCTGTGCGGTGGGAGATACGCGGATACTATTGTGATAGAGGGATGGCCCGTCATGCCTAGCCGGCAAACGGATACCTCTAAGTGGGCAAGGGGCGGCGGATCCATAGGGATGCAGTGCAGGGAGTTCCTATAATATATTAGAGTGCCACCTCTGTGGCATCTAGTCCTATCGTTCCTAACTAGCCGGTAGTTGGCTACCTTGGGATCCCTAAGGTGGGGTTTGAGGAAGGTCTCTTGGACCAGAAGGATGTCGAGACTATGATCGCGAAGGAAAGTCGCGATCTCGTCCCGTTGATTAGTGATGCCATTGGCATTGAAGTAACCTAGCTTTAGGGATCGGGGCTTTAATCTTTTACTAGCCGTGTTATACATTATGGCTGTTTAAAGAGGTTGTCAAAATGGCTTTTTACATCAGAATACTTATAGTATACCTGAATCAGGGATTCAATGCTTTTGCAGGCCACGACCTCCTTTGCCATTTGGATGGCGCGGGGGGACTGGAAGAAACTGAATGTTTTCCCAAGGATGAGGAACGCATCGAGTTCCGGCTCATCCGAGCGAGGGAGTGACTGGGGAGGAGGTGGGGGCTGAGAAGCCACAACAACCGGAGCGGAGGGCATGATGGGTTGATCCATCAGCCCAGGGACTTTCGGCCTTAGTGCCGGGAAGTTTTGGGCGTGATTCGCCGCCGTCCAAGGAGTTGGACGCTGGGGACTGAGGGTCTGGGGGAGCTCAGACGAGAGTGTAGGACACTCTCGTCCCTGGCGTGCGCTAGCGCGCGTTGCCAGTTTAGGGGCGGAGGTTTTCGGGGCTTTCGGACAGCCTCGGTAGTTGGCGGGGTGGCCGGATTGCCCGCACAGCACGCAGCTGGGCGGGTCTGGGCACTGGGACCTATCTTTTGGGCGACTGCACTCCGCGGTGCCGTGATCGCCCAGGCACTTTACGCACCGGGGTTTGCCGAAGCAATTCCGTTGCGCGTGGCCGTATAACTGGCAACGGTGGCATTGGCCTACCGTGCCACTTTTGTGTGGCTTCTCAATTAAAATTCCTGAAAGACTGCATACAGTCTTCAGCGCAAAGATGGGGTGGGGACCTTCGGAGACGGGGTGGCAAATGACGAGGACGTTGTTAGACGCCCTGCCACCTCTGCCGTGCATACGGTGCACCTCAATCACCGGGATGTTCTGTGACTCTAGGTCGCAGACGATCTCGGTGGTGGGGATCTCACTGGGGATCCGGCAGAGGACCACCCGAACGGGCTTGCTCTCATGGAGCGTATAAGTGTGGTGGGGGATATTTCGAGCCTTGAGTAGCTTCGAAAGCGCGCGGTGGTCGTTAGCTGTCGCTAACCCTACTTTTATGCCGTTCTGAACGGCGCGGGCATTCGTGTAGGCGATGCGTTGCTCGCCACACGCTTTGGACACGTTTGTCCAAGCCCCCTTATCATGTATGAAGATGGGTGGGGGAGGGATGGTCTTGCGCACTGAGGCGCTGACGACTGGGGTTTGAGTAGGGCTGGGCCTAGTGGCCGAGGAAGTGGAGGGCTGGCTCTGCACTAAGCGTGCTGGCTCGGGAGGGGAGGGTTTCTTGGCCTTAGGGGCCTGGGTGGAGGACGAGGCCTGCGACCTCTTCTTCCTCTTTCCCTCGACGAGGATAAACTCGTCGGAGGAAGAGGTTTGATCGGAGGAGGAGTGCTCGGACTCCGCTCGCTCCGAGCGCTCAGAGTGTATGCTCTCTGCGCGCTCCGAGCGCTCGCCTTCCGAGCCCTCTTTTTCTTGTTCCTCCTCCTCAGAGTCCATTTCGACGTCTGGGGGGGAGGGGGACCTATCTGCGCTGGGCGCGGGGGTGGGACCTAAATCTGGCTGTGGGGCGGGAAACACCGCGGGGGGTAATTTTACTATCTCATCTTTATACTCCCTTTGTAGGGCGGGGTTTTCAAATAGGATCTTTCCTAATAAATCGGTAGTTAGATTTAATCGAGCCGATAGGGATTCGACTTTGGACACGAGATCCTCAATCCTGTCCTCCATATTGGAGGCGACAGAGGTGGGCATCCTAATCTCCTAACCCTAACATAAGCGCCTCGAGGAGACACGTCAAACGTGAGCTCCCCGAGCAGACGGTCCCCAAAGAGCCCTGCCCCGGAGTTTCTCCTAACACTTCGCTACCGAGAAGAGAAACCCAGACAAACTCGGTAGCTGTGTTACCGTCTGATGTGGCCTGAGGGGCCCTATTTGCCTAACCCTCCGGGTGGGAATGACCCGGAGGTGAGTTCGCTCCCTGCGGGGATAGCAGGGAGGTGTGTGCCTAATGGTGTGCCCTAAGCTTGTAATCCGGTCGCCAATCTCAATGTGCGTACCGGGCCCTATTGGGTCTAGTGCGAAGGGGTAGATACACCCAACCGACACTAGGTGTGTATGCTGTGAAGAGAACTCAGTGACTAGGTTTGACTAGGAGATCCCCCAAGGCCAAAACCTAGCACTCGACTCCAATTGACTGCTTCACCCTGAAGGGGATCAGCGGGTGCGTCGGGTCAGCACCCCCTTGGTATTGTTGACACCGTGAGGTTTCCAACCAAGGACCACGAAACTGTGGTTTTACCCTGAAGGGGCCAAACCAAATTGTTTTGACAATCTCTGTTAGAGAAGCACGATATCCTTCACCGCCTCGAAAAAGGCGGATCCGGACCAGGCGTCGTAGTCGGCGACTACGAGTGACGTCACGGCGGGCGTGACGAACGGAGCGATGACTCAGGCACGGAACGATCGAGAGCGCGGAGCGGCACGACTGTCGCGGGCGAGCGTCGGAAGCAGAAATGCAGAAAACAAGTCACTACTTCGTGGTTTTTGCATTGTCACCCAAAATATTTCTGGTTTTATCCCAAAAAATGTAGGATATAGCTAGTATAAAAAACCTCGAATAAAACCTAATCGTCGCTTTCGATTTTATATCGTTCCTCTAAAAAACTGTGACCCAATAAAAAAATCAACCAACGATAACGTTAAACACGTTTGATAAATGTGTGTAAATGGTTTTCCATTTTGTTTGTGGAATTTACAAACAGACGGAAATACACATGGAAACGGTCTATTTGCGCGTGTCTATAGAGATTTATACTGCGTCCATTTTGTTCCCTTTACATCGAAATTTCATGGAATACCTGTTCTGTTTAGATTTTGCAACGGATTAACTAAAATAACTGCACGATTGAAAATCTAGGATAACCTTTTGATATAGGATGCAGTAACAGTTCTTATTCTAACAGTATTTTCATAAAAAAACTGCTATGCATCAGCGAACAACTCTCTTCTTCTCAGCCGTACAAGAGCAAGAGCCGTCAAGAGTTGACATCGGGACAACCACGACCACTAAGGCCGTGGTTGTCCCGATGACGAAAAATGTCGGGAGTTCGCGTACATAAGTTATCTTCATTAGTTTATTTAGACTTCAACTGCTTACCTGGTAATGCCTCTCCATCATCGCCGCTTTAATATTTGCACCTACAAAAGTAAACCACCAGAAATGATCGGATAAATGATCCAAATGATCCATATGAGATTGTAATTTGAGGTTAAATAAAGAGCATAGCAACCAGATAATTGACATAACTGTACTAGGGCAACATAAATCAAAACAGTTAGGGCGCTTCTTGCCATACCCTGGACGTTTCAGATTCTTCGCGAATTAACCACCCTTGGTATTCAAAGATTATATTTTAATTCCTCCGGTGCGCGACGTAACCGCAATGATTATAAATCGCTTATCAAAGAATTCCACCGCCAAGTTTGCGTAGCAATATTGGAAAAGTTTTAGCGTTTTCGCAATCTGTAAATGTCTGAATATCAGTCACAAGTATTTGAGTTAACGACCAGTATTCTTTGTAGAGTTTTGGGAACTGTTAGGGTCGGTAACAGCAACATATGTTTTACAGTAAAAGAAAAGTCTGCTGGAAGAAATTTCTTAGGAAATAAGCAGCACCTTTGTGCTCTTTTGTCTGTATTTAATTATTTTTTTGTAAGTGTCATGTGTGTACATAAATAAATAAATAAATAAAAGTATGCTGAATAATAAGTCGTGAAAACTTCAAAATGGATCAAAATGCTAGACCATAAAGTTTTGTTAGCTTTTTCTTTTTACCCGACTGCAAAGGAAGGGTTATGTTTTTTGCGCGTATCTTGTATGTATGTATGTAATATTCTTTATTACCTCATATCTCCAGAACTGCTGAACGGATTCACACAATTGAGGTATCGTTAGATTTGTCTTAACAGCCCGAGTGTTCTTAGATAGGTGACATTAAAAAAAATTAAACATGGCGGCTGTGCGAAGCCATTATACATTGTGAAAAATGAAATCCAATTAAAGGGCTTAACATAAGGATTTCAAAAAGGTATATCATGTTTATCATTAGTGTAACACTAGCAAAATAACACAATGAGAAAGTTTAAAAATATGGACTCACTTTCTGAATCCGGTGGAGTACCAATGTGACACAACCGGGAAAACTAAAAAATTGTAATTAATATTTTAACTAAAAAGTTGAAAAAAAAAACTTCTTTAAAAAATCTAAAAAACCCGACTGCTCAACTGAAGTGTAAGAAACAAGCACATTTTTATTTTTAAAAGTGACAAGCTAGCGGACCCATCCCATTTTAAAAAAATATGTTCAATTGGGTCCCGCCTGCTTGTCACTTTTAAAAATAAAATTGTGCTTGTTTCTTACACTTCAGTTGAGCAGTCGGGTTTTTTAGATTTTTTAAATAAGTTTTTTTTAATTATTGGTATGAATATAGGAGTGAGATATCTCTATGCTTCGGAAAGCAGGTTAAGTTGTTGGTGCCGGTTGTCATTTGTATATCTTTGACAGTTTTTACAGAAGTCAGAAGCCAGAAAATCTGGCTCCAGAATCCCAGCTGTTGGGTTGTGGTGGTCACATATTCAGTGGCTCCATGTAAAACACTAGTACTCAGCTGCATCCTGTTATACTGGAAGTCTACCATAACATAGTTAAGAAAAGGCTAATAGATAATAATGTTGATATGAATCTATTCTTAACACGTTCGCTGACAGTACGTCGTTAGGCGGGAAATTAAAATAGTGCGATATGACAGTACGTCGAGGGACGGGCCACTTATTTTTAAGAGTACGTCGTGGAAAATTCTACTGTCATAACGTGGTGTCAGGGTAAGTGTTCACTGTCAGCGAACGTGTTAAGAAAAGGTTTAGCAGATGATAATGTTGAAATGAATCTATTCTTAAGAGCAGGCCTTGTCAGATTTTATTCGACTACATCCCAGTCGGAGATATTTTAATCACAAATAAAACGCCATGGATAGTATTGCAGTGTCCCATCTCGTTGCCCCTACTAGAATTTGGCCACATGTACCAAGAATCGAATTTTAAACAGATATGTGTTACTTTCTCACCTGGCCTTAAGTTTTCTAAAACTTACTAGCTACCTGTAGTTTCCCAATAGGTCTGAGTCCAAACAAAGCCAAATGGTACGTAATCACAGAGCGTAGTTAGCGGTCACTGGACACACGATCCGTTAGGATTCGATGTACTGTTGCAATCTTTAACGCGTTTGCTATCCATTCTGAGCTCAGTTTCAATGCGTTTTCGTGCGTATTGCAGTGTTGTGTAATACGAGACTGTATTAGGTTTGGAAAACATATTGTTGGTATGTGGTCTTACATTTATAAATATGTAGGGCATGTTGTCAATAAAATTATTGCGTAACTGTACATCTATGTTGCTACTATGATACAACCTTTTCTCTAAGTCATAAATGGTAAGTCATATAATAGTAGAAAACCTGCCGACGTTGCGAGCATATTTGTTAAAAATTTTGTTATTCTAATTAGGACCTTTAAGATTATTAAAAGGTATGATGCACGTATCTTTTTTAGGGTTCCGTAGTCAACAAGGAACCCTTATAGTTTCGCCATGTCCGTCGGTCTGTCTGTCTGTCTGTCTGTCCGCGGTTGAGATCAAAAACTATTGGTACTAGAAAGTTGTAATTTCGTATGAGTATACACGTTAATGACGCCAAAAAAGTGGTAAAATAAAATTTTGAAAAAAATATTTATTTAGGGTACCTCCCCTACAGGTAAAGTGGGATGATACATTTTTTTTCGACCTTCCCGTAGTATGGAATATCGTTGGATAGGTCTTTCAAAAACATTAGGGGTTTGGGAAAACCGGTTTTTGATTAAGTAAACCGTTCGTGACTTATCAAGCTTTAAAGTACCAATTTTCGTTAGAGTCAAGTGTCCCCCCTCTACCAACTAAACGGTTGTAGTTAGAAATTGAAGTGTCACGACAGTAGTACCTATATATAACGAAGTTTAAAGGAAAACTATCACACATAAGTGGGCTTTACAAGTTTACGAGTAATAGTCGATCAATTAATTGCATTTGACTCGAAAATTTCGAACAACTCCATAGAAAGAAGTCAAATTAGTTAGGTAGTCATGTTTGGCTTTTAGTTAGAGCATGGTACGAAACGATCAGTCAGCGAATACGACACGCACTTGGCTGTTATAAAAACTACGGAACCCTACACTGCGCGTGGCCCGACACACACTTGACCGGTTTTTCTTTTTTGACAAAGGTCAAAGCCTCAAAGTTCGAGAGTGGAGGCTGCTGACGTCACTCAGTATAAGAAAGCGTGACGTCACGTGAAATTTCCACTCAATGTAACGTTAATTTTTAATAAAGGTACGTGAAATAAGAAAAATACGTGTCCGAAAGTTTTTGGTTTTTTATATGAGGAAATACATTATAGATTATTTCAGGAAATTACCCTATTTGCAGGTGATATTTGTTATAATTATTCTAAACTAATTAGTAATTATCAAACCTAGCTCAAAGTGGTTTGTCTCGTAATTCTTGCAGTACAAAAGCGTCAGAGAAACAAAGAAACAAACGACATGAAACACTTGACATGTCCTTTGTAGTTGTAAAATGTTAACAATTACATTAAAATTAATACATAAGCACGTTTCGCAGTCCGTGAGAATACATATGTACGTACTTATGTACGTAGCTCTCGGGAAATCTCGCAACGGTGCTACCTAACGTTATGCTAAAATATTATAGGGCTTATAAGGGTGTGTGCGTAGCATTTTTTTTTTTTACAAAAGTAAGCGTTTGTTTTTTATTTTGCTTGAATAAGATTGCTCGGAAATTAGTCTGGATTTACCTGGAAAAAGGTTTTTGGGGTAAGTATTTCATGTAGATTTTCTACCTCTGTAGTCATGTTTTCCTTTGTAGCAAAACCTGTTTTGTTTTTGGAGTAGCATGGTTCCGGTTATCTAAGGTAAACTGATTTTTTTCACTCTTACAAGTGATCAATCATGACTAAATATATTTAGCTCCACCCTTCATCAGAGAAGCTGTGTATTCAATAATACCATGTAGTTAGTAATTGTTATATAGGAATTAAGTATGTTGGCAACACTAGAGAGACAGCCTTATGCCTATTATTGCTACATTTTTTTCTGTAATTTAATTTTTCTCTAGCTCCACTAAGGGACGACTAGTTGACATACTTTGACGACTAGTCACAGACGAGCAATGAAGCCGAATAGTTTATCCCTAGGAGTCGGCTACTTGACGTTCCATCTCTAATAGAAAGTCTCCAATCAAAACATGAAGTACTTCATTTAACTTTGTAATTGAGGCGTGATTTGAGATTTGATGCTACAAATTATCTCCTTAGAATAAGGTCTGCATATTAGAAACTTATCTCCTATTTATGATTAATTTATTCCGGTCATGTTTGCTGCAAGGTCTTAATTACTAAGTAGTTCCATATGCGAAACTTTTTTCTGTACTATTTATATGTTTTAAATACATAAGGAAAAAATATGGGGCCCCGACGAGTTAGTCTCTAGCGCTGAATAATCATCTAGTCGTTTAAGTCAACAATCGGCCCATCTCTATTTCCTATAGAAACTGGCGTCCTTGATCCATAAACCGAACTTAAGGCGTGGCTCTCTTTGTATGTAGAATATGTAGATAAACCACTGTATTTGAAAGAGGGAAAGTCATTTGTGCTGCAAAAGTAAACACGGGTAAGAAGAAAAAAGGCGATTATGCGCAATGATGTTTACGATGTAAACAGTGTTCGGGCCGTCGGCCGCCTCGCCTCAATCTTTGCTTTGCAAATACTGCCTCAATGGGAATCGACTGGGCGGCTATTTTTGCTCTTTAGATGAGTACTTTACGTTTTATTTTATTCTTCTAAGTGTTAGGCCGTAATTTTTTGCCCAATTTCATACCTATTCTTCATTTACTTGAGAGCAGTGGTGGCCTTGAGATTATAGCCAGGATTATATATTACAGATGGTGGATTGAAACCCAGTAAGGCACATTACTTTTTGTAATTTCTATCTTTATCACTGATCTTAAAATAGCTAATGAAAACAACATAATATGAAAGGACCAAAAGGCCGAAGACGTGCGACGCACTGGGCCAGCGTGCCTGCGTCTCCTTAGCAGTGGGCTGATTATTATGATGTTATGATAGAAAACTAATTTAAATTCTGTTTCTGATCAAGTTTTTAAAATACAATACCAAAAAATATTTATACATTTAATTACATATTAGAAGTCACCTTAGAAATTCAGAATACAAAGTTTTAAAACTTGTGATGGGTTTAAGTTTGCAGAGTTAGGTTATTATGTTTATAATGTGAAAACTTAACAGTAATACTCTTGTTTTTTATTTATATCAGTATCAAATTACATCAGTATTTTACACAAATGACTTTGTCAAATTTAATTTTAGATTTACTTTAAAAATATATTTTGTGATTAGAAGGGAGACAGAGGCATTACTAACTTTTGTTAACTCCTTTTGCATTTTCTCCATTAGAAGGTTCTCAAAGGGAAAATATCACCTAGCATCTTTCTCACTACAGATATGCATCTTTCAATTTCATCTATTTGTCAAGCATATGTATGTCGTCTTCGATTCCCAGCCGGGTACATTCCAAAAGAAATTTTTCAGTTTGTGGCTCGTTCGTCCTCTATCTATCAATTTCGTACGCGCAACACATATTCCACATGTTTCATCCTAACGGGCAATAATGATTGGGTGCATATGAGAACTTTAAATGAACCTCTACCACGCCTTTTGCGAAATAAATGACATTTTTCGGAAGTTGCCAGCATTTTGGAGCTGCTTCCAAAGTTGCTGTCGAATCATATTTTCTTTTCAACTGCAAATTTTCAAACGTGGAACATATTTTTTGTTTCATTTATTCGAAAACTAGTTAGCTGCCTGCATTTCCTACATGCAGTTTCGTTTATTTTTCATAAATATTGGTACCTACGTGGAGACCTGTTTGAGTACAAAGGATACTAGAATGAGTATACTTAACATGCAAACCAGTGTATATATTCTACAGTAGAATGTGTTTATGTAGGTGTAAATGGTTTATTCGGTAGATATGTATAGGAAATTTGGAATTCTATATATGCAGATATGAATAGGATCTTAACGCTTAGGTACTTCTTATCCGTATATCAAAGTTAGTTCGGGCCATTTTTCCTTTCTGCTGATAAAATTGCTAGGAATTATTTTATCTCAGATAACTTGTAATACAATCGGGCTGAGGGTATTCCAGTTGATAACTATATCGCTGGTAGATTTACCTAATAATGTGCAAAAATTATTGGTGATGTTAATAGCAACTATAATTATTATTAAAATCCAGTCTTTTCTTGTCTCTTCGAAATCCATCCAGAGATCGCTTGTTGCGATAAGGCTGCCCATTTTATGACCCTATGCTGTTTATCTTTATATAATAAAGTGTATTCTTTTCTATTAGCTATTCCCTATGAAAGATAATTTCTTTTAGCTAATCACAATTTTTTTCGGCTTATTAGACCAACCGGCTATTTCAAACCACGGCAGACTTCTATTTAGCCATACGTGGCTGTAATGTGAGCACTTTACTGAATTGAATGGGTGGGCCTACTTCAAAACGCTGTATCATAACATAACGGCGAACTGTTAAAGGGTTTGTAAGGAAAAATATTACACTGTTATCTTTTGTTGAAGAGAAAAAGTAAGAAGCTTTAGTAAAAGGTAGTGTAAGTACTTACTTATCTACCTACGTAATTGTAAAAGAAGAAACCTATTTGAAAAAGTGCTTTATGTAGTAAGTACCTAGTAACTTAAACGAATATTCCTTTTTTCGGTGGAAAAATCGTCTAATGACTCCTCCTGCTCTGGGTGGGAAAGGGAGTGTCAGAATTTTACTGACTAAAAACCCACCCTGTTCCTTAAACGGTACGTTCCGGGGCCGCAGTATCTCGTTAGAACATTCCCGCATCCCGGCAGGCAATAGCGCTGTTGGGCCCCGTAAATGCTGCCGACTGACTCTCACTGAGGCGCCCGTGGAACACGACGACTCGGGCCTGGTCCTTACCAAACGGTGAGCTAGACCAGACTTAAGGTAGGATAAACTCACGAGTCATCGGCGTTAATAAGTAACTCAATAAGCAGTCAGCACCAAAGATGGGGCCCGATAAGGCCAATATCTGAGGTATTCCTAAAAGCGCTACCATTTTGAAGCGCACCTAATGAAGCGCTCCTTTTTTATTCCTCGAAGCGCTCCTTTTCCGATAACATGGTATCGGGAGCGCGAGCGCTACTAAAAGGAGCGCTCCGAGGAATAAAAAAGGAGCGCTTCATTAGGTGCGCTTCAAAATGGTAGTGCTTCGAGGAATACCTCCAATATCTGCCAGGGTTACGAGAATGTTTTGACAGGCCCGTTGGTATAGTGGTCAGTGGCCCTGACTGCTATGCGCAAGGTCGTGGGTTCGATTCCCACCTAGGACAAATGTTTGTGTGATGAGCACGGTCATTTGTTCACTCTCCGCCCGACGCTCGCCCGAGACGGTCGTGCCGCTCTGCGCTCCCGATCGTTCTGTGTTTGTGTCATCGCTTCGTCGCGCTCGTCGTGACGTCATTCGTAGTCGCCGACTACAACTCCCGATCCGGAACCGCCTTTTTCAAGGCAGTGAAGGATATTTTGTTTCTATAACAGAGTATCGTCAAAAACAATTTGGTTTGGCCCCTTCAGGGTAAAACCACAGTTTCGTGGTCCTTGGTTGGAAACCTCACGGTGTCAACAATACCAAGGGGGTGCTGACCCGACGCACCCGCTGATCCCCTTCAGGGTGAAGCAGTCAATTGGAGTCGAGTGCTAGGTTTTGGCCTTGGGGGATCTCCTAGTCAAACCTAGTTACTGAGTTTCCTTTTCAGCTACACACCTAGTGTCGGTTGGGTGTGTCTACCCCTTCGCACTAGACCCAATAGGGCCCGGTTCGCACAATAAGACTGGCGACCGGTTACAAGCTTAGGGCTCACCATTAGGTACTCACCTCCCAGTCTCTACCCGACTGGGAGGGTTACACATCCCCGGACCCATCCATCCGGGGAGTTAGGTCAGTTAGGCTTTAAATAGGTCCCCCGCGGGAGAGAAATCTCCAAAATTTCCCCATTGAATTTTTGATCCTTTCGCCAATCATGGCAAACTCCAATATTTTGGAGATATTGCTAAAAATCCTTAAGGAAAACCCTGCTATTTCCGCCAAATATGGCGGAATAATCCAGCGTGAAATCGCTAACTGTCCTCCGGCTACCGAAGCCAACGTCGCTGATTTTAGTGACGCACTTGACAGCCCATTATCTCCCCCGCTTGCTGATCAAGGCATTCCGGTTGGTCAATTCACGGAAGTGTTTATCAACTCCGATCCCATTGTTCATCGAACAACGAACGACTTCCAGGTAGATAGCCCTCTATCGCTCCCGCCCGCCGACAATGTCGTGCCGACCGCCCAATTCCCGAAATCATCCATTGTTTCCGGCCCACCTACTAATCTCATTGTTCATAAAACAATGGACGCCGCGCAGGTGTGCGCTGAAGTTGAATTCCGTGAAATGGACACCACCGAACCAGTGTCCAATAACAACTCAGACAATGATTTGTCATCATGCCCCTCGTCCTCGGAAGACGACTTTCAAGTCGTCACCGGTGGCAAGAGGAAGAAAGGGAAAACCTCCCAGGCCAGCAAGGCCAAAAAGACCACCGCGTCGCCCCCGTCCCCAACTCAAACGCCCGTTCAACCCGCTAGCCCCGTCCCAACTACCTCTGCTCGCGCGCAGAATAGTCGTCCCCCCAGCCCGATAGCCCAAACTTCCTCAGCCCAAAGGAAGCAACGCCCTCCTCCCCCCTTTTACATCCAGGACAAGGGTAAATGGACTGATGTGTCCAAGATGTGTGTTGATCGAAAGATCAACTACACAAACGCCCGTGCCTGCCAAAATGGCATTAAAGTCACCGTCCCTACGTCGAACGACTATAGGGAACTATATCGCGCCCTCCGTGAAAGGAATATTTCCTTTCACACTTTCTCCTTCCCCGAGGACACGCCTACTCGTGTTATTATTAAACGTGTCCCTAAAGAAATCCTAGTACAGGATATTAAAGACGACCTTGCCGATCAAGGTATACCAGTGATCGCCGTCCATCGCTTACATAAAGCGAGAGGCGGTGAATTGTACGACATGGTTCTTGTCATTTGTGAACCAACCGAAGGTCATCACCCGATTTTTAAGATTAAGTCCATTTGCTCCCTATCCGGTATCTCAATTGAAAAGCCCTACAAAACCGCAACAGTGGGACAATGCCACCGTTGCCAACTGTATGGCCATGCGCAGAGCAACTGCTATGCGACTCCCAGATGCGTCAAGTGTCTGGGCGAGCACAGCACTGCGGACTGCCCTCGGCCCAAAGACCGAACCCTCTGTTCGGAACCACCCAGCTGCGTTCTCTGCGGCCAGACCGGTCACCCGGCAAACTACCGCGGCTGTCCCAAAGCCCCCAAACTCGCTCCTAAATTAGCGAAGCGCGCCAACGCCCGCCAACAAAGAGAGGCACCTTCCTCTCAAATTCCCCAACGTCTCGCTCCTCAGAGACCATCCCCGTGGAACAGGCTAAACCACGAAAAAGCTTTTCCCTCCTTGGCCACTGCCAAACCTTTGCAGGCACTGATGGATATACCCATCGCAGCGCAGATCCTGCCTATAGCCGTGGCTCCAGAGGCCACAGCCAGTCCCCAACCCGAGCCTCAAACCACTGCTGCTCCTGCAGCCAAACAACCGCCCAATCCCTCACCCGCGCACGGCGAGTCTTGCGGCCAGACTCTACTGCGCCACTATAGAATATTTATGACCCGCCAAGCCAGGTCTCTCCGCGATGCCCTTCTGGCTGCCGAGCAGCAGAATAACGGCAAAATTACGACGGCAATGTACAGCCAAATATTCAGCACACACAGTGATGTCGTGCTAGGCCTCGACCAGATGGATGCGATGGACTGATCCAATGGATTCCCAACGCACAAACCACACTAGGCCTCGATCCCTCAAATTAGGTTTTTTCAACGCCAATGGCATTTTCAACCAACGCGCCGAAATAACTAAATTCCTCCGCGACCACCAATTAGACGTCCTCCTTATACAGGAGACCCTTTTGAAACCCCACCGCGCTGACCCCAAAATTGCGAATTACCGTCTAGTTCGCAATGACAGAACACGCTGCCACGGCGGCGGTACCCTTATTTATTATAGGAAGGAGTTATACTGCATCCCTCTGACCCCACCCGCGCCTCTCTCTCACCTAGAGTACTCTGCCTGTCGACTAGGCATGACTGGTCATCCTCCGATAACCATCATCTCTGCCTACCATCCCCCACCATCGGTCGCGTCTCTTGCTTCAGACGATCCTATCGCGCTCACCAGCGATCTCACGACTCTCTTTGGCCTGAGTGACTCCGTCTTACTAGCGGGCGATCTCAACGCCAAACACCCCGCTTGGAACAGCAACACGACAAATGCCAGAGGCAGAATCGTGTATAACCTAGGCGCGACCCTAAACTATGACGTCATCGCTCCGATGACTCCCACCCACTACCCACACGACCCCAACCATAACCCCGATGTCCTCGATGTGGCGCTCCTAAAGAATGTAAACCTCCATTTACACTCCATAGAAGCGCTTCACGAGCTCAACTCGGATCACCGTCCCGTTATCCTACACCTAGGATCCCGCTCGGGTAACCATGATCCTACCCAACCTCCTCCGACCCAATTGATCACCGACTGGAGGAAAGTAAGTGAAAAACTGAAATCCACCACGTCGCCTCAATTGGACACCATTCCTGACCACATAGTCTCAGTCGCTGACACGACGGCGGCGATCGACTCGCTTACAGATCACGTACAATCCGTCCTGAACGATTGTTCAAGGGAAGTTCCTGTAGTGGAAGACCACCGCTGGAAACTCCCGGAAGATGTACGGAATCTGATAACCGAGAAGAACGCAGCCATCCGTGCGTACAGCGCTTTTCCCTGCGCCGCAAACAAAGCTCACATGCGCATCTTACAGCGTGCTGTAAGGAAACGCATTGCCGAGCAGCGTAATGCGAGCTGGGACAAGATGCTGAGTGAACTTGAGCCCACGCATCTTGCCTTCTGGCAGCTTCAGAGGAAGTTACGATCCACTGAAGAGGCCACAATGCCTCCTCTCATTCGTCCCGATAAGAGTGTCGCCTTCGATAACTCTGAAAAAGCAGAATGCCTAGCCGACAGCCTAGAGTCCCAATGTTCTCCCAGCTCTCAACCAGTAGACCAAGCCCACCTCGATATGGTGAACGCCGAAGTCGAACGTAGAACTTCCCTTCCGCCCGTCGAAGATCCCGATAATCCACTGGCCCCCATCACTCCTGATGAGGTCCAGGATATCATTAAAAGTCTCCAACCGCGAAAAGCCCCTGGCTCCGACGGCATCACCAATAGGGTTTTCAAACTTTTCCCCGCCCAGCTTATAGTGCTAATGACTGCCATCTTCAATGGCGCATTGAGCAATAATATGTTCCCTACAACCTGGAAACAGGCCACCGTCATAGGTATTCCCAAACCAGGCAAGCCCAAGTCTGACCCGTCTAGCTACCGTCCCATTAGCTTACTCAACGTCCTCGGTAAAATTTATGAAAGGCTTATATATAAGCGGCTCAAAGATTTTGCCGAAGCAAAGAGTCTAATACCCAATGAGCAGTTCGGATTTAGAACCGAACACTCATGTATCCAACAAGTCCACCGCATCGTAGAACACGTCAGCGCCGGCTTCCAACGGGGCGCAATAACGGGAGCCTTATTCTTCGACATAGCGAAAGCGTTCGACAAAGTCTGGCACAATGGCTTAATCTATAAGCTATACCAACTCGGCGTGCCTGACCGTCTCGTGCTCATCCTACGGGACTTTTTATCGAATCGCACCTTTCGTTATCGAATTGAGGGGGAGCTTTCCTCCCCCCATCCCATTCGCGCAGGAGTTCCTCAAGGCTCCGTACTATCCCCCCTCGTTTTCACGCTATTCACTAGTGATATTCCCAAGCATAAAAATACCCAGCTAGCCCTATTCGCCGACGATACGGCTATCTATTATACCGGTCTTAAGCCCGATGCCATCGCTCGCACTCTCCAAACTTCCGCAAACACTCTGGCCAAGTGGTTCCGGAAATGGAGAATCGAAGTCAATCCAGATAAAAGCCAGGCAGTCCTCTTTTCTAAACCGCGGATAAACCCACCCTCCCCCCGTCCGATTACCATGTACGGCAAGCCGATCCCTTGGGAAAAGCAAGCCAAATACTTAGGCGTGGTCCTCGATAGACACCTCTCCTTCGCTGAGCACATAAAGCAGGCACGTTCGCGCGCCGCTTTCGCTCTAGGTAGGCTCCACTTCATTCTTAGCTCTCGCAGCAAGTTATCACTCAGGTGCAAGCTGCGTATTTTCACCGCGGTCATCCGTCCCATCATGACCTATGCCTGCGTTGTTTTCGCACACGCAAAGCCCTACCTCCTCCACAAGATGCAGACCCTCCAAAACCGATTCCTCCGTAGAGTCACGGGAGCCCCCTTTTATGTTCGAAATGAGCTTCTTCACGTAGATCTCAAGATGCCCACCATCCAGCAGTTCATGAAACGTGTCTCCAAGCGTTTCTTTGAAATTTCAATCCAACATAGGAATCCCCTTATCGTATCGGCCGCCCAATACGAACCCTCGCGTATCTCTAAGATTCGCCGACCAAGGCATACCCTAGTCACTCCCGATGACGCAATCACCCTGCTCCAAGAGAGCCGTAGGGAAACAAGTACAGTGGCACACAAACACAAAAACCGACCGTCCTTCCGTCCTCGCCGCCGAGGCCCACCGCGACGTCCCCGTAATAGTCCACCCCGACCCTTGCCAGAGCCAGCCCGCGACGCTCAGCCAGTAGCTTTAAATTCCCTTATTAATAATAATAATGATATGATCCAGCCTGTCCCTAGCTGCCCTCCCCTGCGACGCCCTAAGCCGAGGTCCGTACCCCACAGGGGGTGCCCTTAGCGTGTAGTCGCCTAGTTTGTAAGTTTCTTAATAAGCCCTGGCTGGAGGCTTTAATTAATTTATTAATTAAGGCAACCACAGGCAAGTCCGGTTAAGCAGCCGACAACCTCAGAGGTTGACCTGCGAGATGCCACACAACAAAAAAAAAAAAAAAAAAAACACGGTCATTTGTTCTTTGTCTGGGTGTAATTTATCTATAATATGTATGTATTTAGAAATATATATGTATGTTTATCAGTTGTCTAGTACCCATACCACAAGCTCTGCTTAGTTTGGGACTAGATGGCGTTGTGTGAAAAAAAAAAGTTGTGGAATATTATTATTATTATTAACTATATACCACGGCCCTAGAATACAAGGGTAATTGAAAGAACAAGGTGGGTTTTAACTGACGAAACAAGCGGAGGAGGTTCTCAAGTCAACGCGTATATTTTTTTTTGTCTGATCACCGATTATTCGAAAACAGCTGAACCGATTTGGATTTTTTTTTGTTTGAAAGTCAGGATTTGATGATGGGATCCTGGAGAAATCGATGGAACTCCTCAAATATTATAGGCACATCTATAGTGATATGAGTATTGACTTGTGTAGTTGCATTCGAAAAGCACCATTTGTGAAGTGGACCTGATGATGAAGACCACAGATGGCCACTGGAACTACTCAATATAATTATAAGTAGGAATAATAAATATTTCATGGGTTCCGCTTCGATTACTTGAATGTGGTTAATACAATATGCTCGTCACAATGCATATGGTGAAATGAAGCTGGTGGTGAACTCCTCAACAATTAACGGCCCAGCATTGGGAAAAGCGATATTTTGTAAAAGGTCATAAGTAGTTGACATTTGGGCTTTTGTAACTAGGTAAATTATAAACCAACCAACTAAAAAGAGAAAAATAAAAACTTTTTATAAAAAAATTAACACACCGACTATCAAAATTAGTTATTTTTTAAGATGCAGTGATTTTTGGAAGTCGGTCAAATTTTTTGGTAAAAAGGTTTTTTAGTCAATATGAGTTTGACAGTATCTTCGGCTCCACCCAGAGTGGAAGAAGTTTTTTGATGGTCTGTCCTCTTCACGCCTTAACGACTGAACGAGTAGATTATAGATTATGTCATAAAATCCACGCATGCAAAGACACTGCCAGAAGCTAGTGTATTCAAAATAGCGCCTCCTATTAACCATTTATACTTATTGTACCTATACCCCTGGGGTAAGTCGATCACTCACCTCAGCACGAACAAGACGGCTGGCTATATTGATCACTTTTGATGTCTTCATTTCCCCAGACGATAGCAAAAGTTTTCGCGAATTTGATGAGTTTCTCGCAAGTTTCTGTATTTGATTATTTATGTTTTAAATTAGGATTTGATGACCGAATGCGTTTCAAAGTCTTTGTGTTATGATGTTGAAATATAATAAGCAAAAGTAAATTTTATATTAAAAAGTAATTGGATTGTCTGAATAAATGAACATTCTTTGGAGTTATTCAGCAAGTACATATAACAAATTATTAACACGTTCGCTGACAGTACGTCGTTACGCGGGAAATTAAAATAGTGCGTTATGACAGTACGTCGAGGGACGGGACACTTATTTTTAAGAGTACGTCGTGGAAAATTCTACTGTCGTAATGTGGTGTCAGGGTAAGTGCTCACTGTCAGCGAACGTATTAAGCATTATAGATAATATAGATATACGCTTTATTATACACCATAACAGAATTAAATAAGGACTTAAAAAACTACAAAGTGTGTTACAATGGGCGGTCTTATCGAGCGATGCGGCGGTTATTATTGAGATATCCATGTTTTTTATCAGTGATGTTTCATCATCTGCTTAAGATTTTGCCAACTGTGTCGGGGTCAGCTTCCAGACTTAGGAGCTGGGTCTCGATGTGTCAAGATGGAAACCCATCCAAAACTCGATCTGGGCAAGATTTGCTTAAGCTTGAGTATCGATCCGTGCGGCTGTTATATTTATGCCTTATTTTATTCTCATACTATATTGTTCAACTGATTGCCGAAATGAAGATGCTTAGGTGGCAGAAGACGCAGTTTCAAAGTCGCACCAATCGCTCACAAAATTACCGAGAATCGCCTACGCTGGTATATGGTCACATTGTAAACACGTTGTAAATATTGCCCTTAACCTCCCGGAACACAAACGTGGCAGGCAGGGCCGGATTAACCATTAGGCGGAGTAGGCAACTGCCTAGGGGCCCCGCATCAACTAGGGGCCTAGGCTCAATGCACGCACCAAGAAAACATGTTTCTTCTATCGAAAATTTGATGTGCATGTGAACTTAGGGACCTCACTTTTATCTCACAAAATATAAATCGTTAGATTTAGTAGTAGAATTAAATCAATTTTAGAACAAATTTATTAAAAACCACAGCCCTTAATGTGCGTTTCCTCAGTTCACACTCGATTTGGTCAGTCAAAGTAAGAAAAGGAGCCCCGAGAATGCCATTGCCTTAGGGCCTCTGACAGGGTTAATCCGGCTCTGGTGGCAGGGGCTGCCCTCCACTGACCTGGTGGTTACAGATAAAGAAAAACCTCGAGAAAACCCAATTGCCGGAAACGACAACCCAAGACAGACTGTCCTGGTGCAGGAAAGTGTGGAGACTCGGGTCTAAACACTTTCCCCAAATGAAATGGGATCAGGGACGAATATATATAGATTGTCTAACTAACTATGTATTGCGATTACAAATTCCACGGATACCTTTTTCCACACCATATGTAAAAGATATTACCAAACAATTCGTAGAAAACTATTGTTCCAAGTCAGTATGGAAGACACGACCAATAATTAAGCATTTGTATGCGCTGCGCACGCGATTTGAACTTATGTAACATTATTATTATAATCAATGTCATGGTCACCATAGTAATGCTATAAGTTGGGGTCAACAGCTTACTTAGTGATGCAGAGCTTTACAACGTACTTAAATTCAAACTGTAGAATGTAGAAGATTCGTAAGTAATGGTGCATATTAACGGCTTTATGCACAAAACAGAAATGTTTCTTTGTTTTTCAGAAATGTTTTTTTTCTGTTTTGTACCTCATTAAATAAACAACTATTTTTTTACAAACTTTGTCTTGACTATTAACAAACACAAAAAAAAATCAATTTTGTGCAGTCGTTCGGAAGTTGCATAATATACATTTCGGCGATTTATTTTTATTTATATAAACCTACATTTATTTTTCACTATATGCTTTGTCAGTAGCTGACAAATAATATTTTTAAAATTTAAAATCTCATACAACTGAGCTGTACAATGTTCTTTAAAAAAAAAAAAAATAACTACTTCAAACCAAAGCATTTTGACAGGGCCCGATAGAGCCATTGCCTGCCGGGGTTGGGGGAATTTTCTAACGAGTTACTGCGGTATCAGACGCAAGGGCAACTGAAACAGTGTGGGTGTATGGTCAGTTAAAGTTTCTTCCAGTCCACTCAGAGCGTGAGGAATCATTTTAGGATTTTCCCTTCTAAAAACCTAAACATTTTGCAAACGTATTCACGAGCCGCTTGAGAAAGAAACTAATTATCAAAGCTGCCCTTTTGTTTTCTAATGGCTACACACAAAGAATCTTCTTTTCACGAAAGGAAAAACCCTGTCTGTGTGTCTAGCCTCTTTTCCAAAGGAAAAGTAGAGGTATCAAGTCCTAATGATTATGAAATACCTACGCCTATAAGCCTGTATTCCTTAAATCATGGGGCACTAAAATCAAGATTTATAATACCTCGAAGGATATCAAAACCTACATATCAGTTACTTTCCGCTCATCTAGAATCATACATATATATGTTAAGTTTGTCTTCAATGGTTCTTATAGTGAATGTTCTACCTGCGGACCTTACAGTTTGGGTAGCTTAAGCCTGCGCCGAGTAAAATAACTCAAAACGGTCTTCACAACTAAAGGAATATAACCTATAATAGTACTTTAATTACCATACAAAAATATGTAATGAACACTAGAATACATGTGTTAGCAAACATAGTTGGCAAAATTTAAAAATATTTTATAGTTTATTAAACAAAAATACATAAAGTTGGACAAAAATCCTTACAAAACATGCTCGTGCGTCGCTGAATTTTGATAGTAAACTGTTGAATTTTTTCATAAACTTTAATTCATATTATTCTCTAATTATCATACTATCATTTACAGCTTTAACATTTCAAAAATGTCACTTGGTTGTTTTAATTTTAATTTTTTCTTCTAATTTGCGCGCTATTTTGAACCATACGCAACGTACACCGGTCGAAAATTCAGTCGTCCACGGGAGCTCAGAGAGGGGTCACGTCTCATCGTGGAGCGTTTCGCCGGTAACGATAATTCGCGATCTATTGTGTACGTATGTATTGCAGCAATCCGTTGAATAACATAAGTCATATTTTTTGTTTTTTTGAGTACGATTTATTATGCATACCCAACAATTACTTTTTATTGTTCAATATATATTTCTTTAACATTTTTTTTCAATATTTGTTTTATTATGGGAAAATGTAAAAAAAAATATTATTAGAAGAAAGTTGGCGCAAATTTTCGAAAAAAAGGCATTCTCATAAAAAGTACGTATTTCTATTTTGTGATGTTATTATTGCTTTTTAACCGACTTCAAAAAAAAGGAGAAGGTTCTCAGTTCGTCTTAAACTTTTTTTTATGTATGTAACCTCAAACTCGAAGACGGCTGGACCGATTTGGATTTTTTTTTTCGTTTGAAAGGGTATACTTTCTAGTTGGTTCCAGCGTTATGAAATCAGGATCTGATGATGGGATCCTGGAGAAAGCGAGGGAACTCTTTAAATATTAAAGCCTATAGCGTTTTGGGTATTTCTAATAGTACCTTGTGCAGTTGCTCCCGAAAAGCACCATTTGAGGAAGTGAAAGTGATGATGAAGACTTTTTTCAAACATTAGATATGGGTATCGTGTAATGGGTTTTTGGGGGTGGTGATTGCAAATCTGGAATTTATTTTTAAATTCAAGATGGCGTATGCAACTTTTTCTCACAAATTCGATATGGGTACCGTGTAATAGGTTTTTGGGGGTGGTGATTGCAAATCTGACATTCATTTTAAAATCCAAGATGGCGGATGCAACTTTTTCTCAAACACTCGATATGGGTATCGTGTAATGGGTTTTTGGGGGTGGTGATTGCAAATCTGGCATTGATTTTAAAATCCAAGATGGCGGATGCAACTTTTTCTCAAACATTCGGTATAGGTATCGTGTAATGGGTTTTTGGGGGTGGTGATTGCAAATCTGGCATTAATTTTAAAATCCAAGATGGCGGATGCAACTTTTTCTCAAACATTCGATATGGGTATCGTGTAATGGGTTTTTGGGGGTGGTGATTGCAAATCTGGCATTCATTTTAAAATCCAAGATGGCGGGTGCAACTTTTTCTCAAACATTTGATATGGGTACCGTGTAATGGGTTTTTGGGGGTGGTGATTGCAAATCTGGCATTCATTTTAAAATCCAAGATGGCGGATGCAACTTTTTCTCACATATTCGATATGGGTATCGTGTAATGGGTTTTTAGGGGTGGTGATTGCAAATCTGGCTTTCATTTTGAAATCCAATTTAAAACACATACGATATCCATATTGAATGTTGGAGAAAAAGTTGCATCCTTGGTGGATGCAACTTTTTCTCCAACATTCAATATGGATATCGTGTGTGTCTACTAAGTTAAATACCCTGATAACCTTCAAGGGTTTATTGCTAAGTATAATTAACAAAGTAACGTAAGGGCTAAAATTATCGCTAAATGATGAAAATGAGTGCACCCGGTTGCTGTTCGAAATACACTAAGCTCGCGGCGAACTTAGTGCGACCGCATTATATCACTTGCTCAGCAAACGTGGTCGATTGCAAAATATTGCATCAAACATCGTGTAATAGGTTTTTGGGCATACCGATTGCAATCCTGACATTCATTTTAGAATTTACGACGAAAGTTCATTGGCTACTTTGTTAGCTTACAATTTACACTGGGTTATTGACAATTTAACTGATCCTAGGTTAAGTGACTATCAGGGGCGTGCATAGGATTATGACAGGGCATGCGGCGGAGTAAAAACACACAAAAACTACTTCTTTTATAGATTTTTAGCATAGCCACAGCCACGCATCGCCACCATGCTACGATGCGTGGCTGTGGCTATGCTAAAAATCTATAAAAGAAGAAGTTTTTGTGTGTTTTTACTCCGCCGCATGCCCTGTCATAATCCTATGCACGCGCCTGGTGACTATTCAGTATTATCTAGGGTATCTAATAATACTGAAATTAATTGTTTAAACCCTTAGATGTGACAAAGGAGAGTTATAATAACACAATTTTACTATATCATCAGAATATAAATCGTTTCTCCGGCAAAATATTAGATGAGGAAATGTTAATAGATAAATATGATATATATATCTTATGTTTTTGTAAACCTGGCTAAAACCAGATAGAATGTTGTTTAAAATTAATATTTTTCTGTTACTAGTGCATACAACAGGTCCTCAGTAGGAGGTGGTACTTTAATATTACGTAGTAATTCTCTTAGATATAAGGAACAAAAATATATCACCGCTTGCTCTGTTGATTGCTTGTGTGAGGTAGCATGTACAGAAGTTGAAGGCCAAACTTTCTTAAGTGTTTATAGACCACCAGCATCAAACTTGTCATCATTCTTAATGATAATGGGAGAAATTTTAAGTACCTAAGCTTATAAGAGCTAATAAATTAGTTTTCGTTTTTGGTCACCTAAATATTGATTTGTTAGTAAATTCACCTGAACACTGCAAGCTTACTTCATTGTTTGGTTCATTTAACTTAAAATGCACATACAAGGAAGCAACAAGAATAACAGCAACATCAGCTCAATGCATAGATAATATTTATACTAATTGTGCCATAAAATACTCGTCTCAAATTAGTGGAGTTAGGTCTGACCATACAGGTCAACTAGTATCCTTTGAGTTGGTTAAAAAGCGGCAATTAAATAAGACTATTAAGTTTAGGCCACTAACTAAAAAGAAATTAATGTTTTTAATGATAACATGTTAAGTAATCTTTCAATGGCCAATTTTGACTCCCATGACCCCAATGAAAATTACAGGATATTATTTTCTTCACTATGCCACAAATTTAGTAAGGCATGTCCAGTTAAAAAATTTCAAATGAGTAATAAATCTAAATTTAATGAATGGACCACGGCTGGAATAAGAATAAGCTGAGACAATTTATACAACTTATACCATGAAAAATCATTGACTTCCGATGAAGCTTTCCATAATTATGTAAGAAACTACTCAAAGATATTTAAAAGAGTATGCGCCCTAAGCTAAATCTAAATCAGAAAGTAATAAAATTAGCATTTCTAACAATAAAATAAAAACTGTGTTGAAGGTGATAAACAAAGAAACTGGAAACACAAACCAACAGGGTTAGAATGATTTGACTTTGAACATCGATGATCAGGTCATCTCAGATAAGTCAAAAGTGGCTGAGAAGTTGGAAAATTACTTTACCAATATTCCAGTAGAGGTTACTAAATCTCTACATTCTTCGCCATTATTAGCAGAATCTTTTTTAAAGGAAAACTTCAATAAGGATATACCAACATTTTCATTTAAGCCCATTTCTATTGATGTAATTAAAAAGCATTCCAAAGTCTTAACATAACAAACACTGATGACTTATGGAGTGCATCTGTTAGGGTTCTTGGTAATATTATTGACTCAATTGCTGCTATCCTAACAGGCATATTTAATTAATGTATAGACAGCGGTAATTTTCCCGATTTAATGAAACATAGTAAAGTAGTACTAATTTTTAAGTCGGGTTGTAAGAGTGATCGCTCTAACTATAGACCGATATATGTGCTTCCAGCATTAAGCAAAATATACGAAAAAATCATGCTGGACCAGATGCTATCATATTTTAACTCAAATGGGATTCTGCATAGTCGGCAGTTTGGTTTCACGAAAGGTAGGTCAACAACAGACGCAGGAGTAGCGCTCATCCGTCACATTCTGGAATCTTGGGAGAAATCTCAAGATGCAATTGGCATATTTTGTGACCTCTCCAAAGCTTTTGATTGCGTTGACCACAAAACACTGATCTGTAAATTACACCATTACGGAGTTCGTGGATTCGTGTTCTGCTGACCTTGTTCTTTCATGTTTATCAAACAGGCAACAAAAAGTTATTGTTACGTTAGTTATTGTTGGAGCGACATCTGCAGGATCCCTAGCCAAGATGAGTGCTCCGCAAGGTTCAATTCTTGGCCCTTTCCTTTTTATAGTGTATATCAATGACATACATGATGACCAACTTATCGGATATTTTTTATTTGTAATTCCATTGTGCTGTATTAATTGGTCTATACGACAGCATAGACCAAAGTTTTAAATATAATTAAGCATATCTTAGAACTGGAAACATATCTTACAACTATATAATAATATAGGTTATCCATCAGAATTCAGACAGGCTTTAATTTATAATCATATTGTGGGAAGTACTAATTTCACACGGGTTCCCGTTAGTATATGCTTAAATTAGACTTATGGTCTCATGGTGCGTGGTGCACTGGTTGCACGCTACTGGCATGATTGCTCTATGTTATCTCTTAAAAAATAGTAGTAGAGATACCTACTACTATTTCTTGTGATTTTTTTTTTTTTTGGCTCGCGTTTGAATTTTAGGAAAAGAATTAATTAAAACTCAAAATGTTTTATTTCACATAGGCCTACATGGGCACTTATAAAACGTCAGCAGTTTGGTGCAGGGCACGGTTCGAAATTGGTCGTTTTCTATGGAGAAGATCCGGCAAGAAACTCCACAGTTACTCTTTTAAAATATCATTCTTACAATGTATCTATAATACAGGTTAATTAGGTATGAGAGGACATTAAAGCCTGTCCGAATTCTGATGGATAACCTATATTATTGTATAGTTGTAAGATATGTTTCCAGTTTTAAGATATGCTTAATTATATTGAAAACTTTGGTCATTACAAGATATTTTCAAAATTTAAACCCACGACCTACGTCATTTAAATTTAAAAGTCAAGTATCTGAAATTAAGTATTTCAAATGGCGGGAGACTTTGTTAAACATAAAAAACACAGTGATACGACGTCAATGTGGAGCTATTTTTTAGTTGCGAAGGACAGGAATAGTGCCAAATGTAACCGATGCTCAGCCATTCTCAAGACTTTGGATGGATCGACTAAGGGATTACATACACATTTGTCATCAAAACATAACATCAAGCTTATATCAGCTTCAACAAGTCTAGATTCTAATAATCTGAACACAGCACCACCGCCAGCCAAGCGAAAGTTAAATGATTATTTTACTAAAAGTGCCGACGATAGCCTCGATGATGTTTTAGCAAGAATGATTGCATTAGATGGATTTCCATTCAGTATATTCATAACTTCAGATGATTCGAGAAAATTTGTCTTTGCAAAATACACGGATTTACCAAAGTCAGCCGTCACCATTCAAAAACGTGTCATGAATTACAGTGAAAAAATCAGAAAGCAAGTAACTGCAGAATTGAAACATTTGAAAAGTGCACGTGAAAGATTTAGTCTTTCTTTCGACAAGTGGACTTCAACATCCAATAAACCATATATGGCTGTCAACGTTCATTCATATAAAAAAAAATTGGAATTTAGGACTTGTTCCTATTTATGGAAGTATGAAAGTATGGCTGAAAATTGTCTTCGTATATTGAAAGAGCGTCTAAGTATATTTGATATTTCCCTGGATACTGGCTTTATGAAAAACATAATTATTTGCAAGACAGCTTTACCTCAGATGATACTATAAATGAACCACCTGTGGCTGTTGATCATATGGACGACATCCATGATGATGAACATTTAGAAGACTTAGACAGTCCAGAATCAGACTTAATCTTAATGTCACAAAATGACCTTGCGCTATAACACATACCAGAGTTAACACAAGATGAAAACATTAATGAGCTGATAAAGAAAATCCGCAAAGTTGTAGAGTGTATTTCAAAAGATCACCATTGAAAAATGGAACAGTACTTCAAAAATAAATGAAAATTGAACATGGAAAAGAGCTGTCACTTCTTTTGGACTGTAAAACCAGGTGGAATAGTCTTTTGACAATGCTGGAGCGATTTTATCTTTTAAAAACCTTCATTCAAAAAGCTCTTATAGATCTCAATCATCCAATTCGTTTGGAAGAAGTTGATTTTGAATTGGTAAATAAAATTGTTGATGTGCTAACCCCAATTAAATTGACAGTAGAAGCAATCTGTCGGCGAGATGCTAATTTATGCACAGCTGATTCCGCTTTGAAATTTCTTATAAAACAGCTATCTAGCATAATCATTTTTTGCCAAGTGCTGACACTTGCCAAAAAATGAAAACATCCTTAGTGGAACGTATGAAGCAACGACGAAGTGATGATTTGATTGGTGTGTTGAATTAATTACAAAATCCATGAAAAGATGATGAAAATCAGTTATTATCGGATTTGGAATGGCATGACTTATTTCCAGTTTCTACACAGGCTTTAGTTTGGAAGCAAATAAAGTGTATTGTTAAAAAACTTAAAAGTCGAGATGACACGGAAGAAGAAGAAGGAAGATCAGGATCACAAACAGATGATGAGTTAAGGCCACAAACCTCCCAATCCCAACCCCAATTGACACTAAATTAAAAGTTATAGCTGGAAATTGATAAGAGTATGAAATCCCCAGATCGTGAAGTACAAATACAAAATTAATCGGTGTTGGCAAAATATAGTATTAGACGTGAAATAAGCCTGTTTGAAAATGGAGGAATTAGTGGATATCACTTAGAAACAGCATATAAGTATCTATTGTCTATTCCTCCAACCAGTGTAAAACCTAAACGAGCGTTTTCAGCTGCTGCTTATGTTGGTAATAAACGAAGCAGGCTTGGAAGTCAAACCTTGGATGCAATGATATTTCTACGATTGTATTTTCAAAATTCGAAAAAAGTTTTATTGTCTTTTTATTTCTTACAAAGTATAGTATCTTTTTGTCATTTTTTCTTTTCTTACTATACTGTGATATGTGTAGTGTACCAAAATTAAAAATATATATTTTAAGAAATTACTCGTTTTTTAGAGTTCAGTTGCCGAATGGCAAAAAACGGAACCCTTATAGTTTCGTCATGTCTGTCCGTCTGTCTGTCTGTCTGTCCGTCCGTCCGTATGTCACAGCTATTTTATTCCAAAACTATTAAGACTATACATGTGAAACTTGGTAAGTAGATGTATTCTATGAAACGCTTTCCGATATTGAGAAAAAAATTAAAAATCATTTAAAATAAAGGAACATACTACTACCCCATACATGGAACTAAAACTGAAAATATATTTTTTTTTTCATGAAACCTATGCGTGTGTGGTATTTATAGACAGGTCTTTAAAAATGACATGGAGGTTTCTAAAACCACTTTTTCATACATTTAATCGTTTAAAAGATATACGCTTCCAAAGTGGTAAATGTGTGCCCCCCTCTAATTTCTATAATAATGGAGTGAAAAATATAAATATATATATACAACGTGTAACGGAAACCCCATATCTAACCAAAAGGGCTGAAGACAACATTTGGTATGGAGTCTCTATGCACAGTTTCAGCACAAAATAACTGACTTAAAGAATTGATACCAAATTATTGGTTTCATATATTTTTTGAATACCAATCATAACAAACGTGTCACAGCACTACGAGGGTCAATAACTTTCCACGTCACTTGCCAATAACACGATAATTCTTTTCGTTCTTCTTAATTTGAAAAATTCGGTCTCTGGTATCAGTGTACTGGAATTTGTAATAAGTTCTACACATGTAGACTAAGGATTACAAAACCCTTGCCATATCGTTTGTTATCATCCAAAGAAGCCATGCACTTGGTATGTATATACCCTTTAAATTACACGTTGTATATATATATATATATATATATATCTATAGATCTTAATGTAAACTTTCAATCAAAATTGGTTTTAAAGAGATCGAGTCAGCAGTTTTTGAGATACAGCATATTTTCTAAAACCGCAAATATAACTTTGTAATTCATACAAATACTATGAAAAACAAAGTTATTTGGCGTAGTTGCAAAAAATGTAAATAAGCTAGTTTTAAGAAATTTGTAAGTTTTAGTTTTTTGTCAAGTAAATATACATATTATATTATATTATTATAGTTACTACGGAACCCTTCATGGGCGAGTCTGACTCGCACTTGGCCAATTTTTGTAAAATGTTATAATAAGCAATATAACATTAGATTTATAGATTTCTTTTTTTTTTTCTTTTATATTAAGTTACACTTCATACATATATTGTTATGAAATAAATTACGCTTATATTTTCTGCGAAGTAAGTTCGCTAGACAGCATTAATGAAAAAATGTTTTTGTGGTATGGCCCCACGTATATATAATAAAGTACCGAATGTTATTAAAAATATGACAGTACATCAGAATTTAAACGAGCACTAAATGAAATTTTAATAAACAAAACTTATTTCAGTCTGGTTTTATTATGACATTACATAATTATATTTTTTTTTATTTCATACTGGTTTTATTATTCAAATAAGTACTGCATACCCATCTACCCTAACTTGCTACTTACCCAGTTTCGAAGCGTCAATAGCCTAATGGATAAGGTGTCGGACTTGTGATCGAGAGGTCACGGGTTCGAACCCCACCCATTACACTATTGACGTGAACCCACTCCAGACACAAGCATATTTAGCTTAGTTGGAGGGGTTAACAAGATTGCTAGTAATGTGAAATGTAACCACATTGCTAGTATTCTTTAAAAAAAAAATCTGAGGAGTTTAATATATAAAATCAAAGTTTTATTGCAATAGGATGAATAGTGAGGGAACGGATAATGTATTACTACAGTAAAAACAAACGTTAATTTTTATATAATAGGTATAATTTATTAAATTTATTTTTGTGATTTATTTACGTACCTACTTGCTTCATTTAGATCCATCCAGCCGTTTGAGCGTAAAGAAGTAACAAACATGCAAACAGACACATTCATTCACAAACTTTCGCCTTTATAATATTAGTGTGATAAATAAAACCATCTAAATAATTAATATTCGTTTTTCAAGTTTATTCAACATAACGACAAAAAATTAAAAAATGCAAAGTTAACAAACTTCGTCGTGCAACGGCAAGCGGGCCTCGAGCGAACTTGTCATTGTGTGTGTGACAACGCACACGACTAGCCCGCTGCAGTAAATACCTATTTTCCGCGCGTCTCGTAGGCTCGACACCCTCTTAACACAATTATAGAGCATGTGGAATAGTCTGAAGACGTTTAAAGCTGTATAAAAAACTGTCCAATTGACCAGAAGGACAAGAGTTTCAGCTAATTCAAAATGTGGTTACTGAATTTGTATTGAATAATCTAAAACAACTATTACCTTCCCTGTATCCAGCGATTGGGACCTGCCCGGACTGTAAAAAGTCAGTGTGATAGGTAAAACTTTTATAGGATAAAATACAGAAAACACAATATAAATAAGTCATTTTAGATATAAGTAAATCAGAGAAAAATAAACCAAAAAAACGTAAACCTATTTAGAATAACACAAATAAAAAAATATCAACTTAAAAATACAATAAGGAATAGTCGGAATAAGTGATAGTACCCTAATGTTGATTGAGACCGACCAAGCGATATAACTTGGCGTTTTTCTGAAGATACATGTAGGTCTTAGCTTACAGGACTTATAATCAAGTTTCTTGCTGTCCTTCTTGTAGTTAATAAGTTATAGTCGGGTTAACTGGGAATTGGAAGCGGGTAAAAACGGAAACAATGTTGGTCGTTGAAAAGTTTGTTAAATTAACTGTTTATTTGTTTAGACCACTGTCATCTATTTAAACGTTTTGTACTTCTAGGGCTGGATGTGACTTTTTTGGTGGCCTGTGGTGAATGTTATAGCAAAAATAAGAACTTTTAACACCGATAAAACTGAAAACCGAGGTAACTGATAATCCCGAGTAAATCTCTTTATAAGGCAAACCAAATCTAGACATAAATAATTTATATGTAGACTAAGAAGTTTTACTAGGACATTTCGACCTATAAAGTGATGTCTGCACACAGTATTCCATATTGGGAATATCAAATATGATGTTGATATATGTAAAAGTGTTTGGGAATACTCGTATGACTAGAGGGGGAATATTCGCAGAATTTGAATCAGTTGGCTCACTGAACTGTGACACCATCTGATTCGAAATTGACAAACGCAAAACTAATGGCTTAATATATCTATATATTTCTGCTGGGGTTGCGGAAATGTTTATTTATTTAAACTTTATGTACAATAGTGGTACATGGGCGGACTTAATGCAGCAAGGCATTCTTTAACAGTCAATCTTTGGGTTAAAAATGTTGGCCGAACGAACGATATATGGCGTCCCCGGAACGCAAAGCATGACACTCCCTTCTAGCTTCAGCTTGCGACTTCATCCACGTTCTGACTTTCTTGTCATACATTTTTAAAATTTAAGTGGATAATTTTCAATCAAAATTCAATCAAACCTTCCTTAACAATAACGAACACAACAAAAAAGTAATTATCAAAGTTGGCGTAGTTGCTCCGAAGTTATGCGCATACATATATTTCGGCGATTCATTTTTATTTATATAGATTGTTCGGTCCGACGTGAAACAGAACGCACCCTTTGGTTGGCAACATTAATTATCTGTGGGCTTGACATAAACTTTTTCACTTGACAGATAGACTTTGCTTGCTTCCTTGAAAAATGTCGGTCATGGGACCCTGTTGAGTTAATTATAATTGGTAAAATATCGTTTGGAATCGCGTGTTGAAACCGATAATTGGGTCGCGAGTTAACTATTGTTTGAAGTTGTAATCCCCATTTGACGAAAACCCCGGGATATTTTTGGATTTATCGCCGGGTTGATGCCATCGCGTGGCACGCGCATTTGTTGGAATAAGTAGTGATAAATAGCTTCAATCCGGTGTGAGTTTGGGCTGTGATGCTGTTTGGACCGCGCCATCTGGAGACTGGCGCCTTGTGAACGTTCTACAACACTTGACTTACATCACACTTTTCAATTACTCACCTCATATTACATACATACTACACTTGGGCGTGGCCTAGGAAGGTCGAAGTTGGTGTACCCAGTGCAGAAGGTTAGTGGTATTTATAAAGCCTCAGAGGCTATAGATTGTTGTCGGCCGGAGAGCCTGTAGATTATTGTGTAAGTACTTTTGATTATTGAGAGCAACGTTAAGCTCCACGAACCGTGGACAGTTCAGACATACCAGTATCGTTGCACTGGCCTTTTGTAGTACTGAACATAGATAGTAACTTACCTATCAGAACGGAAATAAAAAAAAAAACAAAAAAGGTACCTATCTGTAAAAATATTTCATCCATCTTATTTACTTATTTCAGTAATTTGATTACTCCATCAGCTTCGTATTTTTGTGTAAAATTCCAGTCTCTCTTATTTTTTTTTTACATTCTTCAAGTACCTATCTTATTATTCATAAAACTCATTGGTATGCAGAAACCATAGATAAAAAATATGACAGCAATATTTTCTGCCTTGATTGTGCATTTCAAAAAGGCTTACGAATTTTAATAAGGTTTTGTAAAATCCACACTTAATTACTTCAATCAACAAAATGAATTATATTAATAATTCAGTATCGTAAAATATAATAAGTATAAGAAGATAATATATACAAGAGTAATAATTCGGGCGTTCTCACACTATGGGACATTTGCTCTGCATTTTATCACGGAGTCTCGCATTTATTCTACAAATGCGTTATAAACCGCGTCACATACCGATGTAAACCCATGTGTCGTGACCCTCGTGGAGTTATGCATTTGTATCTTTTGAGATATAAACGTATTTTTTATTATGGTGTTATAAAAATTGTATTTTTTACATTTAGTTGAAAGTCGTATCGTCTCAATTTGTAAATTAGAACTCAAAATTACATATTTACCATGTTTATGAATTGTTTCGACTTTGTTGTCATGGCGCTTATAACAGTGTCAACATTTTATTTTTTACGAATGAGCCCGCTCTTGACCCCGATCACACCTGATGGTAAGTGTAAGATGAGGTCTACGATCGAACGAGCGAGCCCAGAAAATGCCTATTCACTCTTGCTTTAAAGGCTGACGGGTCATATGTGGCAGGGAACACAGAAGCCAGCAGAGAGTTCTACACCTTGGCTGTGCGCACAATGAATGTTGAAGAAAAGCGCTTAGTACGACAAGACGGTATATCGACCAACTGTGGATGGTATCCTGCGGTACGTCTGGTAGACCGGTAGTAAAAGGGGGATGAAGGGATTAGGTCGTGGAGCTCCTGCGCACACTCCCGAAGTACAATCTGTAGAAGATAGACAGGCAAGCAACGTTTCGCCGCTATATCGTAAACTACAGGACCTATAAAAATTTATAAACGTGGTAAATATCTCGTTTTCGAAGAAAGCGAAAAAGTTAGTTCGTTTAATCGAGCTAATCTTGGAATGTACTAAGTGCATTTGGATGAAATTTGGTATAGAAGTACCTTAAAGTTTGAGGAAGGTAGGTATTTTACACTACTGCAAAAGAAGGAGAGATATGTTTTTATCGTAATAAAGTCTATGGGAGCGAAGCCCCGCACAACGCTTGATGTAAATATTAAAAAAAAAATTATTATATTAATCATATTATGTAATAATAAACTACTATTCAAATAACCATACATTTTTATCCACTTGTAGTGACCATCTTTCAGAGGTTTTTATTCAAAATCTGAATATGTGCATGTCATTTGGAAAATTGATTCCCCAATAAAAATCAATCACTTCGCAACCTGGCCCGTGACAAAACACCTCATTCCCTAAAAAGGACACTTACAAAAGATGTAAATGGTTTTTCCTATGTGACATAGGTATAATGGCAGACCACGCCTTTGGAAGTCCTTTGAGCACAATACGTTTAGCAAGAGGTCATCAATCACGATCACGGTTCGTCATGATACCTACATCAAAGGTCACGGGACTTTTTCTTTTTTTAAATAATTGCCGATACCGTTTCGACCTTTTTCTTTTGGAATTCAAGTCGTTTGAAGGATCTCCTCTCGAATCAGTCGCCATGGCGACGGATAGAAAATCTTCGATTATCGTCAAACTACATAGCGGTGCTTGCGAATTCATTCGAATCGAAGGTTTCGAATCCCGAAAGGAATTTCGAGATAGAAAAGTAGCCTGTATGTTGTCCTGTAACCTCCTCTATGTTCCAGTGAAAATCCCATAAAAATTAGTAACAGTGATTAGTCAAACAAACAGAAAGACAGACGGTCAAGTTTGTGTTTTAGAATTCGTGTAAATAAAATTTTGAGAAAACACAGTTATTTTGAAATCACAAATAGACAATTCATGTATAAATTGTAGGTAATAGGATTCACATGTACATACCTACGTCACTTCGATGATTTGAGGTAGAGTCGAGTACAATGGAATTCGATTCTGATTCTGGTACTCACCAAAATCAGAATCTGGGCCAAACGCTTACAGCGACGAGTACTAAATAAAAACATTGAATTTTTTTTAAAACCTTTGTGGTCAGAGATGAGTCAGAAATTTGGCAGAATACACGCATTTTTTTAAAATACCTTAAGCCCGGTTTACCGGCGACGACGCGGTGCGATCAGTTTTTATTTTATAAAGTGGATTGGTTATCCTTGTATACAAATATAGTACATATACATATACACATACATATTACATTATAAAAGATGAATGCTACTGCTTTTCTGAGAATTTTATTACAGTAAGTCGGTAAAATCTCAACTCTCACTGTGGTAATACGTTGACCACAAGCTTGCTTCACGTACTACATCAAATATAGTGGAATGACACGCTAAATATTTGGTCACGCACGAACCAATCGCCAAATTTGTTGAGAAACCACATTGCTTTTAAAAACATTTAACAAGATCTTTTCTTACGGATTTTATTGAAAATAATTGTTTGCTGAGGCTTTCAGTGACTTCAACTAAACTACTTTTTCTATTGACGGACATTCTTACACATAGATGACCATGTGACCCAAGTTTCCTTATTATGTTTACTTCGCTATGAACCAAATTAACCAATCCAAGAGTAATAAAAAATATCAATTTCGAATAAAGAATAACCTGGTCAGGCAAGAAGATCATGGTTTTAGAATATTATGTAGCGGAAATGTTTGTTTGTTTGTTTGAACGCGTTAATCTTCGAAAATACTAAGTGGACTTGATGAAATTTGGTATGGAAATAGCTTGAAGCTTGAGCAAGGTTATAGGCTACTTTTTACCTGAAGGCAAAAGAGGAGGGTTATATTTAAAGTCCACGGGAGCGAAGATACGCGCGATAGTATATGATACAAAAATTAATTCTTAACTGTCACCAAAAAATAACTGAAATAAAAAAAAATAACAAATTGTACCAGTAAACTATATTCTACTTTAAAAAAATAAATACATACAGCCAATACGGTCAGTTTCTGCTCGTAAAACTTATTTGTCAGTAGGCATAAACTAAAACTGGTCCATTTCTCTAGAATAATCCCTTAGTTCCTTTTTACGATGCCCATCGGAAACGTTGGGATTTGGTGCGGAACTATACCTATGTATACGGCCAATTTCAATTTACTTACCAACTAAACAGGGAGCTTGAAGATAAAACATAACAGAATAGCCGCATGAGTCAAACTTTGAAGTTAAGCAACTTTTGCCAAAGTCTGTGAGACTGGGTGATCATCTAGTACATTTATCGGGACTCTTGAAAATCATGCTAATCTATTGGAACTAGGGCTTGCAATCCCGGAATACCCAGATCTCAGTATTGCGGGATCCCGCGTCATTTCCCAATCCCGCGTAATGCGGGATTACGGGCGCGGGATCCGCGGCATTTGCGAGACTGAAAAATAGCATGCACGCAACCTCTCGCGAGCGCGATCGCTCGGTGACTCTGACTGGCGGCCGGCAGTGTTGCAAGCAACGCGGGGGCCGATGTCGCCCGTTTATTGTATAATTCGATTTTCAGTCAGTGGTAGCCAAAGTATGTAGCCTAAAATATCTGTAAAGTTTTTTTTATTCAGTATACTGTTTTTTGTGAAGAAAATATGGTGTAATTTGATTGATCTCATGCTAATAGTAATACGTAAATAAATGTGGAGTTAGTTGATTAATTCATTCTTTTTTAACCGACTTCTAAAAAAGGAGGAGGTTCTCAATTCGGATGTTTGTATTTTTTTTTTTTTTTTTTAATGTTTGTCCACGCTTAACTCCGTCGTTTGCCAACCGATTTGAAAAATTCTAATCTTGTTAGAAAGGGTATACTTCCCAAATGGTCCCATGAAAATTTTATCGAAATCGGACAAGCCGTTTCTGAAAAATCAACAAAAGTCTAAGAAAATTTTTACGTTGATGATCTTTTCGTTTACGCTGCATTGCGTTTTTTGTTCGCGAATAACTCCGTCATTTACGAACCGATTTGGAAAATTCACTGACCCACTAAAAAGCACGAAAATAAAAACTTTTTTGCAAAAAATAAAACCGACTTCCATATCAAAACACTACAAAGCCAAAAATAATTTTAATTTCGGAAGGCGGTGTGAAAAAAAAAGAAAATACAAAACCAATAACACCGACTACCAAAATTAAAATTATTTTTGGCTTTGTAGTGTTTTGATATGGAAGTCGGTTGTATTTTTTGCAAAAAGTTTTTGTGATAAATAAACGGTGTAATTTGATTGATCTCATACTAGTAGTAATACTTAAATAAATGTGGAGTTAGTTGATTAATTCATTGTTTTATTTGCCTTATATAAATGTGAATATTTTCAATATGCGGGATCCCGCAAACACCGAGATCCCACGGGATTAAAAATTCGTAGTCCCGCAAATACCAAGATTGAATTCAGGCTGCGGGATTGGAAGCCCTAGTTGGAACTAGCTGCCATTTTAAGTTTTTATGAAAAAATGCTCGAGTGATCAAACGACATAGATTTCGTTTCATTTAATGGCGTATAAAACTTTCTCTTTCTGGTTTCTATTTTGCTAAATAAGTGACTGTTGTTTCGCGATTGAAAATATGGAATACCAATATAATCTATATACATAAAAGCGAAATACCACTCATTGATTAATCACGAAATCTCAGAAACTCCAAGTAATAGGGCTTTCAAATTTTTTATAGGGGTTCCTTTTAGTACGTGGATGCTCACTAAGACGGAATTTTGTGAAAATCCCATGGGATCGGGATTTACACGGGAAAAACTTCCCACGCGAACGAAGTCGCGAGCAACTGCTAGTATGTTATATAAGTACTTGTATAAGAAGTATAATAACAAATATTTTATCTTTTTTGGGGCTGTTCAATTGACTGACTACTTTTGTATGAAGATATTGAAATATTAAAGCCGAACCATGTATTCAGAAAGAATATAAATACAAGAAAGGAATTAATGATGAAGGATAATCCGTACAAATCATCGATATTTTCAAATTCTTTTTCTTATTGCATATCCCCTTAAGGACAAGGTTTTAGGTAGTTTGCACAGGTAGACAGAGAAGATATAATGAGAAGCAGGTCTATTTTATTAATATTATTATGAATGCGAAAGTATGGATGTATAGATGTATGGATATATGGATGTTTGTTCCCCTTTCACGCAAAAACTACTGAACCGATCTGAATGAAATTTGAGAAGTAGATAGTTGACATCCTCGAATAACACATAGGCTACTATTTATCCCGGAATTCCGACGGGGTCGGATTTATGCGCTAAAACCATTCCACGCGAACGAAGTCGCGGGAAGAAGCTAGTATGTAAATAAAGCTAGTAATTTTCAGTTTTGACATAATTATTTTGAATATAAAAATGGCCGAATCGCCATTCTGATAAAAAAATCGGATTTTAAATGGTAGATATACTTTCATCTATGTTGTTTTCTCATGGGACTAATTCACTGGTTCATAACTTCGCTCGTAACGTAAGTAGATACTGCATTAACGTAGCAGTAAAAAGTTATGTCTGCAATCATTATATAAATTACTATGATTTAACCGACTTTTATCAGTAAAAGTAACTTGTTACCGTGAAAATGTAATTAGATTCGATTTCGTTGTGTTATTATGCCGAATCCCAATACAATCTTATACAATATGACGATATAAAGAGTTATTTATTTTTCCATTACCTTTTGTATTAAAGATGGAGCGGCAAAGACTTTATGGATGAAAATGTAGCGTTACCGGTGAATGGGGAATTAGGGAAAACGTTGCATAGCGAGACGAACCCTTAACGTGTTAAGCTTAGGCTCAATTTACACCGCCGCGGAATGGGATGGAAGCGACTTTTTGCAACGAAATTGTACATAGCATAATTAACTTTATGTCAATTGTATAACATACAAACTAAATAGGAGCCAAAAAAAGGTCGAGCGTCTTCCGGGGAATCCTCGCGCATTCTCGAGAATTCCTCTAGCTACTGTCAGCGCCGCGGCGCTGACAGTCGCCGTCTGTGAAATCCGCGGGAAGTGGCGCGAACGGGGAGTCGGTTGGGTCGGTCACAGCAGTGCGATGCCAAGCAAGCAAGGCGCAGTCGCGTGAATTCGCTGGAATGCGCGCGAATACTCGAGCATTCCAGCGAATTCGCGCGACTTCTCGCGCTTCCATTCCGCGGCGCTGTAAATTGAGCCTTAATGTATTTTTTAAGGTGGCGTACGATATAACCTCTCCGTGTTCCGGTGTCATTCACATCAAAATTTCATTATGAATAAATCAAAAATGTCAAGAGTTCAATTTGTGGTTGTACCACGAATCCGAAAAAGATACACAAGGTAACAAATTGCCAATAAAAAGCTAACAAAATGCTGTGGGTAAGCATTTCGGTCAAAGCTGTAAATCCCGGGGTTGGGGCAATAAATCCCGGGAAAAAATATCGAAAGCTGTGTAATACAGTTAGACTCGTATTGTGCTTGAATAAGGGCCGTAGGGATACACCGACCATATTTGGGGGGAGTTTATCCGTCTATTTTGAATATTGGGAGCGAATTTGATGATCGGGTCTCTCATTTGATATTTGTCGATGTGTTTGATATTGTGGTTATTGTATACATTAACCGGTTATTGTGAGATTTGGGTTGCAATTTTTGGCGCAAATTTTGGCAAATCATTCTTAGATTAAAGTTTGAGAACGTCATCATCTGCTTAGCCTTTTGCCAATTATGTTGTGGTCGCCTTCCAGTCTAACCTATTTTACTAGTAGCTTACTTACTTACTACTTAGTACTTTACTTACTTAGTACTTTTTATCTGGCCTCCACAACCCAGAAGCTGGGCCTGTGAGCCTGTGGGCTAACTACACGCAGAAAAGTTACAGTGCTCTCCGTGTACAATATAATAACGCGTTTAGGGCAATTATGGGGCTGCCCCGCTTCTGCAGCGCCTCAGGGATGTTTACTGAGGCGCATACTAGCTACTTTTATGCGACTCTGCGTTAGCGGAGTGCATCCCTAGTGCGCCGAGTGTGGACTAGCTCCAACACTATTTTGAAGATGATAGCAGGTAGGCTAGACTGTCCCTATACACGACATTGTTGTGGGAGACATGTCGCGTGTGGGGTGGGATAGCCTATCTGTTTTGCATGTTTTTCTTTGATTTAATTGTAATTTTTAATTATTTTTGATATTTTGTGTGGATGTTTAAGATAATTTATAATGTAATATACCTGTCTTTAATGTATGTGTCTATATGGGACTTTTGAATCCTGAATTAAATGTATTTTATTTATTATTTACAATACCTTTTGGCAAGACTGGTGTCCCATTTTCTCACTTCTGACTAATTTTGACGTATTTTGACACATCTCTATTCTTTAATACCTCCCTGCAAAAGTAGTGACAAGTTACAAGATGGCGCCGTACAATTGCAAGTAGTACGAAAGTGTTACTCGGCATTCTCCGTGTCATCCGAGGCAGGGCAAGGACTGGCAAACCGGTTGCACTCGCCTTTATCATATGTGACTAGTTTCAATGCCACAGGCGACGCCCGCTGGAACAGTTAGCTTTTGAAGTTGTATTTAGTTCGTTTAAGGCTTATATTATTCTCCAGGGTTGCGGGAATGTTTTAACGAGATACCGCAGCCCCGGAACGCAAGGGTAGGTGAAGGAACAGGGTGAATTTTTAGTCAGTAGAAGTTTGACACTCCCTTCCGCTCCACCCCGAACGGGAGAAGTCATTCGATTATTTTCCCACCCAGGAAAAAAAAGGCCAATATTATTTGGGCTTTTTCGTTTTAAGAGCTATGTAACACAGTTTACATTTATTCCAATTTAAGCTGTTTTGTGCCAGTAAGATTCGAAGCCTAGATTGGTAAGGTGAACGACCCATCCTTACCCGTGTAGCTGATACAAAAACCTGCCTGACAACATTTTTTTTCCGTAATTTCCCGATCTTCAAGATAACTTGAATGTATTGGTGGGTGTAAGATATCTTGTCTTATTTTACGTGTTTCTACGCTATTCATGTTTATTAGTCTAATGTTTAAAAAAATCTTATGTAATATATTTAAATCCACCAATCCGTACTGGGCCCGTAGTAGGCAGATTAAAGCCCATCCCCACTCATAGAGGCCTGAGTCCCAGCAGTGGGAACATTATAGGCTGTTATGTTATGTTTATGTTAATATATACACATAATTTTGTATAGCTGGTTGCTATTTTGGTGCATCCATGGTTGGATGCACCAAAATAGCAATAATTGTGCACTTTAAGCTCAAAATATTAAATTACCTAGAAACAGAACACCTTCTTAGTTAACTTTTCCTGCACCAGTGGTATATTTTAACATACGCAACACACACTCATATCATGCAATTACACATATAACACGCACAGACACACCCAACCTTACATATTCACCCAACATAACATTTTCACTCATCAACATACCTTAGCGTAATTAATTTTGGGTCTGTATATAATTAATAATTTTTTTAAATATATTAAGTTTAGTTTTTTTTTCTATTTATTAAGTTAAGGATAGTATGTATAAGTTAACTGGTCCCATTGATCACCCACACGGCCTAACTGTTACTTATAGCACAGGTTTTTACCTAGTTTAAGAACCAGTGATCACATTATTGTAAATTTTTATTGAACTAATAAATGATTATGATTATGACTTTCATAAACAATTATATTTTCCCAATATGTCAAAGTTGTAGAAGTCAAGTGTCACTAAGATCATATATAACGACTTGAATGTGTACGTACAAGGTTTGGTGTTTTCAACATCTGCCTAACCTTTTGCAAACTACATTGGGCTCGGCTTCATATCTAACAGGATGTAACTGAATAACTACCAATATTTTGCAGCAACTACTTATCTACAACCCAATAACTAGGTAACACGATACCTCTCAGGGCCTGTGCACACAACGTTTTTTAAACGCGTTGTCGACCCACGTTTTAGAAACGCGCGTCGACGGCGCGCTTTTAGGCCGTGCGCGCACTGCGTTGCGTTTTGGAAACGCAAAATCTGTGAAGTATGGAGTGTCATAGAAGTGCGCGCACTGCGGTGGAATAAACGCGTGCGGTAGAGTCACCGGTGGCCCCTCGCTGCAAAATTGCGGTGAGTCTACCGCAAATATTTTGTATCGCATAGGAATGTATGTAGTACCGCGCACTGCGGTGAAACAAACGCACGTTTTGTCTGATAATGTTGCCATACATACAGATTTCTTTGTATTTATACATATTTTTGATGTGTGATACAGATTAGCACTCGATACAGATTAGCAAGGTCAATGTAAGTTTTTCAAGCTTTCAACGAGGACGCGTAACGACTTGAAAGACAAGGTCAATTTAAGGTGGTTACCCATCTACGAAGCGACAACGTCAAGTATAGCTTAACCTCGAAGATCGAAGCGTGCGCCTGTAATTATTTAGCCACGAACTCGAGAAATAGCCTAATGATTTACATCGTACAAAGGAAACACGAAATTGATCTTGCGCTGCGTAACGGCAAAGCTTTCATGTTTTATGACGAAAAGAGGTTACACCTGTTTCTCATAATGTGCATTCCATCCACATAATTATAGTAAATTAATTTTAATAAGTGGCAAGTTCTCTCTCTATTGAAATGCTCAGTGAAAAGCTGTTATAATGTCTCAAGTCTCGTTTTTGTGGGCGAATGTTTAAATGAAAATGGTGCATGTGTGTGTGGATTGTTCTAGTAAATGTTATCGTTAATTACGGAGTAATTAATCTAGGATGAAGGTTTATCGTTTATTTTCTTGTGAAAACGTCTATCGCATTTGATAAATGTCTAGAACAATTTACGTTTGAATTTTTTGTGTAATAATTTTCGAAATTAAACTTGAATGTGTGATAATTCTGTAAGATTTTCATGCTGGTATAACTGCAAAAAACCATTTAATTTTAACTGAAAAGTAGAATGCTTAAATGGCTACATGTGGATATGTAATGAAGTGCGTTGTTACTTAGGTAGATCTGGATTTGTGCTTGACAGATCTGTAACACATAAAGAGAGCTGGACTAAAGTCGCGCGGGACTTCACTCACGTAGACTTTATCACGATAAAACATAACTCGCTCCTTCCCTTCTTCTAAATTTCATCCAAATCCACCCAGTTCTTTATAAGATTAGCGCATTTAAACAAACAAACTTTTGCGCTTTTTAATATTAGTATAGATATTAATGATATCGGTTTTCTCAGCAGTACGACAACAAAGGCATTAATATCGATTTTAAATTAAATGAAACATCTTCCCTTAGCGTTTCAAAATACGTTTCCGCCAATCTGACTTCCATTCAATTAAACGAGAGATAAATGGAGGCGGAAGCATTTGAATTAGGACGTCTAGTGAACCGAAATATTTACAAAGCGACAAAATGATGAAAACGAAATGTACTAAGTGTTGTGAGTAAAAGCCAACACAGCGTTCAACTAGGACACCCGTAGGGCTGCCAAGTTAATATAACTTAAAAAAATGTTACAAGAATGTACTGTTTGAGACATTGTATTATGTTAGTTGGTCTATACTATTCTCTCATACCTATAAAACTGTTTTACGGAAACATTGTGGTAATCAATTATGTTTGGAAATTTAAAAAGTAACCGTGGAGTTTCTTGCTGGTTTCTCTCCATAAGAATCGTGATATAATCTTTTTTAGTCAATATATTTTTATTATTTTCTATTATTGAGTGATTGATTGCTTAACGTCAGGTGAGATGGTGGTCAAACGCAATTGACCACCATCTCACCTGATGTTAAGCAATGAAGTGGTCGAAGATGAAGCATGCTTGCCTATAAGTAATCTATTCACTCTTGACTTAAAGACTCCCAGGTTATAGCTAGCAGGAAACAAAGACTCCGGCAGGGAATTCCACTCCTGAGCTGTACGCACAATGAAACTATTCCCAAGACTCCGTTTTGTTAAATTTTATTCGAGCTGTTCTGCCGTTTTATAAGTGTAGACTTATTATGATATATAATATTTTCGACTTTGAGTTTGAATCACTTTAAAGGAACTGCTTTGTGTAATGTCACATGAAAAACTTATAATTTAACATTGTATGTCAGATAAGAAGATTAAGTCTTCAAGAAATAATAACGGCTTTAAAACAAAAGTTTAATTCAGTTTCTGCATCCAACTGACCCACTATACGAGTTCCAATTCAATACACAACACCTGTTCTGTTTCGAGCACAAACATTCATCACTACTTTGTCTAATAAAAACGGCACTAACCGGTTTGCGCTAAAGCCAAAAGGCTAATCAATCAAGCAGCACCAGTACGGCAGCGTGCAACGTACAATGGCGAACATAATTCGTTTGCGTGCCATCCCTACTGGCAAGTGTGGCACTCGTCTCTGGTTTGAGCAATTACCGCTATTGGGCCTGGCCGGAGAACGGACCGAGACCCTTGTTTGTCTAACTGTACATAGCGCACTGAGTCTATTGCCTAATGTGTTGATTGTACTTTGTGCCGCGTGACTAGGGCTGTGTATTTGTACATATCTCATCACCATTGATTGGGCATATATGACCTGAATGTATTTGTAAGTACCTATCACATCACCATTGATGGGGCTTGATAGAGCCATTGCCTGCTGGGGTTGCGGGAAGGTTTTAACGAGATAACGGGGACCCGGACAGCAAGGGCAACTGAAGGAACAGGGTGGGTTTTTAATCAGTAAAAGTCTGACAATCCCTTCCGCTTCACCGAGAGTGGAAGGAGTCATTTGATGATTATCCCCCCGAAAAAAAGAACTTATCACAAGCTTACGTGTGTAAACATATAAGTGCTCGGCTATTCCTACTTCCTTACTTACATTATAAATACGAAAGTAACTACGTCTGTCTGACCGATTTTTTTGGATTTTTTTACAGTGAAAGGTTAGACTTTGGAGAAGGACTTGTCTTTTGTTAAAATAAAACTTTTCACGTAAGTAAAGCCGCGGTCAGAAGTTAGTAAACTATAAATTGATGAAAATTATGATTACAGAATGACTCATGACGAAAAATCCGAAACAGACGAGATTTTGAAACGAAAACGTGATATGTATGACAAATCTGTATGATTTCGTCCGCTGCAATTAGTGACCCGACTTCAGCATACGTTTTATTTTAGTTCTGCGCGACCTACATTTTTATTTTTGGAGTCAAGCTAATTTGGAACGAATCTAAGTTCCGAATAAAATATAGAGAGATCTTATTGAAGTTCTTTTACGTTTTTTCATTACAAGTTTTTGTGTAGTTGATATCTGTATGCTGTTAATAGTAAAGTTACGAATTTCATGTTGTTTATATAAAATTTGTGGATACTTTGTAATTGCCCAAACACGAGTTTTTCTAATTGTTTCTTACATTCGTGAGTCAACAAATTTAAAAAAAAACTTGATTTACAGGAAATGACGTAAACATGACAATTGTTTATTGATTCTTAGATGATGCAAAATACTCTTCCGGATTTTGTTACGAAATCAAAATTGCTTAGGTTAATTTATAAAGGTTTGCACGCTTCGAATTTATAGTGTGAAAAAGATACTAATTAAAACTCGATGTAGCCACGGATACTTGCCAATCAACCATTTATTTCTGCTTCAAATAATAAATGAGTGACATTTGAAACTATGAATTCTCAGAAATACAAATTGGCATAAACCAGGAAAGGGTGGGATAGAACTTGAAGTTAATCTAAATGGAAATTTTAGCTAGTAGCTTTTAAGAAAGATAAATTAATCGACCAATGATTTAAATAAAAAACGAACACGATCAAAGCCTACAAGGTTTTCATATGATTTGAAAAATTGTATTGACTTCAAAAGAGAATTTGTTTTGGTGTTTCTTCTCAAGGTAGTCAGTCAGGAAACTCTGGCCTTATCTAGTTTAAATTTACGGAAAAAATTACGTGTAAAAGTGTTACTTAATAACCAATTTGCAAATAAAGATCGTTTATTATAGAAACAACCAGTGTTAAACGAGCTTAAATTTCTATAAAACTTAATTCTGAAAGGTCGTCATCGAAACTCTTTACCTCACTAAGACATGTTAGTAATTTGTTCAACCAAAATTTCGTTTGCATTAAGTTAAATATTTACAAATTCTGTGTCTACAATTAATACTAAATTGTATACTTTGTATCATTAAGTCTATGCAGCAGTGTACGTTATATAAAATATTTAAATTTACTGAATATTTAAGGCCGTCGTCGCCGTCGCGGATTTTATGTTGAACACGGAGTAATTTGTTGACTTCATTTTCAAGTGTTGTGGATTCGTTCTTTAAAACAACAAGGATTTAGAGCTCCTGAATTACTTTCGATATTCTTTTGGAATTGGACTTGTTTTGTTGTTGTTTAAAGGTGTTGCTTGGAGTTCTTATTAAATTAAGTTTTATTTATGTACTTACCAGGTTCAACTGGCTAATAATTTGTAATAGCAAATATATGTATTTTTTTAGGCACTATTTGCTTAAAAGGAGGCTTCAATCACGAACTATTGTAATTGTTTTTCCTTTAGTACTGAATAAAGATTATGATTATGATTATGTATACCTATAATACCTGCGACTTCGTTTATAATATAATATAATATAATATAATATAATATAATATAATATAATATAATATAATATAATATTATATGGATAGATTACAGGAAGGCATTTGACAGCGTTTCTCATGAATGGCTTCTGAAGGTACTAGACCTTTACAAGTGCCCAGCAGTTATATCCAATTTCTTAAAAGAGGCAATGTCCAGGTGGAAAGTTGTCATGACAGCTTATGGTAGGAACGGGTCCGTAGTTACAGAACCCATTATGGTACGCAGGGGTATTTTTCAGGGAGACTCTCTGTCACCACTTCTGTTTTGCTTGGCAGTTAACCCTCTTTCACAAGTTTTAAATAAATACGAAACAAAAGGATACAAACTTAAAGACAGTTCATGGGTAACTCATTTATTATACATGGATGATCTAAAATTATATGCGAACAGTAAAAATAATTTACAAGTTTTGGTAGATAGTACAGAAATATACACTAGGGACATAGGTATGAGCTTTGGACTGGACAAGTGTAATGTGTTGCACTTGGTAGGTGGTAGAAGGAGTGAGTGTCAGGGTCAGGGCCATATACTATTGAGCGGTGATGAAATTGAGTTATTGAAGGAAAAGCAGCAGTACAAATATTTAGGTATTAATGAGTCCGGTAAAATTAATCACAAAGAATTAAGAGAAGCAATAACAAAGGAATATTTTAGGAGGGTTAAATGTCTTACCAATTCACACTTAGATTCTGTTAATATCATCACTGCAATAAACACTTATGCTGTGCCGGTATTACTCTACTCATTCGGAATAGTTAATTATAAAACCCGAGATCTAGTAAGTATAGATGTTAAGACCAGAAAACTCCTAGCAATGAAGAAGATACACCAGCAGAAGGCAGCTAAAGAAAGGTTATACATATCACGGAAAGATGGGGGAAGAGGATTACTAAATGTAGAAATAATATACAAAACACAAATATTAAAATATAAACAATACTTCCAAACAACTACAGACTATCTTATAGAAACCATAATACAGCATGACAAAACGAAAAATAAATACTCAATAGATAAAGAAGCAGATGAGGTAGCAACAGAACTAGGGTTAAGAACAGGACAAAGATATACTGACGAAGAAATAAAAGCAGCTGTCAAGAGGAAGAAGATAGAGGTTTGGAAAGCTAAGCCGTTACATGGACAGTTCTACAAAGCAGTAATAGATAAGGCTAACATCGATAGTGAGGGATCATTCATATGGCTAAAAAAGATACCAGTATCTTCATCATTAGAGGCATCTATATTCGCAGTACAGGATCAAGCAATAGTTATCAGGCAACATGAACGCGATATACACAAGAAGCAGGTAGATGGCAAGTGTCGGTTATGCACAACGAAGGATGAGACTATACATCATATAACGACGGGATGTGAAAAGCTGGCTGGCACATACTACACCAAACGACATAATAATATAGTACAATACGTTTTCTGGACATTATTACAAAAACACAACTTTGAATCTGATAAGTTTTGGTGGAAGGAGACACTAACACACCCACACGTTAGGGAGAACGAAGACGCAAAATTACTTTGGGAAATGCCAATACAAACAGACACAGAAATACAAAACAATAGACCAGATATAATTTACATTAATAAAAAAGAGAACAAAACTTACCTTATTGACATAGCAGTGCCATCGGATTATAATATAGAACCAAAAGAAATAGAAAAGCTTACTAAATATCAACCATTAAAAATAGAAATAAATAGATTATGGAAAACCAAAACCACAATAGTTCCAATAATAATAGGTGCAACAGGAGTAATAGGCAAGAGTTTGCATAGATACTGCGAAACACTAGAGAGCAAAATAAGAATAAATATAATGCAGAAACAGGCTGCCATACACACTGTAACGATTGTAAGCAAAGTGCTAGGTGATAGTGTTTTTGTAACGAGGAACCCTGATCCTCCCCTACCCTGAGGGTCTCGGGGCGGGAGGTTCAGTAAAAAACCGACGAAAGTCGAGTAGTTAAAAACTAACAAACTTTAATATAATATAATAAAATATAATATAATCTTTATTTGGACTAAAAATTATTAAGTACATAAAACCAGTTGAGTCCCTGACTCTCGTGCTAGGTGACAAACCTGTGTTACAGGAGCTACTGCCCTCTCCCGGGAGGAGATGTAGGGATTACAAAAAAAACTAGTTAAACTTAAAGAATGATAAATACGATATCAAAAAAGTTTATGTGATTGCGTGTGTGCGTACTTGTGTGTGTGTGTGTTACCGTGCGTGGGGAGTGTGTGAGTATTCGTGAACGCGAGTGTGTGTGTGTGTCTGCGTGACTACAAATACTAAATCTCCTATGTCAAATGAGACATATGAGGTGTGGTCATATGTAGTATAAAGAGGTGTAGTGTCATGAGGAAGTAGTAAAAACAATAGACGGACAGTTTTATTAAGAGTTCGTGTTTTAATATCTTGTAACTCGCCATAAGCACTTGACAACTTAACACAGTTACTTTGAAATCACAGACAGACATTTTTTTTTTCTGGGTGGGATGTCATCATATGACACATCCCGCGCTGGATGGAGCGGAAGGGAGTTGACCAGACTGCTACTGATGCCCTTCTTCAGTTGCCCTTGAGTTACAGGCACTTAAATTTTATTTATACGTCGTAAGTAAACATATAATTATGTAAGACCGTAAGTAATAATTTATGACTAATTTACACCATGATAATGAGACATTTATTAGGTCTGGTTCATTCAGTTGTAACGTTCATCGAAAAATAATCATCTTACATAAACTGTTTACAGAATAACACAAAACTTATCGGGGGTCGTTGTACTCATCATTGTGGACAACTTTTACTGTGGCACCGACTATGAAATCACAAAAAATAGTGAACATTTTGCCGAGTGATTATGTACACCAATGTTTGCGGCAGTTTATTTTTATTTGTCGCGATTTCTGGGTATTTCTCACAGTAAGAGTAATCAATAGTAATTAATGAAATTGGTGATGTTTTCTCAAGTTTTGCGTTTATTTTCTACCACGTTGTGTAATGCATGGAGTTGATCTTGGAGCTCAAACGTAACTTAAGACTCTTAAAGAATAAAACATACGTCACATGTAAGTTCGGATCATTAACAAATAATACCTCCAAGCAAAAAACGATTATATTATGGTTGTGTACCTATTGTGTAAAGTCTTACAAGTTAATTTTATTATTGTTCCCATATTTAAAAATTACAGTTGCTAAAAGAATAAAGACGATAAACATACATTAACAATGTCAATTATTATCTTCACTTAAATTTTTCTATTCAAATCAATATTGTTAAACCAGCATATAGATTTTCCTTATTTATTTGCAACTTGTTTGTGAATGTAACCCCTCAGATTGATGTCTTGCGTACTATGATATCCTACAAATTTTACAATTTCCGTTCTGGATGTAGTGGAACGGAGTGTCAGACTTCTACTGACTAAAAACCCACCCTGTTCCTTCAACTGCCCTTACGTTCCGTGGCCACGGTATCTTGTTAGAACATTCCCGAAACCCCGGATTAGATGATGCTTAGCATCTGGATTTATTAGTACCTAAATGAATCTGGTTGCCTATTCAACTGGGCCTGTTGTGTCTTGTGCTTTATATAGAGGTTAGTGAACATTATACTTTTCGTACTCCTCCACTGTTCCTCTCCGATTTCTTTTCTATTCACATACATTGGGAGATTTCAGAGAGTAGAATAATTTTTCTGTAGAATTTGGTTTTCATAAGTTGTAGTGACTGATAATAGTGTGGCGGATTTGTGGTTTCTTAACCGTAGTCATTATTATGTAAATAAATTGTGTAAAAAAAGGACACGTAAATATATGTAAGGTGTAAGTTCTATAGAATGCAATCATCTTATGCTCGTATGTCCGCCGTCCAAGAACACAGCAGTAAACTATAATACGTTTATAATTTATGTGTTATTTATTTGTACCACTTGTGGAAATTGCGACGGAATTGTCTCCAGAGCTCAGTGTGCTGTGAAATGATCGCTGGAAGACAAATCACTTTTAGTATGACGTTCTCTCATTCTATACGCTTTTAAATATGTTCGTATTTTTCTGTACTTAGATTTCATGCAGATGTTTTGTATTGGTTAAGCTATAGTGTAGTAATGTTTTGACATTACACAAATATAACAGTTGCGTTTCGGCGTAGCAATATCGGTCATTGACCTACATATTTTTAATTTAAGGTTGAAAACCATAGTTCTGAAAATCTCGTTTTATTTGTGATCCTCAACACGTTTCATTGAGTAATAATCAAACATATTTGGATTATTTCCAAGATACATATAATAAAGGTGAAAAAAAAAAACAACGTTTCTTGGCACATGCCACAAGTACGTATTGATAATAAGAAAAAGTAAAAACTTAAAATTAACACGAATAATACAGGTACTGTATGACTCATGGCGGTGTAAAATAGGCCCAGTTCAGCAAACGATAGTTAAGTGTCGGACATCTTGTGCCCGACGCTGGTTTTCAATTGGACCTAATAGTGCGTGAATTAGGGAAAGGACGATGACAGAGCGAACCTATGAAGGTATATCAACCAACATGAAATCTTAAACATAGTTCATACACCGTTTTCTATTTGCTATATAAATTTCAGACGACTCAGTGTATTTACAAATGTCTAGCAAGAGTACTGGAAACCGTTAAGTTCGTGTAGTTGTACCATTAAGAGTGTAATTTGTTATTCCAAGCTCAATTTTAAGCTGTACTTAACCTATAAACACACATATTTTAAAGATAATGTGTTTCTAAAGGGCTCTAACGGTTAAATCTCAATAAGTAGCAGCTAAACGAAATGCGTAATAAGTTTTTGTCCCGGAATTTATCGCGAAAGTGTCGTGAGTATATTTAAAAATATATTTATAATCGATTTGTAGGCCTCATAAACATTTATTCCGATGAGGGAATCGAATCCACGACACGCAGCGCAGCAGCAAATTGATCAAGCACTACACCTACTATGTCGTTTTTTTTAATTATTAGCAACATCCCACCTTGTATTGTAAGTGACATTTGTTTTTATGGTCTCGTATTTAATAAAAAAATTGCAAAGCTGTTATTATCCAAAGTAATACCTAAGTTCAAACTCACGACCAACAACTCGAAAGTCAGGCCCGTAATCACCAGGCCATTACTCATTTTACGTGGCGATGAAAATTGACTTGTTTTATCGTAAAAATATGATCGAAGCAAATCACAAAAATATATTTTTAGGGTTCCGTAGCCGAATAGCAAAAAACGGAACCCTATAGTTTCGATATGTCTGTCCGTCTGTCTGTCTGTCTGTCTGTCCGTCCGTCCGTATGTCACAGCCATTTTATTCCGAAACTATTAAGACTATACATGTGAAATTTAGTAGGTAGATGTATTCTGTAAACCGCTTTCCGATGTTAAGAAAATAATTAAAAAAATTTAAAATAAAGGGGGTCCCCATACATGGAACTAAAACTGAAAATATTTTTTTTCATGAAACCTATGCGTGTGTGGTATCTATATACAGGTCTTTAAAAATGATATGAAGGTTTCTAAAACCACTTTTTGATAAAGTCAATGATAAAATGATAATGAAGTTTAAATGATATAAGCTTCCAAAGTGGTAAAATGTGTGTCCCCCCCTCTAACTTTTATAATAATGGAGTGAAAAATCTAAAAAAATATATGTCTGTAGATCTTAATGTAAACTTTCAACCAAAATTGGTTTGAATGAAATTGGGTCAGTAGTTTTTGAGATACAGCATATTTTATAAAACCGCAAATATAACTTTGTAATTCATACAAACACTATGAAAAACAAAGTTATTTAGCGTAGTTGTAAAAATGTAAATAAGCTAGTTTTAAGAAACTTTTAACGTTTTTTTATGCGTCAAATAAATATAGATATTATATTATATTATTATAGTTACTACGGAACCCTTCATGGGCGAGTCTGACTCGCACTTGGCCAATTTTTTTTTCTCTTTATACTCAACACTTTTTTGTGACTGCTGCGGTTCATTTTAAAGTCTTGAATTTTTACACCAGAGCAACAATCCAAAGTTATTTCTGTGCCTACGTCTTACAATTTGCAGATCAAGGCCGTAACGGTACATATCCGGACTGCTATAGCTGTCGATGGCTTTTTAAGCGCACGCGCACTCTAGGGACCGACTCTTGCGCAGAACTCAACGGGACCGCATTTTTCTTGTTAGCGTAGCGTCGCGTTAGTATTGATTTAATGGGCCTACTGGGTGTAGCCATGGCAGGACTGTTTAGTTTGGTAATCGATGCGTACTTTGGAATGATAAGATCCTTGATGGTTAAATTTGAGTTACATAATATTATCTTATCTTACTTTTTACTAATATTTAAATGCCAACATTTCTGAGGATGAATGTATATAGATGTATGGATGTTTGTTACTCTTTCATGCAAAAACTACTGAACAGATCGGAATGAAATTTGGTATAAATAAAAACACATAGTCTACTTTTTATCCCGGAATTTCCACGGAATCGGTATTTACACGAAAAAACCTTCCCACACGAACGCAGTTGCAGGCTGAAGCTAGTAATGAATATGAAGTGTATGTACCGACAAAAAACTTTAATTTCAGGCAAAGTTTGGCTCATTTCGCCTTGTCATGGCACTTTCAAAAGAGCTTATTAAACGACAAAGATTGGTTGCATGCACTCAGAAACGGAAACATAAAAAACTTTTTACCAAAAAATTAAACCGACTCCCAAAAAACACTGCAAAGTGAAAAATAACTTTAATTTCGGTAGTCGGTGTCTTTAGTTTTGTATTTTCGTTTTTGGCACCGACTTCCGAAATTAAAGTTATTTTTCACTTCGCAGTGTTTTTTGGGAGTCGGTTTAATTTTTTGGTAAAAAGTTTTTATTTCACTCTTTTTAGTTGGTCTATTTTTAATTTACCTAGTTACAAGAGCCTAATTATCAACTACTTATAACCTTTTACAAAATATTGCTTTTCCCAATGCTGGGCCGTTAATTGTTGAGGAGTTCTCCTGGTACTTCACCATCAGCTCTACATCACCATATGCATTGTGACGAGCATAAAGTGCGTAACATCCATATTCAAGTAATCGAATCGCAATCCACTCAATACTTATTATTGAGTAGTTTCGGCGGCCATCTGTGGTCTTCATCATCAGTTCCACTTCCTCAAATGGTACTTTTTGAGAGCAACTGCACAAGTTACTATAATAAATACCCAAAACGACATAGGTGTGCCTATAATATTTGAAGAGTTCCCTCGATTTCTCCAAGATTCCATCATCAGATCCTGACTTTTATAAAAATGGGACCAATATCGAAATATACCCTTCCAATCAAAAAAAGAATTTTCCAAATCGGTTCAGCCGTCTTCGAGTAATCGATGATCATACATTAAAAAAAATATATATATATATACGCGTCGAATTGATAACCTCCTCTTTTTGTCGTCGGTTGAAAAGAAGGTAACTACCGCGTTCCTATATTCGCGTTTACGTAGCATCTTATTATCAATTAGTGCTTGAGCCGTATTTGATAGGTGTGATATTCGTGCTTGGCGAGTTTATTGTGATCATCCGCTTTAACCTGTTTACTGTGGGCAATATAGGCGTGATGGTTTGTATGCATAATATATTATTATACTACACGCCAAAAATCACATCGATCAGTTGCTCTATTTTGAATTGAAATAAGGACAAACATTAAAATACACATAAACATCATTATCTGCTTAACCTGGTTCCAACTGTTTAGGGGGGAGGGGAGGAGGGGGTTTCCAGTTTTCCGGATGCAGTTGAGTAATAGTGAGGTACGGAACGACTGGTTACCTGACCTCCACAACCCAGAAGCTAGGTAACATGCCAGTCCATGCAGGGCCGCGCTGACCTAAGACAGCGCCTGTGTGCAAAATCTATGAAGTGCCTAAGATTTTTTCCACAGGCGTGAGTATTGTCTTGGGGTCTCCAAAAACAATACTCACGCCTGAGGTTTAACTTTACACTGTTTTTACCTACTCAATTATGAAGAATATGTTGTAGTTTTACAAAAATTATTTCAATAATTAATGCTGGCATTACATACGACGCCCCTTCTGCTTTGGCGCCTGTGTGCGCCGCACACTTCGCACGTAGGGACGGCTCGGCCCTGACTCCATGGCTAGAGCAGTCTCAGATTTTCCGGCTTCTGACTACCCGTAACGACTGTCAAAGATGTACAAATGACAACCAGGACCAAAGTTTAATGTACTTTCCGAGGCATGGGGATATAACACCACCAACTTCCAAACTCCGGTCTGCTACTAAGAAATTTCTTATAGAAAAACCTAATACCACTTTTAGCCCAACACGGGAATAGAACCTGAGGCAGTTTTTATAAACAGAGACATTTATTATAAACAAGTATTTATAATATTAGTATGCATTTCTATTTCTTACGTAAGAAATCATTCCTCGAGGCGTATTGCAAACTCTAGGGACTTCTCTGGGGACCAAATATATCAGGCGCGAACTGCATAATGAGCTATAAATATTACACAATCTTCTTGGTCTTTCAGTCATTCATACCTGAACAAATTACACAAGTTAGCCTATTGACCTACTCATATCATATTTTTTTTTCGCTATTGTCCTCGATCTCACCTGATGGTTAGCGATAGATGAGGTTTACGATGTGACGAGCGAGCCCAGAAGATCCCTATTTACTCTTGCTTTAAAGGCTGAAAGGTCATAAGTGGCAGGGAACACAGAAGCCTGCAGAGCATTCCACAACTTGGCTGTGCTCACAATAAATGTGGAGGAGAAGCGCTTGGTACGACAAGACGGTATAGCAACCAAGTGTGGATGGTACCCAGCCGTGCGTCTGGTAGACCGGTAGTGAAATGGCGATGGAGGAATCAGGTTATGGAGCTCCTGCGCACACTCCCCGAAGTACAATCTGTAGAAAACCGGCAGGCAAGCAACGGTTCGCCTATGAGCAAGGCTATGAAGCTTGTCCACCAGCACCTCGTCGCCTATAAGCCTTTTAGCTCTGCGCTCGATCGACTCCAATGCTGCTGCATTGGAGTTTTGAGTTGGAACTTTGCAGAGCCATCCCACAAGTTGCTGCAATACTGCATAACGAAGAACTCTTATGTTTATAAATTTCTAAATTCTGACTGCGACTTCGTTCGTGTGGCAAGGTTTTCTAGCGTAAATCCCGATCCTGTGGGAATTGCGGGATAAAAAGTAGCCTATGTGTTATTCCAAAATGTCAACTATCTACTTACCAAATTTCATTCAGATCCGTTTAGTAGTTTTGTCCTGGTTGAGTAAGAAAAATCCAAATATATTCAAACTATCGCAATATTAGTATAGATTAGTACGAAATACTAGCTCTTTATAATTTCTTCGTGTCATCTTAGATTTTAAATAAAACTCAACGTCTCGTCGTAATTGACGTTAATGGAAAGCTATTTACTTTACGTTAGCTATTTTATTTACGTTATTTACTTCGATATTCTAAGCAGCTATTGTAACTTTATGTTCTGAAACTGAAAACGTGTCAAGTACCTAAATGATTTACTGTAAAATGTTGTCAGCAATTGGTTTCAACACGGAATAATTGCAGGAAACTTCGTAATTAGTTCGGAGCCAATCTCCAACAACAAGAGTGTTTTAACTTGAAACTTACAATTCTGTTCGTATCCGACTCGGAACAATAGCATTTTAACTCAATTCACAGTGACTTGCTTATTATTAATAGTGGTATTTTATTATTGCCGAATCATGTTTTGTAACCGCAAAAAATAACAATTTATTAGCATCACGTATGGCGAGAATCTGCCGACCTACAGAGCCAGACCAAGCGTAAATACATAATTCTTATCAACGAAAATTTCTTAGGGGTCATAATTGAGTAAAAGTTAAGCCAAAATTAATATTTATGAAAGGAAGGTTATCCCAAAACCAGGCGATCGTGTTTTATTTTCTTTTTAGTAACGATCTTTCCAAAAACGAAGCGACTTTTAAAAACAAAACAGCTGTCATAAAGGAACACTTTTTTCTCCTCTTTGGCAACTGATAAAGGAACATAATATACGCCCTACATATTGTCAAATCACGTCTCGCAATACCAGAGGCACGCATTACCATATACCATGTATATGTAAACAGACATGACCGTATAATAAAGTATTCAACGGGTACCTACGCGTCCGTAACAAATTTTCCAGTTTTCCGCACCGACGCTAAGCTAAATGAGACTTTACCTCTCCATCGTAATCCGGACCCACATAATCCATGTCCTATCCTGTTAAGACTGCGAATTTGAATGGACTAATAGTGTCAAATATAGGATTTGTATGCCAAACACCGTAATCCAAGTTCGTGCGTGCCCTGCGGTCGGATTACGATGAAAAGCAAAGTTTCATAGTTAAATGACGGTCGAAGTAGTGGGTTACCTGACCTAGCGGAGGCACTATTTAATCATGATAGGTGCGCCCGGGACATAATGAACGTATTCTCTTTTGAGCGGTAACTCTGTGCAGAATATTTTCATAATGACGGAAAGTTGATGAACATGGTATTATTTTATCAGTATCCGCATAGTTGTGGTTTATATCTTTAGTGTAGGTACTGATAATACTTTAGTCTATAATGAGTAAGCTAGAGATTATATAAATAGCAACTGTGTATGAACAGCACAAATGCCCTTGAAAAAACCTATATACGAAGTCCTTTTGTCTTTCCTTTTAATTTGCAAAATCAATCTTTATAAATATAGACATTTTTGTTTCCGATATAACGAATATTGAAGACTTTGTTTCATAATTGTATTAAAACGTGACTGTTTTGATTTGTAGGCCTGAGTGCCGGAGGCTTGTGCCCCGAATTTATTGCGTATAATGATGATGTGTAAATTTGGACTTTAAATTGGTCGATTTTGTTAGGAATGTTTCGATAAAAGTGGGTTTTAGCACATGAAAATAGGTGTTCTTTGGATCGTGATAGTCTGTTATATGTAGGTGCCATTTGTAAGCATGGTGTATTGAATAAATTAACAAAATTGAGTCACTAATTCAAGGAAGAATGATCAAGGTGATAGATAACTTGAGTCACGAACTTAATCCTTTCTGATATTAGAATGTGTCTGTTGGTTTTAGTTTGCATAATGTAGTTTTAAAATGGCGACTCAATTTTGAAATATTTGCAACTTGAGTTCCAAGAAAGGAAATAGACCATTGTATTTATTGTCAATAAGATAAGTAATTACCTACTTATAATTAAACAAAAACTTAAATTTTTGAGTAATTATTACTATGTATTAACTTATTTAGTTATCACTGTACATATGTATTTTATTATTTATATCTAAATATATATAACACAAAGGTGACTGACTGACTGACATAGTGACCTATCAAGGCACAGCCCAAACCACTGGACGGATCGGGCTGAAATTTGGCATGCAGGTAGATGTTATGACGTAGGCATCCGCTAAGAAAGGATTTTGCGAAATTCCCACGGGATCGGGATTTATACGGGAAAAACTTCCCACGCGGGCGAAGCCGCTGGCACAAGCTAGTTGTGTAATAAACGGTAAGTAATAACGCTTTTTGCTTTTGATTGTAAATTTAAAAAATGTTATATTTAACAACTCTTTTTTTAAATTCGAACTTACCGTGTTCTGTTAGAATAACCTAGCTATATTTGTTTGTTTTACTACATATTATTATGTATTTCCAAAGAGTTTGGTGTTAGTAAAACAAAGAGTAGAACAGACGTAGTACACCAAATCAAGCGTCCTTATTCTATCGTGTTTAACCAAACAGAAGTGTAAACATTACACACAGCTCACGACACACTCAATGACATTCTGCAATCGACGACCGTTTCGAACGCGGCTGCAGAGTCAAAGAGCTGATAATTGCACGCATCTGTACAATGCGAGCGTCCGATTGCCTGTGTCTTGATGTTGATGTGCGTTCTATAGGGGCAGGGGTGGCACACTATTATGTGTATTTTCCTGAGGATTCATGGTCATAAATCGATACTTGTCCCTATTTATATTATAGGTACCACATGGGAAAGTAACTCGTCTGTCTTGACGCTTTCACGTCTAAAATAGTTTACCGATTTTTTTGAAATTCGGTACAGAGATAGATTAGATTGCCAGAGTCTGTATTTCTTGTTAGCTTGCTAGCAGGTCTTAAAGTCAAGAGTGAATAGGTTACTTCTAGGTAAGCATGCTTCATCTTCGACTACGTCATCACTTACCATCAGGTGAGATAATGATCAAAGGCTAGCCTACAATTAAAGTATAAAAAAAGACTGGACGAAGACTTAGGTTATTTTTGCTGAAAATAATTCCAACGCGAAAAAAAGCAAAGCCAAAAGCAGAAGTTGGACATTATGAATGCGAAGGTTTAGATGTACATACAGATGGATGTTGAAAATGGCTGATCGAATCTGCATGAATATGTTTCGTCATGGATTATATGTGAAGGTGCATTCATATTAAACTACACTAAACCATCAGTCTAGTCGAAATTAAAGCATGAGTCAATATTACTTCAGTTGCATAAATATTTCAATAGGAAAATCACAAACGCGCGAAACAGCTCACCGAAAACAGTATTTCCATAACACAATCAATTTTATTAGATAACCAATTGTCACAGCGGGCACTCATAATTCCATTAACCCACAATAGAAAACTACTCGATCAATTAAAACTTTCAATTAACTTATGTTTCAATTAAAGTCGGGCTACAGTTTGTATTGTTTGTCAATAAGTCTGTGTCCTTCAACCTTTTGCTATCAAAGACAAAGCTTGTTATCCAAGGCCAGACTATCGACTATCTGGACTGAGAAAGTTGAGAAGTAGTTTTAAATTAATAAAGCCTCTATTGAGAGTGAATAGAGGGAAAACAGTGAACAGGCATCTTCTGGGCTCGCTCGTTCGGTCGTAGACCTCATCTTACACTTACCATCAGGTGTGACCAGAGTCAAGGGCGGGCCCATTAGAAATAAAAAAAAAGAAACAAAAATATGATTATATTTTAAAACCAGTTAGGTGGATTGTCGCCTTTGTATTATTTTATATTAAGGTGACAACTTACGTTTGTTAACAAGTTATTTAAAATCTATACTAATATTATGAAGCGGTAATCTTCGAAAGTATCGAGTGGATTTGCATGAAAGTAGACAGAAATGCTTTCATACATTCTTGGGCCAAGGTGTAAAAAGATGAAATTAGTGTCGATTAACAGCTTATATATTAACAAAGCATCACTAAAAATTCGGAAAATTTTGGCAATCTAAGAGCAGAGTTATAGAAGGTTTTGTAAAAGTGAGGTTATGCCATAAATTAGCATATACAGCTGATTTTTTAAACATGATTGCTATTTTGTTAAAAAGACAGTTGTTTACTATATTAATTGTGTTGTATTGAGTGGGAGGACATTAGGAAACTCACAAATAATTTGGAGATACCCCAGAGAGATGATGTTTAAAAAAAATAACATTTTTTAATAATAATTATCTTTTATTCATCTTCAATTATAATTAGAATATCATCTAAAAATTGTGCAGGTGGTACTATATTATTTTGGTACCTAGCCCAACTAAGGTACCATATTATAGACATTACATGTGCACAGCAGTGCCTACCGTTCGTTTGCCTACAATGCAGTTACAGTAATATTTAAGTATTGCCTCCCTACCTCTTCGAGAGCAGCTGTCGACTAAAATATAAACAAAATAAGTTTTTCGACTTATATGTCTGGACTGAATGCGTCCCCTTAGTAGCCATGAAGAGTTAGAAGCCGACAGCTCTCCAAGTAGGCTGCTGCTGATCTCCCTGCACACTTCTATAATAAAGCCATCATTACCTCTAACATGCGCACCATAATAACGTGCCTGCTTTATTTGATATGTCCCTAATGAACGAATTAATTCACTATCGGCAAGCTAGGGAAAATCATTTAAATTATCATTTTGTACAGTAATTGTTTCAAAATTAGACCTACGCCTATTATAATTGTTTCTTACAATAAACTCTGCCAATTCATTCTGTGTATCCATATTTATATTTATTTGTTGTATTATTTCTAGTACGAGGCATTATCCACTCGTGTATAACATTATGAATTCTCAATTCGCGAGTTAAGCTTGTGTTAAGTAGGTGGCGGACTCTTGATGCAAGAGAACGACCACAGCAAAGAAAATACTACGGTGGCCAAGTTGTTAGGCTTTATCAACAGATGATTCTTGAGCCAAATCCCAACAAGCTTGGCAAACATAGTCACTGCTATTACCTGAAAGATGAGAAAAGTTTTTAATGTCTACAAATCATGATTACAGTAAAATATACCAGCAGTTAGGTTTTAACTTAGCTGGGTAGCTAGAAAAGGTGACTTCAAGTTTGTACTTACAGCTTGTGGTGCACGACAATGACGAATCACTGACAGTGTCGTTACATCATCTAAAGCTCGTCGGCCAAGTGTATTATAGCGACTAGTCGCTATACCACAATTAACACAGCGATCCATGGTGTCAATATCCAATCGATATGCAGGCTGTAAAATCCAAATAAGCGAGCCAAAGAAAGCCAAAAAATATCAATAAAATAACGGGAAACACTCAAAACGCACGTGTACGAAACGAGTGATTGTTCATTATTAACATTCTAGAACTGTCAAAAGGTATTCTGTGGCTGTCACTGTCAGCGCAGATTAAAAATGCAGTTGCCAAACACAAGTAACACATCGATTTGTAAATGAGAATCGACTTTCAGATTTCTTTATAATATGTTGATATTTTATTACTTCAAACTACTGACATTATGTTAATTGTAATGTATTTATTTACTTTGATTGAATCAATAATTTGGTGCAAGTAGTTTTGTGTTAAATTGTGTAAATTCATTCACATTAATCGATTAGAGTAATTGATATCCCATTTTATTTATGAAATAAAACTTATTTTTAAAATTTCTCGTCTTCCAGATTGTGAATTAGGATAATTTTGTATTTAGAAATAGAAAAATATGACAATTTTTTTAAACCATATCTCAACTTATTGCAATATGGCCCAGAAATCCCCGTCTCCTTTGGGACAGAAGTAGCTTGAAGCTTGACACAGGTTATAGGCTAGCCGACTGCAAAAGAAGGTGGGTTATATTTAATAAAATACCTAATTCGTAGAAAATGTAGTAGACTTTTCGACGATTACCCAATATAATTTCGAAAGTAGTCTAGTTTAACGTATACAATGTATTTATATTAAAACAATAAGACGAGCCAATCAGAGAAACGTGATGACGAGTTTAAAATCCTTTAATTTTATATTAATATTTAAATTTTCCATACTTTGAACAGAAGAACGAACGATGTCAAAGAAAAATCAAATGGCGCGAAAATAAACAAATCACATAATTCGAAACTTAAATGTACAAGTCTAGGTTTTATTTGGAATTCAGACCAATTGCCAGAATATATTTGGGATCAAAGCCGTCAGTTCAACAAAATGCAAACCCATTCTTCATTTAAAAAATTCAAAATCAAAAGTCTTGCTATAGCAAAAGTCACGTCGGTCACGTCTAAACCACTTGACTGATTTTTATGAAACTTGGGACAGAGTTAGATGAAGAAGGATAGTTTTTTGGTTTTCAGGTAAGCGAAGCCGCGGGTAGAAACAAGTTTTATAAAGGCATTTTTATTTATTTTCCCCTTAAAGACAAGGGTGTCAAGGGTGCCTAAGTCAGTAGGTACCAGCGTGACGGTTGACAAGTTGAAGTGCAAGAAGAAAACGCGTTGCCCTTGGCCAGGTAACATGGCACAAGGGCAGTTATACATATAATGACGTTCAACGATACTGTTCAGAAATTTGAGTGAGTAAATTGTTTCCCGCAAAACATGATAAAATCAGTCAAACGGAAGCCATTCGTTTGACCCGTTGTAATTGAAATGCCTGTTGCATCAGTTGCATGCCGTATGCATATAGCAAATGCGATATGTAATTTGACAAATCAGAATCTGTTTACTTACTTACTTATTTACACTGCTATCGTATTGTATGCAAATGAGGTGCAATTATTATTTTCCAGGCAGTTGTCCGACTGCCGGCGATTAAACGACTAACTATCGGCAATTTACTCGCTCAAGAAACGCACAATGAAATACACATTCCGTATAAACGAAACAGATGCATATATTAATAGTTGCTCTCTGACTGTTCACACTGCCAGCGACTACTCGCTTCACTAGTTTTGTCGCTGAGCGACAAGAACTGTCATATATAATACTCGCTCAGCGATCACTTGGCGGTCAGAACTCACGCTGAGAGACCAACCAGATGATAGCTCAGCGACTGAACTATCGGAAAAATACACTCGCTGCTAGCCAATTCGTTTTCAGATGCTAGCTCTACTCGCTACTCGTTCATCATCGGCGGCGAGACAACTGCCCCAAGCCTTCTATTCTGACAATTCGAATTACGAATTTTTCAAACATCAGAACGCAAGATTGAGTGATTGAGAAAAAGCGCGGGAACCTTCAAGATTGTTAGGCGCCTTTTTTTTTTCAAAAAAAAACTTAATTTGTAATAAATAAAAAGCAACTCATTTTTGAGCAAATTTATTAGTTGACGTGGTAGAGATGGCCCGGAGCCGTAAAAAACGAAAAAAGGAACATTCGGCTGAAGACGGAGAGGCGGAGTCGGTTGACGAGGGCTCAGCGTCTGACGTCGGCTCTGTAATATCCGAAGAGGATACTGATAAGTATACTCCTTTTAGAATCCCAGATTACGTCCGATATTACCCCGAAGATGGTGGTAATTTTGAATATATCGTGTTTCTAGAAAGTATAGAAGAAGATAAACCCATTGGCTTGAGGGATATGATGTCCCTTGCAAATGCAATTAAGCGTTACAATAAAGGTGTCAAACAACTGCAGCGGATTAACAAGAGTAAGGTAGGTGTCATATATGAAAGACCAGCACTAGCCAATGCTGCTTTAAGTAATAAAAAGTTTCTAGACGGTCACAAATTAAAAGCGTCAATCCCGGCTGCCGCTACGGAGGTTACTGGAGTCATCACACATGTCCCCATTGAACTCTCAAATAAACAAATTTATTCCGCACTAACAAGCACCAAGAACATCGTCTCTATAAGACGTTTTATGAGAAAATTAGTGGAGAATAAAACTGTAAAATATACACCAACAAAAACAGTATCAATTACTTTCTCATGTCCAGTTTTGCCAGAGAGTGTCGACCTCAACAGTTGGCGTTTTGAGGTAAGACCATATATTCCTCCAGTGAAGCAATGCCTTAAGTGCTTGAGATATGATCATATTGCCAAATTCTGTAAAAACTCTGAGAGATGTTCAATTTGTGGAGAAGCACATAATTACAAAGCATGTATAGTTCCCGCCTCGGGTGCAAAATGCTGTCACTGCTCGGGCAATCACATTGCTATATCTTCTTTATGCCCTGTAAAAAAAGAAAAGATTCTGCTACATAAACAAAAATATGAGAAAAAAAGAAGTTATGTTGAAACTCTTAATGACACAAACTTTCCGAAACTAAACAAAACTGATCAATTTCTGTCACTCTTAAATTCAGAACTGATTTTAAAAACTATTTCAGAATCAATAGTTAAATTAATAACACAAAATAAAATGAATGAAAAATCAATTTGTAGTACTAGCATTAAAGATGTCCTGCAAGAATCCTTTAAAAATATTAGGTAGGTATTAAAAAATATATATTTTAATGGATTATTTAAATATAGTCCAATGGAATGCTCAGAGCTTATTACACAATCAACATATTTTCAATCACTTTTTGTTGGACAATTCTATTCATATAGCTTTAGTTTGTGAAACTTGGCTTAAGCCCCGTCACACTATCAAATTTCGTGGTTATGATGTAGTCAGACTTGATTCAGGGAATGCTCATAATGGTGTCGCCATTATTTTGCATAAATCTATTATGTATACTAAAATAAACACAATCTATGATGATTCCTTACAAAATATAGCAGTTCGTATTAAATATGCTAATAATAAAGAACTTACTATTGTAAGTTTTTACAGTCCAACTAATTGCAACCCTCCTTTTTCTAAAACAAAATTAGATAGACTAATTCAATCTTTACCTCGTCCAATTTTTTTAGCTGGCGATTTTAATGGTTTGCATACAACCTGGGGATGTTCAGCTTCTAACTGCAGAGGTAGGGATATTTTGGATTCCATTAATAAAAACAATCTTGTTCTTTTAAATGATGGTCAAACGACTACTGTTGGTTCCCACACTTGGAGGCGAAATGCTCTTGATTTGACCATTGTCTCTCCTTTGCTAGCCCTGGAGTGTGAATGGTCAGTTCATGATGATCCTTTAGGCAGTTACCACCTTCCTGTAATTACAAAATTCTTAGTGAATAACAATAATTCTTCTAGCTTTCATATACCTGACAGTATTCCTCTTCCATTTTCTTATAATTTCAATACTGTTGATTGGAAAACATATTCATCCGGCATTGATGCTCTTTTGTGTAACTTTTCTATAGACAAACACAATCCTTTGCTTAGCTATAATAAATTTATTAAACTCTTACATTTGGCACTAGTAGACTCAATTCCATCTCCAAGGCGCTACTCCTCTGATGGGGGGCAGGCTCAGCCCCTTTCAACCTCCAACAGAAAGAAAAGAACTCCACTCCCCTGGTGGAATGCTAACTGCAGCAAAGCTGTGGAAGATAGTAAAAATGCTTACTTAACTTTTAAACACAATCCCTCTGAAACAAATTACCTAGCTTTTAAGAAACTCCAAGCAAAGAAAAAGTTCATTATCAAGTATGAAAGAAAGATGAGTTGGTTGAAGTTGTGTGAATCTTTCAACAGAACTACACCTATGTCTGTGGTCTGGTCATATATGCGTAGATTTAATAAAAGTTCTGCATCTACATCTCAAAATAATAACATATATTCTTGGATCCCTGAATTCCTTAAAAAATTTACACCAGATACAGTAGAGCCAGCTTTTATTTTCAACCCTTCTCATCCTGTTTCTCCTAGTAACTTTCACTTAATTAAACCTTTTACATTTGTTGAATTTACTACAGCAATTCATTCTCGTAGGGATACTGCAGCTGGCCTCGACCATATCTCTTATAAAATGCTAAAAAATCTACCTGATCAATCTAAATTAGTTTTGCTTGAAATCTTCAATCTTCTTTGGCAGCATTCTCTAATTCCTGAAGATTGGAAAACTGATTGCCTTGTCCCCATTCTCAAACCCAACAAAGATAAAAATAGTTTTGACTCTTACAGACCTATAGCTTTAACTTCATGTATGGGTAAAATCTTTGAGCAACTTATCAAACAAAGGTTAGAACATTTTATTGAGAAGAACCATATACTACCTTCGAATCAATTTGGGTTTAGGAGGGGTAAGTCTTCAAGGGAAAGCATTGCTAATTTACATCTCGATATCTTTGAAGCCTTCAAATCAAGGAATGCTCTTGTCAGTGTTTTCTTTGATGTGGTAGGTGCATTTAATAATGTTAATCATCATATACTCTCTTCAGAATTGGCTGCTGTTGGTTTGCCTGCAAAGGTGATAGAATGGATATATAACTTTTTGAATGGTAGAAAAGTATTTGTTAAGTGTAAAAATAGGCTTATAGGCCCTAGGTATTCTTACAAGGGCACTTGTCAGGGCAGTATATTGAGTCCTTTAATATTTATCTTATACATCCACAAACTTAATATTATCCTAGGCACTGAAGTATCCAATCTCCAGTTTGCGGATGACCTGGTAGTGTACTGTGTTGGTAATAATACCAGTACAGTATGCTCCAAGCTTAACATTGCCTTGTATAAACTAAATTGTTACTTTAATTATCTTGCATTAGACATTAGTATAGATAAATCCAAGGTTGTAGTTTTTAGCAATATTGGGCCTTTTATAGTCAATATTAAATATGACAACACTGATTTGCCTGTGGAGAATAGTGCAAGATTTTTGGGTGTTATTTTTACAAGCAACCTCTCTTGGAGAAAATATGTTGATTGTATATGTGACAGAGCTCAAAAAGCCCTAAATGTCCTGAGGTCTCTTGCAGGGACATACTGGGGTTCAGACCCTAAAATTCTTTTAAAATTATACAAATCCCTTGTACGAAGCCACTTTGAATATGGTTACCTCTGTTTTTCTTCAGATAGTCAATTGGTAAATAAACTAGATATCCTTCAAAATCATAATCTTAGACTTATTACAGGTGCCATGAGAACTACTCCCATTAATTCTTTACAAGTAGAATGTAATACTCCCCCCTTAATCTTACGCTTTCAGTATCTCAAATTCTGTTATTTACTTAAACTTTTCTCTGTAAATCATCATCCTCTGATTAAAAAGTTATTTTCACTTCACATTAAGTATCCTGTTAACACTCATCTGACCAAAAATATTCCATTTATGCTTTTTGATTTTTCATTCATGATCAAGTTAGATGGTCAGTTTAAATTTCACAAATCTAATGAATGGGTGTGTTATGAGAAAGAGTTTGAATGTCTATTTCATGAGCTGGATATAGTAATTGACAACAAATTAAGAGATCGGCAAGAAGTCTATAACCTCTTAGATCAATACCCAAACTATCACCACATTTATACAGATGGCTCTAAAAGTAATGAAAGGGTTTCTATGGCTTATGTCATTCCTCATAAGGAATTTGGACTGGGAGTAAAACTGAAGAAAGAATCAAGCATATTTTCCGCCGAAGCTTATGCCATTCTTGCTGCACTTAAATACATTCAAGACCAATCTGAAAATCGTTGGCTCATTATCACTGATAGCATGAGCGTATTGCATGCTTTGAAAAACTATCAAATCAGTGCTCACACAAACTGCATTATAATAGAAATCAGGCACATACTTCATAATCTTTCAACAAGAAACTATAGTATTACATTTTTATGGACTCCATCACATATCGGAGTTTCGGGTAACGAGCAAGCTGATTTTCTAGCACGTGCGATTGCTGACATTGTTGACAGTGACAGCGGCAGCCCCGTCGACGATGTCGCTATTCCTTATAGCGATTTAATACCTATAATCAAGTCCAAACTTTTAAAAGATTGGCAGGACACATGGACAGAATCTCTTACTAGAAAAGGTACTTGGTATGCTCAAATTAATCAGAATATTGGTAAAAGCCCTTGGTTCACCAATTGCCGTTACTTCAGAAGCAGACAATATTATACTATTCTTTGCCGTTTGAGATTTGGACATTGCCGTTTCAACGCTCATTTACATCGCATGCGCATAATTCAATCGCCTTCTTGCACCTATTGCTCAACAAATGATGAACAGACCCTTGATCATATTTTCTTTCAATGCTCAAGTTTTAATATTCAAAGACTGTCTTTAGTAGCCAATTTATTGAATTTATATGAAAAACCAGAGAATATACCGCGCTGCATTGAAGACATTTTGAAAAATAAAGACACCTATGTATTTATTTACGATTTTATTAAAAACACGATCAAGGACATATGAAACAAGGATTTTAACAAATATCGGACTCGACTTAGAAATAAATTCTATGAGATAATATCTGGGTAAATAACTAACAATTGAATATGGAATATGCATCGGATGTAACATTGAAGACTTGGCTCCGGCCTTATTACACACTTGGAACAGAAACAAATATTACAGACCTGGCTGTATGGGCTTGACTCTTTGCCTGTCCTAACGGACGAAGGGAAAAAAAAAAAAAAAAAAAAACATCAGAACGCAAACAATCGGAATTCTAAAATACAAATTATACTCCCCGATTTTGAACGCGTTCTGAGAGCGAATCGTTCGGAAACGGAGTTTTTTTCTCAATTTCGAAAAGCAGGCAGCCCTATTGGTTGAAGTGCGATGCAAAAGTGTATATGCCTTTGACAGTAGTAAGCGATCTATTCTTCGTTGCAGTGTCGGCGATCTCATTTGATTTTGATCGTGAATAATGTTCGGTGTGTTATGTTTTATTGATGTTCCTCTTACAGCTGCACAGACGACGTTTATTTGCAGTTTGCTCCGGAATATTCTTTGCTTTGTAGTTTGTAGTGTGTGAACTATGCTCGTACCAGAAAAGAGTTTTATTTCCAGCTCGTAATTTAGCTTGTTTATTTGTTCTGTGCAGTACGATTGTACTCTGATTCTACTGGTCTATATTTGTAGGAAATAACTCTTTCCGAGTAATATAAAATAGCACAAACTGGATTAGCTGAAATGCATGAACTGGATAGCGATAGAGGGGAGACGTTTAGACAGCACACACACACACCCGATTCGTAACTAAATAAGTGTTTTCTTTTGTGTTTTGTACTCTATTTACTTCAAACATATATTCCTACTTCACTACTAATACTATAAATGCGAAATTAGTATTTCTGCCTGTTACACTTTCACGTCAAAACCACATAACCGATCTAGATATGATGCAAAAAGATAAAAAATATATTAGGATCTGATCGTTTTTATTGAAAAATTTTCCCATAAAATAGTACCAATTTTTGGAGAAAAATGTATTTTTTTTTTCATTTATTTCCTCTGTTTCATATTTACTGGCATTCGTTACAAAACAGGCGAAAAAGTGGGACACCTTCCCGGAATTCTTCTTTGAAGAAATAGAAGGAATATTAAATAACTTTTGAATATGTAGTGTGAAACTACTTCACCAGGTATTTAAAAGTTCTGTGCACTTAATTTGTTAGGTAATGTTCTCTTTAGTGATAAAAGTTTTGCTAGAACATTGAAAAGTTCGTTCTCTTGTTTGCGAATGCCTGCCATGTAGCCAGACCACATCATGGAAAATCGTCTCTTTTTCATTTCTTTAAATATAATTCTTAATAATAAAACATTCATTACAAAGCATCTGTGGCCCTAGATATATACCTTTTTTAGGGATCCGTACCCAAAGGGTAAAAACGGGACCCTATTACTAAGTATGCGCTGTCTGTCTGTCTGTCACCAGCCTGTATCTCATGAACCGTGGATAGCTAGACAGTTGAAATGTTCACAGATGATGTATTTCTGTTGTCTGTATAACAACAAATACTAAAAAATAAATAAAATAAATATTTAAGTGGAGCTGTCATACAACAAATGTGATATTTTTTTGTATTTTTTTTTGTATAGACAATACGCGAGTCCGACGCACACTTGCCCGTTTTTTTGGTAGAGAGAACTGGCAATGTGGATAGAATGCACATTACAAGCAATCGTGTTAACCCAAAGACTATAATTATACTCTCTGTGTTAACCCCTGTAACTAAGCTAAATATGCTTGTGTTTGGAGTGGGTTCACGGCGATAGTGTAATGAGTGGGGTTCGAACCCGTGACCCTTCGATCACTAGGTCTTAGGCATTAGCCATAGACACTCCACATTTATGAGCACTAAGTCACAGTGCGCTTGTGTGGCACTAGTCCGTGGAAGTGAGGAAACACCACGCCTTATGGCCAGAAGTCCTATGCCATGATTAGAGCCAGGAGAGTCAGTCAAACCGGCTTGACTGATCGAGTACCGACTCGATCGTAAATAAAGGGTTGATGGCACTTATCAAAGACAAAGTAAAAAGCTTTTTATTTTATTTGGGTACTTATTGAGTATATAATAGGCAGGCAAGGAGGGTGTGATAAAAATAATAACAGCCAGATGCGTAGATTTTCAGGGCTAAGCAACGCTTGAGATCGATATCTGGATAGGTAACCATCTAAATATAACGAGATTACCCGTGCTTCGATAAGCCTTTAGTTCCGGCTGTCATTTGAACGTATTTGACAGTAATTATGGGTAGGTAGTCAGAAGCCAGAAAACGTGAAATCAGTCTTAACCATTGATTTAAATAGTAAAGATACGGTCGTCAGAACATTTGACGGACGCGGTCGCCCTACAAAACACACTAACGCCATCTATTATAACTAAGATGTCAATCGGCGTGGTCTGCTCCTAGACGTAACCTTGTAAGAGCGGGGTGTGGTATTTTTCGAGGTACAAAGAAATAAAAAAAAACTTTTATTTTTCGAAATTTATATTTCAAAATACATTTTTATTTGCTTTTAACAAACAATCAAAAATCATTTTGTACATAATTTGATCTTATAGTAATATTATTAAATCTTTTCATTTCATCGGCTATAACGCGCGCCGCTGCAAAGTTATGTCGTCCTTTTATGCGGCTTCGCGTCGTCTTGGCCAAAGGTTGAGACAAATAAGAAAGAAAATTGTTTTAAATAATGTTAGAAGTGGTTTTAAAGACATATTTTCAACTTACCGGTGATATGAAATGTTATCATTTTTTTATTGTGCTTTTTGTCGTATTTCACGCAACCCTTCACGACACAACTCAGCATTTTTGCTTGTAAAACTTACGATCACTCCCGAAGATAGCCGATCGCGTTCTAGTTCACTTCGATAAAGGGAAGATCACTTTGGGACCAAGTTCGAGGCGTCATTATAACATGCGGTTCGCTCAGTCCTTACACAGTAATATATATGTCAATGGTCTTAACGAAGGGTATCGTATTCCCCGGCTACTGGTTTGTGGAGGTCAGATAAGATAGGTAGTTGTTCCGTGTGAATCTCTAGTACTCAGCTGCATCCAGTTTGACTGCAACGCGACCCAAACAAAATTAGGAAAAGGCTAGGCAGATGATGAGTAGGGAGGTAGTAATAGAAAGATAATCACCCATATAGTTGTCTTTGAGTGAATCTTGGATGTGATTGCTTCGCCGTACCAGTGTCATGCTTGTAAGTATAAGTGGTGTTTCTATTTTAAACAAATATGCACAAAGCAGGCACGTTCGCGCGCCGCTTTCGCTCTAGGTAGGCTCCACTTCATTCTTAGCTCTCGCAGCAAGTTATCACTCAGGTGCAAGCTGCGTATTTTCACCGCGGTCATCCGTCCCATCATGACCTACGCCTGCGTTGTTTTCGCACACGCAAGCCCTACCTCCTCCACAAGATGCAGGCCCTCCAAAACCGATTCCTCCGTAGAGTCACGGGAGCCCCCTTTTATGTTCGAAATGAGCTTCTTCACGTAGACCTCAAGATGCCCACCATCCAGCAGTTCATGAAACGCGTCTCCAAGCGCTTCTTTGAAACTTCAATCCAACATAGGAATCCCCTTATCGTATCGGCCGCCCAATACGAACCCTTGCGTATCTCTAAGATTCGCCGACCAAGGCATACCCTAGTCACTCCCGATGGCGCAATCACCCTGCTCCAAGAGAGCCGTAGGAAAACAAGTACAGTGGCACACAAACACAAAAACCGACCGTCCTTCCGTCCTCGCCGCCGAGGCCCGCCTCGACGTCCCCGTAATAGTCCACCCCGACCCTTGCCAGAGCCAGCCCGCGACGCTGAGCCAGTAGCTTTAAATTCCCTCATTAATGACATGATCCAGCCTGTCCCTAGCTGCCCTCCCCTGCGACGCCCTAAGCCGAGGTCCGTACCCCACAGGGGATGCCCTTAGCGTGTAGTCGCCTAGTTTTTAATTTTTGAATAAGCCCTGGCTGGAGGCTTTAATTAATTTATTAATTAAGGCAACCACAGGCAAGCCCGGTTAAGCAGCCGACAACCTCAGAGGTTGACCTGCGAGATGCCACACATAAAAAAAAAAAAAACAAATATGCACTATAGAACACGTAAAATGACGTTTCATAATCTCACGAGCTATGCTATAAAGCTTATGTTTCACATAAGTTCTAATAGTGTGGTGTTTGCCCGTTTAAACAGTTTGCTTCCGTAAGCAAACTGTTTCCCGTGAACTTTCTACTAACGTGCTTAGACAAGTTTGATGCTTGATTGAGTCGAGTTCGTGCGGGGAGGTTCATCTGTGGAGGGATGTTCCCCTCATACTGTTATGTGGTGGCCGTGTGATTTACAAAGCATCTAGTTTTTACATTATGCTATTTTCTTTTTTTTTTGGGGTGGGAAAATCATTGAATGACTTCTTCCGCTCTAGGTCAAGCGGATGGGTGTGTCAGAATTCTACTGACTAAAAACCCACCCTGTTCCTTCGGCTGCCCTAAATTTCCGGGGCCGCCGTAACTCGGCAGAACTTTCCCGCAAACTACATAATATACGTAATTAGCTTATAATGGTTCCATTGCTGGAACACAGACTTTTCCACTATGAGAGAGATTGGGCTGTAATCCACTAGGTGGGCTCAGTGCGGGTTGGTGCACGTCACATATTTTCAGATTACCGTTTATAGGATATGCCAGTTAACTATTTTGAGAGCAGTGGTGATGACGGAAATTAAACATAGTGATGTGCCTGTCTGGGTTCGAACCCACGACATACAACTCGTAAGTCTAACCTGTAACCACAGTCACTGTGACCTAGTGATTATAGGTACTGCTCTCTGTCTCTATTATCCATATCCATACTAATATTATAAATCCATATCCATACTTAATATTATAAATGCGAAAGTAACTCAGTCTGTTTGTATGTTACCTTTTCACGCCTAAACCGCTGAACCCATTTAGATGAAATTCGGCACGGGAATAGTTTAGGACCCTGGGAAGGACATAGGATATAATATTTTTATCACGATATAAGGTTCCCGTGGGAATGTTTTCGAATTACCCACGGGCGCAGCCGCTGGCAAATGCTAAATTAAATTTGCCATTTAAATTTGGTATGGGAATAGTTTAGGACCCTAGGAAAGACATAAGATTGTTTTTATCTCGATATAAGGTTCCCGTGGGATAGTTTACGAATTGCACGCGGACGCAGCCGCTGGCAAAAGCTAAATTTCATTAATTAAATTTGATTTTTGAAATTGGTATGGGAATAGGGAATCAATAAAGTCCCCACCCTCCCCACACACATAATACACTTAGACCGCTGAACCGGTTTAGATGTAATTTGGTATGGAAATAGTTTAAGACACGGGAAAATACATGGGATAGTTTTAATCCGGAAATTATCCCTAAAGGATGTTAAAAGGGTGTTGGAATTTCGTATAGGGAATCAATAAAGTCCCCACCCTTCCCACACACATAATACACTTGATGATGAAATTTGATATGGAGATAGTTTAAAACCCTGGAAAAGACATAGGATTTAGTTTTTATTCAAGAAATCATCCCTTAAGGATGTAAAAGGGATGTTGGAAGTTTGTATTCCCCCCTCGGACTTCATTCAAATCGCGTATTCAAGAACCACTCGAAACAATTTTTTTAAACTATCTACAAACATGCGAGTACAGCTGCACCGTGATATGACATCAGATATCAACGGGATGATTTATTTGAGCTTTGAGTTCTGCAACATCGTCCAAGATACAGATAATTTAATAAACCACGTTTATTCAGATTTGCAAACCAAATATATGCAATATATAGAATGGCTGCATGAAAGAGTAATTTTGGCACCGACTAACGAAATTGTAGGGCAGATCAACGAAAAGATTATGTCTCATGTGGATAGTGATGTTGTCGAGTATCTGTCCGTCGACAATGTCATGGATATAGAGCAAGTGACGTCGTACCCTGTAGAGCTTCTCAACTCTCTGGAATTGACAGGGTGGCCCAGTCCTGTTGATGCGTAATCTGGACGCAACAAGGCTCTGTAATGGCACGCGACTACAAATTACACACCTTGGACGCAATGTTGTTCAAGCAATAATTATGACAGGAATAGCAAGCGGTAAAAACGTATTTATTCCTCACATCCAATAATCCCAACCGATTTACCATTTTAGTTCAAAAAACTCCAATTTCCCCTAAAATCAGCATTCGCAATGACCGTAAAGAAAGCTCAAGGACAGACACTGAAAGTCACAGGTGTACATTTAGAAAAAGACTGCTTTTCCCATGGTAGCCAAGGACTGGAAAACCAGAAATGTAGTTTACAAAAATGTATTGTAAACTACGTTTTTGGTTTTAAAAAGATAACTTTATTAAATACTGTCTCAGACCAAAGAAAAAAGGTCTGAGAATACTGTATGTCTATTTTTGGGGATGGATGGACCCTGGTGATGTTTTTTTTAAATATTATATGCGTTTTTTAACTACCCAAAAAGCACCTTTTTGGGTAGTTAAAAACGCATCGGTACACCTTTTTGGCAACATGAATTATTGACAGTGTAAATTAACGCGGGCGAAGCCGCGGGCAAAAGCTAGTTAATAATATAAAACCAAGACGCGGTCTACTACTTACCTACTTTTTTAATAATAATTTTATTACGATTATCGTTTTTTATGGATTTTTTATTTATTGTAATGTTTTTTCTGTACAAACTTGTAGGCACATTATTATATTAGGACCTAGTGATTTTTTGTTGACAAAAAAATCACGTAACATTTTACATAGAAGCGTCATGTCACCCCTAGCCACGGCCTTGGAGAATTACTAGAATTTAGCCCCTTGTCTTTATTTTTTAATGATTATTATGTTCGGCTATTTATTTGTAAATCGACTATCATAACTACTAACGAATATATCTGTAGACAGCCGCTTTGCATATATCGTCTGGATACTATATTATGTAGTTTATTTTCTCCTCATGAGTAGAATGTAGATCAACGTGCTTCATGATTGAGTGAACTCATCGCTGGGAAGTTGAGCCGCGGTTTGGCACATATTCGCGCCATGCTATTATCTGGCAACCACATGATTTAAACTTAGAACAGCCGTCGAAGCCGCCTCGCGTTTGAAACATGTTTTGTTTTTATTAAAAATGTATTGGCTGGAGGCTATTATTAATTTAAACTTTTTCTTTTAAAACTATCTAACCTCATTCTTCTATGCCGTCTAATTGATAAATTTTATGTGTTTATTAAAGACTAGCGTCACGCGGGCCTTCACTCACGTGGACTTTATTACGATAAGAACATAACCCTCCTTGTTTTGCAGTCCAGTAAAAATCTATAATCTTCCTTGAGCTTCCAGCTGATTCCGATCGAAATTCCATCCAAATCTACCAAGTACTTTCGAAGATTAGCGCGTTTAAGCAAACAAAGTTTCCGCTTCATAATATTTCCTTAGATAATATCTTTCATTCATGAAAGATACACTATGGATGCGTACCATAGACTTCTTTACCTGAAAACTATACTTTACTAATACTTTTCGATGATAATAAAATAGATTTGTGTGATCTTTTCTATCATCAAAGTTTTCATGGACTGTTGCTAAACTGTGGATAATTTTCTATCGCACGGTCAAAACTCGAAGCCATGGCTAACAAAATCCGCATGTGGATTTATACAAATCCGATTTTATTGTTTGTTTTAAGTATGGGAAATCATCCAATGACTGTCTTCAGATCTGTGCGAAGCGGGAGGGAGTGTCAGACTTTTACTGACTAAAACCCACCCGTGTTCCATCATATGCCCTTCGTGTTCCGAGGCCGCGGTAACTCTTTCAAACAATTCCGCAACCCCGGCAGGCAATGGCACCCTTATGGGCCCCGACAAATTTGCTGACACTCTTTGAGGCGCGCGTCGAACACGAAGCGTCGTCTACACGGGCCTGGTTTCAGTCGGGCGGCGAGCTACCGCTTGCTCGCAGCCTGCAGGCCCGCGCCTACGGTGGCTGGGAGTCACCCTGTGACTCCCAACGCCCGGAGCGTCTCCTGCGGCGGCTGGGGCGCGAGGACTGTGAGACCCTTGAGACCCGTCTCTCCCTCGCGCATCCCGTCACCTCCTTCGCTTGTATAACCGCTTCGCAGAAAGAGGTGACTGCTTCCCATGCCTCCTCGCTCCGGACCATGGATTGAACCAGGGCCGAGAGCGAGAGGTCACCGCCTAGCGCCCCATACAAACCCGATAAGCTTTTAAAATGTTTCAAACAACTGTCTCACACACAGTATTAACAATATGAATGACTGAAATGTGCTCGTAGTTCTTAGTTATATTCAACGGTAAATCTGAAAAAGTTTCTCTACAATTATGTTGAAGGTAAAGTTTAAAGAATTTTGATGTGTATTCACTATCTTGTATGTATACCTACATAACAGGTCGGATACTAGTAGAAATATATATATATTAGACAATGTATTATGCAAAAAAATTTTGCACATCCTGAAATTACTTTGTTCAGAACCGTTTACTGATATAGATAGACAGAATATACTTTATTGTACACCAATAATTGAAACACACTTAAATAACAATTTAAAATTTGGTTACAATGTCGGTCTTCTGAGAGTGATATCTTCCAGACAACCTTTGGAAGGACATTACAAGCTTTAATTAATATGGGGAGGGCTATATTAGTGTACTACAAATACTTATCAAAACGGAAAAATATAATAAATATAAATACAATACATAAGCATATAAAATATATAAATATAATGTGTTCTTTAACATCGTGTGGAGAAAAACAAAGGAATAATCATAAGTTTAAAAGAAAATGATTGGCAACCGAGCTTTTAAAAACAGCGAGTGACTGAGTTTTTCTTACGGACACCGGCAATGCATTCCACAACCAAATAGCCTGCACCGTAAATGAACGATCGTAAAATTTTGTGCAATGAAAAAAAGGTCTTAAATATTTTGATGATCTCAAATCTCTTACATGTGTTTTATGAAGGAAAGGTCTTTGAGATAAACGGGAGGTGATTTTTATAACTTTTGTATAGGTAAATTTCATAGATATAATAAACAAGTGTTTATCTATCAACATGTGTTTTTAAATTTCTAAGGTAATTTTTATCCAAGAATGCATTGAATCTACGTAAATTAAGTAGGTAACACTGTACTGTTGAGACAAATTAAAACGGACCGTAAACCAAAGTAACAACTCATCATTATCACAAATGAAAGAAAAATTATTTCAAGGAACATAGTCTTTAAAAAAGCTGTGTATACAAGTAAAACTAAAAATGTTGTGTATGTACTATGGTTAAAATATAATTTTCTTACTTGAATGTTCTTGTTAATCACTTACATGTTGGACAATGCGTTTCAACTGCTATTAGGAAAAACTTAGCGCCATATTATGGATGTCTTAGCTGTGCAAATCGAAACATTTGGGTGAAGTGAACAAAACATGGATTTATTAAATTATTTATTTACGAATATTGAGCGAAACCATACTAGTCCCCTTTTCATACTTTGGTGGTCAAACGTGAGCTTATCATGAAATACAAAAATAAAATAAAGTTTTAATAATTTTGGCATGACTTCAGGGGCATTATTTTTTGCCATTAAGTTTTCTTTGCAAACCGTACTGAAACGCATAGTATATAAAACATTTATGCTAGTAATTAGTGATGTTTGATCGTTAAATATGTACACCCGCGGATACGGATCTTTATTTTCTTACTCATTCCGTGTCGGCGCGCGAGACCTTGAAATGATAGAATTATATAGTAACTTATTACGATAAATATAGGATTTTAAGAAATAAAAAATACTCTGAATGGAATTCAATAGTTTTTTTAATTCTACCTAATCACCTATACATATATAGCTTTTCATCTTATCAATTAAAAATTAATAAGGTAAAAGATCCGCGAGAAAAGTAACGGAAACAGATACGAATCTTTCTTTTACCTCGGATATTCGCGGATACAGATACCAATACGGATATCCGGAGCATCACTACTAGTAATAGAACCATAATCATCCGCTCTCTTTTTTTTTCGGGTCGGATTCGTACTGCGCAATCTCTAACCCAAAAACTAAGCGACTTTACCAGCCAGCATTTTTACACCATTATTTATAATATTCCTTAAAACCTCCTTTAACCCACACTTCCTCATTATTTTATTTCAAAAGACTTTTTTTTATGTTTTTTAAATCTAGTTCCATTGTCGCAGCGGAAAGCACAGTACCTAATATTTTATGCATAAGGGAGTAAATTATTTATGAATTCATTTTTGTTACAGATATACCACACGGACAGGAAGAATAAGAGGTCAGTTTACTGCTAAGTCAGGTAACAAAGAAGTTTTTATACAAATTGAATGAAATATAAACATGCAGTTAAAATATAAAGCTTGAATATAGGAAAAAAAAGGAATGGTCAACGAATATGTGTGTATTCAGGATTTATATTTTATTAGCAAACAATGTTATGATTTTTCAGTGTTAACGCAAACAAGTGAAAAATATACATAATTATCCTTATATTTTTAGTATTAATAAATTTTATATGTGATAAAAAAATATATATTTCAATATTATGCCAATTTACAATTATAGAACTCAGTATTTTCCCAATCGACGAGATATCAATTTTTGTTTTCTAAAAACTTCTTGTGTCTTATGTCGACAAAGATTAACGAATCGACTATCAACTCATCTCTCAAATCGGATATCTATGATGAATTAATATATTTAGACTACTATAACCACAACCCTTCGTTTCTCTTTGGCGTAGTCGGGTAAAACGTCGGGCTATAAATTATTGTCGATGGATTAAGCGGAGCATTCGCTGACAAATCGACTATTTGTTAGGCTTCCAATTAGTCGAGCCAGCGTTCTAAAATCAAATGGAATTAATCGTAATGAAGCTCTGCTTTCATTCGTTTGTTTTTCCGGCTCATTGTTGTCGCCGCGTTCGTAAATAGTCCACAATAGTTTTATTTTAAAATGTTTTTTATACATAAATTATATATATCAGAACAATAACAATAAATTTGAACATGTAAATATAGTAAACTCGTCCTTATTATGAGGGTGATAATATGTTGATGATATATGTATACAATTGAGCCGTCGAACCTTTCATAATCAGTCATATAGACAGAATCAGACTTTCTGATATAACGTTGAAATGGATTTTTCTAGAGCCTCGAGACACGCAAATCACGCACGGCACAAAAAATATATAAACAATAATGATATGGCAAAAATTAAGTGTTAGGAATATTATTATTGTTGTTATTATTTTGTATCGTGCGTGATTTTTCTTTCTAATTCCGAGAATACAAACATTACAATTACTTTGGCAATGGGTTCTATGGTTCAGCTAGTAATCAACTATAGCAACGATTGAGAGCGCTCTAAGTATCGATTTACCTATTTTAAGCTAAGAAAGATACGATACGATAAACAGATAAATAGGTACTCTTTTACTCAAAAATTGTTATAAGGGCTTTTTATTTTCTATTTATTAAAAAAAATTGTTGTCTCACACGACTTTTTTCACACCGAATTTCTTCTGTTTTAAAGGTAAACAAACACTTAAATTATCATCCTCAAACACAGACTTTAGGTTATTCACACGTTTGTACCGTGCGGGAATCGACCCCGCGACATTCAGTACAGTAGCCAAACGCTCAACCACTACGAAAACCGACTCGTGTTATGTATATGCGTCGATACTTTATTACTAGTTTGCGAGGGATTTTATCTATGTATGAAAGTATACATATATACCTACAACATACACATGGTTTTTTTTTTTTTTTATTCACATTTTTTTTCTCTCTCTTTATTACGACGTTGTCTAACAGTTTGAGTATTTTAGTGACCTACTCAAATGTACCGTCTTTGGCATTGTTCGTCAGGTCATTGAGCTCCTTAGTAGTCCAAAGTTGAGCTTACAGACTAACTGACAAAGGCTTGCACTGACGGGACGGGTCTACTCAAATCTGTTTGGTCTTTCCTCAAAAGGCCATTTAAGACTAATCTACATAATCCTCATAAACGATTGTGAATATGTGTACTATGTAGGTTATTTTATTCGAGTTAAACATAATAAATTGTCTGGGTTTGAGTGCTTTTTGCGGCCTACCCAAAGGTCCTTACCTTGGTATTGTTCGTCAAATCGTTAAGCTCCTTGTTCTAAGTTGAGCTATACGTCATTTGACAAATGCTTGCACTGTATGGACAGGCCCACTCAAATCTGTGAGCATCTTTCGTCAAAAAATCGCCTCAGACTGAAACCTACACGGTTCCCATATAATTAAACCAGTGTAGATTGTATGGACTTTAAAAGAGACGGACCCCTGAGTTTGTTTCGGTGTTTCTTCTCAGGGTAGTCAGTTAGGAAACACCGGCCTCATCTAGTTAATATTTACGAAAAAAAAAAATGACGTGTAAAACTGTTATTTAATAACCAATTTGCAAAATAAAGATCATTTATCATTTAACAGTGCATTGACTTTAAATGAACGCATTGTTATCACCTGCATAACAGTCACTGACATCCGCAAATAATGGAAAGTGCGCTGTTAACAAACGGCAAGGCCCCGTATGCTTTCACGCACAATTGGAAACAACCCGTCGTAAATAATTAACTAATAGTCGGAAGTGTACTTTTCCCACACTGTATGGACAAGATAAAAGACAAGTTATCTGGTAGATATGGCTTTTTTTTTCTGGGTGAGAAAATCATCAAATGACTCGTCCCGCTGTGTGTGGAGCAGAAGGGAGTGTCAGACTTCTACTGACTAAAAACCCACCCAGTTCCTTCAGTTGCCCTTGAGTTTCGGGGCCGCGGTATCTCGTTATAAAATTCCCGCAACCCCGGTGGTAGGTATGACTGCCAATTGAAACATTATCTTTTTAAGTCCCGGACCTGCAGAATCAAAAACAAAGTAAAATAGTTCTGCTACAATTTACATGCCTTTACGTGTCGTTAACGTGTCAATTAACGTGTCTATAGAAAAAAAAGATATACGACTCTATGTAAGTAAATTGACAAAATATGTCAGTATTAGAATTTTCAAACGGGCAGGTATATTAATATTTTTATATTGCTAAAAAATATATTATATAAAGCTAGATTACCACTCACTCACTGACTCACTGACATAACTGTTCTCCCAGATGGTGGATGGGGAGGTGGGTATATTTTGACAGATTCGTAAACAAGTAACTCTCAAACCTACGGGAAAAGTGCCAAACCCCCCCTTTTCCCCCCCCTTCTCCCCCCCCCCTATCGTATCTCGGAAACTACGAGACCCGTATTTTTTTCTTTTTACGGATTCGTATAGAGGAGGCTCGGTAAAGTAAAAACCATTTTTCAAAGTCCCCCCCCCGCCCCCCTTCTCCCCCCCTTTAGGCGGATCTACGAATCTAAGAGACTTGGAACATTTTTTTTTTCAGATTCATTTAGAGGGGCAATGCTTTAGTCGAAATACTTGTGCAACCCCCCCCCCCCCCCCCATCAACCCCCCCCTCTTTTTTTTTTTTTTTTTCACAAGCACGCGAGGTGCTTGCACCTCGCGCAACACGCAAATACTTGATTTAGAGGGGCAATGCTTTAGTTTTTTTCACAAGCACGCGAGGTGCTTGCACCTCGCGCAACACGCAAATACTAGTTATATTATATAAAGCTAGATTACCACTCACTCACTGACATAATTGTTCTCCCAGATGGTGGATGGGGAGGTGGGTATATTTTGACAGATTCGTAAACAAGTAACTCTCAAACCTACGGGAAAAGTGCCAAACCTCCCCTTTTCCCCCCCCTTCTCCCCCTCCCTATCGTATCTCGGAAACTACGAGACCCGTATTTTTTGTTTTTTACGGATTCGTATAGAGGAGGCTCGGTAAAGTAAAAACAATTTTTCAAAGTCCCCCCCCCCGCCCCCCTTCTCCCCCCCTTTAGGCGGATCTCGGAATCTAAGAGACTTGGAACATTTTTTTTTTCAGATTCATTTAGAGGGGCAATGCTTTAGTCGAAATACTTGTGGAACCACCCCCCCCCCATCAACCCCCCCCCTCATTTTTTTTTTTTTTTTCACAAGCTCGCGAGGTGCTTGCACCTCGCGCAACACGCAAATACCAATTTCTTTTTTCACAAGCACGCGAGGTGCTTGCACCTCGCGCAACACGCAAATACTAAACCCCCCCCCCCATTTTTTTTTTCACAAGCACGCGAGGTGCTTGCACCTCGCGCAACACGCAAATACTAGTATTTTTATATTGCTAAAAAATATTGCCGACAGAATGACAGATCGTGACTTGAAACTTAAGTGTTATTCCAATAAAACGTACCTATCTGTTTTTTATTTAAAATAATATTGTTATTCCTTATATTTTTTTACACCTAATAAATTTAGTAGCACAACAACACGTTATTACATTGATTGGCGTTAATTACTTACGGATACACGCAACTTAAAAACAAGTCGCAGCTCTTTTAAAAGTTGATACTACAGCTCAAACGTATTAATGAATTAATGAATGGATATATTTTTTGTCAAAGAACGTATTCTTTGACAAAAAATATTTCCATTAATTAATTCTCGACGCTATGTTCGATTTTGTTTATGAATTTAAGTCAAATCAATTTAAAAATATATTTTTTGTTAAGCCTAATTGACGCTAATACAGGGTGCGTTGAACTTTCTGACTCACGATCACAAAAATAAAAGGCAATGTCAGTTAATTAAAAAAAAAACTTACAAAGTATATTGCTGTCACAAAAAATAAACTCTGTAAAATATTCTCAAGAGGATTTTCTTACAACGTTTTCTGCATTAGCATTTTATTATTAGAACGGCATCGAAATGCGTTACATTTTATATTAATTTCGAAGTTAAAATGCAGTATTTAAATTCTTCAATATCGGGCCGGAGTCTGCACAAAACGAGGGTTTATTATCGGCTGATTCGACGGATAAAATGAGTTATTACACATTAATAAATTTAATTGAATAGCAGTCGACAATTCAGTTTGCTGAATCGACGCTTAGTGTCACCTATTATGGATATAAATCCAGTAAACGATTTATTTATTGATAGTACAATGTTTAATGAAGCTCTGGATTGTGTGGTTGGTAATACTTTTGAGTTATGGTATTTTTAATACTTTTGTTTTATTCAATAATTTAGTCATGAATATCGCATTTATAGCATATTGGTACGAGTTTGATTTACGCACCGAGGGTTCCGTATACACTTACATGGGTATTTAAATTTTAAATTAAGAACGAACCACTTAGTTACGGTTTTCAGATTTCCTCGTTCACTCAATATACTGTAAGGCATTGTTTTTAATCAAATTTCATGATTGTAGGTTAACGGGAACTACTATAGGCTTGGATTCCTTTGTGAAATCGCTTAAAATGCGACAGCAATGTTCATATCTTTTGGTTGCGTTGATTTAAATCTTATATATTTTCACATCTAAAAGAGACCTTAAACATTATTTTTAAATTCAGTATACTTTCAGTTTGATATCTTTTCGCGTTTACATCTTCAGGCGGACAACAAAGTGATCCTGGTATCGTTCTTTCCTTTGATAGTAACCCAACTAGCACAAATGGGCTGCATTAGAGCTTTGGAGCGTATCCGATTATTACTTATGGTAATAGACGTAAGCGCTAGAGCGTCTACTGCAGACTTAAAGCAGCCGCTTTAGCGCTATTTGGGCGCCATTTTATGCAACCTAAAGTTCCATTTAACCTGCACAACGGTTGCATAAAGGTTCTTTAATAGCTATAACGATTTATTAACGCTATACTAAAGCTCTCGTAGCGCTACTTTTGAATGATTTTGAACTACTTTGAACGAATGAATTGATTATAGTTCTTTATTGTATATCTTCAGTTGACATTGTTTGTAATATTTTGGTAAAGTGTTTTCGTCGCCATCATGAAAATAAAACATAAAGAAGTAAATGTTTGTATTCTGTATTAGCAAGATATATAAAGATACTTAAAACGCTGTCCAGTTTACTGTAGATATATAAGATAATTTTCGAGTAATTTTAACGCGCTTTTATGAAATTTAAAAAATTAACAAAGGTTTTTTGAAATATTTTTATTTCTTTTACAGAATAAATTTTATTTCCGTATTTTTACGTGTCGATAACTTACTATTCGCAAGTGGCCGATTGTTTACGGGTATATTTAATGCACATTTAACTGAAAAACCAATGTATATCAACTCAATTTTGCAAGTGAATTATAAGTTTTCTTAAAAAATCATGGCGTCATTGTACTGTAGTCATAACCTGCAGTTTGAGCTCTAATAACTCCCTTTTGAGAATCATAGCGCTAATTTTCACCCTTCTAACGCTTCCAGTGATTTTTGTTCCCCTAGTGCAACTCACAGCCACAAAAAGCTCCTATTTTCCTGTTTTTGAGGTTATAAGATTAATTATTTGTATCCTTAAGTGTATTGTAAGGTGTACAATAAAGTATATAATAAATAAATAAATAAATAAATAAATAAGATCTAGTTACGTACTTATTCGTTTAGCATCCATTTTATTAAATGTTTTATAATAGTTACAAAAGCGGCTGTAAAATGGCGAATGGATTGAGCCTGCAAGGAATGACTATTGCTACTAAAGGCCTTAGTTACACTGATGATTTTTTTGTAACTATAGTATGCATAAGAGTTTCTATTATTTCTATAATGAAACTTATAGTAGTATAATAGTGGTTACTATAACTATAACCTATACAAGTTACAATGGAAACTACTATGCAGCTGTGAGTGGCAGAATGACCTTCGTAACTCTCATATAAAGGTGTAAGTGGTAAATGAGTTCTACCGTGGACTACTGTGAAGGCTAGGGTAGTATTTGATTCAGCTTATAGCACCTTAAGTAACTTTTATAACTATAGACGTTTACGGATGCAGATATTAAACTCTGAACTGCTTTTTGAACCCTTAAAGCGCTATTTTACAGCCCAAAGTAACAAAATAGGCTGCTATTTCCACTAATGTGCTCGTTGGGAAGGAACCCTAACAAATAGCACCCAGACGCAAAGTTGGACTAAAACTCTATCAGATTGATTGATTGTTTTAAATTCTAGGCTCTGTTTTCCATCACAGTGTTACAAGTACAATAAACGACTGGCTCGATAAAACCGGGGGTGAATTGTTTATGGTTACAACAGCCGTTGGTAACACAATACTTAGTTCACTGGAGCGTGGACGCATACAATATGATCTGAGGACAAAGCAACCTTTCAGGTTGTGCGTCTCAGGGCTGGCCTGGCCATGGTTATTCATATTTGTGGTTATTCAACCAGTTTTTTGCTGGCTAATGTGTGCAGGTTATTGTGATGTAACACCAAAGAGATTTCGATTCAGAGACGGAGACTGTATGTATTGTTTTGCTGGTTGAATTAAGTACTTACTAATGTGGGGATGAAAGAAAATCTCATTATGTTTACAGCACAATAGGGTAGTTTCCTAAAATATTTGATTTAGTCCGTCACGTAGCTTAACAAAAAACATTGGACACGTATTTTTTATTTTTTCACGTAATTGAAAAATTAAGACGATAGAGTGAGTTGAAATTTCGCGTGACGTCACACCTCGGTATAATTCTTAGCAAGGTGTGACGTCAGCAGCCCCTACTCCTGTACTTTGAAGCTTTCGATCTTTGTAATTTTTTCTTGACTTGAAAAAGCAAAAGATACGTGACCAAAATTTTTTGATAAACTACCTAATGGACTAAATAAAATAATTATTTTGTAATACAGGAAACTACCCTATTCCTAAGTAAATAGTTTCTGAGTACTATGCACTATGTGTATGTTGCGTCCGAAATGTATTTTTGAACAATCTTTTTGGTGTGGCAACATTCTATTGTCTTTTTGATGTTGACACTTGACATAACCTTACTCACTTGACAGATAGACTTCGACTCGGACCTGTTGAGTTAATTATAATTGGTAAAATATCGTTTGGAATCGCGTGTTGAAACCGATAATTGGGTCGCGAGTTAACTATTGTTTGAAGTTGTAATCCCCATTTGACGAAAACCCCGGGATATTTTGGGATTTATCGCCGGGTTGTTGCCACCTCGTGGCACGCGCATTTGTTGGAAAAAAGTAGTGATAAATAGCTTCAATCCGGTGCGAGTTTGTGCTGTGATGCTGATCTGAACCACGCCATCTGGAGACTGACGCCTTGTGACCGTTCAGAACACTTGACTTACATCACACTTTCAATTACTCACCTCATTTACATACATACCACACTTGGGCGTGACCTAGGGAGGTCGAAGTTGGCGGACCCAGCGCAGAAGGTAAGTGGTACCGATAAGTTATTTGTATATATGGTTGTAGGCCGAGGAGCCTGTAGTTTAGCCTTTTGTAAGTTTATTGTTGTTTGAAGAGCAACGTTAAGCTCCACGTACCGTGGACAGTTTCAGACACACCAGTATCGTTGCACTGGCTTCTTGAAGTCCCTAACAACCTTTATGGCAGATAGTTGTCTTAAATCTGGCTATTTGAGTTTATAATTGTGTAAATCCATTGATGATACAGGAGTAAGTAGATGTGGGATAATGTTACTTTTTTAAGGAAATTTCACAGGCGGAGGAGTATGCAATTTGGCACGGTTAAAGTTTGATTATGGTGAAGGAGCGCAGAAAGCTAATATTTTTATATTTAAATACACAATGTTTGAATTTCAACCACTGGGCGGACACTGGTTGTTATTATATTATTTAGTGCTATCTTAAAATCAACGGACATTCCCCATTAATCTTACTAGCATGCTATGTCCCATATTTACCATGCATAAATTCGGCACTTACCTAACCGTCACTTCACCGCGACCTAAGGCAGGGCTCGTAAAATATCTGAATATTCATCGTGTTCCAACCCAGTCGTTTACCTTGCAGATCGTAGGCCAGAAACCATGTCCACCATAATTGCTACTGCTCCTGCTTTAAGCTATTATGTTCTACACATTTTAGCCCGAAAACTGTAGTATTTACGTGAACACAAAATTGGTATCAAAATCATCTCATCTGATGCCGGAAAACGCTTTCAGTCTTTTTCCCAGAAAATAGGACTGCCACCTCTGCGGTGTGCATATTTCGAAATATCTGAATATTCCAACAGCTTGATACACACTGTTGAATAATGAACGGGCTCCAAATATCATAAATTGATGTAGCTCAACACTCTAGGGAATATGCCTTTGAGTATGAATAAGACTAGGCTCAGACCTGTATGATAGTGTATATTAACATTTTTAGTGTCAAATTATATGAAAATCTAAGCGTTGGTTATTAGTTTAAATATACATTTCCTCAATATATAGTAACATTTTGAGGGAATATAAGATAATAAACTATATTACAATATATTTACTCATGATATATCCTGTCATCTGTTTATAGATGATTGGTTACATTAACCGTCGATCAAAACTACCAAATAAAGACCATAGTTGGCGGGCCTTTGCATGAGTGCACCAAAATGTCGGCAAATAGGAAGGATGGCGGTATAGTGAGGCGAGCTACATCCGCCACTAAGCATTTACTACCTGTCGACCACGACCACTCTGGCAAGAGTGATACGACTGAGAAGAATAAAAGACTACGCATTAAAATTCTCTATAGAAGATTTGAATCAGGAACCTGTTCATCAGTGTTTAAAGTAACCTAAAGTTTAAAAAAAAACGACTCGGACTACGTACTTACGGACTACGTACGTCCAACATGTTGAGCTCGCAACTCAAGCTCCCCCAAGCACCTCTTAGTACCTTGTACCATTCATACTGCAAAGCCCTAGCCCCTCTCAAGTCTAGGTTGATGAGAAGCAGCTATTTTTCGGTACAGTTTAGATACCATGAAGCCTCTGTATTTAGTTGCGGCATGCGGCAGCCCTGTACATGTTACACCGGCCGGCCTCCGAATGTGCCGCAAATTGATTTCCCCTCTTTATCTCAAGACTAGTGCTGGAACTCGGTTTAAGCTGTACCGACTTGTAATTTGGTCTTATATTTGGAGAATCTTCACAAGCCACCGGTCACCAATATTACTTTATAAGATCGGTGATCGTTGGACTGTGAAGATAAGTAATACTCCTTCTGTTTGTTACAATGTCCGCCATTTTCATGTCAAATCATTATTTTATCTAATTTTATTTAGGGACTTTTATTAAACATTATGTCAGCCCCATCGTAACCTTTTACATTAATTGAATTACATAAACATTATTAGTATATATCTAATAATTACTGAATAGTTAATGAATTAGAATTATTCGTGTAAGATCATAATAACATATTACACTATTGTGAACCCACTCCAGACACAAGCATATTATTATTTAGCTTAGTTGGAGGGATTAACAAGATTGCTAGTAATGTGAATTCTATCCATATTGCCAAATGCCAGTTCTCCTTCTATTAAAAAAAAAAAACATGGTTCAACTTTTTAATAACCTCCGAAGACGGTACAGATAAGATGGATTGGATTATGCCTACATCAGGGTCAAATCTTGCAACTGAATTTGAGTTTTGTTTGTATGTTTGCAGTAATCGATAAAATTTTGCATATGCGTTTAATTCGGATGACAATATAGCGGACCGCCCACGATGGCGAATTAGTTATTTTATGTGCACTGCCATGATACGTGCATCAAATGAAAGAGTATGCTGAGAAAAATACGAAAATAATAAATAATGCTTGTTTCGTTTAAATATACTTTTACTTTTAATTTTTAACAATAAACTGCCCAAGTAAATAGGTTCTCATCCGCAGTCTAGATTAAGTAGAGAAAGTTCTAGTAACTATTCTAAATTCACAATCATAGTTCAGTGTCCAAGTTATTGTTCCGTAACTTTATCTAGGATTGTTGAAATGTTCTGCGAAGTGAAACAGTTGCATTATGGTCTGTAGTTCCAGAAATGAACCATATGGCTTGTTAGGGGCTTTCCCCAATATTTAGACATTTAACAGTGCTTGTGCGTGGCAGTTAGAGGCTTATCATAATACTATCTGCCCGCTTATCGGCCACCTGCTTTTTAAACTTTAATATATGTAGCTATATACTACTACTAATAAAAAAATATAAGATGCCAAGGTGCCAGCTAGCCTGCATTAACCATGGAGCGGCTGCTTAACAAACAAAAAATTTGAAGATGCCATTGACTATGCGATCTCCACAAGCCAGTAAAAAGCTAACACGATACCCTTAGGCGAAACTTGTATCACATTTTTCTCCACGAACCACCCCTTAATGAGAGTCAAAGGTGTACAGATGATAACCGACAGATCAACGTGCTTTTCGATGCATGAAAGGATCTCGATATTCTAGGGCATCCAATCCCGCAGTCTGAATTTAATCTCGGTATTTACGGGACTACGAATTTTCAATCCCGCGGGATGTCGGTATTTGCGGGATCCCGCATATTGAAAATATTCACATTTATATAAGGCAAATAAAACAATGAATTAATCAACTAACTCCACGTTTATTTACGTATTACTATTAGTATGAGATCAATCAAATTACACCGTTTATTTATCACAAAAAAAACAATGAATTAATCTACTAACTCCACATTTATTCCAATATTACTACTAGTATGAGATCAATCAAATTACACCGTTTGTTTATCACAAAAAACAATGAATTAATCAACTAACTCCACTCCACCACTCCACACCCACAGTATGAGATCAATCGAATTACACCGTTTTTCTTCGCAAAAAACAGTAACAAATACTGAATAAAAACTTTACTGATATTTTAGGCTACATACTTAGGGTAGCCTAAGTATGTAGCCTAAAATATCAGTAAAGTTGATCACTGACTGAAATTCGGCTATATTAGGCTACACAAGCTGTGAAAAACGCGTTGTTTGCAACACTGTCGGCCGCCTGTCACCGATCAATCGCGCTCGCGAGAGGTCGTATGCATGCTTTTCAGTCCCACAAATCCAGCGGATCCCACGCCCGTAATCCCGCATCATGCGGGATTGTAAAACGACGCGGGATCCCGCAATACCGAGATCTCGGTATTCCGGGATTGGACGCCCTACGATATTCGGTAATAAGGTATTCTTCCATAGACTGTCACCGCCAAATCCTATTTATGGACCAATCTTTGCAAGCTGTGCTTAACTTTGATGATAGATTCGTGCGGCTGTAATTATTCAAACAAAAACTATCTTCTGTAAATATTGTTCGGGTTACATTATGTCTGTGCCGCAAACAAGGGAAGTATTTTCTTACGTTGATGAGCTGGTCTGCAATACCTACCAATGTTATAAAGAATAAATCTTTGATTTTTCGTTGGCATAGATAAACTTAAACACTAATGGACCATTTTCGAAAATTCTTTCATTGTGTAGCTTAATATTGGTGAAACATTTTCAAAAATGTTCCAATAGCTTTTGAGTTCAGTTGTGATCAGCGAGTAACATAGACTTATTTTATTTTGTTGAAAAAACCTTTTCACGCCAGTGAAGCCACGTATAAATATACCTATATGTACTTAGTCCTAACGATAAAGAAATACGATAATTATAATTACTAAATATGAATAACTATGAATATTCTTTCCCAAGGATTCGTATTGTAGATTTTGATGTCCGTTATAGTAACGAAGGCAATTAGAACAGTCAATAGCAAGTTTATAATTGAATTGAAAACTAAACTGATGGAAAGTGAAGTTGTGTAAACAGGCAATTTGACAATAAGATAGCGCCTTTATTATAATTAAAGTTTAATTAAAGTTCGTCTTTCAAGATAAGACACGCTAAACTGCCGTAACCAGATTGAAAGTAGAAATCGAAATTGGGTTTGTTGTTTTTGGTCACAGAATGAGAGATGGGATTTTTTTTCATATTTTTAAGGTTTAATGATAATCTTTTCATAACAATAATCAGCTTATAACATTCCCATTTTATCAACTACATGGGTTGGACCCAATGCGGATTGGTAGATGTTACATAATTTCGATTTTTCGGTCCCTTATGATGATTTTCTTAGCCATTTTGAGAGTAGCTTTGATGATTTAAATTACATAAAGTAATTTGCCTGTCTGAGTTGGAACCAATGATCTAACTCGTAAGTTGGAATTATTACAAACCAACGCAGTTTTCTGTTTTACAACAGTGATTTCTTTAAATGGTTCAATATAAACAATATTGTTGATTAAAATACAAAAGGATTCAAATATATCTCTGTTTAACTAAATTCATCTCTAAAATTTGTTTTTCTGCAAAGTAGTAATTAGAATTAACATACTGATAATTGATCAATCATTCAAAAAATCAAATGTTTCAGACAGAGTTATATTAAGCGGCGCGAGGGAGAGGCAACTCTCTTTCTCGCGCCCCAGCTGCCGCAAGAGACGCCACTATATTCACCACTATGTTGGTATGTCGGTATTGGCAGGCCAAGTCATGTTGATTTTCCTAAAGCAATCATTTTGGATGATATCAACCGTCATTTTACTACCACTTGTAATTTGGACCCCCTTATTTTATCTCAGACGGTTGATTTTGTCACTAGTTTGCCTGGTCCAATCATTGAACCATTTAAGTTTTCACCAGCCACCTTGGAAGAAATTAAAAAGATTATCCTGTCCATTAAATCCAAAGCTGTAGGCCATGATAACATCAGTCGTGGTATGGTTACCTTGATCCTTGACTGTCTTCTCCCGCCAATTACCCATATCATTAACTTCTCCTTAGATTCCGGGCAATTTCCGTCCTTATGGCGTATGGCCTATGTCCGTCCACTTCCTAAAATATCGAATCCTTCCCTGTCTAATCATTTTTGACCTATATCCATTCTCCCTTTCCTGTCAAAAGTGCTCGAGGCCTGTGTTCACAAGCAGTTTTCTGCGTTTGTTTACCGCAATAACCTTGTAAGCCCATTCCAGTCTGGATTCAGACCCGGGCACAGTACATCCTCTGCTCTTCTTAAAGTGACTGGTGACATTAGAGAAGCTATGGAGGATACTAAAGTTACTGTATTAGTATTAATTGATTTCTCCAATGCCTTTAACGCGGTCAGTCACGATATACTCCTTGCTATCCTCTCCCATCTTATGGTTTCTTCCGAGGCGCTGGAATGGTTCTCTTCTTATCTTCGGGGACGTCAGCAGTCGGTACGCGTTGATGAGAGATCTTCGAGTTGGCGTGGCCTGGATGCTGGTGTTCCACAAGGCGGTATTCTTTCTCCATTATTATTCTCTGTCTTCATTAACTTTATTACTCACTGTCTTCGGTGTTCGTATCATCTTTATGCCGATGATCTTCAATTATATACAGCTGTGCGGGTAGAAGGTTTGTCACACGCTATAGGGGTTGTAAACCGGGATTTGGAGGCTATCAATGACTGGTCTGATAGATTTGGAGTGTCAGTAAACCCCTCAAAATGTCAGGCCATCGTTATTGGTAGTTCACGTATGATGGGTAGAGTGGCGGCTATCTCTCTACCTCCTATTATTTTTAATGGTGTCGTCATTCCCATTAGCCCCAGCGTAAAAGATCTCGGTTTGCATCTTGACTCGACACTTGGTTGGCAAAGTCAAGTATCTAGTGTCAGCCAAAGGGCCAATGGCACTTTGCGTTCTTTGTATCGTCTGAGGAACTTTTTGCCTGTTAAAACAAAGACTATGCTTGTGCAGACTTTAATTTTCCCTTTGATTGACTATGGTGACGTGTGCTACTACGACCTGAATGCGGTCTTGCTGGATAAGCTTGACCGTATTCTTAATAACTGCATTCGGTTCATATTTAACTTAAGGAAATATGACCATGTCTCAAGTTTCAGGTCTGAGCTTAAATGGATGACCATTCGTCAGAGGAGAAGTTTGCGCGCTTTGACAACGCTTTTCTCACTACTCAACTCTCCCAGCCCACCTTCTTATCTATTATCTCACTTTCAATTTCTATGTTCTTCACACAATAAGAATCTACGTTCATCCAATAATCTTCTCTTACTCTGTCCTTCTCATACTTCTGACTTTGTTCATTCTTCTTTTCATATCCAGTCGATTCTCCTCTGGAATGCGCTTCCTCTCGAGATCAGGACGGCTGACAATCGCTACGCATTTAAAAAGAAATTGCGGATCCACTTTCTTCACCAATAAGCAGAATTTCCATATTTAATTTTCATTTGCTTCTTAAGTATATATGTATGTATATGTATTTATATAAGTATTTATTCATATATATTATTTATGTTGATTTCTATTTTATGATATTTCGATTTTATGATATTAGGTTTTTTTGTTTTATCACTATTATCTATTATAATTATTTTTCCAATATAATTTTCACGTACATATTGCACCTTCCACTCTATCTCTTCACCACTCATGGTTGACTGGTAGAGAATGCCTACGGCATTAAGTCCGCCTTTGTACCTATGTGCATGAAGTGTAAATAAATAAATAAATAAAGAGCTGTCAGCACCAGTGACGGGGCCCCATAGGGCCATTGCCTGCTGGGGTTTCGAGAATGTTCCAACGAGATACCGCGGCCCCAGAACTTAAGGTCAGCTGAAGGAAGAGGGTGGATTTTTAGTCAGTAGAAGTCTGACACTTCCTTCCACTTAATCCAGAGCAGGACAAGTCATTCGATGATTTTCCCACACAGAAAAAGAAAAAAGTGAAAATTTAATTTAAATGAGAGTTTGGTCCTAAAATTATAATGGAGAGCTGCACATATGTAAGTGCACATATAAGGCTCCAGACAAGTCCCTAGTCAGTGCGCCTCAAAGAGCAGGCAGCACTAATGACGGGGCTTAATAAGGCCGGGGTTGCGGGAATAATCTAACGAGATACGTCCCCGGTCCCATAACCCAAGGAAAACTGAAGGAACAGGGTAGGATTTTATTCAATAGAACTCTGACACTCCCTTCCGCTCCACCCAGAGCGGTATATCCATAAATTAATAAAGGTAATTCCATTATTTTTCGTGACTTCCTGTCAGAAGTAGCATCAGGAAGACGATTGCCAAAACGTCGACGGTAAATAGTTTGACAAACGCTGTCAAAATGACACGTGAATACGTGATCAATCCCCTAAAAGCTGTCCTACGTCGTCGCTTAGTGTTCGTGAAACTGTATATATGTGAAAGAAGGTTTTATATTATATAAATAAATACTCGCAGAAGTCATCTTTTAGAATATAAAATTGTCTATTTAATGTCTTCGTTAATGAGTGTTTACTTTTAATCTGAACTTCAAAATTCAGTAACGCTTGTCAACTTCGATCTGTGGATGAGTGACACCTCAATATAGGGCTTCCAATCCCACAGCCTGAATTTAATCTCGGTATTTGTGGGACTACGAATTTTCAACCCACGGGATCTCGGTATTTGCGGGATCCCGCATTTTGAAAATATTCACATTTATATAAGGCAAATAAAACAATGAATTAATCAACTAAATCCACATTTATTTACGTATTACTATTAGTATGAGATCAATCAAATTACACCGTTTATTTATCAGAAAAATACAATAAATTAATCTACTAACTCCACATTTACTTATGTATTACTACTATAGTATGAGATCAATGAAATTACACCGTTTATTTATCACAAAAAACAATGAATCAATCAACTAACTCCACATTTAGTTACGTATATCAATCAAATTACACCGTTTATTCTTCACAAAAACAGTAACAAATACTGAATAAAAAACTTTACTGATATTTTAGGCTACATACTTTGGTTACCACGGATTGAAATTTGGCTATATTAGGCTACTTAAGCCGTGATAAACGGGCGACATCGCCCCCCGCGTTGTTTGTAACACTGCCGGCTACCAGTCACCGAGCGATCGCGCTCGCGAGAGGTCACATGCATGCCTTTTTTCAGTCCCGTAAATCCCGCGGGTCTCGCGCCCGTAATCCCGCATCACGCGGGGTTGGAAAATGATGCAGGATCCCGCAATACCGAGATCTCGGTATTGCGGGATCCCGCATCATTTTCCATAGGGGATTTCAAGCCCTATCTCAATAATATGTTATATTTCGGTATTTAGATAGTGACAAATGTTGATAGAATGCCACTTTTTCTATAGCATAGCCTTTTTATAGGATTAGGATACACCTAGCCAAGTCTAGTGTATTTCTTTTACCGCAAAAACTAAACCGGTATTTGGTGAGAGTTTTAAAACAAAAATATATTCATAAAACACACTTTCGTTTTTTAAATATATATGTATAGTATGTAGTTTTATCATTAACGCTGCGCTTCAGTTGGTGTGTCTCAGGTTTTAAAATCGTAGGTTGCAAGTAAAAAATAAACTATATCATAAAAACATTCGCAGATTTTTTTTTTTATCAAGAGGCTCTATTTACTTTTAATTAAATATCCCGAGTTTTGTGGATACAATGACAGTAGGAAAACTTCTTTAGGGATTCCTAGAACCTGGTTCATAATAACGCCGCAAGCAAGGATTCCTAAGAAATTGATTAGGTACAAGGACTTGTTATCTTTTACTGACTTTTTCCCTTTTTTATTCTATTAGCAAGATTGGAATCCATACTAATATTATAAACGCGAAAGTAACTCTGTCTGTCTGTATGTTACCTTTTCACGCCTAAACCGCTGAACCGATTTAGATGAATTTTGGCATGGGAATAGTTTAAGACCCTGGGAAGGACACAGGATAGTTTTTATCCCGGAATTCCCACGGGAACGGGAATTACGCGGGAAAACCTCCCACGCGAACGAAGTCGCGGGCAAAAGCTAGTTGTGTTATAAATGATATAAGTATTTTTAGGACTATATTATCAACATCTGCTTGGCCTTTCCCAACTAAGTTAGAGTGAGCTTCCAGTCTCATCGTATCTGAACAAATCTGGATGATTTTTGTCACAGAGATGCATTATAGTCTGGAACAACACATAGGCTATTGTTAACATCGGGAAAATGCACAAATTTCCCACGCAAATGAAATCGCGAGCATCATCTAGCTTGACATAAATTGTTTTTGATGCTAGATAAAACAAATCGTCTCTTCTCTCAATATTAAATGAAAACCATCCCAATCCAATCCACTAAATATAATTCAAAACCATTTAGAAAATACATAACCAATACAATAAGTTGTAGAAACAATCAAGCTAAGTGTTTCCGATGACAAGAGAAGAACTAAGATAAATTCTATTTACGCTAGATTTGAGCTGCAATCCGCTCGGCTGAGCTAAACCAACGAACTGAGAGGTATAAGGTATTTTATGAACAATATCGAGTTTGAGAGTTGAGTCTGACTTATATAGGTACTTGGTGAACAATATATCCTCTGTACTTATTCTCCTTATTTATGCATCTGATCTGCATAAAGAGGTCTGCAATGTTTGTCCCTGACGATTTCTCTAGTCTTAGAAAACACCGCCTTCTGGCTGTTCATACTAGCCGTACAGTTCCACACTCCAAGTCGCCTATTCCTCGAACTTTAGCCGCTATTAACGCTCTCTTGGACTCATCAGCAGATTTGGATATGTTTGCGGATGAAAGGAAGCTAATATTGTCGGAAAGTTTTTATTTTTTGTGAGAAAAATGCATGAACGTGTTGAATAAATTATATAAAATAGAGTAAGTGGTTTCGGCCGTTATATAAAAATAAATAAATTAATCATCTTTACTTAATTTCCCAGCATTATTTCATTATAATATAAGCTTAAATGAGTTTGATGACACGGTTGGCGCAGTGGTTGAGGCTATTGGTTACGCAGCGTGTTGCGGATTCGATTTCCGCACCGCAACAAATGTTTGTATGGCCTGCAAAAAGTGGTTCCCGGTCTGAATGCTTATAAAAATGCACTCACGAATCACGATACAGAGGAAATTTATAGTGTGGGGGATTTTTGTTTAAGTACCCATAGATTACTTTTTGTATGGTTTTTACAAATAATAACCAAGAAGCTAATAAAATAGAAGCTTTAAGCATTAAATAATCTTATTATTACTTTACGTTTTGATTAGCATATTTTTAATTCAAAAGATAGAATTCAATTCAATTCTATAGAAAATTATGTATTTAGATTAGATGAAGGAATTCAGACTAATATTATTAATGAGTGCGATTGTTTAGTAATCCTTCTTTCACGTCATAACGGAGCAACGGATCGATGTAATTTATGGTGTAGAGATAGTTGAGTGGCGGGAGAGTGGCTACATTTTTCGCAGAAAAAAGAAATTTTGAATGAGCGCGGCCACGCGGTTCAGCAAGTTTTGTATCATTTGTCTCTGGACATTAGGAAGAACCACTTTCTAACACACAAATAACCAAATGTAAGAAGAGGCGTGGCATACAAGTACCGCTAAATCCATGTTATCTTATAATGTCAACACAACAATGGTACACTATTAAAACCGTGACAGGTGGTCTTGTTTTAATATGTGGGTTAGTATAACAACATGTACCCGCATTATTATTCTTTTCCATCGTAACGTTTCTATTGCCAAAAATAAAAGATAAAAACACACTAACCCCTATAAATCTGCCTACACGGATCCGTAACAGATGTTAACAGAATCATAAAGAGAACAAAAACCCTGTCCGCTACAAAGGAACGCCATAAAACAATATAGAAACAAAAATGGATGCAGTATCGGCGTATACCTATTGGGCAGTCTATTTGTACAGTCAGTGACAAAACATAGGAATCATCTTATAATCGAAAAGAAAACTAAACGATTAATTTATCATTCGATTAGCCTTTTCTCAACTAACCAGCGACCAGTGCTGGGTGTCTTTCACCCAGCAAATGCTGAGTTGGTAACCCTTTCGGTGTAGACATGCTCAGCGAAATTCTTAGTGTTATTTTTTATGTTTTTTTTTATTTATTTAAAATAGGTTCGCGTTTGACCACCATCTCACCTGATGGTAAGTGATGATGTGGTCGAAGATGGAGCACGCTTACCTAAAAGTAACCTATTCACTCTTGACTTAAAGACAGGTTATAGCTATCGGGAAACACAGACTCCGGCAGGGAATGTTTGTAATTTTCTGTTGTTTGTTGTTGTGTGTGTTTATCACCGAATAAATGGTTTTCAATTTCAACTATTTTGGGGTCGGCTTCCAGTCTGAGTACCACGTGTTTTACATGGAGCGACGGCTTATTTGAACCTCCTCAACACGGTAGCTGAATAACGCGATACTGCTAGGCAAGACCAGTGTCAGATTTATTGGCTTCTGACTATTCTTAACTACTAATAAGATGTACAAATGACAACCGGGACCAACGTTTTAATGTACTTTCCGAGGCACGCAGGAATCTTAATAAGTACTTAAAATATTTAGAAGTACGTTCCTCACAATAGTACATTGTTCACAGAGAAGAAAGAAACCGATTACCGTCGAGGGTGTCCTTTGAAGCCCGTGCCGTAGGCGAGGGCTTTAAAGCACCCGAGATCGGGAATCGCACTTTCTCTCGAGTGATACATAGTGCTTTATACTACACCTACGAGGAAAATAAAAAACTAAATCTTTACTAATTGAAATTTATATTGAAATTGTTGCAGTTAGTGAAGCTTAATGTAACACTGTTTTCACAAATGGCGCCAATGGCGTCTGCAATTTTCACATGTTCTTTTTTCAAATTTTTTATCCTGCCGCCGCAGGGTCGCACTGCCAGGCCGACACCATCCAACACACAGCTAGTGGCCAGTGTCATTTTGCGAACTTGGAGATAAAAACTCACTGTAAAAACTTTTTGGCTTTTGATATTTAGGTTACCGGCGCATAGTCTTACCCAAAATTAAAAAAGAAAAACCACGTAAGAAATGGATTTTCATACACTTTTCTCTCCCGCTCAGATGCGTTTTCTCCCCGCATATTTGTTCGATATGCAATGACGTACTTTCTACTGTAAATTTGATAAAGTATCAAGGTACTTTCCAAGCAGGTGTAGTATAAATGTTATTTTACGATTTAATTTTTTCATTTTAGAATAATGTTAATCTGATACTTTATCAAATCAATTAAAAAGGTATCTACCGGATCGTTGTTCACAAGGCAGATGTTTCAAATAACACGAGCTTACACGTCGGCCAATGAGACACAAACAATTATATACGTATTACCTATTGTTGTTACTTGCAACGCTCATTGATTTTAATACGCCAGTGTTTTAAAAAGTTATCTATAGTTTTGCTGCTCACTGTACCTTTGTGTGTGTCATAGGTTTGTCTTCCCGTCAGCAATACAGGGCCCTGTGGGAGACACCGTTCGAAATTGAAAACTGAACGAATCGTACTTGTCGCATGTCAGGAAAATTGCACATGCAAGGCATTTTGTGAACGTGCCTTAGGCTACAAGGCACATGTGATTGTAAGTACGTGCGTAGGTTTATGCTTTTATGTCGGTTTATAGGTCTGAGTGAGTTCTAAGGATCGGTTGAGGTTAGCATAAGAATTTCACTAACTATAGAGATCTATTATTAACTCTCTGTAAGTGTTTAGTTTGGTTTATCTTGTAGGTTGAGGATTTGTATAAAGAAATAATGGAACACGAATAGATAGATAGATTAATTATTTACATAACTTATAACAACTGTATTGCAGGTGTTACTGTATTCCTCTTAAAATATTGTGTCAATATTATTACATCACACAGAAAACATTAGAAAAGAAATAATACAAAAAGAACATAGGTATATATAATATAAAGGGTAAAAATAAAGTCAAAAAACGGAACCTAAAATGATTTCTAGTACAGGTGCTAACACTGTTAGAACTGCAATTTTAAATGAAACAAGGTCGTTCATTGACCTATATAGACAGACAGAATGCGCATTTTTTGAACGTCACAAATTGGCCCGTCTGATAGAAACAAACATGCCACGCTGTGTGCCATCGGCTATTTCCGGGAGCGGTCGTGTGTATGAGAGATAAGAAATATCGTGTGTCTTGTACGGTAAACTTTTGGAGATAATTTTTTGGGGGAAAAACCATACGATCACTCCACCCGCTCTGTCCGGAGCAGATAGGAGTGTCAGACTTCTAATGACTAAAAACCTATTCCGTTCTTTCGATTGCTCTTTTAGAACATTACTGCAACCCTGCAGGCAATGGCCCTATTTTAAACTTAACTTATTTAAAGCGTCAATAGCCTAATGTCTAAGATGTCGGACTTGTGATCGAGAGGTCTCAGGTTCAAACGCAATCCATTACACTATTGAACTCACTCCAGACACAAACATATTTAGCATAGTTCTACAACTATGCTAAATGCTTGTGTCTTGGGTTAACAAAATTGCTAGTAATATGAATTCTAAGCACATTGCTGGTTTTCTTTAAAACGTTTACTGCAACATCTGTTAAAGTCAAGAGTGATTAGCTTACTTTCAGGTAAGCGTGCTTCATCTTCGACCACATTAACCGCTTACCGTCAGCTGAGATGGTGATTAAACGCAAACCTATTATGAATTAACAAAAAAAAAAACATACAAGGAACAGGCAACACAAAGCTGAAAGAACCACAATGACAACTGTAACACGTTTTCAACCTTCAGTTGGTGAATTTGTGTTAACGTTTAGAGACCGTCCCGTTTGACCGAACGGTTGCGGACTTTTTGTTAGCAAAGCTGCTCTACGGTTTTTTCGCCAAATGCGAATGTTAGACGATATGACATGGTACAAGGAAATTGGCTGAGATGTCATTTGGTGTGTCTAGTCTATTGGTCACAATGTGAATGGCCGTTGTTGTGGTCTTGTGGAGACTTACTGAAATGGAATGCAATAGAAATACACGACCTTTTTTTCTTTTTGTAACTCTCCTTTATTGATGCAAATGAGAATACCGAAGATGTTCCCGCCAGCTTGGATCATTTTCTTCAACAATTCATCTACATATATTTATAAATTATAAATACACTTGAAGTGTCTATCTGTGATTTCAAAATAACTTCGTTTTCTCCATTGATTATAGTTATTTACACGATTCTTAAACACAAACAAACTTTTTAAAATTTTTGTTTATCTGGCTCTGGAACGGCTGAACAAATTTTCGTGGAATCTTTCAATAAAAGAAAGAGAAGCTATATGGCAACTATATAAGTTGCCATATAGCTTCTCTGCTCTCTGCATATAGCTACTTACTATCCCAGAATGCTAAAGGACATCAGGATTTATGCTGAAAAAGCTTCCCAAACGATCGAAATCACAAGTAGTTACAGCTATATTAATTGCCGATTTAATTGATAGATGTTGTATTGATTGCAGAAGTAAATCCAATATGATCAATGATCATATTGGATTTACTTCTGCAAATCAATGATCTAGATATGTCATTTAAGCCCCTTAGTTTTTAATGAAAGGAGCTAAATTCAAGGAATACTGCAATTTCAGTAGTTTACATGCTACTATCCATATTTACGACTTTTCAACGACAACTAGCTAAAAACAAGTCGCTTGAATGGTGGCCGACGAGTTTTTTTTTTTTTGTGTGTGGCATCTCGCAGGTCAACCTCTGAGGTTGTCGGCTGCTTAACCGGGCTTGCCTGTGGTTGCCTTAATTAATAAATTAATTAAAGCCTCCAGCCAGGGCTTATTAAAAACTTACAAACTAGGCGACTACACGCTAAGGGCACCCCTTGTGGGGTACGGACCTCGGCTTAGGGCGTCGCAGGGGAGGGCAGCTAGGGACAGGCTGGATCATATCATTATTATGATTAATAAGGGAATTTAAAGCTACTGGCTCAGCGTCGCGGGCTGGCTCTGGCAAGGGTCGGGGTGGACTATTACGGGGACGTCGCGGCGGGCCTCGGCGGCGAGGACGGAAGGACGGTCGGTTTTTGTGTTTGTGTGCCACTGTACTTGTTTCCCTACGGCTCTCTTGGAGCAGGGTGATTGCGTCATCGGGAGTGACTAGGGTATGCCTTGGTCGGCGAATCTTAGAGATACGCGAGGGTTCGTATTGGGCGGCCGATACGATAAGGGGATTCCTATGTTGGATTGCAGTATCAAAGAAACGCTTGGAGACACGTTTCATGAACTGTTGGATGGTGGGCATCTTGAGGTCTACGTGAAGAAGCTCATTTCGAACATAAAAGGGGGCTCCCGTGACTCTACGGAGGAATCGGTTTTGAAGGGTCTGCATCTTGTGGAGGAGGTAGGGCTTTGCGTGTGCGAAAACAACACAGGCGTAGGTCATGATGGGACGGATGACCGCGGTGAAAATACGCAGCTTGCACCTGAGTGATAACTTGCTGCGGGAGCTAAGAATGAAGTGGAGCCTACCTAGAGCGAAAGCGGCGCGCGAACGTGCCTGCTTTATGTGCTCAGCGAAGGAAAGGTGTTTATCGAGGACCACGCCTAAGTATTTGGCTTGCTTTTCCCAGGGGATCGGCTTGCCGTACATGGTAATCGGACGGGGTGGCCGACGGGCTTAAACGAAAAAGCTTTTACTTCGAAATGTTGGCACCTAGCCATCAGCCCATCACCCCCCACCCTCCACTGATCCGTAATTACGTTCTATTTACACACACAGCAAAACCAGCAATTAGAATAAACAACAGCAAAATAAAATGTTGTTTTTTAAACAAAACAAGCGTCGGACGACGCGGGCGGAGGTAAATCGCGTTTCAATGTAAACGAATTTTACTTTATGAAAAAAAAAGTTGATTCTCTTTGAATTTTGTAGAAGTGAGTTGTTCGTAACAGATTTATGTACCTATATGGACTTTTGTTTAAGTTATTTTTTTAGAATTGAATTAATGAAACGGCTCTTTACGGTGTTTCATCAGAACTTTTGATGAGGTAGGTATATTTTTAAATTGTTCGGAATTGTAATTGCATTTTGATTAAACTTGATACGTATACGCAAGATAATAATTGAAATATATAATAAGTCAATATCTGTTCAGTGATTTTATCCGATCTCTGTTTGTTTTTAATTCATCTTCGAACTTGAGTTTGACATTTTAAACAGTCGTTATCACCCATATCTATATACATATGTACCTACCTGTACCTGTATAAAAACCGATTACCATGTGTTAGTCCAGCATAAACCCGAAAATGACTTGAACGGCTTTGAATAATTTATTTTTTCACCGCGGCTCTGGGTTTGGGTAAAGTGTTCTAAACAAATTAATTTTAGTTGGGACTAAGTTCACCGGGTAATTTAGTCACTGATAAAGTAAAACTTTGCCTATAACCGAAGTACTCTTCGGTGAATAACTTCAGCATAAACTTTGCATTTGTGTTTTATACGAAAGATTTAACTTTCATACCAGCATATCGTGACCTCAACCTCACAATTTATATATCAGTTAAGTTGATACCAATAGTGTACAAAAGGGTAAAGACGCGCACAATTCTAGGTGTAAGAAGTACATACAGAATACGCAACACACCACTACGCTCTTATACCCAGTACCTATAATCGACGATACTGGAATTCCCAGCCTGATACTGTATTTTCTGATAGCTATAAACTAGGTTTCTTTAAGTCAAGAGTGAATAGGTTACTTCTAGGTAAGTATGCTTCATCTTTGACCGCATCATCGCTTACGGTTTGAAAAAAAAAAAAACGGACGTAGATAGAAAGGCTGCCATGCTCATATAGGATTGGACAGATGACGTAAGGCGCATGCATGACAGCCGTTCAAATCAAATCAAAAATATTTTATTTCTTACCGTGTACTAGGTTCTGACGTTTTATAAGTGTATAAAACGTCAGAATCTAGTACACGGTTCGAAACGATCATTTCATTGATGAAGAACCAGCAAGAAAATCCACGGTTACACTTAAAAAAATAGATTTTCACAATAATATAATAATTTATTAAAAAAAAGATACTTGTAATACATTAATGGGTACTAAATCTAAAATGTTGACTAGTAGTATAATATTTCACAAATCTGTGGGTGTGGTTCTGCTCTCGTAGGTAAGCGGCGCTACGGCCTGTGTTTAGGAGAAGCAGTGCAATCTTTGTATAAAACATTTATTTTGGTATAAAATGCTGGGTGCGACGCCTTTCCGGCAAACACAGAAAAAGAAGATTTCGGGGAAGCCTTTGTCCAGCAGTTGGACATGAACGGCTGAATTAAAAAAATAAAGAGAGATAAACATTTGGCATCAGTTTGTCAGGCATACACACATACAAAAATACAAGCAAATAAAACGGAAAAACAACAAAGGCCGTGTATGCCTCACGGCTGCGCGAAAAAGGTCCATTTCATGCCGGACAGATAACTGTCGGACGCTGAACTGTCGGCTGCTGTCTTCCAATGAACCTCAAGGGATAATTCACGATGACAGAACTAGTTTCAAACAAAATATGTAAATAGGTATATACTTATTTATAAATGAGTAAAGTAGTTCATATAAAAAAGTAGTAAAGTAAGGTAGTTGGTAAGTAGGACACGCAAATATCAAGAATGATTTGTCATTGTCACGTATACACGGTGCACTCACGTCTAAATTGATGGAATCGTACATCAACGTAATAGTAAATACTTAAATTATAGCTCATAATGCAGAATTATTTTAATTTTCCTGGTGGATTGTGTTTGTGAGTGTGGATTTTACTGGTGGATTTGTGGAAAAATTAAGTGATGGGTGAAGTGCAGCTTTTACGAGGAAGAAAGTTACGTTACAGAATATTTATAATTATTGACAACAGTTATAAATTGTTTTTATTTTGAAATGGCGATGGTTTTTGGTAATATTTATTTGTATACAATTCTGAAAATATGAACACTGAAGGTTATTATTAGAAATGAAGGCTTATTGTGGTGGTATCTACTCAAAGTCTAATGCCAAGAAAGCGAAGCAAGTAAGGAAAATGTTGCTGTAAATCCTATTTAGGTTATGATAATGTAATGCACCAACACATTTTGCACTACTCTAGGTGGTACGTCTCATAGTAACACGCAAGTTTATGCGTTGTTGCATGTACTCGTAACTAAGTTTATGTGCTTTATGAGAATTTATCACGACTTCACCGAACTTCTCATATTATGTAAGTTTCTTAAGTAATTTCGGTGGGAAGAAATTTCGCTTATGCTCTGGCGAAGTAATACGATCTATTGTGCTAATGGAAGATGCATTATAAGAGTTTGTAAACAGTTGGATTTTTAACATTCTTCTTCTTACTATTATTATTAATTCAAAAGTTTACATGAATGCTTGTTACTTGAACACGCCTAAACGGCAGAATTAATCTGAATGAAATTTAGTATGTATTGTTAACTATTTTTACTGGTACTTCTGATAAGGGATTTATAAACAAGATAAAAGTGAGGTAAAACTTGTATAATCACAAATATAGACAATACACACAATCTCAACTTTAATACCGCTATACAACCGTACACGTCGAGAGCACAAGCGAAAGAGAGACGGTGATAGCACCATTCGCGCTAGCTTCACTCGGTGTTGCCAACAGTATAGAGGCGGCTAAAATCCTGAAATAACACATAGGCTTCTTTTTGTCCCGGAATTCCTAGGCGATTGGGAGTCACGCGGGGAAACCTTCCATGCTTATGAAGTCGTGGGCTCGGCTGGCCTTTAAATAAATTAATAGTATACCTGGTTGAGCCTTAGGTAATATTGACGCCCCACTTGATGAGTTTTGTATCAATTGAAATTATTCCAAAATTTAGCTACTGAACTTCTAGCTCCATCACCAGACTAGCCCATTAATTTATATTGTTAATATAATTATGAATTAGCAGTTTTACATAGATACGTCCACTGATATAAGTACCATTTATCAAGCCTAGATTTTTCTTTGTAAAGGTCAATGTTACTTAATGTTAATTGTTTGAGTCGTCAAAAATATTATTTTTGACGACAAAATCCTTACGTCTTGAACACAAATGAAAATATTAAATCCCTCATCTGTGTAGTTAAAATGTATGACGAAATAGACAATATCGAAGTTTTATTGTGAACATCCTTTGTGCTGAAACTTGGCACTGCATTGAGTCAAGATCACTACTTCAATATCCCTGTGGCACGAGCTTCTATGACACGGAGAGAGAAAGAGATTTTATTATATATTAGCATCAGCCCACGCCTTCGCTTGCGGAAAAGGTTTTTTTCTTTTCAGAAAGATTAAAGTAGCCTGTTATTTGCTGATAATGTAGCTAAATATAGGTGAGAGATATTTTGAAATCGGTGTGTTTGTCTATTACATACAAACAAGAAATCAATACTTTCCACTTTATAATATTAATGTGGATGAAGACGAATACCGACCGTATGTGTTGTAAGAGCTAAGTTTATAATGTTCGTCAGTACTACATTCCAAAACGTCCGCGTTTTTATGTGTGCCGAAATAACAAAACGCCATAAATGTTACTTTGTACAGTATCCTTATATATTATGTACATACTTGTTTTGGTTCGTACCATATGTTGGTTTTTGACCAAAACACACATTTGAGGTTGAGATTTTGGATATCATTTTATGAATATCCTACTAATATCCATTCAATCACGCAAAAATGGCTTAAGGAATATGGACAAATATATGCCATGCCAAATATATATATATATATATATATATATATATATATTTGGCATGGCATTCTCTACCAGTCAACCATCGGTGATGGAGAGATAACATGGCAGGAGCATAAAAAATAAACTTAGTAGATAATATAAAAAAAAAACATTTCAATATAAACTACTGGATATTTTTAGTCTCAAGAAAATGTGCGAAATTTGAACGGGAATGAAGTCACAGGCAATAGCTAGTAAGTATAAAATTAAGCCTTCACGTACTACGACTATACTTTTGCCAAAGTAACTGAACCAAGCTCAAGCTTGAGTGAGGATATTTTTATAAATACACAACACGTGAATTTAATGATTCATCAATCTCCATATTCTTATAAACCAACTTTGTGTGACCCAGTTCACAACCCATAATCTAATCTCTAAGGAAGCTTACTTGTTGTTACTCCACGCTAATTTTTACAACACCAGCTTTTTAGTTACTTAAAGTTTCTCCAATCCTGATAAAACTCCCCGAAGCCAGTTTAGACAAATACAGATTGCAACTGCAGTAGACCTAGAAATACCGCCAGAGGATAGATGTAAAAGTAGGCGATATTGAATTCTTATCTAGGTGTCATTACGTCGGAACTAGCTGGCTCGCTTGTTGCGGATATTGCACTACCCGATTGCAATCCGATACATGTACCATCGGTAAAAGAAATTGGTTTCCAGGCAGTGAATTTAATGTGTGGTCCTGAATTCCTGAATTATTTAGTCATGCGTCACCAATGATTCATTAGATTTTTTTTGTCGTGTAGAAAAACATTAAAATAACCTTTAATAGCATCCTAGATATGACAACGGCCTAGGCAGTTACCTACGGTTACGGGTAGTTAGGTAAGGTTGTCTGTAAAAGATCGCTTTTAGCGATAAGACCGCCCATTGTAACACCCTTTGTAGTTGTTAAGTCCTTATTTAATTCTGTTATGGTGTACAATAAAGAGTTTATCTATCTTTCTACGAATAGTTAGTAGTTAGTTACGAATAGTTTAGGTTTTTAGGTGGTTTTTAGTCAGTAGGAGTCTGATACACCCGTCGGCTCCAGCCAGACCAAGAAGGCACATTTGATGACATTCCAAATGAAAAAAAAAAGAACCATAACGCTAATGCCACTGATAACATGAAGAATGTTTGTATATCTTATATCTTCAGTACGCAGAAAGGTACCAATATTTTATACCTAGACCTCCAGTCCTATCATGCTAACTTATATCGCTTTCAGTGTAGTTCCTACAATAAGCATCGGTAATAAACTATTTGTTTTGCCATGTGTACAAGTATCGGTACTTGCATCGCATGATGCCAGCGTAATATTTTCAATGTTTGTTTTATTCTCGTCCGTACGAAGTTCGGCGAACAGTTCTTTTTTATACGATTTTATCGTCTGCTGCGATGTGTTTCTGATTAAAAAACTTCAGTAACCTAGAGTTTACACAAGTAGAAACACCTTTGTAATTTTGAGTAGATTAAGCGGAATAATATCTTCAAAGCGTCGCGTGGCTTTCGATGCTACAATCTTCCAAGAAATGGCATCAACAAAAGGTTCTTATTACTTGTTCTTGGTTCTTATTCTTGTAAAATGTATAATTTAGAACTGATGATTTTCCTTTATATAATAATAATATTGTGTTTCTTGTTTCAGTAGACATTTTAGAAATAAGTTAACTTTTGATATCTCTTATTACAATCTGCTATTTATTTGTTCACAAACAGACAATGCTTTCGCATTTAATGATCCCTTTCCACAGGAAACAGTAGGTTCTGCAAAATTCTGCAAGGTAATAATTCTATCGTGTCAGAAAGGAAATTAAAACAAACGATAACTCTGTCGACGATTAATAATTAACTTAGGGGTTTAATTAACGGAAAAAGTTAGAAACAAATGTTTCCACGGGGCGCCGTGAGAGAGAAACAATAAAGGAATTATGGACTATCTTGAGCCAATAATTAGATCTTGTCAGGAAAGTAGACTCCTTAATTGATGTTCTTTGATGAGTAATAGAGCAGCTAATTAACATTTTAGCTTTCTTTGTCAGACACATTGATTTGATGAGACAGTCGTACTTAGGTAATGTTGTAGATAGAATCTTAATGTGATGCTGATACTTTTGACTTAGTTCTTTTAGCTAAGTATGTTTTATTTATCGTAATTAGTATTTATACACACTGTGTCTATCAGCTCTTCTTCAACTCTCCTGTCGCAGGTCTGCTGGAAGAAATTTCTTAGGAAATAAGCAGCGCCTTTGTGCTCTTTTGTCTGTATTTATATTTTTGTCTTTTGTAAGTATTATGTGTGTACATAAATGTAAATATAATGGAATTACAGTTTTAAATTTGTTTAGATAAAAAATCGTTTGAAAATTACTGGATGCCTTGAGGAGGAAAAATTTGAGTGATATTTCATTTGTGCTGGGAATTTTGCTATGGAATATATAAAGAATCACAATCATATAAAACAGTTTCCCATTTTGACATAGTTCTGCATAATTATGTAGGTATTTGAATCTGTTCTACACATATGTATATTTCTTCTCGATTTGAGTAAGTGTTATACCTATATCTTTTCATTCATTGTGTTACAAATGAAGAGGCCACCATCAAGGTGGAAATAATAAGTTAGCACTAACGATACTAAGAAGAAAATATTGGGTAGGTCGTAGATATTTAACGTACGAGTGTTTTTATTTGCGATCGTAGGATACAGTCGAACATCCTACTTATCTAGTTATACGTAAATACTATTGTGTTGGAACTTGGGTTTTAACTAACCTAGGCAAAAGTTTATATTTTAAAGATTCCTTACCTACAATTTTGTAAATGCACATCTAGAAATTTGGCTTAAACATAATTTTCTCTAAGTATGATTTCTTTTTATCAAAAGGTAGATCTCGTATCTAAATAGTAATAGCGCATGGGTCGAATCTATAAGGTTAAGCAACGCTAGCCAAGGTCGGATCGTGGGTGCGTGACTATTTTTACATATCTATTGAGATTCCTCTGTGCCACGGTAATATTATCTACGGATCTATATCCGACACAACCGGAGAGAGATCAGGCACACTTAACGTGCTTTAAGGGCGCACCGAGTTTCTTGCGCTAATCAATTGTAGGTATTCTATGCGCTCAGTGTATGTGTGTGTGAGCTGGCTAGGCTAGACAGATAAAAACACGGCGGGGATCGCGCGCCGGTCGACTGAGATTTCTGGTTTTTCGCCAACCCCTTCCCTGTCTTGATTTCTTTACTTTGTTCCCCATTTCAAATACGCTACAATGAATTTTCATTCAATTTTCATCGTTATGTTACTAAATCCGTGCGTAAGCGCAAGCGACACAAGCTCCCCGTCCGATGGCCGACGCACGACTAAAGCCAGGTAGAGATGGGTAACTCAGGAGAGATAGATACAAAAGATATGAATCACTCCGTTTCCATCAATCACTCTTTATATCCGTTCACATCCGAATGTATCACTGTATCAGTGTATCTTTTCAACTCATTCACTCACAGCGTCTTGAAGTCTATTATTTTTATTATATTTCGGCCGGACGGCCACTAAGGAAGATTTTGGAATGTTCAGGCGTCTCTTTCGCACCTCCCTATTTAGAATGTTCTGTCGCGCTTTCGCAAGACAGGGAGAGTCGTTTGACCATTATAAGCTGACACGGTGTCGGCACAAAAAGATAAATTGATAACTCTATTACTGGTACGTAGGGCTCAAAGTCGTTAAACGGTACGTGAACATTTAAGTATTATATTGGATTTACCTACACGTGTACTTTACTTTGCCTTTAAAAAGTTTTAGTAAACTACGCAAACTAATTTCAGTCATAAAACCATCGTTTTAAGGCTCAGGATAAAAAATAATTAAAAAGAAATTTGCGATTTACAAAACTAAACAAAATATCAGTTCAATCGGTAGAGTATAGAATGTATTTTTTCTACAAATAAGTAAAAAACAATGCCTACCCTAAATACCAATGTTATATTCGGTAATCATTAATTTAATTATTTATTATTTTAAACAAAATTACAGTTCAATTTTGAAATACCTATAATACTTATCAATCAAAACAGATACCTAGAAAGAAACAGCAGCCCAACAAATTAGAAAGATACCTAATGTAACGACCAAGCAAAGTGCAAACAGATATACTTATCTATCGCTCACTGTATTCTAAGATCGCTCATAATGATTCATTAGATCGAGTTGAGCGAAGCAAGCCACGCTGAGCAGCGTGTTGTGTGCGCGAGTGTGAGCTACTGATACATATGGATACAAAGATATGAAAGAGTGATACATATCCCTGTGAACGAATCTTTCGATGCCACGCTGAGCAGCGTGTTGCGTGCGCGAGTGTGAGCTACTGATACATAGGGATACAAAGATATGAAAGAGTGATACATATCCCTGTGATCGAAAGATACATTTCAATCTTTTCTTTTTAGTGATACATTTTGCCCATGTCTAAAGCCAGGGTCTTTTCACTTAGTACATTCGTAACTTCTACGGACAAAAAGACTTGGGCAATACTTTCATCTTTCCTCAACAGATGGCGCATGTATAGCCAACTTACTCCTATAGAATTTTACAAAAATTCATAATAATGTTTTTTATTAATTATGTTTAAGCATTGAAGCTTATCTTTTAAATTATATGAAAAAGAATATAAAATAAAATAAAGAAAAACAGTATCAATTATACTTTATAGCAACACTAAGAAATTAGTGTCGAATCCGTTTCTTTTCAAGCATTTTTTAAACAATTCCAACCTGTTTATTTCTTGGTTTATTTGCATTATTTCTGTTTGGTTGTTTTATTTAGATAAATCTAAGTTTTACTAACATAACCTACGTCGTTACTTTGCCAATTTAAATACAAATTAAATATTAGCACTAATCTATGAACCTAGAGATAAAATGGAACGTCACTGGCGGCTAATACGGCTAGGGATACGATATCGAAACGAAAGTATCGATACTGTAATCGATACAAGTATAGTATCAAAAGCATCGATACCAATATAAGTATCGCAACAAAAGTATCGATACTATAAGGTATCGACTCTTTTTGCGAACTTTATTAATAATGATTTTAAATGAATAAATCGCTGGACAGCAAGCTGGAACGTAAAATCTTTAGCTAGAATATAGTCTTAATCATCATCATATCAGCCAAGGGACATCCATTGTTGAACAAAGGTCTCCAGCAGGGTCAAGTAACAACATAGGTCAGCCACAACCAATAGAATACAACAAACATAAATCTTAATATCATTAATCTGCTAGTTACTTTTTGATATGGATTTTTAAAGGTTTTATTAGATTAGATATGTTTCCGCCCGTTTTTATAGTTTTGTAACATATTTTACGAGTAAAACTGTGCTCGTGAATCTTTTGGAAAGACTTTCAAACATCACTTCTAATCGGGGGTACCATTTTTCACAAAAAACAAACACGGAATACTGCAAGAACTTACGTGAGCAACAACATAATAAGAAGAAAGGTTACAAGACTACAATTCTACTTACATAAATTCAGTCTACGAGATACCATTATGATTATTTAATAATTTCTATGTTCCAAAAATCTTGAATATAATTTATTTATTATGAATGCCTACTATAGTGAGATAAATTATCACGATGAAGATACACAATCAGTCAAAAACTTTCCAAAAACAAATAATCGCGCAATGTGGCCACACTATTACAATTTTGGTTATGATGAGACTTCCCCAGTACTAGCTGATAGATACTACTTGATAGTGGTTTGCTGAAGGGTATCGATTACATGAGAAAGTGTCCATTCATGGTGTAGTATCGAAAGCAAAGTAATCGATTACAAAAATACTCAATATCGAAACGAAAGTGTCGATACCAATGAGTAATCGATTCTTTTATCCTATCCCTAAATACGGCCATGTTCGTTTTTTTACCGTCATTGTCATTGGAAATTTGTCAATACTATCGTATTTTCCCGACCTTTTTTTACGACCTAGCTTTTAGTTTTTGGATTTCGAATTTTTACAATGACGTCAATATATTATTCAAAAAGATGGTCTGTATGGTCTAAATAAAATAAAAAGGTGTGTAATTTTGTGTTTTATTCAACGAAACAATCTAAAACAACTTACAAAAAAAATAATGTGAAATGAAACCCTGTAGACATGCATGCACACATACAACACAGATGACAACACGCACACATGCACAGAATAGATGTAACTTTGTCGTTAGTCACCAGGTGGCGCGACAAGGTAAGCTAGGCTGATGACTCTATACCCTATATATAATGTACTCTGTGACTAAAGCGCCAAGCGGACAAGACAGACAGCGGCGCGGCGGCTCTGGATAAAATGGGCGAAACTCGCGCGAATTTATGTATTTCCTTCTTATTGTTAAACAAATCAACATTTTGAAAATGTAAAATGTATAGGTACGTTGTGTAAAACATGTAGTTTTGTTATTATTCAAAAACTGATGACCTTTCGCGAAGTATTCACGCTGTACTAAGCGTTTGTTGTGTTTTTTAGAGGTAACTTTGTGAATTTATTATATCAAGTTAACTTTATCAAATCATATTTCCATCGTGTATACCGCCTAGTATATATGCCCAATAGTACCAGTTTATTTCCTTAGACTTTAATTTAATTGTTTACTACTTCAAACAACCGTTATAAAAACGCGTTTTTGTGTATAAAAAGCTCGGTGCCCCGTTAACGGCACGGGGGCTATCACACCACTAACTTCCAAACTCCGGGCTACTACTGAGAAATTTCTAACAGAATAACCCAATGAGAGTAAAGGAACAGAGAGTGCATCTGTATCTGCGCACATACTTGTGCACTATAATATCTCCTGTGCAGATGGCTAATCAATTATGAGATGCCGCCGTGGCTGAAAAATCGGTTAGGAGTACTCATTGATGTATTAACCGCTCAAATCACGGAAGGCCACCGGTGGCCACAAAGCGGTACATTTTGTGACGTTTCAAATTTGAAGGAGGAAGATATGTTACTCTCTAACACTGCAATCAGTAAACCTGGGCTCGGCGCACTAATACATGCACGGAAACTCATACATCTGTGTTCAGTGTCATCATCAGTCCTAAACCTACAGTTGTCCATAGACAAGGACAGAGATAGGAGACGGCGGTGTAGTGCGAACGAAATCGCCACAGCTGTCGAATGTTTGCAATTATGAATGAAATGAGATTGCATGTATTAGGGATCCCATGACCCATGTCTCTTATTTTTCTTTCTGGTGTAATTAAAACACTGTTTAGCTAAACAAAAAGTCATTTTGATGCGTATTTATTCCAAAAAAATCCTTAAAAACACGAAGAGACGAGAATTTCTTGAGCTGTGTGATCAACAACGTTCCATGCGCGACTGAGCGCCAACTACGGGCAATCACTTAGTTTAGTAGGACCAAACGCTGTGTCTAGTACCGTATCTTCCTCCTTTTAATACATCCAGTATATATTATATATAATATTACCGTGTCCGTGCTTTAGAAAGCATGTTAAATTGTTGGTCCTGGCTGCCATCTGTGCATGTTTGGCAGTGCTTACGAGGAGAGAAACCAGCAAATCTGACATTGGTCTTACCAAGAGGTATTGTGTACCCAACTACTGGGTTTTGGGAGGTATTCCTCGAAGCGCTACCATTTTGAAGCGCACCTAATGAAGCGCTCCTTTTTTATTCCTCGGAGCGCTCCTTTTCCGATAACATGGTATCGGGAGCGCTACTAAAAGGAGCGCTCCGAGGAATAAAAAAGGAGCGCTTCATTAGGTGCGCTTCAAAATGGTAGCGCTTCGAGGAATATCTCGGTTTTGGAGGTCAGACAGGCAGTCACTCCATGTAAAACACTAGTTCTGACTTAGTTGGAAAAAGGCTAATCACACATTATATTATGCGAAGTATATTAAGCTGTTATACCTTCATATTTTACTTTGTATATAACAATGACGTGCAAAATATTATCAAAAGATTAAAATTGCGATCGAGAAAATTGTATGAATTTAGTTATTTATATTGTTTAGGGTCGTTTTTAAGCCCGGGGTCAATGTAAATGATTAAATCCTTAAGCCGTAACAAATTATGTGAGGGTCAAGCGGGGTTATTTGTTATAAAGAAGGGGTTTTAGCAAAATTCCCGGTTGTAACGAGTTATACCCGCTGAAAATGTGTTTAATTTCCTTTCTCGTTAATTTAGAGTATCATACCATCAAATATTAATATTTTTATTGTTTTTAAACAAGGGTCGGGAGATTTCAGGCAGTGGGTTTTTGATTTTATTGGGATAATTAAAGCTTTTAAACATTAATTTGTTCTGTGCCAGGAGATGAAACGGGTTGTGAAGTAAATTGACAATTTATTAATTTCTGGGACAAAATTATGGCCGAGGTTACTGGTACCGTGACCTATTTTTATAGCAATTTAATTTGATGTTTTACTTTTTGTTTTAGTGTGACAATCTATTTAATATTATAAATGTGAAGGTTTGGATGTTTGTATGTTTCATGCAGAAATGCTTAAGAGATTTGGATAAAAGTCTACAGCATTGAAAGATACATAGGGAACTTTTTATACATATATAGGCTTATTACAATATGTTACATAAATAGTTTGCTTAAGCAGTTGAATTACTTTAAAAATATATCTATAACTAGTACTCTCGCGGGGCTTCGCTCCCGTGGATTCTATCACGGTAAAAACATAACTCTCCTTTTTTGCAGTCGGGTAAAAAGTAGCCTATAACCTTCCTCAAGCTTCAAGCTACTTCCATACCAAATTTCATCCAAATCCACCCAGTACTTTCGAAGATTAGCGCGTTCAAGCAAACAAACAAACAAACAAACAAACTAACAAACTTTTCCGCTTTATAATATTAGTATAGATGGATTAATTAAAAATCTTCAGCATTATTACTAAAAATGGAAAATACGCTAGGACAATGTTACGGTTGTTTTTCTTAGTAGCTTCGAAACAATTTGATATGCCAACGGCCTTTTTAGATATACATAATTATATTTTTTTAATAAATTTCTAAATAGTTTTATTTTAAAATATAAACTGCTAAAACAAACCTAAGTTTCTAGTTAAAATTACTTCAATAAAGCTATAAAATATACAGTGGCTATTTATAGAAACTTTAGTAATTTGGCTGGGATATCAGGGGATAAAGAAAGACTTAGACTTAAGATAACTTGATTAAAAATACTGCAGGCTTGGAATTGAATAACGAAGTATTTGTTATCTGTGAATAAAATCTTAACCTAAGAATTGAATGGGTTTCGTATATTGACTTCAAAACTTGTTATAGGTAATGGCGGGCTTTTAAAGACTTGAATGGAAATTTAAGGCAGTTTAAAACTTACTAACTTATTAGCTTACCTACCAGTTTAGATTCAGGGGAAAAAGCATATGACTTGTTTACAAGTATAGCAGTACACTTTTCAAATAACTCAGTTTAGCTGTCCGTTCAGGCTGGAGCGGAAGGGAGTGACATACTTCTATTGACCCAAAGCTAGGGCTGCCATCACCAAATTTACCATCTCCAGACAAAGACTTATAAACCCCGGACATTTGGGTAAAATCACAGTTTTTCCCCGGACACCGTAGAAAAATACATTTTTGAACTAGAAACTAAAAACAACGATGTTTAATTATGGTTTTTATTTACTGATAAAGTTATAACTTTAGAACTTTTTTAATTACAGTCTCTTCCTTTTCATTTAATCAACGTAACATAAACAATAAGATGAAATACCATAGGAAAATAATAATAGAGATCGTGCTTTTTGGTACCCGTAAGACCAATATGTGGACGCTTATTGGGAAAATTCCCCCGGTCGCCCCCGGACGCTCTCCAAACTAGGACAAATCGGGGAAAACCCGGACGGATGGCAGCCCTACCCAAAGCCAGCCTGTTCCTTCAGTTAAACATTCTTTTTTTTTTTCCCCAGCTATGTTGGTCTTCGCTTTCAGTCTAACCGGATGCTGATGTAGCTGTAGCTGAATATTAGTGTTTTACATGGAGTGACTTTTTATATGCCCTCCACAACCCACAAGCTGGGTAACATTTATTATTATTATTTCATTTATTCAATCTATATACATATTAATTACATTTTAAAATATTAATAAATAAATATAAACATTAAAAAAATATAAAAAATAGTAGCCCACCGGTATCGGGAATAGGGTCCAAGCTACCAGTGGTCAGGGCTCTTGAGAGAGGAACCTCCTCACTATACGAGCCGTTTCCAGAAGTACTGCTCTCTGGATCAAGCCCTTGACCCAGCTGCCCAACGAGAGCCTCCTTAGATGTTGGTCGAGGCTCTTGGCTATTATACCATTGGCTGTGACGACTATCGGCACAATGATTGCTATCTCCACATCCCACATGTCGACAACCTCGCGTGCCAGGTTAAGATACTAATTTTTTTTTATCTATCTCAGCTTTCACGAGGTTCTCGTCATGGGGGACTGCTATATCAACAATCATTGTGCGACGCTCTAATCGGTCTATCACCACTATGTCGGGCTTATTGGCAACAATAGTCCTGTCAGTAATGATAGACCGATCCCAGTGTAGTGTAATATTGCCATTATCGAGAACTGGGTCGGGCACATACCTATAGTATGGTACTTCTGATTCCACAAGATTGTACTTATTATTATTATTATTATTATATACTTTATTGTACACCTTAAAATATTTCATTTGATACAAAAAATTAAAACTCGTGTACAATGGGCGGTCTTATCTCTCAGGGCGATCTCTTACAGACAACCTTTGGATGGACAAAACTAAAGGTGACAGATTTAGGGCTGTCAGTGTACAAACAACATAAATAATATTCATTGAAACACAATGATATAAAATACATATAATTAAATACAAAAATATACTATATATACTAATAAATATTACATGCACAATTGAGAAAGAAGGGGAAAAGCTACAGGGAAAGATAATGCTCTTTCACCATTCTTTTGAACGCTGGTAGCGTTTGAGCACGCCTCGCTTCTATGGGCAATGAATTCCATTCCAATGATGTTCAAATAACAGCCGGAATCAATTGCTTAACGTGTTTGCCGAGGCATAGAGGAATCTCAATATGTTACGATGGTCACCACCAACCAAAAGCTGTTTTAATTTAGCCACAAGCTCCTCATCAAAAAATAGCTCAAGCACAAATTGGTAGACGCTCCGGGCATCGGGGATCGCGAGTCGATCTCTGGCCACCGTTGGAGCGGGCTTGCGAACGGCCAGCAAGTTTAGCTCACCGTCCGGTAAGGACCAGGCCTGGGTCGGCGTCATGTTCCACGCGCGCCTCAAAGAGCTGTCAGCACCAGTGACAGGGCCACATTGGGTCATTGCCTGACAGGGTTGCGGAAATGTTCTAACGAAATACCGAGGCCCCGGAAGTTAAGGACAGCTGAAGGAACTGGGTGGGTTTTTAGTCAGTAGAAGTCTGACACTCCCTTCTGCTTAACCCAGAGCGGGATAAGTCATTCAATGATTTTCCCACCCGGAAAAAGAAGTACAAATTTGTAGATAGTCATTTCAGTGTATGTAACGCATCTATAGTTTATACATTATGTATGTATATCTACGTCTGTAATAGCTTACGTATCCCAAATCACGAATGTATAATTATAGCGTTGGACATCGAACTGCCATTATCCCGAATGCCAAACCTATTGACCGGCGATAAGTGGTCGAGATCAGAGGCTAAAATAGAAATAGGGCAATTACAATTCTGAGAACACTAAGTTTAATTGAACTGAGCCTATAGTTCTAGGGTAGTTTTGTTCTTCCTATTTTCTAAACCTATTTTGATTTTATTATTAAATTAGACAATTCTTCGGCTGCATATGAACTAAGTTCTTTTTCTTTATTATTTATTTAATAATAGGTACAATATTCTTTATTGCACACCAATAATTTAAGCACACCTGATTGGTAATATTGGTTAACTTATGGTTACAATGGCGGTCTTTGATGGCGATATCTTTCAGACAACATTTGGATGAACTTTATGAACATAAAACAAACAAGGAGGGTAGCAGACTCCCACCGGTCTGGCTAACGGTCTTACTAGTGGGTCACTAGCCTAGTTTATAGAACAAAGCCCATAGGTACTAATTACACTAGTTTACAAATATTTTTTTGAGTTAGTTCTATTAACAATATCTACTACCCATTCTTGAAGGTTTTCAGTATTGTCAAACATTGGCCAATTACGAGTCAGACTCGCCCGATGAAGGGTTCCATAGTAACTACGCCAAATAACTTTGTTTTCCATAGTGTTTGTATGAATTATAAAGTTATATTTGCGCAATTTAGAAAATATGCTGTATTTCAAAAACTGCTGACCCGATCTCGTTCAAACCAATTTTGGTTGAAAGTTTACATTAAGATTTACAGCAACTTAACTTTATGAAAAAGTGGTTTTAGAAACCTCAAAGTCGTTTTTAATTTTTTTTTTTCTTAATATCGGAAAGCGGTTCACAGAATACATCTATCTACCAAGTTTCACATGTATAGTCCTAATAGTTTCGGAATAAAATGGCTGTGACATACGGACAGACAGACAGAAAGACATGACGAAACTATAAGGGTTCCGTTTTTTGCCATTTGTCTACGGAACCCTAAAAAAGAATCAAATTGGATTATTATGAGGGAAGTGAAAGCTTTAAGTCATCGCAGCCTATTATTACCAATCTTATAAAAATTACACGGTATAACAGTGATTTGAAACTGGAGAGCTCGCTATTTTGAGCAAAGATATCTTTGTAGGTAGCCTGGCGTGTTGGAATTTTTGTAACATCAGAAATCAATTCAGCACATCTAAGACCCTTAAAAACAATAATTTAATGACAGGGACAAAACCTTTTAAACTAATGTTAAACTAGTGCTATGCTAAGCTCAAATCTTGCAAATTAATTTTAAAGCAACCACAACCAATTAAGATGTTTTTTTTTTAGTTTGGAGGCATGGTTGGTGGACTATTTATTTATTGTGTACTGCCAGCACATGGGTATCAAATAAAAGGGTTCGCTAAGAATAATACGAAAACAATAATAAAAGCATATTTCAAAAAATATTTATTTACTGTTAATTCTGAAGGAAACGGACGAGACGGGAGTGCTTGAAGCCACAGACCAGACTCCCATTCTCCCACAGCCATCGAAAGATTACGGTACGAAATGACTTGGCGATGCCCTTCTCGGAGCCCAAGTCTGCCCGCGATAGCTGAAAAGACTTTCTGGCAGAGGGCACGTTAGAATGCCGCAACCCTGGCAGGCATAGGGGAACTGCTTTCAGGCGCGCGCTGGATACGGTGTGCTGCACAGTTATCTCAGTAAAGCCGGTTTCTGGGTTTGCTTATTTCGCTCACAATGCAATGTGATTAACAATTTTTTTTTAATATATATATTTTCACCAGTTGTGTGACATGAGACGCCAATCGTATACGTTTTACACCATTGAGATAGGAAAAGTATCTATTTTACACAAGGTTTTACATGAGATGTCCATTAAATTTTTTCACTTTTATAACAATCTGTTAATTGATTTCTAACTGGCACATCATAAAAAAGTTTTTATTTCATTGCTTGTTAACTTTTAGTACTAATAAAAGCGATGTATGAGGTCATTTAGTGTGTCCTGAAGACTAAAGTTTACTTTAATGTTACGGGTCACTTTTGTTACCATACAATCAGTTCATGTGACAAAACAAACCAATATTTTATACAGCTTATACCTCTTTGGTGCAACCACGCCATTACAGCGAAAAATCTAGAGTTGTGTAAAACGACGCAAATCTGCTCACACTTGTTCGTTGTAGTATGGCTCTAGAGGTAAAACATACGAGCACTTTAATACAAGTGCCGTTACAACACATAATGGTAGCGGCTATAAAAGTAAGAGGTTTTATGTAAAATCATATCGCTAACATAACAGTGTTAGCTCTAAGCTGTAACGTAGACGACTTGCGTCGAGGGAAATATATGAATTGGATCATTTTATACGGACACTACACGGACGCGGAGATGTTTAGCACTATTTATTTATGATGCCTCGGTGGTGGATGTGTGCTGTAGTAATGTTTTTATGTATTCTCAGCATGTTAGTTTTCCGTGTGAGATAGTCACGCTAGTCTGGGCATTATTGCGTGCAAGACCTGTGTTCGGTAAATGTGACAACGTATTGAGTTATGGATTATGAAAGTTCCATTGAGCCCGTTTTTAAATATAAAATTATTAATTGTTATTAGCGGATTTGTTTAAGGCAAATATTGATATATTAAGACGGTCACCTTCGGTTTTACCTTCCAAATATGCGAATTAGTTTTATGGTAAAGGACTGGGTTAGGCTTACATAAATCTGGTGAAGTTGATATTTGACAAATTAAAATAAAAACAGCATACTTTTTTGAAGTGCAAACAAAAGATATCACTTCAGCCAACAAACAGCAGTATTTTACTTAATTTAATGCTAACCAGACTTTTAATACTAATTTTGTAATTGGTCCGTGATTAATATAGTCTGGAAGGAGCAACACAAACTTCGGTCTTGAGTCAAAGTTTTCCGTAACAGTTTCTGTTAACGAGGTTTCACTTAAGTTTATAAAGTAAGACCGGCTAATGGAAAATGTTGATTTTTGTACGACGGTGGGATGAGCTGGAGCTCTGGCTTGGAAGAAAAACTCGAGGGTTGTTTTTGTATCGTAATGGAAGGAAGCTTAGGAAAAAAGGTATCAATATAACTTGAGAATATCTGTCTGGTTTTATAGTAAAAAATACCGTTTTATACAAAACGAAAACAGATAAAATAACGATGACATTTTTAAAGAGCACTAATATATCTAGCCTTGTACGTGATGTTAACTGCGTAAAACAACGTTATGTTGTAGGCAATGCATTACGGTCATGGTTATCTATACTAGTATTATCGAGACGTAAAATTTGTTTGTAAATGGATCCAATACTAAAAAAAATTCAATGGTTGGAAGGTATATTATTTGTGAGTGCAATAGGCTAAATATTATTTTGAAATCCACACGGACGATATCGCGGGAGAAATGCTAATAGGAATATGTTCGTATAGATGTATTACGTTACATAGATAGATAGAATATACTTTATCATACATCAACATTTAAACACACCTATGTAACTATATTGCTTATTATATGGTAACAATGGTGATCTATTCGCTGGAAGCGATTTCTTCCAGACAACGTTTGGAGGCACTTAAAAAACTTTAATTAAAGTGGGGAGGGCTAAATTAGTGTACTACATATACTTATTAAAAACGGAAAAAAATATACAATACAAGTAAATATAATGTGTTAAAAGCTACATCGTTTATGAAATCAAAAGGTTATGTGAAACCAAATATTTTTGATAACACATAGCAACACATTCTGTTCGTCAAAAACACCAATAAAAATCTTTCAACCACTTCCATCCACAATGCCAAATCAAGATGTCATCGACACTTAACAAACGGTTTCATCTCCGAAGCAGTTTTGAAGAAAAATATCGCTATTCGATAAGAGTGATCGGGAAATTGGAGCAGCACGAGGTCCTACAATCAATTTAGCGAAGCTGGAACCGAAAGGACGAAGGATGGCGAGATATCGGCTGTGATAGCTGATCGCACTCTTGACTCCGTCGACAAATAGAATGAATAAATCTCACTTAAACTTTGAATAGAATAACAAATCAATTCCACGGTATGAGACTGCAAATAGAGTAGAAAACACTGAGAAGTTGTATTTCCGATATTAAAACTTTTGTTAGCTTGGTATAGTAAGACCTGTGACGAGTTTTCTTGTCGAAAGCATGACGTGGTGTTGAGAAGTATTATCCTCTGTAAATATTAAAGTAAAATCACAATTATTTTCATGATATAAGTTTTTAAGCTGACATCATTAGAACTTAAAATGGGATATTTAGGTACCATGTGTATCATAGGTTTCGAGTTCCCGATATTTCGGCATTGTTGCAGTGATCACGGATGAACTACATATGAATGTTACCCGTGGGAAATATCCCGTTTTAGGTTCTAATGTTATTTTCATGATATTATCAGTTAATAAAACTCAATTCCTTTTTTATTATTTTATTTTACAAGTTCGATACAAAAAGCAGTAAGTAACATGTTAAGAGCGCGCCTAAAGCCAGCAAAATTTTAGAATTCACCCGCACTGTCCTACCCGCTCCTCACATCGAATACGATCGCGCGTGTACCTACGCGCTCGCTCGACGCGTATCTTCTGTAGTAAGTATACGTATAATATTCAGATGAAACAACTGTATTCAAAGTATGACTGCGTTATACAATATTACGAAATGTTATTATGTGTACGCGAATAATACGTAAATAGTAAGTTAGTAGGAGGTGACTATACCACTGATACTGAACACGAATCAATATAAAATCAATACCAAAAGGTAATATTATATTATGTATAATATAATATTATTTTGGCGCGTGATTTTGGTGTGGCGTAAATAATGGATAACTCTGAAACTGTCGATTGGCCAGATAATATCTATCATTTACCCCACTTATATCGTCATATGCCCATGGATGACCAAATTATTGATATTTTTAATATTTTAAATAAAAATCGTACTTACTCTTACAAAATTAGGTACCATTTCTAAAATTGGTGATATTTTTTTCATTTTATTTTTTTTTTATATCAGTCTTGAATATTTGTATTATCAGATCAGTATCAAGATTTTTTATTACATTCTAAATCAATATTGCAAAAAATAGTTATTCTTAAATTTTAACATTTTTTTCTACGGAATTACGCAATTTTGGGCCCCTGTATCTATAGTTGCAAAACTTCTGAAAAATTCGGAATAATTCCGGAATACTTCTGGGAAAGTTTCTTTAAATCAGAATTATTCAAAATGAATTTAAATATAGCCCTCTGTGCGCCGGCCGCTGCCGCCGCGCTGCGATGGCGGTGCGGGGTGCGGTAAGAGGGGAGATGTTCCCCGGAGAAGTTTTCCCCCCGCGAGAAAGATTCGTACCCCGCAATCGAATGTTTCCGAATATTTCGCCCGAATAATTCAATCGAAATTAACGTGTTTGTTTGTTGTGTGGTGGGTGGGTTAATTATTGTTCAGTGCGAGACTACGTACGATACAAGAGTAAAATATAAATGTTTATCTATACTAATATTATAAAGCGGAAAAGTTTGTTTGTTTGTTTGCTTGAACGCGCTAATCTTCGAAAGTACTGGGTGGATTTGGATGAAATTTGGTATGGAAATAGCTTGAAGCTTGAGGAAGGTTATAGGCTACTTTTTACGCGACTGCAAAAAAGGAGAGTTATGTTTTTACCGTGATAGGATCCACGGGAGCGAAGCCCCGCGTGAGTACTAGTTTTATTATAAATGGGATTGATTAAGTATATGTTGATATTTTTATAGGTAGTTATGTTAGCCTGCGATTAACAGGATTTTTATTCTTTTGTTTCTAGGTAGGTACTCTACTTATTTCGAAATTGAATGCTATTTTTATAAATGTCAGTAGTTGAATAAAAAACCAGGCCTAGCATATTTTATTTGTTTTTTGAAAAAGGGTTACCTATGTTTTTGGTTAGTTTGTATGTAGCTCTGTACGCATCGCGAGTATTCGCGAGTCGCATAGGTAGGTATTAATCATTACCTACCTACTTAACGCGTTTAATAGCCCAGCCAATAAAAACAATTAAAGGCAAACCTTGCAAGCAAACACGTTTTGATGCGGTTTTCAGAAAAGTATTTGTTATACTTAGGTAGGAGCAGGTTTTGGTGTATTAACCGACTTCAAAGGTCGATTTTCCTGGTTTCTTTTGGCAGTTGAAATATTCCCAAAGTTTCGGAATATTTCGGAATACTTCCGAAGTATACGACGGGAATGATTCGGAATTATTCCCGCCAGACTATATCGAAAAAAAAATGTACTACACTGCGGTGGCTCATTATTTTAGACTAGCTTTTGCCCGCGACTTCGTCCGCGTGGAATAGTTACTTTGGGCTAACGTTAAATTTAAGCCCGATTTTGAAGCATTCTTCATTGGTGCTCCGCTCCTATTGGCCTTAGCGTAATGATATATATAGCCTATAGCCTTTCTCTATAAATTGAGTATTTAATTAAAAATATTTTTTTCAATTCGAACAAGTAGTTCCTGAGATTATCGCGTTCAAACAAACAAACAAACTCTTCAGCCTTATATATTAGCATAGATAGCTGTTGCCCGCGACTTCGTCCACGTTTCCGTCGTTTTTCGTAAAAAGAAGTAGCCTATGTCCTTCCTCACGGTTCAGTGATTTAGATGTAACACACAGATTAACTTTCGTAATTTAGTAGGGAAATATAATATGTCAATCTATAATACTGTTGAAAAATATATTTCATGTACAGAATTGACCTCTCTACAGATTTATTATAAGTATAGATAATTGCCTATTTAATGCAAATTCTAAAATGGTATAATAATAACCAGTATCTTGATAAAGTACAAAGTTATTGCTGTTCGAATCTTAAAGGAGAATTTTTATACAAATTTGATTTCAAAATTAAATTACTTTAACACTGCTGTAACTAATTTTAGACTCAAAGAGAATGAGAATTTCCTTAAAATTTGATCACTATGGGTTTGTTGACACCATAAAAGACATTAGTAATTAAACAAATTTATTGAAAAAGAAAATATACAAGATGTTCGAAGTGGGCTCCTTCAGCTGCTATACACGCTCTACACCTTCTTATGAAGGACCGTCTCAATCGGCGCGCAAATCCTGCCGACGATATTTCGTCAGCAGCCGAACGTATGCGTTGTCGCAGCTGTTCAACTGAAGTGATTTCTTCTTTATAAACTACCACCTTTAAACAGCCCCAGTAAAAAGTCCAATGGGTTTAAATCTGGCGAGCGAGGTGGCCACATTCTGAAAATAAAATATTATTTCAAAACAAATTCCTTGTTATACAATCACGTCCACAATAAATTGATCTACAAAAATAGGGTTTAAATACCTAATGGGCATACTTAAATAGGTTCGTAATCGATATAAATATATTTCATCGAACAAACACGGATACCAACTAAAAGCTTGTGTTTATTTTGCATATACTATTCTGCCCGCGTTACCTACGACTACGAGTGACCATAGAAATATTAAATAAGAAGTGGTATAGGTAGATAATTTTTTTTTTATATAGGATACTCACAAGATCATTATTGTTGTCCATCCGTGTATCTAGATTTTTAGAAGATCTCATAACTACCTACATTATGGGAAAATGATCATAAAATTGTATCGTGAAGAATAACATAACAAAATAGCAAAAGTAAATAGCTACCTATTATGAATGTAATTTATTACCTATTATCCTAATAATCTAATAAAGTACCTACCACGAATTTTTGATATCGTCGTGTCTGGGTGTTGTTTATCTATATATGTATGTATTTAAAAATATATTTGTCTATGTATATCAGCTGTCTGACACCCATAGTACAGGGTCTTCCTAGTTTGGGGTCAGACAGCCGTGTGTGAAATGTCCCCACATATTATTATGTCTAGTTACCTACTCGGCCCACGAAAGTGCGTAGGTAAACGAATTTAGATCTTGTGTCTCTCAAAATAAAATCTAAAATCACCTGCATAAACTATCTCGAAAGTATAAAATGTATTTTTATTTTTTCAGTATATAACAGACAAGTAACTCACAAACTTACCTTCGACAATTAGCCATCCTGTCAATTTGTAACTTTTTTAGTTCTCTTTCAATGTTTTTTTTTGTTTCCCATTTCACTGTTTAGTTCGAACATCAACAACAATTACGATTGAAATGATTATAACTCGGCGCAGCTAAAACACTTGAGCGTAGTCCTCTCGTCTCAACAGAGCGGTAGCGACTGATGTGTGAAATAGAAATATGCTTGAAGCTCCCGCAACGAGCGACGGAAGATGACTTCTTGCGCGGAATAAAAACGTAGTATGCGCCAAAAGTGTTTTATCGTAATAAATCCAAAACTAAAAGGAATTACATAAAATGCCTAAGCAAAGCCTTTACTCTTGTTTAAATATAATTATTTATCAAATTTTTGTCGCAATAGGCATTACCATATCGAGTACAAAACGGAAAAACATGAGAATTAGAGGTTATTTCGTGATTTTTTTCTACCTAGGAAATGTTATTATTTTATGTTTTTGATCAGAGAGAGCCCTTGAAAATATGATGTAGTTATTCATATATTTTTATTTTAAGATTTGGTCTGGAATTTTTCATGTAAAATCAAATAGAAAATTGGTAATTTTGCTTTATACGCGCTCTTAAGGCTTAAAAGTATGAATAATTAATATAAAATAAGTGGTAAAATACAAGATTAATCAAACCATCTTTCACGGATTAATAAATAAAATTATCTGAGTAGGTATGTTTAAATAAAACAGACGTATTGACATACACAGCTACTATAGTTTTTTGGCATTGGTATATCACTTTCTGCATCATTACGGTCCACTTCCGCAGAGAGGAGGCCTGGCTATTGTCGTTATATGGACCGATCCATTCCCAGAGAGGACGTCTGTTTTCTAGGGTTGAGGACAATTAATTATTGTCCTAAAGGAGCCCATGGCTAAATAATAAAAACCGCTAGGCCGGCTGTCATTTGTTTATCTTTGAAAGTCGTTACGGGTAGTCAGAAGTCTTGCCATGGGGTATCATGTTATCCAGCTACTGGATAATGGAAGTTAGATATGCAGTTGCTCTATATAGGCCTGTTGCTCTTGTGGTCAGTGGCCCTGACTGCTATGCTCAAGGTCGTGGGTTCGATTCCCACCCAGGACGAATGTTTGTATGATGAGCGCGATCATTTGTTCTTTGTCTGGGTGTAATTTATCTATAACTAGCGACCCGCCCCGGCTTCGCACGGGTGCAATGTTTATATTAAATATACTATAGAATACATCATACAAATACATATATATACATCGTTGACAGCCTTTTTGTCATTCGACATACATGTTCTCTTTAGTAATTACTTTTGAAAGTTCGACACATAATTTACCATGGGACAAACATTCAACACTCAAATCTAAGCAACATAGGCACGCGCGCCGTGCCTCCACCGGCACCGCGCCGCAACCGCTATGTCCTTGCATTTTAAATCTGTAATATCTTCGAAACTATTTATTTAAATTATATTCTGTAAAGGGCAATATTAATTTATATTAAATGCACAGTGTATTTATGGTACTTAATTGGATAAGGATTAATGCTGTATTGCTTAAAATCGCTTCGTAAAATATGCTCGAGTTTCTCGTAAAAAGTAAAGGATAAAAAATGGTTGTTGTGGGTTATCTATAAGAGATAGACAGATGCTATCGATGACTTTTTTGTTGACCTTTTTAAGGTGTACAATACTGTAGTACATTATTTTAATCTATCTCGTAGGGTTCAGCCAGCGTTTGCAAAGCAAGCGCAAAAAAATGTGTTTATTTGCGACATCACATTAGAAACCTCAAAAATTATCGGTGTTCCTCTACTATATTATGCATGATATATACATAAAAACCTTTCTATTGAATCACTCTTTCTATTGAAAGAAACTGCATCAAAATCCGTTGCGTAGTTTTAAAGATTTAAACATACATAGGGACAGACACAGGGAAGCGTCTTTGATTTATACTATGTTAAGATATGTATGTATTTAGAAATATATATCGTATGTTTATCAGTTGTCTAGTACTCATAGCACAAACTCTGCTTGGTTTGGGACTAGATGGCGTTGTGTGAAAGTTGTGGCATTATTATTATTATTATGTAAAACATGAGCTGGATCCGGTTAGACTGGAAGCCGACCCCAACATAGTCTAAGGAAAAGGCTAAGCAGGTGATGATTCTTGTCCTATGCTACGTTATGTAACAAAACATTCTGTCCACACCAGAACGTGTTTAGAACATGATGTAGTTGCCTATTTTTAACACGCTTTTATTAGGTCGACCTGTATGTAACTAACTATGTAATGGAATCTAAGGTAACTAATTTAACCATCTTCCATGGGCCGTAGCGTAATGAAAATTGGCAGCTGTATGTAGTTCTGATGACAATACAATAATATGGTACTGTCGAACTGATCTGATGATGGAGCCGGAGGATATGACCTGGTACTTCATGATGGAAAATCGTATCATAGCTGTTTTGGATTTCTTAGAAAAGTCTTGTAATGAACTTTGACCACGATTAGGTTTCAGGGATGATGAAGCTGGAAGATAGGCACTGGCATTCCATGATGGAATATCGTATCATAGTCGTGTTTGCACTTGTGAGAAAGGCCACGTAATGGAGTTTGAACACGATTAGGTTTCAAGGTTATAACAAAGCTAAAGAAAATCCGTTATCGGTTTTCTTAACCTTTTTGAATTAGCGCGTAATCCATAGATTTATTTTTTATAGATGTCACTTTCAAATCTTCTGGGGGATCGACAGTTTAATTGTTCACTTTTTTGTTTTTACGTGCATTTATAAAAGCGTGTTTTTCTAGTGTTTTTGGATAAAGCAATTATTATTATGAAATTCTATACACAATATTCACAAGCCGCTGTCCTGTACTAGGGACAAAACCGTTTACAACACATTTCCCTTTACAAGATTCTGGCCGCGGTTCACCGCAACTACGAAAGCCTTCAGCACATTGCTTGTACAAAGTGAAATATTTTCCAGTGAAAATACAACCTGACTGGCATAAAACTCGGAGTTTAATGGACGAGGTTTTTTGAAAATGCAACTGTATTTTTGTAGGAGTAGGTTTTGTTTTAATTCTTCATTAGTGACGTGGCTCGATAAGGCCATTGTCTGCCGGTTGCGGGTATGTTCGAACGCAATACCGCGTGATACCGTGGCCCCGGAACTTAAGGGCAACTGAAGGAACAGAGTAGGTTTTTAGACACTCGCTTCCGCTCTACCCAGAGCGGAAGAAGTCATTCGATGATTTTCGCACCTAAAAGAAAAAAAAAACCCTCCATGAAATTGTTCTGAAGCTCTAGATAAAGCCACTACCTACACGTGATAATCATTGTCATAGTTCCAAAAATGTATTTATATACCTTTTCGATTACTAACAAAATAATTTATACACTAAGGTTCAGTATTTTGTTTTAAGTAACAAAGTGTGAACCTGTTAAAATCATGACATCAAATTTGCAGAAACCACAATATTGTTTTCGATAGATATAATAATTAATCACTGTGATAAGATTTTCGGTGGTACGCCACATTATAACTATTAGTCAAATTGGCATTAACATAGGACTACAAAGACCCATTATTAAAAAGAGTCAAAATATTTAAGATTGACATAAACAAGTGTATGTTAATCTTAAATATTTTGAATAAATATTCATTTTACCTCACCCCTCTAGACCCGTCAAAAGTTTTTCTTTTTGACAAGATTTCGCCGTTTGCGACTTGATTTCTAGGGCTACCAAAGGAGTCGTTTCAACAAGTATAATAACTTAGTTAACAAACATACTAACTTGAAGTTGGGACGTGAAGTAAGTTCTCTTAATTAACCGACGTTTACCTAAACTGAGTTTAAAGACGAAACGGACGTGACACTTCCAAGTTACCGTGACGTATACGTATTGGCCTCCAAAGTTAGTGTTTATTAACGTAGATACTTTACTTAGATATCATCTGTAATCTCTATAGATGATTAATTCACAATTGCGTTCCCATATTTTGTCTGTAGATAATGCTTAAGCTTTATAGTGATCGATTACCAGATATTGCTTGCAATAATAAAAAAATACTGATATTCCTGTTAATATTAAAAAATACGAAAGTAACTTGGTCTTGGCGTGGCTGAGAGATTGTTCTAACGAGCCACCTCGGCTCTGGAAAGCAAGGAAAACTGAAGAAACAGGGTTGGTTTTTAGACAGTAAAGGTCTGACACTTCCTTTCGTCCCACCTAGAGCGGGAGAAGTCTTATGATGTTTTTCCCCCGAAATAATCTCTGTCTGTCTATTACACTTTCGCATCTAAACCGCCTAACTGATTTTTATGAAATTTGAGACAAAGATGGATTAGACCTTTGAAAAGGACAAAAGCTGCTTCTTTTTGCTAAAAAGAAACTTTAAATGCCAGCTAAGCCTCGGGCAGAATAGTACTCAACAATTTTTGTCGAACTCGGGGATAAACCCAAAGTCTGGCTCAGCAGTCGCACCCATTAGGTTCCTGCAGTCACGTTTTTAATTTGATTAATGTCGACGGTAGGTAATTAGTAAACATTGTACTTTTAACCCGTCGAGTGACGTGGTCGTTTGTTACTGTCATTCAGCCGCTTCGACTCATTGATTTTGTTAAGTGACTGTGGAATTAGCGGGTTTGGAAAATGGAGTACCAGGAATAGTTACAAAATTAGCAACAATAGCATAATGGCTAAGGTGTAGGACTTAACGTCGAGAGGTTGCGGGTTTGAACACGGGTGGGGTTCGAACCCGCATTATATTACACTATTGCAGTGAACCCATTCCAGACACAAGCATATTTAGAAAAGGTAGGGTTGAAGATTGGTAGTAATGTGAACTCTACCCAAGTTGCTAGCTATATGAATATAATGTATAAAAAAATAACTGATATTATTACCGTTACTGCAATGTAGCATTAAATTTTCAAAATGATTAGTAAGGTATTTCAAAAGGTAATACTTTATTAAATGCTCAATTATTAATACAAATAACATCCTATGCATTAACAGTAAGTTTCACCACTGAGCTTTTTAGAACTATCACTGGCGTCACGTTATTAAAGCATTTGTACACTATAATAATTATTATAAGGCTTCTTAGTTTATAATGACTAAGCTCAAAAACTATTGGACCGATTTAAATTAAATATTGGTGAAAAAATCTCTATGGGAGCGAAACCACGGGCAGATTATTCTTTAATATGCATTAAAGATGTGCTTGAATATGAAGATATTATATCTAATCCGTTTGATTGCGTAGATCTCGTAACATATTTTCTGAAGTTCTTATTTAAATGATGTAGCTAGTTAAAATAAACGGTGTAAGTTTTAGATTACTTCTTATTTTAAGTATACAACAATTAATTATGGTCTTTATTTTAGAAATGCTAAACAAACTTAATATGGCTTTGTTTGCCAACGATATTTTTTATTATATTTGTATTTTTAATAGACGATATAATAATGCTTTTGAGGTAAATGTTCTACTGAAAGTCAAAATAGGTTACATACGAATAATTTCTGTTCAAATTTTGAACGAGAACATTGTTTTAAATAAAAAACACGTTTTAAAAAAGAACAATTTACAATACGCACTAGTAGCATAATCTTTTCAGTAAACTCGTGTAACTAATATGACTGTGGCATAGCTCAATTGTTTTACAAATGTGACCGGTGTCAATTGAAATTACACGATTGTTCAACCAAGTATATGAATTAGTGACAACGGAAGCAATGGTTAAATACTTTTTGTTCCTTCCTCTAACGTTTCAGTTTTAATATTATCCATGGTGGCTGAAGTTCAATTCCATTAATCGTGGTTGTTCGCTTTCTAGTTTTGACAGTTCGTTTAATCAACGGAGACTTTAAGGAAAATGGACTAGCTCTAGGCAGCTTTGGGTAGCTTTGGACTGAGGTAACTTTGACCCCGATAATCCATTGGCCCCCATCACTCCTGATGAGGTCCAGGATATCATTAAAAGTCTCCAACCGCGAAAAGCACCTGGCTCCGACGGCATCACCAATAGGGTTTTCAAACTTTTCCCCGCCCAGCTTATAGTGCTAATGACTGCCATCTTCAATGGCGCATTGAGCAATAATATGTTCCCCGCAACCTGGAAACAGGCCACCGTCATAGGTATTCCCAAACCAGGCAAGCCCAAGTCTGACCCGTCTAGCTACCGTCCCATTAGCTTACTCAACGTCCTCGGTAAAATCTATGAAAGGCTTATATATAAGCGGCTCAAAGATTTTGCCGAAGCAAAGAGTCTTATACCCAATGAGCAGTTTGGATTTAGAACCGAACACTCATGTATCCAACAAGTCCACCGCATCATAGAACACGTCAGCGCCGGCTTCCAACGGGGCGCAATAACGGGAGCCTTATTCTTCGACATAGCGAAAGCGTTCGACAAAGTCTGGCACAATGGCTTAATCTATAAGCTATACCAACTCGGCGTGCCTGACCGTCTCGTGCTCATCCTACGGGACTTTTTATCGAATCGCACCTTTCGTTACCGAATTGAGGGGGAGCTTTCCTCCCCACATCCCATTCGCGCAGGAGTTCCTCAAGGCTCCGTACTCTCCCCCCTCGTTTTCACGCTATTCACTAGCGATATCCCCAAGCATAAAAATACTCAGCTAGCCCTATTTGCCGACGATACGGCTATCTATTATACCGGTCTTAAACCCGATGCCATTGCTCGCACTCTCCAAACTTCCGCAAACACTCTGGCCAAGTGGTTCCGGAAATGGAGAATCGAAGTCAATCCAGACAAAAGCCAGGCAGTCCTCTTTTCTAAGCCGCGGATAAACCCACCCTCCCCCCATCCGATTACCATGTACGGCAAGCCGATCCCCTGGGAAAAGCAAGCCAAATACTTAGGCGTGGTCCTCGATAAACACCTTTCCTTCGCTGAGCACATAAAGCAGGCACGTTCGCGCGCCGCTTTCGCTCTAGGTAGGCTCCACTTCATTCTTAGCTCCCGCAGCAAGTTATCACTCAGGTGCAAGCTGCGTATTTTCACCGCGGTCATCCGACCCATCATGACCTACGCCTGCGTTGTTTTCGCACACGCAAAGCCCTACCTCCTCCATAAGATGCAGACCCTTCAAAACCGATTCCTCCGTAGAGTCACGGGAGCCCCCTTTTATGTTCGAAATGAGCTTCTTCACGTAGACCTCAAGATGCCCACCATCCAGCAGTTCATGAAACGTGTCTCCAAGCGTTTCTTTGATACTGCAATCCAACATAGGAATCCCCTTATCGTATCGGCCGCCCAATACGAACCCTCGCGTATCTCTAAGATTCGCCGACCAAGGCATACCCTAGTCACTCGGAGTGACTCGGAGTGACTAGGGTATGCCTTGGTCGGCGAATCTTAGAGATACGCGAGGGTTCGTATTGGGCGGCCGATACGATAAGGGGATTCCTATGTTGGATTGCAGTATCAAAGAAACGCTTGGAGACACGTTTCATGAACTGCTGGATGGTGGGCATCTTGAGGTCTATGTGAAGAAGCACTCCCGATGACGCACTCACCCTGCTCCAAGAGAGCCGTAAGGAAACCAGCACAGTTTACAAAAACAAAAATCGACCGTCTTTCCGTCCTCGCCGCCGAGGCCCGCCGCGACGTCCCCGTAATAGTCCGCCCCGACCCTTGCCAGAGCCAGCCCTCGACGCTGAGCCAGTAGCTTTAAATTCCCTTATTAATAATAATGATATGATCCAGCCTGTCCCTAGCTGCCCTCCCCCTGCGACGCCCTAAGCCATGGTCCGTACCCCACAGGGGGTGCCCTTAGCGTGTAGTCGCCTAGTTTGTAAGTTTTTAATAAGCCCTGGCTGGAGGCTTTAATTAATTTTTTAATTAAGGCAACCACAGGCAAGCCCGGTTAAGCAGCCGACAACCTCAGAGGTTGACCTGCGAGATGCCACTCACAAAAAAAAAGGTAACTTTGATCTTAATGTCAATGTTGGTTTTTTAAACTGTCAAATAATATGATGGGCCTAATGTTAGCGGTGAGGCAGTATTGTCGAATATTATGAATATATCTAAATATGTAGTATTATTACACATCACTTGATGTGTAATACAATATTGTAGTTACTCTATTTCTGGACTATTAAAGCTGCTTTAAAAATTTGGCGCATGTACATACATATGTGTATTAATAGAAATTTAAATTTATTTATTCTCTTGTCCATGTAGTTTAAAATGTTAGTGATTGCTATATTTTGCAAAGTTTAAAACGAAACATGCTTTGAGAGTAAGATTTAAGTGGCAACAATTGCGTTTTTTTTAAATAAATAACAAAACATTATTGCGCTAACATTTTCTGAGCTGTAACGGATTATTATTAGGGTCAATTATATGGAAGAGAGATAAGCGAAGGAGGTTGTTATATATGTTTCATACATGCAAAGCCGATAGTACCGCTTTCTGAAGCAAGCCCTTGATCCAGCAGCCTAAAGAGAGCCTCCTATGGTGTTGGTCGAGGCTCTTGGCTATTAAGCCATTAGCTGAGACGACAATGGGTACAATGGTTGACGAGTTCACATTCGAATTTCACTTACCTTACAAAAACTGTTTAATTTCCCTTAGCATCGTTCAACCCAATCTGTAAGACAAATTTAAAAAGTTGATGAAATAAAACGACTTAGGTGACTGTATGGGTTAAAATAATATGATCTTTCCATCTCATTGTAAAAATCTACCGAAATCGATAGGAAGTCAAGCGAAAACATTAAGTAAGTCCATATACTATAACAAATCGTTGGACGTGCCAAAGAGACTCACCTGTCGACTGCAGGGTTAATGCCTATCGGTTTCACATAAATTAGTGACGCATAAAACGCGGTTTTCCGTAGTCAGAAATTAATAAAAGAGATTTGTAACGATGGCGCATTTGCGGGTTATAATCTTTATTGTTTAACAATTTATGCCCAATGTTTTTTGGGATGACAACGAATATTGGTGTATTGCGGTTTATCAAAAGATGGATGTAACCGTACCTAATTAATATGTGGGTGTGATTTTTATTCGTATTTAAAGTATTTAGGTTTACAGTAAACTAACTAAAGTCATCAATTACTGTAAGTTTGCTCACCTAAAGTGAAAAATAAATGGTAGTTAAAATGCAATCTTTTATATTCTTTATGATTCAGAATTTTCTTTCATCGGCAGTCTTGAGTTAGGTTTTTTTTTTCCGAAATAAAAGCGCAGTTCTCAGATAGGCGTCAAAAGCGCTACCACGGGTTAAATATATTTCATACTTCAAAAATGAGTTTAGTTCTACAGATTTCTTCATGCATTCTAAAGCTTACGAACCATATAAGTTATGCCAGAATAGGAAGTTTTAATAACATCCGGTAAAATTAAATTAAAATGCGTAATGCATGCTCGTAGCTTGCACTATGCGCGTTATGACTGTACTGGTACAGTGTGAATAGAAGTGCGCGCCTTGTTTCAATTTCGAAAACATTTACAACGCATTTAAAAGAGTGCATAAACGGACGTTTCTGCACTCTTTTGCGTTAACTACATATTTTCAACTAAAAGAATAGGTACTTTTAATCTGTGTATCTGCTGTGTTTCTAAACCATTACGTGTTCAAAATATTTTTATTCTTCGTAGATCACAGTATGAAAATTGATAAATATACGAGCATACGAGCTTTTTTTTCTAGAAACGAAAAGACATTTTGCACACAGTCAATGACTAAATGTTGATAGTTTAATGAGAAGTTTGACCACTGACTATGTGTTTGTTGTTTTTCATTAATTGTACGAGTTCTATTGCAACAAGGTGCAAACGACGATTAAAATTTTTATCAATTTAAAAAAATTGAGGACAGTGGACACGCACAATTCAGTTGTATTTTTGTTCCTTTTGAAGTCCGTCGTAGTTTTGTTCATTGGTTTGAAAATTCCTTTTTCCGTATCAAAAAGTATTCAACTTCATATTTTGTCCCATTTTACCGAAATCTGCTTCTGTTCATGGAGTACAGTAGAACTTCTGAAATATGGTAGCTTATGCATAGTCATTTTCATCAACAATTCAAGCAAAATATGATAAGTAGGTACTGAATACAAATCACCTCAAGTCGACAGTCGTGTTTCACGCGCGCTTCTAAGAGACTGCTCTTAGAAGCGCGCGTGAAACATCACGTGCTGTCGACTTGAGGTGCAGCACCATTGTTGGGGCCCAAAAGAGCCAATGCCTGTCGGCGTTGCGGGAACGTTCTAATGAGATACTGCAGCCCCAGAACTTATTGATAACTCAAGGAATAGGGTGGGTTTTTATTCAGTACGGGTTTGACACTCTCTTCTGCACCATCCAGAGCGAAGCGTGCTTCATCTTCGATCACATCATCGGTTACGACAGGTGAGATAGTGATCAAACGCGAGCATATCATGAATATATTTTTTTTATTACGAATGAGCCCGCTCTTGACCTCGATCACACCTGATGGTAAGTGTAAGATGAGGTCTACGATCGAACGAACGAGCCCAGAAAATGCCTATTCACTCTTGCTTTAAAGGCTGACGGATCATATGTGGCAGGGAACACAGAAGCCGGCAGAGAGTTCCACACCTTGGCTGTGCGCACAATGAATGTTGAAGAAAAGCGCTTAGTACGACAAGATGGTATATCGACCAAGTGTAGATGGTATCCTGCGGTACGTCTGGTAGACCAGTAGTAAAAGGGTGATGAAGGGATCAGGTCGTGGTTCGAAGTTGAGGTCAGACGTCAACTCCATGCCCAAGAGCTCCAGGCGGTCGGTAATAGGCACAGATGCACCTCTGAAAGTAGGAGAACATTCAAATTGGCTCCTTTTAGCGGAGAAAAGACAAGCCTGTGTTTTTAAAGCGTTGAATAAAAAATGTTTAATTGGTGAAGAAGAACTGATGAAGAAAAGAGCAGATGACAAATGAAACTCCTCAATCAATCACTAATCAATCAAAGATTAATCATCATATATATTTCACGGGCATAGTCCTCTTAGGAGCTTGTTATACAATTTATTATTGTCAGCTAAACCTGTGGCGACCTTTTGACGAACTTTTACCTATTTTGATCTCTGCTGGATAAAAACGTCTAATTCTTATCTTAATCATTCTTGTGTTCATATTTCACATTAACGTACGGAAAATAATTAATCTCACTCAACAATTAATTCTGAGCGCACATTAACTCAATTTCTTCTAAGTTAGATGTCAGTTAACGCAATTACGTAAGATGAAGACAGTTAAATCTAACTGCTGTTGTTAAAATCACGTCGATTTGTCATGGTGATTCGCGTATGAAGGCGAATCTGTGTTGACTTCCTCGTTTAGAAGGTAGAAGGTATTAGTTACCATAATGGTTATAGTAATGGCTGGTTGTAAAATTTTAAGACGATTTTGAGCATCATCTAATTTTATGTTTCGTGCGTAATGTTTGGTTCAAGATAGGGCTGTAGGTTTGAATGTAGCCCGATTTGATTTTTTTCTGCTCGATTTTGTTTAGCAATGTGGAATAGAATTTATATTCCTAACAATCTTGTTAGCTCCTCCAACTAGGCTAAATATGCTTGGGTAGTGAGTGGAGAAATAGTGCAATGTGCAGTGTTCGAACCTACGATCTTTCGATCACAAGGCTGAAATCTTAGCCTATTCACGCTTCACAATTATCTACTGTGAATTGCGATTATACTACTACCTACGGTTTGGTTAGTTGAAGGAAGGAGGACAAACTTCTCTCCTAATTGGTAGTAGTTGCATCGCATGCTGGCGCAGCGTCATAATCTCCGACAATTGGCTGGTCTGTAGGTGACAGAATTGGAAAGTCTTTCTCCTAGTCGTTTAGTTCTTCTGATTTTAATGGTATAATGGAGTGTGCTAAGGTCTCAAATGCTGCAGCTGAATGACTACATTTTATGAGTGTCGTATTAGTTTTATTGAAGTACTAGCTTTTGCTGGTGACTTCGTTTAGCGGCGTAAACTCCCGATCACGTGTGAATTCCGGAATATTAAGTAGCCTATGTGTTAATCCAGGATATCAACTTTCTACTTATCAAATTTTACTTAGATCCGTTTAGTAGTTTTTGCGTGAAAGAATAACATATGTACATTCATACATCTATACGTTCATTTTCACAAACATTTGGTTTTATTGTATTAGTATGAAGTATGATATAATATGTAGTATAGTAAGATAAGATTTTCCATTATCATATATTTTTGTAATGTATAAATTCAACTAAAAGACTTATGTTGCGCCACTTCTTTTTCTTAGCTAAAACAAAGTGCTTAAGTTGTGAAGGGCCTATTGGGACACTGTCTTTATGTCAATTTTTTCCTTAAAAAGTGCTGACACTCAGTCGAATTTGAAAAAAATGAGTTTTGACGTTGCATAAAAAATGAAGGAGAAAATATATTCTCTTAAATGTAATAGATTTATTATAATAAATTCCTTTTCCTTAGAACATTCACATAGGTAGAGACGTCTGGGTATACTATAACACGGGATGTGTTATAGTATAGAGACGTGGTGATATAAACACAATCTACAATCAATATCATCTTCTGATCTACTTATCTCAATTCCATCTCTTTTTTGTTCATTCACTGTCTCTATAAACATAAAGCCACGTACACACAGTACTGTAATCTCCTCTCCAATACGTCTGGAGAGCGTATCTAAACAAAAGACACCAATTTTCTAAAGAGACTCGACATCAACAATACTCTTATCTGTCTCGGCGATGTTCCACCGACTCCCCCGTACGTCCGAGGCGCTTGTTACATCGTATATAGTTCTATACAGTAAACGTTTGGAAAGAAATTGAAATTTGAAATTCGCTACTCTCTTGTGAGTTTTATTTGTACCGTTTGTGTGTGCTATGCCTTTTATCACGTGTATCACTGTTGTGTATTGTAGTTTTATGAAGTGATTGATATCTATATTAATATTATAAAGTGGAAAACTTTGTTTGTTTGAAAGTGCTAATCTTCGAAAGTACTGAGTGGATTTGGATGAAATTTGGTATGGAAGTAGCTTGAAGCCCACTGTTAGTAGTATGATATTTTATAAATGTTGTATTGATTGTTAATAAATATATCTGCGATGTGCTTGTTTGTAACAGACAATTTTTGTTGGCATTTGCGAGTTTAATACATAGGCGAATTTTATATACCATTGATAAATGATAATGATAAATGATCTTTATTTTGCAAATTGGTTATTAAATACCACTTTTACAAGTCATTTTTTCGTAAATATTGACTAGATGAGGCCGGTGTTTCCTAACTGACTACCCTGAGACGAAACACCGAAACAAACTCAGGGGTTATTAGTCATTAATATGTTATTGGTATACTTTATATACAGGTATTCTATACAATGGCTAGTAAATATGTAGAATACTTTGAACGTTTAGGTAATGTATGAAATATGTTCGATAAAGATGTTATTTTTTTTAAATAGTACTAATAATGAGGGTCTTGTTATGTAAATTCTACACACATTGATATTCCCTTCCAACGTTAAAAAAACTCATTACCGAATACGTAGCCAGTACATATATGTAGCCCGGGGTCATAGTCGAATAAACTAGGGAAATAGCGGATTGGATGGTAGCCAACGAGTTATTTTTGTCTAGAACGTCTATAAAACCTAACTTGCTTTCATCACACACACTATTATGCTTCACTCTGAATTGGGTTATATTATTAATAAGTTTTAAATTAATCGTAAATGTATAAATTTCCCTGAAAATTTTATAGATTACGATTCTCATAACATTTCATACATTGCTTGGATGCCTCAGGTAGTCTATTTATCGCCTAGCCATTGTATGAAATACCGGAAATGTAAAGTTTGCTAGTAATATATAAACTAGCATTAATGACAACAACCAAAGATTAAATACGACATTTAATAAACACTAATATTTACGGACTTATTCAGGTAGTGTAAATATATCCTGAAATAATGTCATACACATATTGACCAATTCTTCGAAATTTGTATCAGTATTTGCATAGTCTCTGGCGATGTGTATTTAGGCTATGTTTACACTGTTGAACGGGTAATATCATGTTAAATACGCCTTAATCCTAATTCAGTCGGACCGTCGACCGCGTTCGGGTCCCTGCCCACACTTGGTAGATTGAAAGTAAACTTACATCCTGAAATAACTTTATTGTTAACTTAGTCTTGAACTAAGTCAGTGAATAAGCGCGTCTTAGGAACAATTACACACAAGTTCACGGATACAATATGTGGATCGCACAAAGGTATTGTTATGAAAATACAAGAAGAATGTTGAAGCAGTATGTTTGGGTAACCGTAGGAGGTTGGTACGTGTATTTATATTCGTATAATTCCGTTTATTTGGAGGAAATCTCTGTATGTTTGTGTCAGCACTTCTTTTTTGTTTTTTTTTAACGTGGTAAAATCATCAAATAAGTCCTCCCACCCCGGGCAGGGCCGGAGGGACTGTCAGACTTGTACTGACTAAAATCCACGGTGTTCCTTCAATAGCCCTTTACGTTCCGGGGTCACGGTAATGGGATAAGTCCCACGACCCCGGCAGGCTTCGGCCCTCTACAGGGGGGGCCTCGTCATATTGCTGACGCTCTTTGAGGCGCGCGTGGCATACAACGCGCCGTCGACCGGGGCATGGTCCATGGTCGGACAGCGAGTTGCCCTTTACTCGCTGTCCGCATGTCCGCGCCTACGGTGGCCGGAGATCGTCGGCCGACGTCCGACGCCGTGGGCGTCTACCACTGCGGCTGGGCTGGAGGGAGGACGCCATCCTCTCCCTCACGCGGCCCGGAATATGTTTTATTTACAACTTACAAAAACACACATATGTTGGGCCGGAGTTTAGGCAAAACGACAAGTTTTCAGGATAAAGATAACCTTAACAAACATAATCATAAATCTAAGTTTAGAAATCGGAGATTAGTTTTAATATGTAGTTAACGCGAAAATCCTTACTTTCATAGCATTATTATAAATGCGAAATTGTGTTAGTTTGTCCTTCTTTCACCTCAAAAATTAGCAACGTATATATGTGTTTTTTGACGTGGAGATTATTTTATATATTTTATTTATAAATATATTCCATTTATTTTGCATTCAATAGAAGGCTTAAAGCTAAGGTCAAATTTGGAATATGTTAGGGTACAGGAACAAAATTGTAAAATAATATATATATATATATATTATTTTACAATAGATAATATATATACATATATATTATCTGGATGTTAAAAAGCTATAGAGCGACGTAGGCTACTTTTTAATAGCTTGTTTTGTTTGTTAGCACTACACCATCCATTATTCAGCAACTATTTTTCAAATGAAATACAGTATGTTAACTAACAGAGGGCGTTTCCGTTAACCCGCAATACTATAAGCACATCAATTATATCGCCGCACACGCGGCCCGTCATTCATAAATAAATTGCGACGTTGACGTCCTTCAAGTAAGTGTGTACAGACATTGGCGTATCTAGAGATATTTCCCAGGGGGGGCCTGGCCCCCAGTAGTAGAAGCGATTGGCCAGATTTTTAAATTTTTCAGCCATAATTGTTTGTTAGTAAAAATTCTCGGGTGGGCACCAGACCATTCTGGGGTGGGCACGGCCCACCCGGCTCCCCCCTTCCTATGCCTATGTGTACAGAGTGTTTCTTTTACGTATCAATTTAACATTTTTAGTGAATATTTTAATATAAAAAATAATAATAACATTTCGTTTTCGAATGGTAATATTTTTTTTACGCTAAACTATTGCGGGTTAACGGGAACGCCCTCTGTTAGTTAACATACTGTATATAGGAACCACAATTATATCGAAACCTATAAGGATTAGTCAACCATAACACCACATAAAATCCGTAGGAAACAAAAAAAAAACATATTAAAGTTTTGTTTAATCCAAGGACTGCGGCGTAGCATCCTCGTAATATGAAAATGAGTTTGAAAGTGCCTACGGGGCGGCATCAACAAACTTTGATGAAGTTCCACTTGATTTAGATTCATAGCATTTCTAATGGTATCTGGATTGCTTACTTATGCTTTGATGTTAGTTTCTAGAGGTAGGAGAAGAATGTTAGAGAGGGTCATTTTGAATCAATGGGTTGAGAAATTGTACGGGTAATGATGGCACGGTTGGCACAGTGGTTATGCGATTGGCTGCTACACTGCGTGTCTCGGGTTTGATCTCCGCACCGGAACACATGTTTGTATGGCAAACATATAACTTTTTCGGGTCTGGGTGTTTGTAAAAATGCAATCACGATTAGAAAGAATTTGTAATGCCATTAATGGACGGCGGTAATTTATCAGTAACGCATACGTTTAGGGTATTTATTTATTTATTATATAATTTTTGTACACCTTACAATATTTATATGGATACAAAAAAATTAAACTAGTGTACAATGGGCGGTCTTATCGCACAAGATGATCTCTTACAGACAACCTTTGGATGGACAAACTTAAAGGAGACAGATTAAGGGCTGTCAGTGTACAAACATCATAATATTAATTGAACATAATAATTTAAAATATCAAATAAAATAAGTAAAAATCATATACTAATAAATATTAGAGAAAGAAAGGGAAAAGTTATAGGGCGAGGTAATGCTCCTTCACCACTCTTTTGAACGCTGGTAGCGTTTGAATTGAATTTGAATGTGCAAATAGGAGGTGCAATTTTGGTGCTACTAAATCATGTAGAATAAGCAGCAATACTGAGACACAGGTCACTTCTCTGCGAGTAGAAGTGGGCTGTAATTTAACGACGCAAGCCGAGATTGGACTAATAGAAATTAAATTTCTTTCTTTTGAATTTTTTTTTTCTTTTTTTAGGTTTTTGTATATTTCTACATAAAAAATGTGAAGACTGTTTGTTGTTTAACACAAAGGAAAATTGCGCGGGAATTATAACCTTATTTTTATTTTATTTTTCTGGGTGGGTAAATCATCGAATGACTTCTTCCGCTCTGGGTGGAGCGGAAGAGAGTGTCAGACTTCCACTTACTAAAAACCCACCCTGTTTCTTCAGCTGCCCTGAATTCCAAAGCCGTGGTATCTCGTTAAGTCATTCCCGCAACCCCAGAGGAATTTTATAGCCTGGGGGTCTTTAGTCTAAAATGAATAGGTTACTTATAGGTAAGCGTGCTACATCTTCGACCACATTATCGCTTACCATCAGGTAAAATGGTGATCAAAAGCGGGCTTATCAACAGTAAACACAAGATTTACAAACAATTTCAGTGATTCATGAATTAAAAACTAGTTATACAGCAACTAGGTATACAGTTTCTTTTCAAGTTAATACGTTTCAGGAAATAATTTAAATTTAATTAGTTCGACAACATTAATATTAAGAACTAGTTGTCGATCCAGTTAAATTAAAATTCTTTCCTGGAAAGTTGTCCATGTCTCCGACAAGATTACTTAATGAAAATTGAAATATCGTCCGCCATTTCCGCACCTGAAGGAAAACACCAAATATGCTAATAGTTTTAAAATTGACTTTGAAATTGTTTGCCCGCTAAGTTAAACTTGGTTTACTTATATTGAGGTTAAAACATAGGTACCTACTGTTTGCTTGAACCGCTACATAAATTGTTATTGTTTTTGTGTCTACAGCAACCACTTTTTGAAATCTTTAACTGATTTAACTTAAGGGCTGGAACAGGGTGAGTTTTTAGTCAGTAGAAGTCTGACACTCCCTTCCACTCTACCCAGAGCGGGAAAAGTCCTACGATGATTTTCCCACCCAGAAAAAAAATCATACCTTTTAAATTTCTTAATACAATCAGATATACTATACAGTAATATATGATATGCCAATTATAAAAACAAATATTATAAAGAGGTCCATACACTGTAATTGCACACTTGCAGTCTAAAAATGTTTCGTTCATGTTTTGTGCAGGAGCCTTACAATCAACTTAGGTATCCGACGGTTTCATAAAACTACATTTCCATCAGGTTGTGTTTGCAGGCAGTGGCGTATATTCGTGGCTTTTCTAGTAACGGATTGATTGCTTTCCCCAAAGGCCACTGTAGTTCACGTTCAGGTCGTGAATGCAAACGAAGTTAACAAATTTTTTTGGATGATTCTTTGAACAATTAAGTTTGCTTGCTAACAGTACCTTGGAGAAAATTCCGTTAATTTTAAATTAATAAGCACGATATCGAAACACCACAACCATATATACTTATACATAAATATTTTCCTTCTATTTAGATAGACCGAATAAATCTTGTACTACCCGTATACTCAAGAATGTTTCTAAAAGGATTCGACCGTCGAAGGCATTCGCAAATATGCAATAGACTTCGGCCTCAATAAAGTACTAGGGGAATACGTCAGGGGCGCTGCGATCGCCATAGAATAAATAGGTCTATGGTCAGGGCTGGCAGTTAACTTCAAACACTTTTGGACCCCAGCATTTAATTTAAGGTAGAGAAGCTATAGACAGTTAAGAAGTTTTATGAAAAGTAGTTTGATCGGGCTGTGAAAAACAAAGATAGTGGTGCAAGGGGCATACAGCTCCCTTGCACCTCCATCTCCCTCCCATACCGAGCTCATTACAGCTTCAACGTTAGTAGTAGTAGTTAGGTAATAATTAGAATGATGAAATATCCTATATCTCGCCTGTATGCGGGAAGCGGCATGCAAAAGAATATAACACCTACGTGTCAATCTGCCAAAATAAATGATTATAACTATTTATTTATTATTTCTCGAAAGAAAGTTTAGGAACATGTTTATTTTGATATAGGTAGTACCACATAAATCTCTCGGGTTTGTATATGATACTTTAAATCCAACGAATACCGATAGTCTCGCCTTTATTTTTAGGTAGTCAAGCAAGAGGTGAGCCAGAGTCATTGTAAAACATAATCTGTTCCTAACAAATAAAATTGATTTTCCAAGATAAAAAAAAAGTTTGAACTGAATTATTTTCTTTTCCAAACCAGCCAGCCCTGCCGATGCTGCGGTATACGTCTCCATAAAGGTTTTATGTCGCGTGAAGTGGACGGCCAACATTCCAGCCAGCCGTAGTGTGAACGCGGCATTAGGACAGAAAAATGTGTCAGGGCTCGCATTCTCATAAACTGTTGAGGCACCAATGGGTAGTGTATCACTGGGCTATTGTTGTTGGATAAAGGCTTAGATGGCCTTTCTTTGTTAGAATGATTTGTGTATACGGAGTTAGGATTTGTGCTACGAATTTCGGGAGAAAATCACGAGTTTGCACTTTTTTAGGTGCAACGATTTATGATTTGCTTGTCCGCAGCAAGACAAGTGTAATAATTCGAAATGCCACTGCTCCTATTCACGTCATATTCGTGGAAAACTGAATTTATGTAGGTGTCAACTGAAGCAAAAGCTTGGTCAAAGATCTTTTAGAACCGCAATTTCAACACATCCAAATAAACTGTTAGATAAATTGTCAGCCTACTTTCAAAGGACTCGGAAGCTTTGAAACCATCACGACACTTTTATCCCACCATTAAACAACATTACATAACTCAAATAGAATCAATTCATCGAATAGTTTAACCTAGTTCAAAGATAAAACGCACGTTACTAAAGAATACATATCATATCGACTACATGCAGTATACGTGTCTTGTTAGTTTGCTTCCTACGTGCTACCACCAACTCGCCTTACATATTGCCATGTCGAAGATATTGAGCGTCCGGCTAACATACGGAGATACAAAGAAACAATTTTAAATCTGAATAACAATGAAGATTCAGTTGTGTTCGTTTTGTGGCCACACATTCACCGTACAGTAACAGATTCTTGTATCTGATATAATTAGAAGTAAATGGGTATGGATTGTAATTATCTAAAGAGGTTTTCTTCTGAAATATTAATTGAAAACAATAAAATAATATACGCCATGTGGCTGCAACAATCACGTATTATAATAGGCTGCAATCACATTTAAATACCTATTTAAGTATTTACATTGGACTGTTCCCAACTTATCTCAACATTATTGGTATATAACCTCAATTAAAACTGATTAATTGTGAACAGTGCGTCCTTAAAAACTGCAATGATTCAACGACCTAATATAACTTGTAGATATTGTTGAACGCGTTCAGGTTTTACAATTCTACTTGAATTGTAACAGTCCAATAAACGTTAAGCCAATAACACGGTTTTGAAATCCCCACAGAATTTGTAGATCGCCAGTATAAATCGGTCGCTGGCCCATGCAGCGCTGCACCGCTGCAATCTACAGCTGCACCCGCTCAATAAGCCAGCCCGAAAGGCGAATGACGTGCCCTATCTCTCGGCTTTGGATTTATAGGCGCAGTGATAATCAAAGGCACAGTTTTAAAAGCGCTGCAAAAAAAGAGTGACTGACTTTTGAAATGTGAATACTTTTTTGAATTATGAATGTCAAACGGTTTTATGGCCAAGTCAATTGGGAGTTTGCTAGTAAGTACCTTTGCTCTATGACAATCATATAAAAATAATTTCAGACATTTTACTTTTATTTTGTTTTAAAGGATACGAAAAATTTAAATTACTGAAAATATATTGCCACGGTAATGATTTGATAATTTGTTTACTGTCATAAAAAGAGGTGGTTTTTATAAATTTATTTGTTTCCTAAAATGGAATTAATTTTACCCTTATATTCAATATGTGTGCTAAAATATTACACGTTAATTCTTCGTGCAAATTATTTATTGTTAGTTCAGTATAGGTACAATAACTTCGTTGACTTGTTTTTTTAATACTTTTTAGAAGCTGCTTTGAAACAGCGCTTTTCGCAGAACTTTTCCGCTTGATTTACGTGCTCGATCACAGCACGTTGATTTTTTCGTGTTTTCTCTGGTACGTGACGAATGGTTTTATGCTTCACTCCATGCTAATGGTCTACTGTAAATACGAAGGGGATTTGAATGCGAGTGAAGATGAATGATGAACACTGGCGCAAGAGGATTCTGACTTTTCGTGTAAAAAAGAACCCAGATTACCCGTTTTCAGCTAATATATCATATCTAAAAACTATGAAATAAAAGATCAATAAACTTGGTTTTTAGTCATGAGCAGTCCTTGAGGCAGTAAAGGGTTACTATTTACTAAAAGGCTTATCTCGGGATTAACATTTTACAAAGAATATTTTTTTACTCTGTATGATATCTCGATCTGAACGAAAATTCATCCCTAGGGGTCCCTTGCGGGAGTGTTCTAACGAGATACCACGGCCCCGGATCACAAAGGCAACTGAAGGAACAGGGTGGGTTTTAAGACAATAGAATTCTGACACTCCCTTTCTCTTCACCCAGAATGGGAGAAGTCATTTGATAATTCTCCCACCGAAAAAAAGGGGACGCCCTCCAGCACGACCAAACTTCTTAAAAAGGAAAATTTACCAGACCCGACAACTCAAGACCGCGATTAGATTAGGCCGCGTCGCCGTTTAATAATCTAATGTGGCCACAGGCATAGATGAAGAAGAAGAAGTTGGAGCCTCTGATGAAAGTGGATAATATTTAATTACCACTATTGACAACGAAATAAAAACACCACTTACACGAAGCTCTATTTGTCAAATATTGATTTATTACTTATTTATGTAAACACATGCAAAATAAAAGAGAAAATAATACAAATACAGGCAAAAGAGCACAAAGGTGCTGCTTATTTCGTAAGAAATTTCTTCCCTTTATAGGCGTGGATTGTCGGGCGAAGAAAATAGTTATTATATCACAATCACTTGAATTGAATAATCTTTTCCTTTTAAAATAATCACAGTTAAGTTACAGTTATGATAAGATAACAATATAGGTAACACAATTCAGAGACTCCACCGAACGCGTAGTACGACCGTGCGATCCCGACCGAGTATCAAATCATACTGCTAGTAAATCGGCGTTTCACTGCGTACTAGCACTCGGTGTTGTGTCAGAGTGTCATGTCATCGGATGTGACGTAGACACAGATAATTCATTTACACGACGCTCTAAACTAACAGCGACATCTATGAAATCTAACACTAATTAAAATATAAAGCGCCCAGCATATTTATATTAATATTACGGGATGGTAGAGAGGTCTTTGACAAACATTTAGCAAATATGTATTTTTATAGCATCGCGGATTTTAGGTGGAAGTGAGTTGCAAAGTCGTTTTTTTTAGTCTGGGGGAGTCCTCTCTCGATCTCGCCGTTTTGCATCATAGGAGAAGAATATAACGGCCTGGTGAAACTGTATAAACCTAAACCCTATTTTCTTTTGTTTTCAGGTAAACAACAATTCCTGGCTCAACATTAATGGTATGCGCATTTCTACATATTCCGAGAATGCTATAATTTGTATAGATATTAGTTGCTAAGAAACTCCCGTGCAAGTTGCAACATGTGACCGCAAACTAGACGCATTACATCAAGTTTCAAGACTTACACTGTTATAACGGCTATCTCGGAGTATGTTTGTAGGAGTTACAATTGAAGTTATATTAGTATATAGTTTGAGAGTTCTATGATATGTTTCGAGTTAATTTTAGATTTATTTTCTATTTGAAATGTTGATTTAATTTGGAATTGACGTAATTGGAAGCGTCAATAGCCTAATGGCTAAGGTGTCGGCATTGTGATCGAGAGGTTGCAGGTTCGAACTCCACTCATTACACTATAGCCCACTCCAGACACAAGCTTAGTTGAATGGTGTAACAAGATTGCTAGTAATGCGAATTCTACCCACATTGCCAGAATTCTATTCAAAAATAAAAAAAAAGAAAACGAGAAATTACATGACACATCATTTTACGGGACTTCCATATCTGCGTTCGATACATTTACAGAGGCTTGCTTAATATCTTGGATTTAAAATAAAATGTTGCCCTACCCTCTTAGACACGCCGGGGTTGAAACCTATGCACATAAGATACAAAGGGTGGAAAAAAAACTATCAATAAAAAAAATCGTAAATAAGGTACCTACCCAAAGTTCATAAACAATATTCGATATCTTATTTTGGCGTGTAAAAATGGCGTACAGAATTGTTTCGCGTGCTGTCATAAAATTGTAAGTTATTGTTACTAACACTCTATGGAAACAGCCGAAGGAAACTTGCTATCGTATCCTACATTCATCACTCACATCAACACGCATCAGACAACTAATAATTTATTATTCTAATTTAAGCGGAAGGCTACGTTTAATTAATAGAAGTGAGCAAGGGTCATTTACCCGTGACCTGCCTCTTTGTCAACAGGTTCTCAAATGAATACCTAAGCTGAGCCCGTTGTTATGTGGGACAATAGCCGACGCAATACGCTGACGTGGCACGAAGGGTGTCATTTGCCCTTTGCAGTCTCGACAGTATTTTGTTTTCAGGACACTGTGTGAATTTAGATCTATTTTTAGAATGAGTAGGTAGGTAGGGTTATAGCTGTTGCGTTATAGAATGGCAATCAATGTCACTGACCCATCTATTATATATTAGTATAGATTATACTAATCTATACTAATATTATAATTTCGAAAGTTTGGAAAGATGTTAGATTGTTACTCAATCACGTACGTAACGTATTTCGATGAAATTTAGTATGTTGATACTTAAAATCCTGGAATAACACATAGCCTACTTTTATCACGGAATTTTCATGGGATCGGGATTTACGCGGAAAAACCTTCCTATGCGAACGAAGTCGCGGGCAGAAATATTTCAAATGATCATAAGTTGTGTGTCTCGGTTTCGATTCTCGTCCTCAGGAGAAATTACTAGCGTGGGGCAGTCGATGACAAAAATCAAGCAACCAAATAAGAACACAGACAGAATGAAAGGGCTTTGACCGTTTTTACTGATTGATGACTTTTACTGACTGACTAGAAAAAAAATGCTAGACGTATTAAATCGTAGGTATTCCATATATCCTGTGTATTATGAATGGAAAGTTCCTCGTCATAATTAATTCACAATTAATAAAATTAGCATTAAGCACCTAGTAAAACTTCTATTGAAATACCGGTTTTATAGTTTAATTGATATGTAGATAAGTTAAAAATGTAAACCGAAAGTGAAATTCAAAAGTGATAATGCACTGATTTAAATATAGTAACCTCACTGTAAACTATAGTTTTTCTCATTTGTGTTCACATTTTTCTACTGTGGGTTATGTGAGCCAAAAGCTGGTTTTTACTTTGACCAGACCCAGGCGTGTCTCTTCTCCACAAAAAGGAGCCAATTTTAACCGGCTCATTCTTTCCGTGATGTAACCGTGCCGATAAATGATCGCATCGAGCTACGGGGTTACGTTGATATCCACCCTTAATTTTAGTCCGTTTATCGAGGCTAAGGCTCAATTGGCTGTCAAAAAGTTGGGAATCCTAGCAAAGGTGAGACGGTACTTCACACCGAAACAGCTACTCAACCTTCATCAAGCACAAGTTCAGTCGTGTTACGTGTATGGAGTACTGATCTCATCTCTGGGACGGATCTGCCAAATACCATCTTTATGCACTTGAGTCTATCGAGAATCGGGCAAAGAGGCTCATTGGCAACGAGAAACTGGTCGAGACAAAGCTCCAGAGCCTTGAACATTGACGATGTGTTGCAAGCCTATCAGATTTGTATCGGTTACATTTCGGGGAGTGTGCGATGGAATTGCGCAGTCTAATTCCACCAAGCCCGCTCCATCATCGGACTACAAGACAACGGCGATGCGCCATCGTTACATGGTGGACATCCCACCCATATGCACAAAACGTTTTGGGAATAGTTTCATTGTGCGTACAGCTAAGGAGTAGAATTCTCTGCCGGAGTTTGTGTTTCCTGATAGCTTTAACCTGGGAGTATTTAATTCAAGAGCGAATAGGTTACTTCTAGGTAAGCGTGCTTCATTTTCGACCACATCATCGCTTAAGATCAGGTGAGATTGTGGTCAAACGTGACGTATAAACCATAAAAAAAACCAGAGGCTAAGCATTATTTAGTCAGTCTTACAACAGCCATACAACTTTGAATTATTGAGGCCTGTTAAGGTCGCATGACGCCAGTCCTTTCAAAATCTAAAATATTTTTATTTCACATAGGCCTACATGGGCACTTATAATAAGTTAGAAGCTAGTGCATGGTTCGAAATTGGTCGTTTCCTATGAAGAGGAACCGTCAAGACACTCCACTGTTTCTTTGGTTTTCGGTTACTCTTTGAAAAATATTTGATTTTCACAGTTTTAATCTTTGGGCACGAAACGGTTTTTAGGGTTCCGTAGGCGAATGGCACAAATCGGAACCCTTATAGTTTCGTCATGTCTGTCTGTCTGTCTATCCGTCTGTCCGTATTTCACAGCCATTTTATTCCAAAATTATTAGGACTAAGGTGTAACAGATTAAGCGCAATACCTCAGACACTCCAATTAGAATATTAAATTATAAGTCTAAAACAACATCCGTGACTAAATAAATTGAAACCAAACCTAGACATTTTTTATAAAATAGTTATCCTTACTAAACGCAAACCGCGTCTGCATCATACAATATCCTTACGCAGATGCATACACACATGCAATTTTAGCGGCTGACACGCACATAAGCGCCTATTCTTGAATTAAGGATTGTATTAATTTCTCATGATACTGTGTTTCCATTTTAAGTTAAATGAAAGATTTTTCCGTCAAAATTTAACACCTATTTTCATGACGGAAATCGATTCAGAAGCCGATTCTGAACCAACTACATTCAGGAATTGAGATTATTCTGTTACAAGTTGTACATGTGAAACCTGGAAGGTAGATGTATTCTGTTAAAAGCTTTCCGATTTTAAGGAAAAAAATAATTTAAAATTCAGGGGCCTCCCCATATATGGAACTGAATCTCAAAATATTTTTTTTCATGAAACCTATGTATGTGTGGTATCTATAGACCGGTCTTTAAAAATGACATCGAGGTTTCTAAAACCACTTTTTCATAAAGTCAATCGAATTACGAGTCAAACAAAAAAAATAATTATAATAATTAAAATTTAAACTGGTACAAGTAAGGATTACCTATTATTTTAAATGTGGATTTACTGCTATGGGTTTTTAACGGTTTCTTAATTGGACACTGTCAGTACTTATGTAATTATTGGGTATTCGTTAATAAAAGATTATTTTTATTAGCTTGGTTAATAACGAGTGAAAATTGCGATATTATAGAGCCAAAACAGAAGATACTATTTTTTTTGTAATAATGGTATCATTAGTTGAGTTTTGTTTTTTATTATATAAATGTTATAGATAGATAGATAGAATATACTTTATTGTACCAATAACTTTCACAAATAATTGAAACACACCTGTCTCACAACATTGGCTAGCCTATGGTAACGGTCTTATCGCTGATAGCGATACTGAGCTTTCAAAAAATATTTTGATGGGCTTCATGAACATAAAATAAAACGGGGAGTGGAAAATCAGTGCACTTCAAATATGTAACATCTATCCTATTTTTCTATTTTTCAATCATTCTTACAAAAACCTTTCTACAAAAACTTGGCCCATTGAAAATAATATCGGTGAGCTGGTTATTGAAATAGAACAAATATCTGAGAGGTGGGAGTATTCTCAGACTCTATTTCGAGATACCTAAGTTAAAAAGAATAATTCATTTGTCGTAACTTGTAAGTTACAGCTGCAGCTGCAATCCACTACTCTCAAAAAATATTTTAAAAGGAAGCAAAAGTCTTTATTTGGTTGACCCAGATTCAGCCATTTTCGAAATAAAATCGGATATGAAGATAATTTTACAAATAACTACTTAGCAGTTTACGATGAGTTCATACTCTGATTTTATGACAGAATGGTGCTTTATCATGTAAAAAATATGAAATATACTGCAATCATTTTATATCAGAATATCTGCGCAAAAAAGGAAAAGCTGTTCACTGTGCGTTATACAAAACTGATTTTCTCTCTAAACACAACTTAAAATTGGAAAAATACAGGCGTGTTTTATCTTATATCTGGAGCAAACCAATTAAATTAAGTTAATCTGTTTGGCCAGAGAGAATATTTTTTGTGGGGGATAACAATCTCCTTGCAGCTTTTTTGTTTTCACTCTTTGGTCTCGAAGTAAAAGAAAAATACTGATTGTTTAGTGTGCTATAAGGCTCCTGCAGATAATGCGATACTACGATCAGCAATGAGAATTATCGAGTTTATTTCCGTAAAGTAATATACAGTTCTATAAATTTTCATTCTTTTTTTTCGGGGGAAAATCATCAAAGGGCTCCTCCTACTCTGAGCGGAAGAGAGTGTCAGACATTTACTGACTAAAACTCGACCTGTTCCTTATGTTGCTTTTGTGTTCCCGGGCCACGATATCTCGTAAGAACATTCCTGCTGAATACACGTCCTCACTTCGTTACGTACTGACGCGTTGCGTCGTGCCTGTCTGTGAAACCATAATCATATCTTCTTCAGAGCCTCTATTAATCCACATTAATCCTTAAACTATAACTTTGTATGTTTGTAACCTCTTCAAGTCTCAATATTTTTTTAATGGAACTTGGATACGGGTAGTTCATGTCTTCGAATAGTTTATTAGATACTTTTAATTTCGTAAGTATGTTACCAAGATAATTTTCGAGTGTCACGCGAAGGATAGCGGTGGCAGAAGCTAAAGAAAATGCGTGTGAATTTTCATTATTTGACAAACAAAAGACTGAATATATAAACTTAGTCACTGCCTTCTATCAACATCTTCACTACCAGACGCATGGCATGGATTCTTAGAGACAATACTCATTGATTTATGTGTAACTAGCTTTTGTCCGCGGCTTCGCCCGCGTTAATTTACACTTTATCAATAATTCTTGTTGCCAATCGGTACACCTTTTTGGGTGGTCAAAAAACGCATAAAATATAAAAAAAAACCATCACCAGGGTCCATCCATCCCCAAAAATAGACAGACAGTTACAGACCACATCGTCACTTACCATCAGGTGAGATGGTAGTGAAACGCGAGCCTATTATCAATAAATAATATTATATACACCTATAGCGTTTTGAGTATTTCTAATAGTACCTTGTGCAGTTGCTCCCAAAAAGCATCCTTTGAATTGGAACTGATTCACGTGAGACACGTGGGCCATAATACACCACGTGGGCCATTATCCACCAAGTGGCCCATAATCCACCACGTAGGCCATTATCCACCACGTGGGCCATAATACACCACGTGGGCCTAGAGCAAACACACCAACCCGTGGTGGATGTCACGTGTTTACGGTCCTAGGTCATGTCGGTTTCCTCACGATGTTTTTACACTGAGTTGAGAGCGGTGGTGATAATATAAATAACATAAAGTAATGTGTCTGACGAATTTCGAAACCGCGACCTGCAACGCGCAATTCGAGCCGGTTACCAATGGGCCACTCTTTACTTTGAAATATCCATTGAAAAATCTATATGTGATCTATACTGCTACGTCAAAAAGAAAGAGCAGCTTAAAAGCTAGAGTATAAACTATAAATCAACGCAACAGTGGCAGTTCAATAAAAGGTTGGACGTATCCATCAGGACGGTACGCTTGTCCCGACCGAATCGATCACACTGCCGCTCGCAAATAACTTCCATACAAACGATACGACCCAATGTAGAATTGGATTTTGCAGTTTTTCAGCAACAAAAACTGCAATATTTGAACATTTATTTATGAATTGCCTTTTGCCTAAAACTGGTAAATACTACATTGAAGGTCAATATCATCTGCCTAGCCTTTTCTTAACCACATTGGAGTCGACTTATAGTGTAATGATGCAGCTGAGTACCGTATGGAGCGAATACCAATCCTACTTCCACAACCCAGTAACTGGATAACATGGTTCTCCCAGATTTGCTGGCTTGACTAACGACATAGTGACGAGAGAGTTCAAATTATAGCTGGAGCCACAGCGTTAGGATTAATTGAAGAATAAGATTTTAAAATAAATTTTGTATTCCTAACCTAATTATAAGGAATTCTAAATTCATACCTATTATTGCCATAAATGTTGAAATCAAACAAGCCAGTTCGACGTAACACTAATTTCATACGTGACCTAATAGTTTCTATTTCAGGTGCATGGGCCTGCATGGCCCTGTCGTAGTAGTTCATATGTAAATGTTTCAGAGAATGCGGTACTGATCTCAGTGTAGGCTGTGGTACCTACATAGGGGCTGTTTCAATGAAGCTTACTATCAATGGTTATGATCAATGTGTAACTGAGTGGCTTATGATACGTTAGCCAAGCTTATGATAAGTTTATGAGGCTTGACCTTTTAACCACAAAGGTTGAAAGGTTTGGATTTCTCATAAACCTTTTAATGGCATTCGTATGTCAACGTATCTTATAGTTTCACATAGCAGTGACGTTGATCTACAGGCAATTTTATTACGAGGGGACATCATCAATAGCCTCCTCCGGCTTTGAGTGAAACAGAAGGGAGTGTGAGACTTCTGCCGACTCGACACTCCCTGTTCCTTCAGCTGCCCTTTCGTTCCGGGGCTGCGGTATCTCATTGTAACATTACCGCAACAGCAGATCTACGGGGTTTGTTTTTGATTACCAAAAACATATAAATTAGTTTAAATGGTTTCTCTCTAGTATATAAATGGAACTTCGTGTTTCTTTCTGGATAAAAGTTGGCTTCTAGCACTTGTTGATCTGGTTAAAATCTAGAAATAACATTTGGTTTATCTAAAAAGTTTTTATCTTACTGCTTGTATCACAAAGACCTCCAAGGTTACTCTTGTAACCCTATGTTTTACATCAATGATTGATTGTGCATTTTTGGTCAAAGAAATCATATCATAAAACTATCAGCTTTATTGTTCAACTTTTTAAAATACCAACGTTTTATTTATTTTATTCTTTATTATTTTTATTTATTCATCCTAAGTAAAAGCTAGAACATGTTTATTGCTCTTTTCACATAAAAGTCGAGATTGTTAACTGCTTATATATTTAAACATTATAATATACAATAGTTGTACTGTTAACTGTATATCTGTGAGTACCTATATATATATTTATACTATGACCATAGCGACGGCCTCTGCGTTTGTCAGCACAGCCACGGCACAGCCTCCGGCCAGTTGGTGGGGATTTGTTTGGTACGATATATCGGATACTCGAATTATTTTATTTATTTATTTATTAAAACATCCTTAACACTCTTCTCCTTAATCTTTACAGACTTAAACCAAATACAGTACATACAGTGTGGCTATTAGTTATATTTACTTGAAACTAAATTATAGTTAAAAATATATTATTATGTAAGATTAACAATATTAAATTAAAACCACATTCCTTAACTATATGTTACCTACTACATTTAAGAGAATCTTTGCGAATTCACTCAAATTGCACGTAAATATATCAATCCTTTCATGAAGTACGTTCACTACTCGGATTGTTCTGGTCAATGATGTTTTCGCCAGTAGATTGGTCCTGGCTACGTGAACGGCTAGCAGTGGCGGGCGCCGCCGCCTCCACACGTATCGGTTAGGCACGCTCAGTTTCAGGTGACGCAGCACACCCGGTTTATGTGCTACACCGCGCAGTAATTTTACTAAATGCGCGGCGGGAGTAAAGTCCCGTCGTATCCTAAGCTCATTATACCCGACCATGGCCATCACAAATAGTGTAGGGTACATTAATGGGTAGAATGGATATACCCCGTACATTTTTGCCTAGTAAATTTATTATGGACACGCTCCAACATGACACTGTACTTCGCTTCATATGGAGCCCATATGACTGCACTATGTTCAAGATGACTCCTTACTAGTACATCAATACTTAATACTTTGAGTGTGGTTGATATTTGTAAACTCCTGTGACTGCCGCAGTACAAAACCTAACCTATTTCTGTACGCCTTCTTGCATATCTTAACTATATGTTCCCGAAAAGTAAAGTCCAGAGTGAGATAGACCCCTAAATCACGTACTTGTGTGACTAGTTCCATTGGTGTATCTTCTACTTTGTATTCATTAATCATGCTAAATGTCCCATTTTAAGTTCTTTCAGAAGCGTTTAAAGTTTCTTTGGTAAAGGTATTGCCGGTAATATTTAAGTATCTTTATGAATATTGTTTTAAGTGTTTGTGACCAAATAAGCTTGCTTTGATTTTGCCTAATAATTTGAGTTATAATAGCAGAAACAGAGAAAAAGAATTGGCCAAGTGCGAGTCAGACTCGCCCATGAAGGGTTCCGTAGTAACTATAATAATATAATGTAATAATTATGTATGTTTATTTGACGAATAAAAAAAAACCTTAAAAATTTCTTAAATCTAGCTTATTTACATTTTTACAAGTACGCTAAATAACTTTGTTTTTCACAGTGTTTGTATGAATTGCAAAGTTATATTTGCGGTTTTAGAAAATATGCTGTATCTCAAAAACTGCTGGCCCGATTTCGTTCAAACCTTTAACGTAACCTTAAAGAACATTATTATAGAAGTTAGAGCGGGACACACACATTTTACCACTTTGGAAGCTTATATATTTTAAACGATTGACTTTATGAAAAAGTGGTTTTAGAAACCCTTATATCATTTTAAAATACCTGTCTATAGATACCACACACGCATAGGTTTCATGAAAAAATATATTTTCAGTTCTAGTTCCATGTATGGGGACTCCCCTTTATTTTAAATATTTTTTAATTTTTTTCTTAAAATCGGAAAGCGGTTCACAGGATACATCTACCTACTAAGTTTCACATGTATAGTCTTAATAGTTTCGGAATAAAATGGCTGTGACATACGGACGGACGGACAGACAGACAGACAGACGGACAGACATATCGAAACTATAAGGGTTCCGTTTTTTCCCATTCGGCTACGGAACCCTAAAAAATCGCCTACTAGAAATCGGAATCGTAAATTACTATTTTTATTGTCAGTATTAACGAATACTGATAACCGACTGAATACCAATAATTACTAATGACTGCATGATTACCCCACAGCACATACTAAGGCAGTTATAAAACTAGAGCCGCCGTTTGTAAGCAACGATATATCATATCAAACAAAAAGCCAACCCGTTCAACCGCCATCATATAATAAGCTTTTATATGCCATACACATCGCGTTCGCCTCACTTTAGAGCATCTAAACGTAGTGAGCGTTTATCAAGTATAGTTCGTCTATTTACTAAAATGCTGTTCGGGGTTTTTAGTGCAGTGTTTACTGGTTTTATGATGCTGTTTTTAATGGAGTACGTCGGCTTACGTGAACGATAATAGTTTTAAAATGGCATTATAACTTGATTTCATGGGTATTATAAGCTAATAGATAGGTGTTTTAGATGGTAGGAAATTGATTTAGTTGAAACCACGTATAAACGACTTATTTAAATAAAAATAAATGAACGTGATAATACAAAATATAGTAACTTTCAATCAAATTGCCAGATGATATATAATACCTAGATATATAGAGCAGTGGTGGCCTGTTGCTTACAGACACGACATTGAAGTTGAAGGTCGTGGGTTCAAAACCCAGGCAGGCCCTTTAATTTGGTGCTGCTTCAACGATAAAGGAAAAACTCTGAAAATCTAAAGATATGCGATATCTTCATACGTGAATTACGGACCATTTTCTTTTTAGGGTTCCGTAGCCGATGGCAAAAAACGGAAACCTTATAGTTTCGTCCGTATGTCACAGCCATTTTATTCCGAAACTATAAATACTATACATATGAAACGTCGTAGGTAGATGTCTTCGGTAAACCGCTTTCCGATTTTAGGGCAAAAATAAAAAAAAAATATAAAATTAAGGGGGCCCTACATACATAGATGTAAAACTAAAAAAAAAAAAATTCTTCAATCCTATACGTTTTTGGTGTCTATAGTTATATATATCTATGTCCATTTTTAAAAACCTGTGTCTACCTACCGCATGACGCAGGTCCTCACCGGACACGGAGGTTTCGGGAGGTACCTGTGTCTGATGGGAAAGGAGGAAACGCCTGGGTGTCACCACTGCGAGGGTCACCCTGAGGACACCGTAGAGCACACGGTGCAAGACTGCCCCGCCTGGGCAGAGCACCGACGTGTCCTCACGGCGGCGATAGGCGGAGACCTCTCGCGCCCGGTTTTGGTCGAGGCCATGCTGCGGGGCGAGAGGGAGTGGGAAGCGGTCGCCTCCTTCTGCGAATCAGTCATGCTTCCGAAGGAGGAGGCGGGCCGCGTGAGGGAGAAGATGGCGTCCTCCCTACAGCCCAGCCGCAGTGGTAGACGCCCACGGCGTCGGACGTCGGCCGACGATCTCCGGCCACCGTAGGCGCGGGCATGCGGACAGCGAGTAAAGGGCAACTCGCTGTCCGACCATGGACCATGCCCGGGTCGACGGCGCGTCGTGTTCCACGCGCACCTCAAAGAGCGTCAGCAACATGACGAGGCCCCCTCTGCAGAGGGCCGAAGCCTGCCGGGGTCATGAGACTCATTCCGTTACCGTGGCCCCGGTACGTAAAGGGTTATTGAAGGAACACCTTGGATTTTAGTCAGTAAAAGTCTGACAGTCCCTCCCACCCTGCCCGGGGCGGGAGGACTTATTTGATAATTTTACCAAGTTAAAAAAAAAGGGTTCTAAAACCACTTTTTCTTAAAGTCAACCTTTAAAAAGATATACGCTTCCAAAGTGGTAAAACCCCCTCTAACTTCTATAGTATTGGAGTGAAAATATAAAAAAAATATATATGCCGTAGATCGTAATGAAAACTTTCAATGAAAATTTTTAGCAGTTTTTGAGATATAGCACATTTTCTAAAACCGCAAATATAGCTTTGTATTTCATACAAACACTATGAAAAACAGTTATTTTGCGTAGTTACTACGGAACCCTTCACGGGCGAGCCTGACCCGCACTTGGCCAATTTTTTTGTAAAGCGGAGGCCTGTGCCAGCAGTAGAAAAGTTATATGCTGGTTATTTTGTTTATAGATATTTGTAAATGGGTACCATCCCAAATAAGGCACGGACCGTGTCATATTTTGTTAAGGGTCCCAAATTAATTACACAAGCTCATCATATTTCTTTAAATCAAAACATCAGCTCCTTTCGACTTGGCAATAATAAAACAAACAGTAAACTCAGCCAACTTTGTTCGTTTTCTAGATTTGTGCATTTTTCTTAAGAAAAATATTATCGTGGTAAGCTTTGTCAAACAGATCACGTTGAGTCTGTGATTTGATTTATATTTGACCTTATCTATTTCAAACTAATAATTCAGAAAAATATCTAGAATAGTTTTGTAAGGATTTTTATACAGTAACGCCTGATTTAATTCAGTTTATCTTGAAAATAACAATGGGGATTAATTGTTCTTATCAGCTTTTTTAAGCTCTGCTTGATACATTTTCAAATTCACCCGAAATATTCAGGTGAATTTGAAAATATAATAATTTGTCCATGTTATGATAAAAAAATCATGTACAAATTAAATACTGAGGTATATTTCTTAAAATTATACATACATATCAAATCAGTGCTGGCAACACAACATTTAGTTTGATTTATTTGTATGGCACAAAGGCCCAGAGGCTATTTCAAAATAATAAGTCAAAGTCATTATGTTCGTACTGTACAATGCAACGAATACACCTCGCAACACGCATTTTTCACCCGATCTGCAGTTTTACTATATAAATATTTACAATTCAAGTTCCCCACAATCAGCCTTTTAACGTTACCATTTTTGGGACACAGGCTTTCTCTGTACGAGATCCCTCTAGTGGCCATGGGCCGTAACTAACCATGCGGGCACAACGCGACGGGTCCTACGTATACTGGTGTAACCTGCAAAACAGCAAAATACGTTTTTTTGCACCAAAAGCCTTAAAATTACCTTAACTTTATATCCTGTAAAAATTATATTAAATTATCAATTAATTTCAAAGATACAAACTTGTAAACTAATATAAGTGACATCATTTTCCGCCACACGACCATCTACACTGATGTAAGTCACTTGCACCAGTGTAGGTAGTCGCGTGCGCTGCGACACGTCAGCACAAGTGTCATTCACTCCAGTATGCGCGCGGCGACGGAGTCGGGAGCACGTTAAACTCTGGTATAACTGCGCTGCGTTTTAGTTTACGTATTCATTTGTTCAAAACTATTCCGATTTTGTTTGTTTTGAGTAAGTAGTGGTAAGAAGTCACAACAATGAAGCGCTCACGAGGTCAATTAATGATAGATTTGTTAGAAAATAAGTATAGTAAAATAAACATTCCAGAAAATTACGAAGGTAAGTGTTAATTGACATTTTAAATAATATAATGATATACTTTGTATTGTTTGATCAAATGCAAAATTAAAAAATAAATAAATTACGTGTTGTTTATTTGTATTTTCACTTGTACCAGTATACAAGGTTCATAGTGGTTACTCGCGTACTTTATATAGTGGTTTTAGTGAATTTTAACGATTATTTGTAAATATATTTAAAAATTAATTAACATATTAATTTTGATTTATATTAGATCGGCCGACAGTACCATCATGCGTAATACGTGAAGAATTAGACCAAACTATGAAAATGTGCAACGAGACCATGGAACTGACCGATTTTAATGAAAAAAATTGTTTCACAAATGAAAGTCTAATAGAAAAGCCAGGTAAACATACTAAACTAAATTAATGATATGTGATTTTATAATTCATGTTTTTTTTTCAATAAATTTTGCACTTATATCAGTATACAAAGTCACATGTAACTTTTTTTTTTGTTTTCGGTATGTTGTTATCTGATATAAGTTACATTATTTTAATAATAATATCTATTTACTAATAAAATAAATAGCAATACTATTTTTAATACATTTTAGCAGCAATTCACTGCATAATTATTTTATTATATAATTTTAGATTCCACGTTACCTCCAAGTGCGGATTTTTTTGCTGAAGAGATGTCATTCATCAATAAGGTTGTAAGCTTAAGCGACCCAGAAGACATGTTCGAGGAAACCCCTACAGTAGAAAATTTATACCAAAATTTATCAAACATTTCGTCAGATTCTGCCAAGTCCTCTGAGTGCTATACCGTCCAGGCGGTAAGTGTGATTGTGCATAACAACTATAAAGAAGATGAGCCTCAAATTTTACATCCATGTCAAAATCCTATTTCTGAATCAAGTGTGGTAAAACAAAATGACCTTCCTGATGATGAAATTAATAGCTTAACACCAATGCTTTCGCCATTACTTTCTTTTTCACCTATTTGCCAATAAACTGATGATGTATTTGACAATTTATCACTATTAAATTCAAACTAAATTGATACACCTTTAAGGGGACTACTTAAAGGTGTATCAATGTAGTTTGAATTTAATAGTGATAAATTGTGTGCAAAGAAAAACCCAAAAAAAGAAAGATAAGGGTAGATTGCGAGAGAGGTTCCAAAATATGTGGTTTGATGAAAGACGCAAGTTCAATTTAAACAGGGGATTAGAATACATAAGTCGAACGGGGAAGCTACATCAGAAGAAAAAATGAAAAGCGCTTGTAAATGCCCCAAAAAATGTTTTGAAAAAGTGCGAATTTTGTCACGCATTTGAAAACTTAGAAAATCCTACAGATGACCAAATATTAAAACACAATCGGCATTTGGCCGAAAAAGAGAGGGCTTGGCAATTAAAAGAGATGGATAAACAGTTGGCTAAGGAAGATAAAACTGTAGTTGCTTTTACTTTCGACTTGCAAAAAACTCAAAATTTACCACATGGAAACTTTAGTACTTTTTATTACAAAAGAAAATTACATTTTCACAATTTTACTCCATTTGATATGGCTGATTTGCAGGGTTATTGTTATTGTTGGGAAGAACAGACTGCTAAAAAAAGGTGCCAATGAAATAGCCAGCTGCATTTTCGATTTTATTGGTATGACAGTGGAGCAAGGAGTCAAAACTTATATTCTGGTCGGATAATTGTGGAGGCCAAAATCGAAATAGGATCGTATTCCTTATGTATATGTATTGCGCTTGGAAGTTTCACGTGAACATAACCCATACATTTCTTGTTGTTGGTCATACTCAAAATGAGGGTGACAGCATTCACTCAGTAATTGAAAGAAAAACCAGAAATATTTTAATGTTTACTCCAGAACAGTGGATCCCAGCTTTTAAAATGGCAACAGCTAATGCAAAACCGTATATTGTTCGAGAAGTAACTCAATTGTTTTTGATTTTAAGTCTTGCCTTCCCTTTTTTGACAACTGGAAAAATAATTCCATGGGGGAACTTGTTATGGTTTGCGAAGTTAATGATAATACAAAGACTGATTAAGTAGTACTTACGTAAGACTGATTAGGAAGTACTAATGAAAATATAAATAAACAATTAATATTCCTACTTAAGTTAAGAAGATTACATTTTTTTATTTTATTATTTTTAAGATGGCAAGGCCATTGATTTTAGTTTTCATTATTAAGAATGCTATAATATATTTACATCAAAATAAAAACACCTATTCTGGAAAAGTCATTTATTTGAAATAAAGTGTTATTTTGTATTTTTAATTTTTTTATTTAATTTCCTGCCACACGCATTTAAATATTTAAGGTAAATAACAATACAGAAAACTGTTGCAAGTAGTTTTCCAGTACTGAGTAAACTGTTGTAAGTGTTTAAAAGTCGATAAAAAAAGATGTTATTGTTAATATTATAACCTCATATTGATCATTAAATCGGAAATAGCATGTTAAAAGAGTAAAATCCTTCAGTTTTCCTTTATTATAAGTACAAGCAAGTACACTATATACTGGTATAAGTGGCCACTTGTATCAGTTTACAGGTTCTACCATAGTACAGAAAACAAGCTGCATCAATGCAAGTGATGCTATTTTCCAAAGTATAAAAAAGTAAGAAAAACCAATAATGCAGTCTTTTTTCTTAGGTATTAAAATATAACATACCAAAATTTCAAGTGTTTCCATTGATTTATGACAAAATTAGAAGCTTTAGAACCTATAAACCGCTCTCTTGAATAGTTGTATTTTTGCACTTGTACTAGTATACGTAGGACCCGTCGAACGCCGGTTGGTGGCTGTGACATGTCTTCGAATTTTTGGAGCTAGGATATGTTATGGTAATGATGGTTTACTTAGGATGTTTTCCTTCGTAGTTTTGAGAACAGTGGTGGTGATTAAAATTACACAAAGTAACTTGCCTACCTGAGCTCGACCCACGACCAAGAACTTACACCTTATACAACAAACAACAAACTCTTTCAACACAGTTCCAACCGGCCAGACAATTTCCCAGGTCAATTTTGTAGTAATTCACCAAAAACAGATAAATGCAGTACTGCACGCACGTTTGTATGTCCAATGCAGTTTAGATGAATGAAGAAATATGACCGTTATTGACACATTACATAAGCTATTGCAAACGGTCTTTACATATTGTTTGTGTACCAGATATGTGGATAATTGTTCAGAAGTCTTGTGTGAACTGTAGGTTGGGCTGCTGTTACCCAATGTTTGATGAAATCAAGTTTTAAGAACGGGTTTATTTTTAGGCTTTTATGATATTGTAAATGTTGTTACAACTGAATAAACACATTAAACAATAATTATCGCAATTTGTATCACGTCACTCTTCTGGAATGACAGGCGTGATATTAACTAATGCTTTTTATTAATAAAATTATAGGGCCCGCCTAAAGATACCCGTGTATAATAGCCAACAAAGCTGTATGGTCTCCGTCTAAAAATAGATACTAGTATCCACATTATGATAATATTAAAATTTAAAGCCTACACATAGCCTGGAGGCTGAATTTGGTCATAAAGGATAAAGGAATTACTCGTAGGCTCACTAATGAGAGCGACTGAGCTCGTGAGTGGGACTCATAACTGAATAAGAACATTTTAATCGCAAATTCGCAAAACGTAATAAGACGAGGTGACTGACTTAATAATTGACTGGTGTATTGCGTTATAGCAATCTACTCATTTTTAATAGGGCTGGTACTATTTTGAAGTCTAAATTATTAATATATTCTCATTATCTATCTACAAATTACGATTGCAAATAAGGTATTTACAAGGCAAGTGCCATTGCACCATAGCAGGTGACTAATGAGTAAGTTAATTAATGTTTAATTGGATTACAAAATGCTTCAATAGCACAGAATGCGGCAGCAAATCCAATATTTGCCCGGCATTAGTGTTGCAACAAATTAACCTGTCGAACACGAAATACAGATTCAACATTTGCATTAGGACTGTTTGCTTTGCTAACATAGACAAAGTTGCGCGAAAGTAGTCCACATTACATTACGCTTTAACCGCACTGGCCGGATTTAAAACTATATTGAAGTCATAAAATGTAATTCAAAAATCGAATGTGGTTCGCGGTTTTGATGTGTTTTTAGCGGGAATGTTAGCAGATTTTGTGGTTGGACTTGTGTTTGTGAATCGATTTATTCGATCTGTTCTTTTAATAGAGTAGTATCAGAGTGCTGTGAAATATAAGTGTTTGCGTTAGTTGGCGAAATAAAATCTCGCTGTGATGTAGATATAGATACAGGTGGGCTTTATATTTTTTTAATGATAATTTTATAGGTGTTTACTATGGTCTCGGTCAAGACTCATCGCCATTTTTACAAAAATGCAGATTTTTATTCGTGAAAGAATTTAAGAATAAGATTAGTAGTCATTGTTGTATTCTGTATCTGACACAAACATAAGTATGAACAAACAAACACAATAATATTCTTTAGGTAAAGTTTTCCTGTGACTTCGATTCAAATCTTTGCAGAACGTGATTGGAGTCTGGCTCGTTATGTAGGAACTTAAGTGTTACACAAAAATATTCGGGAAATTCAGTAACAGAAATTTCTATTCATACAGTTTTATAAAAATCTAAACAACGTGAAACATTTTACTTAGGTACCTACCCACAATAAGCAATTTATTATTACATATTTGTTCCAATTATGAAGTTACGTCTATCATTATCTATTTATGTAAAACATTCAATAATGTTGTAGAGTGAGTGCAAGTTTTAATTTGTTTCTTACTAATTGATGTTACATTTTCGTTTGATAAGATCGCTTCCTTGTATAGTTTATTTAATTCTGCTCGCTGTTTCGCTCGCCTTAATAGTTGTTTTTCAGAGAAATAAAGGGTATGTTACACAGGATACACTATGTTACTCTCTAGTTATTTCAATGAATGCAAATAATAAATTATATATTATGATTTTTAGAGTTCCGTACCTCAAAAGAAAAAAAAAACGGAACCCGTATAGGATCACTTTGTTGTCAGTCTGTCTGTCCGTCGAGACCCTTTATTTCGGGAATATGTGGAGATATCGAGTTGAAATTAAACGCCTAAGTTCTTATAATGTAACTGTTTGTTGTTTCATCTACAAAAAAAAATTTTTGGAAGTTCAGATTCCAAAACTTATTTCAGAACTATTTGTAACCTACCTACTTTGTACGGAATCCTCGGTGGGCGAGTTCCACTTGCGATTGTCCGGTTTTTTCGATAAGTAATTATATTTTTAAATTAAGAAAGGAAAAAGATTCTGCAAATGCAACATCTATAGTATAATTACTTAACATGGGGCACTCGCGCAATGATACCTTGTTGTTTTCTTCATTACCTACTCTAGTTTTCTATTTTTATAGTTAGGCATGAAATTGCTTTCTGAGAAGTTTATGCTCTCTGATTACGTTGTAGTGCGAGGTTATGACTACTGGTGAGCTTCCTTGTAATCGTAATAAACAGTTATGAGGGATTACTGCCGCCATCAACGTGGATAAATACCTTGTTACTTATACGAGTATGTTTTAACTATGCATATTAAAAGAGTCTGCCTGCGACTTTAGTTTAGCGCACTTGACAAGGCACGTACTTTTTAAGGTCTACAGGAATCATGGATAAATACACGTTACTTGTATTAACTATACCTATAAAAGAGCCTGCTCGCGTCTTGCTTTTAGCATATTTACAAGGCACAATTTTTTTAAGGTGTACTGAAATCAAAAACTAGGTTTCTGTCTTACATTCACTGCCCATTTTAATATTATTTCTTTTTTACCCGACTGCAAAGGAAGGGTTATATTTCTCGCGCGTATCTTGTATGTATGTAATATTCTTTATTACCTCATATCTCCAGAACTGCTGAACGGATTTATATAATTGAGGTATCGTTAGATTCGTCTTAGCAGCCCAAGTGTTCTTAGATAGGTGACATTTGAAAAATCAAATATGGCGGCTATCACTATATTATATATGTATACAGAAAATTTTTTTTTTCGAATATTACAATATGGGTATCAAATTAAAGGTACCTAATCATTAGTGTAATACTAGCAATAATAATAGAAAGCGAAAGTTTAAAAATATGGACTTAGCTCTTTCACTTTCTGAATCCGGTGGGGTGCCAATGTGTCACGACCGGGAAAACTCAAAAATTGTTAATTATATTTAACTAAAAAGGTAAAAAAAGTTATTTAAAAAATCCGACTGCTCAACTGAAATACAAGAAACAAGTCATTTTTATTTTAAAACATGACAAGCACCGCCTGCTTGTCATGTTTTCCATTACTCATACAATAATTGAAATAAAAAAACTTTTTTGCAAAAAAATAAAACCGACTTCCATATCAAAACACTACAAAGCCAAAAATAATTTTAATTTCGGTAGTCGGTGTTATTGGTTTTGTATTTTCTTTTTTTTCACACCGCCTTCCGAAATTAAAATTATTTTTGGCTTTGTAGTGTTTTGATATGGAAGTCGGTTTTATTTTTTTGCAAAAAAGTTTTTATTTTCGCGCTTTTTAGTGGGTCAATTTGTAATTAATCTAGTTATAAAAGCCAAAATGTCAACTACAAAAAACTAAAAACGCGCGAACAAAAAACACAATATAGAGTAACCGAAAAGGTCATCAATGTAAATATTTTTTTTAGACTTTTGTTGATTTTTCAGAAACGGCTTGTTCGATGTCGATAAAATTTTCATGGGACCATTTGGGAAGTATACCCTTTCCAACAAAAAAAGAATTTTTCAAATCGGTTGGCGAGCGACGGAGCTATGCCCGAACAAACATAAAAAAAAAAAAAAAAAAAAAAAAAAAACAAACATCCGAATTGAGAACCTCCTCCTTTTTCAGAAGTCGGTTAAAAATGACTTGTTTCTTGTCATTCAGTTGAGCAGTCAGGTTTTTTAGATTTTTTAAATAACTTGTTTCCCTGGTTTATTATACATGTATAGTAAATGACGTACCATTAAAATACCCACCATAATGCCTCGTTTTGGGGGGAGTTACTTAAGTGAAATCCTTTCTTATCTGTCATGTCCGGGTCATAAACTAACTCTCAGCCGAATTTCATGTTCATAGGTCAACTGCTTTTCGAGTTTTCGTGGTTAATAAGAGAGTATATTATTTTCGTTTTAAATAGATTGGTGGTCGCCCAGTAGTTGAAACTCGCCTATGACGTAAATTTATTTTAAATGCGTTTTTATACAAAAATATAGCTTTCTGCACTCCTTCTCCCTGTAAACTTTGACTATGCATAAATGTGTGCTCCTCCGACCGCGTGATTTTCGTAAAAAGTGGTACAAGATTTTGCTTTACGTAGATAATACAGTAGAAGATTGAAAGAAAAGTAATCCGAAAAGAGACTGGAGAAGATTAATAGATCATGAAAAATATTTATTCGATTAGTTTCGTTAACGTACAAGTCCAGAACTACTGAACGGATTTTAATGTAGCTCTCACAGGAATATCTACAGAGTATATACATAATTAAGTAATATTTGCAAGTTAAAAACATACAATATCATTTTGATCTTCATTTGGTCCCGATTCATACCACTTTGTCCACCTGTATAAACACAAACATCTATCTCTGCTGTTAGAATATGTATATTACGGCTTAAGTTTCGGACACAGCTAGTTTATAAAATTAGTAATCTCAAAACTTCAACTGTATAACTAAGTTTTTAATTAAAGTTTATATCATGTTTAAACTAAGTGAGATATAAATAATTTAGATTTAGCGTCAGATGCATGAATTCCTAAGTTAGTGCACACGTGCCAAGGAAAACTGCATTACCTCTGAACTTGGGTTCATAGTCTGTTGATGAAGTTAGAGAACAGTTAAGTTCATTGCAAGTATCGTGATAGCACGCATTTAGGCTTAGATGGTGAGCTTTATTAAGAGCTTATATTAATATAAATCTAGGTAGTTATTTACTTAAACATATTTAATTTTATAAATGCTTGCTCACTTAGTTATGTTTGTTTTATATAAAACACACATTAATAGTCTATAGGCGCTAAATACTTTCAGAAGTGTGTGGAAAAAAAAAACCAGTTTGTTTCATAACAACTAAACGCACTTTACATATATACCTATCTACTAAGCAACTAAAAATAAATAAAAAAAGGATACTCAAAGAAAATAATTAATAAAAGATAATTGATTGTTGCCACCAATGTCTGTTCTGTCTTTATGTCGGGCAAGACCTCTTTGAAGGTAACTACAGCCTAAGAAAGATTAGTCTATGTCAATTGTAGTTGTTATGAGGGATTAACCTTGAAACATGTTGGCAGCGTATGTCGCGCCCAAACTGACATTGACTTCGACTTCGATAAGTAACATTTACTTGTGGAATAAGTAATTATGGCAACTTAACATAATTATTCTCAACGCAAAAGTTGTCAAAACACCAGATCTATTCCTTAGGTAAAGTTATTTGACTATATTAATAAAATAAATGTAGCCAAAAACCTTTTAAAACTCGTTTGCTAACACTACACTACAGTGCAGTATCTTATAATGTAATCAAGGCAGTGCAGTGTCTCAGACTACAAGAAGTTTACTACTACATGCTAATATCCATCAAATATTAGCCTAATGTTACCATTTGGCGTTGTCCCAGCAGATTTGGCTCAGCTACGTCGACTTACTTTATTTGTTGCTAGCGATGTTGCACACACCGAGTGTTGCCAACATTAAAATGTTTCTCCTGAGAAAATGGGAATACCCCGAATGATATGAAAGTTTTGTAAACTTTTTAATTTATTGCGAATTGTTTTGTGGATATATTTTATGCCAAATAATCGCACTGTTGTGAGTTAAGTAGCGACACTATATTTTGAAATATGCTATGGTTATTAAGGTTCGTTAGTAGATATTGCAACTTTTGATATCGGTGGCAGATGATTTAGTACACAATATCTTCTAGACTCAATATGGAAAATAAGTTTATTTTTTTTACAAAACTTGAAGTTGCAACCTTTGTCTCGTAATTTCCTACAATTTGCCTCTCTAATGATTTTGCCTTCAGATGACATAACCTTCTAGCCTCCATAATTTTGATTTATAAATAAGATATTATTCCTAAGATACAGTCTAACATTAACAATTTTGATTTTTGGTAGTTATATCCTCACACAATAGGTAAGTGATATCCAATTTGTTGTAAGTTCGGTTACTGCAATTACCAGTATTCAAAATTCTTGTACAATAATTAGGCTGCGTTTCCACCAGAGATGTGCGATGGGAATGTGTCGTGCGAGGATGTCTAGCTGTGCTGTGAAAATGTGTGGGCGTTTCCACCAAAGCTGTGCGATGAAAATGTGCCTACGAGGATGTGTAGCGGAGCTGTGAAAATGCGCATTAATGTGTGGTGCGAGGATGCGCAAACCTTGCAACACATCCTTCTCAACACACATTCCTCGCAACACATCCCTCGCAACACATCTCTCGCACACATCCCTCGCACACATCCCTAGCTTGTTTTGTATGCGCAAAAATCTAGCTCCGCTGAGCCGTTTCCACCAGAGCTGTGCTGACCGAGGCGAGGAAAATGAAGCGATTCTATTGGTTCTTTACAAACACATCCCTCGCTACGCATCCTCGCACATCTCTGGTGGAAACGCAGCCTAAGTGACATAAGTACAGTTTTCTAAGTCAAAGGGTACAAATGCGCTTCAGCAAAAAAAAGACAATAAAACAAAGTCACCATTACACTTGTTACACTTGTATCCCAGATTTCGGGGTAAAACTCATATGCAGGCGACACTGTCGCGCTCGCAACCCACGTAGTTTATTTGTTGCATGGCATCGTTGCGTTGCGACCCGCAACGTTGCGCGCCAGATTTGTTGCACTGTCCCTTACTGTGAGTAATGGTCTTTGTTTTAGAATAGTTTCATAGCTATCCCGAATAGTATGGCATCGTGAATAAGATGATGCGTTTATGTTTTATTGTGAATTGTGAATGAATTTTTAGTGTGAATGAATTTTAAGACAATAAAACAAAGTCACCATTACACTTGTTACACTTGTATCCCAGATTTCGGGGTAAAACTCATATGCAGGCGACACTGTCGCGCTCGCAACCCGCGTAGTTTATTTGTTGCATGGCATCGTTGCGTTGCGACCCGCAACGTTGCGCGCCAGATTTGTTGCACTGTCCCTTACTGTGAGTAATGGTCTTTGTTTTAGAATAGTTTCATAGCTATCCCGAATAGTATGGCATCGTGAATAAGATGATGCGTTTATGTTTTATTGTGAATTGTGAATGAATTTTTAGTGTGAATGAATTTTACTCTGAATTCGAAGGATGAACTGGAAAAATTAATGTGTATTTTGGGATCATTGGCCTGTTGGTATAGTGGTCAATGGCCCTGACTGCTATGCGCAAGGTCGTGGGTTCGATTCCCACCCAGGACAAATGCTTGTGTGATAAGCGCGATCATTTGTTCTTTTTCTGGGTGTAATTTATCTATAATATCTATGAATTTAGAAATATATATGTATGTACTCATACACAAGCTCTGCTTAGTTTGGGACTAGATGGCGTTGTGTGAAAGTTGTGAAAAAGAAATTGGTAAACTCTAACTCCTTACATTTTTAGATCCAGTAGCTGGCTCGTTGATTTACCATCGGCGGCAGTCATCCTCTAAAGTTTGTGCACTTGCGTGGAAAATGTTCAGAAATACACGCCTCAAGAACGCATAACATGTAATAAAATAAATAGGCAAATTAATTTAATCTTTAATCCGCTATATCAAACTTAGTTTTTTTTTTGTATACAAAGTATGAATAAATCCAGTTCATAAGCAAAAAGCAATTTTTAATTAGCTCAACCGTTGATTGCACAAAAACAACATCCTCATAGAATTGTTTTCATAAACAAACAGATAAGCCGGAACTCCTTCACCAAAGTTGGTGAGCATTCAATAAATCCCTGTTTTTATTTACCCCAAGATCAAAAGTTTAAGAACTTCCTGAAAAGAGGTTGAAATTTATATTCGGATATATCAAAAATTGTGTACGAAGAGATGAGAAGCTGATGATGGTAGTGAAGAAGAAGTTCCAAACAAACTATGCTAGTTTCGGACGCGATCGAACGAACTTTTCACATAAATCGAGCTTCGTTAATAATTTATCCATTCGGAATTCGATCGATGATCGTTTTCCAGCTACGGTACACGGAGTAAATTTCTCATATTACGTAGAAAACTCTTCTCGTATCTCTGAGACAAATTATTACGGTGTGACACAGAGTCTGCAACACTGTGTAATGGGGACGTGCCATGTGACAACTCGTTAGCGGTAGAGCGAAGTATCGGAAAATTTTATAAGTTATTAATTTATTGTCTGTTGGGAGTTCGACAATGTATGGAATGAGCGAATTTGTTCGAATAACAGACAATGAAAATTATTATCGGAGTTTGAAACATAGTATTTTCGTTTTCTGAAGAAAAATAAATTGAATATCAAAGCAAGATAACGAAAAGTTAGACAATATGAAGCAATGAACGCGACTTTCAAAGAATTAATTTTTGATTCACAACGTAGTTAAAGTAAATTCAAGATTAGTTAACGTAGGTATTCATACAAATATTACGCCCTTTTTCTTGTTAACCATCCAATTATCGCTTGCAGTCTAGACGATTCGCTGAATACTTTGCAGACAATGTAATAAAAAATAATTTTTAGCAAAAAATAGAACTTATAGGTTGGAATGCGGTGTGAGACAGGGTGGTCTGACGTCTCCTAGGCTATTTAGCACATATATAGATGGCCTAATCGTGGACCTCAGCAATATGCGGGTCGGATGTAGCGTTCATGGTGTAACAATAAATAGTATCAGCTATGCTGATGACATGGCTTTGCTGGCGCCGACGGCAAGTGCTGTAAATGAAATGCTGCGGGTCTGTCAGGCGTATGCTGCCTCGCACGGACTTGTTTATAATGTTATGAAGTGCGAATACATTGTCTTTAAGGCCAGCGGTGAATGCCCAGATACTATACCTGACATTACCCTAAACGGCTTGAACGTCAAAAGAGTGACGAAATTTAAATATCTAGGGCATCTTCTCACTGACGACCTTAAGGACAATGTCGATATTGAAAGGGAGCGTAGGGCATTGGCGGTCCGAGGTAACATGTTGGCCCGAAGATTCGCTCGGTGTAGCAGTCTTGTGAAAGTAACACTATTTAAGGCGTATTGCCAGTGCTTTTACACGGGGAATCTTTGGGTCAACTATACCAAAAGAACGCTGGATGACCTACGCGTTCAGTATAATAATATTTTTAGGATGCTGTTGGGACTGCCACGATGGTGCAGCGCATCTGCTATGTTTGCGCAAAACCGAGTTGACGGCTTCCACGCCGTCATTCGCAAGAGAACCGCGTCGCTGTTGTCAAGGTTGCGGGCGAGTGGCAACAGCATTCTAAAAACTGTGGCGGAGAGTATCGACTCTCCGATTATTAAAAGTTTTGTGAGAAGGACAATCACTAACCATTAATTCGGGGATGTCCTTTTCACAATACTATATGGTCTGTCTTCTTCTCTATTGTATTTTAACTACTAACACTAGTAATAAGTTATATTATTGTTTACTAACACGCTGGATCATTGTTGTCTGAAAATAAAGAATTATTATATTATTATTATATCAAAACACTACAAAGGCAAAAATAACTTTAATTTCGGAAGGCGGTGTCAAAAACGAAAATATATACAAAACTAAAGACACCGCCTTCCGAAATTAAAGTTATTTTTGCCTTTGTAGTGTTTTGATATGGAAGTCGGTTCTATTTTTTGCTAAAAATTTTTTTTTCACTCTTTTTAGTGGGTCGGTTTGTAATTTATCTAGTTACAAAAGCCATAATGTCGACAACTTATCACTTTTTACAAAATTTTGCTTTTCCCGATGCATAGCCGTTAATTTTTGAGGAGTTCTCCTGGTACTTGACCATCAGCTCTACATCACCATTATGTATTGTGACGAGCATAAAGTGTTTAACATCCGCACTCAAGTAATCGAATCGCAATCCACGAAATACTTATTATTGAGGAGTTTCAGTGGCCATCTGTGGTCTTCATCATCAGTTCAACTTCCTCAAATGGTATTTTTCGGAAGCAACTGCTCAAGGTACTACAAGAAATACCCAAAACGCTATAGGTGTGCCTATAATATTTGAAGAGTTCCCTCGATTTCTCCAGGATCCCATCATTAGATCCTGATTTCGTAACAATGGGACCAACTAGAAACTATACCCATTCAAACGCAAAAAGAATTTTTCAAATCGGTTCAGCCGTCTCCGAGTAACGAGGTAACATACATAAAAAAAAAAAAAAAAAAAAAAAAAAAAAAAAAAATTCAAGACGAATTGTAAACCTCCTTTTTTTGAAGTCGGTTAAAAATGGCTCTTCTCGCGAAATATATTGTGGCAATTTGGAATATTGTGCCTTAAACAAATATGACCGCATTCATGTTGTCCATGGAATGTTTATGGGATTGACGTGCGTGGTAGGTTACTGATAATGATTAAATTTCGACGTGTCGCAACGTCGAAATTTAATAAATCTGGTTCAACAAACCGTAATTGTGACAAGAAGCCAAGTAACAAACCAAACTGCTTTTTTATTGCAGTTTGTATTACCAACCTACCTGTACAATTCGCATTATTGCGAATCGCATACGCTAGATTTGCTATAGTGTATTTCCACATCAGAAGTCGCTGGAAAAGGAATAAGCCACGTAGATTGAGACCATTCGTATGAGGAAACAAAATTACTACTATTCCGTCTGAATTTGCAGTGTAGGGGAAAGTGGGGTAGATTCATACAAGGGGCACCGTCATACACCAAACATATCTGATGTTAGGCGCACATCAACAGAATGACTTATGCGTGTATGCGTAGCTTACTTTTGTGTATGGTTGCTCACGGAGTTTGAAAGCAGTCGGTTTGAAACGCGCGTCGGTGTGACACAGAACGTGATTCGGCCAGGCATAAGTATTTTTATAAGCTCACTTTAACGTCTTTTTTTTTAATAAAAGCTGCCCTCTAGATTATTCAGTTCTATTTTATTTAAAAGATAATAGGGTCAAGTTTGTGAATTAATCTGTGAATAATTTTATATATGCTTGCTTTTTTTCTAGAAATATTTTGATTTCATTTTCTTGTGATGGGGTAGATTCATACAGGAGTGTACGGGGCACATTCATACTGTATGAATGTGCCCCATTTTTGGTTTGTTTATAAAATTATACCATAATTTTGTTTTGCAGAACGATTATGTTCAGAAATTACAAGAAAAAGGGAACTAGGAGTGGAGTGGTGGACGAAGAGGCAATTTTTAAAGCTATTGATAAAGTTTTGGAAAACAAACTCTCATTTCGGAAATCAGCAGCCAAATATAGAGTATTAATAAATAAGAATTAAGCAATAGGATGTAGATATTTAAAAAGTGATGTGACTGATCAGAAAGACTGTTTTTTTTTATAACTGGTGGGCCCACTTCTTGATCTCGATCTCGCCTGATGGTAAGCGATAGATGAGGTCTAAAATGGGACGAGCGAGCCCAGAAGATGCCTATTTACTCGTGCTTTAAAGGCTGAAAAGTCATAAGTAGCAGGGAACATATAAGCTGGCAGAGAATTCCACAGCTTGGCTGTGCGCACAATAAATGTGGAGGAGAAGCGCTTTGTACGACAAGACGGTATATCAACCAAGTGTGGGTGGTACCCAGCCATGCGTCTGGTAGTCCGGTAGTGAAAGGGATATGGAGAAATCAGGTCATGGAGCTCCTGCGCACACTCCCCGAAGTACAATCTGTAGAAAACCGACAGGCAAGCAACGGTTCGCCGATGAGCCAGGCTATGAAGCTTGTCCACCAGCACCTCGTTGCCTATAAGCCTTTTAGCTCTGCGCTCGGTCGAGTCCAATGTAGCAAGTTGGTACTTTGCAGAGCCATCCCACAAGTGGCTGCAATACTCCACGCAGGAACGGACCTGTGCTTTATACAGAATTAGAAGCTGTCCAGGCGTGAAGTACTGCCTCACCTAGTGTAGGATTCCCAGTTTTTTTGTTGCAGTCTGAGCTCTGGACTCGATGGTTGAGCCGAAGTTGAGATCTGACGTCAACTCCATGCCCAAAAGCTCCAGGCGATTGGTAACTGGCACAGATGTACTTCGAAAAGTAGGGGTCAATTCAAAAGGGCTCCTTTTAGCGCTGAAAAGACAAGCCTGTGTTTTCAGAGCATTGAATTTGACCAGATTGTCGTCACCCCATTGGGAAACGAAATTTAAGGTCAAATTCATGCGCTCTACCATGGCCTTTCTGAGTGGCAATTTCGTCGCTGTCAGCTCTAGAACTTGATAAGTATCTCTCTGTGTGCTGTGTGTGTTAGGTTAAGATAGTTGCCTCGGTGCCATAAAAATAAAAACTAACCATATTTGTCTTTTTTATAATATGTTTATGTAAGTATTATTCGATAATAGAGACTAATATTGCTTTTGTTTTCATGAACGTTGTGTTTTGATACTTTGATTTTGATAAATAAATAAACTTTTCACGCAAAACTTGTGTATTTTGTCACATGTATGAATCTGCCCCATAGGCTGTATGTAAGTGCCCCGCATGTGGGGTACATTCATACATTTTTAATTTTTTCTTTCAAGTGTTACAAAAAGTCGTACAAATGTATTTACACAAATTTCATGTTTTTTATATAAAGTCAGATAGTAAGACTATTGATTTTTGATGAATCAATAAAGATATCGATACCCGAGAGCATTCTATAAGATGAAATATAAAAACTGTATGAAGCTGCCCCACCTTCCCCTACAGTTTTGCACACGGCGTTGGTTGCTTTTGATATTTATGAGGACAAAACTCTGATTGGTAATGAATCACTTTGTAAAAAAACAATGCATTGACTCCAAATATTATTACTGATCACCTAAATAAGAGAGTACTGTATTATTAAAATTAATTAACGATATTAGGTATCTAATATGGAATGTAATATCTAATTTCTTTACTGCGAAAATTAACAAAAGTTATGACTTATGTGGCCTTGTGATTGTTTTATCTAGTGACATTGACATGATAACATCAAATCAAACTACGCATTAACTAAAAATACAATTGGTGGGTATAAACGTAAAAACCACAGAACGTTGATATTCTACGTGCTAGAAGCGACATTATCAAAATTTTCCATGCTACCAAGCGTGTCACTGTTTACTTCATTACGGGACAAATGAGGTATAGAATCTGATGGATATGTATGTCAAGACGACAGAAAATTCCACCGCACTGTTTAAGACTTGGACTCTTGTAGTATATATCTAGTCGCTAGATGTGATGAAAACCACATTATTTTAAAATAATGTTACACCAGGCGCTTAGTGAAGTACGTTGAGAAACTTCGACATAAATCTAGAATGTTCGAGACACTAACGCTATCTAGCGGCGAGTAGCAGTACTGAGTATCTCGAGTAGCTTCGAGGATATTCTTAGCAGTGTAGGCGGTGAGTCGATTTTATAAGAATGTTCTAGAACTCATAGACCGGGGTATAAATAGATCACAGAGGAACGCAGAGAGCAGTCTTATTTCAAGATACGACGCGATATAATTCGAAGCTTTACAAGTGAATTTCGATGCGATTTAAGTGTTAAGTGACAAGTATTGTACTGTCAATAACTGTGTTGATTTTTGTTTTGTGTTTATTTAAGTAAAGTGTTAATTTTGGTTTAATTGGTGTAAATTATTTCTATCCCGAACCCCAGCTCGTGATAATAAGTTTAGTAATGTGGGTAGAATTCACATTACAATCAATCTTGTTAACCCCTCCAACTAGCGGAGACCTCTCGCACCCGGCATTGGTCGAGGACATGCTGCGGGGCGAGAGGGAGTGGGAAGCGGTCGCCTCCTTCTGCGAAGCAGTCATGCTTCCGAAGGAGGAGGCGGGCCGCGTGAGGGAGAGGATGGCGTCCTCCCTCCAGCCCAGCCGCAGTGGTAGACGCCCACGGCGTCGGACGTCGGCCGACGATCTCCGGCCACCGTAGGCGCGGGCATGCGGACAGCGAGTAAAGGGCAACTCGCTGTCCGATCATGGACCATGCCCGGGTCGACGGCGCGTTGTGTTCCACGCGCGCCTCAAAGAGCGTCAGCAATATGACGAGGCCCCCCCGTAGAGGGCCGAAGCCTGCCGGGGTCGTGGGACTTATCCCATTACCGTGACCCCGGTACGTAAAGGGTTATTGAAGGAACACCGTGGATTTTAGTCAGTAAAAGTCTGACAGTCCCTCCCACCCTGCCCGGGGTGGGAGGACTTATTTGATAATTTTACCACGCTAAAAAAAAACCCCTCCAACTAAGCTAAATATGCTTGTGTCGGGACTCGGGAATGGCTTCACAGCAATAGTGTCATGGGTAGGGTTCGACCCGCGACCTCTCGATCACAAGTCCGACACCTTAACCATTATGCTATTGTCGTTTAAAATAAATAATTGATAGCTGGACCCATGCAACTTTTCTACCATTTTATTGTCATAGCATAAAATGTCCAGAGAACCTTCGCCGATTTCCCTGTGAGGTTTGAGAGTAATCCTATCAAAATTAATACGATATCTGTGACCGAAATAAAGGTCCGACCGTAAATTTAGTCGACAGCCTTGTTTACGAGCGTATAACTTACTTAGTAGGTTTTGTCGGTCAGCTCTTAAGCAGACCTGAATTGCGATTTTCAAGTTTCTGAAATCCACTGAATTTATTATATTATTATTATTGCTAATAGGAACATTCCTCTTTCGAAGATTATTTTGGCATTGTACTTATGTAGGTACCTTCTTCTTTAAGCTAAGCGGTGTAACTTAATTGGTTGTTATAGTTACAAGCGATAAAAAGGCCACTTTATATCTATCTGATTCTTTTCGGTAGTTTAGAATACTTATATATTTTTTGTTAAATGAAATAATTCCAGACAGAATCGTAGAATATTTATTTAGGTAATTTTATTAACTCTGCAACATTTTTTATATAAATTATGAGGTATTGACGTTTTTTAGGGTTCCGTTGTCAACAAGGAACCCTTATAGTTTCGCCATGTCCGTCTGTCTGTCCGTCTGTCCGCGGTTTAGCTCAAAAACTATTGGTACTAGAAAGTTGTACTTTGGCATGAGTATACACGTTAATGACGCAGAAAAAGTGGTAAAATAAAATTTTGAAAAAAAAAACAATTATTTAGGGTACCTCCCATACATGTAAAGTGGGATGATAATTTTTTTTTTTCGTTCTTCCCATAGTGTGGGATTTCGTTGGATAGGTCTTTTAAAAATATTAGGGGTTTGGTAAGATCGTTTTTTGATTAAGTAAACCGTTCGTGACTTATCAAGCTTTAAAGTACCAATTTTCGTTAGAGTCAAGTGTCCGCCCCCTCTATCAACTAAACGGTTGTAATTAGAAATTCAAATGTCACGGCAGTAGTACCTATATATAACGAAATTTAAAGGAAAACTATCACACATAAGTGGGCTTTACAAGTTTACGAGTAATAGTCGACCAATTGTATTTGACTCGAAAATTTCGAACAACTCTATAGAAATATCGATAGATGGCGCTAAGCGCCAGTTGTATCGTGCTAGTTTCTTGTGACGATTGAGTAGTGTAGCTGTGTGTCCGTATTTAAATTCAAAACACCGGCTATAACAAGTTTTATACAAATCTCTAAAAAAAATTAAAACTTTCCGAGCAAAATTGTCGGATCAGGTGAGGATTTGTATAGGAAGTCAAATTAGTTAGGTAGTCATGTTTGGCTTTTAGTTAGAGCATGGTACAAAACGATCAGTCAGCGAATACGACACGCACTTGGCTGTTATAAAAACTACGGAACCCTACACTGCGCGTGGCCCGACACGCACTTGACCGGTTTTTTTTATGGTTAATGTACTGTTATGGTTTTATTCAGGGCTCAAAAAACAGAGTAGATATGAGTTATTGACAAATTCATTTTTTCGAGTGGATTCATTGGTAATATATTTGTTTGGCAAAGATAATTATTTTACCATTATGTATAAAGATACAAATCATGTGATGTTCTATTGAAAAAAAAATGGAACAGAATCATTGTCTAGCAACATCGCAATCAACGCTTGAATTACTATATTTGTCAGTTTTAATTAAACTAACTATTATTTATAGCTAATAGCTTAGAATAACAACGCATAGAAGGATAGTACGAGTGCAAAAAGTGAGGCAACTAAAACTTAGCCATTTTTGGCTAACTTTGCTCGACGAGCCGTCAGTATTCAAGGTCACATTCTGCCGAACAGAGCTCGCGAGTAAATAATTTAAAACGACCGTTTGTAGCGTAAAGGGATGTCATAGTCCTTCAGGAAAACAAAAAACGTGTAATTAAATTACATTTCACAAGTAAATACTTACATTTTATACATTATATTTAAGTAAATCGACCATTAAACAAAAATTCTAATAACCTAAATTATCACAATTCAATGTTGCTATCCGTGAGGAAAAAAATACCCATATTGATTTCTTTAATTTGTGCTTATTTTTGTTTAAAAAAATATAGGGTAAAACTTTCCTTTATGGCCCGTCGATTTTTGGGTCGGGGTGGGAGGGGAGGGGTGGGGGGGGAGTAGTGCTACTCCCCTGTACCATCCCCCCCCGCGCAAACCCATGGTTATAGTGATATCCATGGTTAAAGTTTTTAGGTTAGAATAAAAATTTCGGAAAAATTTAGTATTGTGTGGCAGGAGGAAGGCAGCGGGAGTGGAGTGACGGGGCAGGGGGTGCTCCTCTCCTCCCCGGCATTACTCCAACAAAAAGGTTTTCAAAAAACTCAAAAGTTGGCTAAAAGGTGTAGTCGGAGCTCAATGGTTTAAAAAAAAAATAACCACGAAGGTGATGGCCGGGTCTGTTCGCTCGCTGCGCTCGCTCACTAGACCCGGCCATCCCCTTCTAACCTAATCTGTCCGAGTCGGGTTGCCCCAAGTCCCGAGCTCGCTTTGCTCGCTATTCCATCCTAACTTCTCTTAGTAACGGTTGGAACTACCATGAATATTAATTATCATATATTGCGTACTATTTCCCAATTTGTATGGAAACTTTAAATATTATATCTCACTTTCACATTATTATCAGTATCACACTTCACTTTCCGTTCCACAGTGTAAACAAAAATTCGTAATATTTTTGTGTAAAAACGTCAACGCAATTACATAATACAGCACAGCTATAATGCCCACTAATAACACACCAAATTTAATACGTGAATATGTGAAAATAAAATTATTTTTACGTAAAAATATGACATAAAATTGAACAAAATACACTTCTTCTGTCAATGGAACGTGAAATGTCAACTTTGACGTCTACCATGACAATAAAAAACCTAAAAATTTGCAAATGGCGTGCTATTTTTCAGTATTAAACGAAACTTTAAAAACTTATATCTCGTAAACAGTGAATTTGCGCAACTTAACAATTCGTAAAAAGCTTTCTATTTATGAGTACTATTTACAGTAAAACTATGAACTTCCAACTCAACGGGCCATAAAAGAAAGTTTAGCCAAATATAGTTTTGGCGGCAATTATGTATGCGTCAAACTAAACTATATTTATTTACAGCTACTACCTACAGTGTTTTATAACTAAAAGTTACTGTTAGTTCGAAGAGTGGCATCATAAAGATGACAATTTTATTGATTAAGATTTTTTTCATTTAAGTAATGTTCTCAATAATATTTTTCTATTTCATAAATACAACACATACTTTTAATTGATATCAAACGAGATTTTTCAAGCAATTAATACATTTCTATAATATCATTATAACACATTACACATCAAACATTCTAAACGCAATAAACGATATCTCATTTCGTTTACCTTCCGTAAATATATGTCATATAAGTCATATTACATGAAAAAATATCATCTTATTTAGTTTCATAACATAAAATACTTGATTTGAACCAGCAACATAATAGTGCGTTTTCCCATTTTTGTGGTAATGGTACTGGTAATGGTATCACTGAAAGCTATATTTGTGTGCGTTTGAAGAACGTAGACACATTCGGCTCACGCACACAAAGAAAATAAAGTGGACACACGAAATCGCTCGTGTTTTGTTCTAGACGCCTCTTCTATGCGTTGTTATTCTAAGGCTAATAGGTATTTTCATTAAATACCTATTAGCTTGGTAAATAATACTTAGTTACTTAATCTCTGAGAAGTTCTAAGTGTATATCGAGTTGTCAGCGTTTATTTACAAAACTTAAAAATATACTATTGACTTATTGAGCAATGGCGCAAGGAATGTACCTCATATTGTTATCTATACTTATATTGTAAAGCGGAAAAGTTTCTTTGTTTAAACGCGCGAAAGTACCGGGTGGATTTGGATGAAATTTGGTATGAAAATAGCCTGAAGCTCGAAGTAGGTTCAAGGCTACTTTTTACCCGATAGCAAAAGAAGTAAGGTTATGTGTTTATCGTGATAAACACGACTGCTAGTTTTAAACGAAATCTAATGGAAGCATTGCCAACAATTCTTATCCCTGTGAAAATGGTTCAGTTCACATATTTTAACCTTTAAAGGACTTATTTATGTTTATCAAGAAACTTTATACCTACGTACATTTTCTCCGAAATTATTATAAGTTTATAGTAGATTTCTAGGAATTACTCGTTATTTATTCTACTTAGTATTAAAAGGCCATCATAACTAGTCTCTGATTTTGGTGATAAGTCTATTGATCAATTGAAGGTATCAATCATGTTACAATCTTTAAAAACAAGACTAAAATCGGGGTCACACCAATGATATTTTATAGTACAGATATGTTATAGGCGCGCGCGTCGTGAGACTCGAACACGAGCTAATTGGAACGTCTTGCAACTAGTCTGCGTCGAACGCAACCACAAGCGTGCCGCACCGTAATACCCGTGTCCTTAGATTTTATTTATCAAAAATGCCATCGTGTGAGTTCCGGAAGTGTACGAATTATACTTCCAAAGTAAACAAAATACAAAGGATCTCATACCACATGTGAGAATGCAAATATATTAAGATCATTTTTTATATTTCATTTATTTTCCAAACTTGCCAATAAATTATGCTTAGGAGCCATATGTAGGTGAAGACAGAGAGAGCAAACTCGTTTTGTCGCGAGAGCGATAAGGATGCGTGCGTGCGGACATAGATTAGTTGAAAGTTTACAAGTGTAGAAGCGATATTGATTGACTTGTTTTAATTTGTTTTGTGTTACAATTTTTTTGATTAAAGTTCATTTGTTTGTTTATTGAGGATTATAACTGTTTTTTTATTGAATTAGGTTTCCGAGGGATCAGGTTCGACTTCCAGTTTGGATCGCAATTGTTCGTGAACAAAAAAGCGAATCAGACTGTATAACATCAAAAAACAGCAAGATATATACAAATCACTTCCAAAGTACTAACAAATATGTTTCGAATATGTAGTCGAACAATGCTTGAAAAAAATGCAGTTCCAATTATAGAGGTAGGTAACTAAAACATTTTATCAAACATAATGCTGCCTGCATAATGTTTTATAAAATGTCAGCTACCTGTTGCTTGCATTTTCGCCAACGTTGAATTTGTTTGTTCATTATGAAACCTATAGTTGTGTCATGAAATTGATTATTTATTGATAGCTTTCCACCTGCTTCATCCAAGATGAAGTTCCGATTTGACGAAGTTTTCGAATCATACAATTATTGTTATGACTGATCATAAATTATTTTATTAGCATAATGACTATTAATTTCTATTTTAGTTTTGAATATAATGGGCTAAGCTGAAAACAAACATTAGTGGTAATACTTGATCCGTGATTAACCATTATGATGTTTAATTTCTTACCTACGTACTTACTCTTCAATCGAGTGTCCACTCTACGGCTATAAAAATGTTATCCTATGGCACAAGAACTCATTTGAAGCGCAGTGGTTAGAATTATAACTATCTCTTTCACTTGCGTGTTGTTTCGTATCTTTTGTTCTACTTATCAGTAAAACTTGTCAATGTGTGCATAGATATCCGTGATGTGTGCAGTTTTTACTACGCGGAACAAATTTCAACGCAAATTACTATGAACGTAACATATCTGTACTTTATAATATCATTGGGTCACACTCTGACGCGTTCTTATGACATTAGGCTTACAAAAAGAGTCATTCTTTGAGTGATTACGATTTACAATTTATAAGAGGTTAGCCAAATGACATTCATACAGCAGTAACTTGACGAACACGATTGTCTACACTTAAAAATATGTGAGATTGACAAAACCATTCAAAATGTGTGCTCGTTAGTAGTAGTAGATAATTGTTACTTTTTACCCTCATTGTAATTTTATTTTTTAATGAAGTATCTTCTAAAGCTGTTAACATTATGTAATCAATGATTTTGGTGCACGTTAAAACTGTTATGAGTTTATGTTGACACCAACTTAAATGTAAAATTTGTATGAACTATGGCACAAATTACAAAAATAAATAAATAAATGTCATGTGGTAATGTGGCCCTTATATTTGTCCCATTCGCTGATTAAATAATTTGTTTAGAGCCTAAGGAATCCAAAATATCATGTACTTGATGCATCAAGTACGCACAAACGAAACGTTGAAACGAAACAAACCAATGTGTTGTCTTTGCTTGATTTGGTAACCTCTTTTAGCATCTAAAGGTAGCGAAATACTTTATTTTTTTGAGCATCGGCATGATTAAATACGAAAGTTTAAAAAAAAATAGCTTTAAATTTTTTGTTACAATTTTTCGTAATCTAAAGATTTTTTGCTCTCAATATAAATTCCATTTTGCTAAACCAATTTGCATGAATTAATCATTTATATCTTTTTTTCAGGATAAAATGCGGCTACTCCTGCTTCTGTTTACAATTCCCTACATCGTGGGTCAGCAGCAATGGGTCCCTTGCTCAGAACTGAACGATGACCTCCGGTATCCTTGCCGGTGTAAGGTGCAGGTGGACCGGGCACTCCAGCTGAGGATCCTGATGAACTGCGACAGGGTTGTGTTTCCTGGCGACTTCCCGACCTTGCCTTATGGAGCGCCTATCATATCGTTTAGTCAGAGGTTTGCTGGTCAGCAGACTTTGCCTACACAGGTTAGTTGATTTTTATTTACTTTCTAATCCACAAACACACAATGGACCAGCTTGATGTATGCTTACATCAACATCTGCATAGCCTTTTTCCAACGCTGTTGGGAACCAGTCTTACCGGAAGCAGCTGAGTACTAGTCATTATAAATTCAGCAACTGCCTATCTAAACTCCACAAACCTAGTAGCTGGTAAACATGATAGCCCTTGACTGGTATCAGATTTTCTAGTTTCTAGCTACCCGTAACTGAAGTCAAAGATATACAAATGACAGCCTTTTTTCTGTGTGGGAAAATCATCGAATGACTTCTTCCGCTCTGGGTTAAGCGGAAGGGTGTGTCAGACTTCTACTGACTAAAAACCCACCCTGTTCCTTCGGCTGCCCTAAAGTTCTGGAGCCGCGGTATCTCGATAGTACTTTCCCGCAAACCCCGGCAAGCAATGGCCCTATGAGGCCCTGTCACTGGTGTTGACAGATCTTTGAGGCGTGCGTGGAACACGACGCGCAGCCGACCCCGGCCTGGTCCTTACCGGACGGTGAGCGACCCCTGCTCGCCGTCCGCAGACCCGCGCCTACGGTGGCAGGAAATCGGCTCACGATCCCCGATGCCCGGGGCGTCTCCCACATACAAAGGATAGCCTGGACCAACCACTTAACGTGTTTTCTGAGGCATGGGGAGTCTTGATAAGTTATGATGGTCGCTAATTCACGGACCGATTTCTGTAAGAGTTGTTTAACCTCGAAGATTAATCGGTGCGGCTATTATTATTATAAGGTGATCGATATGCTCTCATAAAAATGATACCCATATCTCAGCAGTGAAACTTTATAAGCTGATTAGTCTTATCGTTATTTGGCTGGATTTTTGACTGTCAGGTTTTTATACACGTCTGTACAAATTCAGCGCGTCTTTCCTAATTTTCAGTTTCAAAACCGTTTAGTGCCTTTGGTCATTAAGGCAAGGATTTGGGCAGGGCATTTATTACATTGCACAGCGTGTAAATCATTCTTTGAAACTATTCAAATTAAAATACCAGCAAAATTGTACTACTTTATGAACAGATCCCAAAGATTTCTTTAAAATCTTACAAATTTTAAAAGCATTCTTTCCTCATACACTAATTAAGACTAGATAGATAAACTCTCGTCGTGAGAACGTTCACGTCGACATCGTATCACTAATGCCAAAGGTAATCTACATTCTGCAATCAAAACATGTACCTGTTTTATATTCAAGCCACCTTTGCTGTTTTCAAATGGGACGGTTAGTCCGATAGAGTAAGATAAATATCTCCAGGGAGGTTTTTAAACTAGCCTTTCGTTTCTTCTGTAAATTGTATTTGCTTTACATTAAGTATCTAACGTTTTTCCTGGCAATGTCTTACCGCGTTGTTATATTTTGTTCCATTCTAAAATTTTCCATTTAATTGTCTCTCTATTATTTATGTGCATTTATTCAAGCAATGATTACAAGTAACAATAAGTTAAGAAGTAGTTTAGTCATTTTTTTTAACCTCATGGTTAACACGTTCGCTGACGGTACGTCGTTAGGCGGGAAATTAAAATAGTGCGTTATGACAGTACCTCTAGGGACGGACCACTTATTTTTAAGAGTACGTCGTGGAAAATGCTACTGTCGTAATGTGGTGTCAGGGTAAGTGCTCACTGTCAGCGAACGTGTTAAAATACTAAATGAGGCTGATTATTTGTCGTTCTGGGTAAGACATTTTCAAATGAAGTAACTTATTTGATGCATCGTTTAAAAATATTTTCTAAGAGATTTAAAACACAAAATGCCTCGACAAACATTTTCAGCACAACGAATTTTCAGCAAAATTATTTAACGACACAAAAGAATTACTGTTTCTGGTTTCTCTTCAAATTAATTCACTTAATACAAACAAGACTAACAAATCCAACGAAAATATTATACATAATATAGAGCACAATTTTCACCTAATAAACATTTAAGAAGAATTGGTACCAATGATATTTTATAGTACAGATATGTTATAGGCGCGCGCGTCGTGAGACTCGAACACGAGCTAATTGGAACGTCTTGCAACTAGTCTGCGTCGAACGCAACCACAAGCGTGCCGCACCGTAATACCCGTGTCCTTAGATTTTATTTATCAAAAATGCCATCGTGTGAGTTCCGGAAGTGTACGAATTATACTTCCAAAGTAAACAAAATACAAAGGATCTCATACCACATGTGAGAATGCAAATATATTAAGATCATTTTTTATATTTCATTTATTTTCCAAACTTGCCAATAAATTATGCTTAGGAGCCATATGTAGGTGAAGACAGAGAGAGCAAACTCGTTTTGTCGCGAGAGCGATAAGGATGCGTGCGTGCGGACATAGATTAGTTGAAAGTTTACAAGTGTAGAAGCGATATTGATTGACTTGTTTTAATTTGTTTTGTGTTACAATTTTTTTGATTAAAGTTCATTTGTTTGTTTATTGAGGATTATAACTGTTTTTTTATTGAATTAGGTTTCCGAGGGATCAGGTTCGACTTCCAGTTTGGATCGCAATTGTTCGTGAACAAAAAAGCGAATCAGACTGTATAACATCAAAAAACAGCAAGATATATACAAATCACTTCCAAAGTACTAACAAATATGTTTCGAATATGTAGTCGAACAATGCTTGAAAAAAATGCAGTTCCAATTATAGAGGTAGGTAACTAAAACATTTTATCAAACATAATGCTGCCTGCATAATGTTTTATAAAATGTCAGCTACCTGTTGCTTGCATTTTCGCCAACGTTGAATTTGTTTGTTCATTATGAAACCTATAGTTGTGTCATGAAATTGATTATTTATTGATAGCTTTCCACCTGCTTCATCCAAGATGAAGTTCCGATTTGACGAAGTTTTCGAATCATACAATTATTGTTATGACTGATCATAAATTATTTTATTAGCATAATGACTATTAATTTCTATTTTAGTTTTGAATATAATGGGCTAAGCTGAAAACAAACATTAGTGGTAATACTTGATCCGTGATTAACCATTATGATGTTTAATTTCTTACCTACGTACTTACTCTTCAATCGAGTGTCCACTCTACGGCTATAAAAATGTTATCCTATGGCACAAGAACTCATTTGAAGCGCAGTGGTTAGAATTATAACTATCTCTTTCACTTGCGTGTTGTTTCGTATCTTTTGTTCTACTTATCAGTAAAACTTGTCAATGTGTGCATAGATATCCGTGATGTGTGCAGTTTTTACTACGCGGAACAAATTTCAACGCAAATTACTATGAACGTAACATATCTGTACTTTATAATATCATTGATTGGTACAAATTAGTTCACATTATCGCGGTATGCGCATGATTTCTATTTGTGAGATCAACATGCGATCGTTCATGATCTGATAACTGAAGCCGCGGGACGGAACGAGTGGACTGATTGCATGATTTTCTGACCGCACTACTTCTAAATGTATTGCTTTTGTTATAGTAAAATCGTGATTGGTAGTTTGCTCCCTTGTTTTATGTATTTACAGCCTGATATAAAAAAGCTGCTCCTTTTTCTATGTCAAGTGAAGCGTATAAAAGCCAATTAGATAAAAGCTGTAAAACTGAAAGAATCAGGTTAATTCTATACAACGTGTAATTTAAAGGGTATATACATACCAAGTGTATGGCTTCTTTGGATGATAACAAACGATACGGCAAGGGTTTTGTAAACCTATGTCTACATGTGTGGAACTTATTAGAAATTTCAATACATGGATACCAGAGACCGAAATTTCCAAATTCAGAAGAACGCAGATAATTATCGTGTTATTGGCAAGTGACGTGGAAAGTGATGACCCTCATAGTGCTGTGACATGTTTGTTATTACTAGTATTCAAGAAACATATGAAACCGATAATTTGGTATCAATTCTTTGAGTCACTTATTTTGAGCTGAAACTGTGCATAGAGACTCCATATCAGATGTTGTCTTCAGCCCTTTTGGATAGATATGGGGTTTCTGTTACACGTTGTAGAAACCTTTGAATTTTGTGTATTGCACTGTGATACTTTCAATTGTTTACTTATTATTACTGCCTCGGTGGATTAGTGGTCGCAAGCGTGACTGCTGAGCAAGAGGTCTTGGGTTCGAATCCCGGTCGGGCAAAAAGTTCTATTGGGTTTTACTGTTATAAATTTCTCAGTAGTAGCCCGGAGTTTGGAAGTTGATGGTGTGATAACCCCCGTGCCTCGGAAAGCGCGTTTTTTTTTTATTATTTATTCGCTCTTAAACTAGGTACAACGAAGAATATTGACGTGACAACGTCTTATAATTCGATGAAGTTGGCTGCACGCACGAAAATACATGACTCATGCGACATTACCTCGCTCTGAGGCGTTACATCGCTCTGAGGCGTTCCAAAGCAAATCAAATTGGATCAACAAGTTGACATTTATGTATGACTCAACGAGTCAAGTACTAGGCTATCATAAAACAGAAAGACATGACGTCACTGTGTAGGGATTCTTTGACATTTATGTATGACTCAACGAGTCAAGTACCAGGCTATCATAAAACGCTAAGAGATGACGTCACTGTGTAGGGATTCTTCCATTGTCATGAGAAGTGCAGTAATAGTGATGTAAAATTAAAATTTTCTTTGAAAAATGCAACCATTCCATCAGTATTTTCTTATAACGTTGTCACGTTCAACTATCGTCAGTAAACCGACTTTACAGACAACTGATTTTTTTTACTTAAACTATGGACTGCCTTTATATATCTTCACATTAATATAAATTAAGTGAAGAGCGTTAAGCCGTTGGTCTTGCGCCTGATCTCTCCCCGGTCGTGTCGGATTGCCGTCCCATCGGACAATGAGAGAAAAGGAACAGAGTGCACCTGTACCTGCTCACATACTTGTGCACTATAATGTGCCCAGGTGGCTAATCAATTATAAAATTAGCCACCGTGACCCAAAAATCGGTTAGGAGGACTATACAGGGTTAAATGTAAAACACTGAAAACCTCTCAGGACTATGTTACTAACATCATAATCAACAACTTTTGTTCTATGACTTTTAAGAATTCGTCATATTTTAGTTCACCAGATTTTCATACAAAAATAAAAATATTTAAATTGAACGCCCTAAATATTACGAAGTCTATGCGAAGCAATAGAAAGAAATTTATACTATCACTTTCTTTTGCTTTGCATAGACGCTACATGCGTTTAGGGCGTTCAATTTAAATATTGTTATTTTTATATGAAAATCTGGTGAACTAAAATATGACGAATTTTTAAAAGTCATAGAACAAAAGTTGTTGATTATGATGTTAGTAACATAGTCCTGAGAGGTTTTCAGTGTTTTACATTTAACCCTGTATATTAATGTCCATGAATAATGTCCATACAGTTTGCTGTCTAATAGATGGGCTACCGACCCAAAATAAAAAAGATTCCAAAATAGGAAGCAAAAGATTATCAAATATGCTATACATACTCCTTGAAGCAGTAAGATAATGGATTATCATTAAAACGTGGAAGTAGGCAATTAAATGAGAAAAGTCACAAGTGTTTTTTGCTTTTGAAAATGAAAGAGTGACAAATCACTAACCATTGAAAGCATGTTAAAGGTAGTAGATATTTTTATTTTGTGAAAATTAGTCCACACTTGGAATTTCTCATGTATCGTTAGTGCTTTGTTACCAACCAGGAACGACTATTTATAAGCTATACAAACATTTTGCTCCGATGCGAGAATCAATCTCGGGACACGTTGCGCTACAGCCAGTCACTCAACCACTATACCAACTCGTCTATAATTTAAATAGATATATGATGCACTCACTGACGTACCTACGTTGATAAGAGACACACACTTTATAATGGTGAACTTATTAAGTAATTAAAATAATACACCATTCATATTAAACTGCATTATTAATTTGTGGAGTGAGTGCATTAAACAAACCCAGATACAAAATAACTGTTTATAAGCCATGTAAGCTTTTATTTCGGTACGAGAATCGAACCCGCATCACGTAGCGCAGCAGCCAGTCACTCAACCACTATACCAACTCGTGTATAATTTAAATAGGTATTTGATGCACCCACTGACATACGCTGATAGGAGACACACACTTAATAATGATGAACTGATTAAGTAATTACAGAACACAATACACCATTATTATTAAAATGCATTATCAATTTGTGGAATCATGCGGAGTTTCCCATTTCAGTGCGGTGGTCGTATTTATCGCCTCATTTGTTTCATCAGACGTGGCAGCTCTTATTGTGGCATCAGAAAGCATACGCGCCTGAATTTATACCGATTCATATCTGTATGGAGGATCACGATATACATAGGCCGGTATAAATTGAACTGAAATTAACGGAAAACCTGTACAAGTCACGGTCCATCTTATGATGGATTTTATAATGTGTACGTAATTATGCCGAAGTATTTCAGTTAATTTTGATGTATAGATCATGATGAGAGAACATATCGATGAAATTACAAATGCATGGGCTATGTTTCTGAATTGAAAGGAGAATTTCATAATATGTTATGATATTATGTTTTTCATTGCGAACGTTCTTGGAAAGTAATTGTTAGCGGTAATATCTTTTAATACATACTTATGCATGGGTATGTTGGTCAATGGCCAGTATTGTAGTTACAAAATTGATAACACTTCTATAATATTCCATCTTTTGTGACTGTTTGCCCTTTAAAATACCTGGAGTAATAAAAGTGCCAAATTATGGGGTATTGTGGTTATATTTTATAATAATAAACATGCCTTAAATCTTCTAGTACCGGCTTCGTCCGCTTAAAACTGGGGCAGTATCTCGAGAGAGTTGTATAATATAGGGTCATGAACGGCTCGTGTACCAAGTTCCATACAAATTAGTCTAGCCATCACACGTAATTCAGAATTTCATATTTATGACATTCGTAGGAAATTTCTGGAGTTCTTTTTTATGCTAAGTTACTATCATATTTCATCAGAAAAAGTCTTGAACTCTCGTAAAATAATTCTGCCATGAACGATCGACTAAAGTGTCATGAGTCGATTTTAATATAGCCTGATTCTTGTCTAATATTCGTATAATGTCGGTCGCTTATAAAAGTGGTTTGGTTTACCGAGTCTTCTTATAGTTTTTGCAGAACTTTACGCGGACGAAGACAACTTCGGAATAGTTTTTGCATGTCTAATGACCGATTCTATTATATTAAATAAAGTTTCTGAAAGCATTTTACAAAAGTTTTCATGAATAATAAGTGTTTTTAAGGAGTTTGGTCGGAATGTTTTAGTTACACATCGCCGTATCAGGAGAATTAAGGATTTTAGACAATGGTAATGAAAATTGATTTTAGGATAAAAGAGCATACTTTTTTAGGTAACCAAGTATATCAAGAAAGATAAATAAAAACAATTAAAAAAACATAAAAACAAAGCTACATAGGAGAGAGATTAAGAGAAGACCGTGGCCAAATAATAGTAGTACGGGTCAACCTTTAAGGTTTATTTATGAAAACTTTTTGGAACACAAAATGTACAAAGGCGGACCTACTGCTATAGGCGTTCTCTACTAGTCAATCATGGGTGGTAAAGAGATAATATGGCAAGTGCATAAAAAAATAAACTAACTAGATAATACATTCAAAGTAAAAGTTTTATTACAAGTATAGAATATACATAAATAACTAAAATAAACTTACATAGATATTTATCATAATGTTTATAAGCAAGACACGGTAGATGGTTCGGATTTTAACATAACGAGATTTCTGTGTGTCTCGGACATTACGTTTAGCATTTTGACAAACATTAAGTAAAACGGTGTTTTCATTTAACGGCTTATAGAGGTCAGGTAGGCATGAAATGACAGTTAACACCAATATTTACAAAAAAATGGCCAAGTTCGAGTCGGACTCGCCCATGCAGGGTTCCGTAGTAACTATAATAAATATAATATACTTAATATATTTATTTGAAAAAAAAAAAAACAAAAAACCTTACAAATTTCTTAAAACTAGCTTATTTACATTTTTTACAACTACGCCAAGTAACTTTGTTTTTCATAGTATTTGTATGAATTACAAAGTTATATTTGCGGTTTTAGAAAATATAATCACAAAAACTGCTGACTCGATCTCGTTCAAACCAATTTTGGTTGAAAGTTTACATTCAGACCTACAACATATGGTTTTTTTTAGATTTTTCACTTCATTATTATAGAAGTTAGAGGGGGGACACATTTTACCACTTTGGAAGCGTATATCTTTGAAACAATTAACTTTTTGAAAAAGTCATTTTAGAAACCTTAATGTCATTTTTAAAGACCTGTCTATAGATACCACACACGTATAGGTTACATGAAAAAACAAAAAATTCAGTTTCAGTTCCATGTATGGGGAGCCCCCTTTATTTTAAATATTTTTTAAATTTTCTCTTAAAATCGAAAAGCGGTTCTACCTACCAAGTTTTACATGTATAGTCCTAATAGTTTCGGAATAAAATGGCTGTGACATACGGACGGACGGACAGACAGAACAACAGACAGACAGACAGACGGACAGACATGTCGAAACTATAAGGGTTCCGTTTTTACCTCCCACCCATACGCACAACACGTTTTGGGAATACTTTCATTGTGCGTACAGCTAGTCAAAGACAAAACTATGCATTATTTTTAACATAAAATTATAAGACCAATAAAATCACTGAAAATGTTGCCCGCCAAGACATGCTAACATCATCATATTAACATAAAAAATGTAAGGTTCTTATTTCTTATGTTAGCTCCAAATTGTGACCCAAATAACAAAGCGCAATCCGTACTCCGCTATTCGGCTCATCAAATACTGTGATTAGTTGATTACGTTTAATTAACTAACAGTCTGTCACGACTGTGTCAGTAATTCGATTACGAATACATCAAACATTACTAATCGTTACTGTCTACGGTGTCTGCGGCACGACTGCCTGACTAATTGCTATTCGAAGCTTAATTAGTAGGGAGAAGATTGGGTTGGATCAGCTATTTGAAAGAACAACACAACGGTATGCTTGTATTTGTTTGAAATTGTGTACAGGGTGATGATCTTAAGAAAAACTTTTAAGGCAACGGTTTAAGCTTTAATAGCCTAATGGTTGAGGTGTCGGACTTGTGACCGAGATGTCTTGGGTTCGAACGTCACTGATTACACTATCACTAAAACACAAGGACTCAGTTGCATCCAGTTTGACTGAAAGCTGACCCCAACAAGCTTGGGAGAAGACTAAGCACATGATAATAGTCAATGATAGCATTGGTTAATATACTGTATTAATCGTCTTTATCTTGTTCAGGAAGAGGCTTATGTTTAGGTATCTTCTATCTAGGACTTCTGTTCTCCTTGGTATACAGAGTTGATACGACAGAGGGGCATTAAATTACACTACGTATACTATACGTGTTTAATGTTAATTTGATACAGATAAAAAATAAAAAGTGCCAAAACGATTTTTTTCTAACAAACTAAATAGCTTACAAATCAGAGTAAAACGCAACCACCCTTTGTAAATAAATGTGACTGACCTTAAATACCTAGGTAACAAAGTAGCAACATAGCACGGCATGTGTTATCTCTTGTCTTGGTCAGATTTATCGCTTTAAGGTGCATCTCATCAAAATCATTTGTGACTAAACTACTTCTATTTAATTGATTTTTGTACAAAGCTTGAAAATGGTACCTAGTATACGAAGTTTAAAGGAAAGCTCCTCGGTCGTATCAACTCTGTATAGGATTCATCAAGACAAATGGGCTAAAGTCGTTACGCACTGGGGAGCAGAGAGGCTTGTCGTCGCGGGAAGCCTAGAAAGCTCTCGTAACAACTTATAGGGGTTAAGGAAAGAGTAGCCCACCGGAAGGAGTGGAAATTTATGGGGGAGACCTTTGCCCACCAGTAAGATAATATAGGTTAACAAAAAAAACACTTCTCATAATTATTACAGTTTTTCTTAAGCTCTTCTAGTTCTTCTTGCAACGTCAAATTTCGTCTATTCTATCGCGTCATACTTGACTTCGGTCTCTGGATGCTGGAGAAACAGACTTCCAGATCATAGCACTAAAGATGAAGTTTCAAGAAGTATATTGAGCGGGTCTATATTCTCTTTCTGTCATGTCTTTGACTGACTTTGTCATGGCGTGATATATTTTTCGAAGTTTCCTTTCAGCCTCTGCACATTTTTCCGGATCAATCTTAAATTTTTGTGTACATTGTCGTTGTTTTTTAGCTAGTGTTACCGCCATTTTGTGAGACGAGCACTTTTAAGCATAAAACATCTTACAATTAATACAAAAACTTATCTGAAGTTATGCGGCATAACTATGGTTCAAAATTATCAAAAAATATCAACTATTTGCTTGTATATTGGTTAATGCTATTAGATAGTTAGCCATAAGAACTACGTACTACTATAGGACTACATTTTATTTCAAAAAACGTTTACAAATTACTTTTAGTTACCAATCCAACAACTGCGTTACCTTTTTGTAGTAACGCAGTGTAGCAGTAACGCCGGGGTAAATCTTAAACTATTTTAATAATTTACAACAGACTATAAATTGTTATTTCAGAACAATATTATTTTCACAACACGGACGCATTAATAAATAGGTGAATATATTAAAGTTTAAATGATCTGTAATAAATACTCAGCGTCTCCCGACGGTAACTCAGCGTCGAATAAACACATGCACACCTTACCGGTCATTTTGCTCTCCCCCCGCACGTGTGCCACATGACACTTTGCAATTACAATCTAACAAACAGCCCTATGGAAACAGACTGTTAGAATATACAATTTAAAGTATATTTTCCTATGGTAACAGTAGGTAGCAAACGCCAGCGACAAGACTTTCGAATTTTTTCGAACAACCATAAAACAGGAATATGACGTAGTTTACCCGTAAATTAAATATTTACGGGTAAATTACGTTAACTAACCTTTAGGCATAGAAAAGTAGGATGGACCAAAAACTATTTATATGGGCAGATATAATACGCGCTTGGTCGTGGAGTTGCGGATACCTACCCGATATACATACATGGGCAGAGGTAAATGAAACAAAATAACAAGTTTAGACTAGTACTAAATTAGATTGAATTCTTCTACTCGCGGTTAAAACATCAAACGACTCCTGCCGCTCCGGGTGGACTTCTAATAACAAAAAAATCACCTTGTTCCTTCAGTGGCCCTTGCGTTCAAGGGACGCGGTATCTCGTTAAAACGTTCCCGCATTCCCGAAAATTAGAGTAAACCTTAGATTCAAAATCAAAGTTATATTTTTAACCGACATAAAAAAGGAGGAGGTTCTCAGTTCATCTTGAACTTTTTTGTATATATGTTACCTGATAACTCGAAGACGGCTGGACCGATTTGGAAAATTCTTTTTTGATTGAGAGGGTATACGTTCTAGTTGATCCCATTGTCATGAAGTCAGGATCTGATAATGGAAACCTTGAGAAATCGAGGCAACTCTTCAAATATTATAGGCACACCTATAGCGATTTGGGTATTTTTCATAGTAACTTGTGCAGTTGCTCTTGAAAAGCACCATTTGGTGAAGTGGAACTGATGATGAAGATCATAGATGGCTACTAGAACTACTCAATTATAAATATTTCATTGGTTGCGATTCAATTACTTGGATATGGCTGTAAAACAGTTTATGCTCGTCTCAATGCATTTGGTGATGAGGAACTGATGGTGAAGTTCCAGGAGTACTCCTCAAAAATTAACAGCTCGGTATATGGAAAAGAAATATTTTGCAAAAGGTGATAAGAAGGTGACATTTAGGCTTTGTAACTAAGTAAATTACAAACCAACCCACTAAAAGAAAATACTTTTGAACAGAAAATAAAACCGACTTCCCAAAAAAAAACACTGCTAAGTGAAAAATAACTTTAATTTCGGAAGGTGGTGTCAAAAACGAAAATATGTACCAAACTAAAGACTAAAGACACCGACCACCAAAATTAAAGTTATTTTTCACTTTGCAGTGTTTTTTTGGGAAGTCGGTTTTTAGTCATCACAACGTGTGCCAAAAAAGACTTTTTTCCGATAAAAATTAATTCCAGTGAAAGTTGACATACATAAATCTGTTATGTGTCAAATCTTCTGTGTAAACCTACTTATAAGAAATCTTAGTCTACCTTCAAGTTCCAAGTTATAACGCTATGAAAATATTTGAACAAATCTTGACATTGACTATTAAAAGTAAACAGTGTAGAGTAATGGGAAAAAATAACCTGTATAAAAATACTTTATCCCGCGGTTTCAGTTATTGTGAAATACTTGGTAGGCATGTTGTTTTTATAGGATTTATTTATATTTTATCAAACATTTTCTCCGTGTGGGAATCGAACCTGCAGCAATCAGCGTGGCAGGCAATCGCTCAACTGTTCAGCTAGTCGTGTCGGTGTATACCTGATACGAATTTCCCGGATTTTGTAGCAAGAAGAATATAATCTCAACGACCATTAAGATTATAATGAGCACAAATAGATAGCACTAAAGATAGGTTGTGGTTTTATAGACTTCATTTTTTCTATTTGTTACCTGACAAAAAATATCTTTCCTCAAAATATAATTCGTATATCAACCTCTCTCTTCAATAACATTTTTCATATTCATATTGGTACAGCTTAGCCTCCCACGCACAGGTAAATCTGTTTATAATTTGTTTCGGAATGTAAATAACTTTACTTGATCGGAATTCTGTTTGATATTTTTGTGAGGCGATAACTTTTTGAATATGAGAACATATGTTGTTTTTACATTCTATCCTTATCTCACATACTTTCAAGTTTTCTGGCCTTTTTTATTTTGATATAAAATTGGTAGCTAAAGGGTGCGTTTCCACCAGAGATGTGCGATGGAAATGTGTCGTGCGAGGATGTCTAGCTGTGCTGTGAAAATTTGTGGGCGTTTCCACCAAAGCTGTGCGATGAAAATGTGCCTACGGGGATGTGTAGCGGAGCTGTGAAAATGCGCATTAATGTGTGGTGCGAAGATGCGCAAACCTCGCAACATATCCTTCTCAACACACATTCCTCGCAACACATCCCTCGCAACACATCTCTCGCACACATCCCTCGCACACATCCCTCGCTTGTTTTGTATGCGCAAAAATCTAGCTCCGCTGAGCCGTTTCCACCAGAGCTGTGCTGACCGAGGCGAGGTAAATGAAGCGATTCTATTGGTTCTTTACAAACACATCCCTCGCTACGCATCCTCGCACATCTCTGGTGGAAACGCAGCCTAATAAAGAAAAACAGTGAAGTTAGTTTGTTTTTTTTTCTGGATAAGAAAATCATCGAATGAATTCTTCCGCTCTGGGTGGAGCGGAAGGAAGTGTCAGACTTCTACTGACTAAAAACCCACCCTACTCCTTCAATTGCCCTTACTTTCCGTGGCCGCGTTATCTCGTTAGAACATTCTCGCAACCCCGTAAGGCAATGGCCGTATCGGGCCCCGTCAAAGCTGCTGACTGCTCTTTTAAGCGCGCGTGGAAGACGTCGCGCCGCCGCGCCTTCCTGGGCCCACATCCCAGTACCTGGGTTTGGTTTTGAATTAATGAAGATGTCAGTGAAACTATGTTTTAATAACAAAAATACGACAAGGGGAAGATAATCTTCAATACCGTTTTTCTGTTCTTTCAATTTTTAATGGCTCATTCATGCTAAGTTTTTGAATAGAAAAATGCTCAGAGCATGATTTAGCATACATTCACTCACAGATAGCACTCTTCTAGCAGTGAAAACGATATTGACTGATAAATTGATACTGCTACTTATTAAATAATAATGATACACTAATTAGGGAAAATAACCCTAATCATAAAAACCCACCAACCATATTGTATAGTTGAGTTGGTATCTAAGGGGAAAAGTAAGTATATCTATTGCGGAATTAATTTTCTAACGAGATACCGTGGCCTTGGAGTGCATTGGCAACTAAAAGAGCAGGGTGAGTTTTTAGTCGGTAGAAGTCTGACACTCCCTTCCGGTCCACCCACTGCGGAGTCTTCCGATGATTTTCCCACCAGGCCAGAAAAAAAGAAGTGTGTCTATTTCATAGTTCATAGCGACGTTGACCTCTGAGTTTGTTTCGGTGTGTTCTCAGAGTAGTCCGTTAAGGAACACCGGCCTCATCTAGCTTAACTTAAAACACAAAAAAATACGTCTTAAAGTATTCTTTATAACCAATTTACAAAATAAAATATTTAATTTCATTTCATATTCCTACAATGCGCCTACAATAAGCCTGGTTAATGCGGCCAAATAAAAAAATATACCTTAGAAATTTGAACATAATCATTTTTCTAGGAATCTGTGATTTAACTAACATAAATGCCATTAACATAGCATCTGAACATCAGTTTCCCTGTAAATTGTTTTTTTCTTGTAGCTAAGTTTTTTGATAAAAGTCATGCCTTGTTTACTGTTTTCCGTATATCAGATAAAGAAAGTTACCCTCAAATATGACAACGTATTTTTGAAACTAAAATTCATATTATTTAACTCTCCATTCACAAAACTTAGCACTATCCAGTGGTATTGTCACTAGGCACTTCAGCGAATTTCAGTCTAAAGATAATATATTCGTGATCATAAAGTTCGGAAACTGTTGGACCTTCGAGCTGAGCGCTCTGTCTTCGAAATTCAATGGTATTCAAGTAAGAATCAACTTGGTCCTTAAGTTTCAAGCACGGATTTGTATGCAAGTAAGGTCTTGTGGCCTTTTGAGTGGAGAGAATATTTTGATTGTTCCGTAGTTCAGCTTGTAAACTAAAGATGTTATAGCGTTTGTTGTGTTGTATGTAACTGTTGTCACATATACGGCTATCCGTTGCAATGCCATGTAATTTAATAAGTGTTTGAGTATTTTCAACCAACCAAATCAAAATATCTTCACTGGACTTTGACTCAAAATCCCTTTGGCAAGAACACCCTGACAAAGTTTCATCATACTATCAGACTGTGATTGATGATTTAAGGACGCTTACGGGACAAACTTACGAATATTGTTTTTTATTTATCTAGATTTAACATTTATTTTATAATCTTTTTATTTAAACAACAAACTAAAATAACGCATTAAAAATTCGTCTTCAACGTTGTCGGCAGATAATATACGCAGGAGTCTGGCGGTATTGCCCAAGCCTTTGGTCAAAATAATAACCAGCCCTTGGGTAACAGGAAGTGTTAACCATCCTTTCTACTTATTAATTGACTATAAGAGATATTTTATTTCAATACTCTCTGATTTTTTATTGATTTTTTAGGAAATAAGTACCATGAACTTGCTTGCATCAGCTTTGGTACCTACTGACCATTCCCGTTGATTGGGTTCCTAGTAAGTTATACGGGAAGAACAACTGTTACACTTTTGTTTCCTCAGTATTAAATGGACTAAAATCTGTGGCGATCGGTTAATTTACTTCACGATAAATAAACACTTGCATTCGAATGCGAGACGCAGAAATGATTAATCGGAGATATGAAAAATCTTTACGAGATACTACTATAAATATAAGATAATCGATTAAGGAAACTCAAAAAAAAAAAGAAACAATAAAGTTTGCTGAAATTGTTAGAAGCATGGCTCAAACTTGAAACAATCTAATCTAACTAGAACTTTGTAATTATTAATCCATTAATAAAAATTACCCACAAACTGTTTATCAAGATTTTGTTAAATTTTCCTGATAGCTATAACCTGGGGGTCTTTAAGTTAAGAATGAATAGGTTCCTTCTAGGAAAGCGTGCATCATCTTTGACTACATCATCGCTTACCATCAGGTAAGATGGTGGTCAAACGTGAGAATAAAAACATAAAAAAAAATTGAAATCTATGTTAACCGTATTATTGGTATTAATTAATGTGCATCCTTTGTTGGAAGACCCAAATAAATAAACCTGCGTTCATTCCTTTTCAGATCTTCTCATCCTACGGTCTACCACTAAAAGAACTGGATTTTTCACACAATAGTTTACGAAGACTGCCAGACAGACTGCTTGCTGGAGTTAGAGGAAACATCACTAGGCTGGCATTATCAGATAACTTACTTGGAGACAACCTGAACCCCATATTCTCTACAGCCGAACTTCATAACTTACCAGCTTTGGAAGAGCTTGATTTGAGTGGTAACAGCATCCGTGGGTTGGAAGAAGGTCTTCTGATTGGCTGTGAAGTTTTAAAAGTAAGACTTTTTCGTATACTTTTAAACAGTGTTTTTCTTGTTGTGAATATTCTTGCTAGACTAGGAATCACAAAGGCTGAGGATTGATAAGTAAATATACTTCATCAATCTATGAATTTTAGAATATCAATGTTGCGAAATACCTTGTAAGCTATGGCTTTAAAGGTATTTCGTATTGGCTTGTTAATTCCATAGTTCCGCTCTGGAACTACCTATAACTAGCCAATGGCATTAAAATAATTGTTAAGTAGAATATAACTTCATCAGCCAAAACTACGCTGTTCAAGAATGTGGTTAACAGAAACCGGACGCTATGCACTTCCTCCAACTAACTCAATACCAAAACGTTAACGCAAAAGTTAAAGTTTGTTTAGTAAACATAAATTTCCTCCGCAGATCTTGAGACTGGACCGTAATAACATGAACTATGTTCCTTCATCTTCCTTAAACGGACCGCAAGCCTTGAAAGTTCTGTCGCTCCGAGAAAATAGAATAGGTAAGATTTATTTCAGTCTTTTCGAATGAGTTTTGTAAGTAATCTAGATTTATACTATGACGCTTGTGTATCTCGAAAGTTTAGATAGAGAGTCACCTTTAGTATGCCCAAATTTTGCCTGTTATATATTAAAGCCTCTACCTGTTATGTAATACTAAAGATAATACAAAATTTGGGCATGCTAAAGGGAGCTTAGGTATAAGGTAAAACCCAATAAAAATTTGTTTGACCCGGGAATTGAGCTCAGAGCCATCTTGCTCGGCTTCAGTAAACACTGCATCAATGAGATTATTAAATTAGACAAGAAGAAATTTCGCGAAGATGGATATTACCAATTTTGGATTATTTTAAAATTAAATTATGAATTTAAAATAAAAGACAGCGCTTCGTTTAGTTTCACTGCTGTTTAATTAATTACACTGCTTTGCTAGGCATGAAAATTGTTCAGTATTCTGTTATCTGATTCTTTTTGAAATCAGTATTTGAATTGGAAGAAACGTCTCTTGTTGGACGTTAATTAGTATTACTTTATTCTTTTGAAGATCACACCGTCTTACACGAGCTATGAACACAAGAACAAATTTTTGCTCATTTATTGCCTCCCAAGATACAGGTTTTTGTCTAGAATGGGAGATGCAGGCTATGTACTACTGTTAAATTGTCTTTGTTCTAGCTAATAAGAATTATGTAATTGTATGTCTGTGTTCTAAATAAACATATTTTGATTATTGTTTAAAATCATTCATGCACAGTTTAAAATCATTTTGACTCATCGCCAGTCAACGACAAAATTTAAAAAAATTAAGAGAAGTTCTGTAGAAACAACATTATTTATCAAATCAATTCTAATAAGGTTATTCTTTTTCAGCATTAATACGACAAGGGTCCTTCGTGTCACAGAAAACTTTCGAAGAAATTGACCTCCATGCGAACATGATATCCACAATCGAAGGTGGAGCCTTTATAGGTCTGGCAGATTTACAGGCCCTTGATCTTGGCCGTAACAGGCTCTCGAAATTCAACAGCGACGTTTTCTCAGGAGCCGAGAATTTGAAGAAATTAGACCTCTCAGAGAACTTTATAACGGACTTTCCAACGGTGGCGATGAAATCATTTGTCGCTTTGAAACACTTGAATCTTTCCAGCAATATGATCACGGTGAGTCCCCATTGAACTTTCGAGAAGTTTGTTTTTGATTGTTATTTCTGTAATGATCTGGAAATTGAAAACGGTGCTTGTTGTTTTAAGATGGCTGTGTTTATTTAAGATGCGGCAGTATTATATGTTTTTATTAAGATATCTTCTTAATAATTCAGGATCTAAAACGAATATTAAAACTTATTTAGCGTGTTGCGCGTTTGCTACGTCGTTTATTATAATCTAGCTGTGGTCGTTACTTCTTATTTAGATTGTCGAATAGGGACTTGAGAAAACACAGTAATAATAAAATCACAGAAAGAGACTTCAATTTTATTTATATGTATTACCTATGTCTGGCAATTGTGTTTCACCCAAAAATTACTTATGGATTTGGACGAAATGGACAAAAATAAAACTTACAACATGGAATATCACGTAGTCTACTGTTATCGTGGGAAAATGTGCGAAACCTCACGAAATAAGTCGGGAGCAACAGTTAGTCCATAATAAACATATATTATAAATGCGAAAGTCGGTCTGTCTGTTACGCTTTCACGGCTAAACCACATCATCGATTAGGATGAAATTTGAAATAAAAATATTTGAAGACCCAGGGTCAAATAGTGCAGGTTGAAATAGAGCATGAAAGTTTGTACGAGAAATCTAAACCGCTTAGTCGATTTTTATGAAGTTTGGTTTTTTACTCAAATTAACGCGGGTGAAACCATGGGGTACAGCTAATATAAGCAGATTTCTACTCTTTAACCTATATAATTTAAAACTTATATCATATGTAATAGCTGTCATATGAGGTACATATATAGGCACCTATACTATGCAAACCACATCCGTTAATCTACATAAACTTATTCAAATTATCTCTGGATAACACGGGTAGATAGTCAATCTTGCAGAAATTTGCCTAACCCGTAATTTCTCGTTAACAAGTTAATCAAACCCTTTGACACGGGAACTAATATCGGCGTTAATAACTGATTGAACATCCATTCCAGCAATTTTGGACTTCATTTGATGCTGTTAATTTATCTAGCTTGTTTTTTTTGTCCTTTGCAATGTTTTTGAATATTTTTTTTTAATTAATATTATTTTAAGTAATAACAGGGGTGTCTCAGTAGGGCCCTTATTAGTTGAGTGGTCATGAGTTTCAACCCAGTCAGGCATATTACATTAGGTAATTTATATCATTACCTATGTTCTCAAAACTGAAGGTAAAATAGTTTGGCAACCATCTCTTAGGACCAACAATCGGAAGACGTTGTTTACGACCCTTTCATAGAGAGGAAGTCTGTGTCAGCAGTGAGAACATTGGTTGATATGTCATGTTTTAAGTTATTAGTATTACCCTTTTTTACAGTAGATAGATATACAGAGTTGATACGACAGAGGGGCATTAAATTACACTACGTATACAATACGTGTTTCGTGTTAATTTGATACAGTTAAAAAATAAAAAGAGCCAAAATTTTTTTTTTTTCGTACAATCTAAATAGCTTACAAATCAGAGTAAAACGCAATCACCCTTTGTAAATAAATGTGACTGACCTTAAATACCTAGGTAACAAAGTGGCCACGTAGCGCGGCGTGTGTTATCTCTTGTTTTGGTCAGATTTATCGCTTTAAGGTGCATCTCATCAAAATCATTTGCGACTAAACTACTTCTCCTATTTAATTGATTTTTGGTACAGAGCTTGATCATGGTACCTAGTATACGCAGCTTAAAGGAAAGCCCCTCGGTCGTATCAACTCTGTATAGATAGATATACTCTTTATTGTACACCATAACAGAAAACATAAGGATATAACAACAAAAAATTTGGCTAAGTGCGAGTCAGACTCGCCTATGAAGGGTTCCGTAGTAACTACGCAAAATAACTTTGTTTTTGATAGTGTTTGTATGAAATACAAAGTTATATTTACGGTTTTAGAAAATGTGTTATATTTCAGAAACTGCTGATCCGATCTCTTTAAAACTAATTTTCATTAAAAGTTTACACTAAGATCTACAGCAAATATTTTTTTTAGATTTTTCACTCCATTATTATAGAAGCTAGAGGGGGGACACATTTTAGGTAAAATGTGTCCCCCTCACATTTTACCACTTTGAAAGCGTATATCTTTTAAACGGTTGACTTTAAAAAGTGGTTTTAGAAACCTCAATGTCATTTTTAAAGATCTGTGTAATAGATACTACACACGTATAGTTTTGATGAAAAAAATATATTTTTAGTTTCAGTTTCATGTATGGGGAGCCCCCCTTAATTTTATATTTTTTTCCAAAATTCGGAAAGCGGTTTACAGAATACATCTATATACGGACGGACGGACAGACAGACATGACGAAACTATAAGGGTTCCGTTTTTTGCCATTCGGCTACGGGACCCTAAAAAGGGTGATACAATGGGCGGTCAAATCACTAAAAGCGATCTTTTACAGACAACCTTTACAGTAAGACTCTTTATGGGTTTTATATCTCCAAAATTTGCAAACAAATCAACTTTCTGGTTATACGAGAACATATTCGTGCCAAGAGCGACCGTATTAAAATCTTATTAATAGAAAGCCGTACCACTGTTTATGACATCGTTATTTTCATGTTTTTCTTTCGAATATTTCAGACAATAGACAACAGTCACCTGAGCTCATTGGTATCTCTTCAAGTGCTGGACCTTAGCAGGAACAATCTAGTGAAGCTGGCTCCTGGAACCTTTGTGGGGCTTACTGAGCTACGATACTTGGATGTTGGGGTCAATGCTCTTCGTACTGTAAGTATATTTTAAAAATAAATTATTTATTTTGTAAATTAGTTATAAATGTCAGTGTAGGAGCCAAAGGTTGTAGGCACCATTCACTATCACTTTGTTTATGTTGGTTTACTTATGGAGTTCGCAGAAAGAACCACAAATTGAGTTCAAAGTTATATTACTCAAGACACACTGGCCTCATCTAGTTTACATTTACGAAAACAAAAATGACGTGTGAAAGTGTTATTTATAAGCTATTTGCAAAATATATATCATTAATTCATTATTAAACTGTAGAAGGTTGACAACTTGAAGTGCTAGCAATTCTTTTTCTTGACCAGTGGTTAGTTCTACAGTTATTCTTAATCAATTTGTCTTGCTTAAAACGTTCTAATTATAACATAATATTTGTGACGCACGATATGCAAGTAGATTACTGCGTTAGCAAAATAAATGTACGGTTGACGAGACCATACAATCAGTTTTACACGTAATTTATTGCCGTTTTAAGTTTAGCTAGATGAATCCAATGTTTCCTAACTGATGCCTATTCTGAGAAGAAACACCGAAACGAAGTCATAGGTCAACATCTATTTTAAAGTCCATGCAATACGTACTGGTCAAATTATATGATAACGTCTGATTACTAATTTGTTTATTAAAAATTTTAATCATCAAATATCCCACAATAAATATACAGTTTAGCGTTTAATTCATATAGTTACGAGTGGAAAGATCTTGTAGTATTACACAGCTGTGAAAATATAAAATTCGTTGTCCGCAGTATTTTGCCAGGTTATTGGTATTTCTTCTCTATCTGTTGTTTATTACATGTATGTATGTGTATGTAATAAATAGAAGCTATTTTGCATATTTCAGAATTGATCCCTTTTGATCCTTATTGTAGTAAAAATGACACACAATTCAATTTTTCCTAGTTACAGTTTTATATTGGGTGCCTAAGCCGGGCCGATACGTGTTTTTCTGACTAACAGAATTTCCGAGGATTTATTTTTAAATTTACCAATTAATATCCTAGCTCGTTTTATGTTGGTTATGTATAAATTCTGTTCAAATTATAAAAAATGGGTTAAGCCAATAGACGGTGGGACGTGATTTCATTGGAAAAATTAAATATATTGACGAAAATGTTATGTATGTTTCAGGTGGAAGATGATGCCTTCGATGGTCTGACGAGCCTGGAAACACTTCTTCTACGGGACAACAATATTCTGCTAATCCCTGCCACAGCCCTTTCTCGGTTACCCAGCCTAGTATCAGTCCATCTCGGCTATAACAGAGTCACAGCACTATCCAGTGACATCCTCAAAGCAGTATCTGACAGAGTAACATCACTAGTTCTATCAAGAAACGTCATTAGAGAGCTACCTCCAGCAGCATTCGAGAATTTCAAATCCTTACACCATTTAGATCTCTCAGGAAACCTTCTGAACTCAATCAGTGCTGAAGTGTTTAGCGGATTAGAACAATCTTTGCGCTTCCTATCGCTAAGCCAAAATAGGATACTTGAATTTGTTGGCGAGCCGTTAAAGTTCATCAGCCTTTGGTTTCTAGACATCTCAGATAATCAGATCTCTGAAATACCAGTGGATGCATTCCAGTTTATTCCAAGCCTTACTCATCTGAATCTAAGTCGCAATTCGCATATGAGCGTACTAAATCAAAATGTGTTCCAAAATAATCAGGCGTTAATGAACATCGATTTAAGCAATGTTGGCCTAAAAGCACTTCCAGTCAATTTATTCTCCAAAAATTTCAATCTACGACAGATTTATTTATCTAATAATCTTTTGCAAGAAGTTTCTGAAAACACTTTCAAAAACCTTAGAAACTTAACTCATTTGGATTTGTCGTTCAATAACATCGTGAATATAAGGACACCGTCCTTCGTGAACGTAATGTCTATACAGTACTTATCTCTGAAGGGCAACCAGCTGAACGCGTTTAAAGGGGAGTTCTTCAACACCGGAACGAGTCTCGAAGTTATAGATCTCTCTGACAACCAACTCAGTTACTTGTTCCCGTCCTCGTTCAAGATCCACCCACGCCTCAGAGAAATAATACTCACCAACAATAAGTTCAACTTCTTCCCGTCAGAACTTATAAGCACTTTACAATATCTCGAATTAGTGGATTTATCTGGTAATGCTCTTAAGAATGTAGACGAACTCGATTTTGCCAGACTTCCGAAATTAAGGACCATCTTGTTGGCTAGAAACGAACTTGAATCTATAAGCGAAATGGCTTTTCATAACTCAACGCAAATCCAGTATTTAGACTTGTCAAACAATAAAATCGATCGTTTGGGAGATAGACTGTTCGAAGGATTAATTCGGCTTGAAGTGTTAGATCTGGGCGGGAACCTCTTGACTGAGCTGCCAGAGAATATTTTCGAGCGATCAAGATTACATATGCTTGAAAATATTGATTTGAGTAGAAACTTGTTTGAGCACCCCCCACTTAGAGCTCTGCAAAAGCAGTATTTCTTTGTTTCATCGGTAGATTTATCTCATAATCAAATAATTGACATACCAGCTGAAGACAGCGTAATGGTGAATATTAAGAAGTTAGATTTATCTTTTAATCCTTTGTCTGAGAAAACAATTAATAATGTTTTGACAGAGCCAAAGACAGTTCGAGACTTTAACCTTGCAGGAACTGGAATCAAATCTTTCGGCCAGCTGGAAACTCCATTTCTACACAACTTGAACTTATCTTTTAATAACATTAGCAAGTTATCGGAGAAAACTTTTACCCGAACAACATTATTAGAATCACTGGACCTCTCTCACAATCAAATTACCGACGTCACTGGGTCGCTCGCCGTGTCGTGGCCAAAACTTAAGAATCTTCTGCGACTTAATATATCCGGTAACCCAATGGTAATGATTATGGACGGAAACTTTGAAAATCTTTCCTCACTCCGAGTTTTAGACATTGGCAATCTGGAAAAATGTACCAGAATTGAGAAAAACGCTTTCCGATCACTTCCTAATTTGGTCGAGCTTAGAGCATATGGGTATCCTAGGTTAGGATATTTTGATGTTCAAGGTGCATTACAATACTTACTGGCACTTGAGAAACTGGATGTTGAAGTGAAAGATACCACGATAGGTGCTGATCAGTTACATTCCATATTACATCCACGATTGGAAGAATTAGGTATCAGGGGTTCCAGGCTCAAAACTGTGTCCTCCGGCGTGTTAGCCGGTTTGAAAGCTCCAGCGATCACTGTCAAGTTCAGGAACACCTCGATCACAAGTTTGCCGCCAGCATTACTCTTCCCCTTGCCAAGATCTTCGCAAATAACTATTGACGTCGCCGGGAGTCAACTGACAACTTTGCAGCCACAGCTTTTGGTGTCTTTAGACGACAGGCGGGCGGATCTCTCGATGTTCGGCTTGGACACTAATCCGATTCGTTGTGACTGTAATGCTCGAGCGCTCAGAAGATGGCTGCCAAATGTCGGAGTGAACGATGTAAGATGTGATTCTCCGGACCATTTGTCAGGATTTTTGTTGGTAGAAATAGGTGATGATGAGTTGACTTGTGAAACGAGGCGTAGGACTACTGCTACTTCTAGTAGCATGTCGACCACTCCTACTCCACGTCTTGTCCGTACCTCATCCGAGCCTGACATCATTTGGTCAGTCGCACCGTCTCATGATCGACCAAAAGTGACTGGAGAGCCTAAAGGAGCTCCAGTAGTTGGGGTGGCAACAACGAACAATGATGACAATTTGATCATTGGTATTGTTGGAGGAGTGGTCGCGTTTATAGCAATTTTGATCGTTGCGATTTGTATTGTTCGACTGAGGATGACGTCAACGTCGTATAGAGGTGGCCCGTTGGCTAGTAGCCCTACCGCTGGAGGCCCCCCGATGTGGGGCCCTCCCTGGCCAGGCTATGCGGGAACTTTGTCCCCTCCTTCATTATCTAACGCCACACTACCGCACAAGGTGCAGTCTGGCCCTGGCTCCGTGAGGTACTTACACGCACCGCCGCCTCCAGCTCCATATTTCATTAGCTTGCCACCTGATCATGACAAAATTTATCGGTAAGACATTATTCCAGTAATTGGTTTTAAGGTATGAGAACAATGTTGTAAATATTAGGTTTTCTGCAAAAGAAATTATCATATCATATTTTTAACGTAATAAAAATGCGCCTTGAACTTGTGCAAAGCTCATATCGTTGTAGATATCATTGTACCCTCTAAGTTTGTAAACTAAAATGAAATATAACAGTAATATTTTAATTCGTAACAAGGCTTGGACTAGGTTTGAATGCATCTAGTCAACACTGACAGACTTTAACGTAGCTTAATCTGAATAATTTAATATTATAAACGGGTTCTGTATGTGCTTGAGTGAAAAGGTTAAAATTATATTTCTGTAAAATAGTTATTTATAAAACTAAAAGATAAGCGATGCGCAAAATCGACCACAATTCATAATTTTGTTTGGATGTGGCGAACCGTCATCGATTTTGCGCATTACTAACATAATGTTAATTAGCAAGTATTAACTAACAATATTTTCTGAAATAAAACTATATGTAAGAATATGTTCTGTGTTTTATTTGAAATAAGTTACGTTTTAAATTACAAAGTGTCTTGGCGGGTAACATTTCGAGTTAGTTCACGCGAGCGATCACAGGCACGTGGGGTGCGTGGGGTGCTCAAATCGAACCCTTCAAAGCAAACGGAATTAGGCAAAGCAACCCCTCCAAGCATGATTCTCATTAAGTCCCAAAAGAAACGCTCCAAGCCCCGCGAGCACTCTTTGAGCCTTAAGAAAACACAATCTTTTAATGTTTCTCTACATTATTAATTACACGGTGGGCGCGTTTTATTTTATATTAAGTATCTAGTGCTGGTACACCGCAATATTAATTCGGACCCACTCGTTTCCAGCACCTATCAGGATGGTAACAAAAGGGTTGTATAGAACCTTTGTTTATGATGAGAATATTTGCATAAAATCGTGTGGCGTGTCATTTTTTCGCCGATACGTAAATGGGAGTAGATCTGGTAAACAATGTAGCGGGCACGCTTTGTGAACGTATTCCAAAATTGAATTGTGCCGTTCGCGGCGCCGGCTGATTTGATGAACGGCATTTATGTGCATGTATTGTGCCGGTCCGGACGGCCGCATTGCCACGACATGCGTACGGTGTGGAAACTGCATTATGTATGTAGATTTAGGCGCGCTAATCTGAGTATGACTGCTCTGACGTAATTGTATGGGGATTTAGAATATAGATTCGAGAGGACAATAGACATACATGACGTGCTGTCGTGTATTAAGGGGCAGATATTCGATTTTCGATGATTTTTAATCCAAGATCACGTCTAAACGGCTAGTCGGTATGCTTTGAAAAAAAATAATGATAAACTAGACTATTTCTTTAATAATTTGATATATGATTATTTAAATATTTTTTTGTAAAACATTGTGTAATTTATTTTTAAAAGTACGTCTAACGCGGGCATAAAAGCGAAGATCAGGCAACAACCATTGGGTGTATTTTTATGAAACTTTCACAGTCTAAAAGATAATTTAATTGCTAATCTTTTAGTATACGGCTTTTCTTCATATTGTATTTGGTAAAGTCATGGTGTATTATTATTCGAATAATCTAGGTGCGCAATGAATCGGGGGCTCTTGCGGGCGACGGGCGGCAGTGCATCGCTGACCACTGTCACGAGTAGACGCTAACGCTCCGCGCAAAAAATACAAAATGATTTTATTCGCATAGAAGTTTAACACCAAAATGGTTGGTAAACCCAAAACACTAAAAAAGAAACGCCTTACAATGTTAAAAATAGATTAATGAAGTAACGTAGTAAATTTTAATTATTTATATAATTTACTGCCGCCATGGTCGAGTGGTTTAGGGGTTTAACTTGTGTGTGGTCGTGGGTTCGATTCCCGCGGGACGCATACTTTGTAAATTTGTTTCCACTTTGGCTAGGACATTGCAGGCCTGAATCACCTGATTGTCTGATAAAAAGATGGTTCCGTGCTTCGGAAGACACATATAAGCCGGTAGTCCCGGTCGCCAAATGGCGGTCGTCAGAATAGACCACGTCAGAGGCTCTTGAGGCAGTCTAGAAACTCTGACACTAGGGTGTATGGGGTGATTAGACATTACTATCCACACGATAAGAAGAAGATTATTTATATAATCTCTATCAATAGTTTAAATTAGAATATTGGAATAAAATAAATGTGATTTAAATGTAGTAAACAAACTTTTATTTTATTGAAATAATTATATTATTTCCTTTTAGGAGAACACCAAATAGTAAAGATTCTTGAGTCAAAAATGTAGAGACAGGGTGAGTATTGAAATGTAATTTACGAGTAGGTTACAGTTCGATTAGAATTTCAAAAAATACTTGAGTGTTGCTGATATTGGAATAGTTGTAGGTATAGCTCTTGATACGTAAGTAGCATGACCTTGAATGCGGAGATCTAATATTTAGTAGGTACTTACTTAAAATTATTTTTATTTTATTCAAATTATGTTTTTTTTTTGGAGTATATCAAATAACTTAGATTTTCGCCGCGAAAATGCAGAGACGAGGTAAATATTGCAATGTAATAGCACCATACTACAGCGTAGGTACTAAGGACAGTCCGGATTAGAGTATCAAAAAATACTTGAGAGCTGATATTGACACGAGTTGTAGGTATGGGTCTAGGGTAGGTACTTATGTAGCATGACCTTGAATGCGGAGATCTAATGTTTAGTATTTTTTTATTTCATTGAAATAATAGTGTTTTTTTGTGGTGAGTACGAGGTGAGTATTTAACTATAATGTAACCATACTACAGCGTAGTAAGGACAGTCCAGATTAGTTTAAAAAATACTTGAGTGCGGTTTTTGACATAGTTGTAGGTACTTATAGCTAGCTATGGTACGAAAGTACCATGACCTTGAATGCGGAGATCTAATGTTTTGTTTACGCACAACCCTCCAATATTCCAATTTTCGCCCATATGGTCAATCCTACTTTCGCGCCCGTGCCTATACTTACCTAAATTTAATTTATATTATATAACTCGCTTTATATTATATAGATCGCATCGAACTTCTTGAGGTTACGTTGACATCCACCCTTAATTTTGGTCCGTTTATCGAGGCTAAGGCTCAATTGGCTGCCAAAAAGTTGGGAATCCTAGTAATTACACCCTAACTATTGATGATAATATAATAACATTAGATTCACAAGTCGCCACAGAATTTCGAAATAATAAAATTCCTAGCCATATTCAAGAACTAAGTATTAATAAATTCAAATTATTTATAAAACGTAAGCTATGTCAGAAAGCTTTTTACACAGTTACAGATTATATTGAGGACAAGAAGGCCTGGGAATGAGATGCTCCAGTAATATACGTGTGCCTTTTCTATTTAGTTTTAAAATTTTGATTGATGATTTATTTTTGATTGATTAGAATATTTGCGTTCTCAAGTATTGTATATCCTTATAATCAATAAAGAGAAAAAAAAAGTATTGTATATACCTATTAATTTTGTTTTTGTTTATTGTTTTTTTTTTATGTACAACGTGTAACGGAAACCCCATATCTATCCAAAAGGGCTGAAGACAACATCTGGTATGGAGTCTCTATGCACAGTTTCAGCACAAAATAACTGACTCAAAGAATTGATACCAAATTATTGGTTTCACATATTTCTTGAATACCAATCATAAAAAACGTGTCACAGCACTACGAGGGTCAATAACTTTCCACGTCACTTGCCAATAACACGATAATTCTTTTCGTTCTTCTTAATTTGAAAAATTCGGTCTCTGGTATCAGTGTGTTGTAATTTATAATAAGTTCTACACACGTAGACTTAGGATTACTAAACCCTTGCCATATCGTTTGTTATCATCCAAAGAAGCCATGCACTTGGTATGTATATACCCTTTAAATTACACGTTGTATATAAATATAATTATTTCATTATTGTACTTGTGAGGACAATGTAGGTTATTCTACAGGGTGGGCCATGAATTAGTTAACATTTGAAAAAATCGTATAAAAAAAACCATTTAACATATTTTAGAAATCGTTTATTTACGAGAAAGCTAATTAGTTGTAATTTATTTTTTTAAAATTATTTCGTCTAAATGAATACCGTTTCGTTTTTTGCACTCATCTAAGCGAGTCCTAAAGTTTTCGAATACTCTTCTGCAAAGAGACCGCGAGATCGCCGACATCTCTTCGATGATTTTTTCTTTAAGTTGACGCAGTGTATTCGGTTTATCAATGTAGACACGACTCTTTAAATAACCCCATAAAAAGAAGTCTGCTGGTGATAGATCTGGACTTCTGGGTGGCCATGGGATGTCACCCCGTCTGAATATCAGCTTTTCCGGAAACATGTCTTTGACCACCGGCAAGGACTCGTTCGATGTGTGACACGTGGCTCCATCTTGTTGAAACCATGTGTTACGATTATAGCCAGCAAATTCCAGTAGCATCGGTGCTAAGAACTCCCGTAACATTTTCACATACTCGGCAGAATTAACAGTAACTGAACGGCCTCGAGAATCTTCAAAAAAGTAAGGTCCGATGATTCCTTTTGCTGAAATTGCAGCCCATACAGTTACCTTAGGAGAGTGAAGTGGCCTCTCATGTTTAGCTTTAGGATTTTCGCTGCTCCAATACCTGCAATTCTGTTTGTTTACATGTCCATTTAGGTGGAAATGGGCTTCGTCAAAGAATAAGATGTTGTGAAAATTACTGAATCGAGTTAACATTGTTTCGGCATATGACTTACGCAAATTTAAATCATTAGGGTTTAGTTCTTGCACTAGCTGGATCTTATATGGATGTAATTTCAAATCTAATTTCAAAATACGGCGTAATGATGTGCGGGATAATCCTAATTCAGCCGAACGTTTGCGTGTCGAGAAATCTGGATCACGTCGAACAGAAGCGGAAACTTGCTGCACGTTCTCTTCGCTCCGAGAAGTCCGCGGGCCGCCGGTTTGTTTCACATTTAGTGTAGATCCCGTCTCTTCGAACTTCTTCACCCATTTATTTATTAAAGGAGCACTTGGACACTGACTTAAGTCGTGTAAACCATATTCAACGCGAAATAAACGTCTCACAGTAATGAGCGAAAAGTTGTTTAAATAAAACTGTTTCACGCAGTAAGCGCGTTGCGGCCCCGTGAAGCGATCCATTGCGACTAAATTTCCAAGAAGCGAGCTAGTGCCCCCGCCCGCGCCCGCGCCCCGCGCGGCAATAGTTTGCGCGGTAAGTTACATTTAAATGTTAACTAATTCATGGCCCACCCTGTATCTTCGTAGTTTTTACTTTCACTATAATTTCTTTAATGATGTCAAGCAGTTTGAGTACTTGTGTGGCCTACCCAAATGGCCTTACTTTGGTATTGTTCGTCAAATTGTTGAGCTCCTTAAATTCTAAGTTGAGCTACACGATAACTGACAAATGCTTGCACTGACTGGACAGGTCCGCTCAAATTTGCTTGGTTATTTCCTCAAAAAAATACCACAGACATGAACTTACATGCTTCTCATATACAAATACAAATTGTCTGGACTTTAAAAGAGACTGACCTCTGATTTTGTTTCGGTGTTTTTTCTCAGAGTAGTCAGTTAAGAAATACCGGCCTCATCTAGCTAAACTAAACACGCAAAAAAACATGACGTGTAAAAGTGTTATTTATAACCAATTTACAAAATAAATATTTAATTTCATTTCATTTCAAAAGTGAGACGGTACTTCACACCGGAACAGCTGCTCAACCTCTATCAAGCGCAAGTTAGGTCGTGTATGGAGTGCTGCTCTCATCTCTGGGACGGATCTGCCAAATACCAGCTTAATGCACTTGAGTCTATAGAGAAACGGGCCAAAAGGCCCATCGGCAACGAGAAACTGGTCGAGACAAAGGTCCAGAGCCTAGAGCATCGGCGACGTGTTGCAAGCCTATCAGTTTTCTATCGGTTACATTTCGGGGATTGTGCGATGGAATTGCAGTCTTATTCCACCAAGCCCGTTCCATCATAGGACTACAAGACAAACGGTGATGCGCCATCGTTACATGGTGGACATCCCACCCATACGCATGAAACGTTTTGAGATTACTTTAATTATGGGTACGGCTAAGGAGTAGAATTCCCTGCTGGAGTCTGTTTCCTGATAGTTATAACCTGGAAGTCTTTAAGTCAAGAGTGAATAGATTACTTCTAGGCAAGCGTGCTTCATCTTCGACCACATCATCGCTTAACATCAGGTTAGATTATGGTCAAACGCAAGCCTATAAACTATTTAAAAAAAAATTCAGCTCTGGCTGTATACAAAAGGGAAAAACTCAACTCAGCATGTCGAAAATGAGGACATGATTGCTGACAAGTAAATTCATACTTATTTCAATATTCCGATTTCAATGTTATTAAAACTTAATTATTTACGAGTATCAAATGAGTCTAAGTAGCGTAGCCACATAGTCATTTTTATATATATACATAGATAGATTTACTTGTCTAAATACACATAGTAGTTTTCAATGACCAGACAATTAAAGTCCAGAAAAAATTTGGATGGTGATAATAAATCAGGCAGTATATTCTTTACTATTTGAAACGTATGGTTACCTTACGAAATTTCGAGCTTGCGTTGCGGGGGTGCATTGCGCGGTCGCGGGGAGTGACGCAAGCTTCTCCCCAGTCGCTCAAGGTCGCTGCCATATAATGTCGCCTTAAAGCGTGAAATTCTCACAAACCCCCACAACATAAAAAAAATCAGTTTACTTGATTTATTACCTAATGAATCGCCCGCATGAAAAGTTAAGACGTATAGACACATTACTTAATAAATGTTTTATTAAAGACCAAATGTGTTTCAACGTCATATTATTTCAAACAAGATTATCTAGATAAAAAGAATCAGGGAAAATTTATTCTGGTTTACTTACGTAAAAACCTACACAAAAATCGAAAAGCATAATTATACTGGTATGGAAACAATGTATGCAAATTGGATTAATGAATGCGGCCTTAATCGTTGACAGAAACGTTACAATGTATTGACGAATGCTGTGCCGCTGACGAGGCAGCCTTTTTCCGTATACACAGGCCAATGTTTACCTATCTTTCGTTCGTACGGTTATTCAAAAAATCCGAAAAATCCTACGTGTATTTTTGATGGAATTTAAAATGGCAACGTTGTTCAAACTCGACGGATTGCAGCATAACATGGAATTTCAATTTAACATCACCTGCATCGGATTAGGGTTTGGTTGTGTTCGCATGCTCCCGGCTGTTTTGAAGCTCTTTCAATACATTATTGAGTGTACTTTGTTTTTATATCGAAGTTTTTTTGTATGTCAAAGGCCGATGGATTACCTGGGAAATTTTAATCACTGACAAGTGATTGGTGGTTGGATCGAGAATGTTTTTAGCTATGATCTGTACGGCCAACTGAAGCTCATAAGCGCTTTTCTTGTTGATGACGGGTTGTTAGCTATGTCCACATAATATCAGGTACTATGAATCCCGTATTTACAAGGAACTTTTCTATTCACATCGTGGCACACAGCAATAGCTTAATGCATTATATTATTGCTGTGAACCCGCTCCAGACAAAGGCATATTTAATTTAGTTGAAGAGAATAATATGAATTCTAATATAAAATGTAGTGTTCTAATGTAGGAATATGGGTAGAATGAAAATCAGTAGAAGTAAAAGTTCTTTTCTTGTAAATTAAAATTGAAATATAGCCACATTTTGGTAACTTTTAGACACTGATATGATATTGCGATTAGAATTTGGACGTTTTTGTGTGCGTACGAGCCTTCTTATTGATTCGAAATTTGGTGTTATGTTATTTCAATGATATTTAAAAAATACCGTGCCCTGATGTTGCTCCTGACCTGAAATCTACAGGATACCCAACTTCTTGAAACAGAACGAGTATCGCATTTAGGCTCATTAAAATGGTCTTAATGAGTCGATATTGTATGGTTTGGTTCAATATCAGGGTCTGATATCGAAGCAGAAAAGAAATACGTTGGTAAAATATGCTAAGCTTTCTTTTTTTGAAGGAATAATCTTCAAATGACTCTCCCCTCCAGCTGGAGCGGAAGGCAATGACAAATACTACTGAGCTCAGCTACTCGGTAAAAACCCAACCTGTTCCTTCTGCGGCCCTTGCGTTCGGGGGGCGCAATATCTCGTTTGAACGTTCCTATGACTTGTAGTATGGCTTAAGTGATAGTACGTTTGCTAGTAATAATTTGTACCCATATAAAGTTTACAATATTCAAACAAAGCCGAAGATATGTTGTACTTACATATTATATTAAAGTAGCAGAGCACGGGGCCCATATAGTACCCATGCTCCACCCAGGTGGAGATTCTAGGAGGAGCACGGGTCCTGCCCCGAGGACGGGGCCAATATAGTACCCGTGCTCCACCCAGGTGGAGATTCTAGGTGGAGCACGGGTCCTACCCCGAGCACGGGACCCATATAGTACCCGTGCTCCACCCAGGTGGAGATTCTAGGTGGAGTACGGGTCCTGCCCCGAGCACGGGGCCCATATAGAACCCGTGCTCCACCCAGGTGGAGATTCTAGGTGGAGTACTGGTCCTGCCCCGAGCACGGGGCCCATATAGAACCCGTGCTCCACCCAGGTGGAGATTCTAGGTGGAGTACGGGTCCTGCCCCCAAATTACAATAATAAAAGCGGTTATATTTTAATCTAAAATAATATTAGCTACGTAGCTTTTTTGCAAAACTGTTATTTTTGTTTAGTCTAATGATCTTTTATTTTCGTTCACCGTAGTCGGGGAACAGTGACGTCGCCGGGAGATTGTAAGGCTCTGCCTGACATCATTTGCTTAGCCTTTTCCCATTTATGTAGGGGTCAGCTTCCAGTCTAACCCGATGTAGCTGAGTATTAGTGTTTTATCTCTACCGGCCGGCTCTTCACATTGGCCAACATAGTGGCAAGTGTAGTGGCCAATGCCTATTGGCCAACTTGTAGAGGGGTTGTTTGTGCATCTTGGGTTGTATTGCACTCCCTCTACACGTTGGCCAATAGGCAGTGGCCACTTTATTCGCCACTATGTTGGCCAACTTGAAGAGCCGGCATTACGTGGGTGACTGCCTATCTGACTTCCACAACCCAATAACTGAGTAACACAATATGCCTTGGCCAGATCAGGATATTTTCTGGCTCTATCTACCCGTAACGACTGTCTACTTGATCAACAAGGCAGTCCAGAAAGACAACAGAGCAAGATAGTTTGCAAAATATAATTCGATTCTGATGCGACAAAGGATCTTCATCCTCAATCCAACTCAACAATACGTTCGTAGAAAACCCGCGAAATACGAATGTATAAATAATGTTTAATTCAGGGTTACATCAGAATAAATTTTGTTCAAACCGCTCACAATTTGCACAGAAATAATACTCGTACGTAAAATTCTTGGATTCAATAAACGTTCCCGCACAGCGAACCTGTCTCGCTAAAATGTTTGCAAAACTATAGCAAAGTTATGCGAGAGTGGCGAAATCTGAGGCAAGCAATGTGTTATGTATGGCTTCCAGATGGGAATGAATGGATGAGGAAATGGTGCTAGAAATAGGAGTTGTAAAAGTTTGGATTATATGTTAGTATGTAGGTAGATGGCATTAGAGGAAAAATAGAAAAGTATTATTTGTACTAAAGTACAACCAATGGTTTTAGATTACTAAAAAAGAAAAGTCTTTACTGACACATAGACGGCATGCATCCAAAAAAAATGTATCCAAAAGTCTTTAAAGATTATGTCTTTCAATTCTGTTAGTAAGGACAAACATTTAACGAATGAAGGAAAATTTCTGTAGGTATAACATAGTCCACTGCTCATAAAGATATTTGCTGTGCAGATGCTTAATCAAGAAAGTTTATATACATATAGTATGTGTCTTTATAATATTTGAACACGAATGTAAACGTAGAATATAAGAAAATGACAGATAGAAGCTAGACGTAAGATTTTTAAATTAACTTACTCTTAGGTACGTAGATATAGCTCACTACTTTATCATTCAAACCTTTTAAAGATTCTGTTTTTAAACTCATTGTTTCAGATGAAAGTTGATTAAAAGTCAGCCTTGGGCATGCGTAAAAAAGAGAGTAGGCTTAATCTTAACGCTACTTAAGATCCTAATTCAATTCAATTGTATAAAATTACACTTCAAACCATATTCTGTAGACTCGCAATCTCGAGTCTGTAATAAAAGCGTTGGTAATGTAGCAATTTATTAGAAAACGAAGTTTTATGTGGCCATTTTTCAGCAATCATTCGCCTCGCTGCACCCCATTGCGTATGATAGGTGATTCTTTGAGCAAGCACCGATATTCCGCCTACAGCTTAGCAGCAAAAGAGAGCGAAATGAAGTAAGAAGGTTAAGCCCATGTAACCAATGAAAACGTGCGCACAGGAAAGGTGGCTACAGACCATTTAATCCTCCTGACCGGATATAGTTTGCCAACTTCAACGAAGATTACCCACTAACATACGAATGAGGTTATCAAAGCAGACTTCCATACTCCGGGCTGCTGAGAAATAAATAATAGAAAAATCGAATATCACTGGTCCCATCCGGGAATCAGACTATTTTATGATTATCAGTCACTATTATTTTTCATATTCTCGTGCTAATTGTAAGCAAATAGTGTGGCCTTTTTTCGGTGGTAAATCAGCATATTTCTGCTCCCGTTCTCCACCCAGAGCGAGTGTTTTCACGAAGAAGTCTGCCTCTTGTTACTAAAAACACACCCTGTTTCTTCATTTGTCCTTGCGTTACCGCAGTACCTTGTTAGAATATTCCCGTTACCACAGACTTAAGTCTTAGCCTTAGTCTTAGCCTTTGGTCTTAATTCAGCTTTCAACTTGCTTCATGTACAATCAGTGCAAGCGCACACGCTACGCTGGTACATCATAAAAATCTCTGCGTGCTTCATTTTCAACCGACGACAAAAAAAAAGGAGGAGGTTATCAATTCGACGCGTATATTTTTTTTTGTTTTATTTTTTTATATGTGATCACCGATTACTCGAATACGGCTGAACCAATTTGGAAAATTCTTTGTTTGTCTGAAAGGGTATACTTTGAAATTGGTCCCATTGCCACCAATTCAGGATCTGATGATGGGATCCTGGAAAAATCGATGGAACTCTTCAAATATTATAGGCACACCTATAGTGATTTGAGTATTTTTTATAGTAACTTGTGTAGTTGCATTCGAAAAGCATCATTTGTGAAGTGCCTGATGATGAAGACCACAGATGGCCACTGGAACTACTCAATATATAAGTAGGAATAATAACTATTTCATGGGTTCCGCTTCGATTACTTGAATATGGTTATGAAGCACAATATGTTCGTCACAATGCATATGGTGAAGTGAAGCTGATGGTGAGGTATTAGGAGAACTCCTCAACAATTAACGGCCCAGCATTGGGAAAAGCAATATTTTGTAAAAAGTTATAAGTAGTTGAGATTTAGGCTTTTGTAACTAGGTAAATTATAAATCGATCAACTAAAAAGAATGAAATAAAAACTTTTTACCAAAAAATTAAACCGACTTCCAAAATACACTGCAAAGTGAAAAATAATTTTAATTTCGGAAGTCGGTGCCAAAAACGAAAATACTAAACTAAAGACACCGACTACCGAAATTAAAGTTATTTTTCACTTTGCAGTGTTTTTTGGAAGTCGGTTTAATTTTTTTATAAAAAGTTTTTTTTGTAGATATTTATATGTAGTTAGCCTTCTGTCTCATTTTTACGTGCTGGTCGTCGTAAAATTTATAGCGAAACCATTTTATGTATGTTCAAGCCAGATAGTAGGCGTGTTGTGGATAATGTAGGATTAAATATTTGAAGGTCAGGTGTGATATGGGGTATAATGGGGTGCAAAGCTGTTGCAATTGCAATTGATGGGATTTTCATATTAATATAATATATTCCACAACTTTTCACACAACGCCATCTAGCCCCAAACTAAGCAGAGCTTGTGCTATGAGTACTAGACAACTGATAAACATACATATATATTTCTAAATACATACATATTATAGATAAATTACACCCAGACAAAGAACAAATGATCGTGCTCATCACACAAACATTTGTCCTAGGTGGGAATCGAACCCACGACCTTACGCATAGCAGTCAGGGCCACTGACCACTAGACCAACAGGCCTGTATTGTTTACTATTCGTGCCTTGGTTCGAAACTGAAAGTTTAATGCTATTTTTTGGTTTTATTTATGTTATTAAATTAGGGCAGCAGCTGTCCTGGACAACTATTGGAGATACAAGAGAGAATATTGTTTTCTTTTTTACGTTTTGAATAAAGAACCATAGGTACCTGGAGTCAAAAAGAATTTACTTGCTTTCTGAATTATGGTAAGTTAAAGACAGTTTAAATACTAAATGATAATTATTATGCAAATTGGTTAAGAAATAAAACTTCTACACGTAATTTTTTTCGTAAATTAAATTAAGATGAGGTCGGTGTTTCCTAACTAATTTCACTGAGAAGAAACGGCGTGGCCTTCTCTAAAAATCTTTCATGTTTATCGAGGGTTTACAATAATTTATAGTTATATATCACTAATAAAGACCAGTAACATGTAGACTGTACATTTTTTTCGGAAATCGATCATGAAAGACACAGCAGCCAATCGGATTTTAATTTAAATTAAATGATTTTCAATAAGCATTTCATGATATGACAAAATTATTTTTTCCTGTTTACTTTCAATACGTTAAAATTCTATGACCTTTATTTGTACCAAATAACACTTTTGTTGAAATAGACGTTTTGTTTTATAGAGAGTTGTTCTAAAAGTTTTCACTACAAAAGTGTACACATACTTTGTAAGTGTGTTTTTGCATATTACAACGAACTCTGTGGAACTGACATCTGTTGGTCCGCGGTTTGTTAGTGATACACGGTCCTAGAAATATTAATGAACATTTCTCTTATATGGCCTTTTCTAGGGGGAAAATCATCAAAGGACTCCCGCTCTGGGTGGAAAGGCAGGGGATAACAGACTTCTATTTACTAAAAACCCACCCTTGTTCCTTCAGTTGCCTGTGCGATCCCGGGCTACTGTAGCTCGTTAAAACATTGCTTCAACCCCGGATGGCATTCATTGTCCTTATCGGGTCCCATCATTGATGCTGACTGATCTTTGAGGAGCGTATGGCTCTCATGTGGCTGAGTTGCAGCCTATGAACATCCTTTTAACCTCACGGTAATACATGTCTTTCTTGGAAATAAATTAATTGATTTTAATAAAACAATAATCATAAGTCTGGAATGTAAGAACTTTGCCAAAAATATTTTTTTCGGACTTAGATACCGTGTGAACAAACCTACAACCACGGCAAACTAACTACTCGGCCTGAAGAATTTAATATGTAGGTTCTTCAATTCTTAGTCAGTTTGCCAGTTGTAACGGCCGTGTGTATCACGTGTTAATGGTGAGCCATTTGTGCTAAATTACGTTTATGGCTTAAATGCAACTTGTTTTCACGTTAAAAATCCCGTCCATTTAAAAGTAGGTGTGGAGGGCTATTAAATACCATTACTTTTACTCACATCTTTTTCAGCTTTTAAACGAGTATGGGAATTATTGTGTGCATATTCTGGTAAGCTTCATTTTTTATTTTCGGATGTTCTTTTAAGTTATAATTGCAATAAGTTATAATTCTTTTAAGTTTTAAGTTATAATTTTTAGTAAAAGCACTTAATAACTCACACAATTACTTAAAGACTAACGACAATACATTTAAAGGTCCCTGATTTGCTTGAATTTACTAAGTACGTATTATTTAAAAATGTGGATCTATTCATTTCTATTTGTTTATTTAATGAACTTACAAAATCTTTTAAATTAGATTTAGTATTAAATAGTAAGTAAAGATACATGCAAGTACAAATTTACTAAAGGTAAAAACTTAAAACTAACTATATACAACAACAAATTTACTAAAAACTCAGCAGAAGCTCTTTGACTTTTGGAGAGAGAACCATTCTATTTTGTTTCGCCAATCAAGGACTTGTGATCTTTGGATCAGACGACAAAAGGAGATTGTGTAAAATATCCTCATTTGTCGCCGTTCTACTTACCTTTCTAGAATGACTCTCTCTATATTTCCTAAAATCTTTGTTACGAGCTTCCGCTGCCTCTTCCGACAGTTTCCCTATAGGTATGACACCAAAGTTCTTTATTATGTCACTCACATGTACCAACAATTTATGTACACTGGAAGGCATATAATACCAGGGATACAAGGTAACATACAATTCTGCCTTATCTTTACAAAATTCGGAAAATTTTGAAAGGTCCACGCGCTCTCCAGATGCAACGGTTTGGAGAATCACGTGAAACCTTTCTATCAAATCTTCACGAATTCCAGTTATGCGGGCTGTTGTTGCTGCATCCCTAAAAAATCTTTTGGCAGTATTGCCATCATTGGTTGTGCCTACTCCTTGTTTGACTATGTCGACGAGTAAACCGCATTCCCACTTAAATGCTTGCTGTATAGCACTCTTTCTAAGGGACAGTTTTTCTTTGTCGTCGCCTCTGCAACCCCATTTTTTGAAGTCCAAACGAAAAGCTGCAAAAAAAAAGAAATGTCACTTAAAAATAATCTCACAGGAAACTACAAACATGAAAAAATATGAAGTAATAAAATTATATTTACCGATATGAAGTAAGCACTCCATGCATCTTATCCAGACATGTAAGGATGACATACCATACTGGTATATTTCCTCGTTTTTTTCTCTTTAAGAAAATGCCTCTAAATTGTTCATCTCTGACGGTTTTGCCTTGCAAATATCACAGACAGCTGCAGATGTATCCGACAAATATGATGTTATTTTGTCCGTCTATCATCGTCAGGTACAATTAATGCTTAACTTCTACTTGGTGGATTCTTGTTGGCAGACGTCTTTCTATTTCTTCTGTTATGTTACTCTTTATAGTTGCCACTGTTGTCTGGGTTTCTTTGGTAAATTTAAACATTATCGGACGACAATAGAAAGTCGATGATGGTCGGTCGTTTTCCCAAACAATTGTTCCATCAGATTGTTGAAGCCTTATAGGAACTTGACTGGCCATCAGTATAGTAGAGTCATCAAACTCTTTCTCAGTCTTTTGTTTGTAATTGCTTTGACCTGAGGCTCCATCAAAGCCCCATTTGCTTATAAGTAGTAACTCTGTTGCCGAGTCCAAATCCAAAGCAATTACATCTAAAAGCCTAGAAACCGTCAAGTTGAGTAATGCTTGCAGTTTAATATCAGCTCCTTCTTCAGTTATGGTTATGTCTTCTTTCCCTGGATAACATTTTGACTTTGCTTGCTTAATTTTATAATAAGAAGGGTATAAATCAGACCCATTTTCACTGGCTGCTTCTCTTAGGCTTATATATTGCCACTTACTTAATTTAAGTGAAACTAGTAAAGCCAGTGCCTTATCGGGTGAATATGTACTACTGTTTGCTTTATTTGCACTTAAACACTGCTTAACTTTTTCTAGATCTTCGGGGTGATTTAGCGAATGGTTCATTATTTTTCCTACATCTTCATTTCCAGTGTTTCTTAAACTAGCAATTGTAGTAGCTTTCAGTTCATCCGGAGATAACGAAAGCCATTGATTTATTTGATCAACGTGTCTTCGTTTTTGCCTGAAGCCCAATTTTTCGAAAGGTTTTCGAGGTGTAAATGTAGATGTTGAAGCTTCTGTAGCAGATAGTGGTAGATTTTCAACATCTTCAATATCACAAATCTCGAGCTTTTCCTGTTCAGTGTTCACAGTTTCAGGTATTACTCCTTTGGGCCAGTTTATGGCACTTTCTAACCAATCACCATTTCCTCTTAAAAACGGTGCTAACGTGGGACTACTTCGTTTCCATCTTGCACTTAAATTTGAACAAAAGCGCGTACAGAATTTTTGGAGCTTAGCACTGTTCTCTTGCGTCACGTTTATTTTATTTTGTAGGTATTGGAAGAGTTTTTACTATCTGACAGCGACTTAAGCTGCTCTCTTAAAATCATAAATAAATCTAAATTGTTAACTAAATTTTCCATTATAATGAAAAGGGACGATCACAATCACAATAGATGTTAATAGTAGTACGAATAAACTAACACTAGTAAATATATAATAAATATGGTAATTTTATACTACCCTCATTAACATTAAAGTAATTACTAAAAGTGAAAAACATTGTTTATTATAAAGTAAAAAGTCAAGCTAATTACAGTCAATAGAAATTTATAGATAAATGATATCTACATTTTTAAGTAATACGTAATTAGTAAATTTAAGCTAATAACGAACCTTAATATATTGTCGTTAGCTGTTAATTAATTATGTGAATTATTAAGTGCTTTTACTTACTATTCCACATCAGTTTTAATTTAAAAGAACTTGAGAAAATAAAAATGATTCAATGTATTTTTTAATTTTTTTAAGCTAATAACGAACCTTAATATATTGTCGTTAGCTGTTAATTAATTATGTGAATTATTAAGTGCTTTTACTTACTATTCCACATCAGTTTTAATTTAAAAGAACTTGAGAAAATAAAAATGATTCAATGTATTTTTCAATTTTTTTTTGCTTCATTTATTTGGCAGTGTTGCAACTTTTATGCAAATGTTCATAGCATCAAATGATAGTAGACTGGGCAAGCTTTAAGAAAAATATAGTTTTAAAGCGGAATCCTTCGCCACTCGCCGCTTAGCAGGAATTTAATTTAATTTGATCCGCTCCATACAAAAATATCACAAAATGCATTTTTCCACCTAAAGGAGAAAGTTTACGAAAAAAAGCATCAGAACAATTATTATTGAAGTTAATGAGTTCTATCGATCCGCATAAAGAAAAAAGTAAAAAAAAACAAAGTTGATCCCTAAGTTACTAAAATCATCGTTTCGACCCACTGTGCGGCGCGTCTGTATCGCTACAAACGCGCGTTTAAAAAACGTGGTGTGCATAGGCCCTATAGTTTGGAAAAGTCTCAGTAAATTATGATAACGGCTTTCATTCTTGGCTATGGCGATTAAGCGAAGAGATTAGTGTCTCGTCTGCATTTTAGAGCATATCCTTTGTTTTAAGATGGATGTACATAAAAGGAATAAAGAAATACGTACAATATATCTTTTCAAAGTTGGATCTAAAAACTCCAAATTAATCCTGCTTTCCACTATCTACATTCACATCAAACAACTATTTAGCAGCAAAGTGCGATTCTTTTCAAATTAAAACAAGTTAAAACTGGTTCCTCTGTAACAAGTTTAAGTTAAAAGCGACTACAAAAGAGCAGGAAAGATCTTGTTAAACAAGAGCTCTTGAAAGGGGAATCAGCGAAAAAGTTAAAATTAAAACTCATTCGTAAGGCAATAACTGTGGAGCAACGTCCACTGAATACCGAAGTAACGAGAATTAAGTAAGGTGGGTAGCGAAGAGTTCTAGAGTCGTTTAGCAATCAGTAAATTGTGGCACTTCAAACGATGGGTTGAGTGATTACTGTTTGATGAGAGAGGCAGGAATTGTAAATATTAATATTTAGTATTCATTTGTCCGTGTTTTTTTTTTCATTTGTATAAATGTTAACGTCTCTAGCTTAATTATTTTCGATAAAATTTTAGGAAACAGCAAAAAAGTTAAAATCACTTCTTTTTTAACAATCATTTTTAACGATTCAGAGATGGTTTGAGTCATTGCTGTTTGTTTTTTCAACTATCGGGATTAAAAATTTAACAAATGAATAAGTAAGTAAAAATGTTTGAAGTTTGACATACCATCTCGTCGTAATAAGCGCTTCTCCTCCACATTTGTTATGCGCACAACCAAGGTGTGGAACTCTTTGCTGGCACCTGTGTTCCCACCATAATTCCAGCATTTAAAGTTTAAAGCAAGCAAAAGTGAACAGAAATCTTTAAGGCTCGCTTGTTTCATCGTTGACCTCATCAATCACTTACCATCAGGTAAAATCTAGGTCAAGAAAACAAAAAAAAAGACAAGTTTGGTTATTAAGTCAAAATAAATGTTGGTAAGTAGGTATAATATAATGGCCGCAGACACCATAAACATAAATTACTTTCTTTTTACCATACTTATCGTTTAAGTAATCCTTGAATCGTGGAATCGTTAAGATCTTATTTAACCTTTGTATGGAAAACTCCTTATGCGTATTAGTTTTTCAATCTGATAGTAACAAAACCGTACCCGTACCGTAAACCGTAGCAATAACAAAAATAAACCAAAAACTAAATCGTAAAAAAATAAGTTTTATTATAACTAGTATATAGCATTGAATCTTTCGGCAACACTTTTTGTTTTTCTGTTTCAAAAAAGGAACCGGTTTCCAAATAGACTTCTTTTTCAAACCTAAATTTAATTCCCTTCTAAGCTCAATATACCAAAGCGATTCCCCGTTCTCAATTTGCACTAAAACGCGCCTATTCTCCGTTATGCCATAAGAAAGTATACGGAGGGGAAAAAATGATGAGTTTTCAATGTCTATTACATATAAACGAAGATCGATCAATCTTTGCTTTATTCCACTCGTGACACATTTTTACGGAATTCATTTTGACTTTCAGACAATCTGTTACGCTCGACTGCTTAAGTTATCTTTAATAGGCAAATTTTAAATTACGTAACTGAGGTAAAAATTAATCTATATATTGTGCAGAAATAATTAAAATCAAAGTATCTTACTGTGATTTCAAAAATACTTAGTTATTTATATATCATACCAATAAACTCAAAGAGTTTTGTGTTGGTCGTTCAGCCCCTTGTCTATGTTCATAATTGCCTCGGCGCGCGGCGTCCCTAGTGCCCGCAAGCGTGACTCCTGAGAAAAAGGTCTCGGGTTTGATTCGCGGGTTACGCAAAAGCTACTGGGTTTTTAATTAGAAATATCTCAGTAGTAACCTGGTGTTTGGAAGTTGTCAGTGTGATAGCCGCGCGCCTGGAAAAGCATATTAAACCATTGATACTGCACTGCTCTGCTCTGTACGGTAGTGTCAGATTGCCTTCCCATCAGACTATGGGAATAAAGGAACAGAGAGTGTATTTGTATCTGTGCACATGCTTGTGCACTATAATATCTCCAGCTCAGATGACTAATCACCGCTAATACAGGCCACTGTGGCCGAAATTGGTTAGGAGGTCTATTATTTATTATTTCGACAACGAAACTCTATAAGTGCTTCAATCGACTCGGGACGAAAACTTAGCTCCAACCTTGCCTACCTTCTGAAATTACAAGACTTTTCCCAGAAAATATCTTAGTGAGCTATGCTCAATAAAGTCGCACGGACTATAATGAAGGTGTCTACTGTTGCTAACCCTTTATAACTAGCGGCCCAGTAATCACTTTCAAGAATCGATTTACATTGAATTTGAGAAATATTGTTTTTTTACAAGAAAGAATTTTCAAGGGGCAGATTGTTTTTGAAACGTAATTAAATAAAAAGTGTGACTATGAAACTCATCCACGAGGAGTCTGCAAAAAGTTAAACGACAACAACTGCTTCGGATTACTAAAAGGCGATCTTTCTTTTCGGTCAAGTTATTTGTTGAAATCTCTGTTTTATTCCTTTTCATTATTTACAAGACCTCTGCTGTGGTGTGTTTTTTTTTTTAACTTGACACATTTTAATGTAGCTGTTTCCTGCCGTGGGTTGTTGCGGAAATGTTTTATAGACCGCTTCATTAGAGCATTCCAGCAACGTAAGGGTAGCTGAGGGACATATCTGTGTTACAGTTAAAACCCGTTCTTTGTTAACACTCGTTTTCCCTAGTTAAAACTGGTTTTTGCTAAAGGACTTTGTTAAAACTAGAAATACCTAGTCAAAACTAGAATTTACCACTGATATATTTAATGTTCAGATAAAACTAGTTGTCACTCCGAGCTTTAGTTAAAACTATCCTTGAGAAACTAATTTGGGATTGAAAACAAGATATAGTTTTAAAAATATTTGTTACTACAAACTTTTTTAAACAAATTTTATTTTCACTTTGCAGTGTTTTTGAAAGTCAGTTTATTTTTTTGTAAAATAGTTTTTATATCTCTTTTTAGTTAGTTTGTAGTTTATCTAGTTACAAAAGCCTTAATTATTAAATTATTTTTATTCCCAATGCAGGGCCGTTAATTGTTAAGGAGTTCTCGTGGTATTTCACCATCAGCTTCAATCCGCCGTATGTATTGTGACGAGCATATTGTGCTTAGTAACTAAATTCAAGTAATCGAATCGGAACCCATGAAATAATTATTATCGAGTAGTTCCAGTGGCCCATAATGAGTTCCACTTCACCAAATGGTACTTTTCGAATGCAACTGCACAAATTACTATAAAATAATACTCAAATCGCTATAGGTGTGCCTATAATATTTGAAGAGTTCCCTCGATTTCTCCAGGATTCCATTATCAGATCCTGTCTTGGTGACAATGGGACTATCTCTGAAATATACCTTTTCAAACAAAAAAGAATTTTCCAAATCGGTTCAGCCGTCTTCGAGTAATCGGTATTCATACATAAAAAAATAAAAATGTATACGCGTCAAATTGAGAACCTCTTTCTTTTTTAGTAGCATACGGTGGAGGTTGCCCCGCTTGGGCAGCGCTTCACCGTGTCCTCGTTGAGGTGATCGGTGGCGGCAACCTCTCGCACCCGGCCCTGATTCAGACCATGGTGCGGAGCGAGAGGGAATGGGACGCAGTCGCCTCCTACTGCGATGCAATTAACTAGCCAAGGAAGAGGCTGAATGCGCGAGGGAGAGGAAATTCTCGTTCTTACGCCCCAGCTGCCACAGGAGATATCCCGGGCGTCGGCGATCGCGAGCCGATCTCTGACCATCGCAGGCGCGGGCTTGAGGACGACGAGCAGGGGTAGCTCACCGTCCGGTAAGGACTAGGCCCAGGTCGGTGGCGCGTCGTGTTTCACGCGCGTTTCAAAGAGCTGTCAGTACCAGTGACTGGGCCCCATAGGGCCATTTCCTGCCGGGATTGCGTGAATGTTCTAACGAGATACCGCGTCCCTGGAACGAAAGAAACCAGGAAAATCGACGTTTGAAGTATATACCAAAACCTGCTCCTACCTAAGTATAACAAATATTTTTCTGAAAACCGCATCAAAACGTGTTTGCTTGCAAGGTTTGCCTTTAATTGTTTTTATTGGCTGGGCTATTATATGCGTTAAGTAGGTAGGTAATGATTAATACCTACCTATGCGACTCGCGAATACTCGCGATGTGTACAGAGCTACATACAAACTAACCAAAAACATAGGTAACCCTTTTTCAAAAAACAAATAAAATATGCTAGGCCTGGTTTTTTATTCAACTACTGACATTTATAAAAATAGCATTCAATTTCGAAATAAGTAGAGTACCTACCTAGAAACAAAAGAATAAAAATCCTGTTAATCGCAGGCTAACATATCTACCTATAAAAATATCAACATATACTTAATCAATCCCATTTATAATAAAACTAGTACTCACGCGGGGCTTCGCTCCCGTGGATTCTATCACGGTAAAAACATAACTCTCCTTTTTTGCAGTCGCGTAAAAAGTAGCCTATAACCTTCCTCAAGCTTCAAGCTATTTCCATACCAAATTTCATCCAGATCCACCCAGTACTTTCGAAGATTAGCGCGTTCAAGCAAACAAACAAACAAACTTTTCCGCTTTATAATATTAGTATAGATAAACATTTATATTTTACTCTTGTATCGTACGTAGTCTCGCACTGAACAATAATTAACCCACCCACCACACAACAAACAAACACGTTAATTTCGATTGAATTATTCGGGCGAAATATTCGGAAACATTCGATTGTGGGGTACGAATCTTTCTCGCGGGGGGAAAACTTCTCCGGGGAGCATCTCCCCTCTTACCGCACCCCGCACCGCCATCGCAGCGCGGCGGCAGCGGCCGTCGCACAGAGGGCTTTATTTAAATTCATTTTGAATAATTCTGATTTAAAGAAACTTTCCCAGAAGTATTCCGGAATTATTCCGAATTTTTCAGAAGTTTTGCAACTACACACAATAGATACAGGGGCCCAAAATTGCGTAATTCCGTAGAAAAAAATATTAAAATTAAAGAATAAGTATTTTTTGCAATATTGATTTAGAATGTAATAAAAAATCTTGATACTGATCTGATAATACAAATATTCAGGACTGATATAAAAAAAAAACAAAATGAAAAAAATATCACCAATTTTAGAAATGGTACCTAATTTTGTAAGAGTAAGTACGATTTTTATTTAAAATATTAAAAATATCAATAATTTGGTCATCCATGGGCATATGACGATATAAGTGGGGTAAATGATAGATGATAATCTGGCCAATCGACAGTTTCAGAGTTATCCATTATTTACGCCACACCAAAATCACGCGCCAGAATAATATTATATTATACATAATATAATATTACCTTTTGGTATTGATTTTATATTGATTCGTGTTCAGTATCAGTGGTATAGTCACCTCCTACTAACTTACTATTTACGTATTATTCGCGTACACATAATAACATTTCGTAATATTGTATAACGCAGTCATACTTTGAATACAGTTGTTTCATCTGAATATTATACGTATACTTACTACAGAAGATACGCGTCGAGCGAGCGCGTAGGTACACGCGCGATCGTATTCGATGTGAGGAGCGGGTAGGACAGTGCGGGTGAATTCTAAAATTTTGCTGGCTTTAGACGCGCTCTTAAGGGCAGCTGAAGGAACTTCCGCTTAACCCAGAGCGGGAGAAGTCATTCGATGATTTTCCCACCCGGAAAAAAGAAGGACAGAGTCATGTACCTAATAAAAGTAATAATCTTACACTAAAAGAACATTTTAGGGAACATGCACATAAAGTAGTTGCCAAGGTAAATACAACAAAGTTACAATATTAATTAAAAGCAAATAAAATAATCAAACAAATCAACAGAAGACAATCATAAAATTCAGCAAGGAACATTGGTTAACATGCGAGAAAAAATAATCAAAATACCTTAAAATTAAAAAAGGATGAGGTCTCGCGACCAATTAGAATAAGGTACGATGAACATTAATTTCGGTCGGAACAGTTTTGACTAACTCGCTTCGGAAAAACGCGTTTTGTCTAGTAAGAACTAGTTTTAACTGATATTCGATTTTGATAATAGAATTTGAACACTTTGTCTAGTTAGAATAAAGTATTAACTTCTAGATTTACCAAAAAAAGATTTACGAGTAGTCAAAATTCGACAAAAAATCATTAAAAAATGTAGTTTAAATGTTATCATACCAGCTGCTGCCTGCTAATTTCGTTTGGGTAGAAATTTCGCATATTGTCTGAGAAAGTAGTCTATAATATCGACGGTCTAATTATTAGAGTTCGTAACTCCGTTTGAGTAAATTTTACAGGAGCAAGAAAAAACTGTTTTATTTATTCATTTATGGTAATATTTCAACTTGGGTTTTAGGGGTAGAATTGATAGAGAAAATTATTTATATATATTTTTTTAATATTTCATTGAATTTGTGAGAAAATTGACTTAAGTACGAACTTTTCTAGCCACGGTGTTTGGAGTTAGAAAGTGTAAATGCAGTACGACTTTTTGTTTGTCTATAAAATCATATATAATAATTATCGATTAAGTATTAAATACTGCACGAGATGGCAATATAATTCCATTTTCGTTTTTTTTGGAGTTACGCGTTTTGATAATTAGACCGACGATATGCTAGTCTATGTATCCAGACCTCCAGAATATAATATATACCAAATTTAATTAAAATTCGTTTAGCCATTTTGGCGTGAGTAGTAACAAACATCATTACGTCCGTGTAAACTTTTGCATTTATAAAATTAGTCTAGATTAATTTTCTTCACTCTTCCTCCATGTTAATATTTACAAACATAATTACTACCCTCAATTTAATTCATCTCTAACCCCGCACCTTTCGTTAAAAAGCCGGCTGAGTCTGTGTTGGGCCTCGCGCTGTCTATGATTCCGTAGTTTACTAAAACGCAAATATAATAAGTGGGATTAGCTGATCGAAAGTTCCATACTATGCTCTAAAAAAGAACAAACAAATCTAGACACGCGGGAGCGTGTCAAGCCAAGAACTGGCGCGCAGCTCACAGTGTGTACTATACGTACGTATAGTATATAAGAACTAGCCAGGTCAAACCTTAGGCTACGATATATTCTCCTAAGTTATAAGAATAAATGATATTTTATGTTGTTATAAATAAATTTCAGGACTGACCATTGAACTTGGCACCCATTTAGATTTCACTTCTTTTGTCGTTGAAGTCAACAACTAAGGCATTTATGATAATATTGAACTTGGCTCTCATTTCACATTTATGTTTTTCATGGGATCAGTTTTACACAAATAAGAACTTGATCTAAATGTTGTTCAATGGAATTTGATCAAAAGCAAGTAGAATACAGTTAGTCGACTATTACTTGTAAGTTTGTGAAGCCAACTTAGGTCTGATAGTTTTCCGTTTAACTTCGTAGTATTTAGGTACATGATCTTTTAATTCCTATCTAAAACATCCATGTCAAATTTCAGCGATCTAGTATTAATAGTTTCTGAGCTACGCCAAGGATAGATGGTTGGTCAGTTGGCGGACGTGGCAATGGCGAAACTACTTCGACTACGGAACCTTAAAAACGGGTACAAAGTTTGCTTCAGATATAAGAAAAACCTGAAAGAGGATAACAGTCTTAGAGATAGGAGCGTGCACTGATGTCTGTTGTAATTTATATAAAGTCCTAACTTACGAAATAAATTAATTAAAAAAATTATTTCAATTAATCTTAAAAGGAACGCATATATTCTTGTGTAAGCGCACTACCTAAATATACTAACCAAGGCCTTAAAATACAACGTGTAACGGAAACCCCATATCTATCCAAAAGGGCTGAAGACAACATCTGGTATGGAGTCTCTATGCACAGTTTCAGCACAAAATAACTGACTCAAAGAATTGATACCAAATTATTGGTTTCATATATTTCTTGGATACCAATCATAACAAACGTGTCACAGCACTACGAGGGTCAATAACTTTCCACGTCACTTGCCAATAACACGATAAATCTTTTCGTTCTTCTTAATTTGAAAAATTCGGTCTCTGGTATCAGTGTATTGGAATTTGTAATAAGTTCTACACACGCAGACTTAGGATTACAAAACCCTTGCCATATCGTTTGTTATCATCCAAAGAAGCCATGTACTTGGTATGTATATACCCTTTAAATTACACGTTGTATAGTAAATTATATTTTACTAGACACGAATATGAGATTAGAGCGAGAGAGAGAGAGAGCTATCACTGTCTCTTTCCGTCAAATCTCTATCTCAAGAAAGTTCTTAAAAACATAACGAATTGTATTTTTAACAAGAGGGCATTCCGCTTCCGACGCTCGCCCGCGACGGTCGTACCGCTCCGCGCTCTCGATCGTTCTGTGTCTGTGTCATCGCTTCGTCGCGCTCGCCGTGACGTCATTCGTAGTCGCCGACTACGACGCCTGGTCCGGATCCGCCTTTTTCGAGGTGGTGAAGGATTTCCTGTTTCTCTAACAGAGTATCGTCAAAAACAATTTGGTTTGGCCCCTTCAGGGTAAAACCACAGTTTCGTGGTCCTTGGTGGAAACCTCACGGTGTCAACAAAACCAAGGGGGTGCTGACCCGACGCACCCGCTGATCCCCTTCAGGGTGAAGCAGTCAATTGGAGTCGAGTGCTAGGTTTTGGCCTTGGGGGATCTCCTAGTCAAACCTAGTTACTGAGTTTCCTTTTCAGCTACTCACCTAGTGTCGGTTGGGTGTGTCTACCCCTTCGCACTAGACCCAATAGGGCCCGGTTCGCACAATAAGACTGGCGACCGGTTACAAGCTTAGGGCTCACCATTAGGTACTCACCTCCCAGTCTCTACCCGACTGGGAGGGTTACACATCCCCGGACCCATCCATCCGGGGAGTTAGGCCAGTTAGGCTTTAAATAGGCCCCCCGCGGGAGAGAAATCTCCAAAATTTCCTCATTAAATTTTTGATCCATTCGCCAATCATGGCGAACTCCAATATTTTGGAGATATTGTTAGAGATCCTTAGGGAAAACCCTGCTATTTCCGCCAAATATGGCGGAAAAATCCAGCGTGAAATCGCTAATAGTCCTCCGGCTACCGAAGCCAACGTCGCTGATTTTAGTGACGCGCTTGACAGCCCATTATCTCCCCCGCTTGCCGATCAAGGCATCCCAGTTGGTCAATTCACGGAAGTGTTTATTAACTCCGATCCCATTGTTCATCAAACAACGAACGACTTCCAGGTAGATAGCCCTCTATTGCCCCCGCCCGCCGACAAAGTCGTGCCGATCGCCCGATTCCCGAAATCACCCATTGTTTCCAGCCCACCTACTAATCCCATTGTTCATAAAACAATGGACGCCGCGCAGGTGTGCGCTGCACCTGAATTCCGTGAAATGGACATCACCGAACCTATGTCCAATAACAACTCCGACAATTATTTGTCATCATGCCCCTCATCCTCGGAAGACGACTTTCAAGTCGTCACCGGCGGCAAGAGGAAGAAAGGGAAAACCTCCCAGGCCAGCAAGGCCAAAAAGACCACCGCGTCACCCCCGTCCCCAACTCAAACGCCCGTACGACCCGCTAGCCCCGTCCCAACGACCTCCACTCGCGCGCAGGATAGTCGTCCCCCCAGCCCGATAGCCCAAACTTCCTCAACCCAAAGGAAGCAACGCCCTCCGCCCCCCTTTTACATCCAGGACAAGGGGAAATGGACTGATGTGTCTAAGATGTGTGTTGATCGAAAGATCAACTACACAAACGCCCGTGCCTGCCAAAATGGCATTAAAGTCACCGTCCCTACGTCGAACGACTATAGGGAACTATATCGCGCCCTCCGTGAAAGGAATATTTCCTTTCACACTTTCTCCTTCCCCGAGGACACGCCCACTCGTGTAGTTATTAAACGTGTCCCTAAAGAAATCCTAGTACAGGATATTAAAGACGACCTTGCCGATCAAGGTATACCAGTGATCGCCGTCCATCGCTTACATAAAGCGAGAGGCGGTGAGTTGTACGACATGGTTCTTGTCATTTGTGAACCAACCGAAGGTCATCACCCAATATTTAAGATTAAGTCTATTTGCTCCCTATCCGGTATCTCAATAGAAAAGCCCTACAAAACCGCAACAGTGGGACAATGCCACCGTTGCCAACTGTATGGCCATGCGCAGAGCAACTGCTATGCAACTCCCAGATGTGTCAAGTGTCTGGGCGAGCATAGCACTGCGGACTGCCCACGGCCTAAAGACCGAACCCTCTGTTCGGAACCACCCAGCTGCGTTCTCTGCGGCCAGACCGGTCACCCGGCAAACTACCGCGGCTGTCCCAAAGCCCCCAAACTCGCTCCTAAATTAGCGAAGCGCGCCAACGCCCGCCAACAGAGAGAGGCACCTTCTTCTCAAATTCCCCAACGTCTCGCTCCTCAGAGACCGTCCCCGTGGAACAGGCTAAACCACGAAAAAGCCTTTCCCTCCTTGGCCCCTGCCAAACCTTTGCAGGCACTGATGGATATACCCATCGCAGCGCAGATCCTGCCTATAGCCGTGGCTACAGAGCCCACAGCTAGTCACAAACCCGCGCCTCAAACCACTGCTGCTCCTGCAGTCAAACAACCGCCCAATCCCTCACCCGTCGCGCACGGCGAGGCTTGCGCCCAGACTATACTGCGCCATTATAGGTTATTTATGACCCGCCAAGCCAGATCTCTCCGCGATGCCCTTCTGGCTGCCGAACAGCAGAATAACGGCAAAATTACGACGGCAATGTACAGCCAAATATTCAGCACACACAGTGATGTGGTGCTAGGTCTCGACCAGATGGATGCGATGGACTGATCCAATGGATTCCCAACGCACAAACCACACTAGGCCTCGATCCCTCAAATTAGGTTTTTTCAACGCCAATGGCATTTTCAACCAACGCGCCGAAATAACTAAATTCCTCCGCGACCACCAATTAGACGTCCTCCTTATACAGGAGACCCTTTTGAAACCCCACCGCGCTGATCCCAAAATTGCGAATTACCGTCTAGTTCGCAATGACAGAACACGTTGCCACGGCGGCGGTACCCTTATTTATTATAGAAAGGAGTTATACTGCATCCCTCTGACCCCACCCGCGCCTCTCTCTCACCTAGAGTACTCTGCCTGTCGACTAGGCATGACTGGTCATCCTCCGATAACCATCATCTCTGCCTACCATCCCCCACCATCGGTCGCGTCTCTTGCTTCAGACGATCCTATCGCGCTCACCAGCGATCTCACGACTCTCTTCGGCCTGAGTGACTCCGTCTTACTAGCGGGCGATCTCAACGCCAAACACCCCGCTTGGAACAGCAACACGACAAATGCCAGAGGCAGAATCGTGTATAACCTAGGCGCGACCCTAAACTACGACGTCATCGCTCCGATGACTCCCACCCACTACCCACACGACCCCAACCATAACCCCGATGTCCTCGATGTGGCGCTCCTAAAGAATGTAAACCTCCGTTTACACTCCATAGAAGCGCTTCACGAGCTCAACTCGGATCACCGTCCCGTTATCCTACACCTAGGTTCCCGCTCGGGTAACCATGATCCTACCCAACCTCCTCCGACCCAATTGATCACTGACTGGAGGAAAGTAAGTGAAAAACTGAAATCCACCACGTCGCCTCAATTGGACACCATTCCTGATCACATAGTCTCAGTCGCTGACACGACGGCGGCGATCGACTCGCTTACAAATCACGTACAATCCGTCCTGAACGATTGTTCAAGGGAAGTTCCTGTAGTGGAAGACCACCGCTGGAAACTCCCGGACGATGTACGGAATCTGATAACCGAGAAGAACGCAGCCATCCGTGCGTACAGCGCTTTTCCCTGCGCCGCAAACAAAGCTCACATGCGCAACTTACAGCGTGCTGTAAGGAAACGCATTACCGAGCAGCGTAATGCGAGCTGGGACAAGATGCTGAGCGAACTTGAGCCCACCCATCTTGCCTTCTGGCAGCTTCAGAGGAAGTTACGATCCACTGAAGAGGCCACAATGCCTCCTCTCATTCGTCCCGATAAGAGTGTCGCCTTCGATAACTCTGAAAAAGCAGAATGCCTAGCCGACAGCCTAGAGTCCCAGTGTTCTCCCAGCTCTCAACCAGTAGACCAAGCCCACCTCGATATGGTGAACGCCGAAGTCGAACGTAGAACTTCCCTTCCGCCCGTCGAAGATCCCGATAATCCACTGGCCCCCATCACTCCTGATGAGGTCCAGGATATCATTAAAAGTCTCGAACCGCGAAAAGCCCCTGGCTCCGACGGCATCACCAATAGGGTTTTCAAACTTTTCCCCGCCCAGCTTATAGTGCTAATGACTGCCATCTTCAATGGTGCATTGAGCAATAATATGTTCCCCGCAACCTGGAAACAGGCCACCATCATAGGTATTCCCAAACCAGGCAAGCGCAAGTCTGACCCGTCTAGCTACCGTCCCATTACCTTACTCAACGTCCTTGGTAAAATCTATGAAAGGCTTATATATAAGCGGCTCAAAGATTTTGCCGAAGCAAAGAGTCTTATACCCAATGAGCAGTTTGGATTTAGAACCGAACACTCATGTATCCAACAAGTCCACCGCATCATAGAACATGTCAGCGCCGGCTTCCAACGGGGCGCAATAACGGGAGCCTTATTCTTCGACATAGCGAAAGCGTTCGACAAAGTCTGGCACAATGGCTTAATCTATAAGCTATACCAACTCGGCGTGCCTGACCGTCTCGTGCTCATCCTACGGGACTTTTTATCGAATCGCACCTTTCGTTACCGAATTGAGGGGGAGCTTTCCTCCCCCCATCCCATTCGCGCAGGAGTTCCTCAAGGCTCCGTACTATCCCCCCTCGTTTTCACGCTATTCACTAGCGATATCCCCAAGCATAAAAATACTCAGCTAGCCCTATTTGCCGACGATACGGCTATCTATTATACCGGTCTTAAACCCGATGCCATCGCTCGCACTCTCCAAACTTCCGCAAACACTTTGGCCAAGTGGTTCCGGAAATGGAGAATCGAAGTCAATCCAGACAAAAGCCAGGCAGTCCTCTTTTCTAAGCCGCGGATAAACCCACCCTCCCCCCGTCCGATTACCATGTACGGCAAGCCGATCCCCTGGGAAAAGCAAGCCAAATACTTAGGCGTGGTCCTCGATAAACACCTTTCCTTCGCTGAGCACATAAAGCAGGCACGTTCGCGCGCCGCTTTCGCTCTAGGTAGGCTCCACTTCATTCTTAGCTCCCGCAGCAAGTTATCACTCAGGTGCAAGCTGCGTATTTTCACCGCGGTCATCCGTCCCATCATGACCTACGCCTGCGTTGTTTTCGCACACGCAAAGCCCTACCTCCTCCACAAGATGCAGACCCTTCAAAACCGATTCCTCCGTAGAGTCACAGGAGCCCCCTTTTATGTTCGAAATGAGCTTCTTCACGTAGACCTCAAGATGCCCACCATCCAGCAGTTCATGAAACGTGTCTCCAAGCGTTTCTTTGATACTGCAATCCAACATAGGAATCCCCTTATCGTATCGGCCGCCCAATACGAACCCTCGCGTATCTCTAAGATTCGCCGACCAAGGCATACCCTTGTCACTCCCGATGACGCAATCACCCTGCTCCAAGAGAGCCGTAGGGAAACAAGTACAGTGGCACACAAAAACAAAAACCGTCCGTCCTTCCGTCCTCGCCGCCGAGGCCCGCCGCGACGTCCCCGTAATAGTCCGCCCCGACCCTTGCCAGAGCCAGCCCGCGACGCTGAGCCAGTAGCTTTAAATTCCCTTATTAATAATAAAAATGATATGATCCAGCCTGACCCTAGCTGCCCTCCCACTGCGACGCCCTAAGCCGAGGTCCGTACCCCGTCAGGGGGTGCCCTTAGCGTGTAGTCGCCTAGTTTGTAAGTTTTCTAATAAGCCCTGGCTGGAGGCTTTAATTAATTTATTAATTAAGGCAACCACAGGCAAGCCCGGTTAAGCAGCCGACAACCTCAGAGGTTGACCTGCGAGATGCCACACAAAAAAAAAAAAAAATTTTAACAAGAGCTAAACTTACGAGAACTTAATTAAGTCTGTAGTCAAGCGCAGTATTATAAAACTTACAGGTGTAGTTACTACTTAGCTTATTATTAAGGAACTTAAGAAAACCTCAACTACTAATACCAGATAAACTTTGCTGTAAACTTCTGTAGCTCTATATTTCATTAATTTTGTTTTTTAGTTAACGCAGATATTTTTGTATTTTAATAAACCATTGTTGTTAAGGGTTTTATTTATTAGCCGACTGTGTGACGAAAAGAAGGGCAGGCTATGTATTTTTGTATCTATGTGGCGTTGTAGAGCCTAAACGCGTGGGCTGAATTCAATATTTTTTACGTCAGTCGATTTGTCTTAACCTTGCTCAATAAAGACATGAAAGCGGAGCGGCAGGGAGTGTCAGACGTCTACTGACTAAAATTCCACTCTGTTCTTTCAGTTTTCTTTGCATTCCCGGGCCGTGGTATCTTGTTAGAACATTCCCGCAGCCCCGGTAAGACAGAAGTACTTCTCTCTCAGGGACTCTGGCAGGGAATTTCACACCTTAGCTAGCTTAGCGCACAATAATAGTACGCACAAACCCATACGCACAATACGTTTTGGGAATACTTTATTCCCAAACGTTTTGTGCGTATATATGCGTGGGTTGTCCACGAGTGGGTTACTTTCATACTTTTAATTTAAATTAGTTAAAAAAATTAGTAGCTTGCAATGTCTGGTAATCTATAGTATCACTTACCTATTTACCCTGGAATTCTATAAACCTTACTGCTCAATATAATATACCGGTAATATACCGGCTGAAAAATAGCTAACTGTTCAGCAGTCTTAGCGCTTAGCTCGCCACTCAAAGTCTTCCGTAGTAAGATTACTGAGCCAGCCAAGCCACAGTAAGCCAATATCGGTTCCTGAGTAAGCTTGTTCATCCTCCACTATGCTATTTCGTATCGTATTTTCTCATGGAAAATTTAAACCGTGACCGTTATTTTATTTGGTAATAAAATGGATTAGCGACGTTCTTATTGAATTTCTAAGGATATCTTAATACATAGATTTAAAAAATGCAGGTGACCAATGGAGATTTTGCGTAAGGGCGCTTGTACACGGTAAGAAAATTTACCGTGTCTGCGGCAGACAAGACAAATTCTTCGTGTACACGACAAGAATTTTGTCTGTTCTACACACGAAAGCTTTTCGTGTCTTCCGCAGACAAGACCAATCGGAACGTGTACACGACATGATTTTTTTCGTGCAGTCGTCAGTCGGGCGTAGAGCGCGCAAGTAAAAATACCTGGCTGGCTGAACCCTACTACTACTGCATAATGGAAGTATCTCACAACGTATTTGGCGTACGGGTACGGAGCCACTTCGACGCACAGACGTTCTTCGATTGAAAGAGGTATACGCATACCATGTTCAACGAAAGGATGTCTACTACTAACGTATGCTCAGCTGGTAATCTTTTCGGTCAAACATGCTTAACGCAATTTTGTTATCTTGATGTTGAAAGTATCTATTTAGCTGTTGTGTGTCTGTACTTGAATAAATCTATTTCTATTCTATTCTTATCCAATTACAAGAATACACCAGTCCTATTATTTTCATAGCCAGAAGCTTTCCACGGCGTCATACAGGTAATTGGCCCTATTTCCAGAATCTTCCCATCAGCATTATCTTGTTGGAGTTCTCTAGGTATACCTAGAGAACTCCAACAAGATAATGAAATGTATGACTATTTACTATAGTAAATAGTCATACATTTTGTATAAAGCAGACCAGATCAAGGTGCTTACTGTTTCCTGAGTCGATGCGCATCGTGCTTTACGCGCGTCTCAAAGAGCAGGATTTAACTAGTGACAGGGCTCGATAGAGCTATTCTGCCCCCGTTGTCATAATTACAGTAAGTCAAAAAAAAAAAAATGTTTTGAAATGTTTAAATTGGTGTATCTTGATAATTATAGCAGATAGCTTAAATATTTAACGGATAACAAAAGATACATATTTGTAGATTAGTCCTCAATATCATTTATTTGTTAAATATTGATGGTTTTTTTAATCTAATGAATTGTATGTATAATTACCACTTCTATCAGCCCAACTAACACTTTCTTAAGCGTATTTACAGTAAGTCGGTAAGATACTGCAATTACATTGTTACAGTAAGTACCTACATCTGCTCACTCACTTACTTGATATACATTTTTGATTTTTGACTTAATTGATATACATCAAGTAAGTGGCTTACGGATTGGTTTTATTTTTTGTGAATTACACTAGTTATAAATAGAGTAACTATACTTATTGTGAAAATGAGTAGCTAAAACGCCATATTTAAATAATGTCAATCTACCGGAACATTAGTTACTGTAAATATGATAGTGAAAACACGAAATAAAACACAATTTTAATACAGTAAGTCTACTTACTGTTATTATTATAATGAACGATTGAGTCTTCTCAACATTTACTGTGATTGTGCTTATCGTAACTGTTAACAATTTAGATATTAAAAAAAAATTGGCCAAGTGCGAGTCAGACTCGCCCATGAAGGGTTCCGTAGTAACTATAATAATATAATGTAATATGTATATTTATTTGACGTATAAAAAAATACCTTAAAAAATTTCTTAAAACTAGCTTATTTACATTTTTACAACTACTCTAAATAACTTTGTTTTTTATAGTGTTTGTATGAATTACAAAGTTATAATTTGCGTTTTTAGAAAATATCCTGTATCTCAAAAACTACTTACTCGATTTCGTTCATACCAATTTTGGTTGAAAGTTTACATTAAGATCTACAGACATATATTTTTTTTTTAGATTTTTCACTCCATTATTATAGAAGTTAGAGGGGGGGGGGGGGGGACACACATTTTACCACTTTGGAAGCTTATATCTTTTAAACGATTGAATTTATGAAAAAGTGGTTTTAAAAACTTTTAGTTCTATTCCATAAACTTCTAGTTCCATGTATGGGGACCCCCCTTTCTTTTAAATATTTTTTTTGTTCACAGAATACTTCTACCTATTAAGTTTCACATGTATAGTCTTAATAGTTTCGGAATAAAATGGCTGTGATATACGGATGGACGGACAGACAGACAGACAGACGGACAGACATATCGAAACTATAAGGGTTCCGTTTTTTGCCATTCGGCTACGGAACCCTAATAAAGAAAAAAATTCCTTATATGGCTTGATTTAAGGATCACAGTAATGTAAAAAAGTCATAACACCAGTAACATGACTTACTGTAATTATGACATCGGGGGCAGTATTGCCTGCCGGAGTTGCGGGTATGAACTAAATAGATACCGGTGCTCCGTAACGAAAGGGCAACTGTAAGTACATGATGGGTTTCAGTCAGTATTTTTGTATAGTTGATAGGCTCGCGTTCAACCGCCATCTTATTTCATGGTATGGTCATGGGTTTCAGTCAGTCCTTTCCACTTCATCAAGAGTGACAGAAGTCATTTGATGATTCCCCACCAAAAAATGGTGCAAGCTGTCTTGCGTTTTGTTAGAGACTCACTGCCGCAATGCATTGATTCTGCAACGACGTCATTATTTTACCGTACATTACATTACCGTAATAGCGTAACAATAGCTACTCCGCATTCATTTCAAAACTCCCCCAAAGTTACATACAGTTAAAGTATAAAAGGCATGAATACATTTACGGTTTGCCAGCCCATAAAAATTCTAAGTGAGCTTGTTAAAAAAGTTCAGCACAGACGGGATGCACAGTGTCCTGTGAAGTTAAGGGACTCGATTTATGGGACAACTTGCTCCGTTATGGCGAAGCAATAAATAAACTTCGTTCCGTGTCGCTTGTACAATTTATTTTATGTTATTAATACAAAAATATTTTGTTCGGTGTATAAATCAAGTTTGGCTGATAATTTGAGAGGGTAGGATACAAAAACCACACATTTTTGTCGCGTGATTGTCAAAGATTTATTGTTCGCGTGGTAACAATTATTTGAAAATTGCGCGGGTTTCGGAATTGCTCCTATTCTTTATTGTTGAAGATCTGGCGATTTAAATTTATAACAAGTTAGAATCAAGGACGCAGATTGAAAGCGATTATTATTAAGCTGTGCGCATTCAATCTTCGATTTTTTCTTATTGCATCTGGATTTATCCTCCTTATAAAAATGTTATACCTAGTTATCAAAGTTTGGTTCGTTTTGGTGGTTGTTAATTTGAGAAACTAAACTGCACAGCCAGCCAAAGCAGAGCATATAGTTTATTGCAAGATGTCATTAAAACCTAATTTTTTATAAATTTTAATCGTTACCATTGTAGCGACATCTATCTCGCAACATACAAAGCTAAACGATAGAAATCCTGTATAGCGCAAGCAAAGTTTACCGCACAACTAGCCTACATACAAATCACCCGATCACAAACATCGGGCAGTTACCCACCAGACAAAAACACCTGTCTAGTCGGAGGATCCTCCCTTTTCAACGGGATTGCGGGACTTTACACCCTGTCCCGCATATCCCCAAACCATCATCGTCTGCTTAAGCTTTTCTCAACTATGTTAGGGTCAGCTCTCACTCTAAACGGATGCCGCTGAGTACTAGTTTTTTACATAGAGCGACCAGTCAATCTGTCCTCTACAGCCCAGTAGTAGGGTAGGTAGCACGACATGCCTTGGCAAGACTGGTGTTAGAAATCTGACTTCTGACTACCTGTAACAAATGTTAAAGATGTACATGAAGCTACCCGAAACTGTCAAATTTTCCCAATCAACCTTGAACCTAATTTCTTTAACAATAAAGTTGAAAATCTATTAAAGAAATTTGACAGAAGCCCGGGACCAACGGCTTAGCGTACATTCTGAGGCACAGAGCAATCTTGATTATGTAATGGTGGTCACCATTTCATGGACCGACCTTGGTTGATGATGTGGTCGAAAATGGAGCACGCTGTTATACCGTTATACGACTGTTATCATTTCGCCATGACCGTGAATCGTCATGTAGTTCGTGTGATACATGACGATTACCGAAACAATATCACTGAAATATATACCTTGAAACAACAAATTGATTCGTGGTTCATTCCTGAATTTTAGTAAAATAAAACAAAAATGTTTATTATCATATAAAGTCCCGTATCAACATGTGAACGGGAGTTTGATGTTGCTGAATATGTATGAGCGTACAATTATACGGTTTAACATCACATATTTTATTTCAGTAGTAGCGTTGTGGTTGCAGCAGTTTGAAAGCTTTATATTTTAGAGCTTTTCCTTTCTTTCATGACAGTTATCTTGGGGAGATCAGTGCAGCGGTTTCCCCTTGCCTACTGCACTACTCTGTTATGTTTTAGTTAGAGCGTTCTGCTGCTGGCCGATTTTGCGTCTGATTATCTACTTATATCTGCAAAGCTTAGGAATGGAATTAGCTGCCGGAGTCTTTGTTTTCTGATAGCTATAACCTGGAGGTCTTTAAGTCAAGAGTGAACAAGTTACTTCAGGTGAGACGGTGGTCAAACGCGAGCTTTTAATTAATAAAAAGTGGATTCGATACGGCACTCTCGACATCGACAGTTTCCTCGATGTAATACGTTTCACAACAGGATGCGAGCAGCGAGTTCGTGAGGAGAGGCTAAGCGACAGTTCCTGAGTTGTAGAAACACAACGTGTAATTTAAAGGGTATATACATACCAAGTGCACGGTTTCTTTGGATGATAATAAACGATATGGCAAGGGTTTTATAATCCTATGTCTACATGTGTGAAGTATAATAGAAATTTCAATACATTGATACCAGAGGCAGAATTTTCAAATTAAGAAGAACGAAGAGAATCACTGTGTTACTGGCAAGTGACGTGGAAAGTTATCGACCCTCGTAGTGCTGTGACACGTTTGTTATGATTGGTATTCAAGAAACACATGAAACCGATAATTTGGTATCAATTCTTTGAGTCACTTATTTTAAGCTGAAACTGTGCATAGAGACTCCATACCAGATGTTGTCTTCAGCCCCTTTGGATAGATATGGGGTTTCCGTTACACGTTCTATATTGCACCTCATGAGATAGGTGCAATGTATGTCTAAGCCCTTGAGCTATACGATACCGGACAAGTGTTTGCACCGTCTAGACAGGCTCAATTAAATCTGTGTGCATCTTTCCTACAAACGTCACCTCAGACATGAACCTGTACAATAACATGGGCCGATTGACATCTAACCTCATCTGACCTCCAAAAGCACTAGCCTGTGGCTACTGAGTAGCTGGTAAGCTAGATACCACGATACTCCTTAACAAATCTGGTGTCACATTTTCTGGCTTCCTATTATAACTACCCATAGTACTGAAAAAAGTAAATGACATGTCAACCTTTGGAATTTTCTGTCAATGCTTTAGCGGAACCTTTCAATCTGTCCAACGCTTGCCGAGTTTGCTTTTTGTATTCCCAATCAATGTGGAAATAAAACGAACATACACTCACACGCTTTTATTATTGTTTCACTTACACGTCCGTCGAACGTTTTCTGTACTCCAATTAAAGCTTGGTGCTGAACAAAAAGCGAAAATTGTTGTAAATATACCAACGGATACTTGACAAATGAAGTGACTTTTTATTGGATTTTGTTTCGAACAACATATTAACAAATCTCTAGTAATATATTTTATTTATTTAAACTTCATGCATATAGGTGCAAAAATTTTATGCCGTAGACATTCCCTTCCAGTCAACTATAGGTGGTGAGGACATAGCATGGCAGGTGCATTAATTGTGAGAAGCGATAAATCTATACTAATATTATAAAGCGGAAAAGTTTGTTTGTTTGTTTGCTTGAACGCGCTAATCTTCGAAAGTACTGGGTGGATTTGGATGCAATTTGGTATGGACGTAGCTTGAAGCACGAGGAAGGTTATAGGCTACTTTTTACGCAACTGCAAAAAAGGAGAGTTATGTTTTTACCGTGATAGAATCCACGGGAGCAAAGCCCCGCGTGAGTACTAGTATAAAAGATTTGAATAGTAAAATCCAGTTTTTAATAATAATTCCGCCTATTACGATTCCGTTCGTACTCAAACACAAGCTTACTACCTATGAGAAGAAATAAAGCCCATAATCCACCACGCGGGCCTTCTGTGGGTTGCTGAATGTCTCATGTTTTCGAATTTTTGGACCTTGGACATGTTCTCTGACGATGTTTTTCTTATCTATATATATCTATATATCTATATTTGAGAGTAGTGCTGAAGATATTGGAGCCGTAATGACTACGTCACCACTAATACTTATAACAGTATACATCGCCGTTAATGGGAAAAGAGCTTAGTACACTAGCAGCATAGCCACGTTGAATGGTATTGACCAATGAAATGGTTAGCCTTCTGGCCACGTAAAGAGTCGAGAAAGTAATGATATATTGATGTTCTACATTTATAGATATATTGTAAAACATACTAATACTACCTGTGTGTCAATATTATCTCAACCCTAAAAATTACTGAATTGCCCGCGCGAGTCCTTTGAGGTGGTTTTTGGTTTAAGACAAGTCGGTTTCCTTACCTATGGTGTTTTCTTTTAACATTTTAAAAGTAGTTTATAAGAAATTAATAAAAGCAAATTGAAGTGCTTTCCATATTTTTCCCACACTTTACTGACATTCTATTATTGTAACAGCTCGAAATACTTGACTTCAAAAAACTCTAAAAGCTCAAACTCTGTCTCTCGGCTGTCTCATCTGGCCAGAAGATACCGAAAATCTGTCGGAGACAGCGGTTGACAAATACAACAATAAAAGCGAAATACAACTCACAGATTAATCACGAAATCTCAGAAACTACAAGTAGTAGGGCTCTCAAATTTTGCATGGGAGTTCCTTTTAGTACGTAGTTATTCTCACGGGATCGGGATTTACACGGGAAAAACTTCCCACGCGAACGAAGTCGCGAGCTACTGCTAGTATTATATAAACTCCAATAGAAGAATACTTTCTTTTTGGGCTCACGTGTAAAATTTCAGCCTCATTGAGCTTCGCTCCCGCTGAAGAAAATTATTGTCTTTCATTTATTTTTGTTATTCTTTGAAAGAAAAAATAGAAGAAAAGCACTACTTGTTTAATAAAGGTCATTGACCTTGACAGGTGGTCCTTTTTCGACGCTGCTCAATGTTTATACAGATAATAAAAGATTTAATATTGTCAGTTCGTAGGTATATACATATTTAAAATATTAGCAGATCCGGCGAACTTCGTACCACCACAATTTCTGTCTTCTTATCTCTCTTAAAATTTACTTTTATACAAATAACATACATAGCAAGAAATAAATCACCCGATTTGGTGCAGGCGTTCTGAAGTCATACGCGTAAATAAATTTCGACGATTCATTTTTATTTATATAAATTACTAGGTTTTGCCCGCGGCTTCACCCGCGTTAATTTACACTTTTTTAATAATTCTTGATGCCAATCGGTACATCTTTTTGGGTAGTTAACAAACGAAATATTTAAAAAAATACATCACCAGGGTCCATCTATCCCCAAAAACAGACTGAAGTTGTATTTAAAGTGTATCTTATTAAAACCAAAAACGTAGTTGACAATACATTTTTGTAAACTAAGTTTTTGGTTTTCCGTCCTTGGCTAAAACGTGTAGATTTTGTAGGCTTGATACTCGTGAGCACGCCACATAAAGTTGCCCATGGGAAAAGCAGTGTTTTTCTAAATGTACACCTGTGACTTTCAGTGTCTGTCCTTTACCTATATATTTATGTCTCTAAGATACCTACTTACGTATATGTCTACTATTCATCTGCAACTATAGGCTAATACCTAGATATAATATACAATAGTAGATAAAAGTAGTAAGTACCTACCTACTTAAAAAAAAGAAATTATTCGTATACTAACTTGGTTTGTTAAAAACGACACGGTTGGCGTAACGGTTGACTGGTGCATGACGTGGGTTCGACCCCAACCCTAAACATAGATTTGCATAGCCTACATGTAGTTATGTGGTTTAAATAAATGGTTTCGAATGGTTCTTGAATACACGATTTGAATGAATTGGGAGGGGGGAACACAAAGTTTCAACACCCCTTTTACATCCTTTAGGGATGATTTCCGGGATGAAAACTATCCTATGTCTTTCCCAGGGACCTATACTATTCCCATACTAAATTTAAAAATCTTTTTTTTTTTTTTTTTTTTTTTTTTTTTATTTAGAATAGGTTCGCGTTTGACCACCATCTCACCTGATGGTAAGTGATGATGTGGTCGAAGATGGAGCACGCTTACCTAAAAGTAACCTATTCACTCTTGACTTAAAGACTCCTAGGTTATAGCTATCGGGAAACACAGACTCCGGCAGGGAATTCCACTCCTTAGCCGTACGCACAATGAAGGTATTCCCAAAACGTTTGGTGCGTATGGGTGGGATGTCCACCATGTAACGATGGCGCTTCGCCGTTTGTCTCGTAGTCCGATGATGGAACGGGCTTGTTGGAATTAAATTGTGTAATTCCATCGCACACTCCCCGAAATGTAAAATCAAAAGCGAATGCCCGTAGGCCATATAAAAAAATGCCTAAAATGAATAAGAGTGAAATATACGCCAAGTGTTACTACAAATCGTAGGTAACCCATTACAATTTCAATAATTATCAAAAAACTAGGTAGAAGTCAGTTGCAAACCTTTTTCTGAAATATTGATTAAGTCTAGGTTAAGGATTCCAAGTCGTCGTTTAGGCGGGTCCACCCTAAGTCCGTGTTCAAAATTGGGTATCGTGTGCACAACTAAAATCATAGTCCTCGAAAAATGACCACAGTCGTTGCTATACCATAAAAAAACAATCCGTACGCTTCCGTACGTAACTCAATTCGCAAGCGCTATTGTAGAATCAAGTAAACAAACAATCGGAAATGCAGTAATGTTAAACTGTCAGTCTGTCAGTAGGTAAGGCAAAAAAAAATATGATTCATACAGCCTACGATACGTTACCTATTCAAAAAATTTTTGATTTTAATTAATATTCACATGCATATATTATTTAATTTTTTAGATATATGGTACACATAGGTCGAATTATATTAAATTAGTAATAACTCTGCTCTAAATCTGCAAAATAATTCATTAGGGATTATTTTACGATTCCTGTTTGACTGAATGCCACTTACTAGTGTCAAATAAACACTGACCTCTAAAAAAAAATAAGAATGAATTAAACGGATATCAGGTTAAAAATTGTAACGATTCCCATATTTTTATATCCTACTTAAACAAACTTGAAAATTATTTCTTTATACATATTTTATTTTAAAAATAATTATTAATTAATTAATTTTAATTAATTTAATTTAGCTTTTGCCAGCGGCTGCGTCCTGGTGCAATTTGAAAACCCACGGGAACCTTATATCGGGATAAGAACTATCCTATGTCCTTCCCAGGGTCCTAAATTGTTCCCATACCAAAATCGGTTCAGCTGTTTAGGCGTGAAAAGGTAACAGACATACTGACAGACGGAGTTGCTTTCGCATTTATAATATTAGTATGGATTATCATTTATGTTTTTAATTTGTCAATATCGTCATGGGGTGTCGATTAACTGCACTTTTCTTAGCGAGTATGCCCTTGATGCTATTCTTTTCCTAAAGGGTACCATGAGCTGATTTTTAAATTACACATTGCAATTTATATTAAATGTTCCAGCTATAATGTTATATTAAGTGTTTATATTAAAGCTCCAGAGCCTTGAACACCGACGACGATTTGCAAGTCTATCGGTTTTCTATCGGTTACATTTCGGGGAGTGTGCGATGGAATTACACAATCTAATTCCGCCGAGCCCGTTCCATCATCGGACTACGAGACAGTCGGCGAAGCGCCATCGTTACATGGTGGACATCCCACCCATACGCACCAAACGTTTTGGGAATACCTTCATTGTGCGTACGGCTAAGGAGTGGAATTCCCTGCCGGAGTCTGTGTTTCCCGATAGCTATAACCTAGGAGTCTTTAAGTCCAGAGTGAATAGTTTACTTTTAGGTAAGCGTGCTCCATCTTCGATCACATCATCACTTACCATCAGGTGAGACAGTGGTCAAACGCGAACCTATTTTAAATAAAAAGAAAAAAAAAATGAAAATGAGAACTAAAATACTTTGAGATAAAATTGCAACGTTAAAAGTAAATGTAACAAAAACCGTCACTTCAAAAAAAAAGTTGCGAACACTTAAAAGAGAAAACACTGAAATTACAACATGCAAAACCTAAAAAATACATTTTCGAGATTTAAAAATCCCTGATTTTTGATTCGACGCTACACAATTTTACGGTTATTTTATTTTTAAAGTCTTTCAGATAGCTGTAATTAAAAGCGAACTTATGCGGTGGAAACCTCATTAAAATGGGGGTTGTATAAAATACGGTGAACAAGATAGAATAAACCTGCAGCATTGAATGAAGGGGTCTCTTAACGAATGCCTGGGATACTCACCGCGCCGAGGATTCTATGTCAGTTTTGAATTCGTAGAGAAATGCGGGCATTTTATTACGTCAAAAGACCGTTGAATGCGGAGTTGGACAGTGGTTGGGCATTTTTAGCAACTGTGTTTGCATAAATATCATTCATGCTTTTCAACCTGCGGCATTAAAATTGTTTACTGAAAATGGGCACCCTATTCTGAAATTCTGAATACACAAAAAGTTAAGTAATTTGTTTATGGTATATAGTAAAATTCTCTTTGAAATATAGAAAAAGTGGCCTTAGAGAAAGATCACAAGAAAATTATTCAAACATCTTCACATAGGTATTCATTTGTCAATGTAATTCCCGAATAATAATTCGGAATGTTTACACAACATAACAGCACTCAGATAATAAGAAGTTCAAGAGAAAACGAACATCAGCTAAGTACCTTTTGGCAGCGATTACGAAATACGAAGGAAGATAATAAAAAATCCGTTATATTTTTGCACAGCGGTAAAGAATATTTTGCGAATTGCTCGCGGAGGCATTTCGCGATTTCAAATTGTACGCATTATGTTCGTGAAAACGTCGCTATCTCTGTTATTACATTCCATCGTAAGCCCCACTCGAATATACTGAAGGAGCATGCCTTGCTGACATATTGCAATATTTGAGAATCAGCAAAAATATCGCATTATCATCGCAACGAAGCAGCATAAATTGGAATCGAATAAACAAGTTCTGCAAGGGGTGTCTGTAATTTATTCTTCAATAAACATTCCGGATTTTGTCTTGGGTGTTAATGAGAATCATTTCCATCCAAGTGATCGAGAAATGTTTTGCGTCAATGGCCTGAACTTAAAATCGATATATGAGTTCAGGATTAGATTTAGGTGACGAATTTACTTTTGTAAATATTGGTGTTTGTTAAAATTGGGAATTCAGACGTGTTTAATTAGAGATGACAATCAATTTAAATTGAAAAGCTCGTGACTACAATATCATCAGTTATTCAGTCGATTCAAGGTTAAGTAACTGGCTCTTGGTACCTCTTTGAGATCTGTTGTTGATATTCTCCGTGTCTTGGAAAGCTCGCGTAGCCGTTGATCCCGGTTTTGTTTGGACATTTTTAATTGTCGTTACAGATTGTCAGAAACCAGAAAATCCGACACTCGCCTTGTCAAGGGGTATCCGGTACAATTGAGAAAATCATTTAATAACTCCTCCAACTGTAGGTGAGGCAGGAGAGAGCGTCAGATTTTACTAACTAAAAACCCGGCGGACTTAATGCCTTAGGTATTCTTTACCAGTCAACGATGGCTGCTGAATCCTCTTTGAGGCGCGTGTGGCCGCGCCAACGCGCCTCAAACCCGAACGTCGGACGCGAGAGGTCCCATCGCCGTGTCATCGTGGAGTTCCACGATAACACGGCGGTGTTCCGCTCAAACTAGACACATCTCGACGTCCTCCACAGTATGCCGTTCCTAGTTTCTGAATTAGACAAGAAGCCGGCTTCAAGATACTTTAGAAGGGATACTTAGATTGACTACCGATTGAATGTGATGTAGGTGGATAATAATTACATTATTTAAATTACTGTATTTTAAATCACAGCAAATACAATACAAATGAGTACACTTAGTTATTTACTATCCAAATTAGGCTATTCCTGAAATGTATTTACAAAGATCTGCTGCCCCTAAATAAGGCAATACCTATATCTTGGAGGTCAGAAGGTTTTCCATTTTTAGACAAACCTGTAAAAAACGAAGAAAAGGAAAACAGTATCTACAACTTCTTCACTTTACTTTTGTCTCTCATGTCTATTCAAGAGGTAGAATTTAAGAATTTTATTTATTTAACTGTAATGATTAACAACAGAACAACATTAAAAAATTGGCCAAGTGCGAGGCGGACTCGCCCATGAAGGGTTCCGTAATCCGTAGTAACTATAATAAATATAATATACTTAATATATTTATAAGAAAAAAAAAAACACAAAAACCTTACAAATTTCTTAAAACTAGATTGTTTACAATTTTTACAACTACGCCAAATAACTTTGTTTTTCATAGTATTTGTATGAATTACAAAGTTATATTTGCGGTTTCATAAAATATACTGTATCTCAAAAACTGCTGACTCGATCTCGTTCAAACCAATTTTGGTTGAAAGTTTACATTAAGATCTACAACATATGTTTTTTTTTTAGATTTTTCACTTCTTTATTATAGAAGTTAGAGGGGTGGGACACACATTTTACCACTTTGGAATCGTATATCTTTTAAACGATTAACTTTATGAAAAAGTCATTGTAGAAACCTTAATGTCATTTTTAAAGACCTGTCTATAGATACTACACACGTGTAGGTTTCATGAAAGAAAATATTTTCAGTTTCAGTTCCATGTATGGAGAGCCCCCTTCATTTTAAATATTTTTTAAATTTTCTCTTAAAGTCGGAAAGCGGTTCACAGAATACATCTACCTACCAAGTTTTATATGTATAGTCTTAATAGTTTCGGAATAAAATGGCTGTGACATACGGACGGACGGACAGACAGACAGACGGACAGACATGTCGAAACTATAAGGGTTCCGTTTTTTGCCATTCGGCTACGGAACCCTAAAAACGAAAAAACAAATTTTATTTTAAAAGCCAAACTTTAATTTTGTTTACCGCTTCCAACGTTAATAGACAGATAGATGCTTCAATTTATAAAATAATTATTTTAATGTTAATTACTTTGTAGGTATTATTTAAATAAGAAACTGAAATATACGATACGAGTATTTTAAAATTCAAGGGTTCTTACTGAATTGTCGTTAAAATAAAAGGTCTTTTCGAAGCGTTTCAATGATATATTATTTTCTTTCAGAATTATTTATTTCACTTTCTGATCCCTGAAAGGGCTTTTTTGAGCGTACTTTTATCGAACTATGTTCTTTTATTATTTTACTAGTGTTGTCTGATATCCTTAAGTGAATTACATTCAAAATTCAGTTTTCTAAGGAAAATAGAAATAGTAGAAAATGGAATAAGTATGATATTTTTGTGAAAACGTTTTTATTTTCGTAGCTAGTAGAGAAAATTGGCGTAGTTCAAAGTTCACAGCGCTTCAACTTTAAAGTCCGCGGTGATGAAGAATAAATTATCTTAGGCTATAGACGCTATTATTATGACTATTAAAATTCTTACAGATATTGTGATTGTTGAAATATCATTATTTTGAACATACGATATTGCGACGGGCGTTTGTCAATGCCACGGTAATCGAACTAAGGTTTTAAGCATTGCTAACCACCAATACCTCTAAAGCTGACAAATATCACAAGTATAGCATTTTTTCCTAGGACTCATTTTTGGGAGACTAGTGCCTAAACAATTTATTTTCAAAACTTGCTAATCAAACTACAACCTGGTTTAGTCACAAAGCCTTCTAATCAGAATCTCATGTCAGGCAACCCGCTCACTCAGGTGCTGACCGGACACGGTTACTTCGGCAAGTACCTGAACAGGATCGGGCGAAAGACCCGGGCAAGTTGTCATCACTGCGGGAGTGACCTAGATTCTGCACAGCACACGCTCAAGAAGGGCTCTGCATGGGTTGTTGAGTGACAAGTCGTGGGCGCAAGGAACGGGCGAGACCTGTCTCTGCCAGGAGTAGTGAAGGCTATGCTCACAGAGACAGGAAACTGGAGGACCATGTCCTCATTCTGTGAGACATTGATGATCCAGAAGAAGGCAGCTGAGCAAGGTAGCGAGAGAGGGCCGTTCGGAGAAGAAGGCGTCGTGGAGGCGGCTCTCAACGCCTAATACGACGAAATCCCCGTCTGCATATTTTGAGTCCGGTGGTTCTACGAGCGTTCAGAGTGGAGACTCTAAACGGCAAGGGTTAGTTATAAGGGACGATTCTATTCTGAACCCCTTGCATGCTTTTTATCGTGATCTGAAATCCACGTCGAAGAAGTCGTGGACAGAAGCTATTTTATTTATGTTTTAATCTACCTTTTACTTTATAACCTTTTGTATGGGCGTTAATTCAATTCAATTTAGAATTTAGACTCATAATGATTATAAAATACATAAAAAAAGTTATTTAAAAAGTCTACAAAAAACCCGACTGCTCTTCTCATTGTATTATTTTTGCTAGTGGTAATGATAAACATGATATACCTTTTTGAAATCCTTGTGTTGAACCCATGTTGAACCCTTTAATTTGATACCCATATGGCAGTATTCGAAAATGTAAATCCGTTCAGCGGTTCTGGAGATATGAGGTAATAAAGAATATTACATACATACAAGATACGCGTGAAAAACATAACCCTTCCTTTGCAGTAGGGTAATTAGTCACAATTAAAAAACATAAAAATGTAGTCAAAACAATACAAAAATTAAAATTGGTGGTATTTGCTTCACTCCCTGCGTGAAACATGTAACCTACAGCAGTGAGTGATGTAGGCACCTTGCACATCGTAGTGCTGCGAGTCACAGTTTACTACTAATGCAATAATTACCGTACTCAAATTTATTGTAATTTGTGTTTTTAGTTCCAATAAAAATGAATTATTAATATTTAAATTTATTTCTTTAGTTCAATTCCCAAGTAGGGCCAAATGCTATTTACTAGTTTTATTGGGTATTTCTTCTAGTTGATGGCAATAATCATATATTTTTTAACTATTTAGACAAAATATGTCTGTAGCAACATTTGCTATCCCCTATGCCTAACCCTCCGTAGAATACGGGCGTGATGTTATAGTATTTTTACGTTTAACATTGTACTACTAATGGTTATGAATACGTTGTTGTAAATGTTTATTTATTTATTAGGTACTATAAATGTACAAATTACTCTTAGTCTAAACTTATACAACGTGTAACAGAATAAACGCAATTCCTGAAAGTAGTTGGTTCAGAATCGGCTTCTGAATCGATTTCCGTCATAAAAAATTAGTGTTAAATTTTAATGGAAAAATCTTTCATTTAACTTGAAATAGTAACCCAGTATCATGACAATATTATACAATCCTTAATTGAAGGAAATTGTGTGCGTATCGCGTCGGCCGATAACATTGCGTGAGCGTATGCGTCTGCTTAAGGATTTTGTGTGACGCACATGCGTTTTGCGTTTAGTAAGGATTACTATTTTATAAAAAATGCCTAGGGTTGGTTTCAATTTATTTAGTTACGGATGTTGTTTTAGACTTATTATTTAATATTCTAATTGGGGTGTCTGAGGTATTGCGCTTAATCTGTTACACGTTGTATAAGACAATTAATCACGTTGTTGACTGTGCTAGTATTTACCGTGTTACAATCGACACTGTCTTCCACCCCGGTTTTAATTACAAAATAATTGTTAAAAAGTAAACAAATATGTGTCATTAATTTAATCCAACTATTATTATTTATGTCAAAACCTCTATGTTTATATATCAATTACCCTTTCAACGTCTAAACTGAATTGATCAGATTTTCTCTCAGGAATACCGTGACCTTCACTATGTAAAAATAATTTTCCGATGCTCTTGGCTCTAGGGCGAATAATGTTTACGGGCGCAAAGCAATGACCCGACAACAGGAAAAATATAATACAATAGAGGCTGTTTTAATTAAGTTTTGAATAAATATTGATACTTTAATTTCTCAGTTCAACGTTCGCACAGGATAGCTAGCATGTAAATAATCTTTCACCACAACAAAGGCTCACACCCAGCTGATAAAAAATACAAAATAATAACCCCTTTATAAAATTTAAACAAAAAAGTATACAAAATATTTGCCGCAGCAAAGTTCGGTGTGTGCCCGAGAGACTGAGTGCATCGTCCGACGCAACTAAGTATTTATGGAATAAGTTACAGGACTATACTGTAACAGACTCTATATTGGACCGAAAGTTGAGTTTCAGCGGCATGAATTGCTGGATGCGATTTTGTTAAAGGGACTTTTGCAAAATTTTCAACACAAATTTTCATTCGGAATTATGATTTTATCATGTCAGTTTAAAGCGATACGCTGATGATTTATTTTCATTTATTTTATTTATGTATTGAATATGTGGCCTTTATTTTTAATGAAGCTTATTAAGGTTTTGAAGCATTTTTGACAACTTTTTTATTATTTACGGCTTGATCAACTGCACAAAAAATAAACAACGGAGGACATATTATTTAAAGCATGAGACCATGTCTTCACGCACTTAACTTTGAGTAAACTATACGCTTTTATTTTGGAAAAGTAAATGAATACTACAGCCATCGTGTACGAAAGTTTTACTTTGTTTACAAAAATACGGGCTGATTGACGTGTAGGTTTTTGTACGATCATACGAGTATCCTATTTGTTTGTTAGAGCAGATCTTTGAATGGAAATCGGAAAACATTGAAATGGGAGTGAAGGATACTTGGTACATAGAATGGAAGTATGAAAATGACAAATTATTTTTTATATTTGAAAATTGGTTATAAATAGTACTTTTACGGCAAAAATCTTCTAGTTTTAAATGTTTATTTGTATTGTAATCAAAGCCATGCCTCTTGTTAGTAGAGATAAGACTTTTCTCTACATGAAGTTTCAAGAGGGTGTCACGGCACCTCTATGCAGGTAGTTGGTACCTTCGAATATGTAATTGAACTAAAATAAATGAATGAGTTCTGACTTCAAATATGATTACATACTTCTAAAAAAAGATCTGAATACAAATAAGCTATGTTTTTTTATGCATATATCAGGATTTATTACATTGTGTCCATAAATTCGACATTATCAGAATACCTTAGGATCAAAGTTCATGATGAATGTAATCATATTGGAAAAAGAACTAGCTTGTCAAGATTTCGTTACTCACAGTAAAATTATACGATAAGAAATGACACCTGTTTACAGCAATTAAAACTCATAATACGAGAATAAATCACTTTAATTCAGCGGACCTTTTTGATCCGTCCAAGATAAGGTTTTCTTACAATTTCATAAAGTTTTGTGGGTATTAAATTGAAGGCACTTGAGGGTTGCAATTTGGATCGCCGCCAGCTGTTATATTAAGCTGGGCCGGCGAATAACCCCTTCATCTTAACTTATTACGTTTTAATAAACGCCCTCGGTCCTCGGTATTTTTTCTAGTACAAAAAATGGAAATAAAATAGATTTCTATTGTTTTAGGTTATCTCGGGGTAAAAGTCGCTTTCACTATCTCGTGCATGTCAAAGTGGGTCATCAACAATGTAAAATAAATAAAATTTCTAACGATCAAATTGGACAAGAGCGAGTCAGACTCGCTCATGAAGGGTTTTTCATAGTGTTTGTATGAAATTCAAAATTTCATACAAACACTATGAAAAATAAGTTAAACGTAGTAGTAGTATATTTGCGGTTTTAGATTTAAACCAATTTTCATTGGAAGTTGGCTTTAATATATACAGCACATTTTTTTAAATCTACAATATATATATTTTTAGGTTTTCCACTGACAGTCAACTAATAAGGAGTGTGTGTTTAGGATGCAGAAACGTTGTGTGAGGGCAATGTGTGGTCTAAAAACGACAGATAGCTGTATTCCTCATTTCAAAAGGTTAAAATTTTTACACTGCCAGCAATGTACATAATAAGAAACAGCATTGTTTGTTAAAAAAGCTTGCATTTATTTGTAAGCCTATCTGCAGTTAGAAAAAATCCATTACGTGGCCAATACAACAATAAACTGTGCGAGGAAAAGTTTTTTCAGCAGTGTTCAAACATTTACAACAAAGTTCCAGATGTCATTAAAACTATACCATTAATGAAATTTAAAAAGACACTTCATAAGACCAAAATAAAATGACTAAAATTAATTAATAAATGATATGACATTCTTAAAAGTAATGTTTTTGTTGTGACAAAAAATTCTCTCTCTTCTCTAATTTGTAATTTAATACTGGGACATAACATTCTACTTTAAAATGTTAATTGTAATATTTGTATGTCTTATTGACAAAACTTAGCGGACAAGGGAGTTACATGTATGGGAAGCTTAATTTTTTTTCCGGGGTTCTTCGCTAGGCCATAACAAAACATAGAACGGTTGGTACAGAGAGCAAAATATCCATTATTCAAAGCTAAATATGTATAATATATTGATATTGATTTATTTTGTTCTGTTTATGTATAGTATGAAATAAAAAGTGATATGTGTATGCCGAGAAAAATGACAACAAAAAGATAACTTTTTCTATCTCTTGAAATCCTGATATTTAAGAAGGAATTTTTTTACCTTTATTCCACCGCACGATCTATGAGCCACACTGGTCGATTGTAAAGATTAAGTAATGCTTGCCGAGGTCGCTCCATGGATGGGTGACCATAATACCATATCCAGATTCCTCTGTGGCTAGGAAAGCACGCTAAACCGTTGGTCTCAGCTGGCATCTTTGACAGGTGTTACGTAGTCGGAAGTCAGAATGTCTGACACTAGTAAGAATGTCTGACACTAGTAAGAATGTCTGACACTAGTAAGAATGTCTGACACTAGTAAGAATGTCTGACACGAGTAAGGGGTATCGTGTTACTCAGCTACTGGATTGTGGAGATCATATCAATCTCTGAAAAAATACTGCTACTCAACTGCATCTAGAATGTCTGGAAGCGTACCTCAAAACAGTAAAAAAAAAGTAAAATTTATTTCATCAAACTATGAATTATACAATGCCCATGTTAGGTAAAAACTTTTAAGCTATAATTGGCTTGTGATAGGTAGTTCCGCTCTTCCAGTTATCGTTGACAATTTTGATTCGAAAAGTAAACAGTAAACAGAACCACAAGATGATATGATGACGTTGATAAAATGACGCTGTGCCTGAAAAAAAAAACATTATTATTGTAATAAATAACATTTTAAGTAACTATATGATACAAAACGCTAAAATTAAATCTAAAACCATATCACTACCAACCTGGTTTCCAAACTATGTCACACGCGGTACCAGCACATCAGAAAGTTACTGTATGAATAATTAGTGGCTTCAACCAGAGATGTTGACTAGACCTTAATTCCCTGAAGGCGGGTACATTGATTCAATCTAGGCCTCATCTCCCGAGCTCGCCGTTAACGAGATTCTGATTAAAAGAGTAATGAATTAAATTGTTTTTGTTTCTATTGTTAGGTTGTTGAATATGTGCGGTATTGTTATAAGGTATGATTAAGTATGACATTTTGAGAATGTGTTTTTTAAGAGTTTCTTAGGTACGATCTTTACTTACCGCTTACCTGTACGTCTATCTGTCACAGTGGTGGATCTCATAAAATTTGAAATGATTCCTTCAATGTTTGCCAATCACCTTTAATAATATACAAGTACTTACTATTAATTGCATATTCATCGGTGGACAAATGCAGATTATTGGCCATTCATGTCATCTTAGTTATGTACTCATAAATACCTAGTTAAAAGTTGGAAGCTGTTGTTATACTTAAAATGTATAAATCTTTAGTAATCTATCTATCTATATATATAAAAATGAATTGCTGTTCGTAAGTCTCGCTAAAACTCGAGAATGGCTGAACGGATTTATCTTATCTTGGTTTTGAAATGTTCGTGGAGGTCTAGGGAAGGTTTAAAAGGTGAGAAAAATAAAAAAAAAACCAAGAAAACCCTCAAAACAGCCCTTTTCTATTTCCTATACAAACGTTTTCTAAATAAAATGGAGAGTAGGGTAGGGGTAGGGTAGGCATTGTGTAGGCGTAGGGTAGGGGTTGTATAGGGGTAGGGTAGGGTAGGTTACACTACCCCTAGGTAGTGTACGGTTTGGGTAGGGTAGGGGTAGATTAAGGTATGGGTAGGGTATCGGTAGGATAGGGGTGGTGGTATCGGTTGGGTAGGGGTAGGATACCACGCGAACGAAGTCGTGGCGGGTAAAAAAGGTAAATGTAAGTTTGTATGTAGGGGATAATCTCCGAATAAAACTGTTATAGAAAGATAGTTCAAATATCCAGATGGCCGCACACAGGATGCTTCGTATTTGGATTAAATGATTTACCCTCGCTCATGTCGTTTCAGGTCAATCAATTAATTCTGTACAAAATACATTGCCGCCTATTGTCTACTACACAAAGCCTACGGCTATTAACTGTAGTGTTTGATTTCCTTACCGTGTTCGGTCACGCTTAACATCCGGGCTATCTCATAGTCCCCATGGGAGTCGTAAGTTGGTGACCAAGGTATTATCGGGAGAGGAAACGCTCTCATCTGTGAACTAATTACATCTTGATTATCGATTCGCCGGCTAAGCGTGATTGTGATGTCCCTGAGGAGCTTTAGACTGGTATATAGTGGACTTAGGTTACATTGACATGGATGGTGATTATGAGTTGGTTCAGATTAACTGGTGTGTTTTTGTTAATAGTAAGTTTGTATTTTTTTTTTTTTTGCTTTTAATTACTTCATTTTATATTATCCATTTTGTGTGAGTCCCGAATTTTTTTTAATTATATGAAAATTTAACTATGAATACTGATATTTCATGTTAAATATAATTAATACTTCACTTCACCTTAGTTTTCACGGTGATATTTTAACAGATTTTTTTTACATATAATTACTACAATTAGATAGGTAGGTACCTAGTTAATTTATTTGTGAATAAATATTTTTTGAGTTTGAGTTATACAACTTGTAACGGAAACCCCATATCTATCCAAAAGGGCTGAAGACAACATCTGGTCAGTTTCAGCTCAAAATAACTGACTCAAAGAATTGATACCAAATTATTGGTTTCATATATTTCTTGAATACCAATCATAACAAACGTGTCACAGCACTACGAGGGTCAATAACTTTCCACGTCACTTGCCAATAACACGATAATTCTTTTCGTTCTTCTTAATTTGAAAAATTCGGTCGGTATTGGAATTTGTAATAAGTTCTACACCCCTAGATTTAGGATCACAAAACCCTTGCCATATCGTTTGTTATCCAAAGAAGCCGTGCACTCGGTATGTATATACCCTTTAAATTACACGTTGTAGATGTAAACATGCCAATAATTGGTTATATGAATTACCTTATCTATGTAAAAGGCTGGTGAAGAAGCGATTTATTTGAAACTATTGAGTTCTGTAAATGATGGCATTATTAATTGTTGTTTCAAACTGAAACTGAAGTGTTATCTAAGTCTAGTCTAACAAGGCTGGCAACAGAACTTTGTGCGTTTATTAATTATAATATGAAGCATTAAAAACTTTCATTTTATATGTAAAGTTTTGAACGACGCTAATATAATTTTAACGGCAGTGAATAAAATAATTTCAATTGTACAATTTAATTTATGCTACTTGAGATAGTAATTTTATACTAGGCCTTAAATACGAACTGTTCCAAAAAGTAGAAAAAGAAAATAAAATGTGTAATAGTTGGTATTCTTGTCATGACTTTTAAGAAGATTTTTGCTAAGCTTAAGTTAATTAGCACTAAAGGCTGTTAAGTCAAAGATTCGATCATTTAGAATAAGAAGATTACAGCGTTTTAGACTAGTAGTAATAAATACCGAGAATGTTGGATAATGAACACTAAAAACAGATTTTTTACGCCACTTTTGTATGTTTTTTTTTTGGGGATGACCTTACTCTTGACCTCGGATCACGCCTGATGGTAATCGATACATGATGTTATGGAACCAAGAGCCCAGAAGATGCCTGCTCACTTTTGATTTCTTTTTACAATAACAAATATAACATACAATTGACTAACTAAGGTGTTCTCAGAAATCAAAACATACGTAATGCCATGTACGCTTATAACCATGTACATGGAATCGCACCTTCCGCTATAGAATTGAGGAAAAGCTTTCTTCCCTCCATCTCATTCGCGCAGAAGTTCCTCAAGGCTCTGTACTATCCCCCCTCATTTTCATGCTGTTCACTAGCGATATCCTCAAACATAAAAATACCCAGCTAGCCCTTTTCGCCGACGATACGGCTATACTAGATACCGGTCAGAAACCCTATGCCATCGCTCGCACTCTCCAAGTTTCTGCAAACACTCTGGGCAAATGGTTCCGGAAGTGGAGAATCGAAGTCAATCCAGACAAAAGCCAGGCGGTTCTCTTTTCCAAACCGCGGATAAACGCACACTCCACCCGTCCAATTACCATGTACGGCAAGCCGATCCCTTAGGAAAAGCAAGCCAAATACTTAGGCGTGGTCCTCGATAGATACCTCTCCTTCGCTGAGCACATAAAGCAGGCACGTTCGCGCGCCGCTTTCGCTCTAGGTAGGCTCCACTTCATCCTTGGCGCCCGCAGCAAATTATCACCCAGGTGCAAGCTGAAATATATTAACAAGATACCGCGGCCCCGGCACTTATGGGCAGCTGAAGGGACAGGGTGGCTTTTTAGTCAGTAGAAGTCTGACACTCCCTCTCGCTTAACCCAGAGCGGAAGAAGTTATTCGATGATTTTCCCACCCAGAGAAAAAAAAAGGTGCAAGCTGCGTATTTTCACCGCGGTCATCCATCCCATCATGACCTACGCCTTTGTTGTTTTCGCACACGCAAAGCCCCACCTCCTCCACAAGATGCAGACCCTCCAAAACCGATTCCTCCGTAGAGTCTCGGGCGCCCCCTTTTATGTTGAAATGAGCTTCTTCACGTAGACCTAAAGTTGCCCACCATCTAGCAGTTCATGAAACGCGTCCTCAAGCGTTTCTTTGATACTGCAATCAAACATAGAAATCCCCATGGTTACAAGCGTACATGGCATTACGTATGTTTTACCATGTACATGGTTATAAGCGTACATGGCATTACGTATGTTTTGATTTCTGAGAATATCTTAGTATGTCAATTGTATGTTATATTTGTTAATTAAAAAGAAATCAAGAGTGAGTAGGCAACTTCTGGGCTCTTTGTTTCATGACCTCATGTATCGATTGCCATTAGGCGTGATCAGAGGTCAAGGGTAGGCTCATCCCCCAAAAAAGCCAACAAAAGTGGCGTAAAAAATCTGTTTCTAGTGGTCATTATCCAACATTTTCGGTAGTACATAATCCTATTTAGTCTATTCTTCGTCATTTTCTTCATTAGTGAAGGTCATGTCTTTTATGAGTATTGCGTCGATATTACTGCTGTTTTCCACACTATATTTACTAGCATCTTTTGAAAATCTAGTCATTATTAATAAACTTCTCTCTCCAAAACTTTTGTTTCTCCGTATGTTCCACAGTGATATTTAAAATTCACTTTAAGAGTTGCGTAAGTATTTTTAATGTTGGTATAATACAGTATATTATATTTTTTATTCAGATTTTGCGTCCAAGAAAGCGTAAAGAGCGTTGCTAATACACTTTACCCGTCAATATTTTATTTATGTATCCCTCATTTCGTTTCCCAATCTTCCACTGCTCACTAAACTTCCAATCCCGGTCCTCTTTATGTACAATTAAGCGGAACAAGCGCTGGATACAGCGGTATCGATCAGAAGAAACAAACGTAGTTCACAAACAATTTGCACTTCATTTGCTGAAGAACTTGAACGTCGGTTAGAATCAAGCAAGCCTTAGTTAAATCCTTAGTTTCTATAGACTAAACCTGTTTAATCTCGTCTGTAAGTATAGATGTCTGCTTGTCTGGGTTTGTTTGATGTCTTGTTATATTTGTGTTTAAAGCCGGGGTAGACGCGGTGGAATTGTAGAATGTTCGGTAATGAAATGGATGATAGGTTTTTAAGTAGTTAAATGGGTCCAGGGACCATCTATAATACGAGACCCGATGTGGCGTCGCATAATGTTATTTCACGGCGTGGTGGGCTGTCAGTGGAGTGTCAGACTCCTACTGACAAAAACTCACCCTGTTCCTTCAACTGCCCTTACGTTCCTGGGCTGCGGTATCTTGTTAAAGCATTACCGCAACCCCGGCAGGCAAAGGCCCTGTCGGGCCCCATCAATGTGCCCCTGATGACTCTGTGAGACGCGCGGGGAACATAATTACATGACGCGCGGTCGACCCGGGCCTTGTTCTTACCGGACGGTGAGCTACCCCTGTCCCACGAGATCAGTGAGGGCTAGTACCGGTCTGAGGAATGGATGAATATAATTATCCGTATATATGTACTGCCGCAGCCTCCGGCGCATGTGTTCGAATAATATGCAGGGTCCACAGGGTAGTTTAAGCTAGTTAAAAACATTCAGGAGGATGTCCACTGAGAAAGAAAAAATGATTTTAAGTCGTTTATTATTTTTTATTGAAAGAGTGGATGTAAAAAGGGCCAAGCTTTGCACTCAAAGTTATAATTGTAAGTTTGAATGCAAAGACGCCATCACCGGGCCAATACAAAACGAATTCCTGATTATTGAAATTTATGATAATAAAACAATTATTATCAATTTTTTTTAGATAAATGTTGTCAAGAAGTAGGCAACATTTGCTTAAAAAAATGAAGAATGACCGTTTTATTGTAATATGTGATGTTACAAATAAAATAACGTACTTTTAACTTTTAGATGATAAACAGTTATAAACGACAAAGTACGAGTTGAAACGAAAATATTACTTTTAATGCGCATGAAATATAAACTCCCAGAAGCCCACAGGTAATACAAATTTTATGAAAACGAATTTCAAAAGCAATTCCAGGGAAAAGTATGAATTTTTTAATGACTTGGCATACATGCAACGTCATTAAGCATTGTTCGCGTAATTAAACCCTCACAGAATCAGGCTTCATACTTCTCTTATCAGACACCATTATCGGGTTTTCGTTGCAATTACATGGGATATACGATACTACGTTACGATACTGTGTAGATGTATGTGCAGAAGGTGAATTAGCCGGGACACACGAGGTGCTCGGACGCGTTTCTATCCATGTCAGCGGGGAGAAAATGTCTGTGCCACTTTTGTTCAAATAGGTATTTGCTGGATACATTATACAGAGTATGCAACTCTAAAGTATCAGGTGCCAGTATTATGGGTGGGTTTGTAAATTTCAAAATACTTTTAAGATGGTATTGACAAACAGTCGTAAATGTACAGACGCCAGCACATCAAGCTACAACAATCTGTCAAATTTCTTTAATAGATTTTCAATTTTATTGTTAAAGAAATTAGGTTCAAGGTTGATTGGGAAAATTTGACAGTTTCGGGTAGCTTCATGTGCTGGCGTCTGTACATACATATCATGTGATTAACACACGCTGCCAAAAAGATTTCGTATATCATCCCAAATACATATTTTGCACTAGCAGTCACGCGGAGCTTCGCTCCCGTGGATGTTATCACGATAAAAACATAATTTCCTTCTTTGACAGTCGGATAAAAAATTCAAGCTACTTTCATACCAAATTTAATCCAAATCCACCCATTGTGTACTTGTAAAGATTCCGCTTTATAATATTAGTATAAATTTTGATATTGCAAATAAAATTTCACATGATTGAGAATCCTTGAGGCTCTAGGCAATTGACATTCTGTCAGCAATAGCTTGGCGAAGAGGGAGATCAAAAATATGTATGTAACATACATATGTCAATCCCATACACATTTTTGCCGAAATATCACCATGATCATGTGTGTTTTGGTATTTATACTGTTACGCCAGTCGCTTAGCTAAGTACGTCGAGAAACTTCAACCGAAATCTAGAATGTTCGAGACACTAACGCCACCTAGCGGCGAGTGGCAGTACTGAGTATATCGAGAAAGTTCGACTGATTTCTAATACGTTCGAGACACTAAAGCCATCTATCGGCGAGTAGTAGTACTATACGTATCTCAAGTAGCTTCTGGAATATTCTTGGCAGTATAGACAGTGAGTTGATTTTACAAGAATGTTCTAGAACTCATAGACCAGGGTATAAATAGATCGCAAAGGAATCTTATTACAAGATACGAGGCGATTTAATTGGAACTCTACAATTGAATTTCAGTGTGATTTAAGTGTTAAGTGACAAGGGTTGTGGTGCGAATAACTGTGTTAATTTTTATTTTGTGTTTAATTAATTAAAGTGTTAATTTTGGGTTAATTGGCGTTAATTATTTCTATCCCGAACCCAGCTCGTAACAATACAATCGCATTCGCTGTTAGGATGACACTCTTCTAGAACCTCTATTAGCAGCTGGATGAGAGTAGTTAGTAACGAGTTAAAGGGCATGTGATTGAAAAGACCAATGACAGATGTAGACTTGTAGAAACTGGATTTTCACGATTTTTGGAGATCACCTTAACATGGCACAATATTGCGAGAAGAATTTAATTTGACTTGACTTGAATCTTATTTGTTGCAGTTACATAAGTGGGTAATTAGCTGTCAAGCAGAGTAATTATAGGATATTAAAGTCAAAGTATTATTTTCTTTTTACTGATTATAGGCTCGCATTTGACTATCATCTCGCCTGACGGTAAGCGATGATGTGGTCGAAATTGAAGCACGCTTACCTAGAAGTAACCTATTCCCTCTTGACTTAAAGATCCTTAGGTTATAGCTATCAGCCGGTGTTGCGGGAATGTTCTAATGAGATACCGCAGCCCTGGAACTTAAGGGCAGCAGAAGGAACAGGTTGTGTTTTAAGTCAGTAGAAGTTTGACACTCCCTTCCGCTCCACCCAGAGCGGAAGAAGTCATTCGATGATTTTCCCACCCAGAAGAAGAGGTTATAGCTATCAGGAAACAGACTCCGACTCTTGTATGGAACCAATGGTAAGAAGAAGATCCATATCTGCTTCTCCAAATTGGATAGCAAACAGGCATTGCTTTATTAACCTTCTACATCAACCTACCAAGTGTCACTACGTTTTATTAGCATGTAAATTTGCTCATCAATTAAGTCGCTATACGCTCGCTATATGCTCGTGTTCGCGTACATTTCATATGAATTTGCATAATGAAATTGGCCTGGCATGCACCGACCTTACGATCCACTTGCAGCCTATAGTCTGTCCGTAATATAATGCTGTATTGCTATCATTTTTATTGGCGGCAAAGGCAACTTTTATGCTGGTAATCGTTGGGGAGAGATTTATAATATTTTATCGTCGGATTTCCATGAGGTGTTATGTATGAATTTAAGGGTGGATGTTCAATGAAACTTAACATTGTTGTTACTTCAATCCAGGAACATGTTTTAACTAAACGGCAATAGCCTAATTGGCTTAGGTGTTGGCCTTGTAATCGAGAGGTCGTGGGTTCAATATATATGTATGTTTATCAGTTGTCTAGTACCCATACCACAAGCTCTGCTTAGTTTGGGACTAGTTGGCGTTGTGTGAAAAGTTGTGGAATATTATTATTATTATTTCATTTATTACATTTTACAAACATATTATTTACATTTTTAAATATTCCTATAAAAACAAAAAACATTTAAAAATATAAAAAACAGTAGCCCACCGGTATCGGGTACAGGGTCCAAACTACCGGTGGTCAGGGCTCTTGAGAGAGGAACCTCCTAACAATCCGCGCCGTGTCCAGAAGTACTGCTTTCTGGATCAAGCCCTTGATCCAGCTGCCCAACGAGAGCCTCCTAAGATGTTTGTCGAGGCTCTTGGCTATTATGCCATTGGCCGAGACGACTATCGGCACAATGATTGCTGTATCCACATCCCACATGTCGACAACCTCGCGAACCAGATCAAGATACTTAAATTGCTTATCTTTCTCGGTTTTCACGAGGTTTTCGTCATGAGGGACCGCTATATCAACAATCATTGAGCGACGCTCTAATCGGTCTATCACCACTATGTCAGGCTTATTGGCAACAATAGTCCTGTCAGTGATAATAGACCGATCCCAGTACAATGTAATATTGCCATTTTCGAGAACTGGGTCGGGCACATACCTATAGTACGGTACTTCTGATTCCACAAGATTGTATTTAAGAGCAAGTTGCTGGTGAACAATCCTGGCTACAAGGTTGTGTCTATGCAAATAGTCTCCGTTAGCCAGACGAGAACAACCGGAGATAATGTGACGAATGGATTCTCCCGGTTTGTGACATGCCCGACATGTGTCTACCGTACCATCCTTCACAATATATTTCCGATAGTTATTCGTCATCATAACTTCATCCATAATCGCACAAACAAAACCTTCGGTTTCCCCGAAGAGGTCACCAAAACGTAGCCAGGCTACGGACGCTAATGTATCTACGTCAGACCCATGAAGGGCCCGGTAATAGCGTCCGTGAAGCTCCTTGCTCTGCCATACTTCTCTGCGGTCATTAGTATCTAATACTACAGGTTTGCGCCAATTCTCGCTACCTAAGGAGAGCGGAGTGAGGCCTTTGTCCACCGCTACCACATCTCGATGCATACCCACGTCGGCTTTTAGGAAATATTCCCTAAGGCTGCATACCTCGCGGTTATGCAGGGTCTTTGCATTTAAAAAGCCACGACCCCCGTACTTCCGCGGGATATACAGCCTCATCACCGATGAACGTGGGTGATGCATCCGATTTGCAGTCAGCGTTGTGCGGACCCGCCTGTCCAAGGCGTCAAGTTCAGTCTGAGTCCATTTGAGTATGCCAAAAGAGTACATCAATACTGGCATGACCCAACCATTGAAGGCACGCACCTTGTTTCCGCCTGATAGAAGACTATTCAGTACTTTATTCAGGCGGCCAAAGAAGCGTTCCTTCAGTGATTGTTTAACAAAAGCAACATTGATGCCTAGTGCCTCTGACATACCCAAATACTTGTAGGTTTCAGTTGAGCCGAGGGATCTTAGGTGTATGGAGTCCGAGAGTTGAGTTCCCACGGATTCCATAATCTCCCCTCGCTTTACATGCATGACCGCACATTTGTCCACCCCGAATTCCATCCTGATGGCGCTACTGAAGGTTTCCGTTACCTTCAGTAGCTCCATCAGTTGCAAGTTGGTGGATGCAAAAATTTTCAAATCATCCATGTAAAGCAAGTGTGATATGACCTGACCACCTCTTCTCAACTGGTAGCCTTGCCCCGAACCCTCCAGCAGTGTACTGAGGGGGTTCAGAGCCAGACAAAACCACAGTGGGCTCAGACTGTCGCCCTGAAAAATACCTCGCTCAATCCTAATCGGTTCGCTGTTCTCCTGGCTCTGTCGACATCCTGGGTAGCAGAGGACCGTCTTCTATTGCCCCATACATGACTCAAGGAAAGTGCGTAGTATTGGGTTTATTTTATACAACTCCAACACCTTCATGAGCCATGTATGTGGAACCGAGTCATAGGCCTTCTTATAATCTATCCAGCATGTTGACAGATTCCTTCGGGAACGACGAACCTGTTGGTTAATGGCAATATCGATGAGGAGAAGCTCCTTAGTACCGCGGGACCCGTTCCTACATCCACTCTGAGAAGCAGACATGATTGAATTGGTATCGATGTGGTTATTAATTTTGGCTCTCAAAATGGATGTAAGAACTTTATAGACCGTCGGTAAGCACGTGATCGGTCTATAATTTTTAGGTTCCGCAGTACTGCCTGATTTATGGAGCAGGTGGGTTATTCCTGTAGTTAGGAATTGAGGCAGCGATCCTAACTCTAAGGCAGGCTGGAACTGAGCGGCCAAGCGAGCGTGCGAGCTTTGGAAACATTTTATCCAGAAATTGTGCAGCCCGTCCGGCCCTGGAGATTTCCAGTTGGATAACGGACGGACTGCACGGGTTACATCTTGGGGGCTGATCGTAATTGCCCCCATTTCTGGTATAAGGTCGCACGTGCGCTTGATCTCACTCATCCAGTCACCCTCGGTGTGGCTGACAGGCACCGACCAGATGCTGCGCCAGAACGAGCACATGGCGTCATCATCCGGTAGGCACGTATCAGTCACACCTTGGTCAGGTCGCTCCCAGGCCCTATAAACCCACCTTTCATTGCTTTGGAATGTGCGATTCTGAGTGTATCGCTCCACCCGCCGCTTATATCGACGAATTCGATTTGCCCATGCATAGACTTTCTGCTTCAGGAAGTTGATACGCTCTGTGACGCGGGTCAGATAATCCCGAGAACTGATATCAGTCCCCGCGAACGCCCGCCTCACAAAGCGCATCACTCTGGGACGAGTGTTGCCCTGCCTGAAGCTGATAAGTTTACCAATGAGTGCTCTAGCCCCAGCGATACGACGTTCGATCCTGCACTGCCAAGCTGGTACCGCCGGTCGAATAGTTCTGTCAGTCTTTGGGAACTTGACATGAGCTACCCGACATGCTGCTACAGCTGCACAGTACAGGACCGAATGGGTATCGGTGAGGTCTTCACTATTATCAAAATAATTTAACAGTAGTGAATCTAGAGCACACACTAGCGCCCTATTTTTCTTATGCATGGGTAAACGGGGTAGACGAGGTCTAAGCTCAGGCGGTGTGAAGCGATACTCCCGTAATGCGTCTTCCAAAGCACTCCTCAATTGTTCACTGCACTGGGTACTCACGGTTATAGCCTCGTCATCATCATGATCACTGACGTGGTCGGGTCGCGGTGAGATACTGGGTTGTAGTTGCACCGCGGCCAGTGGTGAAGCAGATGAGACACGGCTGCACCGTGATTCGAGGCGTAGTCTATCAAGTACGGTGTCATCCAACATACGGTTACGCTGGATGACCCGCACCTGATCCGATAGTCTTTGGGCCGAAACGTTGACAGCTGGTTCAAGTACCTGAAACAGAGAGAGCATCCGACCACGGTACGCAGTCAGGTTAGTTCCCCCCTCTGTAGCCCCAAAGTATGAGCGCATGACATTTTCATTGATGGAATGTGTCCATCGCATGCGCTGCACACTTCCACCGGCAGCGGGGACCCCATTGGAGGCCGGAGGGCCTCGAAGTCCTAAGCCGACCGGAGGGCGGCCTCTTCCTTGCCGACGCGCAGGTGGTGGTGTCGTCGGCGGCGAGAAGTATTCGTCGCTCGAGCTCGACGCTACTGCAGCGGCCGGAGTCTCTTCACTCACGGCTGGAGCAGGTCCCGGCAGCTGCGAGGCGGAGCTGAGCGACGATTCCGCAGGTGTTGGGCGTGTGGATAGTTGTAATTGTGCCCGGCTTCTTGTCAACATTTTAAATCAATCTGTTATAATATTATTGTGTTCTGTCCAAGATGGTGCTACTTCATATTTGTTGCTTTCTTGTTCCTTTTTTTACGGTTTTTAATTTGCAGTAAGTACATCTTTTGTGATGGTTTGCACAATAAAATATTATTTAAAAAATCGGGATGAAAATTTCTGACAGCCTGTTGACAGCCGGGCCACAGATTTTATTATTATTATTATTATCCATTACATTATTGCTGTGAACTTGCTGTGAACCCACTCCAGACAGAGGCTTATTTAGCTTAATTTAATCTGACATTACATCTATCCAGTGCTTCTTTAATCTCACTTTACTTTGAAAATATGGAAAAATTGGCCAAGTGCGAGTCAGACTCGCCCATGAAGGGTTCCGTGGTAACTATAATAATATAACATAATATGTATATTTATTAGACGAATAAAAAAACCTTAAAAATTTCTTAAAACTAGCTTATTTACATTTTTACAACTACGCTAAATAACTTTGTTTTTCATAGTGTTTGTATGAATTACAAAGTTATATTTGCGGTTTTAGAAAATATGCTGTATCTCAAAAACTGCTAACCCAATTTCGTTCAAAGATTACATTAAGATCTACAGACATATATTTTTCACTCCATTATTATAGAAGTTAGAGGGGGGGGGACACACATTTTACCACTTTGGAAGCTTATATCTTTTAAACGATTAACTTTATGAAAAAGTGGTTTTAGAAACCCTTATATCATTTTTAAAGACCTGTCTATAAATACCACACACGCGTAGGTTTCATGAAAAAAATAAATATTTTCAGTTCTAGTTCCATGTATGGGGACCCCCCTTTATTTTAAATATGTTTTAATTTTTTTCTTAAAATCGGAAAGCGGTTTACAGAATACATCTACCTACTAAGTTTCACATGTATAGTCTTAATAGTTTTGGAATAAAATTACTGTGACATACGGACGGACGGACAGACAGACAGACAGACAGACAGTCAGACGGACAGACATATCGAAACTATAAGGGTTCCGTTTTTTGCCATTCGGCTACGGAACCCTAAAAAGTGTATGATACCACACAGCAATAAGTAGTCCTAACCTGACAACTAAGATTTAACTCAAAAGCTTAACATAAAATAAAAGTGATGGTTATAAACATTGAACCCTTTAAATTGGAGGTAAGGGACCACCCTATACACATATCTCAATGAAGAAACTGATGGTAGCCCTATCATTATCCTTTAAGGATAAATACCGAGGAAGGGAATTAAAGAAGGGAAATTCGATGGAGTTAATTAAAGGGATAGCTCTGTTTGTTTAATTGAGAGGGGGAAAACCTTTGGTGGGCTTTGAATAGGAACGATTTCCTGAATGGTAGAGAGATGATCATTATAATTTATTTTTATTATAAGCTGTGACTGCGACTTTGTACGCGTAGGAGGTTTTCCCAGTGTAAATCCCGATTCCGTAGGAATTATGAAATAAAAAGTAGCCTGCTAAAAAGCTTATGTTGTTCTATAACCACCTCTATCTCCCAGTTATAGTCCCATTAAAACCAGTTCAGCCGTTTCTGAAATTAGCCCGGCAAAACAGAAATACAGGCAGAAAATAGATAGATATATAGATAGAATATACTTTATTGTACACCAATAATTGAATCACACTTAGTAACAATATTGTAAATAAAATTGGTTGGTTGGTGGAAAATAGTTTGTATGTATTTGAGTATCGATCGTGTAAATAATACTCAAGCACAAGCAACCTTTTTTATTTAGTTTGTTGCAAAAGAGCAATTGGGAAAACACTGTTATTTAGGAATCACAAACAGACACTTTAATTTTATTTATATGTGGGTATAGATTACGTAAAAAATGTATCTTGTGTTGGTTGAGTTATGTTCTGTATGGCGAGATATTGTTATCGCGACACGAGTCCTGAATGTGTCACAAGAACGTGGGGATTGGAACAAGAAAAGGGAGGCCTATACGACATTGGCGGGTGGAGTCTGATTGTGGGTGAAGAGGGCAATAACTTAGATACATCTATTCATATAAATTGATTTGAAGTGTCTGTCTGTCTTTGATTTTAAAATATCTGTGTTTCTCATGTGCTTATTATTATCTTATGAGTGGATCCACTCACACGGACCGATATTTGCGTGCTGATTCCCACCACCATCCAAGACATCTTAACTCTGTAGTGACTTCGCTTACCAACCGCACATATGATTTATGTGACGAGGATCATTTACATGATGAGCTAACACATGTTCAGAAGGTGCTACAGAGGAATGGATATGCAGTGAATATCGCACAGCGTAGGCAAAAACTTAGTTCTAGACACCGGAAGTGCGAGGTTGAGAGGCAGCCAGCATCCTTGAAGTACGTAAAAGGAGTGACAGATAAGGTTGCAAACATTCTACGGAAATATGCCGTAAAAACTATCTTCACTCCGTTCAAGAAAGTCTCTCAGATGCTGCGTTCACCGAAGGACAACTTCCCTCTGGAAAAACCCGGTGTCTATAAAGTGGACTGCAGCTGTGGAAAGTCGTACATCGGTCAGACAAAACGTACTGTAGCTTGCAGAATCTCGGAACACATTAGGGCGGTGAAAAATAATGATGTTCAAAAATCGGCAATAGCACAACATCTTTTAAACGCAGGATCGAACCATTGGATTGAGTTACATAATCAAGTCTCCTCAACCTCAAGTCATCTCGACAGAACGCCACTATATACCAAGACTGGTAAGGGTAGCGATTGAGATTACCAAATACGACAATTTCAATCGGGAGGATGGTTTTCAACTGTCGAGGGCCTGGAATCCAGTGGTTCAAATGTGTAAGAACCGAAAAAGTTCCGTAGAAGGTTCGCGAGTCGACGCGGTGAGTTTTGTGTGTCGGGAACAGAATCGAGTGTTTAGTGATACATGTGACAGTGGTAGCGGTGTCGCTAACAGAAAACGAACGAGAAAGAGGGTAGACCGATTTGTCTGCTCATAAACTTCCACCCGCAATTACTTCAGTTCATCCGTGATCATGGCGCATGCAACAGTGCCGAAATATCGGAAACTCAAAACAATAAATACACATGGTAAATATCCCGTTTTAAGTTGTAATGATACTGTTAGTGACCATGTTAGCTTAAAAACTTATATCTTATTTACATGATACTAAAAAACTTTTTTTTAATTATCTGTCTGTCTGTCTACTGTTGAACCTTGGTTCAACCTATTTTAATGAGACTTTCGCTAGAGAGGAGATTATAGGGCTGTATAAAATCTACTTTTCGTCTCGCATGTCCCATTTCCCACGTGTAGAGAAGGCGGGATGAAAACTCCCATGCCAACAAATCTAGTCCTCAATATTCACACTGAATAATTCGGCCAAGTGCGAGTCGTACTCGCCCATGAAGGGTAGTAGCAACGTAAAATAACTTTATATTTCATACATGAAATATAAAGTTTATGAAAATGTGCTATATTTCAAAAACTGATACCTCATTCAAATCAATTTCTTAGGTAAGTCGTTCGCAGCTCAAGCAGTACGAGTGTGGAATACTCATCCCGTGTCAGTAAGACAAGCATAAACCCTTCCTTCTTTCAAAAACATGGTAAAAGATCTATATCTCTCTCTTTAATTTGTTACTATTTGTTATATAACTCAGCTTTGTTCTTTTTATATATACATTTATATGTATATGTGTATTGAGTATGTAGGTTATTACTTATTTATTGTATATAAATGAATAGTACACCATGGACTATCCGCGTATTTATTTTCTCCTGCTGTGTCAAATCCATCCAAAGGTTGTCTGTAAAAGATTGCTTTTAGCTATAAGACCGCCCATTGTAACACCCTTTGTAGTTTTTAGGGTTCCGTAGCCGAATGGCAAAAAACGGAACCCTTATAGTTTCGATATGTCTGTCCGTCTGTCTGTCTGTCCGTCCGTCCGTATGTCACAGCCATTTTATTCCAAAACTATTAAGACTATACATGTGAAACTTAGTAGGTAGATGTATTCTGTGAACCGCTTTCCGATTTTAAGAAAAAAATTAAAAAATATTTAAAATAAAGGGGGGTCCCCGTACATGGAACTAGAACTGAAAATATTTTTTTTCATGAGACCTATGCGTGTGTGGTATTTATAGACAGGTCTTTAAAAATGATGTAAGGGTTTCTAAAACCTCTTTTTTATAAAATCAATCGTTTAAAAGATATAAGCTTCCAAAGTGGTAAAATGTGTCCCCCCTGTAACTTTTATAATAATGGAGTGAAAAATCTAAAAAAATCTGTAGATCTTAATGTAAACTTTCAACCAAAATTGGTTTAAACGAAATCGGGTCAGCAGTTTTTGAGATACAGCATATTTTCTAAAACCGAAAATATAACTTTGTAATTCATACAAACACTATGAAAAACAAAGTTATTTGGCGTAGTTGTAAAAAAATGTAAATAAGCTAAATTTACGTTTGTAAGGTTTTTTTTTGTCAAATAAATATACATATTATATTATAATAATTACTTCGGAACCCTTCATGGGCGAGTCTGACTCGCACTTGGCCAATTTTTTAAGTCCTTATTTAATTCTGTTATGGTGTACAATAAAGAGTATATCTATCTATCCATCTATCAAGTTTCCTTAGGAACCCTAAAAAAAGGCGGATTTATGTGCCTGAATGACAAAAAATTTAAGTAGGCTAGGTTATTTATTAGCTATTTAATTTTTTAGTGATTGTACGCATTGTTGAGACTCCGAGCTAGAGATGTAAATTGAAAAACAACAAAATGTTTTTTTTTTTCACAATCTTGAAAAAAAAACATGAAAAAAATCTTGGCACCGTTGTTTTTTTCTACATTTGGTTTTTTTTCAGAACAAGTGAAACTCTATAACTAAAGTGGAATAAGACACTAAATTTGATTGTTTTGTTTTTAATCAAGTCAAATAATGTTTAAATCAGTGGGTAACTATTATTATGAACTTAAAAAATACTTAATGTGTTACAATCATCTGTATCAGTATCAGTAGCTACGGCTACGCTTCAAATAATGTTAATGTTCTCATGTTCTGTGTCTGTATTTGTTTCATCTGATTCTGAATCAACGACTATACTATCAGGGACTCTGTTACATTCTGCTTGTGTTAATATTGTTGATGATTGTACTGATTGCACAATTTACACTATTTTCCTAGCTCTGTCATTTGTCAGTCTATTACGTTTCTTGGTATGAATGTCGCTGTACGTACTAAATGTTTCTGCAGTCTGCGCGCAAATCAACCAAAACATAAACCAAACGAGGATTAGGGAAATCTCCGTCCGTAAATGTAGTTTACACTTGGTGTTGCCAATTATGTTAAGACATGTATTATTTAACAAAAAACAAATGGTATTATCTTATTGAACAAAAAAAAAATAATATCAACTCACATACGACAACCGCCTAACCATATTTTTATTTTCCTACTCATGAAAAAAACCTACTCCAGAAAAAAACTGTTTCTGTTCATGTTTTTTTTAAACGTTTTTTTTTCATCTCAGAAAATAATCCGGTTTTTTACAACTCTACTCTGAGCTAAGATACTCGTTCGAGAAGTCTCTAGTTATTTTATGAAAAAGTAAGAATAACCAAGACTGCATATTCTTATATCAATTCTATAAGTACCAAACAATAGAACATACTCTTTATTTTATATATTAAGTTGAATGGTAATAGCCACGGAATAGATGAATAAGGTTGGTATGGTAATGTGGGCGTGGCGAGCGCGCCACATGTATGATTCAAAAATCATAGCTCGACCGATTAATTCATTCACCGCGTTTACTGCGCTTTTGACTACTTCGGAATACAAAGCTCTGCTTTTAAATGCCGTGTTGTGCAATTATAACCTGTAAAACAAAAAGTCAGACAGCAAGAATAGAGCGAGGAGGTATATATTTCTATCGGAAAGTCAAAAATAATATTTAATTACAATTTTATTTGTAAAAAACATAAAAATATTCTGATCACTATGAAATTCTAAAAATTAACAACATTATTGCAACAAGTTACAAAAAATATACATTGCCCGATGTGTACTCGCTTAATCAACGCAATGACTAAGGCCGCTTACATGCGTCGCGTCCTCAACACTTCAATCATTGACGTTTTGTCCTTTGCCCTGATTGGCCGTGGTGCACGGCGCATGTTTATCGACAGTGAGTTACAACCAGTAGTAAGCTCTCGGTTTAAGTGTGTGTAATTTATTTGTGTGCGTAATTCGCATATGTATCGGGCCTCTTGCTTGTATTGGAGCTAAAGAGTGGGAGACAAGCGGCGACAAGTGTTCACATACAAATAAGGAACTATTTCCTTTCTAACCTCTTTTATCTGGTAATAGCACTAAAACAAGGAAGATAATAACATTCTTTACTCTGGAGATGGAAAGCCTCATCGAGCGAAGGGGTTTGTCTGTGCCTGACTAGAACAGCCCCGTGTTCTGTCGCTAACTTGCGGGGGCTGTGGGTTAAATTTAAATTAGGCACGAGCTTTCTCGACACATGGTTGCACGTCATCTACAAGATGACTCCTTCTACGGGAATGTTCCAACGAGATACCACAGCCCCGGGACTTAAGGGCAGCTGAAGGAATAGGGTGAGTTTTTAGTCAGTAGAAGTCTGACACACCCTTCCGCTTCACCCAGAGCGGGAGAATTCAGTCGATGTTATATTTTCCATCAGCTTAATATTTTGTAATTCAACTCAAAATTCTGAAATTCAACGACCCACAGAAACAAAAACATTCAATTGTCAAAAATAATTTTAATATTCATATTTGAGTCGTTATCGGTACGTCGCAGCGGGTATTGTATCCCAGCGATTACGTATTGTCAACTATCATAACACGTTTTATTTGCACAATACAATGGTTTATGCAAATGTACTGTGGTTGCAACCGACAACCAGATGCTGCTTCTATAGGTAGATTACTCCTTTTATTGACTGTGCGTTATAAATGGTTTTCTCTTGTGATTACGCTTTATTGTATAAATAAATTACTACTCATTTTCCCTGCCAATATTCAAAAGTCGCGTAGTCTTTGTGTGATTATTAAACTATTTTTTCTACACTTGCGTCCATACAAACAGGTAAATTACACAACTATTCTGTTTTAAGCTTCCTAATAGAAACCCGTATCCTGTTCCGACGTGCGAGACGTGGTGGAAGTTTTTAGAACGATTAAAACTTGTACTTACGAGTCACACGTTACATCGTCTAAAGTTATTATAAGATGCTTGTAGGAAGCTTAGGCGCTACCGTGCATTTTTGGTAGTGTGTTAACAGAATATGAAGTTAGTACGTGAATACGATGTAGCTGTATGATGGAAGGTAAGTTTATAAATCTAGTCAAAACAAGAACAAATAATTCTTATTAATCTATACTAATATTATAAAGAGATAAAATATGTGAGCTAATATGCAAATTCACTCACAAACACCAAGACTTTTACACTGAACGAGAAGAAATACAAACAAGATACATACTCCGACACAAAACACGACTCAACCTACCATCATCCCGCTTAAAAATATGTTCAACAAATCCTTTGGTTATGTCAATAAAAATATACAATATTATGTTAACCGAATTAATAAGAAAAGAAAAAAAAACACCATTTATTCAGAAACAAGTTATATAAGTTATTATTGAGCAAATGGTACTAGTGTCAACGAATATTTAAAAGATAAATCCTTGAAACTCGAAAAATAATGATAAAGTAAGTAATAATGTCTATGTTTTTAAAATAAGTTAGATTATAAGATACTTAAATGATAAGTCCTCTCCACATATCTTACTTTTGCTGTGCCCGACAGGGTCAACGATTGTCTCCAAAAAAGTTGTTTAGTTTTGTATTTTCGTTATTGGCACCGACTTCTGAAATTAAAGTTATTTTTCACTCTGCAGTGTTTTTTGGAAGTCGGTTTAATTATTTGCTAAAAAGTTTTTATTTCACTCTTTTTAGTTGGTCGATTTATAATTTACCTAGTTACAAAAGCCTAAATCTCAACTACGTATAACCTTTTACAAAATATTGCTTTTCCCAATGCTGGGCCGTTAATTGTCGAGGAGTTTTCCTGGTACTTCACCATCAGCTTCATTTCACCATATGAATTGTGACGAGCATATTGTGCTTAATAACCATATTCAAGTTATCTAAGCGGAACCTATGACATACTTATTATTCCTACTTATATATTGAGTAGTTCCAGTGGCCATCTGTGGTCTTCATCATCAGGTCCACTTCAAAAATGGTGCTTTTCGAATGCAACTACACAAGTTACTATAAAAAAAATACTCAAATCACTATAGGTGTGCCTATAATATTTGAAGAGTTCCCTCGATTTCTCCAGGATCCCATCGTCAGATCCTGACTTGGTGACAATGGGATTATTGGATTTATTATATGGGGTAATTTCGAAGTATACCCTTTCAGACAAAAAAAGAATTTTCCAAATCGGTTCAGCCGTCTTCGAGTAATCGGTGATCATACATTAAAAATATATATACAACGTGTAATTTAAAGGGTATATATGTTACCGGCCAAACCCGATTTCAGGACAAACTAGTTTTGCCTAGGCTAAACTAGTTCTTCCTATATGCGATAGGATTAACTAGTATAGCCTAGTCCAAACTAATTTGTCCTAAGTCCGATCGGATAAACCAGTTTAGCCTAGGCCAAACTAGTTGATCCTGATATAAATACGCACACTCTAGGATAAACTAGTACGGCCTAGTCTAAACCAATTTAGTAGAGTCGAAAGTAACTGAGCAAACATGTCAGGACTGTTCCACAAACAGATGCCAGTGCAAGAAGGCAATGATACTCTGCAATTATTCTAAGTGCCACCAAAGCACACCATGTAAAAATAAATAACAATTTTAATAATGGAGATATGATTATTGCCATTATTAAAAAAACACTCATTATTTGTTATAGTATGATTGTTTGTATTACCAATTATCCATAACTTTTAACGACGAATCATTGTTTTAATAAAAATGATTATTTTTCCAATTACGGAGTATTTTATTCAGTTTATCTATTTATTTTGACTTTCTAGATATACTATAATTTTTAGACTAGGCCATACTAGTTTATCCTAGACTGTGTAATGTTTCCTTTTTATAAGGCTTTGATACTTACGTTATAACATCATTATTAGCTTAGAATTTCCTAATATGCTGACATTAAGCTATTTTTTCTAATATTTTGTTTGTTTACGTTTCTGTAAAGTCATTAGTGACAGAACTAGTTTTTCTTTTTAGTTCATTGCTGGAGCTAGGTTAGGTCGCATAGATAACTGATATTGTAGGTACCTCGTGATAAATTACATTTATTTCTCTTTTCGTTCTAGAACCTCATTCAAATGCTTAAAACTCGATTTAGCTAGAGAGATGACGAGGGAGCGGGAGTCTACGCCTAGAGCTCAAACAGAGAAGAAGTCTGGAAGAATACTAATAATAATCATCGGAGTGAGATGGTCATCTTTTAATATATGATCCGTGGCCCGGACCTCCAGACATGCTGACATCCTCCGGGTTTTCCATCATCACCATCGACTGCTGCATCGACGAAGCTTGACTTTTCCTCCGTCCCACTACTACGGCCAGAGGGAAGGAAGACGAGGCCAGACGTTCTTCGAGCTCTACTGCCGAAAGAGGACACCTCTACGTGACCTCTTCGTTTTACTTGAACCATCAGCCCGCCAGCCGTCCTGCAGCCACCTCTACGTGACCTCTTCGTTTTACTATAATCATCCGCTCCGTTTAACATCAACTCGCAATCTCCGTCATCTCCAGTGCTCTTAGGGTTCCGTGTCTCCAGCAATTTTATTTATAATTATTTCTTTTATGAATCCTGTTCATTTTTTTTTCACTTTGATTTCTTTCCCTGGTTATATTCCCTATTAAAATGTGCTTCCTCCTAATTAGTTATTGCAACCTTACATTTCCCTGTCTACCCAGGGAAATCGTAATGGTACAACTGTGCGTATTTATATCAGGATCAACTAGTTTGGCCTAGGCTAAACTGGTTTATCCTATCGGGCTTAGGACAAATTAGTTTGGACTAGGCTAAACTGGTTTATCCTATCGGGCTTAGGACAAATTAGTTTGGACTAGGCTATACTAGTTAATCCTATCGCGTATAGGAAGAACTAGTTTAGCCTAGGCAAAACTAGTTTGTCCTGAAATCGGGTTTGGCCGGTTACATATACATACCAAGTGCACGGCTTCTTTGGGTGATAATAAACGATATGGCAAGGGTTTTCTAATCCTATGTGTGCATGGTGTGTACATGTGTGGAGCATATTAGAAATTTCAATATATTGATACCAGAGACCGAATTTTTCAAATTAAGAAGAACGAAGAGAATTATCGTTTTATTGGCGATGTGGAAAGTGATGACCCTCATATTGCTGTGACACGTTTGTTATTACTGGTATTCAAGAAACATATGAAATGATATGGGGTTTCCGTTAAACCCCATATCTTTCCAAAAGGACTGAAGACAATATCTGGTATGGAGTCTCTATGCAAAGTTTCAGCTCAAAATAAGTGACTCAAAGAATTGATACGAAATTATCGGTTTCATATGTTTCTTGAAAATCAATAATAACAAACGTGTGACAGCACTACGAGGGTCAATAACTTTCCACGTCACTTGCCTATAACACGATAATTCTGATAATAAAATAAGAGCATATCAGACATGTCTATGATACCTTTATATACGCAGGAAAGAAGCAAACAGTGTCTAAAATATAATTTAAATAAAACGAAATTAAAACGTAGAATTATATTATTGTTTTCAAACAGATTCATTAAACATCCTAAGATCGCTAGCCATGGATATAAAAAATACACTAATACAGAGTTATCGCTTTATACGCGGTTTCATTAATTCGGAGTAGAATTCTATTTCTTGTAATGTAATCAAAGACATGTCCTTAAATAAAATTATCAGGATAAAATTTCATTAATTGAACAAGATTTATAATTGAAAAGTATTTATTATTAAATAATAATCTTCTAAGCATCTAAGCAGTAGGTACTTGTAGTGTCATTGAACTAGAAACTAAACATTAAAAATGACAGTGGTCTACGATTAATAATTAATAAAAAAAAATCAGCTTAATTATCCATCCATGTAATTGGTAATATTTAATAATAATTACAGCTTTATTCATACTGATTGATCTTAATACTGTTCACCTGATAGTAAGTGTATATTAGTGTCACAGAATATGCCAGTTCACACTTGCCTTTGCTCTTTACCCGCCGAGTTACACGTGGCAGGGATTACAGAAACCGGCAGAGAGAACCTTGGCTGTGCGCACAGTAAATGTACAGGAGAAGTGCTTAGTACGACAAGATGGTATATCGACCTAGTGCGGATGGGACCCTGCAGTACGTCTGGTAGACTGGGATGAAGGGATTAGGTTGTGGAGCTCCTGTGCACTCTCCAAAGTACAGCCTGTATAAGATCGACAAGCAAGCAACGTTTCGCTGATGAGCCAGGCTGTGAAGCTTGCCTGCCAGAACCTCGTCATCTATGAGCCTTTTAGCTCTGCGTTCGATTGAGTCAAGTGCAGCTAGCTGATATTTTGCTGAGTCATCCCAGAAGTGACTGCAATACTCCATACAGGAACGGATCTGTGCTTTATTCAAATTCGAAAGCTGTCCATGTATGAAGTATTGCCTCTCTTTGTGTAGGATTCTCAGCTTTTTGGCTGCAGTCTGAGACTGAAGACTCAATGGTTGAGCTGAAGTTGAGGTCAAACGTTTAACTCCATGCCCAAGAGCTCGAGGCAGTCGGTAACTCGTACAGATGCACCTCTAAAAGTACCTTTCACCGCTAAAAAGATCCAATTTGAATGGGGGTACTATTAAAATTGGATCTTTTTAGCGGTGAAAGTCAAGCCTGTATGTTGAATTTAACCAGATTGTCATCGCCCCGTTGAAAATCAAGATTTAAGGTCAAATTCATTCGCTCTACCATGACCTTTCTAAGAGTGGTTATTTCGTCTCTGCCAGCTCTAGCACTGGATAAGTATCTCTCTGAGACTGTGCTGTCATCCGCGTACCAGCTCCCAGCTGAAGCAGGTCATTGGTGTCAAGCAGAAATAGAGTCGCAGGGAGATCCTGACAAACATCGGCATTAATTGCCATAAGATTCGATAAGCAGCCATCGATGACCACTCAGTTCGGACGGTCACTCAAAAAGTTACAAATAAGCATAAATCAGCAGGGACACTTAATCCAGGAAGCTTGCTCAGCAGACTAGCGTGCCAGACCCTGTCAAAGGCCTTTGGCCTTTATTGCCACAGTTCAGTTTTCGATACGCAGACCATGCATGAACTTGGCGATAGTATATTAGCGGATGTATGGTTCTGATCGACGTTAGAAACTTGCAATGGCCAATCATTAGAAACTTCCAAAGGTTCATCTATGAAAAGACAATGCAATGGAACTTCTAGATCCATTGAGATATCTTTTTTGGTAGCTACACTAAAAAGTAAAAAAAAATTGATGTTTAATAAACAGTAGTAAAAGTAAATGAATACAAAACCATAAATAAATTTAATAGTCACACGTATATACAAACATGTAAGACATAACTTCATATATTTCTATATATAATATAATATAATAAGTATATATATATATAACAATAAAAACTGTTGTTGTATATGCGCGTTCGCATCGGGTGGCGCGCATTTTAATGCACCGTACAAAACGATATGTATAGTTATCCGCATCTACCACACTTATTCGTTGTAATCTTGTTCTCTTGTACGATATGTAAATCAAGTTAAACACATAATATTGAGAAAAAACATCTTACATAGGTATGTGCTTATAGAGAATCTAAAGCCAATGAGCAATTAAAAAAAAAAAGCCAATTTCGACATGTCTTTTTGTACGTACGTCGATTTATTTTACTGGATAATAAAAGGAATACCAGTGTATGTTTATAGGTGTGAAGTTACTATTCTAATATTTTAAATGTGAAAGTTTAGATGGATTTTAGTTACTTGATTACCTTAAAATGTCACAACGGAACAATATGATTTTAACGCAATAGAAAGTTAAATTAGACTAAGAACAGTGGTAGCACAGTAGTTACAGGCACAACTTACGAGTTGTAGGTCGTAGATTTGAACCCCGGTAAGGTCATTAGTTTATGTAATTTTCATCATCATCACTACTGCTCCCACGCAATGCTATGTTCGAATGCTTTCTACCATATTGTAGTTTGGAGTGGCAATAATGTTGTACAGACCAATTATCTGTTGCTGCTAATTTATACCAGTTTTCACTTCATCGCGGATTCTGAATTCAAAAAGTACTTACATAATTATATCGAAAATTTTTAATACAGAGTTTTCGAATTTAGAGATGTAGAGTATGTTTTTTTTGGAAAATGACTGTTTTTTTCAAGTAACTCAAACCTTTTTAACGCGCTTTGATTAGGTCGAGCTGTAACAATACACTAATTATGTAATAAAATCTAAGAATCTGAATTACACACTCTTCTGATTGTTGTGTCATCATGAAACTTGGCAATTATATGTAGATTAAGGTGACAATACAATATTATGATGATCGAATTGGAAAGTGGCTGATGGAATCTTGGATTGCCTAATAGTAAATATATCGAGGTCGGGCACATTTTTTAGGTTTTTAGTGCAGTAAATAAAAGCGTGTTTTTTAAACTACTAATTTATTTTCTTTAACATGTGTACGTAATTTACTTGTGATTGAGCAAAATAAACCACTTTTACTCATGTAAGTTGTACATAAATACCATTCCAATGGTATTTATGTACAATTTATACCGAGTACAAGCACAAGTCCCCATGATTAAGGTAGGTTCATGGGACTCTTGCGGTCTGTTATCTTTTCATTACGACACTAGTCCTAAGTAAACCAAGCCTTACAAGATAACTTTAGATTAAATAACATCCCTTTGAAGGATGTCGGTGTTGTCGAACGTTGTATGAAAATATCAAAGTTATTAATTATACACTTTTAATAATGATTTAAACCAATTTTATTTAAGCTCAGTCATAGAGAGAAGTGGAAGAAATAAAACTGTAGAGAGAGAAGTTCTTGTCCGTTGATTTTTCTTTATTAACCTTCATACCAACCAACCACATTATATTTATATATATACAGGGTTAAATGTAAAACACTGAAAACCTCTCAGGACTATGTTACTAACATCATAATCAACAACTTTTGTTCTATGACTTTTAAGAATTCGTCAAATTTTAGTTTACCAGATTTTCATACAAAAATAAAAATATTTAAATTGAACGCCCTAAATGTTACGAACTCTATGCGAAGCAAAAGAAAACAATTTATACTATCGCTTTCTTTTGCTTTGCATAGACGCTAAATGCGTTTAGGGCGTTCAATTTAAATATTTTTATTTTTATATGAAAATCTGGTGAACTAAAATACGACTAAGTTTTAAAAGTCATAGAACAAAAGTTGTTGATTATGAGGTTAGTAACATAGTCATGAGAGGTTTTGGTGTTTTACAATTAACCCTGTATATTTAACGGGCCTGTTGGTATAAGGTCGTGGGTTCGATTCCCACCCAGGACAAATGTTTGTGTGATGAGCACGATCATTTGTTCTTTGTCTGGGTGTAATTTATCTATAACATGTATGTATTTAAAAATATATATGTATGTTTATCAGTTGTCTAGTACTCATATACTATACCACAAGCTCTGCTTAGTTTGGGACTAGATGGCGTTGTGTGAAAGTTGTGGAATATTATTATATTATATATTATCATTTCAGACTTCCATAGTCAGCAAGGAAATATAGTTTCGCCATGTCCGTCTGCCCGTCCGTCTGTCCGCGGCTTGGCTCCAAAACTGAACGAAATTTAACGAAATTGAACGCCGAAATTTGGCATGGATATACATATTAATCACACCGACAAAGTGTTAAAATAAAATCATAAACAAAAAATATTTTTGGGGTACTCCCCTACACGTAGAGGGGATGGTTTTTTATCTCGTCTATTCCATAGTGTGGGGTATCGTTGGATAGCTCGTTTAAAATAATAGGAGTGTGGAAATACCAATTTTAGATTCAGTGATTCGATTTACGAAATATTGAGCTTTAAATTGCTAATTTTCATTAGAGTCAAGTTTTCCCCCTAACAACTAAGTGGTTGTACATAATTATATAATTGGCTTATATAGAAATTTACCATATAAACCAACTATAAAATAATGTTGTTAGTATGTACGTAGCACATCATCCAAGAATATTACTAATAAATTACATTTCAATTTAAATTACCTACATTAGGTACGTTATATACACCAAATTTGAAATCTATACATACGAGTATAATAAGATAGTTAAAAAAGTGTGTCTGTACATTTAAATTTTATACAAAAATAATAATTAATGTGGGTTAAGAAACAGTAACATGGCAAAAAAGTCTGTCTGTTTGTACACGCTAATCTCCGGACCTACTGAATGGATTTTAATGAAATTTAGTATGTAGATAGTTGATATCCTGGAATAACACTTAGGCTACTTTTGTCCGAGAATTCCCAAGGGATCGGGATTTACGCGGGAAATCCTCCCACGCGAACGAAGTGCAGGCAGCAGCTAGTAATATTATAAATGCGAAAGTTTGTGAAAATGATATATGTATATTTGTTGCTCTTTCACGCAAAAACTACTGAACGTATCTGAATGAAAAGGAATACAACATAGGCTACTTTTTATCCCGGAATGCCATGGGATCAGGATTTACGCGGGAAAAACCTCCCACGCGAACGAAGTTGCGGGCAAAAGCTAGTTTTTAATAAAACATGCGATGTTAACACTTTGCCAGCGGATCACGAATAAGATACGTGCGGGCGGTTTTAACCTCACTCGCGCGTCACGAATAGGATATGTGATGCATTTTCTTACTGTTCATAAATCACGTTAAAGTAAAATTATTATATTTCATTGTTTTATTTTTTTTTTAATACAAAATATAATAAGGCAGTAACATAATAATAAAAAACTCAAACAGATATCTATTATAGTTTACATTCTATGACCATTTGAAATATGCCAAAATTGGCCCGCGTACGGCGGGATCCGCGTGTGTAATCACTTCGCTGGGAAAGTGTTAATTTTGATTTAAAAATATATATTTTAACGTGTGCTATGTAAGTATTGCTTAATATTTACTTAAATTCTGAATCAGAAATAATCATCAAATTGTGACGCTTTTCTGTTGATTAAAGTACCTTCAAAAGATAAGAATTCGACATTAATTTTAAGGACCTTAAATGTCAAAATACAACTATTCTTATAAAGGAATTACAATTTTTTATATTTAATAATGTTTGCATGTCGTTTGCCTACTGGAAATAAATATATTGTTTTTCTTTCTAAAATCAACACTCGATGTTATTGGCAATGAATTTAAATTATCTCTGTATAAACTTTTATGACTGACCTCTTCATTAACATAAAGTCTAGATTTAAATGGCTTTTTATTTGACTTAAGAAGTTCTACAAAATTAAATGCTTACCATGCTATCTTTGTAAACAATCCAGAGAGAAGGTTATGAGTTCACTCCCACTGACCTTTTTGCGCTAAATAGATATAGCTTTTAAACCAAGCTAGTCATTTGTGGGCGTTTCATAAGAACAGACTCAAAGAAGTTATTTTAAGAAAGCTATCGTACACTTGAATGAACCCTTACCTACGGTACTCGTAAAACATTCAGGTCATGAGATGGCATTATCGACGAAAAACATTAAAATTAAATCAACTGACTTACTACCTACTAACAAATAACACAGTCCTACTAAAATTATAAATGTGAAAGGTTGGATACTTGTGTCTCAATCACGTATGTTCATTGTTCGAAAGAGTTACCGCGGCCTCGGAACATGAAGGGCAAATGATGGAACATGGATGGGTTTTAGTCAGTAAAATCGAGATCGAGATCGGGAGACAGTCGTTGCATGATTTTCCATCATTAAAAAAAAGAAAAATAAAGAAAGAGATTTTAATGAAACTTGGCACACTGAATTTGCAATGTTATTTATGTAAGGTAGTACTTTTTATGCTGAGAAAAAATACAATAAACGCCACGCAAAGGAAGTCGTGGGAAGTTAATTCATATACTGTATATTTGGATGGTAGTGCATTTTACAGTAAGTAAACACAAGTACGTAATGCAGTAAATATAAACAATAATAATCTAGTAGGCAAGTTCTATAGTATGGGACGTAACTCAACAAGTTCAAAGTTGGAACTTGTTGAGCTTACTATTAATAAACAAATTATATAAACACTCTAATCGTTCGTATATGATGCCACCAGAACGCAGTACCGTCTATAGACACAGCACTGCCTTAGCCTTTGGAAAAAATAGGCGTTACGCTATAAAGCTTCAAATAATCTTGTGCCCATATAAACATTACCTTGTTAGATTTCTTTTGATGTAAACGCAGCGGGTTTTTTTCTATACCCTTAATATAAGCCAGAAATTTCCCGCCGTTTGCATATAAATCGCATCAATCGTAAACAGGATTCCGCATTCGTGGCCTCCTTCCTTATACGCTGTAATAAATAATTTTATCTCAATAGGATGACGAATGAAGAAAGGAAAGACTGCTTAACGAGAAATGTTTTCATTTACTTGTGATGATGTTTTGTGAGATTAACGGTTGTTTGTTGTTGTTGTTGCAATAAACATAACCTCATCATAATCATCATCATTAGCCTAACTTTTTTCAGTCGGTCGGGGTTAGTTTCCAGTCTTACCAGATGTAAATAGTGTTTTACTTAACTTTATATTTAACTTTTTCGGTAAACCGTACTTAACCTTTAATAATAATAATAAAATCATTTATTTCGGGCTTTGCACCCATAAAAACCATACACATTAATACCTTAATAGATACTACAAAATCCAAATAAAATTAAAAGAAATAAAATACGTCACAATAGCTTAACTTACATAGTCAAAAACAATAATTCATAATATATTCATTTACATATGTCACAAATTTATAAAATACGTTGGACGGACAAATTAAATAGGCAACAAAAAATAAAAATTAATATAAGAATTATAAAAGAGGTTTCCTCATAATAAAAGCTACCTCAACCTGTATTTTGGACTAGACCCAGAGTGCTCAATGTGAATGCTATTCCAGTGATTCATGATTGAGCACTCCTGGTCCATCCGGTTGGCAAATAGCTGCTGGTAGCTCTTGTTGCCGCCGGCGACGCATCGCACCAGGGACGCGACTCGCTTGCGCAGAATCGATGCAAACCCGTCAATGTGTGCATCGGCATTTACATGTAGGGACTGTCTATCTGACTTTCAGATAGGCAGACCCTGAAAGCTGGGTAACACGATACTCTTTTGCAAGACTGATGTCAGATTTTTTGGCTTCTGACTGTCCGTAAAGACTGTCATAGGTAGCTGGGATCAAAGGCTTTATGTACTTTCTGATGCAAAGAGGAACCTCAGTCATCAATAAGGAATGGTCACCCACGTCCACGGTCCAACCTCGGCAAGAAGTTCTTTACCTTGATGACCCGTGTGGCTGTTACCATTTTGTCACGAGCTTCTAGCTTTATAAATAGATTCAAGCAATGACAGTTTCAAAAGGCCGACTATCTGTCTTCAAGTCTAAGTCCATTATGAAGCAGTTTGTGCGAATGGTGATGGATACTAACATAGATAATAAGCTATTAGGTAAAAGTTACTAAAATTTTATGGATTCTATGCTCCGAAATAAAAAGCTTTATTTATTTAAAGTTTTATATCTTTGTCAAAATGATAAGAAACAAAAATTAAGAAAACACTACTTTAGAATTTCACATCGAATTAAGCTGTGCACCGTTTAATCCTATTTACTGAAATTAAGTTAGTGTCTGCTCGTTAGAGTAAAAATGAGAAAAATATGTTACGTTTATTATTTTTAATACAGGCGTGTTTAATGAGGGAAGCACTTCGTTTAGAGAGGGTACAATTACACTTTAAGGAAGGAAATAATATTAATACTTTCTTGTATACACTGTGCGTGGCATTCTAGCTCTTGCATGTTTTACATCATTGTGCAGGTTTATATATGTATTTTTCTCTTAATGGACTTAATAGTCCAGTGGTGAATAAGAGAAAATGGTATTTACCATGTAGGTGCTGTGGCGAAAGGCGAATTAATAAATACTTTTGTGCTGTATTCATAAAATCATAGTTTGTTAGTTACATTTTGCTTTAAACGTGGCTTAAAACAATTGGACTAGATAAGTACACAATACAGCCTGTATGAAAAAACAATTGTCCTGGTATAGTTTCTCCATCTATTACATATTACAATTAATTTGAAAGATCGGATGTTTGTAAGTATTTTGTGTTTGTGTTTCAATCACAGAACACAGAGTGCAAAATTTGAAGATAAGACCGCCATTGTAACCAAAGTTATAGCAATAAGGTTATGTATCAATCTATCTTTGAACGTTAAAATTAAATGCGCGAACTACATATATTGCGGGAAATAGATAGTATTTTTTGGAGCTCAAAAGGCAGGAGGTTGTCAACTCAACTTTATGTTTTCTTTGTGTTTCTTACGCGATAACTTTCGTCTATTGCAGCCCGATTCTCTAAATTCTTTGTTTTTTCTCGAAATCCTATTTATTATGCTTTCTAAACATTTATTTTATTTTATAAGTGGTATGTAAAGTGGTTCTATTTTTTCAACAAATCAGAATCTTATGATGGGATCTCAGGGAAATCGAGGGCAACGCTAAAATTTTGTAGGCACACAAATTTTTTCATTGAGTTTCTAACGTTTTTCTGATATTTGTGCCTGGTAATCATCAACTCATATCTTTTCTGAGATGATGACGAAAGGTTCCTCCCTCAAATTTTAAGGGCATTTACTAAACAATGTTTTATATCTGATGCTAAGCGATGATGTAGTCAAAGATGAAGTAGGCTTGCCTTACCCTACCTAATTTCTATAGCAATTCAGATATTTCTGTCTGACAGTCATCATTTCATAATGCTGAACTGATGATGAAATTGATAATTGACTACTCAACGATTCTAAAAGAATTAGCAGTTTATTATAAACATTGTATCGATGCTCACACAGTTCGTGAGTTTCATTATCGTCTTATGCATGAAATCTCTCTAAATGTAACTCCAATTTACTATTTTATTTTTTACACTCGTTTTTAAGGTACTGTGGAGGTCTACTATGTGAGCGGTCAGCCTACCGCATTGGCTGGCATATTTTGAAATGTCTGAATTTAGATTGCAATGTTGGACATGCGAAGAAATAGTTTTTTAACAAGAGAGAGAACGGCTTGGGACGCCGGACCGCCCGCATAAGCAGACGCAATATTAAAATAACGTGAAAATGTAATTAGAATAATCTTCCATAAAAAAATGTAAACATAATATTATACAAAGTATAAAACCTACCGCGTTTATATTGAAAATCCCGAGTACACACACGTCCCCATTACAATACCTTAACAAATATTGGATTTTTGTTGTCCGAAATGGATAAATAAATAAATAAATGAAATTAATTATTCAACTATTCTCATACCTATAATACCAAGTGAAAGATCAGTTTTAATTTTATTTTGTTTGATTCAAATAAGATTTTTTTAGCTTGAAGCAAGTTTAATTATTATTACTTAAAAATCGAAATTAAAAACATTATTGTCATATTGTGTAATAAAATTCATGACACGTAATTCTATTTTTGTCCTTTTATAATTCCGGAAGACATAAGCTATGTATATAGCTTTTATGATGCGATGCCCCATTAACTTCAAATCAGTCTTGTAATATACAACTTAAGCCTTAATGTCCAAAATTTAATGGTCTTGTATAATAAAAAACAAATTATTTTTGGTTTATTTTTCGCAATAAACGAGTGAGTTCAACGGATTTAGCTGTCGTCACAGCGGTAAATTTTGTTAATGGCTTACGGTTTCATGATTACCCAAAGTTCAAATGGTAACATGATAATAATACAAATTTCGCAAATAGTAAACAAAATAATCCCTATTTAACGGATGACGCATAGTCAATTTATTGCGAAGACGGTAAAGTAAACTGAACGCCAATAATATCAGAAAGTCGAAAATAAAAGATTTTAGAGAACGTTAATATTACAGATTTCATCTTATAAATAATGTTTTTCCAGCATAAATATACTCAAGTAATTTGTTTCGCGTTGTAAATAATAAATCTGTCAGTATTCCTGAGGTATACGTCGTGCTGTATATTAAAGTGTCTAAGGCATTTGATAAATTACTACATTCGAAAAGGACTTAACGGGGTTGCTAGCTTTTTAGAGCTAATGATAGTAGGCAGGCACCTGGATGCTAATTATGCTTGTCAATATGGGTAGGATTGTCCGCCTTTATTAAACTGCATCTAACTACATGTGTTAGGTGTTTGAGTGTTGCGCATGCCGCAATCGCGGCGGTAGGTCTCCTCTTTTCGTCGGGGATCGTGAGCCGATCTTCCGTCACCGTAGACGCTGGCCTGCGGACGACGAGCAGGGGAAGACATCATCCGGTAAGGACCAAACATGAGTCGGCAGCGTGGCGTGGCACGAATGGGCTATTGCCTTACGTGGTTGCAGGAATGTTCTAAAGAGGTACTGTGGCCCCGGAACTTAAGGGTAGCTGAAGGAACAGGGTGGCCTTTTAGTCAGTAGAAGTCTGAAACTGGCATCCGCTTAACCCAGAGGGGAGAACTTATTCGATGATTTTCCAACCCGGAAAAAGTGTTAGAGTGTATTTTGTAAGAAATTACTGCCCGCACAATAATTAAGTACGACCTGAAGCGCTTTCGTTGACTTAACAGTGCAGAATTATTAAATAATTATGTAATTCGAACCTTAAAGTCTAACAGCTTCAGTTAATTTTAGAACAAATATTTCTAATTTCAAATAGGTTCATTATATATCTATACTAATATTATAGGCGGAAAAGTTTGTTTGTTTGTTTGTTTGCTTGAACGCGCTAATTTTCGAAAGTACTGGGTGGATTTGGATGCAATTTAGTATGGAAGTACCTTGAAGCTTGAGAAAGGTTATAGGCTACTTTTTACGCGACTGCAAAAAAGGAGAGTTATGTTTTTACCGTGATAGAATCCACGGGAGCGAAGCCCCGCGTGAGTACTAGTATTTGATAATAGCAATATATTAGGCGGCCATTAAGGCATTACAATTAATCCACTTAGCTAATGGTTAATACATTAATACAGGGATATCATTTATTTTATAGTTAAGGCTATTTGTTGTTGCTAGGCACGTTGTTATTATCTTTGAATATTATTCATTGGATTAAAATATTAAGGGTTATCACGTAAATTCGATCAGGTTCAGGTTGATCTGATCTGCCATGATTTTCAGATGGTTAGTTTTGTTCAGCTCGTCCCGCCATATTTATTATATTATTGTACACCATTTTAAATTAAATTAGGAATTTAAAAATTTAATTGTGAAAAGGGTGTAACAATAGGTTTAGTTAGGTAGTTTTGCTCTTTAGAGGCCTTTTTCGGTAAGAAAATTAGCTGATGACTCTTCCTGCTCAGGGTGGAGCGGAAGGGAGTGTCAGACTTCTACTGACTAAAAAACCCACCCTGTTCCTTCAGCTGCCCTTAAGTTCCGGGGCCACGGTAGTTCGTTTGAACATTTCTGCAAACCCGGCCCGTAGAGGTTTTACGATTACTGAAAATGATTCGGTTTAAAACGTATTTGCAAATCCAGGCACATTAAATATATTCGTATTTTAATATACTCGTGTTTTAGAACTATTCCGTTTCAAAATGTTCAGCGAAGTTTTATACAGGGTGGCCCGTTTACAGTGGTCCAAAGATTTTTTTTCAGCTAGATGAGCCTGTAGCGCGATAGCTAGATTATTGCACTATGCTTATACAAAATTTCATTCGATTCGGTCCAGTACTTTTCATAACAGAGTGGTTTTGTGTCAAAAATATTGAAATTTCGGATTATTAAAAAAAACATAATTTCTAAACCATAAGTTTTCGCTTAACTAAAGTATGTTTTGAATGATCACTTATGATGCTCTCAAGCTGAAAAAATCTATGGACCACTGTAAACGGGCCAACCTGTATAGTACTTATATAGATTAAACGACCAGCAGTTGGCAGCACTGGCTATTGGAACCAGTGACGTGCCCACGAAAAACTTTGCAGATATGATTTAAATTCCTCTGAGTTCTTCAACTTGCATGGTGAAAGTTTCAATAGTCCAACTATTTTGTTTGATTTAATTTAGTCTGGAATTGGGGTAGTTTTGTGAGTAATGGAAATAAAGTCTAGGATATGTTTTTATTGTTGTAAGCTTACTCGAGTATGTTTCTGCTGAATTTTATTTTTCCAAAATAAAAAGCTGGCATGTATTAAACTCGGTTTAATAAACGGATAGGCATTCTTCAATTCGTAAGTTGAAAAAACGAACATGATAATCTTCTATTGCAAATTCAAAGATTTAATTGGTTACTATACTCTATGAAAAGAACTTCTTTGGAGTATTTATCGCAAATTCAAATAAAAAATAGACTCCAAAGGCCTCAATTCTCCAATATCGTCTTACAATCTTATCAACAGTGTTCTGGTACTGACCAAGGCTAGTTTCAGCTGCGTTCGATGTTCAAAAAGCCGTAGCGGTGAGTCACGTCGTCGCCATTTCTCTGGCGACAGATGCAACGCCTCCCAGCTGGAGTCGGCTCCATTACTGGCGGCCAGCAGAGAGGTGTGCGGGGACGGGATACGACTTCATTATGGGGTAAACATCTGGTTCGGGTTTTGGGTTAATCCTAAGGCGCTGCACAGAAAGGACGTCATGGAGATATAATTGAGGTAAAATAAAATTTAGATTTACAGGAAAATAAAGAAAGAAAAAGTATTTATATATTCACAGAAAACGTCAGCATTTAAAATTAAAAGCTTATCAAAATTACTTCAGAGTAGTCTTAGTGTTTGTGAAAGACACTTACATTATGTTAGTAGGGACAAAGATTTAAAGAAACATTTCACGAAAGAAAAGCAAAATCAATTCACATGCACGTCGCGTCGTGGCTGTGGCATCAAAGTTTCAGCATTATGTTATGACACGAGTGCACCCACAGGTTGGCGCTGTTTTTCAGTGGTTTCCTAAAAATACATAGCACATGAAAAAAACAGTGGGTTATAATTATTTAAGTCTAATATAAGTTTCAGATTTGAGGAGAGAAGCTTTGGGCGAAATAATAATAGATTGATAGATAGAATATTTTTTTCGTATCACTTACTTAAAAAAGTGACATTCTATGCCACAAAAAGTGAATATAACAATAGTCATTTTTAATCTGTTAAAACAGGGAAAGAAAATTTTACTGAATTTCATTCATCCTCTAGGGGGAGAATGTGATTTAAAGGAATACTTACCGAAATTTATACTGAACTACATCTGTGTTTACACCATTGAGTTTGTATATAAAGCATTATACATATTTTTGAAAAAGGAATACGCAGTTATGATTATTAAATAAAATTACGAAAACCGACGAGGCCGTATGAGCAGCATGCCTTTGCTTTTCCGACAAAAAATATTAGTCTAGGAATTTGCCGCGTTTTTGTTTTCTTCAAATACATAAACGTTAAGTTTATTTTAATTTATTTTTATAAATATGTTCTAAAATGCTTATCTCATATTATTAATGTGTTATTTTTTTCTCAAATGGTACGAAAAGTAGAGTATTTTCCTCTGTGATAAAGCTGTCTTAGTCTTGGGTGAACTTAAATCCCTCGCTACACTCAGGACTCGTCTTAAATCCCTCGCTTCGCTCATGATTTAAGTTTTTAACCTCGTAAACGTAAACCTCGAGTCCTTCGTTACGCTCGCGATTTAAATCGTCACCCGCGACAGAAGACACTGCTTTATCCCCTTGGTTAATAATTTACTATTATTGTACACCAATAATTTGAACATACCTATCTGTTACGTAATATTGCTTAGACTATGGTTACCCGCAATAAAATAATTAATAATAGCCGCAAGCCGCCGCGTTTTTGGATGGGTAACCATATTAACATTCTTAACGTATCGAAATTCTTCCGTGCCTCGGAAAACATGATAACCTGTTAGTTCCGATTGTCATTCGAAAATCTTTGGCAGTCGTTACGGAGAAGCCAGAAAATTTGACACTGGTCTTACCAAAGAGGTTGTCATGTTACCCAGTTACTGGGTTGTGGAGTTCAGATAGGCAGACGCTCCATGTAAAACACTAGGACTCACTTGCATCTGGTCAGACTGAAGTCAGATCTCAATAGAATTGGGAAAAGGGCAAGCAGATATTGATGAAACATCTCCGACTTCTAAGATACATCTTAGGAGATTTTTCGACATTGTCTATAAACAATACAACTGTGATATTTCATTAACGATGTTTCTGGAGTCGATAGTTAAATAATTATGTTTATGAGTGCGTTCAGAGCAAGGTAATTAAGAGCAAGGAATGTGAAGGGAATGTGGTGGTGTGTGTAATTATACGGAGTTGATACGACCGAGGGGCTTTCCTTTAACATTTTCAGGCTTTGTACCAAAAATCAATTAAATAGGAGAAGTAGTTTAGTCGCAAATGATTTTGATGAGATGCACCTTAAAGCGATAAATCTGACCAAGACAAGAGATAACACACGCCGCGCTACGTTGCCATTTTGTTACCTAGGTACTTAAGGTCAGTCACATTTATTTACAAAGGGTGGTTGCGTTTTACTCTGATTTGTAAGCTATTTAGTATATTGAAAAAAAATTTTTTTTGGCTCTTTTTATTTTTTAACTGTATAAAATTAACACTAAACACGTATAGTATACGTAGTGTAATTTAATGCCCCTCTGTCGTATCAACCCTGTATTTATGTATTTAGTTATCTGTATATTAATACTTGAAACGGAAACTGTGCACCTTTTTTACGTAAATGGACGTAGGTAAGCTCACAGTTCAATTTTTGTCGTCTGGTGAAAATCTTACATAAATCAAATTCATTGCTTTTCAATGTATTGTTTTTGAAAAAATACGCATATTGCATAGCTAAAATACGAATATGTTATTGCTGAATTGGACTAGACTGGGTAGCGTTTGAAATACTGTGAGTTATTGTTTGGTCTTACCATTGTCTCAACTCGCAAGATGAAAGTGTAAGTAAAAGCGGTGCGAATTGTTGTGTTTGAATATTATAATAGTTTATTTGTTCCCACGGACAAATCATAAATACAATTTGAGAACAAACTTAAATTAAGATTTTATGTAAAACTGTAAATTAACACATTATGTAAGTAACTATAAAGGCTACGCTTGGATTTTCCATGCGTTATCGAACCTTAAACTAAAATATCGGAAAGACAACAAAGGTTGCTTACATACTTATCCCGAAAGATGAGAAATCTTTAAGGCTGATGGACGCTTCCCCATAAGTAACCTATTCACTCTTATCGGTTACTTATGGGTAAGCGTGCTTCATCTTCAGCCACGTCATCGCTTACCATCAGTTGAGATAGTGGTCAAACCCAAGCCTATCATCAATAAAAAATCAGAACAAATGATCAATGGAGGCGATAAGTTCTGGAATGGCGATAACATGGGAGGAATCCGCTGGATGCAAGATTTTTATTTAATGGTGACGCTAACAGGTCTTTCAATTCTAACATGCTTGAAAACTCCCATTATAGGTATAGAGAATATATATATATATATATATATAACCATTATTCTGTCCAGCAGTCCAAGTTTTATATTTAAGTAGTCAGCGATCAAACAAATTCAGAATATTTTCAATCCACAACCGGTGCGCCTGATAGCAGAATCAACGTTGTTTGAGAACAAAGATAGCTCTTCAAGAGCGTAGTGCAAGCACAAGATCAATCCCCTTACTTCGTGACAATACCTCAGGTCCTCAAGTCATTTGCACTTGGTCCTCCGAAGTGAATGTATTGGGCAACCTCTTGGCATTGACGCAAACATTTGTTTAATTAACCACCCGACTGTACTCCAGTAGAGGTAGTCTAAAGGTGCGACTAGACTGAGATCGATTGAAGGGATGAATTTACATTTTCGTTTTAGTTGATAACTAGTACTCACGCGGGGCTTCGCTCCCGTGGATTCTATCACGGTAAAAACATAACTCTCCTTTTTTGAAGTTGCGAAAAATGTAGCCTATAACCTTCCTCAAGCTTCAAGCTACTTCCATACCAAATTTCATCCAAATCCACCCTGTACTTTCGAAGATTAGCGCGTTCAGGCAAACAAACAAACTTTTCCGCTTTATAATATTAGTATAGATTATGATGCATAGAAATCGTGTTTTCCTTTTTTTTTTGAATAGAAAACTAGCAATTTGGGTGGAATTGACACTACGAGTATTCTTGGTAATCCTTTTGACTAAGCTAAATATTCTCGTGTCTAGAGTGGGTTCAGGGCAATAGTGGGTGGGGTTTGAACCCGCGACTTCTTGATCACAAGTCCGGCAACTTAGCCATTAGGCTATTGACGTTTTAATGTTCAGTCAGTGATGTAGAAATAAAGGTTTTCAAAAGACCTAAGAATTTTAGCCTTTCGACTATCATTATTGTTGAAATATTAGGATTATATTCAACGTGTATTGAATGAAAACACTAGACAATGATTAATGATGTGTTATTTATTAGAATCAGTCGTCCATATTTATTGATGATGGTGTTATATTATATTCTTCTATCATGTTCTATAGCATCTTTGTTACATTTTATTTAGATTATCATTAGCTGTATCAGCCCTCATTTAATTTGAATGTATCGTAGTTTTAAGCAATGTTATTGTTATTGAATTTGTTTAGCAGAGTCTCTTAATACAGGCATCATTATGGTTACTCCAATCATCGACTAATATAAAACACTTTGATATTTTTTTTATATTTTTGTAATAAGATATTTCTTACGTATGTTTTAATAAAGATTATTATTTACATCATATATTTAAATCTTTGTTGTGCTTTTACCTAATATCCGCATCAATTTGTAAAAGGGTCTCCCCTAAAGGGTAAAAGGGTTTATTGTGTGTGCAATCTTTACACGTATAAAACAATGTCGCTTCCAGTCTTCTATATATGTACTGAAACTGCGCAAGTGATTTCATTCATAGACAGAGTGATTTAAGAGGAATACACGCATGTTATAGCAGAGAATAGCCGAGAGTTTGAAAAATTTAACATGTTGTGATGCATAAATAAATTTTTGTGCGCTTACTTTTCAAACACTGGCTAAACTTTATGAGATAGATCAAAATAACGTACTATGTGTTTATCGTGTAAGGATAGTCTACAGGAACCATTTTAATCTTGTACTTTAAAAAAGAACTTTACAAAAAATATGATTATTTACGAAACTATTACATAAAATATTCCTTGTCGAATCAAATTCATCAAAAAAGTTGTGCGCTTAATTTAGATCGAAATTGCGCTTTACAGAATACCACTAGAATCAATATGTTGGAAGATATCAAAGATTTAAAATGCGAAAGCAAAGCGTCTGTCGGGGCGTACTTATAGTGTAATCATAAATTAATATGTATCACTCATCACTGACACAACATTAGTATCATTGAAACCGTGCGAAGCCGAGCCGGGGCATTAGTAAAGAATAAGAACAAGTAGAATTCTTCTTCGATTGGCCATCACTCAATTTGACACATCAAATCTGTTTTGTCGCGACCATAAAATGACTTTCCGAGATCTGTGAAACCACCGATTACCCGCAGTCTGGTTGCACCCTCACCGACTTAGTGGAGCGTGTTCGTGAGGACATTCGCGTACACATTAGATTAGACGAGCGCTCACTAGATAGCTAATCTAACTTTAGTTTTAACTCAGTGCACTTCGTAAATGGTTTTGTTCGAGAAGCTTCGACGGTTTTATCAGTACCTATGTGTATGATTGTCCTTGATAGTTTTTTTTTGTTTTTACACGAAATGCTTAAAATATATTGGTCGCTTTATATGTTGCGTGCGATTTTTATCAATTTTTTGTTAAAATTTTTTATTCCCGAATATGCCAACAATGCTGTTGTTAAAACCCAATATTTTAAATTCTCCAATGAAAAATTAATATTCACATTTTATTACACCAAAGAGTTAAGGCGCAGTTGTGTACCTAGTTCACATTTTAGGCAACTTTGATAGCTCCGGTATGCGGACGCGGGACGACGCTAATAAATCATTTCCCACCATAAAAGATGAATATTAAATCGAAGGAGGGGAGCGAAAATGAACGAACAACTGAAGAGAACGGGGCGGTGTGAAAAATTGGGCCGTAAAAAGGCAATCCCCATTGCGCCAAAGCGATGAATAGTGAGCTATTTTCAATTACCTACGGCTAGTGTCTGCATTGTCTGCGCCGGAAAATTGCCCGCATATTAATGACTTGCCGTTTTATTATTTTTTGAATGTTTAATTGCTTTTCAAAGAAATTTAAGGGGAAGATTTTGTGCTCATGTTGATGACATTTAAGCCGTGATTTAGGTTTTGCATACATTTTTTTTGTAACAAGATCTTAGTACCGAACAAAATTTCACGAGTACGGCATAATAAGAAAGCAGGTTAAAGAATCTGAGTTTCATTTAAGCGATATTAAATTACTGTATTGATTAAAAATGAATACTGAATTTATTACAAAACAAATTACACAAAGAAAAAGTTAGTAAATACAAGTAGATGGACTTTTCTAAGGCTTGGCTTAATAGGCTTAGGTATACTGGATTTAACTATTAGCTTCTGAGAAAGACTGTGGATCAAAAGCCTCAAAGTAGTATAGAATAGTTTGAGTAATATTTACAATTTACGTTAGAGGTAATTATGAAAATGATTTATGATATGGGATGGTAAGTAATTTAATTACTTTGACAATAGTAGTAGGTAATCATGAAGTTAAGTGGCTCTAGGCTATGGCTAACATTCTGTCTTGTCCGATCCTGCCCATCCCTAAATGCCCTCTCCTAGCGACGCCCTAAGCAGATCAACAGGGGTCTAAGGCTAAGAGTTATCATGTACTTTGTGACGTGATTTCTCCGGTGGCATAGGAATCACGTCACAAAGTATCTATTATAGGAATCTATAAATATTGTATGATGGTCGTCCAGCCACAAGCCAACCTCTACAAGCGTTACTTAACACGTTCGCTGACAGTACGTCGTAAGGCGGGAAATTAAAATAGTGCGTTATGACAGTCCGTCGATGGACGGGCCACTTATTTTTAAGAGTACGTCGTCTCACGATATTTTTTCATATAAGTATTATGAAGAGCAGTATCCACTGTCATATTACGAGCAATTTCATATTTCTTACTGCCGTAATACGAGTATTTTGTGGGTAGTTTCATATTGCTTGCTTGTGCACGAGTACTACGTTGATTTTTCATTAAGTATGGAAAATTCTATTGTCGTAATGTGGTGTCAGGATAAGTGCTCACTGTCAGCGAACCTTGAAGTTGATCCATTTGGCTGTTATATTAACCACATACTTCTAGAACAAGATTGTATTAGGCCGTGCGCGCACTGCCTTGCGGTGGCCGCAATTGCGGTAATTCTGCCGCACCGGTAGAATGAACGCAATCTCAGGTGCGCGCACTGCGGCGAGAAAACGCACCTTTTGTCTGACAATGTTGCCATACATACAGATTTCTTCGTATTTATACATATTTTCGATGTGTGATTCAGATTAGCACTCGATACAGATTTTTATACAAATTTTACACTGTATTGATAAAACTAACTGGTACAACTAAAGACAGAACTTGGCAAAATAAATTACCTAGATACGGCATTTATTACGTTACACACACCATTGTATGATTCTATTTTTTATAGTTATTTTTTATTTTTTTTATAAACAACGTTAATTTAAACATTTTAATTAAGTATTTGTATTATAGATATAATTCCATATATTTTGTGATGATGCTGCCAAAAAACGATTTCAAGCTCTTACATTGCAAGTACTACGTCAATAGACACCAGCCTATGTTAAAATAATGTACTACGGAAATTAATTAAAATAATAAATTAAAATAATTAGAATATTTAAATTAACGTTCTTTATTAAAAATTAAAAAATAACCATAAATAATAAATTCGTTCAACGGTGTGTGTAACGTAATAATTGCGGTATCTAGGTAATTTATTTTGCTAAGTTCTGTTTTAGTTGTAACAGTTATCTGCATATATATTTTAATAATATTTTTTTTCTGTTTTTATGAGTAGTAAGTACACTAATTTTGCCCTCCCCACTTTAATTAAAGTTTTTAAAGTCCTTCCAAAGGTTGTCTATCTATCAATACAGTGTGAAATTTAGATAAAAATCTGTATCGAGTGCTAATCTGTATCACACATCAAAAATATGTATAAATACAAAGAAATCTGTATGTATGGCAACATTATCAGACAAAACGTGCGTTTGTTTCATCGCAGTGCGCGGTACTATATACATTCCTATGCGATACAAAATATTTGCGGTAGACTCACCGCAATTTTGCAGCGAGGGGCCACCGGTGACTTTACCGCACGCGTTTATTCCACCGCGGTGCGCGCACTTCTATGACACTCCATACTTCACAGATTTTGCGTTTCCAAAACGCAACGCAGTGCGCGCACGGCCTTACTGACTATCGAAAATGAAGAATAGAGGCATGTTTTGATAACAACAATATTCTTTTTGTTATAATACCGTAGCAAAACGGACACAATCTATACTTATAATAAATCTGTAGAGAGGTCAATTCTGTACATGAAATATATTTCCAAAATAACTATCAGGGGGTGATTAAGGATCGATACTCATGCCAAAAATGCAATCAGTTAAATTTTTGTCTGTCTGTCTGTCCGTCTGTCTGTATAACCGTTATAGAAACAAAAACTACTCGACGGATTTTAACGAAACTTGGTACAATTATTTTTCATACTTCTGAGCGGGTTATAGTATACTTTTCATCACGCTACAATCAATAGGAGCAGAGCAGTGAAGGGAAATGTTGGGAAAACGGGAGAAGTTACTCCATTTTTTAAGCTTCCGTCGCGTGTGCAACCTTAATGGTTAAAGCTACACAAATCATTTTATGACGGAAATGTTCTCCTTAAAATTATATAAAAAATATCCCACGACAGCATATGTCTAACTTTTATGGTTGACTCACAATAACACGTGTAACTCCCGATAGCTTAGCAGTTCGAAGCTTTCTGATTATAATATTTGTCTACTCTTACGTTTATAACACTCTCAGTCACCCCTAATTGAAAAAGTTAACATTATTAACTATTCCATAAAAAAATTGGCCAAGTGCGAGTCAGACTCGCCCATGAAGGGTTCCGTAGTAACTATAATATAATATGCAAATTTATTTGACGAAAAAAAAACCTTACAAATTTCTTAAAACTAGCTTATTTACATTTTTTACAACTGCGCCAAATAAATTTGTTTTGAAAAAAAAACCTTACAAATTTCTTAAAACTGGCTTTTTTACATTTTTTACAACTGCGCCGAATAAATTTGTTTTTCATAGTGTTTGTATGAATTACAAAGTTATATTTGCGGTTTTAGAAAATATACTGTATCTCAAAAACTGCTGAACTGATTTCGTTCAAACTAATTTTGGTTGAAAGTTTATATTAAGATCTACAGACATATATTTTTTTTAGATTTTTCACTCCATTATTATAGAAGTTAGAGGTTGTGTCCGCAGCACACACATTTTACCACTTTGGAAGCTGATATCTTTTAAACGATTGACTTTATGGAAAAGTGGTTTTAGAAACCCCGATGTCGTTTTTAAAGAACTGAACATGTGTGTATAGATACTACACATGCATCGATTTCATGAAAAAAAATATTTTCAGGTTTAGTTCCATGTATGGGGAGCCCCCCTTTATTTTAAATATTTTTTAATTTTTTTCTCAAAATCGGAAAGCGGTTCACAGAATACATCTACCTAACAAGTTTCACATGTATAGTCCTAATAGTTTCGGAATAAAATTGCTGTGACATACGGACGGATAGACAGACAGACAGACAGACGGACAGACATGTCGAAACTATAAAGATTCCGTTTTTTGCTATTCGGCTACGAAACCGTAAAAATAATCATATAAATCGGTATAGAAACACCAAAGTTATACATGAAATACGCTTATAATAATAAGCCATCGCGCGTGAATACTGAATCATGCTATAAGGATTATTTTTGAGAATCGGTCGCCGCGCTCGACGCGTCTCGCGGTCGAAGCGTTCTCTAGGTACTTAAGCCTCATGTGAACGTGATCTAAACAATATTACCAATACATTAACTTACGCTGACGGAGTCGCGGGCACAGCTATATTGTATCATTACGCTAAGGCCAATAGGAGCGGAGCGCCAATGAAGAATGCTTCAAAATCAGGGTTAAATTTAACGTTAGCCCAAAGTAACTATTCCACGCGGACGAAGTCGCGGGCAAAAGCTAGTTATAAATATTTTCGTCAAGGCATGGGTATGATTATAGGTGCACTGAAATATCCTTGATGATTTATATTTAATCATTTAATATAAGGGACATAATCACATAAATTACCTATTTACAAAGGTATGCAATGAAACTACATTTATGTGAGGAACCTGTGTGTGTGTGTGTGTGTCTACTTGTCTACTATCATACGTATAATGCATTACTGAGCTGATTTGCTCGCTATTATAGTTTTCAAACCTTATTAAAGTTATTATTTGGGATACAATTACGGTCCACTATTAGTTACGGGCAGATATATCAAACCTTAAAAAAAAACTTGATTATCGATATACTTCTATAGCTATGTACTTAATTGCCGATTGGCCGGTTTATCTGCAAGCTAGAATTTCTGCCCCAAACGCGCAGGATGAGAGAAAAGCACACATGGTTTTGCAGGATGAAAAAAATCCTAGAAATAATAACATATGTAACGTATTAGCAAAACATTTAATAAAACCCGCAGGGTACACAAGAATAACTACAAAATGTGTTTAACCTTGTGCGTCTTAAGACTGCTCCCAATAGTTCTATTAAGGCCGACAACTTAATAAATAAGAACAATAAACTAAAACAATTGCCACCTCTTACAAAAACAAAATTTATATAGGAACACGCGGTTGTATCAAAAAAATTGGCACAGTACGAGTCAGACTCGCCCATGAAAGGTTCCGTAGTAACTAATATAAATATAATTTAATATATTTATTTGAAAAAGAAAAAACTTAAAAATTTCTTAAAACTAGTTTATTTACAATTTTTACAACTACGCTAAATAACTTTAAATGCTGTATCTCAAAAACTGCAAACCCGATTTCGTTCAAACCAATTTTGGTTGAAAGATTACATTAAGGTCTATAGCATATATTTTTTTAGATTTTTCATTCCATAATTATAGAAGTTAGAGGGGGGACACATTTTACCACATTAGGAGCGTATATCTTTTAAACTTAGGAAAAAGTGGTTTTAGAAACCTCAATGTCATTTTTGAAGACCTGTCTATAAATACCACACACGCATAGGTTTCATGAAAAAATATATTTTCAGTTTCAGTTCCATGTATGGGGAGCCCCCCTTTATTTTAAATATTTTTTATTGTTTTTCATAAAATCGGAAAGCGGTTCACAGAATACATCTACCTACCAAGTTTCACATGTACAGTTCTAACAGTTTCGGAATAAAATGGCTGTGACATACGGATGGACGGACAGACAGACAGACAGACGGAAAGACATATCGAAACTATAAGGGTTCCATTTTTTGCCATTTGGCTACGGAACCCTAAAAAGGTAATATATCAGCTAAGACTTGATGGTATGAAGGCTGCAGAAGGTTTCAGACGAAACCTCTTACAGGATTATAATAAGTTCTTTGGATTCCTTGAAAGTTGGAGCTCATTTAAAAGAGTGATGAGATGGTTAATCATATCCGTTGCTAGGGTTAATAACTTTCTCATAATAAAGATAATTATTAATCATCCTGTTGGGCTGGGTCTTTTATTTTTACTTACACAAATAGCTAGACCGGAACAATTATCTGCAGGGCATAAAATAGTTGCTCGCTGTGGGAATCGATCCCGCGACTTGTAGCGAAGCAGCCGATAGCTCTGCCACCCACTGCGCCAACCGTGTTGTCATACATTACATATTTAGTAACACAAATACTAAATACCCATTATTATTATTATATAACATTTAGAATCACAGCATTATTTTTCACACTAATGATTTGTTTGTTTGTTTGTTTGCTTGAACGCGCTAATCTTCGAAAGTACTGGGTGGATTTGGATGAAATTTGGTACGGAAGTAGCTTGAAGCTTGAGGAAGGTTGTAGGCTACTTTTTACGCGACTGCAAAAAAAGGAGAGTTATGTTTTTACCGTAATAGAATCCACGGGAGCGAAGCCCCGCGTGAGTACTAGTATTTTATACAATGAAATAAATTACTGTAAGTGTCCATGTGGTCAACGATGGAGCACGCTTTTTTTTTTTTAACGTGGTAAAATTATCAAATAAGTCCTCCCACTCCGGGCAGGGTGGGAGGGACTGTCAGACTTTTACTGACTAAAATCCACGGTGTTCCTTCAATAGCCCTTTACGTACCGGGGCCACGGTAACGGGATGAGTCCCACGACCCCGGCAGGCTTCGGCCCTCTGCAGAGGGGGCCTCGTTATGTTGCTGACGCTCTTTGAGGCGCGCGTGGAACACGACGCGCCGTCGACCCGGGCATGGTCCAGGTCGGACAGCGAGTTGCCCTTTACTCGCTGTCCGCATGCCCGCGCCTACGGTGGCCGGAGATCGTCGGCCGACGTCCGATGCCGTGGGCGTCTACCACTGCGGCTGGGCTGGAGGGAGGACGCCATCCTCTCCCTCACGCGGCCCGCCTCCTCCTTCGGAAGCATGACTGCTTCGCAGAAGGAGGCGACCGCTTCCCACTCCCTCTCGCCCCGCAGCATGGCCTCGACCAATGCCGGGCGCGAGAGGTCTCCGCCTATCGCCGCCGTGAGGACACGTCGGTGCTCTGCCCAGGCGGGGCAGTCTTGCACCGTGTGCTCTACGGTGTCCTCAGGGCGACCCTCGCAGTGGTGACACCCAGGCGTTTCCTCCTTTCCCATCAGACACAGGTACCTCCCGAAACTTCCGTGTCCGGTGAGGACCTGCGTCATGCGGTAGGTCAGGACGCCGTGACGCCGATCTAGCCACTCCTCAAAGAGGGGTCTTACCGCCGCAATTGCGGCGTGCCCGAACGATGGAGCACGCTAGGTTAAAATATATCTTATAATAATTCTTGGATAGGTAGTTACCAGGAAACACAGAACTACTTATGTCGAGTTTACGTAAGATTTAACTTAAGCTACACTTTAAATAAATATGTTTTTAAAGAGAATTAGCAATAAGGGTAGAATAGGGTAGTTTCCTGAAATATTTTATTTAGTCCGTCACGTAGTTTAACAAAAAACATTGGACACGTATTTTTTATTTTATCACGTAATTGAAAAATTAAGACGATACAGTGAGTTGAAATTTCGCGTGACGTCACACCTCGGTATAATTCTTAGCAATGTGTGACGTCAGCAGCACCCACTCCTGTACTTTGAAGCTTTCCATCTTTGTGAATTTTTCTTGACTTGAAAAAGCAAAAAATACGTGACCAATATTTTTTGAAAATGTAACTAATGGGCCAAATAAAATAATTATTTTGTAACACAGGAAACTACCCTATTGACATTACTAGCAATCTTGTTAACCCCTCTAAAATATGCCTGTGTCTGGAGTGGTTCACGGAAATAGTGTACTGAGGGAGATACGAACCTGTGACCTTCGATCACAAGTCCGATACCTTAGCCGTTAGACCATTGATGCTTTGTTTATTTATTAATTTTTTTTTTTTATTAATATTTATTCCACTAGAAAAAGATTAAAATAATTAAATGTTCGCTATCAGAAGCATTGAACACTTCAATCATTGACTTATTACGACTTAAGTTTCGGGAAGCTTCGAGAAAATTCCAGTTTCGCCTTGCATTTCTTGAGTTCATTCATTACTGTGCTGTAAAATAGCTGTACAAGTACAGTCCAACAAAGTAGTAGGTATACTAACAGCGTACTTACATAACAATCACTTTTGAAAGATATTCTGAGTATGCTGAGAAAATAAATAAAAGGCAAAAAGCTGAAAGTCTTTCAGAAAAGTTTTGTTTTTAAGCTATTGCATAGTTTTTATCACGGACTTTGAGCGCGGCGACCGAATCAAGAAATTCCATAACGAAAATAAACCTAACACCCCCTACTCCGACCGGCACAGCGGTGCGGCGTTGAAAGCCGTGCATCGTCTAACGTCATTTCAGTTCGGCAGATTTCGGCACGGTGTTTGTGTGCGTGCGACTTGACGTGTGCGTGTAGACTAGTTGCTAACTGCTCATAACTGAGTCCACGAGTGAGTTCGAGCCCGCGACTAGTTGAATCTTAACGTGTATGTATATGGTACGACTGTACGAAGCTCTCACGGATCGAGACGAGCTGCTCCGAAATCGGACGAATACGTTAGCCCCTAAGTTATGTGAAATAAAAATGTCTTCTGAACGCTATTATTCATATGCCCTTTTATTTTGTTCTTTACTAACATAGTATAAGGTTAAATTGTTACTAACACACTGTGGACTGGGTCTGCAAATAAAAGATTATTTATTTATTTATCAGCAATATTTATATTAATATCTTTGATATTGATCTATTCAATATTCGATATCAAAGATATTAATATAGGTTACGATTTCTTGCCTATTTACCAAATTTCTTTATAAACTGTACTTACAACTTGCAGTAGGAAGGAAGCTGAGTAAGTTTTTGCCGATTTATGCCAGCAACTGTTGCCTTTATTAGTCAATTTCTGCTACTGTTCTTTGGTAGACCTGTTTCACGTTTGTTTTTGAGTTGCTGTTTCCAAAGTTTGCTGTTCTTTTGTAGAAAATAGTTACTTTAAAGTAATTGGAAATTTTATACTTACAAATCCTCTTAAAATTCAGGTTCTCCTAGTTTGAGAGGACAATCAACATTTGTGTGCATAGATTGTTAATATGTATATCGTAGAAATATGTTAGTAAGCCTAGAATATCTAGGTAATTTCAAATTCTTAGTAAATAAAACACGTTTATTATTTTATAAAACGCTAAGTTTCTATTCAAATGAGGTATCGTCTCAATACAAAGCGATCATCAAACGAATGCGCAAAAACGGAGAGTGTCCAATAAATGTGCGATGACGCGGTTGGATTTGCCGAACAATTAGTAATTGCTCATTTGCACAATGATCGCTTTCTGTATGGACGACGCTTATATTATTTGAGATATATAAATCTGAATCTGAATGTAGAATTATGGTGCTATTATTTATTTTACTGACCGTAAAGCTTAAGACAAAGTTTGCAGGAATGCCAAACATATGGTGATCACGTGACATTTCGTCAACTTTGTCGATCCCGCACATTATTACACTGCTGCTGATAAAATGTCACTAGTATAAACCCTGAGAGGCTTAGAGTCAAGACCCTTCAACGGAACTTTTTTATTTATTTTAGGGTTTTCCGCATCCTTCAATTCAACTTTTGTGACACAAACATGGGCACGTAAGGAAAATAAATATCTTTTTAATATGAAGACATTCATTGGGGCAAGTAAAAAAAAATAGAACTTTGTTATCTGCCATGTGACATAATAATATGTATTAAATGTCATATGGCAAAGATGCTATTTAAGTTCTATAATTGGTATTTCAAGAAATTACTTTATTTCCAAAACTAAAATAAGTTTTTGGTTTTAAAGTAAAACATTTAAATTAATTATTGGTTCTAAATAAATTTTCTTGCAAGTTTGACATGTACAGTGTTGGATTTCATATTATTTTTTAAGTTGCTTAGCGATCATCTGAGTAGGTGTAATTAGCAGTAGGTGAGTAAGCTGACAAGGATGAAATTGCCACTCTCAGAAAGCCCATGGTAGAGCGCATGAATTTGACCTTAAATCTCGTTTCCCAATGGGGCGAATCTGGTCAAATTCAACGCTCTGAAAATACAGGTTTGTCTTTTCAGCGCTAAAAGTAGCCTATTTCAATTATTTCCTACTTTCAGAACTTAGTGGACAAGCTGGCTCATCGGTGAACCGTTGCTTGCCTGTCGGTTTTCTACAGATTGTACTTCGGGGAGTGTGCGCAGGAGCTCCATGACCTGATCCCTCCATTTCCCTTTCACTACCGGCCTACCAGATACGCTGGGAACCACAAACACTTGGTTCATATGCCGTCTTATCGTAACAAGCTCTTCTCCTCCAGATTTATTGTGCGCCCAGCCAAGCTGTAGAACTCTCTGCCGGCTTCTGTGTTCCCTGCTACTTATGACCTTTCAGCCTTTAAAAGCAAGAGTAAATCGTAGATCTCATCTATCGCTTACCAACATCTCGCCTGTTGGTAAGGTGGTCAAGAGGTCAAGAGTGAGCTCATACATAATTTAAAAAAAAAACTGTTTTCAAAAACTTATTCCCTTGCTCGCAACATCTTATTGGAGAATACAAAAGTTTTCTGACAGCAAATAACGCTTGAGATTGAACGGTTTATTATTTATGATATGCGCTTGCTATATATAGATAGTACTGATGGATGAAACAATATTTGTTGGATAAAATGTGAATGTATTCTATTCACCGATTTATTGAAAACGAGGGATACATCCCAATATTTGCGAATCTGTAATCCTATAAATGGGAAAGATCTGTTTCGAACCATATTTTAACTTAAGTTTCTATTACGATACACACACACACCACATTCTACGTGCCGATACTAAATACGTATTAAAGGGCAAATTAGCACGATCAAATCAGAAACGAAGATATGCGCTGGAAAACCAAGGTTATCTATTTCTATAGCCAAATCTAAATGGTCGTAGGCATAGTATATGCGTGCTTCCTCGACTTATCCAAGGCCTTCGACCTGGTTGCCTATGATATCCTGTGGGATAAGCTGGAGAGTATTAACCTTCCTCCCGAACTTGTGGCAATCTTCAAGTATTGGTATACGCATCAGGTTAACCATGTCAGGTGGGCGGAGGCGGTGTTGGAGCCATATCGTCTGGATTGTGGTGTGAGGCAGGGCGGCTTGACCTCACCCACCCTTTTTAACCTCTACACGGATGCACTCATCGTTGCGCTCAGCAGTGAGCATGTCGGTTGTCATGTTGACGGGGTATGCGTGAACAATTTAAGCTATGCTGACGACAATCATAGTGCTACTCAGTGCGTTGGTCTGTGGTCTGCGGAGGTTGCTGCATATTTGTGAGGAGTACGCGGGTGCACATGGCCTTAAATATAATGTGTCAAAGAGCAAATGCATGGTATTTGAGGCAGGTGGTGCTAAGTGCCCAGAAACAATGCCTCCAGTATATCTTTGTGGTTTACCTCTGGATAGAGTGGAACAACTTAAATACCTTGGGCATTGGGTTGTGTCTGATCTCAGAGATCACGCTGGCATCAAACGGGAGCGGAGGGCTTTGTCGAGAAGAGCAAACATGCTCGCCCGCAGGTTTGCACGTTGTTCTAACTTAGTTAAGATCACCCTTTTCAAGGCGTACTGCACCTCTTAGTACACGTGCAGCCTGTGGGCTTGCTATACACAAGCTAGCTACAATGCCCTCCGCGTCCAGTATAACAATGCGTTCAGGGCAGTGTTGGGTCTGCCTCGTTTCTGCAGCACCTCGGGCATGTTTGCGGAAGCGCGCACCGACTGTTTCCACGCCACCATGCGCAAGCGGTGCGCGTCCTTGGTGCGCAAGGTGCGAGACAGCTCCAACTCTGTCCTGGCAATGATTGCGGGGAGGCTTAATTGTCTATATGTGAGGCACTGTTGTGACCGGAATATTGTTAATGTAAATAAGTAAAAGAAAAATAACTTGACATTTTCTGTTATAGCTGTAGTTTGGTAATTTAATGTGACTTTTAATTTGGTGTTTAATTTGACATTTAATTTCTATTTAATTTGATAATTTGACATGATTTTTTTTATTTATTATTATTAACTTAATTGACTTTTAATATATCTTTGAATCTTTTTGTATGTAAATTTCTCCATTTGTATTTTAAATTAGGAAGCCGAGCAATTGTTTGAATTTGTGTATTTTTATTTTATTTTATATGGGTCTTGGACCTGAAATAAATGAATTTTATTTTATTTTTATTATTATTTATAGAAAGAAGAAAGAAAGAAAGAAATTACATTTATTTGACTAAATAGCGTCAAATAAATGTAATTTCTCACCTGATGGTAAGCCATAACGTGGTCTGAGATGAAGAACGACTCACGTTTGCTCGAGCGAGAACGAGGGGTGAAGCTATGCACGCTATATAGCTCCATCCCTCTTTCTCGCTCTAACGATTCATGTTTTAACACATCATGACGTCATGGTATGGCTCCTGTACAGGAGTTGCGCTTGCAACCACTGGACCAAGAAGGCATTATTAGATTAGAGCAACCTCATTGAAAGTACAAAATATAAATTGAGGCTGATAAGTACTTTCCTTTCCTCCAAATCTCTCTTTCTGCGCGATTAATTTTAAATGAGATTTTGAAAGCCGGTACTTAATTTACGAGACTCAATACATAATACCCAAACCCCAAAATCCTGCTTATATTAACATTTTCCCTAAAACAAATCATAATAACCTTTTACCGTTTTCCGTGTCGCCCAAGTAAACCTTATCTGGTAGCGATCTAAAAACAATATTTCTTATAGGTGCTTAAAAGTTAATTTACGTGGACCGAGTTTAAATAATAGCCTTGAACTTTCCCTAATGGTTTTCCTTTCAAAAAGGCCTCGGATGGCTGAAAACCCTAGGAAAATGTGTACAGAGTACAGAAACCTACATAGATAAATAGAGCAATCAGCAACCCTTACGCGATTTACCAATAAATAAAAGGATATACGCAGTCCCAACGATAAATTGCGTCATGAGAACTTGTATCGAGAGATATCCCGGAATACACATGTTTTGTATCAGTACCGGGGATATCTGACCTTTCCTTATATACATATTTGTTGATGTTCATTGACAGGATCGCGGTTCACGACTATCTCAGCTGATAAGAAAAGACGTGACAATTAAAATTTTTATGTACATTAGAAAACACGCATAATATCATACATACCTACTTAGCACACAAGAAAACCGGTAGGTTGTACAACAGGTTTTATATTAGTGTCAGATCTCGGGTCCCTTTACTAGGTACACAGACCAGTATCTTAGGAGTCGAAGAATTTATGATGTGCTCGACTAAAATGTATCGACCTATTCACTAAAGACTCCGAATCATATAACAACCCATTGAGTAGTTTAGAAGCAAGCTGGGAACAAGACACAGGAAGGCCGCAAATTTATTTTATACCTACTTTGACAGATTTGTGAATAGCCGATTTTTAAGCTGAGGATTATATTATGGCTATTTTACTGATTTTGTACAGAAATAATAACCATATCGATCTGTCATCTAGGATTAGTATGAATATGTTAATATTATGGTCTTGCAACGTGACAAGCACCATAAATAAATGACTCCGCTACGGTGGAGCACTTGACGCTTGTTTCTTATATTACTCGCGTCTATGATCTGACAAAAATACTTGTGGTGTAGTCATTGATATACCAAAAGGTGTAGTGCATTTGAAATGGTGACATTTTGAGATAATACTAACAAAACAAATAGTAATAAAATACACACTGTATTCTTGTTATTTAAAAATTTATCAGAATATATAGCCAGCCTATAACGAGCAAATTGCTAAGTCACAGGCATCTTTTCTATGATAGGGAATGCACTATACTCTACCACGCGAGCCCAGTGAATGTCGCATGTCATCGGATTTTCGGTTCTAGGATATGTCGGCCCTGGTTCAGACCATGGTGCGGAGCGAGAAGGAATGGGATGCAGTCGCCTCTTTCTGCGAAGCAGTCATGCTAGCGAAAGAGGAGGCCGAACGCGCGAGGGAGAGACAACTCTCTTCCTAGCCGCCGCGGCAAACGCCCCGAGTGATCGCGAGCCGATCTCTGGTCACCGTAGGCGCGGGCTTGCGGATGGCGAGCAGGGGTAGCTAACCGTCCGGTAAGGACCAGGCCCGGGTCGGCGGCGCGTCGAGTTCCACGTGCGCCTCAAAGAGCTGTCAGCACCAATGATGGGGCCCCATAAGGCCATTGCCTGCCAGGGTTGCGGGAATGTTCTAACGAGATACCACGGTCCTGGAACTTAAGGGCAGCTGAGGGAACAGGGTGGGTTTTTAGTCAGTAGAAGTCTGACACTTCCTTCCGCTTTACCCAGAGTGAGAGAAGTCATTTGATGATTTGACACAGGAAAACAGGCTGTGTTCGAAACCACGACCTGCAACTTGTAAGTCGTTCAAGTAACCCCTGGGCTGCCACTGCTTCCAATAAATGAATCCTAATAATCCCATAAGAATATAATTAATATTTTTTCTTCCAACCAAAGTAATTTACCCATTGAAAAACAGCCCTTAGAGATAATTTTTTGCTTTGCCATAATGCAAAAGCACTTCAATAACTCCTGATAACAATTAGCACTGAACTGCTCTGCTATGCTCGTGAAAAGCATTTAAGATGGTTGGATAGCAACAGCAATTTACTTTTAAAGCTGGATAATATTCTTTTCAGAAACGATTATTAGTGAAATTGATAACAAAGATCATATAATATTCTCCTTGTTAGCGTAGTGAAACAACGTACCTACATAGAAACAAAAAAAAATCTTTCTCGTATTTATGCCTTTAATATTTTGTTCTTCTAAAGTCGTACTGGGTACTAATAACTTTGAATGTACTAGTTCTTTAACGAACTCATTTTACTCAGACTGAGCTCCCCGTTTTGCCTTAAGCTATGACAAGAGCAGTAAAGATATAAGATTTACTACTGCTCTATTTTAATGTTTATACTTCTTTGGTTCATTTCTCCTTGGAGTAACTAGAATTTAAAAGCGAATTCTAAAGTAGTTAAGGCGAATCGTGAAGCTATTTTGACTTTTAACTACGTTATGTCAGCATTGGTGGCAATTTCCTTATGTGCGTCCGTTTCTAAGTCAGTGTAATCTCCTCGCTAATAAATGTGGTAATGTTTTAGAATTTCAAACGCAGTTCCACTTTTTGCTGGCTGAGGAATTATCTCGGTAAAAAATGGAATAGCAAGGGTCTCGTACTTACAAGGGTTTTCAGACGGATTAAGCTTCGAAACAATTTGGACTACTACCACAAACGTACCCACCACATGTTTTCTAAATTGAAATTCATTCCGCTCTACACAATGAGGTTTTATACCTACTATATTTCAGTGTTTTTTCTTCGTGTAGTAAGTTAGACAAAACCGACCTAATCGCGTTTAAATTGACTAAAAAAATTTTTTAGCAAAAAATAGAACCGACTTCCATATCAAAACACTACAAAGCCAAAAATAACTTTAATTTCGGAAGTCGGTGTTATTGGTTTTGAATTTTATTTTATTTTTCACACCGCCATTATGATAAATTGTGGACCACAAAAAACCGGACAAGTGCGAGTCGGACTCGCACACGAAGGATTCCGTACCATTATTTAAAAAAAACGGCAAACCAATCACGTTTGTTGTATAAGAGCCCCCTAAAATATGTTTTAAATTCTATTTTTAGTATTTGTTGTTATAACGGCAATAGAAAAACACCACCTGTGAAAATTTGAACTGTCTAGCTCAATCAAGGTTTATGACAGATAGCTGAGCCTAAAGCCGGGTCCGCTGCGACGTGTTTTAGTGTTTGCAAACAGTATAACATTGTTTGCTAACAGAATATAGGCGTGGCCAAACATTTTTGTTAGTAAAAACACAATAACAAGTTTGCCGAGACGAATGTGACGCATTTTGTGTTCGCGCTCACTATCCCTATTTTTTAATCTCGGAGACAGAATTGCCACACCTAATCTCATGTCAGGAGGAATCACATCGTTCCTCCAAGTTGTTTTCTTCTCTATATCAAGTAAAATTAATGATAACAGCTCTTGATAATCACTTTAAATATGCCTCTCTGAAGGTATCTTTCCTAAATTCCTTAAAAAGGCTGTAGTTATCCCTATCTATAAATCCGGTAGCAAAGATCTAGTTGCTAATTACAGACCAATATCATTACTTCCGTCGGTATCTAAAATACTTGAAAAGATTATAAATAGCCGACTAGTTAACTTTCTGGAGAAGACACATTATCTTTCACCCTTCCAATTCGGGTTCAGAGCCAAATTATCAACAGCTGACGCGGTGCAAAGCCTGACTAGTTATTTGACACAGGAATTAGGAAGAGGTAACCACACCTTAGGGATCTTTCTTGATCTAGCCAAGGCATTTGACACTGTTTGTACGACTTCGCTCTTACACAAATTAGAAGCTCTTGGTGTAAGAGGAACGCAGCTAAAACTTTTTGCGGACTACTTAGATGATCGGCATCAATGTGTTAAGATAGATAATATTACGAGCAATTATCAAAAGAACACTGGATTTGGTTTGCCTCAAGGAAGTATTTTGTCCCCCACATTGTTCTTAATATATATTAATGACCTGTGCAACATTAATTTAGATCAAGGCAAAATAATATCATACGCCGACGATACCGCACTTGTATTTACCGCCACAACTACTGACGAACTATATGAGAAAGCGCAGTCAGGATTTAATATAGTAAACAACTGGTTGAGACATAATTTACTCACATTAAATGCTGACAAAACAAAATACATTCATTTTGTCATGCGCAGGCCTCAATACGCTACTTCTAACCCTCAGCTATACGCCCACGAATGCATGACACCATCTCTGAACATGTGTAACTGTCCTACTATATTCCCTACTAACAACATAAAATACCTCGGGATTACAATTGATGATACACTTTCCTTCCGACACCATATTAAAAACTTAGTTAGTCGAGTCCGTAAATTAATATTTATATTTAAGAAACTACGATCAATCGCGGACTTCAAACTAATCACGCAAGTATATCTGGCCCTATGTCAATCTATAATTCAATATCGCATTACTTCATGGGGTGGCGCTCTGAAAACAAATATACTGCCTCTTGAACGAGCACAAAGGACGATCTTAAAAGTAGCAACCTCCCGCGCCTTTCTCTTTCCTACATCCCAGTTATATAAATCCTGTAATGTACTAACAGTCCGTCAACTTTTCATCATGCACATAGTTCTAAAACAACATACAATGCTTACTTATAATTCGCACATTACTAACAAGAGGCGGAAAGATATAGTCTGCGTCTCACATCCGACCTCAAAATTTATCTTTACAAATCGATTTTTTTCGTTTTTAGGTCCACTATTGTACAATAGATTAAATAGAATCTTAAATATATATAACTTAAATTATTTTAGTTGTAAAAAAGCAACATGTAATTATTTACAAAATATGACATATGACCAGATGGAAGAGTTACTTGCAATATGCAAATAGAATGTAAAACACTAGGAACACATATTTAACTATTATTATCTAGATTTAGTTTTAGTTATTTCATGGATTATGTACGGTCGGCCAAGAAAGTGGTGTACCAGTTTTGATTTAGTTTCCCGGTCATCGAAAATTACAACAAGGTTCGTTATAAAAAGATATTACTGAAAGAGACAACATTATCATGACGTAAACCTATGTATTTAGTCAAGGAAGTAGGTAGAAGATCCTTGGTATTTAGTATTCATACGTCATATGTCACATATAAGTACATGACATTTTAACCTTTAGTATAAATGAAAAGGACATTAGTTTCTACAAAGCAATTGAAATGTTTCCAAACAAAAGTAATAAAAACTATTTAGACAACCGAATTCCATTTGAAAAAGAAAACTGACAATTGACATTTTGTCAAATATATGCAAAAAATCGATATATTTTCCGTGTTATTTTTCAATCAACTGCATATAAAATCATCTCAATGCCTGCCAACTTGACCATTGCCGAAAGAGCACAAATAATTGCCCAATTTAATGAGGGAAGCAGTATCAGTGCGATATCCCGGAATTTGAATATATCGAGGCGTTCTGTCCGCTTTTGGATTCGTCGTGAAGGAGAGGAGGGAAGTTTGTTGGATCACAGAAGAAGTGGTCGCCGGCCTGCACTCTCCAATAACGATAGAGAATTCATGAGACGGGAATATGAAATCAATGGTTTTAAGCCCACAAAACATTTTGCGGAGATGTTCGATGTGAGTGCCCAAACAATAAGGAATCATCTACATTACATGGGGTTGCACCACAGGCATTACGCCAAGAAAATATATTTGACGGATGCTCACAGACTTGCTCGTCTGAACTTCGCCAGAGAGCACTTAGAGTTTGATTGGTCTAATACAGTGTTTTGTGATGAAAAAACGTTTAAATCCAGTCAGCATGGACGTCTTCACCTTTGGCGATATAATTCAACACGGTATAAAGATGATCATGTAATCCCAAATAGAGAATCAGGTCGAATTTCCGTAAATATTTGGGGCTGGATGAGTACGGATGGTGTAGGAGAATTGTGTTCTCTACCTCCTCGAGCGACGGCTGTAAATTATATCGACGTGCTTCAGAATGCAATGCTACCGACAGTCCGTAATGTTTACCCGGAGAACGAAGTGCCACAATTTGATTTTGTTCAAGATAATTGTTCATGTCATAATGCGAGGATCGTAAGAGCCTGGTTTCGTTCACACACTGACGTAAGGGTAATTCAGTGGCCCTCAAGATCGCCGGACCTCAACCCGATAGAAAATCTTTGGGGCCTTATGGTCCAACGATGGTCGCATCAAAATGAAAGAACCAAACAAGCTCTTATTAGTCACTGTAATTATATCTGGGAGGAAATGCGGGGAACCGATATTTGCTCACGGCTTGTTGGTTCAATGAGGTCTCGTCTTTTAGAGGTTATAGAGGCCAACGGCGGTTACACCCGTTTCTAATTTTTAAAAATTTTCAATATCTTCTAAATATTACTATATATGCTATGTTTTTGTTTGTTATAAGTATTTTAAAATTGATTGTAGAAATTTAATAAAAGGATAAATCTATTTTTAGCTTGTTTTTTATTGATATTGTAATTACAAGTTTACAGAAATTGTAGGTTTGTGGACTCGCCTTGTGCCTTTACAATTTTATGTAACTTGTTGATTACAATTCTGAATTTGTAGATACAATTTTGTCATCAAAATCTACAGCCCCCCGCCGCCGTTGATTTTACGACGTCATTGGTTCCATCAAGTTCAAACTAAGAACAGCTGTCACGTTACAAACAGTAATAGTCGTTATCAATAATCAGATAAAGACAGCAATAGAAGTTGTCAGATCGATCTGCAAGCGAAACTAATCTTTATCACCTATGAATCTGCAAGCTATATCCAACCTTAGGGTGGTACACCACTTTCTTGGCCGACTGTACCACTTAAGATAGTTTGTACTTCATCGCCTGAAGCACAGGTTTTTAACCTAGTACAGGCAAATATGTTAATTTTCCTTAATTTAATTAATTCTTAAGACTTATATTGTAACTGTATTTTGCACTATTTCTTAAATAAACAATTTATTTCTTAAATAAACAATTTACTTTCTGAACATCTAAAACTAAACAAAAACATTACAACAATAGGCGCAGCGGACGGGCGGTTTTACTAACATGTTTTGCTAACATGTTTTGATAACATGTTTTGTTAGAAAATTGGCGCAGCGGACCCGGCTTTAGTAATAGCGTCCCGTTTTGACCCTTTGGGTACAGAACATACTGGATAAGCTAACAAAATATATGCACTTATCAAACTGTCTGTACCTAAGCATTAAAATAAAAACAAATTCATTTTCCCTCAGACAAATGAGGATACAGTTTTAATCGCATTTTCGTCAGAAAGCAATGCTTTTTCCTTTAAAAAAGCTACTCGTTCTACGTACTGTAATGAAAAAGTTTCCCGCTTAGCTTCGGGATTGTTTTGCGTTTCGATTAAAAACTTGTTACTGACTTATTTTTAATCACTTTTATTTTAATTAGCTTATTTTTAGTATTGGAATGACATTTCCATGATCAAATTGTGTTTAAATGTACACAGTTTATGTCTTTTAGAAGTAATATTTATTGTTTCTGTTTAAATAATATACCTACTAACATTACTTACATAATCAACCTATAATGTTTACACTGCTGAGACAAAGGTGTCCTCTCGATGAGAGAGGAAATGGGCCGTAATACACCAAACAGGCCAAATGCGGGTGGATATAACCAATGTCGTACGTCTTTGGGTCGTGGTAGACATACGGATAGATGGATAACAGAGTGATCCTATAAAGGTTCCTTTTTTATTTAGGGGCTTTAGCTCACCGTCTGGTTAGCACCAGGCCCGACTCAATGGCACGTCATGTTCCAAGCGCGCCTTAAAGAGACGTCAGTGCTAGTGACGGGGCCTCTTGGGACCATTGCTTGTAGAGGAACTTAAGGGAAGTTGAAGGAACAGAGTGGGAGAAGTCATTCGATGATTTTCCCACCTGACAAAAAAAAAGGGTATTTCGGTTTCCTCAAGAAAAACATACAAACAAGCCCGGGACGTCAATTTATATAAAACGTTTGGCTTACAACATGTCATGTCATGTCTGAAACCACTGGGCATTGCCACTAAGAGTAAATAAGGGAGAATATTTGTGAAGCTATGACGTCGTAAAACTATCATGATTCGGCCATGGGAGAGAGATGAAGCTGTATTAGACACATAGAACTGTCCCTTTTCCGCAACGCCATCATAATGTCATTAATATAATAATAATAATAATTTTATTATTATTATTATTTTATTATTCATAAGTTCACACAATATAGATTACATGGAAGTTACAGTTTTTAAGGTTAGGTACATATTAATTCGTAAGTGGAAGTTGTTACAGTGGGTCTAAAATAAATCATCTAGTGCATAACTTATATAATATTGATTAATAGGCCTGATGTAAGTTTATTCAAACCTGCGTTTCAGGCCATCACTTTTCAGCGCTGAGTGGCTTGGTGAACAATAGATTACAGAACATAGAGCCAACATTGTTACTTAACGTATTATACTTTAATAGCTTGCTTTTTATGTGAAATATTAAAATAATCTAAACAGAGGAAAAATAATCTTAACTTTTAATAAATAATGACTAAATAAACACTATTACATTTATTGCGTAACATCTAACAATTTTTCTATATCTGAATAATTAAATGTCGCTAAATATTCCCTCAACATATCACAACATTTTTTACGACTTACACTGTAAATACTTAGAGACTTGTTGATTTTATAAAATCTTTTTTGCAAAAAATAAAACCGACTTCCATATTAAAACACTACAAAGCCAAAAATAATTTTAATTTCGGTAGTCGGTGTTATTGGTTTTGTATTTTCTTTTTTTTTCACACCGCCTTCCGAAATTAAAATTATTTTTGGCTTTGTAGTGTTTTAATATGGAAGTCGGTTTTATTTTTTGCAAAAAAGATTTTATTTTCATGCTTTGTAGTGGGTTAGTGAATTTTCCAAATCGGTTCGTAAATGACGGAGTTATGCGCGAACCAAAAACTCAATGCAGAGTAAACGAAAAGATCATCAACATAAATATTTTTTTAGACATTTGTTGATTTTTCGGAAACGGCTTGTCCGATTTCGATAAAATTTTCATGGGACCATTTGGGAAGTATACCCTTTCTAAGAAGATAAGAATGTTTCAAGTCGGTTTGCAAGCGACGGAGTTATGCGCGGACAAACAAAAATACAAACATCCGAATTGAGAACCTCCTCCTTTTTTAGAAGTCGGTTAATTATATAGATATGGACCTAAAAATACAAAAAAATTGTGTGTAAAAGTATGTCTAGTTTGAGGCTTTATGCAGATCAGGTCTTTTCTTCTCTTATCTATAGGGATATAAGGAAGCTTACTGTGTTGGAGTAGTACTATATTCAGAATAAAAAGTTGCCGCACGGTCAGTACCTTACATGCCTTGTAAAGCTCATGTGTGGGTAATCTAAATGGACGACAAGTGGCTACCTTAAGGACCGCTCTTTGCGCACGTTCTAATGGCAAAAGGATTGATTTAGCTGCCCCACCCCATGATGTTATGCAATAACTGAGAATAGATTCACACAAAGCCAAAGCCATTGCACATGGGCTTCGAATCTACAATCTACAACTTGTAAGTCATGCCTTAAACTACTGGGCACCGCTACCAAGTGTAAATAAAAGAGAATATTTGTGAGGCTATGTCGTCTTAAAACTATCATGATTTGGGCGTGGGAGAGGAATGGAGCTGTATTAGACACATAGAACTGTACCTTTCCCGCATCGCACATCGGCTTCGAATCCGCAATCTACAACTCGTAAGTCGTCTGGTTAGCACCAGGCCCGACTCAATGGCACGTCATGTTCCAAGCGCGCCTTAAAGAGACGTCAGTGCTAGTGACGGGGCCTCTTGGGACCACTGCTTGTAGAGGAACTTAAGGGAAGTTGAAAAAACAGAGTGGGAGAAGTCATTCGATGATTTTCCCACCTGACAAAAAAAAAGGGTATTTCGGTTTCCTCAAGAAAAACATACAAACAAGCCCGGGACGTCAATTTATATAAAACAAAAACGGCTTACAACATGTCATGTCATGTCTGAAACTACTGGGCACCGCTACCAAGTGTAAATAAAAGAGAATATTTGTGAAGCTATGAAGTCGGTCAAACTATCATGATTCAGCCGTGGGAGAGAGACGGAGCTGTATTAGACACATAGAACTATCCCTTTTCCGCAACACCATCATAATATCATTGCACATGGGCTTCGAATCCACAATCTACAACTTGTAAGTCATGCCTTAAATCTCAGCGCAATGCTAGCAAGTGTAAATAAAAGAGAATATTTGTGAAGCTATTTTATTTTATTTTATTATATAAGGTACTCCAACGACTTATTCACTAATAACATTTTACATATTTAACTTATACATCTATTGTCATGGTGAATTTGTCACTTATAGAAGTACACAGCTTAAACACAAATAAATTATAGTACATACAAAACTATGAGATCAGATTTAAATTAAAATTAAAGATTATAAAATGAGCTACTTAACAATATAATACTATGGCAATATAAAAGAAATAATATAAGATAATTATATACATAAGATTTACTTACTCAATAGGCAATGGATACTCTGTTTTTTTAATACTATTATTGTAAGAAAAACGACTGCAATAAACGTGATCAAAATGTTATGAGTGGATTGGAATTAAAAGTATTTACGGAACTGGCAAAAACTGTCGGCAAAGATGTCAGTGTTGCTGTTACTGTGGATTATATTATAATTAGCTATAAGTCGGTTCATAGGGGCACTGCGACCAAGGTTTGTTTTTGATGGGGACAAAGCAAGTATATCTGTTTTACGTACAGATCTAGTTAAAGTGCGCCTAGGTACAGAAATATTAAGTTTAGATAATAGCTCTGGAACATCGGATCGGTTATGAATAATTTTGTAAAGAAATATCTGATCGGAGTGACTTCTACGACGTTCCAGAGATATCATATTGAAATGCTTGAGTCTTTCAGAATAACTGGTGTCTTGACCGCAACTAGAGCATCTGAAGCGCAGATACCTGGTGAAGGCTTCCCGTTTTTTTTTTCTTTTTTTCTTTTTTAGGTAGGGCCACTCGTAGATCAGCTCACTAAGGCTGTGCGTCTACTTAACCGGTCTGTCCTGTGGTGACCTCTAATAAATTAAAGGCCCCCAGCCAGGGCTTACAAACTAAAATACGCTTACATCTAATGACCGCACGCTAAGGGCACTCCCTGTGGAGTATGGGCCTCGGCATAGCGGGGTCATTTGGGGAGGGCAGCAAAGGGACAGGCTGGGTCATATTATTATTTACGGGAGTATTTATTGCTACTGGCTCAGCATCGCGGGCTGGCTCGTTTGGCAAAGGTCGGGGAGGATTTCCATTACAAGTATGCGGACGTCGCGATGGGCCTCGTCGGCGAGGCCGGAATACGGAACGCGTTTTGTGTCTGTGTTTTCTAAGAGTGCTAGTTTCCCTACTGCTCTCTTGTCGGATGGTGGTGGGGTCGTCGGGCTCGTCTAGGACGTGACGCGGGCGACGAACCCGAGAAATTTGGGAGGGTCTGTATCGGGCAGCCGATACGATCAGGGGGTTGGTGTGGGTATCAGCAGAGGTGAAGTAACGCACTGACATGCGTTTCAACACTTGCTTTATGGTCGGGAGTTTGAGGTCTACGTGGAGATCCTCGTTCCTCAAGAACCAGGGCGCGCCCGTGGCCTTTCGGAGAAAAAGGTTCTGAACGACTTGCATCCTATGGATCTGGGCCGGACTGGCATGGGCTAACACCGGACAGGCGTACGTCATGATAGGACGTATGCACGTCGTGTAAATTCGGATTTTACACCTAAGGGAGAGCTTACTGTGTTTATTCAGCAAGGTGTGGAGCCTACCGAGAGCGAAAGCGGCTCGCGAGCGAACCTTCTTTATGTGCTCATTGAAGTTAAGGAACTGGTCGAGGATCACACCTAAGTATTTGGCTCGCTTCTACCAAGGGATTGGCTTGCCAAACATAGTGATCGGGCGGGGGAGGGTGAGCTGTCTATGGTGGCGAGCCCTGCGAAACAGGACTGCTTGACTTTTGTCGGGATTTACCTCAATCCTCCATTTCCTAAACCAATCGCCTAGTGCGTTGGCTGAGGTCTGGAGGGTATGAGCGATGCTATCGGGACTTTTTCCCGAGTAATAGATGGCCGTGTCGTCGGCAAATAGGGATAACTCTACTGGGGGCTTTTTGGGGATATCGCTAGTGAATAGCGTGAAGAGTGGGGGAGAGAGCACGGCGCCCTGAAGGACGCCGGCTCTGATAGGGCGGGGGGTGGAAAGCGCTCCTTCGATACGATATCTGAAGGAGCGGTTCGACAGAAAGTCTCGAATGATGAGCACGAGACGGTCCGGCACACCTAGTTGGTAAAGCTTATAAATTAAGCCATTGTGCCAGACTTTGTCGAAGGCCTTTGCTATGTCAAAGAATAATGCCCCCGTCACCAGACCGCGTTGAAAGCGGCTGCTAATGTGCTCTACGATGCGGTGGGCTTGGTGGATACTGGAATGATTCTCTAAAGCCAAACTGCTCGTTAGGGATTAGGCTCTTTGCCTCGACAAAGTCCTTGAGCCGATTAAGAATAATCCGCTCGTAGATCTTGCTGAGGGCACTGAGCAGACTAATGGGACGATAACTATTCGGGGAGGACTTGGGCTTATTGGGTTTTGGGATGCCTATTACTATAGCCTCTTTCCAAGCTTGCAGAAACACGTTGTTGGACATGGCGCCATTGAAGATGGCAGCCAGTAGGACTATGATCGTGCGTGGGAGGAGTTTTAGTGCCCTTGTGGTCAGTCTGTCAGTCCCGGGAGCTTTCCTAGGTTTGAGTTTCTTGATGATCTCCTCCACCTCGTCTTCCGTGACGGGGGGGAGGGGAGCATCAGGGTCCTCGACAGGGGGTAGGGCAGACCTACGTTCGACCTCAGCATCCACGTGGGCAAGGTGGGCTGGGTCGACTGGTTGGGAGCTGGGAGAGCACTGGGCCTCCAGGCTGTCGGCTAGGCATTTGGCTTTGTCTTCGTCGTCGAAGGCAATGCTTTGGTCCGGGCGGATGAGGGGAGGCATTGTGGTAGCCTCAGTGGCGCGCATACTCCTCTGAAGTTGCCAGAAGGCAAGGTGTATGGGTTCCAGTTCGCTCAGGGTCTTGTCCCAGCCGGCTTCACGCCACTCTCTGATGCTGTTACTTACTTTGCGCTGTAAGTACCGCATGAAAGTTTTGTTATTCTGGCAGGGGAAAGCTCTGTAGGCACGGACTGCTGCGTTCTTCTCAGTCAGCAGGGCCCGTACATCGTCCGGGAGTTTCCGGCGCCAGTGCTCTGACACCGGAATCTCCTTTGAACAGTCGGTCAGGACAGATTGTACGTGCTCCGTGAGTGAGTCGATCGCAGCCGTCGTGTCGGCGGCGGACTGGATGTGGTCGGGGATCTTGTCCAGGTGAGGTGACGTGTTGGATTTCAGCAAGTCGCCTACTTTCCTCCAGTCAGTTATCACCTGTGTGGGAGGGGGGCGGTTAGGGTCATAGGGACCCGATCTCGGAGTTAACTCCAAGATCACCGGTCTATGGTCAGAGTCAAGTTCGTCTACCGTCTCTAAAGAGTGCAAACGTAAGTTTACATTCTTCAGGAGGGCAATGTCGAGTACGTCGGGCAAGTGGGATGGCTCGAACGGGTAATGAGTAGGCCGCATAGGACCTATGATATCTATGTGGAAAGGTGTGCAAAGGTCGTATAGTACCTTCCCACGGGGGTTGGTAATACGACTACACCATGCGGGATGTTTGGCATTGAGATCCCCCGCCATAAGGACGGAGTCACTCATGTCAAGAAGGGCGGTAAGATCGCTTCGAAGTGAGGCGTTTACTGAAGAATTTGAATCTACATCGTTGTACGGTGGGAGATACGCGGATACTATTGTGATAGAGGGATGGACGTCATGCCTAGCCGGCAAACGGATACCTCTAAGTGGGCAAGGGGCGGCGGATCCATAGGGATGCAGTGCAGGGAGTTCCTATAGTATATTAGAGTGCCACCTTTGTGGCATCTAGTCCTATCGTTCCTAACTAGCCGGTAATTAGCTATCCTAGGATCCCTAAGGTGGGGTTAGAGAAAGGTCTCTTGGACCAGAAGAACGTCGAGACGATGGTCGCGAAGGAAAGTTGCGATCTCGTCCCGTTGATTGCTGATGCCATTGGCATTGAAATAACCTAGCTTTAGGGATCGGGGCTTTAATCTCTTACTAGCCGTGTTATACATTATTGTTGTTTAAAAAGGTTGGCAAAATGGCTTTTGACGTCAGGATACTTACGGCATACCTGAATCAGGGATTCAATACTACGGTAGGCCACGACCTCCGATGATGATGATGATGCCATTTGGATGGCGCGGGGGGACTGGAAGAATTGGAATGTATTCGCTAGGATGAGGAACGGATCGAGTTCCGGCTCATCCGAGTGAGGGGGGGGGGGAGGGGGGACTGGGGAGGAGGAGGCTGAGAAGCCACAACGACCGGAACGGGGGGCGTGATGGGTTGATCCATCAGCCCTGGGACTTTCGGCCTTAGTGCCGGGAAGTTTTGGGCGTGATTCGCCGCCGTCCAAGGAGTTGGACGCTGGGGACTGAGGGTCTGGGGGAGCTCAGACGAGAGTGTAGGACACTCTCGTCCCTGGCGTGCGCTAGCGCGCATTGCCAGTTTAGGGGCGGAGGTTTTCGGGGCTTTGGGAAAGCCTCGGTAGTTGACAGGGTGGCCAGATTGCCCGCACAGCACGCAGCTGGGCGGGTCTGGGCACTGGGACCTATCTTTAGGGCGATTGCACTCGGCGGTGCCGTGTTCGCCCAGGCACTTTACGCACGGAGGTTTGCCGAAGCAATTCCTCTGTGCATGCCCGTATAGCTGGCAACGGTGGCATTGGCCTATCGTGCCCCTTTTGTGTGGCTTCTCTATGAGTATGCCCGACAGACTGCATACCGTTTTTAGGGAAAAGATGGGGTAGGGACCTTCGGAGGTGGGATGACTGTTGACGAGGACGTTGTTAGACGCCTTGCCTCCTCTGCCGTGCATACGGTGCACCTCAATCACCGGGATGTTCTGGGACTCTAAGTCGCAGACGATCTCGGTGGTGGGGATCTCACTAGGGATCCGGCAGAGGACCACACGTACGGGTTTGCTCTCATGGAGCGTGTATGTGTGGTAGCGGATATTTCGAGCTTTGAGTAGCTTCGAGAGCGCGCGATGGTCGTTAGCTGTTGCTAACCCTACTTTTATGCCGTTCTGAACGGCGCGGGCATTGGTGTAGGCGATGCGTTGCTCGCCACACGCTTTGGACACGTTTGTCCAAGCCCCCTTATCGTGGATGAAGATAGGTGGGGGAGGAATGGTTTTGCGCACTGAGGCGCTGACGACTGGGGTAGGGCTGGGCCTAGTGGCCGAGGATGTAGAGGGCTGGCTTTGCACTAAGCGTGCTGGCTCGGGAGGGGAGGGTTTCTTGGCCTTAGGGGCCTGGGAGGACGAGGCCTGCGACCTCTTCTTCCTCTTTCCCTCGACGAGGATAAACTCGTCGGAGGAAGAGGTTTGATCGGAGGAGGAGTGCTCGGACTCCGCTCACTCAGAGCGCTCAGAGTGTATGCACTCTGCGCGCTCCGAGTGCTCGCCTTCCGAGTTCTCGTTTTCATTGTCTTGTTCCTCCTCCTCAGAGTCCATTTCGACGTCTGAGGGGGAGGGGGACCTATCTGCGATGGGCGCGGGGGTGGGACCTACCTCCGGCTGCGGGGTGGATGGCAACTCAGGGGGGTGTTTGAGACGGGGATTGGCTTTGATGGAGTTAATCTCCACCTCAAACTCCTTGAGTGGAACGGGGTTTTTATGGATAATAAGCCCTAAAACCTCGGTGGTTTTAGTTAGCTTATCGGTTAAGAACTCTACCTTAGCAGATAGAGTCTCTATGGTCTCCATGTTGGAGGCGTAAAAGGGGGGGATCCTACTCTCCTAAACCTAACATGAGCCTCGAGGAGACACGTCAAACGTGAGCTCCCCGAGCAGACGGTCCCCAAAAAGAGCCCTGCCCCGGAGTTTCTCCTAACACAATGTTACCGAGAAGAGAAACTCAGACAAACTCGGTAACTGTGTTGCCGTCTGATGTGGCCTGAAGGGCCCTATTTGCCTACCCCTCCGGGCGGGAATGACCCAGAGGTGAGTACGCTCCCTGCGGGGATAGCAGGGAGGTGTGTGCCTAATGGTGTGCCCTAAGCTTGTAACCGGTCGCCAGTCTTAATGTGCGAACCGGGCCCTATTGGGTCTAGTGCGAAGGGGTAGATACACCCAACCGACACTAGGTGTGTAAGCTGTGAAGAGAACTCAGTAACTAGGTTTGACTAGGAGATCCCCCAAGGCCAAAACCTAGCACTCGACTCCAATTGACTGCTTCACCCTGAAGGGGATCAGCGGGTGCGTTGGGTCAGCACCCCTTTGGTATTGTTGACACCGTGAGGTTTCCAACCAAGGACCACGAAACTGTGGTTTTACCCTGAAGGGGCCAAACCAAATAGTTTTTGACGATACTCTGTTATAGAAACAGGATATTCTTCACCGCCTCGAAAAAGGCGGATCCGGACCAGGCGTCGTAGTCCGCGACTACGAGTGACGTCACGGCGGGCGTGACGAAGCGGAGCGATGACTCAGGCACGGAACGATCGAGAGCGCGGAGCGGCACGACTGTCGCGGGCGAGCGTCGGAAGCGGAGTGAGTGTTTTTGAGGCTTTCTGTATACGTTCTATCCTATTAATATGGATGCGATATGTACGATTCCATGTCGGAGATGCATAATCCAGTATACTTCTAACAAGCGTGTTGAAGAGAAGTTTTAGGGTCGAAATAGACCGAAACTCCGTGCATGTTCTCTTCACAAAACCTGCCATTTTTGTCGCTTTGGTAACAATTAGGTCAATGTGATGAATAAAAGATATTTTACTGTTGAGCTGAATTCCTAAGTCACGGATGGTGTCAACCTTTTGCAGGGAAACTCCATTTAATTTATAAGATGAAGGTATTCTATTTTTATTTCGCGTAAAAGTTATATGATAGCACTTACTTACGTTAAGAGTCATCATGTTTAACTTACACCATTCATGTATTGCATCTAGATCTTTCTGAAGAAGTGACACGTCCAAGTCCGTTTTAATTTCTTTGTACAGTTTTAAATCATCATCTATGATGTCGTAAAACGATCATGATTCAGCCGTGGGAGAGAGATAGAGCTGTATGAGATACATTTAACTTTCCCTTTCCCGGGAAGAAATCATGATGTCATTGCATATTGGCTTCGAAACCACAATTTGCAACTCGTAAGTCGTACGTCATGCCTTAAACCACTGGGCACTGCTACCAAGTGTAAATAAAAGAGAATATTTATAAAGCTATGACATCTTCAAACTATCATGATTCGGGTATGTGAGGGAGATGGATGGAGATGAGACGCATAGTGCTTTCCCTTTCCTGCAAAGAAATCATTATGACCTTGCACAACTTTGGCAAGACTGATCTGATGGCGAAAATGATTAAAATTTAAAATAGTAACGTAATTGCTGAGATATACGTATTTTTCCCAGAATAATTTATGGTTCTTTTGAAAGTCAAAGTAATTGAATACATAATATTACTAAATGATCAAGGATTCTAAGAACATTGCAAATGTACGAGATAGTTGCAGACTAATGGTTAGACCTGATCCAAGATGAAGCCAATGAAGTAAACTTAAAAAAACAAATGAATTATTATTATATTTAGGTACGAAAGAGAGTGTTTTAATGCCAAAGAAAAGGCAGTCAGTAAGAAATTCGCGATTCGAAATATTGAATTATACGATAGTACCAGGTAGTTACGCATGTTTAAGTGTGCACAAGATTCTAGTTAAGAGAATTTTAGTTTACTCAATTTAAGTTCCTTTTCTTCGAGGGACTGGGGGGCGGAGGTGGACTGACAATGCCCTCTTTCACCCCCCGTAATATGGCCTGTGGGTGTCGGATTTGGGGAAGTCCGAATCCCATAATATCGGGCCGAGTAGGTGTCGCGTGGTGGTTTCACGCGCCGCCCTAAAGTTATGAGCAGCTCCTCACGAGCTGCTCACTTGTCCCCTCATTTGAGATTGGGTAAACGACCGTCAACTATCACTGCTGGGGTGATTGTGGAGAGTGTTAACGTTTCCCACCACCCCAGCAAGAACTGACGATAAGGAACACCGTGTGGTATTGTATTGATTTCCAAACGCAAATAAAATTTAGTTCCTATAATGTGACTCGGAATACATTCCACAGACGATGAAATGCGTGGTCAATACATAAGGGTCCGAAAAAAACCTGAAAATAAAAAAAAATTGCTTGATTGTCTTTACTGCATTGCCGCGTTAGTAAAAGAGGGTTATTTTTTTTTTATTTACTATATGAGATACGTACAAGGCCCATATTCAAACTTAGTTTGAAAGACCTTTCCACTTACCCAGTCGCCATTAAAACTAAGCAGCCTTGAATTTATTATTCCACGTAGAATCGGGACGTAGGACATATTATCTGGTTACTTTTTTTAGAGTTCCGTAGTCGACAAGGAATCCTTATAGTTTCACCATGTCCGTCCATCTGTCCTTCTGTGTGCCCACAGGCTTAGCTCAGAAAAGATTAGTGCTAGAACGCTGTGGCATAAATCTATACTAATATTATAACATTACAAAGCGGAACAGTTTGTTTTTATTTTTGAACGCGCTAATTTTAGAAAGTACTGGATGGATTTGAATAAAATTTAATATTATAGTAGCTTGAAGATTGAGGAAGGTTCCCCGACTTCAAAAAAGGAGGGTTATGTTTTTATCGTGAGCGTGGGAGCGAAGGCCCGCGTAACAGTTTGACAGGCCCGTTGGTATAGTGGTCAGTGGTCCTGACTGCTATGCGCAAGGTCGTGGGTTCGACTCCCACCTAGGACAAATGTTTGTGTGATGAGCACGGTCATTTGTTCTTTGTCTGGGTGTAATTTATCTATAATATGTATGTATTTCGAAATATATATGTATGTTTATCAGTTGTCTAGTATCCATATCACAAGCTCTGCTTAGTTTGGGACTAGATGGCGTTGTGTGAAAAAAAAAAGTTGTGGAAAAAAGAAATGAAAAAAAAAAATGAAACTGCTAGTTAATTACGCCGAAAAAATGGTAAAATGAAATTAAGACAAAATTAGACCAGGAACACTATCAAACCTAAGTTGGCCACACATAGGAGATGTTTCATTTTGGGCTACCATTATTTTCACCACATAGATAAATAAAAAAAAAACAATAGGGATTATCATAAAAATACTCAAAATATATTTGGAAATGGGTATAGCTGTGATAAATAATTTTGTGGGAAGATTTTTAATATGATAGATAACCCTTGTTTTAGGGCAGCCATGATAGTCGTGTTTGACATGACGTTTGACAGATTTCAGTTTTGTGACGATACATGTCTTTCTGTAAGTGAAAAAATATAATCGATAAATATCGAATAAATATTTTTAAGCTATATCGATTGTTATTGAGTAAAAATATTGATAAATCGCTATATCGATATTTTTTGTAAAGGTAACGCACGTAGGTTACATTAAATGTTTTAGTACTTACATGGTTTTTGGCACTTTGGCGATTTCGTTGCAAATAAAAGTAATCTGAAGACACATTCTTATGGCACAAACGTGCTGACGATCTGGTGATTATCATTTGTACTACTCCCTGGATATGACAAGATTAGTATAACTAACACTAATTTTACCAAAGTGAATTAAGAAAATATTGATTATTGATTTATTGAGATTTAAAATATAGTCGATATTCATCTATTATTTTATAAAAAAAATTCGATATTTTGATATATCGATGAGATTTCAAAAACGCGATCCGTCAAGCCGACATGTTAAAATGACATTCGCATCACTATTCAACAGCAACATGGTTAATCCACCATATTTGTTGTATTGCTCTCCTTGACCGAGTTAGTTTGAATATCACACTAAAATAAAATGAAACTATATAAAATTAACATTAAAAAAATGTTACTACATTTTACAGATATATTTACATTATGTGGTGTACATAGTGCTTGCCCAGGCTCCATACATTTCTGGAACATCTCCTTTACTAGTAATAGTCGACCAACTGGTTGGGCGCTTGAACTTGTCCTTGAAGGCTGTCTCCGAATGGAGCGATGCCAACTTGGTCAAGTTTAATGCAGCTAAAACCCAGGCGTGTCTCTTCTCCGCAAAAAGGAGACAGTTCCAACCGGCTCCTACTTTCCGTGATGTAACTAACTTCCACCCTCAATTTTGGTCCGTTTATCGAGGCTAAGGCTCAAGTAGCAGCAAAAGAGTTGGGAATCCTAGCAAAGGTGAGACGGTACTTCACACCGGAACAACTGCTCAATATTTATCAAGCCCAGGTTCGGTCGTGTATGGAGTACTGCTCTCATCTTTGGGATGTATCTGCGAAATACCAACTAGACGCGCTTGAGTCTATCGAGAAGCGGGCCAAGAGACTCATTGGCAACGATGCACTGGTCGAGTCAAAGCTCCAGAGCCTTGAACATCGACGACGAGTTGCAAGTCTATCGGTTTTCTATCGGTTACATTTTGGGGAGTGTGCGATGGAATTACACAATCTAATTCCACCAAGCCCGTTCCATCATCGGACTACAAGACAAACGGCGATGCGCCATCATTACATGGTGGACATCCCACCCACACGCACAAATTGTTTTGGGAATACTTTCATTGTGCGTACGGCAAAAGAGTGGAATTCCCTGCCGGAGTCTCTGTTTCCGATAGCTATAACCTGGGAGTCTTTAAGTCAAGAGTGAATAGATTTCTGGTAGGTAAGTGTGCTCCATTCTCGACTTCATCATCACTTATCATCAGGTGAGATGGTGGTCAAACGCGAACCTTTACCAAATAAAAAAAAACTCTATTGAAAAATACAAATAAAACTTCGGACAAATTTTTATTGTGTAACATTGACTAGTTTGTTTTTGTTACAGCAAGGTACGGACTTCTCGGTTAGCTTACGTCTACCTGACTCGCATTTGGCGTTGAACACTACGGAACCTTACACGGCCCGTAGCCCGACACGCACTTGATTTTTAAAAGCTGCATCACATTATTGAAATTACTCACTCGAACGAGTTAGATACTCAGTTGAGTGAAATATGTCTGTCTATCAGACCAATGTTCGATAATGTAATGGAAACAGAATTAAGTTTTAATTCACAAAGAAAATAAAAATCATATAAAACCTTTCAAATATCAACCGTAACGCAAAAACCGAACAGAGCCTGTCATAAAAAGCTGTCTGTCTGCCTTTGAAAGGTCACAAGATCCATTCATTGTTTTATAAAGCGAGAATATTGGCATAAAAAGGCTAATAAAACATTTATGAAAAATGAAATCTCGGATTCGGAAAATCTATCGTCACTTCTGTTGATGTGTCAATTCTGATTTATAGGAGGCGGAATTAAAAAATCACTCGATTCTGTAAAACACCGATGAAGCTTTGCCAGAGTTTGTTCGCTTACGTAGTGTAATCCCGAATTATTTGTGGTGTTATTATCGCTTACAGGACCAATACTCGGTGTCGATATTTGTGGGAGTCGTTAATTCATAATAAACATAAATCATTTATTTATTTATCATCACTTACTATCAGGTGAGATAGTGGTCAAACGCGAACCTATATTCGATAAAAAAATAAAAAAAGTGCGTGACATATTCTGCTATTTAGTTTAGGTGCCATTTAGTTTAGTTTTTAATTGGTAGGTGGGGTTATGATTTTGTTAGATATAGTAGTGTGTGCGCTTTATGCTTATTTCATGTGTTAATAGATGTAGGTAACCGCGACTTTGTTCACATGGGATAATACTACGAGGTTTTTCTCTCATGAATCCCAAACCCCTGGGAATTCCGGGATAAAAAGAAAGCCTTTATAATAAATATTGTTTATTTTCTTCCGCAAACAAAACTAATACACTAAAAATGATAAAACAAGATAAGAAATCATTATTAACAATGTTTATTTGTGGGAGACAAGTGCCTAAACTAAGCCGTTATGTACTTGCATTTTAGGACACCAGGGACTCCCCCTAAAGCAAATGAGTACATTATTATACTAAATTACATTTTCAGTAGAAAAAAATATTTTTCATAAATATAATTATTTCTCAAATTAAATTAAATTTAGTATAAAATGTATTTTATCCTTTAATGGTATATATTTTTACCTCATATTAGTACAGTCCTATTAAATCGGGCCAGCCATTCCAGAGTTTAGCCCGGACAAACAGAAAAACAGATAGACTAACTAAAAGTTTGATTCCACCAAAAACATCCTGTAAAAAATTAGCCAAGTCTCGCCTAAGCTGCTTGTTTCTCTATAAAAAGTACGTAGTAAGTAGTAGATCCGCCTTAACCCACAACATTCGGGCACGCCGCAATTGCGGCGGTAAGACCCCTCTTTGAGGAGTGGCTAGATCGGCGTCACGGCATCCTGACCTACCGCATGACGCAGGTCCTCACCGGACACGGAAGTTTCGGGAGGTACCTGTGTCTGATGGGAAAGGAAGAAACGCCTGGGTGTCACCACTGCGAGGGTCGCCCTGAGGATACAGTAGAGCATACGGTGCAGGACTGCCCCGCTTGGGCAGAGCACCGACGTGTCCTCACGGCGGCGATAGGCGGAGACCTCTCGCGCCCGGCATTGGTCGAGGCCATGCTGCGGGGTGAGAGGGAGTAGGAAGCGGTCGCCTCTTTCTGCGAAGCAGTCATGCTTCCGAAGGAGGAGGCGGGCCGCGTGAGGGAGAGGATGGCGTCCTCCCTCCAGCCCAGCCGCAGTGGTAGACGCCCACGGCGTCGGACATTGGCCGACGATCTCCGGCCACCGTAGGCGCGGGCATGCGGACAGCGAGTGCGAGGCAACTCGCTGTCCGACCATGGACCATGCCCGGGTCGACGGCGTGTTGTGTTCCACGCGCGCCTCAAAGAGCGTCAGCAATATGACGAGGCCCCCCCGTAGAGGGCCGAAGCCTGCCGGGGTCGTGGGACTTATCCCATTACCGTGACCCCGGTACGTAAAGGGTTATTGAAGGAACACCGTGGATTTTAGTCAGTAAAAGTCTGACAGTCCCTCCCACCCGGCCTGGGGTGGGAGGACTTATTTGATAATTTTACCACGTTAAAAAAAAAAACCCACAACATTACAAGGATTGCTTACTGCGATTTCTTTATTATTATAGTTAGATTTTATGTAACCGGCCGTTGAACATACTCTATGCACTTTTACTAGTTAATACATAGAAGTCAACGACTAAGTCACATAAAATCTAACTGTATTAATAAAGAAATCGCAGTAAAGATCCTTAGGCTTGGCTTCGCTTTGCTTAGAGATTTCATTACTTTTTATAGAGAAACAAGCAGCTAAGGCGAGACTTGGCTAATTTTTTACAGGATGTTTTTGGTGGGATTTCACTTCTTTTTGCAGAAAGCTATTTTTACTTGATTGGTTTCTTAATTATACCTTTCACTATTTTAGGTTTTCTTATTACAATTGTTTTTTTTTTTCCTTTTTTGGTGTAGTTTTTTTTTATGATTAACCTTTCTTTTCTTTTTTTCCGGTTCAGATTCTTGTACATTGGCTATAAGTTTTCGTATTGCCCATATTCATTTATAAGAAGGGGCTCGTCACATTGAATAACTTTTGTCAAGGCGCATTTCCATATCTCCCATATTTCAGCTGAGCTTTTAGGGTTCTTCATCAGATACTTCAGGCCTTCAATTTTTTATACACATCAATAGAAAGGGCTCGTCACACTGAATAATTTTTGTCAAGGCGCATTTCCATATCTCCCAAAGTTCAGCTGAGCTCTTAGGGTTCTTCATCAGATACTTCAGACTTTCAATTTTTTTAATTTTAAAAGAACCTGCTAACCACGCTCAATAAACTTTGTGAACATAGCATGTCGATAATTTCAATAGTTTGGCTGGTCTGTTACGGTTTCTCCTCAGGGTCATAAGGTACTCCAGATCTTCCATGATCCTAGTTTTGATAGTTTTCCCTTCATAAAGGCACTAAACCCTACCTCTATGCTAATTTTCAGCTCTCTAGGTTTATGGGAAGTACTAGTTCTATTTTGATGATCAGTGAGTCTATATATGTCGAAATAGTACAACTTTGCTTTCGCATAACTTAGGAAATAAACAAGCTACAAACATGAAATTTTGTGGTTTAAGTGTATGCTGCTAGCTTACTAGATAACAATAATTTCAGCGTTCTAAATCTATCCAGAGGTCCCCAAATAGGGACCTGAAAATACGCCGAAATGGTTCCAGAAAAGGATGGTACGGCAGTGTTTGCTTTGTATTTGAGTATCCTGTTAAAACTGTAAATATGTATAATAAGTGTAAAAGTATTGAGACTTTATACACACCAATATTTCTAGGAAAATCGCTTCATTATTTGAAAATCTACAGCTCAATTATAACAACAATTAAGCTAGCAGATCACAAGCAAAGCCAATGCCATACACAGCTGTCGAAACCACAAAGAGAATCTGACAAGATAACCCCAACTAATGTCACAGCCATCTATAGAACTCAATGCTGTCATTCACCCCTTAGACATTCCGTAATTGGAACATGTCGACAAAGTTCCCAACTCTATAATCAGTAAGTACGGAACCAAAGGCCCGGGGCTAATAATTTCAAATCGGAACTGTTACAACTTCGACAGACTAGGTAATGGTGGGACCTTGGGGAAGAACGATTCAATCGATGTGGCACGTTCCTGGAAAGGCTGAACGGGGTCCCCAAAGAGTGTTACATTAGGGTGTAAATAATGCTGATACGATATCTTCTATCCATCGTGGAGTTTCATGTTGTTGGTGACAGGGAGTTTTGTTTTGTAGGCTTTTGTTAATATCACGATTGTTGTTCTTGGTGTTTGATTCCGGTTCGATGAATTTGTATACAAATTATTTCTGCGTATGTATCTTTATGTTTTCAATAATTTACCAGGGCGGCTGAAAAGTTTTGAGCCTAAGTACCTTTAAGTATTACTAATTACTCGCGCATCATATCACTAATTGCGGGTATCCTAGGAAATACATATGTCAAGTTTCATGTCATTAGCATCATTATGCTTTTAGTAATTGAACCATAAACGTCATCATGTCCGAGTCATCCGCAGTTTGCACGAAATTGGAGTACAGAGCTGTCATAAAATTGTTAACAAAGATGAACAAAACGCCGACGGAAATATTTGAAGAGATGTCGGCAGTTTCTGGGGAGTCTGACCCTTTATTTGCGACCATTAAACGTTGGAACCGAGAGTTCAAACATGGCAGGGAGTCGCTCGAAGATGATCGCAGGTCGGGACGCCCAAAAACCACCGTTACCGAAGAAAACGTTGAAAAATAAAAATACTTGTTCTGGAAGATCGGCGAATCAAGTTGTGGCAAATAGTTGAAGCTATGGGCATCAGGAAGATATGAATCGGAAACATTTTGCATAATCACCTACACATGAAAAAAGTGTTCGCGCGATGAGTGCCGAAAATGCTGACGCCACTGGACAAGCAACGTCGAGTCACAACTTCACATGAGTTTTTGGAGATCTGTGGCGATAATCTGACGATGTTTTTTTTTCGCTTTATTACTATCGATGAAACCTGGATTCGACAGAATGATCCGGAGTCAAAACAGAAGTCAATGCAGTGGATAGAAAAGGGAGAAAAGCCGCCGAGGAAGTTCAAAGTGGAAAGATCGACGTCCAAGCTCATGGCCACTGTTTTTTGGGATTGTGAATGTATTTTGTTCATTGGTTACTTTCTTAAAAATACTACAATGAACGGAAATTACTATGCCGTATTGTTGACAAAGGTACGTCAAGTGATTGTTCAGAAACGGAGAGGCAAACTGGCGAAAGGAGTCCTGTTTTTGCAAGACAACGCGCCCTTCCACACTGCGCGAGATGCAAGGCGTGCCCTCGCTGAGACAGGATTCGAAGAAATTAACCACCCATCCTACAGTCCAGACCTGACTCCTAGCGATTATTTTCTCTTTTCAAATTTGTAAAAGGACCTTCGTGGACGGAGATTTTCCAGTGACGAAGAAATGAAGATGGCAATAAATGAACATTTCGAAGACAAAAACGGTGAATATTTTTTGACCGAGTTAAAAGCCCTTTATAATAAATGTAATAAGTGTATTGAAATAGAGGGAGCTTATACTGAAAAATATTTTTTTATACATTTTTACCAGCATTTTTAATACGTTAGGCTCAAAACTTTTCAGCCGCCCCTCGTATTTGCTGTATAATATAATACATCATTATACAAGAAAAGAAATACATAACAAAATTGTGAGCATAATATTTTTATAAGAATACATTTATTGAACCTTAGTTACAGTAATTAACGTTACGGGTACACTCTAACAAAATAATGTTTAGTTAACAAGGATGTCAATGGTCTCCAAACTAGGCGGCGCCTGTATCTTGGAGACCGGGTTATGCGTTATTTGTTTTTTTTAGTATAATTGGTGTTGCTAGAAAATAAATTATTATTATTTAATTCTGATGTTTTGATATTATTTGGCTTTGTTCGGATTCATGTTACTAATCAACGGTTCATGGAAAAAAAATATGGGGATAATTGAGAATCAACTTAATTATCACGAAATATGATATGGTTGCCAGTTGTATGTTTTTCTATATATTATTTTTTTAATTTTATTTGTATTTATTTTATTCATTGTTGTCGATGACCGGTTCGTGAGATAAAGTATGAATAATACCATCACAGAATATGATATGGTTGACAGTTGTATATCTTTTTGTCAAAAAAGTGTTCCTTTATATGTATCTCAGTGTTTTTATAAAAACCTTCACGCATAAGGAACTCAACACTCTTTCAATGTATTCAAAATCTAATTTAGACAGATTATACATGTACATGCATATAACAGATGCAGTTACATTATGCTTAATAACTTCTTAAGAAATGAATGCACTGAAAGGGTAACGTTTATAACTAAACTTGTATCTGAAGATGACGAGATATTTGTATGTATATTATTTGTAATTTTAATTATTGTTCTCGAGCAAGTGACATTATATTTTTATTCAGAACAAAATATGTTAAAACCTAAATAATCTAAGCTTCAATCAACTGATGCGATTGGTTTGTCAAAATTCATTCAAGGAATTACAGATGAAATAAAGTGCCTTTAATAAAATTAGCTACATGAATTTTAAGATAGTTTTCCAGAAACTAGACATTAATCCGTTGGTTAATTTCTTCAAATGCCTAATATTCTGCAACGGTGAATATGAAAATGTTTTACCTTTTTAGTAGAGTAGTTATCGTAAGTTTCCACCGGGATTTACAAGGGGTTTATAGAGTATTTATTTCTCAAAATTATTTCTCAAAAAACATTGTACAGTTCACTTGTATGAGATGTAAGGTTTTAACAATAATTTCTTCGTCGCCAGCAAGCAATAAAAATTAAAAAAGTACATTACATTTAAACATCCAAACACATTAGAAAGGGTAGGTAGGCTACCTAAAATTGTTAATCATAGCTTCCCAGTTAGAAACCAAGTATCCTCATAATTATGTTCTAACTATGTACGTGTGCCAAATGTATTGTGGTTAGTTTCATCTTCCGGATCTTTAAGTTAAACTCAAAGAAAAAGTTTTTATGCCAAAGCTAAATTGATTCCGAATTCGAGAGCTCTTGACAACGCTGCAGGAGAGCGGTCGGGCTACATCATACAGTCAATACACAGATCTGGGTCACTTCGGCACAGATCGGGTCACTTCGGGTCAGTTCGTTATTTACCGAATATTCGCTTTTTGATCATGATATTATTTGAACGATAGGAGTTCTTTATTTATCGAAAAAATATTTAAGCAAGTTAATTTGTATATTGAAAGCAAATACGTTAGTGTTTCGTCGTTTAATTATGTGGAGTTTATGTGGAGAATAAAATAAATAAAAATAGATAAATTATATGTTGATTTTTGGAGTTTAATTGTTAATTAGCTTGGGTTTCGATGCAGGACGAAGATTAAAATCACAGTTAATTATTATTTTGATTTAAACAGTATCGAAATGTAATAGCTTTGCGGTATGTTTTTTTATTGATATAAAGGAAAACAAAACCCATTATTCTTCGCCATAAGTTTTCACACATAAACTCTATACTTAACCAACTTCGTATTCTTTGAAAGTAATTTTAATAGCTTATGTATAGAGACTTGTTTTAATGATTCTTACAGATGCTAAATATCTAGGTCTAAAAAGTATCTTAAAAACATTTCCGAAAAAGCGAGAATGAGTTTTAGTTTTCTTTAGAAAGTGAGAAATCACTCTCCCTTTCTCTTAACATAACCAATAACTTTTAGTCCACTGGAAAATAATACCGCACTTGAAACTTTCATCTCATATCCGAGAAGAACTAACTTATATTAAAGTTTACAAAAAAGGTTTTTATATACAACGTGTAACGGAAACCCCATATCTATCCAAAAGGACTGAAGACAACATCTGGTATGGAGTCTTTATGCAAAGTTTCAGCTCAAAATAAGTGACTCACAGAACTGACCCCAAATTATTGGTTTCATATGTTTCTTGAATACCAGTAATAACAAACGTGTCACAGCACTATGAGGGTCATGACTTTCCACGTCACTTGCCAATAAAACGATAATTCTCTTCGTTCTTCTTAATTTGAAAAATTCGGCCTCTGGTATCAATGTATTGAAATTTCTAATATGCTCCACACATGTAGACATAGGATTAGAAAATCCTTGCCATATAGTTTGTTACCCTTTAAATTTCACGTTGTATACATAGATGAAAACAAGAAATTGTTAACTATTTATTAGAAGTTGCGAAGCCCTTTTTTTCTTCCGCTCTGGTTGAAACAGAAGGAACTCAGACTTCTACTGACTAAAAATCTACTCTGTTCCTTCAGTTGCCCTTGCGTTCCGGGGCCGCGGTAACTCATAAAAATATTGCTGCAACAAAAGTTCAAAGTTACCCACGTTATTTAAATTCTGAAGAAAACAAGATTTATTAGAGCAAGATTTGAGATTGTATTATGTTAATTGGTCCAACCTGTCCTTTTATATACCTATAAAACTGTATTTATTATGTAAAGATTGAGAAAATCAATGATTATTTTTAAAGAGTAACCGTAGTTTCTTGCCGGTTCTTCCTCATTGGAAACGACAAATTCGAACCGTGCACTACCTTATGATGTTTTATAAGTGCTTATATGAAATAAAATATAAGGCATACGAAATAAAATATTTTTGTTTTTTATTGAATAACAGATTAATCTGCAAACAATCCCCAATACTCATATCTAATATAACAAAGCAACGGTTTCTCCCCTTCCCATTACCTAATTGCACCAATAAAAGTTCGCATTACATGATCGTGTCAAGCCCTACTTACCCAGAAAGAAACGGGCGTCTGCATCGAAATATCGCACTCATTCTGAGCAACGGTTTTTTATTTAAGCAAAAAAAGCAGCTATTTTGCAGACCGCGCCGGCACTTAAGCAGTGGAATTGAAATAGTAGCGAGTTTATTTTCTCTCTCATTATTAAGGTTGGATTTTAAATCGCCTTTGCCATTTTACGAGAGCAATTTCAATGTTTTCGAAGCAAACAGGTAAACAACGATGATCGATGGTTAGAAGGAAAATTTATCAGGCTTTAATAGAGAATGGGTTTTAATAGAATTGATTGACGAGTTTATGAGCCAAAGAGCTTTTGGTACTAATGAAGGGGCCCGATAGAGGTCATCCCTGGTTGCGGGAATTTTCTAACGAGATACTACGACCTTGGAACGCAAGGACAACAGGGTGGGTTCACTGCAGGAATCTGACACTCCCTTCCGATCAAACTTGACCGGGAGGAGCCCAAAAAAATTAAATGACATATTGTTATGAAGAAGTACATTTGATTGAAAACAAAAAAAAAGGAGGAGGAGGGTTCTCAGTTCATCAGTGTTTCCTAACTGACTACCCTGAGAAGAAACACCGAAACAAACTCAGGGGTCCGTCTCTTTTAAAGTCCATACAATCTACACTGATTTAATTATATGGGAATCTTGTAGGTTTCAGTCTGAGGCGGTCTTTTGAAGAAAGATGCTTACAGATTTGAGTGGGCCTGTCCATACAGTGCAAGCATTTGTCAAATGACGTATAGCTCAACTTAGAACAAGGAGCTTAACGATTTGACGAACAATACCAAGGTAGGCAAACCTTTGGGTAGGCCGCAAAAAGCACTCAAACTGCCAGACAATTTATTTATTTATTTATTTATTTACACTTTATGCACATAGGTACAAAGGCGGACTTAATGCCGTAGGCATTCTCTACCAGTCAACCATGAGTGGTGAAGAGATAGTGTGGGAGGTGCAATATGAACGTGTGATGTAAAATTAGAAAAACAAATATATATATATATATATATATATATAATAGTAATAACACAAAAACCCTAGTATCACTAAAAAAATAGAAATCTACAAAATAATATATATAAATAAATACTTATATATTTATATATATACAAATATATATAATAAAGAAGCAAATGAAAACCGAATGTGGAAATTCTGCTTATTGGTGTAGAAAATAGTTCCGCAATTTCTTTTTAAATGCATAGCGACTGTCAGCCGTTCTGATCTGGAGAGGAAGTGCATTCCAGAGGAGAATCGACTGGATATGAAAAGAAGAATGAACAAAGTCAGATGTATGAGAAGGGCAGAGTAAGAGAAGATTATTGGATGAACGTAGATTCTTATTGTGTGAAGAACATAGAAATTGAAAGTGAGGCATTAGATAAGAAGGAGGGCTGGGAGAGTTGAGTAAAGAGAAAAGCGTTGTCAAAGCACGCAAACTTCTCCTCTGGCGAATGGTCATCCATTTAAGCTCAGATCTGAAACTTGACACATGGTCATATTTCCTTAAATTAAATATGAACCGAATGCAGTTATTGAGGATACGATCCAGCTTATCGAGCAAGACCGCATTCAGGTCAAAGTAGCACACGTCACCATAGTCGATTAATGGGAAAATTAAAGTCTGCACAAGCATAGTCTTCGTCTTAACAGGCAAAAAGTTTCTCAGACGATACAAGGAACGCAAAGTGCCATTGGCCCTTTGGCTGACACTAGAAACTTGATTTTGCCAACCAAGTGTCGCGTCAAGATGCAAACCGAGATCTTTTACGCTAGGGCTGATGGGAATGACGGCACCATTAAAAATAATAGGTGGAAGAGAGTTAGCCACCACTCTACCCATCATGCGTGAGCTACCAATAATGATAGCCTGACATTTTGAGGGGTTTACTGACACCCCAAATTTGTCAGACTAGCTATTAATAGCATCCAAATCTCGGTTTACATCCCTTATAGCATCCGACAAACCTTCAACCCGCACAGCAGTATATAATTGTAGATCATCGGCGTAAAGATGATACGAACACCGAAGACAGTGAGTTATAAAGTTAATGAAGACAGAGAATAATAATGGAGAAAGAATACCGCCTTGTGGAACACCAGCATCCAGACCACGCCAATTTGAAGATCTCTCATCAACGCGGACCGACTGCTGACGTCCCCGAAGATAAGAAGTGAACCATTCCAGCGCCTCGGGAGAAACCATAAGATGGGAGAGGTTTAACTCGAATAAAATAACCTACATAGTGCATATATTCACAATCGTTTATGAGGATTATGTAGATTAGTTTGAAATGGGCTTTTGAGGAAAGACCACACAGATTTGAGTAGACCCGTCCCGTCAGTGCAAGCTTTTGTCAGTTAGTCTGTAAGCTCAACTTAGGACTACTAAGGAGCTCAACGACCTGACGAACAATGCCAAAAACGGTATATTTGAGTAGGTCACTAAAATACTCAAACTTCAGACAACGTCGTAATAAAGAGAGAGAAAAAAAATGTAAGTGGAAATTTAAAAAAAAATGTAATGAAATCATCTTCAAATATTATAGGCACAGCTATAGCATTTTGGATATTTCTAATAGTACCTTGTGCAGTTGCTCTCGAAAAGCAGCATTTGGGGAAGTGGAACTGATGATGAAGACCACAGATGGCCACCGAAACTACTCAATAATAAGTATTTTGTAGATTACGATTCGATTACTTGAATAAGGATGTTAAGCACTTTATGCTCGTCTTAATGCATGCTTTAATTTCGGAAGGCAGTGTCATAAAAACAATAGAAAATACAAAACCAATAACACCGACTACCGAAATTAAAGTTATTTTTGGCTTTGTAGTGTTTTGATATGGAAGTCGGTTTTATTTTTTGCTAAAAAGTTTTTTTATTGATATAAATAGTTCTGCTGACTGACTTCAGCCACGGTGGCCATCTCAGCGGATATTAGCCATCAGGATATATTATAGTGCACAAATTAGTGCGCAGGTACAGTTACTCTCTGTTGCTTTGCTCTCATTCTCCGACGAGACGGCAAACAGGACGAACCACTTAACGTGTTTTCCGAGGCACGGGGATATCATACCTCTAACTTCCAAACTCCAGGCTACTACTGAAAAATGGTTTTTACTTTACCGAGCCTCCTCTATACGAATTCGTAAAAAAAAATACGGGTCTCGTAGTTTTCGAGATACGATAGGGGGGGGGGGGGAGAAGGGGGGTGAAAAGGGGAGGTTTGGCACTTTTCCCGTAGGTTTGAGATTAGTAGGGTTATGTCAATGAGTGAGTGAGTGAGTGAGTCAGTGAGTCAGTGGTAATTTAGCTTTATATAGTATAATATAACTCAAAGGTGACTGACTGACTGACTGACATAGTGATCTATCAACGCACAGCCCAAACCACTAGACGGATCAGGCTGAAATTTGGCATGCAGGTAAATGTTATGACGTAGGCATCCGCTAAGAAAGGATTATGCGAAATTCCCATGGGATCGGGATTTACACGGGAAAAACTTCCCACGCGGGCGAAGCCGCTGGCACAAGCTAGTTATTACATAGTTTTCGTATTTAGTGACTTCTCTCTTCTTTCGGAATAGAAAATAAAAGAAAGAAGAATAGAAAATACAGTGGAAGTGCCGCTCAGATATTGCACGCGTGTCAACATTAAGCACAGATGCTCGACATTAGCTTATTCGCTGTCAGATTCAAGTCGCGATTGGTTGTCTGTAAAATACACGAAATATTAGAAATGATGCCTTGTTGTGCGTTTGGACCTGCAAAAACGAAAGCAGTAAATAAAATGTATCTTGTGGAGGCGTATCTTATCATCGATAAGTATTAAAGTTTGTTAATTTTAAATATATTTGATTTTAATGACAATACCACATTTCATGACTTCAATGCAAACTATAAACAACCTTATTTTCATTAGCAGCCTTATTTATCTGGAGGATCATACTATAAATTTTAGTAACTTCGACGCTACTCAATTAGGGATGGGACACATTCGTAAAGTAGGTCTGAATCGATAATTTTTACTTATTTCTAACTCTTCATTTCATAGCTGGCACCATTTTTCAGAAAATTAATTTCAGCTGGTTTATGTGTATAATTAATAAATGTTTAACTGAGATTGCACAGAAATGTCGACGTTTTAACCACACGTAGCCTGCATCTGTCTGTAGTAGATACGGGTCGCTAATCACACCGCCTATTGTACACTCATTTTTATAAATGATTATCCTGTGTTAAATTGAGGTGTACAATAAAGTATATAATAATAATAATCACACTAATATTATAAGTCAAAAGTTTGTGTTTGTTACTTCTTCAAACTCGAAAGGCTGAACGGATTTCAATGAAACTTGGTACACGGGTAGACCATGTCCTGGAATAGAACATATGATTTTTTCCTGAGACTATGTTCCCTTGGGATAATTTTCTACTTTCACGCGGGCGAAGCCGCTGGTAGCAGCTAGTATAATATAATATAATATAATAATAATATAATAATAATATTCCACAACTTTCACACAACGCCATCTAGTCCCAAACTAAGCAGAGCTTGTGGTATGAGTACTAGACAACTGATAAACATACATATATATTCTTAAATACATACATGTTATAGATAAATTACACACAGACAAAGAACAAATGACCGTGCTCATCACACAAACATTTGTCCTGGGTGGGAATCGAACCCACGACCTTGAGCATAGCAGTCAGGGCCACTGACCACTATACCAACAGGCCCGTCAATGGCTGTCAAACTGTCATGATCAATGCCTAAAATTTTGTGAAAATCGAATGGGACTGCGTCTAGCGCCTTAGGGTCCGTTTCTAAATTCAGTGTACCTATGATTACAGTCAGGTTTCAACGTCAGATTGTCAAGCTAAAGTACCTAAAGTTGGACGTAAAATCAATTTCTAATTTTAAGTCGGGTTTCTGAATTTTGTAAAGATTAAAATTTAGAATGGGTTATCGAAAAATCGTTGCTAAGATTATAATAAATTATCAATTTATACTAAGCAATTATATTTTCTAATAAAAAAAATATTTTTTAAATATTTAATTATTTATTTATTAAAACTTTATGCAACACGAAAATCTAGAATCTAATATTTGGCAGATAAGACTGGCTGTGTAAAACAGTTCTTCGAAATCAGTTTAGTGGTTTAGACGTGAAAGTATGACAAACAGACAGCGCAACTCTCATTTTTAACCGACGTCTAAAAAAGGAGGAGGTTCTCAATTCGGAAGTTTGTTTGTTTTTTTTTTTATGTTTGTTCGGGCGTAACTCCTTCGCTTGCCAACCGAATTGAAAAATTCTTTTTTTGTTGAAAAGGGTATACTTTCCAAATGGTCCCATAAATTTTTTATCGAAATCGGACAAGCCGTTTCTGAAAAATCAACAAAGTAAAAAATAAAAATATTTACGTTGATGATCTTTTCGTTTACTCTGCATAGCGTTTTTTGTTCGCGCATAACTCCGTCATGTACGAACCGATTTAGAAATTCACTGACCCACTAAAAAGCGCGAAAATAAAAACTTTTTTGCAAAAAATAAAACCGACTTCCATATCAAAACACTACAAAGCCAAAAATAATTTTAATTTCGGAAGGCGGTGTGAAAAAAAAAAAAGAAAATACAAAACCAATAACACTGACTACCGAAATTAAAATTATTTTTGGCTTTGTAGTGTTTTGATATGGAAGTCGGTTTTATTTTTTACAAAAAAGTTTTTTTTTATACATTTTTACTACACAATTGTTGTGCACAGCTATAATTGACGAGTTCACCGCAAAATATTTCCACACGTATATATTGCAATGAACCTAGCGATAAAGTCATTAGTGTGTCAATAAACAAAATAAATAAATTTATTATAAAACAAAAGATGGCCAACGGAGGATATTTATAATCGAGCATAAGTATACTACAAACTAGCACTTCGTTTGCGAATTTATCGACAAGTACTCACAAATAATGCGTCTTAATTCCAAAGAAAGAAAATTTAGGATTAGATAATTACTTTTGGAGATTATCATCTACATACAGACCTTAACCTCTTTATAATATTAGTTATACATTACGCTAAACAGGTAACGGCAACGGAAAAACTTCTTTGCAAACAACCTCAGTTCAGCATATTTTTCTCTTTAAAAAAACAAAATTTTCAGGCAACCAACGTCATAATATCAATTTCAATAATTGAACAACAGTTTCAGCTTGTAAACAAAAACATCGCAGAGCAAACAGAACATTATCATTTTACAGTAAAATTTCCACTGTGCGCAAAAACAAGGCTTAACCCTAAGCCTTCAGATACTTTTCAAACACCAACTTTCCCTATTAAGGTCAAGTTTAAAAACAGATACAAGGCAAGGCAGGGGAGGATTAGGGGTAAAAGTGTTTGAGGTACAACAAATACAGGTACCGACGTAGTACATATAGCGTACAAATTGAAAGTTACCTACTAAGTTTGTTGGGTTCGAAGTTCTAACCGGATGTAGTTATACAACGTGTAACAGAAGCCCCATATCTATCCAAAAGGGCTGAAGACAACATCTGGTATGGAGTCTCTATGCACAGTTTCAGCACAAAATAACTGACTCAAAGAATTGATACCAAATTATTGGTTTCATATATTTCTTGAATACCAATCATAACAAACGTGTCACAGCACTACGAGGGTCAATAACTTTCCACTTCACTTGCCAATAACACGAAAATTCTTTTCGACCTTCTTAATTTGAAAAATTCGGTCTCTGGTATTGTGTATTGGAATTTGTAATAAGTTCTACACACGTAGAACATATCACACCATACCAACATATCGTTTGTTATCATCCAAAGAAGCCATGCACTTGGTATGTATATACCCTTTAAATTACACGTTGTATATGGAGCGATTGCCTATCTGACCTCTAGAATCTAGTAGTTGGGTAACATGATACTCCTTGGCAAGACCAGTTTAAGATTTTTTTGCTTCTGACAACCCGTAACAACTGTCAAAGAGTGTGAGATGTACAATGAGGGTTTTCTGTAATAACGTCCACCAGGCGGCAGCACTGAGGCATCAGGTCCGGGCACCTGTCAAACGCTTAAGTTTTTTGACTTCTGTCAAACTGACATCAATGTCATGATTACATCAAAGATTCGTTTCCAAAGAAGAAGACCTCTCGCCTCAGTAGCGCCAACTGGTGGTTTAAATTTTGCAGAAAACCCTCATTGACAGCCAGTCTTAGCCGTTAATCACGGAATAGATGAATAAGGTTGGAATGGTAATGTGGGCGGGTCGAGCGCGCCACATTTATGATACGACAATCATAGTGCAACCGATTAATTCATTCACCGCGTTTAGTGCGCTTCGCATTACTTCGGAACACAGAGCTCTGCTTTAAAATGCCGTGTTGTGCAATTATAACCTGTAAAACAAAAAAAACAGACCGCAAGTATAGAGCGAGGAGGTATATCTTTCCATCGGTAAGTCGAAAATAACATTTAATTACAATTATATTTGTAAAAAACATAAAAATATTCCGATCACTATGAAATTCCGAACATTAACAACATTATTGCAACAAGTTACAAAAAGTATACATTGCTCGTTGTGTACTCGCTTAATCAACGCAATGACCAAGTCCACTCACAGTGTACTGCATGCGCCAAACTTCAACCATTGTCGTTTTGTCCTTTGCCCTGATTGGACGTGATGCACGATACGTGTTTATCAACAGTGAGTTACAATCAGTAGCAAGCTCTCGATTTCAGGCACGCCGCAATTGCGGCGGTAAGACCCCTCTTTCAGGAGTGGCTAGATCGGCGTCACGGCGTCCTGACCTACCGCATGACGCAGGTCCTCACCGGACACGGTAGTTTCGGGAGGTACCTGTGTCTGATGGGTAAGGAAGAGACGCCTGGGTGTCACCACTGCGAGGGTCGCCCTGAGGACACAGTCGAGCACACGGTGCAGGACTGCCCAGCTTGGGCAGAGCACCGACGTGTCCTCACGGCGACAATAGGCGGAGACCTCTCGCGCCTGGCCTTGGTCGAGGCCATGCTGCGGGGCGAGAGGGAGTGGGAAGCGGTCGCCTCCTTCTGCGAAGCAGTCATGCTTCCGAAGGAGGAGGCGGGCCGCGTGAGGGAGAGTATGGCGTCCTCCCTCCAGCCCAGCCGCAGTGGTAGACGCCCACGGCGTCGGACGTCGGCCGACGATCTCCGGCCACCTTAGGCGCGGGCATGCGGACAAATTTTACCACGTAAAAAAAAAGCTCTCGATTTAAGTGTGTGTAATTTATTTGTGTGCGTAATTCGCATACGTAACGGGCCTCTTGCTTGTAGTAGAGTTAAAGAGTGGAGAGACAAGCGGCGACACGCGTTCTCATACAAATCAGGAACTATTTCCTTTCTAACCTCTTTTATCTGTTCTGTGGGCTTATTGTACTTTCCAAAATACGGAGGAATCTCGATATGTTAAGATGATCCTGGATCATTGATCCATAGATTAACCTTGGCAAGTGTTGCTTTACAAAACGGAACCCTTATATTTTCTTCATGTCTGTCTGTCTGTCTGTCCGTCCGTCCATATGTCACAGCCATTTTATTCTTAAACCAATAAGACTGCACTTGTGAAACTTGGTAGCTAAATGTATTCTGTGAATCGCTTTCCGATTTTATGAAAAAAATATTTAAAATTAAGAAGGGCTCCCCATACAAGGAACTGAAACTGACAATTGTTTTTTTTTTTCATGAAACGTATGCGTGTGTGATAGAAAGGTCTTTAAAAATGACGTTGAGGTTTCTGAAACCACTTTGACATAAAGTCGTTTAAAAGATATACATACGCTTCCAAAGTGGTAAAATATGTGTCCCTCTTCAATAAATAATTAAAAATAAACTTGTATATGGAGAGAAAAATCTAAAAAAATATATGCTTATAAATATAGCTTATATATATGCTAAAAAATTATACGATCTTAATGTAAACTTTCAACAAAATTGGTTTGAACGAGATCTGGTCAGCAGTTTTTGAGATATAGCATATTTTCTAAAACCGCAAATATAACTTTGTAATTCATACAAACACTATGAAAAACAAAGTTATTTGGCGTAGTTACTACGGAACCCTTCATGGCCGAGTCTGACTCGCACTTGGCCAATTTTTATTAAATTTTCTCAACCTACCTTCTTTAAGACTTCTTGCTCAATCCCAAATATAGTAATTTTTGAGTTGGGAACCTTTCTTTCTAAGAGTGTTAGGCAAATAGAAATACGACTGCAGGTATGTAAGTCTATTCGATGTTGAGTTTGTTGGCTAACCTTCGTATTTCGATCTTGTTTCATTGGACTGACCCCAGGTTATTTGCTTTCGTTTTGTTTGTATTTATTTATGTGTAACCCCCTTTTCCTATAGATAGAAGATTGAGGTCACTGTTTGATGTTTGGCTCCGCTGTGACAGAATTTTTGAGTGTTTTATTGACAATGAATGAAAAATAAGCTCTGGCATATACTATTGAAATTATTAGAATAGCATGATTGGTCTTTGTTTTTAGTAATGAATTTATGTACAGAACGATATACGTCGGTGTTCGCTAGTCTCGCTGGACCGATTTCATTCATTCTTTTTATTGTAATATGTTCCAATTCAGGAAAAGTTTAAATAGTGGGATATGGCGGTACGAAATTCACCTGTCAGCTAATAATTTATTATAATTATATTTTGTTGACAGTTTAAGCTTGCTATAACCCAGGAAAGATCACTGATATCTAAGATACAGGACGTGTCCTAGTTTGGGTTCCAATCAGGTTTTAAATTAACGTTTTTATAATTTAATTGGCGATACGGCTGGCGCACTAGATACGTGATTGGCTACTGCATTGCACGTTGCAAGTTTGATTCCCGTATTGGAAAAAGGTATGATTTAGAAATAAGTAGTTGTTCCGAGTGTGGGCGTTTGTAAAAAATTTACATATAGTATAGAAGTTGTTCGATTGATGATTCTTTCATTTTGTATCAGTATTTGCAGTTTTTTTATTAGCAATTGCCCACGACTGCTTACACGATTTTTCATATAAGAATGGATTTTTAATATAAAATAGAAACCAGTTTGTGCCCAGTTTTCAACTATTTCTATGCCAAATGTCATGAAAATCAGTTCAGCGATTTAGCCTTGACAGCGTTACAGACAGACAGAAAGCAAGAGTGAACATGAATAAGCACATATGATATATGTATGTATATGCTCCTGTAATGCTGTGCGATAAGACCGCCCATTGCACACTAGTTTTATTATTTGTACCCTGAAGTGTATTGTAAGGTGTACAATAAAATAAGTATATAATAATAATAATAAAGACTTATGTATTTTTGTTCATGCTTACCTTTGTGCCTAGAAAATAAAGAAGTTACCAAAATGGAGTATTAGTTTCATGGTTTCATGGTTCAATAAATAAAATAATCTTTATTGTAACTTACCTAATGTTTAATTTAGCTTGGTGACTTTTCTTGACTTCCAAACAAACAATATTATTTTCTTTGCGAAACAAAATAAACTCAATCACTTTGATTTTCTCAAAAGTTTTAAACAAATCTTGTTAGTAAATTACTAAACAACAGAAAACTAACTGTTTTAATTGATTACTGATTTATTGGTTCAAAGCGAAAGCTGATACAAGAGTTTACCTGTACTACCTATAGTCGTTCCTTTGTTCGGTCACTTTTATATGGAAAACTCCAATTTGAAAGCGATTTTTAGTTTTCATTCGCAGTTATTGAACGGCTACATTTAATGTCGTGTAGGTACGTGAACGTAGAAAAGGAAGTAGGTAGTTCGAAAAAATAAACAAGCTCTGAACGCTTTCAAAAGACAAAAGAATACATTATTATTATTTTATTTATAACATTTTATATACATATTATTTACATTTTTAAATATTCCTATAAAACAAAAAACATTTAAAAATATTATTATTTATTATTATCGGTTACATTTCGGGGAGTGTGCGATGGAATTACACAATCTTATTCCGCCAAGCCCGTTCGATCATCGGACTACGAGACAAACGGCGAAGTGCCATCGTTACATGGTGGACATCCCACCCATACGCACAAAACGTTTTGGGAATTCCTAGCCGGAGTCTGTGTTTCCCGATAGCTATAACCTAGGAGATTTTAAGTCAAGAGTGAATAGGTTACTTTTAGGTAAGCGTGCTCCATCTTCGACCATGAGGTCTACTTATCATCAGGTGAGATGGTGGTCAAACGCGAACATATTTTGAATTTTAAAAAAATCTCTATCCATACCATTACAGTATGTAATATACCTAGTTCTTGGCTTAGCTCACAAGTATTTCTGCCTGTTGGGGTTTTGGGAATGTGCTAACTTTATAGCACGGTCTCGAAACGCAAAGGCGGCTGAAAGATCAGGTTGGGTATTTAGTCAGTCAAAGTCTGACACTCTCTTCCTCTTCACCCAGTGAGGGCGCGGTCATTTGATGATTTTCTCCCGGAAAGAAAGTGTATTTATGAAATCATTATTTTACTGTTTTTAAATTAGGTTTTCTTTGTAAGTACAATTAATAATGAATAATCAAGAGTATATCCATAATTATGGATGTTGTTGGGACTACAAGGCATGCCTTTTAGGTTCTGTCGTTTCCATATTTCCCGGCAATTTTGAATTTGGAACTGTTCTATATTCGAATGTGTTTAAATTTTGAATCTCAAAACAGTTGAAAGTATCAGGATTAATGCTATTGTTTAGTCACAGCATCGATTGGAATCTGTCAGGTTACGTACGAAAATGAATCTTTCTAAGGAAAATGTGCGTGCATTAATTTTCTACAACTTTAGAAGTGGCCCAAGACGGCTTCAGTGTTTTGAAGAGCTAACATCTGTGTTCAGTAATGAAACCCCATATCAGCGGACTGTCGAACGCTGGTATTTAGAATTTCAGCGTGGATATACTAGTGTAGACGCGAAGGACGCCCAAAATCCGTCTTCACTGAAGATAATATCATTGCTGTGAGACAACTAATTCTCAAAGATCGTCATGTGACGTATCGAGAGATAGAGGCTCTATTAGGCATCTCAGGGATAACCATTCAGAAGATCTTGTATGAAGCGCTTGGTGTGAGAAAGCTAGTTTGCCGTTGGATACCGCATCTGCTTTCCGACGATCACAAGGCGGCCCGCGTCAGATGTTGTGAAAACTCTGCAAAGGTTCAACCGAAGAGAGTCAAATCATGTCTACGACATCATCAATGGTGACGAATCTTGGGTCTATGCGTACGATTCTGATTCCAAACAACAATCGCAAGCCGACTAAACCGCTTTAGCAAGACGAGTCAAAGCCGACTAAAGATGTTCGTTCTCGAAGCACTTCAAAAAAGATGGTGGCCACGTTCGTTGGAATAACCGGCCATGTTACGACTATTGCACCTGAAAATCGTAGAACGGTTAACGCAGAGTGGTATACCACAGTTTGTTTACCACAAGTCATCGCCGAACTTCGAAAATCTAACTCAAAGCAACGCATCATCCTGCACCACGACAACGCAAGCTCACACAGTGCTCGTCAAACGATTGAGTATTTGAAGCAAGAAAAAGTAGAAATTCTTGACCATCTTCCATACAGTCCTGATCTAAGCCCTAACGATTTCTTTACATTTCCTAAAATTTAAAAATGTCTTCATGGTCAAAGGTTCCAGTCCGGTGAAGAAGCAGTCGATGCTTTCAAGTCAGCCATTTTGAACACCCTCACTTTAGAGTGGAATAAATGTTATAATAACTGGTTTGAACGAGTGGAAAAGTGTATTAAGCTACGTGGTGAATACTTTGAAAAACAATAAAAAGTACTATAAGTTTCTAGTTGTGCTTTTTTCTTCAAACGACAAAACTTAAAAGGCATGCCTCGTATCTCGTTATTGCAACGGATCGGAGATGTTCGCGCAAGCCCGCATTGATGGCCTCCATGCGATTCTGCACAAGAAAACATCTTTTCTAAGGCGAGTGAGATACTCGTTACTTAAATGATTAAGTATTAAGTAACGAGTATTGATACATATGGAATGCAATAAATGATTATTGCATTCCATATGTGTTACAAATTCAAATTCTTTATTTCAGATAATTAAAAATCCATAGATGTGTTAGTATACTGCTTACGCTAGGGTTAGTACATAATATTAACAAATAAAATTATAACTAGCTTTATGGGAAGGAACAAACAATTTTAGATCTATATGGACTCTGTCGGGCACTGCAAAAATTAGGAGAGCGGAAGAGGGCTAATTATAAATTATTATAATTTTTTTAGGTATTCAACTTTAACATAAATTATATTACTATTATAATATTTATGAATTTCAATTTTTAATAACTATTTATGTGTAAATAAAGCTAGACCAAAATTAATTATTTGGTCCACCTTAATATTCAAATTGAGACCTTGGTTCTTGAGGTCTGAAGGGGAAAACTGTATTTTAAAAACCTAAATAAATATTTAAATAGATCTTCCATCTGAAACCTTCTCACGTACTCTAATTTACACCTTCTTACAAATATTCTGGTTCTAGGGAGAACAATTTACTGCAGACTATTTCGACAAGCTAGTGACCCGTCAAGCAATATTTTGTAAAGGCCGAGCGGATAATTCAAATTCACCACCACGCTAAATGTAGGGGAAAACACGGCCAGAGATTGATGTAGGTATGCTGCCACTCCCTAAATCATATTGTCAGTCGAAATGATTTACTCCTAGCAACACTCGATAGACCGTACAGCTTCACCTAACTCAAGTCCACAATTTTCGCCCCTATCACTTCACACTTAAGACGATATCTGTCTGCATTATATTGACAAATAGGAGTCACTATCAGGAACCCTGTTCACTAGAGTGGTCCCAGGAGACAATGCGTAAATCGCTGCATTTCATGACTCTATGTCCATAAAGATAGTGTACCGTTCGGATACAAAGTTGATAAACAAACGGTCTGTAGTTAAATTTGATGTATGGACTGCGCGGCGGCAAGAATAGTTTTACAGCTGTCGAATTAATTCGACACTTAATTTTGAACTCTATTGCTGAGGTAATAAAGTTGGTTAGTGATGCGAAATTACTTGCTTGACGGTTATTTTAAGTTTGATATAATCGGTATCATAAAACCCCGCCTAGGGCGAGGTCGTCACTCATTTTTTTTCTACTAGCCTTCGAACAATGTTTACTTTGGCTATGAAGATACATTTGTTTGCTCTTTATTGAAAGAATTCGGTCTAAGCTGGATTTGCAACTCTTTTGTGGGTGTGGGTGTAGTATGAAAAAAAATTATGGCTCTTAGGAATTTTATGTGGTAGTAAATATCTACACTTTAAAAAGGAAGGAGGGTATTGTACTTTTAAGCTCCTTAAAGATTATTTTACTGAAACTGTGAAAGGAAAATTTCTGTAGGTTGGTAAAAAACGTGAAGGTTAATTCAATTCAGTAAGTCTACCACAACTTCAAAAATAAATATCTACACAAAGCTAGTCCCACCATACCCTTAAAATTTTCAAAGAATTCAAAAAGAACAACATAACCACACGTCCCAACATGAATAAATCTAGAGAACACGCATGCTCAGTAAATATACCAAGTCAGATGCGATTTTTACAACGTTACCTTTGTAACGTCCCGCAACTCAGGCCTTTACGTGACCAGGCCCTCATATAAAAATAAATAAATGTATTCTTTTTGGGCAGCTCCCAATTTTACCGAGTCTCGTAAAAAAGGCCTACATTGACAGCACCCCGATCTATAACATCGATACTAATATTTGTTTTACGAATGGTCTTTCGGTATTTCTCGGAATTTTTCAATACAAGCAGTGCTGCTAGCGAGAATTTTGCCATTACAGTTGGTGCTTTTCAGTATGGGATAGCAGTTATTACCTTTTTTAAACTGTCTTAGTAAGAATTCGAAAAAGACTGTTTATTATTTAAAATTTGAAGAATATGATAAAAATTAAGTACATAGATTAACGGAATTTATTGATTGTACTACTTCTCAAGTTTCGATACGTATTGAAGCGAGTTCTATATTGGAATTACATAATTTGTGGAAAGTTTTGAAGTGGAGTCGTGATTCGAAATTAAATTCCTCATTGAAGATAGTTTCGGAGGTGAGTGGTAAGCAGCATACTTAATTACGCATTGTAATTCGATTCATCGATATAACGGGTTATTGTAAACTCGCCACATTGTCGATTCGCCACACATTTGAAAATTCCATACATTCATTGTAAACTCGTCACAACCATAAAAATATAACAATTTATTCATCATAGGTACATACAAGTTGTTGTAAACTCGCCACACATTTTTATTTGATGCTATTTTTAAAGATAAGTACCGTTAGCAAGTAAAGTCCTAGCTTTTACATAATTTTTACATGAAAGAAACTCTTCTAACCCAAATTAGTTATATTCATTTGGTTAACGATAATCTGAAAAATTGTTATTTTCAATTATTGCGTTTGATATGTTTAGAAAGACCAAACTCATATCATTATAATGTCATACGCTTGGGTCATGGGGCCCGAGTGCACGTCTCCTTTATGAGGAATTGTCTCGCCCGCTGATTGATTCCTTGCGTGACCAGAGGGCTGGCTCATTCTTTGCCCAAAGAATAAGCATTGCCATACAATGTGGCAATGCTACCAGTCTTCTGGGCACGTTTCCGGACGACAGCGATGTGGAGGAGTGATTTGACGCCTAAGTTTTTTTATGCATGAACATATACATCGTAAGACGTACATAAAAGAAAAGTTTAGCAGTGTTTTTAAAATTTAATCTCATACTGAAATTGAACTTTTTAATCTGCCATTTGATAATATGTATTATGTATTGAACCAATAAATTAATGGATTATCTATCAAATTAAAATTTTAACAACGAATATTGTGGAATGCCACTATAATTGATAATTGAGTTCAAATACTCATAAATATTGTATTTTCATGTAGGTTTGAAACATTTTATTGAAGCATTAGTAGAATATCTTTAAGCTTTTCATCTTCTATACACATTTTATATACGTATACTTAAATAAAATGGAAGTGTCTGTCTGTTTTTAATTCTCTAAATAACTCAAGTACTTATATTTATCTACACGAAACTAAACACAAAAAAAAAAAAAAAAAAAAATCTGTTTAAAATTTTAGTCCGTCTGTCTGTCAGTCGGTGGAACTGTCAGTCGGTCTGTCTGTCAGTCTGTCAGTCTGTCTGTATATCTTCCGGTTTGTCCAGGCTAACAGCTGAGCCGATTTTAATGGGAGTTATAAATCCAGTGGTAATTTAAGTGGAAAAATTTCCCATGGCTCGCAGCGGGCTGAGCTAGTATTTGCTTTAATAAACAGGTATTCAGGATCAAACTTCTAATCTCGGTTTTCTAGTAAGAAAATATCTTTGCATCACAAATTAAACACAACTCAAATGATTTGATTCTGTCTCATAGAGAGGATGCCTGTGTCTCAGCAGTGGGACTTAATAGACTGAATTATTATTTTTATTTAAGCGATTTAATTGCGTGTTGAAAATTCATTCAGCCAATCACAACGAATAACGCAAGTAAGACAATTTGTCACATTCATATTGATTTTATTTAATTTTATTTTATTTATTGATTTTTATATGGGATGTTTTCCTGAATTAAATGATTCTATTCCATTCTATTCTACATTACATTTTTAGTTTCGTTTCTAGATGACCTCAGCGTACTTGTTTTTGGCAGCACCCCAAAAACTCATGAAGCTGAATTTCGAACAAATAGGACTAGGGTCATCGTCTTTATCTACCTAGCCTTTTCGCAACTATGGTGTCGTTTCTAGTCTAACCTGACGCTACTCAGCTGCATCTACTAATATTTTACATTGTCTGCCTATGTGATTTGACTGGGTGTCATTTATTTATTTATATCAAAATCCACAGCTCTTAAACAAAGTTTTTTTAGTATCTTATATCTAATTGTATAGCCAATTACGGATTTACAATTTATTCACTAGATAAACAAACGTGTTTCAATACAGTATTACGAACTGTGCATGGGGAGTGTTAAATTAATGTGTCCGTTTGTGTGTATGTGTGTGAGTGTGAGCTATATTGGTGTATGGTGAATGCCTGTAATTAATCCTTAATCTCATAAGGTTTTTATTTGTCTATTAGGATATCAATATAGATTGTAAATAACATAATTTGATATATTTAAACAATTAATTAGAACAAAAATGCAAAATTATGTACTAAAATACAATTTATAAAAAAGCATCAAATTCATCCTCAACGCTGTCGGCTGGCAACGTACCCAAGATACTGGCGGCATTGCCTCGTTGTATTGCAATGCTTAGCCGTTGACCAAAGAAATAGCCAGCCCTTGGGTCGCGGGAAGCGTCAACGAGCCTTTTCGATATTTCTTTAAAAAGGCTGTGAGCACACGGGCCCCATGGTCCGAGAGTTTCGACCCCAAACGGCTCGAAAATATAGTTATCACCGAAATGACTATATTTACGCCACTTGAGGTTTTCCGCAGCCGCAGCGGGAGCGCCAGCACAACATGATGAACTGGGAAGATGGGATGGCGCGACAGTATCGACACAAGTTGCGTCCCACACTAAAGGCCTACCCATCTTCCAAGGAAACAATGACATGCCGTCCGGTCTCTTGCCATCGTCACGCGCCAGTCCAATGGGTTCCAATACGGCTGGAACGCCGACGGTGACAAGGGCTCGTCGGATAATGTCATTTAAGTTGGCATGTCATGCAAAACGACCCGCACTACGACTGCAAGAGAGACCATGGTGCCCGAGGCTGTTGACCGCTTCCCCACAATTACAGTGATGAGGGGAACAACAAGGGGCTCCTAGGCGTAGTGAAGCAGCGATGCGGAAAGTGGTGTCGTCGAACAAAGTGCCTAGATTTGAGGACGGTAGAGCATGTAACCAAAGACTTGATTCCCTCTTTCCCACAGCCAGCAGACGAGCACACTCAGCAGAAGTAGCAGTCGTGTTTAGTAAATTATTCAGAACTACTCTGCAGAGCGGCTCGTCCCACCGTCTCTGGGAAGATGGTATAACAGGTAGGTCAGAATTCGGACAAGCGAGACTCCAGGCATCAATAGTCTCAGTGAAGCACGGCACATTGAAATCGATCAGTGTGGAAGCCAGGATATTCCTGATTAATTTCTCAGTGCTGTGGACCGAGGAAATGAAAGCCGGTAAACTAATACTAGAAATTTTGCGGATTCTGAGTCCTCCCATGCGGATGGGAAGAGAGGCTTGGGCCCAAGCTCGGTCATCCAAAGTCACATTCAGAATTAAGGACAAAGTTCGTCTGATAATTTGATCTATTTGAACTAAAAGTTGATGGTGCTTCTACAAATGGGAAGCACGAAGAGAGTATGTTAATTTAGGGCCGAAACAGCAGAAACGAATTATAGTGATGGCCGAGTGCATATTGATTTGGAGCAATCTTTCCGAAACGTCATTGAATTTATTAATTGGTTCTGCAATAAAGTCGGGAATGGAAGTATCAAAGATTGGAGAACCAACTAATAGATTGCCTCGAAACAATAATTTGGATGGATTTCTATAACATTGCCAAAGGAAACTATAAATTTGGGGTAATTCTGTTTTAGTCTCAGCCAACAAAGTGTCCCTGTTAACTGAATTGAAGGCGTTCTTTATGTCAACCTTCAGAATGGCCTCGCTTTTCCCAGAGTTTAGGTATGTCGACAAAGCGTGTACGGCAGCCTCACAGCCCCCTTTGGAACCATATGTAAGTATTTTACATCTGTTAGGATAGAAGTAACTTCCCAAACGTACCTTTTTATCGAGGTCAGAGAATGTTTTTTTTTAAATCATCATGATACCCTTTGGCAAGAACGGTGCCAGATTTTTTGGTTTGTATCGATTGACAAAGAAAAGCTGGATACAACCGCTTAAAATGTTTTTTGAGGCACGGTGAAATGTCGACATTTTAAGTTGGTTAGCCATCATTCTATCGACCTCGATAAGCGTTGTTTGAAGATCGACACATGCGGTTTTACTGAACCTGTGTTGTTATTCAACCGACGACAAAAAGAGGAGGTTATCAATTCGACGCGTATATTATTATTATTATTTTTTTTTTATGTATGATCATCGATTACTCGAAGACGGCTGAACCGATTTGGAAAATTCTTTTTTTGATTGAAAGGGTATACTTCGAAATTGGTCGCATTTTCATAAACGTCAGGATTTGATCATGGGATATTGGAGAAATCGAGGGAACTCTTCAAATATTATAGGCACACCGATGACGTTTTGGGTATTTATTATAGTAACTTGTGCAGTTGCTCTTAAAAAGTACCATTTGAGGAAGTGGAACTGATGATGAAGACCACAGATGGCCATCGAAACTACTCAATAATAAGTATTGAGTGGATTGCGATTCGATTACTTGAATATGGATGTTAAGCACTTTATGCTCGTCACAATGCATATGGTGATGTAGAGCTGATGGTGAAGTACCAGGAGATCTCCTCAACAATTAACGGCCCAGCATTGGGAAAAGCAATATTTTGTAAAAGGTTATAAGTAGTTGACATTTAGGCTCTTGTAACTAGGTAAATTAAAAATAGACCAACTAAAAAGAGTGAAATAAAAACTTTTTACCAAAAAATTAAACCGACTCCCAAAAAACACTGTAAAGTGAAAAATAACTTTAATTTCGGAAGTCGGTGCCAAAAACGAAAATACAAAACTAAAGACACCGACTACCGAAATTAAAGTTATTTTTCACTTTACAGTGTTTTTTGGGAGTCGGTTTAATTTTTTGGTAAAAAGTTTTTATTTAGCTACGAGTTACCCCTTTTGATTTGGGTTAGGATAAGATTTAGCTAGGTCTAGTAGTGAATAGCTTCTCAATGCACTGAATGTATTACATGAGCGTGGATATTCGACTGAATGCATTGGATAAGTGTGGATATTTATATTGTAATTACGCTTACGTTAGTGACTTTCTTGTGAATAAAGATATTTAAACCTAAACCTACAAATATTAGCTTCTGCCCGCTGCTTTGTTCGCCTGATAAGATTTTTATGACTGTGAGTCGGCAAGGCAAATTTCATCAGAGTTGAGAAAAAGAGCCAATCTCGGGCCACCGTACGTACGTGCCGGCTTGCGGGAAGCAAGCAGAGGTAACTCACCGTCCAGTAAGGTCTAGGCCCGAGTCGACGGCAAGTCGTGTTCTGTGTGAAGGCAGCAGCCGCCTCAAAGAGCAGTCAGCTGCATTGACAGAGTCCAATAGGATTAGTTGTAGTTGTAACGAGATACCGCGGTCCCGGACCACTTTTGGAGGAACAGGGCGAGCTTTTTAATCAATAGAAGTCTGACACTCCCCTCGACTCCACCCAGAGGAGAGAATTGATGATTTCCCCATAGAAAAAAGGAAATCAACTCAACGATAAGTACGTATACCACATTTTGTGGAATTTTACTAAATATAGGCCTATGTCAAAGCTCAGCACGTGGTAATGCCGCATGTCCTATCAAATAAACGTAGGTACCTTTATTGTGTACCACGAACCAGGTTTACGAGAGTCCTGGCTCAAACTGTCCACGTGGAGATAAATTAATAACCCTTTTCAAGCTTAGAACAATAACATTTATGACTGTGTTTTATTTTTGTGTAGAAAAACCTGGATTATAAAGCTTTGATTTTTAATTTTACAATTTGAACCTCCTGCTTTTGCGGCATTATTTATTATTCCTTTTTTCTAGGCAAGGTCAGTAATTGTTTTTGTAATTTATTAACCTATATGTATAAGTATCTGTGATAGTGTAGTGACTCGTATAAAAAATATTTTCCTTTCATGTAGAATTTAAGGCTTAAGTAACATACATTTAACTGTTTTATTAAATTACAGTAGGAGTAGAGGGGCTACACGAATTTAATCTATACCAACATTATGAATGCATAATTTTAGATATATTTAAGAATACTTGTTGAAATTAGGCAGAGTTATTTCTTATACGTCTAGCCGAAAACATATATATTAATAATGATATTAATTAGTATATATCGATGCCTCCCACGTACGTTGTTGTAACCCATATATAGCAATTTTACAGTAGCAATAAAAACTGCATTTTTCAATTAATCTTTATACAATTCAGTATGTGAATATAGTAAGTGGTAATACTTTCGCGTTTACTGCATGACATCATTTAAAAATACCAAAGGTTTCACAGATTTTGCTGTTGAGACAACACTACCGTGGCATATGACTTTGGCGAATTGTTGTATTTGTCACTTACATGAATGTACACTGGAACACAAGAGTCGCATTAAGTCGTATATGCTAGTTAAAACAATATACACCAAATTAAAAAAAGGGTCTGGTATGTATATCATTATTAGATATAAAATAAACATAACCATTTTTTTGAGAAATTTCGTTTATTGTCCACAAATCAACTAGATGTGCATACATTACTAAACTAATAATAAATCGTTACAATAACTAACACCTTTATGTCAAAGTTAAGCTTTAGAAGAACATGCAATCTTTTATTAAATAAAAAACAAACTTCTAAACAAAACTAAAACAAAAAAAACTTATTTAAAAAATCTAAAAAACCCGACTGCTCAACTGAAGTGTAAGAAACAAGCACATTTTTATTTTTAAAAGTGACAATCAGGCGGGACCCAATTGAACATATTTTTTTTAAAATGGGATGGGTCCGCCTGCTTGTCACTTTTAAAAATAAAAATGTGCTTGTTTCTTACACTTCAGTTGAGCAGTCGGATTTTTTAGATTTTTTAAATAAGTTTTTTTTTTCAACTTTTTAGTTAAAATATTAATTTTCATTATTTTAGTTTTCCCGGTCGTGTCACATTGGCACTCCACCGGATTCAGAAAGTGAGTCCATATTTTTAAACATTCTCATTGTGTTATTTTGCTAGTATTACACTAATGATAAACATGATATACCTTTTTGAAATCCTTATATTAAGCCCTTTAATTTGATACCCATACTGTAGTATTTAAAAAAAAAATTTTTTTTTTCACCATGTTTAATGGCTTCGCACAGCCGCCATGTTTATTTTTTTTAAATGTCACCTATCTAAGAACACTCGGGCTGTTAAGCCAAACCTAACGATACCTCAATTGTGTGAATCTGTTCAGCGGTTCTGGAGATATGAGGTAATAAAGAATATTACAAACATACATACATACATACATAAAAGATACGCGCGAAAAACATAACCCTTCCTTTGCAGTCGGGTAAAAATTTCAAAAATAATGAAAATCTTGCATTGTCTTACATAAGTTCTATTAAAAAAAAAAACCGGGTTGCACTCCGGGAGTGCCGGCAGAAGTGAAAACTTGAATATTAACGTTGTGCATTTTTGATATTTTGGAATGGTTAGGTTGGTTATGAATGGTTAGATAGATAGATAGATAGATAGAATATACTTTTCAACACACTTGCTCGTAAAGTGAGCCTTATTATATCGTTCTTAGGGCCATAAACCGAACTATAACATACACGTGCATAATAATATTACACACTAGTGCATAATAGAATGATCCCTACAAAGTTAAGTTAGTACCTAACTGCAAATTATATGCGAGTAAACAGAGCATTTTCAATTTAACCGGGTAATACAGTTTTTTTTTTTTTTTTTTGTAACAACAAAGAGGTTTTATGCCACCGAAAATCTATTTACATTTTTGAAATAAATAAATGTGTCCCAAAAAACATTTATTATTATCAAATTATTTATAATTCACAATAATTTCTTATAAAATATTTGCATTTTATCACAAAAATTATCATTTTGAAGTAGGCTGTATGGCTGTAATCAATCAACTTACATTTGGCGCGTGCAAAAAAAAAAAATTGCGCGCCATTTCCCAATTTTCCCCTAATTTTCATATTTTGTTTGTATCGCATTTGTTGCTGTGTGGTAAATAATTATAAAAATGTCAGGTTTTAGTACAGAAGATGAACAATTGATTGATTTAACCCCGCCAGAAATACTAAATGCAGCACAAAATGCAAACGAAAGCCTAATACCTGCAAAATCTAGAGAAAAGTATTTAGCTGCTTACGATAGTTTCCTGCAATGGAAGAGCAACAAAAAAACCCAGTCATTTTCTGAAAATGTGTTTTTGGCGTATTTCTCTGAACTCGTCAATACATACAAACCTAGCTCCCTGTGGTGCATCTATTCCATGTTAAGAAGCATGGTTAAGCTCAAACATGGTGTTGATATCAAAACGTACTGTAACCTGATGGCATTTTTGAAGAGACGCTCGGATGGATATATTGGTCGGAAATCTAAAGTTTTGTCACCAGCCGACGTTGAAAAGTTTTTGAATGAGGCTCCGGATAGTCAGTATCTAGCAACAAAGGTACGTTTCATATTTTTAATCGAAACGAATCTACAATATACAAGTGTGTAACTTTAGCATAATTTCTTAGAACTAATTAATTGATTTCTTTGCAGGTTGCCTTAATATTCGGTGTTACTGGTGCTTGTAGACGACAAGAGCTGTACAATATTACAACAAAAGATGTAGAAATCCACGGAGATATGCTTCTTGTCAAAATTACCCTGACTAAAACCAAGATTCCACGATCTTTTACAATCCAAGGAACGTTTCGTGAAATAGTGAAAAAATACCAAGATCTCCGTTCAACAAAAACAAAGAATGACCGCTTTTTCCAAAACTTTCAGAAAGGAAAATGTACTGCACAAACAATCGGTATTAACAAATTTGGTAATATGCCAAGAGAAATAGCGAAGTATTTAGGTTTGCCTGAGGCCGATTTTTACACTGGACACAGTTTTAGAAGAACGTCGGCTACAATGTTGGCTGATTCGGGGGCTGATATACTAACTTTGAAGCGACATGGTGGATGGCGTTCTGACGCAATCGCTGAATCGTACATAGAAGACTCAATTCATAACAAAGCAAAAATCAATGACAAAATAACGCAAGCCATTAATTTGGAGCCAAAGGCAAAAAAGTTTTGCCCCGAACCACAACCATGTACATCTACTAGCGTGAGTTATTTGGTGCCCTCTCCTTCCAGTAATTTGTATGATTTACCTTTGTCGCCGACATTTACACAAGAAGTAAATGAAGGTACTAAAGAAGTGGCAAGTACCAATGTAACACAAACTGTGAAATTGCCATCAAAAACAATCCAATATCGTTTTGAAAATTGTACATTCACCAATTGTTTTAATAATTAAACGATTTATGCAATACATATTTGTTTTTTCCTCGCAAGTGTGTTGAAAAACGTCGTATGATACACGTGTGTATTGATGATTACCGTCCTCGGCTCTCTTAAGACCCTCACCTGACGGCTCGGGTCTCAATGGCGCCTCAGCGGTAATCACCAACATTACACACTTGTACCATAATGTACTATTATTGTACACCAATAATTGAATCACACTTAAATAACAATATTGTAAAAAAATTGGTTACAATGGCGGTCTTATCGCTGAGAGCGATATCTTCCAGACAACCTTTGGAAGGACTTTATGAGCTTTAATTAAAATGGGGAGGGCTATATTAGTGTACTACTGTACAAATATTCATTAATAACGGAAAAACTAATTAAAATAAAATAAATAAATATATTATGTGTTCTTTAACATCGTGTGGAGAAAGCAAAGGAATAATCATAAGTTTGAAATAAAATGATTGGCAACCGAGCTTTTAAAAACAGCAAGTGACTGAGCTTGTCTTACTGACACCGGCAATCCATTCCACAACCGAATGGCCTGCACCGTAAATGACTGGTCGTAAAATTTTGTGGAATGCGCAGGCATCAAAAGTCTCAAATTCTCTGATGATCTCAAATCTCTAACATGTGTGTCATGAAGGAACTTAAAACGTTCTTTGAGGTAAAAGGGAGTCGTTGGATTGAAAAGAATACTGTAGAGTAATGATAAAATATGTGCATTCCGGCGAAGGCGGATAGGCAGCCACTTGAGTTTAGTGCGAAACTCAGAAACATGATCATATTTGCGCAATCCAAATATGAATCTGATACAAAAATTTTGGAGTCGCTCAAGCTTATCTAGCTGCACTTCAGTTAGATCTGGATAACTTGCATCAGCATAGTCAAGGATAGGGAGAAGAAGAGATTGGGCAAGCGCAGTTTTAGTAGCAGTCGGTAGGAAATTGCGCAATCTGCGCAAAGACCCCGCAGAGGCGAACAGTTTGCGGCTCACTTCTTGCAACTGGGGACCCCAAGACAAATCTTTATCAATATAAATACCAAGGTCTTTTACTGAGTCACAGTAGGGTATAACAGCTCCATCGAAAATGATTTGGGGAAGGGTCGTCCAGTCAATTTTGGAACGTAGCCTAGGGCTGCCAACAATAATGACTTCTAGTCTTCGCAGGATTAACCTTCAAACCATGATCCAAACTCCAATCGGAAATACGCGCTAAATCTTTATTCACTGTCTTCACCGCCTCAGACAAATCTTCAACGGGAGCTTGCGAATAAATTTGCAGATCGTCAGCATAAAGGTGGTAGGATGAGAGAAGTTCATTTGAAATAGAATTTATAAATATGGCGAAAAGAAGAGGAGAGAGAACGCCCCCCTGTGGTACGCCAGCAGTAGTATTGCACCATGAAGACAACGAACCTTCAATGCAAATATGTTGTCGGCGGCCACACAGGTAACTACGAAACCAATCAATAGCTGTTGGAGATATGTTAAGAGAGCATAGTATCCCGAGCAAGACATCAAAATCAACAGTGTTAAAAGCATTACTGAAATCAAGTAAAGAAAGGACCGTCAATTTCCTATTGTCCATACCCAGTCTTATATCATCCGTAATGTTAACAAGAGCTGTGGTAGTGCTATGCCCTGGACGAAATCCGGATTGGTAAAAATTAAGGAGTTTGTTTCTACCGAGGAAAGCACTAAGCTGACTATGAATAAGGCGTTCTAGGACTTTGGACAGAAACGGTAAAATGGAAATGGGACGAAATTCAGAGAAAGAAACAGGATTAAATTTTTTTGGAAGTGGGGTTACATGAGCTTCTTTCCATGCAGATGGAAAAACACCAGAGGATACAGAATGATTAAGGATATGGCAGATGACAGTAAGGATTTCGTCCAAAATAGGGAGTATCATCTTGCGACTTACACAGTCACTACCAACAGCATTTGACGTGATTGATAAAATACTCTTCTTAACATCACAACAAGCAAATTGATTAAAAACAAAAGGAGAATAATCGGGAGTGGGAAGAGACGAAAGATTATCTAAAGTTTTGGTTGTAACAGCCCCATTGAAATTACAAGAGGTGGAAAAATGTTGATTGAGTAATTCAAGATCTATATCTTTAGGAACAGACTCTTGACGTGACTTCCCAATTCCCATTGATCTAAGACATTTCCAGACTTTAGCTGGATCACCGTTTTCAACGGACTTATGAATGTGGCGGCGTTGGGCATCCCTACAAACCAAGTTGCTGCGATTTCTGATAGCGACGTATTTTTCACGATTTAAGGAGCTAGGTCTGCACTTATACCTAGATTTAGCTGCTGCCTTTTTTTGTAAAATTGCTTTCACGTCATCTGTTAGCCACGGAGCAGGCAGATGCTTCATCTTGACCAACCGAACAGGTGCATGCATATCATACAGCCCGATGAGATTGGAATTAAGGAGGTTAATTTTTTCATCAATCGAGTCTGCATGAACAAGCTCAGACCAGTCAATACTGCTAGCATCTTCCCGAAGACCTTCCAAGTCCATTCCACCAAAACTGCGCTGAAGAATACTTTTAGGTTTAGTCTTAGGAGGGCGAATTTTGTAGGAAAGGAAAATCAAATCGTGGTAGGAGAAAGCGTCAGCTGAACATTGCCCATGCTTAGCGACGTGTTGTGTGGAGGAAACAAAGGTCAAGAAGTGAAGGAGTACAGTTTGGAAAATGGTGAGTTGCGCTTAATGGAAGGAGAGATAAATTGCAGGATTGAGAAATATATTGAAGTGAGGAAGAGCGCGAATCATTTTTAAGGAGACAGGTGTTAAAGTCACCCATAACAATTGTGTGCCTGTAAGAGGGCGCAAGGTTGACTATTAGGCTTTCAAATGAGGAGAAGTAATCGATACGCAGAGAGGGACAATAATAGACACCCAGCAAAACTTTCACATGGTTTAGGTCAATTTCTAAAAAGAGATGCTCGCCAGCATTCGACGGTGGTGGCTGCACTGAAATGTTAATAATGGAAAAGGGAATATGTGCACGCAGGTAGATGGCAACACCACCACCGCCGCCGCTTGTGCGGTCATTCCTTATTAGCTTGAACCCGGGGAGGGAATAGGATGTAGACGGAAGACAAGGTTTCAGCCAGGATTCGGAAACAAGAATTGCATGGATGTCCTTACAGTCCAAACTCACAAGCATATCATGATAGTGAGCCGGAATACTTTGAGCATTAATGTGGACTACATTTAGATTTTTGGGAACATCAGAAAACTGAAACTGAAGCGTGTCAGCAAGATTCGGAATACTAGTGAAGCTGTCATTGCCACTGCTTGCAGTTACAAAACTTTCATCATCACTATCAAATACACTATCAATTATTAAAAAAAAAAAACACAATAAATAATTAAAAAGGTATTATAAATAAAATATAAATGTATATATAAAGACGAACGGTACTTAAAAACGTAAAGTCCACCCGCCAGTTATGCGTTAACAGAAAAGAATAACAATACAAAACCTAAATCAAAAATATCTTATCAAATAATAGTGCACCGTTTGGGCACAAGCTCACAGCTTACACTTAGAGCAATATATAAAATAAAATATAACCACAAAAAAAAAAATACAAAAAGAATTCCTATGTTGCATATTATTGCGGTATCAAATTTATATAATGTTTCCATAGATAATCTATGCTCAAAATGTAACAAATTACGAAACAAAATGAAACGAAACGCGACATTGACATAACTCTTGGCATATGTCAAATGTCAGAAAACCGAAGATTACAAATGAAAAAGAAAAATTTTATAAACCAAAAAACGTGAGGTAGACGTTAAATATTATAAAATAGCTGTGAAGGTAAACCAGTGATTAAAAATACTCATGAAAATTTGTTACCCGAACGACGCATTGCGAGAGATAAATCACTTCTTCACCACAGGCTTCCTATATCTCTTTAATGGGGCTGCTGAGGCTAGCTTCCCAGCCTGTACCTTATGGACACCTAGTTGGCCCTCCGGCTTATCGGAATCGACATCATGCTCAGCCACATTGATAGCAGCGAGCTCTCTGCAGTTGATGACCCGATGCTTACTCCCATCAGCTCCCAGCACAAAGATATTTCCCTGCTTGGTCCAGCAATTCATGACGCCGAACTTCTCACGAGCCTTCAAGAATATCTGATGTCGTGACTTTGTTAAGAATTCTGACAATGTTATACCAGAACCTTTTAATGCGGTTTTAGCAAACCAAACCTTGTCACGAACATCTACATCCTGTAATTTGACCAGTATAGGTCTAGGCTTTCCAGCACGTCTGTGACTGCCCATTCTGTGGCAACGACGAATAGCAGCGACGGAAAAGTTGTCCAACTTAAGTTTGTCATGAAACACTGAAGCAACCACCAGTGATGTATCCTCGTCACTCACCTCAGCAACACCATGGACAAGGAGCATCTTCCGACGACTTCTCATCTCCAATGCATCAACATCCCTGGCGAGGGCCTCCATCTGATGCTGAAGACAGCCAAGCGACTCCAGAACAAATTTCTTGAAACCTGCATATTCCGCTGCAAGACTGTCTGAACTGTTGCTGGATGAAGTGCTGGGTGTTGACTTGGTCAATTCTGCCTCAAATTTTGACATTCTGTCATGGAATTGTGCCATTAATTCAGACATTGACCCCTTGAGTGAATCCATTTTTCAGTTTTGTTTTTGTGAAAAAAAGAGAGTGCAATATAGGAAATCCACACAACTGGCAGGTAGTAGTTACTAGTAGAAACTGTTATTCATAAAAAATTGTGAAGAAATACTATTAATTTGAATTAAATTACAATTTATTTAACAGAGCAAAATTATATGTGTGTTACTTGTTCAACTACCTCCCACCAAGATAGATAAGGTTAGATATTTTGAATTATTTTGCACGATTTGCTTTAATTATCAGTATAAAAGTACTATCATTTATGTGGTAGAATACAATATTTATTTATTGCGCTATCGTACACAAACATGACAATTTATATTACATTAAAATGTTTATCTCTTAGAAAAATCAACTTTCATGTTAACACACACGAACATTCGCGCAAGCGTCCTGCGCCGCCTAAACAAAACAGCAGGCGCAGGCATACATTTTCGCCGCGCCGTAGAATGAGAGGGGGATACTTCCTCTCCTACGCCGCGCCGGCTGTCTACTCTCCGTCCGTCTTACGAATTTTCGATCAGGTCACGTGTCTTGACGCGAGTTTAACACTTTTTACCCATTACAAAAAAAGTGCACAACGCCGCTAAAGAAGGTTTCACTTCAAAAAAATCCTTCAAAAATTTACGAAATTTCAAAGGTATACGTTTGCCCTGGTTTGCCCATATAAAATTTCCACGACATAAGAAACACTGTATAATGCTCCCTATCTCATTTTCTCCCACGTTAAATCTTATGAATTTATATGTCTGTCTCTTTTTACTGTTGCATTTTCGTTTCATAAAATTTTAAATCACAAAGACGCTAAAGAAGTTTTCACTTCAAAAAACCCTGTTTCTTGCTGCAATGCAATTCGTTTTATTAAGGTAAATAAAATATAACTTAATTTTAATTACTTTTGTAATAGAATTTACTTAATTAACAATCCACATTATCAATTATTTTAAATAAATCGCTTAAATCCCGACTTGGCGTTTCATTTGAAATTTCGGAATTCTTAAAGTCATACATGTTTACATTATATAATTGTAACATTTTTGGAGATGGAGACAGATGGAGTAAACGTAACGCAAGATCCATCATCACGTTTCGTGTCATCATCAAACTTAACAGCATTTCAAGGGACAATCGGTGTCTTAATTTGTTTATCAGCATATGTTATATCGAAAAAGCGCGTTCAATTTTAAAATGGTACAGTCATGAATGCAAGTTTGGAAATATTTTCAAGACGCTTATTAAATGCCTACTAGCGTCACAATCATCAAATACTTCTGAATACTACCTAGTACTAGTACCTACATAGATATACTACTTCCTAGTACTAGTACATAGATAATCTGTAATGTAGTAGTACTAGGCCGCTGACGGCCGCGCGCCCCGCGGGCTTATATGTGATGCTTGTAAATGTATGTATGCCCCTAAAAATAGCCCTACTTATTTTTGGGCCCAAAAAAATCCCAATGAGCATTATTTTACCCTAAATTTGGGGCTAATAGCCCTAAGAAGTTTAATCCTGGATAAAAAATCCCCCTCAACTCACCCCTAAACTCATCCCGCACCTCATCCCGCACCTCATCCCTCAACTCATCCCTAATCTCATCCCTAATCTCATCCCTCAACTCATCCCGCAACTCATCCCTCAACTCACCCCTCAAATCACCTCTCAACTCACCCCTCAACTCACCCCTCAACTCACCCCTCAACTCATCCCTCAACTCATCCCTCAACTCATCCCTCGACTCATCCCTCAACTCATCACTCAACTCATACCGCAACTCATACAGCACCTCATCCCGCAACTCATCCCGGAACCCATCCCTCAACTCACCGCTCAACTCACCCCTAAACTCACGCCTCAACTCACCCCTCAACTCATCCCGCACCTCATCCCGCACCTGATCCCTCAACTCATCCCTCAACTCATCCCTAATATCATCCCTCAACTCACCTCTCAACTCACCCCTCAACTCACTCCTCAGCTCATCCCTCAACTCATCCCTCAACTCATCCCTCAACTCATCCCTCAACTAATCCCTTAACTCATCAACTCATCCCTCAACTCATCCCTCAACTCATCACTCAACTCATCCCGCAACTCATACAGCACCTCATCCCGCAACCCATACCTCTACTCACCCCTAAACTCACCCATAAACTCTCCCCTCAACTCACACCTCAACTCACCCCCAACTCACCCCTCAACTCACCTTTCAACCCACACCTCAGCTCACCCCTCAATTCACCCCTCAACTCACCCGTCAACTCACCTGTCAACTCACCCGTCAACTCACCCGTCAACTCACCCGTCAACTCGCCCCTCAACTCACCCCTCAACTCACCCCTCAACTCACCCCTCAACTCACCCCTCAACTCACCCCTCAACTCACCCCTCAACTCAACCCTCAACTCCTCCCTCAAGTCCCCCCTCAACTCACCACTCAACTCACCCCTCAACTCACCCCTCAACTCACCCCTCAACTCACCACTCAACTCACCCCTCAACTCACCCCTCAACTCACCCCTCAACTACTTACTCAACTCCCCCCTCAACTCCTCCTCAACTCTCCCCTCAACTACTCCCTCAAAATCCCCCTCGACTCACCCCTCAACTCACCCCTCAGCTCCTCCCTCAACTACCCCCTCAACTCACCCCTAAACTCACCCCTCAACTCACCCCTCAACTCATCCCTCAACTCACCCCTCAACTCATCCCTCAACTCCTCCCTCAACTCCCCCCTCAACTCACTTCTCAACTCCTCCCTCAACTCCCCCCTCAACTTACCCCTAAACTCATCCCTTAACTCCTCCCTCAACTCCCCCCTCAAATCACCCCTCAACTCACCACTCAACTCACCCCTCAACTCACCCCTCAACTCACCCGTCAACTCACCCGACAACTCACCCGTCAACTCACCCCTCAACTCACCCCTCAACTCACCCCTCAACTCATCCCTCAACTCACCCTTCAACTCACCCCTCAACTCACCCCTCAACTCCTCCCTCAAGTCCCCCCTCAACTCACCACTCAACTCACCCCTCAACCCACCCCTCAACTCACCCCTCAACTCACCCTTCAACTCACCCCTCAACTCACCCCTCAACTCACCCCTCAACTACTCCCTCAACTCCCCCCTCAACTCCCCTCTCAACTCCCCCTCTACTCCCCCCTCAACACCCGAATAGACCCCCTCCCCCCGCCCCGATCCCACACGGGACCCCTCTTACCCCTCACCTCCCTGAACTCCCCACGAAACCTCCCCCCCCCCCGCCCCCTCTCAGGGATACCTCAACCCCTGCGACCTAACTCCTAGGTCCCAACAGATGATACTGTCGCTTTTTCGTTTCATTAACTTTCAAATCACAACGATGCTAAAGAAGTTTTCACTTAAAAAAAAGTCTTACGCTTTTCGATCGGTCACGTGACCCTGACGCGAGTTTAACAGTTTTTACCCATACAAAAAGTGCTCAGCGCCGCTAAAGAAGTTTTCACTTCAAAAATTACGTTATTTAATCAACATAACTTTTAGATAATAATCTGAAAGTAAACACAAATAACAAATTTATTAAACCCTCTTAAAGTAGAATAATCATAACTTCTAAAAGACTTACACTGCAATAAAAATCTTTTTTTAAATCCTTGTTTAACCCTCAACATTATTAGAGTCTGAACGTATCTATAAATAATATTTTATCAATATAATGAGATCGGATAGGAACCCCTGAGTTTTCAAAACAGGTAAAAACCTTAAAATATTAGACTAGTATAATTATCATCAAATAATTGAGACTAAAAAATAGATAAATAGTAGATTATTAACCAAGGGCTGTATGACATCAATTGCATACGAGGTTTTTGGCGCCTGAGCGAAACGAAGGCGCTAATTAACCCGAGTATGCAATTGATGCTTACGCCCGAGATAAATACTCTGCTTTACATATCGATTGTGAGGTAAGTAAACAACAAGACAGCAGGTTTCAATGAACATTTATTAAGAAGAAAAAAATGTGTATTTAATTAAAATTAATAGTAAAATTATTACAATTTGTAAGAGATATGGTCACGTTCTTTTTAGGTATATTTATAGTTTGAATATGAGTTTGTGATGATAAGACTTGAGTTTGAGTGACTTGAGGTTCTTGCATCGTAAATGGCGGCAGTTGACTGGTACTATTTTCTTCATTAAAAAATGGCTCAGATGATGTGCTTTGACGTGGTGATTTTAAGTTTATATTTTCTGTTATTTTAGAAGTAATTTTGCTTTTGTTTGCCATCGAATCTTCGATATAACCTTCGGCCACTTTGCTGGACTTCCAGCCGCCGTGCCTTTTTAACAGAGTGAGGTTGGCTCCCGAATCAGCCAATAGAGTCGCTGCTTTTTAAAAAGTTAATTTTTTTTTTCTCGGTATCGATTAATTAAAGAGATATGTAAAAATTTACATATCTCTTGCTCTGTAAGTACACCCTTACACCCCTGAATGCCGGGGTGTATGACTATCATTAGAGCATAGGTTTTGGAATTTGAAAAAAGAACTGTCATACTCATATTGCACGAAGAATATTTTTAAAAAGTTAATTTTTTTTTTCTCGGTATCGATTAATTACTCGAATCGGAATCTAGACAATTTATTTTATAAAGATTTTATTTTAAATATGGAACTATTTGTTTCCACATCGTATGTTAGATGGAATCGATTTAAAAATCAAACTGGCCAGCAAGATTTGACGCGCTTGCGTGCGTGAAAAAAAAAGGCAGTCTATTAGTAGGCGCGAAAGCATCGCGAAAATAATTAATTTTCTTGTTTGAGTTCTTTTTCAAAAGTTTTAAACATGTCTAGTGACGAAGACATAGATCTAACGCCCGATTTTATTAAAGAAAGGGCAAAAACAGTTGTCGAAAATATATTACCGCCGAACTCGAAAGAAAGATATGTAAAGGCATACGACGAATTTATGAAATGGCGGTCAGAAAAAAAAGTGAAATCTCTTTCTGAAAGTGTTTTTATATCATATTTTGATGAATTATCTAAGAGGCTACAACCTTCCAGTTTATGGTGCTTTTATTCCATGCTAAAATCTACAATGATGACAAAACATGACGTGAATTTGAAAGATTTTTCTAAACTTACTGCTTTCTTGAAAAGGCAGTCTGACGGCTTTAAAAGCAAGAAATCGAAGGTATTTACTGCAGAAGAAGTACAGAAATTCTTAAATGAAGCTCCGGATGAAATTTATTTAGCAATAAAGGTACCTACGTATTTACTTGCCCTTTTTAATAAGTTACCAAAATATTTCACAGAAATACTATGCGAATTTGGTGCCTTTAATACAACTTATGTCTTTTTTACAGGTTGTTCTAATTTTTGGGATATCGGGAGCCTGCAGAACCGTGGAATTGACAAACTTGACAATAGAAAATGTAGAAAAACATAACAAATTACTACTCATAAAACTGCCTAACACGAAAACTAAAATTGACCGGTCATTTGTTGTGCATGAAGAATTTGCAAATTATGTTGAAAAATATCAAGCTCTTCGGCCTGAAAACGTGGATACAAATCGTTTTTTTCTTAATTACAGTAAAGGAAAATGCCACAGACAAGTAATAGGAAAAAACAAATTTACAGGCATGCCAAAGCAAATAGCCACATATTTAAAACTGAGTAACGTAGAGTTATACACCGGGCATTGCTTTCGCAGAACATCAGCGACTCTATTGGCTGATTCGGGAGCCAACCTCACTCTGTTAAAAAGGCACGGCGGCTGGAAGTCCAGCAAAGTGGCCGAAGGTTATATCGAAGATTCGATGGCAAACAAAAGCAAAATTACTTCTAAAATAACAGAAAATATAAACTTAAAATCACCACGTCAAAGCACATCATCTGAGCCATTTTTTAATGAAGAAAATAGTACCAGTCAACTGCCGCCATTTACGATGCAAGAACCTCAAGTCACTCAAACTCAAGTCTTATCATCACAAACTCATATTCAAACTATAAATATACCTAAAAAGAACGTGACCATATCTCTTACAAATTGTAATAATTTTACTATTAATTTTAATTAAATACACATTTTTTTCTTCTTAATAAATGTTCATTGAAACCTGCTGTCTTGTTGTTTACTTACCTCACAATCGATATGTAAAGCAGAGTATTTATCTCGGGCGTAAGCATCAATTGCATACTCGGGTTAATTAGCGCCTTCGCTTCGCTCAGGCGCCAAAAACCTCGTATGCAATTGATGTCATACAGCCCTTGGTTAATAATCTACTATTACATAATAGTTTATTCTGAATCAGATTTAGAATCATTTCGAGTTATCTCTTCGACACACAAACTTCTGAAGTACCTAATCGTGATATGTAGCAGGGGATTAACCCGCTATTACACAGAGATATTAAGTCGTTGAATTTCGCTCTTGTTATGGAAAGAAGGTTAAGATAGAGGGGGACTACTGATTAATTCATATTGTCACCTCTTTGGCGCCTTCACGTGTTGGTGTTAATAGCAATAGGTCAGAGCTCAGACTGCAGCAAAAAAGCTGGGAATCCTACACAAGGCGAGGCGGTACTTCACGCCTGGATAGCTTCTGAATCTATATAAAGGACAGGTCCGTTCCTGCGTGGAGTATTGCAGCCACTTGTGGGATGGTTCTGCAAAATACCAACTTGCTGCACTGGACTCGATTGAGCGCAGGGTTAAAAGGCTTATAGGCGACGAGGTGCTATCGGGCGAGCTTCATAGCTTGGCTCATCGGCGAACTGTTGCTTGCCTGTCGGTTTTCTATAGATTGTACTTCGGGGAGTGTGCGCAGGAGCTCCATGATCTGATTCCTCCATCTCCATTTCACTACCGGTCTACCAGACGCACGGCTGGGTACCATCCACACTTGGTTGATATACTGTCTTGTCGTACCAAGCGCTTCTCCTCCACATTTATTGTGCGCACAGCCAAGTTGTGGAATTCTCTGCCGGCTTCTGTGTTCCCTGCCACTTATGACCTTTCAGCCTTTAAAGCAAGAGTAAATAGGAATCTTCTGGGCTCATCTATCGCTTACCATCAGGCGAAATCGAGGTCAAGAGCGGGCTCATCCGTAATAAAAAAAAATGTTAGTTTGACAAATCATACCGATATTCAATTTTGAAAGGATCTCCAGAACAAACTTTCACCTCTTTTATTTTGGTCCATTAGACTGTGTCACCATTAATGTTTTTTGCCCAGTTACGACCGGTTAATAGTTCCTTAAAGTTGTAGAATCTGTATGCTTCATTTCTATTACGTTATACGGATTACCGTCTTGTTTTGCCCATCTGACCAAGCTAAACTACTCCAACGGTGTATAAATATGTTTATTTTTTGGAGAGCGCTCTATAAACGCATAGACACTATCACCTTCTACTTGGGTGTGTCCTTTTTCAAGAAAAGTATGTTTAATTGTAATATTGAATTTATGAGCCATAAACACATAAAATGCTAATACAATTTTGACCTGTACAGTTATCAGATCAGAATCGAAATTCTTGTGCTCTGTTATCAAGCATTTTATGATAAAATTATACAGTCAACTTGAGACCTCATTGGCACCACATAGTGAATATGGTAACGTAGCTATGAGGTAGAAGCATATTTGTTTAGTGTAATGTACACGTCATAACACTTGTAATGCCATCATTGGTCACCATAGTTTTTTTTACCAAATTAAACTATTGATAGCTAGCTATTTCTAAGCAGAGTCAACTTGCTAATTGTATAGTCCTGATTGAATAAGGACTCGAGATAGCGGCGCTTAGTGTTCCACGCGTGCCTCTTTTACACGTGTACAATAGAGACTTCTTTCAAGCTTCCTATTTTCGGGACGAGTTCTGTTGTAGGCAGACTGACGCCAATCCAGGGCAGCCGCATCCGGAAGTAAGCGAACGAGGGAGCTCCAGGGCTGTTTTAATCAGTACGAGTTTGACAGTTTGACAGGCCCCTTTGGTGACCCCATGGTGGTGTATATCTATGAGGTTTTACATTTTGAAAAAAAGTTAAACTAGCCTATTTGCCATTTAACTTTAAAATTTGCACGCTCATGAACATCATCATCGGCTTAGCCTTTTCTCTATTATGCTGAGCTTGGCATCCAGTCTAACCGGTGTGTTTAGTGTTTTACATGGAGCGACTGCCTATCTGACCACAACATAATAGTAGGGTAACTTGTGTCAGAATTTTGACCTCTAATTACTGTCAAAGATTTACAAATGACAGCCGAGTCTAATAAAAAAAAAATAAAAAAAAACAAAAAAAAAAAACATAATGACTTAACGTGTTTTCTGAGCCACGCAGCCACGGAGAAATCTCTATATGTTAATATGATTATTATATACAATGTGTAACGGAAACCCCATATCTATCCAAAAGGGCTGAAGACAACATCTGGTATGGAGTCTCTATGCACAGTTTCAGCTCAAAATAACTGACTCAAAGAATTGATACCAAATTATCGGTTTCATATATTTCTTGAATAGCAATCATAACAAACGTGTCTCAGCACTACGAGGGTCAATAACTTTCCACGTCACTTGCCAGTAACATGATAATTCTCTTCGCTCTTCTTAATTTGAATAATTCGGTCTCTGGTATCAGTGTATTGGTATTTGTAATAAGTTCTACACACGTAGACTTAGGATTACAAAACCCTTGCCATATCGTTTGTTATCAACCAAAGAAGCCATGCACGTGGTATATATATACCCTTTAAATTACACGTTGTATAGAGACTGACCCCGAAAACCATTGTTTAATTTTGAAGATAGTCCCGTCTGAAACGTGAGTTGCACGCTCATAAACACACTAACAAAATACCTTTCCCCACAATCACTGAAAGTAACATCAACCACTGAAATGCGGACTTTCTATTGGTTATAACATTACAGGTGTATTAATATAACGCCACTTTAATCCGTTTGAGGCACGGTTCAGATAACGAAGTTTGTGGAACATAATTGGAGAGTATTAATATCAAGTTACCGAGTTAAAGTTCGGTTGAACTTTGGAGAGACTAATCGTTTGGTTGCGAGGGTCGACGTCACAGTGTTACTTCGTGAAGCCTCTTTAATGTAGTAATGATACCTAAGTTTGCGTGTATGTCTGTATTTACTTATTTATATGTATATTATATAGATATCATTTCATCTACATTTAAGCAGCAGTCCGGAGTTAAAGAAGTTAAGCGTTAATTCTGCGTTTGATGCTGCAGGTTGTGTCGGATCGTGGACAGAATAGAGGGTGCAATGGAGTGCCCAAGTACGGGTAACTTTTGGACGTAAGTCATCTTGTCATCTTAAAATTATGGCACAAGTAATCTAATAATGGACATGTTGGAGTAGAGAGGTAGTAAGAGATGTATTTTCAGAGCAACAACTAAACGGAATTACGAGTAAAAAGAACACCTTACACGCCACGACTCCGGTAGAATTTTAAACATAAGCTTTTTTCACACAAGCTTTTTTACATAAGCAATTGGAGTTACAATGTAAGAGTTTCAAAATCCTTTCTATCTTGATATAAATTTCAACGATTAGAAGCTATGTGCTAAGTAGGTTGTGAGGCTATTTTAGAGCTACCTACTCCTGTCTAAAAAATACAAAATCTTTGACCTCCCTTCATTACCAAGTTAAGTCTTAAAGAATGTACTAATGAGTTTCCTGGAACGTGGGTACTTCCGTTTATCATTCACCGCAGTACAGGGTCGGGTGGAAATTCTCCGAATGAAATACTGAACCGACCAGTGCTTAGTATTCGTGTGGTGTGCCTCTTATTTTAATGAGTGAATTTTTATTGTTTGAACTCGTAGTTATGCAGATAATGCGGTTAAGCGGGAGAGAAGATATTAATCATAAAATTGTGTAGTCAAAACTCGTTGCTTCATTCCTAAGGACGGTGCTGTTGGGTGCCTTCTTTTAATATGAGGTGTACAGGTTAGTGTTAGCTTACTAGTTACTGGCACCCTAGCCAATAAATAACCTTAGATTATTATCAATGTACAAATATGGCGTTACGGTGTGACAAGATTATGAATGGTGGAGCTTCCAACGCACGCTTTACAAACTGTGCGTGACTAAAGAACTGTCAAAAGTCCCAGAAGGATGTCATTTTGAGACGATACAATATCAATCTGGAAACGTGTTAGCATGAAACAAACGTACTCAATAACGTATAAACTGACAGTAGATTTGCTTGCTCGAGATTGGAATTGTGACATAAAAATGACGTATACGTTATTGGGTCTAGCGATTATCCGAAGTATCGCGGATGCGTTAACATTCATTAAAACTGACACTTTTTGGAGTTTCTTGCCGGTAATAGTGTATCTTGCCGGTTTTTCTCTATAGAAAACGACCAATTTGATCTAGGGCTTTATGAAAAAATATATTTTGAGTTCGAGTTTATGCACAAACACTTAGATCCATAAAACTATCAGAATCGAACCGGTGACGCCCAGCTCAGCAGCATACGCTAAACCACTTTGCTAGCTGAGTTGCTAAATGGCAGATGCCGACGGCATAGCATGTTTAATAACAGACTTTATTTTTATATAAAAGCACTCAGCTTAAACTGCTGTGTTAAGACCTCAAAATTTCAGTGCGATTTATTGAATTTGAAAAATATACAGATAATTTTGATATGTCATTCTGACGTTTGACCATAGATAATAAAACTCTCCTCACTATGTATATATTATTACATATCTTATACAACTTTCCAGTTGTTTAAATTTAAATCTTAAAACAAAAAGCAGATTGTATTGCAATGGAAAAAGCACACGATAAGTTAATCGCAGTTTAAGAAATGTCTGCTTGAGTAAATCTCTACGGGAGATACGAATCCAGCGTTTAAAAATTTTGTGAATTTAACTGTAGTTTATAGTTTAAAAAGCAGGTTAAAACAGTGCCAGTTGCATTTTGAATCACTGCCAATGTTACTTCGAGAACCAGTAGTGATACTGTTTTTGCTGTGTTTTGCGTTTTTTAATTTTTATGTTGTATGTACATACAACGTGGTGGTGTGGAGGGTGGGTGTTTTCTTTTGTTTAACTTAGATCAGTTTATTGTGCCTCGACTTTTAATTCGTTTTTTGTTTTGTTCATTCCGGGTGGTACACAAAATAATATAGAGCAGGCATTCCGTCTATTAATTTATCTAAAATAATAGACGGAAGCTTTGCTTTCGTGGATTTGAACACGGTGTACTGTTTACGTGTGTCACCTGACAGCGAGATATCGGTTCCCTGCTTTACACACCGCACGCGCGTCCGTACCGTTCCGTAGTTGTACGCAAACTGCCTAAGGGAGGGGTAGTGTGCTTTACTCTACTACCCCTGACTCTCTAAGCGCGGGGCGCATACGCATTGAGACGACAGATTTTCTATATTATTACATTCACATATACTACACACGGTAAAAATTTAACCCTCTTTCTTTTTATTTTTCTTAAGCTTCAGGCTACTATACCAAATTTCATCCAAACCCACCTAGGACCATTGATGATTAGCTCTTGTAAACAAACCTTTCTGCTTTATAATATAGATATACCTAAAAATACTTTAACGGCGATTTTAAGTGAGTATTTGTATAGAAAGTCAATGATAGGTACAAGGTGAAAATAAAATTGTCATAAAAAGTACGTACATTTAGTTAACGTATAAGTACCGTACTGACAATTAGTCACATTATTCTTGATTTAGTATAAATATATATTCATATAGTTTCATAATTTATTTATTTAAACTTTATGTACAATGGTGTTACATGGGCGGACTTAATGCAGCAAGGCATTCTCTACCAGACAACCTTTGGCTTAAAAAAAAAAACAAATTGTGTTAGGTGTACGAGAAAATGGAATGAAATAATATATTTAATACGAATAAATATAATAGATACGGTGCTTTATAATATTCTTTCTGAATAAGAGAGCTCATAATAATTATGTAAGTAGTGGTTTTTAATTTTACGCTTAAAAGAAAATTTTGACTCAGCCTTCTTGATATCAAGGGGTAGCAAATTCCAGAGTTTAATAGTAGAAATAGCGTAAGAATTAGATAGAAACCCGGTACGGTGAGAAGGAATGTGAAGAAGTAAGTTTTTGGATGCGCGAAGGTTAAGATCATGAGAACTACCCAACAATTTTAAATTTTGTTTTTAACCGATTTCAAAAAAAAGGAGGTTTACAATTCGTCTTGAACTTTTTTTTTTTTATGTATGTTACCTCATAACTCGGAGACGGCTGGACCGATTTGAAAAATTCTTTTTGCGTTTGAATGAGTATACTTTCTAGTTGGTCCCATTGTTACGAAATCAGGATCTGATGATGGGATCCTGGAGAAATCGAGGGAACACTTCAAATATTATAGGCACACCTATAGCGTTTTGGGTATTTCTTATAGTACCTTGAGCAGTTGCTTCCGAAAAGTACCATTTGGGGAAGTTGAACTGATGATGAAGACCACAGATGGCTACTGAAACTCCTCAATAATAAGTATTTCGTGGATTGCGATTCGATTACTTGAGTACGGATGTTAAACACTTTATGCTCGTCACAATACATATGGTGATGTAGAGCTGATGGTCAAGTACCAGGAGAACTCCTCAAAAATTAACGGCTATGCATCGGGAAAAGCAATATTTTGTAAAAGGTGATAAGTTGTTGACATTATGGCTTTTGTAACTAGATAAATTACAAACCGACCCACTAAAAAGCGTGAAAAAAAACTTTTTAACAAAAAATAGAACCGACTTCCATATAAAAACACTACAAAGGCAAAAATAACTTTAATTTCGGAAGGCGGTGTCTTTAGTTTTGTATATATTTTCGTTTTTGACACCGCCTTCCGAAATTAATAAGTAAACAGGAGCACAAGGATCGTTCATAATAGTGAAGAGCATACAGAAGGATTTCAGGGATCTCCTTTGACGGATAGGCAACCATTTAAGCTGAGAACGGAAGGAAGAAATGTGATCATATTTTCAAAGGCCAAAAATGAAACGAATACAGTTGTTGAGAAGTCGATCCAGTTTGTTAAGAAGTTCTTGGGAAAGATTAGAATAGCAAACATCAGCATAATCAATGATAGGAAGCACAAGTGATTGGACCAATGTGATTTTAGTGCTACAAGGTAGGAAATGCTTGAATCTATAGAGAGATCGCAGTGTGAATGTTACCCTCTGGCTAACCTATGCAATCTGCTTATAACAACTTAACCTGTCGTCAATATATAGGCCTAAGTCTTTTAAGTGCGGCGAGAGAGGGTTGACAGTATTGTTGAAGTTAAGCGGGAGAAGGTGTCCAAGTTTCGCAGAAAATAAGAATAATAATGAAACATGATCAGTCTATTTATAACATTTCTGTTCTAGGACAGGGGTCTCCTCTTTATGGAACGGGATGGGCCGTTATCGACCAGCAGGCCCAGTACAGCTTTGTGGACGTCGCATGTCTTCGGATTTTCGGTCCTGAGTTATGCCGAATTCCTCAAGATGTTATCCTTAGCCATTTTGCGAGCAGAGGCTATGATGTTAATTATACACAAAGTAATGTGCCCAACCTTCAACTTGTAAGTCGTGCCTGTAACGCACTGGGCCACTACTGCCTCAATGCTTCAAACTTTTTTTATTACAAAACAGACAGTCCCGATGAATGCTTTTGGGATAAACTCCACAAAGTTGATGTAGATCAGTGCTGTCCAGATACAATCGCGTATTTTAAATTAATGACTGCCTCGTTCGTCGAGTGGTTGCAAGCGCGACTACTGACCACAAGGTCTCGGGTGCTATTGGGTTTTTCTGTAAGGAATCTATCACTATTAGCCTGGAGTCCATAAGTTGGCGGTTTGATACCCCTGTGCCTCGGAAAGCACGTTAAGCAGTTGGTCCCGGCTGTCATTAGGCCATTTTTGTCAGTCATTACGGGTAGTCAGATGCCAGTAAATATGACACTGGTCTAGTCAAGGGGTTTCGTGTTACCCAGCTACTGGGTTGTGGAGGTCAGATAGGCAGTCGTACCATCTATACTAATATTAAAAAGCTGAAGAGTTTGTTTGTTTGTTTGCTTGAACGCGCTAATCTCAGGAACTACGGTTCTGATTTGAAAAATTCTTTCAGTGTTAGATAGCCCATTTATCGAGGAAGGCTATAGGCTATATATCATTACGCTAAAACCAATAGGAGCGTAGCACTAATGAAGAATGTTTCAAAATCGGGGGATTTTTTTGCCACGCGGACGAAGTCGCGGGCGGAAGCTAGTGTAAAATAATAATACTCAGCTGCATCCAGTTAGACTGGAAGCCGATCCCAACATCATTATCAGGCTAAGTAGATGATGAATGCTTTTATATTAACTTTATTTCGAAACGCGTGTCTAAATTGGCTGAACTGTTTTGGAAAAGAAAAAAAAATCGGTTGTCTGTAAAGTCGGTTTACTGACGATAGTTGAACGTGACAACGTCATAAGAAAATACTGATGGAATGGTTGCATTTTTCAACAGAAAATTTTAATTTTACATCACTATTACTGCACTTCTCATGACAATGGAAGAATCCCTACACAGTGACGTCATCTCTTATCGTTTTATGATAGCCTAGTACTTGACTCGCTGAGTCATACATAAATGTCAAAGAATCCCTACACAGTGACGTCATCTCTCTTGTAGATCCAATTTGATTTGCTTTGGAACGCTTCAGAGCGATGGAACGCCTCACAGCACGGTAACGCCGCATGAGTCATGTATTTTCGTGCGTGCAGCCAGCTTCATCGAATTATAAGACGTTGTCACGTCAAAAATGATTATTGCGGCGCCCCCTGGTGTAGGTATAGTGAGTAATAACCGTACCTCACATCTTTTCCCTTTAAAACGAAGCAAGGGGTCGATGTGTTTTTTTTTATGTGGAGATAATTTAAGGCGTCGAAATTGGCACGGGCTACTTTTCAGGGTTCCGTAGCCGAAGGTAAAAAAGCAGAACCCTTATAGGTTCGTCATGTCTGTTTGTCCATATATCTGTCTGTTGGTCCGTCCGTAACTCACAGCCTCTTTATTCCAAAGCTATTAGGACTACACGGTTGAAACTTGGTAGGTAGGTATATTCTATAAACCTCTTTACGGTCTCTATACAAAAAATACTAGAGGGGATTCTGAGACATAGTATATTTTCTAAAACTGTAAATATAACTTTGTTGTTAATACAAACACTATGAAACACAACGTCATTTTTCGTGAATCTATGCTTGATACTGTGGATCCCTTCATGGGCAAGTCTGACTCGCACTTGTACACTTTTTTTCGCCAAAATCATATCACGCGAGCGAAACCTCAGGCAGAAACTAGTACGTTTGTTGTACGGCTAAGTTCGTACATATTTACAAAGCTGCGCCGGGTATCGACTCCCGGATAAAATAGAAGCTAAGTGGTTTTTTATTCACTGATTCACTGATATTTTATACAAGCGCGCGAGATAATATTTTCCTCGAGCTATACAGTGTATGCTTTTAGAAGTTTATAGCCGATATCAGGCTGACTACAGCCATTAACGACTGGCTGGAGGGCATACATGTATTTTTAATAATCTATCTATACTATCGATCTGTACTTATATTATAAAGAAGCGGAAGAGATTGTTTGTTTGTTTCAACACGCTAATCTTTGAAATGAATACTAGGTGTTCCATTGATGTCTCAAGGAATTAGAGGTAATAAGCTTTTGATTTTATCTATCGTGTTATTTAGTGTGACTTTACTAAAATACTTCTGTGTAATGAATTGAAATATATGTAACTCGTATCTGTTTGATTCAATTTTATGTGAAAATCACTCCCGTTGTTTGCTCAGTGATATCCACTACTGTTAAAAAAAAGTACTGGGGGTGGATTTGTATGAAAATTGGTATGAAAGTAACTTGAAACATTTGGAAGTTTATAGGCTGCATGTTATCAGTCCGCCAAAGAAGAAGGGTTATGTTTTTATCATGATAAGGTCCACGGGAGCGAAGCCCCGCACGACTGATAGCTAAAGCGGAAAAGTTTGTTTGTTTAAAAACGCTAATCTTCGAAAGTACTGCGTTGATTTGGATGAAATTTGGTATGAAAGTAGCTTGAAGTTGACTGAAACAATTTAATTGACTGCTACTGACGGAAGGTTATGTTTTTGTTGTGATGAAGTCAAGTACTGCAAGTTAGGTATACATACTTACCAATATGACATCGCTATACGATAACAAAAAGTTTCTATATTCCGATGTTATTCTTGAAAACTGTATGCAATCGTAAAATTATGAACTTTCATAGAAATCATAATGTCAACCATACTAATATTATAAACTGAATACAAAACTTTGAATAGATAGATGAGTGTCTGGCATAGCAAATATAAGTACAAAATTTCACCGCGCAAGAAGTCGCAGGCAACGACTAGTTTTATTCATAAACAGTTGTTAACGTCCTCTACTCCTTGAGGTTTTGATGAAAGAGGTCAACTCTCAGTTCTATTACTGCGGCAGTACTACCTTCACACTTACATAATATTATATTATAAATATTTATCATCCCATCATTATACGAACAAACAGAAAGCACCCATTCACCGTAAATAATCCTGTAGTCGTCTTGCTAGCAGTCCAAGCGACAGAAATAAAAATAACTAAAACAGTACACGTTGAAAGGAGCGAATGAATAGAGGAAACCAATATTTCTTCAGTATCCACGTCTAAAGTGAAACGCAAGGAGGTTCTACCTGACACATATAGTGTAAAATTGAAACTTCTACAGCCAACGTGATCCTTTTCACAAAGGAACTCAATATATATTGAAAACTGTGAATCGAGAATATTGTGAAAGCATACGGCGATATATCTTTGCCTCTGTACCAATGCGAATGTATGTAATTTATATGTAAGGAAAGCTATTTTTGAAATATAGTGTTCCTGTAGTTCTCCGATATTATCGTTTGGTCTTGTTGGAGCGAAACATTACTTGTATAGATGTGGCGCCTGTGATGACGTCTGGCATTTCGAATCAGGAAAATCTGACGTTAACATTGTAAGCAAACTAAGTATCTTGACCTGGTGCGCGACGTTTTCTACTTGTAGGATGTGGATATAGATAGGTATTATACTCGTTATTGTACAAAATAACAGAATAAAATAAGGTCTAATCGTTAAAAGCACTAATTGTGCCGATAGTCGTCACAGCAATTAGCAGTATAGTCAAGAGTCTGAGGATATATATATATAGCTATCATGAAACAAACCCCAGTTGGGAATTCCATTCTTTACCTGTAGGCACAATGAAAGTAATTAAACACACATTCATTGAATAAATTAAATGTGTCCGTATCAGTGCTTGTGTTCTTGTGACTGTGTGTGGATATGAATTTGTGTGGGTAGCTAAATCTAGGGCTTGAAGGAGAAAGCAGTATTTACTTTTGGCTCAAACACTCCCAGGTTCTAGATATCAGGAAACAAACCCCAGTTGGCAATTGCATTCTCTACCTCTACGCATAATGAAAGTTATTAAACACACATTCATTGAATAAATTAAATGTGTCATTGACTTGCGTGCCTGTGGCTGTGTGCGGATGTGGATTTGTGTGTGCGTTAACAAACAAAAGATAGTTTCAAGCATAGTGAGAATATTTACCTGTTAGCCGTACTCCTCCAGTCTGTTTCTCCAGTATGCGCATAAATGTTTTAATAATACCCACTCATGAATGATTCTCCCTTACAAGACCCGAAGCCCTAAAACAGAGACCTTCTATTATCGATGTCAACTGTCGAAAGTTAAAATATTATGAGAGACTACCATTTTCCCGCGACTTTAGGCACGTGTATAGATTTTCTAGCCAAAATATGTAAGCTTTTGCAATTTTGAAGGCATCTATATATTTCAAATAAAAAAAATTAAATAGATCCGTTATATCCGTAATATTAGTACCTATGGATATTGTTTGGTATAGATTCACCACTTAACATAGCATATTTTGACAATCCCAATAGCTATTAGAATTAATCCATGTAGTAGTGTCTTACGACAACGTGGCGTAGGTGGAAACTTTAGTAAAGCTGTTTGAAGACTGATTGATATATTCGTAATAGGACTTACAACAGGATGGCACAGCATCATCCGCAAAGCCTTTTCTCTCCTACTTTGTTTTAGCTGCTGAGTTTTAGTGTTATAATATTGTATAATATTGTATACTGTGCCTATGTCCGAAGCATTCTAGAGTATTGTAGTCCAGTCTGGTCGCCTCAATATAATGTGTATATTTCTAGAATAGAAAATCTCCAAAACCGGTTTGTAAAATTTTTAAACTTTAAAGGTTACAAGCGTCATGGTTCTTATCTCGCAGTCTCTATAACTTGCTGCCCCTCAATGATAGACGTAAAATGTTGGATATGCTACTATTATTTGATATCCTTCGTGGTGAGATCGACAGCGGTGACCTTTTGTCATGCATAGAATTTTGCACGCAAAGGTCTCGCACAAGACACACTCACTTATTTAGTATACCTTTACACCGGTCCAATTATGGACAAAATGCTGTTATGACTCAACTGCCTCGCTTATACATAGACAAATTTGAAAACCTGGATATATTCCAGCTATCTATGGTATCTTTCCGTAAATCTGTTGTAAAAATACTCACCAGTAAGTAAATAATATTCGTATATTATTATTATTTACCAGTTGTTATATTTCCTTTTATTTTCCTTTTATTTTTACTTTGGTTGTATAGTTAAAATTTTAGAACTACTATACTGTCTAGTTTAACATGCATGTTGTGAAACTCTATAATAGGCTTCAGAAACCCATGTGACATTGTTATTTTATAATGAGAATTGTAAAAAAAGCTGTTGAGTTTCCTATGAATAAATAAATAAATAAACATGGAAAGACTGCCTACTTGACCTTTAAAATTCAGTAGCTGGGTAACACGATATCGGATACCAGATAATGGTAAGATTGGTTACATATTTTCTGGCTTGTAACTACCGGTAACGTCACCTAAGATGTACAAATTATGACAGCCAGGATCAATAGTTTAACGTACTTTCCGAGGAGCTGAGGAAATAGATATCGTCGTTGATACTTCAATACCTCATAACTAACAGTGAATAATACCGCGGAAATACAAAAAATTGGAATTGCACAGTCTTATTCCGCCGAGTCCGTTCCATCATCGGACTACAAGACAAACGGCGATGCGCCATCGTTACATGGAGGACATCCCACCCATACGCACGAAACATTTTGGGAATACTTTCATTGTGCGTACGGCTAAGGAGTGGAATTCCCTGCCGGAGTCTGTATTTCCTGATAGTTATAACCTGGGAGTCTTTAAGTCAAGAGTGAATAGGTTAATTCTAGGCAAGCGTGCTTCATCTTCGACCACATCATCGCTTAAGATCAGGTGAGATTGTGGTCAAACGCAAGCCTATCAACTATAAAAAAAAAATGAATTTCAGATTTGGCTGCTATTCCAGTTAGGAGTTTTGCTCATTCAATTAGCGGAAAATCGCGACTATTTAAAATAGGGTGAGCAAACCTGTCAAAAAAATTCACCTATATCGCGTATTCTCGTAATCGTTACGAGAAAATTATGTAAAGATGGTTATCCATCCGCAGACTGACCTTGGTAAGTGCTTTTTTATTGACAATAGGTTCGCGTTTGACCACCATCTTACCTGATGGTAAGTGATGATGTGGTCGAAGATGGAGCACGCTTACCTAAAAGTAACCTATTCACTCTTGACTTAAATACCCCTAGGTTATAGCTATCGGGAAACACAGACTCCGGCAGGGAATTCCACTCCTTAGCTGTACGCATAATGAAAGTATTCCCAAAACGTTTAGTGCGTATGGGTGGGTTGTCCACCATGTAACGATGCCGCATCGCCGTTTGTCTTGTAGTCCGATGATGGAACGGACTTGGTGGAATTAGATTGTGTAATTCCATCGCACACTCTCCGAAATTTAACCAATAGAAAACCGATAGACTCGTCGTCGATGTTCAAGGCTCTGGAGCTTTGACTCGACCAGTGCATCGTTGCCAATGAGTCTCTTGGCCCGTTTCTCAATGGACTCAAGCGCGTCCAGTTGGTATTACCAACGTACTCCATACACGACCGAACCTGGGCTTGATACAGATTGAGCAGCTGTTCCGGTGTGAAGTACTGTCTCACCTTTGCCAAAATTCCCAATTTTTTTGATGCTAATTGAGCATTAGCCTCGATAAACGGACCAAATTGAGGGTGGAAGTTATGTCTGCTGAACTGGTTGGATAAAGTGAAATCCTTTAAACAATACGTTGCTATTATGACTAAGCAATTAAGTTCTGCGTACTCTGTAAACTTACCTAGGTTTAAGTTATACAACTGTGCGTATTAGTTATCCAACGAGCTTAACTCACTGATAACATTAAGTCAAGTTTAGTGTATCAATATGATATAGTCTACTTAACGTCTTAGTCGGTTGAATGCAATGTTTGGCTAAATCGATGATAAACGGACTGAATTGGGCAAAATCTAAATACTAAATATACTTCAGGATGGTCGGTTGGTTGTGAATACGAATCCAAGCAGTAGTGGTGGCCCAATTATAGTAAGGGGCACGTCTTTCCATATTATTTTATATAAGTATTTATAACACTACACATTCTTTAACATTTATTTCACGTCCGTGTGTCACTTTTAGGTACCAACTGAAAATTAGTGCGGGGACCACTCCCGCGCTGATTTTCAGTCTTGCGCCCAGCTTGCGTTAAAAATAAAAATAAAAAAATAAAAATAAAAAATATTTATTGGACACTAAGCAAGTTGCCATTAGTTGGTAACTCTTTCAGTGTGGACGTGCTCAGCGAAATGTTCGTTGTTATTTTTTTATAAAACTTTGTAATTTTGTATAGTATGTTACTGGGTGTGTCTTTATCCGAATAAATGTTTTTCAATTTCAATTAACAAGTGCTAGGTTGTGGGTTCGAACCCAAGCATGCGCATCACTTTGTGTAAACCGACATGTGATGCGACCTTGAGGAAACTGCCATTACCTAGGACCGAAAATTGCGACATCCACCGACCTTGGGCTCGCGTGGTGGAGGACGGCTCAATCCTTCTCATAGAGGGGAGACCTCAGTCCTTGCAGTGAGAATCTCATACAACTGATTTTGTTATGTGTGTTGTGTTTATATCCGATGCCTCAGTTACTTTGTTTCATAATTACTACTCATAATCGTAAGGCAAGGTGGCGTTTGACGTTACTAACTTAAATTCCACCAAAACTGATGGTAGGTATAAACCGTACGGCATCAAATAATTTGATCATTCGAAATTATTATAATTAATATTAAGACTAATAATGTTGGAACCAATGTATCATGTAGAGCTTGCTTTATGACGACTATTTAATTTTTATATTGTAACCACTGTTCCACACAAATGTAAATTTGTTGAGAAAGATAAATAAATTAATCACTTTTGAAACTGCATTTCTATATAATCACGTTTAAAAGCGAGTCAAATTGTTAAACGTGCATCGATTAACGTCGAACGGGAAAAGCGTAAAGGATCTAATGGCTTCTAAAAAATTAGATTGACTGCCCGTCGGGTGTTAATTGGCAATTAGGTCAAATGGTGGGTTTAACGCTGGCACGAAGTATAATCTATGAGCGTGTGTTTTTATAGTTGAAATAACAAAATGGATCGTAAAAATGGGGCGTACATGACAGCGTGTTAAAGCTCTAATATTTAATTTATAAATGAGTGATATGAAAATTTTATTTAATACCTACACCGAGGTATTAAATAACATTCATACAAAATTATATAAAACATATACAACAGATATTTATATAAAACTGGCTTTGCCCGCGACTTCGTTTGGTTTTTCCCGTGTAAATCCCGATCCCGTGGGAATTCCGGGATAAAAAATATCCTATCTCCGTCTCCTGGTTTTAAGCTACCTCCCTATCAATTTTCAGCCAAAACAGTTCATCCGTTCTTGAGTTATAAATAGTGTAACTAACACGACTTTCTTTTATATATATAGATATCTGCAGTGATTTTACTTAAATGGGAAAATTATTTTTTAAAGTGGGCTTTACCAGTCCCGGCCAGCCCATCAACTATCTCTAAACAGAAAATCACGTGGACCTGTTGGTCCGTTTTGATGTGAAAAAAGGACAATCAAAAACAGTTTCAGATTTATAATATTTGTAGCTTAGAACAACAACGCATAGAAGGATAGTACGAGTGCAAAAAGTGAGGCCACTAAAACTTAGCCATTTTTGGCTAACTTTGCTCGACGAGCCGTCAGTACTCAAGGTCACATCTGCCAAACAGAGCTCGCGAGTAAATAATTTAAAACGACCGTTTGTAGCGTAAAGGGATGTCATAGTCCTTCAGGAAAACAAAAAACGTGTAATCAAATTACATTTCACAAGTAAATAGTTACATTTTATGCATTATATTTAAGTAAATCGACCATCAAACAAAAATTCTAATAACCTAACTTATCACAATTAAATGTTGCTATCCGTGAGGAAAAAAATACCCATATTGATTTCTTTTGTGCTTATTTTTGTTTAAAAAAATATAGTTTTGGCGGCAATTATGTATGCGTCAAACTAAACTATATTTATTTACAGCTACTACCTACAGTGTTTTATAACTAAAAGTTACTGTTAGTTCGAAGAGTGGCATCATAAAGATGACAATTTTATTGATTAAGATTTTTTTCATTTAAGTAATGTTCTCATTAATATTTTTCTATTTCATAAATACAACACATACTTTTAATTGATATCAAACGAGATTTTTCAAGCAATTAATACATTTCTATAATATCATTATAACACATTACACATCAAACATTCTAAACGCAATAAACGATATCTCATTTCATTTACCTTCCGTAAATATATGTCATATAAGTCATATTACATGAAAAAACATCATCTTATTTAGTTTCATAACTTAAAATACTTGATTTGATCCAGCAACATAATAGTGCGTTTTCCCATTTTTGTGGTAATGGTACTGGTAATGGTATCACTGAAAGCTATATTTGTGTGCATTTGAAGAACGTAGACACATTCGGCTCACGCACACAAAGAAAATAAAGTGGACACACGAAAACCCCTGGGGTTTTGTTCTAGACGCCTCTTCTATGCGTTGTTGTTCTAAGATTTGTAGGTATGATATGATTTTTTTTTTCAAATATGTTTAATTCTCGTTTTTCATATACGTACTACGCTTACGACGCTCTCTCTTCCCTACTCAAGGCCAGCCAACTGGTTGAGAATGCCTGCGGCGTTATGTCCCCAAATTCTTAGTACGGGATATCATTCTCTTGTCCTTACCACACTCAACGACTCGGTTGGCGCTGTGATTAAACAATTGTCTGCTACGCTATGTGTGGCGAGTTCGATTCCCCCACCGGATCAAAAGTTTGTATGACCTCTTATATCATGAGTGCCTGATAAAGCAGAAAAAGCTTTGTAACGAAACGAACTTAACTATGAAAGTCTTCAAATAGGTAATATTTGAATTAAATCTTTTCTTAATTATTATTTAATAATTTTTCACCCAGTCTATCCATAGTTTTTAAGGACATCAGAGAGTTAATCTGAGACCACTTTTAAATAGAATGAAATGAGATCGTTAGTAAATAAAGGATCGTTCAAAGTAAAACTGAAAAGACAAGTCATTTACACTATTCCATTAAGACCTAAGGCGGGCTATACTCATCGCTTACACTTAGCCTAAAGTATCCTGAGAATAATTCACGCGTCTCCAGTAACTTACAACGTTGACGGATAGACCGTTGAGCGAGGATTATTACGGTTTGCTGACCCCTTAAGCGATCCCGGGTTTTCTTTGCAAAACTTTCTTGGAAAAGAAAAGATCTAACCTATCATATCAAGATCTCAAAAGAAAGTCAGATATTTTCACGGTAAACCAATACACCAGTTACTTTTGAGTCGATTAAAAATACATGTTTTGTGATGCATTCATATGGTGCCATTGGTGCCATAATTTTGAGGTGACAAAATATCAACCTAAATTTTTTTACCTAGCTAGGTACTTACCTAGCTAAGTAAGAACAATGCAAGAATGAATTGAAAAGTAAAATAAATCGTACTACGCAATACTAAAGTAAATTATCCTCTCTTGCTAGGAATAAAATAGAGAAAAACTTGGCACAAAACCTTGTAAGGAACTATTTCTATTCATATGACGTCATCGCTATTGACTTCTGACATCTGTCACCCGTGCCTTCGAATTTTGAATACGTTTTATTTATTCATGGTCCATCCAGCTTTGTCTCTGATTTCGGCTGTTTTTATTTAGGTAGATGGAAATTATTTTTTTATTCCAATTACCAATATAATCTGCCAGCGTATTTTGTAGAATATGTTTCAGTTTTCATGCAAGGTTAAATTGAACTGTATCATAGCTAATAATCACGCAAAAACAAAAAAAATAAATCTCTCACTAACTCTTTTTGACTCAGTTCTACGGACGTGACTGAAAGTTTAATTTAGATTCGAGCTAGCAAAATTTTGAAAGATGGAATTTTCCAACTCCTATATTTTTTACAGCATGCATTTTCTCAAAAATCACGTAGCGAATACTCGTATCCGTGTTAAAGTGTCAAGCACATGTAACGCGTTTGTACGTTTTACTTTTATTGGTAGGGGTTTTTCCAGTAAAGAAAACACACCCCCATTATTCATAAAAAATCCTTAAACTAACTTACTGGCAACCATAACCCTTTAATAATAAATTTTAACACCATCCTGGCCTCATCTGATAACGGACAGGACAGGATACTGTTATAAAATCCAAAATCAATCATGTTATCTCCAAAGGACCACCTCTGTGGCTTAGTCCGGACACATTTTTTTTAAATATGTTGAGCGTTTTCCATAATCCCACACTCGCTACATTCTGACAATGTAGGTTAGATATCTGAGAGTCTGAATTGGAATTGAGCGAGCCACATGACACAAAATGCTCTTGTGCTTATCTGAAGTAAATCCTGAAGGATTGGCCGGAGAAGACGGCAGGGAAGGTAAGCTGGATTGCTGCTCGAAGCAAAGGGATCGTACAGGCAAACTTTAAAAAATGTAGATTAGAAATGAATAGTATTTATTGCAAGAATTCGAGTACAGTCGGTTAATGTATCTAACATTATTGTTGTAACTAGTACACACCAGTTTTAAGACATTACTGATTAGTTAAATTCAGTCATTCTTTATAAGTAATACAGTCGAAAACGGGTTGCGCCGACCCTGACGAGATAGGTTAAGGCCGGGAAGATGATGATGATATTAAATACGCAATCACAGGTTTTAAAACAACTTCAATATAATTACATTCATTTTTGCAATTAAGCTGCACTTCATCTCTCCAATAACGTATTTAAAACACATGGTTCGGAAACAAAAGTTTACATTTATATGAACTGTTGGCAAATTGTCAATCGGCTTTCCGATTCCCTGGTGCGGTTTGCATGAGAATTGAAACACCGAAACCAACAAACTCTGTAACGATTACTTTTTAAGCGAATAGTCGCCGCAGCACTATTCAAACTTAATCAATTGAGGCTTCCGGGGTTTTGCACTGTGTGGACAAAACTAAAAGTGGCCTGGCGTGTGTTGGTTTTTTATGGCTTTCTACGACAAAAAGAGCTAGAAATATGATTACAAGATCAGAAAGAGAAGATTAGAAAGAGATACACAAGAGCGATGCGAAAAAACGACAATGATGTCCCATTGCAATGCTTCTAAATAAACTGAAGATAGTTTTTAAGTATTCTCAGTTCTTACCCTTTTCGAGGCATACAACGAAATACATAATTATTCGCCCCTCTTTTCGGGGGAATCTTCAAATGATTCTCCCCACGCTGGGTAGAGCGGTTGTGGATGTCAGACTCCTACTGACTAAAAACCCACCCTATTCATTCTTTTCCTGTTCTTCCAGGGCCACGATATCTCGTTAAAACATTCTCACCATCGTAACAGGTATTGCTTCTCATCGTAATAGGTATTGCTTCTCGTCAATGGTGCTGACTGCTCTTTGAGGCACGTGTGGGACTCGAAGCGTCGTCGACCCGAGATATATTTGCCCCCTCACCGGGACTGTTCGCACCAAGGAGTATATATCAATAAGCACCTTACCTGAAGTAATACTAGTAAAGCATATAATTTCTTAACTAACACATATTACCATAGAATACAATTAAGTCTAAACAGACTTCGATCAGAAGCCATCGTCAAGTTAAACAACGCGTCGAAATTACGTGCGAGACGCCCACCTATCAATAATGGCAGCAATCAAACGTTAAAGGGTTCGCTTAATTCACCGCATTAATTAATAAGAACGTTGCTCTGTTAATTTTGATACGTCCGGATAATCTCTGTGAAAATTAATTTGGTTGAGGATCAATCGGCCCTCGTTAGCGGAGATTTGAGCGAATGAAACTATGAACTATTGAACGGGTTTTAGTTAATTTGTCGCTTGTGATTTGGTGAAAGTTCGACGTGTAACGCTGATTGTAATTTTATGGAAAAATGTGAAAGGGAAAGAGTTTAGCTAATTCTGGCAATATAGTTACAATACACAGCGTATAAACGTGATTAAAGATTAGCTCATTTATACATCTAGTCTGAAAAATAAACCGGCCAAGTGCGTGTTGGGCCAGGGCCATAGTTTACTACATTAGATGCCACTCCGCCCACTAATGCAACTTTCGAATAATTTGAATAACAGTTATGGATATTATGATTTTATTTTTCCATAATTGAACAAAGTACCAATTATTGTTATAAGAACTATTATAGTTTCTGAGCTAAACCTGACAGACGGACATGGCGAAAATATAAGGGTTTTTTGTCGACTACGGAACCCTAAAAACGATCAACGCACAAACGCCTTCCAGTATAACTTTATGTAGTTGAGTACCAGAATATAATTGTAAAATTCGAATACAATGTAAATTGTTTAATGAATAAATAAATGAAATGAAATATTACATTGAGCGACTGCCTAAGCGACCTCCGCTTTGCAATATTGGTATCATATTTTCATCCTACTATAGGCATTAACATGGTAAGACTTGCACAGTTCAATATGACATTTTTATATTGTGCAATGGCTTATTCTTTGTTATTTCTTCTATTCATTTTCTGAGGTACGAAAGAAATTTGACATACCTAGTAAAATATCCTTATCCATTGATGAGTGCCATACTCTAAAAGAAAAAAAAAATAAGCTAAAGAAAAGCTAAGGAAAATCTCATTCATTCTTTCTTTAAGCTATTTATGAAACACAGAAACGAAAACTGAGTCAGGACGTTTGTCTAACAAAGAAGTTATAGTGAAAGTAGATGATTAAAAGAGCCCCTATAATCTCCGGGATCCATGAAATTCTGCGAAACCCGACAAACCTTGGTTGAAAACCCAAGTACCCTATACTAAGCGTTTGACATACGCCTGCTTCGATAAATTCAGCCTTTTGAATTTCTGTGAGAAGTGTTAGGCTACGACTGAATGGAACGGTGACTCTTCAATCTGTGTTCTAGGGTTATTGAGCGCAATTGCGGCGGTAAGACCCCTCTTTGAGGAGTGGCTAGATCGGGGTCACGGCGTCCTGACCTACCGCATGACGCAGGTCCTCACCGGACACGGAAGTTTCGGGAGGTACCTGTGTCTGATGGGAAAGGAAGAAACGCCTGGGTGTCACCACTGCGAGGGTCGCCCTGAGGACACAGTCGAGCACACGGTGCAGGACTGCCCAGCTTGGGCAGAGCACCGACGTGTCCTCACGGCGGCGATAGGCGGAGACCTCTCGCGCCCGGCACTGGTCGAGGCCATGCTGCGGGGCGAGAGGGAGTGGGAAGCGGTCGCCTCCTTCTGCGAAGCAGTCATGCTTCCGAAGGAGGAGGCGGGCCGCGTGAGGGAGAGGATAGCGTCCTCCCTCCAGCCCAGCCGCAGTGGTAGACGCCCACGGCGTCGGACGTCGGCCGACGATCTCCGGCCACCGTAGGCGCGGGCATGCGGACAGCGAGTAAAGGGCAACTCGCTGTCCGACCATGGACCATGCCCGGGTCGACGGCGCGTTGTGTTCCACGCGCGCCTCAAAGAGCGTCAGCAATATGACGAGGCCCCCCCGTAGAGGGCCGAAGCCTGCCGGGGTCGTGGGACTTATCCCATTACCGTGACCCCGGTACGTAAAGGGTTATTGAAGGAACACCGTGGATTTTAGTCAGTAAAAGTCTGACAGTCCCTCCCACCCTGCCCGGGGTGGGAGGACTTATTTGATAATTTTACATATCTCTTGCTCTGTAAGTACACCCTTACACCCCTGAATGCCGGGGTGTATGACTATCATTACAGCATAGGTTTTGGAATTTGAAAACTGTCATACTCATACTGCACGAAGAATATTTTTAAAAAGTTATTTTTTTTTTCTCGGTATCGATTAATTACTCGAATCGGAATCTAGACAATTTATTTTATAAAGATTTTATTTTAAATATGGAACTATTTGTTTCCACATCGTATGTTAGATGGAATCGATTTAAAAATCAAACTGGCCAGCAAGATTTGACGCGCTTGCGTGCGTGAAAAAAAAAGGCAGTCTATTAGTAGGCGCGAAAGCATCGCGAAAATAATTAATTTTCTTGTTTGAGTTCTTTTTCAAAAGTTTTAAACATGTCTAGTGACGAAGACATAGATCTAACGCCCGATTTTATTAAAGAAAGGGTAAAAACAGTTGTCGAAAATATATTACCGCCGAACTCGAAAGAAAGATATGTAAAGGCATACGACGAATTTATGAAATGGCGGTCAGAAAAAAAAGTGAAATCTCTTTCTGAAAGTGTTTTTATATCATATTTTGATGAATTATCTAAGAGGCTACAACCTTCCAGTTTATGGTGCTTTTATTCCATGCTAAAATCTACAATGATGACAAAACATGACGTGAATTTGAAAGATTTTTCTAAACTTACTGCTTTCTTGAAAAGGCAGTCTGACGGCTTTAAAAGCAAGAAATCGAAGGTATTTACTGCAGAAGAAGTACAGAAATTCTTAAATGAAGCTCCGGATGAAATTTATTTAGCAATAAAGGTACCTACGTATTTACTTGCCCTTTTTAATAAGTTACCAAAATATTTCACAGAAATACTATGCGAATTTGGTGCCTTTAATACAACTTATGTCTTTTTTACAGGTTGTTCTAATTTTTGGGATATCGGGAGCCTGCAGAACCGTGGAATTGACAAACTTGACAATAGAAAATGTAGAAAAACATAACAAATTACTACTCATAAAACTGCCTAACACGAAAACTAAAATTGACCGGTCATTTGTTGTGCATGAAGAATTTGCAAATTATGTTGAAAAATATCAAGCTCTTCGGCCTGAAAACGTGGATACAAATCGTTTTTTTCTTAATTACAGTAAAGGAAAATGCCACAGACAAGTAATAGGAAAAAACAAATTTACAGGCATGCCAAAGCAAATAGCCACATATTTAAAACTGAGTAACGTAGAGTTATACACCGGGCATTGCTTTCGCAGAACATCAGCGACTCTATTGGCTGATTCGGGAGCCAACCTCACTCTGTTAAAAAGGCACGGCGGCTGGAAGTCCAGCAAAGTGGCCGAAGGTTATATCGAAGATTCGATGGCAAACAAAAGCAAAATTACTTCTAAAATAACAGAAAATATAAACTTAAAATCACCACGTCAAAGCACATCATCTGAGCCATTTTTTAATGAAGAAAATAGTACCAGTCAACTGCCGCCATTTACGATGCAAGAACCTCAAGTCACTCAAACTCAAGTCTTATCATCACAAACTCATATTCAAACTATAAATATACCTAAAAAGAACGTGACCATATCTCTTACAAATTGTAATAATTTTACTATTAATTTTAATTAAATACACATTTTTTTCTTCTTAATAAATGTTCATTGAAACCTGCTGTCTTGTTGTTTACTTACCTCACAATCGATATGTAAAGCAGAGTATTTATCTCGGGCGTAAGCATCAATTGCATACTCGGGTTAATTAGCGCCTTCGCTTCGCTGAGGCGCCAAAAACCTCGTATGCAATTGATGTCATACAGCCCTTGGTTAATAATCTACTATTACCAAGCTAAAATAAAAAAAAGGGTTATTGAGAGTAGATTACAATTCTGATGTAAGACTGATAAAATGTTGAAAACGATCATCACTCTTTACATAGGTTGGGCTCAAGTGGCCATACATGTGCCAAGGGTTGGGGGAATATTTTGATGAGATATTGCGGTCCTGGAACGTAGAAGCAATTAAAGGAACAGGATGTGCTTTTAGTCCAACCCCGTACACTCTTTTCCACTCTACCCACAGCGGGAGGAGACATTTGATGATTTTCCCACCGCAAAACAATGGTAATAGATAATAGTAGAATACAATTCTGTCTTTTGACCGATTTAATGGTGAAGATGTTTTCCACTGTTTACGCTCGGGTGGCTATGCATGTTTTAGGGAATGTTCTAATGGGAAACTACATCCCTGGATTACAAGGGCAACTGAGAGAACAGAACAGGTTTCCACCTAGTGCAGGAGGCATTACTTCATGATTTTCACTCCACCAAAAATGGACGGTCATGTATAGGAATACCATCAGTATGTCAGTCTTCATTTAAACCTTACCTCAAGAGCTTTTGTTGGTCTTTTGTAAATTATTTCATACCTATAAGATACTTACGGTATTAGGACCTAGAATTTTTTCCCGGGAAAAAATATGGTTCTAGAAACAGGCGGTCCGAAGGCGTAAGTTGAGCTTATCTGAAATAAATAGAATAATGTAGATGACAGACATGTCCGACCAATGTATTCATACATACTCGTACTTTGGGTCTTTACATATGAAATTGCCTTTGGTAGCTTCGGTTAGACTTGGAATGTTAAATTTAAATAAATTTAATATTAAAAGAATGTTAAATTATGGATTTAAAATCGCATATACGCATTCTGAAATATGTGACTCTTTTTGCTAAGATTATAATTTTTCAGATTCATATTGTGTCAACTAAAAAGACTGCCTCGCAGGCCTATGCTAAGCATAAGGTTTCGGGTTCCATTCTCGGGTTGGGTATAAAAGTGCTATTGGGTTTTTCTTTTAGAAATATTCTCTGTAGTAGCCTTTTTAATTTTGTTCTGGGTGGGAAAATCATCAAATGAATTCTTCCGCTCTGGGTTAAGTGGAAGGGTGTCAGACTTCTACTGACTAAAAACCCAGCCTGTTCCTTCAGCTGCTCTAAAGTTCCAGGGCCGCAGTATCTCGATAGAACTTTCCCGCACTCTGTAGTACCCTGGAGTTTGGAGGTGGCGGTGTTTTCCCCTGAGCCTCGGAACGCGCGTTAAACCGTTGTCCCCGGCTATCATTTATACATCTTTGCCTTTCGTTACGGGTAAAAAGAAGCCAGAAAATCTCTTACTGGTCTTGCCAAGGGCTATCGTCCTGCTACCCATCTAATAACACTAGTACTCAGTTGCATCCGGTTAGACCAGAAGCCGGCCCCAGCTACGTAAAGGCTAAGCAGATAATGATTGCGTCAACTGAAAATGTTAAGTTTGCGATTATATAACTCAAGTGTTAGAAAAAAAGAACTTAGCCCTTATTTTGTGTAAAGTAAAACAAATCTGTGATTGATTTAAAAACGGACTGAAAGTACTTCAATTTAAGGTTCAAAATGGCCTATTATTAAAATGATTATTCGTAGATAAGACCTGATATGAAGCTGCAAGCGGTCAGCGAGTTTAAAGATGTCTTATGGTGAGACAAGCACAAACCCTATCTTCTTTCAAAAACTTAAAAGATCTTTAGCTCTCTCCTTAAATTGTTGTTATTATGTATGCCTTTGTTTCTTTTTTTAAATATTTATATGTGTATAAAACGTGTAACGGAAACCCCATATCTATCCAAAAGGGCTGAAGACAACATCTGGTATGGAGTCTCTATCCACAGTTTCAGCACAAAATAACTGACTCAAAGAATTGATACCAAAATATTGGTTTCATATATTTCTTGAATACCAATCATAACAAACGTGTCACAGCACTACGAGGGTCAATAACTTTCCACGTCACTTGCCAATAACACGATAATTCTTTTCGTTCTTCTTAATTTGAAAAATTCGGTCTCTGGTATCAGTGTATTGGAATTTGTAATAAGTTCTACACACGTAGACTTAGGATTACAAAACCCTTGCCGTATCGTTTGTTATCATCCAAAGAAGCCATGCACTTGGTATGTATATACCCTTTCAATTACACGTTGTATATGTTTTGAGAACGTTATTTATTGTTTTTAACCGACTTCTAAAAAAGGAGGAGGTTCTCAATTCAGATGTTTGTATTTTTTTTTTTATGTTTGTCCACGCATAACTCCGTCGTTTGCCAACCGATTTGAAAAATTATGATCTTGTTAGAAAGGGTATACTTCCCAAATGGTCCCATGAAAATTATATCGAAATCGGACAAGCCGTTTCTGAAAAATCAACAAAAGTCTAAAAAAATGTTTACGTTGATGATCTTTTCGTTTGCGCGAACAATAAAAACTTTTTTGCAAAAAATAAAACCGACTTCCATATCAAAACACTACAAAGCCAAAAATAATTTTAATTTCGGTAGTCGGTGTTATTGGTTTTGTATTTTCTTTTTTTTTTCACACCGCCTTCCGAAACTAAAATTATTTTTGGCTTTGTAGTGTTTTGATATGGAAGTCGGTTTTATTTTTTGCAAAAAAGTTTTTATTTTCGCGCTTTTTAGTGGGTCAGTGAATTTTCCAAATCGATTCGTAAATGACGGAGTTATGCGCGAACAAAAAACGCAATGCAGAGTAAACGAAAAGATCATCAAGGTAAATTATTTTTTTCGACTTTTTTTGATTTTTCAGAAACGGCTCGTCCGATTTCGATAAAATTTTTATGGGACCATTTGGGAAGTATACCCTTTCCAACAAAAAAAGAATTTTTCAGATCGGTTGGCAAGCGACGGAGTTATGCGTGGACAAACATAAAAAAAAAAAAAAAAAAAAAAAAAAAATACAAACATCCGAATTGAGAACCTCCTCCTTTTTTAGAAGTCGGTTAAAAAACGCAATGCAGCGTGCATTGCGTTTTTTGTTCGCGCATAACTCCGTCATTTACGAACCGATTTGGAAAATTCACTGACCCACTAAAAAGCACGAAAATAAAAACTTTTTTGCAAAAAATAAAACCGACTTCCATATCAAAACACTACAAAGCCAAAAATAATTTTAATTTCGGAAGGCGGTGTGAAAAAAAAAGAAAATACAAAACCAATAACACCGACTACCGAAATTAAAATTATTTTTGGCTTTGTAGTGTTTTGATATGGAAGTCGGTTTTATTTTTTTCAAAAAAGTTTTTTGTATTTTATATAGATAAGTAGTACACCATGAACTACCCACATATTTATTTTCTCCTTCTGTGTCAAATCCATCCAAAGGTTGTCTGTAAAAGATCGCTTTTAGCGATAATACCGACCATTGTGTCACCCTTTTTAGTTGTTAAGTCCATATTTGTTTTACTTTTATAGTGTACAATAAAGAATATATCTATTTATCTATCTTCCCATCAATGGAAAATACAATTAATTATGCGTAATGTACTAGTCGATTAGATACTCGTATCGGAGCACGCATCTATTTCAATGACCATTTTACTGGCCACGCGATGTGGTGATTAGTTGAATCCTTTGTGTATTATCTAATAAGCTAATGATATTGATTGCATTGCGGGTAGATGTAGATTTGTAAGTAATGTTGGGTCTATTGTGATATCTGGGGGCACGGCAGTGCCCCCGCCGAGTCGAGCGCGAAGCAAACACTGCCGTACCATCCTTTTCTGGAACTATTTCGGCGTATTTTCATGCCCCTATTTAAGGACCTCTGGATAGGTTTAGAACGTTGAAATTAACGTCATCTAGTAAACTATAAGCACACACTTGAACCACAAAATGTTATGTTTGTAGCTTATTTATTTACTAAGTTATGCAAAAGCAAAGTTGTGCTAATTCGACATTCACTGATTCACCAATTCACTGACTCACTGATCATCTAAACATAATTAGTACTTCCCATAAACCTAGAAAGATGAAATTTGGCACAAAGGTAGAGTTTCGTGCTTAATAGGAAAACTGTCGAAACTAAAATCTGGAGTAGGTACCTAATGACCCTGAGGAGAAACCATAACAGACCAGCCAAACTATTAAAATTATTGACATGCTGTGTTCACAAAATTTGTTAAAGGCGGTTAGCCCATTTTTTGAAATTAAAAATTTAAGGTCTTGAGTATCTAATGACGAAGAACCCTAAGAACTCAGCTGAACTATGGGAGTTTTGGAAATGCGCCTTGACAAAAGTTATTCAGTGTAATGAACTCCTTTTATTAATGTTATGAAACTGGTGTCTGATCTGGGGGCACGGCAGTGCCCCTGCCAAGTCTAGATAAGAAAAAAGAAAACCTAATAAAGAAAGGTCTGAAGTGTGTATAACTAAGAAACTAATCAAGTAAAAAATAACTTGGCCGTAGACTTGGATGTGTCAACAAATAAATGTTCATAAAGAATGTTCAACGGCCGGTCACATAAAATCTAACTATATTAATAAAGAAATCGCTGTAAAGAACCTTAGACTTGGCTTGGCTTCGCTTAGAGATTTCATTAATTTTAATAGAGAAACAAGTAGCTTCATTGAGCCTTGGCTAGTTTATTACAGCATGTTTTTGGTGGGATAATAGCTTTTTTATTGATTATTGGCTCATGGTAAGCGATGATGTGGTCGAAGGTGAAGCACGCTTATCTAAAAGTAACCTATTCACGCTTGACTTAAAGCCCCCAATTAGAATAAAACAGAAAAAATCTAATCCACAGAAGTCAGTACAAATGCATCATGATTGATGCATTTGTACTGACTTCTGTGGCCGCGCGTAAACGCGTCGTAATAGTAACTTATATGCTGATGCATATAAGTTACTATTACGACGCGTTCAAGGTCATTTTTGAGTCCCAAAACAGATCCCTGCGGTACGCTGATAAAATTACTTATCTACAAATCAATATTTATTAATACAAAAAAAGGCAAAGTTTGTTAGTTTGTATGTAATCTCTGCATCAACTAAACCGATTTTGAAAACTCTTTCGTCTATGGAAAACTACAGAAATTATCCTGAGTGACATCTAGGCTACATTGTTGCGAAAATAACTTTTCACGCGAGCTAAACCACGAGCAGAAACTATATGATAATATTAGAATATAATAATAAATAGAGATATAAATAAAGATATAATAAATAGAGTTTCAAGTGTTCAGTTTCCAGAAAATTAAAATCTCAATCTATTGAAGTAGCGTCAATTAAAAAAGGTACAAAAGCCAGTTTCAAAGCGTTCATTAACACTTTTAAGAGATACGGTGTCGTGTCAAACGCTTTTCATCAGTCCGCTACCTAGACAGAGATGCGTACGAACAAATAAGCCGCGAGCTACATGCAGATATCACGCCCAAACGCCTTAAGACGAATAATGAACACGTCTGAACTTTACAGTAGCGACGTGAAGATGCAGATATTGAGATACTCTGATTGTTCGTTTCTCTAAGTTGTCGTGATGAACATGCTGTAGTTACTAATATTACAATTTGCGAGGTTATGAGAATTGTTATAGTGAATGTGTAAGTATAAGTACATTATATATGTCATTTTATATGCAATCGTGCAGCGAAATAGCGAGGATGAAAATAGCAATAGAATATCATAACAACAGTACCTACACTTATTTATTAGTATCCCTATCTGTAAACAAACAATAATATTAGAATAGAACCTTTCCCGTGTCCAACTTTAACGAAGGTACAAAACACCGGGTTTAATTAATAGTCCCCGGGGCTAAGCAATTGATACTTTCTGTATTTAATTTAGAGAACACTTTTTAGTTAGTTTTATTTAAATTAATCGAGGTAGAAGAATGAAGGTGAAAGTTGAAATGAATATCTAGAATGGAAATGTCTTCCGCGATTTCGAATAATGGGGAAGTGACAAGTGACCAGAGGGCTGGCCTTTTCTTTGGACAGAGAATCAGCCATTCAACGTGGCAATGCGGCCAGTATTCTGGACACTTTTCCCATTGATAGCGATGTTGACGAATTTTTCGATGCCCTATAATTTCTTTTTATGTTCGCCTGTATATACTATGTTTAATTTTTCGTTATTTACAAAATAAATGGGGAAGTAAAAATAAAAAATAAAAAAAAATACTACAGGACATTATCAGCCTATAACGTGACCACTGTTGCAACCTTCTCTTTATAATAAGGGATGGGCCGTAATCCACCACACAGACTCAGTGCGGATTCTCGGTCCTAGTTCAGATTCAGTGGGAGGATATGCTCGGGTGTCGACATTGTGGGGACCACCCAGAATACATGGTGGTGGGCTTATAGTGGAGGTGGGTAGAGCGCCGCTTTGTCCTCGAGGGGGCGATTGGTGGCAGCGATCTCTCGCGTCCGGCCCTGGTGCGGGGCGAGTAGAAATGGGATGCCTTCGCCTGCTTCTGTGAAGCAGTCATGCTAGCGAAGGAGGAGGCAGAACGCATGAGGAAGAGACAATTTTTCCCTCACACCCCAGCCGCCGCCACCGGATCGTCAGCTGATCTCCGGCCATCATAGACGCGGACCAGTCCCGGGTCGATGTCGCGCCGTGTTCCGTACGCGCCTCAAAGAGCAGTCAGTAGCATTAATAGGGCCCGATAGAGCCATTGTCTGCTGGGTTGGGGGAATACTCTTACGAGATACTGCGGCCCCAGAACGCAAGGGAATCTGAAGCAGCAAGTTTTTAGTCAGTAGAAGTCTTACTCTCCATTATGTTTCACCCACAGATATTAAATGATTTTCCTACCCAGAATAAAAAGGTCATGCTAGTTTCGTTCACGGTTTTAAGAGCAATGGTGATGATAAAATAACTTTTTTTATTGCCACCACTGTTCTTCACAACTTGGTTAAAATCGATTCCTAACTATCATTCATCAATTTATGTGATTGGACACAAAACCAAGTATCATCAGTTCAATTAAAACTTGCAACTAACAGCGACCAACATCGATAAAAGTGAGCGATAAATTATTTAATCGGTCTCAACTATCCCATGAATATCGAATGCAAATGTTTGCGATCCAATTTCGAAATGGTTCGATTTATTATTATACTGATGACAACGCTGACTAGTTAATGCTTTAGTTGTTCTAGTTGCCTGTTATTTGGCATGTAATTAACGCAGAATTGTTACACAGCTGTTGATAAGTCTCTCGTTTTGAATGGTTTGGTTATAATTATTGCAATGACCGCGGGCTGTTCAATTAATTTTAGCTTTTCTAATCAATTTTTGTTATTGTTCTGAATATTGCTTTTAGAAAAATATTCGGTTGAATGTTTATTAAAACATGAAGAGTTCTTTAATTAATCTTTGCATTTGACGGTCATTGTTTCTTCTGTTTGCAATTTTGTTTCAGTTATTTGTTATTGTTTAACTAAAGCCGTTGACAATCAATTATTTTTATTTAATAACTCTTGCTTCGTTCATTTAGGTAATGTTTGGTTAAAAAATCCACTGGATACCCGCCCATTCTTCAAGACCAGACAATGTGGCGAGACTTACATATATATTAGGGAACGTCTCGTATTATTTTTAACCGACTTCTAAAAAAGGAGGAGGTTCTCAATTCGGATGTTTGTATTTTTTTTTTTTTTTTTTTTTTTTTTTTTATGTTTGTCCACGCATAACTCCGTCGCTTGCCAACCGATTTGAAAAATTCTTTTTTTGTTGGAAAGGGTATACTTCCCAAATGGTCCCATGAAAATTTTATCGAAATCGGACGAGCCGTTTCTGAAAAATCAAAAAAAGTCGAAAAAAATAATTTACCTTGATGATCTTTTCGTTTACTCTGCATTGCGTTTTTTGTTCGCGCATAACTCCGTCATTTACGAATCGATTTGGAAAATTCACTGACCCACTAAAAAGCGCGAAAATAAAAACTTTTTTGCAAAAAATAAAACCGACTTCCATATCAAAACACTACAAAGCCAAAAATAATTTTAATTTCGGAAGGCGGTGTGAAAAAAAAAAGAAAATACAAAACCAATAACACCGACTACCGAAATTAAAATTATTTTTGGCTTTGTGGTGTTTTGATATGGAAGTCGGTTTTATTTTTTGCAAAAAAGTTTTTTATTAACCCTAGATAATCTTCTGGTGTAGCTATCCCTCGAAATGACGGGTTTTTGAAACTCTTTTTTAGGGATTCGTAGCCGAATGGCAAAAAACGGAACCCTTATATATTCCTAATATATGTGTGTCTGTTCGTCCGTAAGTGTCCGATTCCTTTACAAAAACTACTGCAACTGCAACTGAAACATTTTTTTTCATCAAACCTATACGTGCGTCATAACTTTTAAAATAAGATAAGATACTTTATTTTGCAAATATGGGTAGTACAATAACATGTAGTGTAAGGGTACAATATGAGTTTAGCCATGTTTTACCAGAAGGCATGCAAAGGTACAATAATTTAATTCACAAAAGTAATTCAACTATAAATGACATTACAATTAAATAAAAAAAAAAATATAATTGAGTGGGAAACATAAAACGGCACATTATTTTGAGTTTTAACTTTATCAACCACTCGTAATTCATGCCTATAACCATTGGGCCCAGGTGCCGCGGTCAAAACAGTCAGATCAAACAGTAAAATATGTCGAGTAGATCAGTTTTCCTTATTGCAAAATACAATTTTTGTTGCACACATTACATTACAAAACAAATGGAAGTTTTCTATTTTTGTTGGCAAATCGGGTGATAATATTTGGAAAGTCTTATTTTGCAAAATTTTAGAAGATTTTCTATTTGGGGTGCACGATTTGGGGGGAGGGGTCATGTCCCCTGTGACCCCCCCTTCGGACCGCGCCTGACTGGGCCACCACTAGTATGCCAAAAAGTTACATAATTATATTAAAATCTGAAAATAAACAATACTTACGTCATTATATATCTATACTCGTATACGCACACTCAAACTCAGGGTTCGAAAATAAAAGTAATAATTATTGATTTAATTATTACCTTATATTTGGATAATCTATACCAATATTATAAAGCGGAAAAGTTTGTTTGTTTGCTTGAATGCGCTAATCTTCGAAAGTACTGGGTGGATTTGGATGTAATTCGGTATGGAAGTAGCTTGAAGCTTGAGGAAGGTTATAGGCTACTTTTTACGCGCCTGCATCAAAGGAGAATTATGTTTTTACCGTGATAGAATCCATGGGAGCGAAGCCCCGCGTGAGTACTAGTAAACTATATTTTCTTACTGTCTATACTAATTTTAGACATAAAAGCCGAGTAATCTTGATTAAATTTTGAATAATCTTTAAAAAAGACATGATTTTCGATTAAAAAATTAATCCAGTGAAAATGTTCCAATTACGTAACTGGTCTTAGACATATAAAGAAAAAGATCCAATAAATCATATACTAAAGATCCATTTTGATTATATGGGTGATTGTTTCAGAATATTAATGCGAACTTAAATACAATTTAGGGAGCCTCTTTTTAATGCCTTAGGCATTCTCTACCAGTCTACCGTGGATGGTGAAGAGACATGTATATTATCATGGCAGGGGCAAAAAAAAACTAAGTAGGTAATAGTGTACTAAGTTGGTACAGTAATATTCAAAGCAAAATGTTATATATATAAAATAAACTTATATTCATATTTTTTTTTTACATACGAAAAGTAGAGGTTTCTAATAGGAAAGTATGTGGCTGAAAAGTAACAACTAGACGCATTGAAATTGGTTAAGCAATGCGTGACAGTTCGGTCCTTGAAAAAGTAGACGTTGTAATATATCAAGATTCCTTCATGCTTCTCAAGACACTGTTTTCAAGGATGGGAAATCATCCAATTTCTGCCTCTCGATCTAGGCGAAGCGGGAGGGCGTGTCAGACACTGACTAAAACCCATCCGTGTTTCGTCATTTGCTCTTCGTATTTCGAGGCCGCGGTAACTCTTTCGAATAATTCCGCAATCTCGGCAGTTCGCTAGACACCTTAAGCTGTTGATACCGGCTGTTATCTCTACATCTTTTACAATAATTACGGATCCCGCACGAGCCTTGCAGTATCAAGTTACTGAATTAATCGAACCTTTACCAATGGATATAAATGTAACATTAAATTACGTGTAAAAGTGTTATTTATAACCTATTTGCAAAAATAAACATTTATTCATCGAAAACATTTAATTACGGAATATTTGAAATACCACTCAACCGTAATCTGTAATGTTAACCAAACAAATCTAACTAAATTCCGATTGAAAACAAAATCAATCTATTCTGTAACCACGAAACAGGATGTTTGTATCAAAACACTAGTTTTGATACAAACCGCAAAAATCAACCGGTACAGTGAGCGAATAAGCTCTAACCAACCTGATCGATTCAGAGCCTATGTTAATTATCAAATGTAATTGCGTCAGCCACAGCTGAACAATCGTTTCAGATTTATTAGATTTACTAATTAAATTCTATTTGTACTGACTGATTACGATGTGGTTTTAGGAAGTAAATTTGCCTCATTGTTCTAGTTTCTGACTAACTACGTCATAGCTAATGCGGGAGTTTATTGGATTTTACATTATGTCGATTAGCTGAACCTAGGGCTGCCATTCGTCCGGGTTTCCCCGGATTTGTCCTAGTTTGGACAGCGTCTGGGGGCGTCCGGGGGATTTTTCCTATAAGCGTCCGGGTAAAACCCGGGCACATATTAGTCTTACGGGCACCAAAAAGCACGATCTCTGTATTTCATCTTACTGTTTTTGTTACGTTGATTAATTAAAAAGAAAGCCTGTAATTTATAAAGTTCTATCTACAATGTTACCAGTAAATAAAAACCATAATTAAATACCAGTGTTTTTAGTTTCAAGTACAAAATATATTTTTCTACGGTGTCCGGAGAATAATTACGATTTTACTCAAATGTCCGGGGTTTATGAAGTCTTTGTCTGGGGCCGGCAATTTTGGTGATGGTAGCCCTAGCAGAACGTTAAGTCAAACTTGTATCAAAATAATATAAAACTGTTTTAAAATCACAAAGTGCCTCTCATACCGGTCCCGAAGTTTAAACTGACTAAAAAAGGGTGACGTGAGAGAAATAAAGTCTTTCCTGAAAAAAAAAACAGCCAAATATCAATTAATGCTGACATAATGATTTTTATTTTGTAAATATTCTATCAAATGTCAATTAATAATAAAAATAATCATTTTTATTTTGCAAATAGGGTATCAATTGTCCATTAATGATGAAAAACGGACACGGAAGTTTCGGGAGGTACCTGTGTCTGATGGGAAAGGAGGAAACGCCTGGGTGTCACCACTGCGAGGGTCGCCCTGAGGACACCGTAGAGCACACGGTGCAAGACTGCCCCGCCTGGGCCGAGCACCGACGTGTCCTCACGGCGGCTATAGGCGGAGACCTCTCGCGCCCGGCATTGGTCGAGGCCATGCTGCGGGGCGAGAGGGAGTGGGAAGCGGTCGCCTCCTTCTGCGAAGCAGTCATGCTTCTGAAGGAAGAGGCGGGCCGCGTGAGGGAGAGGATGGCGTCCTCCCTCCAGCCCAGCCGCAGTGGTAGACGCCCACGGCGTCGGACGTCGGCCGACGATCTCCGGCCACCGTAGGCGCGGGCATGCGGACAGCGAGTAAAGGGCAACTCGCTGTCTGACCATGGACCATGCCCGGGTCGACGGCGCGTTTTGTTCCACGCGCGCCTCAAAGAGCGTCAGCAACATGACGAGGCCCCCTCTGCAGAGGGCCGAAGCCTGCCGGGGTCGTGGGACTTATCCCATTACCGTGACCCCGGTACGTAAAGGGTTATTGAAGGAACACCGTGGATTTTAGTCAGTAAAAGTCTGATAGTCCCTCCCACCCTGCCCGGGGTGGGAGGACTTATTTGATAATTTTACCACGTTAAAAAAAAAAAAGACGAGGCCGGTTTTGGTCGAATTGGACTCGCACGTAAAGAGTTGGACACGAAATACATTTTTATAACATAGGTCTACTTCTTAGAAGATTATGATCAATATAAGCTAAGAACTAGCATCACACACAAACTCACAAACTCACGACTAACATCTAAAACGGTTTTACTATAATTATCCCGTTTTGTCCAACTTCTAAGTAAACCCTGTATCTTTCTTATTTCATGAAAGTACCTATACAATTATATACGGGAGATACATCTACCAAAAACTGCTTTACAGTTTGTAGAAGTAACATTTTTTGTAGCACTAAGAATTTCACTTTGATCAAATGCTTTTCCATTTTGATACATAAACCGCACATGTCGTGTTTAAGGGCTGTTTCACATATCAGGCAAGTGTGATCGACCTCAAATGGCGCCATCATCATTAACCCATGGAATAACATAAGATAATAGCGCCGAGAGTGAATAGATTAATATCTATAGCTTGTTTGTTTGTATGCTAACTACTTGTGCGTTTAGTGGTCAGGGGATGTTGTATAGAGATGTTGATACCGCTCTATAGTTGTTTTGACTGGGATGAATAAATAGTGGCCTGTATTTAAAATAGGCTCTCTGTACCTCGGAAAGCCCGTTAAGCCTTTGGGCCCGGCTGACACTTATGACCGTGTAAAACACTTGTACTCAGCTGTAACCGATTAGACTAGAAATCTACCCCAATATGGTTCAGAAAAGGCTAGGCCCAGAAAAAAAAAACAAAAGATTTTAGTGTTAAAAGCGTTGTCCGCTTCGATTAAAATTACGTTATTGTTGGTTGTCCGTCTCGGTAACAATCGCGGAAGCGAGTGGTCGTCGGGTCGGGCAGCGTCGAAGTTGCGCCGTACCCTTCGCCTACTGCTCGCCGCTACCGATGACGCGTGACGCGCTGAATCACCACGCCGCCGTTCCGTGTAGTCCCGTGCTCTTGTCATTAACAAAACGAAATAAAACTTACATTTTCTGAAGCATTGGGCAGTAATTTACTTGTCCTAAATACCAGGCTTGACCTCAGTCAAATCTTGATACATGATTTTAATAGTAGTAAATTTCATTAAAAATAAACTCAGGTTATTTAGTTCCTAAAACTGTCTGCCTAAAAGCAAAAGCCTTTATAAAATTTAAAAACATTTAGGTCTTAGAAAACCCTTACAAAATACAAGATAAGTTACTTTTCATGATCGCTGTTTAGTAAAATAAAGTATCGTAAACCAAACTTGTTTTATGCTTTAGTTTAAAAATACACCGCAAAGGTACCACTCGGGTATAATAAAACTTATCTGCAAAGTTTATAAAAATATGTATATTAGAGGTAGTGAAAGGCTGAAGAGTAAAAAGGCTTTGTTAATGTAAACTTCTTGGAATTCGTAATGTATGAGAAAGTGGCTGGGTGTGAGGGAGGAGGGAACTATTGCGGAACTAAAGTTTCGATGTGCTTTGATTGTAGTTTCGAAAAACGGGTTTTCAATTTAATGTTTGTATTAAATACGTATTTTAGCATTATAAACAGAACGGAATCGGCCTTTACGTTGCAGAAATCCATACAATACTATCTACTTCCGAAAAAATCTAGTGTTCATTCTGGTAAAAACCAGATGTTCATTGCATGCAGTGTGCAACAAGAATGGAGCATCTTTAGGTGATGCTGACTCGCCGCCGTCATTCGCGGCGCAGCAATTGACTAGTCATTATGTGATTTTTAGCATAATGAACAATAGATATTTATTCTGAGGTAGACATCTTAGAATTATGCCTAGTGATAATATCGTGGAATCCTTGTATTTGCTTTTACCAGCAAATCTATGTGCGAATGTTGCACATAGCGTGAGAGTGCTCCATAAGAGGGCGAAACTCTTGTAAGTGAACACGTAAGTATTAGTTTGGGTTGTATACCACATTATAACATTTGTAGAGAACAGTGCTACATTAGGACACATATAAATATTATAGTTTTAGAATAATATTTAGTAATAAATCCGACTTAAAGACAATAGAATATATTTTTTAATAGAAATTAATTATCTTTAGTGTTGTAACAGCACTATATCGATAAATTAGTTGCAAACAGAGTATTCTTCGGAACAATCAAGATATGCTAATAGTCATCTTTGATAGTCAAACTCGTGTGCAGATGACTTCTATTTACGGTCATCAGCTAGGATATCTGACCATGACGAGTGGGATTGAGATAGTAATTATGTATTTCATGCCTATAACATCACTAAATGGAAATGCTTGATGTCATATTGCATTACTGGGTATGTATGTATGTGTAAGTCCAAATCGTTACAAAGCACAGCAAGCCCAATCCCACAAGCATGAACTTATTGTAATGTATTTTTTTGAATAAATCGAATGATACTACTAATACTAATAATAAATAATACTAATTATGCTTTAATTTAAGGTGTAGACACGGGCTACACGCTTACGTGGTCCAAAGCTTAGTCAAAATAATTAATTTCCATGCTATTCTCAGTTGGCACCTTGTACAGAAGTTTTCCATATCAATATGGGAAATGCGAATGTGTGTGTTGTCATTACTTCCTGTCGCAATGGATCGATGTGGATTTTGGTTCGGAAATATGACAAGTGCTGAAGAGGAGTGTGGAGCGAGAGTATAGGCTACTCTTTTATACTGAAAAACGATCACTTTAATTAACATAATCTTTACAGTAAGTTTCAGACCAATACATGGACCAAACTGTTTCTTCTCCATTTTCATTATGGATTTTGTTCTCGAAATTATAACGCATTAAGCACATTTCGTACCCCTGAGAGTAGTTGAAGACAACAATAAAACAAAGCAAAACCCAGCAAATCAACATCAACCCAGATTTTGATGTCCCACCCATTAGTTGACAAGTGACAACTTGTTACCGACGTTAAAGTTATCCTTCAGTCCGCCTCGAAGGACATTAAGTAAAGCCTCAAATTTTATGTTCTATACAGATGTCAGTACTGCTCAAACGAAGTGCCCATTCACCGCATACGTTGCCTTGTTTTACGGTACTTCGAATGTCTGACATTAATGCTGTAGCCTGATTGAAGTACCAGGCCATTATTTAATATTCCACTTGAATTATGGACGTGAGACGGGTTTGGTGAGCTAAGGGTATGTTGTTATTTTCAATGGTGGTAGGGGTTTTCGGTGTGAGGGACATCCGCGTTGTGTTGAGAACGCATAGCTTTTTATACGAGGCGTTTTGGTACAAAATCCCTACTACGTAGGTACTCAGTAAAAATCTGGTATTTGATATTTGGCAACATAAGAATACAAGTACAGGAATGAGTAAGAAAACAAAGAAGCATAAAGGAGAGGTAAAAGTATCATTGTATAAGCGAATGCCAAAATATAAAGTATATTATATCACGTGACAAAATGGTTCCAAAATCGCCTTAGCCACGATTTTGTTATTTTCGTTATCGCTACCTAATACTTTCTAAAGTCAGTTTGTTTTCGGCCAACTGGAATTTCTTATTTTTTATTGTCATTGTTGCAATTACTTGTATACCACAAACTTCTATTTTTCTACGTAGCCCACTAGATTTTAATACACAACTCGCTGAGTTTTATACTCGCTACGATGAACCGTAAGTTGCGGTCCACCGAACTATGATCTGGCCAGAACACAATACTTTTAAAAAAAATTGTGGCTGGGCTGCATGAACTACCTACAGTGTACAATAAAAAGCATAAGCTACAATTGTCGCATTTCCTGATAGAATGGCAAGTTGTGTCCCTACATTTACACTATAAATATAACAATTTAGTGGAAAATGTATTTATAGTGTGATTGTAGGCATTTATCATAACATTCATAACTGAATAGCATGTTCTTTACACTCATTGTCGATGTAGTGTCGGTCGCAATTCAGAACCTACATGTTTCATTATAATCTGATCAATATACAAAAACACACAAAAAAATACATTACTTCTCAGAGTAATTAGCAAGTAAACATCAGTGTCATTTAGCTTAAACAAACTGAAAATAACGGACGTCTAAAAGTGTTTATTTTACCATCTTCGGACCAATCTCAGCAACCACTGTCTAGCCTGATCCCGTGTACTCGTACGTGTAAATATTTATTTTATTTAATCTTTAGTCTATAAGAGCTAGCTAGCTCGATTACCCTGTAGCTAGGTTGTATGATAGACAGTCGCTACAAGAATAACACTGATACTCAGCTGCATGTTTTTTTATGTCAGGTGGGAAAATCATCGAATGACTTCTCCCGCTCTGGGTTAAGCGGGAGGGAGGGTCAGACTTCTACTGACTAAAACCCCACCCTGTTCCTACAGCTGCTCTTAAGTTCCGGGGACGCGGTATCTCGTTAAAACATTCCCGCAACCGCGGCAGGCAATGGCTCTATGGGGCCCCGTCACTGGTGCTGACAGCTCCTTGAGGCGTGCGCGGAACACGACGCGCCGCCGACCCGGGCCTGGTCCTTACCGGATAGTGGCGCGGGCTTGCGGACGGCAAGCAAGCTACCCCTGGGTATATACCCCAGGGGTAGCTTGCTTGCCGTCCGCAAGCCCACGCCACTATCCGGCGCGAGAGGTTACCGTCGCCGATCGCCTCATCGCAGGGGCGTGCATAGGATTATGACAGGGCATGCGGCGGAGTAAAAACACACAAAAACTTATTCTTTTATAGATTTTTAGCATAGCCACAGCCACGCATCGTAGCATGGTGGCGATGCGTGGCTGTGGCTATGCTAAAAATCTATAAAAGAAGAAGTTTTTGTGTGTTTTTACTCCGCCGCATGCCCTGTCATAATCCTATGCACGCGCCTGCCTCATCGAGGCCATGGCGAAGCTCTGCCCAAGCGGTGCACACCTCCACCGTATGCTCCACCGTGTCCTCCGGGTACTCAGCTGCATCTGGGACTGGGAGCCAATCCCAACATGTTGAGAAAATGCTAAGTAGATGATCTTTAGTTCATAAGAATTACAAAGCAACCTGTTTAAAGCTAAATTACTTTTTGAGTTACCAATGTTTTTAGTTGTTCTTTATTTGTTCATGTTGATTGTTTTTCTTTAAAAGAATAACAAAGAACACGCACATTGTTAACTGTTCACATTTACGGAAAACGAAATAGCAGAAATTCAATAAAAATTTACGTATATTTCTGATTGTGTGTGTGTTATGTATATGTAAATCAATAATTTAAAAAAATATTAACTACTTACAATTATTAAACCTAAGTTCGTACGAGAATACAAACAAAATACACTTACTGGCAGAATTGCCAGGTTGAAGGGCAATGTTTATTTTTTGGGCAGAGAACGAGCCAGCCCTCTGACCATACAAGCTGATAGATATCAGCTGGCTTATTTAAAAAGTTGTTTGTTTCTTGCATTTCAGTTGAGTAGTCGGGTTTTTTAGACTTTTTAAATAACTTTTCAGCTTTTGAGTTCTAATATTAATTAACCATTTTTAGTTTCCCCGGTCGTGTCATTGGCATCCCACCGAATTCAGAAAGTGAAAGAGCAATGTCCATATTTTTAAACTTACTCATTGTATTATTTTTATTAATGTTACGCTTATGATAATTATAATATACCGTTTTGAAATCCTTGTGTTTAGCCCTTCAGTTTGATACCCATATTGTACCGTATTTGAAAAATAAAACTTAATTTCATTAAGTACAATGGCGTAGCACAGTAGCTAAGAACACTTGGGCTGCTAAGACAAATCTAACGATACCTCAATTATGTAAATCCGTTCAGTGGTTCTGGAGATATGAGGTAATCAAGAATATTACATACAAACATACATACAAGATACGCGCGAAAAACATAACCCTTCCTTTGCAGTCGGGTAAAAAGATACGCGCACAGATTACTAAACAGTTACTTCGTAAACTCAGGCCCCATAACCCAAGCGTTTTGACCCCATAGTTTTATCGTGCCATTCACTGTCACAAAGAAACTGTCGAAACTGCTTTATCCGAAGAAACTTCGTCATTTAGATTCTCGACAAATCAGTTTAAAGACAATTTATATTCTTGAAGATTATAGAATTACCTCTTGAAACGTAAAAGCCAACTACGATTTAATATAACACAAACCTGATAAACCTAAGTAAATCAAAGCTATGTCTGTGTTATCTACATTTAGTTAATTTTATTGCGATTTGGTTTCGCTTTATGCTGTAAAGCGAGTGACTAAGCATTTATGTTTATGAATAAATCTTAATTTAGTTGCAAGTATTTTAATATTCAAACGTGAAGCTTAATAAATTATTCTATTCAGTTGGTGAGCTTTAGATAAGAAGACATTCAGAAACACAATGTGATTTTCCCTATTTTCAGTCTCTTCACTCTTGGCAGTGGTCGTGGTCGTCTCGTGGTATTATTGAGAGACCCGGTCTATTACCCGCCGCCATTCTTCTCTGGCTTATATTTTTTGTGGAAATAATGTATGGTGTTGATATAATAATGAAATTAAATAATGATGTTTATTTTGCAAATAGGTTATAAATAACACTTTCACACGTCTTTTTTTCGTAAATGTAAACTAGATGAGGCCAGTGTTTCCTAACTGACTACTCTGAGAAGAAACACTGAAACAAACTCAGAGGTCAACGTCTCTTTTAAAGTCCAGACAATCTGTAGTGATCCAAATCATATGAGAGCCATGTAGGTTAATGTCTGTGGCACCCTTTAGAGGACAGAATCAAACAGATTTGAGCAGGCCCGTCCAAACAGTGCACGCATTTAACAAATATATTTATTATATGATTTTAAGCAGTCTTTGAAGAAGCTGACAAAATAGTGAGGAGTAGGCTCTGCCCACTCACTGGCTCTTTTGAACTTAAAGCCTGTGCTGAAGCACAGTGGTCATTGCCGTGTATAGCGAGGTTCATGAGAGACCATTTAGCGTCTTCTCAGAGATGTACCAACAGAGCACCAGAGGTCAATTTCTTTGAAGAGATGGTGCTCCCTTCGTACTGTCAAAAGTCCTAAGGCTTTGATGCTATTTCAGAATTTCGCAATGAAAACAGAAATGGGTAGTATTAGAGAGGTATTTATAGAACGCGTTCAGAAAATAAGTGTTTCTCAAAGTGAGCATTTATAAAAAATATTATAACTTAAAATTTCTTTTTATTAAAGTTATCAGAATTCTCAAGAGTCTCTTAATTAAGTTTGTGGCGTGGAGCACCGCTTTTAGCTAGTTGTCACCTAATATTCTGGGAAAGCGTTTACATAGATAAAACTATGGCCAAGGCTCTTCGGGGAACGTCTCAAGATGTGGAGGTCTCAAACACGTGAAAGGTGATGCAGAGTCTTTACAAAATTCTCCCAACTAGATCCTATTCGCAATCTTATCGTGGGCAAAGAGATTAAACTGATACTTTGGAGTGGTATTGTACTTATAATTTAATTATTGTTTTGATGTTGATAATAATGTACGGTTTTTCTGTATTCGATATAATTGTTTCTTTGTAAAGTCTTCCGTAGGTGGGTAGGTAGTTTTGAAGATTGTCCGGTCGGCGGACTAAAGCACATAAGTCAAAAAATGCTTTATTTTTTCTTTGCAACAAAATCATTCATTTAAATCAATACATCGCCAGACTAAAACACATAAGTCAAGCTCGCTTGTTCGGGATTCAAGCAAGCAAGCGGGATGTATTGATTTAAATGAATAATTTTGGTGCAAAGAAAAAATAAAGCATTTTTTTTACTTATGTGCTTTAGTCCGCCGACCCGATGATTAAAGCTATAGGATTGAATATACTTGTAATGAATAGATAGATGTGCATAATCTTCATTATGCACCTGTTTTTGGGGTGGGAAAATCATCGAACGACTTCTCCCGCTCTGGGTGAAAACTGACTAAAAACTCACCCTGTTTCTTCAGCTGCCCTTGCGTTCCGAGGCCGCAGATACTCGTTAGAGTATTCCCTCAACTCCGGTTTTATTATACACCATAACAGAATTAAATAAGGACTCAATAACTTCGAAGGGTGTTACAATGTGCAGTTGTATCGGTAAAAACGATCTTTTCAATCATTCTAATGATATTAATGTTTGTAATATACTGTGGTATAATGTGCGCTATTTAGAAATATATTTAAACATAACATGAATTCTAATTACATCGTACAAGTTTTTTGTTATCATATGAATTTCATACTTATAGTACATGAAAACAAGAATACAGGCCTTTGAAACTGCCAAATAATGAAAATATTATACCTTAGATCACTGGCGAAAAATCCAAATAAAAGGCACTTTATTAACACAGACCTCAGTCTTGTCAAGAAATATAATAACCTTTGTGAAGATAAGATCAGTAAGAACACAAGGCCCCTACACACAGTCTCAGACAGGCCCTAGCTTCATAATTAATAATTGAGTCACCCTAATTACAACTATGACTGGTTATAATCTTTGTCGTCTCATAATGTTAACATCCGAAGGACTACGTGACCAAAAAATATTATGTTATTATTTGGGGAAATAAATGCTAGGTATTACAGATACCTACTTTTTAGCCTATGATATCCCCAGTTCAATAGTCGGATGCGGACCGTGACCAGGAGTAGCTCACCGTTAAAGTACCAGGCCCGGAAGAGCGGCGCGTTGTGCTCCACGCGCGCCTCAAAGAATCGACAGCAAAAGCCATAGGTGGACCTATAGACGTCACTAGTGCTGACGACTCTTTTTAGGGTTCCGTAGCCGAATGGCAAAAAAACGGAACCCTAATAGTTTCGTCATGTCTGTCTGTCTGTCCGTCTGTCCGTCCGTCCGTATGTCACAGCCATTTTATTCCGAAACTATTACGACTACACTTGAGGAACTTGGTAAGTAGATGTATTCGGGGAACCGCATCCCGATTTAAAAAAAATATCTAAAATTAAGGGGGGGCTCTCCATACATGGAACTGAAACTGAAAATATTTATTTTCATTAAACCTATGCATGTGTGGTATCTAAAACCTCAATGTCATTTTTGAAGACCTGTCTACGGTCTTTAAAAATGACATTGAGGTTTTTAAAACCACTTTTTCATAAAGTGAATCGTTTAAAAGATATATGCTTCCAAATTAGTAAAATGTGTGTGGGGTACACACATTTTTCCAATTTGAAAAGCATATATCTTTTAAACGATTCACTTTATGAAAAAATAACATTAAAAATTTAAAATAAATATATGTTGTAGATCCTAATATAAACTTTCAATCAATATTAGTTTGAACGAGATCGAGTCTGCAGTTTTTGAGATATAGCATATTTTCTAAAACCGCAAATTTAACTTTGTAATTCATACAAACACTTTGAAAAACAAAGTCATTTGGTGTAGTTACTACGGAACCCTTCATGGGCGAGTCTGACTCGTACTTGACCCATTTTTTTGTCTGTCGGGGTTGCGGGTATGTTCTAAAGAGTACTGCAACCCCGGAACGCAAGGCGTTCGCAGCTAAAGGAATAGGGTGGGTTATTAGTCAGTAGAAGTCTGACATTCCCTACCACAACATCTAAAGAAATAATTCGATGAATTTCCCACCCGAAAAAAACAAAAGCCGATTTTTAGTTTGTTGTTTTAAGTTTCTGTTGTAGGTGTTGTGTGTCTGTACTCGAATAAATGTATTTATATTCCATTTTATTCACCTTAATATGATTGGCGAAAATTTTGTGAATCTGTGCCGATTCGTGGAACGCCTTTGACCACCATTAAATTAATTCAGCAACTTACATTTGAACCAAAAAAGTATTAGTACCTCATAACCCAAATCAACAATGCTCCCATTTAAGTAGTAGTTTCGTTGTATGTTTCTAAAAATAGAAAGGATTGACAGGAATGTATAATAGCTTAACGAGTTTAAATCTCTTCAATACATCGTTTTTTTTTTAAACACTGCCTCGCACATAGTTTCCTAAATAGTGAGGCCATTTTTACAAACACCCCAAACCCAGCGATCTATTTGTTGGCCTAAAAAACATTTTTTACGGTGCGGGAATCGAGCCTGCTATATAGTCAATTGCCCATCCACAGCGCTAACGGTTTCGTGAAATATATAATAACTAATTTTTTTTTTTTCAACTGTAAAATAAGTCAATTTAACAAAAAATAAGAAAAGTAAGGTGTTGACCCTTGGCATAACCAAGTTATAATATTATTTACGTGTTTGCGTGTGTCGATTCCGAGAAAAATATTTAACATGCGCAACTCTATCTTTTGGTCCATTACACATTCAAAGATACATTTTCCATTAGATGGCACAAAGAAGGCTCCACAACCGCTCGAGCAGGTAAATAAGTGTTTGAGCGAGAGTCCGCACAAAATCGGCGTCTTCCTTCCCCGTCCGAACCCAAATAATGGCCTGTACATCCAAAATGTGGCCTCCGAATGTACCAATTTACCCTTCCAGTGGTCCGGCCGGGTATCTCCGGGCAAAAGAGGCCATTCAATCTCCAGTATACCGGAAGGATCGCGTTATTTTTAAATGAAATGCTTAGATGACGCCCCCGTTTTTTTTTTCAGGTACGGTGTGACAGCGCCGAGGTTTCATTACGTAATAACCATTGGATTATGGTTATGTTAGGAGGATGTTTTTCCTGTTATATTATGCGGAATTATAAATAGATTTTGTGTGTTCGTGTAGGCGTATGAAAAGGCTTATAAAAACGTACGATTAGCGACTCGTGTTCCATTTTGGTGAGCTAAATGTTTACTTAACTGAAACTTTGTTTCGTTTAAAGATTGTTTAACTTAACAAAGTATGCTCAGCACTAAAACAAACTCCCTTCAAAATGTAAAACATTAACAAATAATACTTAAATTTCGAATCCAAGTAAAGTTTAATAACAAAGGTTTTAGTAAACTTCTCACGCCAAAAATCACGGTTAATGGAAATATTTAATAACAAAACACGATATTACTGATCAAAATTTAACGGTACACAGTAAAGGATTGCTGGACCCACGCCGGGTGCCACTAAAAGCCTGTCAGGGTTACTTTATCAACATACTCAGACCGGCTTTGCATACCATTTACGTGAAACTACATCACTAACTATCGACATATATATATTTTATCGAGACAGCCCTAGTACATTGCGGGTTATACTAAGTCAAGCAAAACAAACACTTTAGCTAAACTTCAATGTATTTTCAACACTGTGTTAAGCACAGAGGTTTTGTTGTTCTTTAAGTTTTCTTTGCATGAATATTATTTTCAGTACATCGACCTAACATTTGTATCATCTGTTGCTGGCAAATATATTTATTTTAAACTACGTCATTAAAGAAAGATTCTCTTGTATTATGCATATTTTTGTCTTTATTTATTTTATGTAAGAGATCACAATTTTTGTTTACAAAATTAAACTGAATTTAATAGCATAATCTTTAAGTTTTTAAAATAACATCGAGAAAATAGGATGCCTCACGGATGTGAATAATAGGTCAACTTCTGTAGGTATAATATGCTAGATAGCTAGTAGTTGATGCTGGATTTCACTATGATGATGATGTTCTTATATATCACATTTAATAATGTACTTATATACACTACTAATTTTTAATTAGTACAAATACTTAAAGGGCTTATTAGAAAAGGTCTTGTTATTATATATGTAAAGTCTCACTATATAATATTGATAAATAGCAAAGTTATTAGCGTTTGTTTATATCCCAAAATGTCACTCAATTTACGGACATATTGTACAGGCCATTCATGTATTCATTAATCGTGATGTCGCGGTCACGCGGTCTCGCTCAAACTTGCCCCGCCTCCAACAGCTGTTATCGTAATTGTAGGTAGCTTAGACGCATCTTTAAGCTTTACGAATTAAAAAAAAGTAAAATAAAACGTTCACGAAAAATAATAGGCACTTATTAAATTCAAACTTTACCTACATACTTTAATTGGGCCATTTGCTTGTGTTGTTCAGTATCCACCTGCAGAACTCTATCCTTGGTTCATTATCCACAGTAGTCAATTCTTGACCCTTTCTTTAGTGGTATGGGTGAAATCCAGACGAACTAATGATCGTCTATGCACAGTACTGGCTGATATTAAAATGACGAGCTGCGTCATTCGTACTTCGCCGGGGATCTTCAAAGTAGTCCACTACATCGTCGTAAAGGTTTTGGGCCGGTCTTCCATGTCCTTGGCGATGGGCCGTTGCGCGGAATGATCAATGGTCGAGTAAACGTTGGTAAACATTTACCACAGTCCGAACCTTTGGCTAGCGAGCATTTGGGTACTCTTCCCTGTACATACGAACAGCGGCCACCAGACCAAAAGTACACACGCAACATAGCCACGTACTCCCGAGATGAAAACTGGTAAGCCATCGCGACAGAAAAAACGTAACAACTTATGTTTAAAAAGCACGCGCACACTTCCGCTAACAAATTGGCACTGTTTGTTCGTTCACTCGTTGTAAAAAGGACCGCTGGCCAGAGGGGGCGTGGCTTGAGCTTAGACGCGAGTTTGCCGGGATTTATGAATGACGATCTAACTGGACTAGCACTGCGCGTAGTATTTTCTAGTAGCAATTGTTATGAATGATTGATTCAATTATGAGTTTACCAGTTATGACAAATTTTCGTAGACAATTTTGGGGTTTCGTTTTTTTTACTTTTGACTACATAAATATGATCAGTAAAGGGTACGGATAGAGCCCCATTTTTTTTTGTACTAATTAAAAATTAGTAGTGTATATTTATACTTTCATACTCAAAATATCGCGGTCACAAAAACCATCTTTCGCAGTGTAATACTCACCAAGGTTTATTTTTGTTACACATGGCTAACATAAACAATATTATTACGGAACTTGATTCTTTACAAGTATCGAAGTCATGTGTTTGCCTACCCGAGCAATGTTATGAAATGGTCACTGATACTGGGAAAACCTTAAAAATTCTTCACATGAATATTAGAAGTCTAAAAAAGAATTTTGATGAATTACAAGCTTTGTTAGCGATAATAAATCTCACATGTGACATTATTATGCTATCAGAATGCTGGCTCAGAACCCTATCAGTTGTTCCCAATTCAAAAGGTTATTCATCATTTCAGTCGACCAATCCTTACAATCAAAACGATGGGGTAATCATCTACGCTAAATCAGGCTTAAAATGTTCAGTTACTGAACCACTTCTTGAAGAAGCGAGTAGTTTACTCTGCACTATTCACAACACCGTAGCTATACTTGGTCTCTACAGGTCTCCGTCATTCACGAATAAAGACAGGTTTATAAATAGCCTAGATAAAGTGTTATTACAGCTATCCCCATTTAATAAAATTGCCTTGATTGGGGATATAAATATTGACATCAAACCAGACAATATAGATCGTTTTTCTAACTCGTACCTAACCCTTACATCATCGCATGGCCTACTTCCTGCTCACCTCATACCCACGCGTCTTAATAACTGCTTAGATCACGTAATCCTGAAGTCCAACCAAATAGCTACAACCTTAGTCGTTGAAAGTACGATCACTGACCACTCTGCTTTAATATTATCTCTACCATTGAAACCTCAGACATGTAGGCCAAATCGTACAAAAACTCTCGTAAATTACACGTCTATTGCAGAAGTTCTTGAGATAACTGATTTTACGGAAGAAATAGCCAGCCTTAACGCAAATGAAGCAGCTAATAAGTTTATTGGAATTCTTTCATCCTTAATTAAAGATCACACATCTATCGTAAGAATCCCGCGTATAAAAAGAAACATTAAACCCTGGATAACGCCAGGTCTTATGCGCTGCATTAAAAATTGCGATAAAATGCATTACGATCTTAAAAAAAATCCAAATAATCTTACTTTGAAAGTCACATATAAGAGATACCGAAATTTTTGCAACAATTTACTTCGAAAACTGAAAATTGCCCACGAGAAAGATGAATTAACTAAATCTAAAAATAACCCCAAGGCAACTTGGAACGTTATAAAGAACATAACCTATACACATAAAAATAAAGAACCGTGTACTGAGCTTCTGAAAATTTGTGTCAACCCAGAAGATTCGCTCAATTTGGCGAATCGTTACTTTTCGGAGGTTGGCTCTAATCTCGCGAAGCAAATACTTTCGGAACCGTCACAGCTCTCGGCATCACCACAAATTCTGGAGTCTCAGTGCAAGTCTTTTGTGCTAGAAGAGGTGTACGAGCATGAGGTTGAAAATGTCATCATGGCTCTTGACAGTGATACCGCTGTAGGTTGGGATACTATATCTAGTCAAATAATTAAAACATCGCGTAAATTTCTACTTCCTGCAATAACTCACATATGCAACTTATCAATTTCCACCGGTGTCTTTCCATGTGCCTTCAAGAAAGCGCTTATTCACCCAATTTTCAAGTCCGGCAGCAGAGACTGTATTAAAAATTATAGACCTATTTCTGTGCTTTCTGCTATGTCTAAAATATTGGAAAAAATCATAAACAGAAAGTTAACTAAATTTTTAGATGCGTATAACATCATAGCGTCCAATTTGGTTTGAAAGTCCACTGAGGATGCCGTAACAGGTTTGAGTGATCTCATATCTCGAAACTTGGATCAGGGTAAGAAATGCCTTGGCATTTTCTTAGACCTGTCGAAGGCATTCGATACGGTCTCTGTCGCTAAACTTCTGCACAAGCTCGAAAATATCGCTGTAAGAGGAACCCCCTTGAATCTATTTAAAAGCTATCTCACGGAGAGAACACAAAGGGTGGTTATAAATAATAAGATGAGCAATGAACACCCTTCAGGTTAATACGGAGTTCCACAGGGAAGTATCCTTGGTCCGACCCTTTTCTTAATTTACATTAACCAATTATGCTCGCTGAAACTTCCAAACTGTCATGTTCTTACATACGCGGATGACACAGCACTAATTATCCATGGATCAGACTGGAACGAAACCAGGTGTCACGTGAAGAACTGTCTTTTCACGGTATCAAATTGGCTTGCTACTAATCATTTGACCCTAAACCTGGATAATACTAAATTTATAACTTTTTCTATAAGCAAAAAAAACCAAACCCCAAATGATTTTAACATTAAATTCCATACCTGTCGGTTGAAGTCTAATTGTTCCTGTCTAAAGTTAAGCCAAAGCTCTCACATAAAATATCTTGGAGTAATAATAGATGATTATTTAAATTGGCACCAACACATTGCATCATTAACATCTAGGATTCGCAAATTAATTTACATTTTTAAACTGCTCAGAAACTCTGCCGACATCCATACCCTAAAGACTGTCTACTACTCTTTGTGCCAGTCACTTCTGACATACTGTGTACCTGCTTGGGGTGGAGCTTCAAAAACGTCATTTTTACCGCTGGAGAGGGCCCAAAGAGCTATTTTGAAAGTAATGCTTCGCAAACCGTTTAGATACCCAACTGAGCAACTATATAAGGACTGTGAGTTACTCACTGTCAGACAACTCTTCGTCTATCGATGCGCGGTCCGCAAACATGCCTCTGTTCCACCATGTCACTCAGTCCATGCCCGACGGAGGATAGCTAGAGTGTGCCAAGTCGACCGTTTTAGGACCGCATTTGCTACCCGTCAATTTTTTATCTTAAGTTCTCGAATTTATAATAGACTCCATAAAATATTGTCCATAAACAATTTAAACCGGTTTGAGTTAAAGAACATATTAATAAAATGGCCTTTAACTCTTAATTACACGGATACAGAGGATATCCTTGCCTCCACAAACTAGGCTCATTTAATAATAATTATTATGCATTTTTTAAATAATTTATTTTTATTCATTATATTATCTTCTCCACCTTTCTCAAAAGACATCTGGCTTCACTGGTTCAACCTATAACCTATATTTGCAACCTAGCCATCAGCACAGGTAAATTTCCAAAGGTCTTCAAAAAGTCCATCATTCATCCGATCTTCAAGGGTGGCGACAGAGACCGTGTCAATAATTACAGACCCATAGCTGTGCTACCAGCCATCTCCAAGATTCTAGAACGCATATTGAATAAACGCCTCGTGGATTACCTGGAAAAATATAATCTTCTCTCCCCATCTCAGTATGGATTTAGGGCCGGCAAATCAACCTCAGATGCGGTTCATGACCTCACCAATCATATCGTCACTAACTTGGATGGTGGCAAAAAAGTCTTGGGGATCTTTTTAGATCTTGCGAAAGCGTTTGACACGGTCTCTGTTCCCATCTTAATAAGGAAGATGGAACGACTCGGAATAAGAGGAATCCAACTTGCACTTTTTGAGGATTATTTGAGTGGGCGTACCCAGAGCGTCAAAATAGGAGAGAGTGTCAGTGATGATTGCCAAGTTAATTATGGTGTGCCACAAGGCAGCGTGCTCGGTCTGACACTCTTTGTCATATATATAAACGAACTGGGTATGCTCACTCTCCCGAAAGGCAAAGTCATAACTTTCGCAGATGATACAGCCCTCTTGTTCACTGGAGACACTTGGAGTGAGGCCTTTATATGCGCCCAGTCAGGATTCAATATTGTATCGAACTGGCTGCGTGACAATGTTCTCACTCTAAATGCGGAAAAAACAAACTATGTCACCTTTTCCATAAAACAGCATACACCGTCTCCATCCATGACGACGAACACTATCGTAGCCCATACGTGTGCATTTCCTCACTCCTCTACATGCACGTGTACTCAAATTAGCAAGGCCGATTGCATTAAATACCTTGGTTTAACTATAGACAGCACACTCAAATTCCAGGAACATATCAACACCTTAAGTAACCGACTGAGAAAACTGATATATGTTTTTAAGACTCTAAGAAATGTGACAGACGACAAAATAAAAAAAATGGTATACTATGCTCTTGCTCAGTCTTTAATAACATACTGCATCACCTCTTGGGGTGGTGCTCCAAAAAGTACCCTCCTGAAACTGGAAAGAGCACAGAGAGCCATTCTCAAGGTGTCCTTGTCCTTACCTTATCGCCACCCTACAGCACTACTATACCAAAAAGCGAAAGTCTTGACGGTGCGTCAACTGTTTATTCAACAAACCATCCTGAAACAACATACACTACTAACCTACAATCCATCACTCCCTCGAGCTAAGAGAAGATTTAATCCTGTTGTCAACTACCATATTTCGCCTTCAACCTCTTTTGCAAAACGTTTCTTTTTTCATCTTGGTCGTTATCTCTACAATAAAGTAAATAGGGTCATATCTATTTATGAACTCAATAAGATAAAGTGCAAAATGAAACTATATGGTTGGCTTCAGGAACTCAATTACGATGACACTGAAAAGCTATTAACAGTTTTAACATAAACATCACTATGCAAATACATATGCTACGATCAAAAAAAAAAGGAACATTCACACACACAACCTCCCCACACACACGATCCCCCAAACACACAACCACTGAACACACTTCTCTAACTACACAAACTTCACACAAACACACACAGTACAGACTCAACCGTAGGGACTAACAAAACTAATTAAAAAAAAAAAAAAAAAAATTACAAATATGATCTTTCTGCCTAAATGCTAACATTTCCTAATTGCATACCGTTTGTACGAGTACATAAAATAAATTGTTAAACTTAAATGGAGGAGTCCTGGTGACCTGAAATACAGGCGTTGAGCCTAGTTTAGGCACCAGTCTCCCACAATATAATGCCCCACCTATATGTCACTGTAGAAATAAGGCTAGCAATTAAGAATAATATTGTGGAGAAAAATAAACATTTTATACTTATACTTATTATAATCATCTATTAAATTAATTATATTCCGTTTATTTCATTATTCATTATTTATATTATCTAAATATGTATTAGATATGTGCATATATTACAATCAAACGATATTTTATTCTTACTGGTACTGCATTTCTCTACACGTAATCCTCACCAACTCACTCACACAAGGAAACTACACAAGAATCGTATATATATATATGTATAAATGTAAAAATTCACCCTTACAAAGATAAATGTTTATTACTTGTTGTAAATGTACCTAAGTCTAACTATTATTGCTACTAAATTGTGTCAACCTGCCCTAATTTACCTAATTCATTTAACTGTTCTTCAAGACACAGGATGTTCCTAGTTAGAAGAACAGAGGTCTTGCTTAAATAAGTCTCTAACATTACATCTGTAACCACAACATTTATGCAACCTTATGTGCGATCTTATGTGAGAAGAAATAAACATTATTATTATTATTTAGTATTGTGTATACAGTATGAAAATAAATGACTATGCTACGACACCCCTTAGAGACAGAAGAGATCAGTGATCTATCGTGATTTACGAAGCATGGATAAATGACAACCATATGTTAAATGGTTGTTATGTAATAATCAGCTTAGGCTCAATTTATACCGCCGCAGAATGGAAGCGTCAATTTTGCTTCAAGACGCGAGAAGACGCGCAAATTCGCTGGAATGCTCGAGTATTCTCGCGCATTCCAGCGAATTCGCGCGCCTGCGCCATGAGGGACGTTCAGTCTAAATCTATTAAGTTGGCACCGCACTACTATGACCGACTCAACCGACACCCTGTTCATGCCACTTCCCGCGAATTCCACAGACGTCGCCGACAGTAGCTAGGGGAATTCTCGAGAATGCGTGAGGATTCCCCGGAATTTTTAACTCCTATTTAGTTTGTACCTATGTTATACGATTGACAAAGTTCATTAATCTACTCGTATATACAATTACGTTGCAAAATGTCGCTTCCATTCCATTCCGCGGCGGTGTACATTGAGTCTTATAATAACATTTTTGCAAGGACACAGTCCTCCTCTGTATGAGAGGGCCATAATATACAACGTGTAACGGAAACCCCATATCTATCCAAAGGGACTGAAGACAACATCTGGTATGGAGTCTTTATGCAAAGTTTCAGCTCAAAATAAGAAACTCACAGAATTGACCCCAAACTGTTGATTTCGTATATTTCTTTAATACCAATAATAACAAACGTGTCACATCACTATGAGGGTCATCATTTTCCACGACACTTGCCAATAAAACGATAATTCTCTTCGTTCTTCTTAATTTGAAAAATTCGGTCTCTGGTATCAATGTATTGAAATTTCTAATAAGTTTCACACATGTAGACATAGGATTAGAAAACCCTGGCCATATCGTTTGTTATCATCCAAAGAAGCCGTGCACTTGGTATGTATATACCCTTTAAATTACACGTTGTATACGAGGGCTCAGTATGGGTTGGTGGATGACGCATTTCTTAGAATTTTTGGTTCTAGAACATTTGTGTTTTACTTCACCGTTTTAAAAGCAGTGGCAGCATAAACGTAACCATTGGTCGACTTCCAGCCTAATTGGATGTAGCAGAGTACTAGAGTTTTACATGGAGCCTATCTTACCTCCACAAATCAGTAGCTGGATAAGCATGATAGATACACTTTCGCAACATTGGTGTCTTAGTTTCCGATGATCTTCATAACAGCTGGGATTAATGGTTCAACGTGCTTTCTGAGGCATGGAAGAATCTCGATATACTAAAATGCTCACCCATCCAAAACCCAACCTGGGTAAACGTTGCTTAACCTTGAATTTCGACCCACCCATCTGTTATTATTTAGCCACGAGCTCCTCATTAGTAGTAATAAAGTTTATAGTTTTTGTCCAGACGGTCCAAAATAACCGGCATTTATTTTAAAAGCTGGGTAGTTAGACGTCGCTAATTAAAAAACCCACAGCGACACTATCTTTGCTATAAGCGAGTCTGGTCGGACGTAACGTAAAAGATTAGCTTGATAGCCCGCTTGCTTATTCTAAAAAACTGGTTTGGGGAATCGCTTACTAAGGGTTCCGTAGGTACCGTAAATCTTTTACCCGTTTTTTATCAACATCAATAAAGTTGTTTAAAGATCTATCCATTACGCCTAGATGACATTTCGCGTGACCCAAGGGCTGGCTTTTACCTTGGACAGAGGTTAAGCATTGCCATACAACGTGGCAATGCCGCCAGTCTTTTGGGCACATTATCAGTGGACAGCGATGCGCACGAATTTCTGGATGCCATATTTTAGTTTATTTTTAGATGTATATAAATGTACTTTAGGGTTTTTATTTAAGTTTTTAAAGTATTCATAATGAACAATAAACGAATATAGCAGATTAAATTTTGAAAAATAAATTGTGATTATTGAGGCTATTTATTTACATAAATAAATAAGGGTTACACTCTCGATTCAACTCGTTTTTTTGTAACTAGTTAAAGACTGAAAATATACCTAACACTCAGTCATTGTTAGACATTAATTAAAATTCAACGTTGATACGGCGGGTTCCCGTTTTCACCCTTTGACTACGGGGCCCTAAAAACCCGGACGAAGTACGAGCAAAAACCTAACTTGTTTAGCAATGCTGTAATTGCGAGGGCCTGCCAAGATAATCTCGTTTCTTTTTTAATTTTCCTTCTGGAAATTACTTCAATTTCCCAGGTGAATAAATGAAGACTGCAACTACATTCTTATAGCTTTTTTTTCAATTTATTTTATTACCACGAAAGTGATCTGGGAAAAATCTCAAGAGTTCACGATTTGATTACGTAGCCTAGAAACTGTTAAGTATCTGATATGCATTTAGCAAGTGTCAAGTAGCGAGTGAGATTGGGATGAAGTTATATCTGACGTTCTGTGAATATCAGAGTATTTGAGAGAATTATTAAGCACTCCTGTTTTTGGGTGCACAATTCATTTGATGATTTTTCCCCTGCTTCGGGTGGAGTAAAAGGTAGTGTTAGACTTCTACTGACTAAATGCTCAAGCTGTTACTTCAGTTGCCCTTGCGTTTTGGGGCCGCAGTATCTTGTTATAACATTGTAATACGATAAGCCAACGCTTATCGTATACGACACAGCACCATGTGTCGTAGTTAATGCTGTATTCATTTAATTCATCTATTTATTTCAGACGAGTACTTTGCCTGCGACTTCGGGCACAGATTACTAATAAGTTACTACTTCGGGGATATTGAAATATTTAATAGCCTATAGCACTCCCCAATAATTTAGCCCCAATAAAGAACAATGGAGTTTTTCAAAACTAAGAGACCAATAAGAGGAGTTCGACACGCGTTGCACGTCGCACACGGCTAAGCGATAACGCTGAGTTGTTTTACATACTAATCAGAACGACATGCCTCACGGTGCAGTTAAACAACACTGCATCGTATTTGGATGGAACGCGCGCGCATCGAACAAGGGGCATAACAGATGAAGCGCGAAAACGTGACCTACACTGCGATACTGGAGAGGTAACGCAACGCAACACTCTTCTCTTCCATCTCCATTCAAAGAAACACCTCAGAGAGTGACGGTTCTCTGTCCAAAAACGGTACCTCGGGTTACATCACCGCATTAGTCCATCGAAATAAAATAGAGATATACGCTCTTTATTGCACATCATAACATAGTTGAATAAGGACTTACAATGGGCAGTCTTATCGCTAAAAGCTATCTTTTACAGACAACCTGTGGATGGATTTGACATAGCAGGAGAAAATAAAGACGCGGGTGCATGGTTTGCTATTTACTTATATACAATACATAAGTAATAAGCTACTTACTCAATACACAGAAAACATAAAATAATAATATACATAAGAAAGCTAAGACATATACTAATAATAATATTTTAAGGATAGTGATAAAATAGCGTTGTGATGACGCAACGGAGCAGCAACACCAATATTATTTCTTCGATCAATCCTTCTTGGAACGAAGAGGCGCAGAATTGAGATCGCTCGAGGAACGGAGGGAGTACGGGCTACAAATAATTTAAATCTTATCTTATTTTAATATTATAAACGCGAATGTTTGTGAGGATGGATGTATGGATGTTTGTTACTCTTTAACGCAAAAACTCCTAAAAGGATCTGAATGAAAGTTGGTAAGAAAATAGTTGATATCTTAGAATAACACATAGGCTACTTGTTATCCCAAAATTCCCACGGGATCGAGATTTGCGCGGGAAAATTCTCCCACGCGAATAAAGTCGTGGGTAGAAGCTAGTAAATAAATTAATTAAAGATGTTTTTACCTCGACAATGGCCCTAAAATGAAATGAAACATAAATAAGTATGAGTTATTCCTATCAGATACTCAGATCTGATCCCCTGGAGGATCGGTTTTATTTTATTATTTTTTTTCCGGTCTGATCCACCACACAGGGTATCACAATTAAAGTTAAATATTTTATTGTGGTCGGATACCCTAACAGAGTTTTTGGAGCGTTAGCAAAAATATACGTACATGCAGGGTAATTAAAATACTGTTGGTACATAATTCTTATAGCAATGGAATCGTGTAGTATACGTGTAGTATTGAGAAACAAACACTCTTAATTTTATTCTGGGCCAAAAAAAAAATTTTTTTTGAAGGTTACTAGCAATGTGGGTGGAATTCACATTACAAGCAATCTTGTTAACCCCTCCAACTTGGGCATGCGAACAGCGAGTAAAGGGCAACTCGCTGTCCGACCATGGACCATGCCCGGGTCGACGGCGCGTTGTGTTCCACGTGCGCCTCAAAGAGCGTCAGCAATATGACGAGGCCCCCCCTCTAGAGGGCCGAAGCCTGCTGGGGTCATGGGACTTATCCCATTACCGTGACCCCGGAACGTAAAGGGCTATTGAAGGAACACCGTGGATTTTACTCAGTACAAGTCTGACAGTCCCTCCGGCCCTGCCAGGGGTGGGAGGACTTATTTGATGATTTTACCACGTTAAAAAAAAAAAACCCCTCCAACTAAGCTAAATATTAGATAAATAATAGACTAATCTAAATTAAAATATACATAATTATATACTAAAATACTCAAAATAAAATACAAAATACAAACTAGAATAAAGCATCAAAAAATTGTTCCTCAACGCTGTCGGCTGTCAACTTACCCATGATACTGGCGGCATTGCCTCGTTGTATGGCAATGCTTAGCCGTTGACCAAAGAAATAGCCAGCCCTTGGGTCGCGGGAAGCGTCAACGGGCCTTTTCGATATGTCTTTAAAAAGGCTGTGAGCACACGGGCCCCATGGTCCGAGAGTTTCGACCCCAAAAGGCTCGAAAATATATTTATCACTGAGATGACTATATTTACGCCGCTTGAGGTTTTCCGCAGCCGAAGCGGGAGCGCCAGCACAACATGATGAACTGAGAAGATGGGAAGGCGCGACAGTATCAACGCAAGTTGCATCCCACAATAAAGGCCTACCCATCTTCCAAGGAAACAATGACATGCTGTCCGGTCTTTTGCCGTCGTCACGCACCAGTCCATTGGGTTCCAATACGGCTGGAACGCCGACGGTGACAGCGAGCAAAATGACCCGCACTACGGCTGCAAAAGAGTCCGAGGCTGTTGAACGCTTCCCCACAATTACAGCGATGAGGGGAACAACAAGGGGCTTCTAGGCGTAGTGAAGCAGCGATGCGGAAAGTGGTGTCGTCGAAAAAAGTGCCAGCAGACGTGCACACTCAGCAAAAGTAGCAGACATGGTTAGTAAATTATTCAGAACTACTCTGCAGAGCGGCTCGTCCCACCGCCTCTGGGAAGATGGTATAACAGGTAGGTCAGAATTCGGACATGCGAGATTCCAGGCATAAATAGCCTCAGTGAATAATAAAATAATATAATCTAGATAAATAATAAATCTTCGATAGACATTCTTTTTATGATAATTGGAATAATTTTAGGTACTTAGGTATCTTCATTTTTTCTATTTAGCATATAATAAAGGCACAATTCGTGACAATTTTTTAGTACTTTTAGGTTAAAATTTTGTTTTTTAATTAAGATGTTCAAATATTAAAAGACCAAGTGGCTGATCACCAGTGATGGTTTTAAACAAATAAAAAGTATCATTTTACTACATGAACTATTTTTATCTTGACTGTACTTAGCATTCAAAAAGAGAAAGGGGATCAGACCGGAATGTCAAAATTTGTATGGGACCAGACCGGAAAAGAACAAAAAAATACAAGCAGGGGATCAGATCAGGGGGATCCGAACGGAATAACTCATAAGTATGAAGGTATTAATATACAAATATGCAAATTAGCCTAACATAACTGTAGGTACTCGTAACCGGCCGTTGCGCGTCATTTGAAACAGAATTGATTAAAGTTAAGTAGGTCCTTGTTCAATTACATGGGATAACAAAAGAGACAACGACTGTTTTATAAAGTTTTCATTTTAACTTCTGAAGTGGGTATTAACTTCGCAATTATGCTGGCTGTTTATTTAGTTTAAATTCAACTGCAAAAATTTACCAATGAGTTTTAAAGAAGTCACTTGAGCATTTATTTAAGTTCAATCAGAGATTTGATGACATTAACTCTTCAGTTTGCTTTCTAAATTAAGTTATTTGATAAAGACATTTTATTCGTATTTTTGCAGTCTGATTTTTTGATATCGTTATCTCAAAAAATAGAATTTTACTTGTGTATGTTCACAAGTAATTTATAGGAGTGTAATGGAGTTATATTTTTGGAATAGCCACTTCAGGCCCTTCAATTGTATACCCAACAAAAAAAAATTGTCTAAATGGTAGCTAAATAACTTTAAATAGTCATAATTAGATTTTAAATAATGAATATACTAAATGAAGTTCCAAGCGTGGGTTTGCGGACGACGAGCAAGGGTAGCTCACCGCCCGGTAAGGACCAAGCCCGGTTCGACGGTTCCACGCGCACCTTAAAAAGCAATCAACAGCATTAAAATATTCCCTCAACCCTGACAGGCGTCCTGTCTGTGAGGGAATGTTTTAATGAGATACCGTGGCCATGGAAAGAAAGGGCACAGAAACAGGGAAAATAAAGGAAGAAAAGGAAGAGGAAGGGAACTGCGAAGAAACAGGATAGGTTTCAAGTCAGTAGAAGTCTGAGACTTCCATCGGCTCCGCCCAGAGCAGGAGGAGTCATTTAACGATATTCCCACCGAAAAAGAAGCTATTCTAACAGCTTCAATGCGCAAATTGAACCCGTCAATACATAACACTTATTAGCAACTGTGCTCTATCAGAAACCACATCAATAGTTTTCACTAGTCTACCAATAAACTGAAAAAGAAATGGGATGGAGCGCCCCGTGGCGTTTCTGAAACTCGCTGTTCGCAAATGATATATAAAAAAAATCATAAACAGTTGTATTAAACTTCGTTTCTCTTCAAACATCGTTTGTTTTTAATATTTGAAATTGATTTTCATCGGAGCAAAAAGCAACACCTGCGCCTTTGCCGTCTGTTTTTCATTAATATTCTGCTTCAAATTGAAATGTTAAAGAAATATTCGTTTATTATTTTTTTAAACATTTTTATAAAAAACTTTAATGTGAGGACTAAATGCGTACTTAAAATATAGCGCAATTTTGATAAGATAAATATAAAAATTCTTGCTGTAGATAGAAAATTTAATATTAAAGACTAAACTATGTACCTATTCGTATATGCGTAATAGTTGTTCTGGTCGATGCACTATGCTATTCAGTCTGTAGCGGTTAATTAGCTGCAATTTCGAAAATGTTTTCTTTTCATATCAATTAAACTAAATAAAATAATGACTCAATTCAACTCAATAATGTGAATTCTATCCACATTGCTAGTAATCTTTATAAAAAAAAAGATAAAAAAAGAATTGTTAATCTCCCTGTACACATCTTTACGGTTGAGCGGAATTAAATAAAACATGGGATATGAATACAATATATTATTATGTTCTGGGATAGACAATAATTTAAATAGAAACTAAAAAATCATAAAAGCAACTAATAATATTATTTATTTGTTTAACTTTACCATTTGATAATAGGTTCGCGTTTGACCACCATCTCACCTGATGGTAAGTGATGATGTGGTCGAAGATGGAGCACGCTTACCTAAAAGTAACCTATTCACTCTTGACTTAAAGACTCCCAGGTTATAGCGATCAGGAAACACAGAATCCGGCAGGTAATTCCACTCCTTAGCCGTACGCACAATGAAAGTATTCCCAAAACCACCTGTCCACCATGTAATAAATAAATAAACGCACTGAAGGAAAATGTGCATGTATTAAGAAATTTAAAGCGGTTACTTTGTATCTCATTGTAAGTGAACCTATGAGTACCTATATACCTAGTACCTAGTTCTTATCAGAATACATTCTTTCAACATATAACAGTACAGATTTAATCCTGAGAATACCATTTGTTCTCTCGAGATAATTTTTGACGATTTTTTGTATTGATTAGGTTCGCGTTTGACCACCTTCTCACTTGATGGTAAGTGATGATGTAGTCGAAGATGGAGTATGCTTACCTAGATGGGACCTATTCACTCTTGACTTAAAGACCCAAGGTTTACAAGGGCGTAGCCACTGGCAAAAGTTAACTAATTTCCATCATATTTAGGTGCAGTCAAAACATCATCATCTTGTCTACTGTATAAACTACGAACTAGTTGTTGTTAGCGTTATTTCTGCACTAGTATTATATTGTATTGATGTTATAATTTTGTTTTTGTGTGCTGTGTCTATCGCGTCATATTGTACACAATGTTTGTAACATATTGCATGTAATATAAGGATAAACAGTGTAACAATTGTAGATACCTAAGCCAATAAATAACCCCACCAACTGTGTCCCCACGTTGTCGTCGTGGTGGGGCTTGCGTGTTTCGATGATCTCTGGGGCCATGCCGGTAGAGGCACTCATGCCGGACGGGCCCAGAGGGAGAAACCAGACCAAGAGGGACACACCGGGGGAAAGGCGCGCCGCCTGGAGGATCGAGCAGCTAGCTCGAGCTTCTAGACGGCGCGGGGCCCGGTCTCAGAGATCGGGTCAAGGGGGAGAAAAGGTTCACTTCCGGTATGCGTCTAATCTTTAGACGTAACCGTGAAGTGAACCAGGGGAGGGGAAATGGGAGTAGGGACGGAGGAACTCACCTCGCTAAAAAGTATAGAAATGGCAGACAAAGTTTTTGAGAAAGCTACCCAGGCGGGTCCCAGCTGCTCTTCAGCTGGGGAGTCGCACCGGACACGTCCGGTCAGTCCCGTCGTACTCTGGGGGGGACAACAAAGGCTTTTACCCCAATTTTACCCCGGCAGTCGCCGCATTGAGCCAGGGAGGCTCACGTGCCCGTGAGGTGGAGTCGCTGGACTTGTCCAGCACGTCCACTTCACCGGCACCGAATTCTGAGCGAGCGCAGAGCGCCGCTCCGCGGAGGAAGGGGGCGCTGGTGCTCGGGTCGGAGACCGACTCGGCATCGGACGCCGAGAGCTTCCAGAGCATGGTCTCTGGGAGCGCAGTGAGGAGCGACGAGGGGGGCGCCGATAGGAGGAAGGAGTTCCTCAAGCGCCCCCGCGAGGACGTGACGTCGTCGGAGGAAGGGCTTGTCTCGGCCCGTAAGATCCCCACAAGCGTGCGGGGTAAAGGCCGAGGCAAGACTTCGGGGAGAGGGCCTTCCTCTGGAGAGCCCAACACTGGTCTGGCCTCGAGCGAGGCCAAACTAGAAGAGGCCGTGGCAGCTGCCATCCGCACCATCTCGCGGAAGCGCAACAGAAAGAGCAAGGAGGACGCGATCGGCGAAGCCACGGCCTCCATCTTAGCGGCCACGCGGACTTACGGCGGGGCTCCGGCTGCAAGGGACGATATGTCCGATCTGCGGCCGGAGGTCACCCGCCTGACTGCCGCCATTGAGGCTCTCCAGAGGGAGAACGCCGCCCTCAAGGCGGACCTGGCCGCAATCCGGGGAGGCGGCCAGCGGAATGCGCCGCCGCAGGGCCAAAAGGAGAAAGGCCAGCCCACACCAGCGGAGGACTCGGTTTTCGACCTGGTGCGACAGGAGCTGGCCGCCTTCCAGCAGCGGTTCTCCGTATTGGAGAGCCGCGTGCTGCGACCCCCGCTGGCGGCGACTTCGTCCGCGGCTGCGGCCGCGTCCAAGCCTCCCCAGACGACGACGAGGCCGCCTCAGGCGAAGACGGCCACGGTGCGGACGGCACCAGTGACGGCGGCCCCTGCGAGGGCAAAGACGGCCCCGGCCAAGCCGAAATCGGGCCCATCAAAGCCGCCTCCGACCCCGACACCTGCGGGGCCGAAGCAGGCGGCCAAAAAGAAGAAGGCCCAGGCCGGGAACCAGCCGTCCCAGCAGCCTCCTCCAAAGACTCCTCCGGCCGGCGCCGACTGGCAAGTGGCCGGGGAGAAGAGGAAGGCTGCTGGCGCAGCCAGGTCCTCGCGGCGTAGGGAGAGACAGCGGCGGCGAGACGCCGCGGCGCGATTGCGCGCCCCCAAGACCGCGGCTGTAGTGATCACACTGCAGCCGGACGCGGTGAAGAGGGGCGTGTCGTACCGCGACGTGCTGGCGAAGGCGCGGATGGCGATCGACATCACGGAGCTCGGCATCGTCGGCGGCCTCCGTCACCGGGTCACTGCAACGGGGGCTCGGATGCTGGAGATCCCCGGCGCGGCCAGTGGCCCTGCCGCTGACGCTCTCGCCGAACGGCTCAGAGCGTCCTTAAATGTGGAGGAGGCCCGAGTCTCCAGACCCACCAAGCGCGCAGACATGCGCATATTGGGTCTGGATGACTCCGTGACGGCCGAGGAAGTGGTGGCCGCCGTCGCCAGGACTGGGGGGTGCCCTCCCGATCAGGTGAGGGCGGGCGCCCTGCGTCCTGGCTTCACGGGGGGGCAAACCATTACGGTTAGTTGCCCCGTCCCGGCGGTCAAAAAGATCCAGGAGGGCCGAAGGCTCCTGGTTGGTTGGGTGTCTGCGCAGGTGAAAGTCCTGGATCCCAGACCCCTGAGGTGCTTCCGCTGCCAAGTGGGCAACCATGCGGCATGCGTGTGCACCTCGGAGGTAGACCGCAGCGATAGGTGCTTCCGCTGCGGTCAGCCCGGTCACAAGGCCGGCTCGTGCTCCGCCCCGCCTCACTGCTTCGCATGTGAGGCGGTTGGCAAGCCGGCCGATCACCGGGCGGGGGGCAAGTCCTGTGCCCCACCCACCAAAGCCAGGCGCAGAGGTAGGCCCTCTGCCGCCGTCGACACCGCCACCGCCGCCGCCGCCGCCGCCGTCGCTACTGCCGCCGCTGTCGCCGTCGTGGCTGAACCCCCGCGAGGGGCCCTGGAGGAGGCTGCAATGGATCCCGATTAATGGCCCCATTGCGCTTCCTCCAGGCGAACATCAACCACTGCGCCGCTGCTCAGGAACTTTTGCTCCAGAGCATGGCGCAGTGGTTGATCAACGTCGCCGTGGTCGCCGAGCCGTATTTTGTCCTGCCCAGGAATGACTGGGTGGCGGAATTGGACGGCTCGGTGACCCTCGTTTCGTCGGCCGCCGCCGGTACCCCGCCCCTCGATCGCGTCAAGAGAGGGCGTGGGATCGTCGCAGCACGGTTCGGGGAGATCGCTGTGGTAGGCGTTTATTTCTCCCCGAACCGAACTCTCGCCGAGTTCCAGAACTTCCTAATGGAGCTGGGAGACGTCGTCGTCGCCCTCGGTTCCCTCCCCGCCCTCGTCCTCGGGGACTTCAACGCCAAAAATCCGGCTTGGGGTTCCCGGTCCATGGACCATGGGCGGGGCAGGATGCTCGAGCACTGGGCCCGTGCGCAGGGCCTGGTAATCGAGAACCGGGGTTCTGTCCCCACGTGCGTGCGGTTTATGGGTGAGTCGGTGGTGGACGTTACGTTCGCCACCCCCAGCCTGTCACCGCGCGTCACCGACTGGCGCGTTGTGGAGGAGGTGGAGACCTATTCCGACCACCGGTATATCCGGTTCGACGTCTCCGCCCAGACCCCAGATGCCCCGGTCCGACGGGACCTGAGTGGTCCGCGATGGGCGCTGAAGCAGATGGACCGGGAGCTATTCCTGGAAGCCTCGATCGTGCAGGCCTGGGGGTCACCCCCGGACAGGCCTGCCGACATAAACGACGAGGCGGAGTGGTTCCGGGAGGCCATGTCGGAGATCTGCGACGTGGCCATGCCCCGGGTCCGGCAAGGACGCGCCCGGCGTCAGCTGTACTGGTGGTCGAGCGAGCTAGCAGCGCTGCGCGAAGCGTGCGTTGCGGCGCGACGCCGGTACACCAGGTTCCGCAGGCGCCGCACCCGACCTTCGGATGCGGCGACTGTAGAGGCGGAGCTGTACGAGGGCTACAGGGCAGCGATGGCCGTCCTCCGAGACGAGATCTGGCGGGCCAAGGAACTGGCCCGGGAGGAGATGCTGGCGACTCTGGACGGGAACCCATGGGGCCGCCCCTACAAGTGGGTGCGAGAGAAGCTCCGCCCCTGGGCTCCCCCGTTGACGCAGAGTCTCCAGCCTCAGTTCTTGGAGGACGTGGTGAGCGCCCTGTTCCCATCGCGAGGGGAGCACGCTCCCCCGCCCATGGCTCCGTCTCCGACGGAACCTGAAGCTGGCGCAAACGCGGACCACAGCGACGACGACGTCTACGACGCTCCAGAGGTGACCGAGGTAGACTTGAGAGTGGCGGTACAACGGCTCAAGGCCAAAAATACCGCCCCAGGACCCGACGGCTTGCCAGGGAAAGCGTGGGTCCTGGCCTCGGAGACTCTCGGGCCTCGACTAGGGGGGCTCTTTAGCGCATGCCTGGAGAGGGGCCAGTTTCCGCTTCGCTGGAAGACGGGAAAGCTGGTCCTGATACAGAAAGCCGGGCGCCCTGCGGACTCTCCGTCCGCATTCCGGCCCATCGTGCAGCTCGACGAGGCGGGCAAGCTCTTGGAAAGAGTAATTGCAGACCGCCTCTTCGGGCACCTGAATCAGGTGGGCCCGGATCTTGCGGAGTGCCAGTTTGGCTTCCGCAGGGGGCGCTCGACGGTGGATGCCATCATGCGCGTGAGAGCCCTCACGACGGGGGACGCGGTATCCCGGGGCAGGGTCGTCTTGGCGGTGTCTTTGGACATCACCAACGCCTTTAACACCCTGCCCTGGAGTTGCATCAGGGAGGCACTACGGTATCACCGGGTGCCGACCTACCTCCGTCGCATAGTCGAGGACTACCTGACGGACAGAGCCGTCATCTACCCCGGTCACCGGGGAGAGTGGAACCGGCGAGAGATGTCGTGCGGTGTCCCACAGGGATCGGTCTTGGGGCCGCCCCTGTGGAACATCGGATACGACTGGGTGCTGCGCGGCGACCTCCCTGACGGCGTCAGCGTAGTATGTTACGCTGACGACACGCTGGTCCTGGCGCAGGGAGAGTCGCACCAGGCGGCGGCCGACCTGGCGACGCAAGCGGTTGCGACAGTCGTTCATAGGATCCGGCAGTTGGGACTCGACGTGGCGCTGCACAAGACCGAGGCCATGTGCTTTCATGGCGGTCGGAACGCGCCACGGTCCGAGTCCCACATAACGGTGGAGGGGGTTCGCATCGGCGTTGGGAGGACGATGAAGTACCTGGGACTCGTCCTCGACAGCCGGTGGAACTTCAGGGAGCACTTCCTGAGTTTGGCCCCAAAGCTGAACCGGGCAGCAGCCGCCTTCAGGCGACTCCTGCCTAATCTCAGCGGGCCAAACGCCTCCTGCCGAAGGCTGTACGCCGGCGTCGTGCGGTCCATGGCCCTCTACGGGTCCCCAGTGTGGGCCCTGTGCATCCGGACGCGACCACTAAAGTTGGTCGTATGCCAGAGGGTCATGGCTATCCGAATGATCCGGGGATACCGCACGATCGCCGGCGAATCGGCCAACCTCCTTGCCGGATTGCTGCCCTGGGATCTGGAGGCGACTGCCCTCCAGCGCGTCTATGAATGGCGCGTGGAGGCGCAGCGCCGGGGCGTATCCCCGCTGCCTCGAGAAGTCGAGACGCGGCGGGAAGAGCTCCGGCGCGATCTCAGGGCAGTATGGAGGGAGCGACTGTCGCAACCGACGGCCGGGCACGCCGCAATTGCGGCGGTAAGACCCCTCTTTGAGGAGTGGCTAGATCGGCGTCACGGCGTCCTGACCTACCGCATGACGCAGGTCCTCACCGGACACGGAAGTTTCGGGAGGTACCTGTGTCTGATGGGTAAGGAAGAGACGCCTGGGTGTCACCACTGCGAGGGTCGCCCTGAGGACACAGTCGAGCACACGGTGCAGGACTGCCCAGCTTGGGCAGAGCACCGACGTGTCCTCACGGCGACAATAGGCGGAGACCTCTTGCGCCCGGCCTTGGTCGAGGCCATGCTGCGGGGCGAGAGGGAGTGGGAAGCGGTCGCCTCCTTCTGCGAAGCAGTCATGCTTTCGAAGGAGGAGGCGGGCCGCGTGAGGGAGAGGATGGCGTCCTCCCTCCAGCCCAGCCGCAGTGGTAGACGCCCACGGCGTCGGACGTCGGCCGACGATCTCCGGCCACCGTAGGCGCGGGCATGCGGACAGCGAGTAAAGGGCAACTCGCTGTCCGACCATGGACCATGCCCGGGTCGACGGCGCGTCGTGTTCCACGCGCGCCTCAAAGAGCGTCAGCAACATGACGAGGCCCCCTCTGCAGAGGGCCGAAGCCTGCCGGGGTCGTGGGACTCATCCCGTTACCGTGGCCCCGGTATGTAAAGGGTTATTGAAGGAACACCGTGGATTTTAGTCAGTAAAAGTCTGACAGTCCCTCCCACCCTGCCCGGGGTGGGAGGACTTATTTGATAATTTTACCACGTTAAAAAAAAAAAAAAAAGCCAATAAATAAATAAATAAGTAAATAAATAAATAAATACATAAATAAATAAATCTTCTTAATCTTTTCTGAACTATGTTGGGGTCGGTTTCCATTCTAACCGGATGCAGCTGAGTACTAGTGTTTTACATGGAGAGAGTTCGTATCTGATCTCGACAACCCAGTGGCTCAGTAACACGATTTCCCTTTGGCAAGATCAGTCTCTGATTTTCTGGCTTCTGACTACCTGTACGACTGTCAAAGGTGTACTAATGACAGACGGGACTAATGGCTTAATGTGCTTTCCAAGGCACAGAGGAATCTCAATATTTTAAGATGGTCCACACACCCATCCTTGGCAAGCGTTTCTCAACATTGAAAATCGGTACCCGTGCGGCTGTTATTTAGCCACGAGCTTTGGGTCCAGTCAAAACATCTGGGTCAAATCGAACTAAAACGGGCACTCAAGTATTCCATGAGATTACTACTTACATCACTTGACTTGCGTTTAATTTGTGACTAGTCGATATTATGCTTTTTTTTGCCGAAATTGGTCGTTAACGTTTATTTAAGTTGTAAATAGTAAAAAAAGTTTACATGTCGCATAGAAAAAGCATAAGATTGGTACCTAGTACTATGCTTTGTAGGTGTTGTGTATTGTATGTAGATAAATAAATAATTTATTGAACTAGATACGTGTGTGGGGCGTGTCGGGAAACTTTTAGAATAAAGTCGTTTTGATATAATAAAAAGGTTTAATTACTGTTCACAAAAGTTCTTAAAAATTATCAAATTTAAAAGTAAAATAATTAAAGTAGGTAAAACTATACGCGATGAGCGCGAGTACCAATGTTAGGTTGGAAAAAGTCCAGGGACTCGTCGTTACCGTGGGAAGCGCTACTCGTGGAATTTGATGCTTCGGGCTTGTTTGCAAGTGTGCTGAGCTAGCATCTTGGCATCGTAACATCTCCCCTGCCATATGAGCAACTATTTGGTGACCTTGACGCCAAAAGTTGCGGCTCTTCTTTCATCTTCCGTTAATTCGGTGTTAGTTTGTGTGGTAATGTTAATTCTCCCAGCTCCACGGCGACGAATGACATAGATGATGCTTAGTGCACATGTACCAAATAATATAAGTATGTAGAATGGAGTTGTCGTATGGTAGATTCCGATAGTGTCAAGTGTTTTGACTTTAATTTCATCTTGTGAAGTGACTTGGTTCTGTATTTTCCGAAGGCTGGTTAAATCCGTAGTCTTCAGGGTGAAGCTCCGTGTCTTTACTCGTGTTTCGTAGTGTGGAAGAGCCATGAGTTCTAATAGTTTTCCGACTAATTTATTGTCCAGGTTTATTATACTAAGTCCGGATGTTTTAATCTTGCAGCCTTGAGGGACGCTGACCAAAAAACTGCCTTGTAACATTACAAATCGCTCTTTACCGCAGGATAGTTGAGTCTTCGTACTATTGGGAAAAGTAATTATGTAATGATAGCTATCCTACTCAATCAGGGCCTCCTTAGTCAGAGAGATAGGCGTGGGTTTGCACGTTCCATCTATCTCCTGAGATTGTATAAGTTTTTGAATATAGTCTGACCTTGATGAGATCCGGTGGACAATCTTCTGCTCGCATATGTGCCAGGAACTGACCTTCGGGCATTCAGCCTCCATATACACATATTCCTGAGAATTTGACGCTATATAAGGTGCAGTTGGTACTATAATTAGGCTGTCCTTATTTGGAACGGGACATAATTCATATAACTGATGGTCTGTGCTAAGCGTAATGGGGAACTTTAGGACTATTACAACTCTCGACTCTGTGAAGTATGAGGCTAGGCTAAGAATTTCGTAATAATCTCTGATGTCTATGTCAATTATTTGATCAGATCTATAAGTGCATTTTAATTGGCTTATGATATTTCTTAAATCTTTAATAGAAAGTACGGAATGGTGAACTGATTTATTTTTGCTAAAAGCCAATATATTCTCTATTCTGTCAATTTCGCTCAAAAGTTCTTGAACATTTTCGCTTAATATTGCAAAAAGTTGTACAAGGTGAGCGTAGTGAATAATTCGCTCATTATCATTAGTCATATTCATGACGAAAGTAAGGGCCCTTTCCAGTTTAACCTGATTTAATGAAATATTTCGGATAATTTGATTCTGCTGTATCGTCATCTCTTTATATAAAGTAATATGCTTGTTCAATGATAGCGATAAAATTTGATCATTTTTATTTAAAGTGCGTAATGCATTTTCGAATTTCAGGGCGTCTTCATTGTCCAAATTACCGGAAATACTTTTAATCAAATCAAATCATTTATTCAAATTTTCTTACAACTAGATGTATAATAAGTGTGCCTAAAGGATTGATCAGACCCCTTTTAGTTCTAGATGGCCTAAAGGTATCTAATTGCACTATAACTTTATCTAACTTCGCATATAGGTGCCTAGTTTAATACTTAAAGAGGGAGCTATCTGTATGGGATAGTTTATAAGTAGTATCTGTAAGTTGGGATTTTATAGCGTTCACGTGTAACTGGATTTCTTGAAGGTTAATGTCTTGTAAAAATATATGAAAATGGGATATAATTTTGGTAGCACCTAGATTAAAGGGTAGTATACCCGGTCCATTATGTAGCCTATCGAGACGTATTTCTTGAGCACCAACTACGAAAATTGGCAGCAGTAGTAGGTACCTGAAACAATGATACGAAAACTATCATTTTTTTCGGTGGTCTTTTCAATCGTGATTTTGCTACCGGGCCACGACTTTTTGCGGTGTAAATATGTATAGGTAAATTCTTAACGACTTTGTCCTGAGTAAAACGAGGTACTAATTTTTGCCTACTTGCCATTGGGTTACGTACATGAACTGTTTGATTTGGTTCACAGTCTAAAACTGGTTCCCTATTGACATTACGTCGAGTCATTATATCTTCGCGACTGGATAATGCAGTATCATGAATAATTTTATAAACTGTTTCCATTTGACCACGATGTTCTTGAATATAAGTTTGAAGATATCGGTCCGTCATATTTAAACTGATAGGATTTCGAAGGTCAAAGTGACCAGAAATAACATCAAATGGCCTACACTTTGTTAAGCTATGGATGGAATTATTATAAGCAATTAATGCGTACGGTATAAGATTTCGACTGAGTTCATTTTGGTGCTGAGTTTTTAGTAACCGTAGGTGTTCCAAAAGCGTATTGTGGAAACGTTCAATAATACCATTCTCATTAGATGCATATGCACTAGTCATATGATGTTTTATATTATGCAAACGGAAAAATTATGATAAGACTTGATTGCTAAATTCGGTGCCTTGATCCGTTGTTAAATTTAAAGGGAAACCGTGATGAGTACTAAAGTGTAAAAGTGCTTTTAATATATTGGGTGAGGTACAATCAGGTAAAAGGTAAGCTTGAGCGTACTTGGAAAATGAGTCTATAATAGTTAAATATTTGTCATGGTCAACAGTTAGAACATCCGCGTGTGCTAATTCAAATGGTTGAATTGATGGGGGTACAATTCTGAACTGTGGGCGCACTGGGTTGCGGTCATATTTTGCGCATCTGCACATGTTACATTCGTTAATAAATTTTGTAATTTCGGTTTTCATTTTGGGCCAAAAATAACGTTCAGATAATGAAAGATAGGTTTCCGTAATTCCGCGATGATTAGTCTGGCCTTCATGATATTTTTTTATTATATCTAATTGGTTCGAGAGGTCATTAATATTGGCTACCTCATGTTTAACTAGAACTAAGTTTACAGATGAACTTTCAAAAGTTTGTTGTAAGATTGGTATTATATCGTACATTTTTTCGATGGGGCTTACTAAAATAGCAGTACGGATTTTTGGATTAACGTGAGATTTTATAGTATTTATAATATTACTTTACAAATTATGTTCGCTAATTTCTACTGAATTTCTTTGCATAGACTGAAATGGTTCGGTTACTATTGGTCTAGTTTTAGAATTACCGCTTATTACTTTGATTACTAGTTGTCTCTTAAACTTATTTAAAGGTTCATCTGATATCGGAATATCTAGAACAGGATGTTCTGCGCTAGTGTGTATGGTTTGAGTACGTGGTGAGGCTGTGTGTACTTGTGCTTGATGTATGATATTTTGTGGAGCCGAATAAGCAGATAGGGTGGACGATGAATGTTGTGTTGAATGCTGTGTTTCTTCGAATGGAGGTAAGTTTGCTGTGAAAATAGGTGACGAATTTTTTCGTTGCGAGATTTGGTTTTTGTTCGCGGGTGAATGTGCAGTAAGAGTAGATGATGAATATATTGGACTGTTGCCTGCAGCGGTGAGAGTAGAGTATGAAAGTGTTGGACTATTTTCTTCGGCTGATAATGTGGAGGACGTATCGGAGTGATTAACGAACAAAGACTGAGTTTCATTATGACTGATCTGAATACGTGAGAGAGCATCTGCATTAGTATTGATTTTCCCTTTTTTATGAACAATAGTGTAATCATATTCTGCTAACTTGAGCCTCCATCTTGTAAGACGTGAACCAGGCTCTTTTAGATTCATAAGTCAAATTAAAGGTTTGTGGTCGGTTACTATTTTAAATTCTCTGCCAAAAAGGTAAGGCCGGAAGTATTTTGTAGCCCAAACTATTGCCAATAATTCCTTTTCGATGGTAGAGTAATTAATTTCACTATTGTTAAGAGTTCTAGACGCATAGGCAATAGATTTGTCCGTGCCGATAGGACCTTGAGAAAGGACTGCTCCTAAGGCCACGTTGGACGCGTCTGTAGTTAAGATAAACTCTTTACTGAAATCCGGGTATATTAAAATGGGGTCATTTGTAAGGAGAGTTTTGCAATGCTCAAAACAGCTTAAATATTCTGGGGTTAAATTTATTTTGGCACCTTTTTTAAGACACGATGTAAAAGGTTTAGTAATACGTGCAAAATCCGGTATAAAACGTCTGTAGTAACCAAGCAGACCCAAGAATGCCTTAATTTGCCTGGGAGTTTTCGAGACTGGATAATTTAGGATGGCTGAAATTTTATCCGGGTTTGGTTTGACACCATCGGTGGTCATAATATGACCGAGATAAGGCGTTTCGTGTTTGAAAAATTCAGATTTATCCACCTGAATTTTTAAATTTGAATTTCTGGGACGGTCGAAAATGGCGCGCAAATTAACTATATGTTCTTGCAAGGACGTTGAGAATACCAAAATACCGTCAATATAAGTAGTACAATTTGGGAGTCTACGAAGGACATTGTCCATAATTCGTTGAAATATTGCCGGAGAATTTTTCAAGCCCATTGGCATTCTAATATATTCAAAATGGCCTTGCTCTACACTAAATGCTGTTTTCGGTACATCGGATGAATTTAGCTGAATTTGTAAAAATCCTGATTTTAAGTCTAATGTAGAAAAATACAAACACCTGCCTAACTTGTCTAATATGTCGTTAATGTTGGGGATCGGATACTTATCATTTATTGTTTTCGCATTTAGTTGCCGAAAGTCAATGACTAATCGCCACCTAACTTTACCAGATGCGTCACTTTTCTTAGGCACAATCCATATAGGAGCATTCCAAGGCGATGAAGATGGACGAATAATACCGTGCTGTAACATAGATTCTATTTGATTTTGTACTTCTTCTCTATGTACGTAAGGGTATCTATAGGTTTTACTATAAACTGGCTTATCATCTACGGTTCTGATATGATGTTTGATTTCGTTAGTGAAGGTAAGTGGTTCCCCGTCTAGGTAGAAAACATCGGCATATTCTTTGCAAAGATTAATTAAATTAACTGTCTCTTCTGCATTTAAATGTTCTATGCGCAAATGCGATAAGACTTCACGTGTTCGCTCGGCGGTATAGGTACGTGAGGTGGTGTCAATTACGTGGCTTATGGGACACGTTTCTTCGTTAAAAATTTGTGCACATATTGGATTTTCTATAGGTATTGGTCAATGTCGGTATCCCACGGGTTTGAAATTTGTATCATGGTATGATTATTTTCCGCGAATGATATGCATTCGGTAATGTAACAACCGGAAATTGTTTGCTCCTCAATATAGATGTCTCCCTGTGCAATATCAGTAGGTACCCTAATTAATTGAGTAGTTTGGGCCGGTATAGTAATTTCGTGAGAATTTAAGCATTGAGGATTGTAATATAAAATGATAGGAATTTTTGTGAATTCTGTCTCTAAAGCATGAGTAGCAAGGTCGATTTTTGCATTCCACTTTTTTAACTGTTCGCAACCTATTAAACCATCAGAAATTATGGAATTTGTAGAGAAATAATTTTATGGCAACATTGTCATTTAATTCCTCAAAGCAAGGGACAGTTAGCGAGTAGTAGTTTTGGGTGGTCACGTGCGTATTTGTAACTAGGAATGGTTCATAGTCAACTGGAATGTGGGGGTAAAATTTTTCATAGGCTTCTGGGCTTATGAAGGACTCATTTGCCCCGGTGTCAATCAAAAGTTTAATTGGGGGATTTTTAATTTGGATATAGGGCAAATGACGTTTACTTTGTACGTTTAATTCTGTACGGGGGCATTGTTCTCTATAGCTGGGCGAAAATTTTGCTCTGCAGTGCCTTCAATGGGGTTCTGATTTGGATCAGGTTCAAGGCCAATCATAAAATTATGAAGATAATCTGTATCGATAGCAGGATGAACATTTTGGACATTGGGATCGTATTCGTGAAAATTTAAGGTTGTATTATCGTGTAAGAGTTTATTGAAATGAGTTTCTCCAATTCGTGGGAGGTTTGGTGCAAGGTTACGTTTACCATTGTAGTTCATGGGCGGGAGAGTACGCGCGACTGGATGACTAATACCACTCATAGGTGTGGGGGTATTGTATTGGGGTGCTTGATTTATTTGAGGTACTTGGGGAGCTCGAGGTGGGATTCGGAATCCAGTAGACATATTGGTAGGGGGAGCCCTAAACATTTGTTGGGTCTTTGTGGGGTTTTAAGGTCTGGGATAGGTTTGCCTGTACTGTTCTAGTGGTACGGGTGGTGGGCATATCTGTGGAGGTTATTGGGGATCAAAGGATCGAATTTGAGGTCTGGGGTATGCTTGGAATGTAGGGTTATAATTAGGTGGCATGTATGAACGAACATTTTGCAGATAGTGAGATGAATTGGAAGCAAGCAGATGAACGGAAATTTTGCTGTGCGTTAGTAGTATTAATTAGTAGTATTCATAAAAATTATATAGATTTTCCTTCGCGGGTAGAGACTTATTTCTCTTTTGTAAATAGAGAACATTTAATTCCTCTTGAGTGAATCCAAGAGCACTTTCGAGAGATAAAGGTCGCATGCACCTTACCCTAGAACCTAACGGTTCGTCTAAACCTCTCAAGAATGTCTGCAAAGCTAAGTTTTTATAAAGAGTTCTTTTTGCTTCCACAGTAGTTCCTACAGATTCATGCAACTCGACATACGTTATTATAGTGCACAGTAAATGATGAACTTTTTCATAGTATACTTGTATAGTATCATTGCCCTGAACTAAAAGAGATAGATCAGTATATAACGAAGTTTCGTCCCTGTGATCTGAAAAGCTATTAATTAACGTGGTTCTTATGCCCTGCCAATCACTAGGAATTCCATTAGTTGCTAAAGTACGTGCAGCAGTACCAGTCATCTTATTCAAAATTCCATTAATCAGAGCCAAATTTGAGATTCTACTTCCTGGCTCCGTACTGACATAAGTGAGCACTAACTCGTCGCATAAATTCAAAAATCTGGTCAATACATTAGGGTTACCATTAAATTCTGGATATAATCTAAGCGATTTATAAATCCTATCAGTTAAGTCTGACGAAGCCATCTGACTCGTCTGACTCAAAGGTACTGATGAACTCTAACTTTGTTCAGTCATAGTTTCTAAATCTAAGTCGTTTAAGAGTTAAAGGTTACGATTGGCGTCACTTCGGTTTATCCGAAGTTGAACTCGCCTACTAGGACTAAGGTCCCTAAATTACTACGTGGGTGAAAAATCTTGAAAAATTATAGTACACTGCGTAAAAAAATGTAGCATCCAATTAACAAGAATATATGTAATTCACCTACATTTGTACTATTGCTGGAGAGCGTCGATCCATCGATTTTTGGAAGTCTCGATGTCTGCAGCAGCAGCTTTCCCAACTGGCCTCCGAAGGTTCTTCGTCAGGACGGTCGACGCGGCGATGCCCGATTTTTGGGTGATTCACACAACGACAACACTTTCAAAGTCCTTGACGACTTCCAACTGCGCCAGATACGTGTGTGGGGCGTGTCGGGAAACTTTTAGAATAAAGTCCGTTTCATATAATAAAAAGGTTTAATTACTTTTCACAAAAGTTCTTAAAAATTATCAAATTTAAAAGTAAAATAATAAAAGTAGGTAAAACTAAACGCGATGAGCGCGAGTGTCTGTTCCCACCGATGTTAGGTTGGAAAAATCCCAGGGACTCGTCGTTACCGTGGGAAGCGCTACTCGTGGAATTTGATGCTTCGCGCTTGTTTGCAAGTGTGCTGAGCTAGCATCTTGGCATCGTAACAAACTCAAAAATATTACATCTTTCAAGTAAAGCCCCTGACTCCTGTGCGGAATCAGTGTCCTACGCTATACATTAATACACATTTCAATTTTTATGTAATAAATTACAAACAAAACGTAACATTAAGGTGTGTCCAAACATTGAGCAGCAAGAGCGCAGCAGCAACACGCGGCATTTCTAGGACACATTTCTGCCGCGCTCTAATTAGGACAAAGCCGACTAATGTTTGCGCGGCAGTCGTCTAAGCACAGGGCGGCGGGCCGCGCGTGGGAGCCGCACTCGATTGCCGCTCGATGTTTGGACACACCTTTAGAAGGTATAGAGAATAACTGAAAGAGAACCGAAACGTGTATGTGTGTGTAAGTTTGAGTGTATGTGCGTAATTGGGTGAGTGTGCGTGAGTGTGTGTCTCAACGCATGTGCGTTAACATGAGTAGTAGTAGACAATAAATGATTTATTTATTTATTATTTATCATTGTATGTAGATATTTGTATATATTTAGGCAGTTGTATTTGTTTTTTAAAACATTGGCCCACACTAGGAATTCCTCCTGTATCTTGGGTGCGTTTTTATAAACACTCAGACATGTAACAATTATGAGTCGGCCATACAAACATTTTTTTTTTTTGGTGAATAAACCCGCGACACGTAACACAGCCGCCACTTTATTTACTATATTTTAAATAAAAACACACTAAATGAACCTGTCTATATTCTCTGAGATTTTGAGTAGAAAAACACGCCGGTACATAATATACATTATCGGTGCTCAGAACGTAATCAACATATCTTAATTCAGAGCAGATGTCTGTTTTTACTGCATTTTCAGAACAAACTCCGACACGTATGCTTCCTTTTGCATCGCACAGGATTGGCAGAGCTCCAGGCAGCATCAAGCTACTCCAAAGCAAAAGTGCATCAAAAATGCTTCGAGGAAAATACTATTTTTGTGCAGTTAAAGTGATGGATTTTTATTGCAATAAAATAGTTTTCACGGATACTTTGGATGTTTAATTTGTTCGCAATTTCTATCGTTTTGTGAATTTTGTGCCATCTTGAATAGTGAACTAAAACCAGGAAATATATGAGAACAAACTACTCGTAGGTTATTCAAAATGACAATATCATGATGATGCAGATAAAACCGGAAATAATTACGGCCGGTTACCGTGCAAACTAAATACCCTTCAAATATTACCTCAAAATGGTAATTTGAATGCCCCAATTGCTTTAAAATTTTGGGAATTATTACGGAGTTTCTCGGTAATCTTTTGATCGCTTTTATCCGCTATCCAATTTGTTTTAATCATGTTTTATTCCTAGAACATTGACGGCCATCTTTACAATTAATAATTTAAAATGAATTCAATTTATAATTGTAAAATTTAACAAATCAAAGTTTGTAAATTCGGTTTTTAAGGTCTTCCTGTATTATTATGTAGTATTAGTTTGTTACTATAATATATGTATGTATTTCATAATATATTGCAGACCTTAAACCCGAATGAAAAAAAAATTAGTAAAGTTCTATGGATTGGTATTTAATAAAACTACAACCACGATATAAATTGTATATTTATTACTACATAATGAACAGGAATTTGACTAATTTCCAAGTAATATAACCAAATCAAAGGTTTTCAATTCTTGTTTCTAAAAAATTATGATACTTAAAAATATTTACATCATGGAAATGTTCGCACATGCCTGTACCTTTACGATCGATTATGTCTAATTATCATTCGATTATCGATTATGTCTAAAATTCGATGAAAGCAGCTCTGCGCAAGCATCACATTGTCTACTGTTTTTAACAGCAGTGGGCTTAGTTTGAGTTTGAAATTAACTGAAACTTTTGTCGTTTTCTAAAACTATCGCTTTGTTTCTTTCACATGCGCCAAATTTGAAGATAAGTCTCTTTGAGACTAATGGCCAAGGTATCGAATTTGTGATCGAGAAGTCACGAGTTCTAACCTCAGCCATTATACTATTGTATGCAGCCGTGAACCCACTCCAGATAAAAGCATATTTAGCTTAGTTGGAGGGGTTATTACGATTCTAGTAATGTGAATTCGGGTAGAATTCACATTGCTAGTAATCTTTTTTGTAAAAACCGATAGTTTTAGAAAACAATAACATACTGCAAAGCCATACTAAGCCGCAAGGATTGCCAGTGTCCAATATTTTTCTCTGGTATGGACGATAGTAGTAATTTGTCAATACACGCTTTAGAATTTTACACTATGAGAGCAACCGAGCGGCGAGATTCCGTACTTTGCAAACTCATACAATTCAATTATTATTCTGGACTACATTGAAATGTAACCCTGATCTTCTGAGGAAGGTTTGTTAGATAGCAGATTATCAAAGAACGAAGAGAAGTCAGAAACAGTTTCTCTACTGTCGGCAGCGGCTTCCTTGATGCTTCCAGAATACGTCTCCTTGTGTTTGTATCCCACGGGCATGTGGGTAACCTCATGCGAGTACTTGTTTTGTTTATGGCAGTTTCTGTCTCTCCATTTAGTTAAGTCAGGACCCCCGATGTGGGAGCACGGAACTGGCATGTTTCTGAAAGAAATAATGTTCTAAATTAAGGCTAACGTGGTTGCTTATTGCGTGATACATGTGAAAGTCATCAGAGATTGCTTATTTTTATTACTGATGAGCGCTCTCTTGATTTCGATCATGCCTGATACAGCTATAGATTAACGAACGAGCCAAGAAGATGAAATCTATACATCTATTCTACACATATACGTAAAATTGACTCTCTATTAATTTAAAAGTAACTAAGTTTTTTCATCTGCTCAATAGTTATTTGTACGACACTGAAACTAAATTTATGAATGTTTTGTCCTCCTGTTTATCCAGGCCGATCCATACCGATTAATAAGACTTTTGCTGGAAGAGAACAGAATTTAGTCTTATAACCTCCTCTAGGTTATAAGACTAAATATTATAGTAAATATATTATATTCCCACGCAATTTAGGTTTACCTGGATAAATATTTGTATTGTACAAGATCTAGTATAGCTGAAACTACCGTATCGTTGTAATTCGGACAAAGGAGGTCTAGCTCTTAGCTATCTAAATCACTCTAGAAACAATCCTCCGGTGGCCTATTAAACCGTACTTCAATCCGTTTAGACTTGGAGTAAAATTTACCAACTGAAATGTAAGGTGGGAAGGAAGTATACACTATATACACTTACTATACTTTCTTTTTCTCGCGGGGTAAATCCTAATGGATGTCTGACAGACTCGTACAGACTAAAATCAACCCGGTGTTCCTTCGTTTGCTTGTGTCCAGAGCTACGGGTATGAAAGTGGCCTCCGCTTGTCCTAAACTTATGTTGGTATGCCAGCAGTAAGTCTTATTCCGAAAGTAGGGAACGCGTCACAGCAAGGGTGCTGTGATACGTACCCTACTTTCGCAACCTTATACGTATAGGGATACGTCTAAGGTTGCGGACATGAAGTCAGCGGGAGCGGGGCGGCGCGGCTCTGGCGGTGGCATGGACAGCGGCGTGTTTCAATACAGACATACATTTATAATTATGGAACTGGCCTCGAAGGCCGCGGCGGCGGGCAGCAGGGGGCAAGTGGCATATGGGCAGTGAGGACCAAACTAGTGGTTCCTGTGTGTCCGTACTTCCGTAGTATTCTTCGCACTACGCCGCTTTAGCGCCGAGTATTTTGCCTGCTGGCTTCGAGACCGGGTACAGCGTGCGGCGCTCCCCGCACTGCTTCTGCTGCTGCGCCGCTCCCACTGACTCCGTGACCGAGGCCTAGAGTAAGAAAGTAAACATACCCTGGTCTTACGCTCATGAAGGCCTGAGGTTGGAGGTATTTGATTCCTTCAGCGTTGTCGCACGCGAACCGAGCCATGTTGGTTTTTCTGATTTCATGCAATTGACCTGCGGAAAAATACGCTTCTGTAACAATTTGTTCTAACGTTTCAATTAAACGAAGATATGTAAAATGTTAAGCAGTTGAGTAATCAGTTTTATGAAAACACAGAAATAGTTTGTTACTTTGGCTTACTGCGCATATTGGTTCAAACTCTCGATTTTCAAAATGCTTCTTGGTCTTGCGGTGTTATAGAAATTGAGCGATGCATTCTATAAAGTTTACTTCATTTCAGATTCAAAATTAAGCTAAACATAGAACATTGTTATCATAGTAATACAAGTTGTTTTAATACTTAAAGCTGTAAAAAAGGTGTTGTGAAAACTACGATTGCGTGTACAGTACAGCATTGTTATTTGTGAGTCGTTAGAATATTTATATTCAATTACTAAGCTTGTGTGAGTGGACACTGATACACACAAAAATAGAAAATGATATTTAGACGACTAAAAAAATATTACTATCTTTCTAATCAGGTAACTAATAAAATATGGTGAAATACATGGTTTCAGAGTGAGTACAGAGGTATTATACCTGGATCCACACGCAAAAATGAATGCTGATAAAATCAAAATTAAACATGTCTTGTCAAAGGTTTAGGCAAGTTTGGTGGGAGAAAACCCAAAGTTCAATCAGGCTTGCTTTTATAACATGAATTTTATGATTACAGTATTATGTGTTATTTTTATGTTAAATAAATAATTGAGTCAACTCGGCACTATACCTACTTGTGTTTGACAATTTACAGCTTTGTGTGGATTTTCCGAGAAATGGGTGTAAATCTAACAAACTTTTCAATGAGGACAAAATAAAACAGTAGAATATCCTCAGGTACAATGAACATCGCCCATTGTACACTAATTTATTTATATATATTTAAATATTGTAAGGTGTACAATAATGTAATAATAAGTAAATAAATGATCACTTACCCAAAGTGAAGCTATGGAACTGATCGCCTCTCTCAAACCAGAACCTGTCGGAGTATCTGAAGATCTGTAGCTGTTTGGTCATGATACAGAATAGAGTGGGGCCTACGTGGATGCCTTGGATATCATTTTCACTCATGATACCCGCCAAAAGGTCTACATCATCCACTTTCTCGTACAATTTCCTTAGGGCTTCTACTTTCTAAAAACAAAGTTAATTTTTGTCAGATTAATTTTTGAAGGCGGCTGAATGACCAGGGTGACGGTGTGTCGTGTTCCACGCGCACCTCAAAGAACAGCCAGCACCAATGAAGCGGACTAATAGGGCTAATGCTTGTCGGGGTTGCGGAAATGCTTCAACGAGTAGCACAACCTCAGAACGCAAGGGCAACTGAAGGAAAAGAGTGCCTTTTTAGACAGTAGAAGTCTGACATTCCGTACCGCTTCACCCAAAGTGAGAGGAGTCATTTGATGTTTTTCCCCTTAAGGACCTATACTACCTCAGCGCTTCTCACTCTTTATCTCGCTCGCACACTACTGGCCCCGGTCACGCGAGCAAATGAGACAGGATGGCAGGGAAAAGACTCCAAGACACCAATAATTTAGTTTATTTCTTTTTACGGTGAAAATAATGGTAATTTAAAAAAGTAAATAAGACAAGACCTGCTTTTTAGTTAGTTCAATTAATATTCAAAGTTTCAGTATCTAATTTAAAGTTGTTTTTGAATACCAGCGGTTTATTGTTCGGTTTGGAGGTAAATTTGGATTTCTTTTCTATCAAGAAAATTTTATGGAATCGTGTTTTCGTCAAACATAGTACCTAACATTAAGAAACTTTACCATATATTTATTTCAAAATTATTGCTGCAGTATTTTCGACATAACCGAGGATCATGCTAAGCCATTTGAGGTAGTATAGGCCCTTAGGTAGCGAGGCGTATACTGAGACATACAAAGTACAGCTGACGTTACACAAATTCTACACCCCTGTATCAAAGTTCTCCACGCTACTGTAACATATACAACAGTCCGAGAACAATCGGACCGATCAGGTACAAAACCCTTTGTGAGTTTCGCGGGGCTTAACACTCTGTTCCGCTTACCTCTATATAACTATTAGTAAAAGTATGTCTTACTTACACGTAGATGTATAAAGATGAATTAGATTTAAGGTATGATGGGACTGTCATACGCAGAGCTATTTAAAAGACCCTAATAAAATTAATTAAAAAAAAATAAAGATTTTGTGGCATGGCACTTAATCTACTCACGTACTTTCAGTTACTATACTTACGCCTCCTGTAAATAAAAGTTCAGTAATATGACATTTATTACCACTGATATTTAGCCATAACTCATTAATTTAATTTACATATACGCATTACTTCATATTTGTTAGTTACTTATTCAAAATATTAATGGGTCAGTGGCGACATTACTTATAAATTGCCATGAACCTTAAAAGGAAGAAAAAGGAAATGTAAAAAATGAAATCATTTGCAATTTATTTATGTGTGTGTTCTTTGCATATTTGGCATTTGAATGATTTGCGTCATCTGTGATTTTAGATTAAAAAGTAAACGTAAGTAAGTCGTTTATGTCACGTGTCTCTCACAGAATTTGTTGCGAAGTAATATCAAAACAATTTCCTCAAAAGCTACGTGTAATGTGACATAAACAGTCTCCAAACGTTATCCCAAGACTGAGGCAGCTTTAGTTAATGTTTAGTCTTAGTAATAAGATATTACTGCAGACTTGATAAGCAACTAGATATAAGGGAATGCAATTTAATTAAAGAGGAAGCTTAAGACGAGCTTGGCGAAGACTAAGTAACAAGACTGTAATCTGAAAGACTTGGTAGGTACTAGAAAAACTTAATCGTCCAACTATAGTCGTTTCTTTTTAAGAACTGTCATCACGACACCTTATAATATACAGCGTTACTCTGAAAGCATTAGCTATTTCAACAGAACCTCTTCAGATTGGAATGTATTCATTGACAATTAAATTATTCGTTTTTATTTATTAACAGACAATGAGATAATGAGAGTCTTCTTTATCCTACAAAACAGCCGAATTTTTGAATAACAAGCGCGACATTACCTAAGACAACTGTATGTGTGATTTTGCTGCTTATTAATATTTAATACATATTAGATTTGATGTATAAAGTAATTCACTTTACTTTTGTAGCAATATTTCACTTAGGAAATTGTTACGAAACGAAACGAAAGAATTCCAGAATAATATTGTTGACCCTTTCCGTCATTAAAACAGCCTCATACTATACACTGATATCACATATTATGTATCTATTTTACATGTTAATATTATAGTAGACTGAGCTTAGCACAGAGTATAATATACTTAGCGTTACTAATATGGCTATATTTCAATCACTTAAACATGGCTAAAGCCAAATTCAAATTCAAATGAAATTTGGAACGCATATAGTATATAGATAGATAGATAGATATACTCTTTATTGTACACCATAACAGAATGAAATAAGGACTTAAAAACTACAAAGGGTGTTACAATGGGCGGTCTTATCGCTAAAAGCGATCTTTTACAGACAACCTTATAATCTTATAATATAATCTGGAATAAAACATTACTTTTAACCACGAAGAATTTTTGTTTTAATAATTTCACCAAATATTTGTAATAGTACTAATTAACCAACCATAAATTGGCTAATACAAACTTATGTATCTGTCAATAATGAAATGTAGTGTGCATTGAGTTGCCAAGTGTGTTCGCCTATCTGCGGTTTACGACTGGTTGAACAGTTGTTTGGTTTAGTGGAGCAAATTAGTCAGTACAATGATTTGGTTTTAGATACTCTGATTGAAGATTTAGCTGTGTTTTAGCTAGCACAAATTAGTATGTCCATAGCAGGTATATTACTTTAAAAATAATTGATTACTTATTTTTCATTGGAAAGAAACACTATTTTGATGTATTAATAAATGCATTAAAAAAATGGACCATCTGGCGCGTGTCTAAAAAGGCAGGGGTATGAAAAGGAGTGAATGAATTAGCCATAGCCCAATATACTTCTTTAAATATATATAGTCGATCTTTCCGATTTCGCAAACGGCGACCCTTAGACTACTTCCTTGCGTGTCGCCGTATGTGACTGGCCACACCGAATTTGGTTTTAAATACACGGTTACAAACATTGCAATAGAGCTGGCCGGCAGTGTTTTAGGTGTAACTGTATAATACAAATTTAGAATGGCTGGAAAATTTTAATAAAATGTGATAATTGAATATTTAAAAAAAGGTTTAAATATTTTGCTCTATCAAAATAATTACTTTTAGGCAATAATTGTTCTTACCTCTATTTCCATAACATCGATAAAATCTCGGAACTTCTTAGCTGGTTTCAATCCGCACAAGTGCCTGTAGTCATTGTAGCCACGAATACCCAAATCTCTGCCTCTTTGTATATCCAAAGCTGGTAAATCATGAGCCCTTTGGAGTTTCTTTCCATAGTAGTTTTCAGAAATCTATAAATTAGAAATTAAGAGAATTCAGAATTTTAATCCTGACTAATAGAAAAATTACACTGAGGTACGATAGACCTGACATAGAAATGACTTTTAAGTAGACCAAAAAACAAAACAATCCATTGATTTGGTTGATGTGGCAACTATGTATTTCAATACTGGTCCGTATTTGTTAGGTAGCAGGATCCGCGACAATGACTTCCAAATATTAAATCCAAAGTAAAACCTTCAATTTTCAAACTAAGCTTTAATATTTTTGTATTTTTTTTTTAATATTTGAATACTCATAAAGTGGTATGCTTGCACTTGATGTTTGAAGAACACTGACCCCTAAGATCCAGGGACATATTACCTAGTTTAGGAGTCAGGTTCTCCTCTACTGACACATGTTTTTTTTTTAATTGTATACTTATGCATACATTTTATTTAAACATGTGTTGCTGTGTAACCTTTTTTGAGTAATAAAGATTATTATTATTATATTATAAGCTGAAGCATGTGAAGGGTGGAAGGGAAAATTAAAAATAAAGTGAAAATTGTTTTTTTTTAAGAACAATTGTACATAACTTATATCTTTGAAATCCTGGACAAGCCTATGTTGTACATGCATGGAGTTGGCTGAACCTATAGTAGGTAAAGTCAGGTTATGTAAAGATTAAGTTAGCAGGACTCGCTCAATTAAATTCATCAGATCATGGGTTTTCCCAGCTATTTATTATGCTGAGTAATGACCTTTTATCTCAACAGGCGGTATAAATAATACCCTAAATTTTGTTTATTGTTTCACTATGATATGCATCATGTTCGCCACAAATAAAGCCATTTAATTCAAGAGTGAATAGATTACTTCTAGGTAAGCGTGCTCCATCTTCGACCACATCATCACTTACCATCAGGTGAGATGGTGGTCAAACGCGATTATATTATAAATAAATAAAATAAAATCATACTAGATAAATAAAAAAGATTAAATAAAATATTTATGTAACATACGTCGGGATCCTGAATATCGTCAAGTTTTGCAGCGTACTGATGGAATATTCCTCGGTTCAGTTCTTCCAAAATTTTCCCTTTTTCAAGCAGACCAGATCGAAATAGAGTTTCACTGTAGGAATACTCATCTTTGTAATGATAGCTTTCGGTGTATGTCCTGAAATTGGAACGTTTTATTTTATAAAATGTCTTAACTACATCATTGCTACTATGTAGTTTGTAAACTAGTTGTTCATGCGACTTCATTCGCGTAGGAGGTTTTTCTCGCGTAAACCTTACGGGACTGGGCCCCTAAGAATTGCGGGATATAAAGTCCTATTTGATTCAACTAATTCTATTTATAAAAATAAATCTCCTATACATATAGGTAAAATTGAAGTGTCTGTCTTTGATTTTAAAATACATGTATTTTCTCGAATGCTTATAGGTAGACTATTCACATGATGCTAAAACACAAATAATTTTTTAAATATCTTTTTCTGTCTTTCGTAGCCCGGCAAATGTCCGGGCTTATCTCTAAAGGCCCTAGCTATTGTATCTTTCGGGCACGCCGCAATTGCGGCGGTAAGACCCCTCTTTGAGGAGTGGCTAGATCGGCGTCACGGCGTCCTGACCTACCGCATGACGCAGGTCCTCACCGGACACGGAAGTTTCGGGAGGTACCTGTGTCTGATGGGAAAGGAGGAAACGCCTGGGTGTCACCACTGCGAGGTTCGCCCTGAGGACACCGTAGAGCACACGGTGCAAGACTGCCCCGCCTGGGCAGAGCACCGACGTGTCCTCACGGCGGCGATAGGCGGAGACCTCTCGCGCCCGGCCTTGGTCGAGGCCATGCTGCGGGGCGAGAGGGAGTGGGAAGCGGTCGCCTCCTTCTGCGAAGCAGTCATGCTTTCGAAGGAGGAGGCGGGCCGCGTGAGGGAGAGGATGGCGTCCTCCCTCCAGCCTAGCCGCAGTGGTAGACGCCCACGGCGTCGGACGTCGGCCGACGATCTCCGGCCACCGTAGGCGCGGGCATGCGGACAGCGAGTAAAGGGCAACTCGCTGTCCGACCATGGACCATGCCCGGGTCGACGGCGCGTCGTGTTCCACGCGCGCCTCAAAGAGCGTCAGCAAGATGACGAGGCCCCCTCTGCAGAGGGCCGAAGCCCGCCGGGGTCGTGGGACTCATCCCGTTACCGTGGCCCCGGTATGTAAAGGGTTATTGAAGGAACACCGTTGATTTTAGTCAGTAAAAGTCTGACAGTCCCTCCCACCCTGCCCGGAGTGGGAGGACTTATTTGGTAATTTTACCACGTTAAAAAAAAAAAAAAAAAGTTATTGTATCTTTAGAATATCATGTACATAGAATACAAGCATATATAGAATTAGTTGTATCCAAAGGTAAAAATACATAATATCATAATAAAAGTTTTTAAGCTAACATGGTCACTAACATTATCGGGGGGATATTTACCATGAGTAGTTATTGTTTCGTGTGTCCGATATTTCGGCACTGTTGCACGTGACAAGATCACGGATGAACTGAAGTAATTGTAGGTGGACGTTTTTGAGCACACGAATCGGTCCACCCTCTTTCTCGTTCGTTTTTTGTGATCGCCACCTATACCACTGTCACATGTATCACTCAAACCTTGATTTTATTCCCGACACACAAAACTCATGGCGCTTGGAACAGTGCCGAAATATCGGAAACTCGAAACAATAAATATACATGTTAAATATCCCGTTTTAAGTTCTAATGATATCATAACACAACAATAAAATATTGAGCTTACTTGATTCTGCCATCCAGAAAAGTGTGGAAGTATCTGACAGCAATATCATACTCCGCATACACAAGTGGCACCGCTTCTGCGTCATACGTACTCACATGCTCTACATTCTCTGATAGCAAACCATAGTTGACCATGTTTCTATAACCTGTAATAAAAAAATCAAAATTATCGACATCGTTTTAGTAAATTTTGTAGAAAACATATATACTTAAACAATATTTTGTTATATGGCGAATCATTAGATATTTTTTCGAGTACCGAGCTGAGATTCCTGACCACTGCTGCACGATATCCGGAATCAATATCTACTCCAACTACTATCTCGTTGGAGTAGATTCAAGTAAGATATTTATTTTACTTTATTGTTTAATCTTGATTCTGTATAATTAATAATCCGTCCTTATTAAATTGTCTATAATATATGTTAATTTCGTTGTTAAATATTTACTACTTGTTAATCATTTATTTTTTATAATTTTCCTTATTATTATTTTTGTTATTTTTATATTACTATTAAGTACTTAAACCTACAGCTTGTATGTGTCGTATGTAATAACTGTAAGTGCAAGTATAAATAAATATTTTAAAACTCTAGAAATAAAGAGAAAGAATGAAAGAAAATCTTAGACCCGGAACAAATCGTAACGGAGTCTATATTTATAGGCTTAGGCTCAATTTACACCGCCGCGCGCCGCGGAATGGAATGGAAGCAACTTTTTGCAACGAAGTTGTACATAGCATAATGAACTTTGTCAATCGTATAACATAGGTACAAACTAAATAGGAGCCATTGATCCATTGTTGTTACTGGTATGAATAGCTGTAATAGTTTTAAGTATATCTGTCTCCCATGTCTCTATTTATTAATTATTAACCTATCATGTAGAAATAGTATTATTTTATGTGCATTATATACACATTAAATAAATATATACCGACTATCCCGTAACATTTATTTGAAAAGTCTAACTATAAAGTTTCTTGTCTATTAAAAAAAAAGTTAGGCAAATATGTGTCTCAATTAAATTTATGTAATCATCATCACTGTAAGTTCAACAACAACACCATTTGGTAGAAGTTTCCTTTCCTTGTGTTTTGCTTGTTTTCTATAGTTAACTTTCAGTTTTGATGACAGGATGTAATTAACAAATGCTGAAGTCGAGAAATTCAATTCATTAAAAGTTTTGTCGAGACAGTATTCAGGAAGTAAGAGTAAACTTTATCAGTCTTGAGACTTACCCAATAAAGCTGGTAACAATTCATACATGAAAATGTTGGAAGCTGTAGCGATGTTGATCTGCCTGGCTACCTTGAAAAGACGGTCATCTTTCCAACATGGATTGATCTCATGAAGAGCTCTAGCCAATCTATTATGTTCTCTCATGAAGAATATTGTAAAGGCAGTAGTTCTAAGGTCATAGTTTCCTACTTCTGGGAATCCTGTATAAGCAAATGTAATTTTCAAATTATTCACTGGTTATCTGATAATCAGTAAAGAAACAATTGCAAAAATAAGACGGCAATCACCGTCTTCGTAAAAAAGACTACGACATACAGAACAAGCAACTTTTCAAACAGTTTTGATCTGATGCAGTTGGAGACGGAAAATATTTTTCAGTAAAAGACCTTATGCTGTATAATTAGAATTAATGAAAAGTGATTGATTTGGAACTTTTTACGGTCGAATTCAGTGAACCATTGATCATCGTCTGTAAAGATAGCTACGCAACTTTGATATGTAAATATGAAACGAACATATAATAATAATTTTTACTAGTGTCGTTTCTAGCATTCTAGTTGTATATTAAATGAAAGTGAAAATTACAGCTACAACTAACGCCACTCACCAAATTGATAACAAACAGGTTCAGTATCATTGTTTTGTATACAAACGTTTTCAGATACATTTGGTGTTAGCTTTGACACCATATCCATCACCATACCGACCATAGAGTTAGCCAATACATTTGCGATCATATCTACCAGCGCATCAGCAGTCATATTAGTCAATTTGTTCTTATCAATACTCCTATTCATACTCCTTGTAAAGTTCGACATTATTTTAGGCATCACATCATATATAATTTCGTTATAATTATCGGGCATAATTTCAGGCATCATATTCGGCATGTTAGGAGCCATATTTCCCAACATGTCAGATGACATATTAGCCAATAAATTGGTCGTTATATTTGCTACTGTGTAATTCTTATTAATCATTGACATTGTTAGTTTAATCATCATGTCGTCTTTTATATTCGATATTATATTGTTTTTCATATCTTCCAACATTTCAGAAGATAAATATGTTATATTAGATGTTATGTTTGCTGGAACATAACGGTTTTCTCGCTTCTCGAGTATCAAAAGGCCGTTTTCATATTTTCTTACTTTAGCTAGTCCTTGATAATCCACTCCATAAATCGTTGAGAGGTCAATCACCGGAGTTTGGTAGTTTATCTAGAAAATTATACAGTTTAGTCATTATTTTGGTTATGGTATTTATTAATTTTTGTTTTACGTGATAAATACAAATTAACGTACAAGTAAATGACTATATCGCTTCACTGGTTGCAGCTCTTGTTGTAGGTTAGGGAATATTAAGGGTTAAAATAGCCACTCAGACAGCGACAGCACCCCACGCCCCCCTCTTGCGAAGGGAGTGAACGATCATCGAGGGCTGATGGTAGGTCTACCATCGCCCGCCTCACGCTCAGGGCACCGCGCCACGTCTCATCAACGTGACTTGTGAGGACTCACATAGTGTGAAAGTCTCGCGAAGAGCTTACTATAGAAATGATCCTATGAAGTAAGGTCTTAACTCGAAACATGAAACTGGCGAGCGTCATTCACGCGCGGAGAATCTTAACACCACGATTCAGAAAAACGCGTCATCAGCACAGCGCCATCTAGTTGAAACTTTTTAGAATTAAAAAATGTAGGTATTGATCATTAGTCCATGATTCATTTTGACATTATATAATTCATAAATAGAACAGCAGGCAGGAATTTAAGAAAAATCAATTAATCACAAAACAAATTTGAGAGCATTGTTTTAGACAATAATTATGTAGGTAGAAATGTATTCAATTTTCTTTCATAAACCCAATGAACTTTTCTTATTGATAAATAAGTCAATATACGTAACTAAGTTGATTTATAAACGATTTCGAATTAACATATTACGTGTTGACCTACATTTCAATAAATATAGTGTAACATCAGTAGCGACATCTAGTGAGTCACTTTAAAACGTCTAGTTTATATAGATCCCGTTAGGTACGTCATGGCAGCCATGACAGCTGTGCGCTTGCGCATACGTCATATTGATATGGAATGGAGATAATGAAATGTGAACATTTGCGTATTAGTAGTTAGTTTATTTAAAGTTAATGATCACGTGAAATTTTCTTGTGGATACGGACTATTTTATATTATTCCTTTTTCATCTTATTCACCGTTTACTGCTGCTGTTATGATATTTGATATTAATCTGAACTGGCTAATATAAAGATTATGCAATAAATATAGGTGAATATTGTTACACTAATGGAATATTACAAAGACTCCTAAGAGAATGCTAACAATACAAAAGTGACAGCTGCCGAGAATGATGTATGAAAGAATTCTATTATTGTACGGGGCTCATACAAAAATAACATCACACGCAGTTTTATGGGTTAAAGTGTGACTATGGGGTGGGAGGGAGTCCCAAACTTCGTGGTGTCACATTTTAAACTAAATACAATATTATACCAATATAATAAGTCCTAAAAATAGAAATTAAAACAACTTTATAACGAATGAATACAATATTTGGATATTAAGTTAAGAAGCATAAGTAAATGGTACTACATATATTCAAAACTGCTATTTAAATTTAATCATTTCTAGGTATTCAATAAAAAAATATGTATCGTCTCAATACGGTGATTGGATTATGGAAAATGTGACCAAAAAGAAAGGGGGGGGGGGGTGTCGGAGGACGTCCTTGTAACAGTTGGTAAACATATTATCATAAAATTCATGTGACGTAAGTACTTAATTTATCTATGGCCTCTAAGTTTAATCTAAAATAATACCATTTGTACTTTTGTAATTTAGTTAAATAGGTATTTATTGTGTAGATTGTGACGGTTCACGTATTTTTTTGCCGTTTTAAGTTTATCTAGATGAGACTAGTGTTTCTTAATTGTCTGCTCTGAGATAAAAAACCGAAACAAACTTAGAGTTCAATTCTCTGTTCTTACAATTCTTACTGTTCGAACCATAAGAGAAGCCTACATGGTTTATTTCTGTGGTTTTCTTTTGAGGAAAGGGGCAAATATATTGGGAGGACCAATAGTTATGAATAAACCCATAAACGTTTCACCGATACCTATCAGCTTTACTCGCGGCAGTTGAATTAAAAAAATCAATTTCTATAATACTGTCTTTATTTCCTATAATGAGCTCAATAAAAATATGACGGCTGACAAAAGAATAGAAGACAAAGAAAACGGAAATGTTGACTAAGAAAACATCATTAGATACTTTGAGTATAAACATTTTGTCCTATAGTTATTATTTTGCTCTTATTTAGGATAACAAAGAACTCAACTGATGTCAGAACGAATAGGTTCAAATAAATAAAGTTATAAGAACATCGTAAGAATTGGTAATTACGATAAAGCGATTAACACTTAATTTATATACCATTAGATATAGATATGTACATTTAATCAAACTTGCTTGTTTGTTTATTTTTTGGAAGAGCCTGCTCGTTTGCACGTATTGGTAACGACGATAGAGGAGTTCTACGATCGAGCTACTCTTGATTTTAAGGTTGAAGGGCATATGTGGTAGGAGTCTTTCCTACCACATAATTATGACTACAGAAACTTGCAGTAAAATAAAGTTATGTGAAGGTCCATTAAATATCTTTTTCGCACCATTTGACAAACAGTTTTTATTCGATTTTCATAGATTGTTCCAAACATAATCATTATAGTAGGTAAGTCTTTAATGTTTGTACCACGCAACTATTAGGATTCAGCCCTATTCCCAAGAAGGATAAAGTCACAATTCAAATCACTTAATATTGAAACGTTCGCATTAAAACAGATTCAAAGTGAGATCATTTTCACACGTATTACAGAATTCATGGAACTTCTACATAACTCTGGGAGTCGTACACATGAGGAGGGAATCAACCTATGTATTTCCAGTATCTACTGATTTCTCACTGTAAGGGAAATCTTTTCAAGGAGAGGTCAAATTATACTGGTTGTCCGAATCTTGGTGTGTCATGGTGTGTGCGAAAACTTGGAGTAAGTACTAACCTGTTCGGGAAGTATTATTTCAGGAGTACAACCCGAGTCTTGGAAAGTTTCCGCCCGAGAGAAGTTAAGACAGCGTATATCAGTCACTTTGAGATACGGGTCGTCTTCGGGCACACGTATAGAGATACACTTAGGGTCTTTATCACCTATCTTCGAACAGCAATATTGCCTGCGTTTGAGGTAGTCGACTGGAAGAAAACTTGATGATTGATATTGGTCTGAAGACGTTAGATGATATATGTTGGAAGATATAATAGATACCTACGTGTATTTTTAAGTCTTTGAAGAACTCGATATAGAAATTAGGACTAGCAATTTTTTGTCATGTATGCTTATTATTTAGTAAATTTAAAGCAGATTTTTGTTGACGCATATTACCATAATGTTTAGTCCAATTTAATAGGACTTCGCCACTCCAGTGGCATCAAATGGACTAGAAACTAAACTCCTAGATGGCACAGAAACAGCTCGCTTTAAGGATCAGGAATTCTTATTTTTTAAAGCTATGACGTATTATCATAAAACAATACACGATGTAGTCCACATAAATGAAACAATACAAACTACTTACTCGGTCCATCCATGATGCTGATATCTTGATGTATGAACTCCATCATATGTACAGCAGCCACATTGAATGTGGCCTTATCTTCGACCCGGCCGGTGGAGTGTAGTTCCGTTCTGACCTTCCGGGCCGAGGGGAGCGGCTCACCGTGTCTGTTCATTCGGATATTACGATCTGTAGATGTAGGTATATTGTTTGAATTATGTTGTATCAGAATTTAAAGACCTTTGGCCTGTTTGATATCCTCTGTATTGTGTTTGGTGTCACGAATAGCGTCTATAGAAAGGGAGTAATTTTAATATAATTTTGTATCATAATTAATTATTTATTTCACAAAACTCTATTTATAGGCACTGTGTATTTATTTTATTTTCATATTAAAGCTAATAATACTTTAAACATCAATCTTTTTGAACAGACCAGCCCTTAATTATGTCTGGATGGTAATTGTTGTCTACCAGATTCCACCTTTTGACACATTTAAACAGTGATCGCAACAACAAACCGTTGGATTATTGATTTGATTATTAGCAGTCATTTACATAGGTACTGTAGTATCGATAATTAATTCGTTATACATCTCTAGATAACTGATGTATTTGTTGTAAAATGTTTTTAATCTTGTACTAACTTACTTGCATAGGATTATAGCGTTTAGGATTCGATTGAAATTTTGGCATATTTTTTTAATAGTTTCGCATTAATTGACCTCCATATCACCTGATGGTAAGCGATAATGTGGATAGTTGCAAAACTTCTGAATAATTCGGAATAATTCCGGAGTACTTCGGGGAAAGTTTGTTTAAATGGGAATTATTCAAAATGATAAATTCATTTTGAATCATTCTGATTTAAAGAAACTTTTAATTATTTATTAAGATTTCAACTTTTTTTGCTGAAAAATCGTATTTTGCATCGATCGTCGATCTCTGTGCGCCGGCCGCTGCCGGCGCGCTGGCACCGCGACGCGCGCACCCGACTGCCACCGGCCACGAGTCGTGCGTGCAGGCGATGGCGGTGCGGGGTGCGGTAAGAGGGAGGGGATGCTGCTCCCCGGAGAAGTTTTCACCCGCGCGAGAAAGATTCGTACCCCGCAATCGAATGTTTCCGAATATTTCGCCCGAATAATTCAATGGGAATAAATGTGTTTGCTTGTTGTGTGGTGGGTGAGTTAATTATTGTTCACTGCGAGAGTACGTATGTACGCTACGAGAGTAAAATATAAATGTTTATTTTATTATAAATGGGATTGACTAAGTATATGTTGATATTTTTATAGGTAGATTTATTAGCCTGCGATTAACAAGATTTTTATTCTTTTGTTTTTAGGTAGGTAATATCGGCCAAAGATACGCATACTCACTTAAGAAAATATTTCTGCGGAAGCGCAGCTAGTGACAAACCACATCCCTTCCTGTTTTCGCCCAATTAGAAATAATATGCATTTTGTGAGTACAGGGCGTGTAACATTATATTAATACTTACTATTACGAACACTACTAAAATACGCTTCGTGCATCCTATTGGTCAAAATACATGCATTAGGCGATCGAGTTGTAAGTCGTGCTATGCGATTATAGCCTTAAATGTCAGTTGTGAAATAAAAAAACCAGGCCAAGCATATTTGATTTGCTATTTGAAAAAGGGTTACCTATGTTTTTGGTTAGTTTGTATGTAGCTCTGTACGCATCGCGAGTATTCGCGAGTCGCATAGGTAGGTATTAATCATTACCTACCTACTTAACGCGTATAATAGCCCAGTCAATAAAAGCAAATAAAGGCAAACCTTGCAAGCAAACACGTTTTGATGCGGTTTTCAGAAAAGTATTTGTTCTTACCTACTTAGGAGCAGGTTTTGGTATATTAACAGACTTCAAAGGTCGATTTTCCTGTTTTTTTTTTGACAGTTGAAATATTCCCAAAGTTTCGGAATATTTCAGAATACTTCCGAAGTATTCGACGGGAATGATTCGGAATGTTTCCCGCCAGCATCTATAGTCAAAGATGAAGATAGCTTACCTAGAAGTAACCTATTCACTCTTGACTGAACTCAGACGAACTTTGTAAGTTGAAACATTTATTTAAGAATATGCAGTTTTCCTACAAACGACATAACTTATTTACCTTTAAATGCTTACTTTTATTATAACAGTTATAGTTACGCCCAAAGACAGCCAACATTAACGGTAGATTGTTTGTGTCATAGTTGTCAATTTAAACTATTTAGACGTTTACGAAGATTGAGTGAAATTAAAATGACTCCTTTCTTTATTTTGGTGGTCAAACGCAAGCATATTATCATTAATAAAAAATATTTAATAATTTTTCCATGGCTTCTAGCCCTTTGCGCCATTCGTCCTCTTGAGTGTCAATCGAATTGGTGCCAACAAATACAAATAAGAGAGAGAAAAGTATGGTCTAGAACACTTATTAGAACATTAAGTAATTATGATATTTAAATTTGATATAAGACAAAGTGAAATAATCGTTATTAATATGAAAATAAGTTTTATTGCAAACGGTACTTTTCAACTGACATGAGACAGATGAAGGTCTTTGACGTTCTTATTCCTATTTGAATCTCATAGTGTGCATATATATTCTTAATTCAAATTTCTAATTGAAAAAGGTAAGAATTTGCCTACATTCGAACACTTTTAAATAACTATTTATTGTTTATTTCAATCTAACAACGATTCTTATTATTTACTTTATTGTACATCTTGCAATATTTATATGGATATAAATAATAAAAGTAGGTAGTTTAAAATCAAATGGGCGGTCTTATGTTTGGCCGTATGTTTGGTGCTAAACAAACATTATTTTAGCAACTACAACTAAGTACTTATATTTTGCTGCAAACTATGTACATTGTACATATCTATGTAACATTGTTGGTATATACGTACGTTACGATTTTCGCATGAGCGTACGACAGATGTCGTATGACTATCCAAGAATAGATTGATATTTCTTTATTTTCCTGTAGGAAATACACAGGAGTGTCGTAAAAGCCGGTCGTGTTTACTTCCAGGAAATGTGTATCCGTCTAGCTATTTAAGTGAATGCTTTAATATTTCTGTTGCAAAATTATATTTGCTTGTTATATTTGTGGTTGAAATGGTGTTTAATTTGCTTTGATATGTTTTTTTATCAAGCTGTCGCCGGTGACTTTGTTCGCATGATGTTTCATATAAACTTACAGCGTTTGAATATTGATTCCAAGTCTTCAGCTATTTGCATGCCTAATTGCCTTCAAAATCAATTCAGTCATTTGGATATAAATAAAAGCGTAACAAACATAAAGGCTTATGTATTTATAATATAATTAAGTACGGATTAGAGTGTCTTTAGGACGATCAGTAAAAATAAAAACACATCCAATCTTTGAACGTTGGGCCTATATTTGATGGTAAACATCAAACAAAGATGGTGGAGTCTCTGGAAAGAAAGGATCAATGCAAGAATAATAAGCTTATACCTGTGCTTATACTATGAATATATAAGAGCTCATGAAAAAATTCTCACATTTTTCAATTATGGAAACTATATACCAGTCCGTTCAACTAAGTATTTTGGCATTGCGCGGGTTCCACACTCAAATTCTAAATTGAAAATTTGAATAAAGAATATTTTTTATGTATGAGACTACCAACGTCAAGTGATGCAATTTAGTATCTGCTTTGGGGCCGGATTCTAGTCTAACTGGATGCAGCTGTGAAGCGTCTGCCTATCTGACTTGCATAATCCAGTAGCTGGGTAACACGATAGCCAATAGCGGCCTTTAAACGCTCGCTCTATCGCGCGTTTTTTGGAACGTACAGGATTGCGCGCGAGAAAGCCTGCACGCTCAATCGCGCGCGATTACCTATGTCCGCCATCTTAATCACGCGCGAAAGAATTATAACGTAAAGGCAGCCTAAGGAAACACGATTGCGCGCGGGACTGATGAACGCGGCGCGTGGTCTTTCCCTTTCCCTTCCACATCCTTTATACGCGCGCTCTTTCGCGCGCGATTGTTGTATCACGCGCGATAGAGTGAGCGTGTAAAGGCTGCTATTGGCCAGTCTAGTGACAGATTTTCTTGCTTTCGGTAACAGTCAGTACGACAGCTGGGACTAATGGCTTCACGTGCTTGGAAGTTGGCAGTGTGATACCCCCCTACCTCTGAACAGAGGTATCATCACACCACCATTTTCCAAACTTCGGTCTACTACCGAGAAATTTCTTATAGACCACCAACCAGAGAACCAGAGACCACATGATCAGCAGTCACGCTTGCAACTACTTGACCGGCGAGGCAGTAATGCAATTGACTGATGAAAATTGATTTGACCAATCACATCATGTAACGCGCCATTTACAATTTTATATATTATGAAGTATCTCATCTTATCTTGCCTTTCTATTTCAAGCGAAATTGTGGGTGTGTAAAGACATGTGGGAATCATATGACAGATCATACTAAATGTTATTCTTTCGAAATATTTGCTTTTATTTGTGGACAAAAATATTGCTCTTAAAGAAATTTCACTTAAATGAGAATCATGTTTAAAAATTAAAATATGTTAATATTACCAGTAACATACTTTAGTTTTTAATTATGATTCCAATTTTAAGTGATGATTTGACTTTTTTATGAGAACAAAAGCAACATTTATGGGTATAGTAATATTATAATTATGTTTGAATTATCAAAACAGGTATGTATCTACTCGAAACTCAAAAGAATAGTCTCGGTACTTTTTTATTGGTTTAAGGTTTGCATTTGACCACCATCTCACCTAATGGTAAGCATACTTCATCTTCGACCTCATAATTGTGCTCGAAGATGAAGCACGCTTACCTAGACGTAACCTATTAAAAAACTTCCAGGTTATAGCTATCAGGAAACTTAGATACCGGCTTTGTCAAATCTACCTTTTTTTTTTGTTTTTCCTGGGTGGGAAAATCTTCGAATGACTTCTCCCGCTCTGGGCAAAACAGAAGGGAGTATCAGACTTCTACTGACAAAAAACCCACCCTGTTCCTTGAGCTGCCCTTAAGTTCCTGGGCCGCGGTATCTCATTAGAACATTACCGCAACCCTGGCAGGCAATGGCCTTATGGAGCCCCGTCACTGGTGCTGACAGCTCTTTGAGGCGCGCGTGGAATGACGCGCTGCTACCCGGGCCTGGTCCTTACCGGACGGTGAGCTACCCCTGCTTACCGTCCCTTGTCAAATCTACCTAGCTTGGAGAAAAAGAGCGCAGTCTGGATGTCGTAATCATAGAGATATAAGAATAGAGTGCAGAAGTGCTAAACTAGCCTGTAAGTGGGAACGATAGAAGCGAGGAGAGAGACAGACGCCGACTATTCATCCATCTCTCTCTTGCAGAGCGTTGTGATTGGCCCAACTGAAGATGGTGAAGTGGGAGTTTTCTCACACTCTCCGACTCATTTTTTCAACGTTGTTATCGGCACTGAATTCAAATAATACTTACATGATTTTTTATGAATCATGAATATCCTACAAACCAAAGAATCAGTCAAAATTACAGACAGATGAATAGTCAGCATCTGTCTCTTTCTTCGCCTCTATCGTTATATTTAACCGTTTCTGCACTCTATTCTTATATCTCTATGGTCGTAATGAAGTTAGTTTATATTAATTAAAGTAACGTTTGACTTCGTTTGCACCATTATCACCACCATCATCATCACCTACTTCGCCTTTTCCCAACTATTGGAGAGGACTTCCTGAGCTGAATTGAGTACCAGTGTTTTACATAAGCGACTGTTTATCTGACCTCCGATACCCTTTGGGAAGATCAGTGTCAGATTTTCTGATTTCTGACCACCCATTACAACTGTCGAAGATGTATAACTCACAGCCGGGACTTACCACTTAACGTGTTTTCCAAGGCACGGAGGAGTCTCGATAAGTTGGCAAGCGTTGCTTAACTTTGAAGATCGACCCGTGCAGCTGTTATTGTTTAAAGGTTCAAAAAAAAAAGACCACCGAAAGTCAACAATTGTCGGGCAACATTGCTGAAATGAATGTTTTTGGCGCAACTGGGACGAATACTCATATTCAAATAAATATATACTCTGTTGTCTATTGCCTCTACCGTTATTTTTATTTTATTTTATTCTATGTGTATAGTCATGACCTATTGTTAAATAAATGTATTTACTTCTTTTTAAAAATTAATCTTGCGATATTTAAAATAACTATATATGTATAGAAGTTGTGTTCAATGATGGTTTTCAGCAAATTTTACACCACCTGGTGGCACACAGAGGCAAGAAGTCTTCTTTGGAAATGAAACTTTAACGTAATCATGACATTGACGTCAACTTGACAGATGTCAGAAAACATTAGCATTTTGACAGATGCCTAAACCTGACGCCTCAGAGCTGCCACCTGTTCAAAGTAATTTCAAAAAACCCTCATTATATCCATAAATTTATTTTCGTAGATATAATTTCACTACAAAGAAACGTTTAAGACGATAATAGGTACAATAATAATATGATTTTAATCACACAAAGTAGCACTTACCGTTGGCATAGTCTGGTTTCAAGAGCCTCAGATAAGGTCCCTTAGCAGAGCCCCTCGTGGGGTACTTGTAGTTGTTACATGTGCCATCAATCCGGCTGCCTTCGTGGGGTGTGCACGGCTTTATGTCTATCGAGCATCGTCTAGAAATATAGCAAAATGAATCCATGCATATTACTTCTCAATGGAGGAAACATATTTTCACTAGCTACTGTCCGCAGTTTCACTCGCGTGGGACTAATCGTAATGTCGAACCCAGGTAGGCTCACTTTGTACAATTTCATTATCACCACGACTCACAAAACGGTGTAAGAAGATACTATAAGGAAACCGGTATGTCCTAGGAAAATCCGGAGATATGCGTACCTTTATAGATTTTATAGGTAGGTCTCACAAATAGAGCATGAAAAAAATCTTAGCATTGGATCATTCATTTTGGAGGTTAACCTATACACAAATTTATAAATTGATACCTCTTTATAATATTGCTATAGATGTATCCCGCGGTTCGCCGCTACTGGATAAATACCACAGTGGTAGTAAAATCTGATATATCTCTTTTTCTACAAAGTTTACCGACTTCCCGCTTCAGTTACAAACGTAAAAAAGACAAACTAGGAATTCTAAAGCAAACAAAGAACTTTTCACCAATATTTCAATGAAAAATTATAAATGTTAAGATTTTAAGTGATACAAAATGCTGCAAAGAAAGTTTTTCTTCCCTTAGTGTTTTTGTGCCTTAAATATTAATAAATACTTACATGTTTTATTATAAATTTTATTTGTAGTTCATTGAATGAATAACCAGAATAAAAATAAACGACAAAAATATCTATGTTAGGTTACGTTATGTCCGGTTAGGAGTAAAGAGTAATTTTTGCCCAGTAGCCACCCACTGCTTCGATGAATCAGGGATTAAATAAGAAAGTAAGGAAGGTAAAAATAAACATCTTACTCAGTAGCGTTCTTCAATCTTAACTCCTTCGCTTGTGCTACATCAACTTTCTTTCCGCTATACCTATCAAAAAGTCCAGAGTGCACTCGACACACAGCGGTTAATATTAAAACATTAAATAAATAATACATTTTGTACCGGACGACTTTGCCGTGCCCTTTGATACAGTTTACTAAGCAAAACTAGTCGCTTTTGTAATCCCGAATGTGTTTCGTAAATCGATAGGTTACCGTTTCCCTTCGTGAATTAAATGAAGGATGTAACAAAAACGGCACTTTCCTGTTTCGATACATTTTACGTTATTTCACTGTTAGTAGCACGATGTAAAATGTTAATTTGCGATTTAATATAATGTTGTTATGATTTTATATAATTGTATTATATTTTAAATAGTTTATAGTGTTGTTATTTACTGTAATCATTTATGCACATTTTTCTGTGGGAATTAGTAGCCTAAATTAAAGGAATAAATAAGTAAATACTCATGTCTACTAGGTAAGGTAATGTGTATATTTTATACGCTTTGTACCGTTTACAAATAAAATCGTGTAAAGATTAGATACTATTTTCTTTTGATATTAACTCAGTGATATTTCTCTACTCCCGAAGGCAAACAATCTCAAAACTCTCATTATTATATTACATTATCCATTGCATATGTTTTGTTTCAATTTGAAAACTATGAACATTAAATAAGTGACATACTATTGATATAAAATTGTGTGAAATTCTAAGTATTTTATTAAAGCAATGTGTAGTTGTGTATTACAAATTATATTAATAAAATTTAATTCAGCAATCAAATGATGGACTGAAAATAATATACCTCCGGTAAACTGATTTATGCAATGAAAACTTAGTAGGTAAGTCAGAAGAAATAATACTTGCCAGTAAGTGGCTTGGTGTACATTAATGCATGCACTAATTGACTTGACCCATAACATTGGTAAAAAACTACAAGCATACAAAATTAATTCAAAAACAATCAGTCAATCATAATAACTCGATACTTTCCTGTTTGTGTTTTTATCAAAAAGCTTCAGGGCAAAACATCAACTTCCCTGCAAAACTAAAAACATTATATTGCGGAAAATTAATTTACAAATGAATCAAGTTTTATTTATGTTTGAACGCGGACTCCGCGTTGTATCTCCGAGAAAAAAAAACTTTTAATGAGTTTCTTTTAGAGGGAGTGCAGGTACTGAGTACTAGAGTGTAACAAGAAGACAGCTCGCTTCCACCGAGGCAAACATTCAAGAATCAGGTGACGATAGGGTTGACGCTATGAGTGTTAATTGAGATTGACCTTGATTCTTGCATTGATATGTGCATGCCATCGAGATAGGCAGAAGTTAAAGAATGATGTGAATATATTTCATCAACTTCCTAAAGATCTGTTCATACTAATAGACATAGTCATAGGCCTTTTTGATATATTATAGGATATCTGCACTAAGGTCTCTGAGCTTAAGATAGGTTACAAGAAAACGTACTTAATTATATTTTATGTTATTTTAAAATCATAATTATAATCGCCTGGTGGATTACGATCTATTCCTTCTCGTAGAAGGTCTGTGTCTTAGCTGTGGGAACTTTATAGGCAGATTACGCTACTATTTTTAATTATTTTAATAAAATATTGCTATATTAAGTCTATCAAGCAGTCATATCATTGAGTTTTTAAAGAAAAATTATCAAAGTTAAGATAACAATATGGAAAAAATGTTTATGCAACATACAACGAAATATTAAAAAAAAAACTTATTTAAAAAATCTAAAAAACCCGACTGCTCAACTGAAGTGTAAGAAACAAGCACATTTTTATTTTTAAAAGTGACAAGCAGGCGGGACCCAATTGAACATATTTTTTTAAAATGGGATGGGTCCGCCTGCTTGTCACTTTTAAAAATAAAAATGTACTTGTTTCTTAAAACTTCAGTTGAGCAGTCGGGTTTTTTAGATTTTTTAAATAAGTTTTTTTTTTCAACTTTTTAGTTAATATATTAAGTAACAATTTTTTAGTATTCCCGGTCGTGTCACATTGGTACTCCACCGGATTCAGAAACTGAGTCCTTATTTTTAAACTTTCTCATTGTGTTATTTTGCTAGTATTACACTAATGATAAACATGATATACCTTTTTGAAATCCTTATGTTAAGCCCTTTAATTTGATACCCATATTGTAGTATTTAAAAAAAATTTTTTTTTTTTACCATGTATAATGGCTTCGCACAGCCGCCATGTTTAATTTTTTTAAATGTCACCTATCTAAGAACACTCGGGCTGTTAATACAAATCTAACGATACCTCAATTGTGTGAATCCGTTCAGCGGTTCTGGAAATATGAGGTAATAAAGAATATTACATACATACATACATACACAGAAATCAAAAATACAGAGAAGTGGTAAGGGGGCGTATCGGTGTCCGCGCGACATGGCCACAGGGCTCATGTCACAGGCAAGTGGCCGTCTCCGCGAACTAGCGCGCTTTCGACGGCGATCGTGATAACATATATGAATGCCGAGTTGTTCTGTGGTATCTTGTAAAAACCGAAGCCAAAATCAAAACTATGTGAATCATGGAATCACTTACCATATGTAAGTACAAGTATTTTACAATATTTGTCTTTAAAATCATGAAAAACAATAAATCGTAAAATATTTCTTGGTTTTACTAAGTTATTTTTGTTTTCAAATATCAGAGCGACTGTACTCCTTTTGCTATAAATACATTGCTCCTTAACCACTACCTGAGTTCGTCACTAAGTAACTGGACAAGCAATGTAAACATAACATACGAAACTGTATTACGCGGATTCATCGCGTAGTGAGGCCGCCACTTCTTGCGACGAATTAGTGATGCGCTTGTGCAGATCCACTAACGTAGGCTATCGACAGCAATGTCGATTGACGAATGAAATATTGCTATTATAGTTTAGGGGTTTTTCAATCGATGACATAAAAAAGAGGAGGTTATCAATTCGACGCGTATATTATTATTATTTTTTTATGTATGATCACCGATTACTCGGAGACGGCTGAACCGATTTGAAAAATGCTTTTTTTGTTTGAAAGGGTATACTTTGAAATTGGTCCCATTGTCACCAAGTCAGGATCTGATGATCCCATCATCAGATCCTGACTTGGTGTAATTTTTTGGTAAAATTTTTTTTTTAACATACGGAAACCTCTAAGAAAATATGTTTAACTTTTATTTTACATGAGATGACAGAAATAAAAATACGTTGAAAAGTCAAGTGTACAAAAAAGTAAAAAAAAATAAACAATTTATTTTACGCCCGCAGCATGCGTAAGGAGTTCCGACGTCGCCGTCGCTACAATAGTTTATTTTTCAATCTGTCAACCGTTTTAGCCCGGTTGGAAGATCGATGTAAATAATGTTTTTTTACTTATTTTGATTTTTTTACAGAGTAGTAGAGAAATGCGTAACCAATATTCGTAAAGTAAGTTACTTTAATTTTAGGTTAATAATCGGTGGTGTTTTTCGGTTTAGAATTATCGTATGTTATGCCTTATCCTCATGCTGTTTCTTTATTTTTTATGGTTTTTGTATTTTGCTTCCATTGAGGCTTCGAATGCGTTATAATAATCGGCATGGTTCAGATAATATATTTGTGAATTGAGCTTAAAATAAGTCAATATATTCATGCTATTTATTTGTTATGCATGGATGTGTGTTTGTTTTCATATATTTAACAATTTCTCTACTAACTAGGATTTTTCTTATAACAAAAACCTATTATAACCTACTAAACTATTACCTGCGGTTACCCCGCAGGTAATAGTTGCGTAACACACTTACAGTAGGAATCGGTTTCATTATGCTAAATCAACAACACTCACTGCGGTATTTACGTTGTTGAGCAGACCAATATTTCGAACATATGAAGCAATGGATTAGCAATATACGTCAAAATCATTCAGATCTTGATTTATAGTGTGTTACGTAATTATTGCGATGCTTATTATATGGTGACGTTTAGAAGTAGCTTAGGATGTATGTAAATGATAAATAAGTGCTTTTCGTACTTTTCAGCTTCCCAAAAGATGTTAACATAAAAAAGGAATGGATTGATGCCACAGGCATGCCACCTAACTGGTAACCTACAAAAAATAGCACCATATGCTCGGTTCACTTCAACGCAGAAATGTTCTAGTCTCTAAAGAAAAGTCGCAGGCTTTTTGAATGGACAATTCCAAAATTAAGAGTACAACTGATATTTGCAGAAGTGTGTTAAATTTTATTTTATTACTGAAAGCTAGTCTCATGATTTAGGGTATTCATAAAATCAGTCAATCAACTTTTCAGGATTCTATACAACCTATACGGCTGGTATGTTCCGATCAAGAGCGTAATGTAAGTTAACATCGACTTCTTTTTGACCTATCACTATGATAATTAAATATTAAGATTTAAGTCGAAAGCTTTAATAATAATTATGTAATGTTATGTTCTTAATAATATGTTTATTGTTATTGTAATATTTTCTGGACATGCCATTTTTTATTTGGTTCATTTTCAGGTGCCCAAAAAATATTGTACAATAATAAATGGAAGAATCGATAACTTTCCGATTTATTCAATCACTAGCGTATATGTAAAATAAATTGCTTTTGCACAGCACAACGATAGCGACCGATGTTTTTGTGTGGGTAAATTCTACGGTGCATGGTAAATACACGCTGTGTTTGACGGAATAAGGTTTATTATTGATTGTATAGTACGTTCTGATTTAAGAAATGCGGGTGTGTGCGCGAGTGCGTATCTATTGATTTTATTAAACTGCATGTGTAGTTGTTGCCCCGCCCAGCGCCTAACTGGAGACACACGGTTCCGATATAATTTCGTCTGTTGACCAAATCTACTTATTTATTTTATCTAAGCATACATACATACAAGATACGCGCGAAAAACATAACCCTTCCTTTGCAGTCGGGTAATTATAAAATAATATTTAGTCAAATATTATTTTTTATTTAATTTTTCGTTGTATTTACTGATAGTAAAATAAATCATATATCCTGCATTTTAAATAGCTTTGTTTAAGAAAAAAAAATCCCAAGATCAGAATATCTGTCAAGCAATCCATATTTTATCACTGATATACTTTCAAGAAAATATGACATAATCTCCTGTGGGAAAAAGTGAAGCTGAAACGTGACAGCCCAAAACGGTTGGTTTTCGAAATTATTTTACTAACGTGTAAATAAATTATGATGTAGGTAACATAAATGACGAGTGGATTAATGATACAATAGTTACATTTCCCACATTACTTTAAAAGTAGCGATTCACCTATTTAGACAAGTTTTCAACATAGTAAAAAACTAGCTCTTATTGCCTTTATGTTAGGTTCAAAATCAAATGCATATTCCACATACGTCGTCATTTGCTTAGCCTTTACCTAGGACAGTCAGGGTCGGTCAACTAGTGTTCTATCCAACCACAACTCTGCATGAGTGTCGAAATGTATAACAGCCAGGACCTACGTTCTTTCCGAAGCACGCAGGTATCCCGATATGTTATCCATTCCGTGTACCCATTCAAGGACCAAACCCACAAAGTATTGCTTAACCTTGAATATGAAATCGTGTGGTTGGTAAATGAACTCCTCTAGTGTATTTCACATAAGTGTTCTTTTTAATTTTTTTATTTGTATGCATTATGTTAGCCACAGGTAATAAAGTGCCGATGTGGTCTAACTTCCGTAGTCAGGTTCGTTTTTATTTAATATCAGCAAACCGGCTCAACTCATTATGGTCTAATAGTTTTTTAAATATTTAAACAGGGCTAGTAAATAGAACATCATTAATAAAAAATATTCTCTTTTATCAAAACATCTATCTGTGTTCTAAATTCAAACATGTTCAGTTTTATTATACGTCAATAATATCAGGCTTAAAATATTCAGATCATAATGTTTTCTTTTAACCTAAGTGTAATAGAAAATCTGACAGTTAAACGTAGTCCCTGAAAATTTGTTGCCCATCTGTCTGTCAAGATCATTTTACTTAGGAATGGGTCGAAAATGGTCGAAAACTCAAATTTATAAGTCAATGCGAAGAAAAGACGACCGTTTATGTTGCGTATTTTACTTGATCATGTAAGGGAATCAAAGCCTATAAATATATATATATATATATATTTCAATATATATATGTATAGCCTTTCCGTTGCAAGCAATGTCTTATTAGCACATGAAATGGAAAAATATTTATACTAAGTTCATTATAATTGAACTTATAGGCGCCTGTAGATAATTTATTATTATAAGAGCTTTGAAAATAAGTCTTTCATCTCTGCTAATTATTTGCGCGTCATTCCTTTATTATACTATTGAAAGAGACATTTTGAAATAAGAAACAACTTTTCTTATGAAAAAATTAGATAAATCTATTACCAGATCTTAAATGAAAGCAAAAGTAGGTACATGGGGGCCATTTAATTTAGATTGAAAGTCGTCGCCAGTTTTCATTCCGGCTTCTTTCTTTTCTGACTTTTTACCTTTGAATACTTTTCATTTTGTTGATCTCGGTTAAATAAGATCACAAATTGGACTCCGAATGGACGACCATTTCAAAAGAAATTTCGTATTAATCTACGTTGGATTAAATTTGAAATGGTGATAATGATTATTGAGATGAGTTCCTTGACACACAATAGATTAATCGTCGAGTGACTCTTTAAGAGCTGTTTTCTTAATGTTAATTGAGATCTCCCTGCGGTTTTATACAAGCCTTGGTATACCTATATTATATAGTTTTTTTAAGAACGAGAAAGACTTACCAATATTAAAAATGTTAAAAACATATATGGAGGTTTGTTACTCTTTCACGCAAAAACTACTGAACGAATTTAAATGAAATTTGGTAAGTAGATAGTTATCATACTGGAATAACACATAGGCTACTTTTGTCCCAGAATTCCCAAGGGCACCTGAAGGAACAGGGTGGGATTTTACTAGTCAATAGAAGTCTCACACTCCCTTCTGCTCTACCCATAGCAGCAGGAGTAGTTTGGTGATTTTCCCACCCAGAAAAAAAACCCCGCAGTGACACATGGACGAGGGTTCAAAACAACTCCTAAAAGGCTGACATAGAGAATGAGAATATGTATGAAGAATTGTGTAAAGGAAAGTCAGGGATAACAGCTAGTATTTATACAGCGTGGCTGTAATTATTGCGCCTTCGTTCGTATCTACAAAAATAAGTATACAATAATTAATATAAGTTGGATCTACGAGAAATAGATTCGTGCTTAGTCGACTGTAACTCGCAAAGCTAATCTTCATCTACATATTATTACCTACGGTGTTATAAATTACAATCTTAATCATAGAGAGAATATTACTTTACCAAGTTCGAACCAACCTCTCACATTAGGCACCAGCATTATTAACAACCACACACCCGAGACAGACATGTTAATTGAATTCAGAACATGAGAATTCAGTAGACATTGTCAAGCTTATTAGGTGTGACAGACAATGTACATTCAATGATCACTCGTGTGGTAGTGAGATTGACCAACTATATATTATGTGTGGTGGGCGATTGAATACTGGACGGCTATGTTGATGAAAGTGTATGTGTATTGTGGGTAATTTGACGTGTTTGTGGGAGTAAACTTTTTATAGAAGTAAGTACTTTATAATAAATGGTGGAGTAAAGCTGTGTCCGAGTGGCGTCTAAGGACTGAAAAGGGGAGTTGGTTGTCCGGTGACGAGATGGGTGTACGACGTCGCAGGTATGTCCTGAATGAGACTGGCACAGGAACGTGGAGCTTGGCACAAACAAAGAGAAGACCATGGGCGTGCGCTCCTTGTAGGCAGAAATGCAGTGCTTTACTTGCCATTCGCAGATATTTTAATAAAACGTTCGTAGATTCGTTCGTTTAGATGACTTTAATTAATAATAAATAAATGAATAAACAAAATATAATAACTTAAAAACTCCTAATATTTTATAAATAGCACCTATTTGCAAGCACACAAACATTATGTGTGCCAGGCGCTGCAAATTAATTTACCTATTCTCAAGTCCTGCCGCCCTCTACCGCAGGATTTTTGTTCGCATGTGTGTAGTAATTTTGCTATTTGTGCACAATTCGCCTACGCACACACCCATGAATGTTGAAAGCCGAATCCTGCGGCATGCTACTTAAACTTCGGCAGTTGTCGGGAATAATCGGAAATATTCGTGGTATAGTCCTCTCAGAGGACTATACCCAGCATTGGCTAAACCCAAGCTGTGAATGATTTTCTGAAAGCGAATTTAATTATATATTGGTAGATATAACCTAGGAGTATTTAAATCAAGAGTGAATATTGGTAAAAAAACATGCTCCATCGTTGAACACACATTTTTTAGATACTAACAGACAGAATAACGGTTAAACACGAGCCAAAAACAGTATAAAAATATTTGCTGTTATATTGGGTTTAGGTACTATGCTATTGTCTGCAACCCATGTTCGTTTTCTTTTTTTCGGAGGTACAATCAACGGAAGAGAGTATCACGTTTCTCCTGACTAGAAACCTACCCTGCTTTTTAAGTTACTGTTGCGGCCGCAGTGTCTTGTTAGAACGTTCCCGCAACCCCGCCAATTATACTTCGTTTGTTTAATTTATTAGAACTAGATCTTGATATGCTGGAAGGTTTTATTTCTTTCTGATTTCATCCAAATATACTTAGGAAAGACGGCTAATCTTGCAAAAAAACGTATTTTGTTTTTCAACCCATCGTTTAAAAACACACAGAGCATAAAACACAGACTTTATAATACTTTATTAAGTTAAAGACCGGAAAATGTAAATCGATAAATTTTCCGCCCTGGTTGGCCCGTCACCGGCAATGCCTCTGAAGGTTTTAATCTTTTTTTTTTTATTAAATTCCCTATCCCTAAAGCTGTATTGACACAAGCCGACTACATTTAGAATGAGCGAATCAGTAATGAGACCCACTTTCCTTTCAACTTATTGGATATAAGATAGAGACTGAAATTCATTTAGATAATTTTGGTTTCACAATTATGCCTTGTTTGATGGATAGAATCTGAAAATGTTGAAGTCAATTTTGTCTTACTGTATATTATTTTCAGTTATTATTTACTGACCTAACTCCGTTTTATATTATTGATATGATTACTGTTGTTCGTTTTGTTACTGACCTAATTGATAGTTTTAATTATTTCAATTACAATTATTGATAACAAAACTGAATGTACATCACTTGGGTATGCAACCAAGTGAGGCGTAAATAGGGGATTTTATTGTAAATAATCCATCGTAAAATGCAAGTACTTCATTCTAATTTATTCCAGGCAAGCGTTCTCTATCGTCATATCATTATGATCTGCTTAGCCTTTTCTTTTAGTGTTTTGAATGGAGCAACTACCAATCTGACCTTCATAAACAAATAACTGGGTAACACGATACCCCTTGGCTAGGCCAGTGTCAAATTTACTAGCTTTAAGTTTGTAACGGAGGCCTTTTTAGCGAAGGCGGAGGCGGATGCGGAGGCGACGAGTTTCATCTTCGCGGATGCGGAGGTTAACGGAGGCGGAGGTGAAAGTGGATGTAGAAAAAATAGTAATTTGTGGTTCTTTAAAACTATTAAAACAAATGATACATAGGTTGATTCCAGTCGTGTATCATTTGACAAATGACATACGCCCGCCGCGCCCCCACCTCAACCGCACTCCCGTCGCGCACTCGTTGATTCTTAACCATTTCGAACGCAACACGTGGCCGAACGGCTAAGTCGTCGTAAATAAACCTCCGTTACAATTCCGCAAAAACTGTACGGGGGCGGAGGCGGAAGCGAAGATACGATTTGTTGCGGAACTTCAGCTGTAACGGAGGCGGAGGCGAAGTTCGGACTGGTCCGTTCTGACTACCCGTTTTCTATCGTCATTTTAAACAATAATTAATTCTTTTAAACCTTAGCCTTCACTCTACACTTAGGTACAGAAAAAAGTACCTTATTCTCCATTACGGGACCGCAACGCCCTGGTACAATTGAATCGTAGGTGGGTCACAGTAGGTAAGTGCGGATCATTGTATCCGGGAGAGGCACTTAAGCACCGCATGTGTTTGATTAGTGAGTGTAGTGGTTGTTTCAGAAAGTAATCACTATTGTTTTGAGAGCATTTGAGAGCGTGTTCGTGGCAGGATGAGGAAGTGTTCCGGTTTTTGTGGCATCGAGTGTATTTTGAGAAGGAATCGCAATTTCAATTAGAATCTTAGTTTATTTTAAAAACAAATAGACATGTGGTTTTAAAACATATTGTGAGAAATTAGTTTTTCTTTCACATTTAAAGAATGTGAAAGAAAAACTAATTGCCTTGTTGTTTATCTGTAAGAGATCGCTCTGTGCGATAAGACCGCCCATTGTACACTAGTTTAACCTTTTGTATCTAAATTTGTATATAAATATTGTAAGGTAAAGTATATAATAAATTAACAAAAATGGTCCAAATAAGAACACTGGTAAGTACAAAAGAACCTTTTATTGGGTAAACTGTTTAGTAAAAAGTTTTTTTTATTTTTATGTTGTTGGGCAATACAACTGAAACTAAATAGCAGTTATAAAGTTCTATTAGTGAGTTACCTTTAGTACTACTATAATGCACCTATGTACCTATGTGCATAAAGTGTAAATAAATAAATAAATAAATAAATAAATAAATAAATAAATAAATAATGTATTAAGATTTAAAGTGCACATTCGCGCTGTGTGTAATTAAGGAATTCTGTTGTAGGCCTTTGCAGTCATAGGGTGCGTTTCCACCAGAGATGTGCGATGGAAATGTGTCGTGCGAGGATGTCTAGCTGTGCTGTGAAAATGTGTGGGCGTTTCCACCAAAGCTGTGCGATGAAAATGTGCCTACGAGGATGTGTAGTGGAGCTCTGAAAATGCGCATTAATGTGTGGTACGAGGATGCGCAAACCTCGCAACACATCCTTCTCAACACACATTTCTCGCAACACATCCCTCGCAACACATCTCTCGCACGCATCCCTCGCACACATCCCTGGCTTGTTTTGTATGCGCAAAAATCTAGCTCCGCTGAGCCGTTTCCACCAGAGCTGTGCTGACCGAGGCGAGGTAAATGAAGCGATTCTATTGGTTCTTTACAAACACATCCCTCGCTACGCATCCTCGCACATCTCTGGTGGAAACGCAGCCTTAGTGCAGTGCAGCTCATCCTTTAATATTCAATTAGATTTGGGATTGACATGAATCAAAGACTATCTCAAATACTTTTTAAAGCGTTTTATTTCATTTTCAGTTTCAGTATAAAAAGTACGCTTTATAAGCGGACTCACTTTATGATTCTTAAAAAAATCGTTACATTTTGCATATCGTTTCAAATCGTCATTTGTTTTCATACGTTTATAATGTATTGTTACGCCAGTCGCTTAGCGAAGTAGGTACGTCGAGAAACTTCAACAGAAATCTAGAATGTTCGAGACACTAACGCCACCTGGCGGTGAGTAGCAGTACTGAGTATATCGAGAAAGTTCGACTGACTTCTAATACGTTCGACGCCATGTTGCGGCGAGTAGCAGTACTGAGTATCTCGAGTAGCTTCTGGAATATTCTTGGCAATATAAACAGTGAGTCGATTTTACAAGAATATGCTAGAACTCATAGACCGGGGTATAAATAGATCGCAGAGGAACGCACACGGCATGCGGCAGTCTAATTCCAAGATACGAGGAGATATAATCGAAGCTTTTAAGCGAAGCTAATTTCGGTGCGATTTAAGTGCTAAGTGACAAGTATTGTACTGTGAATAACTGTGTTAATTTTTGTTTTGTGTTTATTTAATTAAAGTGTTAATTTTTGTCTAATTGGCGTTAATTATTTCTATCCCGAACTCCAGCTCGTAACAGTATTAAATACTCCTTCTTTTCAAGGACCTTCAGTACTTTAACCCTAATAAAAACTGGCGACAGAATAAATGAATGTAGGCATTAGATATGTTCCTAACATAAATCTTTATCAGAGCCGGTGGGAACGGGGACTAATCTTTAAAGCACAAAAGAAAAACCGGATGAGAAGAGCTTGCTAAACCCGGCTTAATTCTAATCTTAGTTGAAATGTTCTATACTAGGTTAATATCGTCAAGCGAACTGGGTGACTGTCATTAAAGACTGAGATAGTTCGAAGTTTTAAATAGGGCTAGTTAGTAACTACAAGAAGGATATACTGCAAGAGTTAGAAAAGAGTGGTGTCCCATTTTTAAACAAGTCACTATCGTCGTCTAATTAAAGACTCGTCATGCTCGAAAATCACAACGAGTCTGCTAACAGTGTCATCATCATATTTTTAGTCTTTTACCAGCTATGGCAGTTTTTTTATTTATAATATTCTTTATTTAAGGTATTTTTTTACTTTTGTGTGACAATGTCAATCCCATCGTGCTATTTACAATACTTTACAAAAAGAACTTAGTCTAATTTCTTACTTAGCTAATATAAATGAACATAATATTTTGGCTGCCTTACAAGTAGGTTTACCTAAAATGCCATGAAAACTTCTTACATCCATGGTAGACAATTTCAACAAGCGTACTAGTGCCTTTCGTTTGTTACTATACCGGATACATTCACCCAACACATGCTGTGCTTCCTCTTTCGTCCCATAAACTTGTATCTGGGGGCACGGTAGTGCCCCCGCCAAGTCGAGCAAAAAGCGGCACGGCCGTACCATACTTTTCTCGAAGCAGTTCAGGCCATTTTCGACCCCGTATGACTTCGTTGTGGATAAAACTAGAAGCCTAAATTTTCAGTACCTAAGCAGGCATTGTATAAACACGGTATATTTCAAATTTCATTCAATTTGAACCAGTAGTTTAAGAATTATAACGAGTCAAAGTTCCTTAATTTTGTCACTCACTGACTGACCGATCATCAAAAGTCTAAGGTATTTCTAGCAGACATAGAAGCTTCAAATGTAGAATACAATTAGTGTTTAGTGTATGAATTAAGGAAAAACTAAAATATTTTTCAATTTCAGTCCAGTTTTCTAGATACATCAACTGCATAAATAACATTGTAATCCCATATACTTATATGGGATTACAAAGTTAGATTTAAAGTTAATTAATCAGTGTTCCTCTATATATGATTATCTATACTTATAATAAATCTGTAGAGAGGTTAATTCTGTAGATGAAATATATTTACAAAATAACTATCAGGGGGTGATTAGGGATCGATACTGATGCCAAAAATGCAATCAGTAAAATTTTTGTCTGTCTGTCTGTCTGTCGGTCTGTCTGTCTGTCTGTCTGTCTGTCTGTATAACCGTTATAGAAACAAAAACTACCTGACGGATTTTAACGAAACTTGGTACAATTATTTTTCATACTCCTGGGCTGGTTATAGTATACTTTTCATCACGCTACAATCAATAGGAGCAGAGCAGTGAAGTGAAATGTTGGGAAAACGGGAGAAGTTACTCCATTTTTTAAGCTTCCGTCGCGAGTGCAACCTTAATGGTTAAAGCTACACAGAAATCATTTATGAGGGAAATGTTCTCCTTAAAATTATATAAAAAATATCCCACGACAGCATATATCAGTCTATCTTTTATGGTTGACTCACAATAACACGTGTAACTCCCGATAGCTTAGCAGTTCGAAGCTTTCTGATTATTAATCTGCTCCGAAATTTAAAACCACCACAACTTTGCAATGGAACTCGGCTAAAAGTAACCCAGTTGCAACAAAATATAATTGAGGCTCAAATTTTAACAGGTTGCGGTGGAGGAAAAACCGTTTTTATTCCCAGAATTCCCATAATACCAAATAATTTTCCATTCCAATTTAAACGAACGCAATTCCCAGTATCGGTGTGTTATGCAATGACAATTAATAAGGCTCAAGGGCAGACTTTTCGTGTTGCTTGAGTAGATCTCGGTGTCAGTTGTTTCTCGCATGGTCAGTTGTACGTCGCTCTTTCCCGGGTTAGCAGTTCTAGAAATCTTTATGTTCACGTGCCGGACGGGTCAACTTTCAACATAGTTTACCCGGAAGCTTTGCGGTGAAGTATTTTCATTCTATAGGTAATTAAGCCTCATGTGAACGTGATCTAAATAATATTACCAATACATTAACTTAATAACACACAAGGAGTTACACGCTGACGGAGTCACGGGCACTGCTATTAACAATAATATTGTGCGGTTCGGTATTGCGATATTTTTCAACAGTATTATAGATTGACATATTATATTTCCCTACTAAATTACGAAAGTTAATCTGTCTGTTACATCAAAATCACTGAACCGTTAGCAAGGCCATAGGCTACTTTTTTTTTACGAAAAACGACGTAAACGTCGACGAAGTCGCGGGCAACAGCTATGTATACTAATAATATAAGGCTGAAGAGTTTGTTTGAACGCGATAATCTCAGGAACTACTGGTTCGAATTGAAAAATTATTTTTTAATTAAATAGTCAATTTATAGAGAAAGGCTATAGGCTATATATCATTACGCTAAGACCAATAGGAGCGGAGCGCCAATGAAGAATGCTTCAAAATCGGGGTTAAATTTAACGTTAGCCCAAAGTAACTATTCCACGCGGACGAAGTCGCGGGCAAAAGCTAGTGTATAATATAATCAAATAATAGGTGTAGATAGGTATCTAGATATAATTATGTTCAAAGGTAACTTGTAAAATGGTCAATGGAATAAAAAGCCAGAGAGAGGGCTTTAAGAAAATTCGTTGTTGGTATACAAAAAGTAGAAGGCACCGGAAAGGAAAAAACAAGGACTATCTACAAAAAGAAATGAGATCCCATAAAAAAACAATACTTGTCAAAAAAGCCAAGTCTCGCAACTCATTTCTTCTACCGTTAAAAGTTGTGTGATCCATGTAATACCAAGTCGGTTCTTCGATTATTCAGTCTCTCCTTAAGGGACCTTCTGTCTTAAGTTGTTACGTAATTATCTAACCTAACAACATCTTATAGTGACCATATCAATACTAAAAATCTTTATCGTTTTAAATAAATAGATTGACTTGGCAATCGCAAAAAACAATCTAATTTATATATGTATATATTACTTGTGAGTTATATTGAGTTTTCATGCGATGGCCGAGGCAATCTATTTATTTAAAACGTTAAAGAATTTTAATAATGATATGGTCACTATAAGATGTTGTTAGGTTAGATAATTACGTAACAAATTAAGACAGAAGGTCCCTTAACCCTTAACTACTCGCACGAAGAAAATCACTTGACTGCTCGCACGGGGTCCGTGGTGACCCCAATTTCTATGGATGAAATTTAATGATTTCTTATTTTTAATGAAACATGCCAATAGCAATTATGAAAGTACTTTATTTAAACTATAAGACATAAAAACCACAACCTAAAATAAAATTTTCTAAGACATCAAAATAACACAAAATATAAACTTCTACAATAGGGAACATTTTTGGCACAATATGAGATCATGTATTAAAATTTTATGAATTCTTAGGAACCAAGGGAATCGTCGTTATTGCAGGTTAGGCAGTAGACAATGAAGTGCTCATTACATAAAAACTTTTTGCATTTACTGAATTTTGTGGACACTTTTCGGTCACTCCTTCTCGGACAATTATAGCACCGCCCACGTTTAGTGGTAGGTGGAGCAGGTAGGGTTTCCAAACCATGTACTTATAAAAGTCGCCCCCAACATCCTGTTCTTCATCAGGTACCTCCAGTAGTCACTGTGCAATACGCTCGTCTCTTTCATCCATCTTTGACAACTGAGGAGTAAAAAAACCTATGTAAATAACATTTTTGTAGAAAAATAAAACAATAAAAAAATCTAAACTAGTAAAACGATAGAAAATATCATTCACTATCATATTTCATTCAAAATTATATCAATATCTAAATAAAAACAAATAAAAACAATAGAATATAAAAAGCTTACCTTTCTAAAAAAAGTTACGTAAATACTCGCACGGGGTCACGACTCAAGAGAGCAGCGGAGCGACCTACACCTGCAGCGGTCTAAACGGTACTAGAATATGTTCTTTAGTGCATATTAAGAGGCTAGCAGGCGCACGGGGGGGTTCCGACCATTGCAAGTGCATTTTTTCGACGCTTGAAAGTGCTATGACCCCATGCGAGCAGTTAAGGGTTAAGTAGAGACTAAATAATCGAATAACCGAATTGGTATTACATGGATCACACAACTTTTAACGGTAGAAGAAATGAGCTGCGAGACTTGGCTTTTTTGACAAGTATTATTTTTTATGGGATTCTAATTTTATGTAGCTAAGTAGGTATCAGTGTTTTACTTGGAGCAACTATCAGACCTCCACAATCTAGAATCTGGGTAAGATATCCCTTAGCAAAACTGGTGGTAGAGTTTCAGGCCTATGATGACCCGTAGCGACTGTCAAATATCTATAAAGGACAGTTGGACACAATGGCTTACTGAGTCATGGAGGGATCAGGCAAATGATTAACCATGCAATTGTTATTATCTAGCCACGAGCTCCTGAACTCAGGAGCTCGTACGTACGTAGATGACGGGACTTGCCCAGTATCGCTGAAGATCCTATTATCATTAGAATAAAAACTCTACATCATATTTCAGTAATTGCCTCCTTACTGGCCTGCCAAGTTTTTAGAACAAACATAAATACTAACAGAGTTTCACATTAATCAGGTTAAAAGCTATTGGGACAGGAACATGAGAGACGGCTCTCATCGGATCTATAGTTTAACATGCTTTTCAAGGTTCGGAAAAATAAAGATAACGCGGTTACCCATCAACAATCCAACTTAATCATGATAATTATTTTATACTTAAGGATTCAAAAATCACGTTTGACATAACAATTTAAATAAATCATTAGTTTACTATTCTCAATAGAGTTGCCTTCTATTTAAAACGTTCCTCTCTCTCTGGACGATCCTTCATGTGCAACGTGTAACGGTAACCCCATATCTATCCAAAAGGGCTGAAAACAACATCTGGTATGGAGTCTCTATGCACAACTTCAGCTTAAAATAACTGACACAAAGAATTGATACCAAATTATCGGTTTCATATGTTTCTTGAATACCAATCATAACAAACGTGTCACAGCACTACGAGGGTCAATAACTTTCCACGTCACTTGCCAATAACACAATAATTATCTGCATTCTTTTTAATTTGGAAATTTCGGTCTCCGGTATCAATGTGTTGAAATTTCTAATAAGTTCCACACATGTAGACATAGGTTTACAAAACCCTTGCCATATCGTTTGTTATCTATCATCCAAAGAAGCCGTGCACTTGGTATGTATATAATATACCCTTTAAATTACACGTTGTATAAAGATCGTGGTCATGGTGGAATGCAAGTATGGAACGTACGAACTGTCTCCATCAATTCCTGCCAGCTGTTGGAAACTGGTTGTGGGAATGTTCTAATGAGATACTGTGACCCTGGAAAGTAAAGGCAGTTGAAGAAGCAGGGTGGGTTTTTAGTCAGTAGAAGTCTGACATTCCCTTTCGCTCCACCACCTAGAGCAGGACGAGTCAATAGATGAAAGTCCCACCGAAAAAAAACTGTTGAAACTAAGCGATAGTTGATGTTGTTTCTGTTTGGCGACCAGTATTTGGATTATTTCCCCTCAATATTCCCATCAATGACTAACTTTGCTAAGTTGTAGTCTTCGCGTCTCACAATGTATAGTAGAGCACACGCTGATAACGTATCGGATGACGCTCTTTTTATATTAAGTTGTTTAATTTTAGATATTTATTTTACTCATTAAGACATTTACATTTGACATAAAATGAGAATTAGTACAAAAATATGTATAATTATAATTAGGATTATTAATTAGGAATATTAAAAACCAAGTTATGTAGGCATTGGGCCAACATACCTTGGTACATTCAGACATCAGGTTGACATTCGACTTTAGTTATCAACATAGATAGATATTAGATATTATTATACTATATTATATTCTAACTAACAAACTAAATTTATGTATAGGTAATACTCCCAGAAGAAGAGTTAACGTTTGTCAAAGCTACCTTGCTTGGAGGAAAAGAGCACTAACTCGGTGACACAGTATAGGTACTACTATATACAACGAGTAACAGAATAAACGCAATTCCTGAAAGTAGTTGGTTCAGAATCGGCTTCTGAATTGATGTCTGTCATAAAAAATAGGTGTTAAATTTTGACGGAATAACCTTCCATTAACACAGTATCAAGACAAATTAATACTATCCTTAATTCAAGTAAATGCGCTCGTGTGCGTGTCGGCCGCTAAAATTGCATGAGTGTATGCGTCTGCGTAAGGATATTGTATGACACACATACGTTTTGCGTTTAGTAAGTATAACTTTTTTATAAAAAATGTCTAGGTTTAGTTTAAATTTATTTAGTTACGGATGTTGTTTTAGACCAATAATTTAATATTCTAATTGGGGTGTCTGAGGTATTGTGCTTAACCTGTTACACGTTGTATATTTTGACATAAACCGAAAACTTAATAAAACATCGTTTTTTTTTTAAAGATAACTATCAATGTGCTCCCAATCCGTCTTCGCAGGAACACTAGGATTTTGTGTCTCCTCTTCAACATCTTACACAACCCGTCTTACCCTTCCTACCTGCGTGAGCGTTTTCCTTACGCTCGTTCTAGCGACGTACCATGTAGATCACACCTTAGATCCCCCCTTAAATCTCATCCTCATAAAACTAGCTACTACTCTTATTCCTTCTCTGTCCATGCTGTAAGATTGTGGAACTCACTTCCGCCTAGCATTCGTGATTTAAAAACTATATCTTTATTCAAATGTCGATTAAAAGAGCATTGCCTTTCCTCTTAACTGTGTTAATTATTTATGTATATATTTATATGTTTATATATTCTAACATTATGTATTTATTTAAGTATATGTTATTTTTATTGCATTCTAAGTATGTATAGGTATATTTAATATTTTAGTTTTAGACTTCACATATTAATTTTTATTTCTCTTCTTGTTCTCACACACTATTATCTACATTTCTTTTTCACTTCTCCTTTCGCAGGTCTGCTGGAAGAAATTTCTTAAGAAATAAACAGTACCTTTGTACTAAAATATTATAATTATGTTGTCCTATTGTATTTTACTGTGTGTACATAAATAATAAAATAAAATAAATGTGTGTAGAAGTCACATTACTAGCAATCTTGTTAACCTCTCCAACTAAGCTTAATATGCTAGTGTCTGGAGTGGGTTCACGACAATAGTATAATGGGTGGGTTCAGGCCCGTGACCTCTTGATCACAAATCCGAAACCCTAATGACTATTGTCGCTATTAATATAACTCTACTAAATAAACTTTTCGTGAAAATATTCAGTTTCGAATAAATAGGTACTGCACTCGAGAGCTTCGGGCACAAACACTCAATTCAAAATTAATGACATGTTTGCAAGCTTTTACTACCTTATGTCCCTTTTAATTAGACGAGCGGATCGTTGTAACTGATTAAATAAATAGTACAGACAGCAGAATTGATAGTTAAACTTTTGTGCTATTTTAAACGGTGAAAATTAGTTATTATTGACTATTTTTCCCACAAACAGCAATGATAAAATGTTTTATGTATGAATGATTATTTAGACTTTTAATCTGAATAAACTTGTACGATTTTAATTTCAAAACATCATGTTTTGACAGATTAATAAAAACCTTTTTTGTCGTCTGTACAATTGCTTGAATAACATACACCTGAATACCACATGAATAAAAACGGAACAAAGAAAAATTTTCTAAAAAGCGTGTCGACTTTATACTTGTTTTGTTATCTATTAGTAATAAAATAACATACACATAAGTCAATTAGCTTTTCGTTATGTATTATGATATCTGACAGGCCTGTTGGTCTAGTGGTCAGTGGCCCTGACTGCTATGCGTAAGGTCGTGGGTTCGATTCCCACCCAGGACAAATGTTTGTGTGATGAGCACGATCATTTTTTCTTTGTCTCGGTGTAATTTATCTATAATATGTATATATTTAGAAATATATATGTATGTTTATCAGTTGTCTATTTCTCATAGCACAAGCTCTGCTTAGTTTGGGACTAGATGGCGTTGTGTGAAAGTTGTGGAATATTAGCTTTCAGGCATTTATAATATTTTTGATTACTAACCCAACTAGCACAAATGGGCTGCATTAGAGCTTTGGAGCGTATCCGATTATTACTTATGGTAATAGACGTAAGCGCTAGAGCGTCTACTGCAGACTTAAAGCAGCCGCTTTAGCTCTATTTGGGCGCCATTTTATGCAACCTACGGTTCCATTTAACCTGCACAACGGTTGCATAAAGGTTCCTTAATAGCTATAACGATTTATTAACGCTATACTAAAGCTCTCGTAGCGCTACTTTTGAATGATTTTGAACTACTTTGAACGAATGAATTGATTATATTTCTTTATTGTATATCTTCAGTTGACATTGTTTGTAATATTTTGGTAAAGTGTTTTCGTCGCCATCATGAAAATAAAACAAAAAGAAGTAAATGTTTGTATTCTGTATTAGCAAGATATATAAAGATACTTAAAACGCTGACCAGTTTACTGTAGATATATAAGATAATTTTCGAGTAATTTTAACGCGCTTTTATGATATTTAAAAAAATAACAAAACATACGTGATATTTTTTATTTGTTATACAGAATAAATTTTATTTCCGTATTTTTACGTGTCGATAACTTACTATTCGCAAGTGGCCGATTGTTTACCGGTACATTTAATGCACATTTAACTGAAAAACCAATGTATATCAACTCAATTTTGCAAGTGAATTATAAGTTTTCATAAAAAATAATGGCGTCATTGTACTGTAGTCATAACCTGCAGTTTGAGCTCTAATAACTCCCTTTTGAGAATCATAGCGCTAATTTTCACCCTTCTAACGCTTCCAGTGATTTTTGTTCCCCTAGTGCAACTCACAGCCACAAAAAGCTCCTATTTTCCTGTTTTTGAGGTTAAGTTTGTGATTTGTGAAATGTTGAGATTAATATTATAAGTATTAATGTTTAGTATTAAGTATTAATATTATAAAGGTTATAAGATCTAGTTACGTACTTATTCGTTTAGCATCCATTTTATTAAATGTTTTATAATAGTTACAAAAGCGGCTGTAAAATGGCGAATGGGTTGAGCCTGCAAGGAATGACTATTGCTACTAAAGGCCTTAGTTACACTGATGATATTTTTGTAACTATAGTATGCATAAGAGTTTCTATTATTTCTATAATGGAACTTATAGTAGTATAATAGTGGTTACTATAACTATAACCAACAAGTTACAATGGAAACTACTGTGCAGCTGTGAGTGGCAGAATGACCTTCGTAACTCTCATATAAAGGTGTAAGTGGTAAATGAGTTCTACCGTGGACTACTGTGAAGGCTAGGGTAGTATTTGATTCAGCTTATAGCACCTTAAGTAACTTTTATAACTATAGACGTTTACGGATGCAGATATGCAACTCTGAACTGCTTTTTGAACCCTTAAACCGCTATTTTACAGCCCAAAGTAACAAAATAGGCTGCTATTTCCACTAATGTGCTCGTTGGGAATGACTTACTCTGCATATATTACGTACTTTTGACGATAAATTGGCGCAGAGTTAGAATTTTCTCCTTTATTTTACTATTTATTTTGGGTGAATCTTTTCAAAGTAGTCAGCAAAGAAACACCGGCCTCATCTAGTTTAAATTTATGTAAAAAAATATACCTACTTGTAAAATTGTTACCTAATTATTATACCTATTTCTTTTTAAATTTATAACCTATTTTCAAAATAAATATCAATATTTCACTTTTCAAATTTGGTAAAGATACTATGTATGATTGTAGTCACGCAGTCACGCACACATACGCGCCATTTCCTTCGTATCATGTTGTATGAAACTTCGCCTCTGTTCCATTTTGTACTCATGTGCCAATACAACCAATACGATTTCCGCTGAAGCGTCAAATTGTCGCATCGTATCGTACATATAGAACACCGTAACATTTTAATTAATTTCTAGATCAACGTGTAAATAAATACGAATCCGACGATAACATGCAATGTTTGTTTGTTAATTTAGTTTTACAATCACTGGAATTGTTCAAGTGTAAAAAAACACACACCTTACGTATGTATTATGCCAGCGTTTACTTTCGCAATCAATTGGTTATAAGCCGTTAGTCTTCAAGGCAAGGGGATCAAAGATCTTCTTCTCTAGCTCCACGTGAACAGCTTTCGTTTATATGGAGTGGTTAGATACCACTTCATAAATGATAAACGAAAGCTGTTGGTTCTTTAATAAATGAAATCAGAAACATTAACGATAACATTCTTCGATCAACGGTTAAATTGTCTACACAATAAAGATACTCCATATTTGTTGAAAGGATTGAAAGTTAGAACGAAAATGAGTTCTTTGCTGATTACCAGTCGGGAAACCACGTAAAGTGATGTTAAGGTCGCAGGGATCGAATTTTACTATAATTAAAATTGTTCTTAATGTATTATTAGTATTATTAGATACAAATATTCGTATTCCGCATTCCTTCTCCATATAAACTTTAACTCTGCCAAATTTCATACTCCACTGACCGCATAATTTTCATAAAAAGAGGTACAAAGTTTTCTCTTCATTTATTGAATTAGCATTATTTAATTTCGTTCATTGTTCTAATTGAAGTTAAATAATATTTAATTTGGAAACTTAAAACAGCGTTAATATAAAGTGATCTCATCGGTAACTACATTTTCAAGCCTTTTTGTCTGTTCTTGTTCTTTTTCTCGCAGCCTTTTCAAAGGATTTTCGAAAAGGCTGATACACACTTACCGCGACCTAAGGGCTGGCTATTACTTTGGCCAAAGGCTAAACATGATAATACCGCCAGCCTTTCGATATATTATTACCAGCCGTCAACTTTGAGGATGAATTTTTTGATAATTTATTTTAGTTTAGATTAAATAGTTCAAACTAAAACGTAACATATTTTATTTCGCAAAGGCCATCATGGCTATTATAAAACGTCAGAAGCTAGTGTATGGTTCGAAATTGGTCGTTTTCTAAAGAGAAGAACCGGCAAGAAACTCCACGGTTAATCTTTTCGAAACACCATTCATTTTCACAATGGTCAATTTAACACAGCACAAGCACAGTTTATGTCAAATTAAAAACACTAAAAAAGTGCTACTTTTGCAAATAGGTCAAAGTATTTCACATATCACCATTTTATGTAAGTACAGTCAAGGTATAGCAATTATATAAGAGTAGTATTATCTAGTTATTAAAATTGTAGACACTGCAATTAACGTGAAATTCACTACATTAAATATTTAGTGCTAGTAGCTAAATATTTAGTGGTTACTTGGAGTGTTATTAAAATGAGTCACATGATCCGAAATTGTGGCTTATAGTAAGCATCCAAATCACCTTTTGTTAAGCAAGCTGACCCTGATGAAAAGTGTTGCTTAACCTGTAATTACCGACACATGTAGGTATTATCTCTTCACACTGTTATTGTGCAGAAAAAGAAGTCACAATAATTCTACAAATAAATAGTTACATAACAGCCATATAGGTCAATCTTTTTCTATTTAATAGAATTGATGTAGGTATGTACATCATTGTACGGTTTTATCGATACTAATGCGTCTCGCTCGATTTCACGTGGTCACGGGAAAGAGTAGTCACTGTAACAGCTAGGGCTGTCTCACATATCCTGTTTACGGATACTGTTCGTCGTTTAGCCGAATCAATTGCTTGTTTTCGGCAATTCATTTCTGTTACAAAAATATATTGTTAGGAAATGGTCGTGTTGGAATTGTTTTTGTTTTAGCGTTTAACTGATTTTTGTTTTTGTCTTTTCCCTATCGCTTTGAAATTGCCTTCCGTTGTGAAAAAAAATTTATTTATGTAGCAAACATGACATTTTCATTGTTATTATATAACAAATCTCATAAGGTAAGCCATCTTTTGTTAAAAAAAAAAAAACAATGCTTTACACTGTTGGTTTTTCTCTCTTCAATCCGTAGCAATCTCTATATTCCCTAAAAATCGAAACAAATTCCAATGACAGCAGCCCTAATAATGTCGATGCAGTGGAGTGCATCGAGCCCACTTTGCACAGCACTAGTGTAAGTGCGGGTCACTGCGGACGACGGCCGGGAAATAAGAGGATTGTCGGCTCCCGAGACCGCAGTACCACATATACACATCACTAGCCATGCGTCATGTACTAAGCTATAGCTCCTTACGAGTTTTAGTAGCAGTTCTGAGAAAAGAGGTTAATTCCCTGGGTGAAAAGGTTTGCACTGCTTCGACAGACGGAGTCGCTTCTTAGCTTCGTTTCGCATTGAGGGTGCAGACTGGACAAGCAATAGTAAGTGGTTAATCAGCTAAGATCATTAAAGTAGTTGAGATTTGGAGAAGGATAAAAAATAAACCCAGTTTCTCACAATCATACAAGTTCTCATAACATTTGTACACAGTACTCTTTGAACCCGTCCCAGTTTCTTCACAAACAGCGTTTCAAGAAATCTCAAGAAATCTCTCCCTTCCATGAAAAATAAATTGACTTACTATCACAGTGCTCGCAATCTAAACAAGCGTCCAGCTGAATTAACATCAGAACCTTTAGGGTATTCGTACACTGGAGATGAACGAGCTAGCTAGTTGGTGAACTTATCCCAATGCTTAGCGAAGATGTGCAACGGTGTAGTGAGCCATTTAAGTTATGCGTACAAATATTACTCACAGGCGCCACTCTCACAGTTTTCTCGCATACATATTATTATCTTGATTTTGTGTAGGTACAAAAACCTACTTTTGGATAACCTAGTATCGTGTTGTGGCGCCTTCAGGATAAATTAGGCAACAAAACACGTAGGTCTAAATTAAATATTTTTATGTATTCCGCTGCAAAACACCTTTTTAGCTTCGGGGGAAATAATCATCAAATTACTGGTCCCGTTTGTGTGCAGCAGAAGGAAGTGTGAGACTTTTACTGACTTAAAATCTACGCTGTTCCTTCAGCCTTGTCCGGCCCCTTGTGTCTAGACTTAAGGAACGGGGTTGATTTTGAGACACAAAGGGCCAGATACAAGGAGCCAGGCTGAAGGAACATTCCAGGAGTTGTCGGGTTTCATCGTTCCTGCTAACTATTATTTGAGGTGCACGTGGAACACGACGACACCCTGACGCAGTAGTATAAACCGAGCTTAAGCCACCGCATTCCTCGTACATCTTCGGTAGAAAAGCACCCTTATCTCGAAATAAAACAGTATAGCTGGAAGACTCCAGGATCCATTCTGTTTTATTGCTACTCTGTGGTTAGCAGCACCAAGGGGACCATTCATTTAATCGAGTAACCTCAACATTGCGTTTATCATGTTGTTCGAGATTAAGATTTTATTAATCTTAAGAGGAAAGCGGAGGTGCTTAATCTTTTGGTAAGGTTGGGGGTGCTAACGTCGTTTGTTTAGCGCGCTTTCGGTAAATCTTCATTAAAATGAATATTTTTTACAAAAAAAATGAAATAAACCTGACAGGCACGTCTGGCTTGCCAAGGGCTTTAAACCCCTGATTTATTTTGCAGACTTGATATTTTTTAAGAAGGCCTTAACTATAGGAATGTGCCTACTATTTACTATCTCTTTAATTTTATCATCATAATCGTTTCAGCCGATCTTCCGGCTGAAACTAAAAACAAACGTCTAATGCTGTGCATATGGTGTTTGTTTCATCATCGGACTACAAGACGAACGGTACGGCGATACGCTATCATTGCCTATACGGTGGACATCTCACCCATACGCACGAAACATTTCAGCTTCGCTTACCATCGATGATGCTCCCGAAATTTGTTGATGAAAATAAAAGTTGAGATCAAACGCGAGCCAAAAAATAGTACTCAAACTCGTTTATTTTTAACCGACTTCTAAAAAAGGAGGAGGTTCTCAATTCGGATGTTTGTTTGTTTTTTTTTTTAATGTTTGTTCGGGCATAGCTCCGTCGCTTCCCAACCGAATTGAAAAATTATTTTTTTGTTGAAAAGGGTATACTTCCCAAATGGTCCCATGAAAATTTTATTGAAATCGGACAAGCCGTTTCTGAAAAATCAACAAGTCTAAAAAAAATATTTACATTGATCATCTTTTCGTTTACTCTGCATTGCGTTTTTTGTTCGCGCATAACTCCGTCATTTAGGAACCAATTTGGAAAATTCACTGACCCACTAAAAAGCGCGAAAATAAAAACTTTTTTGCAAAAAATAAAACCGACTTCTATATCAAAACACTACAAAGCCAAAAATAATTTTAATTTGGGAAGGCGGTGTGAAAAAAAAAAGAAAATACAAAACCAATAACACCGACTACCGAAATTAAAATTATTTTTGGCTTTGTAGTGTTTTGATATAGAAGTCGGTTTTATTTTTTGCAAAAAAGTTTTTATTCATTATCTAGATCGATGAAAGATGATCACTGGTGTGCATATGTCGAACCTAACATCATATACCTATCATAAGTTTTCCTTTTCTTATATAAATATAAGAAAAGGAAAACGTATATATCGTATAAATGTTTCATTCACACAGTCACTAAATACACACAAACCACCTTTTATATCATTATAGAAAGGGGACGACTATAACCCAACTCAAGGGGCCGTATAAACGTAGAGTTCTTGTTAGAATCCGACCGTGTTCTCAGTGTACTCAAAGGATATAGTTCTTCACACGTTTATTGTTGCAGTGTCTGTATTGTTTCAGGCTCTTCACCTTTGGCCGAACAAAGCGACACTCGGTGAGACGGTCGGCATTCGGACCGTGTCTCAAAGGAGTTGATCTCTAGTGTTTTGTTGTTTTTGTCACGTTATGCTATTGTAGTCCTTTAATGATTTAGGATCGTCAAAAATAAATAATGACTTAGAATTGGCTACATTGAATAAAGAAAAATATGCCATGGAAACAAACAATATAAAATATTGTAGGATTTGCCGACACCACACATTTTGGACTTTTTATAACAACAGGCTTTCGTAGCTAAATAATAATAACCGCACGAGTCGATCTACAAGGATAAGCAGCGCTTGCCGAGTTCTTTCCGTGGATGGGTGACAAACTAATATATCAAGATTCCTTCGTGCCTCGATAAGTACGTTAAGCCTATGTACTCTTTAAGAGTGGAGGTGGTCGCGGTTGCTATATAGCGCGGACGCCTGTAATTCAAAATGTATGCAGACGCCAGTTGCGTTCACAGAGCTCCCGCGAGCCGCGCGTCTTCATGAGGCGAGCGCGGGCGAGGGTGGCGCGGGTGTTTCTAATTAGAGTTGCCCAACTATCGATAGATGACCTCGAAAACTAGTAACAATATCGATAGTGCTATCGATAGTATCGATACCATCGATACTATCGATGTCACAAATTAACTAATACTATTGATTGGAAGCAATAGTATCGATAGGATCGATACTATTACATTATTTTTTTAAACTATCGATATTATCGATAGTATCATTGTATTAAATAATTAAAACTATCAATACTATTTATAGTTTATAAAACTATTGATAGTATTACACCATCGATAGTTTAATAACCGCCGATAGTATCGTTTCCCAATTATAGCTTATGTAGCAAGTAGTGTTAAACTATTCTCACTCACTGTGCCTTATGTTGTGTCACCGTTACTAGCAAAACTGGTAGCTGATTGTAATGATGGGTAAGTTAAACATATTTAAAATTAATATTTTTATGAGATATACAACGTGTAACGGAAACCCCATATCTATCCAAAAGGGCAGAAGACAACATCTGGTATGGAGTCTCTATGCACAGTTTCAGCACAAAATAACTGACTCAAAGAATTGATAACAAATTATTGGATAAAATAAAATATTGGAAGGCAATACTATCGCCGTTTATAAAACTATCGATAGTGTTAGCTATCGATACTATCAATACTATCGATAGTATTGCTCCTGAACATATGCTGGTCTTCGATAGTATCGATACTATCGATATTATTTTTGTATATCAATACTATTGCCCTGTATCATACTATCGACAGTATCGATACTATCGATAATAACGATACTGTCGATAGACGATCGATACTATTGATATGACGTCAACTATCGATAGACTATCGTTTAGTGATAGTCGACTATCGATAGGCAACACTATTTATAATGGCTCAGTCCGCCCGTATCGTTCACAGTGATATAGCGTCTGTTAGGTGACTACGCTTGTGGTTCTAAACCATCCTCCGTCCTCATCCACCGTCATGGATATCAATACCGAAGAATTTATATCTGCAGTTCAATATCGCACTGCTATTTGGCAGAGTAAACATCTGCAACATTTAAATAGGGCCATAAATAAATTATGGGAAGAAATAAAACTTCATATATTGCAATTTCCATTTCAAGTATGAATTTTCCATTAATAAAAGCAAATCTTCATTCATGTCTTCTAAATACGTACCTAGTAAAGTTTGAGAACGACCAAACACATGTGCAATGACACTCGTAGCTCGTTCGGCACTGTGAATACGCAGACGCCAAGACCCGAGCGCCCGCGCTCGCCCCCGCACCCGCTGGTGCAGTGTGATTGACCACTATGGTTGTCCCCGGCCCGGATGTCATTTGTGCATCATTGGCAGTCATTACGAATAGACAGAAACCAGATAAAAACTTTTTACCAAAAAATTAAACCGACTCCCAAAAAACACTGCAAAGTGAAAAATAACTTTAATTTCGGTAGTCGGTGTCTTTAGTTTTGTATTTTCGTTTTTGGCACCGACTTCCGAATTTTTCACTTTGCAGTGTTTTTTGGAAGTCGGTTTAATTTTTTGGTAAAAAGTTTTTATTTCACTCTTTTTAGTTGGTCTATTTTTAATTTACCTAGTTACAAGAGCCTAAATGTCAACTATTTATAACCTTTTACAAAATATTGCTTTTCCCAATGCTGGGCCGTTAATTGTTGAGGAGTTCTCCTGGTACTTCACCATCAGCTCTACATCACCATATGCATTGTGACGAGCATAAAGTGCTTAACATCCATATTCAAGTAATGGAATCGCAATCCACTCAATACTTATTATTGAGTAGTTTCGGCGGCCATCTGTGGTCTTCATCATCAGTTCCACTTCCTCAAATGGTACTTTTTGAGAGCAACTGCACAAGTTACTATAATAAATACCCAAAACGTCATAGGTGTGCCTACAATATTTGAAGAGTTCCCTCGATTTCTCCAGGATCCCATCATCAGATCCTGACGTTTATGGAAATGGGACCAATTTCGAAATATACCCTTTCAATCAAAAAAAGAATTTTCCAAATCGGTTCAGCCGTCTTCGAGTAATCGATGAACATACATTAAAAAATATATATATACGCGTCGAATTGATAACCTCCTCTTTTTGTCGTCGGTTGAAAATATAACACCGGTCTTGTCAAGGGGCGTTACCCAGCTACTGGGATGTGGAGCTCAAAAAGGCAACTGCTTCATGTAAAATAGTAAGACTCAACAGCATCCGATTCGTCTAAAATCCGACCCTGTCTTTGTTAATAAAAAGCAAAGCAGATAATGAAAAATGAATCGTCAATAGAAGATCACTTTAACTAGGCCTACTGCTTTTCTCTTAGAACTATGTGTTTTAAAATGTATCGCAGACTAATCGACACATTGTGTGACCGGTTCGTTTGCTCAAAGACACATTGCTAATTAACGTGGTAATACTGCCAGTCTTCTTGGCTCGTTTACGAATGACCGCGGTGTGTAGAAGTACTTTGACGCCAAAGTGTATTTTGTTTTTGTGTTCACTCATAAATGTATATTTATTTTTATTTAACTAGTTATTATCTGGTTACAAAGACCTATAGATATATACCTTAACCTAAAGTATACATAATATTATAACAATTGCGTTAGTAAATATAACTTAATACTATGTTAGTATCACTAAACTGCACTAGGACTTTGTGCGTTCCGGTGTCACTTGTCCGCGATAACATTTAAGTTTCTGATGTATAAATAAAGTTAGGCAAATTAGAATATTATTTAATTATGCTGTTCTAAAAATATTAATTTAGGTCTATCTATCCAGACTAATTCGCAAAAAGCTTTGAACACCAATTTGTAAATAATTATAAATCAATTAAAAATTCTCTGAAAGGTGCTTGTTGTAGCATCAGTAAATAAATGAGTGTGTGCAGGAGCTTTCACGACCTAATCCCTTCATCCCCCTTTCACTACCGGTCTGCCAGACGTACCGCAGGACACCATCCACACTTGGTCGATATACCGTCTTGTCGTACTAAGAGCTTATCTTCAACATTTATTGTGCGCACAGTCTCCGTGTGTGGAACTCTCTGCCGGCTTATGTGTTCCCTGCTTCCCGTCAGCCTTTAAAGCAAGAGTAAATACGCATTTTCTGGGCTCGCACGTTCGATCGTAGTCCTCATCTCACACTTACCATCAGGTGTGACCGAGGTCAAGAGCGGGCTCATTCGTTATAAAAAATAAAATAAATTACCTACTATTATTATTACAAAAAATTACAATCCAAAATATATTCTACTGGCCATTATAAAACAAGTAATCCCATCTTTAATTTTTAATAAATATTAATGAATACAATCTTCATCGGCTGTAATTAGTCCATGTCAGCTAACAAACGAAGGCACCTATTACTTGTCAGATTAACTAGATGCCCTGTGATTTTCGGATAGTAATTCAGCTTCGGCTGAAGCTCTTTGACGTCATCAATCAATGATGGCTCATTAATTAGGCGATCAGCGGTCAGCAAGATCGCTTAGCCACCGTGTCCTATTTCTTTGGTAAATTGCCGCCTACTTATAGATATTATAGATGGGCTGGCATTTGCTTTGGATAGTTTTATTGGTGACTATATTAGTCTTATCTTTTATCTTTTTAGAATTATGTACCCAAAGGTTAAAAACGGGATCCTAACTAACTATCTGTCACTAAGCTGTATTTCATGAAACGTGCTAGCTAGACAGTGTAAATTTTCACAAATGATGTATTTCTATTGCGGCTTTAAAAACAATTACTAAAAACAGAATAAAATAACACATAGAGTCAGCGCTGCATGACTGAGAAGGAGAACGCTGACAAAAGTACTCTGTGACAATCGAATGCTGATACAACTTAAGAGCAAAGTCTACAAAACGGCCTAACGGCCGCATATGAGCACAAACGAACTGAAGATGTGAGATGGGCAGCGGAAGTGACCAGACTCGATAAATTCAATGTCGCTCTCATTGCAGAAAAGATGGTCGAGAGCCGGTTGAGATGGTTTGGCCATGTCATGAGGCGAGAAGAAGGACATCCAGTGAAAAAGGCACTGGCTATCCCAGAGATCAGAAAGGATAGGGAAAAGCCGCCAGCCACGTGGTGGACAACCGCTACCAAGGACATGGAGTGAGCTCAGCTGAAAGCACAGACAACCAAGGACAGAGTGTCCTGGTGCCTTAAAACGAGGAGAGCCGACCCCAAGTAAAGGGAGCAGGTAGAAGAAGAGAAGAAGAAGAATAAAATAAATATTTAAGTGGGGCTCGCATACAATAAACGTGATTTTTTTTTAAACTGTTGCCCACGAATTCACTCATTTATGTTTCTGGTATAAAGTGTAACTTATACGCTCAACATCTACTTAGTCTTTGCTCGACTATGTTGGGGTTGGTTCTAGTCTAACTGGGTGTAGTGGAATATTAGTGTTCTTACATGGAGTGACTGAATATCAAACCTGCACAACCCAATACCTGGGTAACACAATATCCCTTGGCTGTACTATATGCTGTACGGTTGTACAGTCGCCAGCACTTCAATCGAGGTATTCCTCGAAGCGCTACCATTTTGAAGCGCACCTAATGAAGCGCTCCTTTTTTATTCCTCGGAGCGCTCCTTTTAGTAGCGCTCCCGATACCATGTTATCGGAAAAGGAGCGCTCCGAGGAATAAAAAAGGAGCGCTTCATTAGGTGCGCTTCAAAATGGTAGCGCTTCGAGGAATACCTCCTTCAATCTACCCCAATCTGTCAAATTTTACCAATCGAACAATAACCTTCCACTATTGTGATAAGGTTGAAAATCTATTCAAGAAATTTGACAGATTGAGGTAGGTTGATGTGCTAGCATCTGTACTTGTACTGTAAATATCTTATCGTATCTTATCTGTATCAGTGTCAGATTTTCTGGCTCATGAATGTCACAGATGTCTATATGACAGTCTGGACCATTGGCATTACCTTAAAATGCTTTCCGAGGCATGAAGGTATTACACCGCCTACTTCTAAACTCCGGGGTACTACTGAGAAATTACATATAGAAAAACTCAATAGCACTTTGTGGCCGATCCTGGAATAGAACTCGAGGCCAGTTCAGCAGTCACACTTGTGATCACTAGACAAACAAAGCAGTCTTTAAAAAATAGCTTATACATACGCCATTGCAGACTAAATAATTTTATTGTTTTCCGTTTTTCTTATAGATCCGTTCAGCCATTATAACGTGCTTGAGTAACAAACATCCTACACAACACTTCGATTACGAATTTACGAAGTAGTTGGTGCAGTGGTTAAGCGTTTGGCTGGTGTACTGCGTGTCGCAAGTTCAATTCCTACATCGTAACTTAATGTTCGTATGGGCACCAGATAAACTGCCGGGTGCTAAAAATATAATGCTTTTTTTAACTTTTTAAGTAGGTACACAAAAAAGCAAAAATATAAACAAAGCAACATCAAAATTTTCGCATTTGTACAATCTGTTATACAACGTCTTTTATGTGGAAATTTCACACATTTCCCCGGGATGAAAAATGGTATAATGTACTGTGACTCATGTAACGCCTCAGTAATTAATTATTAAGGAAGTTCACATGAGTGACCTTTATGCCGTAGTACCGAGGACATTAAAAGCAACTATTTGGCCTAAGGGACTTTCTGGCTACTTTTCTAAAAATATCTTTTTGAGTTTTTAAATCAAATGAAAATTATTTATATTATACAAGATATGGTACGTATTAGAAAATTTATTTTAAGATATACTGCCATAATATGACAGAAAATCTGAAAGCAGTCTCGACGAGGGGTTTCGTATTGGCAGGGGAGGTCTAATAGTCAGTCGCCTCATGTAAAACACTCTGCTGCATCCTGTTAGTGTCGGTCTGTCTATCTGTTTGCTATCTTATCACGTCAGCTTCATATTTATGAAACTGGCATACGGAGAGATCAAGTACTAGATGGCCCATCATAGAAGGTTTTTATCTCTAAAGCACCTATTTTCCCTCGTGTTTTTTTGGTCGGGTTATGCCGCGGCAGAAGCTATTAAAATGAGAAACAGTAAAAATAAATATAAATCAAAATTCATTGGCTATAAGGGGATATCAAGAAACAATAGAATATAAACACTATGATGCGAGTATTTAGGTCTCAATTTCGTCCAGAATTTTATAAGCTTTTTTTGTAATAACTGAAAGGTCTTTTATTTCAGCATTTCATCAAGTTTATTAAGCAAGAAGTTTAAGTACGCGTGAGATAAAAATATTTGCGTCAGGCGAAAAAAAGAGTAATGTTTTGAAACAAAAAAAATATATGGGTTACTCCGGTCACTTTTGTCGTAAAAAAGCACAAAGCAGTAATAAAAACTAAATAATGATAAGGGACGGCCGAAAGTACCAGGGAAACAGAAGGTTGCAGGAGTTTAAAACATTTCGGATTAGGGAAATATTCTGTCTGCGAAGTTGTCTCATGCTGAATGATGTACTGTAAAAATGTAATTGTTCTTATCTATGCCTTTATTCGCTTGGCTCAGACAAATATGGGAGGCTGTAAATAAAATGTTCGCTTTGTTTCGCTCTGACGCTTTGTGTTTTTTCTAAAAGGCACAGGAAAGATAGGCAGTTATTTACCAAGGATCAAAACATTTACAGCAAAAATAATGAGTGGCTTTGGTACAATTTTCCTCCACGTGTTAGATGTGGTAATAGAATTTGGAATTAATTTATTACCATTGACTCCGGAATGTATGGGGGTACTTTGTCATGGTAATACATAAAAGTATTTCAGACTCTTTTATTGACAAAAGCAAATTGCTAACATGTTAAAATATTTAATGTTTTATGCAGGATAATTATTTTACTTTAGTCTCGCATAAAAATGGACTAATTATGATATAAAATACTAAAATTTAAATGAAATTAAATGTTTGTTTACTTATTAATCTTTACCAAAACGGGAAGTAGTAAAACAAAAACGTATTAAAGTTATTTAACAGTATGCACTTGTAACAATATTTTAATTGGGGTTTTCAATTACATTAATTAAATTTACTTTCTCGCCTAAAAACAGCGCGAAAGTATGAACAATGTTGGCATGTTTTCATCTTAAAGTAGTAGGAGTGCGTAATATACTATAGCATCATAAATAGTATTATAACGTTTAGCAAATGATCGTATATTAGGTTAAATCCAAGAATGATGAGCAGCGTATGTTGCGTATGTTGTAATGTACAGCTTTTCTGGCAAATGTGCGTGATATATTGCCGTTTAGGAAGTAGGAACACAGAAAAGAAATGAGTGAAAAACTCGTGGCCAAATAATAACATCTGCAAGGGTCGATTTTTAAGGTTAACTAATACTTGTTAAGTTCATTCCATTGGTTCTGGTTATCATTTACGTCTTTGACTGACGTTACGAAATTGGAATGAATTATCAACCTGCTAAGAGGTGTCGTACCTAGTTGCTGAGTTGTGGTCAGATAGGATTGAATTATTTAATATGTGATTGTATCACTCAACTGCATCCGATTATGCCGAATGACTTCCGGCATAATCCTCACTAATCTCAGCATAGTTTTGGATGCGAAAAAACTTAACACTACACGTCACGTCATTCTACGTCCATTTGGCGCAGAGCGTAAGCTGCCCCAATACGTCACAATATGACCGTTATCAATACACATCGTCGGAGCCCTTCTATCGCAGTATTTTCGCAATGTCGAATTGCAGAAGAAACCATTTCAGGATCTTTTAGCCTCATTGACTACATGATCTGTGGTTTAAATGTACATATGAATGGTAATCACCATTACTATTTAAACCACCATGCTAATACCTATCATTTCAATCATGTTAGACTTTCATGATTGAAATGATTTTGATGAATTTAACAAAATATAGTAATCGAAGTCCCGATTTTTTGGTGCTGAGATAGTGGATGAATGTTTAGTTGAAAAATCCTGTGGACGAAGTGGCAAAGATCAGCTAGTAAGTAATATCTTGTGTGTGATAAGTGCAAACAAATAAAAACATGAAACTGTTCCAAAAAAATAAAAATAAAATAAAAGATTTACGCACACAATGATATAAAAAAGGTAAGTGCCTACTTCTCATTACTTGAAGACGTTATCTAATTTACTTTTTCATAATATCACTCGAATAACGTTCCCCGCATTTGAAAATGGAATAGTCTCGTTTATAAGTTGAGTGATGTGCCTCAATTACTCACTCGCATTATGTTCGCAAAGCATTCTTTAGTCGGTAATGGTTCGCGACAGACTAACTCTCGATGAAAAACGTTATATTTGCTGACGTAATTGATAGGCTCAGTAATAGCTTTCTTTTGATAATATCAAGGAGTAATAACTGTATATATAATGATGAGTTTAGGTAAGCTAAGCTTAAAATGCTTCAGAAACATTACAAATAGTGTCCAAAAATAATATTGTTTCATTTCGAATAAACACTTTTAAGAATAAAAATGTATACAGAAAACTAAAGCAGTTGATCTACACATGACAAAAAATGGACGATTTATTACGTCTATAAAATTTTACGAATTTTAATATGAAATTCTATTTTGTGAGCTTTTAAAAGGAGGTTGGCTATTGAGCGGAAGCCGTGGTCTGGGAGCGGCGTGAAATATGGTAAATAAGGAACGTTTTAAGACTTTGCCACATATATAAAGATGTTTACAAGGACCCCGAGTTTTACTCTTGTTCAAAATATTGTATTTTAAACCGTAAATGTTTTCATTTAACTATGGTAGAATAGGAAAACGCAGATTTTCTTGTGATTATTATATTATAAGCAGCAAGAAATAGTGTTCAACAAAAACTCAAACTCAACAAATTTAACATTAAGTAGTATTGAAAATAACTATTTACGATTTAACATATTTAAATAACACAACATAAATACAAAAATAAACAGCCCTTTTCATATAAGTTGTAAATATTTTTTACCATATGAACAAAATAAAACATAACATAATCCAATCTGCGAGACCAGTGCAGGTAAGTAGCTGTCGCATATCATCGGATTTTTTGGTCACACAACATTTTCTCGAGATGTTTTCTTTCACCAAAAGCAGTGCTGCTGATGTAATATACACAAAGTGATGTGCCTCCCTAGGTTCAAACCCACGAACCATAAATCGTAAGTCGTGCGTGTAACCACTGGGGCACCATGGCACTTTGTTATCATGTGCTTATTTGAATCATTGAACTTAATATAAAAAACAGGCTTTCCACTTTCTACCATGGAAAGATGAACACAACCTCAAACAATACTAATGGTTACCTCGAAGGTCTATTGCAAAGGACGCAAGGGCGAAGCCCAATTAAATGGTCTCACCAAATCCACACAACATTGGATATCAAACAAGGATAGATATAGAAAGATTCTTTTATGTATATCCTTAGTTCAGACCAGCAAATTCTTCATACAAATTGTCTAATAAAAATTCGAATTTAATATATGCAAATCAGAATTTAAACTATGCAAATGTTAAAAAGTTATCACAAATACGGTAGGAAAAATAATACCTCATTCTTTTACCCAAAAAACAAGGAGCCTTTGCTTAATAAACATTCACTGATATTATAATGATTCGCAGAATACATTGTATGTATGCTCTAGACGCCCATAATTCTACATATTTTCTCTCCAATAGTTCGCTATGGCTAAATATTATTTCGATGTTTTGAAACTAAATTGCTCAATAAATTACTTTAAAAGCGTTTTCTAAATATATAGGCGACCATTTTAAATGTTGAAAACGATAACTTTGGTTTACTGGTACCTTCTTTTTCTTAATGTGAGGAAGCTGTCAACGATGATATGATGAGAACGAAGAGTGAAGAATTATCAGCTCACTAAAACTACCCTGGTGATCCTAGAGAGAAGCCCCGTGTCTTCGTAGGTAAGAGACGCCTGTTAGGACAATCTTCAGGGGACACCGACAGATTATCTCCTATGTTCCCTTTCATCAGTCATCCTCACGTGCCGAAGCTGCTGTATCATTTTAGAACATACCCTCAATCCGGAAGACCGTTCTATCGCCTGTCATGCCATGTTCAGCTTCATTTCTGGTTGCAAAAGTTTCCGTTAAAACTAAAATAAACTAAAAACGTAACAAACATTAAGGAACACTAATTCACAAAGATAAACGTATTCGTTGAACTAAATAATTACCTTGTATTGCCTTCAAGTCCACTCGTTGCCAGCGACCAGCTCAAAGGCTCGGCCCCTTTTGTGCCACCAAGCAAGCACCCTCATGATCTGCTCGAGAATGGTAGCTCACTTAATCCCCTTTACAATAAACGTCTTAAGCTAGTTTTTAAATAGGTTAACATGAAACGGTACGCTGCGCTTAAGGGTTAAAAGGCTTGCTAAATTACCTACTATTATTAACTTTGTTGTAGAGGTTATTTGTTACAAGCGTCATTAGTGGTTACTAAGTTTGTCGGCCATTTTGATTTGTAGGTGCTTATAGTTTTGGTCGGTAAAGCTGAAATATAAATCTTAGTTTTAAGTTAAGTAAAAAAAGTAACGAAAGGTGAGTTGGACTTACCCATGAAGGGTGCGGTAGTAGCTACACAAAATAACTTTGTTTTTCACAGTGTTTGTATAAATGACAAAGTTATATTATCGGTTTTATTAAATGTGTTATATCTCTAAAACTACTAAACCATTTTCATTGAGATCTACGACATAATGATATTTTTTTTAGATTTTTCATCTCATCTATCCGAATAGAATGACTTGGTTCGCCTTTAAGTGCACCAAAGATGGTGTTTTCTATAAGAAACTTTTAGCGGGCAGTAATGAGTTTTTAATCCTGTTTATAAGTGCGCCGCAGTTATCTTTGCCGCGCACTTTTTGAATTTCGAACATCTTAGTGTTCAGCGCTAAAGAAATCGAACACAAATATTGTTTGAACAAAGACTGGCTGGTACGACGGCCCATAGCCGCGCCGCCAGCTGAATAAAAAAAAAAGAAATCAAATAAAAAACGCGTGAACTACAGCCCGGTTTTTCGTCAATTTTCACATGAGTTCTTCAAGTGACAGTGAAAGTATAGAATTTACTCCTGAAAGTATAAGAACTGACCCAAGAAATGTGATGGATAATCTATTACCTGGAAAACCCCGGAAGAAATATATGAAAGCCTATGGTAATTTTATTGAATGAAGAAATGCAAGAGGCGCCAAGAATTTTTCAGAATTTGTATTTTACCTACTTCCAGTACTAAGCCGAAACTTAACAACCATTCGTAGTACTTCTGCTACCCTTTTGGCAGGTTCTGGAGCGGACTTAACTGTTCTCAAGCGACATGGAGGATGGAAGTCGAGTGCTGTAGGAGAGGGGTATATAGAAGATTCCATTGAGAACAAGGCGAAAACATGTGAACCCATCGTGGAAAACATTAAATTCGCCGTCACATTTTCCTCAAAATGAGCGAGATTCGGACAATATTTCAAACACGCAGAATATAAAATCTACAACAATCTCTAATCCTAATAAAACTGCAACAATAAATTTTCATAATTGGGAAAATGTCTCTAATGTAAATATAAGTTTTTAGTTGTTTTATTATTAGTTACTATTTAATTTGAACTTAGTTGTTACTCTATGTTTTTGTTCGGAACAATACAACCTAACAGCGAAGCACTTTTGCTTTCGTGAATTTTTATAAAACTAGCAAAAGTTATTATTAAACTCAGTACGTATTCGTCCGTCGATCTCGTAAAGCTCCGTACTCACATACGGTTTTACTCGATAGTTTTGCTCCAAAACGAGTAAATATTAACGTGTGGACCGCAAGACTCACAGCTCGAAGGCTCGCATCGAGCCGGCTCGATGGAATTAAATAAAAGTAATTTCCTTCGCACCTACTCGAAGCGAGCCGTCGAGCTTGACTCAAGCGTGTGTACGTCGCCGCAAGTGGCGCGAGTCGAGCGTCAGTCCGCCGTTGTTGATCGTCGTGAAAACACGTGTAGAATAAAAAAATGGATTTACGAGTTTATTCCAGAGGTAGTCCCAAAAGAATTTATTAACTTATATAGACAGTGTGATTGTTTGTGGAATGTTACGATTTGTTAAAAATTACTCAAATAAATATAAGAGAAATGAATGCTATGACAAATTACTGGCGGTGCTTAAGACTACTGATCAGGATGCAAATAGAGAGAGCGTGGTCAAGAAGATAAACAGCCTTCGTGCTTCTTATCGCAAAGAAAAAAAGAAGCTGCTTGGCACAGCTGTTTTGGCTCGAACGGTTCGGTGAATACTGAACGGTGCGCGTCACTCGATAGATTAATGCTGAATGTGTGGACGAAAGCCTATGCCATGGTTATTACTCGACATGATAGCTAGATCGAGTAAAACCGTATGTGAGTACGGAGCTTAACTCGAATGGTTCTGTGGTTGAGTGGTCGACTTTTGATAGTTTGATTCTTGTTTACGGCGAGATGCTTCCATGGCTGTAAACTTGGTTTCCAGGAAATCCAGAAATTCTTGTAGAATTGGTAGTTCCCTAGGGTTCTTCACAGACTCAATATATTCAGCGAATGATTCACTGTCTAGTTTCTGACCCAACAGAAGTACTAGTAGTGGATTCCAAGTAGTGATATCCACTCCCATATTTTGTATAGCATGGAGACATTCTTTGTTGATGTCATGCAGTCTTTTGAACATACTTATGGATGGTTGCTGCATATTAGGAATGTTCAGCAATATGTTCACGTGAGATGTAAAACTTAGTCTGCTGTTGCCATATTTATGGTTAAGTATTTCCCAGCATACTTCATAATTTTCGGAACTAATTTGAAGATGGTGTATCAGACGCTCAGCCTCACCTGACACTTTACGTTTAAAAAACTGCATTTTCTGTGCGTTGGATAAGCATGGGTTTTTATGGATGGTTTCTGTGAACAAATCTTTAAAGGAGGTCCACTGGTGGTAGTTACCCTGGAAAGTCGGAATATCCATCTGTGGTGTGCACTTGTCGCGATGGGTGAGATACAGACCACATTTTTGAGCTGATCGTTTTCTTCAAATCATTATACATTCGTTCGTATCTGGTAAATTCCTCCTGGTACCAAACATCTTCATTTCCATTTTCGCTTTCTATCTCCCAGTGCCGATTGTCGATTATGGTCAACCGACTTTGGAGAGATTTCAAAGCATCGTCGAACTCCCACTTGCTCTGCAATTGGTCAATTTCTATGGTAGTCACTGTTCTCATAAACGCTCTGAAGTTAATGATTTGCTTTTTAATCAATCCCTCTAACTTGCTGTTTTCTTCTGGTACTGGAATCCCACCGCGCTGCTGTTGGGATGCCTGAGAACGAGATGAATCCCCTGATTGGTTCGTGGTCCTCGCCTCTGCCAGCAGCTGGTTGACGCCTTGCTGCTTTGGTAACAGGTTCTCCATGGTTTTGGTAATTAGTTGCTTGATCGACACATAAATTTCCTCTGCTTTATCGAAACAGTTTTTGGAAAAAAATACATGACCAAATCCCGCAAACTCACAACATTTCCTATGGTTACGTTGGTAATCTCTCCAATAATTTTCTAATAACTCCAACTTCCGCTTGCGGTAATCTATGTTTTTGCGGTCCGCTCCGTCTTTTTTGATATTGGTTAAAAGTTTAACTAGAGAGTCGTATATTTTAGTTTGGCTGATTGCTAACTGCTCCATTTTTCTCACGAATAGATAAGAAAAAGGATATATAAAATGGTTTGGTCTGACCTTATATGCTGCTTACGCTCTGCAATTGGTAAATCTCCTCCCTACTTTCCCTGCAGACACTTCACACTAGTTGCAAGGTCCCGGTACACAAACGCTTCACTGTACTTCGCGAACCGAGGCCCTTAATGCTCGAAGGACTATGTAGAAAATTGGTATCGGTCTGCGCAATACCAACCTTCTGAATTGGTTGATATTTATGTGGTTTTGGTTTATTCGACGGTTATGGTTTGATATTGGTTTGGTTTAAATGATACTACTGTAGTTTGGTTGTGGTTTTATGGTTTAAACAACTAAATATATTTGTAAGTAAGAAAGCTAAGTTGATTTAATCTAAAAGATGGTTTGTATGGTTTTGGTGTGAGTTACGCGATCGACGGACGAATACGTACTGAGTTTAATAATTACTTTTGCTAGTTTTATAAAAATGCACGAAAGCAAAAGTGCTTCGCTGTTCGGTTGTATTGTTCCGAACAGTTTTATTAAATAATAATATTACAATAAAATGAAAAGGTGATGAAAATTAGAGAGTATCACTCGGGCGCAAAATATTTTTTTTTGTGAGACATGAAATATATTCAAATATCGTGGGAAACGAAGATACATATTTAAGGAAAACTATCATAATTGCTATCTTCATATTAAAACAGCAACTGTAATTACTTAAGTGTAGTCAGAATATATTTTGACACAATTTATATAATATGTACGCTTGAAATTATTCATGGTAAAATGTAAAATACGGCATTTTCCGAAATAACAGGAAAGCGAACAAAATGGAAGCGTTTATCGAAATTATGCCATCATAATCATTGGGTTTTCATTTTCGGATTGTCTTCCATTCCATCTGCGCGTTTAATTGTGATTGTCTCTCCAGCGCTGATCAGTTCTTTTATTTTTATTATAATTTGACATCCATTGGTTCATTTGTTTTTCAATCAGATGAGAATGCTATTCTGTAGTGAAAGTAGCAGTTCCAATCGCTACTGGAGAAGAGGAGCTCTATTCTAAATAATAATAGCCACGCGGTTCAATCTTCAAGGGAAGCAAGAACTCGAAGTCTTTAATTCAAGAGTGAATAGGCTACTTCTAGGCAAACGTATTTCATCTTCGACCACATCATCACTTAACATCAGGTGAGATGGTGGTCAAACACGAGCTTATCAAAAAAATTAAGAAAAAGCAACCTAGAGTTTGGTCAGACGGGTGACTGTCTTAACATAGAAATCCTCCGTAGCTCGGAAAACACGGAGCCGTCGAAACCGGTCTTGCCACGAGGTATCGTTTTACCCTACACCCTGGTTTTTGGAAGTCAGATAGGAAGTCTCCCAGCGTAAACCACTAGTACTTAGCTGACTACGGTTAGACTGTAAGCCGACCACAAAGAAGTTGAGAAAAGGCTTTTGAATTTATATAAAGCACAGGTCCGTTCCTATATGGAGTATTGCAGTCACTTGTGGGATGGCTCAGCCAAATACCAGCTAGCTGCACTTTACTTGATCGAACGCAGAGCTAACAAGCTTCACAGCCTGGCTCACCGGCGAAACGTTGCTTGCCTGTCTATCTTTTACAGATTGTACTTCGGAGAATGTGCGCAGGAGCTCCACGACCTAATCCCTTCATCCCCCTTTTACTACCGGTCTACCAGACGTACCGCAGGATACCATCCACACTTGGTCGATATACCGTGTTATCGAACTAAGCGCTTTTCTTCAACATTCATTGTGCGCACAGCCAAGGTGTGGAACCCTCTGCCGGCTTCTGTGTTCCCTGCCACATATGACCCGTCAGCCTTTAAAGCAAGAGTGAATAGGCATTTTTTGGGCTCGCTCGTTCGATCATAGATCTCATCTTATACTTACCATCAGGTGTGATCGAGGTCAAGAGTGGGCTCATTCGTAATAAAAAAAGGCTAAGCAGGTGATAATTGCTGTTCTACGCTAAAATAAATTTAAAAGTAAGGCAAAAGTAACCAAACTCAATTAGTATAACGACTTGTACTGCCAAAAGCAGTACAAACCTTTTTGAAGTAGGGAGTGAAGAGTGATAAAAAATATTAGTCCAAAATAAAAAATGAATATCTGATAAAAACCTATCAAGGTTTTTTATAATAAATCTCATGAAAATGAGATTTTCTATTGCAAGAGATCTACGATTTTAGCATTTTCTTTAATAACATCTATTTATCATAATAATTAAACTGGCATACGAAGCAAGTAATTAATTAGTTTTATGACTACGAAGTGAATCACCCTGAGTATAAGTATACTATATTGTAAATTAGTTTAAGTGGAAGGCACCCTGCCTTACTGTAGGTACGTCCATAAATATATGTTTTGCTTTTCTTGAGTATACTACTTAAACTTTGGAGAAGGACATACATAATTTTACCCAAGAAAAAAAATATAGTACGAGCGATGTCACGGTCAGAAGCAAGATATAACACAACACGTAGAACTAAATTCATAAATAATACTTTATTTGTATCTACTGTGCGTATACCTCTGTCTGTCCCTTTAGATAATATTAGCGTGATATTATGTTATATAACGAGGCATACATGTACAAATATAATTATAATTCACAGCATTAGACCTTGCACGGTTGTTCATATACCCACACATAAACTGCGTGTTGTTTGCAATCGATCTGATTTGATTACGTTCTACCTGTGTAGCTGGTGATTGCATTAACCAACGTTGCGCAGCTGTTACGAGTGTTTAATTCAAGCTTGTTTTTGTTGTACCATACAGTTGCAGTAACCTATTTTCTACTTGCAGGGCTAAATCGAGTGGTCCCAATCGTGACTGCTCAGCACGCGGTTTCGAGTTCTATTTTTTTTTTTTAATTCTGGATGAGCGCACTCTTGACCTCAATCTCGCCTTATGGTAAGCGATAGATGAGGTCTACGATGGAACGAGCGAGCCCAGAATATGCCTACTCACTCTTGCTTTAAAGGCTGAAAGGTCATAAGTGGCAGGGAACACAGAAGCCGGCAGAAAGTTCCACAACTTGGCGGTACGTACAATAAATGTGGAAGAAAAGCGCTTGGTGCGACAAGACGGTATATCGACCAAGTGTGTATATATTTAAATATGTTGCGTTTAAAGTACCACTATAGCAATGACTTTTATTTCGGGGAAAATCGTTAAATGACTCACCCTTCCGCTATTAGTGGAGTGGAAAGGAGACTCCCACTGATTAAAATCGAACCCTATTACTTCAGTTGCCATTGTATTTCGGAGCCGCGGTATCTGATAATGATCTCGGAAAATCATTGCAAATACTGATATCGTGCACAAACAAGTGGGCTTTACGAAACTGTTGTTTTGAGTAAAACAATGCCTATTCACTCTTGCTTTAAAGGCTGAAAGGTCATAATTGGCAGGGAACACGGAAGCCGGCAGAGAGTTCTACAACTTGGCTGTACGTACAATAAATGTAGAAGAAAAGCACTTGGGGCGACAAGACGGTATATCAACCAAGTGTGGACCGAGTATACTGAGAGTCATGAAGCACTTCATCATCAGCTTAACCTTTTTACAACTATTTTGGGGTCGGTATTCAGTTTTTCCAGATGCAGCTGAGTACTTCTTTTTTCATGGATCGAATGCCTATCTGATCTCCAGAACCCAGTATTTGGGTAACACTACACCTCATGGCCAGATTGGTATCAGATTTTCTGGCTTTTGACTACCCGTAACGACTGTCAAAGATGTGCAAATTACAGAAAGGACCAACAGGGACCAAAGGCTTTATGTGCTTTCTAATGCATTACAGCGATACAGTAATTTAAGTATTTAAATTACAAAAAGAGTGAGGATTATAGTCTTAAAAAAACCTTTTACCAAAAAATTAAACCGACTCCCAAAAAACACTGCAAAGTGAAAAATAACTTTAATTTCGGTAGTCGGTGTCTTTAGTTTTGTATTTTCGTTTTTGGCAACGACTTCCGAAATTAAAGTTATTTTTCACTTTGCAGTGTTTTTGGGGAGTCGGTTTAATTTTTTGGTTAAAAAGTTTTTATTTCACTCTTTTTAGTTGGTCGATTTTTAATTTACCTAGTTACAAGAGCCTAAATGTCAATTACTTATAATCATTTACAAAATATTGCTTTTCCCAATGTTGGGCCGTTAATTGTTGAGGAGTTCTCCTGGTACTTCACCAACAAAAGAAGTATTTTCCAAATCGGTTCAGCCGTCTTCGAGTAATCGGTGATCATACATAAAAAAAAATATACGCGTAGACTTGATAACCTCCTCCTTTTTTTGTCGTCGGTTGAAAAACACCAACAACACTAATTTACTTTTATATGGAACAAGATTAATTGACAAAGACCGCATGCTGGTAGCCGAGACAAAAGCCAGTCGCAAGACACGGCATGCATAATAAAGTAAGTAGTCCAAGCGACTAATAATGCATACCTAGCTCCCCTCGTGTCTAGAATATGAACTAACTGCTCAAACGAGACACTTGGTTATACAAAACATTTTGTCCATTAAGCTGGACGTTTTTAAATTAGCTATAAAAAGTAGGGAAGCGTGTGTACTGGATTTTCGTGCTCCTAAACTAATATGTACGGTACACACAGGTGAGATTTTATTTTATTTTTGTGAGAGGAAACTGGTTTTTTAGTTGACCCCAATAACGATGCAAATTATTCTGGGAAAATGTCGTTAGTGGTCACAAAGTGTTTAGGTTGAACTAAGTAACTGCTACTGTAAAGTTTAATGATACTTTGGTTGTTTGGAGGAAAAATGTAATCAAGGCTTCGTCGTCATTACTCTTTTGTTGTTTATTCAACTTATCTGGGAGCGGCACAAAATTTATGTTCTATAAATCTATTTTATGTCTACTACACGCATTGATTTGTATATCAATGACTACACGTCATCTTAACGTGATTCTTGAATGGTTTAAAGATATCTACGTCAGTTGTGGACTGATTTTTATAGTGTTATTTTATTTTGTTTCAGAGTGTTTTCCCGAACCTGAGAGACATACATACAAATGTATATAGGCTAGAACTTTGATATGCACCAGTGATTAAATTAATCACCCATCAGTATCAAATTAAAATTGTTAATTGATGAAAACTGTAAGGTGATTGATATATTGTTCTAGGTGAGTTGGACTAAATTTGGACTGCGAAGAAACTCAATGGAACTCCTGAACGTCAAACAGCGTGAGTGTGTAGATGAACCCTTTACAAGTTTATTTTTATTATTTTTATTTTTGGTCCCGACCTGGGTGAAGCGGAAGGCAGGGTCAGACCTATGCTGACTAAAATCACACCCTGTTCCTTTACTTTCCCTCATCGAGCCCTGTAAATGGTGATGACTGGTCTTTTTGGTTGGTTTCTATGGGTTCTATCTATATTTTCGTATCCGTCTTCAGCCTAATATTGTATAGTTTACCTAACTTCTTCTTTGTGCCTATTCTAAGTTTTTCTTCAACTTGAACTCAATCAATAAACAGCTAGTTGTTTATTGATACTGACTGAGAGATTTTCTCTATTATCGTAGCAACTGGCACAAATACAGTGTAGAAAGTTTCTTTAGAAAGAACTTAGAATATAGTCCTTTTTTCGGGAGCTAAATCACAAAATGACTCCTCTCACTCTGGTTGAAGGACACTCCCGTGACCCGGCAGGGAGAATATAGGAGAATATATATACATAATAGTAACATGTTTAGTTTACTGTAAATGTTCTCCATGTAAAAGTTTATTCACAGTCATCATTGCCATCTATATTGTATTTCATTATCAAAACACCTTTATCATCAAAACTAATCGTACTATGCCCGCAAAACCCTTCACGATTTCTAACCCTACTAAATAGAACAGTAATACGAATCGCAGGTAACTTAATTTAATAAAGTCACCCTGGTATCTACGGTTTTACATAATATCGCCGACTACAGCCTGTAGCGAGGAACACTGAAACGTTTTTTGCATATTTCATATCAGATTTCATGGGAGAAAGCCTTGAAAATGTCGACTGGGTTTGTTTGCAGGAATACCACGTCTTTGTTGTTCAGTTAGGCGAGACATATATTATGTAATTAAATATTATATTAATGTAAACCGAATACAGTTTCAACTGATTTATATTTTCTTTATCTTTGGTCAAGGATATTATTATTTTGTTGCTTTAGCAGGCAGTTGCTTGAGTTAATAACGGAACAAATTTATGATCATATCAATTAAATTTGGTTACGATTATTCGGCATTCTTTAACTTTAACTAATATTATAAATGCGATAAATAAGATGAAATAAGGTATATGAAGAAAATTTTATCCCGAATAAATGTACGAAATTTCCACGCGAAAGAAATTATCAGCTAGTATATTAATTTATATATAGTAGTACTAGTATATAATTTCTTACCGTTCTACCATCCCACAATAGAGTTATATAGAAAATGGGAAGTATTAACCGTCCGACAGCTTTTTATTTATTATACAGTAATTAAGCAACATTCTCTGATAATATATGAACCAGATAAATGTATAAATCCGCGACGTAAAGACAGAGTCTGCACTTCAAATTTATTTAAAACCAGTCTAGCACATAGATTTTTCTGCTACCAAGGTTTAACATTTGTACAATAAATTAAATAAAGTATTATGCGTATATCCATTACCGAAATCAAAATGCAAATCTGTACTTAAGGAATGGTTACAAAAATTAGATTATAATCTTACAGAAAAAATGCTTCAATCATACTAAACAACACATTCAAACATCCTCATACGTAACGCAGAAATCAATAAACCCACACTAGCAAACGCGCAAAATACATACAAAAACCCTCACACACACACACACTTACAAACATACACACACTCGCATACACACACTCACACACCCACCTACACCCAAAACACACACATACACATGAAAATCATTCGATTAATATTCTTTTTAATATGTCTAATTTCACTTTTCACACTTTTTACACATATTCAATTAGGCACTTTTAGTTTTATAGTATAATTCTTTTTAACATAATACAAACTTGTCTTCTCCTTATAATTTCACTAGAGCATATGTAAATATAATATTACTGATGTTTTCTGTTTCCGTTGGGTGGGGACCTGGTGATTTGTAATACAGGCATTTTCTATGCCTACCACAGACACCAGCTCCTCACAAGTTGTAGTGTAAGATGTGGATTCATGATTCACTGTTGTGTTTGTAATTTGTGAGGAGAAATGAAAAAATATATTAATATTATTATATTATTAATAAGTGATACAAAAATTTGTACCTCTTTTAACGAAAATTATGCAGTCGGAGAAGTTGTAGTGTCCGGAAGGCGCAAGCAATACAATCTGGCACAGTTACCGTTTATATGGAGAAAAAGTGGCGGTAAAACCGCAGAACCCAATGTTACTGTGACACTGTGTGGAAGGAAAGAAAGAGAGTGACAGAAAAAAGTAATAGAACCACCATAGATTGACCACCATCTCACCTGATGGTAAGCGATGATGTAGGCGAAGATCAAGCACGCTTACCTAGAGGTAAACTATTCACTCTTGACTTAAAGATCCCAAGTTATAGCTCAGGAAACACAGGTTCTGGCAGGGAATTCCACTCCTTAGGTAGCTGTTCTCATAATGAAAATATTTCCAAAACGTTTTGTGCGCATGGGTGGGATGTCCACGATGTAAGGATGGTGCATCGCCGTTTGTCTTGTAGTCCGATGATGAAACGAATTAATCTGTTTTTATGTTTGTTTGCACATCTCCGAAACTGCTAAACAGAATTCTGTGTAGGATTTTAACATAAGTTTTTACCCTAACGCGGGTGAAACTGCTAGCAAAGCTAGACAATATGCAAAGATTGGGGCTAGTCATTCATAGCAGCGACGACGGTAAGGGCAAAGTCGTACTCATAGGTTATGAGCTATTAAATGTGAACACATTTTATGTCCTGCAAACGACGTTCCTGGGCATGAGACTAATATATATGATAGATGTCACTAGTAAAGGCATCATCATATGACCAATTTTATCCTTGGTTACTGGATAAGTGTACGGTTGAACTCTCTCGTTTATTATTGCGCACTCACATCTTACGAGGTATATAGATTTCTCAAAAAATTAAGCGTTAGGTTCGACCTTTCTCCGGAACTACTGAACCAATTCAGTTGTATATTTTTGCACAGCTCAGCATAAAACGTTGATAAAAGCGAGAGGCATTGAATGAAACCACATTTACTAGTATCATTTTTAGGCTACACACAAAAAATAGATCAATCGAAGCAATTGTTTAGTCCTACAAAATTTTTGAAGGTGTTTCTTAGTTAGAATACGATGTATCTTTCCGAGCAGCTGATTAAGTACTTACGCATAGTTATCTAGGGTCGTACACCTTAAAACGATAAAATTCACGCTACGATGACGCTCTGCGTCGTAAGTCCGAAATACAAAATAGTTTTTCTTTGATTATTCACCTATTTATTTTATTTATGTACAGATATGACACTTACAAAAGAAAAAAAAAATACAGACAAAAGAGCACAAAGGTGCTGCTTATTTCCTAAGAAATTTCTTCCAGCAGACCTGCGACAGGAGAGTTGAAGAGGAGATGATAGACACAGTGTGTATAAATACTAATTACGATAAATAAAACATATTTAGCTAATAAATTAAACTATAATTGATATAATAAACAAATATATAAATACATAGAGCTAAAATACATATTTATGTTAATGCTATAAAAATATACACCTACAATAAATATTATTAATATTTATTTATGTTCTTTGAAAAGAGCTTTTTTCGTATTATTCTTGAAAAATTTTGTTTTATAGTTTCGGATTAACCGTAAGCTCGTTTTTATCAACGTTGTATAACGTTCTCTCTGTTGGAAAACAAGACTTCTCTCGGTAGGTGGAAATGGGTGTAATCAATAAATTTATCGTCCACCACGTAGGCCCCGTGCGGGACGATGTTTTCCAGCACCGTTTTGAAAAAAAAAATGTGATGGTCAAATTACACAATGTGATGTGCCTATCTAGTTTTAAACCCACAACCTACAACTGGTAAGTCATGCCTGTAACCACTGGGCCACTGCTCTGTAAAAGAAATACTATGATCATTTTAACAAATATTCTGTGAAAATATAATTAAGTCTTCAATTTCTACGAAGTTCAAACAATACATGTATACAAAAAGTATCCTGTGACTTGCATGAAAACTAATATCTTCTAACAATATTAGTTTACCAAAGAATTAACGGCTTTTGATTGTCCCCAACGGATAAAGCTGATGAGGCTTTACACAGCTCGAAGATCCATTAATCTTTAAGCTAAGTAAAGTCTTATTATTATCATTCGTGTTATTTACCGAGCCAATGTTAATGAACGTTAATGAACTTAGCGTGATTCTTCAACTAATAAACCTCTAAAAAGTATAGGTCAGTACTTACAAAATAAAGATGTGCGTACAGCTACGGAATGGAATTCCCTACTGAAGACTGTGTTTCGTGATAGCTATGACCTGGGGGTCTTTAAGTCAAAAGTTCCTTCCTTCTAGCAAGCGTGCTTACCACCAGGTGAGATAGTGATAATACGCGAGGTAACTAACAATATAATACTGTTATTTTTTATATCCTATATATAACTCTAGGCTAATATTCCATAAGTAAAAATAAAATAAAAAGTACTAGAATATGGTCCAAAAATGCATAGTTTCGAAGATATAAATAACTAACTCTAGACTCGCGATGCGTGTAAGTATCTAAGTTTTATTGATAACTACGAGTAATTCATTTTCATTCAAACCAAACATTCACAATTAAAGTTACGAAAATGCGACGTTGTCATTTTTCACGTAAGGGTGTTTCACATTAATAATCGTGACTGTCAAATTATAATGTATGAAAAATGAAAATAAAATATAATGAAAAATAATTCTTACGCCAGTTGGTTCTTTAATATATATTTTTTTAAATTACAAATCAGCGTGCTCGTGACTTCGATCACACCTGATGATAAGTGTAAGATGAGGTCTACGATCGAACGAGCGGGCCCAGAATATGCCTATTCACTCTTGCTTTAAGGGCATGGAACTCAGAAGCCGGTATCGGCAGAGAGTTCCACACCTTGGTTGTGCGCACAATAAATGTTGAGGAGAAGCGCTTAGTACGACAAGACGGTATAGTCCCATTCATACCCTAAAGTTATGGGATATAAAAACACCTTGTAACTTAACATGCTTTTCGAGTAATCGAAGAATTTCTCATCATATCATCATCATTCATATCATATCATTATCATCAGCAGAAACAATAAATTAAAAACCTTAAAGATCAAACCGTGGGGCTATTATTATTTAGCCATAAGCTCCTCTTGATTGTCTCATGTAATGCGTATATTTGCTTTCTAGGTACTTGATTAATTAGAGACTATTAGCAACCTCTAAGTGTATGTAATGTAGCAATCCTGTGAAGTGCCGTGCTGTCAGTAATACGACCTGGTTTTGCTTTGTAATCAAAATTTGAGAGCTAATGATGACGTCACAGACGGCATTGTTGATGTATTGATGCAGTTTGGCTTACTGGGCATCATCATCTATACCTACTAATATAATAAAGAGGTATTTGTTTGTAAGTAGAGGGTAATCTTCGTAAATAATATTTCAATTCTAAAAAAAAATTCACTGGTAATTCAGTAAGGTGCATTATTGGTGACTGCTATAATTAGAGGCTATAAATTATTTTTAAATCCACGCGGACGAAGCCGCGGCCGAAGTGCTAGTAAGCAATATGGTTCCAGGTCCCATGATCGAACTCAAATAAAAGTCACTAACTTTATCAGACTGCATGAAAAGTGATTTTAGAACTTCTTAGTCATTTTTATAGTATTTGAAAAAAGAAGATTGCAATTGCTTTTTTTATTGAAAATAGATACAGACTATGACCACGAATTTCCACGCCACGAATGGAAGCCAGATAATAAAAAATAAAAAACAATGTGTTGTAATCAGGTTAGACTAACAGAGATAATCTCTTACAAACTATTAAACAATTTTAAATACTACTTACTTTTAAATAATCTTATACTTTAAATGACTTATACGTAGGCATTTTCATAAAAGTTTCCTGAACTTGACTATTTTGGCATTGTATTTAGAAATGCCAACTCTGGGCTTCTTCTCTGTGCTAAAAAGTATGTTCAACAAGTCCAGAACGGATTTCATTCATACAGTTGAAATATTTTGATTCGGTCGCTTCCTCCTCGATAGTTTTCTTGCACTATTTTACTTAGTGGTAATAATGTAGGTATATTTAGTCGACTATTCCTTAATCATAGGTCTACGTCTTCGGGAGTCAGACGCCTCGTTATTTTTTTGCAACATTTTTATGTCAGTCATAAATTACGAATAAAAAAATCAGATCTACAGTGGATCTGTAGATTCCAATGAACTACACCGAACCATATAAACGTTGGGACCAAATACTTAAACATATCCGAATAGGCCAACTTCGTTGAAATTCAGCAAAAACTGTTTTTATAGGCTTCGTTGAACTGCCTGTCTATTATTCAATGCTTTCCAAGAATCGTAATATCTGGTAAAGAGGAGCCTGTATAATAGAATCTCTTAGCACATAATGATTTAAACATGAGGGATATCACGCATTTGTATGAATACTCGGTTTTATTTCGCTTTGATGTGGGAATGACAGATACGTAGAAATTTTTGTCAGTTTCTCGTTTTTATGTAACTTAGTAAAAAAAAAGGGAAATTCCTATAAAAATGTCTGTCATTTAGATTATATCAATAAGTATTTGACATGTTGTGCTGTTTGTTGATACGTATATAAAAATGATGACGTGTTGAAATTTTGAGATACGTCACGTCTACGTAAAAGTATGCTTTGCATTGCTTAGAAGTGACGTAACAAGACCCATTCAGCTTTGGCGCTTTTAACCTTCGTAATTTGTATTGGTTTGTGAAAAAGGGAAAATACTTTTCTAATCTTTTCTGAGACAAATAGTGTTTAATGAGTTTCGGCAAATGTAGAGACTATGATAAGGAGAATCCTTGTGTCAAGACAAGAATTTTAAGATTAATATTATTATTTTATTTAAATTTATTAATTTTAATTTTATGTAACAGTTATTATTTATGTAACAGTCTAACCATGAGTAATGTCAACGATAAATGATAAACATGACTAATTTGATTGTTTTCTCAGTGCGGATACGAAATACCAGCCAGATTTCCTACCTAATTTACAGAAACCATGAATTTTTAGGATAAATAAGTAAGTAGTCATTACTTACTTATTATCATTACTTACTTAGCGATAAATTATTTTCTAACATAATCAGCTAATAACATTCCCACTAATCACACAGGCCCCCTTTCTAAGAAAGAGAATGGGCCATAATCGGTGGATTATGGCCCATTCTCTTTCTCAACGCGCAATGGGTCCGTATGGTGATACGGACCCATTGCGCGTTGGTGGATATGGTATATCTTCAGTTTTCACGATGAAATGAAATGTTTTTTTTTGCTAAATAACACTGTTAATTGTTATTTTCTTTCGTAGATTTAAACTAGATGCGGCTGGTGTTTCTTAACTGACTGCACTGAGAAGAAAACCGAAATATACTCAGAAGTCAAAATCTCTTTTGAAGTTTATACAATCTATACTGGTAAAATCTGAGCTAATCTCTGAGGCGATGTTTTGAGGAAAGATATATATATATATATTTGAGTAGGTCTATCCAGATGGTGCATTTTTTAGATAACGTATAGCTCAACAATTTGACGAAATGTCCTTACTTTGGTATTAACCAAAAGTCGACGTTCGGAACGTTTGGGTCGGCCCCAAAAGTACTTAAACTGTCAGACAAATGCAATGTTTTCAATCACCGTTTTTAGAGCACTGGTGATGATAAGAATTATTATTACACAACGTAATGTGCTTGTCTGGGTCCGAATCCACAACCAGCAAACTCGTAAATCTATCTGTGAATTTTTTTTTATCATATTAGACCTGACTAACTAACTAACTGACATCATAAAACCACAAACAGAAGGACTGAGACAGTGTAACACAAAATCTAAAACTAACAAACTATACCTTTTCCACAATAGAATTGATTACATAAGTGGTCAACGTACTCTCAAAGATATACATAGCTCTTTAAAAAACATTTATCTCTTTAAAATATGAGGTTCCATTTAAAGGAACAGCGCATCTGCTACAACCGTCAATCATTCTGAACGGGTCGTTGAACAAAAAATCTAGACCCTTCGAAAACCTCTTTCCCTGTTTTACAATGGAAAAACAAATCTATACAAACCGTAGCCTCCGGGCTCCGCTGCTATGAGCGACACACATCATTAGTGTTTTCGCTCGAGAAAACATTTTCAATACGAATAGAATATATAACTTAGGAAGACTTGTATCACCCACTATGGGCTTATTTATTAGTAGAAACCACGCGCGACTGCGCTTTTGTGGATTTAAAAATATAACCCAAGGAGGGATTTTGTAGTCACGTAAAAAGTAGCCTCACAAAACCGTTCACAAGTTTCAAACTACTTCCATAGCAAATTTCATTCAAATCCACCCCGTACTTTCGAAGATTTGAACAGCGCTTTTGAACAAACAAAGTTTCCCGCTTTATAATATTAGTAGAGATATCTCCCTAATATTATACAAAATGGAGAAGACAATACAACCATAAATTTACCATAGCCTAAATGATGATCTTCTTAGTATGTACATATAAAAAAAAATCTGATTTTTTTTCTATTTTCATATTTTTCTATAGGCTCTATTTAGCCACTGTGCTTCAACGCAGGGTCAAATATCCTGCGTTAAAGAAAAAAAACTCTCACAACATGAAGGTTTTAAGCCAATTCAAAGCATCTTTCATTACAAAACGGCAATTTCATACTTTTACTCTTATTATCGCGATTATTTGAAAATATTTTTTTTATTTATTTTGATGTCACATTTTATTTTAGCCTACTATGGTTTGCTCGGAATTAGTATAGTCAGTGTTTTCATTTATGGCCATATCATCTTCCCCACCTTATAACGAGCTGTACTCGCGACTTCATTCATGTGGGAGGTTTTTCCCGCGAAATTCCGATCCCGTAGGAACTCCAGAATAGAAAGTAGCAATCTTCCAGTGAAAGTTCCATTAAAACCAATAGAGCCATTCTAGAGATTATAATAAATAACAGAAATACAGACAGGTAAAATTTAAAAATATTTTGTTTGTATTAAAGTATCGTGTAAATAACTAAAACACTTGAGAAAACACTGTTATTTTGGTATGTATGAAAATGTTTTTTGATCCTTATGCTATTATACTTCGATACATGTACCCCTAGGTTATAGCTATCAGGAAACACAGACTCAGGCAAGGATTTTTCTTCCAAGCTGTACGCACAATGAAAGTATTCCCAAAACGCATGGGTAATATGTCCAACATTTATTATAACACCATTCATTTGTAGAAACTAGAAAAACAATGCTATCATACGATTATTTAAAGCATAAGAAATCAAAAAAGACATTACACTTCAATCTCAGTAGAGACTGCCTTTGATTTGGTGAAGATCAGAATCAAACCCCATTAGTAAAGCAGTTATGTTTGATAAATGTTATGTCAAAGACAGGCCAAGAAGGGTTTCGATCCATTTATCGAATATATCACGTTTATTATATGAATGTAATCATACCCCTGTTATTTAAATGCAATAGGTGTAATATTATAATAGAGTTTGACAAGTGGTGGCTTACGCGTATGACTCACGAAAAGGTCGTGGGTTTGAACGAAGGCATGATTGTGTAATTTCAACTGCTCTCGCTACTGAAAGGAAACTACTAGATTGATTCTCAGATATTTTTATTTGGTATCACAGTAGCAAAAATGAAATAATTTACATTGTCTGAATCTCGTGCCTTTTAAGAACAGATTTATTTATTGGTATCGTTACACCACATTTTACAAACTTTAGAGAAATTACACATTTGTACGTACCTTACTTAAATCTCATGCACAGTACAGGTACCTCACGCAGGTACAATACTAATATCACTACCGTATTCTTATTCCTCTAACCGTTCACTTCGGCTCTCGTTGCAAGACTGTGCCTGCGCTGGTGCCGTGTCCTCCGTCTAACAATCGTATATCGTGGGAGGAATGGGGAACCCGCGCAGCCAATGTTAGAATTATGAATGAAGAAAGTGATGTATTGGCTTATTTCTTAATAAGTAAAATAAGATATTAAAATGATCTGTAACAGTATAAAATAAGAAAAATTACAAATAGGCATTTAACATATAGGTGGATATTTATTACTTAGTTTCTGACTGGTGACTGGTGAAGGAAAAAGTCACGAGGAAACCGGCATTTCCTACAACCTATGCACCTACTGGGCCCGCGTGGTAGATTGGAGCCTATTCCTTCTCATAGAGAGTCCCAGTAGAAGGAACATTGTAAGCTGGTCATGTTATGTGGACATCCCACCCATACGCACAAAACGTTTTGGGAATACTTTCATTGTGCTTACGGCTAAGGAGTGGAATTCCCCGCCGGAGTCGTATTTCCTGATCGCTATAACCTGGGAGTCTTTAAGTCAAGAGTGAATAGGTTACTTCTAGGCAAGCGTGCTCCATCTGCGAGCACATCATCACATTACCATCGGGTGAGATGGTGGTCAAACGTGAGCCGATTCTGAATAAAAAAAGAAATGTTTAAAAATTCCTTCACTCATCAGAATTACCAACTCTGTAGAGATCAGCTTCCTTCAGGTCAGAACTGTTGCTTTACATGAACCTACTGCCTGTTTGACCCCCATAATCCATCATCATCATCATCATTGGCCACAGCATCTGCACCATAATTCAGAAGCTGGATAATACGATACTCTTTGGCAAGACCGGTGCCAGATTGTCTGGCTTCTGACTACCTGTAATGTAATGACAATCACAGATGTACTTATGATGGCTGGTACCGAGGGCTTAATGTGCTTACCTAGGCACGCAGGGATCTCGATATGTTAAGGTTACCCATCCACGGACCGATTTCGAAAAGCGTCGCTTAACTTTGGAGATCTACCCGTGCGTCTGTTATTATTTTTCCACGAGCTCCTTTAGGCTCAATTTACACCGCCGCGGAATGGAATGGAAGCAACTTTTTGCAACGAAGTTGTACATAGCATAATGAACTTTGTCAATCGTATAACATAGGTACAAACTAAATAGGAGCCAAAAAAAGGTCGCGCGTCTTCCGGGGAATTCCCTCGCATTCTCGGGAATTCCCCTAGGGAATTCCGCCGCTACTGTCGGCGCCGTCTGTGGAATCCGCGGGTAGTGGCGTGAACGGGGAGTCGGTTGGCTCGGTCACAGCAGTGTGGTGCCAACTTAATAGATCTAGACTGAACGTCCCTCATGGCACAGTTGCGCGAATTCGCTGGAATGCGCGAGAATACTCGATCATTCCAGTGAATCATTAGGCGAAATTGATGCTTCCATTCCATTCTATGGCGGTGTAAATTGAGCCTTAAGCTGAATACCTACAAAATAGTACATTTCTAAACGAGTCAGTTATATAAAGCTCTGTTTCCAATATGAACTCTACGTTCCGTTTCAAACGAACTACAAGTGCCCTAGTCATTAGATTGGAGTTAGGCAAGGTGGGATAACCTCTCCTACCTTGTTTAATATTTATATAAATGACCTGGTTGTCGAGCTTAGCAGCGTGCATGCTGGCTGTTACATTGACGGGGTGGCATTTAATAACATAAGCTATGCTGATGACATGGCGCTGCTCAGTCCGTCAATGGCAGGTCTTTTGAAATTAATAAAGGTTTGTGAGAGATATGCTGATGGACACGGTTTAAGATATAACACCAAAAAAAGTGAAATACTAATTTTTCGGGTGGCTAATAAGAGTGCAGAAGTCTACCCAGCTGTCACTTTAAATGGTGGTATCTTGAACCGTGTTTATCAGTTTAAATATTTAGGCCACATTATAACTGATGATTTAAGGTACAGTCTGGATATTGAAAGGGAGCGGAGAGCATTGGCAGTGAGGTGTAATATGCTGGTCCGAAGGTTCTCGCGTTGTACAGGTGCCGTTAAAGTTACACTTTTCAAAGCTTACTGTCAAACTTTTTACACGTGTAGCCTTTGGACTAGTTGTACCCTAAAATCTGTCAATGCACTTCGTGTACAGTATAACAATGCATTCAGGATGCTGTTAGGGCTGCCACGCTTCTGTAGCGCGTCGGGCATGTTCGCGGACGCGCACACTGACTGTTTCGCTGCGATCAGACGCAAGCGAGCAGCGTCCTTGCTCAGCAGAGTGCGTGCTAGCACTAACAGTCTCCTGAGTGTCATTGCCAGTAAATTAGACTGTCCTATTATTCACTTTTTGAGTCAACTACATGTACGTACATGTAATTGACTCAAAATTTTAATTTTAATTTAGTTTTTAAAGTTACTAACATAGTTTTAAGTAGTGCTACTAATGATAATTAGGTATTAATTGTATTGGTTATGGGAAGAAAATCCTGAAATAAATGATTATATTATATTATTATTATATTATTAGCAAATTTTTCACTCATATGAATTCCTTCTGTCGCACTGTCTGAATATCCTTTGTGCGACGCGAGGCAGCGACAATTGTGTTCAATTGGCAAATGTATTGTGCCTGATTTATTGCTTCTGTATTATTGTGAGAAATATTGACGTATAGTTTAGGTAACAAATAGAGGATTGTGCTAGCAGGTTGGGTACTGGGAAATTGACGGGACTCGTTAGAGCTATTGCCTACTGTGATTGTGGGAATATACCAGATACCTCGGTCTCAGAATGTAAGGACTACTGGAGGAATAGTGTATGTTTTAGTCAGTTGAAGTCTGACACTCACTTCCACCTGTATGGTGGGAGTCATTTGATATTCACCCAAAAAAAAAGTTGAATACCTACTGAGAAATTATGCGAACTGATCACTTAATGTGGATTAGTTGCAATATAAGCTATATTCATGTACACATCGCCCATCTTTTCATCTTGAATGATTTTATAGAATTGAACAGCTGGTATATTTTAATAAAAAATAATAATAATGCAGCAGACTAGTGTCACCTACAAACAGTTTGTCCCGGTGCGGGCATCGATTCCGCGACTGCTGCGTTTTGCTGCAGCCAATCACTCAACCTCTGCGCCAACCATACCGTGATTGTGTCTAAGATCATTCCGTGTAAAGTAAAGGAAAACACCCCCACATATCTGAAATCACTCGAATTTGATGTGAAAAATAAACTATTTACATGCTATTTTAAAACGACAATATACCACTCTTTTGAGGTATAATAAACACTTTATCTTAAGATACAGGCTCCTACTTTAGAGACCGGGTTTTTCTTTTTAGTATACCCTTTGAATTTTGTTTAGAAACCAAGAAATATATATTAAATCCTTCTAAAAATCTCACCTGTGTCAATCCGAAAAAATAAAAGATTACCTACTGTTGTAGGAGGACTCACTAAAATGAAGCATACATTCTTTCTAGAGAACTTGATTGAAAAACGTAAGAGATATTTTTTGCTAAGAGGGCACATACAAGATATTCTGTATGGTTAGTATGGTAAATGTTAAAGTTATGTTCCGGTAAAATAATAGAGGATAGCACTAAAGGGCACTGACAAATATGATTATGTGCACGGAATTTATGCACCAAAGTTGGATTAAAACATCATGTCATGCGCTAGATAAGTTAGGGACGCGAGGTGGAGTATTAATAGTTTTCAATTTGAGGTGTAGTTTAGACTAGCTTTTGCCCGCGGCTTGCCCGCGTGTACATCGGAAAATATGCCATAGTAACGTTCATGTGAAGAACAGAGGGCCATCCGATATATAATAACTGTGCTTAAAGCTCTCAGTCCTCAACTCTCTCAGCATGATTTTTTTCGACACTTCAACAATAATGGTTAAATTTCTTTATTTAATTATTCCTTTATGCTCGTACTGGAACGCTTTGCAGCAATTACATCAACGGAGAACTTTACATGAGTTCCAACACCATATGCGCGGTGGACTAATGGACATCGAATGACGATGGATCACGTGCAATTACTTACGCAGAAGCATGCCACCGCTTCTCCAGACTTTACCAGTTATGTAAATTTGAGGAAATATTTGTTAAAATAATTAAATTTTCTCTTTGATCACCCATCCACAGACTAACCTCAGAAATATTATTTTACCTTAAAAATCAAATGATTCTCAAGAAAGAGAAATTTCAGTATGCATGACTTGAGTGGACTGAAGATTTGATTTATGGACTACTAGATTTAATAATCTGTGGCCTATGAAATTTCAATAGCCAATGTTTTTGTCAATCTGCACACATAGAAAGCCATTAATACGAGGTTCGAATAAAAGGATAGTAAAAAATATATTAAACGTGGTCTAACCTCAATCTCTGAATTGGTGAAATTGTATATGTACATATATACATAAAGAAAGACAGAAAGAAAGATAAATTTATTTGTTCAAAACACGAGTATACAGACACATGGCATGCAAGATTTGTATCAAATTAAATCACAGTCATGTTTTGTCTCAATGGCGCATGTTGAAAATATACATAGAAGATTTACTGTCAGAAAGGCACCATCTTTTTCTCTTAAGTATGTGTTTGCCTGTTACAGCCGATGTCCTCCGTGACTATTGAATGATCCAGTGGGATTTTTTCTTCTTTTAATAAAACAGTCATTCGGAAACAAGATAGAAATAGACCAGAAATTGTAGTACTTCTTCTTCTTATCGTGTCGATGGCAAATTGGTAAATTAAGTTTGCACCGTCATGAACTTCCATCAAGTCTTGCAAAGAACAGTTTACTGGACAGTAAATTAAGTGCGCCACGGATTGTGGAGTAACACCACATGTACACTCCAAGGCAATAGTCATCAATCAAGTCAAAATCTCAACCTGAACAGATTCCTACAACTTAATACATTATAATTATTGCAATACCAAAACTCATTCAGGTAATTCTACGAACTTTACATCCGTATGTAGCTTCACAGTATGTAGTTTCAAATATTCCTGCGACGTGAAATGCAATAGTGGATTATTAGATGGATCCGGTTCGTAATTAATACAAGAATAGCTTGAGTGCGACACTAATTATCCCTTATTTACGAGAAGCCTTTGAGCCATGCAACGCTCGTGAGGTTAGCCAAAAGTGTGCCATATTGCTCTGTTCTCCTTTATCTAATCCAACTTTAAGTTATTAGCTATTTGTAATCTAGGTTTAAGAGATTGTAAATGTTCTCAGAGAGTGTTTTAGTAGACCGTTCTGTAACAGTTAGATTGTGCTATTTGTAACATAATTTAGCTTGATTATGAGAACTGAGGTACTTCCCTTAATATCTATAAGGGACAGAATGTAACTGTCTAATCTAAAAAGTATTCGTATGAGCATATACAACGTGTAATTTAAAGGGTATATACATACCAAGTGCACGGCTTCTTTGGATGATAGCAAACGATATGGCAAGGGTTTTGTAAACCTATGTCTACATGTATGGAACTTATTAGAAAATTCAATACATGGATACCAGAGACCGAAATTTCCAAATTAAGAAGAACGCAGATAATTATCGTGTTATTGGCAAGTGACGTGGAAAGTTATTGACCCTCGTAGTGCTGTGACACGTTTGTTATGATCGGTATTCAAGAAACATATGAAACCGATAATTTGGTATCGATTCTTTGATTCACTTATTTTGAGCCGAAACTCTGCATAGAGACTCCATATCAGATGTTGTCTTCAGCCCTTTTGGATAGATATGGGGTTTCCGTTACACGTTGTATACGAGCCTCGTTTAGTTTAAGGTTAAAAAAAACTGATGGTTTAAATTGTTATAACCAGTTTGCATAAAAATATCATCGATCACTATATTCACAATTTTTGAGTGCGTGTATTTATTGAATGTAAAGTTCACAGGATCTTTGCCGCGGAAGTTATGTAAATGATAATTATTTCTTTGCCTTATTAGGAAAAATATGTCTGAGTGCCTCTTTGGTCTAATGGTCACAAGCGCGACAGCTGAGTATGAGGCGTCGGGTTCAATACACGGGTCGAGCAAACAAAAGGTGCTGTTGGGTTTTTTCTGTAAGGAATTTCTCAGAAGTAGCTCGGAGTTAAGAAGATTTTTTTATTGGTTGACGTTGGCGGTTTGTGCCCCTGTGCCTTGAAAAGCACGTTAAACCTTTGGTCCAAGTTGTCATTTGGACATCTTTGACAGTCATTACGGGTAGTCAGAAGCCAGAAAATCTGACACTGATCTGGGCAAAGGGTATTGTTATTATTATTATTACCCAGTAACTGGGTTGTGGCGGTCAGATATGCAGTCGCTCCAAGTAAAACAATAATACTCAGCCGCTTCCAGTTAGACTGAAAGCCTTACCGGATGATCAACATAATTGGGAAAATGCTATGATGATTAATATTGTATAACGTATATATTTTTATTTATTTTTAAAATTTAATTTAAGAAAAACATTGTTATTTTTTTTAATGTAATTTTATGGATGCCTATGTCTGAAATAAACGATATTTAATTTAATTAAAAAATTATAATGTCTGTGTTCAGGATAACCGTGCCATCTACTCCTGTCAGCAACAACTAACGCTGGTGGTGGGACAGGACGGGAAGGGGAAGAGTGGACACAAACCACGCAACACGCACACGCATCAATTAATGGGCATGCTACACACTGGCATTGTCATTGACTGATATGTGAAGTAGAGCAAGAAAGAAGAGACGTCGTGTGGACACTTTACTCGTTAAGTCACACTCGTTACGTAACGTCCATTAATGTTTCAAAGAAATATGTATGAAGCGTCAATATATTAATGGCTAAGGTGTCCGACTTGTGATCGAGAGGTCACGGGTTCGAACCCCACCCATTAAACTAATATCTTGAACCCACTCCAGACATAGTCATATTTAGCTTAGTTGGAGAGGTTAACAGGATTGCTAGTAATGCAAATTCTAACAATATTGTGAGTTCTCTCTTAAAATAAAAAGGCGAGTAACCTAGTGCGGATCTATATGATTAATTGGTCAAGCAGAACAGTGTGTGGACAGGGAAAGCAACATCACGGCAGGGAGAGGATCATAGTGTGTGACAACGAAGAAGAAGAAAAAGAAAAAGTATTTATTGCCAATAGACAAACGACATGCTAACAATATTAAAAACTTATTTAGTTCCTTAAGACTAGAGTTAGTAATTGGTACTTATATGTAATTATTTTAGTAGGTAAGGACAAAGACTACATATTCATCTTAATTTATTTATTTACTACTTTCCGTTCTGCTGCTACGTCTTATCAATACCTAGTTGTGTATATTATGCTACAATAAGGGGCTCATAGTCATTCCATGGTGCTAGGAAATCAGTCTACTTAACCATTCACTCACGGCTTCATCTTTTATTCTTTCTTTAAATACGACGCATGTGTTACAAATGCCAATTAAAAAACAACCAAACCTATCTACGAGGGACACAGTTGTTAACCAAAAAAACATATGTATATGTAGGTCAGAGCACACTGTAGATGTAACTGCCATCACAGTCAATCCAATTCATAGTTTCTATGCTATTTGAATAAAAATAGAGCATATATAATCTCCGCACGTACGTGTACCACGGCTTAAATGTGTGAGCAAGGGTGCGTCTACATTTGCCAAATGTGTACATTGTCTTTATTAGTATGGGTTTCTGTTATTCTTATGCGGAGCTGGAAATAGGAATGTAGGGAACGTTTCTTGTTTCTTTTTATTGTTCTAAGGGCCGTCGTTATCAGCCGCTAAATAAAGTAGGTTTGTTTCAACGGTACCTTCATAGTCTACACTTGAACTCATAATTTGAGGAAATTGATTCATCACCTCGAACTCGAATATCGGCTTTTACTATGTGTTTTTAAGCTAATTGTTAAGAAAGTCTTGTTATTAATTTACATATATCAAAAAGACTCAAACAAACTTAAACAAAAGTTTTTAATTAAATACACATTTTAAATCTACATTATGGCGTCAAAAAGTCATACGCACTGACATAATAATATGGTAATGCGGCCATGTGCTTAAAAGATTGACAGCATTGCCGCATGGTATAATACAAAAATGCTTAACCACTGCCGGTTAATCAGCCCTTAGGTAGCGTGAAGGCTAGGCATCTGGAATTATTAACCAACTTCAAAAAAAAAGGAGGAGGTTCTCAATTCGTCTTGAACTTTTTTTTATGTATGTTACCTCATTACTCGCAGATGGCTGGACCGATTTGGAAAATTCTTTTTATGTTTGAAAGGGTATACTTTCTAGTTGGTCCCATTGTCGTCACGTTTGGATCTGACGATGGAATCATGGAGAAATCGAGGGAACTCTACAAATATTATAGGCACACCTATAGCGTTTTGGGTATTTCTTATAGTACCTTGTGCAGTTGCTCTTGAAAAGCACCATTTAAGGAAGTGGAACTGATGATGAAGATCCCAGATGGCCACCGAAACTACTCAATAATAAGTATTTCGAGGATTGTGATAAGATTACTTGAATATAGATGTTAAGCACTTTATGCTCGTCACATTGCATATGGTGAAGTAGAGCTGATGGTGATGTACCAGGAGAACTCCTCAAAAATTAACGGCTCTGCACCGGGAAAAGCAATATTTTGTAAAAGGTGATAAGTAGTTGACGTTTTGACTTTGGTAACTAGATAAATTACAAACAGACCCACTACAAAGCCTGAAAAAAAATATCAAAAAATAGCACCGACTTCCATATAAAAACACTATAAAGGCAAAAATAACTTTAGTTTCGGAAATGGTGTCAAAAAAAAAGAAAATACAAAACAAATGACACCGGCTACCGAAATTAAAGTTATTTTTGCCTTTGTAGTTTTTTTTTTTATATGGAAGTCGGTTCTATTTTTTGCTAAAAAGTTTTTTATGGAACACCACTGGATATCCTGTGATTTTTACTAACTAAAAATTTTAATATTGTCACTTATTTTCTTACTCATATTACTTATATGCATGAAAACATTTTGCCATAATGCCTTAATTTAAATGTGTTTTTATACAAATTAGAGATTTAGAATTAAGAATCTGCCAATATGCAAGTTCGAAACTAAGCAAAACTTTTGTAAAGTGTACGGCTTAGGTAATTTATTTCTATACAAGATATAAAACGATGTAAGCATTTTATTTATTTATTTAATACTAGCTTTTGCCCGCGACTTCGTCCGCGTGGAATAGTTACTTTGGGCTAACGTTAAATTTAACCCGGATTTTGAAGCATTATTTATTGGCGCTCCGCTCCTATTGGCCTTAGCGTAATGATATAAGTATAGCCTATAGCTTTTCTCTATAAATTGACTATTTAATTAAAAAATATTTTTTCAATTCGAACCAGTAGTTCCTGAGATTATCGCGTTCAAACAAACAAACACACTCTTCAGCCTTATATTATTAGTATAGATAGCTGTTGCCCGCGACTTCCTCCGCGTTTCCGTCGTTTTTCGTAAAAAAAAGTAGCCTATGTCCTTCCGAACATCAAATTCAAATCACGGTTCAGTGATTTTGATGTAACAGACAGATTAACTTTCGTAATTTAGTAGGGAAATATAATATGTCAATCTATAATACCTACTGTTGAAAAATATCGCAATACGGAACCGCACAATATTATTGTTAATAGCTGTGCCCGCGACTCCGTCAGCGTAAGTTAATGTATTGGTAATATTGTTTAGATCACGTCGAGTGCGGCGACCGATTCTCAAAAATAATCCTTATAGCATGATTCAGTATTCACGTGCGATAGCTTATTATTAGCGTATTTCATGTATAACTTTGGTGTTTCTATACCGATTTATATGATTCTTTTTTATGGAATAGTTAAAAATGTTAACTTTTTCAATTAGGGGTGACTGAGAGTGATATAAACGTAAGAGTAGACAAATATTATAATCAGAAAGCTTCGAACTGCTAAGCTATCGGGAGTTACACGTGTTATTGTGAGTCAACCATAAAAGATAGACATATGCTGTCGTGGGATGTTTTTATATGATTTTAAGGAGAACATTTCCGTCATGAAATGATTTTTCTGTAGCTTTAACCATTAAGGTTGCACACGCGACGGAAGCTTAAAAAATGGAGTAACTTCTCCCGTTTTCCCAACATTTCCCTTCACTGCTCTGCTCCTATTGATTGTAGCGTGATGAAAAGTATACTATAACCAGCTCAGGAGTATGAAAAATAATTGTACCAAGTTTCGTTAAAATCCGTCGAGTAGTTTTTGTTTCTATAACGGTTATACAGACAGACAGACAGACAAAAATTTTACTGATTGCATTTTTGGCATTAGTATCGATCCCTAATCACCCCCTGATAGTTATTTTGGAAATATATTTCAGGTACAGAATTGACCTCTCTACAGATTTATTATAAGTATAGATGTACATTTAAAAAAGTTAATTATAAAAACACTGCTAAACCTAACTATATACATAAAAGAAAAAAAAAAAACTTAGGCGTCAAAGTACTCCTCCGCATCGCTGTCGTCCGGAAACGAATTAATGGTTAATTTGGTTGTACCATTTTTTGTACGATGCTTTGAACGCTTGGAAGATGACTTGTCCCAACACGGATTTGCCCGAAAACCTGTCTTCCCAAAGACTATGGGACGTGCCGCTCTGTAGTATTTTACGGAATAACTTTAGTAATACGTTTTTGAGAGAGAATGGGAGTCGGGTCTGGGTCTAGTCATGACCGGGGAAACTAAAAAATTATTAATCAATAATTGAACCAAAAAGCTGAAAAATAATTTAAAAAACAGGCGGGACCCATACAATTTACAAAATACATATTATGTTTAATTGAGTCCAGCTTGTCACTTTTTAAAATAAAAATATGTTTGTTTCTTGCACTTCAGTTGAGCAGTCGGGTTATTTTAGACTTTTTAAATAGTTTTTTAACTTAAATTTTTTATCGTATCGCACCCTTCCTGGAAGAGTCGCGTAACTCAACTTTTGTCATATTTTTTTTATTATTGCAAAAAATCGAGCGTACTCTAATACACCTTCTCACAAATTTTCATGAAGCTAGCGCCAAAAATAAGGGTACTGTCACAAAAAAATTTGTATTTTTGCGACAAAAAATAAAATAGTTTTACATTCTTAAATAGATTTAAAAATACATCCATTTATTTATTTTACAAATTTCCCTAGGTATAAAGCCATAAATACACATACCCATAACTAACACGAAGAATTAACACAACTTTATAAAAGTAAATTAACATAGGCATTTGTTCTTGGATACTATTGCAAAGGCGTGTCTTGCAAGTCCACTTACTTACTTATTGCACAAAACTTGTTGCGGGATTGTTTTGCGTTACTATCGTTACGTAGTTTCTCCAAGCAGTTGTCATAAATACCTGACGCGTAGCTGCACCTACTTGTTTACGCGCACGACACGCCTGTTTCGCCTTTCGCTAGAGACTGGAAAGGTTCCAAAAGCATGGAAGCTGGCTAACGTACAGCCTGTACCCAAAAAGGGCAGTCGTGCTGACCAGGCCAACTACAGGCCTATTTCAGTCACGTCCATACTCTGTAAGAGTATGGAGCGTATACTTAATAGTAAGCTCCTGGCATACCTAGAAGCTAACGACATCCTCAGCGACCGACAATACGGCTTTCGCAAAAACCGGTCAACTGGGGACCTTCTAGCGTATGCCATTCATACCTGTAGTGAGGCCATTGAGAAGCTCGGGGAAGCACTTGCTGTTTCCCTTGACATCTCCAAAGCCTTTGACAGGGTCTGACACAATAGCCTTATTGCTAAGCTTCCTTCCTTCGGTTTACCCACTCAACTTTGCGTTTGGATTGAAGACTTCCTAAGAAATCGGTCCATTCGAGTGGTCATTGATGGCTGCTCGTTTGGCCAATTGGCAATTAATGCCGGGGTCCCTCAGGGGTCTGTTCTCTCAGCAACTTTATTTTTGCTGCACATTAATGATCTGCTGATTCCCGGTACCTTTGGGTATGCAGACGACAGCACAGTTTCTGAGAGACATGTGACCAGCGCGCGAGCTGGTGGGTCACAGATCCAGTCTCTCCGTGAGGACATGGTTGGCCGCTTGAACTTGTCCCTGAAGGCTGTCTCTGAATGAAGCGATGCCAACTTGGTCAAGTTTAATGCAGCTAAGACCCAGGCGTGTCTTTTCTCCGCAAAAAAAAGTCAATTCGAACCGGCTCCTACTTTCCAGGGTGTAACCGTGCCGATAACCGACCGTATCGAGCTTCTGGGGGTAACACTAACTTCTACCCTCAATTTTGGCCCGTTTATCGAGGCTAAGGCTCAACTAGCATCAAAAAAGTTGGGAATCCTAGCAATGATGAGACGGTACTTCACACCCGAATCGCTATCAAGCCCAGGTTCGGTCGTGTATGGAGTACTGCTCTCATCTTTGTGATGGATCTGCTAAATACCAACTGGACGCGCTTGAGTCTATCGAGAAGTGGGCCAAGAGACTCATTGGCAACGATGCACTGGTCGAGTCAAAGCTCCAGAGCCTTGAATATCGACGACGAGTTGCAAGTCTATCGGTTTTCTATCAGTTACATTTCGAGGAGTGCACGATGAAATTACACAGTCAAATTCCGCCAGCCCGTTCCATCATCGGACTACGAGACGAACGGCGAAGCGCCATCGTCACATGGTGGACATCCCACCCATACGCACAAAACGTTTTGGGAATACCTTCATTGTGCGTACGGCTAAGGAGTGGAATTCCCTGCCGGAGTCTGTGTTTCCCGATGGCTATAACCTAGGAGTCTTTAAGTCAAGAGTGAATAAGTTACTTTTAGGTAAGCGTGCTCCATCTTCGACCACATCATCACTTACCATCAGGTGAGATGGTGGTCAAACGCGAACCTATTTTTTAATAAAAAAAAAAACAACGAGGCGAGCATGTTGGAACTATATGCCCAACACGTAGGAGTAACAAGATAAATTAACAAGCTGCTTGTAGATTCAAGAAGCTAGTCATGTCACAACAACATATCAAGCATGTTGAAACAACAAGGCGAGCATGTTGGAACTATATGCCCAGCACGTAAGAGTAACAAGATAAATTAACAAGCTGCTTGTAGATTCAACAAGCTAGTCATGTCACAACAACGTGCTGAGCATATTAAATCTACTTGCTAAACTTGTAAAAACAATCGGAAAATGTTAACGTAAATTCGACCTGATGTAACGTAGAAATAACATGATACGTAACTTGTAGGATCAACAAGTTACACTTTACCATGCATCCACACCGCAGTTAATTTTGTGGAGCAACAAAATGCAACACGGTAACATTAGGTAACTATCTGTAACTTATGTGGCTCCTTGTTACTATTTGATGATTGTTACTTACGCGTCCATACCGCCAACAACATAAATTAACAAAATATAACAAAGAATAACTTTCGACACTAATCGACAGTGATATTTTTAGTTGCATTTTTGAGGTAACATTATCTAACAATGTTATCGATTGTAGAGCAACGTTGCTTGACTTATACTAAAACAGCAACACATATTAACAATAAATAACTTTTTGCTGTCGGATGTTGCTGAGTAACACTTGGAAACGTTGATCTACAAAAAGTAACAGCGGTGTGGATGCACGGTTACAAGATCAAAGTTTGCAATGCAAAGCAGTTTGAGTACTTGTGTGGCCTACCCAAATGTCCGTTGGTATTTTTTGTCAAATTGTTGAGCTCCTTAAGTTCTAAGTTGAGCTACACGATAACTGACAAATGCTTGCACTGTCTGGACAGGTCCGCTCAAATTTGCGTGGTTACCTCAAAAGAATACCACAGACATGAACCTACATGCTTCTCATATAAAAATTCAAATTGCCTGGACTTTAAAAGAGACTATGACCTCTGAGTTTGTTTCGGTGTTTCTTCTCAGAGTAGTCAGTTAGGAAATACCGGCCTCATCTAGCTAAACTTAACACGCAAAAAAACATGACGTGTAAAAGTGTTATTTATAACCAATTTACAAAATAAATATTTCATTTCATTTCATTTCATTTCAAACTTGTAGTTTCAACCAAACAGCACGTAGGCGCTATTTTAACCCGAAAACTTGTTGAAGCAACGTGAAATCTGGTTGTTTTTTTTTTTTCTCAGTGTAGAGTCAAAATTCTTTAACATTAACAAAGGTAATTTTTTCTGTGTTTGAGTAATTGATAGAAGGTTTCCAATTTTTTTACTTTTGGGCACTTCATTTTACATACTTCTACACTTCTACAGCACGTTTTTTCTTAGCACACATACAAACATAATCTAAATCGATTAATAAGATTGAAACACAGCAATTTAAATTTTTCTTTAATTACTATAAGTCTATATAGTATTGACATACAATTTTTGTACATGACAAGCTGTGAATAGTAAAATAGAAGTTTACGATGATACACTTCATTATTTGAATATTTTTCCAATAAATAAACAAGTTTATTCAGAAGCTCCAGCAAAACGTGGATACTTTCGCATGCATAAAGTATGTATTTCTGTTTACTTAAATGAATTTTTCGTGTAAAAACTACGTAATTCATACTTACACTTTCAGACTAGACTAAAATTGTAACATGAATAATGGAATAACTACACTTAACGCAGCCGATGCGGTACACCAAAGATATTCATTTTTACACCGGCATCTTTTGTAACAGTTTCGGGGATTATTTAGGTAACCGTATAATTCAACCTTATCTCACAGTATACATAACACAATGAAAAATCGGAAACTTTATCATTTCGCCGCTGCTAAATGCCATCTTTTGTTCTTTATAAGGTACTCCTGGGATTTTTTTAACAATGTTGGACACTATTTTTTAAGCTCCTGAAAAGTTGTCCGAATTCACTTACCGCTTTCTTACAGGAAGGGTGCGGTATGTGCAATGAAGTATATATTTATTCATTTGTACAGTAAAATATTTTACTAAACAAAATCTGTTTTCTCAGCTGCCATAAACCAGTCATCGTCCTAGTCCTGTTACAAATATGATTCAAATAATACAAATCTGAACGCGGTCTTATCCTGTTTCACGGTGGCTACTCCCCAGGACCTCCGTCCGCGACAGCTGCACAGATTCTATGTAGCGACTACTTGAAACCCCTTCTGCATATTTCATTGCAAGTGTCCCAGCGCTGAGACACGTCGCCGCCACGCGCACTGCCCGTTTATATTTTGTCCTCATATTCAAACTGAATTTATTACGCATTTAGAGATTTTTTTTCCAACATTTACGCTGAGAAACGGCCGCCCCTCTCCTGAAATACGCGATCTTCGTAAATGTTATATTTTTGCGTACCTACCTACTAGCCTTGTTGAAGTTTGTGAGTGGAGCTGAGATTGGAATCTCAAATGGAGCAAAGCGGCCCACATATTTTAGGGTTATTTATTCCACTACAGTTGGTGTTTGGGCTGGCACGAATATAAGTGAAAGTTGGAATATTAATATAGCCTACTTACATTATTGTTGGGTTCCAAGGCTGCTCGGGTTCGTAGCTGTATTCACAGTCGATTTTCTTTTCTGTGCCTCTAATGATCAAATTACATTTCCGATTCACCAAGATGAAAGTCAAATTACGAAAAATCCCTTCTTATTTTTCCTTTCTTTCCAATAGGCCTCCTTAATGTTTTACCAAACAACGAACCTCTACCCTAAAATGACCAATCTGGTCTTAAGTATCATTAAAAATTCGATGAATTTTTAACCTCATTGGTATTCCAACTCAGAGGTGGTTTCCTAAACAAGGCTCCTGCATTGATAAACAGAATCGACCGCACTAATTGCCAATTACGGTGACAAGAATGAAGGTATCATTTGGTTCCTAGTAAGGGTGGATAGGCCAATCTTGGCCTTTATTACCAAAAGGCCAAGATTGTTAAAGAAATGGTTTAGCAGACTCGCTATGTTTACTTTTAATTAGAGGAAAATATACAAGAAATCAGGCCAGTAAGGTTTCTTTGAGATAAATCAACAGTTATCTTAATTTATTATAATCAATGTTGATAAATTTGAATCATGAGATTTAAATTATTAATTTGAATTTATAAAAGAAAAGTAAGATACTAAGTAGGCACTTTGTTTTAAGCAGAATTTAATAAAATTACTTATGGGTGTTTGAAGCATAAGACGGAAATGTTTCCGTCAAAATATTCGAATTCTATTAACTTACTGAAATGACGAAACAATTGAGACAAAATCGTGTAGGAAAGTACGAACCTACGTGGCTTAACACGATATAAGATTTTTATCCTTATGGCTTTCTTGAAGCCGACACTAAGCCCATTACGGGACAAAGGAGTTCCGTATAAAAGATAAGGAGACGTAAGTTGGATGGATCGTCATCTGCGACTAATGATAATAGCTCACATAATTCCGGACAAAGGTTCGGACGTGCCGAAAACAGACGGAGAGATGATATCGGATCAGTTTGATGATAAGAAATTATGCAGTGGGGATGTGATTGTGATCTTTAGTGTTTACGTTGTATATGTGTGTCTCTTTGAACGAAATGAAAACTCGTTTAATTAAGATGTAGAAGTAATTTTCGTCTCATACTCGTGAATCAAGATGCAATGATATTGATATCCATTACCTGTTTTTAGGAGTATAAATTAAAATATTTTAATTTAAAACTTGTTTAGTAGGGTTTTCCATGTAAAAATAAAAACTGTTAAGCCGTAAAATCTACAATATGGTTCTGTTACACTTTTTCTAAAGTGCTTCCGTAAAACTTTAAATAGATTTAATCTTTCCCGAGTGTACCTAGAGAAGCCATTTTTAAATATTGCTCTGTTTGAATAGTATAAAATGGAAGACTATTCAACTCCTCGTCGGTCAGATTATTGAATAGAAACTGAGCACAATGGAACGATAGCCGTACTTCAAGATGTCTTTAATTGAAGACTTGAAATTTATACAAAAAGATTCTGCGATAGTTACGGGAATTCCAACAAACCGCATTTTCCATCCATTGGACTCGTTAACGGTGTAATTGTTCTGCGATTGTAAGCTTTTAACTGCGATTTGACGAATTGTTAATACGTGTATTAAATATTTTATAAATTTTATTTTAAAAAACTAAAAACATTGTAAAGTTCGCAGGCGTCAGGGTCCGGTTCCACACTATCAGTAATTATGGCTCTAGAGAAAGGAACCTCCACACAATTGGAGCTGTATCGAGGAGTACCTACTGCCTTCTATATCAGTTAAAGGGCCCGCAAGCTTCAACAAATTATCACCAGAAAATTTGGAAATAAGTACAATATTAATTTTTACGTTGTTATTACATACATATTTATTTTTAGGGTTTCGTACTATTTACTCGTGAGGAAAAGAAACCATTATGATCACTATGTCTGTCTGTCAATATTCATTTTCTCAAGAACGTGTAGATATCTAAATCCATGTCGAAGACTTGGGCCTACGACTTTTTTCAGTTATTATATCAAACTTGGAAGTTAACACGCAAACAATAGATATGGTGATATCTATTGTTTGCGTTAACTTATAAGTATACTCAAAGTCATATAGACTGCGAGGATTGAGGAGATTGAGGATGTATACAGTGCCAATCCTCTCGATTGGCGCTGGTTACCGAGATACAGGTGTTTCACCTAGTCCGACTGCAGATGATCCTATATTATCATATTGATACTTTTTTACTTGTACTAGTTTGGATTGTAATCTTTTTTGATGCAAATACTCGTATTTGTCCATATTTTGTGATCTCACAAGGGAATCAAAACTTATGTAGGGTACTTCCTGTTGACTTAGAATCAAGAAAATTAGCAAAAAGCAATGTCTTACAGAACATGCAAGTCAGAAAAAATCTAAAAAAGGTGAATATAGTAAGGGGAGGTATTATTGGTGATATAAGTAGTTTGGTGTCATTTTTTAAACAGAATACCACACAGTTCCCTATGCAAGCACATACAAGAAACTACGCTAGCCAGCTGCTACGAGTGTTAGGAAGATAGATATATGTTTCGCGGTTCGCTATCTTGTTCCTGTGTTGCGTAAAGAAACTTTTTTGACAAGGATGCATCAATGGCGCCATTTTTTAGTGAATGTCGGCTGCGTTTACGTATTCATGTTTAAATTAATAGGTAAAATTGGTTTTTAGTGCTAAAACTTATTAAAATCGTTCATTATACTAGGTATTATTTAAAAAAGCTGTAGTGACGTCGTGATTCAGTCTAAGTAAGTTTTTATTCCTTAGTGTTTTTGCTAAAATTTTGAGTACGTTTTTGAGAGGTTAACTTGAGACCTATTTTGCGCTTGTATTAAAAATTAGCTAGAGAAGTCTAGTATAGAGTTCGACGGGTATTATTTTGAGCAATCCTTAAACGTGTTTTGTTTTGAATTTGCGCTAATTTTTTTTTATCACCAAATTACCTGTACAAGTTTATTAATATCAAAAAATAACCTACTTGTTTTTTTACCTCTACATTGGCAATGGAAAATGAAAAGAAATATAAAAAATATAACCAGTAGCAACTTCGAAGAGCTGTCAGTTTTTTATAACTTCTATACCTCATGAACGTCCTTTCTAAAAGTTGCGAAAGATAACCAAGTTCATCTATTTACTTTCCCAGCTCTTGACGTAGGTCTACTCTCCAAATCGTAGTAACCTCCATTCCATTATGAAACCAGCATTCATAAACGCCGTTACTAAAAAAAGGTTGAGAATGCTTTTAAAAAAAACAAGCATATGTCCTTTTAACGGAAATGTTATTTCAAAGGAAGCATTACGACCTTCACCTTTAACTGACACAGCTCCTGTTGCAGCTCCTGCTACAGCTCCTGCTGCAGCTCCTACTACAGATCTTGTTTCTGCAGCTTCAGCTTTGACTAACACAGCATTTGAAAGTAATTCTTCAGGGCCTATACTCACAGTCGAGGACATTTTAAAAACACCTAAGTAAAGCTTTAAAACGCCCAGAGATGTCAAGAAAAAGAGATTCTAGCGCTAAATGCTTAACACCAACAAATATAGAACAAGAAAACCTTCAGCCTCAAGCCTCAACATTGACAAAATCTGCCCAAAAAGCAAAATAAAGTAAAATTCAAGAGATAGAAGATGACTGGGAGTGTGGATTATGTGAGGTCTTGTACTCAGCTGAAATAAAAAAAGGAATGGAGCCAAATGGATCCAGTGCTCTTATTGTTTGACGCCTTATCACGAGATCTGCACATCTACTGAAGATACTGATCCCGAGATACAATTATATTATAGATGTGATCGTTGCTTCGAATAATATTTATTAAAGGGCCAAACATTTTTTTTATTTTAAGTTCAAAATAACGTGATTAAAGAGACAATTTCCATTCTATCACCAATTTGCCTACCTACTATCACCAATCTACCGGACCGTATCGCCAACTTACCTTAGATTTCTTGTGCATTCTACTGACATTTGTTCATTTTTATCACCAATATACCTTTCCTTACCCTATATAACTATTTGTTTTTTTAAGTGGTTTTTGTTTAAATTATACAAAAAACACTTAGCATTAGAAATAGGTCATAGAACTAGCAATGTGGGCAGAATTAATTTTACTAGCAATCTTGTTAACCCCTCCAAATAAGTGAAATGTGCTTGTGTCTGAATAGTTTTAACGTCAATATTGTATTGGGTGGGGGTCCAACCTGCGACTCCTTGATCACAAGGCCGAAACCTTAGCCTATATACAACGTGTAACGAAAACCCCATATCTATCCAAAAGGGCTAAAGACAACATCTGGTATGGAGTCTCTATGCACAGTTTCAGCACAAAATAACTGACTCAAAGAATTGATACTAAATTATTGGTTTCATATATTTCTTGAATACCAATCATAACAAACGTGTCACAGCACTACGAGGGTCAATAACATTCCACGTCACTTGCCAATAACACGATAATTCTTTTGTTCTTCTTAATTTGAAAAATTCGGTCTCTGGTATCAGTGTATTGGAATTTGTAATAAGTTCTACACACGTAGACTTTTTTTTTTTCGTGGCAAAATCATCAGATGAGTCCTCCTACCCCGGGCAGGGCCGGAGGGACTGTCAGACTTGTACTGACTAGAATCCACGGTGTTCCTTCAATAGCCCTTTACGTTCCGGGGTCACGGTAATGAGATAAGTCCCACGACCCCGGCAGGCTTCGGCCCTCTACAGGGGGGGCCTCGTCATCTTGATGACGCTCTTTGACACACGTAGACTTAGGATTACAAAACCCTTGCCATATCGTTTGTTATCATCCAAAGAAGCCATGCACTTGGTATGTATATACCCTTTAATTTACACGTTGTATATACCCGTTAAGCTATAACCGCTTTTAGTATGTTAACTAGTTAGTATGGAACTATTAATATTATATATTTACAAGTTATGTATAATAATATGAAACCTTAATGCCGACCACTGTCTTTTATTTTACCAATCATGCAGGTTCATCATAGTCTAAGAGAAGAAAGATATTACAACTACATTCTTCTTAAATAACCTACATATATTTTAATAGCAAACTCGCTGTATGGTTTCGAAAGAACCGTGTGAAAATCACACACGATTAAATTAATTGAAACCAAAAAAATATATAATTTCTTGTCAATTAGGTTTCAATACAGTTTTAGATTAAAAAAAAAACTATATACAGCCCTGTGTTTTAGGAGTCATTACCTTTTTCTAAACTATTAATATTTAACTCGGATAGTACTATATCTTTGTCCCTTTTATTCCTGATAGAGGTTGTGTGGGCGAGATATTAAAATATTCACCGTACCCCATATATTGGATCGCATATAAGCAAAAGTTTGGACGACCCTATTTTCTATTGAAATCCATGTCCCTATATTATATATGTATATCCGTTTTTTTTATTATAAAAATAGGTTCGCGTTTGACCACCATCTCACCTGATAGTAAGTGATGATGTGGTCGAAGATGGAGCACGCTTACTTAAAAGTAACTTATTCACTCTTGACTTAAAGACTCCTAGGTTGTAGCTATCGGGAAACACAGACTCCGGCAGGGAATTCCACTCCGGTTGAGACAAACAAGAAAGAAAATTGTTTTAAATAATGTTAGAAGTTGATTTAATGACATATTTTTAACTTACCGGTGATATGAAATGTTATATTTTTTTTATTGTGCTTTACGTCGTAGTTCACGCAACCCTTCACGACACAATTTGGCATTTTTGCTTGTAAAACTGACGACCCCTCCCGAAGATAGCCGATCGCGTTCTAGTTCACTTCGATAAAGGTTAGACCACTTTGGGACCAAGTTCGAGGCGTCATTTTAACATACGATCCGCCCAGTCCTTACGAAGTAATATATATGTCAATGATAATATCACAAACTCTGTTTGGCCAAGATATAATATTGGTTGCTCAAGGCACGCAGTGCATTGAGGCAATATGAAATACCCATTATTTTTTCTGGTTGGGCAAAAAAGGTTCATATACTACACTCAATATCCTAATGGCTAAGGTGTCGGACTTGTGATCGTGGTCGCGAGTTCGAACTATTACACTATTACCGTGAACTCCAGACACAAGCATATTTAGCTTAGTTGGAGAAACAAGATTGCTAGTTTCTTTATATTATGAATGAGCCCGCTCCCGGCCCGATCACCACCTGATGGTAAGTGTAAGATGAGGTCTACGATGGAAAAAGCGAGCCCAGATGCCTGTCACTCTTGCCTTAAAGCTATTAATATGAATTCTACCCACATTGTTAGTTATCTATAAAAAATGGCTATCTTTAGGATATTTTATTTACTACTGATTTTTTATTAAATGAAATGCTGGATTAGTTTTTTCGAAGAAACGGCCAGACAAGTCACTCAGATCGGATTAACGGCTTACTCAATTTTTTTAAATAATTTAATATTATACCATTTTGATTTTATGCACCAGAGATAGGTAAAATCAAAACTTATCTCTGGTGCATAGCAATTGTTTACAAACCTCAACTTCAGTTTACATTTTCATTTACATTTTTACTTCAGAATTAAAATACCTTTCCATGAACGCTAGAGTTGAATGTCCTTAAATCTAGCATTAAAGTAAATCCTTTGACATTTTATGACGCTATAAACATTTGTATCTCTCTTTATCTGTCTCTTATGCAGATGTAATGAATGGATCCACGACTACTACTGAAACGAGTGTGGTCCAATTGGATTTCATCGATTGGCATTGTCTGTGGTTTTACTCGTTTGAAATGGACGAATGATAACCGCAGTGACTACAAAAATATGAACCAAAACGTAGACTTCAAAGATGATATTTTGATTGGCCTACACTGACCCACTGCTGGGCAATTGTCTCCTCCAGTTTCTTCCATCCGCTCGTTTTCCGTGCCACTTCAGACTAACCCTCGTGGAACACATCCAGGTCGTCTTGCCAATTCTTCCTGGTTCGGTGGCGATATGATCCTTACTAATATTATAAATGCGAAAGTAACTCTGTCTGTCTGTGTGTTACGCAATCACTCCTAAACTACTGAACCGATTTAAATTAAATTTGGTACGGACATAGTCTAGAGCCCGAGAAAGGACATAGGCTACTTTTTAAAGTGAAAAAAGGGCTGTAAGGGGTTGAAATAGGGGATGAAAGTTTGTATGGAAATTACGTCATTTTTAAAGCTAGAAGCTTGAAACTTTTTTTTAGACTACCTACTACTACTACTACTACTAGAAAAATGTAAGTACTTAAATAAGCTATTAGCAGTAAAATATTGGAAATATCTTATTTATGAATGAGTTTTATTTTCAAAATAATTGGTCAAAAAAATTAAAAATGCTGCCTAAAGTCACTATTCCAGGCGGACGAAGTTGCGGGCACAGCTAGTATTTAATAATTAAAAACTCAACTAAAGAAATAGCTGAAATGTCACAAAGTGTTCTTTTTCTTCACCTACCGTATTATATTACAAGCCTCTCCAGATGCTCGCCATGTAGCCCTGTTATACCCCTCTCTCGGTCACAATATCCACACATCTTTGGCAACACGGTTGTACAGTTGTTGAAATATCGGCTACTGCGCTGCGTGTCGGGGGATCCCGCACCGGAACAAATGTTTGTATGAAATACAAATAGTTGTTGCGAGTCTGGGTGTTAGTATTACAGGAAAAATTACAGATGCGGGTCAATATTTTGACCGCTAAAGTCGCCTACAGACTTAAAAATGTGTATATTCCAATAATGTTATAGACCTCATTCGCTTTCAATCCTAATTAACAGGAAATAAATAAATATGAATAGCTCTTTTTAACCGACTTCAAAAAAAGGACCTGATTACTCGAAGACAGCTTGACCGATTTTAAAAAATATTTTTTTGTTTGATAAAGTGCTTAACAACCATACTCGTATTCAAGTAATCGAATCGCAACCCATAAATTACTTATTATTGAGTAATTCCGGTAGCCATCTATGGTCTTCATCATCAGTTCCACTTTACCAAATTGTGCTTTTCGAGAGCAACTGCACAAGTTAAGTACTATAAAAATACCCAAGTCGGTATAGGTATGCCTATAATATTTGAAGAGTCCCCCTCGATTTCTCCAAGATTCCATCATCAGATCCTGACTTCTCGACAATAAAACCAACTAGAAAGTATACCCTATCAAATAAAAAAATATTTTTTTCAAATCGGTCCAGCCGTTTTCGAGTAATCAGGTAACATACATATAAAAAAAGATTCTGATGAACTGAGAACCTCCTTGTTTTGAAGTCGGTTAAGAATTACATATTTTACCACTTTGGAAGTGTTTTTCTTTTAAACTAATTCATATATATTATTTATGTAGATTTCTATTTTATGATATTTCGATTTTATGATATTGTTTTTGTTTGTTTTATCACTATTATTATAATTATTTTTCCAATATAATTTTCACGTACATATTGCACCTTCCACTCTATCTCTTCACCACTCATGGTTGACTGGTATAGAATGCCTACGGCATTAAGTCCGCCTTTGTACCTACGTGCATAAAGTGTAAATAAATAAATAAGAAAAATGGTTTTAAAAACATGAATGTCATTTTTGAAGACCTGTCTATAGACACCACACACGTATAGGTTTGATAAAAAAAAAAATTTTTGTTTCAGTTCCATGTATATTCCTCTTAATTTATTTTCTGTCTAAAAATCGGAGTGTCACAAAATACATCTAGGTACCTACCAAGTTTCACATGTGTAGTCTTAATAGTTTCGGAATAAAATGGCTGTGACATACGGATGGTCAGATACAGACATGACGAAACTATAAGGATTCCGTTTTTTGCCATTCTGCTACGAAACCCTAATAACAATAAAAAACCCTTCTGAAGAATTAGCTGAAATGTCACAAGGTCTTCTTCTCCCACCGTATTACTTACGCCTCTCCAGATGCTCTCCTAGTGGCCCTGTTATGCCCCTAACTCACTCAAAATTAGTCACAATTTTGACGACACGGTACAGTGGTTAAAGTTCGTACTGTGACCATGATTTTGTCATCGGACCACATGGACCAGTATGCCAATGATATAGGTACCTACGCTCCTTTCGGAGGTGTTCTCAAGCAGAACGAATGAATACCATTAATTTGAGGTAAATTAAAATATATCACAAAGCTATATTTAAAATCATGATCAACTTTTCTTAACTCTGTTTTCTTCGATTAAACATAGACCTCTTGTCTTCGACATAAACTTTGTAACAATGTATTTACCAACGTGTATTAAATTGTGCGTCTATCGCAAATGTTGCCAACTAAATTTAACTTTGCCCTTATGAGATACATATTTTTAGCACAATATGCTTATGACGTAGGTTGGTATAGAAACGTCTCATTTGCAGACAATACATTATATATGTCGCAGGTTTTTCATAAGATTAGGTTTTTGATGAAAAACCGGAAGATGACACATTTTAAACTCAATTTCATCATAAACCTGTAACAATCCAAACTTTTGATCAAAAAGCTGAACTAGTTTGGGTTTATGATAAAGTTCTTGTCAAAATCACGGGTTTGCTTTGTTTTATGACAAATAAATCAATTTAAAAGAGCATATAAATCAGTTCGCTCGCGAGCCGCTTTCGTTCTCGGTAGATTACACTGCATGCTGAATGCACACAGCAAACTCTCCCTAAAATGTAAACTACGCATTTTTACCACGTGCATACGCCCTATTCTGACATACGCCTGTCCGGTGTTTGCTCATGCTAGTCCGGCTGAGATCCAAAGGATGTAAGTTATCCAAAACCGATTTCTCCGAAAGGCCACGGGCACGCCCTGGTACTTGAGGAACGAGGATCTCCACGTAGACCTCAAAATCCCGACTATAAAGCAAGTGTTGAAACGCCATTCAGTGTGTTACTTCGCCTCTGCTGAAAAACACACAAACCCCCTGATTGTATCGGCCGCCCGATACACACCCTCAAAAATATCCCGGGTTCGTCGTCCGCGTCTCATCCTAAATGAACCCGACGATCCCACCACAATCGGACAAGAGAGCAGTAGGGAAACTAGCATTCTAAAGAAATATATAAACAAAACGCATTCCGTATTCCGGCCTCGCCGACAAGGCCCATCGCGACATCCGCGTACTTGTAACTTCAATCGGGGAGGATTGACGTTACAAGTACGCGGACGACCTTTGCCAAACGAGCCAGCCCGCGATGCTGAGCCAGTACCAATAAATAACCCCATTAATAATAATATGACCCAGCCTGACCCTTTGCTGTCCTCCACCAACAACCCCGCTATGCCGAGGCCCGTTCTACACACCCTTCATTTTCTTCTGATAATGTCTTCCTGCATATTTGATGAACTGGGTTTTTGAAGGGTATGGATCAAAGATTCTGTGTGATTTATGTCAAAAAGAACAAAACATACTTATCGAAAGGGAAAATGCCGTTGAAAATTTAAAAATGTCAGCAAAAATAAAATGAAAGCAGCTTCTTCGGAAAAATTTGGAGAAATCGATATTGGTGCTACAATTTTAGTTGATGTGCCGAAAATAGATGCAAGGCAAGTAACATTATAGAAAAATTAATTGATAAGAAGAACGATTTATTCAAAATTGGTACTTCAGCCGTGGTTCTAAAAAACTGGCTGCCTCGAAACATCTATTCAAATATGAACTACTGCTTTTAACGAACCTGTATCTACAAATGAACTGAGTTTGCGTGAAATTGCTTCAAAGATGTCTTTATTTGGAGGCCAAGGTTTTAAGAAATGCTCGTGCGAAAAATCTAAAGTGCCCTGGAAGACAAATCGATGAGCATGCAAAAAAAAATGTTTTATGCAACTCTAGTTATCACAAGTCAACAAACTGTAATAATAAATAAAGCATACTAGCAGATTTATAAAAAAACAAGCACGTGGTAAACGTTTCTTTATTACATGTTTATTCTTTTTTTAATTTTGACTCAGTTTAGTCGTATTTAATAGTCACGAAATTTCATTTTCACGGCTTATCAAAATCATATTTATATAAGTACGTGAAATTGAAACATTTCATTTCATAATTGGATTGAAGGAGGAGAATGTTGATTGGATCATGGATGTAATAATTGTTTTCTTTCTACTAAGTTGGAAATGATGATGGATTGTCATAAAACAAAGCAAACCCGTGATTTTGACGAGAACTTTATCATAAATCCAGACTAGTTCAGGTTTTTGATCAAAAATCTACAAATTGTTACAGGTCTATGATGAAATTGAGTTTAAAATGTGTCATCTTCCGGTGTTTCATCAAAAACCTAATTTTATGAAAAACCTGCGACATATACATATACATGTCTTTATTTTAATTTGTTAAATAGATACTTGTTTGGCTGCCTTTTACCGTTACGAGCGATATATTGAAACCAAACAATAATGATGGATTCCATAGGTATATCTCAAGATAGATAGATATACGAACCTCCGCTTTAAAAAAGTAAACTAGCAATGTGGATAAAATTCACATTACTAGCACTCTTATTAATCCATCCAACTAAGCTAAATATGATAGTGTCTGGAGTGGGTTCATGCCAATAGTGTATTGGGCGGGGTTTGAAACCGCGACCTCTCGTTCACAAGACCGACACTTTAGCCATGAGGATATTGACTCTTTTTGACGTGACAACGTCTTATAATTCGATGAAGCTGGCTGCACGCACGAAAATACATGAGACTCTCCGCCCGACGCTCGCCCGAGACGGTCGCGCCGCTCTGTGCTCCCGATCGTTCCGTGTCTGTGTCGCTCCATCGCGCTCGCCGTGACGTCATTCGTAGTCGCCGACTACAACTCCCGATCCGGAACCGCCTTTTTCAAGGCAGCGAAGGATATTCTGTTTCTATAACAGAGTGTTGTCAAAAACGTTTTGCCCCTTCAGGGAAAAACCACAGTTTCGTGGTCCTTGGTTGGAAACCTCACGGTGTCAACGAAACCAAGGGGGTGTTGACCCGACACACCCGCTGATCCCCTTCAGGGTAAAGCAGTTAATTGGAGTCGAGTGCTAGGTTTTGGCCTTGGGGGATCTCCTAGTCAAACCTTGTTACTGAGTTTCCTTTTCAGCTACACACCTAGTGTCGGTTGGGTGTATCTACCCCTTCGCACTAGACCCAATAGGGCCCGGTTCGCACAATAAGACTGGCGACCGGTTACAAGCTTAGGGCTCACCATTAGGTACTCACCTCCCAGTCTCTACCCGACTGGGAGGGTTACACATCCCCGGACCCATCCATCCGGGGAGTTAGGCCAGTTAGGCTTTAAATAGGCCCCCCGCGGGAGAGAAATCTCCAAAATTTTCCCATTAAATTTTTAATCCATTCGCCAATCATGGCGAACTCCAATATTTTGGAGATATTATTAGAAATCCTTAGGGAAAACCCTGCTATTTCCGCCAAATATGGCGGAAAAATTCAGCGTGAAATCGCTAATTATCCCCCGGCTACCGAAGCCAACGTCGCTGATTTTAGTGACGCGCTTGACAGCCCATTATCTCCCCCGCTTGCCGATCAAGGCATCCCGGTTGGTCAATTCATGGAAGTGTTTGTTAACTCCGATCCCATTGTTCATCAAACAACGAACGACTTCCAGGTAGATAGCCCTCTATTGCCCCCGCCCGCCGACAAAGTCGAGCCGATCGCCCGATTCCCGAAATCAACCATTGTTTCCGGCCCACCTACTAATCCCATTGTTCATAGAACAATGGACGCCACGCAGGTGTGCGCTACACCTGAATTCCGTGAAATGGACACCACCGAACCTGTGTCCAATAACAACTCCGACAATGATTTGTCATCATGCCCCTCGTCCTCGGAAGACGACTTTCAAGTCGTCACCGGCGGCAAGAGGAAGAAAGGGAAAACCTCCCAGGCCAGCAAGGCCAAAAAGACCACCGCGTTGTCCCCGTCCCCAACTCAAACGCCCGTACGACCCGCTAGCCCCGTCCCAACTACCTCTACTCGCGCGCAGGATAGTCGTCCCCCCAGCCCGATAGCCCAAACTTACTCAGCCCAAAGGAAGCAACGCCCTCCGCCCCCCTTTTACATCCAAGACAAGGGGAAATGGACTGATGTGTCCAAGATGTGTGTTGATCGAAAGATCAACTACACAAACGCCCGTGCCTGCCAAAATGGCATTAAAGTCACCGTCCCTACGTCGAACGACTATAGGGAACTATATCGCGCCCTCCGTGAAAGGAATATTTCCTTTTACACTTTCTCCTTCCCCGAGGACACGCCCACTCGTGTAGTTATTAAACGTGTCCCTAAAGAAATCCTAGTACAGGATATTAAAGACGACCTTACCGATCAAGGTATACCAGTGATCGCCGTCCATCGCTTACATAAAGCGAGAGGTGGTGAATTGTACGACATGGTTCTTGTCATTTGTGAACCAACCGAAGGTCATCACCCGATTTTCAAAATTAAGTCCATTTGCTCCCTATCCGGTATCTCAATTGAAAAGCCCTATAAAACCGCAACAGTGGGACAATGCCACCGTTGCCAACTGTATGGCCATGCGCAGAGCAACTGCTATGCGACTCCCAGACGCGTCAAGTGTTTGGGCGAGCACAGCACTGCGGACTGCCCTCGGCCCAAAGACCGAACCCTCTGTTCGGAACCACCCAGCTGCGTTCTCTGCGGCCAGACCGGTCACCCGGCAAACTACCGCGGCTATCCCAAAGCCCCCAAACTCGCTCCTAAATTAGCGAAGCGCGCCAACGCCCGCCAACAAAGAGAGGCACCTTCCTCTCAAATTCCCCAACGTCTCGCTCCTCAGAGACCATCCCCGTGGAACAGGCTAAACCACGAACAAGCCTTTCCCTCCTTGGCCCCTGCCAAACCTTTGCAGGCACTGATGGATATACCCATCGCAGTGCAGATCCTGCCTATAGCCGTGGCTCCAGAGGCCACAACCAGTCCCAAACTCGCGCCTCAAACCACTGCTGCTCCTGCAGCCAAACAATCGCCCAAACCCTCACCCGTCGGGAACGGCGAGTCTTGCGCCCAGACTCTACTGCGCCACTATAAAATATTTATGACCCGCCAAGCCAGGTCTCTCCGCGATGCCCTTCTGGCTGCCGAGCAGCAGAATAACGGCAAAATTACGACGGAAATGTACAGCCAAATATTCAGCACACACAGTGATGTCGTGCTAGGCCTCGACCAGATGTATGCGATGGACTGATCCAATGGATTCCCAACGCACAAACCACACTAGGCCTCGATCCCTCAAATTAGGTTTTTTCAACGCCAATGGCATTTTCAACCAACGCGCCGAAATAACTAAATTCCTCCGCGACCACCAATTAGACGTCCTCCTTATACAGGAGACCCTTTTGAAACCCCACCGCGCTGACCCCAAAATTGCGAATTACCGTCTAGTTCGCAATGACAGAACACGCTGCCACGGCGGCGGTACCCTTATTTATTACAGGAAGGAGTTATACTGCATCCCTCTGACCCCACCCGCGCCTCTCTCTCACCTAGAGTACTCTGCCTGTCGACTAGGCATGACTGGTCATCCTCCGATAACCATCATCTCTGCCTACCATCCCCCACCATCGGTCGCGTCTCTTGCTTCAGATGATCCTATCGCGCTCACCAGCGATCTCACGACTCTCTTTGGCCTGAGTGACTCCGTCTTACTAGCGGGCGATCTCAACGCCAAACACCCCGCTTGGAACAGCAACACGACAAATGCCAGAGGCAGAATCGTGTATAACCTAGGCGCGACCCTAAACTATGACGTCATCGCTCCGATGACTCCCGCCCACCACCCACACGACACCAACCATAGGCCCGATGTCCTCGATGTAGCGCTCCTAAAGAATGTAAACCTCCATTTACACTCCATAGAAGCGCTTCACGAGCTCAACTCGGATCATCGTCCCGTTATCCTACACGTAGGTTCCCGCTCGGGTAACCATGATCCTACCCAACCTCCTCCGACCCAATTGATCACCGACTGGAGGAAAGTAAGTGAAAAACTGAAATCCACCACGTCGCCTCACTTGGACACCATTCCTGACCACATAGTCTCAGTCGCTGACACGACGGCGGCGATCGACTCGCTTACAGATCACGTACAATCCGTCCTGAACGATTGTTCAAGGGAAGTTCCAGTAGCGGAAGACCACCGCTGGAAACTCCCGGACGATGTACGGAATCTGATAACCGAGAAGAACGCAGCCATCCGTGTATACAGCGCTTTTCCCTGCACCGCAAAGAAAGCTCACATGCGCAACTTACAGCGTGCTGTAAGGAAACGCATTGCCGAGCAGCGTAATGCGAGCTGGGACAAGATGCTGAGCGAACTTGAGCCCACCCATCTTGCCTTCTGGCAGCTTCAGAGGAAGTTACGATCCACTGAAGAGGCCACAATGCCTCCTCTCATTCGTCCCGATAAGAGTGTCGCCTTCGATAACTCTGAAAAAGCAGAATGCCTAGCCGACAGCCTAGAGTCCCAGTGTTCTCCCAGCTCTCAACCAGTAGACCAAGCCCACCTCGATATGGTGAACGCCGAAGTCGAACGTAGAACTTCCCTTCCGCCCGTCGAAGATCCCGATAATCCACTGGCCCCCATCACTCCTGATGAGGTCCAGGATATCATTAAAAGTCTCCAACCACGAAAAACCCCTGGCTCCGACGGCATCACCAATAGGGTTTTCAAACTTTTCCCCGCCCAGCTTATAGTGCTAATGACTGCCATCTTCAATGGCGCATTGAGCAATAATATGTTCCCCGCAACCTGGAAACAGGTCACCGTCATAGGTATTCCCAAACCAGGCAAGTCCAAGTCTGACCCGTCTAGCTACCGTCCCATTAGCTTACTCAACGTCCTCGGTAAAATCTATGAAAGGCTTATATATAAGCGGCTCAAAGATTTTGCCGAAGCAAAGAGTCTAATACCCAATGAGCAGTTTGGATTTAGAACCGAACACTCGTGTATCCAACAAGTCCACCGCATCATAGAACACGTCAGTGCCGGCTTCCAACGGGGCGCAATAACGGGAGCCTTATTCTTCGACATAGCGAAAGCGTTCGACAAAGTCTGGCACAATGGCTTAATCTATAAGCTATACCAACTCGGCGTGCCTGACCGTCTCGTGCTCATCTTACGGGACTTTTTATCGAATCGCACCTTTCGTTACCGAATTGAGGGGGAGCTTTCCTCCCCCCATTCCATTCGCGCAGGAGTTCCTCAAGGCTCCGTACTATCCCCCCTCGTTTTCACGCTATTCACTAGCGATATCCCCAAGCATAAAAGTACTCAGCTAGCCCTATTTGCCGACGACACGGCTATCTATTATACCGGTTTTAAACCCGATGCCATCGCTCGCACTCTCCAAACTTCCGCAAACACTCTGGCCAAGTGGTTCCGGAAATGGAGAATCAAAGTAAATCTAGACAAAAGCCAGGCAGTCCTCTTTTCTAAACCGCGGATAAACCCACCCTCCCCCCGTCCGATTACCATGTACGGCAAGCCGATCCCTTGGGAAAAGCAAGCCAAATACTTAGGCGTGGTCCTCGATAAACACCTTTCCTTCGCTGAGCACATAAAGCAGGCACGTTCGCGCGCCGCTTTCGCTCTAGGTAGGCTCCACTTCATTCTTAGCTCCCGCAGCAAGTTATCACTCAGGTGCAAGCTGCGTATTTTCACCGCGGTCATCCGTCCCATCATGACCTACGCCTGCGTTGTTTTCGCACACGCAAAGCCCTACCTCCTCCACAAGATGCAGACCCTTCAAAACCGATTCCTCCGTAGAGTCACGGGAGCCCCCTTTTATGTTCGAAATGAGCTTCTTCACGTAGACCTCAAGATGCCCACCATACAGCAGTTCATGAAACGTGTCTCCAAGCGTTTCTTTGATACTGCAATCCAACATAGGAATCCCCTTATCGTATCGGCCGCCCAATACGAACCCTCGCGTATCTCTAAGATTCGCCGACCAAGGCATACCCTAGTCACTCCCGATGACGCAATCACCCTGCTCCAAGAGAGCCGTAGGGAAACAAGTACAGTGGCACACAAACACAAAAACCGACCGTCCTTCCGTCCTCGCCGCCGAGGCCCGCCGCGACGTCCCCGTAATAGTCCGCCCCGACCCTTGCCAGAGCCAGCCCGCGACGCTGAGCCAGTAGTAGCTTTAAATTCCCTTATTAATAATAATAATGATATGATCCAGCCTGTCCCTAGCTGCCCTCCCCTGCGACGCTCTAAGCCGAGGTCCGTACCCCACAGGGGGTGCCCTTAGCGTGTAGTCGCCTAGTTTGTAAGTTTTTTAATAAGCCCTGGCTGGAGGCTTTAATTAATTAATTAATTAAGGCAACCACAGGCAAGTCCGGTTAAGCAGCCGACAACCTCAGAGGTTGACCTGCGAGATGTCACTCACAAAAAAAAAAAAAAACGAAAATACATGACTCATGCGGCGTTAAGTCGCTCTGAGGCATAGATGATACATATATTTGCTCTGAGGCGTTCCATCGCTCTGAGGCGTTCCAAAGCAAATCAAATTGGATCTACAAGTTGACATTTATGTATGAATCAACGAGTCAAGTACTAGGCTATCATAAAACGGTAAGAGATGACGTCACTGTGTAGAGATTCTTTGACATTTATGTATGACTCAACGAGTCAAGTACTAGGCTATCATAAAATGCTAAGAGATGACGTCACTGTGTAGGGATTCTTCCATTGTCATGAGAAGTGGAGTAATAGTGAAGTAAAATTAAAATTTTCTTTTGAAAAATGCAGCCATTCCATCAGTATTTTCTTATGACGTTGTCACGTTCAACTATCGTCAGTAAACCGACTTTACAGACAACAATTTTTATTTTATTCTGAATAGGCTCGCGTTTACCATAATGATTAGAGAGTATGGCTATTGACTTGATACAGACGATATTATCAAACTCTAAGACTGCATGATTTAATGAAACAACTTTTTAGGTTGGCAGTTATATTAATAAATTCCATAATATTTATTCTTCAGTCAAAAAGTATTGTGTATTTAATTATATTGTTTAAATGGAGTTGGTGTGTCCTTGTGGAAAAACCCCAATCTATACTAATATTGTAAAGCGGAAAAGTTTGTTTGTTTGTTTGCTTGAACGCGCTAATCTTCGAAAGTACTGGGTGGATTTGTATGCAATTTGGTATGGAAGTAGCTTGAGGAAGGTTATAGGCTACTTTTTACGCGACTGCAAAAAAGGAGAGTTATGTTTTTACCGTGATAGAATCCACGGGAGCGAAGCCCCGCGTGAGTACCTACTAGTATAATATTTTTTTTTAATCATATGAGATAACATCTTTACAAATTGTTAAAATGCTCAAATGTAACAAGGCTCAAGGGTAAGTCGGTAAAAGTCTGACACTCCCTTCCATTCCCCCCAGAGCGGGAGGATTAATTAGATGAATTACCCACAAATATAAAAACGTCAAACATAGAATTTTTGGGCCTTTAATGCTTGGATCCTAAATACTCCGAGGGGCTATACAAGGCAAGACACGTTTATCTTCTAGGAGCATCCTCTTTTTATTCTTAGAGCCTTGAGGACTTACAGCTAGCAATCTCAAGCCGTGCTGGTCGGCCATTTCAGGTAGGAATTGATCATCTATACAAGGTGTAACAGATTAAGCGCAATACCTCAGACACCCCACTTATAATATTAAATTATAAGTCTAAAACAACATCTGTAACTAAATAAATTGAAACCAAACCTAGACATTTTTTATAAAATAATTATCCTTACTAAATGCAAAACGTATGTGCATCATACAATATCCTTACGCAAACGCATACACTCATGCAATGTTAGCGGACGACACGCACACGAGCGCATTTCCTTGAATTAAGGATTGTATTAATACCTATGTCATGATACTGTGTTTCCATTTTAAGTTAAAAGAAAGATTTTTCCGTCAAAATTTAACACAATTTTTCAAATTAAGTTCGAATTTCAACCACCGGGAAATTAGTATGATGTTTTTTTTATTGATAACTAGCTTTTTCCCGCGACTTCGTTCGCGTGGGAGGTTTTTCCCGCGTAAATCCCGATCCCGTAGGAATTCCGGGATAAAAAATCCTATGCCCGTCTCCTGGTTCTAAGCTAACTCCCTACCAATTTTCAGCTAAATTGGTTCAGCCGTTCTTGAGTTATAAATAGTGTAACTAACACGACTTTCTTTTATATATCGCCGGGTTAATTCAAAAACCAACTAACTCGGTGATTTTGGGATATTGAGTTAAATATACCCACCGACTCAATTTTTTTCTCTCTTTCTACTGGTAAAACATACTAAGCCATGCGATGCTTTATTTCGGAGATACTGAATGGTGAAACCAACTATCTAACCATACCATTTTTATGCGAAACAAATATTCCTTGTTAATCGGAAAAAATATGTTTCGTATCGAAGTCAAACAAGATACTTAAATTTAATCAGTTATCAAAATAAAAAATACCTCCAAAATATACGGAATTTTGGGAAAGAAAAACGATCACATCCAAATATAATGGTTTAGTAATGAAAAAAACAGGAAATAGCGTTAACATTCAATGATAATAGCAGTTACTAAAAGATACTAGCTATTTATTACCTGCTGATTTATTTATGATTACTTGACACAACATCAAGAAGTAATTGTCAATAAATAGGTTTAGTAGGTTTTACTTCTATAATGTTGATCATGATCCCAACAAAATATTGAGAAGTAAAATTGATTAACCGCGGGTAGTTGGTTTAAATTCTGTAGTTTCTAACCGCGCGTGCGTCATAGTCGTCGTTGCTCTCGCGCAAACGACATTCAATTCATTTTGTGGCGGCGAAAAAATTAAGTTCCAAGTGATAGTAAGGTGAGTGATTTGTGGTGTTTGTGCACTAAAATGGATTCTTGTGATGCTGATCCTTCTTTCTTCCAGACTTTCAAATTCAAATTTCAAAAAAATTGGATCTATGCTTTATATTTATTATTTATTTATTTATTCAAAAAACACAATACAAGCTCACAGTAAAACCAAAACTATTATATTAAATTATTTAGACATAAGGGAAAAAAAACTATTGTAGATAAGTGACTGTCATATTTACATAACTAATAATACAAATCGAAGAAAAAAAACTTTTTAACAAAAAATTAAACCGACTCCCAAAAAACACTGCAAAGTGAAAAATAACTTTAATTTCGGTAGTCGGTGTCTTTAGTTTTGTTTTTTCGTTTTTGGCACCGACTTCCGAAATTAAAGTTATTTTTCACTTTGCAGTGTTTTTTGGGAGTCGGTTTAATTTTTTGTTAAAAAGTTTTTTTTTCACTCTTTTTAGTTGGATGATTTTTAATTTACCTAGTTAATAGAGCCTAAATGTCAACTACTTATAACCTTTTACAAAATATTGCTTTTCCCAATGCTGGGCCGTTAATTGTTGAGGAGTTCTCCTGGTACTTCACCATCAGCTCTACATCACCATATGCATTGTGACGAGCATAAAGTGTCGAAAGTAATCGAATCGCAATCCACTTAATACTTATTATTGAGTAGTTTCGGCGGCCATCTGTGGTCTTCATCATCAGTTCCACTTCCCCAAATGGTACTTTTTGAGAGCAACTGCACAAGTTACTATAAGAAATACCCAAAACGCCATAGGTGTGCCTATAATATTTGAAGAGTTCCCTCGATTTCTCCAGGATCCCATCATCAGATCCTGACTTTGGTGATAATGGTACCAATTTCGAAGTATACCCATTCGAACAAAAAAGAATTTTCCAAATCGGCTCAGCCGTCTTCGAGTACTCGATGATCATACATAAAAAAAAAAAAAAAAATATACGCGTCGAATTGATAACCTCCTCTTTTGGTCGTCGGTTGAAAAAATGTATACATGTCAAGTTATTAAGTTCAATACAAATAAAATCAATATATATGCAAGACAAAAAGTATACATGTCAAGTTATAAGGTTCAATACAAATAAATGTCAAAAATTATACATGTCAAATTTTAAAATTCAAAACAAATAAACGTCAAAAAAATTATACATGTCAAGTTATAAAATATAGTCTCAATATGTTTTTTTTCTTATTAAAAATAGGTTCGCGTTTGACCACCATCTCACCTGATGGTAAGTGATGATGTGGTTGAAGATGGAGCACGCTTACCTAAAAGTAACCTATTCACTCTTGACTTAAAGTCTCCTAGGTTATAGCTATCGGGAAACATAGACTCCGGCAGGGAATTCCACACCTTAGCCGTACACGCAATGAAGGTATTCCCAAAACGTTTTGTGCGTATGGGTGGGATGGGCGAAGCGCCATCGTTACATGGTGGACGTAACGATGGCGCTTCGCCATTTGTCTCGTAGTCTGATGATGGAACGGGCTTGGTGGAATTAGATTGTGTAATTCCATCGCACACTCCCCGAAATGTAACAGATAGAAAACCGATAGACTTGCAACTCGTCGTCGATGTTTAAGGCTCTGGAGCTTTGACTCGACCAGTGCATCGTTGCCAATGAGTTTCTTGGCCCGCTTCTCGATAGACTCAAGCGCGTCCAGTTGGTATTTAGCAGATCCATCCCAAAGATGAGAGCAGTACTCCATACACGACCGAACCTGGGCTTGATTGAGATTGAGCAACTGTTTGGGTGTGAAGTACCGTCTCACCTTTGCTAGGATTCCCAACTTTTTTGATGCTAACTGAGCCTTAACCTCGATAAACGGGCCAAAATTGAGGGTAGAATTTAGTGTTACCCCCAGAAGCTCGATACGGTCGGTTATCGGCATGGTTACACCCCGAAAAGTAGGAGCCGGTTCAAATTGACTCCTTTTTGCAGAGAAGAGACACGCCTGGGCATTAAACTTAACCAAGTTGGCATCGGCCCATTTGGAGACAGCCTTCAAGGACAAGTTCAAGCGCCCAACCATGTCCTCACATAGAGACTGGATCTGTGACCTACCAGCTCGCGTGCTGGACACATATCTCTCAGAAACTGTGCTGTCGTCTGCATACCGAAAGGTACCGGGAATCAGCAGATCGTTAATGTGCAGCAAAAACAAAGTTGCTGAGAGAACAGACCCCTGAGGAACCCCGGCATTAATTGCCAATTGTCCAGACGAGCAGCCATCAATGACCACTCGAATGGACCGATCTCTCAGGAAGTCTTCAATCCAAACGCAAAGTTGAGTGGGTAAACCGAAGGAAGGAAGCTTAGCAATAAGGCTATTGTGCCAGACCCTGTCAAAGGCCTTGGAGATGTCAAGGGAAACAGCAAGTGCTTCCCCGTGCTTCTCAATGGCCTCACTCCAGGTATGAATGGCATTAGAAGGTCCCCAGTTGACCGGTTTTTGCGAAAGCCGTATTGTCGGTTACTAAGGATGTCGTTGGCTTCTAGGTATGCCAGGAGCTTACTATTAAGTACACGCTCACGTCGTAAGATGTCAATAAAGTAGCTTTTTTTCTGACACATGTGGAGGCTAAAATAGAAATCAGTATTCGGCTTCACTCTTATTATGGGCGGTTCAAAAAATTGACAATTTAAATATAATCGAGCACAATTTTTTGGAATCTGGCCACTCGTATATGGAGGTCGATTCAATGCATCGTAGCATAGAGTCAGCTCAGAAACACCCGAAGATCTACTCCATGTCTGAATGGCTTAACGTTTTCCGACGAGCTCGGTCTTCACGATAAAAAAAAAACAAAACTATGCCGAAACCGTATAACACAAAAGAGCTAAAATATAATGATTTCTTGGATTTAAAATCTTTGGCAGGCATCATAATAAAATACAAAAATAAAAACACAGAAGGAGACAGAGTGAACTGGTTAAAGATAAAGAGAATGAAATACGAAAAGGGTCAAATAAAAATTTTGTATAATTATGACATGTCTGAGAATTTCTTGGATCTCGATCTTGAAATTCAGGAAATAAACGTAGAAGCTACTCCTACTGCTGGTTCCGACATTCCCGCTCATCGCTTCGGAACCAGACAAAAAAAAGCCGTAGCAAATTCAGCAGCTGCAACTACAAATGCCATCGAGGATCCTACTAAAGCAAGCCTTCCAACCAAATTAAATCAGCTGTACAATGCACCACTGCCCATTACAAATGCAAAAACAATCCGACTTGCTAAAATTGTGCAAAAAAGGAGTAATCCCCGAAGAATACCATGCTTGGTTTGAAAATTTAGCGACTGATAGTGCTAAACTAGACCGTGTACCGGATGCTACTGTATCTTATGTATCTTCTGATGCCTTTGTGTTCGTTTTTCTTGAATAAATTTATTTTTCAACTTAGGTGTGTTTATAATCAAATTATTTCCAATTTATTAACCATCTCTAACCCTTAGATAGTTTTCATGATGACGCTTTGCTAAGGAACACCGCATAGGTTAGTACAAAATTTCAACAAATATTGGAAAGTAAAAGCGACTAAAATTTTATTTTTTTGCATTTTTCTTGAAACTAGCAGGATTATTATGAACAATACATTATTGTTCGATGTATATTATTGAATTATTAACAGGTACGTTTCAGAGACTCGACAGTAGCGCTTAATTTAAAAAATAAAGCCATTATTTTGTAGGGTGGTAAAAGCAATTAAATAAGGGGGTTTGGGGCATAAAATGCAATATTCTGTGAAACCTTGTTACTTTTCAATCAACTGCTAAAAATAAACGCATACATGATTAAATTACAAATCAGATGCTGTTCCTTATACTAACATAATCTAAAATAGTACATACAATTTTTTGATACAAACTTTTAAAACGCCCTAGCACAAAATCATAATTTGGTCAGTTAGTTGGTTTTTGAATTAACCCGGCGATATATAGATTTATTGATGGTGGTCAAACACGAGCCGTTTGACTACCATCTCAACTGATGGTAAGTGATGATGTGGTCGAAGATGGAGCACGCTTACCTAAAAGTAACCTATTTACTCTTGACTTAAAGGCCCCCAGGTTGTAGCTATCACACATATGAAACACAGACTCGGACTTCTATTATTTGTTTTTAAATAATATAAGGTAAAGAAGAAATATTATACTGTAGAAGAAAGTAGTGATGTAACAATAGTTATTCTGAGATATATATCTGTGTCTTTCTTTCATTTAGGTGTATGAGTCAGCGAGAACCGTATATGTGAGTCATGTATGTCATATAATATTTAGAAAAATAGTTGTAATAACCCGTACAAATGAAAAAGTTAAATAATATTTCGTTGTGCCCGAAAAGCCCTTCAATGTTCAAGTCGGCTACTCCGGGCGATAAAAAAGCAAGTCTCCTGGGCCATTTAAGTCACCCCTGAATTTTGTAGGAGATGGACGACGGCCAATAACGCTGAATGTTATCTCACTAATTTTTTCCCTTGACTCCAAACCCTCTATTCGTCCGCTATAGCTGAAATCCTTCGAGCTTCAACGATTATGGTTCAGGTTAAAGAAAATTCGTAGACGAAAAACGAAAATTCGCAACGTCACATTCTTGTCAATTGCACGTGATAAGAGAGAGAGAAACGGCATTAATAGCTGATTGGATATAACCCTAACAAAAGCGGTTAGGTCCTTAAATTTTATAGGTTTAAAACATTTTTAGTTCTATAGTTGGAAATGTATTGATGGTAGCCAATTTTATTTTATTAGCATTTCAAGTGCGGGTACTTGTGAAAGTTAATCAAGAGGGAACGTGTTTCGTACAATTTGTAGGGCTGTTCGACCCTTCATAACAGTCAACAGGGCCCTTAATGACGCTTTCGTTTTAAAAACGAGCTTGGACTAACTAAATATTTGAGTCAAACATGCGACGGCTGACGTTCGAACTAATTGGGGCCAAGTTATTTTAGTAATCAGTTTTTCGTGCTAGCTTAGTAACTTCGTATTAAAATGATGATTGAAGTTCTATTGATCTTGTGTAGAACGTAGTTTGATTATACTTTCTTTGATAATTACAAAACTGCATCAAAAGACATAACTTTAATGTTTGAAAAAAAAAAAACAATTTAAGACGAATAATTTATTAATTACAATTAGTTTTTAAATTAGCAATTACGTATCAATAAATCTTATTTTCTATAAAATACACAAGATCACCATATCTATAGAAACGCATAAAACTACATAATTAAGAAATTTCGCAAACCCTAAATAAAACCAACTCAATTTTACTTTCAAACCTATCTTTGCAATTCAGAACTTCACAAAGATTCTTATCTCAATATTTCAGTCAAAAAACTTAGAAAACTGTATAGATATAACAAGATACGTAGTACATAAGCTCATATAACTGAGAGGTAAAGACATGTTGAGCCTAATCACCCCTCCTAGAGCATAAGTGAATTCATTCTCCCTAGTCAGCTGAAAGAAGGCTTTCACCTTACGCCGCTCGATTTTATCTGTAAGAAATAACTTCGTTGATTTGTTAAGGCTTTAGACTTTTCTTCCATTTTGTAGGAAGATCCGAGCAAGTGAAACGGATGATCTAGGTGTATAAAGGCATTTATAGGCATCAAATTTTGTAGGTAACCGTTTATTTTCTCGTTTGCCGAAAAAAAAAACGATTGAAACTAAGTTGACGTGACTATATTTTATACTAAGGTATCTTGAGCATTTCGTTGGTTTGTTTTTGTAATAATAACGTTTTATTCTAATTATGATAGATAGATAGATAGATTCTTTATTGTACACCATAACAGTAAAACAAAATCATGGACTTAACAATTAAAAAGGGTGATACAATGGGCGGTCTTATCGCTAAAAGCAAAGGTTTTTTATGTGATCACGATTGCAACCAAGTCTTCACTTTTAGTTTCTTCTTCACTTCTATGAGATACCTGGGAATACCTAGGGGAACACACAATGTGGACACAACTTCAAATAGGCCTTTCAAATAAAGTAGTACTTTCCAACGTATTGGCGCCATTGGCGTGTAGGGCTCTCTTACGTACTTTTTGTTCCAATTATAAAATGTTGAACTTGAAGATAATGATTGAATACTAAAAGTAAATGCCATATAGTCGTTTTGATATATTTGTTGCTGTACCGATTGTTTTCAAAAATGTCATCTGGATATCATTACGTATCCCATACACAAATCATAGGTAACTTTTGTTATTGCTACTATTTTGTTTTGATCGTCATTATTATTAAAATAAAAAGCAAGAATCTGATCCTTCGTTAAATATTAAACTATCTATATAATTATGGACTATGCCTTAAGTCTGTCCATTTCTTGCTGGGACAAAATGATATTCTATTTTTAATTCTAAAAGTATGTGATTACACTGAACTTACCCAAAGGAAATGAATTGACAGCATCGTGCAGACAAGTCCGGATAGCAGTAACCTGCGAGGATGTGACCCTGGAGTAGTAGCAGGGAACTACTACCAGGCCAGTATACTTCATACCACGACCAAACAGGTACATTATCGTTGATTTACCGAACTAAAACAGATTATATTATAAATAAAGTTTGTATCAGGGACTTTGAGGAAAACAAAAGAGTGAAGTAGAATGTAGAGAATATTGAACTCAGTCAAATTGCAGAAGCGTCAACAGTCTGATGGCTAAGTTGTCGTCATTATGATTGAGACGTCGCGGGTTCGAACTCACCCATAACAATACTGCCCTCTACTCACTGTACGTAGTATGTATGCCTCGTGCGTCCTCTATTGCCGTGAACACACTCCAAACACAAGCATATTTAGCTTAGTTGGAGGGGTTAACGAGATGACTAGTAATGTGAATTCTACCTATATGCAACTTGTGTTTAAAAAAACGTCAGAGGAAGGATAGTTTTCTACCTTGCCTTTTTCTAACTTTGTGTGGGGTTGGCTTCCAGTATACTTGGATGCGGTTGAAGAACAGCTCAGTCACTGAGTAAAACAATACTCCTTGGCAAGACTGATGATTCTTGGTTTGACTGATGAGCTCTTACTTAGTGAAATAGATTAAAGGGAAAACACTGAAAGGAATAAAGTTGAAAGGAAAGTAAATAAAACTAGGTCAGAAATAATGATATAGATTAAGAAAGAAAACACGCACACTGTGTACTTAATTATGAGATTTTTATTTACCTCAGACTTGCAACAGTATAAAAGTTTGCTAAGCCTTCTGCTGACCCAGATAGTGTAAAAAGGTCACATGTCTATAGCTTTTATTTTGAAGTAATGACACTTCAGAGAATAGTTTTTTTTTATTTTGAATAGGTTCGCGTTATTTAACTAGAAAACCACAAGTCAGTAATCCCTTAGCGGATTTACGAGCTAATATTGACGTTTCAACCTTTCTCTTTTTATATAGTTATAGATGTATATCTGTATTGTCGTATTGGTAAGTTTAGGTGTGCTATAGACGTAATCGTAACGTATTTTGCTTTAGAAAATGATATTTTGATACTGGCTTGCATTCATTATTATTTAGGAAATAGAATAGGTAATTTTAAGACTAATTTTCAGCTTGAAAATGAGAGCCTTTATCTTTGCCGTATAGAATGTAATTGGTGTGATTATAGGCGTACTATATTAGACTTACGGTATTGCTGAATGTTACTGTTTGTATTACTTTGACCATCATTTTCAATAACATTGTCGTCGCCAATCCTGCAGTGAACAATATTACCATCATCTGCAAAAAAACTTTATAAAATGGAACACTATATTGACACTTCAATCACTCAATGTAAATATGATTTAAAATTCCTGACCACTATAAAAGGTGCATTTTCAAACTTTGATTCGCAAATAATTCTTTGTAAAACTTACCGGCAAAGTCATAATAGAATTGAGTTGTTCGGCACACTTGTGAAGCAAGTCGTAGACCCGGTGCAAGGAACTAATATCAAGCTGCGCATTGTTCGATAGCGCTTCAACTTTATCCAACTTCTTTCTATAATTGTTCTTTCTCTTCTCCACAGAAAACGCCTTAAAAACATGGGCTTTAATTACCCGAAGTCTGTTGTAAATAGTTCTTTGAAGCATAAAGAAGAGGATTTGTTCACAGTCATGCGTGAACATCATCACATAGAAGCAATAAACGGTTCTGTTGATGAAAAAAGACAGGTAGAAATAGCACGCGATGTATTCACACACATTGTAGACAAAGCACCCAGATAGCCAGAAGATACACGGGTATCCAGAATCAATGACATTTAAGTCTTTACTGATGTTTAGCAACTCATCAAATTTGTCCAGATCACAAAATAGGTTTGTCATTTTATTCTGACTGGTAAACAGAGTTATTGTGACAAGCAGAAGGTACTCAATACAACACGTGTACTTGAATACGAAATAAGTAGCGGATAATTCATCGGAATTGAACATAATGCCCCAAATCAATATCGGCATGAAAATCGTGTGAACGTAACTCAATATTAAAATAAATTTGTTAGGTTTGAGGAGAAAGAATCGGTTAATACCGAGTATTAATGCCTCATATATTTGATATTTTATTGCCCGTATTGACGATGCATTTTTCTTCGGTACAAAATTGTTTCGCTGAGGCTGTTCTATATTAACGGGAGCGACTTTTGATCTACGAACAGTACTAATTTTAGAATTTGGTAACTCGTCAAACAACATGATATGGCCGGAATCGAATATTGAATGAGATTCATTTCAAAGGAAACTTATTCCAATACTTTTCGTCATTATCCTAAACTGTCTCGATGGTATTGAAAATAGATACAATCTTTAATCCAAGTTGATTGATGTTAAACTAATTACTAGATACTTTAATAATTTGTAAAATACTTTTAAAATTGCTCAGACAGCTGAATAATTTATTGGCTATCATTTTATCAAAATTGGTTTAGTTGAAGCAATTTTATGAAAAGTAACAGTACCTTTCATTATTTATATTTCATCCTACTGAACGATTTAGCAGGATTCAATTCATCATTACTTTTATAGCCAAATAATAAGTTGCTTTCTTTGGTTGTTCTGTAGGTAAATAATAAAGTGGAGATAATTCGCGTAAAATAAAAAAAAAAACCTAATTACATTGGCTCAGTGTAACAAAATTTCAAAATGTAGGCAAGTCACAAGAGTTTTTTTTTTCAGTTTGTGACTGCGATATGTCTGTAAAAGTTCCTTTAAAATACATGATTATATCCTCTCAGCTACAGAACTCCATGGCGCAAAATATGACTAAGCACTTCTGAGATACCTTGAACAGGCCATAGAAAAACAGTCAGTTACTTGTGGAGTTTTCATTCGATTGCTTTGACAAATTATTTAATAAAAAATCATATTACCTAAAAGAACTTGATTACTGACTTTGAAAACGTCACCATATTATATTTTCAAACAATAAACTTCAGATTTGAAAGCACACCTAGACTTGATTTATGCTTCTATTTTGTTGAATAGAAAAATATAACATAATAGTGGCCTAGGGGACACTTTAACGTAATCAGAGGCTATTAGGGGCATCTATCATCTGAAGTCTGAACGCATGACATTCTAATGTTACATTGTGTGGGGCAATTTTATTTGCAAGCGTTCTGGCTAGTCAAATATTATGTTTCGTAAAATATATAAAGAAAAACTCTAACAAAATGTTTATACATATACAGCAGTACATTTAATTAGGTTTGGAAAACTTAGAGCTAGACAGAATAATAATGATATTAGAGAGTCTTCTTCAACGTATAGATGCTTGTATTAAAATGTCGATGTCAACATGCATAACAATTTGAGAGTGTTTCTTTGATTAATGAAAAATTGGCCAAGTGCGAGTTAGACTCGCCCATGAAGGGTTCCGTAGTACCTAACTATAATAATATAATAGGTATATATATTTGACGAATAAAAAAAACCTTAAAAAATTCTTAAAACTAGCTTATTTACATTTTTACAACTACGCTAAATAACTTTGTTTTTCATAGTGTTTGTATGAATTACAAAGTTTTATTTGCGGTTTTAGAAAATATGCTGTATCTCAAAAACTGCTAACCCGATTTCGTTCAAACTAATTTTGGTTGAAAGTTTACATTATGATCTATAGACACATTTTTTTTTTTAGATTTTTCACTCCATTATTATAGAAGTTAGAGGGGGGGCATACATTTTACCTCTTTGGAAGCTTATATCTTTTAAACGATTGACTTTATGAAAAAGTGGTTTTAGAAACCCTTATATCATTTTTAAAGACCTATCTAGAGATATCACACACGCATAGGTTTCATGAAAAAAATATTTTCAGTTCTAGTTCCATGTATGGGGACCCCCTTTATTTTAAATATGTTTATATTTTTTTTCTTAAAATCGGAAAGCGGTTTACAGAATACATCTATCTACTAAGTTTCACATGTATAGTCTTAATAGTTTCGGAATAAAATAGCTGTGACATACGGACGGACGGACAGACAGACAGACAGACAGACGGACAGACATATCGAAACTATAAGGGTTCCATTTTTTGCCATTCGGCAACGGAACCCTAAAACTACTAAAAGTCTATCATATTCGTAATTTTGTCAGCTTATTTTTAGAATGTTTTATTAATTGATACCCATATCAAGGTAGTGCACAAAAATAACTAGTCCACCATTTTGTGCCGTCTGCCATATTGGATTTAAAATGACGTGACTAAGCTATCATTATGCTATATTATCACACAAATGAAACGTCCTACAAAAATATCGTTTTGAAATTAGTACAATATTACCTCAATGTTTGAAATGAAAACATTTAAAATATGTATTTTGTAAACTAGTTATAAATAACATGTTTACACGTAATTTTTTGTCGTTTTAAGTTTAGCCATATGAGGCCGGTGTTTTCTAACTGATTATATGTGTGTTGGTCCTATAACACAAATCTTTTGGCTAAATTAATAATTATTGCATTCGTAGCTAACTTGCACTCGCATAGCAAGGAACAAAGCGAAGTGGAAATCTTTAGAGAAGGCTTTAACGGAAATTAAGAACCAATTACCGATACTTATTAAAGTTTCAAATAGTAAATTAAATTTTAATTAATGTTAACTTTAACAATTAATAAAACTTAGATATATAAAAACATTATTGGCAATAAAGGCGTTTTATTAAGTTTATTGATTTATTTTATTTGTGGTTGCGAACTTCGATTAATGGATGATGAATCCGTTTTACATTAATAAAACACAATAGCCCTAGATAAACGACCCGTCAAATCAAATTCAAAGTTAATATTTTACATACATTTTCCCAAACAAAAAAAATCAAATCCTTTACAAGAAAATAAAATATGGCTTCACATTATTCATAGGTAAATAGGCAATGATTGATGAATAAGTTATTTATAAAGGGAGCAACAGTTCATAAGTAACCTTGACACCCGTGACGTCATAGGGGAAAAGATTGATTGCCCAAAAGCCAACAAAGCTCTTAAAGAGGTTAGAGCTGTATGTTAGTTGGCTTTGTTGGGTAATAGACGCAGAGCACGGAACGCCGCGCACTAAATCCTTTCTTTTCAATTTTTGGAAGTTTGGGAAATCATCCAATGACTGCCTCACGATCTGGGTGAAGTGGGAGGATGTGTCAGACTTTTACTGACTAAAACCCATCCGTGTTCCATCATATGCCCTTCGTGTTCCGAGGCCGCGGACTCTTTCAAATAATTCCGCATCCCTGGCAGGCAACGGCCCTCTTGTGGGCCCCGACAATTTTGCTGACACTCTTTGAGGCGCGCGTGGAACACTACGCGCCGTCTAAACGGGCCTGGTTTCAGTCGGGCGGCGAGCTACCCATTGCTCGCAGCCCGCAAGCCCACGACTACGGTGGCCGGAAGTCACCCTCTGACTCCCAAGGCCCGGAGCGTCTCCTGCGGCGGCTGGGGCGCAAGGGCTGTGAGGGCCTTGAGACCTGCCTTTCCCTCGCGCTTTCTCTATAATAGTATGATTATAACGTCTTTTCCAAAATGAAAGTGTCGTCATCATCGTTATCATCCGCTTATGTAGTTTTTTACATGGAGACACTGCTTTTTTGGTCTCCACAACCAACTACCTACACTAACCTGCTGTAGCTGGATAACACGATACCCCTTACCTTATGCATAGCTTAAGTCTAAAATAAAATTGAACATAAACCTAACGTCCAGATATCATTTAAAAACAAATCTTCTTAAATAATTTAGTAATGTTGGGTACATTACTAAAGTTGGGTAGAATAAAGAAAAAGATGTATTAAAAGATAGAAAGAACAAAATGTTTTTTCACACAATAGGATACAACAGGAAAGCAACAAAAAGAGAAAAAAAAGCTTAAGTACATATTATTTGCAAACACGACAATAGACTAAATACGTATCGGTGTTATCTACCTAGCTACTCTGAGAAGAAACAAAATCAGAGAACAACGTCTTTATTCAAATTCATACAATTTATGCTGGTCAAACCATACCAGAATCATGATTGAAGCATAGTCGTTATCGTTGTAATATAGCGACCTGCCTGACGTAGGTTTATAAAAACCTGTATTTCAGGCCATCACTTTACATCGACAATATGGATTAAAAACAATAAATTAAATAACCGCTAATTTGAAAAGAAGATGTAATAATTATAGTGACTAAAAGAATAGGAAATAATACTAAATTATTTCAAGATTTCTAATAGTTTTTCTGTGTCTGTAAGCTTGAGTTTAGACAAATTCCCATATTCCAATACTATTATTATACAAATAGGGTCCTAAAAATACATAAACTCGTTTAGCGAAAGCATGTTTAGTCTGAGTGTTAGGACAAACTAGATGTTTTCGCCTTCTATCTGACAGAACTGGATTAAAATCAAGTTCAGTATATTGGAGTAAAACTATATTTAAAACAAATAACTGTCGAACCGTTAGCACCTTACATGACATGTAAATCTGGCGTATAGCTCAAGTTAGAACTTTCAGGAGCTCGAACGATTTGACTGACAAAAGTAAGGACATTTGGGTAGGCTGCATGTTCTGCTGTACTTAAAGTTTTCTGCACCCCCCACATTCACAATTTTACTTATCTTATTAGGCAATAGAAAATAATCCGTGTCCATATTTTTCGGTAATTCAACTAACAAACTTACCCGTCTCTTGCAGTAGCACTAAAGGGTTTTAATGGTCTGTGGTCAAGGGATTATTGCCGACTTGGTGAAGGGACAAAACTATCTCACGACTTATTCTAAAAGCCTGCAATATGTTAAGTCGTTAAGGGGTATGTGGGAATGGTGGATGCCCTTAAGGTTCCATTCGGAGTTAGGGTAGCCTGTTATTTATTTTTGCGGTCTGGCGTAATTTCTTGGATGTAATTGGTGATAAGAATTTTAGGTTGCTTCTTCCTCCTCACATCGAGTTCCTCAATGCTGAGGGTCGTAAATCCCCCGTGGTAACAGCTCCTTCCTAATGGTGTACCGCGATATACACGGTTCTTGGCATCGTGTAGAGCAACGAGTAATTGGACGTTCAGGGTGGAACGGACCTCATCAACATATCGACGGTTAAAAGGAAATAGGGTATAAGCGACAAAAAAATAAATATTTAGGAGAGCCATTCAAAGTTTAGAATTTTAGAAGAACTGATGTATTTTTTTATTAAAACATCAGACAGTTGAATAAGTGTTATAGTAAAAGAAGGATAAGGTACTTTTCACAATGGCTGTATAAAAGATAATAGAACACAAGAAACAGTCGGCTTTCAAAACAATACCAGTCCAAAATGTCGCTTATACCCTACTAGCTTCTGCCCGCGCCTTCGTCCGCGTAGAAGTCGAAAATATTCCACGGGATTCCGTCCCCGACTTGCTTGACAAAGATTATAATAGCTCGGCTAATATGCATGATATAAAGATAATTTATAGCCTATAGCACTCAGGGATAACGCAGCTACATGTAAGCGAAAGAATTTTCATAATCGGTTCGGTAGTTTACCCATACATACAAACTTACAATTTACAAACTTACAAATTTTACCTCTTTATAATATTAGTTTAGATTTCCTTTTAACCGTCGATATGCGTTTAAGAGAAAGTTGCGGGATTATTTTCAAAACAAATAGTGGAAGCAGAGTTTTCATAACCCCCTTTCTATGACTTTTTATTAATATATTATATATATTTGGTATATATTATGATAAATATGTATGTAACTTTAATTTAGTTATTTATGTATATATATATACTTGTAATAAGACTTTTACTTTGAATATATTATCTACTTAGTTTTTTTTTTATGCACCTGCCATGTTGTCTCTTCACTACCCATGATTGACTGGTAGAGAATGCCTATGGCATTAAGTCCGCCTTTGTACATTTTGTGTTGCATAAAGTTTTAATAAATAAATATTCTTAGGCTATGGTCTCTAGGTCATTGGCTTGCATGTTGTTTAAGTTGGTCGATTTACAATGTCATGAGTTCAGTTAGATACTATCGCGTTGAAAAATATTATGTAAGTGTTCCCGCAGCCCTCTGCGCATGTGGACGAGAAACACGGAGTAGTTTCAGTCAGTTAGAGTCTGACAGACCCCTTCGCCCTCCCCGGGGTGCAGGACATCCATGAGGATTCCACCTCGAGTAAAAAAAGGTATTTGGATTTGTGTGCCATAGAAAATAGGGCTGTTTTAGTCAGCCAGAGTTTGACAGATCCGTTCACCCGACACCATCATTAGAATTCTATAAGGTTATCCAACTCAAGATGAAGAAAAAAATTGTACTTGTTTATTTTTCATACTAAGTCGTTGTTTCAGCGCTCGGCTATTATCGTCCCATAGAACTATGAAAATGAGGAAACAAGTGTGTGCGCACTTGTACATAGTAATATCTCCCTCATCAATATACTTTTTATCCGCTGAAATAGAATATTATATTTTACTCACATAATTCTTTACTTTAAACAACACCTACTTTTGTCAGTGAGCAGTATTTATTTATTTATTTTATTTTGGCGCATACACATTACACAATCAATCATAAAATGTTTTGCCATACACGAAAGCCTCTTAGGGCTTATCTGTGTGCTAGTGAGTCATAATTATTTAATTAATTGACTATACAGAGAAAAGGAAAATTAGGAATACTAAATACAAATTAACTATATTTTATGTAAAAACGTTTGTATCTGTACTTACAACTTTGCGTATTTGATATGTATAGCGTTTTCAATTTCTCTAGGACATACTATAAATAAAAAAAAAGAATTATTTCAGGTCTGTGACCCATATAAAATAAGAAACTAACGCATGAGAAAACACGTCAATTCACTGGTTCCAGCTGTCTTTTGTACTATCAACCAATGTTCCGCATGCTCACCTTTAAGGCTATATTCGCATAGCACGGCTCACAACTCGATCGCCTAATGCATGTATTTTGACCAATAGGATGCACGAAGCGTATTTTAGTAGTGTTCGTCATAGTAAGTAATAATGTTACACACCCTGTACTCACAAAATGCATATCGTCTCTAATTGGGCGAAACCAGGAAGGGGTGTGGTTTGTCACTAGCTGCGCTTCCGCAGAAATATTTTCTTAAGTGAGCATGCGTATATTTGGCCGATAATACATAGTTAGAAGCCAGAAAATCTTATACTGGTCTTGTGAAGGTGTATTATGTTACTCTGCTACTTGGTTACGGAGGTCATGTAGGCAGATGCTCCATGTAAAACATTAGTACTCAGCTGCGTCCAGTTAGATTGCAAGCCAACCCCAACACAGTTGAAAAAAGGCTAAGCAGATCGTGATAGGAGCAATAAAAAAACTTATTATTTATCAATTAATTTACCTAAGTTCCGTAAAGAAATTTACTAATAATAAAATAAAATTTAGCAAAACACAAATATTGTAAAATTGTTTTAGTTCGAGATTTTCGCGAAAATAACTACTTACCTAGGTAATATTCATCAATACGCTATACGTGCAACAATCACGCTTCCATTTAACAAGCACACATCCTCTTAAGCTTTGGTTTCCTAGGATAGCGGTGCCGTCAAATAGCGGCCGTAATACAGCGGTGAATGACGTCACTAGAACGTTGTCTATGTCAAGGATCTTCTACCTACTAACTGGATTGCTTACGAATGACTCAAAGAATACAGAAAGTCTTTCTTAGCTGTTAAACAATAGAGTATAAACTTGCACGTATAAAACTGAAGGAACTATTCGTTCCGAGCGAGACAGTGCCGTGTGTGGACTGTGTCCCTTTCTTCTGTGTGTCAGATTAAAAATATTTATTTCAATGGTAATTTTTTCGACCTGTCTGTTGTAGTAATAACACCTAGTTTTAAACTTCTTTGGAATTCTATCTTTAAAATGAATTGCCATTATTACTGTATGCATATTAATGAAAATTAAAGTTATTTTACCATGCAAACACAAGATGTTTAAACCAAAAAAAAAAGGAATTTGCAAGAATTAGTAGTGATATATTATACTATACCTGGCAATTACTACGTTGCCGACTGACGTTTACTTGACATCTGTATGTTTGTAAATTTGAATTATATTTAATTTTGTGAGTTTTCGTAATATTAAAGTGCAAGTTATTGTAACCATGGTAAGAACGTGTTTTGTGGTTAATTGCAAGAGTGAAAAGGGTACCCCGGGTCTGGAATTTCCTTTTTTAAGTAAGTTTTGTGACTTTGTTTACAAATTGCATTTAGGGTGACTATGTTTTCAATGTAAAAGTGGATGTTCTTCTCTTTATTCTTCTTATTTATTATTTTTCTTTCTTCTCATTATATATTATTTTTTGTTATTTTAAGCTTTCCTAAAAATTATGATCTTCGAGTCCGGTGGCTCAGTGTTCTACACAGAAAAGGGTCAGAAACGGTTCCATTTGTAGCCGCCATTTCAAGCCCGAAGTAATATTGCATTTCGAAACAAGATCAAATGATGCAATTCCGTCCATTTTCCCTAAAGTAAGTTATCAATCTTTACAAATGACATGAAGATCACCGTTTCGAAAAATGTAGAATATGAGCGTAGCAAGATGAATTTTCATTTTGAATATATCTTAACCATAAATACTACAATTTTGTTCTCATCAATCTATTATTATTTTAGATTCCTGTCAGCGAAACAAATAAATGTTTCAAGTACTATAATATTAAAACCCACTAAAGAAAAAAATATACAACCTGTACTGGGCACATTCAAAGATCTGGTAAGTGAAAGTTATGAAAGGAGTCAAATTAATGAGCATAAAAGTCGACATTTTAGTTGTTTTATTTACTTTTGCTTAGCAAATTGATGGCAAAAATATTTTATATCATTTTGGCCAAAAACTCAGCTACGCAAACTTGCTTACAAGTGTAGTTTATTATATTAATAATTACTTATAACTTAATTACTTAACTTTTATCCACTGCAGTTAGTTAATGTCGACAAATAATAATCTATACTAATATTATAAAGAGGTAAAATTTTTAAGTTTGTATGTATGGGGTAATCTCTGAAACTACCGAACCGATTTTGAAAATTCTTTCGCTTACATGTAGCTGCATTATCCCTGAGTGGTATAGGCTATAAATTATCTTTATATCATGCATATTAGCCGAGCTAATATAATCTTTGTCAAGCAAGTCGGGGACGGGATCCCGTGGAATATTTTCGACTTCTACGCGGACGAAGTTGCGGGCAGAAGTTAGTAATTCATAATTTAAAGATTATTTCCATACTTTTAACTAATAATAGTGTAATACATTTTTAGGGTTGTGTGTCAAGCCAATCTTGTAACAAACCTGCAGCTGCAACATATGAGGAACTAGAAAATATAGAACCAACCTAATAATAATAACCTTATAATTATCATTCGATCTGCCTCCTTTATGTTTAGAATTATGTATGTTAATAATATTGATTTCTAACCTTAAATAGCACATGTGGTGTTAGCCTGTAATTAATTTTTACACTTATAAATGTAATATGACTGTTTCATACAAATGTATAGTGTAAACAATTGTAGGTTAACCTAAATAAATATATACCGAAATAAATTATATCTCTTCTGTTATTCTTTCTATTTATAATCATCGTCTTTCATGAAGGGTTTTAGTAGTTTTAATTATATATAAACATTGCATCATTTTATTTTAGTCTACTGGCTCTAACCGTACAAGTGTCGAATAAACATAGATTACCAATTAATGTACGTTTGTTTGGACGTCTATACCACTGCCTATCAAGGCCAAGCCTTCGAAGAATTGCCAGCTGGTGATTCTGTTATTAATTCTGTATCTGCAATAATTGTATTTGTATCACGGGTCTTAACCACTTTGAAAGTTTATAATTCAACGCAATAAAGTTTGCAAAACCAATTTTGCATTTAGCCCGCATAAGGAAGGGTTTATTATAGAAATTAGCGCGCTCAATATAAGTTCCTCAGATATATATATTGAGAACTAGCATTTTCGCCCACGTAGAATTCTGTTATATCGCGCTACCGAGCAACTGTTCAAAAATCTGAGATAGAAAGAACCCTATATAGTTCCCAGGGTTTTAAACTATCTCCATGCCAATTTTTTTCGAAAGCGGCTCTGTGATTTAACCGTGAAAGCGTAACAGACCGATACAGACCTTTGTATTTATAATTGAATTTATTTCTTTCTTTCTATTTAATACTTTGTTAAGAAAAAAACTGGCCAAGTACGAGTCGGACTCGCACATGAAGGGTATTTTTATAGGTAGGTAATGAATGGTACGGAACCATTACCTATAAAAAGCACCAAAAAAATCACAACTGTTGTATGGGAGTCTCCCTTAAATATTTATTTTAATTAATTTTTAGTATTTTTTGTTATAGCGGTAACAGAAATACATCATTTGTAAGGTGTAAAAAAAACCTGCAAATATTGCATCAAATAAAATTGTCCATACGTTTATCGCGAATTGATATCCACACTACTAGAAAGAGATAGCTAGGTCCTTCGAGGGTATACTCTTCGGAACGGATTTGAGCTTCGCGTCCGCATTCCAGTTTAGGTACAAGTTCCTTGGTCTATGTAAACAAAATGGCGCGGTTTCCTAGAGAGCGGTAACTGACACCGTAACGTCAAAAAGCAGTGCCGCCATTTGCATGACGGCCGTCTTGTCGGTGTCAGATGGTTTCGTGAACGTTTCCAAAGATAATGTAATACACTAGATAGCGATGAAGCAGACAGTGTGTTAAAACGGCCGTGGAACTTTCCACACGTCGTCACCGTAAGGACGGCCGCCTTTTTGCGTCCGTAATATTACGGCCGCTATATGACGGCACCGCTTTCCTAGGAAAACAAAGCTTTACACTCATACACTCACACCCACATATCACACAAAGAGAGGACATACTACACATATACTTTATTCTTTGTCATTGTTTAATTTACTTATTTTATGTTAAGTTGCTATTAGTCGTCCATTGTATCGGTTACTCAAGGGGAATGGCCTTGAGAGCCGAAATACAGGTTTTGCCTAGTTCAGCCTCAAGTTCTACAACTTTTGTGTACAATTAAGCACTATCATTAAGCACTGTATTATTTTTAAGAAACAATGTACATATATCTTGGAAATAAAAATTTATCTTATCTTATCTTATCTTATTCGTTCGGGTGAATGTCAATATATAAAAATAGCTGTACCAGTTAACCACGTATGTAGGTAACATACGTGGTTAACTGGTACAGCTATTTTTGTATACAAACGAAACCATTTCCTAGTAAGTCTTAAAAAAAAGTGACTAACACGGCTCTTTAAGGCGAATATACATACATATCATTACACAGGTATGCGGAATCACGACATATTTTTCTCCGACGCATAAACACAATTTTTGCATTAAACTTGAAAAGGATTTATCTACCGACGCATTCTTTGTACAATAATGGGTAGCAAAAAGCGATTCCTTGTACCGGAAAGTCTTCGTTGGATGAATAATAAAGGATGTTGAATACATTTAAATATGAATGTAGTTTATTCGGAGTATCGAAGCTATATGTTTGACGTACTGACGGATCGGAGTAATTCGATTTATGTGCGGAAATATTTTGCGACAGCCCGTTGGACACTAAAAGCACATGCATTTTTGGTTGGTAGCAGGGTATTGCATGAATCTGAATAATTTTTGCGGAATGTTTTTATATTAGATCTAGCGGAGTATTGGAAAATCTGTGGTTAAAATGCTAAATAAAAAATAGACGAAGTAATAGTAACCAATACTTGAATATTTTTAATATCTTTTATTAATCAAGCTTTTATCTTGAGTTAAATCAAGCATATTTTTTGTCTAAGTAAATCTTATTAGTAACTAAGCGTATAAATTCTAATAGTCCTGAATCATTATAACTGTGATATACTTCACCAAATATGACAACGCAAAGAATCGTAATAACCGAATGATTTATTATCCAGAAATAATTCCCTTCCACGAGGAAATTATTATCTTAACGAGCTCTCATTAGCTGTGGTTAGCTTTTGTTTTGTCCGGACTACATCATTTTGGTTTTTTTTTTGTCTCATTTCACCCGCCTGTTTTCTTAATTAAATAATTATGTTATGCTAATCTTAGTTCGTCCTTTTCAAAATAATTGCCCTCTGTCCCCTCACTTTAATAGTATGAGCATGAATTTGTACTAAAAACGTTTCGCTTGTAAAATAGAACCGACGTCCAAATTCTCTGGACAACGGAGAGCTGTTCCATCTTCCACAGTAATAGCCCACCAGAGTTTTATAATATTCTTTCGGTTTTCCTTATTTAACTTTTTGCCAGGGTGCTATTTGGTAAGCCGTTCTCATCTGCGCATTATACTGAATTTCCATTTTAAAACGAACATGAAGCTGAGATTTAAGTGAGGATTCTATGTAATTCCCTTCAAAAGGTAGCTTAAACACCGTGCCAACACAAACATGCAGCTTTTGTAATTAAAATTGTTTTTCATAGTAGCGCGAACCACGTGAGAGGTTTTCCTTGTAACAAAACAAAGCCCTCTGTAACACACAAATACCATTGGAATGTATGGAAGGCTGCGCAGTACAATTCCTAAAATTCCTCTACCTTTGTGGAGCTCTGCTGTGAAAAGAATTTTTTCGCTGAGCGCGTAAAAGTCGGATAATATTAGCGCACACCAGAACAGAAAAACATAAAATAACTGGAGGGATCCGTTTGAGCTCGCTTTGTTTTCATTCTGCCTCTTGTTTACTTGAATATGAGAGGGTAAACGTCATAGGAATGTTTATTCACATTATTAGTTACAGCGACTGGATTGTATTCTCCTTTGTGGATCACCTACTGCATGTAACCCTTTTGTGGATGCTGGCTCGTCGGGAGACAGTAAATTAACGTTTGCTGTTTTTCTCAGTATTTGTAACTACCAATTACATACATTAATTAATTAGGACGAATTGCTAGATATAGAAATGAGTGCTGCATGAACACGAAATGATTTTTTGTGAGTGATTAATAAAACCGACGTTAATAGAATAGAATCTTTTTATTTCGGACCACAAAAATCCATAAAATGTTAGTAACTTATACCTAATAACTTATTATCTAGTGTTAGTACCCATTACCCTCCGCACAAACTGCTTCATAATAGGAGAGGACACACTCTCACTCACCGTTCTCAGGATGCTGTTACGACTGTCCCTTACTCTCCTCAGAAGTGAAGCCGTTTTCTTCCACGCTTAATCTATGGTAATAATTTAAATGTGAATCACAAGATAGAACCATAGGGGTCAAACATAGCTAATTTTTATCCCTAAAATGACTGACCGGACAAAACAATGAAGAAAGTTAGTTGCATATTTTAAATCGTAGATCTCTATGTAGATAAACATGCAAGAAAGTCCATGCTGGAGTAGGATAAACATAATTCCAACTCCCCTCCTTGACAAACATGACTTGGTGTCGTCCGCGGTGACTTTTGACACGGACGCGGTATATCAAACAACCCCAGCTTTTATCAAAACAAAATATATATATATACCCCAACCCAAGAAAGCTTGCATTTTCTCATTAGATCCCGTACCCAACATTTAATTAAGTAAAATAAGAGACTTTGATCTTGTATATATTTACCTAACTTAAATTTAATTTAATTTATTAATTTCGCACGAAAAATCCACTGTGTTCATAAAGGTACCTTAAAAACTAATGTTATTCTTGTATAATAATTATGTATATTAAATCTATTGAGAGACATTCCCTATAAATACATGTGATGGGATGGTGGTGGGATCTAGGTATTCATGGGATGTTAAAATTTTATGGTCAAAGTTATATAAAGAAGAAAATCCTTTGATTTTTCTTTAAGAATTTCCAAGACAGAATTTAGTAAACTAAATGCTGTCGGTAACTTTGTACGCATGTATTTTTTGTAGGAACGTTCATCCTAAATATTTTATGTATTTCTAGCCCCTTAAGGATTGAAAATAAGGAAAGTTTTAGAATTCCAGAATTTTATCTATCATCATGTCAAATTTCGTCAAAATCGGTTTAGTAATTAAGCTGTTAAAGCGTAACAGAGAGACAGATAGGCTGAGATACAAATCCACTATGTAGACTTGTAACGTTGTTGCTGTTAAATAGACCTACGCTTTTCAAACAAGACGCAGCTAAAACGGGCTTATACATAATTTCTTCAACTTAATGTATTAGGAGTTTTAACAAATTAAAAATGCCTAGTATCAAAAAATCTGCTATTGAAGATGCAGTTTCTTTCATTTATGTTAGTTTTATCACATTTGATGCTATGAAATGCATCCGATTGGCTTTAGGCTTGAATAGTGTTTTGTTCGGAAAGTTTTACATTTTTTTGCAGTTTTTCTCTATTCTGTAGGAAATTGTAATTTTGAAGATGATTTTTTAGCGTTAGACAGATATAAATTTTCTGATGGAAAATCCATAACGATTTAAAATCCACGTGCTTTGTTTTATAAACGAAAAGTTTTAAATCAATGAAATGCGGAAAATTACTGTTAATTTAAACACAACCACTTTTAAATAACCTGTATTGGCTTTTTATGAACTATCAATACCACCAAATTACAAACTTAGAATCAGATAATAGAATCGACATTGACAACCATAAAAAATGTGGCAATTAAACTCGGGTCATCCTGGCTTTTCAATTGTTTTGAAATTCTTTACGAAAACATATGATTGTCAGTAGTAGGTAGGATTATTAGATAATTCAGGTGGACTTTTCTCAATACGTAACGCAACCATAATTTTTCGTCACGTCTCCAAAGTCCAAAAATTAGCAGAAATCCTTGAAACAGAGTACACAAAAAATACCTAAAACAAAAATAAAGTACCTCTTATCAGTAGCTACAGTTTAAACAACAAACCATCTCTGGTGTAATAAAAAATTCTTAACATAAATGCAAGAGAGTAGAAACCTAGATTCTGAGCCCAGTACAAAGGATCAAGAGCCTTATTTCAAGTTATTTCTTGCTACGTGAGTACGACTCCCTTAGGGGATGTGTAGACCTAATTGTTGAAATAACCGACACTTCTCAAGTACTAAAACTTAGGTTTTCAAGTGGGAGCGTTTAAAAGAATTCCTTGAATTACTCAGCAGTTTTTATAGTGAGGTGGTAATCGGATGAATATGAGCAAGTCGTGATAAGGTTTAAAAGCAAACGTTTCATGAAGGTTTTTAGCTCTTATTTATAATTTTGATATGAGTAGCTTCTTCTAAGTATGTTATAAGATAAAAGTATTGACGAATAGTCGGGAGAAATTATATAAATGAAATCAGAAAGAACGATAAATTTATTGCTTACCTACGTATGACACACAATCATATAAAACCTATTATCATTATGAATAATTACTGCGAAACTTAACCTGATACAAATATTAAATGAGGTCGTAAGATGTCAAGCTACAACTGCAATTTCTTTTCACAAATTGATTAAGAAAGGAAACTCTTAGTGTCTAAACACACTACGCCTAAATTACTCGACCGTAGTTCGGCATGATTACGTCTGTAATGCTATTTGAATTACTGATGACACACTATACCGAAATTACGTTGCGTTATAGCGTACAGCCGAACTTCGGTCGGGCGTAAGTTCAGCGGGGATTCGGCGGCAACGCATTTTGTAGAGCACACATTATACGCGATCGAAGTTCTGTTCGCTCGTCGACGAAGATCCGAAGCGGGGAGCAGTGGGAGGAAGGGATGCTTGCGCCCTGCGTCTCAGCCTTGTTGCACAACTGGATTTCTGCCACGTAAGTTTGGCAGTTATGGTATTTCATATCAGCCGAATACCTACGTCGGAACGTAAATTCAGTCGCGGAACTCCCATCGCGTAATTTCGGCATAATGTGTTTAGATACCATGCAACATTGTGAGTTGTACTTACAGCGCCAATGCAAAACTTAATTTTGTTGTGCTCATTTCTTCGGTCTGTAATATCATAGCTTGGGGTAGAGAGAAGGTCAAACATAAATGCTTTTGTGTTATCGCCGGATCGATTTTTGAACAGTATAACTAACGTTTGCCAAATATTACAATTTATCAGTAAACTAGAATGTCAGGGACAAACATGAATTTTTTTTTATACATTCATCACTCAAGAAAATGTGCAGAAACAGCAAGCCTTTTGTTACGCACTTAACATCTTCCAAGCCTTTATTTAATTATCATTAAATTTACAACAGGTACCTAAACAACTTCTTCCTAAAATTTAATTAGTTCATTAAAGCCTTTTAAAACATTTGAACAAATAAGTACCTAGTCCTAGTCGAGTCTTTGACCTTAACCGTAGCGAATCTTCGTTAAGTGCCTCGCCTTGGGGAGTAATTAATTAAAAACAACTAAAGCTGGGCCGCTCTTCAGTGCTAGATGGTTTTCTTAAAACGACTGAATAAATTATTTTACTCAGATGTGTACATACATATTTGCTTTGGTAATAATAACTTGCTCTGATATAAAAACAGTTTCTCAGAGTGTGTTATAAAAATATTGATAACCTCTCTCTCTGCAGTCGATCTTTCATGGCTTAAGATAGCGATCATCATTCTTCATCAAGGGGTTCGTTAGGCTTTTCTACATGATGCGACTGGTGGCCATACGGAGAACTTCTTCGAAACTGTGAGAGCTATTTGTCTTCAGTTACTCCGTCCACCGTAACGGGGACCTCCCACTTAATCTGTTGCCCTCGAAGTTTGCGCAGATAATTAGCCTCTCCAGGTTCTCTCTCATCCTGTCAACTTCCTATCCTGGCGATTAATTACTTAACAATATAAAAACTCCCATGTATTTTTCGAGGAGCTAGGCAGAGGTGCCTTATCAAATATTACCTATAAAGAGTCATGATAACTGACTTTCTCACAAAGTAGTTATCGTTACCATTTTTAGTTTCATAGTATTTAGGATCAAAATTGGTTTAAGGGTTACCAGCATGAGATCTATTTTGTGGAACACAATCAAATGAGCTTCATGAGAAAATCATATTTTTTATACTTCCGTTTTTATTTTTTAATGAAACATCTTTTAAGAGTTTATTTATTATACGGACGTTCTATGTTCACTCCGTATTTTATTGAGCTATTACTGTAGGTTCCTATTTAACTAATTGGTGAAGGTGTCGGACTTGTGATCGAGATCGTGGGATCGAACCCCACCCATTATACTATTACCGAGAACCTACTCCAGGCACAAGCATATCTAGCTTAGCTGGAGGGTTTAACATGATTGATAGTGTTACGCCAGTCGCTTAGTGAAGTACGTCGAGAAACTTCGACATAAATCTAGAATGTTCGAGACACTAACGCCATCTAAGCAGTACTGAGTATATTTAGTCGAGGCACTAACGCCATCTAGCGGCGAGTAGCAGTACTGAGTATCTCGAGTAGCTTCTGGAATATTCTTGGCAGTGTAGGTGGTGAGTCGATTTTACAAGAATGTTCTAGAACTCATAGACCGGGGTATAAATAGATCGCAGAGGAACGCAGAGAGCAGTCTTATTTCAAGATACGAGGCGACATAATCGAAGCTTTACAAGTGAATTTCGGTGCGATTTAAGTATTAAGTGACAAGTATTGTACTGTGAATAACTGTGTTAATTTTTGTTTTGTGTTTATTTAATTAAAGTGTTAATTTTGTTAATTTTGGTCTAATTGGCGTTAATTATTTCTATCCCGAACCCCATCTCGTAACAATAGTAATACGAATACCACCCACATTGCTAGTATTTTTTTTTTAAAGTGTCAGATTTTAATAATATTTTTACTAATAATTCTCGTGTTCCCAAAAATACATTATCTGACTTGCATCAAAGAAACTTTGCAAGATGAGATGATTTAATTATACAGTTCTCCATTTTCCATACAAGCGTTCAAGCTTTTCATCTTGGAAACATTTAACTAATTTTAATAGAACGTAATAGGCTTAGGCAATTTACAAAATTAGGTACCAAACTTTTTTCGTAGAAACTCAGAAAGTATTTTTTCAAAAGAGAGTTTTGAGTGATTTTATATTTGAAGTGCTTACCCTGTCTGCCAAAATACATTAAAAAACATCTTAGATTTTATTCTGAACTAGGTCTATATCATCGTAACTCGCAGGATATCCGTTGTTTCATATTCAAGATAGACGACATGCAAGTTTTCGAATTATTCTAGAAAAAATATTGATAATTTTTAAGGTCCGCTGACCTAACCTAAAACCTAAACAAGCCAATTGCTGATGATTTAGGCCTATCATCATCTTAGCTTTTTCCACGTCACTCCGGGTCAGCTTTCCGTGTAACCGGAGGCAGCTGAGTAACAGTATATTACATGGAGCAATTGAAACCCAGTATATGGGCAACACGGTACCCTTTGGCAAGACTGGTCTTAGCGAGTGGTCGAATAGTTGGTGAGATCTTAATATGTTAAGAAGTCGACACATTCAACAACCGCTTAGCAAGCGTTGCTAAACCTAATAAAAATTTTTTCGTCGGTTTAATTTTTTGGTAAAATGTTTTTATTTCACTCTTTTTAGTTGGTCGATTTTTAATTTACCTAGTTACAAGAGCCTTAATGTCAACTACTTATAATCATCTACAAAATATTGCTTGTCCCAATGTTGGGCCGTTAATTGTAGAGGAGGTCTCCTAGTACTTCACCATCAGCTTCACTACACCATATGCATTCTGACGAGCATATTGTGCTTAATAACCACATTCAAGTAATCGAAGGAACACATGACATACTTATTATTCCTACTTATTTATTGACTATTGAGTAGTTCCAGTGGCCATCTGTGGTCTTCATCATCAGGTCCACTTCACAAATGGTGCTTTTTGAATGCAACTACACAAGTTACTATTATAAATACTCAAATCACTATAGGTGTGCCTATAATATTTGAAGAGTTCCCTCGATTTCTCCAGGATCCCATCATCAGATTTAGACTTGGTATCAATAGGACCAATTTCGAAGCATATCCTTTCAAACAAAAAAGAATTTTCCAAATTGGTTCAGCTGTCTTCGAGTAATCGGTGATAATGCATAAAAAAAATATACGCGTCGACTTGATTTCCTTTTCTTGTCGTCGGTTTGAAAATTAAACCATGTGGCTGTTTTATTAGGAGACTCCGCTCTTCCATAACTAAATCTAAACACTATAGGTACTGCTTAGATACAATTAAAAATAATTCTAATAAACATTGTAAAAGGAACTTAAAAGAAAAAAAGTCAAAATTTGTGAATGTGTGTGTTTGAGTAGTAGTAGTAGTGTGTGTATATGGCGATGTGTGTTTGTGAGTTTGAGTAGTGATGTAGCGTTGTGTATGTATGTCGTGTGTGTGTGTGTGCGTGTTTGTATGTGTGAGAGAGGGGAGGGGAGAGGGTGTATGTATATACATGCAATTGGTAGTGTTAATGTGAATGTTGGAGAAGTGACTCAGTCTCACTGTAGGAAAACTAGGATCGAAAATGACATTTCATTAGCAAAAAAATTCCGTGAGCAACAACTTATATATTATTATATACCTATTGCCTCCATCCTCAGCAGTAGTATCACTTATTGTGGCATGCATCCGCTTGGCATCCTGCCGAGATGGTCACTGAGTACGGAGCATATCAGAACTGGACCGAATAATTTATTAACTCATTTACGAGTTATATCTTACTCTCACTTATATTATAAATGCGAAAGTTTGTGAAGTAGAATGTATAGATGTATGGCTGTTTGTTACTCTTTAACGCAAAAACTAATGAACAGAACTGAATGAAATTTTATTTTTAACTAGGCTAGAATAGGCTTTTTGTCCCGGAATTGCCACGGGATCAGACTCATGCGGGAAGACCCTCCCATGCGAACGAAGTCGTGGACTGAAGCTAGTGTTCAAATAAGGTATTTTGCCGTGGAATCCCAAACTGCCTATAAAGGAATCTAATTGAGGATTTAAGTAAGAAAATTATGAGAATTTTACTCTCACTCGCATACCAGGTGAGAGAGAAAAAATTTAGCCAACAACCACGTAAATGCAAACATTTGTAAAATATACTGATATTTAAGAAGCAATGAAACGACTGAGGGTTATCAATACTAGTTTATTACTAACTAAAGACAATTTATAACTCACATATATTTTATACTAGCAGTACCTCGCGACTTCATTCGCGTGGGAAGTTTTTCCCGTGTAAATCCCGATCCCGTGGGAATTTCGCAAAATCCCATCTTATTGGGCATTTACGTAGTAAAAGAAACCCCCATGCAAAGTTTGAGAGCCCTATTACTTGTAGTTTCAAGGATTTCGTGATTAACCAGTGAGTGGTATTTCGCTTTTATATATATATATATATATATATCTATATAGATTCACCGTATCTTCAGTGCATATATCGGCGTTAGGTACAAATTTTATTCAAATAAAAAGCTTTTCAACATATGCATAACATCTGTTTCAATTTTACCTTAATTGCATTGTCACCGATTCAATTAAAGGCTTATTGTTAGCTTACCGCAGATTTAAGGGCGTTTTCACACAATTTACATTGATGTAAAGCGACTAGGTTTGTCTCGTTCCGGCCTTAATTGCGTGATAAACTGTAAGCCACAATATTTTACACTGATTTACGCTTAAACGTTAAGTACAAGGGCTAAACCGCTTAGGGAAATAAGTATTTAGATTACATTGTACAAGTTATAAGAGGAAAGTCAAAAACAAAACAATGTTTTCGTTAGGAAAATGTGTTGTTTCTAGATTAAGCTTGAAATGAAATGGAACTAACAGTTAGGTACGTATATATATATGGTGAGCAAAATTGGATCTAGCTCACACGTTGTTAACCTAACAGCCTAGCACAAAAACTTTCTGCGTTAGACAATAGAAACAAAAAGTTGTAACGTATGGATTGAATGAACAAAGTACCTAGGCCATTGCTTTTTTATTAAGCGAGTGCTTCGTTGGTCTAGTGATTGCAAGCGCGACTGCTAAGCAAGAGATCTCGGGTTCGACTCCCGGCTCGGGCAAAAAGTTCTATTGAGTTTTATACAGCGTGTAACGGAAACCCCATATCTATCAAAAAGGACTGAAGACAACATCTGGTATGGAGTCTCCATGCAAAGTTTCAGCTCAAAATAAGTGACTCACAGAATTAACCCCAAATTGTTGGTTTCATATGTTTCTTGAATACCAGTAATAACAAACGTGTCACAGCACTATGAGGGTCATCACTTTCCACGTCACTTGCCAACAAAACGATAATTATCTTCGTTCTTCTTAATTTGAAAAATTCGGTCTCTGGTATCAATGTATTGAAATTTCTAATATGCTCCACACATGTACACATAGCATTAGAAAACCCTCGTTTATTATTGTTATGCAGGATGCGAGGAGTATTCAATAAAACAAACACGGAGCTCATGACGACGTGGTGTATTTCAATCAGCGTTACAGGAAGTCCCGTCGACAATCATAGACTTACGGCTACAGATGACTAATACAGATTATATATATCTAACATCCCCCCTTTTCAGACAGATCTTTATTAAAACAAAATGTTGCAGACTTATAACCATCGGCACGAAACTTTAGCGGTGACCGTTATTGCGCAGAAGTAAAAATTAAGGTACCTGTGGGGGGCTAGCGGAATGAAGGGCGGGCGTGCGTAGCGCCGATTGGCTCTCCAGCCGCATTATGTTCCCCGCGCCGATACGACGCTCCGCGCACATCCCGTGTACACTCGCGTCATTAATTGTATTGTTATTGCTGTTAATTTTTGTTGTTGTATTTTTTGTAAGTTTGAATTTGTTTGTTAAATTTAGTTTTTTAGTTTGTTTGTGACTTTAAAGTGAATATACCTAGAAGAAATACTGTTTTGAAAAGACAGGCAAGGAAAATGGTTTATGTCGTGAATTGCTTTTTAAAAAGGGAATCTAACGAATGAATTGATTCTTTGAAACAAATTAAAAGTGAGATTGACGAAGCTACAAATACTTTACTCAGTGATTCGGACAGCATCACTGTAAATTTGAGAATTCTCTGTAGATTCAGATTCACTGTAGATTCTCTGATTCAGATTAGACTTAAATCTAACATAAAAAAAATTTAAATTAACAAATAATGTTTTTATTTTTATACTCCCCACAAAACTTGTTAAAAATTATATCTTAGGTACCTACTATAAATCCTTGGACATTGACATTGGAGATAAACTATTTATTAAAGTATAGGTAATATTATTTGCATGCGCGACAGTACTCATGCGCAGCTATCCTCTACATTTCGTTCAGCGCTAGACCTACTATTTGACATTACATTAAAATAATGTCATTAACGTTATTTAGCTAACAATTGTATTGCGTGCGCGACAGTACCCATGCGCAGCAATCCCCTCCACGTATCGTTCAGCGCTAGACTTACGTGCCGCTACTTATAATCTAAACTTAAAGTAGTTTTGTTATCTATGACAGCTAAAAATCTAAACCGATCTTGCTTATCTATGACAGTTATATTGACAGTTGATAAACAGTGACAGTGACAGTTGACATTGCATAATAACAACGAAAAGAAATAAAACATTAAACACTGAAAATACAATCACTTATTAACAGGAAACAAATTACTTAATTTACTATTCACAGTATCTCTGAGGCTTTCGGATTTGTCTACCATAAGATGAGTATTTAATATTTTCTGTGTTATGATTGTGTTCATTGTGTTGTGTGACAGGAGAGTGACTAATATTCGTTTTATTTTGCAGGTGCTGTGGTGGCGGAGGACTAGAAGGAGAACGTGTAAGTTGGGGTGAAGTCTTGGGCTTCAGGATATGTACACGATTGCGGCGGTAGGAACCATCTCCAGTGTCAACAATGTATGACCTGGGTTGTGGAGTGACATCTGTGACTGTGCCTGGTGTCCAAACATTATGTGGATTGTGTGGTTGTTTTTTGAAATATATTTTATCACCTTTGTTAAGACTAGGTAAGTTTTTTGTGTGTGTATTATAATAATGTTTTGAATATTCTTTTTGTTGTTTCATTTTATCCTCTACCAATTTGTAGTCAGGAACTTTAGGGTGTAGTACTTTATTTGAAATAGGTAATTTAGATCTAAGTGTTCTAGACATCAAAAGTTGAGCAGGGGAACATAAACCTTGCTTAGGAGTGTTTCGGTATTGTAAAAGAGCAATATATGGGTCAGTTTTGTCCATAAGACATTTCTTGAGTAAATGTTTAATTGTACCAATTGCCCTTTCCACCATACCGTTAGAACGGCTGTAGTAGGGACTAGCAGTGACATGTTCAATTTGCCATTGAGTAACAAATGTTTTAAATTCATGTGAGTTGAAAGGTGGACCATTGTCTGAATTTATGTATTTTGGAATACCATGTCTTGCAAAAATTGACTTTAGATGTGAAATGACCTTACTAGCAGTTGAATTATTATTTAAGTGAGCAAGTTCTACATACTTTGAAAAGAAGTCAACAACTAACAAGTACTTTTGAGAGTTAAAATCAAATAAGTCAATGCCTACCTTGTACCAAGGAATCGGCTTAATTTCTTGTTCACAAAATTGTTCTTTACTGTTGCTACGTCTGTGTGTTAAACATATGTGACATGAGTTAATGTAAGTCTCTATGTCTGCATAAATATTGGGCCAATATACTGAATTTTTTGACAAATTCTGACAACTTTTAATACCAAGGTGTCCTTCATGTAATAATTTCAAGATATCATTTTGAAGTGAAGTAGGGACAACAACACTGTTATGTTTTAGGATGAGGCCATCTATCACTTGCAGTTCATTTTTTATAAGAAAATATGGTCTAATATTTGCAGGGACTGATTTTCTATGTTCTGGCCAGCCATTCTTGCAGAACTTTGAAACAAGGACCAAGTCTGAATCTTGAGAAGTATGGTCTTGTAATTCTTTCATTTTATGTGGACTAATAGACAAAGATTTAATTACTAAGTTGGCATGAAGGTCAATATCAGCTTCAAGGTCAGTTAGGGCTTGTTCTGGTAAAGCACATCTCGACAGTGTGTCAGCTACGTACAGGTATTTACCAGGTTTGTATACAACGTCTAGGTCATAAGGTTGAAGTCGTAGCATAATTCTTTGTAATCGAGCTGGAATACTGACTATTGGCTTTTTGAATAATGGGACTATCGGTTTGTGGTCAGTTTCTACTATGGCATGACGTCCATAAATATACTGGTGGAATTTGGTACATCCAAAGAGAATGGCTAATAACTCTTTTTCGATTTGGGAGTAGGCTTGCTGAGCTTGACTGAGAGAAGCGGATGCATAGGCTATTGGCTGTTTGTCGTGACATATAACAGCACCCATAGCATCTTTGGAAGAATCTACTGATAGGATAATATCCTTATTTGAATCATAGTATGTAAGCACTGGGGCATTTGTTATTAGTCTTTTTAATGTATTGAATTCTATATCATGTTTCTCCGACCAGTACCAATCAGTGTTTTTAGACAAAAGTGATCTCAGATTAGTAGTTTTCTGTGACAAATTTTCAATATAAGATCCTAAGTAGTTAACCATACCCATGAATCTTTGCAATTCAGTCAGGTTAGTTGGTGGCGACATTTGACATATGGCTTGGACCTTACTTGGATCTACTTTAACACCTTCTTTACTGAAGATATGACCTAAGTATTTGACATGACTTTGACATATATTAGACTTTTCTTTGTTGAACTTTATGCCTATTTCTTGTGCTCTCTGAAGCACTTTTTCAAGCCTTATATCATGTTCCTGTTTGGAACTACCATAAATTAGTATGTCATCCATCATGACCTTGACACCTTGTATGTCACTAAACTGTTTAGTCATTTCAGAATGAAAAATTTCTGGGGCAGAATTAATTCCAAATGGAAGCCTAAGGAATCTATACCGACCTAGTGGTGTAATAAAAGTGCATAGTTTAGAAGAGTCTCTATCTAATTTTAACATATAGAATCCTTTATTAGCATCAAGAGTGGAAAAGAATTGGGCACCTGACAAACTATGTTTTATTTCATCTATAGTGGGAAACTGATAATGTGCCCTCATGATGCTTTTATTAAGTTTTCTGGGGTCTATACATAACCTAAGTTTACCATTTTTCTTAGAGGTAAGTACTATTGCATTAACCCAGTCTGAAGGTTCTTCTACCTTTTCTATGACATTGTCTCTTTCTAGTATTTCTAGTTCTTTTTTCAGTTTATCAAGCAAAGCGAAAGGAACTCTGCGACATGCCTCTACTGAAGGTACGGCATCGGGTTTCAAGGTAAGGTGACACTCAAAATCCGTAAGACAACCTATGCCTTTGAATAACTGAGAATACTTTGACATGACATTATTTAAATTCGTATGATCATTGAACTGAACATTATGTATCCTTTTGACTAATTTCAGATCCTCACAACTTCTACGACCTATGACATTTTGGCAATTATGATCTACTATGTGAAAATTTAATGAATGATCTTTATTATTGAGTTTTACATTCACTTGGCACTGACCAACAGTGGGTAGTATTTCACCACTGAATGTTGATAATTTATGGGTACTTTTTGTTATTTTTGACAAAGGTATGTTGAGTTTTTTAAAAGTGGATAATGAGAGTATGTTTGTGTCTGCTCCTGTATCTAAAAGAAATTTTGTATCTTGTGAGTTAATTATAAGATGTGTCGTGTAATTATTTTTATCATTATATACAGCGGATAGAAATAAAGAGCCTAGAAAATAATTATTGTCTGAATCTATTGACAAATCTTTGTTTTCTTTAGTCATGTTTACCTTTTTAGCCCTAGTCCGGGTATGACAAACAGATGCGAAGTGGTCTTTGCGGCCACAGCTGCGACAGGTTACACCTATTGCTGGGCAGCGAACTCGATGGACTTGTCCACACCTGGTGCAGGGCTCTTCTGACTTCTTTTGTGGTCTTGACTGACTAGCTGATCTTGGTTTGCTTGACTGCCTATGTGTTGAACCGTTCTTCGGGTATCTTGCTCCTGACCGCACTGAATTGACATCCTGGCCTGTTTTTGTTTCGTTATCATTCTGACTTATCTTCTGTGTGTCAATCTTCGAATTTCTGATCGTCTTTGCTAGCTCGACCGCGGCATCAAATGTATCTGGTTTCTCCATTAAAATTCTCTCTTTAATGTAAGCACAACTGGATTCCAGGTTCCATGAGAAAATATCTTTGAGTATGCTGTCATTGAGGGTCCCAAAATCGCATTGTAGGCTAATATTTTTCAAGTCCGTGGCATATGTTTCTATGTCCTCGTTTTGACCTTGTTTCCGGTTAAATAATTTGTGCCTCTCTATTGAAATGTTTACTTTTGGTAGGAAATATGACTCGAACTTCTTGACGAGGTCTTTATAGCTTATTTTCTTCATGTCAACATCAAATGAGTAGAATATTTGAAGGGCTTCTGTGCCGATAGTGTTTAACAAAATGGCGACCTTCCTTGTGTCCGGTTCGTCATCTAAGTTATTTGCAGTCATATAGATACTTAGAGCCGTTGCGAAGTTTTTCCACGCAAGAGGCATGTTTGAGGCATGAATGTCCAGCTGAAATTTCGCTGGCGGCGCGTTTGGCGCTTGCTTGTACGTTGACGAGTCGTTCGGCATATTGGTTTTTGGTTAGAAAAAACGTGAGCAGACTTGCCTTGACGTTGACGATGCGCTGATATATGCTGACGAAACTCCGTGACGACGAGTTATGATGAGTGACGACGACGACTTGTTATGGTTCAAGTTGAACTTCTGACACCATGTTATGCAGGATGCGAGGAGTATTCAATAAAACAAACACGGAGCTCATGACGTGACGACGTGGTGTATTTCAATCAGCGTTATGGTGAACGCAGACCTAGCCGCACCGCAGTCTCTACAGTCCCCGCAGTCATCGCTTTTTGTTAATGGCCTCGCACATCTATCCGCGCCGCAGTCGCTGCAGTCGTTCCCGTCAGTGTTGCCAGATTTTTGAAAGCATTATCTATCCGAAGATTTAAAAAATCTGTATAAAATCTGTATTTGGTATTGGTATTTTGCTCTTTTGTGTAATTTTATCTGTAGGTGCTATAATAGGGAATAAGCAAGTAATTATTTATACGAGAATAAGTAATTTCATTATAAACCGTTGACAGAGATTCTCTGTCTACTTTATAACTCTGGCAACACTGCGCGCCGTGGATGCGAATGACGTCATCCACGCTGCGTGCGGGTGACGTCATCAGCTGCGGCTAGGGGAGTTCGGTCGTTCCAAGGACTGCGGCGACTGCGGCGCGGGTAGGTGTGCGAGGTTGCATAGAACTTCATATAAAGAATTCGAATGCAAAGACTGCGGCGCGTGCGGCGCGGCTAGGTCTGCGTTCACCATTACAGGAAGTCCCGTCGACAATCATAGACTTACGGCTACAGATGACTAATACAGATTATATATATCTAACAATTATCATCCAAAGAAGTCGTGCACTTGGTATGTATATACCAAGGATCTTCTACCTACTAACTGGATTGCTTACGAATGACTCAAAGAATACAGAAAGTCTTTCTTAGCTGTTAAACAATAGAGTATAAACTTGCACGTATAAAACTGAAGGAACTATTCGTTCCGAGCGAGACAGTGCCGTGTGTGGACTGTGTCCCTTTCTTCTGTGTGTCAGATTAAAAATATTTATTTCAATGGTAATTTTTTCGACCTGTCTGTTGTAGTAATAACACCTAGTTTTAAACTTCTTTGGAATTCTATCTTTAAAATGAATTACCATTATTACTGTATGCATATTAATGAAAATAAAAGTTATTTTACCATGCAAACACAAGATGTTTAAACCAAAAAAAAAATGGAATTTGCAAGAATTAGTAGTGATATATTATACTATACCTGGCAATTACTACGTTGCCGACTGACGTTTACTTGACATCTGTATGTTTGTAAATTTGAATTATATTTAATTTTGTGAGTTTTCGTAATATTAAAGTGCAAGTTATTGTAACCATGGTAAGAACGTGTTTTGTGGTTAATTGCAAGAGTGAAAAGGGTACCCCGGGTCTGGAATTTCCTTTTTTAAGTAAGTTTTGTGACTTTGTTTACAAATTGCATTTAGGGTGACTATGTTTTCAATGTAAAAGTGGATGTTCTTCTCTTTATTCTTCTTATTTATTATTTTTCTTTCTTCTCATTATATATTATTTTTTGTTATTTTAAGCTTTCCTAAAAATGATGATCTTCGAGTCCGGTGGCTCAGTGTTCTACACAGAAAAGGGTCAGAAACGGTTCCAAAATTTGTAGCCGCCATTTCAAGCCCGAAGTAATATTGCATTTCGAAACAAGATCAAATGATGCAATTCCGTCCATTTTCCCTAAAGTAAGTTATCAATCTTTACAAATGACATGAAGATCACCGTTTCGAAATATGTAGAATATGAGCATAGCAAGATGAATTTTCATTTTGAATCTATCTTAACCATAAATACTACAATTTTGTTCTCATCAATCTATTATTATTTTAGATTCCTGTCAGCGAAACAAATATTTGTTTTAAGTACTATAATATTAAAACCCACTATAGAAAAGAATATACAACCTGTACTGGGCACATTCAAAGATCTGGTAAGTGAAAGTTATGAAAGGAGTCAAATTAATGAGCATAAAAGTCGACATTTTAGTTGTTTTATTTACTTTTGCTTAGCAAATTGATGGCAAAAATATTTTATATCATTTTGGCCAAAAACTCAGCTACGCAAACTTGCTTACAAGTGTAGTTTATTATATTAATAATTACTTATAACTTAATTACTTAACTTTCATCCACTGCAGTTAGTTAATGTCGACAAATAATAATCTATACTAATATTATAAAGAGGTAAAATTTGTAAGTTTGTATGTATGGGGTAATCTCTGAAACTACCGAACCGATTTTGAAAATTCTTTCGCTTACATGTAGCTGCATTATCCCTGAGTGCTATAGGCTATAAATTATCTTTATATCATGCATATTAGCCGAGCTAATATAATCTTTGTCAAGCAAGTCGGGGACGGGATCCCGTGGAATATTTTCGACTTCTACGCGGACGAAGTTGCGGGCAGAAGCTAGTAATTCATAATTTAAAGATTATTTCCATATTTTTAACTAATAATAGTGTAATACATTTTTAGGGTTGTGTGTCAAGCCAATCTTGTAACAAACCTGCAGCTGCAACATATGAGGAACTAGAAAATATAGAACCAACCTAATAATAATAACCTTATAATTGTCATTCGATCTGCCTCCTTTAGTTTTAGAATTATGTATGTTAATAATATTGATTTCTAATCTTAAATAGCACATGTAGTATTAGCCTGTAATTAATTTTTACACTTATAAATATAATATGACTGTTTCATACAAATGTATAGTGTAAACAATTGTAGGTTAACCTAAATAAATATATACACAAATAAATTATATCTCTTCTGTTATTCTTTCTATTTATAATCATCGTTTTTCATGAAGGGTTTTAGTAGTTTTAATTATATATAAACACTGCATCATTTTATTTTTAGTCTACTGGTTCTGACCGTACAAGTGTCGAATAAACGTAGATTACCAATTAATGCACGTTTGTTTGGACGTCTATACCACTGCCAACCAAGGCCAAGCCTTCGAAGAATTGCCAGCTGGTGATTCTGTTATTAATTCAATCTGCAATAATTCTATTTGTATCATGGGTCTTAACCACTTTAAAAGTTTATAATTCAACGCAATAAAGTCTGCTTAAGAAAACCAATTTTGCATTTAGTCTGCATAACGAAGCGTTTATTATAGAAATTAGCGCGCTCAATATAAGTTCCTCAGATATATATTGAGAACTAGCTTTTCGCCCGCGTGGAATTCTGTTATATCGCGCTACCGAGCAACTGTTCAAAAATCTGTGATAGAAAGAACCCTATATAGTTCCCAGGGTTTTAAACTATCTCCATGCCAAATTTTTTCGAAAGCGGCTCTGTGATTTAACCGTGAAAGCGTAACAGACCGATACAGACCTTTGTATTCATAATTGAATTTATTTATTTATTTCTATTTAATACGTTGTTAAGAAAAAAACCGGCCAAGTACGAGTCGGACTCGCGCATAAAGGGTATTTTTATAGGTAGGTAATGAGTGGTACGGAACCATTACCTATAATAAGCGCCAAAAAAATCACAACTGTTGTATGGGAGTCTCCCTTAAATATTTATTTTAATTAATTTTTTGTATTTTTTGTTATAGCGGTAACAGAAATACATCATTTGTAAGGTTAATAATAAGTGTCTTAAAAAACCTGCAAATATTGCATCAAATAAAATTGTCCTTACGTTTATCGCGAATTGATATCCACACTACTAGAAAGAGATAGCTAGGTCCTACGAGGGTATACTCTTCGGAACGGATTTGAGCTTCGCGTCCGCATTCCAGTTTAGGTACAAGTTCCTTGGTATATACCCTCTAAATTACACGTTGTATAAGGAATATCTCAGTACTGGTCGGAGTTTTGAAGTGGACAGTGTGATACTCTCGTACCTCGGAAAGCACATTAGGCCGGTAATTTGTATGTCTTTGACGGTCGTTACGGGTTGCCCAATGGGTATCGTGTTACCCAGCTACCTGATTGTGGAAGTCAGACAAGCAGTCACTCCATGGAAAACACTAGTACTCAGGTGAACCAGGTTAGACTAGTAGCCAACACAGCGTAATTTGGAAAACGGTAACTAGATAATGTTGAGTATTGCTTAAATATGCTCGTTATTAGATGATCTGGATAGAGTCCAATTTTTTTTTTTTTTTTTTTATAAAGATGGCTAGCAAAGTGGGTAGAATTCACATTACTAGCAATCTTGTTAACCCCTCCAACTAAGCTAAATATGCTTGTGTCTGGAGTGGGTTCACGGCAATAGTGTAATGGGTGGGATTCGAACTCGGGACCTGTCGATCACAAGTCCGACACCTTATCCATTAGGCTATTGACGCTTAATTATTAATATTAGGCCGAATGTATCTAAGGGTTAGTATGATTTACTTTTCAAATATATTTTTTTTTATATTTTTGTTACGAATGAACCCGCTCTTGACCAGCAGTGCTGTGCTTGAATCGACTTACACAATCTAATTCCGTCAAGCCCGTTCCATCATCGGACTATGAGACAAACGGCGAAGCGCCAACGTGATATGGTAGACATCTCACCCATACGCATAAAAACCGGTCAAGTGCGTGTCGGGCCACGCGCAGTGTAGGGTTCCGTAGTTTTTATAACAGCCAAGTGCGTGTCGTATTCGCTGACTGATCGTTTCGTTCCATGCTCTAACTAAAAGCCAAATATGACTACCTAACTAATTTGACTTCCTATACAAATCCTCACCTGATCCGACAATATTGCACGCAGTTTTAATTTTTTTTAGAGATTTTTTTTTACTTGTCATAGCCGGTGTTTTTCGGTCAATTTAAATACAGGACACAGAGCTACACTACTCAATCGTCACAAAAAAATAAAATTGAGGAAGTAGTTTGCTGATAAAACACAAACCTCCCCAGCTTTGTGTTTTTTAGCTCTTGCTAGGAAATTAAATGATGCTCAAAGGGACACGTTACTTCATGTCTATCAACACTTTTCCTTAACTTCGCCATCGCCATTATATTTATTTATCAGTGGTGGGGCTGGTGTAGGCAAAAGTGTTTTAATAAAGGCTATATATCAGTGCTTGATCCTCTTATTTAACAGAGAACCTGGAAGTAATCCCGATGAATTGAAAATTCTTTTACCTGCGTTTACTGGTAAAGCGGCATTTGGAATTGGAGGGCAAACAATACATAGCGCACTAGGACTTCCAGTTTCTCAAGCAGGCAGTATTTTACCAGAGCTGTCGCCAAGTGTAGCTAATACTCTTGCAACAAAGCTTGCGAAGCTCCGTCTAATTATTATAGACGAAATTTCCATGCTAGGATCCAGGACATTCCACCAAATAAATCGTAGACTTCAGCAAATATTTCATTCGTCTTCCTTTTTTGCTGGCATTTCTGTAATCGTAGTTGGAGACTTAAAGCAGTTACCACCTGTTGGTGATAACTTGGTATTTCAAACTAATGCTCGAAACCCTTTAGCAGATATAGCAGGTACGCCGCTTTGGGATTTATTTGTATTGACAGAACTCGATGAAATAATGCGCCAAAAGGATGATGCCACATTTGCGATGGCCTTAAATAATATGGCCAGTGGGTCAATGACACCTGAAGATGTTAATTTAATTAAAAGTCGATGCTTTAGCAGTTTGTCGCTTCCTAACACTTGTGAGGGTGCAGTCCATCTATACAGCAGTAATCGTGAAGTCGATAATCATAATAATAGAGTTTTGTCAACGATGATTTCTGAAGGAGCGTTATCCCGAGCTGTGGATAGTTTGAGCGGAGAATCAAATTCAACTATGCAAGCGAAAGCTTTAGACAATGTGGCCAAGTTACGGACTCAACAGTCGTATGGTCTACCTAAAAATATTAAGTTAAAAGTAGGAGCCAAATACATGATGACAGTCAATATTGATACATCTGACGGATTAGTAAATGGTTCTACGGGAAAATTGATTGCAATCGATTTTGCAAGAAATAGAACCACTGGTGAGAGGAGGCCGTTACGGGTTTGGTTATATTTTGAAGATATAAATATAGGGAAAATAAAACGGACACAGAGCTCTACATCACTCACTGGCCACAAAAGAAGATTGAAAAATAATTGGACCCCAATAGATCCAGTTACATACACTATTAAAAGATATAAATCATCCAACCTACAAGTTCGTCGCACACAATTCCCATTGGTTCCAGCTGAGGCTGTTACAATTCACAAAAGCCAGGGTTCCACATTAGAAAAAGTTGTTGTACATGTGAAGCCCGGTATTTCAAGGTCAATGTTATATGTTGCTTGCTCACGTGCCACATGTGCTGAAGGTTTATTTATCGTTACTGAATGTTTTCATCCTCCACGTCCACCCTCCGGCCAAGATTCAGTTGTAATGGAAATGGAAAAGTTGCGTCGAAATCCTCTAATACCTATGTATCGATTTTTGAGGGAGCCCCACAGTTCATACCAAATTATGTTCCATAATGTTCAATCCTTACGTGCACACTTGCAAGATACTGTAAGCGATCCTCAAATAATGGCTTCAGATATCTACTTAGCAGTAGAAACGTGGAGCTGTTCTCAAGATTCTATTTGCATAACTAATTTTAAGGAAAGAATTCGAACAAATGGCCCCAAACAGTCTATTTCAAACCCAGGTTTTGGCGTGTGTGCATGAGCAAAAGATTATATTGAATACTAGCTTTTGCCCGCGACTCCGTCCGCGTGGAATAGTTACTTTGGGCTAACGTTAAATTTAACCCCGATTTTAAAGCATTCTTCATTGGCGCTCCGCTCCTATTGGCCTTAGCGTAATGATATATAGCCTTTCTCTATAAATTGACTATTTAATTAAAAAATAATTTTTCTATTCGAACCAGTGGTTCCTGAGATTATCGCGTTCAAACAAACAAACAAACTCTTCAGCCTTATATTATTAGTATAGATAGCTATTGCCCGCGACTTCGTCCACGTTTCCGTCGTTTTTCGTTAAAAAAAGTAGCCCATGTTCTTCCTCACGGTTCAGTGATTTTGATGTAACAGACAGATTAACTTTCGTAATTTAGTAGGGAAATATAATATGTCAATCTACAATACTGTTGAAAAATATCGCAATACCGAACCGCACAATATTATTGTTAATATCTGTGCCCGCGACTCCGTCAGCGTGTAACTCCTTCTGTGTTATTAAGTTAATGTATTGGTAATATTGTTTAGATCACGTTTACATGAGGCTTAAGTACCTATAGAATGAAAATACTTCAGCGCAAAGCTTCCGGGTAAACTATGTTGAAAGTTGACCCGTCCGGCACGTGAACATAAAGATTTCTAGAACTGCTAACCCGGGAAAGAGCGACGTACAACTGACCATGCGAGAAACAACTGACACCGAGATCTACTCCAGCAACACGAAAAGTCTGCCCTTGAGCCTTATTAATTGTCATTGCATAACACACCGATACTGGGAATTGAGTTCTTTTAAATTGGAATGGAAAATTATTTGGTATTATGGGAATTCTGGGAATAAAGACGGTTTCTCCTGCACCGCAACCTGTTAAAATTTGAGCCTCGATCATATTTTGTTGCAACTGGGTTACTTTTAGCCGAGTGCCATTGCAAAGTTGTGGTGGTTTTAAATTTCGGAGCAGAATAATAATCAGAAAGCTTCGAACTGCTAAGCTATCGGGAGTTACACGTGTTATTGTGAGTCAACCATAAAAGATAGACATATGCTGTCGTGGGATATTTTTTATATAATTTTAAGGCGAACATTTTCGTCATAAATGATTTCTGTGTAGCTTTAACCATTAAGGTTGCACACGCGACGGAAGCTTAAAAAATGGAGTAACTTCTCCCGTTTTCCCAACATTTCCCTTCACTGCTCTGCTCCTATTGATTGTAGCGTGATGAAAAGTATACTATAACCAGCTCAGGAGTATGAAAAATAATTGTACCAAGTTTCATTAAAATCCGTCAAGTAGTTTTTCTTTCTATAACGGTTATACAGACAGACAGACAGACAGACAGACAGACAGACAGACAAAAATTTTACTGATTGCATTTTTGGCATCAGTATCGATCCCTAATCAACCCCTGATAGTTATTTTGTAAATATATTTCATGTACAGAATTGACCTCTCTACTGATTTATTATAAGTATAGATAGCAACCCACGGTATTACATTGACATTGCTGGAGGTGACCACTGTGAAGCAGTAATTTTCGAAATAAATGTAGTGAAGATTATAGCTTTTTATAGATCATGCAAATGTCCCAACAGTCACGCAGTAGGTTTTGTAAGTAATTTACTATCGCATAACAGTCCTTGCATAATATTTGGAGATTTTAATGAAGACTATCTCCGTAACGACAACACTGCAGTTTTCAAATTAATACGTGACGCTGGTTACCAGTCTTTATTACAACCACTTCCCTCTACACGCGGTGGTACTCAAATAGATCATATTTTTTCAAACTTCCCTTGTGAAGTTGGACTTTATAATTCCTTCTTCAGTTACCATCGCCCTATGTGGGCCCGTTTTTAGAGTGAATTCAAATTAATATGTTTTTATTTATTTATTATTTTGCTATATAATATCAAACACAAAGCTGGGGAGGTTTGTATTTGATCAGTATAGATATCTTCACTGCATTTATTTCGAAAATTACTGCTTCACAATGGTCACCTCCAGCAATGTCAATGTAATACCGTGGGTTGCTATATTCAATATAATCTTTTGCCCATGCACACACGCCAAAACCTGGGTTTGAAATAGACTGTTTAGGGCCATTTGTTCTAATTATTTCCTTAAAATTAGTTATGCAAAAAGAATCTTGAGAACAGCTCCACGTTTCTACTGCTAAGTAGATATCTGAAGCCATTATTTGAGGATCGCTTACAGTATCTTGCAAGTGTGCACGTAAGGATTGAACATTATGGAACATAATTTGGTATGAACTGTGGGGCTCCCTCAAAAATCGATACATAGGTATTAGAGGATTTCGACGCAACTTTTCCATTTCCATTACAACTGAATCTTGGCCGGAGGGTGGACGTGGAGGATGAAAACATTCAGTAACGATAAATAAACCTTCAGCACATGTGGCACGTGAGCAAGCAACATATAACATTGACCTTGAAATACCGGGCTTCACATGTACAACAACTTTTTCTAATGTGGAACCCTGGCTTTTGTGAATTGTAACAGCCTCAGCTGGAACCAATGGGAATTGTGTGCGACGAACTTGTAGGTTGGATGATTTATATCTTTTAATAGTGTATGTAACTGGATCTATTGGGGTCCAATTATTTTTCAATCTTCTTTTGTGGCCAGTGAGTGATGTAGAGCTCTGTGTCCGTTTTATTTTCCCTATATTTATATCTTCAAAATATAACCAAACCCGTAACGGCCTCCTCTCACCAGTGGTTCTATTTCTTGCAAAATCGATTGCAATCAATTTTCCCGTAGAACCATTTACTAATCCGTCAGATGTATCAATATTGACTGTCATCATGTATTTGGCTCCTACTTTTAACTTAATATTTTTAGGTAGACCATACGTCTGTTGAGTCCGTAACTTGGCCACATTGTCTAAAGCTTTCGCTTGCATAGTTGAATTTGATTCTCCGCTCACACTATCCACAGCTCGGGATAACGCTCCTTCAGAAATCATCGTTGACAAAACTCTATTATTATGATCATCGACTTCACGATTACTGCTGTATAGATGGACTGCACCCTCACAAGTGTTAGGAAGCGACAAACTGCTAAAGCATCGACTTTTAATTAAATTAACATCTTCAGGTGTCATTGACCCACTGGCCATATTATTTAAGGCCATCGCAAATGTGGCATCATCCTTTTGGCGCATTATTTCATCGAGTTCTGTCAATACAAATAAATCCCAAAGCGGCGTACCTGCTATATCTGCTAAAGGGTTTCGAGCATTAGTTTGAAATACCAAGTTATCACCAACAGGTGGTAACTGCTTTAAGTCTCCAACTACGATTACAGAAATGCCAGCAAAAAAGGAAGACGAATGAAATATTTGCTGAAGTCTACGATTTATTTGGTGGAATGTCCTGGATCCTAGCATGGAAATTTCGTCTATAATAATTAGACGGAGCTTCGCAAGCTTTGTTGCAAGAGTATTAGCTACACTTGGCGACAGCTCTGGTAAAATACTGCCTGCTTGAGAAACTGGTGGATGTATTGTTTGCCCTCCAATTCCAAATGCCGCTTTACCAGTAAACGCAGATAAAAGAATTTTCAATTCATCGGGATTACTTCCAGGTTCTCTGTTAAATAAGAGGATCAAGCACTGATATATAGCCTTTATTAAAACACTTTTGCCTACACCAGCCCCACCACTGATAAATAAATATAATGGCGATGGCGAAGTTAAGGAAAAGTGTTGATAGACATGAAGTAACGTGTCCCTTTGAGCATCATTTAATTTCCTAGCAAGAGCTAAAAAATCTTCTTCTGACAACTGAGGTGGTTGCGCGATAAACGTAGAGGGGTCGCCACACAGCTGAGGGCCCGGATTTCCACCAGGAATTAAGTCCTCTTCCACATCTCCAATTTGAGTTTCAAATTCATATCCTTCGAATGCATCCTGTTTGACTCCTCTTCCTAGAACTTCTTCTTCTTCTTCTCCCATTAGTTCTGCATTCCTAATTTCTGTTAACAATCTCTCAAACATTGCAGCATCACCCAGCTTATTGAACTGTTCGCTTTCTGCCTTTATTCTTTCTTTACACTCGTCAAATATATTTTTAATATTTACGTTGGGATTGAGTAGTTGTTCTTCTTCGCTTCGTCAAGGGATACAGAGCATTAATTGTGCCCTGTAGAAATTATCTGGATCATCAGCGTAACTAAACCGACGAAATCGTATTACTCGAGACTTAGATCTTTTTCGTATGTATCCTAAATTATATTGCAGAGGAATCCAGTTCCCTTGCACTTCATCAACAGTTTGAGAATTGTCAACCATCTGAGAACTGTCATACTCTACTGACATAACTGATTGTCTATTTTTGGAAAATGTATAATAAGCTACAAAATAAGAAAGACTTATGTTTTCTAACGATAATGGTCGTTTGGAGTAATACTCAATAACACCTTTATGGAAAATATCTGATGAATCAGGAGCAAGTCTCTGTAATTCAAGATGACTTTTCAGAATGTGGACACGTTCTTCTGGCAAACTAGTGTTTATGTACATTTCGGCTTCACTTGCTCGAGATAGCGGTAAACCAGCGAGAACATAGATGGCCTCTTGAGCAGAAATCTCACTAGAGTTTAAGAATACATTTGACACAGACCGTAATGACTCTTTTATGCTTTTGTTGCCTTTTTTGGCTTCATCTAGAGCTTCACGCAAAAGACGGGACATTCCTCTATCAGCTTTATTTATGTAATCAACTATATATACTGCACACGCAAACGGATCTAATATAAATATTGTATGTCCATATTGGCTTTGTGTAAAGTTAAAATTTTTTTGCTAAAAGGATTAATGAATACATCTTGCGGTCTACGTCGAAGAATAACTGTAGGTCGTTTCAAAGAACTTCTAATGGCTAAAATATAATCTTCAAAATTAACGTCAATCCAGTTCAAAAAGTCTTCAAATGAGCATATTTGTTCCGAAATTTTTTGAATTTTCCCTTGTATGACCTTTGCAGTTTCCTTAGCTTTTTTATACGCTCTATCGTCTTTTGAAAGCCCTTCAAGTACCTTAGTTTCTTTCATAGGGTAAAATGGTATCCCAAAGCGACACAATCGATCTGCATTTGGCCTGCAAGTATGTGTGTGTTTGTGTAATTGTACTCTTTTAAGTTCAACAGGTATATCATTGCCATCACACGAAATAATACTGTCGACAAAACTTGAAACATTTTGAGCAGATGTAGAATCACCGGGTATGAAAGTGGGAGCTCCGTCTAACCATAACATCATGTGAGCATGAGGTGATCCCCTATGCTGAAATTCGTAAAATAAAAAATATGGGTTATTGTATAATGCAGGAAAGGACTAGCTGGACATGACCAAGTTTTTTGAATTTCTTTAAGCTTAATTTCAAAATATGTAGCGCAAATGAAGGGATCTGATTGAATCAATCGATCTTTTATTTCATACGGCAAATTTTCTGCTTCGGATTCACTTATTTTATTTTTATCTACTACCTCACTAAGCAAAACTAATAATGGAATCCATTGCAATTCAGCAGCTGATAGAGTTAGGAACAAAGATGGAACACCGAATTGTCTTACCATTGCTAATAACTTTTTCTTTTCGCCTTTCCAATGAGCGGGAGAGTTTCGGATTCCACCAAGAACACGATATCCTTCATCGTGTTGAACTAAATTTTCTAAAAAATTATTTTGAAGGACATTACAAGCAAGCACAGGAGCACCTCTGACAGTTTTTTTACGCAAACAGGTTGTTATACTATTTTTAACGCTAAGAGTCTGTTGTTTTTTCAGTGCAGTGAAAAGGTAGTCAGGTCTAACAGCACGCCTATCGTTTCTGGAGATTTCTGATCGTGTGATTTCAGAATGACTTAAGTTGACACGAAATTTCCGCTCAATACCACAATGAACTTTTATGAATGCTAGCTCCTCGATATGTTGATCAAAGAGCAAAGAAATTGGCTTTGCACCCTCCCCTGGAGCCATCACTATTGTAACGTCTTGATTATCATTTAACAAAGTTTCCGAGCCACCAGGGTTAACATCAATATTGCATTCTTCTTGATTGGGTAAATCACATGAACATTCATCTGTGTCTTCAGGTTCATTATTGGTCCAAGAATCTTCAATTTCTATGCCGTATCTACGAAACAAATCACATGTCACTAAGTAATCCGCTGCGCGACGTATTATTTCCGGACGGACCCGCTCTTTTCGACCATGTTTGTAACAAAATTTACGTTTCAACTGCACAGTAATAACGCTATCATCATTTACTGATCGAGGCAAAGCTCTCACCATATTATTTATATTTACAGGTACATTAATAACATTACCTGATAGGCCGTGCTGAAAGCCTAATCCTTGACCTTTACGAATTATTTTCAAAAATACGTGGCGGGGACTTACTAATCTTTCCTCCATTGGGGTCAATTCTCTTAAAACATCCGGAATATCGGGAAACTTTAAACCGTTTTGTATAGCTAGACGCGGTATTTTCCCTTGACAAATATACTTAGCACATGTACAACAAAACTCCGCATTTTCATCTGAAGGATTCAAATAAAATACATTTGATGTGAAGGATACATTAAATTTAGTATAAATGGCATGTTTATGTAGTTTTCTAACAGAATTCTTGTGCCATAATCTACCACAACATGAACAACAGTGATTGTTCCCTTCCCTCGTGTTACTGAAATATTTTTCAGTAACCTTTTCCCAATCAATAATAGAATCAGATCTAGCCGTTTGTCGAGCCCTGCTATTGCTAGCGCGTTCAATTTCTAAATAATCCGGATCTTGACGAGCAATGTGACGAGCCTGCGTGTCGCGCTGTTGCTCGATATCCCGGTAGTAAGGGTTTTCACGAGCAGTCCGGTGAGCCTGCGTGTCGCGCTGTTGTTCTCTCTGTCTAACACCGGGAATCTGACGAACGGTTTTATGGGCCTCATGCATGTGGCTCAGTATTGCGTTTCTGATTCGTTTGTGTATAATCAGTATTAAATCTTTTACGTTTTGTTGATACATTCCCCTTTTCTTGAGTACGTTTTTTACAGTTACCAAAACCATCCTCGGGTTCTTCTTGATTGGTATTTATTAATGTTAAACTTTCGTTTTCTTCAGTATTATCAGTAAAAGTTGGACTTTCAATAAAAAATATCTGAGTATTATCAGTAAAAGTTGGACTTTCAATAAAAATTACCTGATTTGTTGGGCTTTCAATTTCCTGAGACTGAGTCTTTTGAGATCTTTTATTTCTTTTCTTGTTAGCTTCCTTAATTAATTTTAGGCTTTTAGTTTGTATATTTTGGAATAAATTTGCAGGTGGCCGACCAGGCACTTTCCTTGGGACACCAGTAGACGGAAAAAGCTCCAAAACGCCACGAGATAGCATGTCGAATAAATGACGTCGCATGTCTTCAGCAATTTAATTAAAGTAACATGGATTTACGCTCAATGCTATAGCAGTGGCAAAACAAATGGCGAATAATCCACAGTCAATGCTATTGGGCTGGCGTTGGACGCTGGTGTACTGTATTTTAGCGATATTCAAATATGCGAATAATGCTTTCACGTAATATTGCTGTGAAAGACTTAAATTATTATATAAACTATCATAAACCCGTAATATTCCATTTATGTAATAAATGCAGGTCCAGTGCCCTACAGAGCCAAGCTCACCGCCATATATGATCTGCAAATGAGACTCGTTTTGAGGAACAAGTTCTATCAACTCCGGATGACAAAAAAGAGATACCTCTCTCGGCCGAAACGATGTGTATCGAGCTAACAAATCATGGAAGGCGCGCACAGCGTCGTCTTCTATGTGGTTATTGTTATTCAAAATATATGGGTACATTTTGATAAATTAATAGCAAAACAAAAAAAAAAACAAAAACAGCAGCAAAATAAACTGCCCTCAAAGAAACACACAAACGCAAAAAGAACCGTGTGTCAGACTGCGCCTGCAAACAGAAAAGGCGGGAGATCGTTAAACAAGTTGTGTTGGTGTGACTGTGGCCAATTCATAATTACACACATAAATGCTGTGCCTGTGGGTTGCCTGTGGCTGTGCAAAACACGTTGTGCCTGTGTCTGTGGCTGTGGCGATGCCTGTGCCTGTGACTGTGGCCAATACATCATTATACACATCATCACACAAATGAAAAAATGACTTATGACTTATGACTAAATGCTGTGCCTGTGGGTTACCTGTGGCTGTGCGAAACACGTTGTGCCTGTGTCTGTGGCTGTGGCGATGCCTGTGTCTGTGACTGTGGCCAATTCATCATTTCACACATCATTACACAAATGCCGTGTCTGTGTCTGTGGCTGTGGCGATGCCTGTGCCTGTGACTGTGACCAATTCATTATCATACACATCATCACACACATACACACATCATCACACACATACACACCTCATCATACACACCTCACCATACACACATACACACACCCTCTCACACATACAGACATCATACACAACACTCATTCTCACATAAGTCTACAGAAAGATAATTAGTTGTTAAATTATATGCTATATGACAAATGTATAAAGTACAATGTGTTTAGGTACTGGAGTACCAAGTACATCAACTTGACCACGACCGATCTGCCAAGAGCGAAGCGACAATGAAGAAATTAAAACAGAAAAAAAAACAATTTATTTTCCAATAATTATTAACTATTCTATTATTACTATTTCAATCTCCAAATTCCTACACTCAAAACAGAAAAAAAAGAAACAAATTATTTTCCAATAATTATTAACTAAATATTCTATTATTACTATTTCAAATTTTCAATCTCCAAATTCCTATCCTACTCTCAACGGGACTTAATTATGAATTTCACAATTCAACTATTTCACTAATCTCTAGCCTACACACAATCTCAAAAACTTATTTTTTTTACAATTTTTTTTTTTTTTTTTTTTTTTCTTTTTTTTTTTTTTTTTTCGATAGGGCCACTCGTAGTTTAGCTCGATAAGGCTAATATACTACTTAACCGGGCGATCCTGTGGTGACCTCTAAAATTTAAAGGCCCCCAGCCAGGGCTTACAATTTTTTACAATAATTTTTCATGACTACTTATAGTTTTGGCGGTAACGAAACCATTGTGAGATATAATTCGACGACGACGCCATCTAGTTAGAAAAGAAGTACTAATTGTTACACAAAACTGAAAAATAAGACTGGTTTGACACAATCCTCAACTAATTTAATTACTTAAACACTACTAACTATAATTATTTTACTGGAAAGAAACATTTTTTTTTTACCGACTTCTAAAGAAGGAGTAGGTTATCAATTCGTCACGTATATATATATATTTATGTAGGTACATGCACCGATTACTCCCAAGGCACCATCTTCTGAAATTAAAGTTATTTTTCACATTGTACCTAGTGGTTTTTTTGGAAGTCGGTTTTGTTGTTACAAAGTTTTTTTTATAAACCTTATTTAAATATGAAACTAGCGCGATACAACTGACGCTTAGCGACATCTATCGACATTTCTATGGAGTTGTTCGAAATTTTCGAGTCAAATACAATTGGTCGACTATTACTCGTAAACTTGTAAAGCCCACTTATGTGTGATAGTTTTCCTTTAAATTTCGTTATATATAGGTACTACTGCCGTGACATTTGAATTTTTAACTATAACCGTTTAGTTGATACAGGGGGGGGACACTTGACTCTAACGAAAATTGGTACTTTAAAGCTTGATAAGTCACGAACGGTTTACTTAATCAAAAAACGGTCTTACCAAACCCCTAATATTTTTGAACGACCTATCCAACGATATCCCACACTATGGGAAGAACGAAAAAAAATAATTATCATCCCACTTTACATGTATGGGAGGTACCCTAAATAATTGTTTTTTTCAAAATTTTATTTTACCACTTTTTTGGCGTCATTAACGTGTATACTCATGCCAAAGTACAACTTTCTAGTACCAATAGTTTTTGAGCTAAACCGCGGACAGACAGACGGAAATGGCGAAACTATAAGGGTTCCTTGTTGACTACGGAACCCTAAAAACGTTTTGGGAATACCTTCATTGTGCGTACGGCTAAGGAGTGGAATTCCCTGCCGGAGTCTGTGTTTCCCGACAACTACAACCTAGGAGTCTTTAAGTCAAGACCGAATAGGTTACTTTTAGGTAATCGTGTTCCATCTTCGACCACATTATTACTTACCATCAGGTGAGATAGTGGTCAAACGCGAACCTATTTTCAATTAAAAAAAAAATATATATATATATATTTATTACGAATGAGCCCGCTCTTGAGCTCAATCACACCCCTGACGGTAAGTGTTAGATGAGGTCTACGATCGAATTATCCGTAAACAGCAGTGCTGTGCTTGAATCGACTAAACAAACCTGTCAATAACTATACTGTTTCGATAGCTATTTGTTTCCAAACCAATGAGATGGTTCTGATGCTGAAAATATGACCAATCATTTTCCTAGCACAAGATACTTGCAAGTTTGTAATTCTCTCGTGGCTAAATAGCAACAGACGCTCGGGACAATCTTTAAAGTTAAGCAATGCTTGCGAGGTTTTTCTGTGGTTTTTTTATTGGTGACTCTCGTAACATGTCGAGATTACTCCATGCCTCGGAAAGCACTACAACATAAGTTTTTTTTTCAAATATTTTCTATGTACAAAACTGACACTTCTACAGTTTTATTATGTATAGATAAATAGGAATAGTAAAAATGTAGTAAGCCTCTCAGAGAACAAAATTAAATAGGCAAAGACGACATCGCGCCGTGTCTGTATCCTTAATCTATAACGTTTTTCGTATCTTTCGTCGTGGTACAGATATTAGCGGGTAGAGGGCCAAATGCCCGTAAAGTTTTCAAATCCTCAGGGTCGTTGGGCAAGGTAGTCCCCTTAAGAGAATAAGCTAAGCGGATGTTTGGACCGCCCAAAATGGTGTGTTTCTTTAAAAGAGCACCACAGACAAAAACCTTCATACATACGGATCTCGTATGGTTTTGATCAGTACAGATTGTGTTTCTGTGTTTTTTTTATTGATAATAGGCTCGCGTTTGACCACTATCTCACCTGATGGTAAGTTATGATGTGGTCGAAGATGGAACACGCTTACCTAAAAGTAATCTATTCACTCTTGTCTTAAAGATCCCTAGTTTATAGCTATCGGGAAACACAGATCTCGGCAGGCATCCACTCCTTAGCCGTACGCACAATGAAGGTATTCCCAAAACGTTTAGTACGTATAGGTGGGATGTCCACCATGTAACGATGGCGCATCGCCGTTTGTCTCGTAGTCCGATGATGGAACGGGCCTGCCGGAATTAGATTGTGTTTCTTTTAGTGTCACTATAACCTATTTGCAGATAAAATATCATTTAATATGATCATCATTTATCTCCTATAGCTTTTGTCTAAGTCGTATTTGCTTGCTTTCTTTCTGTATAAAAAATCAAGACAGTGGTTCGCACCATTAAGTGCCAAAAAAATCGTATAAAGCGCAAACTGACGTGTGCAACGTGCTCAGCGATAAGCCCTGCCTTACCGCTCATTTGATTTACCGCCATCCCGCTATATCCTCACCGCCAGACTCTGTAAGCAACTTCAACTTTCGCAAATAAATTCGCCTTCATGAGTTTTGCGACACAGGTGTCTAGAAGGCTTCTTTAGCACTATTTCTTGTTGGATTTCTGAGCAGACTTTAAGTAGGGAAGATATTGTTTCTTGGCTTGGAATTCTTGTTTGTGACATAATTAGTACTTAGGCACACTGGTTGCTGACTGCGCAATTTAGAAATTTTTGAGTACTTCAGTATGTCACCAGAGTTAAAGATTTATGAGAAGTAAGGATTGTCTCTGGATAAAAATACGATTAAGTACAGTTTGGTTTTTTATATATGAGTAATTACTTAATCTATACGTACATAATTCTGATTTATTGAATCAATGAGGAACTCTTTTTTAACATTCTTCTTGGTTCAGTCATGATTACAAAAAAAGTATCTCATAGTCAGTGTCAGTTTTATTGACATTTTATGTCTTTTAATATTTTTTTTCTAGTTTACGTTTTTTTACAGTTTTTATAGGATTCTTTTTTACTGTTTTGTTATAAAATGGATATGGATTACGAAACTTTTTTTGTGGAGAAGATACCGGAGTCTCAAACATGTTTTCCCGGCCTGAATGTTCGTTGCGGGACCCGGCTCATCACTATACTGGGAATTGTAAGAACATCTATTCTGCTTTGATAATTCCGTCTTATCTTGGAACGTAAACGTCGTTAGTAAAACAAAAGGCCCGTTTTATAGCGTCCTTAGGCTGAATTCTAGGATAATGGTTAGGCGTGGCTGACGTGACGTTGGCATAGGTAGAAATGTAACCGTTTTATGTGTAACGCTGACTTTCATTTTGTTAAAAATTCTGGATAAGTTCCACTTTGTATCGTAAAAGCAAATTCTAAGAAACATAACACATACATTTCCAACCTAATTTAACAAAAAAGCCTGAAGCGTAGCAAGAGAAATTCAGTTATGCTGTAAGTATTTCCGTGTCGCTCGTTTTAAGCCACACAGTACTCACAAAACATTGAAATTTTGTGGTAGGTAGTAGAGTGCCAACTAAAAGTTTCTGACAAATAAGATTATGATGAGAGGACATATTTCTAAGGATTTGGGTAACTTCTTTGGTACTTCCTTGTAAGTCACATCAGTACGACGAATTGATTGGTGGAGCGATCTCAATTATCAATCAATCAATGTATTTATTTTCATAATGTTGTTACAGTCTGTTACATAATATAATTTACAATTAAATGAGCAACAATTATAAGTGGCTCCGGTGGCCTAGCTAGGTTACGTAGTAACCTGTAAATTAATACTGTATATGTATGTTTATAGTAATGTTACATCTTTGAACAATAAGATAAGATACTTTATTTTGTAATAAGTATATCATATAATGTCTATAAGATATTCTGATATTGACATTATATGATTTATTTCTTTATTTTTGGCACGCCAATAATATTTATATATCTGCTTAATATTACAAATGCAAAAGTAACAAAGTACACACCTTGGGGACGAACATAGGATATATTCGCTGAAACATGGTAGGGTATAAGCCAAGTTTGTACAGCAAAATCCTGTCGCAAAAGCCGTGGGTTTCACGTTTTACACAAACCATGTCAGTCCACTTTCAACCGCACCATTATCAAATCTTTTATTGACCTTACACATTTACAATTTTGCATAAAATCCTCCTGACTTCCTAAAATAGTAATATTTGTCACTGATTCTTCGTAATAATAAAAATAATCACATTAGAGGTTTGATTAGAATACAAAGTAACTAATCACTAATTAAGTATGAAACTGATCAATATGATAACTTTTTAAAGTCATAAAATTGTGTTCTAACGAACTGAGAATATTTTCGTAAATGAGAAGCCAGTACCACTGTCAATTTAGATTTAAATCTATTGCGGATTTACTTAAAGACGAAGTGAGGAATGACTTTATACTTATTTTTTGGAAATCCTTAAGTTGTACCTCCTGGCCAGCACAATCTTCTTCCAACGCTTTCAAAGAAACGTGTTATAGCTACTTAAGAATGTGTCTTGGCAAATTCAAACAGACTTGGCTAAACAGTACACCTGTATATATAAAAGCGAAATACCAATCACTGATTAATCACGAAATCTCAGAAACTACAAGTAGTTAGGGCTCTCAAATTTTACATGGGGGTTCCGTTTAGTACATAGATGCTCGCTAAGATCGGGATTTCTGACTGCTATGCGCAAGGTCGTGGGTTCGATTCCCACCTAGGACAAATGTTTGTGTGATGAGCACGGTCATTTGTTCTTTGTCTGGGTGTAATTTATCTATAATATGTATGTATGTATTTAGAAATATATATGTATGTTTATCAGTTGTCTAGTATCCATACCACAAGCTATGCTTAGTTGGGGACTAGATGGCGTTGTGTGAAAAGTTTCGGAAAAAAAAAAAACTTCCCACGCGAACGATGTCGCGAGCAACTGCTAGTATTAGATAAAACTTGGTTAGTAAAATATGGTAATAGGTGTTGTTATAAATTTAATATCTCGAGACAAGCCTGAGAATTAGACTGCTTCTAAAATATTAATCTCCAAACATTTGCTCATTGCCTAACATTTACCTTTAAGCTAAGACTTGGTACATACACACAGATTGATCCCAAACTGATATGTTGGCAATGTACTTAAAATATTAATTGGGTTCTAGTCTTGGCGTTTGGACCTGACTTAATAAAACATGGGTTGGTAACTTGAAATCTATGATCTGTTGTACAGCATTATGCCTAAAAAAAGTAGTTTTTTTGTAGAACCATGAGTTCAACAGAAAGTTCAAGACTATGAATTTTTCTCTGTGCGAATAGTGATTTTGTTATTTTTAAGTTTAGATAGGTATTTATTTATTTATTAAAACTTAATGCAACACAAAATGTACAAAGGCGGACTTAATGCCTTAGTCTTTCTCTACCAGTCAACCATGGGAGGAGAAGAGATATCATGCCAGATGTATAAAAAAATAAGCAAACAAGGTATGTTTGTTTGGTTTCAAATTTTGTGTTATATTATTATCATAATTTGTTTTTGCCTGTAAATCAATTAATTTGGAAACGTCGCAAAAATTAATTAATAGGAATCTAAGGATAGATAAAAACAAATCATATTATTAGCCAAACAACTCGAATATAATCCGTGTTTATAATGTTATTATGCAAAATAACATTTAATCCAACAATTATAACGTATGGTTCGCTGAACTATTAATATGGTTAACGCTATAATTTCGCGGTAAATATAATTTATAATACACATGATAATATTCTGCTGTTGACAATAATTATAATTAGTATTGCTAACAAGTATTGTAATTAGATATTACGACTTTATTTCTGAGTATTGTATTAATTTTTATTATAATCTAATTTATAATTTCGCGTCTTTGCATATAAGCATAAAAGTTGAAAATTAATATAAGGGAAAATAAAAATTTTATCTAATTGTATGCTTTATATTGAGTACATTATGTCATTCACAAAAAGGTACCAAATTTAGTAGGTACTTAAGTATGTGTTAGAGATTTTGTTCTGGACTAAAGGAGTAGGTACGTATGTTTTAGGATAAGGCACGATGGGTTTAGTATAATGTCTCTACAGATGTCTTTCAAAATACCAGTATATATAAGCTAGCAATTAATCACTTTTTTTAAATTATTCTTACTTTTATCTTATTTTATTTATCTAACACTAAATAAAATAAAAAATACATCCTAACCTAAACCATAGTATCTATGTGTACTAAAATACATTTAGATATGAAGACGTAAGAACGTTATAAACAGACAGACAGCTTTACTAACGAATTCAAAATCAATTAATCTCAAAATTTAAAACCTTTTTAATAATATATTTAAAATCAGTTTCTCGAAACTTTTGACTTCGGTGGCATCGACTTTTCTTTTCAAACAACGACTTATGCATAAGTTTCAAGTTTTGTAAAGTTACAAAGAGCCAAAGTTTGCTCAAACAAGCATTGTGCTATGAATGGAAAATTGTAGTTTCTTTTGCTTCGCACCTGACCTTTGTAAGTTTGCTTTGACATCGTTGCTTGCCATTACGCATTTTAAAGATAAAAGGGGGGTTATTTATAATATAGAAAAAAAGTAGGTGTCAAAGAAAAGGGCGGCAAGTTAATATGGATAGATTGTGTGAGGAATGTAAAGAAATGGATGTTGGTGATAATTAAGATGACAATGGAAAGTGTTCTGCGCGATACTCATGAAACATGAGAGAAACAGGAGAGCAAAAAGACAAAAAAAAAAACAACAAGTAGATGATATCGAAACAGAAAAAAGCGATCGAAACAATTTATTAACTAAATAGAAAGTCGATAACAGTGTCAAGGTAAAAAAGAGAGAATGGAAGAAAACAACGCGTAAAGAAGCTTGAACCTTGAATCCTAGGAATAAGGTATTGAAATAACGATTTCCCAGATAGTGGAGACTAGAATAACAAACATTTTGCGCCAATTCCATAGGATAAGCGCAGCAAACAGAAATGAAAGATCTTCTTTTATTTATTTCACGATGTTTTCGAATCTATCTATTTCCATTATCGGCAACAGCTTTTATCTCTATCTAGCTGAGTATTAATATGAAGGGAAAATCCGTAATATTATCTATCTATTATAAATGAAGTCAATATATTAAGTAAATACAGGAAGTAATCACTGACTTCCGCCACGTTTAACAATCGATCGTTCCAATTTCTTTGGTATGGGATAGATAAATTTGCTACAAGTATTGAAACAATTACGCCGTAATATATACATATATATGTAGGATCAGGGGGAGTGCCGAGCGGTACAGCATGAAGGGTTTGGAGTCCCCATTAAGATAAACAAGTTGGTTTAAGCAAAATCTGATATTTATTTACTGAGTTTACTAATAATGAAATAATGATGTTTATTTTGCATACTAGATGAGGCCAGTGTTTCCTAACTGACTACTCTGAGAAGAAACACTGAAACAAACTCAGAGGTCAACGTCTCTTTTAAAGTCCATACAATCTAGGTAAAAGATAAAGCAAATTACAAAGAAAGAATATAGTTAGGCGAACAGACCCTTTTAAGGTCACAGTTCGTATAGTGGCCAAGCCACCCAATTATAAAGAATACAGTTAGGCGAACAGACCCTCTCAAGGTCACAGTTCGTATAGTGGTCAAACCACCCAATTACAAAGTGTATCCGCTTGCTAATAGCAGGATTATACAGCTATTGTAAATATACAGCAGCGCTGTACCAAATAAACCGACAGTTTTGTCGGGAGCAGGGAAGCTCTTTATTGAGTCAGATCCGAAGATAGACTGCTGAGCTTACCAAGTGCACGGTCTTTTATAAGACGATACCCGCACTTTGAAATCCCTCCAACTCTGTCCATTGGCGCGAGAAAGTGCGTCACGTGTTTACTTGATACAAAACGTACTAAATCTTACGTTATAAAATAATCAAATAATACAAGAGTAATTATCGACAATAAACAATGGTGATTTCACAAAGTTTAAATTAAAGAAACTCCGACATATATATGTAAGAGCATCAGAAGGGGCCTCATAGCGGTCTTGGCCGTCGCTGTCCATCGTGGGCGGTGCAACGTCAGAAATTTAAAAATAAAAGTACACGTGTATAGTCCAATGTCTTATTATTCAGTTATTTCACAATTGTTCACAAAATCACGCACGATCAAAAAGATTAAACTAGATTATGAGCCAATAGGTTAGCACGTGTGCACCTCGCGCGGCAGCTGGCAACCGAATGACAGCCGTCATTGCTCGTGGCGACACCCACTACTCTATTCGGGGTTACCCGCTCATATTTTAATAACTTTTCTCGAATCGATTATTTAATCGACTAAAACTAAAACAATAATGACAAATCGAGTTATGATTTACAATAAATTGAAACGAAATTATAATTAAAACTAGTCCATAATCAGCGCGCCGTCACGGCCGTCCTGCATTATCACACGTCCTCGTGTGTGTGGGTCTCATCTGTAGAGAAAAGACACAGTGCGTTACATTATACTCCGTTCGGTCTCCCTGACTCCTCAGATAACCCCTTTGTTAGTGTTACATAACAACTGACAGTGATAAAAATCCAAAATACAACGAAATGTTTCGCAAAAAGTAGCACACACCACATAGGGTGCTACAAATGTCACATGCGTCAATTAATGCCACATAGGCCGTTTGATCTCACACAGGCTAGTCGTTGCCACACAGGCTAGTCATTGCCACACAGGCTAGTCATTGCCACACAGGCTAGTCATTGCCACACAGGCTAGTCGTTGCCACACAGGTTACTCAATGCCACACAGGCTAGTCATTGCCACACAGGCTAGTCATTGCCACACAGGCTAGTCGTTGCCACACAGGTTACTCAATGCCACACAGGCTAGTCATTGCCACACAGGCTAGTTGTTGCCACACAGGCTACTCAATGCCACACAGGCTAGTCATTGCCACACAGGCTAGTTGTTGCCACACAGGCTAGTCAGTATCACATAGATCAAAAAGTACAATTGAAAGGAAATGTAATTACTTGCCATGGCCGTCACCGGCACATTCTGTTTCTGTTTGGTTGGTGGGGATTTCCATTCCGCCACTTAACTCCAATGGTACGTAACATTCGGGCATAGCACGGATACGATCGTGCGCGTGTCCTATTAGAGTTAAGGGCCCGCAGTAAATACCTGTCACCATCCAACAGCTCAACTACTTTATAAGGGCCTTTAAGTTTTGGGTCAAGCTTGGTTTGGTTACGGTCGTGATTTTCAAGGAGCACATAATCACCAACTTAAACATTTTTTTAAGCTTGCTTTACTTTAATCAAACTTAATTTTTTTTTTTCGAAGAAGCGTTAGCTTCTATGGCTCGTGTCGATTGCTCTCTAATATTATTCATATCAACTTCTATGTCATCTGTTCCTAATGACATTAAGTTTAGGGGCCTAGCAACCTTTCCTATCAACAATGCTAAAGGACTTACCTTTGTAACCCTACTCACAGTACAGTTGATGGCTAACTGAATGTCAGGCAGTTTATCTTGCCATGACTTATTATTATCTACATCGACAGCAGTTAGCATATTCTTTTATGTGGATATGACTCGCTCTACCTGCCCATTTGCGCGGCTTGTGCCGGTAGCTATAAGGTGCAGATTCATGTTGTGAGCATTGCGAAAGTCCCTAAACTCTTTTCCAGCAAAGCATCGACCCTGATCAGCTATACCGTGTGTAGGGGTACCAAACAACGACACATTGTATTTCACTGCCTTAATGGCACTATTTGTGTCTATGTTGCGTGTACGATGTAATATCACGTACTTACTAAAAGCATCTACTGATACAAAAACATACTATTTCGCGTCTTTCTTACCACTCAGCTTACCTGTTGCATCCATGTGAATGGTATGCCATGGGATTGGAATTTTAGGGATTGGGTGTAATTCAGATTGAACTTTTCCCGAGTTGTACTTAGCCATTCTGCAAGTTATGCAATTTTCTACAAATTTTTGTACGTATTTGTTCATATTTGGGAACTAATGGTGGCAAAGGATATCTATCAGGTACCATGTTGGTGTTCAGTTGCCTATAATTTACACAGAGCCTATTACTCCCGTCCTTCTTCTTAACTAGGAGAATTAGACTCGTGAAGGGAGAAGAACTTTCACGTACGATGCTAGCGGACAAAAGTTCTTTGATTTGACGGCGTACTTCCTGCCTTTCGTCTGGACTTAACCTATAAGGTCTACGTTGAAGCGTGAGATTAAGTTCAATTAATTAGTTTAATGATCAGCTGACCCTTGCTAACCCTACCAGTGGGTGTACCCTCTACGAAATTACTAGAATGATTTTTCAGGAAAGTAATTAATTGCTCTTTCTCACGATCAGACACGTCGCACTTTATACTTTCGAAGTTGTCTACCTTCGCACCTATGTCACAAATAGAAACCACCACGTTATTTTTAATAATAAGTTTCTTATCAAAAATCTCGATTGAAAACCCTAATGTAAGTAGATCCCTTCCAATCATTATATCGTTGGAAATACACGAATTGGGCACCACATGAAATAGTAACTGCACTGAATAACCCTGAATTGAAACTGTAGAAAGGCGCACGTTACCTATCTATACTAATATTTTAAAGCGGAAAAGTTAGTTTGTTTGTTTGTTTGTTCGTTTGTTTGCTTGAACGCGCTAATCTTCGAAAGTACTGGGTGGATTTGGATGCAATTTGGTATAGAAGTAGCTCGAAGCTTGAAAAAGGTTATAGGCTACTTTTTACGCGACTGCAAAAAAAGAGAATTATGTTTTTACCGTGATATAATCTACGGGAGCGAAGCCCCGCGCGAGTACTAGTACCCAATAATGTTACTGCATTATATTGTCGTTTGCCTAGAAACCTATCTGACAGAACTTGTTTTACTAAAGAGCATTCGGCACCTGAGTCGAAACAAAATGAAAACTTCTCACCGGTTTCATCTAAGAGCTCATCCATAGCTGGTTGGATGGAGCAGGCATCCACTCGTCGTTCGGTTCGTGCATCGCTGGCCTTGACATCCACACTGGGGCAGCGCGGTGCGATGTGGCCGCGTTCGCCACACATGAAGCAGGTTGGAGTAATCGTCTTCTTCAGCGCGCCAGCTTCCTTCGACTGTTGAGGGGAGGTACTATCTGAAATCTCAAGGCGTGTAGCTTTGCTGTCACGACTACTATTGCTTCGACATTCACTAGATACATGACCCGTTCTGCCACAGTTATAGCATCGCCGAGAATTCTCCATACGTGGCTTCTTCACTTCCACCGTCGGAGTAATCTTCTCATTAGTCGGGAGTCCTCTTTTTCTAAAGCTAAAAGCCATGAGCTCTTGTTGTAATTTATTCCGAGTGTCAATCTCAGTAGTAAATGCTATTCATTGCAATCGCGGCTCAATTTTTGAAGCATGTGCTAGAGTAAGCGCTATTGCAATTTGTTCCTTCGACAAAGACTTCCATCGTGCTAATAAAGTGCTCATAAATCGCCCGGTATACGCAGACAAACACTCGCCTTCCCTTGGACTACTATTGAGTAATCGCCATAAATTTGCAGCTGGAGTCTCAACAGTATCAAATCTAGCTAAGAACAGGTCTTTTAATTGCGGCCACGTAATTCCGGAAAAACTAGATTGGGCAAGCCATCATGACGCTAATCCCTTGAGCGCCTTGCTCATTGTGATTATCAAATCACTGCCAGAAATAGGTTTTTCTTGTAAGCATATGTCCACCGTTTCACACCAAGCGCGAGCATCGTGCTCTGGAGTATCAGGATTAAACTCAGGTAACATTATTTTCATGCTGGATACACGTGGTTCTCGTATAGCACGAATTAACTCCATCATATTTTGTTGCTGCATTTCAAAAAGATATTTCCAACGTTCACACTCATTATCTTGTGAAATATTAAGACACTGATCCGTATTCTGATCCTGATTCGTTGCAGGTAATCCCACTTCTGATGTAAGAGCATCAGAAGGGGCCTCATAGCGGTCTTGGCCGTCGCTGTCCATCGTGGGCGGTGCAACGTCAGGAATTTAAAAATAAAAGTACACGTGTATAGTCCAATGTTATCTTATTATTCAGTTATTTCACAATTGTTCACAAAATCACGCACGATTAAAAAGATTAAACTAGATTATGAGCCAATAGGTTAGCACGTGTGCACCTCGCGCGGCAGCTGGCAACCGAATGACAGCCGTCATTGCTCGTGGCGACACCCACTACTCTATTCGGGGTTACCCGCTCATATTTTAATAACTTTTCTCGAATCGATTATTTAATCGACTAAAACTAAAACAATAATGACAAATCGAGTTATGATTTACAATAAATTGAAACGAAATTATAATTAAAATTAGTCCATAATCAGCGCGCCGTCATATATATATATATATATATATGTTTCGATATACTTTAAGCTGAGCTGCGTGTCACAGCTCAGTCTTTATACAAGGTGCAGTTTTGGATCTGCAAAACATTTTAGGAGGTAATTATGTTAGTGATTCTCGACCCGAATCAACAATAAAATGGGCAGGTATTTTTTTTTCATTTTATTCTTATTTACGGAAATCGGTAAGTGTGAACTCCCCTTTTTAAAACGCGACCAATCTGTACGTGTCCTTAAACTGCGCTTTCACACACACAAACAAACGCAACCGACATTTCTTTCATAAAGCGCGTTATACACGATCCATCCGCGCTGTACGTCCGCTCAAGGCCGCGGCGCTGGACGTAGCATACACACTATCGTGTGCATATCTAGCATGGTCCATCCGCGCTGTACGTCCGCTCAAGGCCAATTTGCGGACGTCCCTGTGGACGAGCTGGCATTAACTTTCTTTCTGAAATAACCGTTTCTAATAATGTCTATTTTTTACGCACGGTGTCAATAGTTGCAGCTTCCCCTAAAATGGTCACCAAATCTAATAATGCATTCATTCTTTTTTGTTTGTGCATGTAGTCTGCACTAGAGACATTCCATAGACATTCGTGGGACTTATATCTTTCGATAAATCTTGCTATTGTTTCGCGATCCATTTTGACATTCGACTCATACAAGCTCTATGATATATCTGTTTATCTGCTGTACAGCAAGTTTATACACGATCAAGCATGCACGATGCAGGATTGCTCTGACGTACGTCCGCACTATTCACTGTCTATCTGCACGACGTTCGCGGTGGTGGGGGTGCTCGCTGGATGAAAAATTGATCGTGCAAGTCCAGCAAACAATTAATAATAATTATCGACGTACGTCAAGCCTATTCATGGTAGTTTTGCATCGTGCATCGTGCATGGCCTTGGCGGGACGTACAGCAAGATGGACCGTGTATAACGCGCTTAAATTCAAAGCACCAACCACCGCCCGCTCCCTCTCCCCCGCCACGCCCCCGCGGCCATCGCAAACGCATAAATCGGGTCAATTTATTAGTGTATTTGATGACGCCGGTATGTGCATACGCTTGCAAATTCCGCCCCTCAAGTGCGTGTCGTGTGCGGTCGGGATAGGTACCTACTACCTAGTTGTAAAAATGACGGACCAATACTCCAATGTAGAGTTGGTGGAGATGGTCCGCTTGTATGCCATCAGTGGAGACAATGTATCTGGAGCCATCGAAATGTTCGCGGAGTTATTCCCCAATCGGCAACGTCCCTCACACAGGGTAATGCTGGCTGCTACGCAGAGACTGCGCGATCATCGGCAGTTCGACGTTCCCCAGCATGCTGAAGGTCGCGGCAACGAAGGCCTGCCTGTCGCCTTGCAGGTAGATATCCTGGAATTCTTCCGGCGAGAGCCACGTGCAAGCACGCGGGAGGCTGGTCGACGGTTTGGAGTGCACCACTCCACAGTGTGGCGGCTACTGCACAAAGAAATGCAGCATCCTTTTCATTACCGCAAGGTACAGGATCTCCACCAGGACTTTTATCTGTGGGGAGACGTTAAAAGATTGGTGTACACAGACAAAATCACCAGTGTTACCCAACTACGTGCAAAAGTGATCAGTGCTTTCGACACAATAAAAACGAATGTGTTTGTGTTACGTAAGCTGAAGGAATATCAGCAACGTCGTGCTAGACTGTGCCTGGAGTGTGACGGTGGAAACTTTGAACAATATCTCCAGGTAACATAAGTAGGTAATTTATTTATTTATTTGTACATAGACAATAATTTGTAAATACGATGTTAGCTAAATCAACTTGATTAGTGTAAATAAGTTGAATTAAATTTTTTAACTACGCCAAAAATACCTATCAGACAAAATGAATCACCTAAAATCCCTAACACATGGGTACCTACTTAACTAGCACAAATTATCTTGATGTATTTCTGTCGGTCCTCAGCCCGTTAAAAAGTGGGAAGGAAAATCTTAAATCAACCAATTTAATCAAATAAAAACCGTTCTTGGGGCTGAATTTACCTAAATAGCGCGCCGACTGCGCCGAGTACCTACATGCCTTATTATTATTATTATTAGATGCCTACCTAAGCCCCTGCACACGCTCGCGATCGTAGTTTCACAATTGTGCAACGGGAACTGCTTACGTGCTTTGTAAGGTTTATTTATGTTCGCCTATCATTTTATTCATCAGCTGATAGGTAACTAACGACGCCAACGTGATCTTTTTTTGGCGCAGTTGTATCTACTTTCTACTATTATTATTTATCGTAATAGCCCAGTGGTTAAGGCTTTCTCCTCTCATGCATGAGGTTGCGGGTTCGCAACTGAGCAAGTACCATTGTGTTATTTTTTTAATTCATAATGATGTAAGTACTTTTTAAATTTATCTAGGACATAATTGAAATCCCGTGTTTCGGTAAGCACTTAATTAATGCCTTTGGTTCGAATTGATTTGTAGATCTCGGACGGTCGTTAGGTACCACACGGGTCGGTACGGGTCAACGACCTTACAGCCCTGCCATATGGTCGTTGGTACGGGTAGTCGAAAGCCAGAAAGTCAGACAATTAGTCTAACAAATGGGTATCGTATTATCAAGTAACTGGTTTGTTGACGTCTGATACGCAGTCGCCCTACGTGATTCACTGGCACTCCATGTAGTGAGCTGCATACAGTTAAACTGAAAGCCGACCCTAACATAGGCTCGGCAGATTGGCCACGGCATTGTAATGATGCTTAAAAATGAGTTATTATTTAGCGAAATTTAAAACAATAATGTAGGTACATTGTGATTTTCAAATTCGAACTAGAACTTAGATGTAGTTCGAATATGACGAGCATCGCGGGGCCCCCCGTAACCATAGCAACGACCATCATTCTAGTTTAACGTACGTCGTACGTGCCGCGTTCGTTTCACACGCACACAGTGACATGACGCGCGATACATCGCAATGGGTGATTCTGTTTTTTTGAAGAGGGTTATTAAGAGTGTTATTTTGAAAAACAATAAAATTGAAAAATCGAAAAGAAAAAGTATTATTGATTATTGACTTGGTATCGTATTGTTATATGATTATTTACGAGTCTCATAATAACCTCCTGAAATATTTTGCAGGTTCAAAACTGCACGTTGTATACAACGTGTAACGGAAACCCCATATCTATCCAAAAGGACTGAAGACAACATCCGGTATGGAGTCTCTATGCAAAGTTTCAGCTCAAAATAAGTGACTCACAGAATTGAACCCAAATTGATGGTTTCGTATATTTCTTGAATACCAATAATAACAAACGTGTCACAGCACTATGAGGGTCATCACTTTCCAGGTCACTTGCCAATAAAACGATAATTCTCTTCGTTCTTTTTAATTTGAAAAATTCGGTCTCTGGTATCAATGTATTGAAATTTCTAATAAGTTCTACACATGTAGACATAGGATTACAAAACCTTTGCTATATCGTTTGTTATCACCCAAAGAAGCCGTGCACTTAGTATGTATATACCCTATAAATTACACGTTGTACCTATACCATACACCATATTGTGCTACACCAGCATAATAGTACCAACCCATCTACGATAACGTGTCAATGTCATCATGATTCTGTTGAATTAAAAGGAAAGTATTATTAGACCTTAAAACGGAATATTTACTTGTGTATTTATTGTGTCGAGTTTCCGATATATCCCGTTTTAAGTTTTAATGATACAGCGATACTGTTTGTGACCATGTCAGCTTAAAAACTTATAAAAAGGATAGTGCTATGCGTTTTATATAGCTTTGTCTCATTTCCACACTGGAATTATTGTGATGTCTTTATATCGCCATAGTTGGGTATAAAATCATAAGAATGCAACTTAAGAGTTTTTAAGTATTAGGTACGACAATTTGCCCATAGGATTAAACTTTTTTATCGAACAGAAAAACAAGATACCTATAATATTGCTTTATAGTTATTTCCCGCGACTTCATTTGTATGGATATTTCGAACAGCTATTTGGTACTGATTAAATATAAAAACACCTCATATCTATACGTAATTTTAATATATACCTACATAAACACACACACACCAATCTCTATCAAGCCCAGGTTCGGTCGTGTATGGAGTACTGCTCTCATCTTTGGGACGGACCTGCTAAATACCAACTGGACGCGCTTGAGTCTATCGAGAAGCGGGCCAAGAGACTCATTGGCAACGATGCACTGGTCGAGTCAAAGCTCCAGAGCCTTGAACATCAACGACGAGTTGCAAGTCTATCGGTTACATTTCGGGGAGTGTGCGATGGAATTCACAGTCTAATTCCGCCAAGCCCGTTCCATCATCGGACTACGAGACAAACGGCGAAGCGCCATCGTTACATGGTGGACATCCCACCCATACGCACAAAACGTTTTGGGAATACCTTCATTGTGCGTACGGCTAAAGAATGGAATTCCCCGCCGGAGTCTGTTTCCCGATAGCTATAACCTAGGAGTCTTTAAGTCAAGAGTGAATAGGTTACTTTTAGGTAAGCGTGCTCCATCTTCGACCACATCGTCACTTACTATCAGGTGAGATGGTGGTCAAACGCGAACCTATTTTTTAATAAAAAAAAACATACATAAAATTTCAGTGTCTGTGTGTGATTTCAAAACAAATCTGTTTTCTAAAGTGCTTACAGTTATGTACATGGTACTAAAATACTAACAAACTTTTGTCTGCTATCTGTCTGTGTATAAGTCAGTGTGTATCTTTAATGGGAATTTCTATGGAATATAGAGGAGGTTATAGTGTATATAGGTTACTTTTTAACCCGGTTCTCACAAGATAGAGATTTACGCGGGTCAATCCTCCCGCGCGAACTAAATTGCGGCCACAGCTGCTGGTTTATAATATTACGAATATAACTTAAAATCTTCTGCCACGTTAGTCTAGTGGTCGACAAGAGCAGCTAAGCATGCATGACGTCTCGAGTTCGATTCCCGGGTCAGGCTAAAAGTGCTATTGGGTTTTTCTATAAGAAATTTCTCAGTAGTAGCCCGGAGTTTGAAAGCTCGTGGTGTAATCACCTCGAAAAGCACGTTATCCATTAGATCCGGCTGTCATATGCACATCTTAGACAGTCGCTACGGTAGTCAGAATTCAGTAAATCTCACACTGATCTCGCTAAGGTGTACAGTTGGGTACTCAGAGCCGGGGCACACGATGCGTTGCGGCGGCGGTGCGGCGCCGGAGCGGTGTCGCTGCGTCGTCTTACATAGAAATATCTGTGGCATGCACACGATGCGCTCCGGCGCCGCACCGGACTTGCAACCACCAAGACGAGGCGGGGAGGGGTGAATGCGTTGCGACGTCGGAGCGGCACCGCTCAGTTGTTTTGCGTCACAAGGAAGGACACACGCTTGCTCGTTTCGATTGTCTGTCAACAGACTGTCCAACGCTGCTACGGCGCCACTGCGACATAACAACGTTACGGCGCCGCACCGCTCGTGTGCCCACTGACACGGTGAAATCTTTGCGGTGCGGCGCCGCAACGCATCGTGCCCTCACTTAGCAGTGTAGCATGTAATGTATCAGATACGGTATCAAGTGAGTACGTAGGTACGTACGTATCTCAATGTTAAAGCCAATTTTTCTCGAACGGGTATCGCTTTTCTTAACCTCGTGTCTCAAGTGCGAATTTGAGGTCCAATTAAATTAATTAGATACTCAAAATCTGTACTCGACATACGAGTGAAATTCTTGAAATGTCCACTAAACTCTTGAGACTGCATATCCATTATTAAATTATTAGAACGATTTCTATCTTTGAATATTTCACTTTGCCAAAATCGGCGTGGGCTTCTATAATTATCTAAAATATTGTACGTGAATATGAACGCAGCACTAGCCACCATTTGAGACATGTTGTCGGCGTGACGTCGTCGCGAGCACTGCGGATCCGGCCGACCATGGACGAGCCGTACCCACTTGCAGGTTAATACAGTATCTGATACGTTACATGCAACACTGCTAAGTGAGTATGCCGCTTACCGTGTTACTCAACAACTGGGTTGTGGAGATCGCATAGGCAGTAGCTCCATATAAAACAATAACACTCAGCTGCATGCGGTTAAATTGAAGAAAGAAAAGAAAGAAAGAAAAATTATTAATTGGAAGCCGACCCTAAGATTGTTGGAAAAAAGCTAAGCTTATCATAATGATCAAAATCAAATCAAAATCAAAATTATTTTATTTTACATAGGCCTAAATGGGCACTCATAAAACGTCAGAAGTTAGTGCACGGTTCGAAATTGGTCGTTTCCTATGGAGAAGAACCGGCAAGAAACTCCAAGGCTACTCTTCAAAAAAAAAATTTTGATTTTCACAATCTTTGCACAATTTTTCTTTTGTTTGGTATGAGAGGACAGTATAGACAAATTGACATAATAAAATGTAATATAACTAATCAGAAATGAATCTCAGAGTCTATAGTGCTCACACATTTACATTAAAAATTAACTTTACAAAACTGCAAATAAACTAAAGCAAATGACATAAAAATAAAAATTATATACAAGTTAAATAAAATAAAAATAACAACAACACAAAAAGTGGGGTTGTTAATAGACCTTTATACAATAACGCAGTGACAATAAGCCAGGGAAGCCACATGTGCAGAAGGAATCATTGCCAAGCAGTCTTATCTTCAACTTAATCTTATAATTATCTTGATGATGTAGAAATGTCCTTGTTTCAGATATTCGGCTTCTCATGCGCTGTGATGTTACTATTGAAGGACAGGAAGAACTTGACTATGACGATGTTAATTCTAGTCGTGCTTTTATCACTATTTGTCATTATCACAGTCCTGTTTGTCCTGGCGTCTGTGTTGCTGCTTATGGCTGCGTTAGATGTTAGTAACAAAAGTTTTTTTTAAAGATTATTTGCAATGTGGGTAGAATTCACATTACTAGCAATCCTGTTAACCCCTCCAACTAAGCTAAATATGCTTGTGTCTGGAGTGGGTTCACGGCAATAGTGTATTTATTTATTTATTTATTTTATTTATTTATTTAAGTTCAGCCAACAATTGTTTACACATATCATTACAATGCGATTGACAAAATTATATATACTAGTGTAACAATCACTTATAGGCTAACACCACATGCACAGAAAACTAATTAAACGTCAACAAAATTAATTATTTTTACTTGTTCTTACAATAATTTTGGTTAGTTTTGTTCTTAAGATTAGGTTAGTTACACACAATACAATAAAATGATCACAAATTCAATGCATAAATAAATGGATGTCATGTTTAAATTTTTAGAAAAAAATAAAAATATATGAATTAAAATAGTAATTAAGATAACGAAATAATTAAACAAAAATAAAACAGGTACATAAATTAGATTGAACATGTGAACATGTTTCTTTATTAAAAAATGAACATGTTTTCTTTATTAAAAATGATTATTATACTTATTCATTTTAAGGGTCCTTAATTTTTAGCAAACTAACAACAACTTAGCATATCTGTATTATATTTAAACACCTTAGTAAAATGTTCTGCGTATTATTGTATGGTGATGATCGTTACAGATTTTATTTTTATTTATTTATTTTTCTTAAGCCTAATAATAGAAAGAGGGAATATAAAATACAATACAATACAATAAATACATTGAAACTATACACATGGCTAAGTTTAGGCATAATTTTGTAGTGAACTTCTAGCACCCAAACTAGGACATGTCCTGTATCTTGGGTGCTAGCGTTTTTCCCTAGACTATTCACAAAAGAGAAGCCCAGCTCAGTGTATTACAAGGTCACAAACTATATTATTATTTTATAATGGTATCTTATATAACACAAAAAGTAAGTAGAAACTAGTAAGGTGGTTTTGTGTATATGCGTGTGTTTGTGTGAGTGTTTAAGTCTGCGCGTGTGTGTAAGTGAGGGTGCGAGTGTGGATGTGTGTGTATGGTGTATATGTTTGATCGCGTTTGTTTAATATCTCAATTGTGTTTTAGCCTATTTCAGATAATAACTTCAAGTAATTGCTCTGTTTCGTTGTAGTTTAGAGACTTGAGCCAGTCTACAACTTTCACCTTGCACTGTACTCTATTCATATGAAATATTTTTAGTAGATTATTTGCTTTGTTGTATAAGCGGGTGCTAAGGATGAAGTAGTGTCTACTTGCAAAAGTTGTTCTACTTCGGTCAGACTTGAATATGTCTTTATTTCTACCATTCTGTTCCTTTACAGGTCGTGAGATATGTTTTCGGACTATAGTTTGGTGGACAAACAGTTGTCTTACCGTAAGGACATTGCAGTCTGTGAAGAGTAGAGTAGTAGGGTATCTATAAGGCTTTTTCGTCATTACTTTTAAGACAGCTCTTTGCGCAACTTCCAACTGTAGTATAATGGTTTTCGCTGCTCCTCCCCAAACAGGTATACAATATGAAATAAGAGACTGACACAAGGCTAGGTACACCATTTTCAGCGTGTTTCTATCAGCAGAATGGCGAAGCTTTTTAAAAATAAATATGAGTTTTCTGACGCGCATTGTGACTGTGTCGATTTGTTTGTGCCAGCGGAAGGTCTGGTCTATGTGTATGCCTAGATATTTTACGCATGCTGTTCTAGGTATGTGTGTGCAGGAACAATTTGGGTCTGAAAGTGAACATGAGTGTGCCCTCATTTCGTACGATAACGGTGGCTGATGATTAGCTCTCATGGCGAAGGGTATAAACTGAGTTTTATCTAGGTTAAGAGTCAGAAGGTTATCTGTTAGCCAGTCCATCACAGTCTTAAGCGCCTTCTCTGCATTTTTTTTAGCATCATCCCAGTTCAGACCCCTCACAAGAAGTGCCGTATCATCAGCATAAGTGAAGATATTACAGTTAGGGAGTTGGATATCACACAAATCATTTATGTATATAATGAATAGGGTTGGACCAAGGATACTACCCTGGGGGACACCACATTCAATATTTTCTTCATTGCTAATGAACTCCCCTATCTTTACCACTTGCGAGCGATTTCTAAGATAGTCGGTAAAGATGTTTAAAGGCACGCCCCTGACTCCCACGCTTTCCAGCTTTTTCACAAGGATAGGGACAGAGACAGTATCAAAAGCTTTCGCGAGATCCAAAAACAATCCCAGACATTTTTGTTTTTTATCTAAACTCCTTATCGCGAGTTCTGTTAGGGCTAGTACTGCGTCTTCCGTTGATTTTCCTGATCGGAAGCCGAACTGGTTATCAGATATTATCTTATTCATACTAAGAAAACGCGTAAGGTGATTGTTCAGGATTCGCTCTAAAATTTTTGACAACGCGGGTAGAATTGATATTGGCCTATAGTTATTGACACTGCCTCTGTCACCAGCCTTGTATACTGGATGCACAACCGCCTTTTTAAAAGCTTTTGGAAAGACACCATTCGATATAGACAAATTACAAACATGCGCAATAATGGGGGCTAATATCTCACTAGATGCCTTTAATACCTTAGCAGGTATGCCGTCCCAACCTATTGCACAGTCACTCCTCAAATTATTAATTATAGTTGCGACTTCTTCCACATTTGCTTCAAGTATGACTAATGAATTTTTATTTCTATTTATGGGAGATTTAAATACCACATTTTCGGACATAGCAGATTTGTTGCTACATATTTTACTAGCTAGTTTTTTACCAATATTAGCAAAGAAGCTATTTACATTATCAGCAGAGGATTTCGGGTTGTTTAGGTTTATTAGTTCCAAAGGGGGCTGAGGCTTAGATTTTAAATTGGCAACTTTATTGATAACATTCCAGGTCAACTTAGGATTATTTTTCGCTTTATGAAATTCTTCTGTTTCATGAATATTTTTCAGTCGGCTTAGTAGGGAGTTACAATAGTTGCGATATCTTTTGTATGTTATTTGTAATATGCTATTTTCAGGCTGTTTCTTTAGTTCCATGTGGAGTTTATCACGATGTCGTATACATTTAAGTAGACCGGGAGTAATCCAGGGCTTAAGGTTTCTATTTTTCCGAGGTATTCGACAGTTTGCAGTATGTTGACTTATAATTTTTGATAAAGAGTTTATTATTATATCTGCCGCCTTATTGGTGTTTTCCGAGTTTAAGATTGGTGCCCAGTCAGAGTTATTTATTGTTGTTTGAATAGCTGCATAGTCAATTTTACAGTAAGTTTGATTAGGTTTTGACTTCAGCTTACAGTTTTCAATAAATATAATCAAAGGCTCGTGATCTGTGATATAAGTCTCTAAGACTAAAGTAGTCGCAGAAGAATTTGTCCGTAGCAGGACATGGTCTAAGCAGTTTTTTAAGCGTGTGGGAAATAGATGAGCTGGAAGAAGACCATGTATTGGGTGGGGTTAGAACCCGCGACATCTCGATCACAAGTCCAACACCTTATCCATTAGGCTATTGACGCTTAAATTAATTACAATCTAAATTAATTTAGTAAAATATTAAAATTGGTTAAATGATATTGAACTACCGAGTTAATGTTCGTGAGTTCGAACCGAGTGAGCCATATAAGTTTATGTAATTTTCATCATCACCACTGTTTTCAAAACGGCGAAGAAAAATGTCGTGAAGATACCAGAATGTTCTAGAACCGTATACAACGAGTAACAAATTAAGCGCAATACCTCAGATACCCCAATTAGAATATTAAATTATAAGTCTAAAACAACATCTGTAACTAAATAAATTGAAACCAAACCTAGACATTTTTTATAAAATAGTTGTCCTTACTAAACGCAAAACGTATGTGCGTCATATAATCCTTACGCCGACGCAAACACTAATGCAATGTTAGCGGCTGACGGGACACGCACACAATTTCCTTGAATTAAGGATTGTATTAATTTGTTTCGATACTGCGTTTCCATTTTAAGTTAAATGAAAGATTTTTCCGTCAAAATTTAACACCTATTTTTTATGACGGAAATCGATTCAGTAGCCGATTCAGAACCAACTACTTTCAGGAATTGCGTTTATTCTGTTACACGTTGTATAGTATGATAATCTGAAGACGTTTATTCATTACACGGGCCAGTGCAGGTTGCTGGGTCCGTGTGGAGAATAATGACCTATTTGGTGGTGAACGAGAGGAAATAACGTAGAAAGAATTCCTGTTCTTTAGTAGTGGGAATGTTTTAGACTGATACTGATAAAGTCGTTCAACTGAAGAGCTCGTAGCTTTGTACTCACAGCCGCGGTGACTAAAGTTCTAAAAAGGTTAAAATGCGTTTGCCAAATTTGGTACGCAGCTGGATGACCACTGCCTTGATACATAAGCGTCCTTTGCAAAAATCCCAGGTTCGTTCGTAAATTTACAGCTGTTACGATTCTTCGTCACAAAACCTAACATTATTCTTGCCAATGGTTGTCGTTGTATGTTGTTACTGTGTTATTGTCGATGTATCTTACTAATTCAATCGATAGAAGGCTACAAATTTTTCTTAAATCGTGAGTATAGGCGCGGGATGTACTTTGTATCCTAAAAGTAAATATGTTACATAATTAAGGTACATTGCGCTAATATGGGTGGTTGCTCTAGATGATAAGGTATTCTTAACGTCTACGATGAATCGTACGATCCCACGAGAAGCCTGTTAAATATTTATGAGTAGGATTTATTTCCAATTAAAATCATTTATTCCTTGACCAAAATTAGATGAATCAGTGTTTGTAACCAACCATATTTTTTGATTTGATTGAGTGACCTCTTTGATCCCCGAAACGCGGCAAATGATTTCTAGTATCGGCATCAAACGGTACTCAATAATGTCTCTGAGCCAATTTATATTTGAAGATCATACTGGAAAATAATGTAGGTAACTATTTCCTCATATTTGACAACGGATATGTATTTTAGTACATTGGAATATTTCTACAAACATATTTCTGACAAAAAACCCAAGTTTTATTATTTTTCCGGAGTTGCGGGGGAACGTTCTAACAACATACTGTGATTTTGGAACGCTAGAACAACTGAAGTTATAGGCTAGGTTTTTTGTCAATAGAAGTCTGACACTCTCTTCCGATCCACTCTCAGCGGGAGAAGTCATTTGACGATTTTCCCTCTAAAATGGTTATATTATTGTACTACAGGATTAGTCCTGTGAATAAAAACTATTATTAAAAAAATATTCTACTTACATTACTACTACTTCTATTTTATTATCACGCTGGAATACTATGAAAATACTCGGTACCTGGCTAATCTCCAACACTTAAATTTTCAGGAGGACCCAGACCTAATGTCGTACTACATTTGGCTTTGTATAGTATACTTATGTATACAGCTGGTACTTGCTATTGTCATACCACTAGTTTTAGTAGCGGAGGGGCACTATCCTGTCACCATTGCGCTAATATGGATGGTAATCGTCATGATCGTGGGTCTTGGTAAGTTTCGTTATGTTTTTAATATTGGTTGAACTGTATTAGCACTATGTGGCGCCGTATTCCACACGTGTGCGGATATGTAAAATAAAAGGCACACATGTGAAATACTTTGCACGCTTCACGACTCCTCCTCCTCCTAGCGTCGATTTCGGTCGGTCGGTGAAGCCCCCATGGAAATAGCTTTTCCCTGATGGTATTCCGCCATCTATGCCTGTTCTTCGTGGCATCGCGTACAGAACCTTGTTGGGCTACGACCTCTAGGTCGTTTGCCATCAACCTTGCCAGTAATTATGAGTTGTTTAATAACTATACTTCACAGATAAGTGTATTAAAAAGATTATACATAAGCATAATAATCCTGGCTTGAAAATGCCGTCTGTAGGATCGCCATAGAAATATTTTTACTCGAGGTCGGGCATTAAATCCACAATCCCTAGCGTTAAAGCCAGGGGTTTTAGCTTCCACTAATCTTCTTGTCACTTTTCGTATAAGGTTTATGTACACAATGATTTTATATCTCCATGGTAGACTATGTTTTTAAGGATAAATACTATGTATTTACTGATATAACGGGTTACTATGATAAAAATTATTATTCTTCTAAAATTTTAAAATATTATCTTATATTTATATATCTCTTTCTACTCCGGATTCTGTAGATAAAATCTTTATTCGATCTTGTTCAGAAATTAAATTATTAAAATAACGTTTAATTTCTTTCAGGTTGGACGCATTTTATATCCGTGGTCAATTCCTACAGAATGAGTCTTATAAGCATAGATGAATTAATATAACCATATCTACATTAAAGTTATGGTATTTTTATTTCTGGATATATAGAACCGCACCGGTCAGAATAATTTTTGCTAGTGTTTTGTGTGAAAGTTTATTTGACACAAAGCAGTCGCAAGAATTGATATACTGAAACAGAAATATAATTTAGATAGAACATAAAGTTAAGGTTAACAAATGGTTTTGTTTTGTTTTCACTAATTCCCATTTTAAGCTGAGAAATATTTCAAGATTTTATTTAAAGCCTTACTCAGACATGTACGTATATCACATTACTATTCGAGACTAGCCAACCTAGTCTGGCCAAATTCAGCTCAGTTTTAAAATTCAAATTTCCTTTTGTAAGTGCTCATTTACGTTTTATGAAAAACCAAATATTTACTCATCACCTCTGGCATAATCCATACTAATATTATAAATGCGAAAGTAACTCTGTCTGTCTGTATGTTACCTTTTCACGCCTAAACCGCTAAACTAAATTAGATAAAATTTGGCATGGGAATAGTTTAGGACCCTGGAACGGACATAGGATAGTTTTTATCCCGGAATTCCCATGGGATCGGGAATTATGCAGTTAAATTTTTCCCACGCGAACGAAGTCGCGGGAAAAAGCTAGTAAATAATAATTTCTCCATTATATTACAGTTTTTTTGTACTTTTTTGCCATGTTAATGTCCAATCTATCTTTACCTACTTATGCTAATAAATTCTTCAAATTTGTTTTTGGCGTGTAAACAGAACATACAAACTTACATTTTTTAAATTTGTTTTTTATTTATAATAGTTTCGCGTTTCACCAACATCTCACCTGATGGTAAGCGATGATGTGGTCGAAGATGGAGCACGCTTGCCTAGAATATATATATATATATTCCACAACTTTTTTCACACAGCGCCATCTAGTCCCAAACTAAGAAGAGCTTGTGGTATGGGTACTAGACAACTGATAAACATACATATATACATAACACATACATAATTTCTAAATACATACATATTATAGATAAATTACACCCAGACAAAGAACAAATGACCGTGCTCATCACACAAACATTTGTCCTAGGTGGGAATCGAACCCACGACCTTGCGCATAGCAGTCAGGGCCACTATCTATTCACTCTTGACTTAAAGACTCCTAGGTTATAGCGACCAGGAAACACAGACTCCGGCAGGGAATTCAACTCCTTAGCCGTACGCACAATGAAAGTATTCCCAAAACGTTTTGTGCGTATGGGTGGAATGTCCACCATGTAACGATGGCACATCGCTGTTTGCCTTGTAGTCCGATGATGGAACGGGCTTGGCGGTTTTGATAAAAAAAAAACATTTCAAGGAAAATCTTCAGAGGAGAAGCGCCAGTGGGTTCTCCCTAATAGCACCTCGGTGGTCAGCAGCATATTATGGAGAGAAGCACCTGGTCCTTTTAGCCTAGTCCGGGGAAAAATACCTTCATGAATACTACAAGTCCTCTTTCAAGAGCTCATAAGGCTGTCACCATTTTTGTGACAAAACTGGTATCCCTTCTTGACTTCTGACAGATAGCCTTCTTCGTCAAGGGTTTATTGATCTTAGCTGTGGCCAAAGATACTACTCAAATAAGGCCCTAAGTGATACAGATGAAAAACTCTTATTTATTTAGGATTTGTATCAAGATCTACCTTTCAAAGGAGTTTTTGAGGCAACTGTGTAAAGTGTGTCTTTTGGAGTCGGTACTTATTCTAAGAGTGTATTTATTAAGATAAAACTTAGTACGAATGTATAGCTAATACCTAAGTATTTTATACAACGTGTAACGGAAACACCATATCTATCCAAAAGGACTGAAGACAACATCTGGTATGGAGTCTCTATGCAAAGTTTCAGCTCAAAATAAATGACTCAGAATTGGCACCAAATTATCGGTTTCATATGTTTCTTGAATACCAATAATAAGAAACGCTCACATCACTATGAGGGTCTTCACTTTTTGAAAAATTTGGTCTCTGGTATCAATGTATTGAAATTTCTAATATGCTCCACACATGTAGACATAGGATTAGAAAACCCTTGCCATATCGCTTATTATCATCCAAAGAAGCCGTGCACTTGGTATGTATATACCCTTTAAATTACACGTTGTATATTATTTTTATATATTTTTAATATGCTCCACACATGTAGACATAGGAATAGAAAACCCTATTACTGAGACTCGGCTGTCCGTCCGTCTGTCCGTCTGTCACCAGGCTATACCAACCGTGAAAGACAGTTGAAATTTTTACAAATGATGTATTTATGTTGCCGCTATAACAACAAACAGGTACCAAAAAACAGGATAAAACTTTTTTGCAAAAAATAAAACCGACTTCCACGACAAAACACTACAAAGCCAAAAATAATTTTAATTTCGGTAGTCGGTGTTATTGGTTTTGTATTTTCTTTTTTCACACCGCCTTCCGAAATTAAAATTATTTTTGGCTTTGTAGTGTTTTGTCGTGGAAGTCGGTTTTATTTTTTGCAAAAAAGTTTTTATTTTCGCGCTTTTTAGTGGGTCAGTGAAATTTCCAAATCGGTTCGTAAATGACGGAGTTATGCGCGAACAAAAAACGCAATGCAGAGTGAACGATAAGATCATCAACGTAAATATATTTTTTTGGACTTTTGTTGATTTTTCAGAAACCGCTTGCCCGATTTTGATAAAAATTTCATGGGACCATTTGGGAAGTATACCCTTTTCAAAAAAAAAAAGAATTTTTCATATCGGTTGGCAAGCGGCGGAGCTATGCCCGAACAAACATAAAAAAAAAACAAACAAACATCCGAATTGAGAACCTCCTCCTTTTTTAGAAGTCGGTTAAAAATAAATGTTGAAGGGGAGCCCCTTCAACATTTATTTTATTCTGTTTTAATACATATACAACAAACTTGACCTTTTTGCTCGTTTTTGCTCGATATTGATAACGGCAACAGGTACGGTCGGCCAAGAAAGTGGTGTACCAGTTTTGATTTAGTTTCCCGGTCATCGAAAATTACAACAAGGTTCGTTATAAAAAGATATTACTGAAAGAGAACATTATCATGACGTAAACCTATGTATTTAGTATTCATACGTCATATGTCACATATAAGTACATGACATTTTAACCTTTAGTATAAATGAAAAGGACATTAGTTTCTACAAAGCAATTGAAATGTTTCCAAACAAAAGTAATAAAAACTATTTAGACAACCGAATTCCATTTGAAAAAGAAAACTGACAATTGACATTTTGTCAAATATATGCAAAAAATCGATATATTTTCCGTGTTATTTTTCAATCAACTGCATATAAAATCATCTCAATGCCTGCCAACTTGACCATTGCCGAAAGAGCACAAATAATTGCCCAATTTAATGAGGGAAGCAGTATCAGTGCGATATCCCGGAATTTGAATATATCGAGGCGTTCTGTCCGCTTTTGGATTCGTCGTGAAGGAGAGGAGGGAAGTTTGTTGGATCACAGAAGAAGTGGTCGCCGGCCTGCACTCTCCAATAACGATAGAGAATTCATGAGACGGGAATATGAAATCAATGGTTTTAAGCCCACAAAACATTTTGCGGAGATGTTCGATGTGAGTGCCCAAACAATAAGGAATCATCTACATTACATGGGGTTGCACCACAGGCATTACGCCAAGAAAATATATTTGACGGATGCTCACAGACTTGCTCGTCTGAACTTCGCCAGAGAGCACTTAGAGTTTGATTGGTCTAATACAGTCTTTTGTGATGAAAAAACGTTTAAATCCAGTCAGCATGGACGTCTTCACCTTTGGCGATATAATTCAACACGGTATAAAGATGATCATGTAATCCCAAATAGAGAATCAGGTCGAATTTCCGTAAATATTTGGGGCTGGATGAGTACGGATGGTGTAGGAGAATTGTGTTCTCTACCTCCTCGAGCGACGGCTGTAAATTATATCGACGTGCTTCAGAATGCAATGCTACCGACAGTCCGTAATGTTTACCCGGAGAACGAAGTGCCACAATTTGATTTTGTTCAAGATAATTGTTCAATTCATTGCGAGGATCGTAAGAGCCTGGTTTCGTTCACACACTGACGTAAGGGTAATTCAGTGGCCCTCAAGATCGCCGGACCTCAACCCGATAGAAAATCTTTGGGGCCTTATGGTCCAACGATGGTCGCATCAAAATGAAAGAACCAAACAAGCTCTTATTAGTCACTGTAATTATATCTGGGAGGAAATGCGGGGAACCGATATTTGCTCACGGCTTGTTGGTTCAATGAGGTCTCGTCTTTTAGAGGTTATAGAGGCCAACGGCGGTTACACCCGTTTCTAATTTTTAAAAATTTTCAATATCTTCTAAATATTACTATATATGCTATGTTTTTGTTTGTTATAAGTATTTTAAAATTGATTGTAGAAATTTAATAAAAGGATAAATCTATTTTTAGCTTGTTTTTTATTGATATTGTAATTACAAGTTTACAGAAATTGTAGGTTTGTGGACTCGCCTTGTGCCTTTACAATTTTATGTAACTTGTTGATTACAATTCTGAATTTGTAGATACAATTTTGTCATCAATATCTACAGCCCCCCGCCGTTGATTTTACGACGTCATTGGTTCCATCAAGTTCAAACTAAGAACAGCTGTCACGTTACAAACAGTAATAGTCGTTATCAATAATCAGATAAAGACAGCAATAGAAGTTGTCAGATCGATCTGCAAGCGAAACTAATCTTTATCACCTATGAATCTGCAAGCGATATTCAACCTTAGGGTGGTACACCACTTTCTTGGCCGACTGTAGATGCTTGAAATATTCTTTTTTTATTGTAAATATTTAGTTGTATATTCACTTTAAAAATAAAGAATAAAATAAAACAATTATTTAAGAGGGGCTCCCATACAACAGACATGATTTTTTCAGTTCTCGAAACCAAAAGATAAAACGCTCGGCTACCTACTGTAGCTCAACACTACGTGAATACACAGACGCGCTGCCACCGCTAGATTGGTTTGCACCGCTTGAACGCCACTCGTCGCCTGCTGCCCGCGCCGCTGCCTTTGAGGCCAGTTCCAGATAAATGTGTGCATTGAAACGCCCCGCTCCCGCTGACTTCGTGACCTAGGCCTAAGCCTCAATGGGACAAAAGTCAATTATATGTCTTTTTCAATTAATTCACGTTTTATTTCATATAAGATGCGGCCAAGGATCTTCTACCTACTAACTGAATTGCTTACGAATGACTCAAAGAATACAGAAAGTCTTTCTTAGCTGTTAAACAATAGAGTATAAACTTGCACGTATAAAACTGAAGGAACTATTCGTTCCGAGCGAGACAGTGCCGTGTGTGGACTGTGTCCCTTTCTTCTGTGTGTCAGATTAAAAATATTTATTTCAATGGTAATTTTTTCGACCTGTCTGTTGTAGTAATAACACCTAGTTTTAAACTTCTTTGGAATTCTATCTTTAAAATGAATTGCCATTATTACTGTATGCATATTAATGAAAATTAAAGTTATTTTACCATGCAAACACAAGATGTTTAAACCAAGGATCTTCTACCTACTAACTGGATTGCTTACGAATGACTCAAAGAATACAGAAAGTCTTTCTTAGCTGTTAAACAATAGAGTATAAACTTGCACGTATAAAACTGAAGGAACTATTCGTTCCGAGCGAGACAGTGCCGTGTGTGGACTGTGTCCCTTTCTTCTGTGTGTCAGATTAAAAATATTTATTTCAATGGTAATTTTTTCGACCTGTCTGTTGTAGTAATAACACCTAGTTTTAAACTTCTTTGGAATTCTATCTTTAAAATGAATTACCATTATTACTGTATGCATATTAATGAAAATTAAAGTTATTTTACCATGCAAACACAAGATGTTTAAACCAAAAAAAAAATGGAATTTGCAAGAATTAGTAGTGATATATTATACTATACCTGGCAATTACTACGTTGCCGACTGACGTTTACTTGACATCTGTATGTTTGTAAATTTGAATTATATTTAATTTTGTGAGTTTTCGTAATATTAAAGTGCAAGTTATTGTAACCATGGTAAGAACGTGTTTTGTGGTTAATTGCAAGAGTGAAAAGGGTACCCCGGGTCTGGAATTTCCTTTTTTAAGTATGTTTTGTGACTTTGTTTACAAATTGCATTTAGGGTGACTATGTTTTCAATGTAAAAGTGGATGTTCTTCTCTTTATTCTTCTTATTTATTATTTTTCTTTCTTCTCATTATATATTATTTTTTGTTATTTTAAGCTTTCCTAAAAATGATGATCTTCGAGTCCGGTGGCTCAGTGTTCTACACAGAAAAGGGTCAGAAACGGTTCCAAAATTTGTAGCCGCCATTTCAAGCCCGAAGTAATATTGCATTTCGAAACAAGATCAAATGATGCAATTCCGTCCATTTTCCCTAAAGTAAGTTATCAATCTTTACAAATGACATGAAGATCACCGTTTCGAAATATGTAGAATATGAGCATAGCAAGATGAATTTTCATTTTGAATCTATCTTAACCATAAATACTATAATTTTGTTCTCATCAATCTATTATTATTTTAGATTCCTGTCAGCGAAACAAATAAATGTTTTAAGTACTATAATATTAAAACCCACTAAAGAAAAGAATATACAACCTGTACTGGGCACATTCAAAGATCTGGTAAGTGAAAGTTATGAAAGGAGTCAAATTAATGAGCATAAAAGTCGACATTTTAGTTGTTTTATTTACTTTTGCTTAGCAAATTGATGGCAAAAATATTTTATATCATTTTGGCCAAAAACTCAGCTACGCAAACTTGCTTACAAGTGTAGTTTATTATATTAATAATTACTTATAACTTAATTCCTTAACTTTTATCCACTGCAGTTAGTTAATGTCGACAAATAATAATCTATACTAATATTATAAAGAGGTAAAATTTATAAGTTTGTATGTATGGGGTAATCTCTGAAACTACCGAACCGATTTTGAAAATTCTTTTGCTTACATGTAGCTGCATTATCCCTGAGTGCTATAGGCTATAAATTATCTTTATATCATGCATATTCGCCGAGCTAATATAATCTTTGTCAAGCAAGTCGGGGACGGGATCCCGTGGAATATTTTCGACTTCTACGCGGACGAAGTTGCGGGCAGAAGCTAGTAATTCATAATTTAAAGATTATTTCCATACTTTTAACTAATAATAGTGTAATACATTTTTAGGGTTGTGTGTCAAGCCAATCTTGTAACAAACCTGCAGCTGCAACATATGAGGAACTAGAAAATATAGAACCAACCTAATAATAATAACCTTATAATTATCATTCGATCTGCCTCCTTTATGTTTAGAATTATGTACGTTAATAATATTGATTTCTAACCTTAAATAGCACATGTGGTGTTAGCCTGTAATTAATTTTTACACTTATAAATGTAATATGACTGTTTCATACAAATGTATAGTGTAAACAATTGTAGGTTAACCTAAATAAATATATACAGAAATAAATTATATCTCTTCTGTTATTCTTTCTATTTATAATCATCGTCTTTCATGAAGGGTTTTAGTAGTTTTAATTATATATAAACATTGCATCATTTTATTTTAGTCTACTGGCTCTAACCGTACAAGTGTCGAATAAACATAGATTACCAATTAATGCACGTTTGTTTGGACGTCTATACCACTGCCTATCAAGGCCAAGCCTTCGAAGAATTGCCAGCTGGTGTTTCTGTTATTAATTCTGTATCTGCAATAATTGTATTTGTATCACGGGTCTTAACCACTTTGAAAGTTTATAATTCAACGCAATAAAGTTTGCAAAACCAATTTTGCATTTAGCCCGCATAAGGAAGGGTTTATTATAGAAATTAGCGCGCTCAATAAAAGTTCCTCAGATATATATATTGAGAACTAGCTTTTCGCCCACGTAGAAAATCTGAGATAGAAAGAACCCTATATAGTTCCCAGGGTTTTAAACTATCTCCATGCCAAATTTTTTCGAAAGCGGCTCTGTGATTTAACCGTGAAAGCGTAACAGACCGATACAGACCTTTGTATTTATAATTGAATTTATTTCTTTCTTTCTATTTAATACGTTGTTAAGAAAAAAACTGGCCAAGTACGAGTCGGACTCGCACATGAAGGGTATTTTTATAGGTAGGTAATGAATGGTACGGAACCATTACCTATAAAAAGCGCCAAAAAAATCACAACTGTTGTATGGGAGTCTCCCTTAAATATTTATTTTAATTAATTTTTAGTATTTTTTGTTATAGCGGTAACAGAAATACATCATTTGTAAGGTGTAAAAAAAACCTGCAAATATTGCATCAAATAAAATTGTCCTTACGTTTATCGCGAATTGATATCCACACTACTAGAAAGAGATAGCTAGGTCCTTCGAGGGTATACTCTTCGGAACGGATTTGAGCTTCGCGTCCGCATTCCAGTTTAGGTACAAGTTCCTTGGTTTAAACCAAAAAAAAAATGGAATTTGCAAGAATTAGTAGTGATATATTATACTATACCTGGCAATTACTACGTTGCCGACTGACGTTTACTTGACATCTGTATGTTTGTAAATTTGAATTATATTTAATTTTGTGAGTTTTCGTAATATTAAATTGCAAGTTATTGTAACCATGGTAAGAACGTGTTTTGTGGTTAATTGCAAGAGTGAAAAGGGTACCCCGGGTCTGGAATTTCCTTTTTTAAGTAAGTTTTGTGACTTTGTTTACAAATTGCATTTAGGGTGACTATGTTTTCAATGTAAAAGTGGATGTTCTTCTCTTTATTCTTCTTATTTATTATTTTTCTTTCTTCTCATTATATATTAGGATTTTTTGTTATTTTAAGCTTTCCTAAAAATTATGATCTTCGAGTCCGGTGGCTCAGTGTTCTACACAGAAAAGGGTCAGAAACGGTTCCAAAATTTGTAGCCGCCATTTCAAGCCCGAAGTAATATTGCATTTCGAAACAAGATCAAATGATGCAATTCCGTCCATTTTCCCTAAAGTAAGTTATCAATATTTACAAATGACATGAAGATCACCGTTTCGAAAAATGTAGAATATGAGCATAGCAAGATGAATTTTCATTTTGAATATATCTTAACCATAAATACTACAATTTTGTTCTCATCAATCTATTATTATTTTAGATTCCTGTCAGCGAAACAAATAAATGTTTCAAGTACTATAATATTAAAACCCAATAAGAATATACAACCTGTACTGGGCACATTCAAAGATCTGGTAAGTGAAAGTTATGAAAGGAGTCAAATTAATGAGCATAAAAGTCGACATTTTAGTTGTTTTATTTACTTTTGCTTAGCAAATTGATGGCAAAAATATTTTATATCATTTTGGCCAAAAACTCAGCTACGCAAACTTGCTTACAAGTGTAGTTTATTATATTAATAATTACTTATAACTTAATTACTTAACTTTTATCCACTGCAGTTAGTTAATGTCGACAAATAATAATCTATACTAATATTATAAAGAGGTAAAATTTTTAAGTTTGTATGTATGGGGTAATCTCTGAAACTACCGAACCGATTTTGAAAATTCTTTCGCTTACATGTAGCTGCATTATCCCTGAGTGCTATAGGCTATAAATTATCTTTATATCATGCATATTAGCCGAGCTAATATAATCTTTGTCAAGCAAGTCGGGGACGGGATCCCGTGGAATATTTTCGACTTCTACGCGGACGAAGTTGCGGGCAGAAGTTAGTAATTCATAATTTAAAGATTATTTCCATACTTTTAACTAATAATAGTGTAATACATTTTTAGGGTTGTGTGTCAAGCCAATCTTGTAACAAACCTGCAGCTGCAACATATGAGGAATTAGAAAATATAGAACCAACCTAATAATAATAACCTTATAATTATCATTCGATCTGCCTTCTTTATGTTTAGAATTATGTATGTTAATAATATTGATTTCTAACCTTAAATAGCACATGTGATGTTAGCCTGTAATTAATTGTTACACTTATAAATGTAATATGACTGTTTCATACAAATGTATAGTGTAAACAATTGTAGGTTAACCTAAATAAATATATACCGAAATAAATTATATCTCTTCTGTTATTCTTTCTATTTATAATCATCGTCTTTCATGAAGGGTTTTAGTAGTTTTAATTATATATAAACATTGCATCATTTTATTTTAGTCTACTGGCTCTAACCGTACAAGTGTCGAATAAACATAGATTACCAATTAATGTACGTTTGTTTGGACGTCTATACCACTGCCTATCAAGGCCAAGCCTTCGAAGAATTGCCAGCTGGTGATTCTGTTATTAATTCTGTATCTGCAATAATTGTATTTGTATCACGGGTCTTAACCACTTTGAAAGTTTATAATTCAACGCAATAAAGTTTGCAAAACCAATTTTGCATTTAGCCCGCATAAGGAAGGGTTTATTATAGAAATTAGCGCGCTCAATATAAGTTCCTCAGATATATATATTGAGAACTAGCTTTTCGCCCACATAGAATTCTGTTATATCGCGCTACCGAGCAACTGTTCAAAAATCTGAGATAGAAAGAACCCTATATAGTTCCCAGGGTTTTAAACTATCTCCATGCCAAATTTTTTCGAAAGCGGCTCTGTGATTTAACCGTGAAAGCGTAACAGACCGATACAGACCTTTGTATTTATAATTGAATTTATTTCTTTCTTTCTATTTAATACGTTGTTAAGAAAAAAACTGGCCAAGTACGAGTCGGACTCGCACATGAAGGGTATTTTTATAGGTAGGTAATGAATGGTACGGAACCATTACCTATAAAAAGCACCAAAAAAATCACAACTGTTGTATGGGAGTCTCCCTTAAATATTTATTTTAATTAATTTTTAGTATTTTTTGTTATAGCGGTAACAGAAATACATCATTTGTAAGGTTAATAATAAGTGTCTAAAAAAACCTGCAAATATTGCATCAAATAAAATTGTCCTTACGTTTATCGCGAATTGATATCCACACTACTAGAAAGAGATAGCTAGGTCCTTCGAGGGTATACTCTTCGGAACGGATTTGAGCTTCGCGTCCGCATTCCAGTTTAGGTACAAGTTCCTTGGATGCGGCTTTGTAACTGGCCTGACTGGAAACGTTTCTAAATAGTCTATACTTCTCTCTATAATCTCTCTTCTGTCTTCTTCTCTATAATAGTCTAGACTTGCATTTGGGTTAATTAGGTTTTACAGGTATTTGGCTACATCAAAGAGTGCTTATTTGAAATATAAGTTGTAGGTGATTAAGGGGTATGATCTAATTATAATACGCTGATTTCATTTGTATCGAATGGTGCAAATAATTATGGTGTGACTTCCTAGTGACATCCCAGCACGCAACTGGTCTCTGCTGGACTTTTAAATTATCACAACTCCTTAATGTAATAAGATAAGTAGCAAATACCATTTGATCCAGATTTTGAAAAACTTTAATATTTAACAGCCATATAACCGATTGAACTACTTAAGACAACTTTACTTTGTCAGCAATGGCAAAAGCAACTAAAACGAACAGCTAGTGTTTTAGTTAGTAAAACTCTGACACACTTCTTTCTGTTCGGGTGTGATACGTGATTTCGAAAAGTGAAACACTGAAGAACACGTCCCCGTAAGTTCACGAATACGAAACACTTAACAATGAATGCACGCTACCACAAAAAACCTAACGCCGTAGCCTAACGCGTAGGATCTCGAATAACTAAATCTCTAATTTCACCACTTTACAACGAATGCGATATTCTTTATTCAAACATTAATTTTTGAGAAAAATAAAACATATCATGTCATATTATGTGTGTATCAACTAGATAAAACATATTATCGTGTCATATTATGTGCATCAACTTGTTTATAATTATTTATATGGAAAATATGAGGAGATAAGGGCAACATGAGTTCTTTTATCGTTTAAAATAGCAAAAGCAATGTTTGATTGTTAAATTAATAAAGACATTTTATGAAGACTTTTCAAGGTTTAGTTATTCGATATTGCATGGCTACGGTGTTCAGTTTTTCATGGTTGTGTGCATTCGTTGTTTAGTGTTTCGAATAGGTGAAATTAGAGATTTAGTTAATCGACATCCCATGGCTACGGCGTTAGATTTTTCGTGGTAGCGTGCATTCGTTGTTAAGTGTTTCGTATTCGAGAACTTACGGGGACGTGTTCTTCGGTGTTTCACTTTTCGATATCACGTATCACACTCCTTCTGTTCTACTCAAAGCAGGAGAAGTGTTATCATGATTTCCCCCCAAAAAAAAAATGATAACTTTTCAAAAATATGATACAAAATCCGTAATTAATAGAGGTAGCTAGAAAGACTTCGGGTGACCAGCTTTTTATTTGGAAAACGTAGCTACAGATTTTGTCTTAAAGTGGGAAAGGTGCGAAGTGACAAAGAAACGGTACATTTTCGCAAAAAAGAAATATGGATTTGCAGATATAGCTACGCTGGACGTACACTCTTCATGATTCCAAGAATAGGCAAAGATGGCGGAATACGATAAAAAATAAGCTATTTCCTCACTATTGAGAAACACAACGCAATGAGGAGGACAGATAGAACAATCGCATTGAAAACGTGTTTTTCATCACTTTTCGTTTTACATCATTATTCTGTCTACGAGTCTTGCAAAAGGTCTAATATAATTTTATTCAAAAAACACAAAAAAACATATATTCGTACAAACTATACACAGATGATAATACGGATACTTGTGATGCTATCCGATAACTATCTAAATACTACAACAAAATAAGATCAAATATAGAAAAACATGTTGTCTCAGTATTTTTCGTAAAAGCGCTCTTCGTATTGCTCTGTTATTTTTTATATACCTACCTGATGAATAAGTACCCTCCATGCTTTTTTATCAAATTTTAGTGACTCAAACAATTTTAACCAAACGAAATACAAGTCTATTAATAACATTTTTACTAAGAAGATTAAAAGGCCATCTAATGTCTAATAATGCCAGGCAGCCCTATTATGGTCTGGCTTGTAAAATGTCTAGTTAATTTATACATTTTTAACCAACATTCATGATTTTTTTTCCCTCTATATTATTTATATCTTTATTTACATTTACAAGTAAATTATTCTTCGATGCCGAAAATATGAAGTCGTTTTTATTAAACGACGGGATTATGTTTTTCTGTTTACGTATTGAGACATGGTTTTAATGATTTCGCGAAAAAAATCTCTTGGCAGCAGGATTACTACGGTCGATTTTTATATCATCAATGTGTAGGTCTGCCATAGTCTTTGTATACTATAAAAATTCATAAATGTTTAGCATTATTTGGTGACTATTTTTGATTACTTACGTTGATGTTTCGGTTAACAAAATTGTACCTTAAATTTGTACCTAATTTGCCTACCTACCTACCTGCTGAAAAGTAGATGAATTTACGCCAAGTACCCCAATGATATTAATTTTGCAAAAGAGTATAATATATAATAATTATATATGCACATCCACATTTTGTTTTCATATATTCATAGGTACTTTCTTACTGAGTTCCCTGAGACACCAAATCAAACATCAGAGTTCAAAGTCTCTTTTGAAGTCTTTTTTTTAATTCTTATTACGAACTAGCTTTTGCCCGCAACTTCGTTCGCGTGGGAGGTTTTTTCCACGTAAATCCCGATTCCCTGGGAATTCCGGGATAAAAATATTCTTTGTCCGTTTCCTGGTTCTAAGCTACCTCCCTACCAATTTTCAGCTAAATCGGTTCAGCCGTTCTTAAGTTATCAATAGTATAACTAACACGACTTTCTTTTTAACCGACTTCAAAAAGGAGGTTTACAATTCGTCTTGAACTTTTTTTTTTTTTTTTTATGTATGTTACCTCATAACTCGGAGACGGCTGGACCGATTTGAAAAATTCTTTTTGCGTTTGAATGGGTATACTTTCTAGTTGGTCCCATTGTTACGAAATCAAGATCTGATGATGGGATCTTGGAGAAATCGAGGGAACTCTTCAAATATTATAGGCACACCTATAGCGTTTTGGGTATTTCTTATAGTACCTTGAGCAGTTGCTTCCGAAAAGTACCATTTGAGGAAGTTGAACTGATGATGAAGACCACAGATGGCTACTGAAACTCCTCAATAATAAGTATTTCGTGGATTGCGATTCGATTACTTGAGTACGTATGTTAAACACTTTATGCTCGTCACAATACATATGATGATGTAGAGCTGATGGTCAAGTACCAGGAGAACTCCTCAAAAATTAATGGCTATGCATCGGGAAATGCAATATTTTCTAAAAGGTGATAAGTTGTTGACATTATGGCTTTTGTAACTAGATAAATTACAAACCGACCCACTAAAAAGCGTGAAAAAAAAACTTTTTAACAAAAAATAGAACCAACTTCCATATAAAAACACTACAAAGGCAAAAATAACTTTAATTTCGGAAGGCGGTGTCTTTAGTTTTGTATAATGTCAACAACTTATCACCTTTTAGAAAATATTGCCTTTCCCGATGCATAGCCGTTATATATATATAGATTTGTGTGTTTACTTTTTGTTTATGTGTAAATGTATGGACTTTGGTCTGAAAATAAAGTATTTTATGTATGGTAATCGGACGGGGTAGCTGAAGAAGCTCGCGCTCGGACGCCCCGCCTTTTTATACCTTCGGCCGCGAGACGCGTCGAGCGCGGCGACCGATTCTCAAAAATAATCCTTATAGCATGATTCAGTATTCACGCGCGGTGGCTTATTATTAGCGTATTTCATGTATAGTGTTTGGTGTTTCTATACCGATTTATATGATTCTTTTTTATGGAATAGTTAATAATGTTAACTTTTTCAATTAGGGGTGACTGAGACTGTTATAAACACTAAGCTATCGGGAGTTACACGTGTTATTGTGAGTTAACCATAAAAGATAGACATATCGCACCCTTCCTGGAAGAGTCGCGTAACTCAACTTGGGTCATATTTTTTTTATTATTGCAAAAAATCGAGCGTACTCGAATACACCTTCTCACAAATTTTCATGAAGCTAGCGCCAAAAATAAGGGTACTGTCACAAAAAATGTGTATTTTTGCGACAAAAAATAAAATAGTTTTACATTCTTATATAGATGTAAACATACATCCATTTATTTATTTTACAAATTTCCCTCGGTATAAAGACATAAATACATATACCCATAACCAACACGAAGAATTAACATAACTTTATAAAAGTAAATAAACATAGGCATTTGTTCTTGGATACTATTGCAAAGGCGTGTCTTGCAAGTCCACTTACTTACTTATTGCACAAAACTTGTTGCGGGATTGTTTTACGTTACTATCGTTACGTAGTTTCTCCAAGCAGTTGTCATAAATATCCGACGCGTAGCTGCATTTACTTCTTTACGCGCACGACACGCCTGTTTCACCTTTCGCTAGAGACTGGAAAGGTGCTGAAAGCATGGAAGCTGGCTAACGTACAGCCTGTACCCAAAAAGGGCAGTCGTGCCGACCCGGCCAACTACAGACCTATTTCAGTCACGTCCATACTCTGTAAGAGTATGGAGCGTGTACTTAATAGTAAGCTCTTGGCATACCTAGAAGCCAACGACATCCTCAGCGACCGACAATACGGCTTTCGCAAAAACCGGTCAACTGGGGACCTTCTAGGGTATGCCATTCATACCTGTAGTGAGGCCATTGAGAAGCACGGGGAAGCACTTGCTGTTTCCCTTGACATCTCCAAAGCCTTTGACAGGGTCTGGCACGATAGCCTTATTGCTAAGCTTCCTTCCTTCGGTTTAGCCACTCAACTTTGCGTTTGGATTGAAGACTTCCTAAGAGATCGGTCCATTCGAGTGGTCATTGATGGCTGCTCGTTTGGCCAATAGGCAATTAATACCGGGGTCCCAAAGGGGTCTGTTCTCTCAGCAACTTTATTTTTGCTGCACATTAACGATCTGCTGATTCCCGGTACCTTTGGGTATACAGACGACAGCACAGTTTCTGAGAGATATGTGTCCAGCGCGCGAGCTGGTGGGTCACAGATCCAGTCTGGAGAGACTGGATCTGTGACCCACCAGCTCGCTCCACAAGTTCAAGCGCCCAACCATGTAGGTTAGAGAAAAATATAGTATGTAAGTATATCACATCAGGTTCTGATGAAGATCTTCGAAGATAAGCGATGTAACTCTTCAACTAAGAACAGCAAATCTCTCACGATTGCTGCCCTCGTACATTACATAGATGTTTTAGCATAATCAGCCTAGTTATTAATATCACCACAGCTGAGGCACAGACCTTTTGAATCACGCCTGAAATATGGTTTAAGTGGGTGAAAAAGAGGTGTACAGCAAACTATCTTTTAAAAAATTAAGTGCAAACGGTATATAGGTATCTCAAGTTAAGTAAACAATGATACACTAAAAAGCATAAATAAAACGGTTTTCTGCTCATCTGGCCTATTGGCAATGAATACCAGGGTCCCTCAGGGGTCAGTTCTCTCAGCAACATTGTTTTTTGCTGCACATTAACGATCTGCTGATTCCCGGTACCTTTGGGTATGCAGACAACAGCACACTTGCTGAGAGATATGTGTCCAGCGAGCGAGCTGGTGGGTCACAGATCCAGTCTCTCCGTGAGGACATGGTTGGGCGCTTGAACTTGTCCTTGAAGGTTGTCTCTGAATGGAGCGATGCCAAATTGGTCAAGTTTAATGCAGCTAAGACCCAGGCGTGTCTCTTCTCCTCAAAAAAGAGTCAATTCGAACCGGCTCCTACTTTCCGGGGTGTAACCGTGCCGATAACCGACCGTATCGAGCTTCTGGGGGTAACACTAACTTCTACCCTCAATTTTGGCCCGTTTATCGAGGCTAAGGCTCAACTAGCATCAAAAATGTTGGGAATCCTAGCAAAGGTGAGACGGTACTTCACACCCGAATCTCTATCAAGCCCAGGTTCAGTCGTATATGGAGTACTGCTCTCATCTTTGGGATGGATCTGCTAAATACCAACTGGATCCGCTTGATTCTATCGAGAAGTGGGCCAAGAGACTCATTGGTAACGATGCACTGGTCGATTCAAAGCTCCAGAGCCTTGAATATCGACGACGAGTTGCAAGTCTATCGGTTTTCTATCGGTTACATTTCGAGGAGTGCGCGATGAAATTACACAGTGAAATTCAGCCAAGCCCGTTCCATCATCGGACTACGAGACAAACGGCGAAGCGCCATTGTTACATGGTGGACATCTCACCCATACGCACAAAACGTTTTGGGAATACCTTCATTGTGCGTACGGCTAAGGAGTGGAATTCCCTGCCGAAGTCTGTGTTTCCCGATAGCTATAACCTAGGAGTCTTTAAGTCAAGAGTGAATAGGTTACTTTTAGGTAAGCGTGCTCCATCTTCGACCACATCATCACTTACCATCAGGTGAGATGGTGGTCAAACGCGAACCTATTTTTTAATGAAAAAAAAAACAACGAGGCGAGCATGTTGGAACTATATGCCCAACACGTAGGAGTAACAAGATAAATTAACAAGCTGCTTGTAGATTCAAGAAGCTAGTCATGTCACAACAACATGTCAAGCATGTTGAAACAACAAGGCGAGCATGTTGGAACTATATGCCCAGCACGTAAGAGTAACAAGATAAATTAACAAGCTGCTTGTAGATTCAACAAGCTAGTCATGTCACAACAACGTGCTGAGCATGTTAAATCTACTTGCTAAACTTGTAAAAACAATCGGAAAATGTTAACGTAAATTCGACCTGATGTAACGTAGAAATAACATGATACGTAGCTTGTAGGATCAACAAGTTACACTTCACCGTGCATCCACACCGCAGTTAACTTTTGTGGAGCAACAAAATGCAACACGGTAACATTAGGTAACTCTCTGTAACTTATGTAGCTACTTGTTACTATTTGATGATTGTTACTTACGCGTCCATACCGCCAAGAACATAAATTAACAAAATATAACAAAGAATAACTTTAGACACTAATCGACAGTGATATTTTTTGTTGCATTTTTGAGGTAACATTATTTAACAATGTTATCGATTGTAGAGCAACGTTGCTTGACTTATACTAAAACAGCAACACATATTAACAATAAATAACTTTTTGCTGTCGGATGTTGATGAGTTTCACTTGGAAACGTTGATCTACAAAAAGTAACAGCGGTGTGGATGCACGGTTACAAGATCAAACTTGTAGTTTCAACCAAACAGCAGGTAGGCGCTATTTTAACCCGAAAACTTGTTGAAGCAACGTGAAATCTGGTTGTTTTTTTTTCTCAGTGTAGTGTCAAAATGTTTTAACATTAACAAAGGTAATTTTTTCTGTGTTTGAGTAATTGATAGAAGGTTTCCGATTTTTTAACTTTTGGGCACTTCATTTTACATACTTCAACACTTCTACAGCACGTTTTTTCTTAGCACACATACAAATATAATCTAAATCGATTAATATGATTGAAACACAGCAATTTAACTTTTTCTTTAATTACTATAAATCTATATAGTATTGACATACAATTTTTGTACATGACAAGCTGTGAACAGTAAAATAGAAGTTTACGATGATACACTTCATTATTTGAATATTTTTCCAATAAATAAACAAGTTTATTCAGAATCTCCAGCAAAACGTAGATACTTTCGCATGCATAAAGTATGTATTTCTGTTTACTTGAATGAATTTTTCGTGTAAAAACTACGTAATTCATACTTACACTTTCAGACTAGCCTAAAATTGTAACATGAATAATGGAATAACTACACTTAACGCAGCCGATGCCGTACACCAAAGATCAAACAAAGCAATATTCATTTTTATACCGGCCATCTTTTGTAACAGTTTCGGGGATTATTTAGGTAACCGTATAATTCAACCTTATCTCACAGTATACATAACACAATGAAAAATCGGAAACTTTATCATTTCGCCGCTGCTAAATGCCATCTTTTGTTCTTTATCAGATACTCCTGGGATTTTTTTAACAATGTTGGACACTATTTTTTAAGCTCCTGAAAAGTTGACCGAATTCACTTACCGCTTTCTTACAGGAAGGGTGCGATATGCTGTCGTGGGGTATTTTTTATATAATTTTAAGGAAAATATCCGACATGAAATGATTTCTGTGTAGCTTTAACCATTAAGGTTGCACACGTGACGGAAGCTTAAAAAATGGAGTAACTTCTCCCGTTTTCCCAACATTTCCCTTCACTGCTCTGCTCCTAATGATTGTAGCGTGATGAAAAGTATACTATAACCAGCTCAGGAGTATGAAAAATAATTGTACCAAGTTTCGTTAAAATCCGTCAAGTAGTTTTTGTTTCTATAACGGTTATACAGACAGACAGACATACAGACAGACGGACAGACAAAAAATCCCGCTATTGATATTATTATTATTATATTATTTGGTGACTATTTTTGATTACTTACGTTGATGTTTCGGTTAACAAAATTGTACCTTAAATTTGTACCTAATTTGCCTACCTACCTACCTGCTGAAAAGTAGATGAATTTACGCCAAGTACCCCAATGATATTAATTTTGCAAAAGAGTATAATATATAATAATTATATATGCACATCCACATTTTGTTTTCATGTATTCATAGGTACTTTCTTACTGAGTTCCCTGAGACACCAAATCAAACATCAGAGTTCAAAGTCTCTTTTGAAGTCTTTTTTTTAATTCTTATTACGAACTAGCTTTTGCCCGCAACTTCGTTCGCGTGGGAGGTTTTTTCCACGTAAATCCCGATTCCCTGGGAATTCCGGGATAAAAATATTCTTTGTCCGTTTCCTGGTTCTAAGCTACCTTCCTACCAATTTTCAGCTAAATCGGTTCAGCCGTTCTTGAGTTATAAATAGTATAACTAACACGACTTTCTTTTTAACCGACTTCAAAAAGGAGGTTTACAATTCGTCTTGAACTTTTTTTTTTTTTTATGTATGTTACCTCATAACTCGGAGACGGCTGGACCGATTTGAAAAATTCTTTTTGCGTTTGAATGGGTATACTTTCTAGTTGGTCCCATTGTTACGAAATCAGGATCTGATGATGGGATCTTGGAGAAATCGAGGGAACTCTTCAAATATTATAGGCACACCTATAACGTTTTGGGTATTTCTTATAGTACCTTGAGCAGTTGCTTCCGAAAAGTACCATTTGAGGAAGTTGAACTGATGATGAAGACCACAGATGGCTACTGAAACTCCTCAATAATAAGTATTTCGTGGATTGCGATTCGATTACTTGAGTACGGATGTTAAACACTTTATGCTCGTCACAATACATATGGTGATGTAGAGCTGATGGTCAAGTACCAGGAGAACTCCTCAAAAATTAACGGCTATGCATCGGGAAATGCAATTGGATGGGCGGTAATGCAACGTATGCGACTTAGAAGTTTTCGGTTACACAATTGACGGGATCCGGCGCTGGTTGGAACAAAAGACAAGAGTCCAGCGTCGTATAGGAAAGGCAGCACTAACCTTGATAATCCAGGATATTCAGGACTGCCAGCACTCTGATCACAGTTCACCACCACAGTATAACCGTTCTTCTGCTACGAATTGGTCGCACAAAACGACGCGACCGTTCGAATGCGATTCGATGCGTTTGTGCTCTAACGCGACTCGACAGCCATTGAAGGTCCGATCGTCCATCGGAAGATCCAGACGCGATCGATTTTTCTAGAGCGGTATAGTCTCTCTCCCTCACTCTCGAATAGACGAAGGTCTAGTGCAAGGGAGAAAGGATAATATGCGGAAGGGGAATGTCTAACCAATTAGCGATTATGCGTGTTGCCAATAATTAAAAATATAAACGAAAAGAATCGTATATCAGCGCAACCATTCCCCCGGGCTTGAAGGGATGCCTTCAAGAGTGAGGCAAACCACAAGAAAACTAATCTATTCGATAATTACTATCCTATAACTACGAAACTAAATACCTAATAAGTAATATTAACCTAACCTTAAAGACGAATTAAATAAACTACTGGTTAGGCAATGGGCAAAGACGCACCACGGGACGCAAGTAGGATCCAGTGGTTGTCTTAACCCGAACGATACGAGTGACTCCGGTTGAGTCAGGGAAAATTTCCTCCACGACACCCAAAGGCCAGTGTAGTGGGGGCGAGTTGTCGGATATAAGAATCACGACCGTGCCGACAGAGACCGGATCGACCGGCGTGTTCCATTTGCGGCGAGATTGCAAAGTATGGAGATATCCAGTTCTCCAGCGCTTCCAAAACGACTGTACTAACTTATCTAGTAGCTCGTGTCTAGCAGTAAGAGTTCTCTCGTCTATTTCCTCGGCAGGCAAGTATTTCAGAGGCGTGAGATTCAAAAAGTGCGCTGGAGTCAATGCGAGCGGCTCTGAAGGATCACTAGAGAGTGTCCTACAAAGAGGTCTAGTGTTCATTACCGATTCTATTTGAATAAGAACGGTACTTAATTCTTCAAACGACAGAATAGTATCGCCTATGACCCGATATAGGTGTGACTTTAAACCTTTAATATTAGCTTCCCAATTGCCGCCAAAGTGACTAGCCGTCGGGACATTGAGTGACCAATCTATTCGATTTATAGCTAATGTATGACCATATTCCGAATTATGGTACTTCGAACAAAGAAATGCGTGAAGTTCCGAGAGTTTCCGTTTAGCGCCTATGTAATTAGTCCCGTTATCGGAATAAATTCTACTAACCGGGCCACGCCTTGACAGGAACCGTTTAAAGGCGCCCATAAAACTAGCTGTGCTAAGATCCCCAGCGAGCTCTATGTGCACCGCGCGTGTAGTCATGCAGACGAACAGACACACGTAGGCCTTGGTGGAGCGAACACCTCGACCGCGAGACATCGTAACCTTAAACGGACCGGCGTAGTCCGTGCCCGTGTGGACGAATGGCTTAGCGGTTTGAACGATACGACAAGAGCGATGATCGGCCATCTCAGGAAAGCTCTGCTTAGGGCGCAGCCGAAAGCAGGGAAGGCACTTATGGATCCTATTCCTAATTAAATTGCGTGCAGAAAGGATCCAATACTTCTGACGCAAGAGCGACATTAGCAGGTCGGGACCTGCGTGACAGTTCAATTTATGATGATAATCGACTAACAAATTCAAAACGAGGTCCTTGCTTGGAAGCAGAATGGGATGTTTCCCATCATAACTTAAATCCGAGTTTCTTAAACGGCCTCCGACTCTAATGAGTCCGTCTTCGAGAAACGGTTTTAAGTGTCGAAAAGCAGGACTACAATGGTTGCCTTTCCTGAGTTTAACCAACTCAGTGGAGAAATAAAAGCGTTGAAGCTCGCGAAGTATGAGCAATTCAGCGAAGTTGTAATCCGCTGCCGCCATGCGGTAACCAATAGGCAATAGTTTAGCGAAACGACAAATGTAAATTACTACTCGAAGTAATTTACTCCAAGACGAGATACGATCGACCAAAGAAAGAATAGTAGATCTTTCGGTTGGTGTAGCGGAGAGCAACGAATGTTTCTTCTCTTCGGGCACTTCGCATACCGAAGAGGGATTGAAGGGGACGACAGGCCACTTTGAAACGTCTAAGCTGGCCCACGGAGGACCACTGAACCAAAGCGGATGATCAATGATTTGGGAAGGTGTGAGCCCACGTGACAGACAATCTGCGGGATTGTCCGTACCGGACACGTGATACAGGTTTTGTGGCGATAAGTCGTCCTGTATTTTCGAGACTCTGTTGGCCACGAAGGTGTTCCACCGATGGGGCGACGAATGTACCCAACAGAGAGCGACTGTTGAATCCGAAAATGCGAATATGTTGCGAAATATAATGCGGTTTTGACAAGCGACTACGACATTTTTTATGAGTTGAGCTAGCACAAGAATAGCGCACAGCTCCAGACGAGCAAGAGAAACGACCTTTTTAGGGGAGACCTTCGACTTAGCGGTCAACAACCTAACGATATTGCCATCACTATTTTGAACGTGGAAGTAAATAACCCCCCCGTATGCTTTCTCACTGGCGTCCGCGAAAGCCAATATAGTAACCACACTATCGCCGACGATACCAACGTGACGTGGGATCCTTATATTACAGAGCAAGGGAAGCTCTTCTTTGAAGCGAATCCACAGCCTGACTATATCTTCAGGTGGAGTATCATCCCAGTCACAATCAGACAGCCAAAGCTGCTTGATTAGAAGTTTAGCGTACAGGACAACAGGTGCGACAAATCCCATGACGTCCCATATTTTAGCGACACACGACAATATTGTACGCTTAGTACAAATCTGAGCGGGAGTATTAATTTTCATGCCGAAGTTGTCCGACGTAGGTGACCAACACAAGCCCAGTACTTTATGTTGGTCGGACTCATCGAATTCCTTGACAACTGGCAGGCGGTGCGAGGGTGGGATCGAATCTAATACGACTTGGGAATTACTGGTCCACTTAACTAGCTCAAATTGACCAGCCTTCATGAGACCTATCATTTCCGAAGCGGTGGAAATGCCCTCGTCTTCCGTGCGAACGGAATGGACGTAGTCGTCCATATACAACCCCGCAGCGACAATATCTTTGGCCTGAGGGTAGGAGTCACCCTCATCCTCAGCCAACTGCTTAATAGTTCGAAGTGCATGAAAGGGGCTAGACTTAAGCCCAAAAACGACACGATTAAATTCATAAACCTGTAAAGGTTCTTGCGGGGAAAAGCGATACAAAATGCGTTGGAAACGCCGATCAGATTCCCGGACTCCAATGCTGAGAAATATCTGACGAATGTCTGCGGAAAGCGCTATCGAAAACAAACGAAAACCAATAATAATATTGAACAAGTTCCCTTGTAGGTTCTGTCCACCATACAAGAGATCATTAAGCGAGATGCGGGTAGTAGTTTTACAACTACCATCGAGAACGACACGAAGTTTGGTTGTGACCTTATCATCTCGGATCACACCATGATGCGGAATAAAATACGAACTTCCCGCCGAATCAGGATTCGTAGATGAAATGTAGCCCTTTTCTAAATATTCCCGGATGACACTGTCATACGCGACCCTTAATTGTGGAGAAGCTTGCATCTTCCTTTCCAAGCAGTAAAACCGCCGTTCACTTGCTTGGCGCGAATTGCCAAGGGATTCGACATCAGCCTTGAAAGGCAAAGCTACTACGTAACGTCCCTCACTATCCCGAGTGGTAGTGCGGGTGTAAAATTCCTCACACAATTGGTCGTCCGGGCTGAATACCGGGGGAACACTCACTTCCTCTAATTCCCAGAATTTCCGGACAGCAGAGTCTAATGTGTCCGCGATACAGCAATGCGATACGGTCGAATTACCGTCAGTACATGCTGGTGCGTCACCTACGATCACATAGCCAAGGACCGTTTCTAATGCGAGCGGCGATAAATTCGAAGTCGATCCTTGAACTCTGTTCGACAAAAGCAGGTGCGGAAAAATCGAAGCGCCGATCAATACGTGAATCGGGCCTGATGAATAATATGTATCGTCTGCCAACGGTAAGTCTTCGAAGTTAGACAGTCGCGAAGTGTCGACTGTCGCGGTTGGCAGACGTTCGGTAATCCTATCTATTACCAACGACTCAATATCATAAGTTATATTATGATCGAAACGAGAATGAATTTTAAATTGTACGGAACCTTGAATGGGTTTACTCGAACCTCCTATACCCCTAACAGTGGAACAAGTAGGTCTATTATTTATGTTTAATCCTAAACGTTGACAGCAATCGCGAGTAATAAAGCTACTCTGAGACGCGCTGTCCAACAATGCACGAACGCAATGTTCGTGACCACGAGAATCTAGAATAACGATACGTGCGGTACCCAACAACACAGTTCTAGAGCCTTTATAAGGGCCGACTGCACTTGAGCATAATGCTACATCCGAGTTCGCGGGAATCGAACCCGCGCTCGGCTCTTCGACTGAGCGTGACGGCGACATATTTGACGCAGGCCTATTTCCAAAACATAGCAATGTATGATGTTTGTACCTACATTTTTTACATGTAGACGTCGACTCACACGCAGACACGCGATGACCACTACTTAAGCAATTTATACACAAGTTGTTTGACTTAACGAATTTAAAACGTTGATCGGGGTTATAACTCTTAAAAACCGTACACTTATAAATGTAGTCATGGTTTTCCTTACACAAACTACAAGCGACTGGTTGAGAACTGGACACATATGCGTTACTTGATTTACGATCTAAAGGCCTTTTATTAGTATTGACTCGAGCAACAGGTATCGAAGTTCGTTCTAAAACCTTTATATGATCACTAACGAAATTAACTAAATCGGAAAACAATGGGATTTCGGATCCATTCGACTTTAATTGATAATTGGATTCGAACGTACGAACGGTGTCTGGGTCCAGTTTTTTAAGCGCGACATGCAATAATATAAAATCAGCCAGGTCACTGACTTTTGTATGTTTTAAAGCAACTACCGACGAAGCGAACTTATCAATAAATAATTCTAAACTACTAGGGGTACCTGATGTAATAGATTTAAATTCAAATATTTGAGTTAAGTATGAAGTTGCCGATTGTCGACTATCTTCATATTTTTTACAAAGCAAATCGAAAATGAGTGGGTAATTATCCGCAGACGGGTTAATACCAGCGAAAATTGTACGAGCTTTATGTGTTAATTTACCTAATAAATAATATAATTTCTCACAGTCTGTTAGAGAAACATTATTATGCACGACATTACGATAACTAGCGACGAATAATGGCCAATTCTTAATATCTCCGTTGAATTCGGGTATTTCAATTGGCGGCAATCGAGGTGACCTTTGGACCTCACTATGTGAGTGAGCCGTCAGGTTCTTCTCAGCCCGTAAAATGCGCCCTAAAAGGTCTTCGAACGCAGAAAGCGATTGATAATCTACAACATATTCAGGGTTTAATTTTAGCTCATGAATAACAATTTCATCCAAAGCACTTTCAAAATCCACACGTAGTGATTGTACTAACGAGATGTCGCACAAAAATGATTCCTTAACGCTTTCATCCGAATGAATGTGTTTTATTTTATCTGCAATACTCTGCATGCGAGCAAAGATACGATCTCTCTTTGCTATCAGTCTTTTAAGAGTAATATCGGTCGGTGCCATATTTATGAGCTATGAATATCAAACTAATTATTATAAGAAATATTTAGTAACTACCCACCGTTTTGCGAAATAACGGCCGGGTGCGCGACGCGGTCTCGAGTAACCTTGACTCGACCGATTGGTATTTAATTTACAAGTAACGATAATTAACTACTAGCGGGGTTGCGAAATTCCTTACTAATCGATTATTAGCTAGGAAGACACGAAAACGACGTAATGAATTATGATGTACTTACTTGCCACGCGTTGGCAAATAAGTATCTATACGGGGTTGACTACGAAATACGAATACGAAACTACGATATACCTAGCGAATTCTAGGGAATGGCTGTGCTGATTATTATCCGACTCGGGAAGGACCATCAAATGGCTGGGCGGTAATGCAACGTATGCGACTTAGAAGTTTTCGGTTACACAATTGACGGGATCCGGCGCTGGTTGGAACAAAAGACAAGAGTCCAGCGTCGTATAGGAAAGGCAGCACTAACCTTGATAATCCAGGATATTCAGGACTGCCAGCACTCTGATCACAGTTCACCACCACAGTATAACCGTTCTTCTGCTACGAATTGGTCGCACAAAACGACGCGACCGTTCGAATGCGATTCGATGCGTTTGTGCTCTAACGCGACTCGACAGCCATTGAAGGTCCGATCGTCCATCGGAAGATCCAGACGCGATCGATTTTTCTAGAGCGGTATAGTCTCTCTCCCTCACTCTCGAATAGACGAAGGTCTAGTGCAAGGGAGAAAGGATAATATGCGGAAGGGGAATGTCTAACCAATTAGCGATTATGCGTGTTGCCAATAATTAAAAATATAAACGAAAAGAATCGTATATCAGCGCAACCAGCAATATTTTCTAAAAGGTGATAAGTTGTTGACATTAGTTTTGTATATATTTTCGTTTTTGACACCGCCTTTCGAAATTAAAGTTATTTTTGCCTTTGTAGTGTTTTTATATGGAAGTCGGTTCTATTTTTTGTTAAAAAGTTTTTTTTCACGCTTTTTAGTGGGTCGGTTTGTAATTTATCTAGTTACAAAAGCCATAATGTCAACAACTTATCACCTTTTAGAAAATATTGCATTTCCCGATGCATAGCCGTTATATATATATAGATTTGTGTGTTTACTTTTTGTTTATGTGTAAATGTATGGACTTTGGTCTGAAAATAAAGTATTTTATGTATGATAATCGGACGGGGTAGCTGAAGAAGCTCGCGCTCGGATGCCCCGCCTTTTTATACCTTCGGCCGCGAGACGCGTCGAGCGCGGCGACCGATTCTCAAAAATAATCCTTATAGCATGATTCAGTATTCACGCGCGGTGGCTTATTATTAGCGTATTTCATGTATAGTGTTTGGTGTTTCTATACCGATTTATATGATTCTTTTTTATGGAATAGTTAATAATGTTAACTTTTTCAATTAGGGGTGACTGAGACTGTTATAAACACTAAGCTATCGGGAGTTACACGTGTTATTGTGAGTCAACCATAAAAGATAGACATATCGCACCCTTCCTGGAAGAGTCGCGTAACTCAACTTGCGTCATATTTTTTTATTATTGCAAAAAATCGAGCGTACTCGAATACACCTTCTCACAAATTTTCATGAAGCTAGCGCCAAAAATAAGGGTACTGTCACAAAAAATGTGTATTTTTGCGACAAAAAATAAAATAGTTTTACATTCTTATATAGATGTAAACATACATCCATTTATTTATTTTACAAATTTCCCTGGGTATAAAGACATAAATACACATACCCATAACCAACACGAAGAATTAACATAACTTTATAAAAGTAAATAAACATAGGCATTTGTTCTTGGATACTATTGCAAAGGCGTGTCTTGCAAGTCCACTTACTTACTTATTGCACAAAACTTGTTGCGGGATTGTTTTGCGTTACTATCGTTACGTAGTTTCTCCAAGCAGTTGTCATAAATATCCGACGCGTAGCTGCATTTACTTCTTTACGCGCACGACACGCCTGTTTCACCTTTCGCTAGAGACTGGAAAGGTGCCGAAAGCATGGAAGCTGGCTAACGTACAGCCTATACCCAAAAAGGGCAGTCGTGCCGACCCGGCCAACTACAGACCTATTTCAGTCACGTCCATACTCTGTAAGAGTATGGAGCGTGTACTTAATAGTAAGCTCTTGGCATACCTAGAAGCCAACGACATCCTCAGCGACCGACAATACGGTTTTCGCAAAAACCCGTCAACTGGGGACCTTCTAGGGTATGCCATTCATACCTGTAGTGAGGCCATTGAGAAGCACGGGGAAGCACTTGCTGTTTCCCTTGACATCTCCAAAGCCTTTGACAGGGTCTGGCACGATAGCCTTATTGCTAAGCTTCCTTCCTTCGGTTTAGCCACTCAACTTTGCGTTTGGATTGAAGACTTCCTAAGAGATCGGTCCATTCGAGTGGTCATTGATGGCTGCTCGTTTGGCCAATTGGCAATTAATACCGGGGTCCCAAAGGGGTCTGTTCTCTCAGCAACTTTATTTTTGCTGCACATTAACGATCTGCTGATTCCCGGTACCTTTGGGTATACAGACGACAGCACAGTTTCTGAGAGATATGTGTCCAGCGCGCGAGCTGGTGGGTCACAGATCCAGTCTGGAGAGACTGGATCTGTGACCCACCAGCTCGCTCCACAAGTTCAAGCGCCCAACCATGTAGGTTAGAGAAAAATATAGTATGTAATATATCACATCAGGTTCTGATGAAGATCTTCGAAGATAAGCGATGTAACTCTTCAACTAAGAACAGCAAATCTCTCACGATTGCTGCCCTCGTACATTACATAGATGTTTTAGCATAATCAGCCTAGTTATTAATATCACCACAGCTGAGGCACAGACCTTTTGAATCACGCCTGAAATATGGTTTAAGTGGGTGAAAAAGAGGTGTACAGCAAACTATCTTTTAAAAAATTAAGTGCAAACGGTATATAGGTATCTCAAGTTAAGTAAACAATGATACACTAAAAAGCATAAATAAAACGGTTTTCTGCTCATCTGGCCTATTGGCAATGAATACCAGGGTCCCTCAGGGGTCAGTTCTCTCAGCAACTTTGTTTTTTGCTGCACATTAACGATCTGCTGATTCCCGGTACCTTTGGGTATGCAGACAACAGCACACTTGCTGAGAGATATGTGTCCAGCGAGCGAGCTGGTGGGTCACAGATCCAGTCTCTCCGTGAGGACATGGTTGGGCGCTTGAACTTGTCCTTGAAGGTTGTCTCTGAATGGAGCGATGCCAAATTGGTCAAGTTTAATGCAGCTAAGACCCAGGCGTGTCTCTTCTCCTCAAAAAAGAGTCAATTCGAACCGGCTCCTACTTTCCGGGGTGTAACCGTGCCGATAACCGACCGTATCGAGCTTCTGGGGGTAACACTAACTTCTACCCTCAATTTTGGCCCGTTTATCGAGGCTAAGGCTCAACTAGCATCAAAAATGTTGGGAATCCTAGCAAAGGTGAGACGGTACTTCACACCCGAATCTCTATCAAGCCCAGGTTCAGTCGTGTATGGAGTACTGCTCTCATCTTTGGGATGGATCTGCTAAATACCAACTGGATGCGCTTGATTCTATCGAGAAGTGGGCCAAGAGACTCATTGGTAACGATGCACTGGTCGATTCAAAGCTCCAGAGCCTTGAATATCGACGACGAGTTGCAAGTCTATCGGTTTTCTATCGGTTACATTTCGAGGAGTGCGCGATGAAATTACACAGTGAAATTCAGCCAAGCCCGTTCCATCATCGGACTACGAGACAAACGGCGAAGCGCCATTGTTACATGGTGGACATCTCACCCATACGCACAAAACGTTTTGGGAATACCTTCATTGTGCGTACGGCTAAGGAGTGGAATTCCCTGCCTAAGTCTGTGTTTCCCGATAGCTATAACCTAGGAGTCTTTAAGTCAAGAGTGAATAGGTTACTTTTAGGTAAGCGTGCTCCATCTTCGACCACATCATCACTTACCATCAGGTGAGATGGTGGTCAAACGCGAACCTATTTTTTAATGAAAAAAAAAACAACGAGGCGAGCATGTTGGAACTATATGCCCAACACGTAGGAGTAACAAGATAAATTAACAAGCTGCTTGTAGATTCAAGAAGCTAGTCATGTCACAACAACATGTCAAGCATGTTGAAACAACAAGGCGAGCATGTTGGAACTATATGCCCAGCACGTAAGAGTAACAAGATAAATTAACAAGCTGCTTGTAGATTCAACAAGCTAGTCATGTCACAACAACGTGCTGAGCATGTTAAATCTACTTGCTAAACTTGTAAAAACAATCGGAAAATTTTAACGTAAATTCGACCTGATGTAACGTAGAAATAACATGATACGTAGCTTGTAGGATCAACAAGTTACACTTCACCGTGCATCCACACCGCAGTTAACTTTTGTGGAGCAACAAAATGCAACACGGTAACATTAGGTAACTCTCTGTAACTTATGTGGCTCCTTGTTACTATTTGATGATTGTTACTTACGCGTCCATACCGCCAAGAACATAAATTAACAAAATATAACAAAGAATAACTTTCGACACTAATCGACAGTGATATTTTTTGTTGCATTTTTGAGGTAACATTATCTAACAATGTTATCGATTGTAGAGCAACGTTGCTTGACTTACACTAAAACATCAACACATATTAACACTAAATAAATTTTTGCTGTCGGATGTTGATGAGTTACACTTGGAAACGTTGATCTACAAAAAGTAACAGCGGTGTGGATGCACGGTTACAAGATCAAACTTGTAGTTTCTAGCGTAAATTGGCAATTGTTACTAGCGTCCTTTTAAAAGGTCCGCTCATAAACAAAAATCGTGTGATTTACGTGGTAAGTACAAACAATTTTTGTTGATGACATTTCAAAGCAGAGATATCATTATATTATAAAAAGTTTTATAGCAGTTATTTTACGTAAAAACTATCATGAGTAACATGAGTGGAACTATTTTTAACCAACTTCAAAAAAAGGAGGTTTACAATTCGTCTTGAACTTTTTTTTTTATGTATGTTACCTCATATCTCGGAGATGGCTAGACCGATTTGAAAAATTCTTTTTTTGTTTGAAAGGGTATACTTTCTAGTTGGTCCTATTTTCGTCACGTTTGGATCTGATGATGAGATCATGGAGAAATCGAGGGAACTCTTCAAATATTATAGGCACACGTTTTGGGTCTTTCTTATAGTACCTTGTGCAGTTGCTCTCGAAAAGCACCATTTGAGGAAGTGGAACTGATGATGAAGACCCCAGATGGCCACCGAATTTACTCAATAATAAGTATTTCTTTTATTGCGATTACATTACTTGAATATGGATGTTAAGCACTTTATGCTCGTCACAATGCATATGGTGAAGTAGAGCTGATGGTGATGTACCAGGAGAACTCCTCAAAAATTAACGGCTCTGCACCGGGAAAAGCAATATTTTGTAAAAGGTGATAAGTAGTTGACATTTTAGCTTTTGTAACTAGATAAATTACAAACCGACCCACTAAAAAGCGTGAAAAAAAATTGTCTTTAATTTTGTATATATTTTTGTTTTTGACACCGCCTTCCGATATTAAAGTTATTTTTGCTTTTGTAGTGTTTTTATATGGAAGTCGGTTCTATTTTTTACTAAAAAGTTTTTTATTATTATTACATTTTCAAACTATTAGACAGTGAATAATCAACGCTCAAACCATTTATTAAGTGATAACAAAAACAAAATTAACTATTTTATAATGTTTCTTACTATATTTGGCGATTTTATTTGGTGTTCTTTATAAAGCCCAGTAGTAATATCGACTGCTACTTCATATAAATTTTATATTTATTTTATTAGAAAAATATTTCGAAAATAATGGGAATCTCAACTCCATGAAATCATCGAATAGTTGAAACTTGATGATGAAGCACTTATCCCTGACAGTATCACATTTTTACCACCCGAAAACTATAATGCTGATATCACTGACAAGGATTCCGGGGACGAAAATCAAGTACAAATTTAAAATTTTATCTGGCAGTCAACTAAGGACATTAGCACACGTTAGTTATGATTTTTTGTCATTAGATGATAGCTCCAGTGATGATGAAATAACGGTAGCTGAAGTTGCCAAACGTAGACGTGATATACGCCCTACGTTGGTCTGTGGAAGAATATGCATCAAGGGGCAAGGTAACAAAGTGCACTATATTATTTTAAACAATTTTTTGATGATACCATAATAGATTTGCTTACAGAACATACAAACATGTATATAAACTAAAGAAATAAAATAGGAACATAACATCTGATAAAATAAAGTGTTTCATAGGAATTCTTTTATTCTGTGGTTATGTTGTAGTACCCAGAAGATGCAGGAGATTGTGGAATTATTAGTTTACAGATGTCCACTACCAACAAACAAAAAATTAAAAAAAAACCCTGGTTCCCTGAAATACAAATCGACAAGAGCTGAATAAATTATTGTGTGTAAATGGAACGATTATAGTGTACCCATTATGGTGACCTGTTTTTGCTTCCACAAATTTTCACAATTTATTTAGTAGCATATAGGATTTCAAACAGTAGCTGTGAGTTAATGATTTCATTTTATTTGCGTAATAAATTTTTACGTGTATGGGAATTTAGGGCCCATTTTGTACGTAGATATACAAATTAGGACAGTGTTTTGCGATAATATGTTGTTTTCACAAATTTTGTTAGGCATTAGTATAGATTTAGGCATAAAGACTTTTTCTGTAGTGTCCATAGTTTATCAGGTTCAGGTGGGCCCTCAATCCTCTATGTGAGAACTGAGGGCCCATCTTTACAGTCCATAACTCGGTTATTTGACTTTCACAAAATCTGTTTCTAACTTTCACATTTCTTTGGGAATGTTCACTAAATCCTAAGCACATTTTCACAGAGTTTTATCAAAGTGGTCCTCACACCACACGCACATAAATCATACACTTTTCACAGCAACAAAAGAAGTATGTACATACTTATTAGGCGACCAACTAGGCATCATAAATGTTTTTAATGAATATATGGGAGGTGTAGACAGGTCAGATCAAAATATTGGTCTCTATCGTACATCGATAAGGGTGAAAATTGGTATTTCCCACTGATTTGTCACTGTTTAGATATGGCAGTCAAAAATGCTTGGCAACTATATCATAGCAATGAAGGAGAACTTGATCATTTACAATTCCGGAAGAGTATTGCAACTTCACTTCTTGAAACGTATTGGAAAAAAGAAAACCGGAAATCAGGTCGCACTTCACAAAGTTTTCGCGTTATGATGATAACAAACATTTAGTAAAATACCTACTTACCCATAAACAGCTGAGATGAGTTATTTGCCATAAAAAACAAATTTGTCCCTTGCATTCAAAGGATTGTTTTGAATTATACCACACTATTTAGTAGTATTTACTTTATTATATATAGGTATATTATATAATTTACTTTATTTCATGCATAAATAAATGCCAATAGAGGTACTTGGTTTTTTTTATGTACGCTACATGTATATGAAATGAAATGAAATGAAATGAAATATTTATTCAGTAAATTGGTTATAAATAACACTTTTACACGTCATGTTTTTTTTTTATATATTCCTATATATTATATTATATATTCCTTTTTTATATATTATATTATATATTCCTAGCGTCCTTTTTTTGTATTTTTCTTTAATTTCTTATCATGTAAGGATATATATATCTGAATTTCATTACAATCTGACGCAAAAAGTATATTCAGTAACAAGTGGGTTAAAATATCACTATAATAATTATAACCTTTTTAACATGTGATACACAACATTTAACTATTTATTATCAAAACCTTATAAACACTATTACGAAACATATTTATAAGATAATTTAAACTGTTCTTTCATTGTTGTTTTGTATAACAGCATATTTAAACTAACCTTGTTATCATTTGTTAGGAACTAAGTAATAAATATCCAAATATATGTTAAATGCCTATTTATAATTGATCTTATTTTATAATGTTAAAGATCATTTTAATATCATATCTTACTTGTTAAGAAATAAGCTAACACGTCACTTCCTTCATTCATAATTCTAATGTTGGCTGCGCTGGTGCTACCCTCCCTCCACCATGACATACGATTGTCAGGACGGAGGACGTGGCACCAGCGCAGTCACAGTAATGCAACGAGAGCCGAAGTGAACGGTCAGAGGAATAAGAATACGGTAATGATAGTAGTGTTGTACCTATTGTTTAACTAAGGTATGTACAAATGTGTAATTACTCTAAAGTTTGTAAAATGTAGTATCTGTAACGATACCAATAAATTAGTCTGTTCTTAAAAGGCATGAGATACAGATAATGTAAATTATTTCATTTCTGCTAATGTGATACCAAATAAAAATATCTGAGAATCAATCGAGTGGTTTCCTTTCACATGTGATACACAATATTTAACTATTTCTTACCAAAACCTTGTAAACACTATTTACGAAACCAATTTATAAGATAGTTTAAACTGTTCTTTCATTGTTGTCTAGTCTCTTTTTTTTTTTTAACTTGGTAATATCATATAATCATCAAATAAGTCCTCCCACCCCGGGCAGGGCCGGAGGGACTGTCAGACTTGTACTGACTAAAATCCACGGTGTTCCTTCAATAGCCCTTTACGTTCCGGGGTCACGGTAATGGGATAAGTCCCACGACCCCGGCAGGCTTCGGCCCTCTACAGGGGGGCCTCGTCATATTGCTGACGCTCTTTGAGGTGCGCGTGGAACACAACGCGCCGTCGACCCGGGCATGGTCCATGGTCGGACAGCGAGTTGCCTTTTACTCGCTGTCTGCATGCCCGCGCCTACGGTGGCCGGAGATCGTCGGTCGACGTCCAACGCCGTGGGCGTCTACCACTGCGGCTGGGCTGGAGGGAGGACGTCATCCTCTCTCTCACGCGGCCCGCCTCCTCCTTCGATAGCATAACTGCTTCGCAGAAGGAGGCGACCGCTCTCCACTCCGTCTCGCCCCGCAGCATGGCCTCGACCAGTGCCGGGCGCGAGAGGTCTCCGCCGATCGCCGCCGTGAGGACACGTCGGTGCTCTGCCCAAGCGGGGCAGTCTTGCACCGTATGCTCTACTGTGTCCTCAGGGCGATCATATTTACTGTATTTTTATATAATTTAATCATAGTTTAATGTTAGAATACAAAGGTTAACAAATCTGTTTTAAAATCGTACGATGTGACGTCACTTGTTTACACTGTCTATAAAAGCGACTGTGAGTGACTGTGTCTAGAACGACTATTCTAGACACAGTCACTCACAGTCGCTCTGGAGCAGTCACACCGAATGGACTTAAGTTATATGAACTTGTGTTGTTTCTAACTTTTATTAATATTATCTAATATTTTTATGTGTGGAATTGGTATAAGACTCCTATCGTATTGCTATTGTATTTGAATATAAATTAACTGTTTTGTATTTGTTACTTTAATGTGACAGTGTTAGAAATTGATAATTGTGTAATAATATAATGGATATTTGATATAAATTCTATAAATAGCATTACTTATATATTATGTAATGGAGTAATGAAATAGTAGATACACAAGTAAATAAAGTTATAAGTTATAATGATAGTAACCACATTGTGGGAATATTGTAATACATATAGTGAATTAATGATTATGTGAAAATGAACTATGTTTTGAAAAGAGTAACTGTGGAGTTTCTTGCCGGTTCTTCTCCATAGAAAACAACCCTTTCTGAACCGTACGATAAATGAATAAATTGATATTGCTATACAAACTGTTAATTATTTCTATAATATACCTGACAACTATGGTAATATCAATTACTTGATAATTAATCGGTAAAAACATAAGAAATAGATATTGATAATGAATTAATTTTATAAATAACAACATCCTTTTTATATAAAAATATAGAAAATTTAATTTAAGTAACGAAACTATAAAATAACTAATGAAAATATAAAATAACTAACGAAAATATAACATAACTAACGAAAATATAAAATAAATAACGCAGATATAAAATAACTAACGAAAACATAAAATAAGTAACGCAAATATAAAATATCTAACGCAAATATAAAATAACTAACGGAAATATATAAGAACTAACGAAAATATTATTTAACTTACGAAAATATTATTTATCTAACGAAAATATTGTTACATAACTTACCTTTTATATTTTCGTTAGTTATATTTGCGTAAGTTATTTAATATTTGCGTTAGTTATGTAACAATATTTTCGGTTTTCGTTAAATTGATACCCAATAAATTGATTCCCAATAAATTGGTTCCCAATACTTTGGTTCCCAATAATTTGGTTCCCAATAAATTTATTCCCAATAATTTGGTCCCCAATAAATTGGTTCCCAATAAATTGATTCCCAATAAATCGGTTCCCAATAAATTTATTCCCTATAAATTGGTTCCCAATAATTTGGTACCCAATAAATAAATTGGTTCCAATAATTTTGTTCACAATAAATTTATTCCCAATAAATTAAGTCCCTATAAATTGGTTCCCCATAATATGATTCCCAATAAATAAATCTGTTTCCAATAATTTGGTTCCCATTAAATTTATTCCCTATAAATTGATTCACAATAAATTGGTTCCAAATAATTTGCTTCCAAATAATTTCATTCCCGAAATTCATCCCAAATAATTTGATTCCCAATAAATTGGTTCCCAATAAATTGATTCCCATTAATTTGGTTGTCTATAATTTGATATCCAATAAATTGGTTCCCTATAAATAAATTGGTTCCCAATAATTTGGTTCCCAATAATATGATTACCAATAAATTAGTTTCCAATAATTAAGTTCACAATAAATTGGTTCCATATAAATTGGTTCCTAATAAATTGTTTCCCAATAAATTGGTTCCCAATAAATTTATTCCCTATAAATTGGTTCCCAATAATTTGGTTCGCAATAAATTTTTTCCCAATAAATATATTCCCAATAAATTGGTTCCGAATTAATTCATTACCAATTAATTGGATCCCAATAATTTCATTCCAGGTAATTTCATTCCCAAAATTCATTCCAATTAATTTATTCCCTACAAACTGGTTCCCAATCATTTGGTTCCCAATAAATTGGTTCCCAATAATTTGGTTCACAATAATTTGACACCCAATAAATTGGGGAACCAATTTATTGGGTGTCAAATTAATTGGATCCCAATAATTTCATTCCAAGTAATTTCATTCCCAAAATTCATTCCAATTAATTTATTCCCTACAAACTGGTTCCCAATCATTTGGTTCCCAATAAATTGGTACCCAATAATTTGGTTCCCAATAATATGAGTATTAATAAATTAGTTCCCAATAATTTGGTTCACAATAAATTGGTTCCGAATAAAATGGTTCCTTATAAATTATTTCCCAATAAATTTGTTCCCAATAATTTGGTTCCGAGTAATTTGGTTCCCAAAAAATTTATTCCCAATAAATTAAGGCCATATAAATTATTTCATTGCCAACAGTTTCATTCCCATTACAAAGATTCACATTAAATATATTCCCAATAATTTGGTTCCCAATAAATTGATTCCCAATAAATTGGTTCCCAATAATTTGGTTACCAATAATTTGGTTCCCAATAAATTTACTCCCTATAAATTGGTTCCCAATAATTTAGTTCCCAATAAATTAGTTCCCAAAATCTGGTTCCCAATAATATTATTCCCTATAAATTGGTTCCCAATAATTTGGTTACCAATAAATTTTTTCCAATTAATTTGATTCCCATTAATTTGATTCCCAATCATTTGGTTCCCAATAATTTGGTTACAATTAATTTGGTACCTAATAAATTGGTTCCCAACAAATTTATTCCCAATAAATTTACACCCAACTAATTTATTCCCAATTAATACATTCCCAATAATTGGTTCCATATAAATTGATTCCCAATAAATTGGTTCCCAATTATTTGGTTCCTAATAAATTGGTACCCAATAACTTGGTTCCAAATAATTTCATTCCCGAAACCCATACCCACCCACCCATTCCCAATAAATTGGTTTCCAATAATTTGATTCCCTATAATTTGATTCCCAATAAATTGGTTCCCAATAATTTGGTTCTCAATAATAAATTTATTCCCAAAAAATTGGTTCCTTATAATTTGGTTCCAAATAATTTGGTTCCCAATAATTTGCTTCCCAATAATTTGGTTCGCAATAATTTGATTCCCAATAAATTGGTTCTCAATAATTTGGTTCTAATTAATTTGGTACCTAATAAATTGGTTCCCAACAAATTTTTCCCAATAAATTTATTCTTAATTAATTTATTCCCAATTAATACATTCCCAATAAAAAGGTTCCCTATAAATTGATTCCCAATAAATTGGTTCCCAATTATTTGGTTCCTAATAAATTGAGTCCCAATAATTTGGTTCCCAATAATTTGGTACCCAATAACTTGGTTCCAAATAATTTCATTCCCGAAACCCATTCCAAATAATTTGGTTCCTAATAAATTAGTACCCAATAAATAGATTCACAATCATTTGATTCCAAATAATTACATTGCCTATATTTTGGTTCCCAATAATTTGGTTCCCAATAAATTGGGTCCAATAAACTGGTTCCCAATAAATTGCTTTCCAATAATTTGGTTCCCAATCATTTGGTTCCCAATAAATTGGTACCCAATAATTTGGTTCCCAATAATATGAGTACCAATAAATTATTTCCCAATAATTTGGTTCCCAATAATTTGGTTCCAAATAAATTGGTACCTAATAAATTTATTCCCAAAAAATTGGTCCTAATAATTTCTTTCCCAATAATTTGGTTCCCAATAATTTGCTTCACAATAATTTGGTTTCCAATAATTTGGTTCCCAATAATTTGGTTCCAAATAAATTGGTTACCAACAAATTTATTCCCAATAAATTTACTCCCAATTAATTTATTCCCAATTAATACATTCCCAATAAATTGGTTACCTATAAATTGATTCCCAATAAATTGATTCCCAATTATTTGGTTCCTAATAAATTGGTACCCAATAACTTGGTTCCAAATAATTCCATTCCCGAAACCCATTCCAAATAATTTGGTCCCTAATAATTTGGTACCCAATAACTTGGTTCCAAATAATTTCATTCCCGAAACCCATTTTAAATAATTTGGTTCCCAATAATTTGGTTCCCTATAATTTGGTTCCCATTAATTTGATTCCCATTAATTTGATTCCCAATCATTTGGTTTCCAATAATTTGGTTCCAATTAATTTGGTACCTAATAAATTGGTTACCAACAAATTTATTCCCAATAAATTTACTCCCAATTAATTTATTCCCAATTAATACATTCCCTATAAATTGGTTACCTATAAATTGATTCCCAATAAATTGGTTCCCAATTATTTGTTTCCTAATAAATTGGTACCCAATAACTTGTTTCCAAATAATTCCATTCCCGAAACCCATTCCAAATAATTTGGTCCCTAATAATTTGGTACCCAATAACTTGGTTCCAAATAATTTCATTCCCGAAACCCATTCCAAATAATTTGGTTCCCAATAATTTGGTTCCAAATAAATTGGTACCTAATAAATTTATTCCCAAAAAATTGTTTCCTAATAATTTCGTTCCCAATAATTTGGTTCCCAATAATTTGCTTTCCAATAATTTGATTCCCAATAAATTGGTTTCCAATAATTTGGTTCCCAATAATTTGGTTCCAAATAAATTGGTGCCTAATAAATATATTCCCAAAGAATTGGTTCCTAATAATTTGGTTCCCAATAATTTGGTTCCCAATAATTTGATACCCAATAATTTGATACCCAATAAATTGGTTCCCAACAATATGGTTCCCTATAATTTGGTTCCCATTAATTTGATTCCCATTAATTTGATTCCCAATCATTTGGTTCCCAATAATTTGGTTCCAATTAATTTGGTACCTAATAAATTGGTTACCATCAAATTTATTCCCAATTAATTTATTCCCAATTAATACATTCCCAATAAATTGATTACCTATAAATTGATTCCCAATAAATTGGTTCCCAATTATTTGGTTCCTAATAAATTGGTACCCAATAACTTGGTTCCAAATAATTCCATTCCCGAATCCCATTCCAAATAATTTGGTCCCTAATAATTTGGTACCCAATAACTTGGTTCCAAATAATTTGTTTCCCGAAACCCATTCCAAATAATTTGGTTCCTAATAAATTAGTACCCAATAAATCGATTCACAATCATTTGATTCCAAATAATTTCATTGCCTATAAATTGGTTCCCAATAATTTGGTTCCCAATAAATTGGGTCCAATAAATTGGTTCCTAATAAATTGGTTTCCAATAATTTAATTCCCAATAATTTGGTTCCAAATAAATTGGTACCTAATAAATTTATTTCCAAAAAATTGGTTACTAATAGTTTGGTTCCCAATAATTTGGTTCCCAATAATTTGCTTCCCAATAATTATGTTCCCAATAATTTAATGGTTCCCAACAATTTGGTTCCCAATAATATGCTTCCCAATAATTTGGTTCCCAATAATTTGATTCCCAATAAATTGGTTCCCAACAATTTGGTTCCCAATAATTTGGTTCCCATTAATTTGATTCCCATTAATATGATTCCCAATCATTTGTGTCCCAATAATTTGGTTCCAATTAATTTGGTACCTAATAAATTGGTTCCCTACAAATTTATTACCAATAAATTTATTCCCAATTAATTTATTCCCAATTAATACATTCCCAATAAATTGGTTCCCTATAAATTGATTCCCAATAAATTGGTTCCCAATTATTTGGTTCCTAATAAATTGAGTCCCAATAATTTGGCTCCCAATAATTTGGTACGTAAAAACTTGGTTCCAAATAATTTCATTCCCGAAACCCATTCCAAATAATTTGGTTCCTAACAATTTAGGTTAGTAGGTAGAAGATCCTTGTGAAAAACAAATAATTTATTTTTGTCTTCCTATAAAAAGAATTTAAGGAAAGGTCAAATATACTTATTATATGTATAAGTAAGTAAATAAATATGTTTTCAAACTTTGACTGTTAAACTTGCCATATAATTTTATGAATGTTACCAAAGTGCAAGTTTTCTGTCGTCGAAGCGTGTCTGAATACAGAACTTGGACGACCCGTGGTGAGTACGGCACTATTTAAAATGTTTTGAAGCTTTGAATCGTCGTCGTAACGCATGACTCGCGCCAGGCACGACCAGCATAATTCACGCATTACCTGGATGAAGACATAAAAGAGCTCGTGGCAATTAACAGCCGCACGGATTGGTCAGGTTAAGCAACGCTTGCCGAGGTCTATCCGCGGATGGGTGACCAACTTAAAATATCGAGATTCACTCGTGCCTCGGAAAGCTCGTTATACCGTTGGTTCCGGCTGCCTTTCTACATCGTTGACAGTCGTTACAGGCAGTAAAAGTCAGGAAATCTCACACTGGTCTTGCCAAGAAGTATCGTAAGTACGTCATGCGCGTGCACAGGATTATGACAGGGTATGCGGCGAAGTAATCGGTCACAAAAACTTTTTCTTTTATAGATTTTTAGCATAGCCACAGCCACGCATCGCCACCATGCTACGATGCGTGGCTGTGGCTATGCTAAAAATCTATAAAAGGCAAAGTTTTTGTGACCGATTACTCCGCCGCATACCCTGTTATAATCCTGTGCACGCCCCAGGGTATTCAGGTGCTAGGTTGTGGAGGTCAGAAATAGACAGTCGCTCCAAGTACTGCTGCATCTAGTTAGACTGGATGCCGACCTCGATATAGTTGGAAAAAGGCTAAGCAGATAAAGACCTGGATGAAGACAATATAGGTTTACTCTTTGTATCTTGTAAATAGGTCTGTACTACTTACCCCTTCCTACACGCACAATTGTGGAGACGCGATCTCTGTTTGCAGGATTCCTTTAAATCCGCATAAAAAAACAGAAACTATTTTGGTACACATATGAACTCTTGCGACCGTACTAACGGTCATGTTATAATCAACAGGTAAACCAATTGATGATGTTTTCTGATAAAACGGTCGAATTGTAATTTCATTGTTTGAAATTGAACGAATCAAAGCTCATTCCACTTCTATTTTTCGATACGACCCACACTACCGTTATTCCATTTCTGTTTACTGGTTTGAGTAGGTGAAATAAAAATCTGTTCGTATTTGTGTTTTGTTACAATCAATACGAAGTAAATACAATATTGAACAGTTTCGATCTGACTTATAATTTACAATCCTTTATTGTTCACACAATATGGCCGGCTACGGCTTAAATATATGTCAGTCAGGAGCATTAACAAAACCCAATAAGGCCATTGCCTGCCGGGGTACTGTTCTAAAGAGATACCACGGCCCCGGATCTTAAGGGCAACTGACAGAACGGAAAAAAAGGGCTTAAATATAATGTATTTCTCCACTTTCACGCGCTTTTTAGGTTACCATTTGGCATGGTTGTAGTAAGTACATTAGCAAGCATGGCCACAGGAAAATATCAGTGATTGGCTGACGTCAGTTTTCTACCACATCGTTACAGTAGTTTAAAATGGGTATAATAGATATGGAGCACAACAGTGATGTAATCCGGCTACGAAGGAACAATATGGAGCACAACACTGATGTGTAGCGGACTTCTGGTAATATAAATGAAAAGTCTTTCAAACGTTACTACCAGATTTATTGTTAAATTCCACAGGTTTAAACTATTACATCTACTGGATTAAGGCAAGCATGTCTTCGGTTTGATATTTACGCGGTTAAAACATTACGAGACTAGTTTACACTACTGTCATGGAAGCGAACTTAAGGACTACTGCACTGAGAAACAAAATGTGGGCGGAAAAGGCATACAAACATTCTAACTTCCGGCTTCCAGAAACTTCGAGATTAATCTAGGTTGTACTACAGTGCTTCCTCTGGTGTCGAGAGGCGACATCTTCAATATTCATTCATGATTCATATAACTTCCATTCATAAATCCACCCCCTGGCGTCGCAAAGCGGAATCATATTCGAATTGTTATTGACAACTAGCAAATGTTTCATAGAAACTGTTGCCATCTTTTAGCCAGTGGCGCAATCAGAAAGTTAGCATATTCTCGCTATGCGACGACAGAGGGCGCTACTATGCACATCAGTCACATTTCTCCCGCCGTGTACATAAAATGTACATAATAGTACCATTCGTGTGACTGGTGTACCCTTTACAGAGAACAGTTACAACAATATAAGTTACTATAAACCTTAATCTAACAAATGTTAAGCACAGTAAGCACTTGTAATGAAATTTATAAATAACAGCCTAGGTATATATATTATATAAGTTAAGGGTAGTCACTGCAGGGTCCCTGCTCTGCTTTATATTATTAGTGAATAAAAAATCCTCCTTACAGCATGACCCTGCAGCGACGCCAAGAAAAATTACAATAATTTGGTCTATACTACTGGTTACAAATACAATACTTGAGAGGTCAGCTAAGTTTATTCTACTGGTATGACGACGAGACGTTTAACAGGACGACGTATTACACCACTCTTGGTTTTGACGTCGACGACTCTTACAACACCATCCGCGCCTGGGTACATGCGTTCGACTCTCCCCTTTGGCCATATGTTCCTTGGTAAGTTCGAGTCTACTATAACAACCAAATCGCCTATCTTAACTGTGTTACCGCATCCATGCGGCTCCCGCCGGTTTTGAAGTGTAGGTAGCACCTCACGCACCCATCGGTGCCAAAACAGGTCTGCCAGTCTTTGCGATGCTCTCCAGTGTGAATGGCGTAGTTCATCCGGTCTTGTGAAAATCCCTGGCAGCGGGACTTTAGAGGGCGCGCCAAGCAAAAAGTGGTTAGGCGTCAAAGCTTCCTCGTCGTCTGGGTTAACTGACACATGGGTCAAAGGTCGTGAATTAACCGCGTGTTCTACCTCTGTCAGAAGTGTGTGAAGTACGTCTTCATACGGATGCCGATCGATGAGCGTGGCATTCAATGCGGTCTTTACTAAGCGTATCAACCTCTCCCATGCTCCGCCCATGAATGGCGCTCCCGGTGGAATGTAACGCCAGTCGATGTGACGAATCTCTGCTTCGTGTTGTAGCGACTCTAGGGCGGCTTTGCGGAGCTCAGCGTCCGCCCCGTGGAAATTGGTACCGTTATCGCTCCAAATGACTTCAGGACACCCGCGGCGCGCCATCATGCGCCTCAACGCGAGTATAGCAGCATCCGTTGACAGCGAGGCGGCCACTTCTAAATGGACGGCACGCGTAGTGAGGCATGTGAACAATGCTACGTAGCGCTTCTCGTGATGTCTCGCTACTGTGACGGAAAGCGGCCCGAAGTAATCCAGTCCGGTGTGTGTGAACGGACGTTGGTGGTGTGCCAGTCGACAAGGCGGTAAGTCACCGGTCAGCGGCTCTGGCGGCACTGCACGACGTAGATTACAGGGCTGGCAGTGCTTGATTACTGCACGTACGGAGGGCCTCAAGCGCAGTATCCAGTAGCGTTGGCGAACTTCATTCACGACGCACTCCACGCCACTGTGGTGTAACTTTCGATGAATCCAGTCTATGTATAAGTGACAGTAGCGGTGGTCGCCGTCTAGTACTGCTGGTGACTGTGTTTCTCGTGATATGTCAGCTGCCGCTGTGATGCGTGAGCGTATTCTTATTATGTTGTGTTCGTCGACTGTCTAAGATAGTCGATTCAAGCGGCTGTCAGATGGTACCGCCCTCCCGCCGACCACGTGACGCAATTCCTTCGCAAACCTTTCTTCTTGTATAGCGCGCGTCCACAGAATCTCGGCTCGACGTGTGTACTGTGTACCGAGGGGTATGTAGACCGTAGTCGATGTTATGCTGAGGTCGCGACTTCGCGCTCCGGATCGTGTTCTCGTAGCCTCCTGTTTCTTCGCCGTCCAGTTTGGATCGTCAGCAGTAACGCGTCTATTGCGTTTGCGGGTGGCGGTTGTGGTGTGGACTCAACATCGGTCTATAAATTGAAGAACACGAGCCGTTGCTCGTATGAGTCGTAGCCAGGAAGAGAAACGTGTGACATCGGGTAGCGCCTCTCTTATGGTTGACCGTTCGGCAGCCGAGCTCATGGTAACACGCTCTTCTCCCGTGTCTATGTGTGGGCTCGAATCTGTCTCCTGCGGCTATGAGTTTTCGTCTTCGTACAGAAATGAGGGGCCTATGTACCAGCGGTGGTTCGCAGTGAAATGAGTAGGTACCTCGCGAGTAGAGTCGTCGGCGACATTGTGAGCGGTGGGAACCCAGCGCCATTCGCTTCGTTCGGTGGTTTCTTCTAGTTCTGCTACTCGGTGCGCGACGAACGGCTTGAAGGCGCGCGCACCGGCACGCAACCAAGCCAGTACTGTGCGCGAGTCGGTCCAGAAGACTCGGCGGTCGGCGCGACGGTCGTGTTCTTGCTCCACGCAACGCGCCAGTCGCCCACCAAGGACGGCAGCCTGTAATTCAAGTCTAGGTACAGATGTGATCTTAAGGGGCGCAACGCGCCCTTTCGCTGACGCGAGTGACACATTAACTTCACCTATGCCGTTCACTGAACGCCAATATGCTGCTGCGGCATAGGCTCGTTCGCTCGCGTCCACGAACACGTGCAATTCTACTCTCGTCGAGTCATTATATCCCGGATAACAACGTTGGATTCGAATGCCTTTCAAAATGTGCAGAGCAATTAACCAGTCGTGCCATTTACGCTCTAGTTCTTTAGGTAGGCGCTCATCCCAACCAATATTTAAACGCCAGGCGTCTTGTAATATGCACTTTGCTTGTGTCGTAACCGGCGCGGCTAGTCCCAGCGGGTCATACAAGGACATTGCTGTTTTTAATAACTGACGCTTTGTAACCTGCTTGTCTAAATAAGAAGGGTCTACTTTCCTGAAGTTAAATCCTAAAGTGTCATTGTGGTGTCGCCAGACAAGGCCGAGAATTTTCTCTTCCTTGTTTAGCGGAGTATCTTCCTCTGCTGGCTCGGTCGCTAGATCTGCTATGGCGGTAGCTTCGTTAGACGCCCACTTCTGCAGCACAAAGTTACCTCGCCGATGCACGGCGTCAACTGCTTTGGACACTCGATTCGCTTCTTCTGCGTCGTCAAAACTCTGTAAATAATCATTCATATAGTGATTTCGAACTATGTTTGCATGACTGCAGCGTTCTCTGATCTGTGGCACTACATGTACTTTCGTCATACTGTAGGTTAGACCATGTAAAACCCAGCCTAGCGGTGTACGTGACGCTACCGGATGACCCGTTGAACCTATTCGCACCTCAGAGGCGAGCAGGAGCGCCCAGTTGTCCTGGCCTATCAAAACAGTTGGCACACCTGCGTTATATGAAATCTGCTCGACTATAGGTGTCAGGTGCTCACAGCCAGTCAGGTCATTTGCGTGTATCGACTGGCTTGATAGGTCGAGCTTGTCGATGGTTCTGGCTTCGATGTCTATGCCTTCGGTTGCGTATTTGCCTCGTATATTTACCTTGACTCGGCATGAGCTAGTAGCGTCAATGCCCGCTACGGCTTCGATGTAGAATGGCTCGTTTGGGCCTTCTGCTCCGATCCGCTGCGCGACGTCAGTAGTAAGTAAGGTTATTGTCGATCCATCGTCCAACAAAGCAAATGAATCTACTTTACCGTTTGGGCCCGATAGTGTCACAGGTACTACTTTCAGCAAAGCTCGGGCGTAGGCGCGCGGCGTGCTCGTGCTGCTAATAACGGCGTGCGGCGCGCTGTCAGCACGTGGCGCTGTCTCGGTGCGCGACGTGACGTGCTCGGCCGCTGCGACACGAGGACGCTCTCCGGAGTCGTGTGCGGTGCGCAGCCCGCGTCTGCTGTCACTGTGCAGTAGACCGTGATGATAATGCTCGCAGTCTTGCACTTCACACTGCTTACTTTTACATCTGTGATTCCAGGTCCGTCGTTTTAGGCACCTGAAACATAATTTATTTTTACGTGCAGTTTCCCATCTATCATTTACTGTCATTTTCCTAAAGTTTGTACAGACAGCCACACTAATACAATTGCCATTACATATTACACACGGTATTTTATCATTTTCGGTCATTTTAAATGTCTTGTGTGCCGATCTTTGTGAACGTTCTCGTTTATAGTCCACCTCTGCCGGGGCGTGACGCGCATTGAGGTCGGCTTCTCTGTCGAGAAATCGTCCCAACACTACTAGGCCGGGCTCTGCATCACCAGCAGCCATCTCATAATCATACCATCGGCTCCTAAGCGTAACAGATAACTTTTCTGTTATTACTGAAATCATTTCCGGGCTATATAAAAATTCAGTTCTTTTCAACGCTTGCACCGCGGCAATAGCATTCGTGACCTTTGATGCAAACACACACATATCTGTAGGGTTGTCTGTTAGTTTAGGTAATTGACGTAATTTATTTAATTCGTAAGTTATTAATGCGTTCGGTCGGCCAAACCGAGATTCTAACCTTTGCATAATTTGAGAGGCCGAGGCTCCTAAGAATAGGCATTTGACTGCTTCCATCGCGGGCCCTCTCAATGATTTTCTGAGGCGGGCCAAATTCCCTGCTTCTATATGAGCCGATGCAGACTCATCATATGCTGCTTTAAAATGCAACCATTCGCCTGAGTGGCCACTAAAAATAGGTAACTCAAATTCATACCTGGTGGCAGCGGGGTTACCCCGAGCTACCTCTAACAATGCCTGAGTAAGTCCTTTCAGCAGGTTTCCTTCGTCGCAGCGTAGCGGCGAGGGCGGCGCCGCTTCGTCGGGCGCCGTCGTCCGTGTGTCGTCGCGTGGCGGCGGGGTTGGCGCCCCTGATGAGGCGATATGGGTCGCGACTGCGGCGAGCGGGTGTGGTCGCGGTGTTCGTCGAGCATGTCCGCGGCGTCCCTCTGACGTGTCGACGTCGCAGTCGAGCTTCCCGCCAATAACTCTTCGTCTGCTGACTCTGCTTCCAAGAGCGCTAGCCTAGCCGCGGCGAGCTCCAACCTCGCCCGGGCCAACGCCTTCCTCTTACTGACTGTCTCGTCCAGTGGTTGTCGTCGGTGTGGCGGTCTCGTCGCCCCAGGGCTGTGAGGCTGGGTCTGGCCCGCATCTGTGACGGAATCGTTGGATGCACCAGTCGGGGCACCCCCGGTCGCCGATTCCGTGGAGACGGGCTCGTCCCCCACCATTGCCTCTGTGACGGGTTCTTGCATACCGCGTGTCTTCACCATGTCGCTGGTACACTATCCTACCACACTACCACTCACGCGTAGGTATTCGACAAACCGAAAACTATACCTGCCCAATCCGGTTCCGAAGGACCAATATGGAGCACAACAGTGATGTAATCCGGCTACGAAGGAACAATATGGAGCACAACACTGATGTGTAGCGGACTTCTGGTAATATAAATGAAAAGTCTTTCAAACGTTACTACCAGATTTATTGTTAAATTCCACAGGTTTAAACTATTACATCTACTGGATTAAGGCAAGCATGTCTTCGGTTTGATATTTACGCGGTTAAAACATTACGAGACTAGTTTACACTACTGTCATGGAAGCGAACTTAAGGACTACTGCACTGAGAAACAAAATGTGGGCGGAAAAGGCATACAAACATTCTAACTTCCGGCTTCCAGAAACTTCGAGATTAATCTAGGTTGTACTACAGTGCTTCCTCTGGTGTCGAGAGGCGACATCTTCAATATTCATCCATGATTCATATAACTTCCATTCATAAATCCACCCCCTGGCGTCGCAAAGCGGAATCATATTCGAATTGTTATTGACAACTAGCAAATGTTTCATAGAAACTGTTGCCATCTTTTAGCCAGTGGCGCAAACAGAAAGTTAGCATATTCTCGCTATGCGACGACAGAGGGCGCTACTATGCACATCAGTCACAATAGATCTCCTAATAGAACATCTTATTCACTATGCTACGTCTGGGTAAATTAGTGTAAGTATCAAAACGTATAGACTCCTTGTGATCTCATGCTTTTTATCTCGTTGACCTCATTCATCGCATCCGCATCAGAACTGATTAAGTCAAGAAATGGCTTGATATAAAAAAATATAGTTCTCTAAAAATCTCCTTAATGAGGTTTTAATGTACATGAGTACTTAATATATATTATATACGAATTATGCCAACCATGAGTATCTAATTTTGTTTTATTTATTCTATGATATGAAATAAACTTTAATTTTTCTTATATTGCTCATTACTTTCGTTAATAAGAATAAGGGAAGAAAAAGGTTGAGCAACTATGTTTGTGTTGACAGCTAGTCTCCGCTAATTGGTCACCGTGACCGAAACTGACCCAGCAGAGATGATCCACCATCATTATCCAAAGCCTGACTTCACCCAATACTGGGTGTATGCCTCGTTTGCTCGTGCGAAGCTCCACGTTCCTGTGCCAGTCTCATCCAGGATATATACCCGCGATGGCAACAATGTAGTATGCCCATTGCGCTACCGGACGATCAACACTCCTCCTCGTCACAATCAAGTCCTTGGACGCCACTCGTTCACAGCTTTACTTAACCTGTCATCACCGCACTTTGATAGCGGAAATCAAAAAGTAGAAAAAAATAAGTAAAAAAATACCGCTTAAATTGTATTTATCTATACTTAGATTATACTATGCCACTGCAGCCGCGGCGCGGCGCTGACAGTCTTAGCCCGGATATGTGGTAGCGTGACATTTAATTTATTTGCTTTCATTGAGATTACGTAAGCTCTACTTATCTTTTAATGAACAGGGAGCATCGTTATTTAAGTAAGAGTTTTTTTAAATGTATAATTTTATGTAGGTTTTCCAAATTGTCTGTACATTAGCATGCTACATGACCATAGTAATATGTCTTCACAGCATTCTGTGAAGACATATTCTGGAGAGCCGCTGTTGTGTGTCTTGCTATATTTTTTTTTAATTTATTTATGTTACAACGGCTTACGAAAACTAATTACAATAACATTAAAAATACATTACATAACATTAAAGCCCTGTAAGATCAAGAAGTTAGTGTGACGCACTGTTCAGAAGATGCGTAGCGTTCTTTGCCAGTATCACATTTGATTGCGTTGATTCTTCTCCTGTCCATTGCTTTTAGAGTCCAGCTTTTAGAACCGTAGAAGATAATCGGAAAGACCAATGTGGAGATGATGTGATTTTTATATTCCTTCTGATGTTGTGGTATTTTCAAATCATGCTGAATTGAGTCCTACAGCCCACTCACATTATAATTTCCCTACTCCAGTTAGAACTCTTAACATCAGCCTACCAGTACCTACGTCTACGACAGATGGAAATAGTAATGAAATATTCAATACAAGCTTTTGCCCGCGACTTCGTCCGCGTGGAATAGTTAATTTGGGCTAACGTTAAATTTAACCCCGATTTTGAAGCATTCTTCATTGGCGCTCCGCTCCTATTGGCCTTAGCGTAATGATATATAGCCTATAGCCTTTCTCTATAAATTGACTATTTAATTAAAAAATAACTTTTCAATTCGAACCAGTAGTTCCTGAGATTATCGCGTTCAAACAAACAAACTCTTCAGCCTTATATTATTCGTATAGATAGCTGTTGCCCGCGACTTCGTCCGCGTTGCCTTCGTTTTTCGTATGAAAAAAGTAGCCTATGTCCTTCCTCATGGTTCAGTGATTTTGATGTAACAGACAGATTAACTTTCGTAATTTAGTAGGGAAATATAATATGTCAGTCTATAATACTATTGAAAAATATCGCAATACCGCACAATATTATTGTTAATAGCTGTGCCCGCGACTCCGTCAGCGTGTAACTCCTTGTGTGTTATTAAGTTAATGTATTGGTAATATTGTTGAGATCACGTTCACTGAGGCTTAAGTACCTATAGATCGAAATTTTATACCTACGACCGCGAGACGCGTCGAGCGCGGCGACCGATTCTCAAAAATAATCCTTATAGCACGATTCAGTATTCACGCGTGATGGCTTATTATTAGCGTATTTATGTATAGCTTTGGTGTTTCTGTACCGATTTATATGATTCCTTTTTATGGAATAGTTATAATGTTAACTTTTTCAATTAGGGATGACTGAGAGTGTTATAAACGTAAGAGTAGACAAATATTATAATCAGAAAGCTTCGAACTGCTAAGCTATCGGGAGTTACACGTGTTATTGTGAGTCAACCATAAAAGATAGACATATGCTGTCGTGGGATATTTGTTATATGATTTTAAGGAGAACATTTCCGTCATAAAATGATTTCTGTGTAGCTTTAACCATTAAGGTTGCACACGCAACGGAAGCTTAAAAAATGGAGTAACTTCTCCCGTTTTCCCAACATTTCCCTTTACTGCTCTGCTCCTATTGATTGTAGCGTGATGAAAAGTATACTATAACCAGCTCAGGAGTATGAAAAATAATTGTACCAAGTTTCGTTAAAATCCGTCGAGTAGTTTTTGTTTCTATAACGGTTATACAGACAGACAGACAGACAGACAGACAAAAATGTTACTGATTGCATTTTTGGCATCAGTATCGATCCCTAATCACCCCCTGATAGTTATTTTGGAAATATATATCATGTACAGAATTGACCTCTCTACAGATTTATTATAAGTATAGATAACATATTCAATATTCGAACTTCATTGTAACTTGAGAATAATAATATTCTTACGTAAGCGACTTTTTGTCTTTTGTGAGAATAAAGATCTTTAAACCTAATATGGATTTGTCGTTAAAACGCAACAAACCAGAGAATTTAAGTTATAATAAGCAGACGTTTTTGTTTAAAAAGTACAGAGCCTTGCCTCAAGATCTTATTATACTTGTGAAAACATAGTTTCTGGGCCAAATGTCTTGTCATCTATAAGCACATTTGAGAGCAAATGAAATTTCGATGAGACGGAATTAACATTACAACTTGAATTATCTATTCCAGTACCTATATTACGAAATTGTAATCAACTTACACATGAGGAAGCTGTAATGAAACCTAAGTATCACTCACTGTACCTATGTATTGCTTTCTACAAAGTAATTCCGCGTTAGGTTTAAGAGAACTGCTGAAGGGTTGTAAGGCTCTGTTCAATGTTTTGGCTGGTGTAAGGCAAGAGCGGTTGCGAGGAGAACTCATAAGGATCCCAGTAGTCGAATTTTTTTAAATGCATTGTTATGTTAATTATTTTCTTCTGCACTCCACCCTCCCTTTCTTTCTTTCTCCACATAAATTTTATCTATGCCAAATTTCATACTCTTCCGTTTGCGTAATTTCTGTAATAAGGGGTATGTACAAAGGTTTTGTTTCACGTACCTCCACATTTATGTAGATTCATTATGTTTACAGCACAAGCGAGGAAGTATTTATTATTGTTTGTATTTGTAGCTTCTTCAACCAACTTAAAATGCAAAAAATCATAGGCTAGACCTATGAATGAAAAACACACGCTAAACGAGAGTTCTGGCTAGGTACACGGAAAAAACTATCTTCCTCTTTTTGACTTAACTACCAACTGGAATCTGTAGATAGGTTAAGGTTTCTTTTGTGAGAATTAGTCATAATTATGATTGTATGAAGCTTGATGTCTCAAGCGGCAGCGGAGAGACACAGTGATCGTTATACCCGCTCTGCTAGGCTATGCAGGCCGCTACCTTATCATCTCTATATCTATGTAAGACGACGTGTTTGCGAATAATTAAATTGTGGCTTGTAAGCTGTGTAAAGGGCGAATGAAGACCCCTTGAGGAAAGGGAAAGGGACTGCCGAGATTGGTTCGAGATTATCTGTAAATTGTCTTAGGCATAAAGTTGATATTTTATTAATAATGATCGTGATAATTTTGTATGTTTTTAGGCAACCCATAATATTATAAAGAACAGTGTTATGCTTTTATGATTTTTAAATAACAATACATGTTACGAATTGTTGTGCAGTGGTGATCCAGTGCTTACAGGCACATCTTTCGATTTGCAAGTTGTGGGTTCAAACCTAGGCAGGCACATTACTGGCACTCACGAAGACCGAAATATCGGAGGCCATGTGACATCCACCAATCCACACTAAGCCCGTGTGGAGGATTACGGCCCATTAGCTCTGGTAATGAGGAAGCCTGTGCGTCAAAAGTTGAAACGTTGTAGGCTTATTATATTATTATACAACGTGTAACAGAATAAACGCAATTCCTGAAAGTAGTTGGATCAGAATCGGCTTCAAAATCGATTTCCTTCATAAAAATAGGTGTTAAATTTTGACGGAAAAATCTTTCATTTAACTTAAAATGGAAACACAGTATCACGACAAATTAATACAATTCTTAATTCAAGGAAATGCGCTCGTTTGCGTGTTGGCCGCTAACATTGCGTGAGTGTATTCGTCTGCGTAAAAATATTGTATGACGCACATACGTTTTGCGTTTAGTATCATAATTATTTTGTAAAAAATGTCTAGGTTCGGTTTCAATTTATTTATTTACGGATGTTGTTTTAGTCTTCTAACTTAATATTCTAATTGGGGTGTCTGAGGTATTGCGCTTAATCTGTTACACCTTGTATAAAAATGCGTTATATAAATCATTTTTATATTATATGCAAAAATATTTCTTGGGCAAAGACGGATGCGCAAATTTCATACAAAATTACCCCAGCCCCGGCGCAAAAGAAATCTGTCTCAGATTTTTTTACATTTTATGGGTGTTAAATATATATATATATATGTGTGATGTCCGTAATCATAGTCATACAAAGAAAAAACTGCTTTGGTTATCCTATTTTTTATTTGACCATATTGCTTAAAAGCAAGCAAAATATTAAATACAGGCTATTTAACTACTTATATATAGGCGGCAGTGATATTCATAATATAAAATATTGCATATTATACTGCATTAAAATATTTTTAGTGAAATTGAAATCATTTTTAAAACGAAATAGTTTACCATTCTCGATAAAAAACGAGTTCTATTGCATCTATACACGTGCCCTTGAAACAAGAACATTGACATAAACGAAATAGTGGATAATGAGCTTCATTTTTGGACCGGACTAAACCGCGAAAAATTCAATCGGCTCCTGAATCAAGCTCCAACTTTACAACAACAATCTAATACATCAGAAATAGACTTGGCTATATATGTAAGCAAGATTAGAACTGGAGAACCCAGTACTAGGTTATGTTCTATTTTCAACTTATCAAGAAGAACCATTGACAAGAAAACCCATTTGGTCAGAACATGCTTACAGGCTGATTTTGTGCCACTCACATAGGGCTAGACCATATAACCTGAGACGAGATAATTGAAAGAAACAGAATCCTTCCAAACTACATCTTCGGAAATGAAGAGTCTCCAAAAGCCCTGATATTAACGGATGGCATTTACTTATTCATTGAAAAAAAGCTCTAACTTTTTATACCAGAGACGCACCTACAGCCTCCATAAATACAGACACTTTATAAAACCATTTATTATAACTTGTGGCGATGGTCATATAGTTGATAAAGTCAGACCTTATGCCGCTACAACTACGGATGCTAAAACATCATGACAAAAATATTACAAAATCACGAAGAACCGATTGAAAACGGCGCATTTCATTATTTATTTGAAGAGGGCGACGTTCTAATATTGGACAGAGGTTTTCGTGATGCGATACCACTCATAGAAACCTATGGACATGTTGCACATATGCCCCCGACTATACGACGAGACGAAACTCAATTGACCACCGTCGACGCAAACAAGTCAAGACTAGTACTTCTATGTAATTCTATTAGCGACACGTCGTCATAGAAATACATAGAAATACGCGATTTGTGATAATAATGTTAATTAAAAATCTGCGCCTACAAAAATAATCAAAGCATTTTTTTGCTTGCTGTATGACTGTGATTACAGATAAATCACTTATTTATTTTTATAATACAGTTGAAATGGCCAAAAATCTCAGATAAGTTGCTTTTGCGCCGGGGCTGGGGCAATTTTGCGCATTCACCTTTATACAAAATACACATGACTCCAACTGCTCTAGGTGGTACAGAAGCGAGTGTCAGGTTTTTACTGGCTACAAACTCACGATGTCTCTTCAGTTTTCCTTGCGTTCCGGGCCGATGGTATTTAGTAAGAACATTTCTGCAATCCCAGAATACACTTAGAAGTAGACGTAGTCCTAGTCAAATTGTCAATGTTCATAGGATAATAAATTATAATTTCACAAGTTTAAGGACACGTGCAATAAAAACGTGAATTAAAATGATATTGTTCCCCTCGCTAGAGAAAATGATATTAACGAGGAACGAAGTCAACGATGTAAGCTCAATGTACAAATTTTATTGCGCAGTAAAATGTGAAATTAAATCGAATAATTTTCGATATACCGCCTACGCAGGCGACTAGGAGCCGTAAACTGACATATTGTACAAGCAAAGGTCGTTTGAAATTTCTATTTTTATAACACTGGAAGTCTTGAAAATGAAATTTTTGCTGATATGGACCTTAAAAGACGTTTTAAGTAACTATATTACTGAAGGTTATAAGGTAAAGGATAAAATGGTTTTATTCACGTTCGTGTTTTATTATATGGATTTTATAAAGTTCACGACCTTATTCTAATGGTATTGCTCGTATTAAACTCCACAAGAACATACCTACTCCCTACAGACCCAACTTGTTTACTATTTTATACTTTTATACAAGGCACGGTCTTGTTCCAATTTTCAGCTCATGTGTTCAGCCGACAAGACCAGAATTTAACTAATATACGTACAGACATTCACATTTATTGTAGCAGTAAAACCTTTCTATCCCCTTGAAGCATTTTCCTTTTGTATATGTATATTTTTAATGAGAAGATTACTCCGCAAGCTCAGTGCTTTAATAAACCAAAGGAAAAAAATCCATGTAGCTATAAAATGAGACTCAAATACATTTTCAGGTTTATGTAAAAGAGTTTATTTCATATCAAGTAAAGACGTAAAAAAATGTCACTTAGGATTCCTTTGTTCCAAATCCCCGCATAAGAGGGTATGACACTGGTCAGATGAGTCTCTTAGAATGATCTACACAATAAAAGGAGTAGGTACCTACTATTAAAATTAAGAACTTTTGTAATACTTTCCCCTTCTCTTAAACTGGCACATATCTTTTTTTGGCAGTTGAGTTTGTTTTGAGAATACTTTTAGTGTGCGTACACCTAAGGAGCATAGGGTAGTTTCCTAAAATATTTATTTAGTCCGTCACGTAGCTTAACAAAAAACATTGGACACGTATTTTTTATTTTTCACGTAATTGAAAAAATGAAATTTCACGTGACGTCACACCTCGGTATAATTCTTAGCAATGTGTGACGTCAGCAGCCACTACTCCTGTACTTTGCTGCTTTCCATCTTTGTGACTTTTTCTTGACTTGAAAAAGCAAAAAATACGTGAACAATATTTTTTGATAATCTACCCAATGGACCGAATAAAATAATTATTTTGTAATACAGGAAAGTACCCTATTCCCTGCCGGAGTCAGTGTTTCGTGATAGTTATAACTTGGGTAGTCTTCAGGTCTCGAACGAATGGGTTACTTCTAGGTAATCGTGCTTTAACTTCGACCACGTCATCATTATTTCTTGTAATACGTACAAGACGACTTAAATGTGCAGCACATCCAGCCAACATGTACCAGTATATATGTAACATCCAAACCCATGTTATTAATAATCAAGACGCCAATTCAATTATATTTCCGCATAAATTAATTTGATCTATAACTGTCAGTCGTGTCCATTACTTATTCACGGGTAGTCAGGTCCAGTGTGTAGCTCGGAGCGGTATTTAGGAACCGGTGGGAACATCCCGTAAGGTTATGTAATAATAGGATATATGTACTTAATACATATGTATTTGTCTGTGAATATAATTATATATATTAATTGGAAGCCATGATGTATGGAAGTGCCATGTTACCCGCCAATTTTTTCACGTAAAATTGTCACTTCTTTCAATAAATAAAAAATAAAATTACTTGTACCTATACTTGGCGTGGTGAAGAGCATCATGCAGTATGATGTTCAGTACTGAGTGGTTTAAGTCAGACCATCTAGTTAGGCTGTGACTTTTTTATATAATAGGCTCACTTTTGACCACCATCTTACCTGATAGTAACTAGTGATGTGGTCGAAGATAAAGCATACTTACCTAGAAGTAACCTATTCACTTTTGATTTAAAGACCTCAGGAAACAGAGTCCGGCAGGGAATTATACCCAGGTACAATGAAAGTATTCCCAAAAAGTTTAGCGTATGGGTGGGATATCCACCTCTCGGCCGCTTGACATCGAACTTGCCAAGTAACCATGAACTGTTTCAGGTTCATGCTCTTCGTTTCGGGTGATGTGACCAAAGAATTTCAGTATCCTTCGCTGGCAGTTAGTAGAAAGCCTGGATAATTTTCGGATAAGAAGTCAGATATAGTTTAATAAATTCCTCTGAAAATCATCATAAAAAGTTTGCTTGTCAGAAATCTGATCATTTTCTCAGCAAGTCGTACTAGCTTAGATGACAAGCTTTGCCTGGTTGCTCTAAAACCACATTTCTTTACCATGCCAGACTAACGAAGCAACCATGTTTTACCCGTTATTTTTTAAATCTGCACTATCCTGGCTGTTGGTATGGTTTACTGACGCTCCTTCTGGGAGTTTCAGTACTGTTGATAGGCTAATACTACACGGGCGGTTCTCCCGCCGCGGGAATCCGCTCGACAAAGCTGCCGCAGACCATCAAACTACACAGAACGCGGTTTATCGTTGTCTTCTGTTCATTTCAACATAGATCCACTAATGATAACTGTGCTTGCAGCTCTGTTATTAATAGAATTATTAAAAAATAGAGTAAAGTGCAAGGTTTGGGTGGAACTAGTGTTAAGTAATCGCCACCACTTCCTGTCCTATCTCCATTCATAATTTCGCTTTTAATTCCCGATTGACGTAATCCTTCGACGTCACATCATACAAAGCAGGTCGATCTTGTATTTCAACAATAAAACGCTCCGTATCGCACAATGTCCCATGCAGAATGACGCAATAGCGGGAAACCGCCCGTGTAGTTTGAAGCGGCGGTTATCAGCGCGCGGTGGTTTCACGCTGCATGCGGCGCGGTGGTCGTAATTTTCCCGCCTGTGAACCACGGTGGGAAACCGCGCAGTATACAGCATACAACTTCTATATTAAATTGTGTCTAGTGCGGTTCAGAAGCGGATTCCCGCGGCGGGCGAACCGCCCGTATAGAATGGCCCATAAGAATATTGTAGTTAGGTACTATAAAATTAGGTATTATGATTTCTTCCTGAAATCATAATGAATTTAATTCTGTTTTCACATTCTTACTATTTACTTAATCTTTTTGTACGGTAGTAGTACAATGGTTTCAGTATTTTTTGCGGTTTTTTAAGACTGCGGTGTATGGTTTTCTTTTTTTATATCAGATTCGTTGGTACTCAACTTAAAAATATAATTTTTCAAAAAATCCTTAATGTTCCGCGAAGGATAATCCCAATCAATGCAAATCTACTGTCGAGTTGCTTGTTAAATCTATTCAAATCTCCTGCAGAAAAAATACCAAGATAAGGTAACTTTGATGAAATGTATTTTCCATTATAAATTGAAAACTTTGAAGAGTTATCGGAGCCTGTTCTGAATATTGCAAATATTTTTGTTATCAAAGAAAATAATGAGATTCGTTCATAAAGATTTGAAATGACTTTGCATAATTTTTTCTCTTTACAATATCAACTAATATTGGAAGCTTTATTAATTTAGTCTTGGGTTTCTTCTTGTGCTCATGATTATGTGTTGCTATAATATGTTATAACAAAGTATCACTCCTGTAAACACCTGTAAGTAAACAGAAGTGTGTGCGTTTTAACTTTAATGAATAATAGTACAAAGAGTTGTAAAACTTATGAACAAGTTTTACAAATTTTTTACCTATGACATGGTGTATGTATTGAGCGAATACTTTTATCTTATAGTTTGGCCGACATTCTTGCAGTTTTACAACGACATGCTTTTATTGCGTATATACGGGCATTGGTTGAAATTCTCGGGATTGGTTCTATACATACATATTATGTAGGTACATAAAAACGCATATATCTTTCGGAATATAAATGAAAGTCACAGTTTTGACTAAACCACACCTATTTATTGTAAATCGATTCAAAATATCCTGTGCGTATGAAAGTGTTATTCCTCTTATACCATTCCCAAACATTATTTGCATGACTGGACGCGTCTATTGTGAACGTTGCGTTCGTCGGAATTATTGAGAATATTAATAAGGCATTGTTTCACTAATATTCAATTTATGTTGCAATATTGTATGTATTTATGCATTCATGTGATTGATGCGCTGATGACGAGCTGTTTTTAGGTTCAATTGACCCGGTTATGTTTTTTCAAAACTACAATATTACTGACCCAGGTCACCAGAATTTTTAGAGAGTAAATGTTGACAGCAATCTTGTTCAATATTAACAAAATTTTCAATAATTTGAAAGAACTAATTTTTTATTTATTTTTGACGGGACAACGTCTCATAATTCGATGAAGCTGGCTGCACGCACGAAAATACATGACTCATGCGGCGTTACCTCGCTCTGAGGCGTTTCATCGCTCTGAGGCGTTCCAAAGCAAATCAAATTGGATCTACAAGTTGACATTTATGTATTACTCAACGAGTCAAGTACTAGGCTATCATAAAACGGTAAGAGATGACGTCACTGTGTAGGGATTCTTTGACATTTATGTATGACTCAACGAGTCAAGTACTAAGCTATCATAAAACGCTAAGAGATGACGTCACTGTGTAGGGATTCTTCCATTGTCATAAGAAGTGCAGTAATAGTGATGTAAAATTAAAATTTTCTTTTGAAAAATGCAACCATTCCATCAGTATTTTCTTATGACGTTGTCACGTTCAACTATCGTCAGTAAACCGACTTTACAGACAACCAATTTTTTTTTATTGATAATATGCTTTCTTTTGATTTTCAGTCCTTTTTAAAGTGGAAGTAAGATAGGCAGTCGCTTTATGTAAAACTAGTACTCAGCTGCTTCCGGTTAGACTGAACGACCCTGACATGGTTGGGAAATGAGTAAGCAGACTATGAGGCTCGCTGTAGTCCACCATCTCACCGGTAAGGTATGATGTGGTCGAAGTTTAACCACAAATAACTATCAGGAAACACAGGCTCTGGTACGGAATTCTCCTTAGCTGTACGCGCACTGAAAGTATTCTCAAAACATAATGTTACACCAGTCGCTTAGTGAAGTACGTCGAGAAACTTCGACAGAAATCTAGAATATTCGAGACACTAACGCCATCTAGCGGCGAGTAGCAATACTGAGTATCTTAAGTAGCTTCTGGAACATTCTTGGCAGTACAAACACTAAGTCGATTTTACAAGAATGTTCTAGAACTCATAGACCGGGGTATGAATAGATCACAGAGGAACGCAGACAGTCAGTCTTATGGTGAGGCTTACGAGGCGAATACGCGATATAATCGAAGCTTTACAAGTGAATTTCACTGCAATTTAAGTGTTAAGTGACAAGTGTTGTGGTGCGAATATTTGTGTTAAATTTTTATTTTGTGTTTAATTAATTAAAGTGTTAATTTTGGTTTAATTGGCTTTAATTAATTCTATCCCGAACCCCAGCACGTAACAATAATAATTGCCAAAAAAGATATGTACCAGTTTAAGAGACGGGAACAGTATTACAAAAGTTTTTCATTTTAATAGTACCTACTCCTTTTATTGTGTACATCATTCTACGAGAATCATCTCCCCAATGTCCCTCTTATGTGGGGATTTGGAATAAATGAATTCTAAGTGACATTTGTTTTTACGTCTTTACTCGATATGAGATAAACTCATTTACATAAACCTGAAAATGTATTTGAGTCTCATTTTATAGCTGCATGGTACTTTTTCCTTTGTTTGATTAAAGAACTGAGTTTGCGGAGTAATCTTCTCATTAAAAATATACATATACAAAAGAAAAATGTTTCAAGGGTTTACTGCTATAATAAATGTGAATGTCTGTATGTATATTAGTTAAATGCTGGTCTTGTCGGCTGAACACATGAGCTGAAAATTGGAACAAGACCGCGCCTGGTATAAAAGTATATATAAAATAGTACTTAAACATTTTGTTCCTGTAGGCAGTAGGTATGTTAGAGTTCAAAAACATTAGAATAAGGTCGTGAACTTTATAAAATCATATAATGAAACACAAACATAAATAAAAACATTTTATTAATTTGAGAAGTTGGTAGCTTTCAGTAATGTAGGTACTTAAAGCGTATTTTAAGGCCCATATCAGCAAAAATTAAATTTTCAAGACTTCTCGAGTTATAAAAATAGAAATTTCAAAAGCCCTTTGCTTGCACAATATGTCAGTTTACGGCTCCAAGCCGTCTGTATAGGCGTTATTTCGAAAATTATTCGATTTAATTTCACATTTTACTGCGCAATAAAATTTGTACTTTGAGCTTACATCGTCGACTTCGTTCCTCGTTAATATAATTTTCTCTAGCGAGGTGAACAATATCTTTTTAATTTACTCTTTTATTGTATATGTCCTTAAACTTGAAATTGTAATTATCCTATGAATATTGATAATTTGAAGGTCACATACATGGAATACCTAAACTTACCTACTTTATTGTTCACTGAAACAGTCAGACAGTAATACAGTGTACATTCAATCATCATCTTTTTAGACTTTTCTTAACTTTGTCGGGATCGGCAGGCAGTCTAACCGGTAGCAGCTGAGTAACATTATTTGACATGAAACGGCTTATCTCACCTCCATAACCAAGTCCACCAAGCCCGTTCCATTATCGGACTACAAGACAAGCAGCGATGCGCAATCGTTACATGGTGGATATCCTACCCATACGCACAAAACGTTTTGGGAATACCTTCATCGTGCGTACAGCTAAGGAGTGGAATTCGCTGCCGAAATCTGTTTCCTGATAGCTATAACCTGGGAGTTTTTAAATCAAGAGTGAATAGGTTACTTCTAGGCAAGCGTGCTTCATCTTCGACCACATCCTCGCTTAATATCAGGTGAAATGGTGGTCAAACGTAAGCCTATCAATTATTAAAAAGAAGTAGATGGGTAACGCGACACCCCTTGGCAACAAACAGACGGGACTTTCTGAAGCAGCTTTCTTTTGCTTAACGCACTTTCTGAAGCAGGAGAAATCTTGATAATTAAATATAGTCACTAGTGTTGCCAGACATCCCGTATTTCGCGGGCGACCCGTATTTCAGGCAGAAATTCAAACGTCCCGCCGGGACCGACTCTGTCCCGTATTTCAATAAGATTGCGCATTTATGATCCGCTCATGAAGCTCTATACTGCTTACATCCAATAGGCTCGGCTGCGCGCGAGCGACTGAGTCTGTGTATACCGATGTGCTCGGCTTTTTAAATATGTAATATAATAAAAATATGTTAAAACATGCGCATTCCTCTGGATAATATTAAAAAAACAGCTTAGTAAATAATTGGGTTTTTAGGGTTCCGTAGCCGAATGGCAAAAAACGGAACCCTTATAGTTTCGATATGTCTGTCTGTCTGTCCGTCCGTCCGTATATCACAGCCATTTTATTCCGAAACTATTAAGACTATACATGTGAAACTTAGTAAGTAGATGTATTTTGTGAAGCGCTTTCCAATTATAAGAAAAAAATTAAAAAATATTTAAAATAAAGTGGGGTCCCGATACATGGAACTAGAACTAAAAATATTTTTTTTATGAAACCTATGCGTGTGTAGTATCTATAGACAGGTCTTTAAAAATGATATAAGGGTTTCTAAAACCACTTTTTCATAAAGTTAATCGTTTAAAAGATATAAGCTTCCAAAGTGGTAAAATGTGTCCTCCCCCCTCTAACTTCTATAGTAATGGAGGGAAAAATCTAAAAAAAATATATGTCTATAGATCTTAATGTAAACTTTCAATCAAAATTGGTTTGAACGAAATCGGGTTAGCAGTTTTTGAGATACAGCATATTTTCTACAACCGCAAATATAACTTTGTAATTCATACAAACACTATGAAAAACAAAGTTATTTAGCGTAGTTGTAAAAATGAAAATAAGCTAGTTTTAAGAAATTTTTAAGGTTTTTTTTTTATTCGTCAAATAATTATACATATTATATTATATTATATTATTATAGTTACTACGGAACCCCTCATGGGCGAGTCTAACTCGCACCTGGCCAATATTTTTTATTTATCACGGAAATTTAAATCCCGTATTTTTTGCCTGTTTAATCATTTGTCTCTTACAGGCTCAAAAATATTCTGGCAAACCCTAATAGCCACCCATCTACAAACCAAACTCGGCTAGTTTTGCTCAATCTTGGAAATCAACCCGTTTGATTGTGAGCCACGAGCTTCTACAACGTAACCAGAATAAAATCATACACGCCAAAAACTAATGATATTTTAACAGATTTTTAGCAATTAGATAAACTAGATAACAGCATTTAACCAGCTAGAAATACACAACAAAACAAATGAAACTCACTTTACAGAATCACAAACGTATTTCGGCACAGTAGCGTTAATTTGGAATGTTACGGATTCACTGAGCAATGTTTTCTTTATCATAATTTAGATAAATATACAGCGTGATTGTACTCGCAACTACCTCGAAACTACAGCTATACAGTCGTGGAGAGACAACATCGAGAGAACAAAGACTGTAAAATAATTATGAAAGAATAAATAAAAAACATGTGGCTTAAGTACCGACGCATTACACACTACTTTATCCTGCTTCCACGGCTTGTGTTTAATTTAAAACTTTGTATGTGGGACTAATCTTACTCGTCGTATCAACGGACCCCTGTCTCCGCCTGTCCCATATCCAGAGTCACTGCATGGATAATGACCACGTTTTAGAATTACAATTTCACACAACGAACCAGCAACAATGAGCCCTAACCCCCCGGATTTCATTTCGGTTTCGATTGTTACCAGCAAAGTTTGGATTTAGTAGATAGGTCATGATGAACTGGTGATTCTACCATTATAAAGGGCCACGGCCGGGTCAGCTTTACTTATTGTCTTCACAGGCGAATTAACGGCAATGTTTAAACCCAATGGGTGTCGTAATGGATTGAAGGACAATAGCTTTACGATGTTCTAATTTTGTTATAAATTTATTAATACTAATTCTACGTCAAGGATTTATAAAGTCTTGATCTAAACTGAGACGAGTAGCCAATTGAATTTGCGAACCAATGAAAGTAATTAGCATCGTCATCTGCTTAGCTTCTTCTCATCTATGTTGGGGACGGCTCCAGGCTAACTGGATACAGCTGAGTGGGTAGTAGTGGTTTCCTTAAGCACCTGCTTATCTGACTTCCAAAAGAAACTGCATTTAAGGCACAAAAAAGATGCATACGGTCTATTTTTAAAATTAAAAATACTGATAGCTGCGTGCCATATTTTAAACAATATAAATTATTAACCCTACCATGTTTGTACATTTTAGAAATGGTAGTGTTCGTAAAATTAAACCCGGATCGCTTCGCACGAATGGCTGACGTATTTCCACGGAATAGGCGTGACAATAGTAGTCTATGTATCCCTAGAGCTAGAACAACTCTGATGCGCAAGGGTGTCTGCTGCATGGCACCGGTAATACACTTCTGGACACATCTATTGGCCCACCTTGTATTTTCAGTTTCGTTTGGTCCTAGCTAAAATTTTATATTAGGTCGAGCAAAAAGTTTTTATGCAGTTTTGAACCTGGCACATTCACAATTTCATTCAATAGTCTTTTTTTGAATTTCGAACACAGAATTTAAAGAAACAAAAGACAATTTGGAGCCTGTTTGTTGATATCAAACAATCGAATACTAAGAAAACTTGGTTTTATTGGTTTACTTGGATTTAATTCTTGAAAAAGTGATTGATATCTTTGCTTTTGCAACAAACATTACTTATCCTTAACATTAAGGTGAGGTTCTATCAATAATCTATGGATACTTCACCTGAAGTCGCCGCCCAAGCTGTGGCACTTATTCAGGCCGGACACAGCCAAAGAAACGTGAGTGCTCAACTTAATTTAAGTCGATCTGCGGTCCGAAATGTTTATCGGAGGTACCTAGAGACTGGCGGCTTTGTTCGTCGCCAAGGAAGGCCACGATCTCGGGTCACAACTGAAAGGCAGGATCGATTCATCGTGACGACCAGCTTGAGAAATCGTCACCTTACCTCCATTGAGATACAAAACCAACTTCGCGACTTCCACAGAGTATCTGTGAGCGCTCGAACTGTTCGGAGAAGGTTAAAAGAACGCGATATGGTACCACACAAGCCAGCTAATGGGCCCAAACTAAAGCGAGCCCACCGAACAGCGCGCCTTCATTTCGCACGCAGTCATTTAAATTGGACACAGCAAGATTGGAGCCGTGTACTCTTTTCTGATGAGTCTAAAATTGTGTTACATGGCAATGATGGAAGGAAGAAGGTCTACCGGCGTAAGGGAGAGCGTTTCGCACAATGCTGCTTTGAAGAGAGGGTTGCTTATGGCGGTGGCTCATGGACTGTCTGGGGCGGTATATCCGCGAGTGGCAAAACTCAACTTGAGGTTGTTACAGGACCACGGCTGCCAACATTAAATGCTGAAAGATACATTCGTGAGTGCTTAGAACCTCACGTGATACCATACGCGGACTATATGGGCCCAAATTTCCTTTTTATGCATGATAATGCAAGAGCCCATGCGGCCGGCATCGTCAGGGAATATCTTCGGGATGTGAACATCACAGTTATGGACTGGCCAGCCAGAAGCCCAGACATGACCCCATTGAGCACATGTGGGACGAGCTAAAAAGGCGTGTTAGGGCTCGTCAGCCAGTTGCCCAGACGATGCAGGAGTTGAAAACTGCCATAGAAGAGGAATGGGAGATGATCCCTCAAAATTTCATAGAGCGGTTGATAAACTCTATGCCTAATCGTATGAGAGCTGTGGTAGATGCCCATGGAGGCAACACGCGTTATTAAATTAAACCTTTATTTGATAAAACATGTTTTTTATTCAAAAATTAATTGCCTTTAACAAGGCGCATATCCGACTTGTTAGACGTAGGTCCATGTCGTATGGTATTCTGAATTCAAATTTAAAACTATACGATCGAAAAAGATGGTAAAATGTATCAGGTTTAAAACTGCATCAACAGTTTTTGTTCAATCTAGCAATCATATTTCGGTAGGGGCCATCGAAACCTAAACTCTAAGGTGGGCCAATAGATGTGTCCAGAAGTGTATATAATAAAATACCAAGTTGTTGGAAGGACTATAATTTGACATTATTCAAAAAAAGACTTAGGAACTTTTTAGTAGACATAGTTTATTATAGGGTTGAAGATTTTTTATTGGAGAAAGAAATTGTTTGACTATTTTGTATATATTGTATTTAAATAGCTATTAGAAATTGTGACATTAATTATATTATTGAGTGATGAATTATTATTATTTTATGTTTTGAATGAATCCAATAGTTGAACATTGATTACTGAATTTTTGCATGCATATTTTGCCAATTACAATTGGCAAAATATGGCTGTTTCTTTATTTATATTATGTACCACCATGACTTGTACCTGTATTTGCAAAATAAAATATCTTTATCTTTTCCTTTTCCATAACCTATAATACCTATAACGTGATAATCTGATACTGCTCTAGATCAGGGTCAGATGTTCTGGCTTTGGACTACCCTATATCTATATTATATATAATTATATAAAAGCGAAATACCACTCACTGATTAATCACGAAATCTCAGAAAGTACAATTAGGGCTCTCAAATTTTGCATGGGGCTTCCTTTTAGTACGTAGATGCTCGCTAAGACGGAATTTTGCGAAATTGACACGGGATCGGGATTTACAAGGGAAAAACTTCCCACGCGAACTAAGTCGCGAGCAACTGCTAGTAAGATATACAAACAGTTGAATCTCGATATGTTAAGATCGTCGCCCATCCTCAGGCCAACCCCGGCTGGCGTTACTTTACCTTGAAGAACAACCCATATGCCTGTTAATATTTAGCCACAAGCTCCTTCAAAAATAATTTTGCATAAAATTATTAATTTTTAGCTATTTTCGTGGCACGTTAAAACGCATATTGTCGCCTTTTTTTTTTTTTAACGTGGTAAAATTATCAAATAAGTCCTCCCACCCCGGGCAGGGTGGGAGGGACTGTCAGACTTTTACTGACTAAAATCCACGGTGTTCCTTCAATAACCCTTTACGTACCGGGGTTACGGTAATGGGATAAGTCACACGACCCCGGCAGAGAGTGAAAACCTCGGGAGTAAATTTATGTCCAAATTTTTTTTATTGCGTTTCCAGAAAGCAATCCTAGCAAGGCACATCCTGATCTCACTAATATGTTCATTCGATACTCGAAACGAAAGCTATGCAAGCTAGCTATGAAAGTAAGTGAGAACCTCGTAAACACTCGCATCGCGTCATCAGTTTAGCGTAATCAGGCCATGAATTATGCATTTCTGAACTGTTCGATATTATGTATAATATTTTTCATATTATACATAATATCGAACAGTTCTGTATATAAAAACGGGATAAATTTACAAATAAATTAATTAAAAAAAAAAAACATAAAAGAAACCGTACAAAAATTTTATAGCATGCAGATTTTTCTTCCTCCTGGAAAGTTACTCCTTTTTCACTTACGAGGTTTTCACTCTAAGACGTCAATATGTAGGTAGGTACTCATTAAATAAAAGTTGCACAGTTTTGTTTAAGATTTGAATCGGCAAATACGACGTACCTCTAATTAATGTATATGAAAATCATACTATCGCGAGTTTGTTTGATTTATTACGTTAGGTAGGTATTGAAATTAATTAATTATGTTAGGTATTGAAACCAATCATTACATAATTTAACGAACGAGGAGTGTTCATAACTCATGTTGGAAGTATCCGAAAGATAATAAAGATAAACAGACCTTTTTGTGTTATAAGGAAAATCAATTTTGTTCGGTTAAATCGCAACTGCGCTCCTAATAGAAAAAGGCAGATACATCAAGATGAAATAAAATTTATTACGTTCTATAAGCCCTCGGGAAACTATTAGTTTGATTCCCTCGAAAAGAAAATGGCCGCGTTATCAGAGGCACCGCACCAGGATACCCTTAGACGAGTCAGCAGAAATTCTGCGAAGAGATAACTTTGCTCACCTAAAAATCGGTATTACTGTGGCTATCTGAATGAAGAATAGTTTAGATCGGAACGAGAATACATAAAGCTCCTTCTGTTGTATTATCCTCGTTGACATAAGTATGCAATGGTGAAAATCATGTTATAATGTATTAACAAATGTTTCTAGTATATAGATGAATAAAAGAGAGTCGTGTTAGTTACACTATTTATAACTCAAGAACGGCTGAACCGATTTGGTTGAAAATTGGTAGGGAGGTGGTTCAGAACCAGGAGACGGACATAGAATACTTTTTATCCCGGAATTTCAACGGAATCGGGATTTACGCAGGAAAAACTACTGAACGGATCGGAATGAAATTTAGTTAGTAGATAGTAGACATCCTATAATAACACATAGGGTACTTTTTATCCTGGAATTCCCACGGGATCGAATTTACTCGGGACAAACCTCCCACGTGAACGAAGTTGCGGGCAGAAGCTAGTATCTTTATAAATAAAAGCTAATCGCTATTAGTGTTGCTCAGCGCAAAACTCGAGAACACCTCGACCAATTCGGTTAATTTATTTTCTATATTTTCGTACAGTCACATGTTGGTTTTGAAGAGAAATTGCGAGGAAACTTAACAATAGAATCAAAGTCTACGTGTGCGAATCCGCGGGCGGAACTTTGTAGGTTTTTTTTATTGATGATAGTCTCGCGTTTGGCTGCTATCTCAACTGATGGTTAAGTAATGATGTAGGGTACAAGAAAGGTGCCTCCCTGAGTGACGTACCATAATACCTTCGGATACGCTCGGCGCACCCAGGGCAATCGCCACGATGACAATCATAAATTAACGTATTTTTGTGATAAACTCGCTAGAAGAAGAAGATCATTCTATAATATTTCTTATAAATTTTGGAGAATAAAGCGGTAATCACACATGAAATTCAGGCTTATTAAAAAAGAAACAACCGTAATCTTACTCTTACTTAGCATGGATACCAATGGGCATATTTCTAGATTCGATTCATCCTTGGAGAAATTGAATAAAAAATCTGTCAAGCAGTATTATTTATCCTAAAGATAATTATGGTAAATATTAAATGTTATATATAACTGCCTCGGTGGTTTGCTGTCCAAGAGATCTTGTTTCGATCACCGGGTCGTGCTAAAAGTGCTATTTTGTTTTTCTCAGTAACCCATAATTTGAAAGTTGGTGGTGTGAAGTAGGTTTAGCCATTGGGCTAAACCTACTTTCTTAGGCACGGGACCAATGTCCAACGCCTGATCTCTCTCTGTTCGTGTCGGATTGCCGTCTCATCAAACAATGAGAGTAAAGGAACCTGTATTTGCGCACATACACACATACACTATAATAGATCCTGCGCTGATGGCTAATCAATTATGAGATTGCCCGCCGTTGCTGAAATCGGTTAGGAGGACTATTATTTTAATGGTAAATATAGTTACATTTTGTGTATGTTAAGTATATACTTGAAGTAGGTACACTGACTTTCCCCTCCCCTCTTTGTTTTATTTTCTTAAAGTCCATCCAAAAGTTGTCTATAAGATATCGCTATCAGCGATAAGACCGCCATTGTAACCATATTGAGCAGTATTGTGAATCAGTTGTGTTTAAATTATTTGTATACAATAAAGACTATTCTATCTATCTGTACTTTATTTAATCAAACGGGTAGATGGTACAAAACTTTTTTAAGTAAGTAATCGCTTGCATGATTTTTCTAACAAAGTTTCTGGTTTATAATTTAAGAAATCACTCGCTTCATTCGTTTTACTTCATTGAACCGAACAGCAAAAATAAATTTTACTTTGATCAAACATAAAGTTATCTCAAAAGTTCCTGTTAATTTATAAAGTCAGGTTATGTCTGATTTTTCTGCTCAATTTTTTAATTCTGGAGTTCTTGAATTTTAATGCTCCTAAGAATCAGCAAGTGCTTACTTGAATAATGCTGAGAAAACAAATACCTATTTTGACACAGTCACGTGTCAGCTAGAATTCTAGCAAATTGTAAAGTAACTTTCAAAGATCAAATAACCCTATTTTTTAAAGTAGGTACATAATATAATAATGCTTGTATTCAAGAAGCGAACGCCAATTTACATTTTTATTTAATGTTTATATCAGGCATTCGCCTCTTAATGTATATAACACCACGTTATATAAATGATGTATATAATGTAAATTACATTCTAATATTGGAAAATTCTTGATATTGATTATTTCGATGTCTCCCACGTAAGTTGCTGTAAACCACAAATAGCAATTTTACAGGAGAGTGTTTTAAAGATACTATAAGCAATAAAAACTGCATTTTTTAATTAATCTTTATACAATTCAATATGTGAATATAGTTAGTAATACTGAATTGTATAAAGATTACTTGAAAAATGCAGTTTTTATTGCTATTAGTATCTTTGAAACGCTCTTCTGTAATATTGCAATTTATGGGGTACAACAACGTACGTGGGAGGCATCGATTTATTTATTTATAGCCTGAAAGCTTCCTAACAACTTACTTTCTTTTTACTTCAAGCCACACAAACAATCATGCTGTCTCGATATTGTCAGAACTTCCGAAGTGAGATGCGATTAACCAGCACTTGCCCGCGGCTTTGCACACGTAAAATGTTAATTTTCTGTGGAAAAAGCAGATTATGTCACCCTCCAGCCCTTCAACTATCTCCACACCAAACAAAAACACAGATCCGTTGCTCATTTTTGACGTGAAAGAAGATCAAACAAACACACTTTCTATGTATATTAGTATGTCTGTTTCTAAGTAGTAAGTAGTTTTTTGTTTTATTACTATAATTTTTTTTTAATTTCAATTTGTACGTTATTTCACCTCCCATACTATCTCTTCACTACTCATGGTTGACTGGTAGAGAATGCCTATTAAGTCCGCTTTTGTAACTATGTGCATAAAGTGTAAATAAATAAATATTAATTACTTAACTTACTTAACTGATTACGTTGTATTACCACTTAAACTATTATTTCCGAAAATCTCATTCATTTCACGTTCATTGGTTTCTCTCAATAAAAATAATCGAATCCGATACTTAACTAACGAAACGAATTAACCAAGAATTAAAAGGCAATTTGTAAATGCGTTCAGTTCCGCTCCGCATGCTGTAAATAAAAATTGACAATTCTGTTGGCGATTGTACGAACCAAAAAGGAATTTTCAACAAAAAACGTAGTCGTGTTTGAATGGATCTGAAACTCTTTCATCCGACTCTACCCAAGTGATGTTTTAATTATACGCGGTGCCGGTAACACATTTCGATGTGAATATGTGTTTTATTCCTCCTTGTTTCGCATTAATTACTGGGTTCACGTGCCGTCTACGGCCCTCCTCTTTCGTGTACGAAAACGAAAAGTTCCTTTCGCATTTGGCTTGGATTTAACAAGACCCCCTGGTTATTGGAATTCGACGGAATGCGAATTGCTCAACTACAATCGAGCTTCGGCATTTACCGGAGATAGTTTCTTGCCTTATAAAATTCTGATATGCTCAGCTTAGTCTACGTTTTTTTGTCACGATTTGTTTCAAGACTGAAGCCTAGATTGGGGTTTTGATTTATAAAGGTAAAACTGAACTGAGATAAGAGGCTTAGCGAGATAAACCTTTGATCTTACAGTGTGATACCTTGGTACAAACTGTATCTACTGATTAGCAGTTTGAGGAAAAATCAAAAGCCTATTTTGGACAACCAAAAAAGTCTACACCAAAATACTACAATACAGTAGTGTAGTTTTAAGTACAGGCTGCCACGGCTTACATTAAATACAGAAGTAAGAAGATAGATTGTTTATTTATTTATTTAGGTTAACCAACAATTGTTTACACAGTACATTTCTAACTTTATTACTAGGCTAACATTAACAAGTGCAACAATTAATTAAAGGTTAACACCACATGCACAAAGAATAAAAACGGCTTTACATAACATACATAAAAAGTTAATATACATACAAAAAAAAAATAATATAATATAAAGAAAATTAACAATAAATTCAATAAACATAAAAAAAAAACATTGGTATCAAAATGTCTCTTTAAATTATAATTGGCTTATGATTGATCAGTTAATTAATGAATACAATTAAAATGATTATGAATTATAAATAAGAAAATTAAATTAAAAGACTAAAAACAGATTACAATTTAAAATAATAGAAAACACGTATGAAATTAAATTAAATCTACATTGGATTATTAATTACAAAAGCTCGTATAAATGTATTAATATTGTCGTGGTGTACATCTACTATGTTACTGCGGCCATTAATGATTTTGCACAATCTAGGTATTGGAGAATTCGCACCAAGCACAGACTTTCGAAGTGGTGGACACAGGGGTGTTATTTTATTCCTTGGATATCTAGAGGGCGCATGGAACCTAATGAGCTTCACTAAACTGGGGCAGTCGATCTTATTGTGCAACAGTTTGTAAACAAATAAAGCATCGGTTATATCTCTGCGCATAGATAACGATTGCATTTTAAAATAAGATAGGCGGACTTTGTAAGAGGGCAGACGCTTAGATTTCCCCTCACTAAAGGCTAAATGCCATACTAAACGTTTCTGTACCCTTTCCAGACGCAGCATGTGAGTGGCATAGTGAGGTCTCCACACAACACTGCAATACCCCATAACACAGCGCACGAGGCTGTAATATAACATTATTTTGGTGCTACTTTTACGAAAGCCTTTAGTGTTACGAAGTAGGAACCCTAACATTTTTGATGACTTTTTAATACCGTAAGATGTCACAAAGGAATTTTGACAGATAACGGCTTTCTAAGTGGTTCAAATCGTAATTTTAATAAGTGTTGTATTTTTGGTGTATTTCGTGCCTGGATAACTTTCGTCTGATACACAAAATCTAGACAGGTATGTAAGAAATTGAATAAACTAAGTAATAGTGTGTTTTATGCGCTTTTCAGTGTTTCTGTTTGCTAGTTTCTACCTTTTTCGAGCTGGCATATATTTAGATTTTTCTAAATGGGGCTATTTGGTTTCTGTATTGGGGTTAATTGAAACGAAATTTCAAATAGCCCCTTTAAAGCATGTTATACATTGCCAAGGAATTTAATCATAGTTCCAAATAGTCCCAATTGCGCATTTTGAGCATGTTAAGGGCAAGATATTTCTCCGCATACCCACAAAATAATTTACCTAAACTGCACTGTATAAAATTAAAGAACATTTCCTACATGGTTTATTGTCGCACCTGAATGATCAATAGTTATTCTTTAGATTACTCTTCTTTTCGTTATAAGTACTTATATTTATTTACGAATTTATTTAATGGAAAAATGCGCCGTAATTACAAAGGATTTTTTTATTTATTTATAAAGTTTATTTATTTGCTACAGATATCAACTTTAAAACAAACAAAAACAACGAAAAGTCGTTGGTTCGACTCTGCGTGCTTCGAGGACTGGTTTAATACTGTCATAGTACCATATGTCATAGTACTTCTCCCGCTTAACTTCAACAATACTGTCATCCCTCTCTCGCCGCACGTAAAAGACTTAGGCCTATATATTGACGACAGGTTAAGTTGGAATAAGCAGATTGCACAGGTTAGCCAGAGGGTAACATTCACACTGCGATCTCTCTATAGATTCAAGCATTTCCTTCCTTGTAGCACTAAAACCACATTGGTCCAATCACTTGTGCTTCCTATCATTGATTATGCTGATGTTTGCTATTCTGATCTTTCCCAAGAACTTCTTAACAAACTGGATCGACTTCTCAACAACTGTATTCGTTTCATTTTTGGTCTTCGAAAATATGATCACATTTCTTCCTTCCGTTCTCAGCTTAAATGGTTGCCTATCCGTCAAAGGAGATCCCTCAGATCCCTCTGTATGCTCTTCACTATTATGAACGATCCTTGTGCTCCTGATTACTTAAAACAAAATTTTAAATTGTTGGGCAGTTCTCATGATCTTAACCTTCGCGCATCCAAAAACTTACTTCTTCACATTCCTTCTCACCGCACCGGGTTTCTATCTAATTCTTACGCTATTTCTACTATTAAACTCTGGAATTTGCTACCCCTTGACATCAAGAAGGCTGAGTCAAAATTTTCTTTTAAGCGTAAAATTAAAAACCACTACTTACGGGGTTGTTATTCTTAGTTTGGTCTTTGTCATAATATTATTTTGAGCTCTCTTATTCAGAAAGAATATTATAAAGCACCGTATCTATTAGTTTGTCATTTTAGCATATATGTGTATTTTATTAGTATTATTATATATTAGTATTATATTTATTAGTATTAAAATATTATTTCATTCCATTTTCTCGTACACCTACCACAGTGTGTTTTTTTAACCCAAAGGTTGACTGGTAGAGAATGCCTTGCTGCATTAAGTCCGCCCATGTAACACAATTGTACATAAAGTTTAAATAAATAAATAAATAAATATGCAAGAACAAAAACTGGCCGAAAATTGATAATTGGTGAAAATTTATCTTCACATTTTTCCGAATTCATATTACAAACTTGTCAGGAGCTTAATATTATATTCGTTTGCTTACCTTCTAAAACCACTCATTTACTCCAGCCGTTAGATGTTGCATTTTACGCGCCTTTAAGAAAATATTGTCGCGATGTATTGGCACACTGGAAGAGGACTGAAGGACTTAAAAAATAAAACTTTAATAAAAAGTTAATCCAACAATATAATTGCCGGGTTTAACAAATGCGGCTTATAGCCTGTTAATTCTGAGCGAGCAAAATCTCGATTGCCACACACAAATTTTATTTCAGAGGAACTAATTGAAGACAAATAAAATTGCGAAATCGGTTCAGCCGTTCTCGAGTTTTGCGCTTAGCAACACATTTAGCGGTTCATTTTTATTTACATAGATAGATCATGCTTGCCCTTAAATATTCCAAATATAGCTTCACTTTCATTAAGAATACCTTTGATATATTTACATTCCAAATAACCCTAAAGAAGCACTAGATCTCTTAGTGAATAAATGTTCAGTTGTAATTTTTGGCTTGTCTCTAGCATATAGAGAGTGAAATTAAGGTGAAATGAAGGCTACTTCTCACCCTATAACTTTTCCCAATAGAGTTTACTGACTTTTATTTGACACAGCTAAAAAATTAAGAAAAACCAACGCAAAAAAGTGAGATTCCAAATAACCCCATTGATACGATATTTGGAATAGCAACGGTAGAGTAATATATCTTCAAATCTATTAACAGAAGTTATACCACGATCGTTACTTTTTATAGTTTATTGTGTAATCTACTAAAAAAAAATATTCCATATCATTTGAGTTATTACAATTTTTATAAACACCTGTTTTACGAAAAAAGTGTTTTAATTAGCCCCATTTTACGGTAATGTATTCAATATGGGGTATAAAAGTGATCTTTTTATCAAAAAGTACTCCTAGATCCTTTATTGTTTCGACTTCTTGGACTCTCTCCTGGTTTATGAAGTACTCTGCGTCAATACAGTTAATTTTTCGCGTATATTTGACATGATAACATTTCTTTGGATTAAGTTACATTTTATTATTGTGGCACCATTTTATGACTTGGTTAAGATCGTGTTGCAGAAGTTCGCAGTCTCTTTTTGACTCAATCACTCGTGCGAATTTTAGGTCATCAGCATACAGGAAAGGTTGGGAAAAACGAAAGCACTCCGGAAGGTCATTAATGAACATAATAAATAGTATTGGAGCTAAGTGAGATCACTGGGGAGCGCCCGATGTTATTTTGTGTGCAGCTGATCGAAAACCGTTGACAACGACAAAGTATTCGCGTTCAGTAAGATAGTGTTAAGATAGTGTTGCACAAATCAAGCTAGACGTATCGAACATACAAATGAAAAATAAAATATTTACTAATATAATATGCATAATACATTGTGTTGTGTTTCTGTTGTTATGTAAGTGAAGCTCATGGCTAAATAACATCAGCCGCGTGGGTTGATGTTCGAGGTTAAGCAACTCTTGCCGCGGTTGGTCTGTGGATGGGTTTACCATTATAACATCTCGAGGTTCCTCCGTGCCTCGAAAGGCATGCCAAGCCAAGCTGAGAATAATCCCAGCAGCCATTTGTGCATCTTAAGGCGTGTCCAAACATCGAGCGGCAATTGAGTGCGGCTGCCGCGCGCGGCCCTCCGCCGCCTCCCTGTATTTAGACGTCTGCCGCGCAAATAGACACGCCCTATCAACAATGTCGGATCTGAAAATATGCAGCTTTCCAGCAGAGCAGTTTAAAAGCATGATAAAATTTTTATTTTATATATATGGATATTGGATATATGACACTAATTCCAAAATTCAAAATCGTAATCCATAAAATAACATTTTTTTCATGCTTATAGACTTTAAACTGCTCTGTTGGAAAGTTGCATATTTTCAGATCCGACATTGTTGATAGGGCGTGTCGAAATATTAGTCGGCTTTGTCCTAACTAGAGCGCGGTAGAAATGTGTCCTAGAAATGGCGCGTGTTGTTGCCGCGCTCTTGCTGCTCAATGTTTGGACACACCTTTAGACAATCGTTACGGTTAATCATGAGCCATAAAATCAGACACTAGTCTTGTTAAGAGGTATCGTGTTACCCAGCGACTGAGTTGTGGAGGTCAGATAAGCAGTTGTTCCATGTAACAACACAATATGCAGCTGCTGCTGTATCCGTTTGGACTGGAACCTGACCCCCAACATAGTTGGGAAATGGCTAAGTAGATGATGAACTGTTTGTGTTATGTTTGTTCAAGCCTCCAATTCAGTTGTTTACATTGGGATGTTCTTGAGTGGTGTTGCGAATAATAACAGCTATATGGCTCAAACAACGTTGCCCAATGACGGTCGGTGAATAGGTCACCATCGGTTACATACCAAGTTTCGTTGGTGCCTTGAAAATTGAGTTAGGCGATCTTCGGATGCAATTTGTACATCGTAATAATTGTTACAACAGTCTTACCAAGGTGTCGTGTTACCCATTTACTGGGTTAGTGGTAGTAAAAAAAGCTAGGCAGATTTATTACCTCTGAAATTAATATTTACATCCAATTAATACACATCCAGTAAAATGAATCGTTAATAATTTGATTTTATTGCAGCATCATACATAGTTAAACTTTGAATGGTTTTACATGAATGTTTCACTGTTTCACATTACCGCTTCAGTATCAAATAAGTATCCAATTCCAGAATACATACTTACCTACTTCTAAATTTAAACACTGAAACGTTCCCATATACTTTCCCTTAACGCCGCGGTCTGGAAATCAGTCATGCAGAAGCTTTGAGTGCGAGAACAGCTGACATAAAACATAATTATATTTTAGATAAAGACTTCACCGTGATTCAGTGTTGTATATAAAATAAAAGGCCAATTTCAACGGTTGCGTCGTAAATCAGCACAATCTCAACAACTGGGACTTTCTGTCATGATTCCTTCGTTACAACAAAAGGTAAGAGTCCCAAACAAAAGCTATTGAATGCGGCACCGAAGCGAAGCCCCCGCGGTGTAGGGCTGTCGTAAGCGGCGCTTCATAAAACTAATTGGCTATTACAGGAGATACAGTCAATCCACTTGTCGTAAAATTGTGATAGAAAGTCATGCGATATGCAGATAACACGCTTGACTTGCATGAATTTCCAAAATATATGTAGAACTAGCTTTTGCCCGCGACTTTGTTCGCGTGGGAGGTTTTTCCCGCGTATTTCCTGACCCCGAGGGAATTCCGGAATAAAAAGTATCCTATGTCCTCCCCAGGGTCCTAAACTATTCCCTTGCCAAATTTCATCTAAATCGGTTTAGCGGTTTAGGCGTGAAAAGGTAACAAACAGACAGACAGAGTTACTTTCGCATTTATAATATTAGTATGGATTAAACGTCTAGTTATATGTCTAGGGTTGCAACGTTGTGCTTTTGCAAATACTGCCGCCATAAGGAAAAAAGACGCATCTAACATTTTTTTCGAAATTGAGTTATCTATATATTCTTAATCAGAAAAAAAATGGCATCTGCCAGTATTTTTATATTTCGCATAAATTAAGCAGAACCCTATAAATCTCACTGTTAAATAAGACGTATCTACCATATTAATTACATATTACTAAATAGAAAAGACATTTCTGACGTACACTAAGTTGAAAAGACGCATTTCAGTAGAAACGTCTTATTTTTTTACAAAATATTTAATTCTTCATACAATTAAAAGACACTTCTGCATAGTCATAAGAAGAAAAGACTGTTCTGCGTAGATGTGACTTTTTAACGTAGTGTTACGAAAAATAAGCAGGCGCAAGTGGCAATTGTGCCCTTTCTACTTAGTATTGCTAGTTATATGGGGTGAAGTGGGGCTCGCGGTTAGAATACCGCCCTTCAGTTGCGTCCAGACAGTCAGAGAAACGCGCGCGGCCCTTCGTGCTTTAATAAATAAATAATCTGTTATTTCAGACGTTAGATCCATTTGGGTTATTACACAAACAAATCTTAGAAGCTACCAGAAACATAAAATAAAATACTTAACAACTACACCACATCGGCATGTAGGTGTACCCAATGTCCCAAAAAAGGGCTATCTTATCTGTCTGCTACCGAATTTAGAATGCTGTTGGGGCTGACATGTACCCTGCGCATGATGGAAGTGCATCGTTGACGCATGATAGCATAAAAATCGTCTATTCCCGCGTTGGCGAACATGCCCGAAGCACTGCAGTAGCGCGGCAACCCCATCAACACCTTGAACGTATTATTATACTGTACCCGCAGGAAATTGTATGCCTCCTGAGTGTAGATAACTCACAGACTGCATATGTAGAAAGAATGGCAATACACTGTAAACAGCGTAGTCCTAACGAACAGACAACGCCCTACGCTCACACTCAATGTCCAGACCGACTTTTAGGTCTTCAGAAACCCAGTGGCCCGGATACATGAAAGCAGTGACTTGCTTTGATGCAATACCACAAAGTTTTAACTGAGGCACAATCGGATAGAACTTGTGCCTGCCTTACAAGACTAGTAGCTCACTCACTCTTTTTCGCGTTGTATCGAAGCCCATGGATCTCCGCGTGCCTTTCACACATCGAAAGCACACTTCTCATCGCATTGATCGAAAGGCACCATATCATCCGCATAACTAATATTTTTAACGCTGGTTCCATCCACGTGACAACCCTGATAAGTGCTACAGAGCTCAACGATCAATCGGTTCATGACAAGCCACCTTGGCTCACTCCGCAATTCAGCCTGTATTCATCCGACAACGATCCTGCCCATCTGACACAATTTTTACCATTTTTTGATTACCATTGATTGTTTTACCAGAACCGAAGTATTGATATGACTTCCTTATCCACGGACGTATTATTCATAAGCTTCTGCCACAGCAAATCATACGACACTAGATCAAACGCCTTGGAAAGGTCTAGAAAACACGCATTAACAGGCGTTTTTCTAGACGTGTAGTACTGGACAGTCTGCTTAAGCGACAGTATAGCAGTTTCTGTAGATAGACCAGGTTTTTACCCAAACTGTGCATCATGCAATTCGATACGAGTCGCCATAAGTCTATCAAGAAAATTATCTAGTACCTTGGCCAAGACTGAACTGATGCTTCCCCGGTCTTATCTTTCACAACGGGTACAACTATCGTTTTCATTAAGTTGGTAGGCAGATGAGTGATTTAAAGAGAGTGAGTAAAACATCGCCAGCACTCTTGGCAGAGGTAGTCATACCCTGGAGATTTGCCCCTTACCATACTTTTTATTACAGTAGCGACACTTTTCGCTGAGAATCTCAAATTTAATTCCATCACAAAATCCTCAGTATCTAATATCTCCGATGTTGGATTATAAGTAGAATCAATTTTAAAATGTTTTACAAACAAGTTAGCTACGGGAGCAGATTCATGTTGCCCGGCTACACTCACAGGGATGCCCGGTCCTGGATTCAATTTATCTGTATTAAATCTTTAGATTTGTGATGCTCGGCTAAGATGTCCATTTTCATTTTATTTTGGTTATTCTGGCACCATCTTAGTTTTGATTTAAATGTCTTCCTCTTCACACAAACAAATTGTACCTCTTTATAATATATAATATCATACGGATCCCTAACATTTTTGAAAATATTCTATCGCATATGTTCATCAGAGATAATGAAAAATTGTAATGGAAAAAGAATTTTTGAAATTGGTCCAGTAGTTTCGGAGCCAATTCAATGCAAACAATCAAATTTTTCCTTTTGCTTTTCTTTCCTCTTTATAATACAAATATACATACAAAGCTCTGATTACTGTGTTAACGTTCAAACTCGTTTCATGAAAAAATTCATGATTAATATTATAAGTCGTAGTGTTAGTTTGATCTCACTCAAGTTTATGTCGAAAATTTATTCATTTTAAGAGATTCCTTACAAAGCTGTGATAATTATTATTAATGTTATTAATGTTTACTATAATTAGTACAAATTTAGGTAGTTTTATTTATACTTAAACATTAATTTTTTAAGAGTTTAAAACTTAATGTTGGGAAAGGTGTGTAATTGCTATTTTTTATCTATACTAATATTATAAAGCGGAAAAGTTTGTTAGTTTGTTTGTTTGTTTGTTTGCTTGAACGCGCTAATCTTCGAAAGTACTGGGTGGATTTGGATGAAATTTGGTATGGAAGTAGCTTGAAGCTTGAGGAAGGTTATTTACCCGACTGCAAAAAAGGAGAGTTATGTTTTTACCGTGATAGAATCCACGGGAGCGAAGCCCCGCGAGAGTACTAGTAAAGAATATAAGTCAGTTTCTCATACTTTGTGTTTCATTTAACACAAGATAATTATCGTGTTAAAATGTACTTCAGTTTATAACATAAGATGTTTTGTTAGGGATCCCACAAGGGGCAGGTAGTTTTTAAGATAAATGAGTATTACTAAGTTGAAAAGCAACAAAAAGGCTATTAGCGTCTTTTTTATTTAGTTAACTAGAACCTGGTAACACATCATCACTAAGTAGGAAAGGCGTTTAAAAAAAATACTACGTTGAAAGGACGTTTCTAGCCAGAAGCGTCTTTTCATTGCAGTAAAACTTACTTTCTTATATTTTTTTTGCTAAAAAGAAAAGGAAAAAGTTATTTAATTAATACATAAAATTAAATTAATTAAAATTCTCATATAATTTCTGAAATATCAAACAATAATACACACTTTTGCATAATAAAATTGTAATAAGGTTTATTTCCTTTCGCACAGCGAATTTTTTAATTTTTAAAACACGTTTTATTTTTTTTCTCCGTTTCGTACTTCATGTAGATGCGTCCTTTTACCTTATGGCGGCAGAATAACTATTAATAATTAATTAATATTAGACAATGGGTGATAATCCACCACGTGGGTTTAGTGTGGATAGGTGAATATCATCACGTCATGTCTCGGAATTCTTGGTTTTAAAATACGCCTGTGTCCTCACGATGTTTTCCTAAACTGATTTGAGAACAGTGATGATGATACAAATTACACAAAGTCAGTCACATTAGACTGACTGAGTTCCAACCCAAGACCAGCAACTCGCAAGTTGGGGCCGTAACCACTCGGCCATTTATGCTGTTACTTTGGGTAAATAAGTAACTCTCAGTGCTGGTTACTGTCATAATAATCTCTGACATCTCCCTCCCCTCCGTCCCTAAGCGTAAATTTTGCTCCGATTAGATTAAAAAAACCATTACCTTTGTTCTAGGATGGTTTGTTATTTTTTTGTACCAAGAAGTTGACGAGTAGCATTGTACCTATTGTTTTGTTAATTTATAAATAGCGTGCTAAGTACAAGACTACTAGAAACCATCTCAGAATTTCTATACACATCAGACAACGGATGCCATTGTTTGTTTCAGATTTTGTGCGCAAAAAATATTAAATCACCAACCTTTTTCTCGATTGATAACTTTATCAAAACATATAAAACCGAAACGAAAAATAAGAACGAAGCGTTCATTAGTTGTGCAAGGCAGTCTCAGGCAGCCCTGTCTGAAGTATATCGAGCGTAGATGGTATCGCCGGCCGGGTTGGGTCATTAAAATGAAATTTGCTTCCATATTAGCTCGGCATAGCATGGCGATGCGCCGCTAATGTTATATGCACATGCACGTGAGTTGCCGCAATTAGGTCCCCTAGTGTCAGTTCAATATAAAATTGACGGGAAATTTTCTGATCGTTAGCTTGCTTTGTTTAGTGTGCGTTACGGTGCATTTATTTAACTTTATTAGATTCGAATCTTCGCAACATTTTAGAATATCTGTATTCGAAGCTTATGAGTTAGCAGTGAACTAGGATATTGGAGGAGTTGATTGATTGACACCCGTACTCAAAAGGAAAGATCAGAATTCATTTTTGGTATGGTTCACCTTATGATAAGCACGCTTATAAAGAAGTAATCTATTCTCTCTTTACTTAAGCTATCAGGAAACACGGACTCTAGCCGGGAATTCTACTCCATAGTAATACGCATAAAGAAAGTACACATTCCCAACACGTTTTGTGCGTATGGGTGGGATGTCCACTATGTAACGTTGGCGCATCGCCGTTTTTCTTGTTGTCCGATGATGGGCTTAGTGGAATTTAGACTGTGCAATTCCATCGCTAACCCAAAATTTTCAAACGGTTTATTTTTCCAGCTTTTATTTCACTAGCCATGTTTGTGATAATGATTAATAAAATCTTGCAAGCTAAATTAGGACCATTTCCTCTTGTCTTACAGAGTCAAATTTTGTTTGTTGGCATCCGTTGCCTATACATTTTTAAAATACCTATGACACACACTTCATAGATATCGATATTTTCTCTCTTTCTAATAAAAAATTGAAAACACTCGCTATTAGTGCATTAGCATCTAAATTCTAATAAAAATGTTTAAAACTAACAGTAAAATTTTATTAATCCATTATCGTTTTCCATTCACTATGTTATTGATTAATCCGTGGACAATAGTGTGGGTTATGTGTTTACCTATATATCTTAAGAACATTAATGTAATATCATAACATCTGTTTTTTGTCTCTAATAAATAAACAAAATGTGACTAAATTTTTTTTAATGTACACCGATTTCTCCGCCAAATTGTGGACCGATTTTCCGGTTTTTGTTCGAAAGGCTATACTGCTGAAATGGATCCATTGTCACCATGTGAAAATCTGACGAAAAATCTGACGGAAAATCATAGAATCCTTCAAATATTATAGGCACATACATTGTTTTGATATACTTTCTAACGGAATTCAGATATTTGTGCCCGGTAATAATCATCTCACGTTGCTAACCTAATAATGGAAGGTATAAAGTCAGGATCTATTTATGGAATCCCAGAAACACAAGCAAAACCCTCGAATTTAAGGGCACATACACTGTTTTGCATAAATGAAAGTAAGGTCAAGGTTCATATCTAAGGTTTTATGTGTCTGGTAGTCATCATCTCATTGTGCTGTGCCAAATGAAGAGGTTTAATCACCTCGCGTGTGCCCCGGAATTCGCCGAAACTATTTATTAGCTTGGCACAGACTTCAACCAAATGAGTAGGTCCCTAGACCCTTTATTATAAATTAAAATAGACATCCAATAAAGCAGTGTTTATGATTATGCTCGCTTTTTATTACAATCGTGTTTTTTTTTGTCTTGATTCCGTTAATTTTTATTGATAAAAAGTTTTTCTGTTGAATTCTCACCGTGGTAGCATAGAAAAAGATTGCCTCCTGAGCACGAGGTCTTGGGTTCGATTCCCGGGTCGAGTAAAAAGTGCTATTGGGTTTTTCTGTAAGGAACTTCGCAGTAGTAGACCGAAGTTTGAAAGTTGGCGGTGTGATACCCCGGTGCCTCGGAAAGCACGTCGGTCCCAGCTGTAATTTGTACATTTTTGGCCTCCCCCACATTAGGCGCGCGCGTTCCTCGGGCGTGTAAGCGAAGCGGCGCCGCGTACGCGCTACGTAAGCATCGCGTGTTGCCGCTGTGTGACGTAAGTGTGCGGCGCTCGCGTTGGCGTTTAACGCGTGTCAACACAACACTGTCCGCCATGTAACTGACCGAAACAGTAGCGGGCGGTGGGGAAGGGTTGGATTTATGTATGTTGAAAAGGATAGTACAAACAAATGAAAAGGATAGTATTTATAAAAAAAATATAGTACACTTTAATTTTTTTTAATTTAACATATAATAGTCATCAATTTTCAAAACTGTTGTTAGAGCTAAGCGCTAATAGTCACATCAGATATTGGGCATCTAAAAAACTTCCATTACTTGTTAGTGTGTTAAAGGAGATTAGAGAGGAAAGTGTAAAGTCAAGTCTGATTCCTGAAATGTTTTCTTTAGATATTTGGGTAACTAGGATCAATGTCCAAGACAGTATAAAGGTTAATTTGGACTCAATTAAAAACCCTAAGAAAAAATATGATTTAAATTCATTGAAGGCAGAAACTCTGAGAGAAGTATCGGATAAATATCATGATTATTATAAAATCTATACTGATGGGTCTAAGAGCGCTAAAGGTAATGGAGCTGCTTACTACGATCCTTTGAACTCGGATATTACAATCACTTTCTATAAAATAAATAATTATGTGTCAGTTATGTCTTTAGAGCTATTTGCAATTTCAGAGGCGCTTACTTATATTTTAAGTATTGATAACAATAAAAACATATTGATTTGTGTAGATAGCAGAAGTGCACTACAACATATAGCTCGATGAGCCTCTGGACATGCGGGCGCATCGATAGCTTATGAAATAGTATCTAAAATATACAATTTATCTAAAAGAGGTATAGATCTGAAATTGCAATGGGTACCTTCACATATAGGTATTAGGGGTAATGAGGAGGCTGACCGTTTAGCAAAGTTAGGTATAGATGAGGGTAGAGAAACATATATTAAATCAGATTATATAGAATTATTGCCTAAATATAAAAATAAATGTCACGAAATTTGGAAAGAATATTTCAATGAAAGATCAAGAGAAAAGGGAATATGGTACAAGTCTATAGTTTCGGAGCCTCCTCATATACCGTGGTTTTGTCACACTAGGCTTAGCAGAAAGTTTATTGCAACAGCTCACAGACTCAGATCTGGACACATGCCGCTCAATAAGTTTGGATTTTTAATGAAAAAAAACGAATTCACCAAATTGTGAGGAATGTGGCATAATAGAAGATATAATACATCTATTGACGGAATGTGTCAGATTTGAGTCTGCAAGAAAAGAATTGTTAAAAGAGCTCGAGACAAATAGGTATGATGTTGGGATGTTCCATCATATTTTATCAACACCTAACTCCAGAGGTGCTCATAGTTTAATTAAATTTGTTTTGTTGCGATTTACTGTATAAGGTCCGATGGGACTGATATGTGCAATTGTATAAAAGTCCCCAAATTAAAATAAAGAGAAAAAAAAAAAAAAAAAATTTATGAGATTAAATGCCACAAGGATGACCTTGGCATTTAATCTCATCAACATTTCCTCAGTAGGAATAAAATCAGTAAAATTCCCACTTTAGCTACCGCTTTTGATAGCGTCACAAGACAATAAAATGGCATTTTAAATACAAATTATTATAGTACAAAATCTAACCCTGGGAAAGAGAGAAGTGTACTTCGGAAGATAATCGGGGAATCCCCGGTCATCAACACAGAAAACCTTGAAAGATCGGAATTCGGTCGGAATATTCATAATTATGACGTAAAACTAAGCATTCGGGAGCAAACTTTAAATTATAGTATGTTAGCGTTAGTGTTAGATGTGGATAGTATATAGTACAAAGGGCGAAATTATAGTATAAATACTATAATTATAGTACAAAATCCAACCCTAAAGGGGATAGCGGGCGAAGGAGTAAGAACGCGACTCGAGCACCGCGCGCGCGCCGCGTGCACTCTCCACACACACCGCAGGGCAGCAAAACGCGACGCTCACGCAGCGCGCTCGCGGCGCGTGCCCGGCGCCGGCGCTACTCATACGCCCGAGGATCGCGCACGCTTAATGTGGGGTCAGCCTTTGACAGTCGTTATGGGTAGTCAGAAGCCAGAAAATCTAAAACTGGTCTAGCCAAGGGCTTCGTGTTACCTAGCTACTAGATTGCGGAGGTTAGGTAGGCAGTCGTTCCATGTAAAACACTAATACTTAGCTGCATCCATTTAGACTTGAAGCCGAACTCAACGTAGTTGGAGAAAGGCTAAGCAGATAATGACGATGATGGTAACATAAGAGTCGTGAATTCACTTCAAGCTCACTTCATATTTGTTTTAGGATTACATGTTTACGATATACATAGATCCACAGTAACATTTACCGAAACCGCAATACCGATGTTAACATAGATCACAGTTTTCAATATTCAGTTATTCAAATACACGGATACATTTTCTGTTGGATTATATTGGGAAATTCTATCAAAGCTTTGATACTGCATACTGATATCGATGTATGTGTACACACAAGCGTACAAATGAATAAATGTATAGGTATGTTAGTCAAGCCTTCAAAGGGTATGTATGCTATAATTCCTTTTGGTATCTCTGAAAGCAGATAATAATTATGTTCTTGTAACTATCTACAGAATTACTTTTAATTCATTGGTAATATTCTGAGACTAAAAGTAGTGTTTTAGCAAAACTCGGTAAAAAATCTACTTTTACAATTGTGTGGTTTAAGCAAATATAGTAGACTAGCTTTTGTCCGCGACTTCGTTCGCGTGGGAGGTTAATCCCGCGTAATTCCCGATCCCGTGGGAATTCCGAGATAAAAACTTCCCCTCCTTCCCTGGGTCCTAAACTATTCCCATGCCAAATTTCAATCCCTTGAGAATTTCGGGTCGAAAAGTAACCTATGCGTTATTCTAAGATATCTAGTACCTACTTATCAAATTTTATTCAGATCTGTTTCGTAGTTTTTGCGTGAAAAAGTAACAAAATTCCATACATGCATTCTCACAAACTTTTGCATTTATAATATTAGTTACAAAGATTATTTTTTTGCCCCGAGTCATCAACGTGTCATATTCGTTCCACGCAACTCGATGAGTTGAAAGAAATGATGAGGCCATTACCTGTAGTGGTCGTGGGAATGTTCTGACAAGATACAACAGCCCCGGAAAATCAGGATAACTAAAGGAACAGCGTGAGTTTTTAGTCAGAAGAAGTCTGACGATGTGTGGTTATCATAGACTCTGTTTATATATTCCCAATAATATAGATAAGCTTTAACAGTAAGCTTTGGTAGACCACAACCTCTCCAAGTGCCGTCAAAGTTATGGGACCGTATATTGCAAGACACAATTAGACAGGGTCGCGGTAGGCCGAGGAATAGATGACAGGTTGCCCTGGATGGCTTCCTAATGAATTAAAATTACGTAATAAATATATAAAATATTGTTTTATGTAACATACAAGCGAGGTAAAATTTAATTCTGACTGTAGCGTCCTGCATGATTCAGGTTTATAGAAATCTGTGTTTCAGGCCTTGGAATTGGCAAAAACCGTCCCTAAAAATAGAGATTTTGGATAAATGGTGGAAGGCCTTTCTGGAGTGAGATGTTTCAAGGGCAAATATTTCAAATATGTTTGTCTCAAAAATCAGATACGCGAACTCTGCTCGCTAATGCCATAAGATCGTAAAGTGTACAGGTGACATGGCATGCAATACAAGATAGAAGGTGGGCTACTGTCGAGGGAGACACGCCGCATATACACTAGAGATCTGAGCAGTCCATGAATCTCCATTTGAAAGAAAGAAAGATCTTTGCTACAGCTAAGTTCGAAGTCTGTAACTAATCCGTAAAAAAACATCATTCAAATTTTCGTAATTCGAATACAGTTTAGTTGTCTCCCATTTCCTTCAGTAAACTGTCTTAAGAGGGTGTCGAGCCTACAAGACGCGCGGAAAATAGGTATTTACTGCAGCGGGCTAGTCGTGTGCGTTGTCACACATACAATGACAAGTTCGCTCGAGGCCCGCTTGCCGTTGCACGACGAAGTTTGCTAACTTTGCATTTTTTAATTTTTTGTCGTTATGTTGAATAAACTTGAAAAACGAATATTAATTATTTAGATGGTTTTATTTATCACACTAATATTATAAAGGTGAAAGTTTGTGAATCAATGTGTCTGTTTGCATGTTTGTTACTTCTTCACGCTCAAACGGCTGGATGGATCTAAATGAAGCAAGTAGGTACGTAAATAAATCACAAATATAAATTTAATAAATTATACCTATTATATAAAAATTAACGTTTGTTTTTACTGTAGTAATACATTATCCGTTCCCTCACTATTCATCCTATTGCAATAAAACTTTGATTTTATATATTAAACTCCTCAGATTTTTTTAAAAAAATACTAGCAATGTGGGTACATTTCACATTACTAGCAATCTTGTTAACCCCTCCAACTAAGCTAAATATGCTTGTGTCTGGAGTGGGTTCACGTCAATAGTGTAATGGGTGGGGTTCGAACCTGCGACCTCTCGATCACAAGTCCGACACCTTATCCATTAGGCTATTGACGCTTCGAAACTGGGTAAGTAGCAAGTTAGGGTAGATGGGTATGCAGTACTTATTTGAATAATAAAACCAGTATGAAATAAAAAAATATAATTATGTAATGTCATAATAAAACCAGACTGAAATAAGTTTAATTTATTAAAATTTCATTTAGTGCTCGTTTAAATTCTGATGTACTGTCGTATTTTTAATAACATTCGGTACTTTATTATATATACGAGGGGCCATACCAAAAAAACATTTTTTCATTAATGCTGTCTAGCGAACTTACTTCGCAGAAAATATAAGCGTAATTTATTTCATAACAATATATGTATCAAGTGTAACTTGATTTAAAAGAAAAAAATAAATAAAAGAAATCTATAAATCTAATGTTATATTGCTTATTATAAAATTTTACAAAAATTGGCCAAGTGCGAGTCAGACTCGCCCATGAAGGGTTCCGTAGTAACTATAATAAATTAATAATATAATATAATATGTATATTTACTTGACAAAAAACTAAAACTTACAAATTTCTTAAAACTAGCTTATTTACATTTTTTGCAACTACGCCAAACAATTTTTTTTTAGTATTTGTATGAATTACAAAGTTATATTTGCGGTTTTAGAAAATATGCTGTATCTCAAAAACTGCTGACTTGATCTCTTTAAAACCAATTTTGATTGAAAGTTTACATTAAGATCTATAGATATATATATATATATATATATATATACAACGTGTAATTTAAAGGGTATATACATACCCAGTGCATGGCTTCTTTGGATGATAACAAACGATATGGCAAGGGTTTTGTAATCCTAAGTCTACATGTGTAGAACTTATTACAAATTCCAGTACACTGATACCAGAGACCGAATTTTTCAAATTAAGAAGAACGAAAAGAATTATCGTGTTATTGGCAGGTGACGTGGAAAGTTATTGACCCTCGTAGTGCTGTGACACGTTTGTTATGATTGGTATTCAAAAAATATGTGAAACCAATAATTTGGTATCAATTCTTTAAGTCAGTTATTTTGTGCTGAAACTGTGCATAGAGACTCCATACCAAATGTTGTCTTCAGCCCTTTTGGTTAAATATGGGGTTTCTGTTACACGTTGTATATATATATTTATATCTTTCACTCCATTATTATAGAAATTAAATATATTTTAATATTTAAATATATATAATGTAAATATTTAAAAATAATTAAAATATATTTTAAATATATTTTAATTTTTTCTAAAAATCGGAAACCGGTTCACAGAATACATCAATCTACCAAGTTTTATATGTATAGTCCTAATAGTTTCGGAATAAAATGGCTGTAACATACGGACGGACGGATGGACAGACAGACAGACTAGTAGTTGTAGTAGTTATACATATTATATTATTATAGTTACTACGGAACCCTTCATAGGCAAGTCTGACTCGCACTTGGCCAATTTTTCTTTGGCTAATTCCCGTAGTAGACAGACCTTGTTATGGCACTTGGCGTATAATTTGTCGGACATAGAGGGAATGTCAAAGGAAGCTGAAACTTGTTCTAAGCCAGAAAACCCGGCTCCTATCGACATAAAACTGCTTACAGAATTATCGTTCAGATTGAGGTCTGTAGGGCTATCTATCTGGTTCTTTACAATTTATTAATTCTATTTTTTTCGACACATTTGGCAACTAAAATAGAATATCGATAGAAATCCTTTCTTAGTTGCAACTAGAGAATACAATCCCGAGCATGTTTTTCAATCCCGGGATTACGTGATTCTTGATGCTGAATCCTGGGACCCTGAGGCTATCCCCGGATTAGGCTATGTGGTTTCTAATTGGTCTCAAGTGTAAAAAATTGGCCAAGTGCGAGTCAGACTCGCGCATGAACGGAACCCTTCATGCGCGAGTCTGTGTAACTATAATAATATAATATAATATGTATATTTATTTGACGAAAAAAACCTAACAAATTTCTTAAAACTAGCTTATTTACATTTTTTACAACTACGCTAGATAACTTTGTTTTTCATAGTGTTTGTATGAATTACAAAGTTATATTTGCGGTTTTAGAAAATATGCCGTATCTCAAAAACTGTTAACTCGATATCATTCAAACCAATTTTGGTTGAAAGTTTACATTAAGATCTACAGATACATATTTTTTTAGATTTTTGACTCCACTATTATAGAAGTTAGAGGGAGGGATACACATTTGACCACTTTCGAAGCTTATATCTTTTAAACGATTGACTTTATGAAAAAGTGGTTTCAGAAAACCCCATGTCATTTTTAAAGACCTGTCTATAAATACCACACACGCATAGGTTTCATGAAAAAAAAAAATATTTTCAGTTTTAGTTCCATGTATGGGGTAGTAGTATGTTCCTTTATTTTAAATTATTTTTAATTTTTTTCTCAATATTGGAAAGCGTTTCATAGAATACATCTACTTACCAAGTTTCACATGTATAGTAGTAGTAATAGTTTTGGAATAAAATAGCTGTGACATACGGACGGACGGACAGACAGACGGACAGACATGACGAAACTATAAGGGTTCCGTTTTTTGCCATTCGGCAACTGAACTCTAAAAAACGAGTAATTTCTTAAAATATATATTTTTAATTTTGGTACACTACACATATCACAGTATAGTAAGAAAAGAAAAAATGACAAAAAGATACTATACTTTGTAAGAAATAAAAAGACAATAAAACTTATTTCGAATTTTGAAAATACAATCGTAGAAATATCAATGCATCCAAGGTTTGACTTCCAAGCCTGCTTCGTTTATTACCAACATAAGCAGCAGCTGAAAACGCTCGTTTAGGTTTTACACTGGTTGGAGGAATAGACAATAGATACTTATATGCTGTTTCTAAGTGATATCCACTAATTCCTCCATTTTCAAACAGGCTTATTTCACGTCTAATACTATATTTTGCCAACCCCGATTAATTTTGTATTTGTACTTCACGATCTGGGGATTTCATACTCTTTTCAATTTACAGCTATAACTTTTCCTTTAGTGTCAATTGGGGTTGGGATTGGGAGGTTTGTGGCCTTAACTCATCATCTGTTTGTGATCCTGATCTTCCTTCTTCTTCTTCCGTGTCATCTCGACTTTTAAGTTTTTTAACAATACACTTTATTTGCTTCCAAACTAAAGCCTGTGTAGAAACTGGAAATAAGTCATGCCATTCCAAATCCGATAATAACTGATTTTCATCATCTTTTCATGGATTTTGTAATTAATTCAACACACCAGTCAAATCATCACTTCGTCGTTGCTTCATACGTTCCACTAAGGATGTTTTCATTTTTTGGCAAGTGTCAGCACTTGCCAAAAAATGATTATGCTAGATAGCTGTTTTATAAGAAATTTAAAAGCGGAATCAGCTGTGCATAAATTAGCATCTCGCCGACAGATTGCTTCTACTGTCAATTTAATTGGGGTCAGCACATCAACAATTTTATTTATCAATTCAAAATCAACTTCTTCCAAACGAATTGGATGATTGAGATCTATAAGAGCTTTTTGAATGAAGGTTTTTAAAAGATAAAATCGCTCCAGCATTGTTAAAAGACTATTCCACCTGGTTTTACAGTCCAAAAGAAGTGACAACTCTTTTCCATGTTCAATTTTCATTTATTTTTGAAGTACTGTTTCATTTTTCAATGGTGATCTTTTGAAATATACTCTACAACTTTGCGGATTTTCTTTATCAGCTCATTAATGTTTTCATTTTTTGTTAACTCTGGTATGTGTTATAGCGCAAGGTCATTTTGTGACATTAAGATTAAGTCTGATTCTGGACTGTCTAAGTCTTCTAAATGTTCATCATCATGGATGTCGTCCATATGATCAACAGCCACAGGTGGTTCATTTATAGTATCATCTGAGGTAGAGCTGTCTTGCAAATAATTATGTTTTTCATAAAGCCAGTATCCAGGGAAATATCAAATATACTTAGACGCTCTTTCAATATACGAAGACAATTTTCAGCCATACTTTCATACTTCCATAAATAGGAACAAGTCCTAAATTCCAAATTTTTTTTATATGAATGAACGTTGACAGCCATGTATGGTTTATTGGATGTTGAAGTCCACTTGTCGAAAGAAAGACTAAATCTTTCACCCGCACTTTTCAAATGTTTCAATTCTGCAGTTACTTGTTTTCTGATTTTTTCACTGTAATTCATGACGCGTTTTTGAATGGTGACGGCTGACTTTGGTAAATCCGTGTATTTTGCAAAGACAAATTTTCTCGAATCATCTGAAGTTATGAATATACTGAATGGAAATCCATCTAATGCAATCATTCTTGCCAAAACATCATCGAGGCTATCGTCGGCACTTTTAGTAAAATAATCATTTAACTTTCGCTTGGCTGGCGGCGGTGCTGTGTTCAGATTATCAGAATCTAGACTTGTTGAAGCTGATATAAGCTTGATGTTATGTTTTGATGACAAATGTGTATGTAATCCCTTAGTCGATCCATCCAAAGTCTTGAGAATGGCTGAGCATCGGTTACATTTGGCACTATTCCTATCCTTCGCAACTAAAAAATAGCTCCACATTGACGTCGTATCACTGTGTTTTTTATGTTTAACAAAGTCTCCCGCCATTTGAAATACTTAATTTCAGATAATTGAATTTTAAATTTAAATGACGTAGGTCGTGGGTTTAAATTTAGAAAATATCTTGTAATGACCAAAGTTTTCAATATAATTAAGCATATCTTAAAACTGGAAACATATCTTACAACTAAACAATAATATAGGTTATCCATCAGAATTCAGACAGGCTTTAATGTCCTCTCATACCTAATTAACCTGTATTATAGATACATTGTAAGAATGGTATTTTAAAAGAGTAACTGTGGAGTTTCTTGCCGGATCTTCTCCATAGAAAACGACCAATTTCGAACCGTGCCCTGCGCCAAACTGCTGACGTTTTATAAGTGCCCATGTAGGCCTATGTAAAATAAAACATTTTGAGTTTGAATTAATTTTTTTCTTAAAATTCAAACGCGAGCCAAAAATAAAAAAAATCACAAGAAACAGTAGTAGGTATCTCTACTACTATTTTTTAAGAGATAACATAGAGCAATCATGCCAGTAGCTTGCAACCAGTGCACCACGCACCATGAGACCATTAATCTAGTTTAAGCATATACTAACGGGAACCCGTGTGAAATTAGTACTTCCCACAATATGATTATAAATTAAAGCCTGTCTGAATTCTGATGGATAACCTATATTATTATATAGTTGTAAGATATGTTTCCAGTTCTAAGATATGCTTAATTATATTTAAAACTTTGGTCTATACTGTCGCACAAGCACAATGGAATTACAAATAAAAAATATCCGATAAGTTGGTCATCATGTATGTTATTGATATACACTATAAAAAAGAAAGGGCCAAGAATTGAACCTTGCGGAGCACTCATCTTGGCTAGGGATCCTGCAGATGTCGCTCCATTAACAATAACTTTTTGTTGCCTGTTTGATAAATATGAAAGAACAAGGTCAGCAGAACACGAATCCACGAACTCCGTAATGGTGTAATTTACAGATCAGTGTTTTGTGGTCAACGCAATCAAAAGCTTTGGAGAGGTCACAAAATATGCCAATTGCATCCTGAGATTTCTCCCAAGATTCCAGAATGTGACGGATGAGCGCTACTCCTGCGTCTGTTGTTGACCTACCTTTCGTGAAACCAAACTGCCGACTATGCAGAATTCCATTTGAGTTAAAATATGATAGCATCTGGTCCAGCATGATTTTTTCGTATATTTTGCTTAATGCTGGAAGCACATATATCGGTCTATAGTTAGAGGGATCACTCTTACAACCTGACTTAAAAATTAGTACTACTTTACTATGTTTCATTAAATCGGGAAAATTACCGCTTTCTATACATTAATTAAATGTGCCTGTTAGGATTGCAGCAATTGAGTCAATAATATTACCAATAACCCTAACAGATGCACTCCATAAGTCATCAGTGTTTGTTATGTTAAGACTTTGGAATACTTTTTAATTACATCAATAGAAATGGGCTTAAATGAAAATATTGGTATATCCTTATTGAAGTTTTCCTTTAAGAAAGATTCTGCTAATAATGGCGAAGAATGTAGAGATTTAGTAATCTCTACTGGAATATTGGTAAAGTAATTTTCCAACTTCTCAGCCACTTTTGACTTATCTGAGATGACCTGATCATCGATGTTCAAAGTCAAATCATTCTAACCCTGTTGGTTTGTGTTTCCAGTTTCTTTGTTTATCACCTTCAACACAGTTTTTATTTTATTGTTAGAAATGCTAATTTTATTACTGACTGATTTAGATTTAGCTTAGGGCGCATACTCTTTTAAATATCTTTGAGTAGTTTCTTACATAATTATGGAAGGCTTCATCGGAAGTCAATGATTTTTCTTGGTATAAGTTGTATAAATTGTCTCAGCTTATTCTTATTCCAGCAGTGGCCCATTCATTAAATTTAGAATTATTACTCATTTGAAATTTTTTAACTGGACATGCCTTACTAAATTCGTGGCATAGTGAAGAAAATAATATCCTGTAATTTTCATTGGGGTCATGGGAGTCAAAATTGGCCATTGAAAGATTACTTAACATGTTATCATTAAAAACATTAATTTCTTTTTAGTTAGTGGCCTAAACTTAATAGTCTTATTTAATTGCCGCTTTTTAACCAACTCAAAGGTTACTAGTTGACCTGATGGTCAGACCTAACTCCACTAATTTTAGACGAGTATTTTATGGCACAATTAGTATAAATATTATCTATGCATTGAGCTGATGTTGCTGTTATTCTTGTTGCTTCCTTGTATGTGCATTTTAAGTTAAATGAACCAAACAATGAAGTAAGCTTGCAGTGTTCAGGTGAATTTACTAACAAATCAATATTTAGGTGACCACAAACGAAAACTAATTTATTATCTCTTATAAGCTTAGGTACTTAAAATTTCTCCCATTATCATTAAGAATGATGACAAGTTTGATGCTGGTGGTCTATAAACATTTAAGAAAGTTTGGCCTTCAACTTCTGTACATGCTACCTCACACAAGCAATCAACAGAGCAAGCGGTGATATATTTTTGTTCCTTATATCTAAGAGAATTACTACGTAATATTAAAGTACCACCTCCTACTGAGGTAGAGTTGTAAAAAAACGGTTTTTTTTCTGAGATGAAAAAAACGTTTAAAAAAAACATGAAAAGAAACCAGTTTTTTTTCTGGAGTAGGTTTTTTTTCATGAGTAGGAAAATAAAAATATGGTAAGGCGTTTGTCGTATGTGAGTTAATATTATTTTTTTTGTTCAATAAGAAAATACCATTTGTTTTTTGTTAAATAATACATGTCTTAACATAATTGGCTACACCAAGTGTAAATGACATTTACGGACGGGGATTTCCCTAATCCTCGTTTAGTTTATGTTTTGATTGATTTGCGTGCAGACTGCAGCATTCATACCAAGAAACGTAATAGACTGACAAATGACAGGGCTAGGAAAATAGTGTACATTGTGCAATCAGTACAATCATCAACAATATTAACACAAGCAGAATGTAATAGAGTCCTTGATAGTATAGTCGTTGATTCAGAATCAGATGAAACAAATACAGACACAGAACATTATTCCGAAGCTGATAAAACAAGCGTAGCCGTAGCTACTCATACAGATGATTGTAACACATTAAGTATTTTTAAAGTTCATAATAATAGTTACCCGTTGATTTAAACATTATTTGACTTGAATAAAAACAAAACAATCAAATTTAGTGTCTTATTCCACTTTAGTTATAGAGTTTCACTTTTTCTGAAAAAAAACCAAATGTAGAAAAAAAACAAGGGTGCCAAGATTTTTTTTTTTTCACAATCTTGAAAAAAAACATTTTGTTTTTTTTTTTCAATTTACATCTCTATACTGAGGACCTGTTGTATGCACTAGTAACAGAAAAACATTAATTTTAAACAACATTCTATCTGGTTTTAGCCAGGTTTCAAAAAAACATAAGATATCTATATCATATTTATCTATTTACATTTCCTCATCTAATATTTTGCCGGAGAAACGATTTATATTCTGATGATATAGTAAAATTGTGTTATTATAACTCTCCTTTGTCACATCTAAGGGTTTAAACAATTAATTTCAGTATTATTAGATACCCTAGATAATACTGAATAGTCACTTAACCTAGGATCAGTTAAATTGTCAATAACCCAGTGTAAATTGTAAGCTAACAAAGTAGCCAATGAACTTTCGTCGTAAATTCTAAAATGAATGTCAGGATTGCAATCGGTATGCCCAAAAACTTATTACACGATGTTTGATGCAATATTTTGCAATCGACCACGTTTGCTGAGCAAGCGATATAATGCGGTCGCACTAAGTTCGCCGCGAGCTTAGTGTATTTCGAACAGTAACCGGGTGCACTCATTTTCATCATTTAGCGATAATTTTAGCCCTTACGTTACTTTGTTAATTATACTTAGCAATAAACCCTTGAAGGTTATCAGTGTATTTAACTTAGTAGACACACACGATATCCATATTGAATGTTGGAGAAAAAGTTGCATCCACCAAGGATGCAACTCTTTCTCCAACATTCAATATGGATATCGTATGTGTTTTAAATTGGATTTCAAAATGAAAGCCAGATTTGCAATCACCATGCCCAAAAACCCATTACACGATACCCATATCGAATGTGTGAGAAAAAGTTGCATCCGCCATCTTGGATTTTAAAATGAATGCCAGATTTGCAATCACCACCCCCAAAAACCCATTACACGGTACCCATATCAAATGTTTGAGAAAAGGTTGCATCCGCCATCTTGGATTTTAAAATGAATGCCAGATTTGCAATCACCACCCCCAAAAACCCATTACACGATACCCATATCGAATGTTTGAGAAAAAGTTGCATCCGCTATCTTGGATTTTAAAATGAATGTCAGATTTGCAATCACCACCCCCAAAAACCCATTACACGATACCCATATCGAATGTTTGAGTTTCGGGAGCAACTGCACAAGGTACTATTAGAAATACCCAAAACGCTATAGGTGTGCCTATAATATTTAAAGAGTTCCCTCGCTTTCTCCAGGATCCCATCATCAGATCCTGATTTCATAACAATGGAACCAACTAGAAAGTATACCCTTTCAAACGAAAAAAAAATTCCAAATCGGTCCAGCCGTCTTCGAGTTTGAGGTTACATACATAAAAAAAAGTTTAAGACGAACTGAGAACCTTCTCCTTTTTTTTTAAGTCGGTTAAAAAGCAATAATAACATCACAAAATAGAAATACGTACTTTTTATGAGAATGGCTTTTTTTTCGAAAATTTGCGCCAACTTTCTTCTAATAATATTTTTTTTTACATTTTCCCATAATAAAACAAATATTGAAAAAAAAAATGTTAAAGAAATATATATTGAACAATAAAAAGTAATTGTTGGGTATGCATAATAAATCGTACTCAAAAATACAAAAAATATGACTTATGTTATTCAACGGATTGCTGCAATACATACGTACACAATAGTTCGCGAATTATCGTTACCGGCGAAACGCTCCACGATGAGACGTGACCCCTCTCTGAGCTCCCGTGGACGACTGAATTTTCGACCGGTGTACGTTGCGTATGGTTCAAAATAGCGCGCAAATTAGAAGAAAAAATTAAAATTAAAACAACCAAGCGACATTTTTGAAATGTTAAAGCTGTAAAGGATAGTATGATAATTAGAGAATAATATGAATTGAAGTTTATGAAAAATTTCAACAGTTTACTATCAAAATTCAGCGACGCACGAGCATGTTTTGTAAGGATTTTTGTCCAATTTTATGTATTTTTGTTTAATAAACTATAAAATATTTTTAAATTTTGCCAACTATGTTTGCTAACACATTTATTCTAGTGTTCATTACATATTTTTGTATGGTAATTAAAGTACTATTATAGGTTATATTCCTTTAGTTGTGAAGACCGTTTTGAGTTATTTTACTCGGCGCAGGCTTAACAGCTCACTATCCCAAATACATGACAAGTCTTTCCACAATGTTGTCGTGTAAGTCCCCGATCAACAAGGGAACAAGCTTCTGCATCCCGTTATCTCTTCTCCAAGGGATTTACACAAACCCTAGCTAATTTGTATACAGTCCTAAGACTAAGACTACACTGGCTTACATCACTGTGACCACGATAAACAAGATTCATTATATCATTAGCGTCCCTGATAAGACTTATGTTTTGCGTCTCTTCATCTTGTGTATGTTTCCTTAGTTAGTTACTAAGAAGAACTGGTTACGCCTTAACCGATTTTAATCGGACTTTTATTGGATGATAGAGTCGATTTTAGGGCCACGTATAGGATAATTATTATGTCAGAATCCTCCCACGAGAACCAAGTCACGGGCATAGAAAGTTATACTTACCAAATATTATAAAGAGGAAAGGATTTTTTTGTTTTGAATGTTTGTAACGAATAAACTCAAAAACTACTGGATCGATTTTAAACATTCATTTACCTAAATTACATTTTATCCTGAAAAAAATATATCACGCGGTTGAAACCTCGGTCAGTAGCTATTTATACATACATATAACTGGAAGCAACAATTTTCCGGGCACTGCCCCATTTTGTTAACACAACTTTAGCGGCTATATCCAATATTGAGGGTAACGTTGACGTCACAATTGCCTTCATCAATCACGATACGCGAAGTGGGAAATAGGACACATGCGATTGAAATTACAAGTAATCTCCTCTATTCCACGTAAATTAATAGGTAAATATTTACGTGACGTAGTAAGGATTCGCTTTAACTAATTAATTTTGAGAAATGTATACATACGGAGGTACCATGTTCTATGATAACATATTTTCTTTTTTTTTCGAGTGGAATATCATCAAATGATACCGCTCACCCTTGGTGGAGTGGAAGGAAGTTTCAGACTAGTACTGACTAAAAACCCACCCTGTTCTTTCAGTTGTCTTCGTGTTCCGGGGCGGTGGTATCGCGTTAGAGCATTCCCGCGAACCCGGATCTTATCATTCTCACGCTTCTGATGTGTTTGTTGTTTTTCTTTTTCAACCGACGAAAAAAACGGAGAAGGTTATCAAGTCGACGCGTATATCTTTTTTAGGGTTCCGTAGTCAACAAGGAACCCTTATAGTTTCGCCATGTCCGTCTGTCTGTCCGTCTGTCCGCGGTTTAGCTCAAAAACTATTGGTACTAGAAAGTTGTACTTTGGCATGAGTATACAAGTTAATGACGCCGAAAAAGTGGTAAAATAAAATTTTGAAAAAATCAATTATTTAGGGTACCTCCCAAACATGTAAAGTGGGATGATAATTTTATTTTTCGTTCTTCCCCTAGTGTGGGATATCGTTGGATAGGTATTTCAAAAATATAAGGGGTTTGGTAAGACCGTTTTTTGATTAAGTAAACCGTTCGTGACTTATAAAGCTTTAAAGTACCAATTTTCGTTAGAGTCAAGTGTCCGCCCCCTCTATCAACTAAACGGTTGTAGTTAGATATTCAAATGTCACGGCAGTAGTACCTATATTTAACGAAATTTAAAGGACAACTATCACACATAAGTGGGCTTTACAGGTTTACGAGTAATAGTCGACCAATTGTATTTGACTCGAAAATTTCGATCAACTCTATAGAAATGTCGATAGATGGCGCTAAGCGCCAGTTGTATCGTGCTAGCTTCTTGTGACGATTGAGTAGTGTAGCTCTGTGTCCGTATTTAAATTCAAAACACCGGCTATGACAAGTTTTATACAAATCTCTAAAAAAAATTAAAACTTTCCGTGCAAAATTGTCGGATCAGGTGAGGATTTGTATAGGAAGTTAAATTAGTTAGGTAGTTATGTTTGGCTTTTAGTTAGAGCATGGTACGAAACGATCAGTCAGCGAATACGACACGCACTTGGCTGTTATAAAAACTACGGAACCCTACACTGCGCGTGGCCCGACACGCACTTGACCGGTTTTTTTATGTATGATCACCGATTACTCGAAGACGGCTGAACCGATTTGGAAAATTCTTTTTCGTTTTTAGTTTTAGTTATTTTTTTTTACTTAATTTACTTATATTGACATGTTTCGTCATGAGACGACTATCAATAATTCAAAATTGTAATCTCGTACAAGTGAAGTGTAAAATATTGTTGTAAGAAATGAAAATTCTTTATCCTAATCTATACCCACATTAACAAGTGAAACAAAATCTTGACCTTTTTACCAACATTACGCAGATGGAGGAGTACGGAATTCGGCCCTGTTATTGATTATATGAATGAGTGCAGAAAGCTATTATTTTTATAATGACGTTAACAATTAAAATTAATTATGATTGGATATCGCCAACTTGCTATTTTGTGAGTGGTCTCTTTCCAAGGAGGTTGGTCGGCTTAACTGGACTTGCCTGTGGCGGCCTTAACAATTATAATGATTAATAAAAAAAAAAGATTAAAGCCTCAATGCAAGGCTTATAAAAACTTACAAACTATGCGACCGAAGCTGATCTAGGTGACTCAGAAACTTTTTCACAAAATAATGCAGAACGAAATATAGAAAAATGTTACCCTCTCTCGGCTCAGTTTCAATAATTTAATATTTTGCCTATGCGTACCTAGTGAGTGTTTTTTTTTTGTATGTGCCTATGGTATTAAGTCCGCCTTTGTACATTTTGTGTTGCATAAAGTTTTAATAAATAAATAAACCTCTGAGGCTGTCTGTTAAGCAAGCAGACTTGCCTGTGGCTGTCTCAATTACATATAATTAAAGCCTCCAGCCAAGACTTACAAACTAGGCGACTACACGCTAAAGGCGGGTGGGGGGCCTAGCTTGGTTACGGACTTCGGCTTAGGACGTCGCATGGGTAGGACAGCTATAAGGGGTGGTTGCATCGGACAAGTCGGCTACTCGTCCAGTTTACTTAAATACTCCGAGGGATGCGGTAAAAATGTTCTTGTCTGCTGCTCGCTACCCATATAATGTAAGCGTAATGTAAAGAGTAAGGATTTCTTTGATATTTCAAAAATATATAAATTGCTCTTGATATATCTACACTATTCGCTCTGAGGATTTTGCTATGCCACTGACGCATTTCAGTTGAATATCGTCAAATAAAACTTAATTTCCATACGTTCGCAACGGGCTTCGATTCGTCCATTTTGTTCACATGGTTTATTTAGATTTTTTTTTGTTAGTCTGTACTAGGGTTGGAGCTAACATCATCATGTGCAGCGCTAGCCTTTCATTTTCAACCGACGACAAAAAAAAAAAGGAGGAGGTTATGAATTCACCGATTACTCGAAAACGGCTGAACCGATTTGGAAAATTCTTTTTTGTTTGAAGGGTATACTTCGAAATTGGTCCCATTGTCACCAAGTCAGGATCTGATGATGGGATCCTGGAGAAATCGAAGGAACTCTTATAGGCACACCTATGGCGTTTTGGTTATTTCTTATAGTAAGTAACTTGTGCAGTTGCTCTCAAAAAGTACCATTTGGGGAAGTGGAACTGATGATGAAGACCACAGATGGCCGCCGAAACTACTCAATAATAAGTATTTCGTGGATTGTGATTCGATTACTTAAATATGGATGTTAAGCACTTTATGCTTGTCATAATGCATATGGTGATGTAGAGCTGATGGTGAAGTACCAGGAGAACTTCTCAACAATTAACGGCCCAGCATTGGGAAAAGCAATATTTTGTAAAAGGTTATAAGCAGTTGACATTTTGGCTCTTATAACTAGGTAAATTAAAAATCGACCAACTAAAAAGAGTGAAATAAGAACTTTTTACCAAAAAATTAAACCGACTCCCAAAAAACACTGCGACTACCGAAATTAAAGTTATTTTTCTCTTTGCAGTGTTTTTTGGGAGTCGGTTTAATTTTATGGTAAAAACTTTTATTTTCTTTATGGTCAAAAATACAAAGCCACAAAATGTCCACCGAACAATTTTAATCTCTCGGATATTGGTAATTTCAGATTTTTTATTGGATGTTTGATTCGTTTTTACAGTTCAATATTTTTATTTAAAATAGTAACGTAGGTGTCTAACCAACGAACACCGGCCGTATGTTTAAGGTTGTTCATTTTCTCTCATAGTTCTAAGTTCCCTTCAAGATGGTACAAATTGTTTGTAGGTGCCAGTCACGCTATAGTTTATTAAGTCCTGTCTTTAAAACTAAGTCAATTTACCTATCATTAGCTGGGATCAACTTCATCAGCGACCTATATTATGCGTCCCATAATCCCAAAGGCCCCAAATGTATCACAAACTTGAGTGACCCTTCATTCTCAGCTACCAATCCTGATAGATGAGGTGTCTATCTTATCAAATTATCACATCCCACCTAAAACAACAACAACCCAAAATATCATTATAAGGTCCCAAGATCAAGGTAGCCAGAGTTCAAGCAAAGATTAATGCTCATCAGATACAATATTGGCGCAAGTGATAGAAGATATACAATTGGTGTTATATTTTCTAAAATTATATCATAATAATAATATTTCTTTGCATTAAACATTCTTAAATAATTTTAATAAAGCCTTTTCATTTCTCACCGCAATTAATAATTATTTAATGCAATTTATTCTCATTTATCCGTGTAGGTTTAGCCTCCATGTTTTTTTCAAGAACTAATAAAGTGATTGCAATATAATTGTAACGCTTTACTAACCTGCATCGAAATCTATTTTTAAAATTAGGGATTATATTAGAGTAAAACGAAATTCTTACATAATAAATTAGTTGAAATTGCACCAATACCTTAGCCGAGAATTCATTGTTTGGGTTCAGCTTCACTAAGAAATATTTCAAAGAAAAACTTTTTGGTGTCGGTTTAATTTTTGTTAATAAGTTTTTATTTCGCTCTTTTTAGTTGGTCGGTTTGTAATTTACCTAGTTACAAAAGCATAAATGTCTACTACTTATAACCTTTTACAAAATATTGCTTTTCCCGATGCTGGGCCGTTAATTGTTGAGGAGTTCTCCATCAGCTTCACTTCACCATATGCATTGTGACGAGCATATTGTGCTTAACAATCATATTCAAGTAATCAAACCGACACCCGTGAAATACTTATTATTACTACTTATATATTGAGTAGTTCTGATGGCCATCTGTGTTCTTCATCATCAGGTCCATTTCACCAAATGGTGCTTTTCGAATGCACACTACACAAGTTACTTTAAAAAATACTCAAATCACTATAGGTGTGGCTATAATATTTGAAGAGTTCCCTCGATTTCTCCAGCATCCCATCATCAGATCCTGATTTGGTGACAATGAGACGAATTTTCTAAATCGGTTCAGCCGTCTTCGAGTAATCGGTGATAATACATAACAAAAAAAAATACGCGTCGACTTGAGAACCTCCTCCGTTTTTGTCATCGGTTCGTCGTTTCGTCGTAGGTCCACGCTAGTAACTAAATGAGACTTAATAAATTTAGTTGGTGCAAGCGGGCCTAAATGTGTTTAGTTCTGGAGATCTTCCGAGAACTTGTAGGTCAGGTCAGGCAAAGTGAACTTGACCTCATCGATAATGACAACCGCCTTATATTGTTTATTTATTTATAAACTTTATGTACAATGGTGTTACATGTTAAAAAAACTTTTTTGCAAAAAATAAAACCGACTTCCATATCAAAACACTACAAAGCCAAAAATAATTTTAATTTCGGTAGTCGGTGTTATTGGTTTTGTATTTTCTTTTTTTTTCACACCGCCTTCCGAAATTAAAATTATTTTTGGCTTTGTAGTGTTTTGATATGGAAGTCGGTTTTATTTTTTGCAAAAAAGTTTTTATTTTCGTGCTTTTTAGTGGGTCAGTGAATTTTCCAAATCGGTTCGTAAATGACGGAGTTATGCGCGAACAAAAAACGCAATGCAGCGTAAACGAAAAGATCATCAACGTAAACATTTTTTTAGACTTTTGTTGATTTTTCAGAAACGGCCTGTACGATTTCGATAAAATTTTCATGGGACCATTTGGAAAGTATACCCTTTCTAACAAGATCAGAATTTTTCAAATCGGTTGGCAAACGACGGAGTTATGCGTGGACAAACATAAAAAAAAAAAAAAAAAAAAAAAATACAAACATCCGAATTGAGAACCTCCTCCTTTTTTAGAAGTCGGTTAAAAATAGACTGAAAGCAATGTGAGATGGTGGCAAACGCAAGCTATCGCAAATTATCAATTTAAAAAAAAACACAGACATAATCTAAAAGTTGCCTGTCACAAGTTAAGACAAAACATACAATAGAATATCATTTATTTATAAGCATATGGTAAATTGAGATCTTAATATTAACATAGTTTCACATAAGCCTGTAGGGTATAGCATAAATGTAGAATTGATGTGAAGGTGATCTTCGTCATAAGCTTAGTCTTTTCCTATGTTGGAGTCGGCAGCCGGTCTAACTGGATACAGCTGAGAACTAGTGTCTTGAATGAAGTGAATGCCTTCTGACCTCCACAACCCAGTAACTGGGTAAATCATGATACCCCTTCGTAAAACTGGTGTGAGATTTTCTGCTGGGACCAATGGCTTAGCTTTATTTCCGAGGCATTGAAGAATCTCGAAATGTTAACATAGACATCCATAAACAGACCTTGGCAAGTGATAGATAGACAAAATATACAATAAAAAATCTGAAATTACCAATATCCGAGAGATTAAAATTGTTCGGTGGACATTTTGTGGCTTTGTATTTTTGACCATAAAGAAAATAAAAGTTTTTACCATAAAATTAAACCGACTCCCAAAAAACACTGCAAAGAGAAAAATAACTTTAATTTCGGTAGTCGCAGTGTTTTTTGGGAGTCGGTTTAATTTTTTGGTAAAAAGTTCTTATTTCACTCTTTTTAGTTGGTCGATTTTTAATTTACCTAGTTAGAAGAGCCAAAATGTCAACTGCTTATAACCTTTTACAAAATATTGCTTTTCCCAATGCTGGGCCGTTAATTGTTGAGAAGTTCTCCTGGTACTTCACCATCAGCTCTACATCACCATATGCATTATGACAAGCATAAAGTGCTTAACATCCATATTTAAGTAATCGAATCACAATCCACGAAATACTTATTATTGAGTAGTTTCGGCGGCCATCTGTGGTCTTCATCATCAGTTCCACTTCCCCAAATGGTACTTTTTGAGAGCAACTGCACAAGTTACTTACTATAAGAAATAACCAAAACGCCATAGGTGTGCCTATAAGAGTTCCTTCGATTTCTCCAGGATCCCATCATCAGATCCTGACTTGGTGACAATGGGACCAATTTCGAAGTATACCCTTCAAACAAAAAAGAATTTTCCAAATCGGTTCAGCCGTTTTCGAGTAATCGGTGAATTCATAACCTCCTCCTTTTTTTTTTTGTCGTCGGTTGAAAATGAAAGGCTAGCGCTGCACATGATGATGTTAGCTCCAACCCTAGTACAGACTAACAAAAAAAAATCTAAATAAACCATGTGAACAAAATGGACGAATCAAAGCCCGTTGCGAACGTATGGAAATTAAGTTTTATTTGACGATATTCAACTGAAATGCGTCAGTGGCATAGCAAAATCCTCAGAGCGAATAGTGTAGATATATCAAGAGCAATTTATATATTTTTGAAATATCAAAGAAATCCTTACTCTTTACATTACGCTTACATTATATGGGTAGCGAGCAGCAGACAAGAACATTTTTACCGCATCCCTCGGAGTATTTAAGTAAACTGGACGAGTAGCCGACTTGTCCGATGCAACCACCCCTTATAGCTGTCCTACCCATGCGACGTCCTAAGCCGAAGTCCGTAACCAAGCTAGGCCCCCCACCCGCCTTTAGCGTGTAGTCGCCTAGTTTGTAAGTCTTGGCTGGAGGCTTTAATTATATGTAATTGAGACAGCCACAGGCAAGTCTGCTTGCTTAACAGACAGCCTCAGAGGTTTATTTATTTATTAAAACTTTATGCAACACAAAATGTACAAAGGCGGACTTAATACCATAGGCACATACAAAAAAAAAACACTCACTAGGTACGCATAGGCAAAATATTAAATTATTGAAACTGAGCCGAGAGAGGGTAACATTTTTCTATATTTCGTTCTGCATTATTTTGTGAAAAAGTTTCTGAGTCACCTAGATCAGCCTCGGTCGCATAGTTTGTAAGTTTTTATAAGCCTTGCATTGAGGCTTTAATCTTTTTTTTTTATTAATCATTATAATTGTTAAGGCCGCCACAGGCAAGTCCAGTTAAGCCGACCAACCTCCTTGGAAAGAGACCACTCACAAAATAGCAAGTTGGCGATATCCAATCATAATTAATTTTAATTGTTAACGTCATTATAAAAATAATAGCTTTCTGCACTCATTCATATAATCAATAACAGGGCCGAATTCCGTACTCCTCCATCTGCGTAATGTTGGTAAAAAGGTCAAGATTTTGTTTCACTTGTTAATGTGGGTTTAGCTTTAGAATTTTCATTTCTTACAACAATATTTTACACTTCACTTGTACGAGATTACAATTTTGAATTATTGATAGTCGTCTCATGACGAAACATGTCAATATAAGTAAATTAAGTAAAAAAAAATAACTAAAACTAAAAACGAAAAAGAATTTTCCAAATCGGTTCAGCCGTCTTCGAGTAATCGGTGATCATACATAAAAAAACCGGTCAAGTGCGTGTCGGGCCACGCGCAGTGTAGGGTTCCGTAGTTTTTATAACAGCCAAGTGCGTGTCGTATTCGCTGACTGATCGTTTCGTACCATGCTCTAACTAAAAGCCAAACATAACTACCTAACTAATTTAACTTCCTATACAAATCCTCACCTGATCCGACAATTTTGCACGGAAAGTTTTAATTTTTTTTAGAGATTTGTATAAAACTTGTCATAGCCGGTGTTTTGAATTTAAATACGGACACAGAGCTACACTACTCAATCGTCACAAGAAGCTAGCACGATACAACTGGCGCTTAGCGCCATCTATCGACATTTCTATAGAGTTGATCGAAATTTTCGAGTCAAATACAATTGGTCGACTATTACTCGTAAACCTGTAAAGCCCACTTATGTGTGATAGCGTACCTTCGGTGCAAGTTTTACCGCAGATACAAAAACTAACATTTAATTCCTCAAAAAATTAGAAAGTCTGACAGTTTTGGGGTTTAGAAGTATCACAGAAGAAAATGTAATATTGTTTAATTATGATGTAATATTTCATAGAACATTATCTGTTTTCCGCGACTCCATTTTCACGATTTTCTATACAAACTTTCAACCCCTGTATCTCCTTAAGAAATAATGTTTTAAGAAGAAGTAGTCTATGTTTGACTCCAAGTTTTGGTTTAGGCATTAAAGTGTAACAGATGGCCAGAAAGACATCGCTTTAACATTTTGTAATATAAGTATGGCTTGTATGGGTTTTCGCGAATCGAAGTGAGATGCTGGTCAAAAGCAGATAATATTCATATTTATTTTGGCTTATCATCAATAAAAATATAAAAAAGAAGTCATCGGTTTGTGACATTGAGGACTTCTTAGAAGGCAGAGTTCTCTCGGGCGGGTTAATAAATCATTACAAATAATATATTTGTGAAATATTGGGTATGTGAATATTTAGGTAACCTTCAAAACAGGTAACTTTCCTGTTTATAGTAAGCAATCAATCAAAAACTATATTAGTCGCAAAATAATTCCCGATTTAGCTAGTCTAGACAGTTTAAGTGCTTTTATACTTCATTAGCAAAACTGGTAGAAACTATGTTTACCAAACTTTGAAGATCGGAAATAGGTAACTATGGCTCGATCTTTAAAAACATAGCAAGTATGAATAAAAAATGGAATAGGAATTACTTTGCGGAATGCCCTGTGTAGGGGAGGAACACGTATTGAGTACAAGTTTGGGTAGAATGTTGCATGACTTCTTTTTCTGCATTTAGGTACGAATATTTGCGGGTGGGAGAGCGATGGTACATACTGCATTCAAGCATATCCAATATTTAATGTAACAATCTTAAATAACTAGTTTATGAATTAAAACTAAATGTGGTTCTAAAATATTTAATTACAACTAAGCCTCAAATTAATTTGCATTGAGGTACTAATAACTGCATATTTATTTTATGCGGTATTTAGATAAAAACAATCAAAATACGTCACAAGATAATTATGAAGCTGCTACGCATCGAGATGCGAGCACGTAATTATTAATTTGAAATCTTTTTAGATATCTGTAATAGTACACTAATTACTATTAATATTTGAATAATACAGTATTGAGGATTTTTTAATATGAGCTATTTTTATTCCTATGATACAAATATAAAAGAACTTTCTCAATGAAATATATATTTTGTCTTACTTAGGTTCTTAACCTTTTCACCGCCACGGACTTGTATAGAAGTTCTGGATTTTCGTGCCACCAGCGTTACGACTTCATTAGTTCTTGCTCAGCTCAGTTGCCAATCATTTTCTTTCAAATTTATGATTATTCTCTTGTTTTTCTCCACACGATGTTAAAGAACACATTATATTTATATTTTTTATGTAATTATGTATTGTATATATAAATATATATATATATATATATACACACTTATATATTTTAATAAGTTTTCCGTTATGAGTTTACTCTTTGTCCTAGCGACCAAACGATTAACATATACGTAAAATTACTCTCAGTTTCATTATTCAGTAACTACGTCTAAATCTGCATATTAAGATCTAGAAATCAGTGAAGAGTGACAAGTTATACATAGTGCAGTGAATGTATAAAGAAAACTACCGAAAGCTGTTCTAAATTAAGGGATTTTAATGCAAAATATTATAACGGACAAAATTTGCCGACCAGCTGACGAGTGAATGACAAGTAGTTTTTTCGAACGGCACACGCAATTCGCACGGTTACGCGGAGCGAGTAAGGGCGCGTACTGCGTGCGCTTACACTTAATGACTCAACTGGACGCTCGCTGCGGTGATTAAGTAAAGCAGACGTGCTAACGTATTTTACCTACACCATTTTTCTCTTGGAGGATCATACATATTATCTTCTATCATTTAAGTGGCACATTTACTCTAATAATTATGTCTTCGAAAGAGTTGAAATGGGGATGTTGTAATACTTTGAATAAATCTCTGGAGGAGAAATCTATCAAGTGTAATACCTGTGGCAAACTCTACCACTACGAATGTGTATCTCTCAAGGAATCTCCTGAGAGTTCTGCGGTTCCTTGGAAATGTCCCGCTTGCTTAATTTGTTCCTCTAAAACCGGTAAGAAGGACTCAACTCCGATACGAAACATCTCTACAAACCGCGCCAGCAAAAGAGTGGCCATCGGCCCTCCCTCACCGTTGTCGGTATCGCCGTCGCCATCCAGGAAATAATCGAAACCGAGTTAAATAAAATACTTATTAAATTCAATAAAACGACTGAAAGTACAATTAGCAAGGAATTACAAAATGTCAAACAAGATATGCAAGAAATTATAGAATCGATGTCATTCATAAGTGATAGGTTTGAGAAATTCGAAAAGAATTTGCAATCAACCACAGCACTTGTTGGGAAACTCGAAACAGAGAATACGGAACTCAGAAATACCGTCGGGGACCTCACTATGCGTATCACGAACTTAGAACAGCAGTCAAGGTCAAATAACTTAGAAGTTCAATGTGTGCCTGAAAAAAAAAACGAAAATATTTTTGAAATTGTTACCAAAATTGGACAAGTTGTGAGCTGCAAAATTGAACAAAAAGACATACTAAATTGTACCCGAGTTGCTAAAGCTAACCCAACTAGCACCCGTCCCCGATCCATTGTTGTCAAACTATCATCGCCAAGGTTACGGGATCAAATATTAGCCTCTACAATAAAATACAACAAGGATAACTCCAAAGAAAAATTAAACTCTGAACATCTGGGATACGTTGGTCGCAAGACACCTGTGTACATCGTGGAACACCTATCTCCAGCCAATAAAGCTTTACACGCTGCGTGCAGGATTAGGGCAAGAGAGAAAAATTACAAGTACGTATGGATTAGAAACGGCAAAATCTTTGTAAGGAAAACAGACGGAGCTGATTCTATACTAATCAAGAGTAATAATAGTCTTTGCAAAATAATTTAATAATATATAATCTATTTTTTTTTACTCTAGTGCATGCATAATAATCTATAAAGTTCAACATTCAATAGTTTAAATGTGTTCTACCAAAACTGCAGAGGTTTACGAACAAAAACACATGCATTTTATTGTAATCTTACCTGTTCAAATTACGATATAATTATTTTAACAGAAACGTAACATTCGATGTATCAAGCAACAATGTGTCTCGCCTAGTAGCTCTCTGTGCCGTATACCTCCCGCCACCTGTATCTGTAGCAAGACTAGACCATTTTATTGAACATTGTAACAAAGTTTTTGACACTACAAGCATGCCCATCTGTATAGTAGGAGATTTTAACTTAGCCAAAATAAACTGGCAGGCGGATCCTGGTAGCTATTCTTTACCAAGTACCTGTCTACGATTACTAGACCTTGTGAATATAAATAAACTAACTCAATACAATACGATAGAAAATTGCTTTGGGCGTATATTGGACCTGGTATTGACCAACACGTCAACCTGTTCAGTGTCAGAATCCACCTGTCCTTTAACCATCATCGACAAATTGCATCCCCCCCCCTCAATATAACTTTATCCTTTTTAAAAGAGAATAGTCTGTCATACAACAAACAGACCACGAGACCGAACTTTCACAAAGCGGACTATGAAAAAATTAATAATTATTTAAATAAGCAAGATTGGCCCCAACTTTTTGCTGAAACCGCCGACGTCAACGACATGCTTAACATATTTTATGATGTATTAAACAGTGCCATTCAGAAATTCGTACCCAATTGTAAGTCATTAAATAGTCGCTACCCCCCTTGGTTTAACAAAAATCTTATTAGGGCTCTTAAAGAAAAATATAAATTGAGGTTAAGATACAAGAAATATAAAAATCCACTAGACGAACTTGAGTTAAAACTAGTTACACAGCGTTGTCAAAACTTAGCCAAAACTCTGTACTCTAATTATACAAAAACTCTTGAGGCCGAAATAAAAAAAAATACATAGATTTTTTGGAAGTACATAAAAGACAAACGCGGTGGTTCTAGCGCATATCCGTTGACTATGTCTAACGGGCACGTGACGACATCTGATCCCTCAACTATATGTGATCTCTTTGCCGATTATTTCTCATCAGTATACACCAATGATGATGACAATGTTACCTTAAATTTAGACTCCACTCTTCTGAACTCATTAAAAAAGAATAGCATATGTTTAACTCGTCCAACTATTGATCACGATAGTCTGTATAATAAACTAAAGTCCTTAAACAGAAACAAGGGAGCAGGTCCGGACGGTATCCCCCCCATTTTCATATCCGCTTGTGCATCAGCTCTAGTAACTCCACTACGCTATATTTACAATAAATCGTTAGCAACAGGCCAATTCCCGCGCGAATGGAAGAGAGCAAAAATTGTGCCATTACATAAAGCAAAAAGCAAAGAAGCAATAGCTAATTATAGGCCAATCTCTATTCTCTCCTCTTTTGCTAAAGTCTTTGAGTCCTTACTCTGCCCTTATATACAACAGCACACAGGGTTATATCTCAGTAATCGACAACATGGTTTTGTAGCACGCAGATCTACCTCAACGAATTTGGCATCATTCACGGAGTCGATAGTGCAAGCGTTGGACATAAACAAGCAGTGTGACGTCATTTACGCAGACTTTAGCAAAGCCTTTGATAAAATCTCGCATAAAATCCTAATGTATAAGCTAGCAGCATATGGCTTTACAGGTTCCTTATTCGAGTGGCTGAAATCATATTAACAGAACGAGAATTCTTTGTTGTAGTAAATGGTTTTCAATCATCTAATCGAAGTATAACTTCGGGAGCCCCCCAAGGCTCTCACCTCGCTCCCATTTTATTTAACATTTTTGTAAATGATCTGCCGGAATGTTTTCACTTCTCCGAGTGCTTCCTGTATGCCGACGATCTGAAGTTTGCCAGAAGAATAGAGTCCCCAAAAGATACCGAACTGTTGCAGGAAGATATGAACCGGGTCGTAAAATGGTGCAATAGTAATAAAATGCAGCTTAACACTGACAAATGCTATCACCAAAAATTCTCAAGAAAAGCTAACTGCATCAGTTCAGAGTACTTCATAGATAATGCCAAGATCCAAGAAGTAATAACCATCAAAGACCTGGGAGTCACCTTTGATAGCAAACTTACTTTTCTACCTCATATCGAGGACATCATTAAAAGGGCATCTAGAATGTTAGGTTTTGTCATAAGGAACTCTAGAGAATTTAAAAGTAGTACGAAAATCTTATTGTATAACAGTCTTGTACGTAGTATTTTGGATTACTGTAGTGTTGTGTGGAGACCACACTATGCGGTCCACATACTACGTATTGAGAGGGTTCAAAAACGGTTTGTATGGCATCTTGCGTACTCGGTAGGTAAAGCCAAGCATCTTTTCTCCTATAATAGCAGGCTTCAATATTTCAATATGCATTCACTGGCATCTCGTAGGGAAGCTTGTGATGCACTTTTTGTTTTTAAATTACTCAGGAACAAAATTGATTGCCCCCATTTGCTTAGTCTCCTAAGGTTCCGCGCTTCCTCAAGAAACCCCCGTCAACCAATAACGCCATTGTGTCCACCAATACGAAGGACTGTCTTAGGTGCTAACTCCATAGTGCCCAGACTGTGTAAAATTTTGAACAGCTACAGTGATGTGACTGTTGTGCACAATGATAGTGCTGGTCAATTCCGTAAAGCCATTCTTAATAACATCCACAAGGAAATTATTACTGTATAGCATAAAGGTATATAGTGTCTGTATTTTTGTTGTAATTATTATAGCCATTTGAGATCATCGGTAAATTTGACACTTTCAATGCCTGCGCATTCCACAAAATTTTATGATTCATCGTATACGGTGCAGGCTACTCGTCTGTGGAACGCATTGCCATTGTCAGTTAGACAAGCGCAGTCACTTGCTGCTTTTAAAAGCTCTGTTGTCAAACATTTTTATACACTCCTATGATTTTACCTTGTATTTCTTTCCTTATGACATATTTATATATATGAAACACATATATTTATTTATACTTATTTATGTATTGTATTGTATTATATATACCTATATATATAGTTATATTAACTACTTGAGTTACTTTTTGTGTAGTTATATATTTGAAGTAAGTACACTGACTTTCTCCTCCCCTCTTTGTTTTATGTTCTTAAAGTCCATCCAAAGGTTGTCTGGAAGATATCGCTATCAGCGATAAGACCGCCATTGTAACCATTTTTTTTTGCATTATTGTAAATCAAGTGCTTGTTTAAATTATTGGTGTACAATAAAGAGTATTCTATCTATCTATACTTTATACTATACCTGCTCGGAAAGTGCCTTATTAATTTTTAAAAGGTTTGACAGAAAGGACGTCATTACTGTAGTACAAATGTGCGGGTCGCAAAAGTGTATGAGAATTCATTACTAACGTGCTGGAGACACTGGAGAGGGAGAGAAAAGTGTATGAAATCCATTACTAACGCGCTGTTAAGATCATCGTCATCATCATCTCCTCAACTATCAACAAGTGCAGCATCGCCAGTGGCACTTCGGGAATCAGTTGCCCTTTTGTCACCACAACCTTCCACTAGCGCAGTGCCAATAGCACAGGCACAGCAAGTAATCTCTTCTAAATGGCTCAAACCAATATTAATCTCCCTGCCAAAAGTATTACATTTAATTTTAATAACTGTAACAATTTTAATATAAACTTCAATTAAGAAAATTGTCTTTTATTTTCCTTGTAGGTATAGTATAAATTACTATGTATCACTCGGAAGAAAGTGCGATTCCCAACTCGTGTGTATTAAGCTGCGCTTCGGGCCTCAAACTACACCCTCGTTGATAATCGGTCACTTTCTCCCCTTGATGAACAATGTACACCAAAAATTGAAACACACTTACATAACCTTATTGCTATAACTTTGGTTACAATGGCGGTCTTTACGCTGAGAGCGATATTTTCCAGACAACCTTTGGGAGGACTTTAAAAACTTTAATTGAAATGAGGAGGGCTAAATTAGTCTACTACAAATACTCATTTATTTATTTATTTATTTATTTAATAAGGTTAACCAACAATTATTACACTACAGCATCACAATTTACAGAAAAGCATTAAAACATGTGCGAGTATAATAATTACTTATAGGCTAACACAGCATGCATATTACAAAGTTAACAATATTATTATTTAGAACATTAAAATTAACATTTGAGACAGTTTCAAGGTAGAAACTAAAATAAATAAACGATTAATTATACAATATATTATGGATACTTAACAAATACTAAATGGGAATGGAATTATATGGCTCAGTTACAAAATTATTTTCTTAACTAAAGATAAAATATATCACAGTAAAAATGGCTATAATAATTACAACAAAAATACAGACACTATATACCTTTATGCTATACAGTAATAATTTCCTTGTGGATGTTATTAAGAATGGCTTTACGGAATTGACCAGCACTATCATTGTGCACAACAGTCACATCACTGTAGCTGTTCAAAATTTTACACAGTCTGGGCACTATGGAGTTAGCACCTAAGACAGTCCTTCGTATTGGTGGACACAATGGCGTTATTGGTTGACGGGGGTTTCTTGAGGAAGCGCGGAACCTTAGGAGACTAAGCAAATGGGGGCAATCAATTTTGTTCCTGAGTAATTTAAAAACAAAAAGTGCATCACAAGCTTCCCTACGAGATGCCAGTGAATGCATATTGAAATATTGAAGCCTGCTATTATAGGAGAAAAGATGCTTGGCTTTACCTACCGAGTACGCAAGATGCCATACAAACCGTTTTTGAACCCTCTCAATACGTAGTATGTGGACCGCATAGTGTGGTCTCCACACAACACTACAGTAATCCAAAATACTACGTACAAGACTGTTATACAATAAGATTTTCGTACTACTTTTAAATTCTCTAGAGTTCCTTATGACAAAACCTAACATTCTAGATGCCCTTTTAATGATGTCCTCGATATGAGGTAGAAAAGTAAGTTTGCTATCAAAGGTGACTCCCAGGTCTTTGATGGTTATTACTTCTTGGATCTTGGCATTATCTATGAAGTACTCTGAACTGATGCAGTTAGCTTTTCTTGAGAATTTTTGGTGATAGCATTTGTCAGTGTTAAGCTGCATTTTATTACTATTGCACCATTTTACGACCCGGTTCATATCTTCCTGCAACAGTTCGGTATCTTTTGGGGACTCTATTCTTCTGGCAAACTTCAGATCGTCGGCATACAGGAAGCACTCGGAGAAGTGAAAACATTCCGGCAGATCATTTACAAAAATGTTAAATAAAATGGGAGCGAGGTGAGAGCCTTGGGGGGCTCCCGAAGTTATACTTCGATTAGATGATTGAAAACCATTTACTACAACAAAGAATTCTCGTTCTGTTAAGTATGATTTCAGCCACTCGAATAAGGAACCTGTAAAGCCATATGCTGCTAGCTTATACATTAGGATTTTATGCGAGATTTTATCAAAGGCTTTGCTAAAGTCTGCGTAAATGACGTCACACTGCTTGTTTATGTCCAACGCTTGCACTATCGACTCCGTGAATGATGCCAAATTCGTTGAGGTAGATCTGCGTGCTACAAAACCATGTTGTCGATTACTGAGATATAACCCTGTGTGCTGTTGTATATAAGGGCAGAGTAAGGACTCAAAGACTTTAGCAAAAGAGGAGAGAATAGAGATTGGCCTATAATTAGCTATTGCTTCTTTGCTTTTTGCTTTATGTAATGGCACAATTTTTGCTCTCTTCCATTCGCGCGGGAATTGGCCTGTTGCTAACGATTTATTGTAAATATAGCGTAGTGGAGTTACTAGAGCTGATGCACAAGCGGATATGAAAATGGGGGGGATACCGTCCGGACCTGCTCCCTTGTTTCTGTTTAAGGACTTTAGTTTATTATACAGACTATCGTGATCAATAGTTGGACGAGTTAAACATATGCTATTCTTTTTTAATGAGTTCAGAAGAGTGGAGTCTAAATTTAAGGTAACATTGTCATCATCATTGGTGTATACTGATGAGAAATAATCGGCAAAGAGATCACATATAGTTGAGGGATCAGATGTCGTCACGTGCCCGTTAGACATAGTCAACGGATATGCGCTAGAACCACCGCGTTTGTCTTTTATGTACTTCCAAAAAATCTATGTATTTTTTTTTATTTCGGCCTCAAGAGTTTTTGTATAATTAGAGTACAGAGTTTTGGCTAAGTTTTGACAACGCTGTGTAACTAGTTTTAACTCAAGTTCGTCTAGTGGATTTTTATATTTCTTGTATCTTAACCTCAATTTATATTTTTCTTTAAGAGCCCTAATAAGATTTTTGTTAAACCAAGGGGGGTAGCGACTATTTAATGACTTACAATTGGGTACGAATTTCTGAATGGCACTGTTTAATACATCATAAAATATGTTAAGCATGTCGTTGACGTCGGCGGTTTCAGCAAAAAGTTGGGGCCAATCTTGCTTATTTAAATAATTATTAATTTTTTCATAGTCCGCTTTGTGAAAGTTCGGTCTCGTGGTCTGTTTGTTGTATGACAGACTATTCTCTTTTAAAAAGGATAAAGTTATATTGAGGGGGGGGGATGCAATTTGTCGATGATGGTTAAAGGACAGGTGGATTCTGACACTGAACAGGTTGACGTGTTGGTCAATACCAGGTCCAATATACGCCCAAAGCAATTTTCTATCGTATTGTATTGAGTTAGTTTATTTATATTCACAAGGTCTAGTAATCGTAGACAGGTACTTGGTAAAGAATAGCTACCAGGATCCGCCTGCCAGTTTATTTTGGCTAAGTTAAAATCTCCTACTATACAGATGGGCATGCTTGTAGTGTCAAAAACTTTGTTACAATGTTCAATAAAATGGTCTAGTCTTGCTACAGATACAGGTGGCGGGAGGTATACGGCACAGAGAGCTACTAGGCGAGACACATTGTTGCTTGATACATCGATTGTTACGTTTCTGTTAAAATAATTATATCGTAATTTGAACAGGTAAGATTACAATAAAATGCATGTGTTTTTGTTCGTAAACCTCTGCAGTTTTGGTAGAACACATTTAAACTATTGAATGTTGAACTTTATAGATTATTATGCATGCACTAGAGTAAAAAAAAAATAGATTATATATTATTAAATTATTTTGCAAAGACTATTATTACTCTTGATTAGTATAGAATCAGCTCCGTCTGTTTTCCTTACAAAGATTTTGCCGTTTCTAATCCATACGTACTTGTAATTTTTCTCTCTTGCCCTAATCCTGCACGCAGCGTGTAAAGCTTTATTGGCTGGAGATAGGTGTTCCACGATGTACACAGGTGTCTTGCGACCAACGTATCCCAGATGTTCAGAGTTTAATTTTTCTTTGGAGTTATCCTTGTTGTATTTTATTGTAGAGGCTAATATTTGATCCCGTAACCTTGGCGATGATAGTTTGACAACAATGGATCGGGGACGGGTGCTAGTTGGGTTAGCTTTAGCAACTCGGGTACAATTTAGTATGTCTTTTTGTTCAATTTTGCAGCTCACAACTTGTCCAATTTTGGTAACAATTTCAAAAATATTTTCGTTTTTTTTTTCAGGCACACATTGAACTTCTAAGTTATTTGACCTTGACTGCTGTTCTAAGTTCGTGATACGCATAGTGAGGTCCCCGACGGTATTTCTGAGTTCCGTATTCTCTGTTTCGAGTTTCCCAACAAGTGCTGTGGTTGATTGCAAATTCTTTTCGAATTTCTCAAACCTATCACTTATGAATGACATCGATTCTATAATTTCTTGCATATCTTGTTTGACATTTTGTAATTCCTTGCTAATTGTACTTTCAGTCGTTTTATTGAATTTAATAAGTATTTTATTTAACTCGGTTTCGATTATTTCCTGGATGGCGACGGCGATACCGACAACGGTGAGGGAGGGCCGATGGCCACTCTTTTGCTGGCGCGGTTTGTAGAGATGTTTCGTATCGGAGTTGAGTCCTTCTTACCGGTTTTAGAGGAACAAATTAAGCAAGCGGGACATTTCCAAGGAACCGCAGAACTCTCAGGAGATTCCTTGAGAGATACACATTCGTAGTGGTAGAGTTTGCCACAGGTATTACACTTGATAGATTTCTCCTCCAGAGATTTATTCAAAGTATTACAACATCCCCATTTCAACTCTTTCGAAGACATAATTATTAGAGTAAATGTGCCACTTAAATGATAGAAGATAATATGTATGATCCTCCAAGAGAAAAATGGTGTAGGTAAAATACGTTAGCACGTCTGCTTTACTTAATCACCGCAGCGAGCGTCCAGTTGAGTCATTAAGTGTAAGCGCACGCAGTACGCGCCCTTACTCGCTCCGCGTAACCGTGCGAATTGCGTGTGCCGTTCGAAAAAACTACTTGTCATTCACTCGTCAGCTGGTCGGCAAATTTTGTCCGTTATAATATTTTGCATTAAAATCCCTTAATTTAGAACAGCTTTCGGTAGTTTTCTTTATACATTCACTGCACTATGTATAACTTGTCACTCTTCACTGATTTCTAGATCTTAATATGCAGATTTAGACGTAGTTACTGAATAATGAAACTGAGAGTAATTTTACGTATATGTTAATCGTTTGGTCGCTAGGACAAAGAGTAAACTCATAACGGAAAACTTATTAAAATATATAAGTGTGTATATATATATATATATATATTTATATATACAATACATAATTACATAAAAAATATAAATATAATGTGTTCTTTAACATCGTGTGGAGAAAAACAAGAGAATAATCATAAATTTGAAAGAAAATGATTGGCAACTGAGCTGAGCAAGAACTAATGAAGTCGTAACGCTGGTGGCACGAAAATCCAGAACTTCTATACAAGTCCGTGGCGGTGAAAAGGTTAAGAACCTAAGTAAGACAAAATATATATTTCATTGAGAAAGTTCTTTTATATTTGTATCATAGGAATAAAAATAGCTCATATTAAAAAATCCTCAATACTGTATTATTCAAATATTAATAGTAATTAGTGTACTATTACAGATATCTAAAAAGATTTCAAATTAATAATTACGTGCTCGCATCTCGATGCGTAGCAGCTTCATAATTATCTTGTGACGTATTTTGATTGTTTTTATCTAAATACCGCATAAAATAAATATGCAGTTATTAGTACCTCAATGCAAATTAATTTGAGGCTTAGTTGTAATTAAATATTTTAGAACCACATTTAGTTTTAATTCATAAACTAGTTATTTAAGATTGTTACATTAAATATTGGATATGCTTGAATGCAGTATGTACCATCGCTCTCCCACCCGCAAATATTCGTACCTAAATGCAGAAAAAGAAGTCATGCAACATTCTACCCAAACTTGTACTCAATACGTGTTCCTCCCCTACACAGGGCATTCCGCAAAGTAATTCCTATTCCATTTTTTATTCATACTTGCTATGTTTTTAAAGATCGAGCCATAGTTACCTATTTCCGATCTTCAAAGTTTGGTAAACATAGTTTCTACCAGTTTTGCTAATGAAGTATAAAAGCACTTAAACTGTCTAGACTAGCTAAATCGGGAATTATTTTGCGACTAATATAGTTTTTGATTGATTGCTTACTATAAACAGGAAAGTTACCTGTTTTGAAGGTTACCTAAATATTCACATACCCAATATTTCACAAATATATTATTTGTAATGATTTATTAACCCGCCCGAGAGAACTCTGCCTTCTAAGAAGTCCTCAATGTCACAAACCGATGACTTCTTTTTTATATTTTTATTGATGATAAGCCAAAATAAATATGAATATTATCTGCTTTTGACCAGCATCTCACTTCGATTCGCGAAAACCCATACAAGCCATACTTATATTACAAAATGTTAAAGCGATGTCTTTCTGGCCATCTGTTACACTTTAATGCCTAAACCAAAACTTGGAGTCAAACATAGACTACTTCTTCTTAAAACATTATTTCTTAAGGAGATACAGGGGTTGAAAGTTTGTATAGAAAATCGTGAAAATGGAGTCGCGGAAAACAGATAATGTTCTATGAAATATTACATCATAATTAAACAATATTACATTTTCTTCTGTGATACTTCTAAACCCCAAAACTGTCAGACTTTCTAATTTTTTGAGGAATTAAATGTTAGTTTTTGTATCTGCGGTAAAACTTGCACCGAAGGTACGCATACCTACTTAATATTACCATCGGTTGACTGGTAGAAAACGCCTACGGCATCAAGTCCGCCTTTGTATCTTTACGCATGAAGTGTAAATAAACGGAAATCCCATATCTATCCAAAAGGGCTGAAGACAACATCTGGTATGGAGTCTCTATGCACAGTTTCAGCGCAAAATAACTGACTCAAAGAATTGATACCAAATTATTGGTTTCATATATTTCTTGAATACCAATCATAACAAACGTGTCACAGCACTACGAGGGTCAATAACTTTCCACGTCACTTGCCAATAACACGATAATTTTTTTCGTTCTTCTTAATAAGAAAAATTCGGTCTCTGGTATCAGTGTATTGGAATTTGTAATAAGTTCTACACACGTAGACTTAGGATTACAAAACACTTGCCATATCGTTTGTTATCACCTAAAGAAGCCATGCACTTGGTATGTATATACCCTTTAAATTACACGTTGTATAAATGTTAGCCGCCGACCCAATCTAGCAGGTATGGATACCCTCAGAGTAAATACTACCTCATATTTAACGACATACCGTACGAAGAATATGGTTTCACAGAAAATAACTTACGTCTGGCGACCGACGGCCCTGAGATCTTGCTCTGTCAAAAATATCTGAAGTATTCGCAATAACAGACGATATGAATCTAGAATAAACCGAAAAGCAATAAACCGAAATATTACGAAAGAAAATAATAATCAACAAGAAAATGTTTGCTATATTTCCTTCTAGGTCTCGTAAATGTAATCTCGGCCTAACATGACCAATGAATCGAGAGATTTGTATCCGATAGATGATATTTTTCCCGATACGCACCGATTTGTGTAACGGAAACCGACTGTTTGGTGATTGATCTCACGGTTGCTGTAGTACGGACTGATAAACCTACATAGTGGTTCCGTATTGTCATCGTACTGTTTACAGTTACACAGTTACAGGCTTAGTAATTACAAAGTGTGACTGCAGAGCGTGAGGTCTTAGGTTCGATTTCCGGGTAGGGAAAAGTGCTATCGAGTTTATCCATTAGGAGTGTTTTTATATAATTTTTCTTTTATTGATGTTTAGTTTCTGCTCGCGACATCGTTTACGTGGGAGGATTTTCTCGCGTAAATCCTGATCCCGTGGGAAATCCAGGACAAAAGTAGTCTACGTGTATACTCCAGGATGTAAAGTATCTACATAGCAAATTTCATTCAAAAGTGTAACAAACATCCATCCATACATCTATACATCCATCCTTATAAACTTTCAAATTTACCTAGAATATTAAGCTGCGTCTACGCTAGGCGAGCCCATCACGAGCCGAGCACGAGCGGAGCACGAGCCGAACACAATTTGTCTAGTGTGGACCGACTTACAAGCCTCGAACGAGCGCGCTGCGACCATTTCGTTCGTACTCGGCTGTGCTCCGCCAATTGTCGGTTTTTTGACGAACAAAAAGGGATTTGCTTCGCGCTCGCGTTGTACGTCCACACTTGACGCCGCGAATGACGAAGCCGAGAACGGCTCTGCTCATGCTCGGCTCGCCTAGCGTAGACGCAGCTTTAGAAGTAGAAGGCTCGCGTTTGACTACTATCTCACCTGATAGTAAGCGATGATGTGGTCGAAAATAAAGCACCCTTACCTAGAACCTATTTGACTTAAAGATTATAACTCAGATGTCTACCTTGTAGTGATCTAAAGTTTGGAGGCTGGTGGTGTATAATAGCATGCCTCGAGTTCATCTATGTATCTACCCCCGGTGGGCGTAGGATGAATAAACGGATTTCATTTTTGATTATTCATCCTAATTTTTACCTTAAGTGCAGTTAAACTATTACATATTATTAATTAATTAAAAAAAACTACCTCAATAAAAAATCATATACAAGAAGTACGTAAGAACAAACACACATTGGACATTTAGAACATTACTTGTGTTGTTACTCTTCCCAGTTCATCATGTTCTGCTGGCACTCCAGCTGGTGCTGGGGAAAACCTTAAGGCGTAAATATAGTCATCTCAATGGTAAATAATTATACCATCGAGGCGTTTGGGGTCGAAGCTCTCGGACCGTGGTTCCCTTATGCTCACCGCCTTTTCAAAGAAATTACGAAAAAGCTAGTTGTCGCTTCCCCAGAAGATTGTTATTGCTTTTCCCAAAGTCTAAGCTTTGCCATACAACGTGGCAATACCGCCAGTCTCTTGAGTATGTTACTAGCCGACAGTTTTGAAAACGATTTTTTATGCTATGTTTTATTTCGTAGGTTCATTTGAATCATTTATTAAATTATGTATTGCGTTAACAGAATAATAAAAAGAATATTCAGATAAACGTATGTATTCAATTTCAACATTTTGAACTAAAGATCATACCGAAATTGACGCTTTAGATAATTCCGGCCCTTTCTTTAGAGAGATACGTTCGCCAGAATATTTGACAGACGCGGCCCTACAAAACACACTAACGCCATCTATTATAACTAAGATGTCAATCGGCGTGGTCTGCTCCTAGATGTAACCTTGTAAGAGCGGGGTGTGGTATTTTTCGAGGTACAAAGAAATAAAAAAAACCTTTTATTTTTCGAAATTGATATTTGTTGTACATAAAAATATATTTTAATTTGCTTTTAACAAACAATAAAAAATAATTTTGTACATAATTTGATCTAATAGTAATATTATTAAATCTTTTCATTTTATCGGCTATAACGCGCGCCGCTGCAAAGTTATGTCGCACTTTTATGCGGCTTCGCGTCGTCTTGGCCAAAGGTTGAGACAAATAAGAAAGAAAATTGTTTTAATTAATGTTAGAAGTTGATTTAATTACATATATTTAACTTACCGGTGATATGAAATGTTATCATTTTATTTATTGTGCTTTTGTCGTATTTCACGCAACCCTTCACGACACAACTCCGCATTTTTGCTTGTAAAACTTACGATCGCACCCGAAGATAGCCAATCGCGTTCTAGTTCACTTCTATAAAGGGAAGACCACTTTGGGACCAAGTTCGAGGCGTCATTATAACATGCGGTCCGCCCATTCCTTACGTAGTAATAAACAACGTGTAACGGAAACCCCATATCTATCCAAAAGGATTGAAGACAACATCTGGTATGGAGTCTCTATGCAAAGTTTCAGCTCAAAATAAGTGACTCACAGAATTGACCCCAAATTATTGGTTTCATATGTTTCTTGAATACCAGTAATAACAAACGTGTCACAGCACTATGAGAGTCATCACTTTCCACGTTACTTGCCAATAAAACGATAATTCTCTTCGTTCTTCTTAATTTGAAAAATTCGGTCTCTGGTATTGTATTGAAATTTCTATTATGTTCCACACATGTACACATAGGATTAAAAAACCCTTGCCATATCGTTTATTATCATCCAAAGAAGCCGTGCACTTGGTATGTATATACCCTTTAAATTACAAGTTATACAACGTGTAATTTAAAGGGTATATACATACCAAGTGCATGGCTACTTTGGATGATAACAAACGATATGGCAAGGGTTTTGTAATCCTAAGTCTACGTGTGTAGAACTTATTACAAATTCCAATACACTGATATCAGAGACCGAATTTTTCAAATTAAGAAGAACGAAAAGAATTATCGTGTTATTGGCAAGTGACGTGGAAAGTTATTGACCCTTGTAGTGCTGTGACACGTTTGTTATGATTGGTATTCAAGAAATAATATATGAAAACAATAATTTGGTATCAATTCTTTGAGTGAGTTATTTTGTGCTGAAACTGTGCATAGAGACTCCATACCAGATGTTGTCTTCAGCCCTTTTGGATAGATATGGGGTTTCCGTTACACGTTGTATATGTCAATGCTTTCTATGATGTGCTTCTTTTCTTGTGCTTGAGCTTTACTTTAGATTTTTTTAGCCTTGCTAATGTATTATTTAAGACATCTTAAAAATAAACAAAATTTAAATTTTACTTAATTTTGAATGTCTAAAACTAAATTTTTGCAAAGTTTAATTCAAAAAGGGAAAAAGGTGTCAGACTTGTGATAGACAGCGCGCGGGTTCGAACCTCACCCATTGTAATGGGTGGGGTTCGAACAAGTGACCTCTCGATGCTCTACTATTACCGAAAACCCACTGCAGACACAAGCATAATTATTTAGCTTAGTTGGAGAGGTTAACAAGATTGCTAGTAATCTTTTGTTTAAAAAAAAATAAAACTTTTAAATAATAGAATAACTGCTTACTCAACTATTACTACTCACTATAATTACTTTTAAATAATAACTTTCTGATGACTATTATGCAAAATAACAATCAAATAATAAAACATATTTTTTTCCAATCACTCAATCCTTAAACCTCCATTAACACCAATATTGAATTAAGTAATTATTAACAGGCAACTAAACAGAAGACAGGTATACAAAATGTCGGTTAAGATGAAGTTAGCCACGAATATTTGACAGTTCTACTCATCACTCGTTTTGGTCAATTTTAATTCAAAAAATCAAAACGGACAGTAGCTGTGTTTCTTTTATGTATTTTGTTTTATCTTTTGAATCCTTTCTTCTGAAAAAATCCATTTTTACACTTGAAGTTTGTTTTCTCTGAATAAATAAATAAATGAAAATAAGCCATTATATTATTATACTTTGCCTTGTTTATTTAATTTTTCTTTTGCTGTCAAAATCGTGATGGAAATACCTTCTGAACCTATAATCCGGTATAATCTAGAATCTTTGCTCATCCGTTATAAAAAGAAAGAACCAAACAATATTATTTTGTTGTTGTAATATCCGCGCTCGCAATTTTATTTTATGATAGGCGTCAAATTTAAATCTATTTAAGTATTAAACGATAGTAGTAGTATTTACTAAATAAGATAAAAAGTAGTTATTATTTTCAATAAATTGATGTTAGGCGAAATATTATACTATATTTTTATTCAATATTTTGTATAGAAAAGAAAAGGAAATATCGAAAAGGCTCGTTGACGCTCCCCGCGACCGGCTAAGCATTGCCATACAACGAGGCAATGCCGCCAGTATCTTGGGTACCTACGTTGCCAGCCGACAGCGTTGAGGATCAATTTTTTTATGCTTTATTCTAGTTTGTATTTTAGTACATAATTTTGTATATATATATATATATATTGTATTAAAAAAAATACACGAGGAACTTATGGCTAAATAATAAAAGCCACCGTATTTCTTCAAGGTTAAGCAACGCTGGCCAAGGTCAGTCTATAGATGGATAACCATCTTAATATATCGAGACTTCTCGTTAGTCCTCCGCCCGAACTCTCTCCAGTCATGTAGGATTGCCACTCTTTTAGTGCCCTTACTCTCATAGTCATATGGGAGACTATGAGAGTAAAGGGAACAGAGATTGCACCTGTACCTGAGCATATACTCGTGCACAATGTTATCCTACGCCGGAGGCTCCGTTGAGGTTATCCGCCCTGGCTGAAGTCAGTCAGGGGGACAATTATCGTATCACACAATCCTGTAATAAAATCTACGGCATCTCCTCCCACTATGACCAACGAAATAGAAATTGTAAACGAAATTCAAATCAGATCTTGTGCTTTATTGTGTAAATTGGCTGAACGACCCCCGATGGGTTTATCTGATTCCGGCTCTATCCTATCTTGATGACTGTTTACACACATTCCCCCTTTTTTACGATATTCGATGCTTGAGATGTAAATACACCACATAAACGTACCTATGTAGTAGTTCTTAACCACAACTAGCATTAAAATATGTTTAGCCGTCTCATCTACCTCTATACCAAAATTCATCAAAATCGGTTTGCCAATTTAGTATAGTAATTTACATATAATATAGGTAAGGACTACGATACACTGTTATCGCTTTGTGCCTTTAATATTTAATTTGTTAATGATGAAAATGTTGAATGAACGTATTTTTAGAATGAACCTTTATTTTTTATTGTTTGAGTTCGGAAATGAATTCCATAAATAATTGTGTGCTGGAGCAAAATAAAACATTATATTTACAATTCAATTTTGTTAAAAAACAGCTTTATTTGTTCAATCCTGTGCTGTATCTGAGTAAAAATATTTTCAATTTGAAGAGGCGATGAGTTTGGACGCTCCAGAAGATTACTTTCTGAAGGCTCGTTGTTAATAACCTAGAGTATTATGAAATGGTGATGTTTCATCATCTGCTGTGCCATTGTAGTGAAGTATCAAACTTAGGGGGACGGGCATTGACTGGGTAAGGCGATACCCCTTTTCCAGACCAGTGTTAGTTATTTTCTGGCCACTGACTACCCGTAACAACTGTAAAAGTGGATGGATAACCATGGATGGTTAACGTGTTAACCAGCTACTGGGTTGTAGAGATAATATAGGCAGTCGTTCCAGTGGCCTGCGGGTGCTAACTTAGGAAAGTCCGTCATGCCATCATATAGGCCCGAGTAGGAGTCGCGTGGTCTTACCACATACCTCTCTAAAATAGGGACAGTGTGAAGAGCTGCTGAATTATCCCCTCATTTGAGATGGGGTTTGCGACCGTAAACTGTCACTGCTGGGGTGATTGTGTAGAATGCTAACGTGTCCCTGCACCCCAGCAAGATGTGATTAACTGAAACACCGGAAGGTTTTAGTCAGTAGGACTCTGGCAGACCCCTCCTCCACGCCAAAGTGGAGTACATCCATGAGGATTTTCACATGCAAAAAAAAGCAGTCGCTTCATGTAAAAACGTGAGTACTCAGTTGCTTTCAGTTAAACTTCAATACCCGACATACTTGGTTCCAACGGTTTTTTATTGGACACCTCTTTTGATCCAGTTTTTCAGAAGTTGCGGTAGACGAGAATAACATATCATAATCAGCCTATAAACTTCCTACTGCTGAGACACGAATAGGCCACGTGGGCGGACCTTCAGATTTTTCGGTCCTAGGATATTTGAGGTCGCGAGCGCAAAAACGGCTTAAGTAACATTTTATAAAAAAATATAGTTACTGGACCTACCCTCTTCAAGAATCTCTTTGAAGAGGATAGGTCCACTAACTATTTTTTTTAAATAAAATGTTACTTAGGCCGTTTTTGCGCTCGCGGCCTGAGTTAAGCTTACGGTTTTCTCACGATGTTGGCTTTCACCATTTCTAGAGTAGTGGCAATGATATAAAATACCCCAAGCTGTAGTGTAGTGTTAAAAATATTTTAGCAAAAAATAAAACCGACTTCCATATGAAAACACTAGAAAGCTAAAAATAACTTTTATTTCGGGTTTATTTTTTGCTGTATAGTTTTTTTTTTTCACGCTTTTTAGTGGGTCCGTTCGTAATTTATCTAGTTGCAAAATCCAAAATGTCAACTACTTATCACCTTTTACAAAATATTGGTTTTCCCGATGCAGAGCCGTTAATTTTTGAGTTCTCCTGGTACTTCACCATCAGCTCTACTTCACCATAAATGCATTGTGACGAGCATAAAGTGCTTTTTTTTTTTGAAAGATTACTAGCAATGTGGGTAGCTTAACATCTATATCAAGTAATCGAATCGCAATCCACGAAATACTTATTATTGAGTAGTTTCGGTGGCCATCTGTGGTCTTCATCATCAGTTCCACTTCCCAAATGGTGCTTTTCAATAGCATCTGCACAAGCTAATATAAGAAATACCCAAAACGCTATAGGTGTGCCTATAATATTTGAAGAGTTACCTCGATTTCTCCATGATTTCATCATCAGACCCTAAAGTGATGACTATGGGACCAACTAGAAAGTATACCCTTTCAAACTAAAAAATAATTTTCCAAATCGGTCCAGTCGTCTCCGAGTTATGAGGTGTTACCTCATAACTCGGAGACATAAAAAAAAATAAAAATAGTTCAAGACGAACTGAGAATCTCCTCTCTCCCTCCTCCTCCTTTTTTTGAAGTCGGTTAAAAATAAGCTAAATGATGGTAGATGCAAAGATAAAATCTATTGTATAATTCGTGAGCCATTTTTAGGAATAATTCCAGACCTTTACCTTTTTTTTATTAAAAAATAGGTTCGCGTTTGACCACCATCTCACCTGATGGTAAGTGATGATGTGGTCGAAGATGAAGCACGCTTACCTAAAAGTAACCTATTCACTCTTGTCTTAAAGACTCCTAGGTTATAGCTATCGGGAAACACAGACTGGCAGGGAATTCCACTCCTTAGCCGTACGCACAATGAAGGTATTCCCAAAACGTTTTGTGCATATGGGTGGGATGTCCATCATGTAACGATGGCGCTTCGCCGTTTGTCTCGTAGTCCGATGATGGAACGGGCCAAGTGTATATCAAGTTTAGGCATCGTTTTACGTCCAGTATTAATATAATTAATTCGTATTCTTGTTACAGGTGCTGCTACCTTTCATCTTGAGTTACCTACAAGCTTCAGAATGGATTATTTACCTGTGGGTTCCTACAAGACTGTACTACAAAGCTTGAAATTTTTCACACTTGTCAAAGTTTATCAACTCTTGTGTCATAAAGTTCTAATTATGAAATCAAAAGTTATGCCATCTTGACAGACTTTTTCAGCACTTATACAGTTCAAAAGTTGTTTTATTACAGACTTAGTCGAACAAAATAATAGTACTTATATTAATGTTTACGCTTGATAAAATTTTCACATAAAAAAACACAGCTTAATTGAATTTAATTCAACTGCAGCTTTTAGCCATGATAATTAATTTAATAGGTACAAAAAGGATTTCATCCAGAATTTCGACATGATACTCAAATTTTACCTTAACCTAACGGCAACTGCAACATTCAAGCATAGATATTGTGTATTGTCAACAACAAATTTTTCTACTGTCTTGGTATTAGTTTATTAACTCCTTTTTTGTTTTCGGTGGGAAAATCATCCTAGGATTCCTCCAGCTAAAGTTGGAGTGGAAGAAAATGATAGGCTTCTACCGATTAAACAAAAAAAAATAATAATAAGAACCCACTCTGTTCTTTCAACTACCCTTACGTTCCGGGGCCGCGGTATCATGTTAGAACATAACTATTCCGTGGTTACGGGGCCCCAGATTAATTTATTACCAACCTTCTTTTATCGTGGTACCTACTTACATTGGAAGGTTAAACAAGTATCTATATTTTAGATAGACTATTATGAAACATTCACGTAACGTGTCGTCTGGAATTAATGCTAATAAATGCTATTCGTTCCCCAAAGTACCGTTCAGAAAATCTTTTGCGAACATCGACCAAAATCTTTCAGGCCTCATTACATTATCAGATTATTTTCAGAATCCTATTTACATTTCTAGATAAGTGGGTAACTACTTTTTGCTTTCAGCTTTAGTGGAAAGTAGGTAAAATGCTTAGACTGTTATGGGTTTTCAGGTTATATCTCTTTCGTTGACGGGGCTTGATAGGGGCATTGTCTACTGGGGGGCTGAGATACCACGGCCCTGGACCACAAGGGCAACTGAAGGAACAGGGTGGGTTTTTAGTCAGTAGAAGTTTGACAATCCCTTCCGCTTCACCATAAATGGGAGGAGTCATTTGGTGATTTTACCACCGGCAAAAAAGGTTATGTCTCTTAAAAATGGAGTCAAATGCAGTATAAAACATATATTAGGTACCTACACGAAACACGTACCGCCGCGCGCTGCCAACAAAGTAAAAAGTGATTAATAAATGTTCAGAGTAAAATAATCTCTCACGCATGGTGATAATGCATTAACTACACTGCGCTATTTTTTGTTTCTATTATTTTATTTGTTTATAAAACGATTGTATTCCCAAGACAAAGCCATTTCGCTTTGGGAAAACAACCATTAAAATTTCACGGTGTATATAAAATGCAAATCAGCACTTTCGAGTGTCAAAAATGTATATGAAGACAGTTTTACAAACTACAGTATGTCTCTACTTTCTAGTGTTTTAACTGGAAAGAATCTCAGAGCAAAAAATCTGGCGGTAAGTTATCTTTACACAGTAGTAAAATTATTGTTTCTGTCTTTCTGTCACGTAGTTATATTTAATGATGCTCCACATCGTCACAATATCATCACCAGCAAAAACTGCTTCTTAATTTTTCTTCAATGATCACGACTGCCTCTTTGGTCGAGTGATTGCAAGCTCGACTGCTGAGCACAAGGTCTCGGATTCGATTCCCGGGTAGGGCAAAAAGTGCTATTGAGTTTTTCTGTAAAGAATTTCGCAGATGTAGCCCGGAGTTAGGAAATGACGGTGTTATACCCCCGTGCCTCAGAAAAGCCTTTAACTATTATACTGTTGGCTTCGGCTGACATTTAGAAATCTTTGTCAATCTTTACGAGTAGTCAGAAGCCAGAAATTCTGACCAAGAGGTATCGTGTTACCCAGGCCAGGTACTGGGTTGTGGAGGTCAGGTAGGCAGTCAATCCATGTAAACTCAGCTGCACCGAGATGGACTGGAGTCTTATTCTACCAAGCCCGTTCCATCATCGGACTACAAGACAAACGGCGATGCGCCATCGTTACTTGGTGGACATCCCACCCGAACGCACTAAACGTTTTGGGAATACTTTCATTGTGCGTGCGGCTAAGGAGTGGAATTCCCTGCCGTAGTCTGTGTTTCCCAATAGCTATAACCTAGGGGTCTTTAAGTCAAGAGTGAATAGGTTACTTTTAGGTAAGCGTGCTCCATCTTCGACCACATCATCACTTACCATCAGGTAAGATGGTGGTCAAACGCAAGCCTATCAACTATATAAAAAAAATACACCCGCACTATAATTGAATATATTTTTCAAACTCATTAAATAAACTCACATCATTACGCACCCTCATTAATTTAGGATAAATATAATATACATACATGTATTATATAGGACTAAAATGAGATAAAGCATCACACATTCTATAAAATAGAAGTTCTTCTTCTTATCGTGTGGGTAGTAAGGTCTAACGACCCCATAGACCCTAGTGTCAGAGTTTCTAGACCGTCTCAAGGGCCTCTGACGTGGTCTATTTTGACGACCGCCATTTCGCGACCGGGACCACCGGTTTATACGTGCCTTCTGAAACACGGAATCATCTTTTTATCAGACAATCAGGTGATTCAGGCCTGCAATGTCCTAGTCAAACTGGAAACAATTTTACAAAGTATGCTTCCCGTGGGAATCAAACCCACCGACCACCGGGTCACAAGGCAAACGCCTAAACCACTCGACCACGGAGGCAGTTTAAAATATGACTGAATATTATATTTCTGAGATTGTTTATCGCATCTAAAGCTCAACCAGTTGATTCTACCAAGCAATAAACACGGCTTTAACCTACAAGCCGGCTTTACCTTTAAAATATGGCTCGGTAAAATTTAACAACGCTTTTAACTGCCCGCCCACCGATACGTAACCGCGCCTCGTGTCAAAACAATGTCGGAAAATGAAGATTATAATTTAACCCGGTTTAAAAATGAAGGCTTTATTTTAATTTTGTTAATTAACCTCCTGCTGTATAATGGGCAATCAGTGTAAAAGCGTCACGCTGACGCATTTCAATTGGCCAAATCGCACTCTTAAAATGAAAGCGACCGAACTCTAAAATACTGTTATTTCTGACATAAACTGAACAGTTCAGTTTTAGTTCTTTATTACTGGTTATTCAACCAATAAAAATGTATCTATCAATCAATTTATTGATTGATTAAGCTTTAAAACCCGTTGGTAATAAAAGTGGGAATTACGAGTAAGGACTACGTATTTATCGATCACGGGAGAGATACCAATGTATATTCAAATTTACTGAACACTGTTTTTTTATAGAGTTTCATACTCAAACCCAAAAATAGCAAGTTTCGAGTCATGTCTCTTTAATTCTAAGATTGTGAAAATGTACTAAGAGATATTAGCCCCAGAATGTTTCTGGTTTGATTTCTCCGACACACAGCGGATGCCTCTCTACCACCTCGTAATCAGAAAAAATCTCAAGGACTCCCCTGGGGTGTGGTATGGCAGTAATCTCGGCTAAAAATCTACCAGCAACAAATCTTCCTTTATTATTTTAACCAGACTTAATATACATTAACATGGATAACGATTATTTATGCAACGATCCTTTCATAAATTCCTTTAATTTATCAGAAGCCTTTGGCTCTTAAACAAATAATATAAATGTTGAATTATAATTCCAGACAGTAATTTTAACCTTGAAATGAGATAAAAGAACAAACAGGCCTGTTATTTAGGCAGACGAATTTGGCCTTTGGGAGCGTTAAATCCTTTGCGGTGGTTTCTATAAACTTTCAAGTCTGTATTCATATGAGACGCAGACGCAAAATTCCTCTAAATGGGAACTGATATTTATTTAGCAAATTGAATATACAACGTGTAATTTAAAGGGTATATACATACCAAGTGCATGGCTTCTTTGGATTATAACAAACGATATGGTAAGGGTTTTGTAATCCTAAGTCTACGTGTGTAGAACTTATTACAAATTCCAATACACTGATACCAGAGACCGAATTTTTCAAATTAAGAAGAACGAAAAGAATTATCGTGTTATTGGCAAGTGACGTGGAAAGTTATTGACCCTCGTAGTGCTGTGACACGTTTGTTATGATTGGTATTCAAGAAATATATGAAACCAATAATTTGGTATCAATTCTTTGAGTTAGTTATTTTGTGCTGAAACTGTGCATAGAGACTCCATACCAGATGTTGTCTTCAGCCCTTTTGGATAGATATGGGGTTTCCGTTACACGTTGTATACCTGTGATTTACAATATAATAAAAGAGGAGAAATTAATAGCAAAAGGTTGTATCTAAAAACAGCGGCTACTGAAGTCAGCCTGTATTCTCAGAAAACCGAACCCGATAGGAATTTAATTTGCACTTATCCGTAGCGAAATACTATACTATATTTTTAAATATATAGTGTTTAAATTTTGGTGTACAATAAAGTATATTCTATCTATCTATATATCACCACTGATCCCAAATCGGTGTAGGAAAACCTCCTAGAACCAAATATTCGAAGAAATAGGTATTATAATCTAACCCATTGTACACTAGTTTAATTATTTGTATTCATAAAAATATTGTAAGATGTACAATAAAGTATATAATGAATAAATAAATAAATATAATAACAAAACACTATTACACTCCAACTTGCTATATATTATACTATACTTACTCTATACTCTCACTCTCACTTTATTTTATTGTTATTGAAATACTGTGCTTTAACTACTACGTATGTTATGACTAATAATTAATTAATTTATTATTAATACTTATTTATTTTTTTATAATTATAAAAATAATGTTAATAAAATTATTTAATATGTCGTTTATTATAATATGAAATAGTGATAATAATTTAGGTGTATAGACGTTTGTTACTCAATCTCTCCAAAATGGCTGACCTGCATGACATCTAGCTCAGTTAGATTAAAATATAATTATTCTGGACTACTTTTAATTCCGTGAAAATGAACGCTACCCATAGAAGAGAGTTAACATAAACCATACGAAAGAAATAGCGAAAAACAGTTAGTGTTGATATATAGTGTTTAGCACGTTTAAAGATAGTGATGAAAAAAAACGTTTAGTTGATAGTTTACCGCCAACGTGAGCCATAAACAACGAGGACGTTGTTTTACGATATACTTATCTTAAGTATCTTACCAACTTTATGGTTTTATCACGAGGCAGATTGTAAAAAAAGCTTGTCGTAGTTTTATCTACTTCAGCGGAATGTAGAAGAAATCTCTCTGCCTAGCAATTTCTTAAATTTATTTGATAGGTTTCCAGTGGAGCAACTACCTATCTTGTTTCCACAACCTGGTATCTAACTTTTATCTATTATAAGATAGAAATGGTCATAATTCTATTTTTTTAAAGCATTAGTTAGCTATCGCTACCATATTGTTATTTTTTTTTTAAATTCATGATTGATAAGCGATGATATGGCCGAAGATGAAGCACGTTTGCCTAGAAGTAACCTATCCACACTTGAATTAAAGACCCCCAGGTTATAGCTATCAGGAAACATAGACACTGTTTTGAGAGAATTATTAAAAGAGAATTTCACTCCTTAGCTTTGGGCACAATGACAGTATTCCCAAAACGTTTTGTACGTCAAACTTTGAAAGTTTGTATGAGAAATTCAAACCGCTTAACGGATTTTAATGTATTTTGGTTTTTTCCTCAAATTAACGTGGATGAAACCGCGAGGCACAGATAGTCATTTTATATCAGATAAAAAGGTCACAGGAATAGGAGACTTCCCGATGGATTCAAATATTGGGTTGGGCTCAAAGCCGCAAATAATATCTAGTAGAGCATAACATCCGATTAGGATTGTGGGTTTTACACGTACCAAAGCTATAATATCTACCTACTGTAACAATAGTTCGATAGGGTGAACTAATTTGCGATTATATTCTACTCAATCATCGAGGGTAACGAGTATGTTACCCTCAGTAATGCCAACTCAACAAAAAATACTAATATTACGTTTTGAATTTCAAATTTCGAATTCAATGTGAATATTTTTAGTGCGATTCCTTCATTGGAGTGCTGTGCACGTTTGGTTATGAAGACGCGAATGCAAAAATACTTTCTGAATTCTATGTAATACGCTTTTCACGTTGAAATACATTCCTTTTGGAGATAGTTGACGTGTTTACAATTTATATTATAATCAATGATGTGACAACGGTGTAACCGTAAAACTAGGGAATTAAATGTAACAACTGGACTGCTACTGGCTGGAAATAAGCCTTGGATTTGTTTGAACCAGTTGTTATTTATTTTTTAAGCTACAGCTTTATTATAAAATAGTGGTAACAACAGTTGTTTCTGTTATCACCTTTAACAACTCACCTCACACATGCAAAAGACTCGTAACTAATTTTATTATGAAAATGAAAGTTGAAAAATTAAAAGTAAGTATTTATGTAGTGTATTAATTATATTGAGACCTCATTAAATTTTATAAACCAACATGCAAGAGACGACAAATTATAGAAATAAGTTTTCATAGTATTTATCCTCATAATATCTACAAAAATCGAAGAAAAAACTGAATCTAAATTTGTTGTGTTTTTTGCTCTATTATTATTGATTACTAATACTACTATAATACTATTAGTATGTCATTTTATTATTGATTGAAAAAGCGTAACATTAGATGTGTCATTGATTGCGGTGACCTCCTTCCATATCAGAGAAAAAGGCTGATATTATCATCTTCCGTTTACGTGTTGCGCCGACCCCAACTTCATGGGAATAGAATAAGGGCACTTATTCTATTCCATTTCAAACGTTTTCTTCTTCCATTCTCCTTAGTCAAACAACACGGTATTATTTACTCCTTTTCCTTTCATATCATTCCTCACATAAGTAACTTAAGCAATATTATTTACGTGTGTTTAATTTTAGTGTGCAATAAAGTTGATTGTATCTATCTATCAATTCATTTTTCTGGTGGCCTTTCTCTTCCTCTCCTTTCATCAACAATCAAACCGATCACTCTTTTAGTTACATACGTGTAGTACAAGCAACGTCCTCTTATTATCGTGCCACTTTCAAACTCCCTATTCTGTACTCAGTTCTCTATCTCTACTTTATCCATTGATAATCCAATCCAATGATATCTTGATAATACTCACCAAAATGTAATCAGAAAAAAAACGGACTTTTGAAAACAAACAAACACAACAGATTTTTGAACTTATTTATTCAATATGTGCACAGTTAACGAGTAGCTCTGAATTATATACATCTTACTATATAGTTACTCAATATTTCAGGTTACATTTTGTTTAGATACACTTCTAGTGTTGATGCCTAAAATTAGCAAAGTAAAATCGATGAGTCTGGGATATAATGAGTATTCTCGTCTGGTAAAGGTCAGGACGTAATCAGAGCATGGAAGAAAGGTAAATTGTATTTAAAGAAATTGAAATACCTACCGATATGATGTTATTGATATTGTTAAATGTTATTAACATGAGTTTGCTCTAAATAAAACTTTTGCATTTATATTAACCAAGATAAATCCACTATACATGTAAATAAAATTGATGAATAGAATCACAGACAGACTGTGTTTTCAAAATAACTGTGTGCTTATAGTTATTTACATGAGCCTAAAACACAAAAAAAGCTTTTCTGTCTGTTTGTTAAGACGATCTCTCGAACGGTTAAACTTTACGAAAATAATATAACAAGAAACTCAAGTCTAAATTGAACCAGTTTGTTACAAGAACCTTTTTTTAACATCAGTTTAAGTTTACAAATTGTTTGGGAAAAAACACATTTTTCCAGTTAAGAAGGTTAGGTAACTAAGACGTATGATGCAAAATTAGATTTATATCGAAAATGATTTTTCGTTTCACGTGAAAATAAATTACGCGAACCGTCTACAGGGAAATTCAAGAAGGCAAAAGTTCTAATTTCAAAGACTGGGGTATTGGAAACTGAAAATTGCTTTTCAAGTTACTATCTTTTTCATACAGCCAAAATCAACCCAATTATCTATATCACGTATATTGGAAGGTGAAAACTTATTGAGATAACACTAGTATACAATTTACAAAAAAAGCCAAAACAAAGGAATCGCGCTAATGGAATATATTAGTATTTCGAAATCGTAATTCCTTTGTTTTCTTGCGTTTTATTCATTCGCCTATTTCAAACATATTTTTCTAAAATAAACATAGAAAGTTGATAACATTTTAGGCTCCATTCACAGTAATGCGCTGTCACCATTATTATTTCTTCGATACGGCAGGCTATAATAATAAGTACGTACAATTCCACAAAAATTGAATCACAATAGAAACATATTGGGCGCAGAGTGGTATATGCGATACAATATGAAATATACTTTTTCTTCCAACTGATGGGGTACTTATTTCTAGAACCGTTTATTCCAGTATATATGAACCTACACGTCTAAATATACGTACAAGATAAAAATGCTATTCAGACCATATTTACAGAACTAAGAAATTTTTATACGTACATTTATCAACTTAACTCTACATGTAACCTGGAAGCACACAGAAATATAGATAGATACACTTTAATTCCAAATCTTTTAATATCTTACAATTTTTTAGTAAGTGGTTTTTTCATAAACAATATTGTATGTCTTCAAAAACGTCTATGGTCAAACGGTTTTATGTACGGCAACCACAACAGACTAATCTTGAATCAATTGATTATATTGGCATACATACATTAGTGTGTCAATATTTACAGTTTTGTAATTTTAAATTAAATTAAGCACATGAAACGGGTAGTTATCCACTCGATTGTTTTACAGGTGTTGAATGCTTCTGACGTTCTAAATTCATCCCATCCCATTTTAAGTTTAACATTATATAATTTTGACTTACAATACGTTATCAATTTTAGTGGTACGTTTTACAAAAATATTTTGCATTTATCTTAAATTCTTGCTTTTCCCATAATATAATTAATTAGCGGATTTAACCAGACATGCTCTATTGGAAAGGATTCGTTAATAAGTAAAACATTGCTACTTACAAATTTTCATTTCCATAATTTTACATTTATACATAATTTTAACGTTGCCAAATTAATACTAATTAATAATTAAATTAAATTACTCATTTCCCGCATGGATTCACAATTAATTAAAATAGGTACTTTTGAAACGATATTCAATAGACATTAAAATGAAGAGTTATGAGTATATGTTCTTCATTGGACTAATACCTAATTATGTTCACTTTTCAGAGCGCAAATAGTAACACAATATCTATTGTCCCTAGTTACAATACACAACATAATCAATGTACATTTCCACTGCTGAGACATAGGCTTCATCTTTATAAGGGGAACTTAATACAATATTATCACAAAAAAAATTACATTCATACATATTTGTCTATGTGAATCTGAAAAATGCTTACGTCATTATCCAGCGAGTATCAAACTCAAAAACATGTTGCTAAATCGATGTATAACGAGCGAATAGCACAAAGATCTCGTATTATTGCGTATCCCGGGTTCAGGACATTAAAACGAAATTTGCGTTCGTTCTTCGAAATAATCTTTACGTTTACACATATCGATATAGTAACAATACTTCGTTCGTAATGTCTCTTTACTTACGTAGGAGTATCTTAGCGTTTATTGTCACCCAATATGAAGCTTGTACAGCGCCTAGTTCATGGTCCTCTCGTTGGCTACGTTGTCTGGGATATGTACTGTTTCTATCAACACTATACACATATAATACATGATGGGTCACTTTGGTTCACGTGATGGGGGCGCACGACCCATCGAGACATTTAAGGCCCGGTTCACAAGTCCCACTGAATCCGCCGCAGTCTTCTCCTAACGTTCTCGCGCATACTTTACAGCATCTGGAAAGAGAAGAGAGTGTTAGTCTTAAATTCTTTTGTTGTGTGTAACATCTCGTAGGTCAACCTCTGTGGTTTTCGGCTGCTTAACCAGACTTGCCTATGGCTTCCTTAATTAATTATAATTAAAGCTTCCAACTAGGGGATCCTCCAGTCAGGAGTCTTAGAAAGAGTGTCTCGGTTTTTATTGTTTTTGTTGAAATCCCTGATTTCCACATATAAAAATTGAAATAAAAACTTTTTAATGACAATACTGTCTGTGGTAATACAGAAAAGTATTCGACATATTCTTATTTTTTATTAATTTTGATACCAAGGTGTTAGGCTAATATTTATATTTTCAACAAGCTGCAACCTCGATTTCATTCGCACCTTGGAACGAACGCGTAAGTCGCAATCCCGCAGGAATTATGTAATATAAAGTAGTTTAACAGTGAAAACCCCATTAAAATTGGTTCAGTTGTTCCAGAAATAATAAGAAAAATAGAAAGGCATACAGACAAGAAATTAAAAGAGGTCGTTTGTTTCATTTTAGTATCTTGCAATTAATTGCATATAACTACATATAACCACATAAGAAAACACAGTTATATTGAAATCACAAACAGTGGTTTCAATTTTATTTAAGCCGAGCTATTTATGAAAAATCTATACATACGTATATGTACTCATATATTTATAGATTGTTCATACATACATAGCTCGACTGAAATGGTTATTACATTGTCAATACTGCTTGTTGTTCATAAATAAAACCTCCCTCCGTGACTTTTAGACATTCTGAATATCCAATATTACAAAAATATTCATAATAATACCAGTAAGAGTCCATTGCGTTCCCATGCTTTTATGGAATTAACGACGAACAATAAATTAATCCGGTTTTAATATTCTCCGATATTCCAATAACGCGGAATATTACATACATATTTGAATATCTGCTTAATTGGTTGGAAAATAAACGGAAACTCTGAACAGTAGGTCGGTACACAAAATAACGAAGCAATTAATCTACCGTGAAACCTATCATGAGCCAAAATTCGTAAACAATGAACTAAAAAATCGGTTATCAAAGTTTAAAGAAAAAAGCAAAAGACACGAAACTTCAAAATTGCTTTTTGATTTTTTGTTTATATTTATAAGTCGTGGCGAGCAAGTTTGCCGTCGGCCCCCAGTAATTGCATTAGGCGTTCGGCCGACTTCCTATTTTTGAAGTTCACGGGCAAACTTCGACTAAGTGGATCATCCCTTGGTAAAGTTACGAAAGTTTTTCGGCAAAGCCAACGTAATTACCTGAAGATAGCGATTTCACGTCATAGACTAATTTGGTAGCGCCAGAAATAATATCTCTTAGTGGTAAAGTTATATATTTTTATCGTTTATTGGAAATGGTTCTCGGGAGGAACGTACTCATAATTAAAGATTGTCTTTTCGAGATAATGTATCAATGGTTACTCGCAGCGACAATCTTAATCGCTATTTGTTTGGTTATTACGTAAAATGCTGCAGAGTTTTAATTCCTCATATAACATATGTATGTCTCAAAGAGATAAGCAAAAGTGTAATTATATTACTTAACAACCTTAACAATTCAAAAGCCTATAAAGTTGCCTCTTCGTAGTTATCATTTATTGCGGAGCCTTTTCTCGACGTCGGATCGGTTCTCAGTCTAACTAGACGCAGCAGAGTATCAGTATTTAACACGGAGCAGCTTAATGTCAGACTTCCACAGCCTACCCAACTAGCACAAATGGGCTGCATAAGGGCTTTGGAGCGTATCCGATTATTACTTATGGTAATAGACGTAAGCGCTAGAGCGTCTACTACAGACTTAAAGCAGCCGCTTTAGCGCTATTTGGGTGCCATTTTATGCAACCTAAAGTTCCATTTAACCTGCACAACGGTTGCATAAAAGTTCCTTAATAGCTATAACGATTTATTAACGCTATACTAAAGCTCTCATAGCGCTACTTTTGAATGATTTTGAACTACTTTGAACGAATGAATTGATTATAGTTCTTTATTGTATGTCTTCAGTTGACATTACTTGTAATATTTTGGTAAAGTGTTTTCGTCGCCATCATGAAAATAAAACAAAAAGAAGTGAAAGTTTATATTCTGTATTAGCAAGATATATAAAGATACTTAAAACGCTGTCCAGTTTACTGTAGATATATAAGATAATTTTAGAGTAATTTTAACGCGCTTTTATGATATTTCAAAAATTAAGAAAAGATATGTGATATTTTTTATTTGTTATACAGAATAAATTTTGTTTCCGTATTTTTACGTGTCGATAACTTCCTATTTGCAAGTGGCCGATTGTTCACCGGTACATTTAATGCACATTTAACTGAAAAACCAATGTATATCAACTCAATTTTGCAAGTGAATTATAAGTTTTCTTAAAAAAAACATGGCGTCATTGTAATGTAGTCATAACCTGCAGTTTTAGCTCTAATAACTCCCTTTTGAGAATCATAACGCTAATTTTCACCCTTCTAACGCATCCAGTGATTTTTGTTCCCCTAATGCAACTCACAGCCACAAAAAGCTCCTATTTTCTTGTTTTTGAGGTTATAAGATGTAGTTACGTACTTATTCGTTTAGTATCCATTTTTAATGTTTAGTGTTTAGTGTTTTTAAATGTTTTATGATAGTTACAAAAGCGGCTGTAAAATGGCGAATGGATTGAGCCTGCAAGGAATGACTATTGCTATTAAAGGCCTTAGTTACACTGATGATTTTTTTGTAACTATAGTATGCATAAGAGTTTCTATTATTTCTATAATGAAACTTATAGTAGTATAATAGTGGTTACTATAACTATAACCTATAAAAGTTACAATGGAAACCACTGTACAGCTGTGAGTGGCAGAATGACCTTCGTAACTCTCATATAAAGGTGTAAGTGGTAAATGAGTTCTACCGTGGACTACTGTGAAGGCTAGGGTAGTATTTGATTCAGCTTATAGCACCTTAAGTAACTTTTATAGCTATAGACGTTTACGGATGCAGATATGCAACTTTGAACTGCTTTTTGAACCCTTAAAGCGCTATTTTACAGCCGAAAGTAACAAAATAGGCTGCAATTTCCACTAATGTGCTCGTTGGGTAGTAACTGTATAAATATGTATACCTATTAACCGATATCCTGTTTCTTGTGTCAAATCGTAAAGGCTGCCAAAGATTTCCAAATGACAACTGAGAGCTATGACTTTTTTCTTCGGAAGCTCGGCGGGTCCATCCGAGCTTGAAAACCGACCGTGGGATCACTTTTATTTTAGCGACGATCTTCCCCTCTTACTCAAATGATTTCTTTGAAATAAAGGGTTAAAATAAATGGTATCAAGTTTGGTCTGATCTTAATAGGCCTAACCTATGACCTATTAAAAATAGCCTATTGACCTACATCCGACGCTGCTACGGGCGAGCGCTTCTCTACAGTTATTTTTTGATGTTATGTCTATTAATCAGTCAACTGAAAACACTGGTATGGTTTGTTGTAAATACGTAAAAAAATTTGTTTTCCATATATTTAATCATAATTTTCTAAACCAGAACGTCTTTTTTTGAGTAAAAATCAAATGACTTCTCGGGCTCTGCGTGGAGCAAAAGGGGATGTCAGACTTCTACTGCTTAAAACCGCACTCTGTTCTTTCGTTTAGGGGCCACAATGTTTCGCTAGAACTTCCCGCAATCCAAATCTTAAAGTACTAGTACCCAAAAAAAGAAAAATGCCTTAGTTATTGTAAAGCAATAAAGGTTTTCCGCTTTTTTTAATGATTTATTTATTTACTTCATGCCCATAGGTACAAAGGTTGATTATACTGAACCGTGGTCATTACACTTCGGAAGTAGTTCTTGACATTTTATTGGTCACATAAAAATATAAAAGATGTTACAGCTTTCTGCAGTGCGACTGGCCTCGTCTCTGTTCGCCATTTTGTTTTTTTTTTTATATCGGTGTCGCAGGGTTATATGTTCATGTAAGGGGTGTCTCAGTAAGAGTGCACTTTTTGATTTTAAAATAAAAACAAGTACTTTATGACAGAGTTGTGATATTTTTATTGTATTGTAAAGAAGACATGTTCCGATTAAGTATGGAATAAAATATCCGGCAAATGACCCCCACGGCTACGATGACAGGCCATTACTCTTTTCATGAAATTTTCCATGACTTTTGCACAGAGATGTGGCTGTATCTCACCGATGACGCGTTGGATTTCCGATTTGAGCTCAGGAATTGTTTCGGGTTTATTCGCATAAACCCGAGATTTTACAAATCCCCAAAGAAAAAAATCGCACGGCGTTAAATCGCACGATCTTGGTGGCCAGTTGACTTCGGAATTTCGTGAGATAATGTGTTCTGGAAATCGTTGCTGCAATAAGTCGCTTGTTTCATGCGCGGTGTGGCAGGTTGCGCCGTCCTGCTGAAACCACATGTTGTCCAGATTTATGCCGTCCAGTTGAGGCCACAAGAAGTCCGTTATCATATTCCTGTAACAAATGCCGTTCACAGTCACTTTCAAAAAAGCAAGGTCCAATCACGCCGCCTGACCAAAATCCGCACCAGACAGTTACTCGTTGTGGGTGCATTTGTTTCTCATGGATTGCATGAAGATTTTCTGAGTCCCAAATTCGACAATTTTGTGTATTCACAAAGCCATCCATATGGAAATGCGCTTCATTGGAGAAAATTACTTTTTCCGAAAAATTGGCATCGACTTCACTTTGCTCCATAACTCATTGAACGAATTGCCGGCGCTTTCCGTGGTCTGCTGATTTGAGCTCCTGAGTTAACTGAATCTTGTACGCACGAAGGTTGGAGGTCTATAGTCAAAATTCGCTGCGTAGTGCTTCGTGAAATTTGAAGTTCTTGAGAACGATGTCGAATTGATGTTTTCGGGTTTTCGGCGACACTCTCGTTTACAGCAGCAATGTTTTCAAAAGACCGACCGATACGTTGACGCAAAGGATTCTTATTATCCATAACTGACCCAGTTTCTTCAAATTTTTTGACCACTCATCGAGTGGTTGACACATTATGTGCACTTTCTCGGCTGAAAATTTTGCGAAGTTTGCGAGCGGTTTCAGCGTAACTTCCCCATTTTTGTAATGAGTTTTTACAATTATAACGCGTTCTTCTTTTGAAAAGCTCTCGATTTTTAATAATCGGAATAAACAGAGGTGACATCTGTAAAATATCCGAGTTGCCACTTGCATGAAAAAAAAATATTCCAATTTTAAAAAGTGCACTCTTACTGAGACACCCTTTATAATCATACATATATAATGTATCGTGTGTCAGTGAGTGAAAAAATGTCCCAGTGTCATATTATCAAGATAAAGATCATTAAATTCTTAACGCTACAAAGTTTCTTACTATTTGTAATCCACATAAAATTTAATCATTCCATTGATTTTAACTCATATAACATATTATTATTATTTTTTTTATTACGAATGAGCCCGCTCTTGACCTCGATGACACCTGATGGTAAGTGTAAGATGAGGTCTACGATCGAACGAGCGAGCCCATAAAATGCCTATTCACTCTTGCTTTAAAGGCTGACGGGTCATATGTGGCAGGGAACACAGAAGCCGGCAGAGAGTTCCACACCTTGGCTGTGCGCACAATGAATGTTGAAGAAAAGCGCTTAATACGACAAGACGGTTAATATTTACGTTTACCGTGTAGAATGAGTTGTTATACAAAGCTTATCTCCTCATGTATTTGTGAACGGCTGCCTCTTTCATTTTTCATACAAATCCTATCCCACGTTCGGCCATTTTGTTTCATACATAAGAAGGATAAAAGCGGATGTCTAAATAAAATATACGATTCAAACGTGTCGGTGGTTTTGCTCTCCATGTTTTGAAATAATTCTGAATATTCAAGATTATTTGAATAATTTCCGCCTGCACAACTGTAATAGACTAGATTATTAAAAATATTTATTTAGTCCGTTAGTTGGATCAAAAAAAATACATCATAACCAGTTCGAGAGATCATATTTAGCTTTAAGAAAATTCTTTATTTCTCATTACTCAATTCGAATTTCAGTGTGTCACCAATCTTTAAATTAGGAATGATCACTTAAAAATCAATTTAAATTACACATTTCTAAAGTCACTATTGGTATTGAATTGAAGTGAAAATCTCATATTTTGCTCGTTTTGTTTAGGATCCAAGAAACCTGTTGGTCTTGAGACCAAATTCCGAACTAGATACTAAGAAATTCTTAATAAAGATCCAATAACTTGCCCTTTTCTGAAATTGAATCTGTTATCCGATACCCGCTGTATCAAAATGATTATTACTTACACAAATAATATTGTTTATTCGGCTGGTTTAGTATAGAATATTACAGATTACGTTAGGTGTTGGACTTGTGATCGAGAGGTCACAGATTCACTTAAACCAATATAAAATACTCCTTTTTATAATATTCTTATAAAATCAGTCCCGTTTGACTTAACTATCAACGTTCAGCCAACATTACAAAAAGTTGAGATATACCTGGGTAAATCTTACTTAAACGTAATGGGGAGCGTATTACCTATATGCCAACAATGGATTTTATAATATTTTGGCCACACAGTGCGCAGAGGAAACAGACGTTTGGAGAAGCTAATCCTGGTTGGGAACACCGAAAGCAAAAGACCGCATGGTTTTTCACCAATAAGGTGGGTAGATCTAGCGAATCGTGTGTCGTCCTCCAAATTTTACACGGTCGTCAGAGACGCGCCGGATCCTGTGGAATTAGATCATTCGATCCAGATGCAACCCTGTCGCTGACCTCCGTCCTGTTCCTCAGATATAAGAGACCGACAATAGAGAGCGTAAAGGGGAGTGGGCTTGCACCTTTCATACTTCAACGCGGCCGAAGTCACAACTTATAGGTAATAACCACGGCTTCGCTCACGTTTGCCACCATCCAATTAAAATAATCCATGATCAATTGGATATTGTTATTTGTTCGCTATGGCATTATGACTACTAAATAAAACTACAAATCCGATTTCTTAAACTTCTTGTAAGAAATAAAACTAAACAAAATACAAATAAGCGGTATGAAAAATTATTTAATAAATGCAACGTATTACCGATTATAGTAATAAATATATTATAAAACTCATAAAAATGTAAGAGTATATAACTATCCAACCCGACAATCAAGGCAAAAGCAGTTGCACGTCCCTAAAGCAAATAATTACTACGGTAAACGTACTAGACGATGGATTGCGACCACACTCATTAATGAGCTACCTGAGGGACTAATGGATCGAAATAAAAATAAAAACCATCTCAAAAATGTACTCAGGAAGCACTATTTATCTATGTGTGTATAGCTGCTGCGATCAGTCGACTGGTGAGCTTGCCGTGGTATTTAGTAAGTATGTGTGTATATCATTTTATAATATTTTGTTCTATTTTAAAATATTCTATGTATTTAATAGTATTTAGCTAAATTATAATAATTATATAAGTTTTATTTTAATTAGTTTTAGTTTTTAACCTAAAATAGTGGATATAGGTACCTAATGAATGTACATAATGCATGCGAATTTACGAGAACGTACTGCCGACAAACTGCTTAGTAGTTTGGCAGATGTTATGTTAAGATTAAGTTAAGCTGAAATGTTATTAAATAAATACATATAAAAAAGAACGTTTTGATAACTGAAAGCTCCTGATATCATAAACGCGAATGTCGATGTTTTTTTTATCAACTACGGCAAATGTGTTCATTTTTTTCACAAAGATCTGTCGAAAAATGTTTTGGTACATTGTAATTTTAAGTAGGCCAGTGATATCAGCCGGTCGATTCTGTTAAAAATTCATCGTGATAACAAACGTGAAGTGAGCTATGAATATCCAATTGATGATAAGGGTTGAAGCTCACTTCACATATTATGTGAGCAAGGTGAGATTGTTACAGAATAACATTATTCAACACTCTTTTTAACTGAATTCAAAAAGAAGAGGTTGTCAATTTGACTATATGTTTTTTGTATGTGCTATGTGATTTTTTAATTAGGATTTTATGCATTTTTTATTAAGTTATTTAAAGTATAGTGCTGCCACTGTCATTTAAATATTTGAAGCAGTCAAAGAGACTAAACCAAGTTTGAATATTCGAGTATACTCGTAAAAACTTTATCAAAGTAATCCTAGCTTTGTGAGTAAATGACACAGTATGGATTCCGATGAATACTGTATATATTAGTTATATGTTTAGACAAATTCATTATTATGGGTGATTTTAATTTTGGTAATAATGTAGAATGGATAAGTTCTGAAGGTAATGAACTAATTCCACAAAATGTATCATGTCATTACTTGAGGGACTTTTTTGATGGAGTTCTTACTTCTAACCTATCCCAATATAACGGTGAAAGAAACAGAAATGCGAGGTTGTTGGACTTAGTTTTTTGTAACGATTCTGTCAATGTTAATGAATGTCACGACCCTTTAGCATTACCTGTAGACCCGCATCATAAACCACTATTGATTACTGCCGATTTCGTTGAGATTCACAAATTAAGCGACAAATTGACTACGAAATATGTATTTTCTAGGGGTGACTACGCGGCTATTAAATCTGAACTTGACCAAATCAATTGGAATGAATTTTTAATTCATGAATCGTTAGATAGTGCTGTGGAACTTTTTTATAATAAATTATATGAGCTTAGAGATAAACATATCCCGATTAAATCAGTTAGACGGTCATCGTATCCGCCTTGGTATGATTCGGCGTTGGTTAAAGTATTAAAAGAAAAATATAAATACCACCGCAAGTACAAAACTTACGGCAATATGTCAGACTTTCACTCTTTTTCTATTTTACGTAATAGAGCAGCTAACTTGGAGAAAACGTGTTTCAATAGATATATGGATAGAATTGAGTCTTCGATCATTCAGAACCCCGAAATCCTTTTGGTCGTATGTTAAGAGTAAAAGAAACTCTGGTACTTTTCCAAAAGTAATGCATTATGGTGATAAGACAGCAAGTACAGGTGAAGAGATCAGCAATTTATTCGTAGACTATTTCCATTCAACATTCCAGGAACCGAATCCCGTGCCTGTGACTACTTCCGGTGGCATTAGCGTTGAACATGATTTAACGTGTATCGGCTCAATTTGTGTGTCTCATTCTCAAGTTCTAAAGTTATTAAAGACCATGGACCTTGCCAAATCTGGTGGTCCTGATTACATGCCTCCATTATTTATAGTAAATTGTGCGGACAGCTTAGTTGAACCACTTTGTATTTTATTCAGGCGGTCACTGTCCGAAGGCATAGTTCCAAAAATTTGGAAGTCTGCGTTCGTTACTCCAGTATTTAAAAAAGGTAATAAGTCGGATATCTCTAATTACCGACCGATATCCAAGATATGTCTGTTCTCAAAAATGTTAGAACGTATTGTGTTTACTGACGTATACAATGCTTTGAAGTGCTACTTTGGTGATGAGCAGCACGGTTTTCTCAGGAAGCGTTCCACTACATCTAACTTAATCTTATCCCATGAATACATATCCGAGGGTATGGGAAACCGCGCACAAGTTGACGTCATTTATACTGATTATAGTAAATGTTTTGATCGTATTGACCACGCACTGCTCATGGAGAAGTTATTTAAGGCCGGAATACATGGAGATTTATATCGTTGGTTTTCCTCGTATATTGATAACAGAACGCAAGCTGTAGTGCTTCAGGGGTACACCTCTGGATGGTGTTTTGTCCCCTCGTGAGTTCCTCAGGGTTCCATATTAGGGTCCCTATTATTTACTATTTTTATTGCCGATGTGAAATATTGTTTCGATAATTGTTATATTTTACTTTATGCCGACGATATGAAGATTCATAAAACTATCCGAAATATAGCTGATACGTACCTGTTACAAGCTGATTTGAATAGATTTGATGAATATTGTAGACGTAACAGGCTTGAATTGAATGTATCAAAATGTTATCACATGACTTTTACGCGCCAGAAGTCGTTAATTGATTCATCATACACACTATGCAATATCGGTATAGGGAAGGTCAATACTGTTAGGGATCTTGGGATTATACAAGACAGCAAGCTGCTCTTCGATAAGCATATTGATGGAATAGTAAAAAAAGCATCGAGAGCACTTGGTTTCATAATGAGAACCTCGGCTTCTTTCCGATCGCTAAAACCGATCAAAGTTTTGTATTGTTCGTTCGTACGCAGCCATCTTGAGTATGCATCACAAGTCTGGAACCCTCAGTACGGGATCTACATCTCTCGCATTGAGGGTATTCAGAGAAAATTTCTTAAGTACCTAGATTACAGGGCGAAACAAGTATCTGTAGATTACAATCACCGATGTAGAAGGTACCATTTTCTGCCGCTTGACCAAAGGCGTAATATTAATGACATATGTTACTTATTAAATATTGCAAATGATTTAATTAACAGTACTGAACTTGTTTCTAAGTTAACGTTACGCACTAATCAAATGGGGCTGCGACAGCGACCACTTCTACGTGTACCTTCTGTAAACACTAACTATAGGCGTAATGCCTACTTCTGTAGAGCGAGTCGCAGCTTCAACAAAATTTGTTGTGAACATGATGTGGATTTGTTTTGCACCAATGCAAACACACTAAGGAAGCTCTTAGTAAAGCCATTTTTTGAACCTGTTGCAACTACTTGCATTTGAATTGAACTGCACACCTGAACATAAATTAATTGTTTTAGTTAACTTGTGTAGTCGAATAGAACACATCAGTCTATTTTGTATTAGGCTAGTTCAGTTTGAACATAGTCTTTTTTTTTTTTACATAACTTTATTTATCTGTGAGGGCTTGTAATTAGCAACTTAGTTTTTATATATTATTGTTATAATGTTATTAGTCTGTAAGCCTTCCGAAAATAAAATATATAAATAAATAAATTAAATCTCTTGTGTAATATATCGCAAAATACTAAAAATTATAAAAAAAAACAGCCTAGGCTCGCACTCCGAGGGTTCCGTATAAACTTGTCTATTTATTTATTAAAACTTTGCATACTCAACCATAACTGATGAAGAGCTAACATGGCAGATGCATACCAAACCAATCAAAATCAACAAACATGAAATAATATTTTTATGGATAATATATTTAAAGTAAACGGTTTATTATAAGTAGATATATGTATGTATAATTTCAGTACTAGAGTATATAAGTTCAATAGTACCGAACTAACTTAATATAACCGGTTTTCACACTTTTTGCTTTATCTGTGCTGTAAAATATTTCTTCTTGCCTAATTACATGATTCTTGGTCAAAGGGTATATTTGATACCCTTGTAAAATTGCAAAATATGCAAAACCAGTAACATCTTTTGATCGAGTTAACTTGTCGTGATAGACATACGGATAGACGGATAACAGAGTGATCCTATAAGGGTTCCTTTTTTATTTAGGGCTTTAGCTCACCGTCTGGTTAGCACCAGGTCCGAGTTAATGTCACGTCATATTCCACGCGCGCCTTAAAGAGACGTCAGTGCTAGTGACGGGGCCCCGTAGGGCTATTGGTTGTCGGGGTTGCGGGTATGTTCTAACGAGATACCGCGGCCCCGGAACGCAATTGCAGCTAAAGGAACAGGGTGGATTTTTAGATAGTAGAAGTCTGATTCTCCCTTCCACTCCACCCGGAGCGGGAGAAGTTATTCGATGATTTTCCCACCAGAAAAAAAGGTGTACGGAACTCTAAAAAAAAAATATACGAATCGTTCAATCTATATTTTTACTCAGTGAGTCTCAATATCAGCTTGATAAATAAAATATCTTTATCATAATAGTCCTTGAGATACTCTTGGTTCATAAAACCCTCGGTTCAAACGATGCTAATTGGATTGATTCTATTTTAGTCCTTATTGACTGATTACTTGGACACCGAGACTTAATTGGAAACTAATATCAATAAAGCAGCGGTTCTCAAACTTTTTTGGTGACGGAACCCTTTTGGAAAGCGAAATACTTGACGGAACCCTACAATAAATTCATAGCATTAAGCATTAAGTCCGCCAATTGTACTTTTTTTTTGCAATAAAGAATAAATTAATACAACAATTGTTTATATAAATGTATTCTTTATTAATAAGCATAATAAAAGTACAATGTAACAGTTACTACTTATTACTTACTTTACTTAGTAAACTACTACATAACAAGTGTAATAATAGAAGAACAATAGATATTAAAAAAGAAAAAACTAACTAATGGGGGATATGAAACTGTTTTTTATTTTTCATCAATTGGTTGATATTAGGTTTGATAGAAGACAGTTCGACAAGTCTCATATCAGGTTCGGCGTCCAGTTTATTGCGGTATTCTTTTTAGTGGCTGCATAGGTTGAGAATCCTGTTTAGCACAAATATGTTGTTGGGAACGGAAGAAGAATATTCAGAGCCATTTTGGCAAGCATTGGATATTCATCACGGATTCTGCAGCAAAAATCGTTGAGAGGCGTCGTTTTAAACAGAGACTCCATACTTGTGTCTGATGAAATTCCTAAAAGAGATTCATATTCCTCGTTAGATATATATTTTTTTTATTTTTGTTACGAATGAGCCCACTCTTGACCTCGATCACACCTGATGGTAAGTGTAAGATGAGGTCTACGATCGAACGAGCGAGCCCAGAAAATGCCTATTCACTCTTGCTTTAAAGGCTGACGGATCTTATGTGGCAGGGAACACAGAAGCCAGCAGAGAGTTCCACACCTTGGCTGTGCGCACAATGAATGTTGAAGAAAAGCGTTTAGAACGACAAGACGGTATATCGACCAAGTGTGGATGGTATCCTGCGGTACGTCTGGTAGACCGGTAGTAAAAAGGGGATGAAGGGATTAGGTCGTGGAGCTCCTGCGCACACTCTCCGAAATACAATCTGTAGAAGATAGACAAGCAAGCAACGTTTCGCCGGTGAGCCAGGCTACGAATCTTACCTGCCAGAACCTCGTCACATATGAGCTTTTTAGCTCTGCGTTCGATCGAGTCAAATGCAGCTAGCTGATATTTGGCTGAGCCATCCCACAAGTGACTGCAATACTTCATACAGGAACGGACCTGTGCTTTTAAATATAAAATCAAAAGCTGTCGAGGTGTGAAGTATCGCCTCACTTTCTGTAGGATGCCCAGCTTTTTGGCTGCAGTCTGAGCTTTAGACTCATTGGTTGAGCCGAAGTTGAGGTTAGACGTCAACTCCATGCCCAAGAGCTCCAGGCGGTCGGTAATAGGTACAGATGCACCTCTGAAAGTAGGGGACTATTCAAATTGGCTCCTTTTAGCGGAGAAAAGACAAGCTTGTGTTTTCAAAGCGTTGAATTTGACCAGATTGTCATCGCCCCATTGGGAAACGAGATTTAAGGTCAAATTCGATCGCTCTACCATGGCCTTTCTATGAGCGGCTATTTCGTCCCTACCAGCTCCTAGAGCTGAGAGAGACACTTGTCCAGTGCTAGCACTGGACAAGTGTATCTCTCTAAGACTGTGCTGTCATCCGCGAACCAAATAGCTCCCAGCTGAAGCCGGTCGTTGCAGATAGTTGCGGGCTTTTGCAAGTTGGGTAAAAAAGGATTATGAATTCAAGAATTCAGTTTTCTTTTTGTATTCTGTTCTTCAGGAAAATACTCTCAAAAGATGCGCGCATCGAAGTGAGATATTGGACGAATTCTTCAAATACATCATCTTGAAACATTTCTGAGTCGTTATCGCTAAACAAACTCTCTGAGTAACGTTAAGCTTTCTATTTCTCTCTTAACAACGCAAATAATCCGAAAATCTAATTTTCTTTTGAAGGCAGTTATTTTGTAACAGGCCTGGAACACTGTTGTCTGTTTACCTTGCAGTGATAAATTTAATTCGTTCAGTTTTTGAAAGACATCCGCCATAAAAGACAGTCGGAACAACCAAGTTTTATCATACAAACGGTCTTTCAAATTAAAATAAGTATATGAAAGAAACATTTGTAACTCGGCTCCTAAATTCGGCTGTGTCTCGTGATACGACGCGTAAAAACTTACGACCAAAGAGAGGTGTTTTGATTTTTTTCTAAATTCTCGCGGAACCCCTACAGGGGCATCGCGGAATCCTAGGGTTCCGCGGAACACACTTAGAGTATGGCTGCAATAAAGGATAGATATAGCGAGATAATATTGGAAATAATGTCCTTATTGGAAAAATCTTATTTCGTCATTCATATTATGAGTAAAAATGTGTATTTTGTAAAAAAATCCGGCTGTCATGTTTTTGTTTCTTTTCTCAAAAGAGCACCACAGACATACTGATTCTCTCAATTCAAAGATGAAAAATAATAGGTACGAGCATTAAAAGAATCATTTTTACGAAGTTATGAAAAAAACAAGAAAGGGACTTTAAAATACTTGAAGCTCTCAATTAAGTCACCCGTTACACGTTAAATTATTTCCATAGAAAATTGCTGGCCATTGTTTCCCAAAAAATCTCGGCCCTTTTTTGTAATCCCTGAATGGTTTCTACTAAGACCCATTGTAGCATACTTATGAAATAAACTTATTTTATTATAATTATGACTAAGAAGGAAGTACTTTGGAATTAAAAATTAAGAAGCGAAGTCAAAAGGGTTAAAGTCAAAGGAGCATGCCTTATTGAGAGGCCAAAGTTTTCAGTTATAAAACGGTTTCCTTTAGTTAGCTTTAATAGAGTTAAAACATTTGATGGTTACTTATAACTTTGAATTAATCCAATAAGTAATCTGGATGAATGTATTTATGCAAATTCTTATAATATGGAATAATAATAATAATAGTTTTTATTCCACATTTTATTTTACATACTTAATCTATAATATGAGACATGTTACATCCTATTCTTCTTGCTAAGTTGTTAGGTAATCCATCGAAAGGTTGTCTGTAAAAGATCGCTTTTAGCGAAAAAACCGCCCATTGTATCACCCTTTTTAGTTGTTCAGTCCTTATTTGTTTTTCTGTTATGGTGTGCAATAAAGAATATATCTATCTATCTGTCTGTATGATTAAATATTTTACCAGTTTACTATAGTATATATATGTATAAACAGAATATAATAGTGACAACAAAATAGAAAAGGATAAAAACCTAACCAGTTATAACAATGTTAAACGAATATAATTATGTATCTGCCTCTCTCTCGCAAAAACGCTCTTTATACAGAAACTGTATGACTTGACGACAAATTCTATGTCAGAATCGTTCTAACTATGTACTTTAAAGCTTTATAAGTCGTCAGTGATGAAGATATTTAAAAATATATTTTGTAGTCGCTCACTAGACCAATTAAGTCATTTATAAAGTAAAAAATTCCATGCATATATTTATTACCTATTGGAAGATTTTTTCATGATTAACAATAATTAAGACTTAATCTTAATTTGTGTATGTATGTATTATGTTTGTTTGTGTAGTGTATTTTATGTGTGTGCATGTATTGTTAAATGGACAACTGCTGTAGGAATATATTTATAATTTTTTACAATAATGTTATACAAGTATATTCTATCTATGAATCGCTGGTTTGAGAGAATATCGATATAACTCGAAATGCTATCCAATTTAACTAGATACTTGTGTGAAATAATCATAAATTTAAGTATAACGTCGTGAACTGAGACACAATGCCATTTTGCGCCGACCTACATCAGAAAGAAACAGTGTTATTATTCATTTGAGACAAAATATTATATTTTATTTGCATAAAACATAGAATATACGATGTTATTATAAATATGGAATCCAACATGATTTGCTTAAAACTTAAGCATGCAAAGCTCCTCTGTGAGAGAGAGACTAGGCCTGGGTTTGACTCAAACCCAGGCCCAGTCTCTGATGAACGTCGCGTCGGTGCAATATTGGCATTGTGTCTCAGTTCACGATGTTATATTTAAATTTATAATTATTTCACACAAGTATCTAGTTAAATTGGCCAGCATTTCGAGTTATGTCAATATTCTCGCAAACCAGCGGTATCTATCTATATAGGTCGTAGTGTTGCTGTAACACCAAGTATCCTAACCTGCAGGGATCCCACACGACGATCCCCATGCCTGGACACCCACTGGGCTCCAGCACCTCGCACTCCCGGGGGTTGCACACACAGTCCCACCCCCGCACCGCCCCCGCTACCACCACCACCGCCACCATCGCCAGCCAGCTGCCTCTGCTCATAGTGTTGCGCACATTTCACCAAACGACACCCACTACACCGCTATAGTGTCCGAAGCACATTGTCAAACATTTGTGGTTGTCAATCAGTTTGATGGACAGGTTGGGCGCATTCTGTAACAATGGAAAGTTTCTGGTTAAACAAGACTCAACTGCTAACACAATTACTAAGCAAATATGATCATGTATAGAAATTTCGCACGAAACTGACCACCGATAACTTTAAAATTGACGACACGGTTGCAGCAGTGGTTGAGAGATTTACTGCTACGCTGCGTGTTGCGGGTTTGATTCACGCATTGGGACAAATGTTTGTATAGCCTACAAACATTTGATCCGAGTCTTTGTAAAAATCATCGATACCCAGGAGAAATTCCCATACGTGGGGCAATGCCTTTCTTAAAAAAAAAAAAATTTCACTGTATTACATCTTGCAAAATATATAACATCATTGGAAAACTTATGACGAGAGATCCTTTATTATATCAATTCCCTGATAAGTTAATTGCAGTTCAAACAGCACTATCTGAAATGAAATGAAATGAAATATTTATTTTGTAAATTGGTTATAAATAACACTTTTACACGTCATGTTTTTTGCGTGTTAAGTTTAGCTAGATGAGGCCGGTATTTCCTAACTGACTACTCTGAGAAAAAAAACCTAAACAAACTCAGAGGTCTCTTTTAAAGTCCATATAATTTGTATTTGTATATGAGAAACATGTAGGTTCATCTCTGTGGTATTTTTTTGAGGAAATAACCACGCAAATTTGAGCGGACCTGTCCATCTAGTCAGTATCTTACTGATACATGTGTATAATTAGTAAATGACATTGGGAACTTTATGCCCCGCTTTTCAAAAAGTAGCGGACACAAACGAAACCTATTACAGATGATAGATACTATTATCCAGTTCATTGCCGTGCATTTTTTTTCCTGTAACATATGGGAATATTGAAAAAATAAGGTTTCAATACTTGAATATTTTTACTTTTACAATTCACATTACACCTAAAAAATAATAATAATATCATCACAAAAAATGGACGAGAAGGAATACATAGCTATTATAATGTTCCTGTATCCATGGCCGCCGCACAGTGGGCTGTTGTGCACATATTGCGAGTATGATATACTATCTTTCATGGGCCATACATGAAGATGTCAATCTTGCGCCAGCTGCCTTTTTGGACCATATTATTATCATTGATTATGATGAATAATAAAAGCCTATTATTATATAACTCTTCTTTTTATTTAGCCTTTGTTCAATCTGGTTGTTTTAGACTTAATTTTTTTTTTATTAAAATAACCTCACACTAGGAATTTCGCCTGCATTGTGGGTGCGTTTACAAACATTTAAACTCACATACACAAACAGCTAGACCTGAAACAACTACTTGTAGGTCATCAAAGTACCATATAATAAACAATTGGTGATGATGATGATAATTAATTATTTAGCAGGGCAAAAAATGTATCTTGATATTGTCAAATACAGTATATTAGTTTATTAATATAAGTTGAGTACTGTGTTTTTACATTTTTTTAAAACAAATATTAAATAACATTCAGTGAAAAAATAAGTAAAAATATATAACTTTTTATTAGTTATTCTGCGATGCTAAACAATAGAAAATGTAAAAAAATCAAATCATTTTAGACAAAAATATTTCCAACTTAGACTCATCATACCTCAGAATTCACATATGTCACAACATAGCGCTTTAAGTAAACATACCTACAAGTCTAAAGCTTTGAAATAAAGTACGTTTCATCTTTGTCCGACGTGGGGATTTTTCCCATAGTAAAGTTCCCAATGTCTTTTATTTTTATAATTTTTTATTATGCACTGTATACAGATAAATGGTGTGTAGACTATGGACCACTTTCGTAATTATCTCCATCTAGTTCAAATCCATCGAAAGTTTGTCTATAAAAGATCGCTTTTGAAATACCACGATAAGTCTTTCACCTTATCGTGGTATTTCAAAAGCGCTTGTGAGACCTTTGCTTTGCTTTGAAGTGAGGTCTGATCTCTATATGAGGTTTATCATGGTCGGTCTTGGTGCAGAATAATTAGGAGAGCCGTTCCCACCTAATGTGGGAAATATCAAAGAAGAAGAAGAGAAGTTTATCGGTCTATCTGTCTTTTTGAGGCCACATTACGGTTTTGTGTCATATCGTGGCCCTGGCGATGTTGATTGGCTACAAAAATTGTCACGATATGATCAGTTAGCAGGTAACTGGTAGCAGGACTAAGCAGGTTCACTAGATTTGTGTGTACACCATGAGTCACATTAACGCAGTGATGTATATCGAACTATATTCGTAAATATATTCGAGGTTATAGTTTAAAGTGGCATGTTCGGTTGACGTATTTTATTGTGATCATTCTCTATCGCAGATTTTGATGAAGGCAGATATATCCTGTGGTTATAGTATGGAGGAGTAGTAAATAATGGTCTCATGGTCTTTTATATATTCAGATGAAAAATCTCCAGCATAAAAATCGAAATGAAAATCAAATCGAAGGGTAAAATAATTCCGGTTCAGTTGAAATTAAAACCAACATTTTGTCCCTGTATTTCTAGGAAATCATTCATGTTAAATCCAGATAACAGATAATTGACAGCTGAAACCATCTAAAATAAGTAATACCCGGTCAAAATAAATGTATTAAAATATACTAAATCTTATAACGGACGCTATAGTAAAACCAACTGATTTCCTCAAACCGGAAGGTTGTTCAATCCCATCTTAATATAATATTACTTCAAAGAGATTAAGTAACACCAACGTGATAATCTCGCAAACCCTCCCATTGAAACAATTTAATTTTAAACACAAATATGTACTTAAATGTCAGAAGCCATGGAATTGACGCAGATTGAAGTAAATATTTAATTATGCTTTTAGAACAGTGAGTAACCTAATCTTGAACAAAAATTTACTTATCTATAGGATAGGTTTATTTATAGGCGATGTTGAACCAACTTCTTTTATCAATACGGCTTTAGAAATAAGAAACTAAATGGAAAGTTATGTACCTTCTAAAAATATAACCACTAATTCGGAACTTTTGACATTTAAAGAGATTGGACGGCTATTGATAGCCTTAAAAGCTCTATGTCTATATACTCGCAAATTCTTAGCCTATATTTAATATCTTGCCCCAACTTCGAGGGCTAAAGGTAAAGTAGGTATGGGCACCGACACTGCAAACTACTACAACTGGTAAAATATTACAAAATCTATTATGTCTGAGTAGAAAATAATTCCAATTTTAATTTACTGTAACATATTTTCAATTGTACATGTTGCGCACATGTTATTGGCAAAATTGTGGTGGCATCTGCACAAAAGCCAGTTATCAAGACTTGAAGTTACATTTTTACATTAATTGACATGGAGATGTTAATGCAATTATGAATTTTGACATAACCTTCTGCATTTTAAAGTCCACTAGCTTCTGCCCGCAACTTTGTTCGTGTGGGAAAGTTTTCCCGCGTAAATCCTGATCTCGAGGGAATGTCAATAGCATGTCAACTATTTCGTTACCAAATTTCATTCAGATCCGTTCAGTAGTTTTTGCGTGAAAGACTAACAAACATCCATCATCACAAACATTCGCATTTATAATTTTAGTAAGTTCATTGTACAGACGCTAGCACATGAAGCTACCCGAAACTGTCAAATATTTTGAATTTTTTTTCTTTAAAATTTTTTAGTTTAAAATCTATTAAAGAAATTTGACAGATTGTTGTAGCTTGATGTGCTCGCGTCTGTACGTACGTTTTTTAAGAACGAGAATTGATTTTTTGTTGTGTGTGAAATTGTCAAATAAGTAATTTGACAGTTTCACAATATTTTATAAGCATGCCATTCCTTACTACTACTTATACATACCTACTATCATCTTACTAATACAATGCAGGTAAATTTAATGTACCTAGAGTAAATAATTACTTTGGTGATAGAACAATAGATAAGCGAGTACCTTACCTACTCAATACATTGCCTGCAGATATCTTAAATCAGAATAAAAAGAGTAGATTTGCAAAAGCATTCAAGAAGTGGTATATTAGTCATTTATAATTTTTTAATTTTGTTTTTATTCAATATTTTCAAGTATTTTTTATTTTTATTTTCTACAGTTATTTTTACTCGCCAGTCTTTACAGTTTGGCGAGAATACATAATTATGTACTTACCTATATACCTTTTGTGAAATATAATTAATGTGATGTCATTCTCTCCTTTACTTTTATGTTATAGTTATTTAAATATGTATGTGTATGTTTCTATAATATGTATGTCATAAGAAATGTATATATAGTTCTTTAAATATCTGTACTCACAGACAAACCGTGTAAACGGTTTTGTGGGACATTGGCTTATTTTTAAGATGTTAATGTAACATGTTTTAATAACAAATAAACAAATAAACAATAATAACAATAATTGTTAACGTATATATGTATATTAAAGTGCAGTCAAGTACACAAAACACTTGACCAGATCAATTGGTTTCGAGTTGTTGACATTTCTAAATGGACTGTTTATCACTACAATTTTAAAGTGGCTTTTATCATGCCTACTTCCAAAATATCTTTTCAGACAACCTATGCACGAGTTTGTCTTTGTTGAATTCACAGAAGCTTTGCACAAGATGGTTTTTATAGCCCATAACTTTACGTTATGAATGGAACCAAATCAATTAATCATCAGGCATGAGAATAAATTTTCAATTATATATTTTATTTTTGTTTTGATCTTTCAATACAAAATAATTCGAGAAAGTCACGATTATTAATATAAAATACTTATTTGAAATATGAGAACGTCGTATTTTCATAATTTTAAAATATATTAATGATTGGTTTGAATGAAAATAAATTACTCGTATTTATCACTGAAACTTAGATACTTACACGACTCGAGAGTCTAGTGTCAGAATTTTTATGATTAACGATATCTTTAAAAACTATACATTTTTGGACCACATATTTTGGAATTTTTTGTTTTATTTACTTATAGTATATAACCCTATAGTTATGTGATATAAAAAACTAATATTGTATAATACAACATGAGGGTAGACGGGACATAGGGCTACCCTCATGTTGTCATACATATCCGTTTAGCCGTTGCGAAGACGTTATAGATAATGTTGAATGAGTTAGTTCCACATAATATAAATGCATGATTATATATGGATTACATTTCTGTGACCTGGAACAAATCAATCATCTGGAATCAAACCTCCAACACGTATCGTTATAGCCAATCACTTATCCACTGCGCCAATTATGTCAATGAATGTGTGTGTGTGATTACTGGTAATAATTTTAAGTGGTACCGCTATTACTAACCTACAAAAAACAAAATTATTCATTCCAGTGAATATTCTGGGTTTGATCTGATCCACACTTGGGGATTACACATCGAGTAGGAAGACTGCTTACGGCAAATATGTTGTCAGCCGCCATAAACGCACAGATGAGCGATATCAACTGATATTTTTGGAACTGTCTGATAGAACTTGACAATACAATACTGAGTAAAACTCCGCGTCAGATTCACGTTCAGTTGCCTTCTTGTGGACTAATTACTCAACTGCCCCAGAAGTGGCGTAATATTCATTCATTTGTATAAACTGTATTTATGAGTGTTTAGTTCAAAATAATTAACCTCTTTTATTGTTTGTACTCATAAACTAAAAATAAGACCTTAGATGTAAAATGAGCAGTATAATTGCTTACGGCGATTCGGGCCAGACAACCTTGGCTTTAAACCTTAATCTTTAATAAAGTAGACTTATTTAAATTGTTTCTGTAAAATAATTATGTCAGTCAATTACTATAAAATTTCGTTGACATCTACATTAACGATCCTTTCGATTTTTTATTTATTGAAGGAAAATCAACAAACGGATCACCCGCCCTGGGTAGAGTGGAATGGAGTATCAGACTTCTACTAACCCAAAACCCGTCCTGTTCCTTCAATTGCCTTTGCATTCCGTGGCCGTAGTATCTTATTAGATTTAAAAGAGACATTAGGACCTTACCACAACGACTAGCCTTTCCTGTGGCTTTAATCTACAAACTGTACCTGAGTACTAGAAGAATACTCGTACAACCCTACTAAAAATATATTCATGTAAAACGTTGCCAAGACGAGACCGAGATTTTTTATTTTTTTATTTCTACACTTTAGTCATGTGTGGCCTTGCCGTTTCGCTAGCGTCTCATGGGCGTAGGGTGAACAATTTATTCACTGTTCATTATTTTTCCGTTATACAATATTCTTGTAGCAAAAATAAAACAGTCACGCCACATAGTTTGGCTTAGGTGTAGAGTTTGTGAAGTAAGGGCTCGTAGAATTAGAGAGTGTACGGTTAGAAGCTTGGCTATATCTACATGAGATCTGATGACTTGTTGACCATACGAGCCATATGATTACGTCTTGATGAAAATTATTTTGTTGGAATGATATTCTTTCTGTTTCAGATATTACTAGGTGTAACTAGGACACGATGTACATACGTAGATTAAAGTCGCAGGAAAGGCTAGTAATTGTGGGAATTATTTACAGAAAAATATTAATAATAAAAAAATATATAAAAATTAATGAAAAAAATATTAATATTTCTCACGATATATTTCTATTTTTTTTGTTGTTATAAAAGTTGCCCAACTCAAATTATATAGAACAGGGCACAAAATCCACAAGTTCACAAAGGAACTGGTCTTTGTTGCTTATGATTTTAAAACGATAAAATTACCTAGTACTTATTTCAAAATTCAACAAGACTACACAATCAACCAGCAGGAATCGGTTTCAAGAAAACATCTAAAGTACCTACACGTTTCGAAAGTTCGCTAACAGATGTGTATCGAAGCTATATTTCTAATTAAAACGACATTGTTCTGGAGTTCAACAGTTCTCTGAGCTCCCATTAACTTATATTTGCACTTGAGAGATTTCGATTGTTACTTACTGTATTACATTAAGTTAGACGTAATGTATAGCTTTCAGAAATATTATGGTTATGCTTTGCGAGGATAGTTATAACTAGCAGGAATTATGAAACTATATTTTATGTTATGGGTCGTATAAGTATAGGAAAAAGAAAACGAGTCAATATTTTTGAGTAAAATATATTATAGTGATCATAGAGAGTTTCTCAGTTATAGCCAGGAGGGTGGTTAGTGGTGTGATACCTCCACCTTACCTTAGAAAATACGTGAGGCAGTGTTGCTCTTGTGCCTGTTCTATCCCCAGCCGTGTCGATTTTAGTACCGTTGGACTATGACAGTAAGGGGACAAAGAGTGAACGTGTGAGAGTGAACGAGTGTTTATATGCGTATAGGTAACGCCAAATAATTTGGCAAGAGGCGTTCAATGCGCAGAAGTCGATTTTTAGGTGTCAGCGGTTGTCAGCGGGACGCGGGGTATGACGTAGCGCCGCTCCAATTGGTGCGTCAGTAGCTCTCGTTCAATTTGCTCCCAAATACACTTGCGTACACGAAAGTTGTACCCTTTGTTTTTGTTACGAGTTGTTGTTTTAAATTTATTTTTTGTTACCTTGATTACAATGCCAGGACCAAATACCGATTTACGCAGACTATTAAAACGTCAGAAAGAACAGTTAGATACTATAGTTAAGGAAGGTTGAAATTCCGAATTCGTCACTGTCTTTAGGACACCGGGAAAAAGGAAGAATAAAAGGGGTAGCAGTTTTATTAACTAATTGCGCCGACGAGAACATATTATTTTTAATGTTTTTTTAAATACATTTTTTTCACTTTTAAATGTATTTATGTATTATATCGATTTTATTTATAATACAGAATTAACGAATGAATTCCTCTTCTTTCTTTAACATTCTTCTGAACAGATATAATTAAAAATAAATGATGGCAATAACCATAGAATAATGGCAAGCAGTAAAAGTGACCACTTTTTTCTTCCACTAAGTGCACGATGCGCGAACTTACCCCCACTACGCCAAAACATTGCCAAGTTATTTGGCGTCAGGTATACAAGCTTGTACACAATAACATGTTCTGCGTACTTCGTTCATTATTGTCTATATTCAGTTTCAAGGACTATTTTTACTCTTCAATCCACATAATTATGAAGTTTACCTATGCGACTAGCATAAAAAAAATGATTCAAGCAGTCTGTTGGCAGATTTCGGAGTGAGGTGGGTTGATCCACTTACTTCAGTTAAATGTTTTTTTTATGAATAATACAGAATAGGTAGATTGCTGTCTACAGATGCATTTAGATTATATGAAAAACTAAAAAATAGGTACTTAAAATTTATGAAGAGTAAATATTTACTAGTAAAAAATACATTTCTCCATACCACACACTAGAATTCCCAGTGTCAATCCAGTTAAATTAAGCTATTGTTTGAAGGACTAAAGCATAACAAAATTTAATTGGTTGAACTTCAAGGTGCTTCTTGGGTGAGTATAATATAAGTATATAGGGAGTGTGTAGAGGTGTTTGTGTAGGCAGGTGCTTACATGTTTATGAAGTCCGGTCGCCGTGATTTACGTATAAGAGGACCAAACCGGTCATAATATAAATAACGAAAGAAAAAACACAGAAACTTTGAAAATACGAAAATCTATCAGCTTTCTCAGACGAAATGTAACGTAGACACCTGTGCTCGTGAATAGATATAACCGCAACGCAATCAACATGTATGGGAGTAAAACATAATATTTGAGGTATCAAAATGGACCGTTTTTTTTTATTTTTGTTCAAACTGTCTGCCTGCCGTCAGGGACACTAGCAAGCGTCTGTCGTCACCTGAAAATATTATCACAACCTTTTCCACAATATATTTACAAAGGAAATGCTGCGAATTCTTTTATTTTATTTTTACTTTTCTCCGCAACATACATAGATGAAGACTGTGACCTTTCCAAGTTTTTCTATTAACATTCATTATGTTTTCTGAGAAAGTTTTTCTCTTTCGGGTTGTTAGCTTGGCTTTTAGTTTAAAATGAAATGAGGCGTCAGAACTGCTGTTTTACCCGACTGTGGTGGAGTCAAATAGGTGTATGATGTTGATATTTCAAATGGAAATGCCCATTTGATAAAGAAATTTTGGCCAAGTGACGCCCACGAAAGAAACAAACTGGAGGCTTTAGGGTTTACATCATAGATAAAGAAACACACTATTTTTATATAGAACTCGGTTGGACATTTATAAATCACAATATAAAAGTTCAAGTTTAACAAAAAACATACTTATAGATTTTAGTAGCTATGCAATATAAATTGTTCAGTACGTAACTTGTATGTTATTACTTGTTGTGGTGCAATCCATTGCTGAAATATAGACCATACGTCCGCGTTGCTCAAGGTAAATCTGTATCCGCCATAGTTGACACAGAGATGGCTCCGTGGTAAACTGATAAGTTCGTGTAAATTAGGTTCAATAATCATGTCAAGTCCTTCGTGAGAAACAGGTACGGTCTGCATTGCCGAGCCGGTGTCGTCGTGGGAGGCGGGTACAGAATCCAATATAAAGCCAAGGTCATCATCGGGACCGGTTACAGCGTCCATAATCGTAATCAACGTCGTCAGAATATCAAATAGAAAAACGCAGTAGAAAAGAAATCACGAGTCGCACAGAAACAGAACCAAACAAAATGTTAAATGTCAGTCAGTTGTCAATTACGATTTTCTTGACGTAGGAATGACGCTAAGAAATCAATTTATTGAAAAATCTATATTTTTGAGAAACTGGAAACACAGAATCGGTTAAAGGATTCGTAGAAGAGAGAATTCGAAGCTCGATAGTGGACAAACTTTTACAATTTCTAAATAAAATAATAAAAGTGAAAAAACTAAATAACAAAAATAGATTTTTCACTTCAGTAGCTCAAACATGTAGGTTTTTCTGCCTGAAATCAGTGAGCAAAATGCGATTTTGCTAGCCGTAACATATATATTATTTTCTGTTTTATGAGTATATTTATGTAGTATGTACACTAATTTAGCCCTTCCCACTTTAATTAAAGTTTTGAAAGTCCTTCCAAAGGTTGTCTGGAAGATATCGCTTTTAGCGATAAGACCACCATTGTAACTATAGAAGTAAGAAATTATGTTAAATAGGTGTGTTTAAATTCTGGTGTACAATAAAGTATATTCCATCTATCTACTTTAAAAACAATTGGTAATTCACCAGAAGAAGGTCCTAGTTAGGCTAAAAAAACAACTGCGCTTCGATCGGCTCAAACTTCAAGGTTAAGTAACACTTATAGAGGTTGGCTTATGAATGGGTGACCAACCAACGTATTGAGATTCTTCCGAGCCTCGGAAACGAATTGAAAACGGTAGGTAGGTCATTGATCGTTTGGGTATTTTTGCTTCAATACATTAGCCTTATCTTTGAACTAGTTTCTTGGCACAGGAGCAATCAGTATGTCTGCTTTATAAAAAGTTGTACATTCCGTCCAACCCAACCTACAATCCTACTTAATGATTCTTTCGTTTGTGAAAAACTTCTATTTCGGTTCCACTTGTGTCATTATAAATAAATATATTTAAAAAAAAATACATTACAATGCCAATAAACTTCAAAAATAAAATATAGTATGTGTATGATTTTTTTAAATTACATTTATATTACAATATTAAAATACGTAATAATATGTAAGCTCCTTCTATAATAAAATTTGGTTATGTAAACTTGATTCGTGAGACGTGCTAACTCTATTTTCTCCAAAAAGGAAATGCAGCAGTAAGAAACCATTATAATACTGTATTAACTGAAGTCAAATACAGGCGAGTCCATTATCAATAAAAGCCAACTACTGCTATCAGAATTGCGTCGTTTGTCTGCGGCAAGCCTCGCTTGCCCATTCACGTCCACCGTATTCTCTTTGTGTGGAACTGATGGAATATTTCTACACTAGTAGTGTCCCAACTAGCACAAATGGGCTGCATTAGGGCTTTGGAGCGTATCCGATTATTACTTATGGTAATAGACGTAAGCGCTAGAGCGTCTACTACAGACTTAAAGCAGCCGCTTTAGCGCTATTTGGGCGCCATTTTATGCAACCTAAAGTTCCATTTAACCTGCACAACGGTTGCATAAAGGTTCCTTAATAGCTATAACGATTTATTAACGCTATACTAAAGCTCTCGTAGCGCTACTTTTGAATGATTTTGAACTACTTTGAACGAATGAATTGATTATAGTTCTTTATTGTATATCTTCAGTTGACATTATTTGTAATATTTTGGTAAAGTGTTTTCGTCGCCATCATGAAAATAAAACAAAAAGAAGTAAAAGTTTGTATTCTGTATTAGCAAGATATATAAAGATACTTAAAACGCTGTCCAGTTTACTGTAGATAGGTATATAAGATAATTTTCGAGTAATTTTAACGCGCTTTTATGATATTTAAAAAATTAACAAAAGATATGTGATATTTTTTATTTGTTATACAGAATAAATTTTATTTCCGTATTTTTACGTGTCGATAACTTACTATTCGCAAGTGGCCGATTGTTTACCGGTACATTTAATGCACATTTAACTGAAAAACCAATGTATATCAACTCAATTTTGCAAGTGAATTATAAGTTTTCTTAAAAAATCATGGCGTCATTGTAATGTAGTCATAACCTGCAGTTTTAGCTCTAATAACTCCCTTTTGAGAATCATAGCGCTAATTTTCACCCTTCTAACGCTTCCAGTGATTTTTGTTCCCCTAGTGCAACTCACAGCCACAAAAAGCTCCTATTTTCCTGTTTTTGAGGTTATAAGATCTAGTTACGTACTTATTCGTTTAGCATCCATTTTTATTAAATCTATACTATTATTATAAAGCGGAAAAGTTTGTTTGTTTATTTGTTTGTTTGCTTGAACGCGCTAATCTTCGAAAGTACAGGGTGGATTTGGATGAAATTTAGTATGGAAGTAGCTTGAAGCTTGAGGAAGGTTATAGGCTGCAAAAAAGGAGAGTTATGTTTTTACCGTGATAGAATCCACGGGAGCGAAGCCCCGCGTGAGTACCAGTGTTTTATAATAGTTACAAAAGCGGCTGTAAAATGGCGAATGGATTGAGCCTGCAAGGAATGACTATTGCTACTAAAGGCCTTAGTTACACTGATGTTTTTTTGTAACTATAGTATGCATAAGAGTTTCTATTATTTCTATAATGAAACTTATAGTAGTATAGTAGTGGTTACTATAACTATAACCTATAAAAGTTACAATGGAAACCACTGTGCAGCTGTGAGTGGCAGAATGACCTTCGTAACTCTCATATAAAGGTGTAAGTGGTAAATGAGTTCTACCGTGGACTACTGTGAAGGCTAGGGTAGTATTTGATTCAGCTTATAACACCTTAAGTAACTTTTATAGCTATAGACGTTTACGGATGCAGATATGCAACTTTGAACTGCTTTTTGAACGCGCGCGCCTGCGGACGGAGAGCAGGGGTCGCCCACCGTCTGGTAAGGACCAGGCCCGGGTCGGCTGCGCGTCGTGTTCCACGCGTGCCTCAAAGAGCTGTCAACACCAGTGACGGGGCTTTATAGGGCTATTGCCTGCCGGGGTTTGCGGGAAAGTTCTATCGAGATATCGCGGCCCCGGAACTTTAGGGCAGTCGAAGTAACAAGGTGGGTTTTTAATCAGTAGAAGTCTGACCTCTCAGTCTGTCTTAACCCAGAGCGGAAGAAGTCATTCGATGATTTTCCCACCCAGAGCAAAAAAAAAACAAAAAAGTTTAATCCTCAAGCTACTTCAAAAAGCATCCTATAACCTTTCTAAAGAAAAGTTATAGGATGCTTTTTACCCAACTGCAAAAAAGAGATAAAATCCACGGGAACGAAGCCCTGCGCGACTGTTGGTGTACTAATATCCTGCACACTCAAAAGGTAGTAAAACTCATCATCTGAATAAGGATAGACCGTATCGGAGGACAGTTCGTCAGATGTAAACTGTAGAGGTTCAAACTACCCATTCATACTACGTTACCCCAGCAGAGTAATTATGTGCTTCCTTTGCGCGAATTACAGTGGCTAAAATGGGGCATTCCACACCCATACCAAATACAATGCCTGTGTCGAGTCCCTTTGTATGGCACGCGTCACCTCTTTAGTTACACGTCGTGCACAATTTCTTGCACTTATGGGAATTCAAACGAGGCGCGTGATAAAGAGCTGTACGAGTTGCTATATTGGTATTGTTGGTCGGATAAAATTATGTTTGAGTTATTCGATAAGAAAAGCCATGAAGGTTTCCGTAGTAACTACGCCAAATAACTTTGTTTTTCATAGTGTTTGTATTAATTACAAAGTTATATTTGCGTTTTCGACAATACGCTATATACTAAAACTGCTGACTCGATCTCGTTCAAACTAATTTTCGTTGAAAGTTTACATTAAGATCTACAGCATATATGTTTTTTAGATTTTTCTCTCCATTAATATAGAAGTAAGAGGGGACATTTTACCACTTTGGAAGCGTATATCATTTAAACGATTGACTTTATGAAAAAGTGGTCAAATCATTTTTAAGGAGCTCTATATAGATATCACACACGCACAGGCTTTAAGAAAAAAAAAATCAGTTTCAGTTCCATGTATGGGACCCCCTTAATTTTAAATATGTTTTTCATAAAATCGGAAAGCGGTTCACAGAATAAATCTACCTACCAAGTTTCAAATGCATTATAACACACGCGAGGCAATATTACAGTGTTAAAATTTCATTTTAACGCTGTAATATTTTGGCTAGAGAGACACCAATATCTACAGACATGCACAGAGAATTCTATTCCAGAATATAACGTTACCTCCTTAACTCAAGCAAGTCGTCTTATATTTGCAACAATTAAACTAATTACACAGAAGGAGAGATGAATTACTATCTCCGTCTGAAACATCTGCATAATATTACTTCAAAGACAGATCCCCGAATGGGAATGACGGGCGAGTGAATCTGAATGGGCCTTAGGACCCTTAGGCCTTGTTCGGAGACTTTACATGACGACGGGCGGCAGATGGTATTCATCGTTCGAGTTACTGCCAAACTCGTGTACCTATAAAATTAGAATTTATAGCTGGAACTGTGTCAGGAGCGATTGGGTTTATTGCTACTACACTTTGGCAGCGATGATGACGTTTATGTATCAATCTGGGCGAGTGTTGCGTGTATTCCAGCACACTCATTAATTCTAACGTTTCAATAACGCACTAGGGACATAGTCATGCACAATTTGTAAACTTTGTATCAATGATACTAAAGAGATGATTAAGGGCGAAGAGGAAGGTTTTTAGGCTCCAATTGACTAAAACCACCCATTTTCGCTCGCACTATAGACTATTTGTTTCCAATTCACGTATTAATAAATATAGATATACGATTATAAAATCATCCTTAAATATGACCACAATTTTCTAACAGGCTGTAAGATGTACATTTCAATGCATCTTCAATATCCGAATGTTTTGAACAGACATTTTAACGAACACCACAAAAACCAACTTGCTAACATGATAATGAGATTTCCTTTCGTTCTAGCACATGACGCAGATGCAGCGAAGCGTCATATTCATAGTACATATTAACGCCAGGCCTTTAACCTCATTAAGCGCGGTATTGGTGCAATCAATCAAGTGTAACCTTAAAACATTTTTTTTTATTGTTGTTAAACCTGCGTTTGATCACTACCTCATCTGATGGTAAGCGATGATGTGGTCGAAGATGAAATAGACTTACCGAGAAGCAACCTATTCACTCTTGACTTAAATAACCCCAGGTTATAGCTAGTAGGAAAAACAGACACTGGCAGGGAATTCTACTCCTTAGCCGTACGCACAATGAAAGTATTCCCAAAACGCTTTGTGCATATGAGTAGGATGTCCACTATGTAACGAAGCTGCATCGCCGTTAGTCTTGTAATTCGATGATGGAAAAGAGTTGGTGGAATAAGATTCTTTTTAAAAATTAACTCTCATCTGATGGTAAGCGGTGATGTGATCTACAATGAAGCCCGCTTAGCAAGGAGCAATCTTTTCATTCTTGACTTAAAGAACCACACAATTCGACAGGGAAAACCACTTCTTAGCTATACGCACAAAGAAAGAAATCTAGATGCATTTAGCCTTAATATTTTAATTAAATGTTAGTACAATAAATACCATACGAGTACATTACGTTTATAGGATTGCAGACGGCACGAATGCAGTGAGGCATGCCACCCACAGAACTAGCGCCCAGCTTCTAACCTCATTTAACGCGGTATTGGTGCAATCAATCAAGTGTAGCCTTAATCATGTCGTGTTGTGTTTAAAGCTTATTAATATAGCATTATGAATATGTTATTATCAAAGAATATAATTAACACTGCTAAGCCTAACTATGTATATTAAAAAATAGACTTTGGCGTCGAAATACTCCTCCACATCGCTGTCGTACGGAAACATGGCCAGAAGACTGGCAGCATTGCCACGTAAGAAGAAAATATAGTAATTGGTTTGCTTCATTCACAGATTTATCATAATTTTATCTGATACACTACCACAACACATCATCGCTTAACATCAGGTGAGATGTGATTAAACACAAGCCTATCAACAATAAAAAAACTGCTGGATAGGCCTATGCCTATTTTTTCTTGAGGTGAAAATGTTCAGAGTTGCGGGTGCAGATGTGACTTCCACTACCCTGGAGTATTGTCGACCTGCCAAGAGCAGGATTTTACTGGAAAGTCGTCTCTGTTGCGAGAAATCCAGCAGTAGGTACGTGCTGTCCTTCTAAAACGATTCCGTTAATATCCAAACTACATTATAAGGTTCTAAGTCATTGGTAAGGATTGAAGTTATCATTAGAACTTAAGAAGCGCCATGATCACGGATGAACTTCCTCTGTTTTCATCCGCGATCATGGCGCTTGTAACAGTGCTGAAATATCCGAAAGTCGAAAGAATAAATATGCATAGTAAATATCACGTTTTAAGTTCTAATGATACTGTTAGTGACTATGTTAGATTAAAAGGATTCATTCTAAAATGCAATAATGTGCTTATTTGTTTGTCCTAAGGGCTGAAGAATGACATAAGCCACCTTTATTCGCTGAAAAAACAAACACCATACACGACTGAAGCCACGGGCTGCAGCTTGTATCTCATAAACAAATATCGTAACGAGACCTTGTAGCGTAACATAAAACAACTTGGTATATTGGAATACATCCCTCGCATGGCTGGAATTAATCAAGCATTGCCTTCGTAACGATGTCGTTAGCCAACGTATGTTCACTAGCAATGTTGTTTTATTCATCCAGTTACACAGAACTTTATAAGTTCGTAGGGTAGTACATATATTGTCGAGGTCCACTAAGGGGCCAATGCCTGCTGAGGTTGCGGAATCGTTCGAACGAGTTACCACGGCCTTGGAACACGAAGGGCAAATGACGGAACACGGGTGGGTTTTAGTCAGTAGAAGTCTGATACACCCTCACACTTTGCCCAGATTGGGAGACAGTTATTGTATTATTTCCCATTCTTAACCCTCGATCCATCGCGTGGGGTTTTCAAAGCCCAGGTTTTAGAAAATTGCTAAATGTGTACTCTTAGAATACCTTGACGGATCCCTTACTTTAGGTAGCCTCCTAAAAAAGATTACACTGGACACTCGCGCCATTGTAGCTGAGAATGCGCATGTGAGCGAAAAGGTTCTGAGGGACCCCACGCGACGAATGGTGTAAGTAAACTTTTTACTAAATTTTAATATTTTTTTCTAATAAATTGATATTTTTTCTTGTTTGTAATGCTTATACTTACTCTTATGATGTCTTTTTTGTACAAAGATATTAATTATTATAAACATAAAATGGTCAATCAACCAAATCAACGCATTCTGAGCTGGTTGGAAGAAGAAAATGAGACTATTGTTGCTGGCGAAGAGGATGATGAAGAAAATGCTGACTATCCCGATGAAGTCAGTAACCATGACATGGAGTCAGAACAGGACAATGAAGAAAAAGATCACCAAGAACAACCTGACCCATCAGTATTGTGATGAAGATGATATGCCTTTAGCGAAAAAAAAAATAGTTACTTTGTAACATTGAAAGTAGATATTTTTATTTATGTATTGTATTTCTAAGTCCATTTAAAGTTGATTGACTAATAACGTAAGAAAAAAGTGTTAGTTCTCTGTTAGTTATTTTATTAATATAAATAAAAGTCTGATTCGTAATATCTTTTTTTTTTTTTAATTCTATATAGTCCTATCTAACTCTGAGACGTTGAAATAACGTCAAAAATGTACGCTAGCGTACCAATGATTTGCTGTTTACTTTTGGGGTCTCTAAAGACCCCATGCGAATGTTCAGGTCATAAAATAGTTGCGACAGGCGGAGGGTTAAAAAAAGGCAGTGTCATCTATGTATGGTGGTCCAGTCGAATCTGTTAAGGTAGAGGGAGACTCATGGGTCTCTACCTTAACAGTTGTTTTTTTTTTTATTTTTTTATTTGCTTCTTTCAAACTGGGTCCGGAGTCTATTTAAAAACAGTCATGACTGTTCGTATCCAGGTGATAGATACCCACCAAGAGGCCAGAATCCGATGTTTTAGGTACTGAGCATCCGTAATGACCATGAAAGATTTATGTATGATAGTCGGGACCAACTACATAGCGTACTTTCCGAGACACGGAGGAATCTGAACCATCCGCAAACCAACATTGGCAAGTTGCTTGACCTTAAAGATCAACCAGTATACAACGTGTAATGGAAAGGGTATATACATACCAAGGGCCCGGCTTCTTTGGGTGATATCTAACGATATTGGAAGGGTTTTTTAATCCTATGTCTACATGTTCGGAAGTAATGAAGTCACCGCCTGGACGGTAGGCTACTACAGTACTAGGCGCACAGAATTACGGAAGAGATTAAGCGTGATATTTGCAAGTAACGTGGACAGTTATTGACCTACGTAGTGCGGTGACACGATTGTTATGATTTCAATTTAAGAAACTTACGAAACTGAAAATTTGGTATCAATTTTTAGAGTATTTTATTTTGAGTTGAAACCCTTCCAATATCGTTTGATATCATCTAAAGAAGCCGTGCCCTTGGTATGTATATACCCTTTCCGTTACACGTTGTATACTGTTTATTGACTCCTAGTTGACCACCATCTCACCTGATGAAAAGCGATGATGTGGTCGAGGATGAAGCACGCTTACTTAGAAGTAATCTATTCATTCTTGATTTAAAGACCCCCAGGTTATAGTTAAATAATCAAGCCACAAGTTTGTCGGAGTTTAATATTAAACTTAACATAAAAATTGCTTTCCCATGTACCTGGATTGCTAGAATCTCAGTTCGGTTCAGTTTGATTAGTGAAGCCCTACACTTCTAGTTCTATAGCTAATTAGTTAGATACCATAGAAATGGTAATGGAAAATTGCTACCACACTGACTCTAAAACATATGTGGGTGATTAGATTTCTTGATTACGTAAGTCAATTAGTGGCGAGAAGCTACAAACATACATACGTTAGTAGTTAATTAGAGTAGGTAGTTTAATTATTTTAAACAGGTTCGTTACATACGGATGACTGAAAACTGTTTTTGGCCATTTACGACACTGATATAATATTATGCTGTTTCAGCTTAGTTACTTGAGGCGTTTACAAGTGTTTATTTCAAAATTTAATGATTAAACATTCATCCTTAAATATACCCACTCTTTCTGTAACAACATATAAAGAGTTTTAAAAGTAAGTAAGAACACAAAAGTAAACAACATATCAGCACAGATACCAAAACCGACTGTCCTTCCGTCCTCGCCACCGAGGCTCCTCGCCAACTCCTCGTAAATGTCCGTCACCCCTTGCTAGAACTAGCCCGCATCATTGAGTCAATAGTTTTAAATTCATCCCGCGATAATCGTTGCTCTATCCAGCCTTTCCCTAACTACCCTCTCCCAGCAACGCAGTCGAAGTCCGTAACCTCATGGCAGGTGCCGTAGCGTGTAGTCGCTTAGTTGTAAGTTTTTTATAATCCCTGGATGGAGGTTTTAATTAGTATTATTAATATCGCCACAGGCAAGTCTGATTAAGCCACCAACAACTTCCTATGTGAGGGCGAGGGCACACACAGTTGGTTACTTTTCTGATATGTTAGCAGGCAAATAATTCGATTTCTAACTTCTACTAAAAATACAAAATGTCGATATAAATAGATGTATATCTATCGCAGCGGGATGACTCCTTGCATAAGCTATGTTTCACATTATCAGGAACAATCATTCAATAGAGTCAAAAAGCAACGAGCTCACTCATTCACAATCAAAATAGTTCCAAAACACAATAGATTCAAACAAAGAGACAGCCCAAAGTTTAAATTAGTCGCTATAACTAAGCACAGTGGAAGCGTAACGCTTGCAAATGTGCTAAATTATGTGCAATGGGACATTCGAGCCGTTCGCAGTGCCGCGGAATGGCAACTCTTGACTTATTGTTAACTTTACCGAAGTTATGAATACGTACGTTTGATTATTACGCAGTATGAAAGGATAGGCTTTGGTGTCAAACTACAATAGGTATATTATTTAAGTTTTCTCGAATACAGAAGGGTACCTGCACAGCTTATATTAGCCAATACTTAATATTATTATAAAGAGGAGCGATTTGTTTTTTGTTTTTTTGTAATGGACAAGCAATTTCATCAATTTCAATTTCATCAATAAAATGCTACATTATAAGCGAGTAACATGGGTTACTTTATTTTTGCTGATAAAACCTTTTTATGCGAGCGAAGCCGCGGGTAAAAGCTAGATAAATTTACATGAACTATCAACATTATTGATTCTTGTCTCGTTTTTTACGCCAAAGATACTTATATAAATACATAAACATAAGTAAAAAATTACATAAACACATTTTTTTTTAAACTAGGTTTTGTTAAAAAGACAGTCAATCAGTTTCAACACAAACAATCACAAAAATCACTGAAGATTTCAAAATCGCCATTTATGGTAGATATTTTTTTATTGTATATGTACATAATATTTGCAAAATTTATGTAAGTACACGTAGACTAAATAGAATGCCTGATACTCTATAGACTTTTGCCCCACACAATAAAAGTCATTAACAAGCATGCAATTTCATCTTTAATGATTTAAACAACGAATTAACGTTACGCATAATTTTAATCTTGATATAATATTTTATGTAAAATGATATTTGTTTTACAGTTACATACTTATTTTTTTTTTTTTAGTTTTGTGCATGTGTTTTATGTTGATGGTTATGGTTATCAGAAAATAGGACATGGCAAAAAATAATTTCCGGGATTGAATTCCTTTTTTCATAAAATTGTAAACCACAACTTTTAAAGACAAACAATTTATTATGAAAAGGTTCCTTATTCGTCACAATTATTTTCATCAATTTACTTTTTCTGTAAATGATAACCATGACTGGGTCAGGATCTGGCATTGTCATTTGAGCTGCTGTACTTAGGTAGCTAGGTTGCTGAACTACCTGTATTTAGGAAAGATAGTAGTAGGCATAGTGCGCAAGGGGCTACTATGCCAAATAATCGAATCTAATGTTCAAAACGTTTGATATTTTTTTTTGTTTTGAGTTTGTGATATATTGAATATTCGATATTGTGAACGTTCGAGTATTTAGATTTTCGATTTAGAGTGATCGATCAATTGATATTCGATTATTGGCATTCGATTTGGCATATTACACCCGTGCTCAAGTGTATGCGTAAGTGCAGGTGCACTCTCTGTTAATTTATAACCATTGCCCCTACAACAGTTCAGAATAGAACCTAGGACCGTTCAGCAGTGTTGTTTTCCATCCCTAGATCAACAGGCAGCCACTTAATTAGTAGCTTTTTGCGATCAAACCTGCAAATGTCAAACATCCAGAATAGATATGCAAACCACACAATGTCGTTGATTTTGCAGCTAAGTTTACTCGCTTTAAAATATTTAAACAATGTTGCTTGTTCGGGATCATGAAATTCTGTGCCTGCAATATGTGACACAAGCGTGAGTGAATTTGCAGCAAATTAAACTTTATGTCAATGACTGAGTACATGTTTTAGCTTTGTAATTACGTTTCAGTCTAAATACTAATGGTGGATATGAGGTAAGGAAAGTATGTTTTATCCAAAGTATGTATGTTGTTCTCAACAGTTATGCTTTAAAGGAAATCATAAAACCCTTCCACGAAGTGAATTTAGGAAAAGAAGAATGAGATAGTTGGCTTAAAACTTATGTGATTGTATTTCCTACTAAACTATGTGAGTGTATATAAATAAATATATATAATTCAGCTTTACGTGTGTACCTTTATATTACGTCACTGAACTCCTTAACGGCTCAACCGGCTATAAAATAACATAAACATAATGCTACACGATGTAAATTTACAATTGGATACAAAAGGTGGTGTGTACGAGTTATAGACGTTGGGCAAACGAAAAAAAAATTTTTTTTAAAGAAAACTATCCATGTAATAACCCCCCCAACTAAAATAAATATGCTTGTTTCTGGAGTGGGTTCACAGCAATAGTGGATGGGCTCCAAATCCGTGATCACAGATCCGACACCTTTGCCATTACGCTATAGACGCTTAATCTATGTGTAGTAAATGTATCTATGTTTCAATGTTCGTTAAGAAATCAGTCTTAGGAATTTAGTCTAATTAAGACCAAAGTTGTAGCAATGGTAAATTTCTTAGATCATCGGCAATAATAATTGCTTCTAAACCATTGACGTTCCGTTATCAGTTCTAATATACAACACTTCATTAGATTAATTCTGCAGTTAGATCAAGATAGACCACTAATAGAATTGATTCAACGTGCTTATTAGCAATTAACAATCTATTACCAATATTAGGAGCGATAATGACTGAAAGCTAGAAGTAGGTAGGTAGATAAAACCAAGATCTTCCATGACAGGCTCTATTAAAATATTTATCTAAGACTCTAGACAACTTAAAACTACAAAACATGTGGTATAAATAATGCGCTAACTAAACTGCTCCAGAAAAAGTGCAATTCTATCAACAAACACGATTGTCGCAATGCGAAAATATAAGAGATTGATTGACAGACAATGATGTCGCTGTCACGTCAGCGTTTTGACAGCATCTGTCAATCCCCTACATCTTTGACATTTTAAAATGGCCATCGCTTCGGCACCGCTGTCACAATGTCGTTTGTCTAGAGCGGCAAGTTAGCCCTTTCGATTTTATATTATAAATAACACTTCGATTAGAGCTTTCAGTGCTTCTTGGGCCGATGTCATATGTTTTTCGAACCTATTTAAGCCACTAACTTTGTTTCTTTTTTATGATATGTCAGGCTTGGCACAAACAATGACTTTTTATTGCCAACGTTTTCGAAAGAAGTGGCTGTTGTAACTTTTATATACAATTAGCTGAGAAATGCTATGGATCTGCGTCGGATCGTTGAGTTCTTTAAAGTTCTAAGAGAAACTACACGACAAATGACAACTGCTTTCGAAATTTGATAAGACTCGGACTAGAACTCGGAACGGTGTAAAAAGATATCTGATCTCTGTGTCTCTTCTCTAATTGTTCACATATGTAACGCTGACTTTACCAAAAATTTACGTTTAAGATTATATTTTAAACCAAGGTATAAATATTAATGATTATTCTTAATTTTCAGCTTGCTCTTGACCTTCATAGGTCATGGAAAATTACCCATTCACCTGAGAGACCAATTGCTATTAATCGTGTTGTAAAGAATCTATTTTCACTTTATCCAAAGAATTTTTATATCATAATTCCTATTTTAAGATATGACAAAAACATGTGAGAATATTTTCAAGCCTAGTATTACAATGGTCCATTTAAAAAAGAGAAAATGCCACATAACTGCAGCTTCAGCTGTCATTGTCAAACTTAAAGAATTGAATGGAACTTTTGAAGGTTCAAAAGTTCCATTCAATTCTTTAATATTGAAAGACCGTTCAACCTCGTCAAAATAAAAGCTCTAGTGAGCCGGTAAAAAGCATCCCATCAAAAACATAAATGTGAAATGAGAGCCAAGTTCAATATTATGATAAATGCCTTGGTTGTTGACTTCAACGACAAAAGAAGTGAAATCTAAATGAGTGCCAAGATCAATGGTCAGTCCTGAAATTTATTTATAACGACATAAAATATCAGTTATTCTTATAACTTAGGAGAATATATTGTAGCCTAAGGTCTGACGTGGCTAGTTCTTATATACGAATTATTATGTCCGATGGTTAGTTTCTACCAGCAAGCCAAATTTTCGGAATAATAAAATAAGAACCGACAAGTAACAGGTTTAGAACTTGCGAAGGCTATAATATAATTCGTATATGAAAACTTTACAGGCACTAATTATAAGTTAAGTGAAAATTATAATAAAATGATAAAAAATTACCAGTTTCTGATTTTTTCCTTTGTATTCACCTAATTACCTATCTGCATACCAAATTTGAACTTTCTAGGTCATCTGGAACTGGGTTATAGTTTTGATCTATAGGTCAGTCATAAAAATGACGATTTTTGGAGGTCAATATCTAAATAACCGTTTGAGATATGTTTATAAAATTTGGAACACATATGTATCTTGCCAGTCTCAATATATGAGCCAAATTTGACAAGTTTAGGTGAAATTGTTTTTGAGTTATGAGGGGCTCAAAAGTGGCTCCAAATGGTTCGTGTAATATTACACACGGTGAGCTGCGCGCCAGTACTTGGCTTGACACGCTCCCGCGTGTCTAGATTACTATTGATTTGAGTGTTTTTAAAAAGAATGTTCTAGACTATTGTTTTAGTAACTTAAAAGATACGTACCTATATGAAAAGGATGTACCTATTATATCAGTCGTGAACACATTTATTGTTACAGTTACAAAGCATAGGAGAGTGCTATCGATTTATTTCATCTTAAGGTTTAATAGTGATACACCTATATAACTCATGTTGGAATTATCGCATAATCGAGATATAGACGGTAAAAATCTCCCACCCGAACGATGTCATGGACACAGCAAGTAATTAATATTATTTTAATAGTATTTGGCATTACATTCAGTAGTATTACTGCATTACGTCCCTATTCATCGGCGACGAGTTGCTAGTATATCGGTTTTCTAACGGTTACATTTCGGGGAGTGTGCGATGGAATTACACAATCTAATTCCGTCAAGCCCGTTCCATCATCGGACTACAAGACAAACGGCGATGCGCCATCGTTACATGGTGGACATCCCACCTATACGCACTAAACGTTTTGGGAATACCTTCATTGTGCGTACGGCTAAAGAGTGGAATTCCCTGCCGGAGTCTGTGTTTCCCGATAGCTATAACCTAGGGGTCTTTAAGTCAAGTGTGAATAGGTTACTTTTAGGTAAGCGTGCTCCATCTTCGACCACATCATCACTTACCATCAGGTGAGATGGTGGTCAAACGCGAGCCTATTATCAATAAAAAAAAAAAACCTACAGTTTGTTTCAAGTTACTGAAAACCATTTTTCATCTTTTGATTATTTATTGTTACATTGAAGTAAATTGTATGAAAGCATTTGCTAACAACAAAATTTATGTAAAAAATGTAAGTTGTAAACAAAATATGATTTCGTACAAAAAAATAAAATCCGAATACCTACAGTAAACTACAGTTTACATAAATAACAGCAAACAAACGCAAAACAACAGAAACGTCTATAATCATCATACATTATGTACAATTGTTACCGAGGAGACCTTTTATTTAGCCGAACCACCCTTTAAATTTAAATGGCTGCCTCGACTCCCAAGTAACCCGATTTCCCTACTTTATATACAGGCGGCATTTTAAGCACATTTGGTGGTTGCGTGCGAGGCTGTAGTTCACGAAAAATGTACACCGTTTAGGCTATACATATTATATATGTCTGCCATAACGATCGTAGAAACGCCAATCATGATGTATGTGGAGGACTGATACCAGTGAATTTGGCAGGCCCAGTAGATCCATACTTCCATACTAAATATTAGTATGGAAGTATAAATGTGAAAGTAACTCTGTCTGTCTGTTACCTTTTCAAGCCTAAACCGCTGAACCGATTTAGATCAAATTTGGCATAGGAATAGTTTAGGACCATGGAAAGGATATAGGATAGTTTTTATCCCGATATAAGGTTCCCGTGGGATAGTTTTCGAATTGCACGCGGACGCAGTCGCCGGCAAAAGCTAAAATAATTTGCTAATTTGCTAAAATAGTTTTTATCCCGGAAATCATCCCTAAAAATTTTAAAAGGGTGTTGGAATGTCGTATAAGGAACCAATAATGTCCCCGCCTTCCCCACACAAATAATACACTTCGACCGCTGAATCGATTTAGATGAAATTTGGCATGGGAATAGTTTAGGACCCCGGGAAGGACATAGGATAGTTTTTATGAAATTCCCACGGGGACGGGATTTATGCGGGAAAAACCTCCCACGCGAACGAAGTCGCGGGCAACAGCTTCCATACTAATATTATAAATGCGAAAGAACTCTGTCTGTGTGTTACCTTTTCACGCCTTAATTACTGAACCGACATAGAAGAAATTTGGCAGGGGAATAGTTTAGTACCCTGGGAAGGACATATGATAGATTTTATCCCGGAAATCATCCCTAAAGGATGTTAAAAGGGTGTTGGAATATCGTATAGGGAATCAATAATGTCCCCGCCCTCCTCACACAAATAATACACTTCGACCGCTTAATCGATTTAGATGAAATTTGTAATGGAGATAGTTTTAGACCCTGGAGAAGACATAGGATAGTTTTTATCCCGAAAATCATTCCTTAAGGATGTAAAAGGGGCGTTGGAACTATGTCACCCCCCCTCTCAATTCATTCAAATCGCGTATTCAAGAACCACTTGAAACAATTTTTTTAAACTACAAAACTTCATGTAGGCCATAAAAATCTTTGTTTAGGGCTGGGGTCGAACCCACGTCATACATCAGTCAACCGTTACGTCACCTGTGTCGTTTAAATTTTAAAGTGACGTCGTACCCTGTCGAGTTTATCAACTCTCTGGAATTGTCAGGGTATCCCATCACATTGGTTGAGGCTTAAACTTGGTGTTCCAGTCCTGTTGATGCGTAATCTGGACGCACCAAGGCTCTGTAATGGCACGCGACTACAAATTACACACCTTGGACGCAATGTTGTTCAAGCAATAATTATGACAGGAACAGCAAATGGTGAAAACGTATGTATTCCTCGCTTTCCAATAATCCCGACCGATTTGCCATTCCAGTTCAAAAAAACTCCAATTTGCCCTAAAAGCAGCATTCCCAATGACTATAAAAAAGCTCAAGGACAGACACTAAAAGTCGCAGGTGTACATTTAGAAAAAGACTGCTTTTCCCATGGGCAACTGTATGTGGCCTGCTCACGAGTATTAAAAGTGAGCAGAAACGTAGTTTACAAAAATGTATTGTACACTACGTTTTTGGTTTTAAAAAGATTAATTTTAAATACTAACTGTCTGTCAATTTTTGGAGGTGGATGGACCCTGGTGATGGTTTTTTTTTTTAATATTATATGCGTTTTTTAACCACCCGAAAAGGTGCGGTACACCTTTTTGGCAACAAGAATTATTGACAAAGTGTAAACTAACGCGAGCAAAGCCGCGGGCAAAAGCTAGTTAAAAATAAATGAGAGTTTTTTCACATGCAGCTCAGTTCTATATTTCCTGGTACTTTTCAAGAATAGTTTTGAACACATGTTTAAGTGCAGGCTGATCGTGCCAAAACGCTAAATCTGAAATTATAATTTCCATTTATCAAACTACGTATCCTTGGAAACTTTTTTGGGGCAAAATGATCAAATGCCCGCTGGCGCTCTGGATTGAGTAGAAGGGGGCGTTAGACTTTTACTGACTAAAAACCCACCCTGTTCTAACAGTTGCGTCTGAGGCCGCGGTACTTGTTAGAACCTTCCCACATCCCCGGCAGGTGGTTCTTTGGACTATTGTCAAAGTGTATTCATCAGTTTTTGTAGATATTAATTGCAATATATATAGTGACCACCTAGTTGACTTATTTCATACGAAGTTAATCATCAACTCGAAAACTATTAATGAACATTTGCAATTATTAATTGATTCTCAACTTCGATAAAACAACGTTCAGTGAAACTGGTTCGCACTTCTATCCTCGAATTGTTTCAAAACTCATAAAAACGTTAGTCTGAAAAGTTTTTATGGTTCCTAAAAAGTTTCAGGTAAATTGACACGCATACATTTTTTTGGATTGAATATAAGGACAGTTACTGTACGTCTGTCTGTCATAGTGAAATTGTCCTGAAACTACAAAACCGATTTAATTGAAATTTGGTATACGTCATGACTTCCGAGACTTCTAAAGGGCGGCGAACATTTATTAACACAACATTTGAATATTAAAGGAATATAAAGTCTGGCGCGCGCGCTCAAATAAAAAGAAAGGCGGTCTGCTATTTATTTACATATATTTTGATTAGTGATGTTATTTTCGTAAATAAAATAAAAATTGACCACACATTTGTATTAAATTTTTCGATATAGAATCAACGTCTTCTAATTATTAACAGACTTTAAGCCTGATAATTAAAAGAAGTTGAGTCTATTTGGTTTCAAATAAATATTTTTTTAAACTGCGCAGATCCGTCAACGAATTCATTTTTAACAACACAAATGTATGTTTGTATCATTAGGAGTTCAGTTTGTGTGTTATCTTTCAGGACAATCAGCAAGTCAAGAAACTGCTTAATAAACATGTATACCTTACATTAGTTACGTTGGTATATATACATAAGATTTTGAACAATCAGTGTGCGTATTACGTACCCACCGCTGCAAATACACGAAATTATATGCAGAGAGTGTTCCAGTTCGCTTGTTGAATAGTAATCTGCTATAAGGAAGTCGCTTGTCTCCGTGTTTCTATGTGGGTGAACTGTAGTTGGAACGAGGCATATGATTTATTTATTTGCATTTGTGTCTCTATTTCCGTAGTATATTGAACGAGACGGCAGAGAGCTGTATATTATAACCAAATCATGGAATTAATGTTAATATGCGTCATGAGTTTGGTAATATCTCTAGAACTTTAAGGTAAATAGTTTATACCGGTGAGCTAAGGCGAGGATTTATTTAAAAAAAAAGGAATAATTAAGAATACAAAACTGTACGAGCACCATACGTCCACATAAAATTTGGGTCCGGTAGCCTTATTCCAGCAAGCCCAAGCCCGAGTCGCCCTCTCGTTAAAAAAATACTGAAAACAAAGTTATAATAATTTATTGTATCGCAGTGGTTGCCGGATGCTGGCAAATTTATGCACCCGTATACTGCATGACTGGACCCCTGATATAACTAGATGGACTCGCAGATGGAGAAGATGATGGCTGGACACCCAGCAAGGTTTCTCAATGAATAGTCAAGAAGATGATAAAGAAGAGAGAATCGAAAGAAATGGAAAGGCCTTTGCCAAGGAATCCGATAGTTCAGGATAAAAAAATCCGAAAACGGTATACTAAATTACACACTCAGTTGATACTGAGCGTGTAATTGATAAGGTACTGAATTGGGGTTTTTGGGTGATCCCAAAAACCCTATTTCAGTCCCTTACTTTCCCTCCAATCTATCATCCGTCCAGTGTTAAAACATACCTGACACAGTGTAAATAAACAGCTATGTAGCAGTGATTAGTACTTTATGACGAGCTATGAATAGTAATTCGGCTGTGACTAGGCGTAATTAACGCCTGGCTTGTGTTACAAACCCGTGTTTGCTATGAAATAAATTGAGTTAACTGTGTTAGTTTTTGTCACAGTATACTGTACAATGGGGCAGTTTGAAACTACATATGTTACCTAATGGTAACAAAAGTTGTTGTTGCTGTTGTGAGAATTGAAGATAAATAATAACAGCCGTACTATGGATCAATCTTCAAAGTTAAGCAACGCTTACTGAGGTTGGGATGTGGATGGTTCATCTTAACATAAATATTGAAATTGCTCCGTGCCTTGGAATGCATTTTAAGCCATTGTGACGTCTCGGTAGTATTATACATCTTTGACATCCAACCGAGAAATCTATCACTGGTCTTATCAAGGGGTGTCGTTTTACGTATTAACCAAAAAAATTCACAAACAAATCACTTTTAAAGTAGTTAGTCTGATGAAGTTAATGGCTTTTATTTTAGTGAAATCGCAGATTTGATGAAATAAGTTTTATAAATATCACCTGAAAACACGTGATGGTAAAATAATTAAAGTAGGTGGCAACTTCATTTATCTGTACAAAACATCAACAATCAGTATTTGTTTATTTATTTTGTTAAGTATTTCTGTTCATTGGTATTATAATGTATAAGCCGATTCTTTTCAAGTCGAAAAAATTGTGTTGTTCCACCCACAACAAAGTTCATACTGTCGTTGGCAGGCTGCGGGTGTACGTTACAACTTGACTGCGGGCAATGTTCTGGGATCTGAGGCATGCCGTATTTTTGTTCATTTAAAAAGGTCGGAAAAATTGCTCAGCGTTTCATTTGGTTTCCATTTTTCGGAGATTGTTATTAAAAAGAATCAATTTTACAATGTATGGTCTATTTGTGATACTAATAACACATGTTACGCTCCAAAAGGAAAATATTTGATGTGGCGTAAAAGGCTCCACAACTTAAATGGGTCTGGCCAAGATATGTCTGCCGTATGGAATAATACCGTGGGCCTGCAAGACGAAAAGAGAATTGGTCCAAGAAAATTGGAGTCCTAAGCAGCAACACTAAGCTTGCGAAGACCGTGACGGAGAAGGTGGGATAACTTGGTTGCCTACCTTTGAATAATTGAAAGTATTGGGCGCAGTACCACTGAATAAAATTGAAGTTTTGGCCTCGTGGACGCAGTCCCATACATTGGTCTGAGTAGATTCGCAACGCTTTCCACTCTACGGTTCACAACGCCTTTCATACCGCCAGACAGAAACCGCTGGAGAAAGACAATTCGTGAGAAAGTGTTGCAGGAGGGAGGTCACTATCCTCAATTATGAGGAATACGTATCATGGAGGTGGGACAGTACATGCTAGCAATAAAACGAATAGCGATTAATTGTTATGATCGCGAGTAAAATCTGGTTCAGGATGCTTGGCAAAGCCATGGACCAATACCATCGCAAAATCCGGAGCGATCAGAGCTATGCGAACCGAATATCACTATTCCTCTTTAACTTATACATAGTAGAAGAGATGAACATAGGCACTATATAAAAGGCATATGCTCAGGATTGCGAAAATCCAGCCAGTCCCTAGTTATGTTACCCCAAAGGGAGTAGTCTTAATTTGTAATTATAAGTTTACTAGCTTTTGCCCGCGGCTTCGCCCGTGTTAATTTACACTTTGTCAATAATTCTTGTTGCCAAAAAGATGTACTGCACCATATCGAGTGGTTAAAAAACACATATAATATTAAAAACCCATCACCATCCCCAAAAAGAGACAGGCAGTTAGTATTTAAAATTTATCTTTTTAAAACTAAAAACGTAGTTTACAATACATTTTTGTAAACTAAGTTTCTGGTTTTCCCGTCCTTGGCTAAAACGTGTCGATTTGGTGAGCTTGATACTCGTGAGCACGCCAAATAGAGTTGCCCATGGGAAAAGCAAACTTTTTCTAAATGTACACCTGCGAGTTTCAGTGTCTGTCCTTGAGCTTTGTTTATGGTCATTGCGAATGCTGCTTTTAGGGGAAATTTGAGTTTTTTTTTTATCTAGATCTGGCAAATCAGTCAGTATTATTGGAATGCGAGGAATAAATACGTTTTCACCGCTTGCTGTTCCTGTCATAATTATTGCTTGAACAATATTGCATCCAAGTTGTGTAATTTGTAGTCGCGTGCCATTACAGAGCCTTAGTGCGTCCAGCTTACGCATCAACAGGACTGGGACACCAAGTATAAGCTTCAAATAATGTGATGGGGTAACCTGACAATTCCAGAGAGTTGATAAACTCTACAGGGTACGACGTCACTTGCTCAATATCCAGTACATTGTCGACGAACAGATACTCGACAACATCACAATCCACATGGGACATAATCTTTTCATTGATCTGCCCTACAATTTCGTTAGTCGGTGCCAAAATTGCTCTTTCACGCAGCCATACTCTATCTCTAATATTTTTTTCAAATCCGAATAAACGTGGTTTATTAAATTATCTGTAAGGGCAGCCGCATATTGTCCCGATTTTAAATAGAAATGATTCGTATATTAATTTGATTGGTTAAAATATAAACGACATGGTTGGCGTAACGGTTGACTGGTGCATGACGTGGGTTCGACCCCAGCCTTAAACAAAGATTTGTATGGCCTACATGTAGTTGTGTAGTTTAAAAAAAATGTTATGAGTTGTTCTTGATACGTAATTTGAATGAATTGTGAGGGGGGGGACAAAGTTCCAACACCCCTTTTACATCCTTAAATTAAATTTGATTAAGCTTTTGCCAGCGGCTGCGTCCGCGTGCCATTCGACAACTATCCCACGGGAACCTTATATCGGGTTAAAAACTAACCTATGTCCTTCCCAGGGTCCTAAACTATTTCCATGCCAAATTTATCTAAATTGGTTCAGCGGTTTAGGCGTGAAAAGGTAATAGACAGACAGAGACTTTCGCATTTATAATATTAGTATGGATTTTTCATAGTCTGGATAAGCTGGAGGCATTTAATTCACAAGTTCAGTTAAAAATCAGATACAATAAAAGACAAACGTCTGCTAGCTCCTTTTAGAAGCTTTTCATAAAAAAAAACAGGATGCATTGTTGCTCTGATCATTGAAATAGTACCGTGTTTTTAGACTTTATCAGAAAAAAAGCATAGCAATTCTCAACCTAAATAATTTAACCCATTCCTCCCCACTGTCCTATTTTTAAGACACTATATTCAACATGTTTTTAAGTGTTAGGTCTTTTATTTTAATGTTTTCTGATGAAATTCGTATTTTTACACTATTTTTCTAATTAAATGTTTTTTTTCGCTGTAAAAAATGTTTCCGTAATTTTAATATATTTTTTTCAAATTGATCATTTTTGATGAATCAAGAAGAGCATTATGTTCTGATTCTATATACCGTAAAAGAAAAAAAAATAACAACTTCAAAGTACATAAAACTGATTCTAAAACCTTTACCAGATATATAATAAATAAAAACAAAAACAAAATAGAATTTGGGAACTTATGAGATACGTTCAAAATAAGCCGTACCTACTATAAGTATGACACCGGGAACATGTCTATACAAATTGCCACGAAATCGAGTTCGATCTTTTTGAAAAAAAATGTTATATTATTTTTTCTTAACGTATTAAGAACTTAATTTAAAGATTTCATCGAAAATTTTCAATTTTTTTCGATGCTTGGGAAGTAATGGGTTAACTAAAAGTGGCTACTAATTACGGTTATCAAAAATATTAAAACTAATCGTTAAGGTAAAAAAATATAAATAAAGCTGATAAACTATAAAATACTGCGGGGCTACACAACATGCATGACAAAGAAAATAAAAATAAAATACCAACTGCCAAGCCGCATATTGCTGTATACTTAGTTTTATTTAACTCTATAGGGTTCCGCATTAATTTAAAAAAGTTTATAACGCGACTCAAACCCAGCTTTGAGTCGTGATGTGAATATTTTTATAGTTATAATTATGAATATGTACTGATTGCCGTGTCGGTTTAGAAAGTAATGCAGCATTATTTACATATTATACAATAGGATTCGAAAAATTCACACTGAAGGGTTTTACCTTTAAAGGTTTATTGGAAGGCCAGCGTTACACAGCATTACAAATTATCTGCCTGTTATCAATGCTGAAATGGATCTTCTTGGCGCAGCCGTGAGGTTAGTAATATCTTTTTTTGTTTTTAACTGTTTATTTATTTGTATGTGTGTATGTCTGATGAACTGTTAAAGGATAGGAAGGCAATCAGTTTTCAAAACTCACACTATACTTTTTATCTTAGACCAAATAAATAAGAAGACAGAACTCTGCGAGTCATTTTGGAAACCCATATTTTCAATAAATCAAAATAAAACTTTGAAGTTATTGCTTCGTTTACCCTATTATTGAGTAATAATGTAAGACGTAACGTAATGTTACTCGTTTCTTATAGGATAGTTATCAGTGTATATATCGCACACCTAGATCTAAAGAGAGCTAACTCAAAAATCTCAATTTTTGAGTTATACCTACTCAAAAATTGAGATTTTTGAGTTAGCTCTCTTTAGATCTAGGTGTGCGATATTTTAACTGACTACACAAAACGAGGAGGTCCTCTGCTCGACTGTATTTTTTTATGTTGATGACTACGTGATATCTTCGCCTTTTGTGAACCGATTTTTATGATTATTTTTTCTTTAAATAGGTTAAATAAGAGAAAAACGCAAAATGTAAACATACACAGAACGCGCGCTACTAGATGTGGTAAATATTGTACTAAGGTGCGCTCACTTTATTTTTATTGTAGGTATTTAATTTTAGGTGTTTCTTTAATATTGTCATAGATTTTGCATTTTTTATGTTAATTGGCAGTTTATTTATAAGATTGTATTAATTATACTGTAAAGGCGTTTGTGACCCTTTCATGCTTAATAGTACCTATTATTACTAGATGTGGTAAATATTGTACTAAGGTGCGCTCACTTTATTTTCATAATCACACATACTAATATTCAGGTACACAAACCTCTGTATTAAGTCCCAGTGTTGAAGATTTAGGACTAGTGGAACTACCAGACTACTTCAACGTTTTGGCACTTTAAATTTGTAGGCAAATATACGATCCAATAAACAAACAAACAAAATATTATTTAAATAAAATAAATTGGATAAATCAAAACAATTTTTATTTCTGAAACATTTTTCCATTTCCTTTCTCCTACCGTCACTACTTTTTACCAACAACTCACCAGGGTGCCAGCAGTCTCGACATAGATATCATGCTGACGCAAACTTTTGATCGCTAATTACTAACGAAAAAATCGGTTACATCCAGGATGCGTTTCTCGCAAGCATCGTTATTGCAACCGAATTTTCGCAAGATCGATCGAGAATGATCGAAAGCTTGCGACAGCGTCGTTATCTATGTCGAGACTGCTGGCCGAGTACACTTCTTACATCATGTTATAACGTTTTAAATTTACTAACTAATAACGTTAAAATAACGTTATTAATTAGTAAATAAAAGTAGTTATTTTGGGGGTAATTTGAATTATCATGGCAACACCGGCCCACGCACCACATGTTTAGAAAACCGGCCTCACTTCTATGTTCGCAGAGTTTCGTCTTCTTATTTATTTGGTCTGAGCTTTTTATATTGATTGAAATGCCAGCCAATCAAACCACTAAAACTGAAGAATTTTCACTGAAACATATTTAAATCGGCTTCCCGAAACTGAATATCAACGTTTTAGCACCAAACGTGGACTAAGCTTCTCTATAAAACATTTTATATTCACAACAGTCGCTACACAACTTTATGACGTGTCGTGAATGGTAACCGTTTTACAGGCACACTTACTAAGCGCAATTAAGGGGGTTATACATTGAACAACAGCAACGGAACGCGTTCGTTACCAGACTTAATTGTTTTAGAAAAACGCTTTTTTTATCCCTGAAGCACATGCAAAGCTTTGCGTAATAAATAGTGTAGCAAGGTTTAGTTAGTAATTTTAGCTTGCATGTTTGTTGAGTAATGGAGTTCTTTATGTTACCATTTTAATTTGTGATGTGAAAAGGAAGTTGATTAATATTGTTGTTCTTTTTTAAGTGCTTTCTACATTAAATATAATTCAGACTGCGAGTTCTGATTGAAATTTTTCAAACAATAATAAGCTTTAAAATGACACTGGCATAATATACGCCCTAAGCTAAGGTCCGTACCCACAGGAGGTGCCCTTAGCGTGTAGTCGCCTGTAAGTTTCTATAATAAGCCCTGGCTGGAGATCTTAATTATTAATCAATTAAGGCAACCACAGGCAAGTCTGGTTAAGCAGCCGATAACCTCAGAGGTTGACCTGTGGGATGCTATACACAAAAAAGTGGCATAATATGTAGATGACATTGGGTCTTTTTTTTTTCAGGATGGGAAATCGTTCAATGACTGCCTGCCGATCTGGGCGGAGCGGGAGGGTGTGTCAGATTTTTACTGACTAAAACCCATCCGTTCCATCATAGGCTCTTCGTGTTCCGAGGCCGCGGTAACTCTTTCCAAAAATTCCGCAACCACGGCAGGCAACGGCCCCCTTGTAGGCCCCGACAATTTTCCTGACACTCTTTGAGGCGTACGTGGAACACTACGCGCCGTCTACACGGGATTGGTTTCAATCGGGTGGCGAGCTACCCATTGCTTGCATACCACAGGCCCGCGCCTACGGAGGCTGGGAGCCACCCCGTGACTCCCGACGCCCGGAGCGTCTCCTACGGCGGCTGGGGCGCAAGGTCTGTGAGGGCTTTAGGACTCGCCACTCCCACGCGCGTCCCGCCAACTCCTTCGCTTACAAAACTGCTTCGCAGAAAGACGTGACTGCTCCCCATGCCTCCTCGCTCCGGACCATGAATTGAACCAGGGCCGGGAGCGAGGGGTTACCGCGTATCACTCCTACGAGGACCTGGCGGAGCTGTTCCACCGTGTCCTCAGGGCGATCCTCGCAGTGGTGACACCCCGGTGTTTTCTCCCGCCGAATCCGACACAAGTAGCTCCCGAAACAACCGTGTCCGGTAAGCACCTACGTCAGGCGGAAGGTGAGGACGAGAGGGGAAAGAGGGGCTTACCGCCGCTATTGTGGCGTGCCCAGTGACATTAGGTCTGATGCCAAAAAAAATGTGTTGATCAAGATCATTGCTCATTAGGATTAAGCCCATTTGCTCCACAAATCAATGAATACTTCGACCGTTACATATATTTGAAACATCAAACTGTTTTTGTCATCTTCAAATGATTTACAGAAATAGAACGATGTTTGGAATTACCAATGTTCGATGAAACACTTGTTAAAAAAATGATTACATAAGTAAATAAATAAATGTGGAGGAGTACCTCGACGCCTAAGTGTATTTAGGTACATAACTAAGTTTAGTAGTGTATATAATTTAAATATTGTAAATTAAAAATAAAAGTATTAAAAAACGAAAAAAAGGAATAGTAGAATAAATAAATATGTTATGATTGGCCAGTATTTTTATTGATACTGATGAGATTGAGTCGTGTTTTTTTTACTAATGCACTCACAATACAAGCCTAGTGAGAGACAACGTTTAATACTTAAAAAAAGAAGAAATTAATAAGGACATATTTTGACCTCAACACCCCAATAACTTTGAAACAAGAAACCCCTCGGCCAGACTATTGTCAGTTGTTTTGCTCCTAATCGCCACAACGACTGTTAATGATCAACTATTAATTAGGTACTGCTGAAGCTAACGGTTTTATGAAAAAAGAGGACTCTCAGTGTGTAATAGAAGGTCACTCATCCACAAACCAACGCGACGTCGGCAAATCGACCCGAGCTATTAATAATCATCCTTTTTTCGGTATCTCTTTGGGGTTCGCTTAGAGGCTATTGTATTAAAACAGCTATATTTAACATTCATTACTATCTCCAAAATCACTATAAGCTTTAATTCAAAACAATATGAAAGCGCCTTTTAATTAAAATATTTAATTAGTAGAAACATTTTCCGGAAAACATAAGTTTTTACTTCGGACGTCAGAAAATAAACACAATAAATATGACCCAAAACATCAGAAGTACTCCAGTTAAAGTATGCAAAGCTCCTTAATTTTAGCCTCATCTTTATTCTTGTTAACCTAGAATCAACTCTACGACAAGGGCAATAAGAACGAAAATTCAGTGAGGAAACTATCATGGTATATTATTCCTTGGGCCGTCGGTGTAAATCGACTTAATTTGTTGCGAGTATTTCTACTTGAAACCTTGTCTAAGTGGACCTGTCTTCTTACTAAATATGTATTTTGTTAGTAGTTATTAGGAACGGGTTTAACCAACAGATATTAGTTTTTGTTTGCCTGGTGCTTATGTAGGTGTGATCTTAGTGCCTGAGAAAGTACTTCAAAGTAATTATGTATTTTCGTTGTAACATAATACATAATAGTGAGGATCGAATGATAAACATCCTAATTAGAACGCTAGGTATGTCATACCTAGTGATGTCTTCATAAGTGGCTCATGACAAACTTATATGTCACATATATATGCGTGTATGTGTTGATGGTGTTTGTGCAAACTTGATACGTTTGTTTAAAAAAAATCTCAATACGGAAAAACCTAGTTTGTGTGGGGCACCAATTGAAAGCAATGACACCGTTAAAACTTAGTAAATAAGTAGGTTAGTGCAGTACTTTTATCTCGTCATCGTTAGAACAGATGAGTATTCGTGTCAAAGAACTTGGTCCGTAAAGAGTTCAAAAAATATTTGGAAAAATAATGATACGAGTTAGTTCACACACGTCTGTGCCCAGGACAGAAAAGTGTGAGAATGAGGCCGACAGTACCACGCATCGGGTTCGGTCTTCATGTGTATGATCTTTATTTTCCTTATTTTTTTTATTGCGCAATTGTACTCTTCATTTCAATGTGATCACAATAGCTAAATCTAAACCAGAACTTCATGAAATGCAGCTGAGCGCTCAGTTCTATTAAAACCTTTAGTGAATGTAAAAATAAAACTTTCTAAGCCCGTCACTGTCATTGCAACGAATCTCTGAAACCTCTTCCAAACAAAATTTATAACCACACCGATATTGTTTGGTTACATTGAAATGAGACTATTATCCGCTTAATGGTTTTACCAAATTGCTGATAATCAAACTTGTTTCACAATAAATAGGGGCAATTTGTTACCCGACCCCAGCTCAGTGGAGCGACCTATGAACTTGATCAACTTGCCCCTATAGCCTTGGGGTGCGACAGAGTAACAAGACAACATCGCCCGGCCCATTTACGTGAAATATTGCCTTCGCAAAAATTGCTTCTATTTTTTTAACCAAAATCAATCAAGGGATGTTTGTAATGTAAATTTATTTCGAAAATATTTCCTCTTAGGGATTTCATTTAATTTTTAATTAACTTTAAGAGGTCGTTCCTTTGCTAACCTCGGTTCAAAACAACAGAATTTGGATTTTGTGTTGTTGGGTCGTCTTTACTCGAGTTAAGAACAATCTATTATTTTCATCCCTCTTATGTTGTAAGTATTCCACGTGTAAGTTCCAACATATTTATTTTTTGTTATTCAGTAAAATAGATAATAAAATAATTTTACCTTAAATCTTTTCTCTCTACCCACTTACGGAGCCCTTACAAATAGAAGAATATAAGGCGAAAATAACAGTCAATTTATTCCATCAAAACAAAAGAAATCAGTCAAAGTTAAAGGTCATTTATTTCAATTAGACTAGTACTTTAGAAAGTCAATGCCTTTCAAGGAAAAGTAAATTGTCACTCATCATCGCTTCAAAATGCTTAGAAGAAACGGAGTAGGACTCCAACACATTTGAATAAGATGCACTGTCAAACTTCTCTTAACAAGCAAGAAACTTTACACGTAAGTGTTTCAAGTAAAAGTGATTACAAGGAATGTGTCATTATGTCACACATTTAAACACCTTCCGTCGTCGTAATGTCGAATTGTTTCGTTTGCCGCACTATTAATTGTCTCCACGCCGATTCTTGCCTACTAACTGTTTCGTGCTGCCACTTTGTTCAAATACTAGGCGGCGTTCTCATCTTTGTATACGCTAGAGAGTAGTTGACTGAATTTCTGAATTGGTATGTGCATGGCTTGTTCTTTTGCTACACACTGTGTACAAAATCGCGCGTTATTTGATTACACTATTTGTTCGCGTAACGGGTACCCTCCAGTAGTCCCCATTCCGTTTGCGCTGATGTATGCGTACCCTTACACGTGTACACTCCAAGTTTTAATAACTTTGTTATGTCAAGAATAAATCTTAATTGTTTAAAGTAACGTTTTCTTAGAAGTCTTGTTGATACTTAATCAGATTACTTACGTAGTTAAAAGTTAAATTGTTGCTGTACTTGATGGAGTTATCAACTCTTTTGATGTTCACTGTGTGTGATCCGAAATTGATTGGGTCAATAAAAAGTTTTAATGATATTTTGTACATCGTTAGGTAGCGAATTAACCTACTTTATTATAATAATCCTTTGATTCGAGTAAATAGATTTATAATAATGGTGTTATATTGCTTAAAATAAAGCCTAAAAAGTCTCTCGGTCTCTGGGAAGACTCAAGAAGATCAATCTATTTATTTCTTTATGATTTTTATTTGACCCAAAAAAAAACATGAAGAGATTTTATTGTAAGTAGCTATACGTAAGGCTTGATCAGACCTTACTATTAAGGATCACTTGTGAGACTGGTTATACTTCGATACCAACCAATAAATCTTAGGACAGCTCCTCCAATATACTTTTAAAGTTAAATTAAAATAAAGCTGGTCGTCTTTCTAATAAACCTCATCTAATTATAGTAGTATTATTTCATATTTATAAAATTAGCGAAGAAAGTAATAATAATAAAAAAGTAAGCGAGGATAAGACAAAGAAATCACAAGGGTTTTGTTTGAAACGATGCACGATGGTGCAGCTACTTCAAGGTTAGCTATGGCCCCCCGCCAATGTTTTATGAAAGTAATTGAAACTGCGGTACTAACGTAAATTATAAAAATGACTTAAACATCGTTTTTGAGATTATTTGATTACGAAGTAACTATCTTGTTTTGTTAACAAGTTAGCCATGTAACTGGTTTGTTTCAAGTACAAAACTACCTATTCGCACGGGTGTGAAATGTGATTCGTAGGTATATTAACGAATAACGACTCACATTTTACACCCGTGCGAATAGGTCGTAGGTATATTAAATGTCCGGGTGTCGTCGTTGTGTGGACCACCCGGAAAAAACGGTGGAGTATACGGTGCACGGTGGAAGTGTGCTCTGCTTGGGCAGAGCTTCACCGTATTGTCGTTGAGGCGATCGGCGGTGGCGACCTCTCGCGCCCGGCCCTGGTTCAGACTATGGTGCGGAATGAGAGCTGTCATGCTAGCGAAGGAGGAGGCCGAACGCGCGAGGGAGAGGGAACTCTCTTCATCACGCCCCAGCCACCGCGGGAGACGCCCCAGGCCTCAAAGAACTGTCAGCACCAGTGACGGGGCCCCATAAGGCCATTGCCCGCTGGGGTTGCGGGAATGTTCTAACTAGATACCACGGCCCCGGAACTTAAGGGCAGCTGAAGGAACAGAGTAGGTTTTTAGTCAGTAGAAGTCTGACACTCCCTTCCGCTTAACCCAGAGCGGGAGAAGTCATTCGATGACTTTCCCACACAGAAAAAAAAAAGGTATATTAAATGTTTTCAAACGTATTATTTTAGTTATTTTTATAAGTTAAAACTATTCTTTAGTTGAAAATAATATAAATAGCTACTTTTAGCTAGCAATATTTTGTTGTCGATTGTGGAGCAAAGATATAATTAAAAATTTAACTAACAGGCATTACTCATTGGTATATTAAATCAATGTACCGACATATAAAAAATATACAATAGGTATCCACCAAGCCGCACTGAACCCGTGTAGCGGATTACGGCCCATTCCGTCTTAGGGCCTATGCAAACCACGTTTTTTAAACGCGCCGTTGACGCGCGTTTGTAGCGATACAGACGCGATACGCACGCAAGTCAGACGCAGCCTGTAGACCTTTGCACACCTGTATAAATTCAAATACGCGTTTGAATCGATACAGACGCGCGTGTGTAGCGATACAGACGCGATGCAAACGTGCGTGTGTATCGATACAAACGCGCTGGCATTTTTCGTTTTTAAGCAGAACCACGTCAACAGTAGCAAGATGGCGTATACTAACGTGCGTGTGTATCGATACAGACGAGCCGGTGCCGCGCGTTTGAATCGATACAAACGACAACAAACTGCTCTGTAGGATAAAACCGCGCCGTCGACGCGCGTTTTAGAAACGCGCGTCGACGGCTCGTTTACAAAACGTGGTGTGCATAGGCCCTTAGGCTCAATTTACACCGCCGCGGAATGGAATGGTAGCGACTTTTTGCAACAGTACATAGCATTATGAACTTTGTCAATCGTATAACATAGGTACAAACTAAATAGGAGCCAAAAAAGGTCGCGCGTCTTCCAGGGAATCCTCGCGCATTCTCGAGAATTCCCCTAGCTACTGTCGGCGCCGTCTGTGGAATCCGCGGGAAGTGGCGCAAACGGGGAGTCGATTGGGTTTGGCACAGCAGTGCGGTGCCAACTAATAGATCTAGACTGAACGTCCCTCATGGCGCAGTCGCGCGAAATTGCGCGCCTTTTCGCGTCATGAGGCGAAATTGACGCTTCCATTCCATTCCATTCCGCGGCGGTGTAAATTGAGCCTTAGAGAGGAGGCCGGTGTGCAGGCTGTGGGAAACAAATTGGCTTATTATGTTATTTTATGTTATGAAGGTACTGTACATTGTAACTTGCGACACTTTTCACTTAGTGAGAGAACTAAGGCCTTATTAGCGGTGTGTGAGATTAAAATAGACATATAATCCCCATATATACTTACACCTATATATCGTGCAGCGACACACACACTCTCTACAACGTGTAATTTAAAGCGTGTATATATACATACCGAGTGCACGGCTTCTTTGGATGATAACAAACAATATAGCAAGGGTTTTTTAATCTTAACTTATTAGAAATTTCAATACATTGATACCAGAGACCGATTTTTTCAAATTAAGAAGAACGAAGAGAATTATCGTTTTATTGGCAAGTGACGTGGAAAGTGATGACCCTCATAGTGCCGTGACACGTTTGTTATTACTGGTATTCAAGAAACATTTATGAAACCAATAATTTGGGGTCAATTCTGTGAGTCACTTATTTTGAGCTGAAACTTTGCATAGAGACTCCATACCAGATGTTGTCTTCAGTCCTTTTGGATATATATGGGGTTTCCGTTACACGTTGTATAAGAAGAAATGGACCGTAATTCAAATCCAAGTTATTTATTTCCGTTTGTTGCCCGTGGTACTACCGGTAGTACCACCGGTAGTACCACGGGCAGCAAACGTTTATTCGTTTCAGACATGAGTCTATAGTGTGAGTCATCAGCTTAGACTTTTCCCAACTATATTGGGCTCTGGCTTCTATCTGTAATAACTAATAACTGTCAAAAACGATCAAACAATATCCAGTTCCAACAACTTAACGTGCTTTCCAAGGTACGAGGATATCACATCGCCAACTTCCAAACTCCGGGGTACTACTGAGAAATTTCTTATAGAAATCCCTATTAACACTTTTTGCCCGACCCGAAAATCGAAACCGAGACCTCATGCTTTGCAGTCACGCTAGAGAGCACTAGACCAACGAAGCAGTAAGGTCCATAGTAATAGAGGTGCCTATTATGTACACCTGATTAGCCTTTTCTCAACTATGATGAGGTCGCCTTCTAGTTTGACCGAATGCAGCTGAATATTAATATTTTACATGGAACGATTGTATATCTGATCTCTACAACCCATAGCTGCCCCCCTTGGTTAGACTGCTATCAGATTTTCTGGCCTCTAAATATTTTCCACCTATTCCAATTCCCTAGAATTATTAATGTGTGTACATCATTACTGATTCTAGAGAATCTCAGAGTACATTTCAGTTATGTTATGTTTGTCATGAGTTACTAAAAGAAGCAATATAATATCATGGTGGTGTCCCCAAAGGTCGTATTTTAGGTACCTTTTATACACCCAGCTTATACCAGTTGCGTAGGTATGATACGATTGATCTATACCTATACAGCGTGGCGATTAGGTTATCACATTAATTAAAACCACGTACTCTATATTAGGTATTTTATCATATACAATTAAAATAATTTAATAATAAATAATATTATAGCCGTGGGACCTTTTTTCCATTTTAATATTTCACAACATCATTTCTTGCATAAACGTAATCAACTGACCAATTACTCGGCGCGTGCTCCGCCGGCGCCGGCCCCGCGGCGTTGCCACTTTTACAGGTCAGTAAACTAATAATATAAAGGATTATTTATTTTTTACCAATAACGCCATTTATTTTATTTGAAAATAGCATTTTCTTAATTTTAGTAAAATTATTTATTTTATTATTTTAACGGACTGATAACTACTTGTACACCTGCTTTACAATTTAATGTGATAACCTAATCGCCACCCTGTATAATTTAAGTATAAGCATAGATGAATAGTCTTTATCATCAACTTACTTTAGAAAACCAATTTTAAGTACGCCTACCCAGAAAATGTAATAATATTGAGAAACTTGTTTATTAACAAATATTGAGCCATTTCCAAAAACTCCAACTTCGTCGTAAATTCTAGTCTGTCTGAATTTAAAAGTACTGAACAACGCCCACTTTATCCGTTTATTTGACAGTAGACTCTAATATGTGTACAAAAGCAATACCTATTTATGTACTCATATACTCGAAACTTTTTTTCATGAAACGATTCGTGCAAAAAGTGGAAAAGTTCACGAAACTCCACGTTTGTAATGAACTTTTTAACTTTCACAATATCACGTAGCAGTCTATCTGTATCTTTTTTTTTATCCTTACACTGTATGTTTGTACCTGAATATCAACGAGGTAGTAAGAGATATTCTGAACTTATGCAAAAAGAGGACTTTATGATTTCGGGCATTTTGCCTTAGTTTTTGTATCGAGATCTATGGATTTCAGCTTTATTCCATAAATATTGACTATTATAAAAACTTTTTTGCAAAAAAATAAAACCAACTTCCATATCAAAACACTACAAAGCCAAAAATAATTTTAATTTCGGTAGTCGGTGTTACTGGTTTTGTATTTTCTTTTTTTTTCACACCGCCTTCCGAAATTAAAATTATTTTTGGCTTTGTAGTGTTTTGATATGGAAGTCGGTTTTATTTTTTTGCAAAAAAGTTTTTATTTTCTTGCTTTTTAGTGGGTCAATTTGTAATTAATCTAGTTATAAAAGCCAAAATGTCAACTACAAACTAAAAACGCGCGAACAAAAAACACAATGCAGAGTAAACGAAAAGATCATCAATGTAAATATTCTTTTTAGACTTTTGTTGATTTTTCAGAAACGGCTTGTCCGATTTCGATAAAAATTTCATGGAACTATTTGGAAAGTATACCCTTTCCAACAAAAAAAATAATTTTTCAAATCGGATGTCAAGCGACGGAGCTATGCCCAAACAAACATAAAAAAAAAAAAACAAACAAACATCCGAATTGAGAACCTCCTCCTTTTTCAGAAGTCGGTTAAAAATATTGAGGTACATTTAAAATCGGTTTTGATATAGAAAAAATATTGCTAACTAAATTATAAATATAAAGGTATGTAATGAAACTACGTTCCTTTGGTATTGTCTCGCTCGCTTACTAAATAAAATTCAATAAACTAATGCAAATCACTTAACTAACACACGTTACAAGCGACGCGTGCTTAGCAATTGTTTTATCCATCATACTGAAACCTGCCGCTATATCTGACGTTATTTGCGATGGATTTACTTCACGGTAAATTTTTCATTGTCATGTAGGCCTTTCCGCCGTCCGTGGAGATTTAATTTAGGTCAAAACTTTCTAGACCAAAAACGTTGGTGCGCAAAACGTACCGTGCTTTTGCTTTTTCATTACCTTTTAGATTTTTCATTTACATAATTTTTCCTTTGAGCTGGATAATTTAAATTTTTCATAAGAGAAAAATTATCGACGATGTCAATAAAAAATCATATCCTGCGAAAACAAATGACTCACTATATTCGTGACATAAACAAATAAGCCCCAATTTGAATTTGGAATTCCAAATCAAACGCCAGATATTTAAGATCAAAGTGGCCAGTTCGACAATAGTTATTTGTTATACAAGAGTGCAAAGTTGCTTTTTAACCGCGTGCTCAATTTTGATGACTGAGCAAGCGAAGGATGCACTCGTGATTCAAACATTAGAATCCTGATCGTTAGCGAGGGAATCAAAAGAGCACGAGGTGAAAAATCTTTGCACTCGAGTGCAACACGTAACTTTTCATCCCACCTCAGCGAGGAAATGACTAAATGCAAAAAAAAATGGCGCGCAAAGCAAAATAAAAAAAAGTATGTACACCAAGAAGGTTCCAGAGTCTGAGTTTTTATATGTATATAATGATAAATTCGGCCCCATGGAGGTATAAGTAAATAGGTTTAATGATGTTTTGAATTCACAAACTTAGTACACACGATGTTCTAAATTCAATTTACTTTATCCTCTAGCGGATAAAAACGGCTTTTGCACTCAGATATCGAAGAGCAAAAATACTCTTTCCGAGATGGGGGGATGAAAAACACATTTTATGGGAAGTCCTAACTAATAATAACTAAACGATACTAGTACGGCTAGCTAGCAACTTTCTCTATTTTTTTTTTTTCAATTTATTTTTACATATGTCCAAGCAAGGTGCAACCAAAACTATTTCAAAATACACCGACGTAAGGATTAGTCATGAAGTTTCTAATACGTTATTTTCCATAGAGACCTACGCTTTAGAAAGAACATTTTTTATAACTGTCCAACCTTAGTAATTCATCAATACCTGTAGGTATATACATAGTTTCATTACAATAAAAGTTGTTGCAGTTTTGATAGTGTAAAAATAAGTTATTAACCGACTTCTGAAAAAGGAGGAGGTTCTCAATTCGGATGTTTGATTGTTTTTTTTTAATGTTTGTTCGGGCATAGCTCCGTCGCTTGCCAACCGATTTCAAAAATTCTTTTTTGTTGGAAAGGGTATACTTTCCAAATGGTCCCATGAAAATTTTATCGAAATTGGACAAGCCGTTTCTGAAAAATCAACAAGTCTAAAAAAAATATTTACATTGATGATCTTTTCGTTTATTCTGCATTGTGTTTTTTGTTCGCGCGTTTTTATTTTTTTGTAGTTGACATTTTGGCTTTTATAACTAGACTAGTATTTGCGTGTTGCGCGAGGTGCAAGCACCTCGCGTGCATGTGAGAAAAAAAAAAAGTGGGAGGAGATGGGGCGTTTAGTATTTGCGTGTTGCGCGAGGTGCAAGCACCTCGCGTGCTTGTGAAAAAAAAAAATGGGGGGAAGTGATGGGGGAGATGGGGGGTCTAGTATTTGCGTGTTGCGCGAGGTGCAAGCACCTCGCGTGCTTGTGAAAAAAACAAAAAAAAAAAAAGTGGGGGCGGGGTGATGGGGGGAGATGGGGGGGGTTTAGTATTTGCGTGTTGCGCGAGGTGCAAGCACCTCGCATGCTTGTGGAAAAAAATAAAGCATTGCCCCTCTAAATGAATCTGAAAAAAAAAAATGTTCCAAGTCTCTTAATTTCCGAGATCCGCCTAAAGGGGGTGAGAAGGGGGGCAAGGGGGGCGACTTTGAAAAATGGTTTTTACTTTCCCGAGGCTCCTCTATACGAATCCGTAAAAAAAAAAAATACGGGTCTCGTAGTTTCCGAGATACGATAGGGAGGGGGGAGAAGGGGGTTGAAAAGTGGAGGTTTGGCACTTTTCCCGTAGGTTTGAGGTTAGTTCTAGTATTTGCGTGTTGCGCGAGGTGCAAGCACCTCGCGTGATTGTGACAAAAAAAAAAAATGGATGGGGGGGGGGTTGCAAAATTATTTCGACTAAAGCATTGCCCCTCTAAACGAATCTGAAAAAAAAAATCCAAGTCTCTTAATTTCCGAGATCCGCCTAAAGGGGGTGAGAAGGGGGGCAAGGGGGGGCGAATTTGAAAAATGGTTTTTACTTTACCGAGCCTCCTCTATACGAATCCGTAAAAAACAAACAATACTGGTCTCGTAGTTTCCGAGATACGATAGGGAGGGGGGAGAAGGGGGGTGAAAAGGGGAGGTTTGGCACTTTTCCCGTAGGTTTGAGAGTTACTTGTTTAAAAATCTGTCAAAATATACCCACCTCCCCATCCACCATCTGGAAGAACAATTATGTCAATGAGTCAGTGAGTGAGTCAGTGGTAATTTAGCTTTATATAGTATAACTAGTATTTGCGTGTTGCGCGAGGTGCAAGCACCTCGCGTGCTTGTGAAAAAGAAAAATTGGGCGGGGGTGATGGGGGGGTTTAGTATTTGCGTGTTGCGCGAGGTGCAAGCACAAATTCAATTTACTTTATCCTCTAGCGGATAAAAACGGCTTTTGCACTCAGATATCGAAGAGCAAAAATACTCTTTCCGAGATGGGGGGATGAAAAGCACATTTTATGGGAAGTCCTAACTAATAATAACTAAACGATACTAGTACGGCTAGCTAGCAACTTTCTCTATTTTTTTTTTTCAATTTATTTTTACATATGTCCAAGCAAGGTGCAACCAAAACTATTTCAAAATACACCGACGTAAGGATTAGTCATGAAGTTTCTAATACGTTATTTTCCGTAGAGACCTACGCTTTAGAAAGAACATTTTTTATAACTGTCCAACCTTAGTAATTCATCAATACCTGTAGGTATATACATAGTTTCATTACAATAAAAGTTGTTGCAGTTTTGATAGTGTAAAAATAAGTTATTAACCGACTTCTGAAAAAGGAGGAGGTTCTCAATTCGGATGTTTGATTGTTTTTTTTTAATGTTTGTTCGGGCATAGCTCCGTCGCTTGCCAACCGATTTCAAAAATTCTTTTTTGTTGGAAAGGGTATACTTTCCAAATGGTCCCATGAAAATTTTATCGAAATTGGACAAGCCGTTTCTGAAAAATCAACAAGTCTAAAAAAATATTTACATTGATGATCTTTTCGTTTATTCTGCATTGTGTTTTTTGTTCGCGCGTTTTTATTTTTTTGTAGTTGACATTTTGGCTTTTATAACTAGACTAGTATTTGCGTGTTGCGCGAGGTGCAAGCACCTCGCGTGCATGTGAGAAAAAAAAAAGTGGGAGGAGATGGGGCGTTTAGTATTTGCGTGTTGCGCGAGGTGCAAGCACCTCGCGTGCTTGTGAAAAAAACAAAAAAAAAAAAAGTGGGGGCGGGGTGATGGGGGGAGATGGGGGGGGTTTAGTATTTGCGTGTTGCGCGAGGTGCAAGCACCTCGCATGCTTGTGAAAAAAACTAAAGCATTGCCCCTCTAAATGAATCTGAAAAAAAAATGTTCCAAGTCTCTTAATTTCCGAGATCCGCCTAAAGGGGGTGAGAAGAGGGGCAAGGGGGGCGACTTTGAAAAATGGTTTTTACTTTACCGAGGCTCTTCTATACGAATCCGTAAAAAAAAAATACGGGTCTCGTAGTTTCTGAGATACGATAGGGAGGGGGGAGAAGGGGGGTGAAAAGTGGAGGTTTGGCACTTTTCCCGTAGGTTTGAGGTTAGTTCTAGTATTTGCGTGTTGCGCGAGGTGCAAGCACCTCGCGTGCTTGTGAAAAAAGAAAGTGGGGGGGGAGATGGGGGGGTTTAGTATTTGCGTGTTGCGCGAGGTGCAAGCACCTCGCGTGCTTGTGAAAAAAAAAAGGGGGGTTGGTGATGGGGGGAGATGGGGGGGGTTTAGTATTTGCGTGTTGCGCGAGGTGCAAGCTCCTCGCGTGCTTGTGAAAAAAACAAAAAAAAAGTGGGGGGGGGAGATGGGGGGGGTTTAGTATTTGCGTGTTGCGCGAGGTGCAAGCACCTCGCGTGCTTGTGAAAAAAACTAAAGCATTGCCCCTCTAAATCAAGTATTTGCGTGTTGCGCGAGGTGCAAGCACCTCGCGTGCTTGTGAAAAAAAAAAAAAAAAGGGGGGGGGGGATGGGGGGGTTTAGTATTTGCGTGTTGCGCGAGGTGCAAGCTCCTCGCGTGCTTGTGAAAAAAACATAAAAAAAGTGGGGGGGGGTGATGGGGGGAGATGGGAGGGGTTTAGTATTTGCGTGTTGCGCGAGTTGCAAGCACCTCGCGTGCTTGTGAAAGAAAAAAAAAAGGGGGGATGGTGATGGGGGGGGGGTTGCATAAGTATTTCGACTAAAGCATTGCCCCTCTAAATGAATCTGAAAAAAAAATGTTCCAAGTCTCTTAGATTCCGAGATCCGCCTAAAGGGGGGGAGAAGGGGGGCGGGGGGCGGGACTTTGAAAAATGGTTTTTACTTTACCGAGCCTCCTCTATACGAATCCGTAAAAAACAAAAAATACGGGTCTCGTAGTTTCCGAGATACGATAGGGAGGGGGGAGAAGGGGGGTGAAAAGGGGAGGTTTGGCACTTTTCCCGTAGGTTTGAGAGTTACTTGTTTACGAATCTGTCAAAATATACCCACCTCCCCATCCACCATCTGGGAGAACAATTATGTCAATGAGTGAGTCAGTCAGTCAGTCAGTGAGTGGTAATTTAGCTTTATATAATATAACTAGTATTTGCGTGTTGCGCGAGGTGCAAGCACCTCGCGTGCTTTCTTTAAAAAAAAAAAGGGGGGGGAGATGGGGGGGGTTAGTATTTGCGTGTTGCGCGAGGTGCAAGCACCTCGCGTGCATGTGAAAAAAAAAAAAAAGAGGGGGTGACGGGGGAGATGGGGGGGTTTAACATTTGCGTGTTGCGCGAGGTGCAAGCACCTCGCGTGCTTGTGAAAAAAAAAAAAAAAAAAAAAAGAGGGGGGGTGATGGCGGGGGGGGGGGTTGCACAAGTATTTCGACTAAAGCATTGCCCCTCTAAATGAATCTGAAAAAAAAAATGTTCCAAGTCTCTTAGATTCCGAGATCCGCCTAAAGGGGGGGAGAAGGGGGGCGGGGGGGGGGGGGGACTTTGAAAAATGGTTTTTACTTTACCGAGCCTCCTCTATACGAATCCGTAAAAAGAAAAAAATACGGGTCTCGTAGTTTCCGAGATACGATAGGAGGGGGAGAAGGGGGGGGGAAAAGGGGGGTTTGGCACTTTTCCCGTAGGTTTGAGAGTTACTTGTTTACGAATCTGTCAAAATATACCCACCTCCCCATCCACCATCTGGGAGAACAATTATGTCAATGAGTCAGTGAGTGAGTGAGTGGTAATCTAGCTTTATATAATATAACTAGTATTTGCGTGTTGCGCGAGGTGCAAGCACCTCGCGTGCTTGTGAAAAAAACTAAAGCATTGCCCCTCTAAATCAAGTATTTGCGTGTTGCGCGAGGTGCAAGCACCTCGCGTGCTTGTGACTAAAACTAAAGCATTGCCCCTCTAAATCAAGTATTTGCGTGTTGCGCGAGGTGCAAGCACCTCGCGAGCTTGTGAAAAAAAAAAAAAAAAAAAGAGGGGGGGGGTGATGGGGGGGGGGTTGCACAAGTATTTCGACTAAAGCATTGCCCCTCTAAATGAATCTGAAAAAAAAATGTTCCAAGTCTCTTAGATTCCGAGATCCGCCTAAAGGGGGGGAGAAGGGGGCGGGGGGGGGGGACTTTGAAAAATGGTTTTTACTTTACCGAGCCTCCTCTATACGAATCCGTAAAAAGAAAAAAATACGGGTCTCGTAGTTTCCGAGATACGATAGGGGGGGGGGGGGAGAAGGGGGCGGAAAAGGGGGGGTTTGGCACTTTTCCCGTAGGTTTGAGAGTTACTTGTTTACGAATCTGTCAAAATATACCCACCTCCCCATCCACCATCTGGGAGAACAATTATGTCAATGAGTGAGTGAGTGAGTCAGTCAGTCAGTCAGTGGTAATTTAGCTTTATATAGTATAATATAATAACTAGATTAATTATAAATTGACCCACTAAAAAGCGCGAAAATAAAAACTTTTTTGCAAAAAAATAAAACCGACTTTCATATCAAAACACTACAAAGCCAAAAATAATTTTAATTCCGGAAGGCGGTGTGAAAAAAAAAAGAAAATACAAAACCAATAACACCGACTACAGAAATTAAAATTATTTTTGGCTTTGTAGTGTTTTTATGGTTCTATTTTCAACATGTTATAAAATATACCAAGTAGTGTGTACTATTCCAGGACTGCGGAGCTCGTGGCCAAAAATAACATCCGCACGACTCTGCAAATCTTAAAGGTTAAGCAACGTTTGCCGAGGTCGGTATATAGATGGGCGACTATCCTAATATATCGAGTCACATTAGAACTTAAAACAGGATATTTACCATGTGTAATTTTTGTTTTGAGTTTCCGATATTTCGGCACTGTTGTAAGCGCCATGATCACGGATGAACTGAAGTAATTGCGGGTGGAAGTTTATGAGCAAACAATTCGGTCTACCCTCTTTCTCGTTCGTTTTCTGTTAGCGATGCCAGATGTGCTCTAGTTTATTTTTTCTATACACCAAGGATAATGAGCGGCCATAATTAAGGTAATAGACAGAAAACGGCTAGTCTTTTTAAAAGTAAAATAACAAGCACTTAAATTATTGAGATAAATACGGCAATTTATTCGGAATTATTTAATTTTAGAGCGTTTTAAATATACAACGTGTAACGGAAACCCCATGGCTATCCAAAAGGGCTGAAGAAAACATCTGGTATGGAGTCTCTATGCACAGTTTCAGCTCAAAATAAGTGACTCAAAGAATTGATACCAAATTATCGGTTTCATATGTTTCTTGAATACCAATCATAACAAACGTGTCACAGTACTACGAGGGTCAATAACTTTTCACGTCACTTGCCAATAACATGATGATTTTGTTCGTTCTTCTTTATTTGAAAATTTTGGTCTATGGTATCAATGTATTGTTTGTAATAAGTTCCACACATGTAGACTTAGAATTACAAAACCCTTGCCATATCGTTTATTATCATCTAAAGAAGCCATGCACTTGGTATGTATATACCCTTTAAATTACACGTTGTATATCCAATATTTATATCTATAATAAAATATTTCACAAAAGTTAAAGTGATTTGGTTTCAACGCTATTACAGGTAAAACCTAATGCATTTTGCAGTGCATATATGCAATGCTTAATAAAATAAAATTATACATACATCAATAAATAAAGTTCAGTCTAACCGCATGCTGAACACTTTTGTTTTACATGGAGCATCTGCATATCTGACTTCCACAACTCAGTAACTGTGTAACACGATACTCCTACTCGTATCAAGACTGATATCAGATTTCCTAACTTCTGACTACCTGTAATGATCGCATCTACCATCTTCTTCGCCTTGGAAATCAACCCGTGCCGCTGTTAATATTTCGCCACGAGAACCCCAGCTTACAAAAAGTTACAAAATCTTGCATTCCTCACAATATTAAAAAAAAACACGAAGCACATTCAACCATATTCAAGTACAGCGGTCACAGTCATAATGGTGGTGGAATAATGGTAACCGCCAATACAGTAGGGCAAAGAGTTCCAGAAATATGATTCAACTGTCCGAACACGAAATAAAATAGAATATCTGTACATAATTATGTATAATACGTTAAGTGTGCGTAAATATTAATGCGTAAACCCTTTTTACAAAAATTGCGAGTGAGATTAAGGACAGTTAATGTGTTTATGGAGGAGTGCAAAACGCTAATCTTTAATTTATTTTTAGACTTGCTGTGGTCTGGGACGTGGTGTGGAACTTGTGGTGATGTGGTCGAAGATGAAGCACGCTTAGAAGTAACCTATTTACTCTTGACTTAAAGACTTCAAGTTTACAGCTATTTTATACATAAAATACAAGTATCAATAAATGTGAAGTTTCTGTCTGTGATTCAATATATTGTTTCGTCAATTACGATATTCAAATACAAATAAAGGTTTTTTTCATACCATAAACGTAAACGTTGTTAAAGGAAACAAAATAAGTGTTTCCCACACGTTTATTAACCAAAATCCTTACTTCCCTACCAAAATCTTCCCTATCCCTGTCATAATCGTAACGATATTAGTTAACTCCAACATGTAATGACTCAAGTCACGACTCATGAAAAGCCCCTGTAAACCGTTTACAGTATTTTACATCGTTACGTCATCTTTGACTATAAACTCAGGTTGACAGCCCTTAAATTCACCGATAGACGTAATTCCCCGTCATAACTTTGAGCCTTGCTGACAATATTGATTTCAGGGTTGGTATAGGTTATGTCGCGATTCAAATTATTTCTAGCATGATTAATTAAATAAAATGTTTAGAGAATAATTTAGCGAAGCAGAATTTGTTTGTGCATCTACTGTGTCGATTAAAGATGTTGTTGATTAAAGATAACTAGCAATCTTGTTAAGCTCTCTAAGTTAATTGTGCTTGTGTCTGGAAATGGGTTTGCAGCAATTGTCTAATTAATCGGTGGGGTTCGAACTCATGACCACTCGATTTTTCCGACGCTATTTTAGTGAGCAGTAACATATCTCTCGTGATAATTCAGTTTTCTGCACACCGCCTACTTGCGCTTTTAATTAATTAAGTATTACCCAATCAATATTCATAATCCTGAGAAGAGTAGATCATATGATACACACAAAGTATCCTTGTGCGGAGTCATATTTGACCTCTTCGTGTCATCAGTAGCCTTCCGCGCGGCTTCGTGCCCTCAATACAAGGTATCTTTTTTTTTAATAAAAAAGAGAACGAACATTTTATTTATTTATTTATAACAAAATCCACAGCTCTTAAAACAATGTTTTATAGTAACTTATATCTAATCTTACAGCCAATTACGGATTTACAATTTATTCACTAGTAACAAACATGTAGGAAATATATTTTTTTTAGATTAACATTATTATACAGTATTAAGAAGTGTGCATGGGGAGTATTAAATGAATGTGTCTTGGTGTGTATGTGTGTGTGTGTAGGTATGTGGTGTATGATGAATGCCTGTTAAACTAAGCTAAATATGCTTTTGTCTGGAGTGGATTCAAGGCAATAGCGTCATGGGTTCGATCCTGTGACCTATCGATTACAAGTTCAACACCTTAGCCATTAGGCTTGTAGTGTATGCATGTTCATATACAAAGTATATCTACGTAAACATACAAGTAGATATTACACTGTCTCATGTACGGTTGGGTGGGGGGTAGCGATTATCTGCAGTCACGCGAGTGCCCTGGCGCAGGTTAGACGTGTATCCACCGTATTACTGAGTGCATTTCTGAGCCTGTGATAATACCCGTACGGAGACAGTACAAGGCTATTGACCCTTCAAATGAATCAGTTAATTCATTTAGCAATATCAAAACAATTTTATACATCAAATGGATTTGCCTTACAATAGATACTTCTCTTGTTGAGAAGATGAATAAATAATTAATCACTATACCGATAGAATTTTATTACGAACGTACGAAGGCATTATAAATGCAAAGCGCGTTTAAATCGCTCCAGATTTTATGTGATTGAAACGAACGGTATCTGTAACATGGATACTTAATTAGATGCATTGAATTTCTTTGTGTAGGTAGATGGTTTTAATTTAATTAAGTAAGTATGTATTAAGAGAATTTGGTTGGAAACTAGATAAATAAACTATGAATATATATATATAACTATATAATAACCATGACCGCTGGAAGAAATGGAGGGAAACTTTTGCCCAGCTGTGGGACACTACAGGCTAATATAATAATATCAAAACTATATTTAATACCAAAATATATCTTGACATGACATTCCCTTCCACTCCCCCTACAGCAGAAGGAGTCATTAAATGATTCTCCCAGTTAGACAGACAGACAGTTGATTTATTTAGGTATAATAGCGTAATAAAATATAAGTGTTACAAATGCCCTAAATGGGTCCATTGTTCAACCTTGCCAGTAAAAAGCTTGAACTTCCAAAGCGTCATGTTACTAAGTAGACTTTGATACCGTTCATCGCATGCTTCAGAGCAATTCACTGGAAACAATTTTCTAGAATATTACAAATTTATTTCTCCTAATCTCTAACCTAACCTTGACGGTTGTTTTACAGAAGTTAAGCCAAGGACGTGGTACAGTCGTTTGTAGTGTAGATTTACATGCTTAGAAATATAGTTTTTACAAGACAATCATATAAATTACTATCATCAGAAAATAAGTCGAACCAAAAGTCGTAGACATAATTATAATATATGGAATAGCCTGTACTGGGCCAGCATAATAATTTTAATAGAGCATAGTTTTCTCACACGGAAGAGGCTAGTGTCGCATCAGTAGGAATTATAATTACAGGATGCAAGTTAAGACAGTTGGTTTATACTAGGTTCCTATAATTTTCTTGATTCCTCCTGATCCTAATTCTAAGAGTATAAAAATTAAATATAAAATTTAAAAAACGCAAAAAAAATACTTATAAGTAGTTTAAGAAACATGGCTATAGTAACAAACTTTAAATATCGATTCTGAATCGGGGATACCCCGCCGCGACTATTATTTTTTAAATTTTTATTTTAAGCTTTTAAACTTTTCGCCTACAATAGCTTTTGTCAATTTGACCAATTTCATGGAATGGACAGTTTTTGTAATATAGTACGCGTCGTTCCCTTTCAATTGATACGCCACTTGGGTATATTTGACAATTTTAATTATTCATCCCCATATTCACTCCCCATATCTAGTAAATGGCTAAACCGATTTTTATAAAACATATCTGATTGTAATATACAAGTCGTGTTCTTTCATTTGATACCCCATTTGGGTATATTTGACAACATTCGATGAATCATCCCCACTTTCACCGCCCAACAAAAACTGCTTTCTAACAAAAAAAAAAACCACATTGAAATCAGTTCACCCGCTTAGAAGCTACGGTGCCACAGACCGATACACAGATACACACGTTAAACTTATAACACCCCTCTGTTTCCGTCGGGGGTTAAAAATAAAATCAAATAAAGAAAATTAGGAACGCACCACCTCTTGACATGACAAGTGAATTGATGGTAGCTGTAAGTTGAAAAATCCGAAGTAGTAGTGTTCATAATGGCCGTAGAATGTAGCGTTAGTCGCAATGCGTACCACCAGGAACTCTATCGCTAGGCTAGATTTGAAAATGAACTAGGACTAAGTTATTAGAACGATCTGTTGAACATTTTAGAAAACTAATCAAAAATTATGTCAAGTGGAATTAATACCCCTTTTTTCCGTGGGGAAATCATCAAATTACTCCTCCGCCTCTGGGTGGGACAGGAAGGAGTGTCAGACTTGTACTGACTAAAAACTCACTCTGTTCCTTCAGTTAACCTAACATTCCGAGGCCGTGGTATCTCGTTAAAACATTCCCACAGCCCCTGAAAGACGTTCGTTCGCCTGATGGCTTATAACCCATAAGTATGCGTCACTGCGGTTGGTTAAGTCAACCCGAGCGCCTGTTATTTATTTTTTATTGATAATAGGTTCGCGTTTGTCCACCATCTCACCTGATGGTAAGTGATGATGTGGTCGAAGATGGAGCACGCTTACCTAAAAAATAACCTATTCACTCTTAACTTAAAGACCTAGGTTATAGCTATCGGGAAACACAGACTCCGGCAGGGAATTCCACTCCTTAGCTGTACGCACAATAAAAGTATTCCCAAAACGTTTTGTGTGTATGGGTGGGATGTCTACCATGCAACGAAGGCGCATCACCGTTTGTATTATAGTCCGATGATGGAACGGACTTGGCGGAATTAGATTGTAAAATTCCATCGCACACTCCCCGAAAAGTAACCGATAAAAAATCGATAGACTTGCAACTCGTCGTCGATGTTCAAGGCTGTGGCGCTTTGACACGGCCAGTGCATCGTTGCCAATGAGCCTCTTGGCCCGCTTCTCGATAGACTCAAGCGCGTCCAGTTGGTATTTGGCAGATCCATCCCAAAGATGAGAGCAGTACTTCATACACGATCGAACCTGGGTTTGATATAGATTGAGCAGGTATTCCGGTGTGAAGTACCGTCTCACCTTGGCTAGGATTCCCAACTGTTTTGATGCTAGCCTTAGCCTCGATAAACGAACCAAAATTGAGGGCTGAAGTTAGTGTCACCCCAAGAAGCTCAATATCATCAGTCATCATTTATCTACGAGCTCTTCAATAAAATTGAATAATTACACATTATAATCATTAAACTGAAATAAAATGAAAAGTAATAAAATAAATCAGTAAGGGTTCCTTTGTGTTAGGGACCTTTTAAGCTACGGATTCGTAAAATAATAACGTCATGTTCAATTTTGTAGTATCCCGCAACTATCAGCCTATACTTCGAAACTACGATTAAACATATTATTTATTGTAACACAATTTATTAGGCTGATCCAATTATGCGAATTTATATCCTCTTTGAAGTTTTATTTAATGACAGAAACATGTGGATAAAATGGCAAATAAATCCATAAGTCTATTCATAGGATTTTTTTTATTTTTACACAAAAATAACACTTTGAATCAAAATTGTAACAAGTAGAAAATATTGGCATCATAGTAAAAAGCGTGATTCTCACTGTTGAAGGATTTTGTTCCAGGCTATCGGTTGAAAGTGGGGTTGCGACAATGTTCTAGCTAAATACCTCGGCTCCGGAACCCAATAGCAACTAAAGGAACAGGTGGGTTTTAGTCAGTAGAAGTCTGACACTCCCGTCCGCTGAATCCAGAGCGGAAGGAGATATTTGATGATTTTCCCCCGGAAAAAAAGCTATCGATTGAAAAGTGTTCTTGTATTATCTGACGTTTTTTACATAAAATTATTTGCCTCTAGCAATATGCAACTAAAAGAGCTACTAGAGATGACGAGAATCTCAAAAAAATATCTTTGCAATATCATTCAACCTTCAAAACTAACCTCTTTACTTTAACTTATAGATTACTTTTAAACTAAAAGTAAGTAACATTTACTAATTAAACAGTATAGGCTTACCTTTCGGGTAAAGTTTCTGTACACCTAACCCTCGGCCGTCATTATCCTTAACGATATGTAGGGTGACTCCTTAGAGGTAAAATAGACACCTTAAGGTCTTGTAAGCACCTTGAATATTATAGGATTGGAGTTGGGGTCATAAGCTCTCGTAGTTAGCGAAAGGTATAGGTCACATTGAGATGCGACGCGATGCGTTGCTACTTGGAGAGGTGGAGACGTTTACGCAAAACCATTCGTCATGCTTTTTTTTTATTCACAATTGATCAATCATCACATGAATGATTCAAAACTAACTGTATCTCATCAGAATGATTCCGGCAACGGTATCTCGTCAGAAAATTCCCGCCACCCCGTCATCGCTGCTGACTGCTCTTAGAGGCTCGCAAGGTGTTCGTTGAGGCAGACCTCGTCCTTACCGGCTACAACTGCTTGCCATCCGCAAGCCCGCAACTAGCCTACAATCGTGATGCCTCGAGGCGCCCTATGTAGCATCGTCCGAATAGAAAATGATGATAATTGTAAGAATACGCGAACATTTCTTACAAGACCAGAAAGTAGCCTGCAGCGTGATTCAGGTTTGTTGTAAGGTTAACATGCTGATAGAGTAGGTATTTGGGCAACGTTTGGTTATACTAGGTAGACACTTAAGCATTCAAACTCTATAAAGATGCGTCGCGATTCCCCTTAAGGCACAATGCGAAGTCGCATGTTGTAAATATTTGCTTTTTAACTACTACTCAAAGACAAAGACATTTTACTTATTTTTTTATTTATACATACTTGATACGATTTGTGAAGTGGTTAAGCAACTGCCTGTTACATGTCTCGAGTTCAATTTTTGCGCAAAACTTCAGGCTGGAACAAATGTTTGTATAGCCTACGAATAGTTGTCCTGGAACACCTTTTTGCAGGCGTCCTCACGATACTAGAGAAATTAATAACGTGGAGCAGTGTTTTAATTAAAAAAAAAATATGCCAAAAGACAACAAATTTTCTATAAATTGCATTTTCAAGTACTTTTGTCTCAAAGCGATTTTAAAACGTGCATAGTATCGCATCTTAGTATGTGCTGACCCTAAGACTCAATTCGTATACTTTGATCCTCTTTAATATGTCATATATACTTACCTACATTAAGTATGAGATAGCCAATTGACAACCGGCAAAGAGCTTTTTAATTAAGTGAACATAATATAATGAATTTATTAGCGAGACTTAATTACGCTAAAGCATTTTTGGAGGACCTTTGATTGTGTTATCAAACGGACTTTAAAAAGGCAATCTTGTACTGATTTCGTCATCTTTTCAGACCGTTAGATGGATTAGTGATACTAGCCTACATATAAATACTAGTTCTCTTTAGTGTTAAATATATTTTATGGCATCTTGGGTTTAATGTAGCTTTCTATTCGCGAAAGAATGTTTAAAACTGACTCAGTAGATGCAGAAATTACTTCCTAAAAACTTACCAACTTGACCTCTATACAATAATTAATATACAGTTGATGTACTCGTATTGCAAGTAATATCAAACGCAAATTATGTCTGTAATCAAAATACAGTACCAATTTAATTTAGTATCATAAGGCATATTATAATTATAATCTGTATATTTCGTGCAAAAATAACATGCTAAACTTTAATTAACAAGGTGAATCGTTCTTTATTAGCCTAATGCATTTAGTAGTAAACGACTTTGCTTAACATATAATATGTTGACATTACAGGTTGATTGTAGCCAGTAGATATAATATTACAACATTTATAAAATTACAGCAATTGAGTTACTTATGACATTTATACAACGTGTAACGGAAACCCCATATCTATCCAAAAGGACTGAAGACAACATCTGGAATGGAATCTCCATGCAAAGTTTCAGCTCAAAATAAATGACTCACAGAATTGACCCCAAATTATTGGTTTCATATGTTTCTTGAATACCATTAATAACAAACGTGTCACAGCACTATGAGAGTCATCACTTTCCACGTCACTTGCCAATAAAACGATAATTCTCTTCGTTCTTCTTAATTTGAAAAATTCGGCCTCTGGTATCAATCAATGTATTGAAATTTCTAATATGATCAACACATATAGACATAGCATTAGAAAACCCTTGCCATATCGTTTGTTATCATCCAAAGAAGCCGTGCACTCGGTATGTATATACCCTTTAAATTACACGTTGTATATACAAGGTGTAACAGATTAAGCCCAATACCTCAGACACCCAAATTAGAATATTAAATTATAAGTCTAAAACAATATCCGTAACTAAATAAATTGAAATCAAACCTAGATTTTTTTTATAAAATAGTTATCCTTTCTAAACGCAAAACGTATGTGCATCATACAATATCCTTACGCGGACGTATACACTCATGCAATATTAGCGACTGACACGCACACGATCGCATTTCCTTGAAATAAGGATTGTATTAATTTGACATGATACTGTGTTTCCATTTTAAGTTAAATGAAAGATTTTTCCTTCAAAATTTAACACCTATTTTTTATGATCGAAATCGATTCAGAAGCCGATTCTGAACCAAGTACTTTCAGGAATTGCGTTTATTCTGTTACACGTTGTATATAATTAGCTTATAATGATTCCACTGCTAAGACATAAGCCAACTCTCTATGATAGGGAATGGACCGTAATTCAGCATGCGGACTTACTGCTGGTTGTTGGATAACACATGATTTCTGATTCTCTTAGGCCATGCCTGTTCTACACGATGTTTTTGTTCTCAGTTTTGAAAGCTGTGGTGATGATGAAAATTTCACAAAGTAATATGCCTGTCTGGGTTTGAACTCACGACATACAATATGTAAGTCGTTCCTATAACTACTGCGGCACCACTGTTTCGATAATAAGTACCTACCTATTAAAAATGACGTCATACAGAAAAAGCAAATTTACGAAAAAGGCGTAATATCTTAAAAAGCTTGTAAAGGTAACCATGGCATAGGAGTATTCATGGAATTAATGAAAAACAACTCTTCTTGATTCTGTTAGTTCTGAGTTTAATTTAATTACATCCTTTAAGTTCTTTATTAACGTTCACACACGCTTTACATTTCACTATAATAACTTGCGCACAGGTACAAATCAGCGTTACCAATGTAAATTCTCAATAACCAACAAGGAAAAATAAATAATTACGTAATGAACAAGACCTAACGCACAGGGCAGCAAGCATTTACGTTTCTATAGGACTTCTTAATTTATTCTTCGATCATTAATATTTGGTATCGGCTTCCAGTGTGACCAGATGCAGCAGAGTACTTGAGTTTTACTTGTAACGACTGCATATCTGACCAACAAAAGCTTCACATAGCATACGATTCCATAATCATGCGAGCGAGTAACATGGCCTTAGCAAGACCGGTGTCTGTGTCTAATTTCCTGGCTTCAGACTATCCGCAACAACTGTCATAGATGTCCAAATGACGGGACCAACGGCTTAATTACGGCTTCGATACGTTAAAATAGTTATCCATCGATGAACCGACCTCAGCAAGAGTTGCTTTACCTTGAAGGTAAATCCGTGTGGCTGTAGTTGTTTATTTATTTACAGTTCATGCATATAAGTACAAAAACGGACCAAATGCCGTAGGCAATCTCTACCACTTAACCAATTATAAAGCAACGAGCTTCTAGATTCAATTAAAAAACGACAAATATAATAAGTCAAACAGATTTCCACAAAATCTCCGTAAATCTAAAATAAGACTAAACCAAGGAACTCATTAGGAAATTTTGTGGTATTCTAACAACATACAGCGTAAGAAATTATCGTTAACAGTCGAACAGAAAGGACTCCCATACAAAGTCGCAGCACTAAGAACACTTAACGTTACCAACAGACAATAAAGGCCAAACTTACAAACTGTGGGCCCTTTAACCTACCCAGAAGCAACCAAATATTCCCAACAATCACTCTAAGTGCCGTTTACTTTGAATCTCTACATTAACAGGGAAGACAATTAAGAAAGTTACTGTCCATTATTTATGTTAAAACAGCAAAAAGTAGGCCAACGGTCACACAGTTAAAAGCCAACGTGAATATTTTGTACGTTCAACAAATATACCTACCTACAGGTCGGAAAATACCCGTTTAATAATAAATCAAGCCGGTTAATCGGAGGCCGTAAGCAACAATGGACGGTGAGTTGCGTTTTCGACAACGGCAAACAGACCTATCTATGAGCGGAGAACGTTAACGTATGCGTTAATGAGCTAGCCGTGGTTGGCTTAACATCGTCTTTGTAGGAGATTTTAGCGGAGAGAGGAAGGTAATTAGAGGGGTTCCTCTCCTTTGACTTTGTTAGACAATGTATTGTGTGTTAGTAATTCAAATACTGTGGCTGATTTGCTATTACGTTGTATTTCGAAAGCTCTCAAATCAATCATCCGTCTCGTACAAATTTCTCATTAAAATTTAATTCACGATCACTAATACCAGGTTCTACAAAATCCACCAGTAAAAGGATGTAATCAGCTTTCAGAGTCACCTTAAATCGTGACTCAGCTAGCGTATTTTTTCAGTTTTTTTACGGTTTTCTGGACTAATTTGACTGCAGATGACGTGGCTTAACGTCCTTTAATATTGACAAAGGTTAACGACATGACACTATTAAAGTTCATTGCCTTCGCGAGTAATTTTGTATGCTGTTATCTAGATCTGCGGAGGAATGAGAGCGTAGGCGTTCAGTCATAGTTTCAGATTGAAAATTATGTGTATTTAAGAATATTATTTGAGTAAGTCCTCCACATTTATTGTGCGCACAGCCAAGCTTTGGAATTCTCTGCCGGCTTCTGTGTTCCCTGCCACTTATGACCTTTCAGCCTTTAAAGCACGAGTAAGTAGGCATCTTCTGGGCTCGCTCGTCCCATCTTAGACCTCATCTATCGCTCACCATCAGGCGAGATCGAGGTCAAGAGTGGGCCCATCAGTAATAAAAAAAGTAATATTTGGCATTTGATATGGCGCTATACATACGACTTACATAACATGACTAATTACTAGTATAATTACTAATTAGTGACTTTGTAAGTTGAGACCTGAAGTACTACTGTAAATTATTTTGAATACATACCTACTCTATTTAAATCTTAATTGTTGGCAAGTTAAACCTTCCTAGATTTTGTGGAAAGACGATGAGCCAAACTTAAGATATCTACATGTAAGAATTCGGTACCTAAGATGTTATGTTTATTGCTACGACGTTTAGTAGTACCAGCCATGACCACAAATTCCACAAACATCCATTAGATAGACGAGGTAGGTACTTCAGTGGCATTTCCCGGCCTTCAATTACTTTCTACTTAGATACCGACCTCCTATACATCCTTTGAAAAAGTTTTCCAAGCACTAATGAGATTAGTTCCAGAAAAATGTCTTTAAAATTCTTCTTTACTAAAGTGAAGTTTTACAGAAATCATCAATATTATAAGGGTGGTCGATAATATTATTTGCATAATCATTCTTGTAGTGAATGCACATGCACTCTGTACTCGTGTATCTACATACATATACGTACAAGTAAATATAAATTTGTCTCATGCACACTAACACACTTCTCTTCTTCTTACCGAAGTTTAGACATGCGCCTGCACTGAAAATTGGGTGTATGTGTGTCAGTGATCAATACACGTACGAAAACAATAAGCATCGGTGATCCACCATTATTTCTTTAATTATGTAGTGGCAGTTCTTACTAAAACTGTCATATAAGTTTTACGAAGTCCTGTGAGTCATCTGTATTATTTCATATTTTATCATTAATTTTGTGACGGTTATGCTGGCATGCGATCGGCGATAGTTTTATTTTCAATACCAGGACAATATGATTGCAATAAGCGCTGATAAACATTTCAATTAATAAGTAGCATCGTTTCCATAACATAACATAATCAACCTATGCCCTTATCAATGTTGGGCACACTTCTCTAAGAGAAGGAATAGGCCGGAATCTTTTAAAATCAAGCAAAATGATCACATTCTCAATACACCGTCACCATATCCAATAATCTCCTCAATCAATAAAACACTGGATGGACACAAATCCCATTTTAAAACCAACTTTTAGCATATCGCTACCGAAACTCGAAATCATTTTCTGCATTTTACAAAATCTAGTACCGTCAGAGTTCCGTTGGGAATGGATAATAAATTGGAATATTCGAGAGGTTATCCTGTGGGGCCGGTCATCATTAAAATCGATACGAAGGTGTGTAAGACGGATAACATGTATATTAGAATACTGCTGGAAATTGTTTTCACGTGTTTTAGAGATATGCTAAGGGACATACACCTTTTTTAGGGTTCCGTAGCCAAATAGCAAAAAACGGAACCCTTATAGTTTCGATATGTCTGTCCGTCTGTCACAGCCATTTTATTCCGAAATTATTAAGGTTATACATGTGAAACTTAGTAGGTAGATGTATTCTGTGAACCGCTTTCCGATTTTAAAGAAAAAAAAATAAATATATTTAAAATAAAGGGGGGTCCCCATACATGGAACTAGAACTGAAAATATTTTTTTTCATGAAACCTATGCGTGTGTGGTATTTTTAGACAGGTCTTTAAAAATGATATAAGGGTTTCTAATACCACTTTTTCATAAAGTCAATCGTTTAAAAGATATAAGCTTCCAAAGTGGAAAAATGTGTGTGTAATATATTTCTGTAGATCTTAATGGACACTTTCAAGCAAAATTGGTTTGAACGAAATCGGGTCAGCAGTTTTTGAGATACAGAATATTTTCTTAACCGCAAATATAACTTTGTAATTCATACAAACACTATGAAACACAAAGTTATTTAGCGTAGTTGTAAAAATGTAAATAAGCTAGTTTTAAGAAATTTTTAAGGTTTTTTTTATTCGTCAAATAATTATACATATTATATTATATTATTATAGTTACTACGGAACCCTTCATGGGCGAGTCTGACTCGAACTTTTTTTTTTTTTTTTTCTTTGGCGAATTTTTTAATAATAAGATTACTAACAATGTGGATAGAATTTATATTACTAGCAATCTTGTTAATCCCTCCAACTAAGCCAAATGTGCTTGTGTCTGGTTTGGGTGCACGACAATAGTGTAATGGGTGTATTCGAACTTGCAACCTCTCGATCACAAGTCCAATACCTTATCCATTAGGAAACCTTAATACGGATACAGGCTTTTCATTTTATATTCCCAACTAAGTTAGAGTCGGCTAACACCAGAATTTTTTTAACCAGATACAGTTGAGTAATAGTGTTTTGTCTATCTGACCTCTAGAACCCACTAGCTGAATAACACGACACCCCTTGCCAAGATTTGTGACCGAATTTCTGGTTACTGACTACCCTTAAAGACTGACAAAGATATCATTAGAACCTAAAACGGGATATTTACCATGTGTATTTTTTGTTTTGAGTTTCCGATATTATGATGATATATCCAGTGGTTCAAATATGTAAAAACCGAAAAAGTTCCGTAGATAGTTCGCGAGTCGACACGGTGAGTTTTGTGTGTCGGGAACAGAATCGAGTGTTTAGTGATACATGTGACAGTGGTAGCGGTGTCGCTAACAGAAAAAGAACGAGAAAGAAGGTAGACTGATTTGTCTGCTCATATACTTCCACCCGCAATTACTTCAGTTCATCCGTGATCATGGCGCTTGCAACAGTGCCGAAATCGGAAAGTCAAAACAAAAAGTCCACGTGGTAAATATCCCGTTTTAAGTTCTAATGATACTGTTAGTGACCATGTTAGATTAACCTCTCAAGGACCGCCATTATTTATGTCAACCATCCGTCAAGCACCGCTCTTATCGTAAGCATAATCTGACCCCGGTCACAAACGATTTTAAGACTTATCTTTACTACAAATACAGTTTTAAATCGGTCGGAGTTTGGTGGCACAAATTTGTGCCAGCGGGACTCAACTAATACTTGTTTACTGGCACGTTTTTGTGCCGCTGGGGCTCTAGAGGTTAAAGACTTATACTAACAAAGATGTACAAATGGCAGCCAGAACCGATGGCTTAACGTACTTGTCAGGTCACGGTGGAGTCTCCACATGTTAAGATGGTGGCTCATGGGCGGACCGACCTCGGTACGTGTTATTTCACCTTGAAGATAGACTAATGCAGCTGTAATTATTTAGGCACAAACTCGTCCTCTTCTTCGAGAATTTAGTACATATGACGAAGAAATATTACATTATTATCTGTAGGTGCGCGGGCTTGCGGAGCAGGGGCGGCTCTCCGTCCGGTAAGGACCAGGACCAGGTCGGCGGCGCGTCATGTTTTACGCGCGCCTCAAAGAGCTGTCAGCAACAGTGACGGGGCCCCATAAGGCGCCATACCGCGGCCCCGGAACTTAAAGGCAGCTGGAGGAACAGGGGGGGTTTTTAGTTTTTAGAAGTCTGACACTCCGTTCCGTTTTGCCCACAGCGGGAGAAGTCATTCGATGATTTTCCCACCCAGGAAAAAAAGTCTGTAGGAATATCTATCAAAATTCTTGGGCTTTCACAGAATTTCTTTGCCATTATTAGGAAATAGACGATGTCTGCGGTGAATATTCTGCATTCTAGTTATACTACTATCCTCAAAACGTTGAAAAGATAGACAGACCTTTCTTTTGTACTACTACACTTAGCACACTCAGTTTTGATACGAGCTCTATATAGGGAAAATATTTTATAGTCGGATAATTGCCATACCCAAAAGGTCAAGCTTTTTTTATAATTGAATAGGTATATATGAATCAATGATTTGGAGAACCATATTGGAAAATAAATATTTCTACGTTTCGAGCCTAGATACCATATAGGCAGTTATAGAAAATGTCAACGTAGTTTTCAGCAGAATCTACCTCCAGTGCCTTCACCCAATAAATTTCTTCAATCTCTTTATTTAGGAGATTATAATCAGCCTAACGATAGTTAAGGTTAGCGGTATATTGAGGTAGTATGAATTTTAGGTTAAGGTTCAACGGTATCAGAATGTATATATAGGTATGAAACAAAGGATGGTGGTTACATACCCCATTGAACTTTGTCATTCATGATGTACAGCGTCGAACTTCAGGCAGATTTGATTTGTAATTGTAAAGTAATCTCATCTTTTAGTTTTCCCATATTACGAAATTACATACAATTATGTAATTGTACATATACATGGTTTATTTAAAATTAAAGCTTATATTCTGAGTTTAAATCATTATAGCTAGAAAATCTTACAAGCGCAGGTCGAAAAACATCGAGTCCAGCTTTTTGGCAATTCACCTCTGATTTGGCGAGTCTCACCCGTTCATCTGTCTGGCTATCTGTCAACAAGCAGTATCTTACAACCCGATGTAATAATTCAGTTGTTTAATATGGTGGAATGTTATTGCCATTGTTACTTGTCAAGATAAAGATAGATACACTGAAAAAAATGCAAGCCAATCAAGTGACTTTTCAGCTTGATTGACGATATCTTGTTTAGATTAATCAAAATCTTACTTAAGTTGATCATCACGACATGATTGCAGCAATACTAGTTCAAATGATTGAACGCTCAAACAAGTTTCTCGATTACTCTTAACATGGCATCATTGTAGAATGGGACAAGTTAAAAAAATGATAACTCTAACAAAGTAAGTTAGTTGTGTCAATCAAGCATTTTGTTTACTTCAATAAGGATCATTGATACTTTATTAAGTTGATTTGATCATTGCAATTAATTGTATTAATCATACAACTTGAACAAATCATGCGCTTAATGTTTGCGCTAAATAAGTTCCTTGATTGTGTTTATCGAATACATAATAATCTTGGTTGGAGCAACTATGTTTTGACTTGATTGCTGCAAATAGGTTTTGTGATAACTCCAATCAAGATCCCTCAATCAAATAAAATTGGTAGCTGTGATCATTGTGCTTGATAGGCTCAGATGCAAACAAGTTACATGATCAATCTAAACAAAATCTTGATTGTGGTAACTGTTTTTTTTTTCAGTATATACTCTTCATTGTACACCATAACAGAATTAAATAGGACTTCACGACTTCACAGAACACACAACTTCACTGTTACAATGGGCGGTCTTATCGCTAAAAGCGATCTTTACAGATACATATTTTATTTTTGATATGAGTATATACTTCTTTCATATTCATTTATTTACTGACTGACACCAGTCTTGCCAAGAAGTATCGTGTCGACCAGCTACTGGACTGTGGAGGTCAAATAGATAGCCGCTCTATGTAACATTAGTACTCAGTTGCATCCGATTAGACAGAAGCCGACCCTAAAGCCTGCAATACATGTTGGCCGAGCGTAGGCCAACGCGAGCGTTGGCAAATAAGTACAAGGCAAGAAATAATGGCCACACGTTCGACAAGTTCGTCGAACGCCAATGCAGACGACCAATGTAGAAGAGGGTATGTAGAGCTGCCCACACGTTGGCCGAGCGCAGGCGAGCGGCTTTGATTTGTGACCAAAAACCGACACCGATCCGAAGTGAGGCAAGTGATCACGAGCAACGGCGAGCGAAGGCAAGTTGCACCAAATGAGCTCTATACACGTTGGCGCTGGCCTCCACTCGGCCAACTAGACAAGGGACACCGAGCGATAGCAAGACAAGGCAAATATACCGTCTACATGTTGGTATTGGCCTTCACTCGACAACGCTCGGCCAACATGTATTGCAGGCTTAACATATTAGGAAAAGGCTGAGCAAATAATAATGATTTATTCAATAAAGGGCATTTGACCCTCACCAGGTCTATGCTGTTCTGATGATTTAAAGAGGCAGTTGCAAATAGCGGTTTTGATAAGTTTAAAATTATAAACGGCACGTTTAATAACTAGTTCAGCAGTTAAAACTAAGCAGTAAAGTAAACAGAAATGAGTAATAAAAAATAATGAAATGGATCAGTGAATATATAATTGAGCAGGAAAATAATTAAATGGGCGGTAAAAATTATTGAACGAGCGGTTACGTGTGGACAGTAATAAATCGGAATTTGTCAGTAAGAAATCTCATTCTAACCTCATCTAACCCAAATGATTCACCAACAATAGAAGGGATCTGACGCAGGTATATATGAGGCCATCATTTTTACCGCTTATTCACTCTCTCCGCCCGACGCTCGCCCGAGACGGTCGTGCCGCTCTGCGCTCCCGATCGTTCTGTGTCTGTGTCATCGCTTCGTCGCGCTCGCCGTGACGTCATTCGTAGTCGCCGACTACAACTCCCGATCCGGAACCGCCTTTTTCAAGGCAGTGAAGGATATTTTGTTTCTATAACAGAGTGTTGTCAAAAACGTTTTGCCCCTTCAGGGAAAAACCACAGTTTCGTGGTCCTTGGTTGGAAACCTCACGGTGTCAACGAAACCAAGGGGGTGTTGACCCGACACACCCGCTGATCCCCTTCAGGATGAAGCAGTTAATTGGAGTCGAGTGCTAGGTTTTTGGCCTTGGGGGACCTCCTAGTCAAACCTAGTTACTGAGTTTCCCTTTCAGCTACTCACCTAGTGTCGGTTGGGTGTGTCTACCCCTTCGCATTAGACCCAATAGGGCCCGGTTCGCACAATAAGACTGGCGACCGGTTACAAGCTTAGGGCTCACCATTAGGTACTCACCTCCCAGTCTCTACCCGACTGGGAGGGTTACACATCCCCGGACCCATCCATCTGGGGAGTTAGGCCAGTTAGGCTTTAAATAGGCCCCCCGCGGGAGAGCAATCTCCAAAATTTCCCCGTTAAATTTTTGATCCATTCGCCAATCATGGCGAACTCCAATATTTTGGAGATATTATTAGAAATCCTTAGGGAAAACCCTGCTATTTCCGCCAAATATGGCGGAAAAATCCAACGTGAAATCGCTAATTGTCCCCCGGCTACCGAAGCTAACGTCGCTGATTTTAGTGACGCGCTTGACAGCCCATTATCTCCCCCGCTTGCCGATCAAGGCATCCCGGTTGGTCAATTCACGGAAGTATTTATTAACTCCGATCCCATTGTTCGTCAAACAACGAACGACTTCCAGGTAGATAACCCTTTATTGCCCCCGCCCGCCGACAAAATCGTGACGATCTCCCGATTCCCGAAATCACCCATTGTTTCCGGCCCACCCACTAATCCTATTGTTCATAGAACAATGGACGCCGCGCAGGTGTGCGCTGCACCTGAATTCCATGAAATGGACACCACCGAACCTGTGTCCAATAACAACTCCGACAATGATTTGTCATCATGCCCCTCGTCCTCGGAAGACGACTTTCAAGTCGTCACCGGCGGCAAGAGAAAGAAAGGGAAAAATGCCTCCCAGGCCAGCAAGGCCAAAAAGACCACTGCGTTGCCCCCGTCCCCAACTCAAACGCCCGTACGACCCGCTAGCCTCGTCCCAACTACCTCTACTCGCGCGCAGGATAGTCGTCCCCCCAGCCCGATAGCCCAAAGGAAGCAACGCCCTCCGCCCCCCATTTACATCCAAGACAAGGGGAAATGGACTGATGTGTCCAAGATGTGTGTTGATCGAAAGATCAACTACACAAACGCCCGTGCCTGCCAAAATGGCATTAAAGTCACCGTCCCTACGTCGAACGACTATAGGCAACTATATCGCGCCCTCCGTGAAAGGAATATTTCCTTTCACACTTTCTCCTTCCCCGAGGACACGCCCACTCGTGTAGTTATTAAACGTGTCCCTAAAGAAATCCTAGTACAGGATATTAAAGACGACCTTGCCGATCAAGGTATACCAGTGATCGCCGTCCATCGCTTACATAAAGCGAGAGGTGGTGAATTGTACGACATGGTTCTTGTCATTTGTGAACCAACCGAAGGTCATCACCCGATTTTCAAGATTAAGTCCATTTGCTCCCTATCCGGTATCTTAATTGAAAAGCCCTATAAAACCGCAACAGTGGGACAATGCCACCATTGCCAACTGTATGGCCATGCGCAGAGCAACTGCTATGCGACTCCCAGATGCGTCAAGTGTCTGGGCGAGCACAGCACTGCGGACTGCCCTCGGCCCAAAGACCGAACACTCTCTGTTTGGAACCACCCAGCTGCGTTCTCTGCGGCCAGACCGGTCACCCGGCAAACTACCGCGGCTGTCCCAAAGCCCCCAAACTCGCTCCTAAATTAGCGAAGCGCGCCAACGCCCGCCTACAAAGAGAGGCACCTTCCTCTCAAATTCCCCAACGTCTCGCTCCTCAGAGACCATCCCCGTGGACCAGGCTAAACGACGAAAAAGCCTTTCCCTCCTTGGCTCCTGCCAAACCTTTGCAGGCACTGATGGATATACCCATCGCAGCGCAGATCCTGCCTATAGCCGTGGCTCCAGAGGCCACAACCAGTCCCAAACCCGCGCCTCAAACCACGGCTGCTCCTGCAGCCAAACAACCGCCCAAACCCTCACCCGTCGGGAACGGCGAGTCTTGCGCCCAGACTCTACTGCGCCACTATAAAATATTTATGACCCGCCAAGCCAGGTCTCTCCGCGATGCCCTTCTGGCTGCTGAACAGCAGAACAACGGCAAAATTACTACGGAAATGTACAGCCAAATATTCAGCACACACAGTGATGTCGTGCTAGGCCTCGACCAGATGGATGCGATGGACTGATCCAATGGATTCCCAACGCACAAACCACACTAGGCCTCGATCCCTTAAATTAGGTTTTTTCAACGCCAATGGCATTTTCAACCAACGCGCCGAAATAACTAAATTCCTCCGCGACCACCAATTAGACGTCCTCCTTATACAGGAGACCCTTTTGAAACCCCACCGCGCTGACCCCAAAATTGCGAATTACCGTCTAGTTCGCAATGACAGAACACGCTGCCACGGCGGCGGTACCCTTATTTATTATAGGAAGGAGTTATACTGCATCCCTCTCAGCCCACCCGCGCCTCTCTCTCACCTAGAGTACTCTGCCTGTCGACTAGGCATGACTGGTCATCCTCCGATAACCATCATCTCTGCCTACCATCCCCCACCATCGGTCGCGTCTCTTGCTTCAGACGATCCTATCGCGCTCACCAGCGATCTCACGACTCTCTTTGGCCTGAGTGACTCCGTCTTACTAGCGGGCGATCTCAACGCCAAACACCCCGCTTGGAACAGCAACACGACAAATGCCAGAGGCAGAATCGTGTATAACCTAGGCGCGACCCTAAACTATGACGTCATCGCTCCGATGACTCCCACCCACTACCCACACGACCCCAACCATAGGCCCGATGTCCTCGATGTGGCGCTCCTAAAGAATGTAAACCTCCATTTGCACTCCATAGAAGCGCTTCACGAGCTCAACTCGGATCACCGTCCCGTTATCCTACACCTAGGTTCCCGCTCAGGTAACCATGATCCTACCCAATCTCCTCCGACCCAATTGATCACCGACTGGAGGAAAGTAAGTGAAAAACTGAAATCCACCACGTCGCCTCACTTGGACACCATTCCTGACCACATAGTCTCAGTCGCTGACACGACGGCGGCGATCGACTCGCTTACAGATCACGTACAATCCGTCCTGAACGATTGTTCAAGGGAAGTTCCAGTAGCGGAAGACCACCGCTGGAAACTCCCGGACGATGTACGGAATCTGATAACCGAGAAGAACGCAGCCATCCGTGTATCTCTAAGATTCGCCGACCAAGGCATACCCTAGTCACTCCCGATGACGCAATCACCCTGCTCCAAGAGAGCCGTAGGGAAACAAGTACAGTGGCACACAAACACAAAAACCGACCGTCCTTCCGTCCTCGCCGCCGAGGCCCGCCGCGACGTCCCCGTAATAGTTCACCCCGACCCTTGCCAGAGCCAGCGCGCGACGCTGAGCCAGTAGCTTTAAATTCCCTTATTAATAATAATAATGATATGATCCAGCTTGTCCCTAGCTGCCCTCCCCCTGCGACGCCCTAAGCCGAGGTCTGTACCCCACAGGGGGTGCCCTTAGCGTGTAGTCGCATAGTTTGTAAGTTTTTAATAAGCCCTGGCTGGAGGCTTTAATTAATTTATTAATTAAGGCAACCACAGGCAAGCCCGGTTAAGCAGCCGACAACCTCAGAGGTTGACCTGCGAGATGCCACACAAAAAAAAAAAAAAAAAAAAATACCGCTTATTCAGTTATTGAACTGCTCAATTATTTTTAGAATTGACATTGTATGATAAAATGAGTGATAATGTCAAAATGTGACAAAAAGTGTAAAATCAATGTATGATAGTTTGATAAAACCGACTAATTGATTTTTTATTACTGTCCATGTTTTACTGTCGCAATAATTAACCAACCGCCTTTAAATTAAATAACTACTCAATATGTTTTTCAACAGATCATAATAACATCTCGAATATTTAAATAACAGCTCAAAAAATTAGTTCCCTTATTATTCTATCATTACCTACTTCAAAACGTTTTGAAGTATGCCTCCACCCCGTTTTTCTATTTAAACAAAAGCCAAACTCCAATATGGCTGTACAAATTAATGTAGTATTACTGAACTTTTGTTTCCTATGAGAAGTGAACCAAACCAAAACTCCAAAAATACGGAAAAGCGTTTGGCTGTAAACGTCAAGTTAGGGGAAACTTTCCTAGCGGTCGGCCCAATGGGCTAACCCTTTTGGTTGACACAGCGGAGGTAATTGTAAAACTGGGGATGTATTTGGTACGCCACCTACATTAAATTAGAACCGTTACTAAGCAAGGCCACGCCGCATGGACTTGCTTAAGCGCTGTTTTATTTTATGCGCAGGGACTGCTAATTTTCTTCCTGTAGTGGCTTTGTTATTTTTGGTTGACGGTTGTACTTACGCATGTAGGTGAACTTTACAATTTGGTTGTTTGTTGAAAAATCAACATCGCTTAGAGAAAGTTCGAAATAAATATATAAACTTTCCTATTGTAAAAGGGAGTTGACAATACTGGTGGATTTTGAATGTTTGGTTGAAAAAAATAGTATAATAATATCATCAAATAACTGCTCCGAGTGAAGTGAAACGGAATGGCAAACTCCTACTGACTAAAATCCTACCCTGTTTCTTCAGTTACGCTCACGTACTGGGGCCACGGTATTTCGGTAGAATATTCCCTCAACCCTGGCAAGCAATGACCCAATCGGGCTCCGTCATTGCTGCTGACTGACTTTTTACGAGCGCGCGAAATACGGTGCGCCTTCGACTCGAGATATGCTCGTATACTTACGATAATTTTCATATAGTTTTGGGAGCAGTTTTAAAACCATTTATTATAAATGGTATCTCCGCGTCCTACCGTTACACAAGGCTGTTCAAATCAGTCGTCATAAGCCATAAGATATAACTGAAATAATATTGAAATAAACATACTGACGCCACGGATGGCATAGTGGTTGAGCGATTGGCTGCTGCGCTGTATGTCGCGGGTTCGATTCGGCACTGGAACGAATATTCGTATGGCATACAGACACGAGTATGTGTCCAGAAAACGCACCCACAAAACACGGATTCCACAGGACGATACAAGAGAAATTCAAAGTTAATAAAAAGTAAAAAAGTCAAAGTTAAAGTTTAGTGCACCGTTTAAAAAGACTGTAACGTACAATAGAACAGCTTTCAAATTAAAATAAATTTCCCTAGTTACGGAATATCTTGAATCTAGTTCAAACAAACCGATACTTACACACACCTAGCTCTAATATTAGGGAAGCTGGCGAAACCTAATTGACCTGCAGAATTGTTTACTTACAGGGTTACGCTTTCAGAACACCAACGCTAGCTGCTATTATAGTTCAGGCTGTTTTGAACTGTATTGAAATTTGTATTATTGTTCTATCAACAGCTTTAATTCATTTGCAACGTTATAACAATTGTTTTGACTGAAGCATTTACTATAATAACACGTCAGCCACCCACTTTGGCTTTCACGGGACTAATATACACACAAACGTAATTGCTAGTATAAATAAAATATAGCTTTTTAACCGACTTCAAAAAAAGGAGGTTCTTAATTCATCTTGAAATTTTTTTTATGTTTGTTACCTCATAACTCGGAGACGGCTGGATCGATTTGGAAAATTCTTTTTGCGTTTGAAAGGGTATACTTTCTAGTTGGCCCCATTGTTACGAAATCAGGATCTGATGATGGGATCCTGGAGAAATCGAGGGAACTCTTCAAATATTATAGGCACACCTATAGCGTTTTGGGTATTTCTTATAGTACCTTGAGCAGTTGCTTTCGAAAAGTACCATTTGGGGAAGTTGAACTGATGATGAAGACCACAGATGGCCACTGAAACTACTCAATAATAAGTATTTCGTGGATTGCGATTCGATTACTTGAGTACGGATGTTAAACACTTTATGCTCGTCGCAATACATACGAGTATGGTGATGTAGGTAGAGCTGATGGTCAAGTACCAGGAGAACTCCTCAAAAATTAACGGCTATGAATCGGGAAAAGCAATATTTTGTAAAAGGTGATAAGTTGTTGACATTATAGCTTTTGTAACTAGATAAATTACAAACCGACCCACAAATAAGCGTAAAAAAAAATTTTTAGCAAAAAATAAAACCGACTTCCATATAAAAACACTACAAAGGCAAAAATAAGTTAAATTTCGGAAGGCGGTGTCAAAAAAAAAGCACAAAACAAATGACACCGACAACCGAAATTTAAGTTATTTTTGCTTATGTAGTGTTTTTATATGGAAGTCGGTTTTATTTTTTGCTAAAAATTTTTTTTTTTATTGACGAATCATATAGAGTTATGGGAGATAGGACTGATAGTCTTTTATTTTGGGTTTTGTTTGACAAAATGAAATGAATAATAAGGATAATTTTATTCTTATTCCGGTGGTTTATTACAGGTTTTGGACATCGGAAAAATCAGTATCGGTTAGTTTCGGTTCTTTTTGTGTTCCAAATGTTATTTGTAACCCACAGTTATTTTTTTGTATTATTGTTTATATTTATTAGTATTATGTAAATATGTGTAATGTTCATTTTATTAACACGCTTTTATTAGGTCGACCTGTATGTAACTAACTATGTAATGGAATCTAAGGTAACTAATTTAACCATCTTCCAAGGGTCGTAGCGTAATGAAAATTGGCAACAGTATGTAGTTCTGATGACAATACAATAATATGGTACTGTCGAACTGATCTGATGATAGAGCCGACAAATATGAACTGGACCTTCATGATGGAAAATAGTATCATAGCTGTTTTGGATTTCATAGAAAAGTCTTGTAATGAACTTTGACCACGGTTAGGTTTCAAGGTCTGATGATGAAGCTGGAAGATAAGCACTGGCATTCTATGATGGAATATCGTATCATAGTCGTATTTGCACTTGTGAGAAAGGCCACGTAAATGACTTTGAACGTTTTGGACTTTGAACGGATTTTCTTTACCGGTTTTCTTACTTTTTTTTTTGTTTCTACTTGCATTTATAAAAGCGTGTTTTCCTAGTGTTTTTTAAACTATTTATTTTTATTGTAAGTAGGAGTATATGTGTGACATAGTATTGTTGTAACTTAAACAGGTGAAGACAATGACCCCTGCGATACTAAATCATAGATATCTAAAACTAGGTTTATAGACCATGCCGGGGTTGCAGGAATATTTTAACGAGATACCGCGGCCCCGGAACTTAAGGGCAGCTGAAGGAACAGGGTGGGATTTTAGTCAGTACTCTGACACTCCCTTACGCTCCACCTAGAGTGGAAGAAGTCATTCGATGATTTTACCAACCCGAAAAAAAAAAGGTTTAAGTATAGACCGCGGCATTCATATTTTATGTTATTTATTTTAGAGTAACAATATAACCTCCACTCCAATAATAAGACCTTTACGTAAAGCACAGAGAATGGCAATGTTTCCATTCTCTGTGTTTTACTTAAAGGTATTATTATTGAACAAGGCATAACCATAATAATCTATATAAAAAGTAATAAAAACATTAACTGTGTACTGTTTCAATTTAGACAGCCCTATTGTATATTTTTAATAAACCATTCATCGTTATTAAAGAAGATACGTGTAAAAACATTCCAATAATAAACAATCTCTCATATAATTCATAAAATATGGAAATCATATACCAACATTACAAAGCAGAAAGGTAATCAAACATTTTTCAACATTGAAATAATATTTACATTCCCAATATGGCAGGCAGGTACCTACCATCATAAAAAATCACACGGTATCGCATCGCTCAAAACTCAAACGTATTTATTAAGGAGGAATGAATCCGCTCCCCATTTGCCTTTTTTATCAGCGAAAAAAATAAAGCCGTATACAAATCAGATTAGATTTCGAGTTCGTTAAACTTTCATTTGGGGAGGAGCGGGATGATTGGAACGCTGACTATAAAGCGCAGTCTAACTGGGGCCAGAATTTTTGGGAGTCTAAGGCCGAAGCTTGGGTGAGTAGCTTGCATGGTAAGTCCTAAGGCAAGCGTATGATACATAAAGCTACAAAGAAGAGCAGCCTTTTTAGCAAAAGATTGTGATGATTGTTATTGTGAGATCGTGTGCAGAAGCTCCACAACCTGATCCCTCCATCTCCCTTTTTGGACCGGTTAGATGTACTACAGGGCACCATCCATACTTGGCTGATATCCCGTTTTGTCGCACTAAGTGCCACTTTTATTGTGCGCACAGCCAAGGTATGGAATTCTCTGCCGGTTTCTGTGTTCCCTACCATATATGACCCATCAGACTTTAAAGTAAGAGTAAACAGGTATCTGAGGCGATAAGACCGCGCGTTGTGTCATACTTTTTAGTTGTTAAATCCTTATTTGATTCTGTTATGGTGTAGAATAAAGAGTATATGTTTACAATTTTACTAATCTAGTCTAGCATGGACGCGATGCAATTATGACAACCTAATCGTGGCCACTAAAGTGTCCTAGCCCGCTCTAGTCATCGCGTGTTCACTCTGGTCGAGGGTTATGAGTGATAGACACGTTTGTAATTTAGCTGCGACTGTCCAGTTGAGCAGTTTTGTAATTTACTGTGTCATAATATGGGCAGAATTTCTCTATAGCGTTTCGACTGACTTCGGTTCAACGGAGTCAACTTTTTTACGGAAATTACGGATGGATACTAAAGTTAATTTGAAGGGTCTACTGCAATAACGATGAATGTCAAAAATTTTAAAATTCAAACTACTAACGTCATCTCGTTTACAAACTTGGCAATATCGCTTACAGTCCCAAAATAATTTAGTTTTTAATATTTGGTAATAGTTTTCGGTTTATTTTAAAATTTTAATAGTTTACGGCAATAACGATCAATGTCCATTGCTTCGTATTGGTCGCCATTTTGAAGATCCACAACGACCTCGAAACCTTTCGAGGTCATCAAATGTTCACAAGATGTATATTTAATGGCTGGATCGCAATTCTAAAACCATTTCAGCAAACTTGTCCTTTTCCTATAAGACCTGTGCGTGAATTTAGAGTCCAGAAAGAACATCCACGGCTCATGTTTTATAGAAGTTTTAGTAATAGTCCACCGAAATCAACTGAGAAATTAAATTACCAGGTTTAGTTTATAAAGACAGGCTGCCTCTATCCATGGAATAGTATAATGTTTTTGATAAAAATCTATAAGCTTCCTCATGCTGCAATTAGAGATTATATTTAAGACTATTTTAACTTCGTTTTCTTTAACAAATAGAACAACTGTGATTATTGACTGTGAGCACAGTGTGAATATTGATCGTTATTGTCCTTAATTTTTAAGACTTACCACAGATTATTTAATATTTAATAAGTTAAAGTTACTTATGAATGATTATTTGCCATAGAGCGAATACTATAATATGCGTTCTGTAACTTTAATAAAAAAAAATCTTATCTCTAAATCAAGTTTTTTTAAACTTAAACCCCAATTATCTCAGAACAATACACAAAGGACATTCATCATTATTGCAGTGAACCCTTCATTTATTATCTCTTATTATCTTATTTGTTTATATTTTAGGAGTAATTCATTTAAAAAAACAATTATACGATGGCAAATAATTATTTGGTAATTGAAAGCTGTATATTATTTAGAGTAAATAAACAATATTACATTTGTTAGAACCATTCAAATATTAGTACAACATGCTAATTTATTAATTAGTGAACTATATTTATAGTGCGCTACACACTGTGTACTAAAACCAATCACGTATGAAATTACAAATTAGCTGATTGCTGATTGAAAATTATGCGAACTGTAATCATGTAAAATTATTATTGTTATTTGTGTTACTAAGTAAATTATTTCGAACAGTTATGTTGTTTTTATATATTTTGTCAAATGGAGCGGATTTATAACCACACTAAGAAATTAATGCATCATTAGAGTTAGGACTACCTCAGGAAAAAGGAGGAGGCTGAACGCGTGAGGGAGAGACAACTTTCTTCCTCGCGCCCCAACCCCCGCGGGAGACGCCCCGAGTGTCGGGGATCGCGGGCCGATTTCCCGGCCACCGTAGACGCGGGCCTGCGGACGGCGAGTAGGGGTACCTCACTGTCCGGTAAGGACCAGGCACAAATCGGCGGCGCGTCGGTACCAGCCACCGCCACCCAGTAGCTGGGTAATACAATACCCCAAAACTGATTTCAGATTTTCTGGCTTCTGTCTACCCGTAATGACTGTAAAAGATGTACCAAAGAATATAAAACCACTTGACCGCGTATACAGTGCCCCGACGCACGAAAACTATTAGGCTTTTTGCACCTATATATTGGCTACGGTACACGAATCATTTTAGTTGCGACCAAGTGTTAGACCTGTGTCCATTCTAAACAATTAGAAATTTAAAATTTTTGTTTCCAATTTATAACGCATAATAATGTCTTCATGCGCGTTGAAATGGTATAGAAAACATTCCCAGACATCTAGATACTAAATGGATGACTTTGGATGGATGATTCATCAGTAATGAAATATTATGAAAATAGTTTTTTATTTAATCAAATTATAAGCCACCGCAGGGGTCTATTTAAAGTGGTGGTTTAGGTGAGCAAGCCAACGGTTGAGTCGCGTGTTGATGTCTTTTGGAAAAGTCTCTTTTTTCATTAAGAAATTCTAATTCTTTTATCCCCTTTTTTTCCCTTTGTATTTTTATCGTAAAAATCTGTGCTGTTAACTTAACATCTGAATACGATATCGATAATTACAAAATGAAACATTTTTTTTAAATTCAGTTCAGTTACTATCTACCTATCTACTTTTAACCGACTTTAAAAAAGGAGGAAGTTCTAAAGGTTTTTCTTCTGTGTGACATGCATGTTTTGATTTAAGATTTCCGAAGATTCCAGAATTAAAATTACAGTGGATAGATAAGGTTACTAGGGAATATTGGTTTCTAGTATTGTTTTTATTGATATAATGTTGAGAAGAGTCAAATCGTGAAAATAAGAAACCTATATTCAATCTTTTTAGGCTTCAAATAGTATGGCTGACTGTAATACTAATTAACTTGGGCCTTATTTAAAATATTTATACCATGGGATTTTTACTCGGTATTTTTACAATGTTCACATCAATTTTATAGATATCGACTACTTTCCCTTAATCAAATCGACCAATCCCAAACCAGGCATATCCATGCAACTTGACCTTGAACTGACCGATTACATCGCTGCATTTCTCTCTCCCGCCCGACCCGTAACAGTAAGTCGTGTTCTTCAAAGAAATTAGCCTATACGCTCTCTAGTGGTTATATACTCTCTGAGATGTACAAATGACAGTCGAGACGGGCCGAGCCGAGGTCAAACATAGTCACCCATCCCCGGATTGACCTCGACAAGGGATGCTTAATCTTGAAGATTGAATCATAAGTAATGTGTAAACACTAATCTTAAAAAAACAAGTTTGTAAGTCAATTTAAAAAATAACCGTCTGGCTAAGTCTAGAAATATAAACTCAATCTTATGAAAGTGCACAGAAACGATAAATAATAAGATTAACATCTAGAATGAGATGGAAAAACTTGCAGATAATACGCAGCCAGCATTAAATCTTAAAACAAAAGATATTACTTGAACGTTTTCAATCTGATTATGTTATGTAAAACTTTAAAAACAATGCAATCAGCATTGGTATACAAACTTTTAAAATGAGAACAATAGTGATAAGCTTAGCCTTTCAGCTTTAAGGATAGAAGAAAAAATATATATTTCTAAACTCATGGAATACCTATTTCTATTGTGCACTACTAAAACTACACACACACCACACGTGCATTATACCACACACACACACACTCAATAAAATCCTTTTCCTCCTCAACAGTCGTGCACTCTTGACAAAGTCGTAGTACTTTAAAAGGAATCAAACGTTAAACAGATCAATCGTTTCAGGAAGCCAAAAAGCCACATTTATAAAACGGGTAGGTGACTTATCCACATAAATTCCCGCTCGTCAGCTCACGGCCTAAACCACAAGGCTGGAATAAATCTTTAACCCTTCTCTGACGGCGCAATTTTACGTCACATAACTCACTAAGTCCACACCTACGTAAACGTCATTTCAATTTGTGCGGGGTCATGGCGAAATAATATAAAATTCAAATAAAAATACGTTTCTTTTCTTGTAAGGGAGGAAAGGTCACCTTATTGCTGTTTGCGTGGTTGAGGGTTTAAATACAGACGAAGTGTGCCGTAAAAGTCTTGGAGGACGAGGGTCAATCTACGCAGGTAGGTTCGAAAAAAAGTCGTGGAAAATTATAACTATCTTATAACATAGACCTATCGTTGATATTATTATAGCAAGTATTCTCTGCGACATTTTATGTTAAGAATACATCTAGGTGATAGGTATGAGATAGTGCCAAATGAGAACCTTTTAGAAATGTAACTTAATCAGCCTACATTTTTTTATTTTTTCTTATTGAATATAGTTTCGCGTTTGACCACCATCTCACCTGATGGTAAGTGATGATGTGATCGCAGATAGAGCACGCTTACCTAAAAGTAACCCATTCACTCTTGACTTAAAGACTCCTAGGTTATAGCTATCGGGAAACACAGACTCCGGCAGGGAATTCCACTCCTTAGCCGTATGCACAATGAAGGTATTCCCAAAACGTTCTGTGCGTATGGGTGAGATGTCCACCATGTAACGATGGCGCTTCGACGTTTGTCTCGTAGTCCGATGATGGAACGGGCTTGGCGGAATTAGATTGTGTAATTCCATCGCACACTCCCCGAAATGTAACCGATAGAAAACCGATAGACTTGCAACTCAAGGAAGGATATTCAAGGCTCTGGAGCTTTGACTCATTGCTGGAATACAGGCCTCGTATCTATGAGAGGAAATAGGCAGTTAACCAACATGCGGGCCCAGTATGGGTTGATGTCTGTGATGGAGGTTGGATGCCGCATATCTTTGGATTTTTCGTTACAAGTACACGCCGGTTTCCTTACGATATTTACTTAACCGATATAACTTTTTAATCTAACATGGTCACTAACAGTATTATTAGAACTTAAAACGGGATATTTAAGTACCATGTGTACTTTTTGTTTCGAGTTTCCGATATTCCGGCACTGTTGTAAGCGCCAGGATCACTGATGAACTGAAGTAATTGTGGGTGGACGTTTATGAGCAGACGTATCGGTCTACCCTCTTTCTCGTTCGTTTTTTGTGATCGCCACCGCTACCACTGTCACATGTGTTACGCAAAACTCGATTCTGTTCCCGACACACAAAACTCACCGTGTTCGCTCGCGAACTTCTTTGAACATTTTTACGGGGTTTACACAATTGAACCACTGGATTCCAGGCCCTTGACAGTTGAAACCCGTCCTCCCGGTTGAAGTTGTTGTTCTTGCCGAAATATCGGAAACTCGAAACAAAAAGTAAATATAGTAAGTATATAGTAAGTAAATATCCCGTTTTAAGTTTTACTTAACTGTTGTGAGAGCAGCGTCGATGATGGGAATAACAGAAAGTAGGAAATCGTAGAGAGTATTCATATTATGGAGGGCAATAAAAAAAAACAGCACTTTGAAAAATATCGTTAAATATGCAATAACGATCAAATTATAGGACTTTGTCAACAGATTATTCAAAATGAAAATTTAATTGACATGTGATTATACTATATTTAATTCTTTAAGACAAAATCATTGTTGCATTAATGTACGATAAAGCAGTTCACTTATCGCACCCTTCCTGGAAGAGTCGCGTAACTCAACTTGCGTCATATTTTTTTTATTATTGCAAAAAATCGAACGTACTCTAATACACCTTCTCACAAATTTTCATGAAGCTAGCGCCAAAAATAAGGGTACTGTCACAAAAAATGTGTATTTTTGCGACAAAAAATAAAATAGTTTTACATACTTAAATAGATGTAAACATACATTCATTTATTTATTTTACAAATTTCCCTGGGTATAAAGCCATAAATACACATACCCATAACTAACACGAAGAATTAACATAACTTTATAAAAGTAAATTAACATAGGCATTTGTTCTTGGATACTATTGCAAAGGCGTGTCTTGCAAGTCCACTTACTTACTTATTGCGTAAAACTTGTTGCGGGATTGTTTTGCGTTACTATCGTTACGTATTTTCTCCAAGCAGTTGTCATAAATACCTGACTCGTAGCTGCACCTACTTCTTTACGCGCACGACACGCCTGTTTCGCCTTTCGCTAGAGACTGGAAAGGTGCCGAAAGCATGGAAGCTGGCAAACGTACAGCCTGTACCCAAAAAGGGCAGTCGTGCTGACCCGGCCAACTACAGGCCTATTTCAGTCACGTCCATACTCTGTAAGAGTATGGAGCGTGTACTTAATAGTAAGCTCCTGGCATACCTAGAAGCCAACGACATCCTCAGCGACCGACAATACGGCTTTCGCAAAAACCGGTCAATTGGGGACCTTCTAGCGTATGCCATTCATATCTGTAGTGAGGCTGTTGAGAAGCACGGGGAAGCACTTGCTGTTTCCCTTGACATCTCCAAAGCCTTTGACAGGGTCTGGCACGATAGCCTTATTGCTAAGCTTCCTTCCTTCGGTTTACCCACTCAACTTTGCGTTTGGATTGAAGACTTCCTAAGAGATCGGTCCATTCGAGTGGTCATTGATGGCTGCTCGTTTGGCCAATTGGCAATTAATGCCGGGGTCCCTCAGGGGTCTGTTCTCTCAGCAACTTTATTTTTGCTGCACATTAATGATCTGCTGATTCCCGGTACCTTTGGGTATGCAGACGACAGCACAGTTTCTGAGAGATATGTGACCAGCGCGCGAGCTGGTGGGTCACAGATCCAGTCTGAAGAGACTGGATCTGTGACCCACCAGCTCGCTCCACAAGTTCAAGCGCCCAACCATGTAGGTTAGAGAAAAATATAGTATGTAAGTATATCACATTAGGTTCTGATGAAGATCTTCGAATATAAGCGATGGAACTCTTCAACTAAGAACAGCAAATCTCTCACGATTGCTGCCCTCGTACATTACATAGATGTTTTAGCATAATCAGCCTAGTTATTAATATCACCACAGCTGAGGCACAGACCTTTTGAATCACGTCTGAAATATGGTTTAAGTGGGTGAAAAAGAGGTGTATAGCAAACTCTCTTTTAAAAAATTAAGTGCAAACGGTATATAGGTATCTCAAGTTAAGTAAACAATGATACACTAAAAATCATAAATAAAACGGTTTTCTGCTCATCTGGCCTATTGGCAATGAATACTAGGGTCCCTCAGGGGTCTGTTCTCTCAGCAACTTTGTTTTTGCTGCACATTAACGATCTGCTGATTCCCGGTACCTTTGGGTATGCAGACGACAGCACACTTGCTGAGAGATATGTGTCCAGCGAGCAAGCTGGTGGGTCACAGATCCAATTTCTCCGTGAGGACATGGTTGGGCGCTTGAACTTGTCCTTGAAGGCTGTCTCTGAATGGAGCGATGCCAACTTGGTCAAGTTTAATGCAGCTAAGACCCAGGCGTGTCTCTTCTCCGCAAAAAAGAGTCAATTCGAACCGACTCCTACTTTCCGGGGTGTAACCATGCCGATAATCGACCGTATCGTCTGCTAGAGCTTCTGGGGGTATCACTAACTTCTGCCCTCAATTTTGGCCCGTTTATCGAGGCTAAGGCTCAACTAGCATCAAAAAAGTTGGGAATCCTAGCAAAGGTGAGACGGTACTTCACACCCGAATCTCTATCAAGCCCAGGTTCGGTCGTGTATGGAGTACTGCTCTCATCTTTGGGATGGATCTGCTAAATACCAACTGGATGCGCTTGAGTCTATCGAGAAGTGGGCCAAGAGACTCATTGGCAACGATGCACTGGTCAAGTTAAAGCTCCAGAGCCTTGAATATCGACGACGAGTTGCAAGTCTATCGGTTTTCTATCGGTTACATTTCGAGGAGTGCGCGATGAAATTACATAGTCAAATTCCGCCAAGCCCGTTCCATCATCGGACTACGAGACAAACGGCGAAGCGCCACCGTTACATGGTGGACATCCCACCCATACGCACAAAACGTTTTGGGAATACCTTCATTGTGCGTACGGCTAAGGAGTGGAATTCCCTGCCGGAGTCTGTGTTTCCCGATAGCTATAACCTAGGAGTCTTTAAGTCAAGAATGAATAGGTTACTTTTAGGTAAGCGTGCTCCATCTTCGACCACATCATCACTTACCATCAGGTGAGATGGTGGTCAAACGCGAACCTATTTTTTAATGAAAAAAGAAACAACGAGGCGAGCATGTTGGAACTATATGCCCAACACGTAGGAGTAACAAGATAAATTAACAAGCTGCTTGTAGATTCAAGAAGCTAGTCATGTCACAACAACATGTCAAGCATGTTGAAACAACAAGGCGAGCATGTTTATTTTATTTTTATTTATTTTATTTATTTATTTAGGATCTCTAACAAAAGATATACACAGTTCATAAATATTCAGGTTATACAAATTATGTATTTTGTAGGTGTACTCTTTCACTTATAAGAGACCACAGCATGCACGAGATAAAATTAATAACTAAGCTAAAAAATATAAGTTAATTGAAAATTAAAAAATAATAATTGTAGAAATGAATTAGATATACATAAAAAAGATTAACACTAATTATAATACATCTTTTATATATTTTTTATATTGCGTAAGAGATTCACTAATATCTAAATTAGTTATTTTGGACAGCATGTTGTATTGCCTACAAAGTTTTGGAACCGCGGCGTAGTGACCTAGGTTGGTTTTTGAGCCAGGAATATAAAATAAGCCGTAAGTATTATGCCTGGGAATGTGAGTTGGTATTTTAATCATTAATGAACCCAGAAGTTCACTACAGTCTATTGATCCATTCATTATCTTGTGAATAATAACGAGATCCAGCTTTTTCCTACGATAGTCTAGTGTTTCCATTCGATAGTGTTTTAATCTTCCAGTGTACCCAGTAAGCTCTTTAGCCAAATGATCCCCGTAGCATAAACGATATAGAAACCTCTTTTGTACACTCTCCAGTCGCTTGGTATACACGTCGTAATGCGGGTTCCATACGATTGAACTATATTCCAAAATTGGACGGACTAGAGTGTTAAAAAGATTTATCTTTGTAGATGGTCTTTTAAATTCTTTACTATTCCGTAAAACAAATCCAAGTATTTTAAAAGATCTAGAAACCGTATTCAAAATGTGCACATCGAACTTCAGTGCTGGGTCAAGTTGTACACCGAGATCGCGAACATTGCTCAGTTTCTTTAGTTCAACTCCCTCAATGTAGTACTTATTATGTACGATATTTTTGTTACGAGTGAACTGAATGTAATTACATTTATCTTTATTTAATAACATTTTGTTTTCTTTGCACCAGTTTGCAAGTCTGTTAATATCGCCCTGGAGCATTTTAGCATGTTGGAACTATATGCCCAGCACGTAAGAGTAACAAGATAAATTAACAAGCTGCTTGTAGATTCAACAAGCTAGTCATGTCACAACAACGTGCTGAGCATGTTAAATCTACTTGCTAAACTTGTAAAAACAATCGGAAAATGTTAACGTAAATTCGACCTGATGTAACCTAGAAATAACATGATACGTAGCTTGTAGGATCAACAAGTTACACTTTACCGTGCATCCACACCGCAGTTAACTTTTGTGGAGCAACAAAATGCAACACGGTAACATTAGGTAACTATCTGTAACTTTGTGGCTCCTTGTTACTATTTGATGATTGTTACTTACGCGTCCATACCGCCAACAACATAAATTAACAAAATATAACAAAGAATAACTTTCGACACTAATCGACAGTGATATTTATTGTTGCATTTTTGAGGTAACATTATCTAACAATGTTATCGATTGTAGAGCAACGTTGCTTGACATATACTAAAACAGCAACATATGTTAACAATAAATAACTTTTTGCTGTCGGATGTTGCTGAGTAACACTTGGAAACGTTGATCTACAAAAAGTAACAGCGGTGTGGATGCACGGTTACAAGATCAAATTGTAGTTTCAACCAAACAGCACGTAGGCGCTATTTTAACCCGAAAACTTGTTGAAGCAACGTGAAATCTGGTTGTTTTTTTTTTCTCAGTGTAGAGTCAAATGTTTTAACATTAACAAAGGTAATTTTTTCTGTGTTTGAGTAATTGATAGAAGGTTTCCGATTTTTTAACTTTTGGGCACTTCATTTTACATACTTCTACACTTCTACAGCACGTTTTTTCATAGTACATATACAAACATAATCTAAATCGATTAATAAGATTGAAACACAGCAATTTAACTTTTTCTATAATTACTATAAATCTATATAGTATTGACATACATATTTTGTACATGACAAGCTGTGAACAGTAAAATAGAAGTTTACGATGATACCCTTCATTATTTGAATATTTTTCCAATAAATAAACAAGTTTATTCAGAAGCTCCAGCAAAACGTAGATACTTTCGCATGCATTAAGTATGTATTTCTGTTTACTTAAATGAATTTTTCGTGTAAAAACTACGTAATTCATACTTACACTTTCAGACTAGCCTAAAATTGTAACATGAATAATGGAATAACTACAATTAACCCAGCCGATGCGGTACACCAAAGATCATAACAAAGCAATATTCATTTTTACACCGGCATCTTTTGTAACAGTTTCGGGGATTATTTAGGTAACCGTATAATTCAACTTTATCTCACAGTATACATAACACAATAAAAAATCGGAAACTTTATCATTTCGCCGCTGCTAAATGCCATCTTTTGTTCTTTATAAGGTACTCCTGGGATTTTTTTAACAATGTTGGACACTATTTTTTAAGCTCCTGAAAAGTTGTCCGAATTCACTTACCGCTTTCTTACAGGAAGGGTGCGTTATGTTTTATACTTAACTCTTATTATTATTTACAGCAGTGTAAGTAGGTAGAACAATTAATTTATACCATGATATCTCACGTCATTGTCATTATTCTGAATAGAAGACAAACTCTCCTACTCGCATACGTTATCCCGTTGTTGAAAATAGCAAAATGCTAGCTCCTCGCCTAGAGGCAGAAGTAACAAGTACATAGGTAACCCACTTAGTTGAGTTTAATATACATTTCTCTTGTACTCTAGATCTTGTAATGATACCTGATGCCTTGGAGCTAAGCTACAATTTACATAATATATTATTCTTAGTAGGTTATTAGAGCGCGTAGAACAAATGGCTTGTGAAACAAGATGGATATTAAGTACAAACTATACAAGGAGTTTTAAACCAATGCGCGTAGTAAAAAAAGTTCAAATTGCATTTTCACATCAACTACAGTTAATGTCATATACATTGACAAAAATGTAAGGAAATAAACGATGTATTTGACAGAATACGTTTAATAAAAATACGGGGATAGCCCTTCTAAACATACAGTGTATATTCTTTAAGCGTTAACTATTTAATATCTTGTACGAAAAGGATGTCTGTTATACACTTTATTTATAAACATATGATTGTTTTCCAAAAGACATTTTTAGTACATTTCATAATACACATACAAGATTTTTTTTTTAAGTTTTCGAGCAATGTGTCCGAGAATTTGCATTACTAGTAATCTTGTTAATCCCTCAAAACCAAATTTGCATGTGTCTGCAGTGGATTCATGGCCATGGTGTAACGGGTGGAATTCGAACCCGTGACCTTTCGATCACTAGTCCGACAACGTTGGCATTTAGCTATTGACGCTTTAATTTTTATAGGCCATATGGCCATATGAGTCCAGAAGAGGCATGAAAAAATGAACTAAACATTAGAACGCCATTAAAAAAACTTGATACGAAGTTCATTCGCATGTAAAATTAACTCGACTATCCAACGAACAAAATGTTAACTTTATTCAGGTTGTGGGTACATCGCGTTTGTGGCAGGCCGTTGAATATTTCAAATATGCCAAATACGTAATTTGGGGGAGAGCGGAATGTGCAACCTTTCATGTTAATATTAAAATATGTTAATCACGGCATTACCATATGGTGCCTTAACCCTGCATGTATGCAGCTGAGCTTAATGCATATTGGGAAAACCGGAGTAAATTTTGAGCCAAACTATTAATTTTTCAGCCAAAAAATTATGACTAGACAAAACCAGGTTTATGTTACGTTAACGATGAAACAATGAGAAATATTTTCAAGTTTCTTTTAAGAATGGAAAAATGTTTAAGATGTTGTAATTTGGGTGCCTTTGTTTATTACTTTGAAGTAGGATTAAAGTTTATTTTAGGTTCTACATTAAAAATTTTAAGTTATTTGCTTTTCAATAATAAATGTTTTGTTTCTTTGTGTACATGGCCCATCATTTATTAGAGACCTAGCTCTTTTACTGATCTGACTAGAATAACCAGTTAGAACTAAGTATACTAAGTAATATATTACATTGAACGACTGCCTATCTGACTTTTACAATACATTAACTAGGTAACACCATACGCGTGCACAGGATTATGACAGGGTATGCGGCGGAGTAATCGGTCACAAAAACTTTTTCTTTTATAGATTTTTAGCATAGCCACAGCCACGCATCGCCACCATGCTACGATGCGTGGCTGTGGCTATGCTAAATTTGCTTGTGCTGTGTGTGATTTTTTTGTGCTGAAAATAAATAAATAATAATAATAATAATAATAGTAAAATAAAATAATCTGTGGCCCGGCTGTCAACAAGCACGTCAAAAATTTTTTCATCCCGATTTTATCAATAATTTTGATATAAAATAGTTATTTTAAAATGTTCGATAAAACGAAAATAGTGAAAAAAAAAAAACTACAATTCATGAATCCCACACTACATCTACTACCTATAAAATGGACTAATGTGAAATAAAACTTCGTGCATTGAATGAAAAAAATGTTGACTAGAAACCGGGCACGATTGCTCAGAGCTACACGCCCAAGATCTTCGGATTCGTCGCCCAGCTCCGCCTCGCAGCCGCCGGGACCAGCTCCAGCCGTGAGTGAAGAGACTCCGGCCGCTGCAGTTGCGTCGAGCTCGAGCGACGAATACTTCTCGCCGCCGACGACACCACCACCTGCGCGTCGACGGGGAAGAGGCCGACCTCCGGCCTGCTTGGAACCTCGAGGCCCGCCGGCTTCTGATAGGGTTCCCGCTGCCGGTGGAAGTGTGCAGCGCATGCGATGGACTCAATCCATTAATGAGAACGTCATGCGCTCATACTATGGGGCTACAGAGGGGGGAACTAACCTGACTGCGTACCGTGGTCGGATGCTCTCTCTGTTTCAGGTACTTGAGCCAACTGTCAACGTTTCGGCCCAGCGACTATCGGATCAAGTGCGTGTCATCCAACGTAACCATATGTTGGATGAAGCCGTACTTGATCGCCTCCGTTCGGAAATGAGTAGCTATGTCACTTCACATCCGACGACGACTGTGGTGGTACCACCACAGCCCAACATCCAAGTTGAGGAGAGTAGTGACAGAGTTACAAACGTAAGTACCCAGTATAATGAGGAATTGAGGAGTGCTTTGGAGTGTGCTATTCGGGAATATCGCAACATGCCGCCTGAAATAAGACCACGCTTGCCTCGTATGCCCATGCATAACAGGAATAGGGCACTGGTGGCTGCTCTGGATTCGCAGTTGTCAGACTATTTTGATAACTGCGAAGACCTCGCCGATACCCACTCTGTCTTATACTGCGCAGCTGTCGCGGCATGTCGTGTAGCTAATGTTAGAATTTCTAATGACATAGCTACACGACCTAAACCCGCTGTGCCAGCTTGGCAGTGTAGGATCGAGCGCCGAATCGGTGAGACCAGGGCACTCATTGGAAAACTTGTTTGCTTTAGGGGGGGCAACACTCGCCCGAGAGTGATGCGCTTTGTGAGACGGGCGTTTTTGGGAACCAATATTCACCCACAAAATTATATGTCCTGTGTCACGGAGCGCATCGACTTCCTAAAGCAGAAGGTGTATGCATGGGCAAACCGCATTCGGAGGTATGGACGGCGAGTGGAGCGATTCGTCCAGAATCGCACATTCCGAAGTAACGAAAGGTGGGTATATAGGGCCTGGGAGTGACCGGAGCAAGGTGCGACTGATATGTGCCTACCCGATGATGACGCCTTATGTACATTCTGGCGCAACATCTGGTCGGTACCTGTCAGTCACACCGAAGGCGATTGGACTCGGGAGGTCGAGCGAGTCTGCGATCCAATACCAGAAATGGGGGCAATCACTATCAGCCCCCAAGATGTAGCCCATGCAGTCCGTCCGCTGCCTAATTGGAAGTCTCCAGGGCCGGATGGACTGCATAACTTTTGGATCAAGTGGCTAACAAGATCGCACGCCCGCTTGGCATCTCGGTACCAATCTGCCCTAGAATCTGGCTCGCTACCTGAGTTCTTTACCACTGGAGTTACCCACCTGCTCCACAAATCTGGTAGCACCGCGGAACCCAAAAATTATAGACCAATCACGTGTCTACCAACGGTCTATAAGGTTCTGACATCCATTTTGAGGGTTAAAATTAACAAACACATTGAAAACAATAACATCATGTCTCCCTCTCAAAATGGATGTAAGAATGGATCCCGCGGTACTAAGGAGCTACTCCTCATTGATATGGCCATTAGCCAACAGGTTCGACGTTCCAAAAAAGATCTGTCGACATGTTGGATAGACTACAAGAAGGCCTATGACTCAGTGCCCCATACATGGCTCATGAGAGTGCTAGAATTGTATAAAATTAATGCAACTTTACGCACCTTTCTGACATCATGTATGGGACAATGGAGGACAGTTCTTCGCTATCCAGGATGTCGATATATCCCAAGGTACAGCGAACCGGTAAGGATCGAGCGAGGTATATTTCAGGGCGATAGTTTGAGTCCGCTTTGGTTTTGCTTAGCCTTGAATCCTCTAAGCACACTGCTGGAGAATTCAGGTCTAGGCTATAGGCTGAAAAGAGGTGGTCAGGTTATTTCTCACCTCCTTTACATGGATGATTTAAAACTTTTTGGCGCCACTAGTCTACAACTGACGGAACTACTGAAGGTAACTGAAACTTTCAGTAGTGCCATTAGGATGGAGTTTGGTGTCGACAAATGTGCGATTATGCATGTAAAGCGAGGGGAGATTGTGGAATCCGTGGGATCTCAACCCTCGAATTCCATAAACCTGAGAAGCCTCTCCCCAACCGAAACCTATAAGTATTTGGGTATGTCGGAAGCGTTAGGTATCAACGAAGTTGACATGAAGCAATCGCTGAGGGAGCGCTTCTTTGGACGCCTAAAGAAGGTATTTAAAAGCCTTCTATCGGGCGGAAATAAGGTGCGTGCCTTCAACGGTTGGGTCATGCCAGTGTTGATATACTCTTTCGGCGTACTCAAATGGACTCAAACTGAACTTGACGCCCTGGATAGGAGAGTTCGTACATTGCTGACTGCATATCGAATGCATCACCCACGCTCGTCAGTGATGAGGCTGTATATCCCGCGGAAATGTGGAGGTCGAGGCTTTTTGAATGCTAAAACTCTCCACAACCGCGAGGTATACAGTCTCAGGGAACATTTCCTTGCTTCTGAAGTGGGTATGCATCGAGATGTAGTAGCAGTGGACAAGGGACTCACCCCGCTCTCCTTGGCTAATGAGAACTGGCGCAAACCTGCAGTGCTAGACACTAACGATCGAAGGGGGATATGGCAGAGTAAGGAGCTACACGGACGTTTTTTCCGGGCCCTTCATGGGCCCGATGTAGATCAATTAGCGTCCGTAGCTTGGTTGCGCTTCGGTGACCTCTTTGGGGAAACCGAAGGTTTTGTCTGTGCAATTATGGACGAAGTTATCATGACGAACAACTACCGGAAATTTATTGTGAAGGATGGCACGGTTGACATGTGTCGGGCATGTCACCGTCCAGGTGAATCAATCCGTCATATTATCTCTGGTTGTTCTCGTCTTGCTAATGGAGAATACTTGCATAGGCACAACCTTGCAGCCAAGATTATACATCAGCAACTTGCTCTGAAATATTCTCTTGTGGAATCGGAAGTGCCGTACTATAGGTATGTGCCCGACCCAGTTCTCGATAATGGCCTTATCACATTATACTGGGATCGGTCCATCATCACTGATAGGACTATTGTAGCCAATAAGCCTGATATAGTGGTGGTGGACCGAAACGAGAGGCGTGCCATGATTGTCGATATAACCATCCCGCATGACGAGAACCTCGTGAAAGCCGAGAAAGATAAGCAAATCAAATATCTTGACTTGGCGCATGAGATTGTCGACATGTGGGATGTGAACTCGGCAGTCATTGTACCGATAGTCATCTCAGCCAATGGCTTAATAGCCAAGAGCCTCGACCAACACCTTAGGAGGCTCTCGTTAGGCGGCTGGATCAAGGGCTTGCTTCAGAAAGCGGTACTCCTGGACACGGCGCGTATCGTTAGGAGGTTCCTCTCTCTAGAGCCCTGACCACCGGTAGCTTGGACCCTGTTCCCGATACCGGTGGGCTACTATTTTTTATATTTTTAAATGTTTTTTGTGTTTTATAGAAATATTTAAAAATGTAATTTATATGTGTATAATTAGAAATAAAGGAAATAATAATAATAATAATATAATATGTATATTTATTTGACGAATAAAAAAAACCTTAAAAATTTCTTAAAACTAGCTTATTTACATTTTTACAACTACGCTAAATAACTTTGTTTTTTATAGTGTTTGTATGAATTACAAAGTTATATTTGTGGTTTTAGAAAATTGGCTGTATCTCAAAAACTGCTGACCCGATTTCGTTCAATACATTTTGATTGAAAAATTACATTAAGTTCTGCAGACATATATTTTTTTTTTATATTTTTCACTCCATTATTATAGAAGTTAGAGGGGGGGACACATTTTACCACTTTGGAAGCTTATATCTTTTAAACGATTGACTTTATGAAAAAGTGGTTTTAGAAACCCTTATATCATTTTTAAAGACCTGTCTATAGATACCACACACGCATAGGTTTCATGAAAAAAAATATTTTCAGTTCTAGTTCCATGTATGGGGACCCCCCTTTATTTTAAATATTTATTAATTTTTTTTCTTAAAATCGGAAAGCGGTTGCCGGAATACATCTACCTACTAAGTTTCACATGTATAGTATTAATGGTTTCGGAATAAAATGGCTGTGACATACGGATGGACGGACAGACAGACAGACAGACAGACGGACAGACATATCAAAACTATAAGGGTTCCGTTTTTTGCCATTCGGCTACGGAACCCTAAAAACGGTTAGGTTTAGGGTGGGGTGTTTCATAGGCAAATTAGTCAGGAATGATGGAAATTACAACCTCTTAACGGATCTAGGTCGACTTAGCCTGTAACCCTGTATATCTATCTATCTATCATTCTCTTAATTAAATCTAAATTTAGTACATATAATTATCACAAACAACACCGATTTGAATACATTATAACTGACTAAAACAAATATGGTGCTTGTAACATACTTAACAGGCTAATAGTCTATTACACATTCATGTGATGCAAACCAGCATAGGGGAAGCACTCATCCGAATGAAGAAATAATTGAATTTTCACGTCACACAAATCATTTTCCACTTGCGAGCTGTTTTAGTGGATCGGAGTATATTTTACGAGGAATATTCTGAACGGTTTTCGATTTCGCATGGTAGGTACCCACTTGGTTCAAAAACCAGTGTTGTATTATAACCTCGAGAAAAATAACAATATAATATTTTTAAGTGGTGGAGCTTGGCACAAGCTAAGAGGAGATCGAGAGCCCAGCAGTGGGTGATGTCAGGCTGTGGATGATGATGATGAATTTCAATTCGTAAATGCGAGTGCTGCGAATCTATAATGTCTTTGACAACGATTATTTGAATAAGACTGTCGCGAGCATAAACCAGACCACGACTTGTGATGGTTTTATGCAGTATTTCATAGAACAAATGCTCAACTGGATTACCACACGTTTTCGATTCACTGCATCTCATGAAAATCGGTACCCACAGTAGCAACAGCAAGAAAAAGGGCTAAGGCAATCAAGTTAGACAAGTTCCGGAGAAACGGGTCAACTGTCTTGGATCCCGCCACAAAGTTAATATAAAAAGAACAGGAGCAAAGTAAGAAAAAAAATGTTCAACAGGAAGCTTTTAAGATTTACATAATTATATAATACTAGCTTCTGCACGCGACTTCGTTCGCCTGGGAAGGTTTTCCCGCGTAAATCCTGATCCCGTGGGAATTTCGGGATAAAGAGTAGCCTATGTTTTATTCCAGGATATCAACTATCTACATACTAAATTTCATCAAAATCTGGTCAGTAATGTTTCCTCACAAACTTTCACATTTATAATCCTTACTAATATTATAAATGCGAAAGTAACTCTGTATGTCTGTGTGTTACGCAATCACGCCTAAACTACTGAACCGATTTTAATGAAATTCGGTACGGACATAGTCTAGAGCCTGAGAAAGGACATAGGCTACTTTTTAATGCAAAAGAAGGGCTGTAAGAGGTTGAAATAGGGCATGAAAGTTTGTATGGAAATTACGTCGTACGTTTTTAAAGCTAGAAGCTTGAAACTTCTTTTTTAGACTTTTGATTAGATATTAATGAATACCACATTAAAATTATGTATGAGTTTTATTTTAAAAACAATTAGTTTAAAAAATTAAAAATTCTGCTGAATGTCACTATTTCGCGCGGACGAAGTCGCGGGCACAGCTAGTATTATATATAGTAAGATTATAATATTAGTAAGAAGTAGGACTATCTTCGATTATTTACCATTATTTTCCCAACATTAATAATAATAAATAAATAAATAATTACTTTGACCAAAGACATTGCCACACATCGTGGCAATATCGCCAGTCTCGCGGCCGACAGCGTTACGGACGAATTTTTTTGTTGCTTTTTTTATAGTTTTGTTTAAATCTTACTAATATTATTGTTTGAAACTTAATCACGGCAAAATGGCTGAATTTATTCATTAAAACTTTATGTAGAACAGTCGTTGAGAACAGTGGTACATTGGCGGACTTAATGCAACAAGGTATTCTCTACCAGTCAACCTATGGGTCAAAGAGACCACAATGGTGGTGGTGTGTTGCTGAATGAAACTGAATTAAATTTGGTATAAAGATAGTTTAAATTCTGCAGTAACACGTAGGCTACTTTTATCCCGAAATTCCCACGAGATCGGAATTTAAAAAATGATTTACAAATGAAGTAGGGGGTAAAGCTAGTTCATAAAATATACGTTTATTTTAAGTTTACACATATACTTCTTGCTACATATAATAAGCATATATACTATATCCTTATGATAGCTAATCAGAGCTCAGTAAGTGTGACTTCTAAATACAACAACATACATTGATATTCAGGTTCTATTCACATGTCATAAGGAAAGTGGCGAGTAGTCGTTGCACTAGAATATTATGACCATCGTAATAGCCAACTAAGGGCTTATAACAGACAGCTGAATATCACTACGTACAGCGTTCACTAATAACTTGATACTGAGAAATCTAATTTGCCTTGGGAGTGCTGATGTCAGATGAAAGCGCAGAATATAATGGATGATGTAACTGGTGCGCACTTGAGACTAAACATCAGAGCAAGTTATAATAATCATGTTGCACATAATTCTTTTTATAAAAATATATAACAAGTACTTAACACTAGTAGGACTTTGTCACGTTAAAAACATAACCTCCTTCTTTTGCAGTCGGTAAACGTATAATCTTCCTCAAGCTTCAAGCTACTTCCCATACCTAATTTCATCCAAATCCATCCAAATCTTTCGAAGATACGCGTGTTTAAACAAACAAACTAAATAGATAATAAATATATCCTTTTATTCCAAGCATCTAGTAGGTCCATACTTAACAATGAGCAAATACAAAACTTTATAAATAAACTGATTCATATTAAATTATAAAAAATTAAACTTAAATAATATAGGTACGTAATATCGATAGAGTAATGTAAGAAAAAATAATAATAATATAATAATAATATTCCACAACTTTTTCACACAACGCCATCTAGTCCCAAACTAAGCAGAGCTTGTGGTATGGGTACTAGACAACTGATAAACATACATATATATTTCTAAATACATACATATTATAGATAAATAACACCCAGACAAAGAACAAATGACCGTGCTCATCACACAAACATTTGTCCTAGGTGGGAATCGAACCCACGACCTTGAGCATAGCAGTCAGGTTAGTCAGGTGATTAGATATATCTACAATATATGTAGTCACACAATATGAATTCCTATCTTAAACCTTTTTTATTACATTAGTATACAAATATAATACAGGCGAAAATAAAAGGGAAATAATAGGGTATCGAAAAATTCATCAACATCGCTATCAATGGGAAAAGTGCCCAGAACACTGGCCGCATTGCCACGTTGAGTGGCAATGCTGATTCTCAATTCTGATATGAATTAATTTGTACAATATTTATTACTTTACCTTTTAAACCTTAAAACGTTCTTTTGACCTTAAATTATGAAGCTCAAATTATTTTTAAAAGTCCAACTAAACTTACGCTTTCTCAAATTAATCAGTCTATAAGCTAAAAGTAACACCTTACAATCCTAAGTTTAGTTGAAACCTAGCTTCAAATGTTTGTGGAACAATTTCTTTGATGGGTCCAAAAAAATAAATGAACTAATTTAAAACTCTCATCCCTGGAATAGAAGAAGCGTGTAACTTTCAGGATTCTCGTTACGTAAAGCTTCCCGAAATACCTCGTAATATTACTTTCTGCCACGAATAATGTGAATATCAAGTAAAAATAGTATCTACGTTATAAGTGTTATATTCGTCTCCATATACAACCGAGGTTGTATTTCCTTCTATCTTCCATTTAAAAAAAAATTTGGTTTAAAATCTTTATCAGGTGAAAAACCCAATAACTGTGAAATAGAACTCTACGATTCTTATGCCATGCGCAGCCTTCGAATTTGAGTCTTTTTTTTTTTCAAAAATAATTTATGATAATTTTATTCTAAACGTGCTCAAAGATATAGCTTACGATGTTAATGTTAAAGAAAATTCGCACATGTCGAAATTAATTTTCGTTTTCCATCGCGGTGTGTTCTCGGGGAAATCTTGTAAAGAAATATATAATTTTCACGTCTCATGCTGATCCTCATTTCAATGATATATAACTTTGCGGGATTTTGAACTTGTAATATATATGCATATTATAATTTATGAAATTCGAAACAGTAACATTGCTACATGGGTGAACATTGTTTTTATTTCATCGTACTTGCAGATACAAATCTTCAGTGTTTGAGGCGTTGCGTCTTCTAACTTATGTTAGAACTTAGCCTTAAGCCTTAAAACTTGATTCTGTGTAAAATAATAATATTTTTTACAAAAATTGAGCAGACGGTGGAAATGTATGAAATGATGATATGAATGAATATGAAATTTGTCACAGTAAAAGTTTATATGAAGAAAGAGTGCAGGAGGTTATATTTTTAACCGACTTCAAAAAAGAGGAGGTTCACAGTTCGTCTTCAACTTTTTTTTATATATGTTACCTCACAACTCGAAGACGGCTGAACCGATTTGAAAAATTCTTTTGTCGTTTGAAAAGGTATACTTTCTAGTGGTCCCATTGTTATGCAATCAGGATCTGATGATGGGATCCTGGAGAAATCGAGGGAACTCTTCAAATATTATAGGCACACCTATAGCGTTTTGGATATTTATTTTATTTATTTTGTGCAGTTGCTATCAAAAAGCACCGTTTAGGGGAGTGGAACTGATGATGAAGACCACAGATGGCCAACGAAAGTACTCAATAATAAGTATTTATTATTGAGTACTTTCTTTATTTAGACTGCGAATCGATTACTTGAATATGGATGCTAAGCAATTTTTGCTCGTCACAATGCATATGGTGATGTAGAGCTAATGGTGAAATACCAGGAGAACTCCTCAAAAATTAACGGCTCTGCATCGTGAAAAGTAAAATTGTGTATAAAGGTGATAAGTAGCTGACAGTTTGGCTTTTATAACTAGATAAATTACAAACCGACCCACTAAAAAGCGTGAAAAAGAAAAACTTTTTTGCTAAAAAGTTTTTTTACATATAAATTCAAACGAAGTAACTGTAATTATGTTTGTATATTCGACCATTAGGCGACCGTTAGTAAATTGAACACAATGGTAGCTGTTTCATTAGTAAGAAAATAATATGTAACCCATATTATGTAAAAAATTGTGTTTACATATATTTTATCGTGTACTAAATGTAATATTATAGGAAACAGTAATAAATTCCTACGATACTGTGATCCGTTTACCCATGCTGAGTGATTCAGCAGTGCAGGTGAGAAATTATAATATATTATAATTGTATAATGCATATTAACAATGTATATTTCAAGTACTCTGATGCTTGGTGTTTGGAACATTTAAATCATAAAGCGCGATCGATTTTTTGAAGTCATTGTTTTAATTTTGCAATAACTTCACTACATTTCAAATACAGGAAATAAGCCTGTTATAATATGACCACGTTCTTCTATATGTACATATATGTATCTCTAGATTTTATATATTTTTATATGTATAATATACTTGTAGATCATCACATATCGCAATTAACTCATAATTAACTCAAATATTTTTGTAATTGTCAATAAAGACTCTTTCATTAAATACCTTCTATCGTTTTTATCATTAAAAGGTGTTGTAGGCCACAACCCCATCACAACACATCATGACATCCTATCACAACATAAATGTACCACTATCATCTCGTTTTCTCGAACAACTACCACTTATTTCCACAGAAGTGTGTTTCAATAAAGTAGCAAAAGCTCCAACCAATATTATTAACTAAAGTGCTAACTCATTCTATAGTGCTTATTCTGTGTTGCTATCGATTCCTGCTCGTGTTTGGATTTGCGGGATCTTTTCTCATGAAAACCGATTCTCTAAAGCAACTGGTAGCGAGATTACAACACTTTGCAGCAACGGTACCTACAGTGAGTTCTAATTGCATTCTGGAATGTGATTTTAGAACAGGTGACTAAAGATTACAAAGTAGTGCTTGGTTACACATTTCTTTTTTTATTGATAATTATCAGGTGAGATGGTAAGAATATGGTTGAAGATGAAGCACGCATTCCTAGAAGTAATCTGTTCACTCTTGAATTAAAGACATACTCCTAGTCGCCCAATGGTCAAAGTTAGACGAGTACAATTCATTAAAATTTTAGTTCCGATTTTTTTTGTAAACCTATTTTTTTCAGCTGCTGGGCAAAGGACTTCCTCCATAGTGTACCACCCCTCCGGCTGTATTGCTGTGGTTTGAAAGTTATTATGAAAATAGATATATCTGAATACAGTTTACTCTTTATCGCTCTGCTACCACCTACTACTACACCGTGCCAAAATTCACCCCCCTCCGTCCTCATATTTTTTATGAGAAGAACTACAACATTTTCGCTTCAAATATCTATGTATAGATATATAACTTACATAGGTACATGCTTTGTATATTATGTAAATCAAAATATATTAAAACCATCAACTTCACGCTTACGTCTCTTGCGAGACTTGTCTTCAGCAGAGTTTCACAAACAACAAAAAAGAAACAAAAATATTTGTCTTGATTTTATTGTCAATAAATAAAAAGGTTGCCCCAGCGATTTTTTTCTATTTTGAGGACGTTTCTTCCGTATCGTGGAAAATGTAAATATTATTGGATCCATTCTATCCGATAACGCACTGGATTTGAGATGAATCTGTTTTCGTTTTTGGGGCACGAGACATATGTTCAGACGTTTAAGATATCGGTAAATATACAAATACTATCTAAAAAATCATGAATAAAGAAAAATGCGATCAGACATCTTCTGGGCTCGCTCGTTTCATCGTAGAACTCACCAATCGTTCAGCATGAGGCGTAGAGCGGGCTCATCCAGAATAAAAATATATATTTTGATTTTGCTCATAAAGAGACACAACGTAAGAATAATTAATAATACTTATAGAGATTTAAAAAAGGAATTAACATTGCGTGCCCTCGGCTGCGTTTGACGGGAGGTCCATTTGAGATCGTCTGATTTGTGCATGATATTATGATAATATTAATTATTTAACAATTTTAAAGTTTCAATATATTTTATTATATACATCATGTATTTAGCTTTGTTTTATTATTGCATGCATTTCATACCGTCAACGTATTCCATTTAATGTAAGGTACCTACGTACTTTTTTTCAAGTAGCATATAATTTAATTTAGGCTTAGGCATATAATTATATTTTATTTTATTTAGATTAGGCTGAGCTCTAAGCTTATTATTAATTAGTCACCACTCAAAAGATAACTTCAACACGTCATCATGCCGCGGCACGAGGTTTACGCTCCGAAAAGGTTCCCCTGCATTATTTACGACACCCTAAAATCCCACCTACTTACAACCTTACACACACTAAAACACTCAACAAGACGGATCAACGACTACTCAAAATGTTTAATGCAAGTCATAAAACTTCAGATAATTAATCACCGTCACCATTAACATAATTATTATCAGTGTACTACAGACTGAAGTAATTAAACGAAATACTTCAAAGAAAATTACCTTTATAAAGTTCAATACATCCGTTGTTAACAATAGGGCTGGCTCACAAAACAAACAGCACACTGTTATATAATGAACGGTCGCGTACAAACACGTACAGGGTCGTAATTCCGCGACGCCGCACGACCACCCCTTACAGCGCACAGAAGGATACTGAAACACGTCAACGTGAACCGGCAAGCTCGCGAAGAACGGTGTGAAATGCGCAAGTCACGCGGAGCTTAACTTATCTACCTACTTTTGAAATTCAAATTGTCATTTACTTGGTCTTATTATACATACAGTATACACGCAAAGTGGGGACCGTCGTTTGTGAGGATAAATTTCCGCTATGCGGGTCTACGTGTTTTTAGTATTCGACCTCAAAATATCTATAGTAAAGTAACCTCACTTTATTAAATCACTTCAAATGTTTTCATTGTTAGTGTTTTTGGCTGAAATATTTCGATTTTACGTTGAGTACGTAACATCGAAATATGTTGTTCTTCGAATGACTAAGTTTTTTCGTAGACTCGTAGAGGATTCGTAGCGACGTATATTTCGTAGCAGCTACACTTCATTTTTACTCGTAATTGTAGTCTTTTTGAGTATTGCGCTTTAAAAAAGATGTTACTACGCTGTTTGTTACTTCGTCTACTCTTATACCGACATAGTAAAAGATTCAATGAAAACTAAAATAAAAATCATACCATTGTCTGATAATAATTATATTATGATTCATCCGCTTTAAAAGTATTCCTTATCAGCTAGTGATTGGCGCATACTTTTAGTGTTAAGAGTCTACGCTTTATCAAAAGTAAATAACAAGTAGAAGTATGTATATACATTATTATTTATAAACAAGCAGCTGCATGGTCTGAACTATGTTAAATAATGGATATAGAGAGGTCTAACGTCACCCAATAATATTATCAATATGTTACACTTACCAACCGTGCAATGTTTAAACAAAGTGAGTGATCATTAATTAATTAGCTATAATTAAATTTGTGAACGTGTATTGTACTTATAATCATGACTTTAATTTAGTTAGTTGGGATGCTGATATTTTTCAGCTCATCAGTGAATATTATCTAGAAAACTGAATGTTTTTTATCGATACACGTTGTAACGTATTTTTGGTTCAAAGCACTTATAAATCAATTATAATATATTATAATCCCTGCTTAAATTATAAATGCGAAAGTATTATCTGTCTGTCTGATAAACTTTCATGACTAAACCACTTTACCGATTTTGATGAAATTTCAGAATAGTAGAAAGATTGATTGATCTTAGAGAAGGATATTATAGGCTATTTTTCGCAAGAGAAGCCGCAGGCATAACCGTGATATAAAAAAACATTTATGTCAATAGTGTCATAAATACAAATTTATTTAACGAGCTTAGCAAAGTAGTTAACTTTAAAGCTTTGAAAAAATCAAATTGATTTATTTACACATTGTGTCAAGATAGCAATCGTTTGTTTTAAAAAGTTATGCTGTAATTTATAGTTTTCAATATTTTTAGAGTTAAATGCAATATTTTCCACTCAACGTAATTAAATCATACATTCATTATATATTTTTAAACAAAATTCAAAATACTCAACATTCTATACAAACTAGTGCATAGTGTGTTATTGTTATATCAGATATCGAAAAATCTGTTACTTTTCTATTTTTATCAATTGTAGAACCTATAATTGGCCTTAAGTAACGTATACTACTTGTAATGTTTCCTTTTTATAGGGCTTTGATACTTACGTCATAACATCATTATTAGTTTAGAATTTCCTAATATATATAGATATATATATATATTTTCCACAACTTTCACACAACGCTATTAAGCTATTTTTTCTGCAATATTTTGTTTGTTTACGTTTCTGTAAAGTAATTAGTGACAGGATTAGTTTTTCTTCTTAATTCATTGCTGGATCTAGGAGGTTAGGTTACATAGGTAACTGATATGTAGCTGTAGCTCATGATAAATTACATTTATTTCTCTTTTCATTCTAGAACCTCATTCAAATACTTAAAACTCGATTTAGCTAGAGAGATGAGGGGGGAGCGGTCAGTCGACGCATAGAGCTCAAACAGAGAAGAAGTCTGCAAGAATACTGATAATAGCTATCGGAGTGAGATGGTCATCTTTTAATATACGATCCGTGGCCCGGACCTCCAGACATGCTGACATCCTCGGGGTTCTCCACCATCACCATCGACTGCTGTATCTTCGAAGCCTGACTTTTCCTCCGTCCCACTACTACGGCCAGATGGAAGGAAGACGAGGCCAGATGTTCTTCGAGCTCTACTACCGAAGGAAGACTGAGGCCAACTGTCCTGGAGCCACCTTTACGTGACCTCTTCGTTTTACTTTAACCATCAGCTCCGTTTAGCATCAACTCCGATCTCCGTCATCTCCAGTTCTGTTAGGATTCCGTGACTGACTAGCAAAATTTTATATAATTAATTATTCCTTTTATAAATCCTGTCCATCTTTTTCCCCTTTGATTTCTTTACCTTGCTATATTCCTTATAAAAGCGTGCTTCCTCCTAACTAGGTAAGCACCTTATTGCAACCTTACATTTCCCTGTCTACCCAGGAAAATGTAACGTTACATACTGCAATCAATGTAGATTAGCTGTTGGTTCTCCTTTTAATAAATAAATAAATTGAATTAACAATTCAGCACTTTAGTTAAAGTAACCTACTTTATTACATTATCGGAAATACGAAATGAAAACGAAAAAGGGTATTAGTTTCGCCGTTCATTCTAAAGATTTACCCGGCAACCGTGCAACTTCCATCAAATATAAAGAAAACACGCCTGGAAAGTCCAGGGAAAACGTATTTCTTAGATAATTTAATTTTCTTCTCGATATTAAGGCGTTGCTACACTGAGGGTATTAGCGAATTCGGACAAAATTGGGCAACATTCGTCCCTCGAAAAAGTTATTTTATTTTGTTCCAGAAGGTTGAAAAAAGGTTTTTATTTATTTATCGCACCAGTGAAGACTGAAATTGATTTACTATCTACGCGTTTGGAGAATATTGTGTTCGTACGATGAGTGAATTGAGCTTTTATCGTTCTGACTTTAATAAGTTCGCTGGTATTTAGGTATCAAGTGTGTACTAGCCTTTAGTGAGTAGTTCCCTAGTTTTTGCAATAGTTTCTACTTCGACAGAGAAACAAGAAAACCTACTTACGCTGGCTTCTCAGTAAGAAAATATGAAAAAATATCGTGCTTTTCGTTTAGTTGATTTTCATCTATACATTTAACAAGAAATGCATTATCTTTGAGAAACTACTATCGTGTTTTCCAACAAAGGAACTGGGGTACTGGGGAAGGAGCAACTAAATATTTTTGAAAATATTTATGCACGTTAAATAACAACTGACAATGTTTCAGAAAATATACCGGCCTGCTATAAGCTAGCGTGTAAGTCACGTTATATTTGGGGTTGCCAAGCTATAGATAATTTGATTATGATATTCATAAACTAACTCTTACAAAACAGTTATTTGTACACAATTTATTTACTAAATTTTTTGTGACAAATACCTCGTAAAAAAAAATAAACGAAGACAATTGACAACATGGTTGCGCAGTGGTTAAGCAATTGCTATTCCCACATCGATGTTTGTGTAGTCTGGGTTTGTAAGAATACAGGAGAAATCCCTAGTGTAGATTTTATAATACTTATGCACGTAGTAAATACTGACAATTGTTGGTTTCAGGTAACATATCCACCTAGCATCAGCTCGCGTGTAACTCGCTTTACATTGCGGGTGATTGATCGCTCGGTCGTGCCACGCAATGTAATTAAACGTACATAAGAGTTGCTTTCAGGTAGAAACGCGGCCTGACAATGACAATGGAGTAACATATATTGAATTATTCTCCATAAACAAAATAAACATGCAAGATGTGTTACTTTCTGCCATATCACCCGTAAACCTTTTAAGCAATAGTGAACCGACATCTCCTGAGCTCGCTCGTTCCATTGTAGACTTCTTACCATCAGACACAATCGAGATCAAAAATAGACTCATCCGTAACAAAAATAAAAACGATATTGTATTGCTTTTACAATTTTTGTAGCAACACGTAGTATTGAGCAATTTTAATAAAAAACAAAAATAGCTCCATACAAATCCTCAACTAACACATTACATTGTACGTTACTTTTTTTTGTTAGCGCGTTCGTACACAAATATGACCAAAGTAATATCGATAAATGAAAACGGGGCTTCGAAAGCAATGTCCAATATTTTTTCCCGAGATAAGATACAGGCAATAATGGCATTTTGTTTATGTTGACGGCGGCCTAAGCCCGGCGGGATCGTAGGATCGAGAAAGCCCCACTGGCTTACAATAACTATCAGATATCCTACCTATATATTTTGAGCTACCTTGCCTCCCCGTGACCGATACAATACAGACAAAATCCAGGTATAAATTGTTACTACAACAGCTCATCTTATATTGGCAACCACTTGGAATCTCACACTGTATACCCATGAGAAATCCCACGATATTGTATATGAAGGACTTACCCAATTCAATCCTTGCAGCAAAATTTTAATTAGTCTCCTTTTTCTTAAACTTGTAAAACTTGGATGGAGGTGTAATTTCATATAGGGTGTCGTTTTAGTTACAAGGTTTCTGCAAATATTTTGATACTTACTTAGCAAGATGAGGTTTAGTAAACTGATATTACTAATGCTTGATAGACCATTTATTTGTAAGAGTTTAGTTTAGAATAAATTGAGTTGTAACGACTGAGCTGAGTATGGTCACAGATTACTAATAAGTTACATGGTGGTGTATTTTATAGTCTGTGTGTGCATTTGCGGGCGGGAGGGAAGGTGATGCATACTGCATGCAAGATTGATCATCTATGTAGTTCTATTATATATATGTTTTTAGAAGTATTAGTTTCTGTAAAATTGAATTTTAAACTGACTTGAGATCGTAAGGAGAAAAGGATGAAAATCAGTTTCATAGTGCCTCAAATAAATGTAGGTCTACAAGTTTAAATGAATACTTTAAAACTAAGTAACACTACTTACGTTCTTATATAAAAAGATCTTATATAGTAGTAGTTCTTATATAGAAAACTAAACAATAACAACAACTATAGTCGCTTAGCTTGTGGTTAAGCGAATGGCTATTGCGCTGCGTGTCGTGGGTTCGATCACCGCAAAGAAACAAATGCTTGTATAGCGTACTGATGGTTGTTCTAGGTTGAGGTGTTCGTAAAATTGACTTACGACACAGGAGGAACTTCAAAAGTGGAACAGTCTTAGGTAATGTCTCATCAGAAAAAAGATTGCAATATTTATATTAAAATTTGGCATCTGTAACGGCTTTCGAACATGGGTTTGCCTCGCAAAAAAATAAACTAGCTCCAAAATACTTTCGGGTCCTTAAAAATAGCCTTTATCCGGCCAAAACCCTTGTAGAAACATGAATTTCAATTTCTATATTGCTTTTCTCCCAAAAACATTTATGTCTAGTAATGGAAATCCGAACCCTAACGGGTAACAAGGGGTAAAACATGTTTTTAAGAGAAGACATGGGGTCCGCTTGAGTGTTACATTAGCTTATGAACCACAAAATGAGGAGCCGTAAGGTTTATTTTGCAGAATCACATGCCCGATAATGTGATGTGATGTTTTAATGATGGAATTTTGAAGGTTAATACTAAAATAATTATGAGTAATCAGCTTAGAGGTAATATATTTCCGGAATCAGGTCCTACAATGTATATTTTATAGTTAATGGGCTGGGCTCGCTCGTTCCATCGTAGACCTCATCTATTGCTTATCATCAGGCAAGATCGAGACCAAGAGTGAGCTCATTCTGAATTAAAAAAATAAATAAAAAAAAAACATCTTGTAAGCATTCTATTAGCAAAATATACAATTGTCTTGTATTGTATGGTCTTGTTTATCCTTCCAACTTATAGACAATTTTTTTTTTAATTTTTAAATTAAAAATTGTTTCGCGTTGACCACCATCTCACCTGATGGTAAGTGATGATGTGGTCGAAGATGGAGCACGCTTACCTAAAAGTAACCTATTCACTCTTAACTTAAAGAATCCTAGGTTATAGCTATCGGGAAACACAGACTCCGGCAATTCCAACTTTAAACATTAACTAAATCAATAATTAACAAAAAATGAAAAAATATATTAGAAAGCGTGAGACAAGTCCTGTCGTTTGCTATTGAAGGCTCAATTAATGTATCGATACTCATACCAAATGCATTAGAGTTTGGTGGACTTCAAATATTACAATTTAAAAAAGAAATCTTAAAAAGTTCAAACACTTTTTACCAAAAAGAAGACAGAAAAGTGTTTAACTTTATGTTCAAAGTTACATTCCGTTCAACATTTGAACCAAACAAACATTCGTATATACTGCCCACATATTTATTTCAAGTCCAAATGTGTGTGCTTTTGATCTCTAGCAAAAACACCCACGCCACAGAGTACTTAAGTTTGGGGTTGCAACTGTGAGGGACATTAGAAATTTATAGCGTAGACTGTGGTGCGTGTCCAGGCAGTATATCCACTTTATAGAGTCCAAAAAAACGTTTGTTGCCCGTGGTACTACCGGTGGTACTACCAGTAGTACCACGGGCAATTTTTTTTTTCCCGTGGTACTACTAAGCAGTCCAGTAGTACTACGGGCAAAAATAATTTACCCGTGGTACTACTAAGATTTTTATTTATTTTTGGAAAACCTTTTGTAAGAAAATAATATTGGTGACATTACAAGTTCAAATTACTTACACATGTCATTTGCTGTGCTAGATCATTCCTATTTATCATCTATGATCATTCCACTTCAAGATTCATAATGCATTAATAATTATTTTGAAATGAATTAGCTAAACAATTTTCTAGCAAAGGTCAAATGTAGATGGTGCTGTATCAACTCCGTGAAAATGTGTGAAACAGCCATGAAACAGCTGAATCTAAAATAACAATGATTAAAAGAAAGGGCGGCAATGTTCTTATTGGCGATGATGGTTATCAGTACTATAAATTAAAAGATTACAAGAACGTTTCTTCGATATGGAGGTGTTGTATGTTTAAGAAGTCAAAGTGCTCTGGAAGTTTGACTATGAAAGTAGGTACGTACGTAACTAATTTTTTAATATGTAATTATAAAAAACTAGTTACTGATTATTTCATCATAGGACCAGCTAATACTGCAAAGGGCATCACACGGGTGTAAACCCAACGTAGCATAAAATACGATAGATATTGCTTTATCAAAAAGTTGAAGTAGTGATAAGCCAATACCACGATCGTACGACAATACAGTATATAATTTGGGCGCAACGTTTAGGAGAAAATGCAAAATTTTAATTATTCAACAACGTTATTTACCGAACGAGCGCGCGGATTGTTGATACTTTTGCAGATTTGCTGAACAGTGTTTCATCTCAATAATTTGTTAGATAATGTAGGTTAGTTTATTCGTATTTGTTTTATTTTGGTACCATTTATGTATATAGTTATTAAAATACGTGTGTAGTCTATATTTTTACGGTTCTTAACGTCGTTGTGTAGGCACAATTCAATTTATTTTTATGATATGTCAATAAATAGGTTTTTTAAATAGTTTAAGTAATTTAACGAGTAGGCGTATATATCAGTTTTCGTGTTTACTACCTATTAAAGTTTCTTTTTTATGTTCTATTGATAGCTATCTAATGATAGCCGGGACTAACGGCTTAACGTGATTTTCGAGGCACGGGGGTATCACACCGCAAACTTCTAAACTCTGGGCTACTACTGACATTATATTTTAGCTCTTTTTGGCCCGCGTGAGTCGCGCTTTTAACCACTTGACCGACAGGCCAGTTCTTCTTCCTGTTCTTTTATTTAAAATCTTTATTAAGTGAATCAATTTTAATATAATAGGTGGTTAAGTATTACTCGGTTAGATGTCTATAGATGTTTATTTCTTTTAATTTGTAGTTATTGGATTAGCAAGTTTATCCTATCGATTCTTTGTAATTTTAGTTAGTAGGAAACGTAGGGTCGGAATTCAAACAAGTCGGCATAAATTTAAAAGGACTGTTATTTTTCACATGACCAATTACCTATAAGTTGCTCTACCTATCTATATATATTCGGATGCAGGGAAAACTAATACATACGAAAACAAAAATAGGACTAAAAGTATTCTGTGCCAAAGTACTCTAAATCTATTATAATATATTATACATATTATAATATATACAGTAACTAGTTTTTTATAATTACATATTAAAGAATTAGTTACGTACGTACCTACTTTCATAGTCAAACTTCCAGAGCACTTTGACTTCTTAAACATACAACACCTCCGTCCTCCATATCGAAGAAACGTTCTTGTAATCTTTTAATTTATAGTACTGATGACCATCATCGCCAATAAGAACATTGCCGCCCTTTCTTTTAATCATTGTTATTTTAGATTCAGCTGTTTCATGGCTGTTTCACACATTTTCGCGGAGTTGATACAGCACCATCTACATTTGACCTTTGCTAGAAAATTGTTTAGCTAATTCATTTCAAAATAATTATTAATGCATTATGAATCTTGAAGTGGAGTGATCATAGATGATAAATAGGAATGATCTAGCACAGCAAATGACATGTGTAAATAATTTGAACTTGTAATGTCAGCAATATTATTTTCTTACAAAAGGTTTTACAAAAATAAATAAAAATCTTAGTAGTACTACGGGTAAATTATTTTTGCCCGTAGTACTACTGGACTGCTTGGTAGTACCACGGGAAAAAATAATTGCCCGTGGTACTACTGGTAGTACCACCGGTAGTACCACGGGCAACTAACGCAAAAAAATATGCGACCTGCACTTGATAAAACTGAACGGGTATTCTGTTATTATACGGGTATTCCACACAAAATATAGATAGATAGATGGATAGATATACTCTTTATTGTACACCTTAACAGAATTAAATAAGGACTTAAAAACTACAAAGGGTGTTACAATGGGCGGTCTCATCGCTGAAAGTACAAGTACATATATTTAATTTAAAGCTGAAAAGTAGAATAATATTTGTAATTTTTTATTTATTTTTCATAGGCTGTGGTGGCCTAGTCGTTGTATGTATGTATGTATGTCGGGCAGGTATCCGCAACTCCACGACCATGCGCGTATTTTGCGTAAGGGTAGGATTTCTCTTCACTCAATCCATGCCAGTTCCTCCAGGAAGGCGAGCAACGCCCTTGTTTTGCTTACCATTTCTTGGAGGGGTTGCCGAAGTATTTAGTCCTGTAATCCGCGACTACAGGGCAGCTCAATAGCAGGTGTGCTTCTGTTTCGTCCTCCTCCATGCAGGCTCTGCAGAGTGGGCTGTCTGTGACTCCTATTACATAGAGGTGTTTATTAAATGATCCATGACCAGTAAGGGCGGCTGTCACCAGCCGCAATTGTGGTTTAGATAGTCTAAGGACTTGTTTCGACAAGCGGCATCAGGGGCCGGGAGAGCCTCTTTGACCTGCCTGCACTCACCATGGTCCTCCCATAGTTTGTGGTGTAGGTCTCTGGTTTTTTTCCTTACCAGGTGACGCAGATAACCGAAGGGGAGTGGTGCAATGGGTTCGGGTCCCATAATCGCCATACTCGAAGCCCTTCTAGCGAGTTCATCCGCTGCATCGTTGCCTCGGGAGTCGCTGTGTCCTTTGATCCAGTCTTTTGGCCTAGTCGTTACGGGCCGAGCTTACGAGTCGTAGGTCGTGAGTTTGTCCCTGTCAGTTCTATTTGTTTAGTAATTTATATCGTCATCACTCTTTTCAAAATGGTGTAGGAAAACATTGTCAGGAAACTGGCATGTCTTAGGAAAGTCATACAAAAATTGGCCAAGGGCGAGTCAGACTCGCTCATGAAGGGTTCCGTAGTAACTATGCCAAATAACTTTGTTTTTCATAGTATTTGTATGAATTACAAACCAATTTTATTTCAAAGTTTACATTACGATCTACAGCATATATTTTTTTTAGATTTTTCCCTTCATTATTATAGAAGTTAGAGGGAGGGGACACACACTTTACCACTTTGGAAGCGTATATCTTTTAAACGATTGACTTTATGAAAAAGTGGTTTTAAAACCTCAATGTCATTTTTAAAGACCTTTCTATATATACCACACATGCATAGGTTTCATGAAATAAAATATTTTCAGTTTCATTTCCATGTATGAGAAGGCTCAATATTAAATATTTTTTTCTTAAAATTGGAAAGCGGTTCACAGAATATATCTATCTACCAAGTTTCATATGTATAATCCGAATGGTTTCGGAATAAAATGGCTGTGACGGCCGGACGGACAGACAGACAGACAGATAAACTATAAGGGTTTCTTTTTTGCCATTCGGCTACGGAACCTTAAAAATCTGAAGACAAGCGACATCCATCAACCTGCAATGTGCTCGCGTGGTGAATTAAGCACATTCCCTCTCATAGCGAGGAGGTCTGTGTCTTAGGAGTAGAAAAGTTATAGGCTAGTTCTGTACGAATTTAGGCAAGAGCTCAATCATAACAGGAAGTTACTTAAACGAATAACCTAGAATGTCCTTAAAAAAAAAAATAAGTCATTCACTTTTTTATTTTCAGATTTAATAGTAGCTAATAACCGCCAGTGAATGATTGTGTTATTGCATTTAAATATTTTTATGTCCGGATCAGTACGAAAGTAATTACAAACTTATACACGTACAAACCTACAAGTTTAAACACCTACTGTAATTTAGGTATGCCACTATTTTAGCGGCATTTTAAATGGGAGTTTACCTGTGTAAACTCACATTAAAATTACTGCAGAGTTTTAAAAAATCCAATGATTCCGGATTGAGATCGAGAGTTTATCCTATTTTATTTGAGAATAATTGTAATTCTGTCTTCAATCAAGAAGTGTTTATTTACTACTCTTCAAAAGTATATCGATAACCAACACAAACATTGACACGCTCACTACAAACTAAGATTTTCATTTGAACAGTGAGTAGATAGAAGCAGTGGGTAGGTAGAAACAGTGAATACATGCAAGTATTGCTTAAAACTCCGAGTAATATAAATGTAAATGCGATGAAACAAAGCGGAGACGGATCAAGTCGCAACTTTGTTGTTATTAGATACGCGTCCTACTACTTATTTAATATAAGGAGTGTTGCGCTATTGCGCGTGATAGTGAAGAGGAATGCATTTTTAAAGCATAAATAAAGCAAAGCAGTTTATTAGGAAAAATTTTGAGAGTAAGCGAATTCAAAATATGAAATTAATTGAGCTTCATGACATCAGAACACAATTACTATACTCTTCACGTGAACAAATGACCTTTTCTTCGGTCAAAGAATCAGCACTGTATCAGAATTATTCTGATATTCGCCTGTAGGTAGGTACATAACTTATTTACAATATTGCGCAAATGACATTGCAATTACAGGTTCCTTTAGCATTAATCATACGGGTATTGTTAAAAAGAGAGAGTTCTGTAAAGGACAATATTATTGTGAAATAAAGTAAGCTTTTTATTTCAATTTATTTTTTATTTTATTACACAAATACTCCTAAACTTCTCCGCAGCCGGATACAAGGTAAAAAAAAGAAGGAAATTATGATCAAATGAATTATTAATTTACTTTATTTGTATAAATCTCCTGAAAAGTCTCCTGGCTCCTGTAATACAGTTAAAACTAGCGCAGGAGCAAGGGAATCTTTTATGTACAATGAAACTGTAATTATATGATTTATAACAATAATCATATTATTATAAAACCGTATAGTAGTTTCCCGATAGCTATTATAACCTAGGGGTCTTTAAGTCAAGAGTGAATAGGTTACCTTTAGGTAAGCGTGCTCCATCTTCGACCACATCATCACTTACCATCAGGCGAGATGGTGGTCAACCGCGAGCCTATTATCAATTATATATAAAAAAATAAAAATAAAATATTGAAGTAGCCCGTGGCCTGCCAAACCACCATCACACCAGCCTCATGGGTCAATCTTGTCAGAATGTTTGGTTTTGATAGCGGCTGTCATTCTAGTCAGAAGACAGAAAGACTTACATTAGTTTTGCCAACGAGTAAATTGTTACTGGGTTTCTAAAGATATCCTGCTATATGTGATTAGACTTGAAACGAACCTCCATATATTTGGGAGAAGGCTACGCAGTTGATGATTTTATATTAGGTTTATTATTATAATAGATCTGATTTGTATGTACATAATTATAATACATAAATACGGGTTAATATAAAAATGATGTTTGTATGAAGCCTTAGCCTCCCGCGCCGATGAGGTATTCACTACTTTTCTCATAACATGTGCCGAATTTTATTTACTTAAGTATCTAAATATATCTAACTTAAGTCTAATAAATATTAATAATATGTTTTAATTAAACTAACTAAATAACTTTTAATAAACAAATTCTGTAGGTTTTTATCCTACTAAATTTATGCGTATATTTAACAAGTAAATATTTGGTCTTCGAGTTTCATCATTATTTATATTCTAAATCAAATATATATATTTAGTATTCGCATTTAAAATACAGTTTTGATATTGCAGTAGGTATTTACTTAAGCAAGCACATTTTTTTGGGATGATATCTGTATTTGTGCATTTTACTTTAAAAATTTATTGTGGGTACATAAATAAATAATGAAATAAACAAAAGTAAGTGATCATGTGGATCTTGTCAGTGTAAATGAAATTCATATAACTTTAAATCTTGACTTCGAATCTTGATTGTGGGTTTGGTAGCGGTGCAGTGGGGATGAAACAACTTGAAACAAAGATTGCTTATCACATTTTTTTTATTTAGTATCACTGGTCCACTTCACTTTTACTTATATTTTCTAGTGTTGGCAACAAAATTATTCTTCCTTTCTGTCGTTTTTCACTCTGTGGTTTAAGATTACTTTCTATGTAGTTATTCTACTTACATAGCAATAAGATTATTACTAACCACAATATGGATTTCAATTTGAGTTAAATAAATATTTTTATTTTAACTGGGAACATAGCACTCTAAATTACTCAATAGTTTCTAAACTGCACGTGTATTATTGTACTGTTGCTTATTATTTTTCGTAAGTGCAGTTACACCATGAAATTACAAGTAAGCACATAGGTACTAAGCAAATATGAACGTATATGTCATGTGACGAACCGATTTTGTTTATTCATTAGTTGAGTTATTTTATTGATTTATTTTATTTATTAAGATTATTTTCATTTCAAAAACTTTTTAGAAAATCATTAAACCAACTTTCAAAAAATATTGCAAAGTGAAAAATAACTTTAATTTCGAAAGTTGGTGCCAAAAACGCAAATAAAAAGTCAAAACGCAAATAAAAAAGTTATTATTTCTCTCTTTTTAGTTTGCGGGTTTGTAATTTACCTAGTAACAAAAGCAACTATACCAGGACTTTTCATTCGATACAGTAGACTGACAGTTTCTGAGTTGTCAGATAATGACGACTACGAAATTGATGTAACTAAATTAATCTATTCAGGAATAAAATTGAATAACGATGTAAACATTTTTTTTAATAATATTGTGTAAAAATAACAAAAAGTAAAATAAAACGAATAGATCATGATAACACAAGCATAGCTAAGTTGGAGGGATTAACAAGATTGCTAGTAATGTGAATTCTACCCACATTACTAGTAATCTTTAAATTTTTTTTTTTTTTTTTTAATAGGCCCGTACCTACTTCAACGGGGTTTAGGACGCAGTGGTGCGGAGGCAGTCTTTTTAATAGTAATTTATTAAGATATTCATCACATGAAAAAATTACAAAAGAGTAGCTCTTATCATGTCTGGTTAGATATGAATATTTTTAATAAAAATAGATTTATTTATATAATATGCCTATAATATTTGAAGAGTTCCCTCGATTTCACCAGGATCCCATCATCAGATCGTGACTTGACAATGGACCTACCTTGAAATATAACCCTTTCAAACTAAAAAAGAATTTTCCTAGTCTAGTCATCTTCGAGTATTTGATACATATCCATACATTAAAAAAATATACGCGGCGAATTAAGAAAGAGTAATCTTCTCCATTAAGCTTTCTCCACTGGATTGGTAGGTAATAGAATAAAGTAATTATTAAGTAATTTTCAATTATAACTGATTTAGATCTTAAAAGGTCCTTGATAGTCTACATTATAGCAATTAAAATTGCACCATTTGCATAGAACTTAATGCTTAAAGTTTTCGTTAATTATTGTTTTTAACAAGAATAAAACTCTTTAAAAATAATCTATTACAATATCTTTAATTCTATTCATAATTGACTTTTTTAATTATTGGAATAAAGTACACTGTATCAAACTACCCTGTATTTACTGTTTATTTAAAGTTAAGAAAACACAGTTAAGAAAATTCTTTAAAAATATTTTATCAACATAAAAGCAAACATCATGTGGTAACTTTAAGACCTACACTTACCCTAAGTATCTATAGACAAGACCAGATAAAATAAATTGGCCCGCGGGCCACAAACGAGGCTCGTAACTTATTCACTCAACATTTTTTTAATAAGGCTCTGGCTGGAACGATTCTTTGAAGGTTCTAAATTTAATATAATTGGCGGGAGAAGAAAAATGTCTTAATACCCACGGGGTCGTTTATATGGCCTAGGGGTGGTACTAAAGTTTTGCCCTTGTCACTCACTTGTCCTTAGCAACGCTGTATTAGCATGTAAATTGATGGCTCACGATTGATGGCTTTTTAAGCCTTATTTTTAAGGATGGGGTAGAAATGTTTCTCGTCTATTATAGAGTCAGTTTTTCGGGCCAAATATTTGGACCTAGAATAAGTTTTTGCCTATCACAGGAGATAATAGTTTTCATAATATTACATCCAATACATTTCTACACGAAACCATTGGACTGGAAAAAATGTTAAAAACTACTAGCCGTAAATGCATGAAGGAAAACGCTTAGACGATTTATATACCGTTTATCGAAGTTTTTCAACAAACAAACACTCTAACTACATTTAAACTGGACACACGATGTTCTCATACAAAGAATTTAACCAACAAAATTATACAGGGGCTAACATAATCCAAAAGCTAAAATGCTTTGGACCGGAACACTTAAACCCTTTCAAGTTGATCCGCTGAAGGGACAGAGCGACGCACAAACACAACTTTACAATTTTCACCATTTATATTTCATCACAATATTCGGAACTACTCGGAACTGTTCGGGACAGTTCGGATATTTTCGCCTTAAATTACCTTCATTTGTCTGTTGCAAAAGTTTTAATACAAATTGCGGTTGTGTTCATGTGTCCTAAATAAATTGGTAACGTTATTGTTGGGAGTACAAATTCAATGAGAGGGTTCAGATTTGATGTATTTTGTTATAATGGCTTTTATAATATATTCATTTTGTTAATTAATTCTTAATTAAGGAAGTTTGCAAATTGAGTTTGCATTATTGTTTTTCAATTACGTTTTCAATATATGAATTTGAATGGATTTGAAATATTTTGTTGATGAAATTAATGTATCATTATTACTGCGAAAGGTGAGTAAGGCCAAAAACATGTACATATTGATTAATTTTAGTTAATTTACGCTCACAAGGTAGAATTGAATGCAGTGAGAATAAAATCATTTTGAAGCCTGCATTTAGAATGCAGCCGCTGTGATAAGTTGAAAGGAGTTTGTCTTAGAAATAATGTCGTCGTTTTGCAGTCGCATTACCATTTTGCGGAGGCAGCGAGCGTGATAGAAAAATAATATTTATTCAAATGCTGGCAGTGGTGCAGCGAGTATAAAGATATCATTGTAAGGCAAAATTGTAATAAAATATTTTTGCGAACATAATTTTTTGATACTCCCTGTCCTAGATGAAATCCTTGCTATCCTTAACTATTCTATTTCCAATGGTGTCTTTCCATCGGTATGGAAAGAGGCCAAAATTATTCCTCTACCCTACTACTACATCTTTTTCAGAATATTGACCTATTTCCATCCTGCCTTTTTTATGTATCTAAAGTCCTTAATCGCCTTGTCCACAATCAGCTTAGTTCTTTTCTTTGCAAGAATAGTCTGCTGAATCCTTTCCAATCCGACTTTCGTCCTGGTCATAGTACCACTTCCGCCTTTGTAAGCGTTACGGATGAGATGAGGTTGGGCATGGATAAAGGAAATATGACGATTCTTTAATTGCTAGATTTTAGCAACCCTTTTAATACAGTTGATTTCGAAATCATGCTCAGGATACTTCGCTCTATTAACATATCTCCAACAGCGATAGACTGGTTTCGTAGTTACCTGTTTGGCCGCCAGCAACGTATTTGCATAGATGAGTCCTGCTCTTCTTGGTGTAGTACCTCAGCCGGTGTTCCTCAGGGTGGCCTTTACTCTTCGCAATATTCATAATTTCTATTTACTAAAAAAACTTCAGTCTTATTACTATCTTTATGCTGATGATTTGCAGATTTACAGACAAACTCCCTATACAGATTTGCATACTGCTGTTGATATCATGAACCAGGACTTTGGCTTCTGTTTGTGAATGGAGTGAAGCACATGGTTTGCAGGTTAACCCGTCAAAGACCCAGGTCATTGTGGTTGGTAGTTCCAGGTTGGTACCTAAGGTAAAATGGACGCAGCTTCCTCAGGTTATTTTCAACGGCACTGCTATTCCATTAAGCGAGAACGTTAAGAACCTTGGCGTTTGGGTTAACAAATATCTTTCTTGGGGTCCCCAATTACAAGAAGTCAGTCGCAAATTATTTGCTTCTGCCAATTCCGTAAGACAGTTGCGTAACTTTCTGTCAACTGCTACTAAAATTGCACTAGTGCAGTCTCTTTTACTCCCCATTCTAGGCTACGCTGATGTCAGTTATCTTGACCTTACTGAGGCACAATTTGAAAAACTTGAGCGACTCCAAAATGTTTGGGTTAGATTTATAATTGGCTTGCGCGAATACGATCACGTATCCTAATTTCATACGAAACTCAAGTGGCTTCCAATACGTCTTCGCCGGAACTTACACATTTTGTCTCTGCTCTATAGTGTGCTGTTTAATCCTAAAAAACCCACTTATCTTAAAGAACGATTCACGTTCATCAGAGAGGTCATCAGAAAACTTAAGGCTTGCGGTACCGAGTCACGCCACCAATTTCTGTGGTAAGTCGTTCGCAGCTCAAGCAGTACGGCTGTGGAATGCTCTACCCATGTCAGTAAGACAAGCACAAACCCTATCTTCTTTCAAAAACTTAGTAAAAGATCTTTATCGAGAACGTTATTTATTGTTTTGTATTTTATATAGATAAATAGTACACCGTGGACTACCCGCGTATTTATTATCTCCTTTTGTGTTAAATCCATCCAAAGGTTGTCTGTAATAGATCGCTTTTAGTGATAAGACCGCCCATTGTATCACACTTTTTAGTTTTTAAGTCCATAATTTTGTTTTACAGTTATGGTGTACAATAAAGAATACATCTATTTATCTATCAGTACTGCAGCTTTTTTTTTTATATGTCCACTAAGGCTGGTTACTACTTAACCGGACGATCCTGTGGTGACCTCTAAATTTAAAGGCCCTCAGCCAGGGCTTACATACTAACATTTACTGCAGCTGACTTAACAAAAACAAAATTGCAATTCGGTCAATCCATATTCGACTTCTTCCCATTCTCTCGGAACCCTAAAAAGAGATTTTTGGGGTTCCGTAGTTAACAAGGAAAACTCATCGTTCCGCCTTTTCCGTCTGTCCATGGCTTAGCTCAGAAACTATTGCTACTAGAACGCCGGAATTTGGCATGGATATAAATATTAATCACGTTGACAAAATAGTGGCCCGACACGCACATGGCTGATTTTTCAACTCATGTTATCATTGGCGACAATACTTAGTAATTATGTTGACTCTTGAAAGTAATGGTGGCATTGATTTTACTTATAAACATGCTATTATCATCTATGAATAGCCACATCAGTTAGTCTATAAAATATTCTAAATAAAACTGGCTCATTTTTTTATTATTTACATTTCGCACATACTACATGCAACAAAACACGTCTACATTTATTAAGATACACTATTGGAATCAATTTCCCAATAAACCACTTGGCCTTAAGCCAATATGCCACCAAAATAGAACCCAAAACAAAACTCCAGAAAACAGCTGTCAAAAATGCTCTTACTTAAGCACGTAAGAGCAATCGCTACATTAGAACGGAGCCAAGGATTATCACGTCGCTGCAACTCATGCAGAATAATCCTTTGCATTTCATTTAATTAATTTTACGGGTCCTTGGACGGAAGACGGCTCTCGTTATGTAGCGTCAGTGAGTGAATTACGAGCTCGTCACCGAGCGAGCAATGTTCCGTACAGTCGGAAGCAGTGAAACGGTATACGTCTTATTAGTAACAGTAACTTTGTTGGTGTTTGAGAGTTAATACAAGAAATACAGAATGGAATCAGTCAATACTTTGCGGAAATCCGTACTAAATATCTGAAAAATATCTAGTGTTAATTCCGCTAAAAACCAGATGTTCATTCTTGCATGCAGTATGCAGCACTGCCAGCAGGTATATGTGCATGCAATAAAATAAAAAAGTGATGCAATAAAAAATTATAAAATTTTAATACAAGTCTAGTAAGGTAAATTGAGTTTTCATGTCAATATGTTGAGGTTATCAAAAACCTGTATTTTAATTGTTTATGTACAAAATACTATAACAATATCTACCGACACCGACATAAATGGAAAAAGACTAAGCAGATGATGATAATGATTTAGAAATAAACAAAAACGTCCATGTCACATTTTTTTAAATAAAATTAATAATACTCGTGGGGAGTATTATTAATTTTATTTGGATCGTTTAATCTTCTCTTCATCAAATGGATCGATATCCATATATTCCCAGAAAAAAAATACCACCATTGTTATTGAAAAATGCATCATCGGGCAGTAGGCGTCCTAACTTTGGTATTGTTTGTCAAATCGTTGAAGCTCCTTAAGATATAAGTTGAGCTAAAAAATGCTAATAAATGCTTGCACTGTTTGGACGGACCTGCTCAAATCTGTATGATTCTGTCCTTTAACCCCTCGAGTGTCGCATGTTGAATTTCCTTATGATTTTTGGGTAGGACTTCAGAAAAAATGATAAATCGGCAATTTATGGCCATTATCATGGTATATATTATACCTTCCTGGATTCGTTATGAGTTTATTTAACTATTTATATCATTCAATAAGCAAATCAAACTGACCTTATCTCGCAGTGATGTGATATATTTACACTTTTGTACTCACATTCGAAAAAAAAGTTTTAAAAAAATGTACCTACACATTTATTTTAATTTTTATTTTTATTTTATTTTAACACAAATTATTCCAAAAAATTAATAAAAAACTATCATAAAAAGTAATAAAAACTATTTGATAACACAACGAAAAAGTCTGCGGCGTCAGAACAAAAACCACAGATACATTTTGTAAATTTTTTTTCGTTCATTTTAGCGGTGTATGCAGAACGTATTGCTACTTGCAACACAACCACAGATATTTATCGACCAATCCTGACCAAGCCCTTAAGTGTAACTGTCCGACTTAAGACATTTGGAGCATTTTTTTCTTATGTCGCACTGTGTAACATAAGACACGCGAGAGGTTAAAGGGCGCCACAGGCATAAACCTACATGGCTCTCATATGATTTGATTACCACACATTGCATGGACTTTAAAAGAGACGTTGACCTCTGAGTTTGTTTCAGTGTTTCTTCTCAGAGTAGTCAGTTAGGAAACACTGGCCTCATCTAGTTTAAATTTACGAAAAAAAATGACGTGTAAAAGTGTTACTTATAACCCATTTGCAAAATAAACATCATTATTTCATTAGTATTATAAAACCGTAAGCTTTTAATAAAAAGGAAGTTGTATGAATGTCGGAACTTCCAAACATTTCCATTTTCTCACACAATGACAATTGCAGTAACATTTATGAAATTAACAAAAGCCTTAGGCTTGTGCTCAATAATTCGAGAAAAAATTTCATTGCAGTTTAATTTTTTGACCATAACTTGGTATCGGCAAAATATGTAGAATTAAAGTTCGTTTTATATTATGATATTTTTATGTAAGTAACTGAAGTTCAGAAAGAAATATTATAGGACTAGCTTTCATATAATTCTTCCTTACATAAAACAAAAATAGCTTACCTAAAACAACAATAGCTTACTTAAGGTAGGTATGTAAGCTGTAGCATACTAATCCATGAGATCCGTAGGGAAACAAGCACATTACACAAAAGTAAGAGCCAAACGTCCTTCCGACCTCGCCGACAAGGCCCACCGAGGCCCGTCACGACTTGTCATTAATTGCTCGCCCCGTTTCTTGCTACAGCCGCGCTACTGAGCTAGTAGTTGCTTTAGGCCGTGCGCGCACTGCCTTGCGGTGGCCGCAATTGCGGTAGTTCTACCGCGCCGGTAGAATGACCGGGGCCACCGGTGACTCTACCGCACGCGTTTATTCCACCGCAGTGCGCGCACTTCTATGACACTCCATACATCACAGATTTTGCGTTTAGAAAACGCAACGCAGTGCGCGCACGGCCTTATATTCGTCCCTGAATAATTATTGTTAGATCCAACCGGTCCCTAGCCACCCTACTCCAGCGACGCTGCCTAAGCAGAGGTCCGTACCCTACAGAGAGAGCCATTAGCGTGTAGGCGCCTTGTTTATAACTTGAATATAAGCCCTAGCTTTTTTTTTAATGAGTCAGACTGCAGCTCAACCTTTGTGTTGTTGTTTTGCAGGTTGACTCACATAACGAAAAGATTCTGTACTCCTAATGAAAAATAGAACATTTATGGTACCACTTGAGTGCATAACTAGCTAGTCAACCTACTAGGTTGTCCATCAGACTTGCCTGTGACGACAGGTGTCGGTCCGTTAGCCGTAACCACAACCATTTGTATATCATGTAAATATAAGTCATACGGAACCCATTGTGCGCTCGTTTTACTCTTTCTTGGACGGGTAGATATTTTTGCTTTAATGTGTATTTTGTATCTAAGTATAAAAAATTGTAAAAAGTTTTTGTAGATCGATAATCATATTTCAATATTCAAAGTGTCAAAAAGGAGACGTTTCATTTTTGTATAAGGCTCCGGCCATAACGTACCTCTGAATAGGATAAACAATTTTTTTCTTAATTACAAATGTTTTTTATGCACATACCAAAAATTCAAAATGTATTTAAGCGACCGTTAAGGAAGCGTGGCCTTCCCCGACAAACCTGACGTCGCACCGTGGTGGCAGAAGCGGTGAGCCTCGGGATGACTTGGGGCGAAGTGAAGCGGGAAGCTCAAGACCGATGGCGATGGAGGACTATAACTGTGGACGCCCTCAGCCCCATCTAGGGGTCATAGGAGTCATTGCTTACTTAATGTAAGCAATTACTAACACCGACGTGACATCAATGACTAAGTATCTATGGACCGACCATACCTACGAAAAAAGGTACCTATACAAAATTTGCCGCATAAATCACACACCGTCACAAGTGATGCTCCAGATTTATCCAAAATTATCGATATCAATATTTGAACTAATCTTCCGGGCTATGTTAGTACAAAATACAGACAGACAAATAAAAACTGAAATTCATCTTAATCCTATCGTTACCTCTAACCAGTGTCGTGATCTATTAGGTACTTTGTTGAAATTATAGGACTTATTTTCTTTAAAAAATCTGATTTCAATAATTCAACAATATAACCATTACTCACGGTATTGTGAATTTGGGCACAAAGTTACATTAAATAATACATGACAACAAATATGTGCTGGATGGTTGGTGTAGGTTAGAACTAGTAATAACCTACTAGCGCGGCCACCGCGACTTTGCACGGGTCAAGTGCACAGTTTGATAGATACCTCATTTTTGTACACTAAGTTCAGGAGAGCGATACAATAAAGAATAATCTAAAAAAGTAGAATGGTTGTTCTTATCGCACAGAAAATATATGAAATGTACTTACCAAAACAAGTCGCGGGCACTTTGTTATCGCGCATCATCATAACGCCCTGAGTTTGGTAAAGCTGCTCACCACAAAAGGTAGATGTACCATTCTTTATCAGATTCCTGGACATCCTTAAAAGAGATATGGTAATTTTAATATTTTTTTATTGTTCACACCAGTTAAATTCATTTTATCGATAAAGTTACCTAAAATAGCAACTAGCCACATGGACAGGTCATACTATTACATATTTACATCAAAGAGAATGTAATACACTATTTTTTAAGAGTTTTGACTTAGTACTAAAAAGATAAAAACAGTTTACATGTAACTTCAATACCAACAGAACGAACATACACGGGAAACAAGACGTCATAGAACAGTACTACCAACCTATAGTCTAAATAGTGACTAAATAGTGCTGAGTGATGGCAGTAGCTTTTTTATCGATATAAATAAAGTATATAGGTCGAAAAACGGAACTACTTTTAACTTTTTTAAATTTAAGTGTGGATTTGTGTTGAAATAAAGCAATAATTGTAGATTTTAAGAAAAACAATATATTTTTAATTATTAAAACTAGTACAGATTGTTAGACTAAATAATATTCCTTACCTTCTTCTGGACGCAAACCCATAGCGGTCATAAACATTTCATATTTCATTCGATGGAGCCTCGTCGTCTGTACATCAGCGACCACGTTTTCTGTATTCTTGTATTTGATAAATATTTCATTGACTGCAACCTTCTTTCTGATGAAATGATTACGGACATCTATGTGCTTACTTCGGGCGTGATAACTTTCATTACCTGAAAGACTAATGTCAAAGTAAATTATCTTAAACAGGCTCTGTGCGTGAAAGCTACTACTTGGGAAAGGTTGTCTAAAGCCAACTAACTTCTTTAATTTCTTGTCATATTATTGAGAAGACTTCATATTACATAACTATTTCGCAACTCCCAATTGCAAACCTATAGCGGCCATAAAACTTAATAATTATTTTCGATTAAATAAACGTTATATCCAAAAACGTTGTTCGTAATAATTTTTAGAGTACGTATATACATATTATATCCAAAGAAATTAACTATTAAATATATAATAATTAAAAATTCCAACACTTGGTATAACTCACGTTTATTTTATTTTGTGAACATTATTAAAATGAAAATACGAGTATACCAAATAACTTTAAATGATATGAGACGCACCATACTTAGTCAGGTGTTCGGGAAGATACATTGTGTTTTAACTAAGAAAAAGCTTCAAAAATTTCTTGTGACTAAACTATTGCTTCGAGTGATCTGATTTTTAGTGTTTAGCCTGAAAATTATACATAAAATAAATGCAATTTCATTTAATGGCTATCGCTTTTGTCAACGTTGTTTATAAACAATTAAAAACAGAGACACCATTTATCGATAATTGATAAGAGTCATTTGCATTACAGCACATCGCTATCACAAAATAAATTTGAAAATTAAAAGATCGATTAAGCCTTTTAGTATCATGTATTAATTAAAATATATACCTAATCGAATAATAATTTAATAATTACCGAGCCTCATCTAATGGAAATTTGCCATAAACTTCCTTTTTTCATTACCTTTACGACTTGCACGATCTTCACATACTTCAAAAGTTATAAATCTGGTATTATGTTTACTGAACAAGAACCGATCATTTTTAACAAATTCAGATAAAAAAATTAACTGTAATTCAATTTAATTACTGCCAGAAAATAATAAGCACAAATTTACAAAATACAAGAAATAAAAGTCATAAAAGAAAGAGAAAGCGCACTAAACAGGTGAGCCAGCAAAGTCTACCATTATTTACCCCGCAAACTCCATACTATTTTTTTCCCCTTGAAGTTACGGCAGCCTGATTTATATCAGTTATTTCGATTTTATAGATTAAATTAAAAATTTAAATGTTTCTTTGACACAGAGTAAAGACATACACAATTTGGCATTCCTGCGCTTCAGACAAATTTATATATATTATATTATGGTGTATTACTAAAAGGTACTGAGATACTGTTTCCCTTTTTTTTTTTTTTTTTTAGCGTGGTAAAATTATCAAATAAGTCCTCCCACCCCAGGCTGGAGCCTGTATGTTGGGAGCGAGGTACAATAGCAGCTAACATCCGCATCACTATTTCTACATGTTATTTGTTTACATAATAAATAATGATAAAAAAAAGATATTCATTACAGAAATCAACCATGTTTTATTAAGTTACACAATTCAGTGATACCTATTTTGTATGAGAATCGATGAAAATGCTTACTAACTTATGAAAAGATAATTGAGGTTGATTTTCGTTCTTACGCTAACATACAACACACAATACAATACTGAGGCATGTTGAATAGCAAGCCCTTTAACATTCAAACGTTAAACTTATTTAAAATAATTGTTTAGGTATAGGTCGATGTCTCAATTAACGTCTACGTTATATATACTTTGATGTGACATCATTTCAGAACGAAAGCGAAATGCAAACGAGACGGCATGTTGATTAAAATATGGCAATAATTGAACAACTATTACGTTTTGTCCACAAGAAATCAGACTTAAATTAACGAAAGAATATGTTTCCTCAATTCGAGGATTTTATTCCTTTATTGATAAATGTACATCTCATGGTCGAAAATGATACATTTCCTATACAGTTTTTGAGCGATTAGACTCATAAACTCATAAACGTCTGCATAAATTACAAACTTGGTTGCTTGCATAAAAATCTCAAACACCGACTAAAAACACAAAAAAAACATCGACTACCTTTTACTAAGTGCAAACAAAATATATTCTTATTCATGTCATTGAAGTTGAATAAACGCTTTAAAATATTTGTTGACATTCAATTTAAATGTCGCTACTAGCGTTGAATTTTTTGACTGCTGATTTGCTGACTGTACCCGACAGAGTCACGTAGCCAGCGTAGAATTTCACTTTCTTAACCCTTGCACATTTCTGCATAAATTCGACGGGGCTTGTAGACCGACTAAAAACACTTCCACGGGTTGACACGCTCCTACGTGACACGGGTACGGGTACTTACTGCGTTAAATTTGCATTATTTGATTTGTCATAGTTTGCGACACGGAAACAACGGACAGACGTTTTGTCGTAATTTTAGAACAAGGGCAAAGAAGGGTTGGTTTCCTTATCATCTGCTTAGCCATTTCCCAAGTATTACCTGTATCTGATGGGAAAGGAACAAACGCCTGGGTGTCACCACTGCGAGAGTCGCCCTGAGGACACAGTCGAGCACACGGTGCAGGACTGCCCCGCTTGGGCAGAGCACCGACGTGTCCTCACGGCGGCAATAGGCGGAAACCTCTCGCGCCCGGCATTGGTCGAGGCCATGCTGCGGGGCGAGAGGGAGTGGGAAGCGGTCGCCTCCTTCTTCGAAGCAGTCATGCTTCCGAAGGAGGAGGCGGGCCGCGTGAGGGAGAGGATGGCGTCCTCCCTCCAGCCCAGCCGCAGTGGTAGACGCCCACGGCGTCGGACGTCGGACGACGATCTCCGGCCACCGTAGGCGCGGGCATGCGGACAGCGAGTAAAGGGCAACTCGCTGTCCGACCATGGACCATGCCCGGGTCGACGGCGCGTTGTGTTCCACGCGCGCCTCAAAGAGCGTCAGCAATATGACGAGGCCCCCCCGTAGAGGGCCGAAGCCTGCCGGGGTCGTGGGACTCATCCCATTACCGTGACCTCGGTACGTAAAGGGTTATTGAAGGAGCACCGTGGATTTTAGTCAGTAAAAGTCTGACAGTCCCTCCCACCCTGGCCGGGGTGGGAGGACTTATTTGATAATTTTACCACGATAAAAAAAAGTATGTCAGGGTCGGGTTCCAGTCTAACCGGATCTACCCTATCTTACCTCCACAACCCCGTAGTTGGGCAACGTGAAACCTTGGCAAGACTGCTGTCAGACTTTCACGCTTCTGAAAGAAAATCGCTACGGTATCAATCATTGTCAGTCGCTACGGGTATAGGGCTGCCATCCGTCCGGGTTTCCCCGGATTTCTCCTAGTTTGGACAGGGTCCGGGGGCGTCCGGGGGATTTTTCCTTTAAGCGTCCGGGTAAAACCCGGACACACATTGGTCTTACGGGCACCAAAAAGCACGATTTCTGTATTTCATCTTATTGTTTTTGTTACGTTGATTAATTAAAAAGAAAGCCTATTATTAATAAACTTCTAACTGCCTACAATGTTACCAGTAAATAAAAATCAAAATTAAACATCATTGTTTTTAGTTTTAGGTATAAAAATGTATTTTTCTACGGTGTCCGGGGAAAAATTGCGATTTTACTCAAATGTCCGGGGTTTATGAAGTCTTTGTCTGGGGCCGGCAATTTTGGTGATGGCAGCCCTATACGGGTAGCGTAGCGACTGTCAATGATTTAGATGTATGTGGTTAAACCTATTTTGCACATTTGAAGAAATAACGTGTGTTTTCAAGTGCGTTTACGCCTCACGGCATTTCATACAAACTATGAAGGCCTGGAAAGATGATTTGGATAACAAGCCATCTTGCAAACAAACTGGATTTCAAAAAGGCTTAAGCAATTAATAAACAACCTGCGTTTACGGACTATGAGGAAGCCTTAAAATCGATTTCAACTTGGGATTTGCCTATTTGCCTGCCTGTTAGTTTTTTTTTAATTTGATACATACCACAAAACGCTCCAAATTTTCAGTGAATAGAATATTGTCGTAAATAAAGTCGCAGGCACAAATAGTTATCACGATATATGATCCTTTTTTTATTGTTCATGAGCTCCCGTTTAACCATCATCTAATTTGATGGCAAGGGATAATGTGTTCGAAAATAAAGCACGCTTATCTAGAAGTAACCTATTCACTCTTAACTTTAAGACCCCTAGGTTATAGCTATCAGGAAACACAGACTCTGGCAGGGAATTCCACTCCTTAGCTATATGCACAATGAAAGTATTCTCTCAACGTTATCTTCGATTATTTATCATTTTTTATTTTATAATAAACTTTCCAGTCCTTCAAAGTTTGTACAGAAAATTAGAGGTGTAGACGCTCCTATCATCAGCCTTTCACGTTTTGTATGTAAAATCATATTCATTTTTGTTACTTTTGTTTATTTTTCAACAAAATTTTAGTTGTTTACCAGACGGTTATTTACTCTGCCGTTTTCAAATTACGATCTCTAAACCATTTTACAGACGAATATAATATTCTCATTTTGGAAACATTACTATTGTCGTAATATATTCTTGTTTGGACAAAACCTAATGTAAATGTATAATTGAACATAAAAGTATTGTTAATAATAGGTACATGTCTAGACAACGTAATGTACCGCTAACATCGATATAATATTGAATCCTGATTTCGGACCGAAAGTTGGAATTCAAAGAATTAACCCTGAGGAGGTTTTGTAATGTTATAGACAATTCACTGTTAGGACAATATGTACTACTATTCAATTTAATAAACAATATTCTGATGATATGCTCAAAATTTGTCCCGAAGTTTATGTACCACACATATAAGTTTTTAGGGTAACATAGTTACTAACAGTATCATTAGAACTTAAAACGGGATATTTAACGGGATATTTAATATTAACGGGGGTTTATTGTTTTGAATGTGAATTTAGTTCATCCTTGATCATGGCGCTTGCAACAGTGCCGAAATATCGGAAACAATATATACACATTGTAATTATCCCGTTTTAAGTTCTATTGTACACGCATATTTATTAAAAAAAATAATAGAGCATACTGGGATAATCATCGTTTGGTGCCTCATTTCATTTAAAGAATGTATTTGACCTCTGCGAGTTTACTTCGGCCGCTCGGACGCATTAAAAGGGTTCTACCCAGAGGATCCAAGTTCAAGTTTTGGACTTTTCCTTTCATAATATAAAGTAATATAGATGTTGGATTTATGAAAAATAATTGTTTAATACATACATACATTACACATTGCATACAATTGGAGTATCTGTTGTATTTTTATAATAACTGTATAACACTATAATCCATATCCATACTAATATTATAAATGCGAAAGTAACTCCGTCTGTCTGTCTGTTACCTTTTCACGCTTAAACCACTGAACCGATTTAGATGAAATTTGGCATGTAAATAATATAGGACCCTTATTTTTTTTTTTTTTAACGTGTTAAAATTATCAAATAAGTCCTCCCACCCCGGGCAGGGTGGGAGGGACTGTCAGACTTTTACTGACTAAAATCCACGGTGTTCCTTCAGTAACCCTTCGGCCCTCTGCAGGGGGGGCCTCGTCATGTTGTTGACGCTCTTTGAGGCGCGCGTGGAACTCAACGCGCCGTCGACCCGGGCATGGTCCATGGTAGGACAGCGAGTTGCCCTTTACTCGCTTTCCGCATGCCCGCGCCTACGGTGGCCGGAGATCGTCGGCCGACGTCCGACGCCGTGGGCGTCTACCACTGCGGCTGGGCTGGAGGGAGGACGCCATCCTCTCCCTCACGCGGCCCGCCTCCTCCTTCGGAAGCATGACTGCTTCGCAGAAGGAGGCGACCGCTTCCCACTCCCTCTTGCCCCGTAGCATGGCCTCGACCAATGCCGGGCGCGAGAGGTCTCCGCCTATCGCCGCCGTGAGGACACGTCGGTGCTCTGCCCAGGCAGGGCAGTCTTGCACCGTGTGCTCTACGGTGTCCTCAGGGCGACCCTCGCAGTGGTGACACCCAGGCGTTTCTTCTTTTCCCATCAGACACAGGTACCTCCCGAAACTTCCGTGTCCGGTGAGGACCTGCGTCATGCGGTAGGTCAGGACGCCGTGACGCCGATCTAGCCACTCCTCAAAGAGGAGTCTTACCGCCGCAATTGCGGCGTGCCCGAATATAGGACCGTGGGAAGGACATAGGGTAGTTTTTATTTCGATATAAGGTCCAGTCTAAATAAAATTAATTAAAATTGATATGGGAATAGTTTAGGAAATCATCCCTAAAGGTTGTAAAAAGGGTGTTGGAATTTCGTATAGGGAAACAATAATGTCCACGCCGTACACTTAACACACATAATACACTTAGGTGTATTATGTGTGTGGGGACGGCGGTCTAAACCGCTGAATTTTTTATTTTTGTTTTTTATTAAAGATAGAAGTTACTAATTACTTCAGTTCATCCGTGATCATGGCGCTTGCAACAGTGCCGAAATATCGGAAACTCAAAACAATAAATACACTTGGTACATATCCCATTTTAAGTTCTAATGATACTATTAAAGATAGGCTCACGTTTGACCACCGTCTCACCTGATGGTAAGTGATGATGTGGTCGAAGATGGAGCACGCTTACCTAAAAGTAACCTATTCACTCTTGACTTAAAGACTCCTAGGTTATAGCTATCGGGAAACACATACTGTGGCAGGGAATTCCACTCCTTAGCCGTACGCACAATGAAGGTATTAGGTAGGATTTAGATGAAATTTGGTATGGAGATAGTTTTAGACCCTGGAAAAGACATAGGATGGTTTTTATCCCGGAAATCATTCCTTAAGGATGTAAATGATTGTAAATAAATATTGGAACTTTGTATTCCCACCTCCCAATTCATTCAAATCGCGTATTCAAGAACTACTCGAAACAATTTTTTTTTAAACTACGCAACTATATGTAGACTATAAAAATCTTTGTTTAGGGCTGGGGTCAAACCCACGTCATGAACCAGTCAATCTCGTTACGCCAACCGTGTCTTTTAAATTTTAACCAGTTAAGTTAATATACGAATAATTTCCATTGTAAAATTGGGGCAATATGCGGCTGCCCTTTTGAAAATAGGAGAAGATCATATGGCAACAGATATCAACGGGATGATTTATTTGAGCTCTGAATTCCGTAACATAGTCCAAGATACAGATAATTTAATAAACCACGTTTATTCGGATTTAAAAACAAATATGAGGGATAGAGAATGGCTGCGTGAAAGAGCAATTTAGGCACCGACTACCGAAAATGTAAGACAGATCAACTAAAAGAATATGTCTCATGTTTATGTTGTCGAGTATCTCTCCGTCAGCAATGTCATGGATATTGAGCAAGTGACGTTGTACCCTATAGAGTTTATCAACTCTCTGGAATTGTCAGGGTACCCCATCACATTAGTTGAGGCTTCAACTTGGTGACCCAGTCCTGTTGATGCGCAATCGGGACGCACCAAGGGCAAGGCTCTGTAATGGCACGCGACTACAAATTACACACCTTGGACGCAAGTTTGTTTTCAAGCAATAATTATGACAGGAACAGCAAGCGGTGAAAACGTATTTATTCCACGCATTCTAATAATCCCGACCGATTTGCCATTCCAGTTCAAAAAACTCCAATTTCCCCTAAAAGCAAGTTTGATTTTTAAATTTGGTATGGGAATAGTTTAGGACCCTGGGAAAGACAGGATAGTTTTTATACCGGAAATCATTCCTAAAGGATGTAAACCCCCCAAAACACATAATTACTTAGACCACTGAACCGATTTAGATGAAATTTGGTATGTAGATAATCCTGGAAAATACATAGGATAGTTTTTATCCCGGAAGTCATCCCTCACGGATGTAAACCAATTCATTCACGTATTCAAGAACCACTCGAAATATTTTTTTTAAACTGTACAACTACATGTAGGCTATACAAATCTTTGTTTAGGGCTGGGTTCGAACCCACATCATGCACCAGTTAACCGTTACGTCAACCGTGTCGTTTACATTTTAATCAATCAAGTTAATATACAAATTATTTCTATTTCTTTAAGTAGGTAGACACTTTTATCTACTTTGTAAATCATATCTAGGTATTAGTCTATACTTGCAGATTAATAGTAGACACATACGTAAGTAGGTACCTCAAAGACATAAATATACAGGGTGGCATGACGCGCAACGGCTTACCATGGATTCAGAACATGATTCTGGAGACGCGATTGTGGTGTGCGTTACGCCAGCGGAATGTTGTCGCCATTCAGGATTTCGGCTTGAAAGATAATTAGTACCCCATCTCGTGTAAATATGCCCGAAATTTAGAATTTGTGTGTCCAGCCGATCCAAAGATATTCACGAAAAACAGATTCCGCTGGAGAAACGTTACCCCAGTGGCATGTTTTTTAACTGGTGGTCGTAACTGAGTACAAACTAGCTACTTAGATAGATCACATTTGTGCCTAAATGTGCCCAAGAAATTAAATTTGTGCGTCTTGAGGTTTCAGAGTTATTCAAGATGCCGCTGGGGTAATGTTTAGCAAATTGCTGTACCTCTCAAACGGCATGACATATAACAGCGATTTTTTTTTTACTACGGTGGGTCCTAATTTGTGCTTATGTTGTGAAATTTTATTTTTTCTATGATAGACACCGTTGGAAAATAAGAAATTGATTTTCAAAACCCTTATATTGATCCTTGCGCTTCAATGAGAAACTCTAGAAACTTACCAATTACAGTGGTTTGTACCTTTTATGAACACAAAGCATCATGCGAAATTAGATGTTTCTATTCCAACTCCTCAGAGAGCTATTCCATTTTAGTTAAAATCTGGCTATGTTTAAAAGTAACACTCCAATACATGAGTTATTATTAAGTGACGGTAATTATGATTCGACAAATAATATGTACCTTTATTCAATCGCTTATCCTTAAAGTTTCAACTGAAAAATCTTTGTAACTACACAGATATAAGAAGAAAACCATAGGAAAAGAAATTTCACGATTAACCGAACAAATTCGAATGACTGTATAAAAGCGGCCGCGTAGTACATTGTGCCAACCTTCTTAAATTTGTAGTATTATAATTAAATTTTGATGGGGACAGGTGCGTACAAATGGTTTAAATAACTATTTACTTACTTTTATATAAATATGTACCGTAGAGAGTTATCAGAGAGTAGTGACTTTATTGACGAGTTTATTACAAACATTATGTTATTTTTTTTTTATTTTTTTTATTACAAATGAGCCCGCTCTTGACCTCGATCACACCTGATAGTAAGTGTAAGATGAGGTCTAAGATCGAACGAGCGAGCCCAGAAAATGCCTATTCACTCTTGCTTTAAAGGCTGACGGGTTATATGTGGCAGGGAACACAGAAGCCGGCAGAGAGTTTTTGATTGATTGATTGAGTTTTTAATTTTGATTGTAGATTTTGAACATAACTCCATACTTACCGATATGTTATCATGGCCTTATAAGGTCACATAATATATTATTATGTATGATGAGTATGACAGCACTTTTACCACTTTGATTTGGAAGCAATATTATTATTTGGAACGGCGATATAACATCACTACAGCGTGCGGTGCCGTCGCGGGGCGGTGGCACCTTTCTCTAGTTTATCAAATTATGCAAAGCATGTAAGAGTTACATATACTTACCGTAAGCAGCTTTATTTATGGGAAATTAAAAACAAGAAAGTGTGCAGTATTTATCTTTAACGATTTTAATTGAAAAAGTATTTTCGTATGTTTAAGTGTTATTTAACATATTATTGATAAAAGTAGGTCTCAAAATCACAGAGCTTTCACTTAAAGCTATGCACAGTTTTATTTAAGAGGCTGGTAGAGAGCTCTTCGCCGACTCAAACCATGCAACCATATATAAATCATTAGTTTTCTGTGTTATGATTAAAATAGGAATCAAGATAGCAGATCTTACTCACATGTTATTGTACGAAGTATTTTTGTATGTTTCTAGTGTTGTTATGATTAAAGTGGGCGTCAAAATAACAGATTAACACATCGTTTACTTAAGTCTATGTATAAAGACAAGTATATAATTTTTAATGTTTAGACAACGAGTTACTAAAATACTTGATATTTATAATAAGCATCAAAATCACAGATGTTTCACTTAAGTCTATGTACAGACGTCAGCACATCAAGCTTCTACAATCTGTCAAATGTCTTTAATAAATTATCAACTTTATCGCTAAATGGTTCAAAATTTATTGGGAAAATTTGACAGTTTCGGGTAGCTCGATGTGCTGGCATCTGTATCGACGTTCCGCCGAAGAAAAGATGATGCCACAGTATGTAGTTCCGACTGTCAAGCATGGTGGCGGATCTGTTATGGTCTAGGGTTGTTTCTCAGGCTATGGAACTGGTAATCTGGTCCAAATTAAATGAATTATGAAAAAGGAGCGGGTTGAAGTTAATCGACAAAGGATTTATTTTCCAATAAGATAATGATACAAAGCATAGTTGAAAATTATGTAGGGACTATTTAGACAACAAACAGTCAGAAAAAGTGTTGAAAAACATGACATGGCCACCCCAAAGCCGGATCTTAACCCTATAGAGCTTTTGTGAGAAAAGCTTGACCGAAACGTTCAGGAACAATGGCCTTCTTCACAGCAGGCCATGTGGAATGCATTAGAAGAAAGCTGGAGGAATATCTCGCAAGAGACCATAAATAAATTAATTGCTCGCATTCCAATATGCCCATAAAATGTAAAGGATGCTATTTTGATGAAAAATGTGTATGAAATCTCTTGTGTAGTTTTTTAAACTTACACACACGAGTAATTAGCGGCAACTGAAGGCAGTCACATAAACACAACACATAAGTCAAGTCAATATACATAGTGTAGTCTTTATTAAATTGCTATAGGTATGTAGTTATGTTCTAACATTTGACTGAAAGTTAAAGATTTGCAAATCCTCAATATAATATGGCTTACATACTTTTACATACCAATAAATAATTTTATGTAACACTTTTGTGTTAGACTGTTTCAAAAAACGAAATCATGTACTACAAATTTAAGAAAGTTGGCGCAATGTACTGCGCGGCCGCTTTTATACCGTCATTTGAATTTGTTCGGTTAATCGTGAAATTTCTTTTCCTATGGTTTTCTTCTTATATCTGTGTAGTTACAAAGATTTTTCATTTGAAACTTTAAGGATAAGCAATTGAATAAAGGTACATATTATTTGTTGAATCATTATTACCGTCACTTAATAATAACTCATGTATTGGAGTATTACATTTAAGCGTAGCCAGATTTTAGTTAAAATGGAATAGCTCTCTGAGGAGTTGGAATAGAAACATCTAATTTCGCATGATGCTTTGTGTTCATAAAAGGTACAAACCACTGTAATTGGTAAGTTTTTTGGGTTTCTCATTGAAGCGCAAAGATCGATAGTAGGGTTTTTGAAAATCAATTTCTTATTTTCCAACGGTGTCTATTATAGAAAAAATAAAATTGCACAGCATAAGCACAAATTAGGAACCACCGTAGTAAAAATAATCGCAGTTGTATGTCATGCCATTTGAGAGGTACAGCAATTTGCTAAACGTTACCCCAGCGGCATCTTGAATAACTCTGAAACCTCAAGACGCACAAATTTAATTTCTTGGGCACATTTAGGCACCAATGTGATCTATCTAAGTAGCTAGTTTGTACTCAGCTACGACCACTGGTTAAAAAACATGCCACTGGGGTAACGTTACTGCAGCGGATAGATAGATAGACAGAATATACTTTATTGTACACCAAAAATTGAAACACACTTACATAACCTTATTTCTATAACTTTGGTTACAATGGCGGTCTTATCGCTGAGAGTGATATCTTCCAGACGACCTTTGGAAGGACTTTAAAAGCTTTAATTGAATTGGGGAGGGCTAAATTAGTGTACTACAAATACCCATAACGAAAAAAAAAACTAATTGAAATATATAAGTATATATATATATATATATATATATATATACAATACATAATTATATAAAATATATAAATGTAATGTGTTCTTTAACATCGTGTGGAGAAATACAAAGAAATAATCATAAATTTGAAAGAAAATGATTGGCAACCGAGCTTTTAAAAGCAGCGAGTGACTGTGCTTGTCTTACTGACACCGGCAATGCATTCCACAACCGAATAACCTGCACCGTAAAAGAATGGTCGTAAAATTTAGTTGAATGTGTAGGCATCAAAAGTCTCAAATTCTCCGATGATCTCAAATCTCTACCATGTGTGTCATGACGGAACTTAAATCGTTCTTTGAGATAAAAGGGAGTCGTTGGATTGAAAAGAATACTGTAGAGTAATGATAAAATATGTGTATTCCGGCGACGGCGGAGAGGTAGCCACTTGAGTTTAATGCGAAATTCAGAAACATGATCATACTTGCGCAAACCAAATATGAATCTGATACAAAAATTTTGGAGTCGCTCCAGCTTATCTAACTGCACTTCAGTGAGATTTGGATAACTTGGATCTGTTTTTTGTAAATATCTTTGGATTGGCTGGACGCACAAATTCTAAATTTCGGGCACATTTACACGAGATGGGTTACTAATTATCTTTCAAGCCGAAATCCTGAAAAGCGACAATATTCCGCTGGCGTAACGCACACGCGATTGTGTTACTTGGACTGTAGAGTTCATCAACTTTCTGGAATTGTCAAGGTACCCCATCACATTAGTTGAGGCTTCAACTTCGTAACCCAGACCTGTTGATGCGCAATCTGGACGCACCACGATTTTTGTTGTGTACTTTTATTTTTCACCGATGTTAGTCTTAAAATAGTAGCGTATATTTATATAAAGCGAATTTCTAGAATTGTTTAGAGGCAATATAAGGTAGGTATGAGTATCATTCAAGCCAACTTTTAAAACCAAATCTGTGCCTAATTGCTTAGTAACGGGTGGTTAAATTTTAAGGGCCGATGTTGAATGTGAACCACACCTAAACGTCAAGTTTTTTTTCTGCATTTCATTTGACATTTCTCAATTTCAGACTAACTCAATTTGAACCATGGAAAGGTACACAACCGAGCAACGCGTTAAAGTAATTCAGGATTATTATGAAAATGGGCGTTCAAATCAAAATGCACTTACTGTAGTTACTGTACTGCAGTTACTGTGAACGGCGTTCGCTATCGTGAGATGATAATGAACCTTTTATAGCCCAAATTGGAAGATATGGATGTGGACGATATGTGGTTTCAACAGGAGTCATCTCGACAGAACGCCACTATATACCAAGACTGGTAAGGGAAGCGATTGAGATTACCAAATACGACAATTTCAATCGGGAGGATGGGTTTCAACTGTCGAGGGCCTGGAATCCAGTGGTTCAAATGTGTAAAAACCGAAAAAGTTCCGTAAAAAGTTCGCGAGTCGACAGGGTGAGTTTTGTGTGTCGGGAACAGAATCGAGTGTTAAGTGATACATGTGACAGTGGTAGCGGTGTCGCTAACAGAAAACGAACGAGAAAGAGGGTAGACCGATTTGTCTGCTCATAAACTTCCACCCGCAATTACTTCAGTTCATCCGTGATCATGGCGCTTGCAACAGTGCCGAAATATCGGAAACTCAAAACAATAAATACACATGGTAAATATCCCGTTTTAAGTTCTAATGATACTGTTAGTGACCATGTTAGCTAAAAAACTTAAATTTTCTAAATAATTTGTGTTTTATTCAAAATCAACATCGGCCCTTAAAATTTAACCACTGTTTACTTTGGTACTATAATAGAGGTTTTTGTTTCAATAAATAATTACCTACAAATATTTGAAGATCCTATTTTTCAATAGTGATAACTATTTGTGCTCGCGACTTTATTTGCGTGGGAAGCTTTTCCCACGATCCCATTGGAATTTCGCGATAAAAGTACCCTGTATATTACTTTTAATTTCCTCTACTTTCCAATGAAAGCCCATTTAAAATCGGGTCAGCCAATTCTAGCCAAAACTTGATTGATTTGGCTGAATTAGTTATTCATACCTTGTTTTGTTTTAAAACTTATTCGTCTTTACAGAACGCAGCATCGCCCACAAATATATGCACAAGTTAGATCGGTTAATGCAACATACAACCGAAACCTTTGCTTGAAACGTATTTTTCCCTACCACGGAGCATGCTCAGGAGATCATGATTGATCGATTGTTCATGCGCGATTTCCAAAAAGTGACGTCTGAATGTTTACACCTCCATATTTTACGTATGGGTATTTTAGTGCCAGCCATTTTCAAAGATCCAAAACATTTGATATTAAGATTAATGATGAAATATGGTACACGTATGAAAGTTTTTATAATTATTATAATTTAAAAGAGAGAGAGAAAACAATGCAAGTATCTTTAGCATTATATAGTTTACTGTGTTTATTGCAAGTTAACACAATTTACCACGACCTAATGTTTGGATAACACACTATTTCATGCATACGTACCACTTGCCAAGTTTTAATAGTTTTGGCACGGATAACGGAACCTAGTTGGACCACTTATCGAAACAGGTGCTTGTCAAATATTTTACTGATAGCAACCCCGGCTCAGTTTATGCGAAAAGTTAATTTAATTATTAAACTATGCTGTGCTGGGCACACTTTGGAACTAGCCGCTTATTATTTTGAATGCTTTTACTTTATGTGGCCTTTAAATTTGAACTTTACTGGTCATTTGATATTTAGTTTGTCTCTGATATCTTATTTTAAGATAGACTCAAACAGATATTGTGTCAGACAATATCTATTCGAGATATACAAAGTTTATCGTGAATATAATATAATATGTTTACTACTTTGCCTGCGTGAGGATTGTAAATATTGTACAGGCATTTAGCACAGAATCAAATAATTCCAAACTATTAATTCTTTCAAATTTATGATTATTTCTTTGTTTTTCTCCACACGATGTTAAAGAACACATTAATTTATAGGTATATTTTGTATAATTATATATACTTATATATTTTAATTTTTTTTTCCGTTATGTACACTAATTTAGCCAGCCCCAATTCAATTAAAGCTTTTAAAGTCCTTCCAAAGGTCGTCTGGAAGATATCGCTCTAAGCGATAAGACCGCCATTGTAACCAAAGTTATAGAAATAAGGTTATGTAAGTATGTTTCAATTTTTGGTGTACAATAAAGTGTGTTCTATCTATCTATCTATGTATCTATTATCCATTTAGCTCAATCCAGACATTAAGATTTTTTAAATATTCATTATAATATGTTCATTGCATTTTTCTGGCATAATAAATATTGCATAATAAACGCATAACAAATACACATGCACTTTTCTGGCAAAACAAATATTTTAAACAACCCGCGGGAACTAAATTTTTTTTTTTTTTTTTTTTTTTTTTTTTTTTTTTTAGGTAGGGCCACTTGTAGATCAGCACACTAAGGCTGTGAGTCTACTTAACCGGACTTTCCTGTGGTGACCTCTAATAAATTAAAGGCCCCCAGCCAGGGCTTACAAACTAAAATATACTTAAAAACTAATGACCGCACGCTAAGGGCACTCCCTGTGGAGTACGGGCCTCCGCATAGCGGGGTCATTTTGGGAGGGCAGCAAAGGGACAGGCTGGGTCATATTATTTTCGGGAGTATTTATTGCTACTGGCTCAGCATCGCGGGCTGGCTCGTTTGGCAAAGGTCGGGGAGGATTTTCATTACAGGTACGCGGACGTCGCGATGGGCCTCGTCGGCGAGGCCGGAATAAGGAACGCGTTCTGTATATGTGTTTTCTAAGAGTGCTGGTTTCCCTACTGCTCTCTTGTCGGATGGTGGTGGGGTCGTCAGGCTCGTCTAGGATGATACGCGGGCGACGAACCCGAGAAATCTTGGAGGGTCTGTATCGGGCGGCCGATACGATCAGGGGGTTAGTGTGGGTCTCAGCAGAGGTGAAGTAACGCACTGACATGCGTTTCAACACTTGCTTTATGGTCGGGAGTTTGAGGTCTACGTGGAGATCCTCGTTCCTACAGAACCAGGGCGCGCCCGTGGCCTTTCGGAGAAAACGGTTCTGAACGACTTGCATCCTATGGATCTGGTTGGGACTGGCATGAGCAAACACCGGACAGGCATACGTCATGATAGGACGTATGCATGTCGTGTATATTCGGATTTTACATTTAAGGGAGAGCTTGCTGTGTTTATTCAGCAGGGCGTGGAGCCTACCGAGAGCGAAAGCGGCTCGCGAGCGAACCGACTTTATGTGCTCACTGAAATTCAGGAACTGGTCGAGGATCACACCTAAGTATTTGGCTCGCTTCTCCCAAGGGATTGGCTTGCCGAACATAGTGATCGGGCGTGGGGGGGTGAACTTTTTATGCTGGCGAGCCCTGCGAAACAGGACTGCTTGACTTTTGTCGGGATTTACCTCAATCCTCCATTTCCTAAACCAATCGCCTAGTGCGTTGGCTGAGGTCTGGAGGGTATGAGCGATGCTAACGGGATTATGTCCCGAGTAGTAGATGGCCGTGTCGTCGGCAAACAGGGATAACTCTACTGGGGGCTTTTTGGGGATGTCGCTAGTGAATAGCGTGAAGAGTGGGGGGGAGAGCACGGCGCCCTGAGGGACGCCGGCTCTGATAGGGCGGGGAGTGGAAAGCGCTCCTTCGATACGATATCTGAAGGAGCGGTTCGACAGGAAGTCTCGAATGATGAGCACGAGACGGTCCGGCACACCTAGTTGGTAAAGCTTGTAAATTAAGCCATTGTGCCAGACTTTGTCGAAAGCCTTCGCTATATCAAAGAATAGGGCCCCCGTCACCAGACCGCGTTGAAAGCGGCCGCTAATGTGCTCTACGATGCGGTGGGCTTGGTGGACACTGGAATGATGGGCTCTAAAGCCAAACTGTTCGTTAGGGATTAGGCTCTTGGCCTCGACAAAGTCCTTGAGCCGATTAAGAATAATCCGCTCGTAGACCTTGCCGAGGGCGCTGAGCAGACTAATGGGTCTATAGCTAGTCGGGAGGTTCTTGGGCTTTTTGGGTTTTGGGATACCTATCACTATAGCCTCTTTCCAAGCTTGTGGAAACAAGTTGTTGGACAAGGCGCCATTGAAGATGGCAGTCAGTAGGACTATTATCGTACGTGGGAGGAGTTTAAGTGCCCTAGTGGTCAGTCTGTCAGTCCCGGGAGCTTTCCTAGGTTTGAGTTTCTTGATGATCTCCTCCACCTCGTCCTCCGTGACGGGGGGGAGGGGAGCATCAGGGTCCTCGACAGGGGGTAGGGCAGATCTACGTTCGACCTCAGCATCCACGTGGGCAAGGTGGGCTGGGTCGACTGGTTGGGAGCTGGGAGAGCACTGTGCCTCCAGGCTGTCGGCTAGGCATTCGGCTTTGTCTTCGTCGTCGAAGGCAATGCTTTTGTCCGGGCGGATAAGGGGAGGCATTGAGGCAACCTCAGTGGCGCGCATATTCCGCTGAAGTTGCCAGAAGGCATGGTGGGTGGGTTCCAGTTCGCTCAGGGTCTTGTCCCAGCCGGCTTCACGCCACTCTCTGATGCTGTTACTTACTTTGCGCTGTAAGTACCGCATGAAAGTTTTGTTATTCTGGCAGGGGAAGGATCTGTAGGCACGGACTGCTGCGTTCTTCTCAGTCAGCAGGGCCCGTACATCGTCCGGGAGTTTCCGGCGCCAGTGCTCTGACACCGGAATCTCCTTTGAACAGTCGTTCAAGACAGATTGTACGTGCTCCGTGAGTGAGTCGATCGCAGCCGTCGTGTCGGCGGCGGACTGGATGTGGTCGGGGATCTTGTCCAGGTGAGGAGACGTGTTGGATTTCAGCAATTCGCCTACTTTCCTCCAGTCAGTGATCACCTGTGTGGGAGGGGGGCGGTTAGGGTCATAGGGACCCGATCTCGGAGTTAACTCCAAGATCACCGGTCTATGGTCAGAGTCAAGTTCGTCTACCGTCTCTAAAGAGTGCAAACGTAAGTTCACATTCTTCAGGAGGGCAATGTCGAGTACGTCGGGCAAGTGGGATGGCTCGAACGGATAATGAGTAGGCCGCATAGGACCTATGATATCTATGTGGAGAGGTGTGCAAAGGTCGTATAGTACCTTCCCACGGGGGTTGGTAATACGACTACACCATGCGGGATGTTTGGCATTGAGATCCCCCGCTATAAGGACGGAGTCACTCATGTCAAGAAGGGCTGTAAGGTCGCTTCGTAGTGAGGCGTTTATCGAAGAATTTGAATCTACGTCGCTGTGCGGTGGGAGATACGCGGATACTATTGTGATAGTGGGATGGCCCGTCATGCCTAGCCGGCAAACGGATACCTCTAAGTGGGCAAGGGGCGGCGGATCCATAGGGATGCAGTGCAGGGAGTTCCTATAATATATTAGAGTGCCACCTCTGTGGCATCTAGTCCTATCGTTCCTAACTAGCCGGTAGTTGGCTACCTTGGGATCCCTAAGGTGGGGTTTGAGGAAGGTCTCTTGGACCAGAAGGATGTCGAGACTATGATCGCGAAGGAAAGACGCGATCTCGTCCCGTTGATTAGTGATGCCATTGGCATTGAAGTAACCTAGCTTTAGGGATCGGGGCTTTAATCTCTTACTAGCCGTGTTATACATTATGGCTGTTTAAAAAGGTTATCAAAATGACTTTTGACATCGGGATACTGATGGTATACCCGAATCAGGGAGTTGATGCTAGTGCAGGCCACGACCTCCTTTGCCATTTGGATGGCGCGGGGGGACTGGAAGAAACTGAAGGTATTTCCAAGGATGAGGAACGCATCGAGTTCCGGCTCTACCGAGCGAGGGAGTGACTGGGGAGGAGGTGGGGGCTGAGAAGCCACAACAACCGGAGCGGAGGGCATGATGGGTTGATCCATCAGCCCAGGGACTTTCGGCCTTAGTGCCGGGAAGTTTTGGGCGTGATTCGCCGCCGTCCAAGGAGTTGGACGCTGGGGACTGAGGGTCTGGGGGAGCTCAGACGAGAGTGTAGGACACTCTCGTCCCTGGCGTGCGCTAGCGCGCGTTGCCAGTTTAGGGGCGGAGGTTTTCGGGGCTTTCGGACAGCCTCGGTAGTTGGCGGGGTGGCCGGATTGCCCGCACAGCACGCAGCTGGGCGGGTCTGGGCACTGGGACCTATCTTTTGGGCGACTGCACTCCGCGGTGCCGTGATCGCCCAGGCACTTTACGCACCGGGGTTTGCCGAAGCAATTCCGTTGCGCGTGCCCATACAACTGGCAACGGTGGCATTGGCCTACCGTGCCACTCTTGTGTGGCTTCTCAATTAGGATTCCTGAAAGACTGCATACAGTCTTCAGCGCAAAGATGGGGTGGGGACCTTCGGAGACGGGGTGGCAGATGACGAGGACGTTGTTAGACGCCCTGCCACCTCTGCCGTGCATACGGTGCACCTCAATCACCGGGATGTTCTGTGACTCTAAGTCGCAGACGATCTCGGTGGTGGGGATCTCACTGGGGATCCGGCAGAGGACCACCCGAACGGGCTTGCTCTCGTGGAGCGTATAAGTGTGGTGGGGGATATTTCGAGCCTTGAGTAGCTTCGAAAGCGCGCGGTGGTCGTTAGCTGTCGCTAACCCTACTTTTATGCCGTTCTGAACGGCGCGGGCATTCGTGTAGGCGATGCGTTGCTCGCCACACGCTTTGGACACGTTTGTCCAAGCCCCCTTGTCATGGATGAAGATGGGTGGGGGAGGGATGGTCTTGCGCACTGAGGCGCTGACGACTGGGGTTTGGGTAGGGCTGGGCCTAGTGGCCGAGGAAGAGGAGGGCTGGCTCTGCACTAAGCGTGCTGGCTCGGGAGGGGAGAGTTTCTTGGCCTTAGGGGCCTGAGTGGAGGACGAGGCCTGCGACCTCTTCTTCCTCTTTCCCTCGACGAGGATAAACTCGTCGGAGGAAGAGGTTTGGTCGGAGGAGTGCTCGGACTCCGCTCGCTCCGAGCGCTCAGAGTGTATGCTCTCTGCGCGCTCCGAGCGCTCGCCTTCCGAGCCCTCTTTTTCTTGTTCCTCCTCCTCAGAGTCCATTTCGACGTCTGGGGGGGAGGGGGACCTATCTGCGTTGGGCGCGGGGGTGGGACCTAAATCTGGCTGTGGGGCGGGAAACACCGCGGGGGGTAAGGAGTCAATCTCCTCCTCATATTTCCTTTGTAGGGCGGGGTTTTCAAATAGGATCTTTCCTAATATATCGGTTGTTCTATTTAACCGAACCGTTAGGGAATCTACTTTGGACACGAGATCCTCAATCCTGTCCTCCATATTGGAGGCGACAGAGGTGGGCATCCTAATCTCCTAACCCTAACATAAGCGCCTCGAGGAGACACGTCAAACGTGAGCTCCCCGAGCAGACGGTCCCCAAAGAGCCCTGCCCCGGAGTTTCTCCTAACACTTCGCTACCGAGAAGAGAAACCCAGACAAACTCGGTAGCTGTGTTGCCGTCTGATGTGGCCTGAGGGGCCCTATTTGCCTAACCCTCCGGGCGGGAATGACCCGGAGGTGAGTTCGCTCCCTGCGGGGATAGCAGGGAGGTGTGTGCCTAATGGTGTGCCCTAAGCTTGTAATCCGGTCGCCAATCTCAATGTGCGTACCGGGCCCTATTGGGTCTAGTGCGAAGGGGTAGATCCACCCAACCGACACTAGGTGTGTATGCTGTGAAGAGAACTCAGTAACTAGGTTTGACTAGGAGATCCCCCAAGGCCAAAACCTAGCACTCGACTCCAATTGACTGCTTCACCCTGAAGGGGATCAGCGGGTGCGGCGGGTCAGCACCCCCTTGGTATTGTTGACACCGTGAGGTTTCCAACCAAGGACCACGAAACTGTGGTTTTACCCTGAAGGGGCCAAACCAAATTGTTTTGACAATCTCTGTTAGAGAAGCACGATATCCTTCACCGCCTCGAAAAAGGCGGATCCGGACCAGGCGTCGTAGTCGGCGACTACGAGTGACGTCACGGCGGGCGTGACGAACGGAGCGATGACTCAGGCACGGAACGATCGAGAGCGCGGAGCGGCACGACTGTCGCGGGCGAGCGTCGGAGCAGCATTTTGCGGGAACTAAAATGTTCTACGACATTTTAATTCCACCTCTCCAATTTGGGAACAGCGCTGCACTAATCACTTTTCTTCAACAAAAGTAATCTTATTTAAACAAAAAGGTCTCCATTTTGTCTAAAAAATAGCCGGGGTCAGAGCAACTAGATAATAACCACAGCGTCGCACGGACCCCATCCGTCTCCCCGACAAAGCCTCCACAGGACTTAACGACAATTACGCTTTTTTTTTGTTTTTTTTTTTTTTAAGCTAAATTATTATCGTACAAAAAACGTACAATATTGAAGCACTGTTGGGTTTTGCGGAAGAATTTTTGACGTAGCAATTCTTTATTCAAAATTTGCTTCGTTAATGGGCCATATTAGCCTTAGACCGGGTAGATGTTTTCTTTACACGACCTTGCAAATCGCTAAAGGTATTTAGGTCCCAGCTAAATGGAGCGATATAATCTTCGCAGTGAGGGTGGCGGCCTACATCTGCGTATGGCTGAGTGCTTAAAACAAGCATTTTTCAGAAGGTGAGTAAATGCTGCTAAAATTGCTTTTACTCACCTTCTAAAGTCTTTAAGTCTAGAAATCATGATCATCATGATCTTGATCATTTTATGAGGTAAGACTACGAATTTCGTGATCGTTTCTCTGTGTCATCATATTATACCTAAATTTTGACTAAGGTGTGTCCATCGTCCGTCACGTCTTAAATAGGTCTTTACTGAACGGATATTATTTGCACGGCATGCGGTAGATACGAGGACCACAAGGAAATTGCCAATGTCCAAAAACACATCAATCAAAATATTTAAGGAGTTTGCACAAACGTTCTTGTATTGATTTTTAAAACAAAAAATTATATTTACTTAATTGTGGCTACTAACATTATTTTTAAAGAGAATATTTCCAAAAGCATGTCAAAATTGAAATAGTATTAGGTAATACATTGAGCTAGGGCGTCTTTTCTATGCCAGTAACTACATTACTGTCATTTTAGCAATTCTATTCACAAAAGTAAGAACTATAAAGAATAAACAATTTACTTCTCCGTCATTCGTCATATCTAAATATAACGGGTCATTCAAAACGGATATTGAGTCTAAAGCTTACGTTAGTAACTTATAAGTAATCTGTGCTAAAGCCCAAGGTAGAAGATCCTTGCCCAAAGGTAAGCGGCCGACATTAAGACGTCCAGGAAATTATCAATGTTGTTATACGTCGCTCAGTGTTGCCGTCTCAAAAAACAAGGGGAGGGCCCCTTCGGCCCTTTGCGGAAATGACGTCAATTTACGTCACCGAATTAGCAAGGTCGGTGACGGAATTTTAGATGGCATTACATGATAATTTGCGAATGGAAAAATGTTGTTTAGCCTAGGGAAATTGGACTATTAAAGTTAGCTCGGAATTTCTTAAATAAAATTCTTAATATTTTGGTATTTTTTTATGGTTTTAATAAAATGGTTTTTCTGAGTTCTGGTCGTTGTGTATGTAGTGAAAAATCCATACTAATAATATAATAATGACTTCCTCACCGACTTAAAAAAAAAGGGAGATTCTCAGTTCGTCGGATGTATGTTACCTGATTACTCGAAGACGGCTGGATCGATTTGAAAAATATTTTTTTGTGCATGGGCTAATTTAATTTTTAGTGATGTAAGTACATTATTTGTCTTCTTTTTTAATTATTATTAATTAGTTTTTGCTTTTGACTTAAAAACTGTATCTATTAATATTTGCATGCCATTGTCTGGCAAACATGACGATCTAAATATGTATTTAGATATTTAGAACATCTATGTATCAATACATTGTACTCATATTTGTGCAAGTAAATGGTCTTATTATAAATGCGAAATTAACTCTATCGAACTTTCTATCTGTCTGTCTGTTTTCTGTTCAAGTATTAATGGCTAAACGGGCTTGGCACATGGATCATGCCATGTCTTTTATTTATTTATTTATTTATTTATGCAAGGCACACCAACGATATATTTACAATCAAATGGATAAAGATATACAAAGTTTTGAGATACAGTGCAACTATATCACTTACAGGTATGCACAACATTCTTGTAGAAAGTAAAATGACTTAATCAATCTAAGCAAAACTAAATAATAATGTCAAAATTAATCATGTCCAAAACAATAATAAATATTACAAAAATAACAATATAAAATTAAATTTAATAAAATGTCGAAAAGAGAGAATTATTATATAAAGAGAATATGATTTTGAGTTACACAATTAGAATTAAATTAAAGTAAAAATAAATTAAATTAACTAACATTAAGCTATATAAAATTAAATTAAAATTAAAAAATAATAATACTAAGCATCATACACATAAGAAAGCAATTGTTGATTTTATTTTTAAACTGTAATAAACTGTAAAAAAGAAATCTATACCGTTGTCAATGGAGCAGGCTCTGTTATAGGAAGTCAACATCCTGTTTAAGGGAGTATGTATGTATGTATGTCGGGCAGGTATCCGCAACTCCACGACCATCCGCGTATTTTGCGTAAGGGTAAGATTTCTCTTCACTCAATCCATGCCAGTTCCTCCAGGAAGGCGAACAACGCCCTTGTTTTGCTTACCATTTCTCGGAGGGTACCTGGGTTGCCGAAGTATTTAGTCCTGTAATCCACGACTACAGGGCAGCTCAGTAGCAGGTGTGCTGCTGTTTCGTCCTCCTCCATGCAGGCTCTGCAGAGTGGGCTGTCTGTGACTCCTATTACATAGAGGTGTTTGTTAAATGATCCATGACCGGTAAGGGCGGCTGTCACCAGCCGCAATTGCCGTTTAGATAGTCTAAGGACCTGTTTCGACAAGCAGCCATCAAGGGTCGGGAGAGCCTCTTTGGCCTGCCTGCACTCACCATGGTTCTCCCATAGTTTGTGGTGTAGGTCTCTGGTGCGTTTCCTTACCTGGTGACGCAGATAAACGAAGGTGGGTGGTGCAATGGGTTCGGGTCTCATAATCGCCATACTCGAAGCCCTTCTAGCGAGTTCGTCCGCTGCATCGTTGCCTCGGGAGTCGCTGTGTCCTTTGATCCATTGAATGGTTATATTGTTGTGTCTACCAACCTGGTTGAGGAGATTGTGACACTCCAAGATCAGCCCGGAGTTAACTGTGTGGCTGTTCAGTGCTTGCAGGACTGCCATGCTGTCCGAAAGTATACGTATTTAGTGGTCCACAACTTCCCTGTTTATGATGGCCGAAGCTGCCAGTGAGATCCCCAGGCATTCGACCTGAAACACTGTGTTGTAGACCCCCAATGGTCTGGCTATACGAATGTTGAGATCCTCCAAAAAGACTCCTGCACCCGTACCAGTACCTGCTTTGGAACCATCAGTGAAGACACGCACTTCAGAGGGACACAGCCCCTCGCAGCGGTGATCCTCGTACAGTTGGATTCTGTATTTTTTGTCAAAGATGATTTTTTGGGCACCCGGTCATTAACTGCCTTCGTTATGGGGAGCTCGTTGTTGAGTTCCTCAAGCAGAGCAGTGTGCTGTGTTTCTCTCTTACCCCAGAGGTCCAGTGTTTCAGGACGCACTGCTGCCATCGTCGCTTCCTGTTGTATGAACAGATGGAGCGGCAGGAGCCCCAGCGTAGCCTCCACAGCTGCTGTCGGCGTAGTTCTCATGCAGCCCGTTATCGCCATGCAGGCCAGCCTTTGCATGCGTTGCCGTTTGTTTGCGGCTGTGAAAAGCTTGGTGCGGGGCCACCACACCACGGCCCCGTAGGTAATCATCTGCCGAATTACAGCATTGTACAGCCACATTGTGTTTTTTGGGGATAGGCCCCACTTCTTACCTATCATTTTCTTGCATTGCCAGAAAGTGATGCATGCCCTGTTTAATTTATAGTCCAGATGGTTGCTCCAGTTTAGTTTACAGTCCAGTATGACCCCCAGGTATTTAACCTCACTAGACAACTGGAGTTCTGTATTGAACAGCTTAGGGAGCATGTCGGCCTAAGTTTATGCGACATGGTGTAGTGCCAAAAGTTATGGAGGTACGCGTGGATCGCAAGTGTGGGAGGCGAGGTACATCGATTTTGACCTTGTCAAGAAGATCTGGAGTTGATGTCATGCCATTAACAATTTTAAAAAGTGTTGAGAGATCGATGAGAGTCCTTCGTCGCTTCAATGAGTCTTTATGTCGAAATAATGTTCCTTTAAAGGAATTTACACACTTAAAGATACTAGCTAAAATTATAAGATAGTACACTTACTTACCTACATAGATAATTTAAAAAAGAACAAAAATTAAAAAGCTAACAAACAGTCAAAATCACTCATATTATTTTAAAAAGAATTTTTTGCAAAAAATAGAACCGACTTCCATATCAAAACACTACAAAACCAAAAATAACTTTTATTTCGGAAGTCGGTGTTATTGGTTTTGGATTTTCTTTTTTTTTCACACCGCCTTCCGAAATTAAAGTTATTTTTGGTTTTGTAGTGTTTTGATATGGAAGTCAGTTCTAGTTTTTGCAAAAAAAATTTTTTCACTCTTTTAAGTGGGTCGGTTTGTAATTTATCTATGTACACACATCAAAAGTGTCTAGGGATCAAGCATTTTTATGCGGATTTCTTGAGATTGAGATGTGGCTTTGTAATAAATTTATGATTTTATAAATTTATATGGATCCTTTTTGGTGCATTTCATAATTTGAAACAGGAACTGTTAATCAAATTCGAGTAAAAGATGAAAATCAGCTGTCAATGTTTTCCCTATAAAAACATACAACGCATTGAAGACATTATTAGTGCTACTGTTTCCCTACTACTGATTAAAACCAACGTTATTATGGAGCGGCGACGTCATTTAAGCAGGGAAGAAATGCTCAGAGCCGTGGGAATGATAGAAGCTGGTTCCCGGCAACGTACTGTGGCTTTAGCTCTGAATACAAGTCAGAGTGTTATCAGTCGACTTTGGACACGTTACCGAAGCACTGGTACCGTGGCTGAGCGCCATGGAGGACGGTATCGCTGCACCACACGGAGACTAGACCGATACATTCAAATCTTAACTCGAAGAGCTCCAACAATAACCGCCATGATGTTAGCCGTGAGGCTTCATCACTCTTCAGGGAACTTAATTAGCTATCAAACAGTCAGAAACCGCTTGCATGAAGTGAACCTTCATTCCCGAAGACCGCTACGGGTACCACCTATAGCAATGCACAATCGTAGGATTCGATATCAATGGGCTCTTGAACACAGAAATTGGGCAGAAGAACAATGGCGTTTCGTGTGCTTTTCTGATGAGTCTCGTTTTGGTATGAGACCGGATACAAGACGTATACGACACTGGAGAACCCCTGGACGCCAACAGCGATTAAAATCCTGCCAGGAAGTCCATCCTTATAGTGGTGGAACCATCATGGTATGGGCGGGTATTTGGATCGGCGGAAGAACTGAGTTGATTTGGATCAGAGGCAACCTCAACGCTCAAATTTATGCTGAGACGATTGTATCTGACGTCATCGTTCCTCTACAAGTGCAAATCGGTCCCTTATTTCAGTTAATGCATGATAATGCACGACCGCACACCGCAAGAGTTGTAAGACAGACTCTCGCCGCAGCTAACATCAATGTCCTGCTCTGGCCTGGTCAGTCGCCAGACTTGAACCCGATTGAGCATGCATGGGATATGCTACAGAGAAGAGCTCTGCCGAATATGGAGGGTATCCAGTCGCAAGAAGACCTTTTTTTGTTGTTGCAACGAACATGGGCGGCCATTCCACAGCGTGATTTGGATGAACTCATTTTGAGTATGCCAAACCGATGTTCTTGTGTTGTTAGTGTTCGCGGTAGAAACACGGATTATTAATTGTTTAAGTTACCCAATAAAATTTTAAATAAAACTGTTATTTCAGTCTTTTTTTCGAACTTTAATGTTAGTGGTTCAAATGTCAAAAATCCCTTTATTAGGAAAATGGCAAATTTCTTTATTAATGCAAAGGTGACTTGGTTTATCGTTACTATGACAAACGAAAACACTTTATTTGATGAATCCTTAAAGAAAATTTTAATTAATATCAATCAGGAGAAAGTTATTGCAAAAATATATGTTGATCCCTAGACACTTTTGATGTGTGTAGTTACAAAAGCCATAATGACAACTACTTATCACCTTTTACGAAATATTGCTTTTCCCGATGCAGAGCCGTTAATTTTTGAGGAGTTCTTCTGGTACTTCACCATCAGCTCTACATCACCAGATGTATTGTGACGAGCATAAAGTGTTTAACATCCGTACTCAAGTAATCGAATCGCAATCCACGAAATACTTATTATTGAGGAGTTTCAGTGGCCATCTGTGGTCTTCATCATCAGTTCAACTTCCTGAAATGGCACTTTTCGGAAGCAACTGCTCAAGGTACTATAAGAAATACCCAAAACGCTATAGGTGTGCCTATAATATTTGAAGAGTTCCCTCGATTTCTCCTGGATTCCATCATTAGATCCTGATTTCGTAACAATGGGACCAACTAGAAACTATACCCATTCAAACGCAAAAAGAATTTTTCAAATCGGTCCAGCCGTCTCCGAGATATGAGGTAACATACATAAAAAAAAAAGTTCAAGACGAATTGTAAACCTCCGTTTTTTGAAGTCGGTTAAAAATAGAAAAGATGGCTATTTTTTGTTACTTTAAAAAGTGGTTATTTCTATTTTTAGTCCAAGTTGGATATGCGTGTAAAGATCCTCAGAATCAATAGTTTCAGCAACATAAAAAAATGACAGCTATTCGGGTATTATTTTAGCAAAAAGTTTGGTTGACAATCTTAACCATCGTCGAAAAGATATTCTTTATTTGAAAAAAAGGACTTCGTTGAAGTACTGGCTATCTTTATACGGTGCCTAAATAAATCAAATTAGAGATACGCAACCTGTAGGTATTATTCCAATGTCGATCATGGAACTACCTACAAGCTTCAATGCTTAGCGCCAAATACAGGGGCAGCTACGAAATTGGATAGATCCATCAGAGCCCGATCCATCAAGTTATTGTTGACTTTTTAGGCAATAACCTGATTATTCCTTTGAAACCGGACTAGGAAACACAAAGCTTCACGACTGAATAGCCCCTTGTGAATTTGAAAGCGTAAAGTAATTTGAAATGTGCAAAAAAAAACTAATATTCTTGTTGAAGTATGTTCAGTAATGTTTATAAGTTCTATAAACGTGTGCGCTGCAGAGACTGTATCGATCTTTTTTTAAATGTATGAAAAACTAAGCGTTCGGAGCAGACATTAAATACCAGAAAAAGTATGTCGTCAAAACAATTGATAATCGAATAATGTTGTTGAATTAGTGGTTTTAATAATTAGTCCATTTTTTGTTCAAACATAAACTCCTACGACTTAGAGAATTATATTGTTAATAAAACGCGATTTAAAAAATATTTATAGAAAAAAAATATGATATATTTTTCTTTTTTGAGAATTTGTATAAGTAATCGCAAGCTCGGGGCGTTTTATTTTTATTTTTTATTTATAATTTTATTTAAGAATACATTGTAAGAAACTTGTATTATGATACTTGTTATATATTATTTATAAATACTACATCAATATGCCATTATTATTAGTACAAGTTCGAATGATGTTATGTAAAATAAATAGACTCTTTCATTTGAAGAAAGAACACGAAAGTTAAGATCAAAGTATTGAAAAGACTGTCTACAAGAAAGAAGGTAGCAACATTTCTTACGTAACTAAGTACCTATATTTATTATTCAATGTTGTACAAATTCAGTACAAAGTAGAAAGTTAGTGAAGCAAATTAGTAGTTAAAATTCGGTTTACTTCAAATAAAATATTCAGGACTACTCTAGTTTTTCTAATACCGCCATACTTCATAGTCTGTGTTTTTGTTATTACGTAATAACATAGACGTTATTTACTTACCAAGAAGATCGGTATCATGGTAGGTACATACCAGGTAGGTGTAATGATGGGGGTGGGATATTCTTAATGAAAGCTAAGTAAATAGTCAGTCACGCCGCAATTGCGGCGGTAAGACCCCTCTTTGAGGAGTGGCTAGATCGGCGTCACGGCGTCCTGACCTACCGCATGACGCAGGTCCTCACCGGACACGGAAGTTTCGGGAGGTACCTGTGTCTGATGGGTAGGGAAGAGACGCCTGGGTGTCACCACTGCGAGGGTCGCCCTGAGGACACAGTCGAGCACACGGTGCAGGACTGCCCAGCTTGGGCAGAGCACCGACGTGTCCTCACGGCGACAATAGGCGGAGACCTCTCGCGCCCGGCCTTGGTCGAGGCCATGCTGCGGGGCGAGAGGGAGTGGGAAGCGGTCGCCTCCTTCTGCGAAGCAGTCATGCTTTCGAAGGAGGAGGCGGGCCGCGTGAGGGAGAGGATGGCGTCCTCCCTCCAGCCCAGCCGCAGTGGTAGACGCCCACGGCGTCGAACGTCGGCCGACGATCTCCGGCCACCGTAGGCGCAGGCATGCGGACAGCGAGTAAAGGGCAACTCGCTGTCCGACCATGGACCATGCCCGGGTCGACGGCGCGTCGTGTTCCACACGCGCCTCAAAGAGCGTCAGCAACATGACGAGGCCCCCTCTGCAGAGGGCCGAAGCCTGCCGGGGTCGTGGGACTCATCCCGTTACCGTGGCCCCGGTATGTAAAGGGTTATTGAAGGAACACCGTGGATTTTAGTCAGTAAAAGTCTGACAGTCCCTCCCACCCTGCCCGGGGTGGGAGGACTTATTTGATAATTTTACCACGTTAAAAAAAAAAAAAAAAAAAGCTAAGTAAATAGTTGACATCTTGGAATAACACATAGAATACATTTCATCCCGAAATTCGCGGGCAGAAGCTAGTTAGAAATAAATCGCGTGGCTTAATTTTTTAAGATACGATACTAAATAATGGAACTTATGAAAAGGCTTGATACGCTCATTGTTATGAATAAGTGACACATATGTAGGTGTCTCGAAACTTAAGCCAGTGGTAATAAGCGCCATCAAACCTTTCAATTTGTATTTGTGCAACTTAATGTTGATTAACATGATAACATTGAGTTGACAGATCGTGATGGCACTGTGATGAATTATATAAATCATCTTCGTGAGAAGTATTTTTATACGTATAAAGTTGCTCTTCAGCAATTGCAAGATGTGAAGTAAAGATCTGCTCAATCTCATCACGTTTATCGATCTCATAGTCCATATTTTCGTAATTAATTACCTCAATCTGAGCCTGTAGTTCATCGAATGTGCTAGACATAGCTCTTATTTTACCAACACTAATTTCTAACTCTTTAGCTAGTTCTTGTTAATTTTGAAGAACGAACATTATATACTTAAATATTTTTTATATTTCCTAATAGTTTTCTAAATAGTTCCTTAATTTTTTTTGCATTACTGTCTTTATCATTGCTTAATATCATCTTGTATAATTATAATAATATTATGTAGTAGCAAGAACAAACGATAAAGTAGCACTAAGAACTTTAGAACAATAGTTATAATTGATTGAGTAATTTTAACAGTAGAACCCTAATGCCAAATGAAGGATAAAGTTATATGTTTAATATGTTACCTGATACTCTTTCGGCGGTACCTGGATCCGAACGCAGCGGCGCGGCGCGGCAGCGGTTCAGCATGACGAGGCCCCGACATCACCCAAACGCGGCTAGCGATAACCGGCAGAGTCAGGGCGGCGACCTGAAATAGTATTTGAAATAATGTGAACTAGATACGTAGGTACTATTGAAAGGTACGTCTAAGTTCAGAGCTACAGATTACTTCTAGTAGAAAGAAAATATTGAGAATGTAATTACCCGGCTACAATTTTACAAATACGTAGGTAGTTGCCACTGAACAATGGATTTTAATTTTATATCTTAGTATATTTACTGGTCATTTATTTGAAATATGCTTTAAAATAGCTAAGAATGTACGAAACAGCAACCTTTTGATAGGTAAATAGGTTTAAGTATTAGGGTATAATATAGGAAAAATACTTTACTGATAGGCGAGATTGCTGCTTCTGGATGCAGTAGTCCTCGCTGGTGGCTGTCACACTAATAGTACGTGAGCTGCTCGCACATATTAATGGAATCCTTGAACTGGCGTGGCACGCTGCCGGTGAACCTTGACGTCGTTGAAGCTAAAGCCCGATTTACACTTCAACAAGTACAGTAGCGAATTAAGAACTCAGACAGTTAAGTAATAAGTAGTAAGTTGTAAGTAGCGTCCAAACGTAGGCGAGTGAGTAGTCATAAGTTGCCCGAGAAGAAGAAAAGAAAATAACACGTGTACGCGGCCGCAACCTACAAATTTATGGACTGTACTAGGGATGTGAAATAATAATCGATTATGGAAATAATCGATTAAAAATCGATTTTTAGCAAAAGAAAAATCTATTGATAAAACAAAATCGATTATTTTCTTAAGAAAAATCGATTATTCATTCATCGATTTTTCATGCTAAATATATAATCGATTAATTAAAAATCGATTTTTTATGTACAATGTTACATCCCTAGTAGGGATGTGAAATAATAATCGATTATGGAAATAATCGATTAAAAATCGATTTTTATCAAAAGAAAAATAGATGAATATAACAAAATCGATTATTTTCTTAAGAAAAATCGATTATTTATTAATCGATTTTTCACGCCAAATATATAATCGATTAATTAAAAATCGATTTTTTATGTACAATGTCACATCCCTAGACTGTACTAAACTCGCCCGTCTACATGCCAGCCAGTTAAGTTGGAGGGGTGCGGGAGACGCGAGAGAGGGGGCTACTTTGTACTGGACTCGCCGAAAAATAGGATCGCGATCTATTTAGCTCAACTTAATCAACAACTTACTACTTAACTCGCTTTTACCGTTCAAACTACATTAACAACTTAACTCGCCAATGACGCAAGTTAACTCGCTACTGTACTTGTTGAAGTGTAAATCGGGCTCTGGGCCCGCCACGTTATGCTAACTCACTTGGCTAGGTTTTGTCTTCTATTATAGTGTTCCTGCGTCTGTTCCTTTTCATGAGAATTTTTTGTCTTCGTAGGTATTCGATCCGAATTATGCAAATTTATCCTGTCACGGTCGACAAGCGATTATGCAAGTTTTTAATGAAAACCTCAGTTTCTTCCCGAACAGTTAAAATCCCTGAACTTTTTAATTATTACAATGTATTTCTAATTACTTGATTTTGACGCAGCCATGTACTTTCGTTAACAACAGCGAACTGTCAAAACTATGCGGGTATAAGTAAAAAATATTCACAAAAATTATTGGCTAAAATTCTATCAGCTAATGCCTGATAGAATTTTAGCCAATAATTTTTGTGAATATTTTTTGGCAATATTTTACGGCGCAGACAAAAAAAGTTCTAATTAGGTATGTCACACAATCACAATTAAGATACGACATTATTGTGTATAGTTAAATTAAAATAACATCACTTTAAAATATTAAATTAAACAGTACCAAAATTCCTTGTTTTTATATTCAGAATTATATCAATACTAATATTATAAAGCGGAAAAGTTTGTTTGTTTGCTTGAACGCGCTAATCTTCGAAAGTACAGAGTGGATTTGGATGAAATTTGGTATGGAAGTAGCTTGAAGCTTGCGGAAGGTTATAGGCTAGTTTTTACGCGACTGCAAAAGAGGAGAGTTATGTTTTTACCATGATAGAATCCACGGGAGCGAAGCCCCGCGTGAGTACTAGTCAAATATAAATTTAATAACCAGTGATCGGAGTAGGTAGATTGATTTTACGTACTTGCATCATGAATAGTCATAGAAATTATAACATGGATAAGCCTTTTTTCCGGGATTTCATTTTGTACTTACGGGTTTCTAAATAATCTAAATTAAAAAAAAATCTAATCAAGTATTGTGAATGTAAAGATTTTTAAAGAACTAGATTTGAAATTTGTAGAATGCGATAGTTAAACGTTTAAAATTGTTTTTTTTTCTTATTTATCAAGTAATAAAGTGAATCTTACTTTGTGCGTCCATTCGAAACTTACGTATGACTAATTTAGTAGTTATTTCTTGCAAGTTATCTGCTGCTTGTAATTATTATATATTATTTTCTTGAATAAATAAATAAAAATAACTTTTTATACTTCTTAATATTTTTTCGCATTCAGTGCAATAACTTTTTATGAATATGAAAACAGGTAAAAATGAAATAAAAAGCAAATTTATATCAAAATCAACATCTTTATTGATAAAATATCTTCATTTATATCATTTTCTGCATTATCCTGACTCTCTAAACAATTAAAATAAATAGCCATAAGTTTTTCAATATTTTCTAGTGTTAATCCATTTCTTTTGACGTCCAAGATCCATTAAATTGTATGTAGAAAATGATTTACTACAAAATCGTGGAATTATTACAAAATTCCGGAATCCCGGAGGCATATCCATATTAATATATACGTGCCAGTCCATTGAGCCCAAATCAATCTACCTACTCCGATCACTGTTAATAACAGCTCAAGCACCATCGCGTTCGACTACCATCTCACTTGGTGGTAAGCGATAATGTGAGCAAAGATGAAGCACGCTTACCTAGAAGCAAACTATTCACTCTTGACTTAGACCCCCAGGTTATAGCTATAAAAAAAACCGGTCAAGTGCGTGTCGGGCCACGCGCAGTGTAGGGTTCCGTAGTTTTTATAACAGTCAAGTGCGTGTCGTATTCGCTGACTGATCGTTTCGTACCATGCTCTAACTAAAAGCCAAACATGACTACCTAACTAATTTGACTTCCTATACAAATCCTCACCTGATCCGACAATTTTGCACGGAAAGTTTTAATTTTTTAGAGATTTGTATAAAACTTGTCATAGCCGGTGTTTTGAATTTAAATACGGACACAGAGCTACACTACTCAATCGTCACAAGAAGCTAGCACGATACAACTGGCGCTTAGCGCCATCTATCGACATTTCTATAGAGTTGTTCGAAATTTTCGAGTCAAATACAATTGGTCGACTATTACTCGTAAACTTGTAAAGCCCACTTATGTGTGATAGTTTTCCTTTAAATTTCGTTATATATAGATACTACTGCCGTGACAGTTGAATTTCTAACTATAACCGTTTAGTTCATAGAGGGGGAGGACACTTGACTCTAACGAAAATTGGTACTTTAAAGCTTGATAAGTCACGAACGGTTTACTTAATCAAAAAACGGTCTTACCAAACCCCTAATATTTTTGAAAGACCTATCCAACGATATCCCACACTATGGGAAGAACGAAAAAAAAAAATTATCACCCCACTTTGCATGTATAGGAGGTACCCTATATAATTGTTTTTTTCAAAATTTTATTTTACCACTTTTTCGGCGTCATTAACGTGTATACTCATGCCAAAGTACAACTTTCTAGTACCAATAGTTTTTGAGCTAAACCGCGGACAGACGGACAGACAGACGGACATGGCGAAACTATAAGGGTTCCTTGTTGACTACGGAACCCTAAAAACACATACTCTACACAGTGAAAGTAATCCCAAAACGTTTTGTACGTAAGGGTGGGTGGTATCCACCATGATTCATACAGAATTCGTCTTTTTATTATTTTTGGTAAAGAAATATACTTTTGATTTAAATTGGATCATATGTAGTTATAATTTCATAAAACCCTTAAAAATTAAATATTGGATCGTTTTGCCTCATTGCTGTCCCTTTTTGCTGTCTCTCTTACCAAGAGAGACAGACGACGAGGTCTAGGAAAACAGTAAATAGACCTAATTCTATAATGATGAATCAACTGAGAATTAAGCCAATCACGGTTCAGTAACTGTTTGTTTGATATGTGTTTTGATATTTGGTGGTGGTTTAGTGGATTTGGTTGGTAGTCAAGTTGGACCTTTGTGCTCCACCCTACTCCACAAAGTTTTTGCTTCACGTACATATCTAGATTGACTGGCGTTTTAATACACTTTCCGACAACTTATTTTTGTCAAAATTATTTCACTTATGTAAATTATCTCAATTCCGTATGTCACTGATGAGGCAGCTTGTTTAATGCATAATTAATTTATTGGTCTTTATTAATGCGTTCGAAATTCGAATAGCAAACAATGATACTTTTGAATAAGAATACAATACAATAACGTTTATTCACTGAAAAAGTGTTAATTTTTTTAATATGACATTGGATCCCGCACTAGGATACCCTGTGTCGCAGGATTCAGTCTCTTTCGACATAAAAGGTTTAGATCTAGAGATACAAATGCAACGGGGGATATCAATTAATTAAGTTAAGGTAGGTAACTATATAATATGAGGTGTGCATGATGTAAGGGTGAGTTGATGTGAGCAATAGTGTGTGTATTAGGACTTCATAATTAAAAGGTTTTCTGTTTCCTTGTAGTTGAGATCCAACCGCCATTTCATCACGTGTGTCCTAAAGCCAAGCCTGGTCATAGAGACAAAGTTCAGTTGGCTATTGATTTTCTTATTTAAGTATGGTCCTATATGGGAGAACGCAACAATACAATACAATGCCTGTGTGAAGTTGGCTATAAAAGGGGGCATTAAAAGCCAACTTCGCTACAGCAATTTCAAACTCGATAGTTACCAAATAATTCGCGTAACAGCCCTAACTAAGAACAAACCAAGCAATAAATGTAATTGTAACACTAGTGCCCAATTTTTTTTTTCTTTCACACGAGTGATTGGCGTAAAACCGAGGTTCAGGCGCCTATAAAATAAAACACAGTACTTAAATGAGTTCGCGTAATAAAGGTGAACCAAGCACCGTAAAATTAGACGCGTGTTTCTTTTGGGAACGTTAAATGTGAGATATATTCGTATACTATGTGAAAACCTTTCGAAGGGATTTTGCGATTCTGGGAAAATTTATTTCTATCACCTGGGTTTTTTTACATTAAATGTGGGCTTAGCTGCTGTGAAATGTGAAAATAGAACGATTCCCAAATAAAGACATTATTTTACACGTGTGTTGTTTTGCTTTGTTTAATTAGGTCACTTTTGGGAAATTGAACAGTGTTTGTTTATTTGTTGAAATTAAACATGTATACTTACTTGAAAAAATATTTTCACAATTTCTAGCAGAAATTGAATGATTTTTTTAAATTTTATTTTAATTATTTTATTAGGTGTTTAGGTGTGTAGGAGGAGCCCATAGTATGCGTTTTTAGGATGTTGCGTAAGAGTTCCGGAGCGGTCTCTTGTTATGATCCGGTGCATCTTAATATTGATCACTGGGGTGGTTTACTAATTCTATACATCTGTATAGAATTAGTAAAGTTGTAGAAACATTGGGATAAAATATATAATCCCTATGTTTCTAAAAGTATTTTCTTCCATCATACATCTCAACAACTATTGACTATCTACCAAATTGAAACCAGTTACTTCGGGGGCAACGATACAATTCCTTTCTTAGAGATATACAAAAACTGTTTAAATTCAATATAAAAACTTTCTGTAGGTATCTTAAAAAGATACAGGAAATTCTGTGAAGCGGAGCGGCCTTATCTCGGAGGCGGGAAAATAGTTTTTTTTTTCAGCAACCCTTTTGATAGGCAATCAAATTCGGCCGGTACTAGCCATATACTTATGTATTTTGTTTTGTTTTGTTGTCTTTTTCAGTGTGTATCTATATACTATACATTATTTTTGTAGTAAAACAGTACGCTAATTATGTATGCTCTAAAATAGTTTGGGTTAATACGTTTTAAGATAAAACATTGAGGTAAGCTATGTCTTTTTAAATAATTTACTGATTCATAAGTATGAATGCTGATTAGCACACTCTTTGGGTCAGGCCATTGCGCCCTCATTCCGGGGAGCCCTCGTCCATGACGCCCTCACATTGAAAAATATATTATGCACACCCTCGGCCGGTATGCGCCCGTTTTTATTTTGTTTTCAAGAGACATCAGTAAGTAATGTCTCGAACAAAAATTTTTCTTACATTTTTGTTTTATTAAATTAAAACAACGAAATTCAGGGATGTGTTACTTTAGGTAAGAATAGGTAATATTGTACTAACAAAGTAAAAAAAAATATCAGTCATACATAATCATCTAATAAATAAGACTTAATGAAAATAAATAACAGTTTTTACTTGCATGAACACAACAAATAGGCGGATCTTTTCTACATACGAAATCATTGAATTTTTTTTCGTATTCTTCCATCAGTCCGGCAATAACTTTATGATTTTTTTTTACTTTTCATGCTCTTCTTGGTTACAGATCTTTTTTTGAGTCTTAATCTATTGAAATAAGCATAATATACCTACTTATATGACGTAAAATAAATATCTCAAATATATAATGGACGAATGCATAAATAGACTAATTTAATTGTAATTTTGTTTTCACCAGTACTTTCTCAAGTGTTCTGTCAAAAAATAATAAAAGCCGACCAAGAGCGTGCCGGAATAACATTTTTGTTAATGTAAGGGCGTCTCGGACGAGGGCTCCCCGGAATGAGGGCGCAACGGCCTGAACCGATTCTTTATTCAATTTTCAATAAACTGTTCGAATTTAGAATCTGGTGTCACTATATATATATATATAATAAGCATAATATAATATGTAACTTATTGCTTTTTTTTACAAAAAAGGCTTGAATAAAAACACCATAACGTATCATTTTCATAGTCACCCGATTTTTAATTTAGATTCCAGTGTCATTATTTGAACTAAGCTTTCAAAAAGTGCTTACTAAATAAGGCTGGATAAGTTGATTAAACACAATCATGCAAGTACTATTTTTCGTAGTTTTTTGATTAATTCCTTTATCAACATTAATCCAGTTTACTGTGCCAAATCTAATAATTCAAGCATAAAACCTATTCCTCCGGGTCAAGAAAAGATTACGGTTCTAGATAAACCGAAGCATCGTTGGATGATACGAAGAATGTTCCAGATTCACAAACGTAACAGAACCGACTCAAGGGCGTCTCATCTCGGCTCGGATTGTTATTTATTCCCTCATGATTTTATTTCCATTGCTGCTGAAACAAAGGGAAGTAGAGTAATAAAGTATGTCAAGTGCTCGTTTCTACGTAGATTATAAGGGAAAGAACTAAGTTATGTTATTATAAATAGTTCTTGAATTATAAAAGTATTGCTTTTTAGAACTGGAAGCTTCGGATAGAATGTTTATTTGGAGCTGAAACATGGATCACAAATCTCTAATACTCAATCATGTTTTCTTCAAAAATTTTAATAATTTACGAGCTTCAATTTACTTCACGACAGCTTTGGAACAAATAAACTTAAGACGTGTTAAGTCTTCGAATTCGAAACCTTTATTTTTCTAGGTGGGAAAATCATCGAATGAATTCTCCTGCTCTGGGTTAAGCGGAAGGGTGTGTCAGACTTCTACTGACTAAAATCCCACCCTATTTCTTCAGCCGCCCTTAAATTCCGTGGCCGCGCTATCTCGTTAGAACCTACAAATGATTTCTTATGTTAAACACATGGGTTGCGTATCGCAATGAAAAAACGGAACTATTATGGGATCGATTGGTTTTTGTCTGGCTGACATCATCTGCTAGCCCAACTATAATTATGTAGGGGTTGGCTTTCAGTCTAAGCGGGTGCAGTTTTATATATTTTTAGGGTTCCGTAGCCGAATGGCAAAAAACGGAACCCTTATAGTTTCGACATGTCTGTCCGTCTGTCTGTCTGTCTGTCTGTCTGTCCGTCCGTCCGTCCGTATGTCACAGCCATTTTATTCCGAAACTGTTAAGAATATACATGTGAAACTTGGTAAGTAGATGTATTCTGTAAACCGCTTTCCGATTTTATGAAAAAAATAAAAAATATTTAAAATGAAGGGGGGCTACATGAAACTGAAACCGAAAATATTTTTTTTTTCATGAAACCTATGCGTGTGTGGTATCTATAGACAGGTCTTTAAAAATGATATTGAGGTTTCTTAAACCACTTTTTCACAAAGTTAATCGCTTAAAAGATATACACTTCTAAAGTGGTAAAATGTGTGTCCCCCCTCTAACTTCTATAATTATGGAGTGAAAAATCTAAAAAAAACATATGCTATAGATCTTAATGTAATCTTTCAACTAAAATTAGTTTTAACGAAATCGGGTCAGCAGTTTTTGAGATACAGTATATTTTCGAAAACCGCAAATATAACTTTGTAATTCATACAAACACTATGAAAAACAAAGTTATTTGGCGTAGTTGTAAAAATTGTAATTAATAAGCTAGTTTTACGAAATTTTGAAGTTTTTTTTTTCAAATAAATATATTAACTTATATGTATTATAATTACTACGGAACCCTTCATGGGCGAGTCTGACTCGCACTTGGCCATTTTTTTTTATATAAAGCGAATGCCTGTCTGTCATACACGAACCAATAGCAGGGTACCGTGGTACCGCGATACCTATTGGCAAGACTGGTATTAAATTTTTTTACGCCTGACTACCCGTAATGACTGTCAAACATACGGCTCAATGTGCTTGCCGAAGAAAGGAAGAATCTTGTTATGTAAAGCTGGTCACCTTTCCACTGACTGACCTCAGTAAGCATTGCTAAGCCTCGAAGCCACAAGATTCAAGTAAATAACACAATATAGTTATCTAGTGACGACTCTCTTCCCCACGCCCCAGCTGCCGTGGGGGCAGCCCCGGGCGTCGGCGATCGCGAGTCAATCTCCGGCCACCGTAGGCGTGGGCTTGCGGACGGCGAGCAGGGGTAGCTCACCATCCGGTAAGGATCAGGCCCGGGTCGGAGACGCGTTGTATTTCACATGCGCCTCAAAAAGTTGTAAGCACTAGTGTTGGGGCCCCATAGGGCCATTACCTGTCGGTGTTCTAACGAGATACCGGAATCCCTTGCGTTCCGGTATCTCGTCCAGCTGAAAGAATAGGGTGGGTTTTAGGTAACTAGAAGTCTGACACTGATTTTCCCACCCAGAAAAAAGGCTAGGCTCTCTAGAAAATCAGGTCATTTTATCGCGTTTATAAACTTATATTTGTATTTTCACGAGTCGATAAAATGTCATACATTTTTCTTTTTTCAAAATTACTTGTAATCACTAGCAATGTGGGAAGAATTCACATTACTAGCAATCTTATTAACCCCTCCAACTAAGCTAAATATGGTTGTGTCTTGAGTTCGTTCACGACAATAGTGTAATGGGGTACGAACTTGCGACCTCTCGATCACAAGTCCGACACCTTAGCCATTAGGCTATTAACGTTGACATTATCCATACTAATATTATAAATGTGAAAGTAACTCTGTCTGTCTGTGTGTTACCTTTTCACGCCTAAACCGCTGAACCGATTTAGATGAAATTTGGCATAGGAATAGTTTAGGAACCTAGGAAGGACATAGGATAGTTTTTATCCCGAAATTCCTACGGGTTCGGGATTTACGCGGGAACCCCCTCCCACGCGAACGAAGTCGCGGGCAGAAGCTAGTATTTTATTTAAAAAAACATTGGCCCACACTGGGCAGTTTTGCTGTTTCGTGAGTGAATGTAGGCCATAAATACACTTGTCCCAGTGCGGGAATCAAACCTTGCATGTCGCAGCCAATCGCGCAACCACTGTGCCGTGTCGTCAAACAAATATACATATTATTATGTTTATTTATGGGATTTTTTCTGTTGTTAGCTTTATTTTTGCGGATTTAACTTTATTTTTGTTTGTACAAGTACTGCTTTTAATGTAATTACTCAACCAACTTTTCTTCGTTATTAGGTACGTGAATCGGGAATATTTCACTATATTTTCTTGAACTTCGTTCTGGTTTCCTATAGGGAAATCGAATTATTGGAAATGGATGACTTTTGTTTCGGATCATTATCTTTTATGTTTTACGGACGTGATCTTATCGAAGTTACGAAAGGGATTAGTGTATTGGGAGCCATGCAAACTAAGAGAATAATACTTATTGGGAAGTTTCTCCAAAAGGGCCGTTATGGGGATATTAAAATATTTTAAGTAATTTTGGCTGTCAGAATATCAAGCAAAGCTCAACGATCCGTAATTAATTCACATCAGATGAACTTTTGGCCAAATATTAGCAGACTAGGTCTGTCTTCAAGCTTAATTTCAACAAATAGGGATTTTTGCCTAAGGAAGAACATTAAGCCGTTGATCCTAGCATGCATTTGTAAATCTTTGATAGTCATTTCATCTTTGAAATAGGGATATGCAGATGTTGACTCTTAATATGATTTCACATTTAGTAAACCCAAAAGAAAAAATAAGAGCCATCACCATTCAAGAAACACGTCCATCTCGCGAGGTTCGTAAGCGGTCGCTTGACCGCTCTCAAATCTAACCAAACTTTTGGTGACTACAGAATGTACTAGTCGATTTTAGGGCAAAATCCTTATAGTACTTTTTATTGTTTTTCAAAGTATTCACCACCTAGCTTAATACACTTTTCCATTCGCTCAAACCAGTTATTTTAACATTTATTCCACTCTAAAGTGGGGGTGTACAAAATGGCTAACTTGAAAGCGACTGCTTCTTCACCGTACCTTTTCACCTTTGACCACGAAGACTTTCTTAATTTTAGGAAATGTAAAGAAATCGTTAGGGTTTAGGTCAGGACTGTATGGAGGATGGTCAAGAATTTCTACTTTTTCCTGCTTCAAATACTCAATCGTTTGACGAGCGCTGTGTGAGCTTGCGTTGTCGGGGTGCAGGATGATGCGTCGCTTTGAGTTAGATTTTGCGAAATTTGGCGATGACTTGTGGTAAACAAACTGTGGTATACCACTCTGCGTTAACCGTTCTACGATCTTCAAATGCAATAGTCGCAACATAGCCGCTTTTACAACGAACGTGGCCACCATCTTATTTGAAATGCTTTGAGAACGAACAACTTTAGTCGGCTTTGGCTCGTCTTGAAAGACCCAGATTGTAGATTGTTGGTTGAAATCAGGATCGTAGGCATAGATCCAAGATTCGTCACCACTGATAACGTCGTAGACGTGATTTGACTCTCCTCGGTTGAACCTTTGTAGAGTTTTCTTACACCATCTGACGCGGGCCGCCTTGTGATGGTCGGAAAGCAGATGCGGTATCCAACGGCAAACAAGCTTTCTCACACCAAGCGCTTCATGCAAGATCTTCTGAATGGTTGTCCCTGAGATGCCTAATAGAGCCTCTATCTCTCGATACGTCACATGACGATCATTGAGAATCAGTTGTCTCACAGTAATGTTGTTATCTTCATTGAAGGCGGATTTTGGGCGCCCTTCGCGAGATTTGTCACTAACACTAGTATGCCCACGCTAAAATTCTAAATACCAGCGTGCGGCAGTCCGCAGACATGGAGTTTCATCACTGAACACAGATGTTAGCTCTTCAAAACACTGAAGCCGTGTCAGGCCTCTTCTAAAGTTGTAGAAAATTGTTGCACGAACATTTTCCTTAGAAAGTTTCTTTTTCGTACGTAACCTGACAGATTCCAAGTGACACTGTGACTAAACAATAGCATTAATCCTAATACTTTCAACTGTTTTGAGATTCAAAATTTAAACACATTCGAATATAGAACAGTTCCAAATTCAAAATTGCCGGGAGATACGGAAACGACAGAACTTAAAGGGCATGCCTAGTATAAGCCCAGACTAAATGCTTTAATTACCTCTTATAATTAAAAAACATAAACAAGTCTGGTTAATCAGCCGGCAACCTCATAGGTTCACCTGCGAGAAAAAGCTCTCATAAAGAAATAGCCTCTTTAGATGGTCGAAGCCTTGCCAGCGCCCACACAGCGTCGACGTGGCCCCGGCGAAGTGGCGCCGCGACTCCGAAATCTCTTACCTACCAACATCTTGCCCTTATCCCAATGCTAAGTTTTAAATTAAGAAAATTCTTCATTCAAATTTCTTTTGAGAATTTGAATTTAGAATCAGCTTATCAGTATTCAAACCAAGAATTTAGTTTTTTATTAAAGATATAAATTCCTGGTGAAGACATTTTATTGTTTACAATTATTCAAAATTCATATACACAAACACCCATACCCACATTGTACGAGATACTTTTATTATTTTGTCAATATCAAGTTTTTCGCATAGCAAATCATTGACAATACCTTCATACCGTACATGCAAAAGGATGTTGTAAAGTTTTTTATTTACCGTAGTCGTTTTTCCAACGAAGGCACCAAAGGTTTCTTACAAGTTCAACTGATCCTCGTTCGAAAACTACTCGAAAACTGATACCAAGAAGCAAATCTACTCACCCACCCATACGCACGAAACGGTTTGGGAATACTTTCATTGTGCGTACGGCTAAGGAGTGGAATTCCCTGCCGGAGTCTGTGTTTCCTGATAGTTATAACCTGGGAGTCTTTAAGTCAAGAGTGAATAGGTTACTTCTAGGCAAGCATGCTTCATCTTTGACCACATCATCGCTTAACATCAGGTGAGATTATGGTCAAACGCAAGCCTATTAACTATAAAAAAATACCCATAGTGTTACCATATTTTTTATTTATTTTTGTTATAGTCCACAACTTTCATACTACGCCATCTAGTTCCAAACTAAGCAGAGCTTGTGCTATGAGTACTAGACAACTGATAAACATACATATATATTTCTAAATACATACATATTATAGATAAATTACACCCAGACAAAGAACAAATGATCGTGCTCATCACACAAACATTTGTCCTAGGTGGGAATCGAACCCACGACCTTGCGCATAGCACTCAGGGCCACTGACCACTATACCAACGGGCCTGTCTGAATTAAAACAATTATAGATTTAAGCTGAACAGAATCTATTTAAACTACCTTTGTTTAACCTATTGTCTCAATAATTACGTCAATTCTCTTCCGGTGATTTTAATAGCTATCAAATTACAACATTGTTTCCCACTGATTGGATATTGATTTACATGAGAATTATTTATTTATTTACGGTTTGTCGAATCCATTACGATGGCGATTTGTAAATAAATTTGACGAAATTATTATAATTCTCTGAATTTTTAATCGAATGTTAAATGTAGCTGTATTTTTTTACGTTAACTTTTTATTTTAATGGAATCGAAATATTTTTACTGCTCGTTTTACGTGAAATTAGTAATAATTTTATAATATTAAGTGTAAAAATTACCATTTTAAAGGTTTAATGTATTTTTACCCGACCACGGCGAAGCAAACAGGAGGGTTATGATTTTGGCCGGTATGTATTTATATGTATGTTCATCTGTTCCCTCATAATTTCTAAACTACTAATCGTAATTTTACAAAGGAGGTATTATTAAAGAGTCTTAACTGTCGTGTGACGTCATAAAATTGAATCCTGGAGAGAAACTCAGAGGTCAAAATTCTTTTGAAATCTATACAATCTGTACTAATCAAATGATATGAGAAACATGTAGTCTCTGTGGTGCTCTTTTGAGGAAAGAAACACAGAACTTGTTAGTGATTTCGATTTGATGATTAACACCAGAGTAAATACATTTGAGTAGACCTCATACTCAAACTGTCAGAAAATATCGTGATTGACTCATAATATTCGTTGTATTTCCACATAGCTCTCACACTCAGATCTAGCGATTAACATCCAAATGGTCGCATTTATCGACAAAATGTAAAGATCAGCCAATTGATTTCCTGTTTGATATCTGACACCTCGATAAAAGTAAAAATGTGGTGTGTGGACGATAGGCTAATACTGAATTTTTTTCGCGATTCCGATATAAAAAGAAAGGTTAACTTTGCGAGTAGAGAGCAATGTAAGGATCAAACATATTTTCTTCAACAACAATGTCATAACTTCTATTCAATTTTAAATGTAAGCACCTAATTTACTTTAAAATGAGCTTTTGTCGAGACTCCTTTTTCTCATTTCTAATGCCTGTTGGAATGATTTTGAAGACATTTATCGAATTTATAGCAAAAATTGAATAATAACCCTGTTTACCTTTAAGGCAATCCGTACTGGATAAATCATATGACAACCAAGTACACATAATATCCACACCGTCTAGGGATATTTTGTATAAGTCCTTAAACCTAGATTATAAGTTAATATTAACCATGTATAGTGTGTAATTGTTGGTTTTCCTCAATAAATATAAAAACTTTTTACCAAAAAATTAAACCGACTCCCAAAAAACACTGCAAAGTGAAAAATAACTTTAATTTCGGAAGTCGGTGCCAAAAACGAAAATACAAAACTAAAGACACCGACTACCGAAATTAAAGTTATTTTTCACTTTGCAGTGTTTTTTGGGAGTCGGTTTAATTTTTTGGTAAAAAGTTTTTATTACCAATCCGGATTTCGTCCAAGCCATAGCACTACCACAGCTCTTGTAAACATTACGGACGATATAAGATCAAGTATGGATTGTGAGAAACTGACGATCCTTTCCTTACTTGACTTCAGTAATGCTTTTAACACTGTCGATTTTGATGTACTGTTTGGATTAGGTTATCTTATAGCGACCATATCAATATTAAAAATCTTTACCGTTTTAAATAAATAGATTGACTCGGCCATCGCATGAAAACACAATATATCTCACAAGTAATACATATATAAATTAAATTGTTTATTGCGATTGCCAAGTCAATCTATTTATTTAAAACGGTAAAGATTTTTAATATTGATATGGTCGCTATAAGATGTCGTTAGGTTAGATAATTACGTAACAACTTAAGACAGAAGGTCCCTTAAGTAGGGACTGAATAAATTAATAACCGACTTGGTATTACATGGATCTTTTTACGGTAGAACAACTAAGTTGCGAGACTTGGGTTTTTAAGAAGTAGGGGAAGCACTTGCTGTTTCCCTTGACATCTCCAAGGCTTTTGACAGGGTCTGGCATGATAGCCTTATTGCTAAGCTTCCTTCTTTCGGTTTACCCACTCAACTTTGCGTTTGGATTGAAGACTTCCTGAGGGATCGGTCCATTCGAGTAGTCATTGATGGATGCTCGTCTGGCCAATTGGCAATTAATGCCGGGGTCCCTCAGGGGTCTGTTCTCTCAGCAACTTTATTCTTGCGATCTGCTAATGCCCGGTACCTTTGGGTATGCAGACGACAGCACAGTTTCTGAGAGATATGTGTCCAGCGCGCGAGCTGGTGGGTCACAGATCCAGTCTCTACGTGAGGACATGGTTGGGCGCTTGAACTTGACCTTGAAGGCTGTCTCCGAATGGGGCGATGCCAACCTGGTCAAGTTTAATGCAGCTAAGACCCAGGCGTGTCTCTTCTCCGCAAAAAGGAGCCAATTCGAACCGGCTCCTACTTTCCGTGGTGTAACCGTGCCGATAACCGATCATATTGAGCTTCTTGGGGTGACTTTAACATCTACACTCAATTTTGGCCCGTATATCGAGGCTAAGGCTCAGTTAGCATCAAAAAAGTTGGGAATCCTAGCCAAGGTGAGACGGTACTTCACACCGGAACAGCTGCTCAAATTGTATCAAGCCCAGGTTCGGTCGTGTATGGAATACTGCTCTCATCTTTGGGATGGATCTGCGAAATACCAACTGGACGCGCTTGAGTCTATCGAGAAGCGGGCCAAGAGACTCATTGGCAACGATGCACTGGTCGAGTCAAAGCTCCAGAGCCTTGAACACCGACGGCGAGTTGCAAGTCTATCGGTTTTCTATCGGTTACATTTCGGGGAGTGTGCGATGGAATTACACAATCTAATTCCGCCAAGCCCGTTCCATCAACGAACTACGAGACAAACGGCGAAGCGCCATCGTTACATGGTGGACATCCCACCCATACGCACAAAACGTTTTGGGAATACCTTCATTGTGCGTACGGCTAAGGAGTGGAATTCCCTGCCGGAGTCTGTGTTTCCAGATAGCTATAACCTAGGAGTCTTTAAGTCCAGAGTGAATAGGTTACTTTTAGGTAAGCGTGCTCCATCTTCGATCACATCATCACTTACCATCAGGTGAGATAGTGGTCAAACGCGAACCTATTTTCAATAAAAAAAAAAGAAAAAAAAAGTATTGTTTTTTATGGGATCTCATTGCTTTTTGTAGAAATTCCTACTTTTTTCCTTTCCGGTACCTTCTACTTCTTGTATACCAACAACGAATTTTCTTAAAGCCCTCTCTCTGTCTTATGAGCTTTTCTTATTTTTGTAGGTAGCCTTCCTTTTTTTATTTTCCGGTACTACTTCTTGAACTTCAGCTAAAGTTTTTTTCAAAGCCCACTCCCTGTCTCTATGGGTTTTTTTCGGAGGGTTGGTACGCACATATGAATACGCACGTAATAATTAATGCCGCACTCGTCAAACGTCTCGGTTAAAGTTAATCCATAAGTAAGTAATTATGCAATTTCGGGCAATTTACTCTACTTAATACTCCCTAATACTCTTAATACTTCTTGCTTTTTTATTCCGTTGACCATCCTTTGAGCATAATTATTATATCTAGGTACCTATCTACACTGGAAGACACGGTGGAGCATATGGTCGAGGTGAGCCCTGCATGGGTGGAGCACCGTCGTATCCTCATAGAGGCGATCGGCGGCGGCGACTTCTCGCGCCTTGCTCTGGTTTAGACCATGGTGCGAAGCGACAGGGAATGGGATGCAGTCACCTCCTGCTGCGAAGCAGTCATGCTAGCGAAGGAGGAGGCCTAACGTGCTGGGGAGAGGCAACTCTCTTCCTTGCGCCATAGCCGCCGGGAGAGACGTCCCGGGTGTCGTGGATCGCGAGTCGATTTCGGGCCACCGTAGGCGCGGGCCTGCGGATGGCGAGCAGGGGTCGCTCACCGTCCGGTAAGGACCAGGCCCGGGTCGGCGGCGCGTTGTGTTCCACGCGCGCCTCAAAAAGCTGTTAATACCAGTGACGGGGCCTCATAGGGCCATTGCCTGTTGGGGTTTGCGGGAAAGTTCCATCGAGAAACCGCGGCCCCGGAACTTTAGGGCTTCCGAAGGAACAGGGTGGGTTTTTAGTCAGTAGAATTCTGATACACCCGAGCGGAAGAAGTCATTCGATGATATTTTTCACCAAGAAAAAAAAAGTACCCATCTACATCTATTATTTCATTATATTATACAGGTACACTGATTAATTAACTGCAAATGTAACTTTGTAATCCTATATATTTATATGGGATTACAAAGTTATTTATGCAGTTGATGTATCTAGAAAACTGGAACGAAATTGAAAAATATTATAGTTTTTCCTTGATTCATATACTAAACACTAATTGTATTCTAAATTTGAAGCTCCTATGTCTGCTAGAAGTGCCTTAGACTTTTGATGATCGGTCAGTCAGTGAGTGACAAAATTAACAAAATTAAGGAACTTTGCCTCGTTATAATTCTTAAAGTACTGGTTCAAATTGAATGAAATTTGAAATATACCGTGTTTGTACAATGCCTGTTTGGTTACTGAAAATTCAGGCTTCTAGTTTTATTCACAACGAAGTTATAGGGGGAGAAAATGGCCTGAGTTGCTTCGAGAAAAGAATGGTACGGCCGTGCCGCTTTTTTGCTCGACTTGGCGGGGGCACTGCCGTGCCCCCAGATATGTCTACAACGTGTAACGGAAAGGGTATATACATTAGGGTGTCCCGTTCGTGTATGGGGCAAAAAAAAATGAGCTACGGCTACGCAAGAGGTATCAAAAGTTGCGTTTTGACACATATATTACGATTATTATAAAATTTAATTAGATATCCGGCATCTTGAGGCCTCTACCAGTCCTTGAAGTTTTTCAAATTTGCTATTTTTAGGGGTTCCTAATATAAACTATAAATCATACGAAAAACTTTTTACCAAAAAATTAAACCGACTCCCAAAAAACACTGCATAGTGAAAAATAACTTTAATTTCGGTAGTCGGTGTCTTTAGTTTTGTATTTTCGTTTTTGGCACCGACTTCCGAAATTAAAGTTATTTTTCACTTTGCAGTGTTTTTTGGGAGTCGGTTTAATTTTTTGGTAAAAAGTTTTTATTTCACACTTTTTAGTTGGTCTATTTTTAATTTACCTAGTTACAAGAGCCTAATTATCAACTACTTATAACCTTTTACAAAATATTGCTATTCCCAATGCTGGGCCGTTAATTGTTGAGGAGTTCTCCTGGTACTTCACCATCAGCTCTACATCACCATATGCATTGTGACGAGCATAAAGTGCGTAACATCCATATTCAAGTAATCGAATCGCAATCCACTCAATACTTATTATTGAGTAGTTTCGGCGGCCATCTGTGGTCTTCATCATCAGTTCCACTTCCTCAAATGGTACTTTTTAAGAGCAACTGCACAAGTTACTATAATAAATACCCAAAACGACATAGGTGTGCCTATAATATTTGAAGAGTTCCCTCGATTTCTCCAGGTTCCCATCATCAGATCCTGACGTTTATGAAAATGGGACCAGTATCGAAGTATACCCTTTCAATCAAAAAAAGAATTTTTCAAATCGGTTCAGCCGTCTTCGAGTAATCGATGATCATACATTAAAAAAAAAAAAAAAAAAAAAAAAAAAATATACGCGTCGAATTGATAACCTCCTCTTTTTGTCGTCGGTTGAAAAGGAGCTTGTGGCTAAAAAATAAATTAAACTCAAAAGATACTGGCCAGTTTTAAATTCTTTTGAAGAAGGCATATTTTGTAAACATTTTTGAGCGATTCTAAATTTGAATTTGAAAAATAAATTAAAACCAAAAGATTTACGCGCTATAATAGTAACGAAGTCCGAAGGTTTCATTTAGCTACAGTAGCTTTTGGCTATTATTTTTTACGTTATCGTGCTACTGGTGAAGTGGCTGAAAGATACTCAGGCGGTAAGCGCATAACCACTCAACGACAAGACCGATTTTTGCAAGTTGCCGCGAGAAGACAACCAAATGTTACGATCATGTAGTTGGTTCAGAGGCTCCAGTCAGAGCACCAGTTGCTTGTGAGTGACCAAACATTTATTTTTATTATTGAAAATAGGTTCGCGTTTGACCACTATCTCACCTGATGGTAAGTGATGATGTGATCGAAGATGGAGCACGCTTACCTAAAAGTAACCTATTCACTCTGGACTTAAAGACTCCTAGGTTGTAGCTGTCGGGAAACACAGAATCCGGCAGGGAATTCCACTCCTTAGCCGTACGCACAATGAAGGTATTCCCAAAACGTTTTGTGCGTATGGGTGGGATGTCCACCATGTAACGATGGCGCTTCGCCGTTTGTCTTGTAGTCCGATGACGGAACGGGCTTGGCGGAATTAGATTGTGTAATTCCATCGCAAACTGTGAGAAGGCTGCATGAAGTTAACCTTCATGCCCGCAGACCGCTTCGTACTCCAGAATTACGCCGAGGAAATCGTGGACGACGACTAGAGTGGGCTGGCGAACATTTGCTCTGGGAAGATAACCAGTGGTCTGTAGTGCTGTTTGCCGATGAGTCCTGGTTCGGTTTCCATCCCGATACACGTAGAGTACGTGTTTGGAGAGTTCCTGGTCGCGAGAGCCGTCTGCAACATCCTCAGGAAGTCCATTCATACCACGGCGCGACAATTATGGTTTGGGCGGGAATTCGTGTTGGTGGAAGAACAGACCTCGTTTGGATCAGAAACACCATGACGGCTGAAAAATACCGTAACGAGGTGCTAGTACCAATAATCTACCCCCATCGACTACAAATAGGCCAAGAATTCACGCTCATGCACGATAACGCCCGTCCGCACACAGCAAGAGTGGTGACGAACTGGTACAGGAGCACGACGTATTGGTCTTAGGCTGGCCCGCTCAATCTCCTGACCTAAACCCCATAGAAAACGCGTGGGACATATTCCAAAGAAGGGCTTCGAGGAATTTCCTTGCAAATATTGCGACGGAAGAGCAACTTTTTTTACATCTTAGCCGGACCTGGGACAATATACCGCAGCAAGACTTGGATAACTTAATCCAAAGCATGAAAAACCGTTGCAGGACCGTTATTAACGTCATGGGTGGTTTTACTGACTACTGATTCTTCACATAACTGTTAAAAACAGATTAATTTTTCCTTATTTTTCACTTTTTATTTGAAGAAAAATTATGGCCCCCTTATGGGCCCCGACAATTTTGCTGACACTCTTTGAGGCGCTCGTGGAATACGACGCGCTGTCTACACGGGCCTAGTTTCAGTCGGGCGCACTATGGAAAATAAAGGTCTGTTTCTGATTAAAAATCAATAACTTTTTTATTTCTGAATATTATGTTCTAAAATTTTGCACAAATATACTCGTAGAATAGTGTATATGGCTTCAAATGGAATGTAATTTTTTATGACTGGATTTGAAACCATACATTAAAAAATAAAACAAATTCAAAATTATCAAAAATGTCCAATATTTATTTTTTAACAATGAATACTATTATTTTAATGTTTACAAAAACCAAATATCATATAGTACATCAAAATACAAATCAATTTAAATATTAAAAACATTTTTTTTAATTTAAAAAAATGTTGTGGATAAAATCGAACACAGATTAATTATTAATTAATTGTAATGTTTACTAAATTTTATGTTATTTATACTTGATGAACTTCGGGATCTAAAATTAATTCGTTCACTTTCAAAAGATCTAAGGTGTCTTCATCAAGTACCTTCACGTTTTTAGTATATGGTTTTCTAATGCTGGTTATGTAAGGATCTGAAGTATAAAGAAGAGTATGAAATAGATCCTCGTTTGTAGCGGATCTTGAGCGTTTTCTAGCATGATGTAGACGAAATTTTTTATAATCCTTATTACGAGATTCTTGTGCATCTTCCGAAAGTTGACCAATAGGAAGTATTGCAAAATGCTTTATGACACTTTCTCCATGAATCAAAATTTTGTGAACTGAAGATGGCATGTAGTCAGTCATAATTGCTCACATAGATCCTGGCAGTCTCCAGAGCATAACTGCCAAATTTTTCAGCATTTATCATTACACCCGATGAAAGAGCTTGCAGAATTATGTGAAGTCGTTTAATCAAATTTATACCCACTCCTGTAATTTCAGCAGGGCAGCTTGCATTGTGAAAAAATCTTCTGGCAGTATTACCGTCATTAGAATGACCACTTACTTGTCTTGGTTTGTCGACGATTAATCCTAGCTCTTCACGGAAACGCCTTTGTACCAGGGTTTTCTTTTCTTACTTTAGTCGTTTCTTTTCTTCGCTTGTGGCTGACCATGTTTGGAAAGACAGATTATAGGAAATATGTAAAATCATTTCCATACAACGAATCAAGGCGTGCAAAGTAGACAGTCCGTATTGATAAGAATCTTCATTTTCAGGCCTAGCAGTCACTTTAGTCAAATCGTTCATTTGGCGTGGAGTAGCTCCACATATTGTACATGTGGAACCCGAAGGCGTATCTGTTAATACCTGAGCTACTTTGCCATCTATCATTGTAAGAAAGAGATCATTTCTTCACTTGCACTCCCTCACCTTCTTTGTTAATTAATGATGGACCCAAAGAATTTATTTGACCTTTTATTTCATCCACAACAGCTTTAGTATTCTCGGGAGTTTCTTTGCAAAATTCTATTGATATAGGCCGGCAAAAACGAATAGATGAGGGTACCGAATTTTGCCAGACAACATCACCTGTTAGCTCGTTAATTAACTTAATAGGCATCAAAGAAATGATAAATAAATTTGCATCAGAAATTAGTTCAGACTCTTCAGGCAGTTTCTGTTTGTACTGGCTTTGACCGGATGAGCCATCACAGCCCCATTTACTGTATAGAAGTAAGTTATTCAATCCATTCCTATACACTGAATCTATTTTCAATATTCTAGCTGCAGTGTGATCTAATAAATCTTGAAGTCTTAATATTTTTGCACTTGTGTCTGTAGTTTATATAGCTGAAGATGGTGGATAGCAAGTAGTTTTAACTTCTTGCAATTTGTAATATGGTGGAAACACAAAACATTTTCGTTCGTTCGTTAAATTTCTCAAGTACAAATACTGTGCTTTCGTTAAATCCAAGTTAATAAATACGCTCAATGCCTCTTCATCCGTTAGCATTTTTGTCTGCCTTGCTTCTTCTATGAGAATCGAGAATAAGGTCTTATTTTCAGTTTCAGCAAACCTTAATGTTTCCACAAGTTTAGCTTCTGTTCCTTCTCCTATCGAACGTAACCCTTGAAGATATGCATTATAGACGTGTTCAAATCCATATTCATTAAGTAACATTGTATTTTTTCTTCTTTTACTGGATTCTGACAAGTCTGGATAAGATATGCACGGTCTCCCACGTTTTCCAGAAGAAGTAGATGGTGTGGAGACAGTTGTAACGTCTTCAGTGTTCGTTAAAGTTACTGAATATTCTGATTCTAACCAATTACTGTTTTTCATTAAAAAACTATCCCTTTTCCGTGAAGCTTCTGTCCATCGTTTATTAAAAGCGGGAATAATATGTCTTTGAAAATCACTGAGGATGAAACATAAGTTGTCTTCAGATACATGATAATTTTCTTTTAAAACTGTTGATAATGCCTCTAATGATTTTCCTCCTTCGATATACGAAGGTATTATTTCACGTTTAGAACACTTGAAAGTAGACATTTTGAAGAGTCAACAAAACACGTAGTTAGTTATATTGTATTCGTAACAATTACACTTCTGTTAATTCACCACTATTCTGTTATTTACAATGAAATGAAACAACAGTTTATATACTATCTATACTTATAATAAATCTGTAGAGAGGTCAATTCTGTACATGAAATATATTTCCAAAATAACTATCAGGGGGTGATTAGGGATCGATACTGATGCCAAAAATGCTATCAGTAAAATTTTTGTCTGTCTGTCTGTCTGTCTGTCTGTCTGTCTGTCTGTCTGTCTGTCTGTCTGTCTGTCTGTCTGTATAACCGTTATAGAAACAAAAACTACTCGACGGATTTTAACGAAACTTGGTACAATTATTTTTCATACTCCTGAGCAGGTTATAGTATACTTTTCATCACGCTACAATCAATAGAAGCAGAGCAGTGAAGGGAAATGTTGGGAAAACGGGAGAAGTTACTCCATTTTTTAAGCTTCCGTCGCGTGTGCAACCTTAATGGTTAAAGCTACACAGAAATCATATATGACGGAAATGTTCTCCTTAAAACTATATAACAAATATACCACGACAGCATATATCTATCTTTTATGGTTGACTCACAATAACACGTGTAACTCCCGATAGCTTAGCAGTTCGAAGCTTTCTGATTATTATTCTGCTCCGAAATTTAAAACCACCACAACTTTACACTGGAACTCGGCTAAAAATAACCCAGTTGCAACAAAATATAATCGAGGCTCAAATTTTAACAGGTTGCGGTGCAGGAGAAACCGTCCTTATTCCCAGAATTCCCATAATACCAAATAATTTTCCATTCCAATTTAAAAGAACGCGATTCCCAGTATCGGTGTGTTATTCAATGACAATTAATAAGGCTCAAGGGTAGACTTTTCGTGTTGCTGGAGTAGATCTTGGTGTCAGTTGTTTCTCGCATGGTCAGTTGTACGTCGCTCTTTCCCGGGTTAGCAGTTCTAGAAATCTTTATGTTCACGTGCCGGACGGGTCAACTTTCAACATAGTTTACCCGGAAGCTTTGCGCTGAAGTATTGTCGTTCTATAGGTACTTAAGCCTCATGTGAACGTGATCTAAACAATATTACCAATACATTAACTTAATAACACACAAGGAGTTACACGCTGACGGAGACGCGGGCACAGCTATTACCAATAATATGGTGAGGTTCCGTATTGCGATATTTTTCGACAGTATTATAGATTGACATATTATATTTCCCTACTAAATTACGAAAGTTAATCTGTGTGTTACATCAAAATCACTGAACCGTGAGGAAGGACATAGGCTACTTTTTTTACGAAAAACGACGGAAACGTGGACGAAGTCGCGAGCAACAGCTATCTATTCTAATAATATAAGGCTGAAGAGTTTGTTTGTTTGTTTGAACGCGATAATCTCAGGAACTACTGGTTCGAATTGAAAAATTATTTTTTATTATATCATTATATCATTACGCTAAGGCCAATAGGAGCGGAGCACCAATGAAGAATGCTTCAAAATCGGGGTTAAATTTAACGTTAGCCCAAAGTAACTATTCTACGCGGACGAAGTCGCGGGCAAAAGCTAGTATGAAATATGAGGGTAGTGTGCATCTTGTTGATTAATATTTTCACACGCAAAATGAGTGCAAAAAAGGATAAACGCCCTAATATCAATGATAAATTACAAAACTTATCGCAAACTATTGATGTAAACACCAACATTACAAACCGCAATAGATAGCAAGCGGTTTTCCGTTTTCTGACTTTTATCACATTTTCACTAATTACTCCAAAAACCGCAAATTTCCGCAGCTTTTTTTTATTTGGTTATGTTTATGGATAGCTAGGCTACAAATCAATATTAAATGTAAAGCAGGGGTAAACGTGGGCAACTGTCAAAAGTCTCGATGAACTTTAAAAAAACTTTTTTTCACCATATATTATTTTGAAATTATTTTAAGGTAAATGTTAACATAATATTAAATACATATTAGTTGTTTCATATTCTTTAAAAGACAAGATTTCCAGAAATATATAATTCATTATACCTTTTCCTGTAACGTATAACAATAAAATCAATTTGAAAGTGATGAAGTGAACGGGCTTAATATGGACGTCCGTCAAAACTATAAAGTTTGTGGTGTTGTAAAAAAATAATTTCATACAATATGTATAATTTTTTGATATTATAGTCTAGTTTGATCCTTAAACTATTGATTAAAATAAAAAAAGCATGGCAGTAGCGACATTGACAAAAACCATTTTTAATCAGTAGTTGTTCTACGATTTTCCACAGTGGGGCGGCGTGCTACCCATTGCTCGCAGCCCGGTGTGTAGTACCTGAGGTGCTCTTTTGAGGTAAGAAACACTCAGATTTAGCAAATTGTCAAACAGTGCACGTATTTGTCCGTATCTCAATTTGAGATTTAAATGACTTCGATTTGATGATCAATACCAAAGTAAATATTTTTTTATATAAGAAAGAGAACTAACAATGTGGGTAGAATTCAGATTACTAGTAATCTTGTTAGTTAACACACACAAGACACAAGCATAATTAGCTTAGTTCGAGGAGTTCCTCGAACTAAGCTAATTATGCTTGTGTCTGAAGTGGGTTCACAGCAATAGTGTAATGGGTGGAGTTCGAACCTGCAACCTCTTGATCACAAATCCGAAACCTTAGCCATTAGGCTAAAATGATGCTTAAAATTAATTGGAGCTTAGTGTGCAATAGATAATACAGCTTACACTATTCACTAAGTAATATTTAAATCTAACTTTACATTATTTTCTCCATTCGTTTACCAGATTACAGGAGCGCCCGTTTTAATTAACATAAGTGAAGTACTTGAGGGTACTGTTAAAGTTTTATAGCTTTAATGGAAAATTCTTGTAACAAGTTATGCCTGCGCTCTTAACTTCATGATAATAAAACCTATTTTAAATCGTCCGAAAAAATTAAGTGACTAGACGCGCCAGCTCCAAATGTTTCAAGTTCTGGCTAAATGAAACGGTCTTTTAAACATTTTCGGCAGCTTACTGTGAACATTTTGAAGCAACCAATTTTTAAGTTAAGGCGTGTATAGGTAATTTGCCAAACCCAAATTTTAGATTTTTTTTTAGAATGATTGGTTATAATGATATTACAGTAAATTACTGTTAGATACAAAGATATATAATAAACTATAGATACGTTGTCCGCGCTCTAATGGTGAACGCAGACCTAGCCGCACCGCAGTCTCTACAGTCCCCGCAGTCATCGCTTTTTGTTAATGGCCTCGCACATCTATCCGCGCCGCAGTCGCTGCAGTCGTTCCCGTCAGTGTTGCCAGATTTTTGAAAGCATTATCTATCCGAAGATTTAAAAAATCTGTGTAAAATCTGTATTTGGTATTGGTATTTTGCTCTTTTGTGTAATTTTATCTGTAGGTGCTATAATAGGGAAAAAACTTTTTTGCAAAAAATAAAACCGACTTCCATATCAAAACACTACAAAGCCAAAAATAATTTTAATTTCGGTAGTCGGTGTTATTGGTTTTGTATTTTCTTTTTTTTTCACACCGCCTTCCGAAATTAAAATTATTTTTGGCTTTGTAGTGTTTTGATATGGAAGTCGGTTTTATTTTTTGCAAAAAAGTTTTTATTTTCGTGCTTTTTAGTGGGTCAGTGAATTTTCCAAATCGGTTCGTAAATGACGGAGTTATGCGCGAACAAAAACCGCAATGCAGCGTAAACGAAAAGGTCATCAACGTAAACATTTTTTTAGACTTTTGTTGATTTTTCAGAAACGGCTTGTCCGATTTCGATAAAATTTTCATGGGACCATTTGGGAAGTATACCCTTTCTAACAAGATCAGAATTTTTCAAATCGGTTGGCAAACGACGGAGTTATGCGTGGACAAACATAAAAAAAAAAAAGAAAAAAAAAATACAAGCATCCGAATTGAGAACCTCCTCCTTTTTTAGAGGTCGGTTAATAAGCAAGTAATTATTTATACGAGAATAAGTAATTTTATTATAAACCGTTGACAGAGATTCTCTGTCTACTTTATAACTCTGGCAACACTGCGCGCCGTGGATGCGAATGACGTCATCCGCGCTGCGTGCGGGTGACGTCATCAGCTGCGGCTAGGGGAGTTCGGTCGTTTCAGGGACTGCGGCGCGTGCGGTGCGGCTAGGTCTGCGTTCACCATAAAATGGCAAGTTGAAATCAAGGTAAGTGCCTCGTGCCTGTTTAGGTACGCACGAACCTGTGTCGCGATCGCTACACGACACATCTTAAGAAAAAATGTGTTTTAAAAGAAAATTAGGAAAAAAAGCATGCCTTTGTGTGTTTTCAGACGTTGCACTAATTATACTGCTTCCGTGAGAGGTCAAAATGTGTCATTTCATAGGTAAATATCAACAGAAATACATTTTTTATTTTTATTTTTCTACACGGCTAATGGCGGCTAGCGAGGTGAGAGAAAGGTGAATGAAGTCAGTCACGTGACGTTAGGGGAGGTTATTAACTAAAGATGTATATTCATCTCTCTCTAACATCAGGTGTACCTAAAGATGGCATTTATTTTCTGTCCCTTTCTTTACACGTATTAGATAGTAATTCTCTATGTGTGTGTTTCGTGCCGTTTTTGAGAGGTGTTTTGTGGGAATATGACGCGTCTATTATAATACGTCATTGGTTAGATATAAATAAATAACCATTCACAATTATAACTTTGTTTTTGAGTCTTTTTTTGCTATTGCTGGTATTATTAAATTATGACACGGTGGATCTTACAGTGGAGGTGTTCCCTGCTTGGGCGGAGCACAGCCGTTTTCTCGTGGAGGCGATCGGTGGGGTCGATATTTCGCGTCAAGCCCTGGTTCAGATCATCATGCGGAGCGAGAGGGAATGGGATGCAATCAACTCCTTCTGCGAAGCAGTCATGCTAGCGAAGGAGGGGGCAGAACGCACGAGGGAGAGACTGCTCCCTTCCTCACGCCCTAGCCGCCGCGGGAGTTGGGGATTGAGAGCCGATCTCCGGCCACAGCGCCGTAGGCGCAGGCTTGCGGATGGCGAGTAGGGTAACTCACCGTCCGGTAAGAACCAGGCCCGTGTCGCAGGATCAGCTACTTTTTTATAAAACTCCAAAGCAGAATGATGAATATGCTGTATTTGATTCTAATACCCGTAATGTTAATTTTTACTTTGAGATTAATATTTTTTACCACTCTATTCTTCAACAAAAATTCCTCAGTTTCTCTAGTAGAAAACCATCGTCAGGAACTTATAGAAGTTAAGCACTAGCATTTTACTGAACTGGATCTATTTGGCACAGCCGTGAGCACACCTAATACTGTTTTTTTTTTTATTTAAATAACTTTTTGTTTTCATATCTCTTATTTTTTGTATACCCTAAACTGGGACAAATAAATCTATTTTCTATCTTATTTCTTGTCAACCACTGCGTAGGTATATATTGTTAGCCAAGAAAAACATGCGAAGTAGATCCGAATCAAATCGTTCACTATACAATAATATTGAATACTCTGTAGATATACTATATAGTGAGAGAGATAACGCAAAGGAGAGTTATGTTTTCACATTACCTTCCTTTGCAGTACGCAGTCGGGTAATAAAGTACAGAACAAGAAATAACTACAAAAACATAAATATAGAATATATTTCTATTTCATATACTACTAACTACTAAGATTACTGCCAAATAATTAAACGTCAAGATCCTAAATGTCAAAATAGTGTCATGTCACTGAAATGATAGCGAGACGCGTAAATTGACTGTCACAGTCCTATTAAATAAATATAATATAGAAAAGGTTTAATTTAGTTCTAAAATCTGGTACATAAAATAAAATAATTCTCCGAAGCCCACACTAAGATTCTCCAGGTCATGGGATCCATTGATGGTTTGTGGCTAAGAAAAATTGTGTAATAGAATGCACGTAGCCAAATACACTAAAGACGGGTAAGAAATTTATTTTGTCGTTAGTACGTAGTAGGACTTTATATTTCTTGGGAAAGTGACTATGATAGTTAAAAGTACCTACGAATGCGGATTATAAGGTTAAGGACTACGCTGAAGATAAGATTGTTTGGCAATGATGCCTTCTACACATGTGGCTTCCTTGGTATTGTATAATAGTACATTGTTCATCGAGGGGAGAAAGTGACCGATTACCAACGAGGGTGTAGTTTGAGGCCTTAATACACATGAGTTGGGAATCGCACTTTCTTCCATAGTGCTTTATACTATACCTACGAAGAAAATAAAAGACAATGTTTTTTATTGAAGTTTATATTAAAATTGTTACAGTTATAAAAACTCAATGTAGTACTTTTGCCAGGGAGATTATATTGGTTTGAGCCGTTTGAGACAATGCAGAAGAGATTACTTGCTGTGCCTGTGCTATTGGCACTGCGCTAGTGGAAGGCAGTGGGGACAAAAGGGCAACTGGTTCCCGAAGTGCCACTGGCGATGCCGCGCTTGTTGATGGTTGAGGAAATGGATCTTGATGCAAAATGATTGATTCTGCTATTGAATTTGTTCAGCAGCGTGTTGGAGTAATTTTAAATCAATGTTGAGCAATACTACTATATAATTATAATGTCTTTTGGCATTATAAGTACTTTTAAGTTAGCTACTGAATTGGTCTAAATTAAAAAAAAAAAACAGCGCGTTAGTAATGGATTTTCAGACACTTTACCCTCCCTCTCCAGCGTCTCCAGCACGTTAGTAATGAATTCTCATACACTTTTGCGACCCGCACTTTTTGATTACAGTAATGACATCCTTTCTGACAAACTTTTTAAAAAGTAATAAGGCACTTTCCGAGCAGGTATAGTATTATGTCATTTGGTCTATACAATTCTCTGGTACCTAAAAAAACTGTATGTATTATGCAAAGTTTCTGAAAAACTATTATTTTTAAATGAGTAACTGTGGAGTTTCTTGCCGGTTCTTCTGCAGAAGAACCGGCAAGAAACTCCACAGTTCGAAATGGATCGTTTTCTATGGATAGAAAACGATCCATTTCGAACCATGCAATAGCTTCTAACGTTTGATATCTAAATGTAGGCCTATGTGAAATAAAAATATTTTTGATTTCGATGCTATCACGCCTTTTTTGGGCCACCGACCCATTATATTTACTGTGTCATCAAGAGTTTTAAGTCTGGGTTCAGCCGTTGTTTACGAAGGTCATTCAAGTTAATCTTTTCTGCTATTTCAGAGTGCCAATGCTGAGAACTTTAAGACTACAGCTGATATTTCTCCCACACCATAAAGTACATGACCTGTAAGTATCTCAGTTAAATAATTACTTTAATTTCTGTAATTGGCATCCATCAAAATTTGTAATTTAAAAATGTTATCTTTGTCTAGTAAAACTGGAAAAAATAAGCCAAAAACATGGCTTACCTGATTTTGAACCATCACAATTTAACTACATTTCCTATATTAAAATCTTGAACAAACCTTAAGTACCTACCAATCTCGAAGTCCTCTATTTCTTACATTATCGTATTGTGTACCATCCTCATTCGTTCATTACAGACGATAACTCAAACACCCGTCTCCCATTACGTCGGAAGCTGGCAGTTTCATCTCGCAATCTACGCAGATACATCACAAATTGATTGCTATAAACATTTACTGCTGATATGCATCATTTGATATAATGGTTTGTTTGTTTGATATGTTATATATGTATTTATGGTATTTCTACGTTACACCAAAGGTGAGGCTTTCTTGTTTGTTTATTGCAATGTTAACAAACGAAAACAAATTATCTACAAGATTTGATTAATATTGGTTACATTGTATTTTTAACAAACTTACTTAAAAACATAATATCAGGTATATATCTTAATGAAATATCAAACGAAAATATATCTGGGGGCACGGCAGTGCCCCCGCCAAGCTGAGCAAAAAAGCGGCACGGCCGTACCATCCTTTTCTCGAAGCAGTTCAGGCCATTTTCGACCCCCTATAACTTCGTTGTGGATAAAACTAGAAGCTTGAATTTTCAGTAACCAAGCAGGCATTATATACACACGGTATATTACAAATTTTGTTCAATTTGAACCAGAAGTTTAAGAATCATAACGAGTTAAAGTTTATTAATTTTGTCACTCACTGACTGACTGACCGATCATCAAAAGTCTAAGGCACTTCTAGCAGACATAGAAGCTTCTTTAGTATACATATTAGTGTTTAGTGTATGAATCAAGGAAAAACTAAAATATTTTTCAATTACTTTTTTTTTAATGATAGTAGTCTCGCGTTTGACCACCATCTCACCTAATAGTAAGTGATGATGTGGTTGAAGATGGAGCACGCTTGCCTAGAAGCAGATCTATCTACAAAAAGAAATGAGATCCCATAAAAACAATACTTGTCAAAAAAACCAAGTCTCGCAACTCAATTCTTCTACCGTAAAAAGTTGTGAGGTCCGTGTAATACCAAGTCGGTTATTAATTTACTCAGTCCCTACTTAAGGAACCTTCTGTCTTAAGTTGTTTCGTAATTATTTAACCTAACAACATCTTATAGTGACCATACCAATATTAAAAATTTATAACGTTACAAATAAATAGATTGACTTGGCAATTGCACTAAACAATCTAATTTATATATGTATAACTTGTGAGATATATTGTGTTTTCATGCGATGGCCGAGTCAATCTATTTATTTAAAACGTTAAAGATTTTTAATATTGGCATGGTCACTATAAGATGTTGTTAGGTTAAATAATTAAGTAACAACTTAAGACATTACAACAGGAATTCAGGAGGCCTCGAAAATCCCGCAGAGGTACGAGTAATATCGACCAGCGAAGTCACGGGCACAGCTAGTATACCTATAAAGTTACTATTTTTATGTTGCTATTTTTAGACTTTAGCAAGAAAACGTAAACAAACAAGGTTTACGTTTTCTTAACACGGCATTAAGCACCACATTAATTCCCCAACTTTACTAGCCAACTAAACCTCCCATTCAGTGAACTTGTTACAGAACAAATAACACGTCGTATTTCAGGTCATATACCTGCTTGTAATGGCTCAAGCATATTAGGCTCCCTACATATGACCCTTCACAGTTCAAGCTTTAATTTGAGGACGATAAATTTCAGTGCTCGTCTTATTACAGGTACGTCTGACAGGTTGATTAAAACTTGCTGGATAGGTACTTTTTTAGAGCCTGCAGTAAAGTGAGGAATGTTATGAAGAGACGTTTGGTATATTTCAAACCTTTTTACCTTTTTGTTTTTGTGTGTGGGTTAACCGTCGTGATTATTACCATCCTTAGACAGATAAAGGACAAATGAGGTTTGATATTAAAAAAAAACTACACACCAAATCGTAACTGTGGTTTATCTAACCCGCTCTGGGTGGAGCGGAAAGAACCGACACCTTCGTAGTGTCATACTCCTGCTGACTGAAAACCACCCAGCTGCTTCAGTTGCACATGCATTCCGGGGGCCGTACCATATCGTCAGACCATTTCCGCAATCCCAGCAGGCTTTCTATACTTATATTTTTTTAGTATAGTTTTATGTGTTATTCTTGATATATATTAATTATGAGCCTAAGATGCCTAAGGTATTTAAGGGCTTGTGAATTAGGTATTATAAAATGTTTCAGTATCTAGCGTTTTATGAGTGGTAATTGATGACTAATTAATAATGAATTTGCACAGTTTTGTTAGATTTTCGTTTAGGGATTGTATTTATTCTTTATGGTAAAAAGGGCACAATAGTTGCTGGTTACAACAAATATACAAAATTATGTACTAAAATACAAACTACAATAAAGCATCAAAAAATTCATCCTCAACGCTGTCGGCTGGCAACGTACCTAAGATACTGGCGGCATTGCCTCGTTGTATGGCAATGCTTAGCCGTTGACCAAAGAAATAACCAGCCCTTGGGTCGCGGGAAGCGTCAACGAGCCTTTTCGATATTAATAATTGGTTTATACACAACAGTTTTTAATACATTTTTATTATTAGGTCGAGCTGTAACTAAATATGTAATAAAATCTAAGAATCAGAATTACTCGCTCTTCTAATTATTGTATCACCATGAAACGTGGCAATCATAATTATCTCTGCCGGTTTCTGTGTTCCCTGCTACCTATGACTTTTCAGCCTTTAAACCAAAAGTAAATAGGCATCTTCTGGGCTCGCTCGTTCCATCGTTGACCTCATCTATCGCTTACCATCAGGCGAGATTGAGGTCAAAAGTGGGCTAAGACGAATAAAAAAAGTAGATTAGATGACGATACAATATTATGGTACCATCGAGCTGGTCTGATGAATTGGAAGGTGGCTGATGGAACCTTGGATTGCTTAGAAAACATATCGAGTTTGGGCTCATTAGATCGTCTTAATATATTCTCTTCTTAGTCTTAGTTTATTTTTGTATTTATTTATTCATTTAAGGTAATGTTTGTGTGTGTGTATTTTTCTACGCGGGCTCAGTGCGGATTGATAGACATGGCGGTTTCTTCAGGTTGTTTTGCTTCACCGTTTCGAAAGTAGTGAAGGTAATCTATACTAATATTATAAAGCGGAAAAGTTTGTTTGTTTGTTAGCTTGAACGCGCTAATCTTCGAAAGTACTGGGTGGATTTGGATGCAATTTGGTATGGAAGTAGCTTGAAGCTTGAGGAAGGTTATAGACTTTTTACGCGACTGCAATAAAGGAGAGTTATGTTTTTACCGTGATAGAATCCACGGGAGCGAAGCCCCGCGTGAGTACTAGTGTAAATTATACAAAGTAATGTGCCTATCTGGGCTCAAACTGACAACCCATACCTCGGAAGTTGTGCTTATACTCAACACTGTTCTAGTATAAAAAGAAACACAAATTGCCACAACAAAGAAGCGAAACTAAAACCATTTCTGTGTTTAAAACTGTCCAACGGATGTCCTTTTCATTTAAATTTACTTAAGATTCGCTTTAAAATGAACTAATGGAACTGCATCGCTTCTCATTAGGAAGAGCATTGCAACTCAAAATATAATGTTATAATTGAATTAATTTTAGTATTGTGATGTAGATTTTCTTGCGTCTACCTGCCTATTGTTTCTTTCAAAATGTGTAAAACTTCGTAAATTTCTTTAATTAAAGTTTCTCTCATTGTTACTACTTTGGCCATAATTTTACTTCTATTCCGTCACTGGGCGCTCAAGGGATACCCCTTCAGCTATGTTTTCCGTATTAACATAATAATTGTTTTTGTTACCACCTATTCTAATTAATTTAACATCCCTTACTACCGTAATAGTAACCTCTTCATCCAACCCTTTAGGAATCCCAAGCGTGTTATGTTATATTTGAATAATTTTCGACAAAATCGTTGCCAATTTTGTGGGCCGAATAACTGTGGGTTGTCTAAAATGTTTGTCGACATACCCTCAACGGGCTTGCTGCCGGCCGGTGTCAAATCTATTGGGGCAATATATACCTAGCTATGTATACAAGCTACATTCTTTTTCGTGGGCACAGAGTTAGAGGATTATTCTTTAGTTATAATTTATCCTTCTACTTACATTTTCCTTTATAACGAGATATCAATGTTTTATCTTAATCGAGTGTTAGAAATGTGTCGAAGATGTTGGTTATGCATTATGTACTTGTTTTTCGCTTACTGGGCCGTAATATACCACGCGAGCTTACGCGAATACTGCTTAATTCTTTTCTCTACTCCCTATTTAAATTCATTTTGAATAATTCTGATTTAAAGAAACTTTCCCAGAAGTATTCTGGAATTATTCCGAATATTTCAGAAGTTTTGCAACTATAATCTCAACTACCGTTTAATAAATAGCAATAGGATAATCGCTAATTGCAAGACTCTTGCGAGACTCTCGTTTGGGCAACACTACTTGTAACCAATGAGCCAACACTACTGTCCTTTGCTAAGAACATTTAATGTAGTATACCCAGAATATTTAAGCTTCAACGCACTGTAAGATTCAATTTATTCATATTTACCGTTTTTTATTATTTAAAATGTCTTTTAGTAATTGGCATACGGCCGTGTTATTTTTAAATAAAATCAATAATAAATCAAATAAAATCTATCGTCAGTTCTCCATAATCAAAACAAGGGCTCTTCTAAAAAAGGAGCATTTAACAAAGACGTTACTGAAATAGGGAGGCCTATTTCAGTAACGTCGAAATTTATTGTTTTCAATCCTCCAATTGTATAATACATACGACAGAAAACAGGAAATGTGCGAAAAACGGCAATCTATTTAATGGCACTAAAACGCGTTACCCTCAACGTCACGAAGGGGGCGATGTGTCGTGAGTGATGAAGATTTGATTGTATTCTGAGTGATATATATGTTACATGTTTACCGCCACGCTGACTGGCTGCATTCAAAGGAACCGTATGTTGAAGGTGACGCTTCTGTCTAACGTACCAAGCTTAAGGGAATTTATTGCAGAGGCAATGCGGTCCATATTTGCCAAGAACTATTTAATGTACTGGTAATGTAGTATGCATAGAAAAGATGTACTCAAACAACATAAAAACTTGTATGACGCGAAAACTGATAATATCTCAGCATTTTGCGATGTAGGTATATAAAGTATTTATTCCGGTACGACTTCTGATGGCACGAGCACTGTTAAGAGTAAAAAGTAAATTATGAGTCAAAAATAAATAAATTAGAATAATAATAAACTAACTCCTGCCCACGAAATAGCTCGCAAGAAAAGTACATTATCTTCAACTATTCCTACACCTAAAATCTCATCGATTCGTCAGTCAGTTTTAATGTGAAAGAAGGAAAAACAAACACTTTTAAAATACAACTCGCTAGTTACAATTTTAGTTATAAACAAGTCACCCATTTATGCAGCTATGTCACCTGAGTACTTAATTTGTAACAATATGCTGGTTAAGTTGGGTTTTGAATGCATTTAAAGAGTATTCATTTCAAGAGTATATTTTATTACTGTTATAAGTTCTTGTACTTATTTCTTTTATATATATTCATATCAATAACTTACAAATGCTTGCATTATCTGGAGATCCATCCAAATGTGTGCGGTACCTTCCTTAAAAGCCTATCGTTTCAAAAATATTGCCAGACAGTTCCATTCTGACTTTGGTGCTGCTGCTTTCTTTGATTTCTAATGATTTAAGTACCAACTGGACCGACTTGAGTCTAACGATAAATGGGCCAAAAGATTCATTAGCAACGATGTACTGGTCGAGTCAAAGCTCCAGAGCCTTGAACATCGACGACGAGTTACTAGTCTATCAGTTTTCTATCGGTTACATTTCGGAAACTGTGCGATGGAATTATACAATCTAATTCCATTTAATTGACATCCCACACATACGCACAAAACGTTTTAGGAATACTTTCATTGTACGTACGGCTAAGGAGTGGACTTCCCTGCCGAAGTCTGTGTTTCCCGACAGCTATAACCTAGGGATAGGTTACTTTTAGGTAAGCGTGCTCCATCTTCGACCACATCATCACTAACCGTCAGATGAGATTGTGGTTAAACGAGAACCTACTATATCCAGTCGATTCTCCTCTGGAATGCACTTCCTCTCGATATCAGAACGGCTGACAGTCGCTATGCATTTAAAAAGAAATTGCGGATCTATTTTCTACACCAATCAGCAGAATTTCCACATTTGGTTTTCATTTGCTTCTTCATTATATACATATTTGTATGTATTTATATAAGTATTTATTCATATATATTATTTATGTAGATTTCTATTTTTTTATGATACTAGGGTTTTTGTGTTTTTGCTATTATTATATATTTTTATTTTTCTAATTTTACTTTTCACGTTCATGTTGCACCTCCCACACTATCTCTTCACCACTCATGGTTGACTGGTAGAGAATGCCTACGGCATTAAGTCCGCCTTTGTACCCATGTGCATAAACTGTAAATAAATAAATAAATAAAAAGATTTATTTATTCTTCTTCTTTCTCTTTTCACTCTTGACAGAGTGGTCGAGGTTGTCAATCAGGAACAGTTTGAGTGACAAGTTCTGTTATACGGCGCCATCCTTAGCAGACCGCAGCTTTTCTGGTACACTCACAAACAGTGCAGTTGCTCTGGTACCTGGTTTTTTTTTTTCGTGTTAAACATGATTGTCTGGCAGTTTGAGTGCTTTTTGCGGTCTACCCAAGCGTCCTTACCTTGGTATTGTTCGTCGAATCATTAAGCTCCTTGTTCTATGTTGAGCTATACGTCATTTGACAAATGCTTGCACTGTATGGACAGGCCCACTCAAATCTGTGAGCATCTTTCTTCAAAAGATCGCCTCAGACTGAAACCTACAAGGTTCCCATATAATTAAATCAGTATAGATTGTATGTACTTTAAAAGAGACGGACCCCTGAGTTTGTTTCGGTGTTTCTTGTCAGGGTAGTCAGTTAGGAAACACCGGCCTCATCTATTTAATATTTACGAAAAAAATGACGTGCAAAAGTGTTATTTAATAACCAATTAGCAAAAGAAAGATCATTATTATCATTTAACTTCAAATCCTAGATCACTGATTTAATGTACATACGTGTATACGTAAACAGAGCAATTTGTTACCGCCTTAATTTGTCTGTCCATCTCATTGGGATCTACCGCGTGCTCGGGTACCTTCAACTTTTATATAGATCACTGATTTAATGCACATACATATACCGCCAGTTCAACACTACTGCTAAAGGGGTGTCAAAACTTCTCGCATGATAAGCGCAAATATTGTTCAGAACTTTAACTAGCATCCCGACACATTGCAAAAACTCTGCCAAACTAAAAACGGTGAAACTAGTGTAAGAGTTTCGACTTGTTGAATCTCAGGGAATTTTCGTCCCAGCGTTGTTGAAGTTATGTCCAGATTTAACATAGCATTACCATAACTATCGACGCCATTTTAACGGTATGGTCTCATTTAGTTATACACTTTGATACGCAACTATAAAGAAAGTCTATAAATATAAATAAAATTGAAGTATCTGTCTGTTATTTCAAAATAACTGTGTATACTCAAGTGCTTATAGTTATTTACAGGACACTAAAACACATACAAGCATTTTTTGTGTGTCTGTCATTATGTTTGACCTGGCTTATCTCTGGAACGGCTAAATCAATTTTAATATGACTTTCACTGAAAGATAGAGGAGGCTGTAGGGAAACGGACTATGTATCCTGGAATTAATAATTTAATCTCTACTCCCACGCGAACGAAGTCACGGTAAGATGTAGTTTATTAATAGGTAGGTATTTAATATAATTTTAATAGTTATAAAGGTTATCCAAATCTAATTTACTCGTTGTTTTAGAGACCAGATAGTTAGCCTAATTTTAATGTAAAATTTTAATTAAGTTAAAATCAACCGGTGAAATAATTTATTTTAATCAGAAGGCTAATATTAATCTTCTGCTTGGTGAAATGGAAAAAAGGGTATTTTATTTTTCTTTAATATACTCTACCTGTCCAGTGAACACATCTTTTTCGTTCAATCCTCCACCAGCTTCAGGCACTATGCCTGTCAGGGCATCTTACGATTTTATTTTAAACTGTACCCCCCAACTTCGTTCACAGAGAGGTTTTTTGCACGTACCAATAGTTACTGAGCTAAGCCGCGGACAGACGGACGGATATGGCGAAACTATAACGGTTACTTTACTTGTCGACTACGGAACCTTAAAAACAGTTATGTTGAAACCACAGACAGGCACTTCTGAAACCACAAACAGACACACACAATTGTATTTATACATATAAATAGAAGAAAGGTGTATTCCTAACAATGGACAAAGTAAATAGCACACAAACAAAATACTCCAGACCATTCGGCACCGTTAATCGTTCTACGCATTGTTGCCAGATTTACGATACGCACGATAGTTAGTCCCTCAGCCGAGGGCCTGCGTGCCATGGGCGCACGTGTACAACAACCTCAAAAACTTCCCTTCTGCACTGCGGGCAGCCTGCTTAAAATTCCACAATTGCGCTGCGTACAATAAATTCAAGTCGAGAGACTCCCGAGCGCAGTAAATTTCGCGCTTATTTTCTACAAATTATTTCAGTTAAGCGCTCCGCTTTCTAGTCAACAGTGGTTATAAAGCATAGATTTTCCGCCATTTTCTCAGTGCCAGTTATTTTGGAATTGCTCGAGTTAATCTGTTTTGATGTATGTGAGGATTGTAAACTACGCAGTTATTTAAGGTATTCGTAAACGATATAAAAATGATAAATATAATTTGTGTTGTAGTTGCTGTTTCGTTTTAAAACATTTCTGTTTTATAAAATCATTACAGTACATCAATTGGTACATCTAATACCTCTTTTGACTATGTATTAATTCTGTTTAAACCTTATGTATTTCGGACACAGAGGACTTTAACGGAATAATGGTGTCGTTTAGCTATAATTGAATAGATAGAATATAGGTACTTTATTGTACACCAAAAATTTAAACACACTTTAGTATATAACATTATTGTTAAAACTTTTGTTACAATGGCGGTCTTATCGCTGAGAGCGATATCTTCCAGACAAGCTTTGAAAGGAGTTAAGCAGTAATTACATAAAATTTACATAAACATATTAACTAACGCAGTTGTACATACAATGCCTTGAAACTATGCCACCTAAACTAACCAAAATTTGTCCCAAAAGACATCAACTTAAACATACAGAAGTCCCAAATACTCCGAGGCCTTTAACTGTAAATCTTATTACATCAATGATAAACTGCCTAACATCCTACATTAACATAACGACCAAAGTTTAAGGAGGAAGTAATGTCAATATTATACATGTTTTAGCGCGGCAGTACGTAGGAACCTTACATGAGATCAAGGGACCATTGGTTTGGCTACAAAACGCAACATAATGGTCGTTTCAATGGCCAATTCTTTTCTCGCCACTGCGCTAATAGCTAAAACGAGCAGTTACTGCCTATATTGGTACGATGTTTTTTCTTTATTATCAAACTGAACAATTTAAGCTTAATAAAATTGGTTTCACAGTTAACCTTGTACTCAGTGACCGTGGAATAAAAGGGATTTCTTGAACTGATTGTGTTTATGAAATTATTTGGCGAATGGTTTTGTTCTTTGATAAATATTCTGTAGAAAGAATGGATCACCCATTCCTACCCAATTACTGGGATCAAAGGGATGGGCAGTAACGTCCTCCTGTTCATGCTAATTACTCCATAATTAGCTGGCACAGGCAATCAATCATGGTGAGCGTAATACAGCAGCGTGAAATACAGAATTTTTTGACAGTCTTGTATGGCTTCATTATTTCAAAGGACAATATAATAATAATAATATTCTTCATCTTATATACCCATACGCCTCTTAACCCAAGATAAATTACCGAGTCCCAAAAGTATTCATCGCAGGAAAAACACAAGATGACACAATATCGGATCCTCATATGTATATATTCGTGCCAAAGTGTCTGTCAACATGAAATGCCATCTAATCTCGACGATATTTCTCGGTCCAGGCCTCTTGACCTGGCTTCGACGATACTTCAGTGCCTCTTAAGAGGGCTTATTTGACTTGGGATCGCTGCATTGTGACCAACTATGGAGGTCAGTATGGATCCCAAGTTCTTCAATTTAATCTATGCGCATTTCATTTTAACGGACCCTTTCACTCGAGTTCGAAGATTGAGCAGCATTCATTCATTCGAGAGAAAAAGTAGTTTTTAAGAAAATAAAAACGGAGGCTGTGTCATTATTTTTTGTTTATACAAAGTGTAATTTAAAGGGTATATACATACCAAGTGCACGGCTTCTTTGGATGATAACAAACGATATAGCAAAGGTTTTGTAATCCTATATCTACATGTGTGGAACTTATTAGAAATTTCAATACATTGATACCAGAGACCAAATTTTTCAAATTAAGAAGAACGAAGAGAATTATCGTTTAGTTGGCAAGTGACGTGGAAAGTGATGACCCTCATAGTGCTGTGACACGTTTGTTATTATTGGTATTCAAGAAACATATGAAACCGATAATTTAGGGTCAATTCTGTGAGTCACTTATTTTGAGCTGAAACTTTGCATAGAGACTCCATACCAGATGTTGTCTTCAGTCCTTTTGGATAGATATGGGGCTTGCGTTACACGTTGTAAAGAGAACTACCTAGCAATGTGGGTAGAACTAACATTACTAGCAATGTTGTTAATACCTCCTACCAAGCTAGATATGCTTGTATCTGGAATGGGTTCACGGTGATAGTGTAATGGGTGGGGACCGAAACCTTAGTCATACCTACCTCTAGATTGAATTAAGAAGATAGTAGCGTAGTAAAGAATGAAACGGGAAAACTTGCAGATAGGCATAATTATAGGCCTATTGCCCTAGCAACGATTGTAGCTAAGGCGTTTGACAGTGTACTTAATACACAGTTAAATAAACACATAACTTTGCTAGACAACCCATTTGGATTCAGGCTACAACTGTCTACGGAATATGCTATACTGTGTCTTAAGCATACTGTCGGATACTACACTAGACGCAATACGTTTTTGCGTGTTTCCTTGATTTATCCCGTGCTTTTTATCTGGTGTCGTATGATATCTTGTAGGAAAAACTTAAGTGTTAACCTACCCGTTACATTAGTTAAAATCTTCAAGTATTGGTACACGCACCAGGTCAACAGCGTCCGGTGGGCAAGTACAATGTCTGAGACGTATCAGTTGAAGTGTGGAGTGAGACAGGGTGGGCTGACCTCGCCTACCTTGTTCAACTTGTATATGAACGCATTAACCGTCGCACTTACTAGTCGACATGTCGGTTGCCACATTGACGGAGTTTGTGTTAACAGTTTAAGCTACGCAGACGACATGGTGCTACTGTGCACGTCGATGTGTGGGCTGTGGAAACTGGTGCGAGTATGTGAGGAATATGCCAGTGGGCATGGTCTTACATATAATTTTGTAAAAAGTAACTGCCTGATCTTTGTGATTGGCACAAAGTGTCCGTTAGAAGTACCACCTGTTTACCTCAATGGGGTCCCTTTAGCATGGGTGACTCAATTCAAATACTTAGGGCACATCGTTACTGCCGACTTACGGGATCACGCAGATATTGAAAGGGAACGGAGGGCACTGTCAAGGAGGGCGAACATGATAGCTCGCAGGTTTGCACGTAGTTCATTTCAAGTTAAGACTACACTCATCAGGGCGTATTGTATACCTTTATAAACGTATAGCCTGTGGACTAATTACACACAGAAAAGTTACAGTGCTTTCCGTGTTCAATATAATAACGCGTTAAGGACAATTGTAGGGCTGCCCCACTTCTGCAGCGCCTCAGGGATGTTTGCTGAGGCGCGTACTAGCTGATTTTATGCAACTATGTGCAAGCGGAGTGCATGCCTGGTGCGCCGAGTGTGGAGTACCTCCAACACTATTTTGAAAATGATAGCAGGTAGGCTAGACTGTCCCTATATACGACATTGTTGTGGGAGACATGTCGCATGTGTAATCGGATAGCCTATCTGTTTTGCATGCTTTTCTTTGATTTTATTGTAATTGTTGCCATTTTTTTATTATTTTGTGTGGATTTTTAAGGTAATTTATAATGTAATGTTTCTTTCCGTAATATATGTGTCTATATGGGAATTTTGAATCCTGAATTAAACTTATTTCATTTTATTGTTTATGAGGCTACTGCCACTTTATTGCCGAGGTATTGTCAAAAATTTCGGCTCTTGAATAAAGACGAAACTTAGTAGATTCAAAGAGTAAATTACGGTAAGGTGGAACTGGATACTGGAAACATAGTTTCAACAGCGTCGAGTAATTTCGTAAGTTAGGCGTAGCCACCAGGCACTCAATGTTGTTGCTTGAAATTAAGTTTTTGGTTTCCATAATATGTGTCTCCATTTGTGTCAAACCACAAATTAAGTTTTTGGTTTCCATAATATGTGTCTCCATTTGTGTCAAACCACAAGCTTTTTCTTTTATACTTATTACACTTATACTTATATTAAACTTATACTTATATTATACTTATACTTTGTAATATTGTAAAATAGAATATAATAAAAAAAGTTGCTGACAACTGAAATATTAAAAAAATACACAAATTTGGAATATCGATTGAAATAACAACATTCATTGCAAAAAAACGCACCTTACAGCTTTAGCGATAAAAACCAATCAGAGTCAGTCAGACACAACATATTTAGCTTAGTTAGGGGGGTTAACAACTACCCACTTATGACCGACTACCTATTCTTTTGTCTATCATCGGCTTCCAATCAAATTGAGTAATTACCGAATTGACAAAAATCTGCTAATGATAACTAAAACCTGTTGCTTCCACTGAATTCTAACTTGTTTAATTCAAATTCAGAGGACATGGCCAGTTTCTGCCTATTTGAATTATGATGCTTATTTATAAATAAATAAAACACAAATTAAAAAAAAAAAACCCGGCTAAGTGCGTGTCTGGCCACGCGCAGTGTAGGGTTCCGTAGTTTACTACAACGCCAAGTTCAAGTCTGATTACCTGACTGTGAGTTCTGTACCATTCTGTAACAAAAACAACTATTCTGACTTTGAATTCATACCTACAACCACTTAGTTGATGAGGGAGTGGCTTGACTGAAATGAAAATAAGCACTTTTTACCTGTATGTAATTTTACTTTAAAACTTCATATTTCGGAAAAAGATCCCCGAATCAAAAAGTGGTATCATATGCACACTCCCATTATCTTTGAACGACCTATCCAATGATACCCCACACTATGTGGAGACGAGAACAGCACATCAGACAAGAGAGAGGGCTAGATTTTTAAAAATTTCTTCCTTCATAGGAAAAGAAAATAATAATTTGAGATAGTTTAAAACACCTGTGACACTGAAATAAACTTATTATTATTAAATATTAACTCACATGATTTCTGAAGTCTTGGTAATTCTGTGTTTAAACTTTAGACTATACTTCTACTTTAAACTCTTCTTCTCACTGTGATAGTCCGATCGGACAGGAACCTGACAAGACAAATGTTATTACATACAGAGCCGACGTCTTTACATACACTCCGAGGAAGGTTCTCGATGAGAAAATGGTCCCGTCCATTGATCGTGAGCGTGACAAGCGTAGGCAGTGGCGTAGCCGAAACTTCGGAGATTTCCCCCCCCCCCCGCCCCCCCCATCGCCAAAATCTCAATAAGGCCCTCTATAACCCATCGATAACCCAAAAAATCCTAAGACCCAAGCGAGTCAACCCTACGTAACCTAGAGTTTACTAAACTAACTCATTTTCCTAGTACTCAAAATAAATCGACCTGAGAAGCTTATTAAAAACTCATAACTATATAACGTACGCGAGACTGCGTGAGGATTCACAATTCTTCTATATCTTGTGCGCTCGCTTTTATTTTTTAAATCTTTAAAGTTTTACCTTATAATCATAATTATTATATGTTTAATTATTTATATGTGATAACGTTTATATTTATTGGTACGAGGGAAACGAAAATTTACTAAATTTATTTAAAATTCTCTTTAAATTTATTTATTTAAAACTTCCTGTGTTAGGTAGGTTCCGATTGCTTCGGATTCACGAAGTTCTGGGTTACATGGGGTTGGCTCGCTTGGGGTTTAAAATGTATACACGTAGATTGGAAAAAAAAATCCGCCCTAAAGCTGGAGGCCCCGCGCCGTGGGGTCTGCGGACCTTCAGCTACGCCACTGAGCGTAGCTTACTCTCCGCGCAGAATAATCTGGCTACTATTTAGTTAGGAGCCGGAGTAATTCATGTCCAAGACATGTTGTGGTTAATTCTAAGAAATCTGAAGTTAGTGGATTATGTAACTTTTACAGTTAATTTTAGAGCAAATATTACTAATATTATAAATGCGAAAGTTTTTGTTTGTGAAGATGGATGGATGTTTGTTACTCTTTCACGCAAAATCTACTGAACGGATCTGAATAAAATTTGGTAAGTAGATAGTTAACATTCTAGAATAACACATTAGCTACTTTTTATCCCGAAATTCCTACGGAATCGAGATTTACGCGGGAAAACTCCAATACGAATGAAGTTGCGGGCAAATGCTAGTTCAAAATAAAGCATTATTCGTTAATGTACATGATTTTTTAGATACTAGGCAGAGTGCCCTAAGTAAACTGGCCATCCCCTTTGTATTTGTTCAAATTCAATTCGGTATTCTAATGAAGATATCAATAAATAATAAGTAGCTCTACTTTACATCTGCAAAATCCTTATCAAGTAGAAATATATTTACAAATTATTGGCCCATAGTAATCAATTGCCACCTGTTTTATATGGAACAGTTTTATGGTCCAAAGAAGGCATGCACATGGCTTATCGATTTAATTAAAAATGTAACTCATAACATTACCACGTCTTAAGTAATTTCGGAATGTGTTTGCCTAAAATTGTGTTTTCTGTGTTCGTTTGTGCTGCGGTAATAAATGATATTTTTGTATATGGTGATGATGATGATGGTAAGTATAAATATGAATAATTAGATATTATTATACCTCAAACGAAGATCCAAAAAGTAGGGAGCAGAAGAACATTCATGGGAAAGAAAAGAAAAATTCAGTTGTTAATTTCCCACAGTTGGGCAAAGGCCCCCAAATCTTTTCAAGTGTTCATTCTGAAAGCAATCTCGAACCAGTGATTGCAACGCACCCAGGTCTTAATCAGAATCTTTTTCTGGGCATGCTTCGGCTGCTGTATGGCTCAGAGGTAGTTAGTTCCTTACGGTGAGTTGACGAAAACCACAGACTTCACAATAGTTAACTTTATTCGTAAGTTACATGAGTTTAATTGGATGCTAATCCGCGGTTATTGTGCTATGGCAGCTATTGGTCAACTAACTTATTATATTAATAAAAGTAAATACATCGAGTAGTAAAAAGTAGGTCGCGGCGTCCGCAATTTGTCTGTACGTGAACCGTACAGCTGCGTCATTCACTCTCAGGCACCCATACAAATACTTTCTTCAAATATAATTCATAGATAATAACATATTAAATTTTTTATCAATTTCTTTTACAGAAGAACAGACAGAAACACCAGAAGAAAAAACGGATCCTCCTCCACTAGAAAACCATTCTTTTGTGGCATTAATTGAGTAATTACAAATTATTTTTATGATGTTTCCCTTTGTATGTATCATATTTGCAGCCGTAAATTAAATAGAAGGAAAGTGACCATAGATTGACACACAAAATGAGTACAACGGCATGCCTTGAGTGGTCACTTCCCAAAGCTGATGATAAATATAATTACCATTTCATTTCTCCAGTAGTTCATCGACTATCCTACTTTTTCCCAATTATTCTGAGTACCAGTGTTTTTGTACGTTTACACACGTTCACGAACTTACGTACCCCTTACCAAGATTGGTGTAAGATTTTTCTTCTGCCTATCTGTAACGACTGCCATGTTTGTTCATGGCAGTCATCACAGATAGGCAGAAGCCATGATACCCAGGACCAACGGCTTAAGGATGAATTATGCTAGACCGTGGCGTGCGCGTCTGAGACTCGGACAGGACTCTGACACTGACGGTGTAGTATGATAAACTGCATCCAAAAATGTTCACGAAGTTTTGAACCCTGTGCGTCATTCGGGCCACAGACACTAGTAAGCTTGCGTCTGGCACGGTCTAGCATAATTCAGCCTTTATCGTGCTTTTTAAGCTTTCTAAAGTACGTCAGCAACTCAATATAGTAAGATTTCATCCATCCACGGATCGACATTGGCAAGCGTTGGAATAAATGGTGAATATTATTACCACCTGCAATAGATTCACGGTAGTTCAATGGGTTCTAGTCACTTTAGTCAGGCAAAGGCTCAAATCTGTGTGGTTATTTCCTCAAAGAGCAGCACAGATATGAACCTACATGTTTTTCATATGATTGGACCAACACAAATTGTATGGACTTTAAAAGAGACGTTGAGTTGACCTCTGAGTTTGTTTCGGTGTTTCTTCTCAGAGTAGTCAGTTAGGAAACACCGGCCTCCTCTAGCTAAACTAAACTTAACACGCAAAAAAAACATGACGTGTTATTTTTACCAATTTACCAAATAAATATTTCATTTCAAAGAAAGTTGCCAACATCTATATTTGATCATAACAACATTTTTGAATTTTGAATACAAATGTGGCATTCATACATAACATGCATAAATACCACCTTTATTCCGATGTGAAACAGTGATAGTACTAAGCGTCATGTATATTCTTCTTCTAAGCGTGTCGATGGCAAGTATATTTTATATTAGATTGGCCCAAAACTCAGCTACGCAAACTTCGCTCAGTGATGCGGACTAGGGCTTCCAATCCCGCAGCCTGAATTCAATCTCGGTATTTACGGGGCTACGAATTTTCAATACCGCAGGATCTCGGTATTTGCGGGATCCCGCATATTGAAAATATTTACATTTATATAAGGCAAACAAAACAATGAATTAATCAACTAACTCCACATTTATTTACGTATTACTGTATGAGATCAATCAAATTACACCGTTTATTTATCACAAAAAAAAAAACAATGAATTAATCTACTAACTCTACATTTATTTAAGTATTACTACTAGTATGAGATCAATCAAATTATACCGTTTATTTATCACAAAAAACCATGAATTAATCAACTAACTCTACATTTATTTACGTATTACTATTAGTATGAGATCAATCAAATTACACCGTTTTTTTTCTTAACAAAAAACAGTAACAAATACTGAATAAAAAAACTTTACTGATATTTCAGGCTACACACTTTGGCTACTACTGACTGAAATTTGGCTATATTAGGCTACTTAAGCTGTGACAAACGGGCGACATCGGCCCCCGCGTTGTTTTCAACACTGCCGGAGTGCCGGCCGCCAGTCACCGAGCGATCGCGCTCACGAGAGGTCGCATGCATGCTTTATTTCAGTCCCGCAAATCCCGCGGATCCCGCGCCCGTGATCTCGCATCACGCGGGATTGGAAAATGACACAGGGTCCCGTAATACCGCGATCTCGGTATTTCGGGATTGCAAGCCCTAATGCGGACATAAGGTCTTCAAGAGTGCAGGTGACGGGCATGTAGAACAAGACAGAAGGTGGGTCATTGTGTGTGGGGTCACGCTGCTTATACATTTCAGATCTGAGCCACATGTAAATAGATAGATAGATACATAGAATATACTTTATTGTATACCAATAATTGAATAACACTTAAATAACAACATTGTTAATAAAATTGGTTACAATGGCGGTCTTATCGCTGACAGCGATATCTTCCAGACAACCTTTGGAAAGACTTTACGAGCTTTAATTAAAATGGGGAAGGCTATATTAGTGTACTACTGTACAAATATTCATCAATACCGGAAAAATTAATAAAAATATACAAATATATATATATATATACAATACATAAGTACATAAAATAAATAAATATATAATGTTTTCTTTAACATCGTGTGGAGAAAAACAAAGGAATATTCATAAGTAAGTTTGAAATAAAATGATTGGAAACCGAGCTTTTAAAAACAGGGAGTGACTGAAAATCCACATCTGTAAAGATTATCTTTGCTACGGTCGACCTGGGTACGCAGTCTGTTCGATGAAGCCATCAGATGGATTACGACGTTCCCGCCAAACATCACACTTTGTTGTGGACGCGTGGCTATTGGCTGGGCTAAATGGACTAACACACCCGAGAAAGTTTTTACGGCTTTTACGGCTTTTCAGCCTCTGGGATACTGAGAGGTATCCGTACATTGGGTAGCGTGAGTCAGCTTGTAGCTTGGTCCTTTCAGTGCGACTCGCTATAATTCTGTGAAAATTTGGAGGCGCAATCCCAGTTAGTGGGTATAGAATTCGTACCGGGGTCGGTTTCAGGCAATCACTAATGATCTGACACGTCTCGTTCAGAGCTATATCCAAAAGATAGGCGTGGGTAGAACGGTCCCACACGGGACAAGCATATTTATCAGCAGAGAGACAGAGCGCCATTCCAATTGTTCGCAGGACTTGAGGAGACACTCCCCATTTGGTGGATGTAAGGCGGCGGAGCAAGTTGTTTCTTTAACTATGCCGAGGTATTTTAGGTGATCGCTGTGGGTAATCGGGACCCCCTGCCAAGAGAGTTTTAGAGAGGTTTGGTGTTAAAGCATTTTCATCATAGTCATTGTTCAGGTTAATGAGTGCAGTGGAGGGGCTGGTTTCTATGTCGTCAAGTCATGTATATATCATGTACCTTCATTTCCATGACTCACCGCCATCTTAATGGTTTGTAGACATCAAAGCACAACTCTGATTTAGAGGGTATTGATGCATCATACGAGCCAATGCACTGCGCTCACATGTTTGGCGATTGTTAAGCTGTCATTAATAATTAGATGGATAAAGGACGCAACTTTTAGCACTCACATTTCATAGACTTTTATCCCCGTGATCTGAATGTCTAATACTGTTAAAACAACTCTGGTCTTTATTTCAGTATTCTTTTCACCAATGGAAATAAACGTACGTGTACTGGTACCATTATTCATGACAATGCTGTTATTACAGCGGCACACTGCTTGTAAGTATATGTTTGTATTTATCTATATATTATTATTATTCTTTAATGGACTGTGCCTCACACTAGGTACGACACTCTCCTGCACAGTGGGGGATTTGTAGACGTTTAAACTCACGCGCACACAAGTAAAGAATTACGATTATTTGTAAAACAGAAGGCATATCTTACCTTGCTAATATTATAAATGTGAAAGTTTATGTGAGGACGGATGTATAGATGTTTGTAATTCTTCCACGTAAAAACTACTTACTAAATGGATCGGAATAAAAGGTCATTGCCCATTTTTGTGTGGATCCGTACCAACTTGCGTCAGCCCAAATTTACTCTCAGTGGGTCAAGTTTTTATTTAACTTTTCACTACCAACAATATTTTAGCATAAAATATGTTAAAATTTTCATCACATTTTTATTGTAGATATTCAAAAAAGTTTAAAAATACCTGATCTTATTTTTTTTATCAATTACTAGCTTCCGCCCGCGACTTCGTCCGCGTGGAAAAAAAATCCCCCGATTTTGAAACATTCTTCATTAGTGCTCCACTCCTATTGGTCTTAGCGTGAATATATATAGCCTATAGCCTTCCTCGATAAATAGGCTATCTAACATTGGAAGAATTTTTCAAATCAGAACCGTAGTTCCTGAGATTAGCGCGTTCAAGCCAACAAACAAATAAACAAACAAACTCTTCAGCTTTATAATATTAAGTATAGATTAATTACTATACTATTTATTATTTATGTAGAAATGTGAACTGGGTGCACTGCTACACATAAGACGTGAACTGCACGATATAGAATACTACACATGCGTGATAACGCTCAACTGCTGCATCTTGCGGGGAGCGGGCGATCATTTACTACTTAATATTACTGCCCGCATACTTACCGTCCTTTCCTATATTATGACGTTTATGAATCTTAAATGAAAAAAATTACCAAAGTAGATGTCACCCATAAATTCAATACTTCGCGTATATTGAGGTGCACGCTCTCTACTGAATGTACTAATGTGTTCCTTGGAATCACCAGCGAAGAGTTGAAACACCACCGCCGATTACTCTCTAAAGAAACAGTGCCTATTTGATAAATTTTTTACAAGTAACCAGAGGCCGGCCAGCTTTAACCAATAAGAGTTAGACTATCTCGACACAGCACTTATCTCGAACACAAGAGATACTATATCAACACTGTCAATAGTTATTATGGATACAATTATTCATTAAAAATAGCAAAACGACTCAAACGCAGCAAATACTACATCGATCGAGTAACTTAAACATCGATAGACTGACATTAACACTTGACAGTTCCATATTTTGGTGTTCCGTTTCTAATAAAATACGTAAAATATTTTGTTTAATTACAAAAAAAATAAAACGATTTAATATCATTTATTTTAATTATTTTACCCCATAATGTCTGGGTAAGTGAAGTAAGATATTTTGATCATTGTCCGTTATTGAAAGTAAGCGTCAATTGTGAACGAAACGTTATTTTTTGGATATTATTTTTTTAGAAATAAGTCAATTATCACTTTATTTTATTATCACTTTTAGTGTGGTTAAAAATATGGCTTAAAAACCAGTAGCAAATACACAAAGAAAATATTATTTTTGGCAATACTGTACCTGTGACGCAATATGGTACAGAGTATGGGCATTCTCCTTTGGTAAGCTAATATCTTGGAATAACATTCAGGCTACTTTTTAACCGACTTCAAAAAAAGGAGGTTCTCAATTCGTCTTGAACTTTTTTTTTATGTATGTTTCTCATAACTCGGAGACGGCTGGACCGATTTGAAAAATTCTTTTTGCGTTTGAATGGGTATACTTTCTAGTTGGTCCCATTGTTACGAAATCAGGATCTGCTGATGGGATCCTAGAGAAATCGAGGGAACTCTTCAAATATTATAGGCACACCTATAGCGTTTTAAGTATTTCCTATAGTACCTTGAGCAGCTGATTCCGAAAAGTACCATTTAGGGAAATTGAACTGATGATGAAGACCACAGATGGCCACTGAAACTCCTCAATAATAATTATGTCGTGGATTGCGATTCGTTTACTTGAGTACTCGTCACAATACATATGGTGATGTAGAGCTGATGGTCAAGTACCAAGACTCCTCAAAAATTAACGGCTATGCTTCGGGAAAAGCAATATTTTGTAAAAGGGGATAAGTTGTTGACATTATGTCTTTTGTAACTAGATAAATTACAAACCGACCCACTAAAAAGCGTGAAAAAATTTTTTAACAAAAAATAGAACCGACTTCCATATCAAAACACTACAAAGCCAAAAAAAACTTTAATTTCGGAAGGCGGTGTGAAATAAAAAGGAAAATCCAAAACCGACTACCGAAATTAAAGTTATTTTTGGCTTTGTAGTGTTTTGATATGGAAGTCGGTTCTATTTTTTGTTAAAAAAAAATTATCCCACAATTTTCGCGAGAAACTCCTCTCACGCGAACAAAGTTGCGGAAACTCGTAAAAAAACAAGTCTATTTCTGAACCCAACAATTAGGTAAGATAGATAGATAGATAGATAGATAGATATATTCTTTATTGTACACCATAACAGTAAAATAAAATTATGGACTTAACAATTAAAAAGGGTGATACAAGGGGCGGTCTTATCGCTAAAAGCGATCTTTTACAGACAACCTTTGGATGGATTTGACTCAAAAGGAGAAAATAAATACGCGGGTAGTCCACGGTGTACTTTTTATCTATATAAAATACAAAACAATAAATAACGTTCTCAAAACATATATATAGATATATTTAAAAAAAAAAAAAAGAGAAAGAAACAAAGACATACATAATAACACCAATTTAAGAAGAGTGATAAAGATCTTTTACTAAGTTTTTGAAAGAAGATAGAGTTTGTGCTTGTCTTACTGACACGGGTAGAGCATTCCACAGCCGTACTGCTTGAGCTGCGAACGACTTACCATAGAAATTGGTGGCGTGACTCGGTACAGCAAGCCTTAAGTTTTCTGATGACCTCAGAGATTTTGCATGTGTGTCATGAAGGAACTTAAATCGTTCTTTAAGATAAGTGGGGGTTTTAGGATTAAACAGCACACTGTAAAGCAGAGACAAAATGTGTAAGTTCCGGCGAAGACGTATTGGAAGCCACTTGAGTTTCGTACGAAATTCGGATACGTGATCATATTTGCGCAAGCCAAATATAAATCTAATGCAAACATTTTGGAGTCGCTCAAGTTTATCAAATTGTGCCTCAGTAAGATCAAGATAACTGACATCAGCGTAGTCTAGGATGGGAAGTAAAAGAGACTGTGCTAGCGCAATTTTAGTAGCAGTTGGCAGAAAGTTACGCAATCGTCTTAGGGAATGGACAGAAGCAAATAATTTGCGACTGACTTCTTGTAATTGAGGACCCCAAGAAAGATGTTTGTCAACCCAAACCCCAAGGTTCTTAACTTTCTCGCTTAATGGAATAGCTGTGCCGTTGAAAATAACCTGAGGAAGCTGCGTCCATTTTACCTTAGGCGCCAACCTGGAACTACCAACCACAATGACCTGGGTCTTTGACGGGTTAACCTGCAAACCATGTGCTTCACTCCATTCGCAAACAGAAGCCAAGTCCTGGTTCATGATATCAATAGCAGTATGCAAATCTGTATAGGGAGTTTGTCTGTAAATTTGCAAATCATCAGCATAAAGATGGTAGGAGGACTGAAGTGTTTTAGAAATAGAATTTATGAATATTGCGAAGAGTAAAGGAGATAAAACGCCACCCTGAGGAACACCGGCTGAAGTACTACACCAAGAAGAGCAGGACTCATCTATGCAAATACGTTGCCGGCGGCCAAACAGGTAACTACGAAACCAGTCAATCGCTGTTGGAGATATGTTAATAGAGCGAAGTATGTTGAGCATGATTTCGAAATCAACGGTATTAAAAGCGTTGCTAAAATCTAGCAAGCAAAGAATCGTCATATTTCCTTTATCCATGCCCAACCTTATCTCATCCGTAACGCTTACTAAGGCGGAAGTGGTACTATGACCAGGACGAAAGCCGGATTGGAAAGGATTCAGCAGACTATTCTTGCAAAGAAAAGAGCTAAGCTGATTGTGGACAAGGCGTTCAAGGACTTTAGATAAAAAAGGCAGGATGGAAATAGGTCGATATTCTGAAAAAGATGTAGGATTCAATTTTTTGGGTAGAGGAATAATTTTGGCCTCTTTCCATACCGATGGAAAGACACCATTGGAAATAGAATAGTTAAGGATATAGGTAAGGATAGGAAGGATTTCATCGAGGACAGGGAGTATCATCTTCCGACTGACACAATCACTACCAACGGCATTGGATGTGATTGAAACTATGCTTTTCTTAACATCACAAACAGAAAATTGACTAAAATTAAATGCGGAGTGATCCGGAGTTGGAAGGTTAGAAAGATAATTTATTGTATTTGCCTTCATTGTCCCATTAGAGGAGGACGAGGCTGAGAAGTGTTGATTCAACAGATCAATATTTAGGTTTTTAGGAATCGATTCTTGGCGTGATTTTCCAACTCCCATCGATTTGAGAAATTTCCAGACTTTAGCTGGATCACCGTTTTCAACTGAATCATGAATATGGCGGCGCATTGCATCCCTACACACCCTATTGCTGCGATTGCGAGCATTCACAAACATCTCCCGGTTCAATGGTGAGGGGTGACATCTGAACTTAGACTTGCATACTGCCTTCCTGTGGATGACAGCTCTTACATCATCTGTTAGCCACGGCGCAGGAAGATGTTTTAATTTGACTGCACGAATGGGGGCATGAATGTCGTACAGCTGTACGAGATTATCCGTGAGCAAGTTAACTTTGTCATCGACTGATTCAGCAATTACAAGGGACGCCCAATCAATGTCGTTAGCATCCCTCTGGAGATTATCAACATTCATACCACTAAAATTGCGTAGCAGAAGAGTTTTAGGTTTGGCCTTAGGAGGGCGAATCTTGTATGAAAGGAATATTAAATCATGGTAAGAAAACATGTCAGCCGTGCATTGACCATGCTTACTGACATGATGGTTAGAGGAGACAATTACAAGATCCAAAAGCGAGGGATTACAGTTCGGGAAATGATGTGTGGCACTTGACGGAAGAACAGCCAAGTTCGACGACTGTAGTATTGACTGGAGTGACAAAGAACGAGAATCATTTTTCAATAAACAAGTATTAAAATCCCCCATAATGATAGTATGACTGTAAGACGGAGTAAGATCCTCAAGGATCTTTTCAAAGGAGGAAAAGAAATTCACACGTGACGAAGGACTGTAATAGACACCTAGAAGAACTTTCACGTGATTCAGGTTAACTTCCAAAAAGAGATGCTCACCCGCATCCTGCGGGGGAGGTTGCGTTGACATATCGACAATTGAAAAAGTAATCTGTGGGCGAAGGTATATGGCAACACCACCTCCACCACCACGCGCGCGATCATTTCTTATTAGTTGAAAACCTGGTAAGGAATAAGAAGTAAGGAAACCTGGTAAGGAGTAAGTCATATTTATTTCAGGCTACCCTCATACATTGCAATATTGTTTTCACCTCATAAATAAATCTGCACTGGCTCAATTGCCAAAGAAGGAAAAAAAAACTTTATTCATCTGCAAAGACGTTCTGTGGAAGTAGCGTATTACAAGTGTATTTTGTGAAAAACGTCTGTAGGGTCTTATTTATGAGCCTGAATTGTTTTAAAAACGCAAGTTTGTCTTAGTTTATGATTACTATGCAATATCAATAAAAAAAAATATTACTAACAAGTTCTACCGGTATCGTACCTACGTGTAGGTATGTACCTACACATGTATACTAATATTATGAAGTGAAAAAGTGTGTTTGTTTGAACGCGTTAATCTTCGAAAGTACTGGGTGGATTTGGATGATATTTGGTATGGATGTAGCTTGAAACTAGTTGAAGGTTATATTTTTTAACCCCACCGCAAAAACCGAGGGTTATATATATAAATAAAGTCCAAGGGAGCGAAGTCCCGCTCGTCTGCTATTATACAAATATTTTGGCTCGCTATTGAATAACATTTTCAAATTATGTTAAAAGATAGATAAGTAGAATATACTTTATTGTATACCAAAATTTAAACACACCTATTTAACAATATTGCTTAAAGTGTAAATTGATGGTTCATTCCAAAATAATGGATAATTAATAATATTAAGTGTGAAGTGCATTGCATTATCAATATATCCGTGCAGAGATGCGCTGCAAGATCTAAAATCTAGACGTGGCACAACAATTTGTAAGCCTTACAAACAATTGTCCATGCGGTATGTCCATGTCCAAATCCATCCAATCGTACCCACGAGACACAGGTCAGTGCTATCACTCACACTGAAATTCGTTGTGTAGAATTAATTTGGTATGTAGATAAACGCTGAAATTCTGAAATAACCACAGGATCAAGATTTACACGGAAAAGATCTCTGACACTAACGAAATCGCGAGCAAAATATTTAAGAATTTAAGTTTATTAAGTTACATAAAAAACTCCAAGAAATAACTCAATTATTTGAAGTCACAAACGGGAATAATGTCACAAATAACTCAAATTGACCAACATAATATGGGTTCAAGATCAGATTAGACCCTTCTGAGCTATCCTCAACAATATGTAACAAGAGCCGTATGGAATACAAGAGTGATTTATATTGCTGAATTATGTACTAATGTTTAATAATGCGAACAGACAGTCTATACTAGTCACGATTTCGTTCGCTGGGCTTTTTGGGTGTAATTTATTTGGAGACTTCGAGTTTATGTTTTCAAGGAAATATAGACGGAAGAAGGAAGAAATGTTACTTTTCCAACGTATTGGAAGAGTTTATTATTCAGTTCAGGAATACGGTTGACGCAGTGGTTAGGTGATTGACTGCTGCGCTGCGTGTCATAGGTTTGATTCTCGCATAGAAGAAATATTTGTATTGCTTACAGATGTATGTATTTGTGTATGTGATTTTATATGTTTGCAAACGCTTTTACGACACAGGAGTTACACCTAGTGTGGGGCATAGTTTTCTTTTTAGCCTATACTGTCTCACTGCTGGGCAAATCTCTCGCGCTGCTTCAAAACCAGCCCTCGTGGAACACATTCTCGTCGCGCCACTTGTCCCTGGGCCGGTCTCAGCGGCGCTGTCAATACACCCATTATGTGGATACTTTCGCCCAGCTGTCTTTGCGCTGGCAGCTGACGAGACCTGCCTAATCTCTTTTTAGCCTAGCAGCCTTCTTGGCAACATTCACAATACCAGTTTAAAAAAAAATGCAATCTATATACAACGTGTAACAGAATAAACGCAATTCCTGAAAGTAGTTGTTTCAGAATCGGCTTCTGAATCGATTTCCGTCATAAAAAATAGGTAGTATATTTTGACGGAAAAATCATTCATTTAACTTAAAATGCAAACACAGTATCATGACAAATTAATACAATCCTTAATTAAGAGAAATGCGCTCGTGTGCGTGTCGGCCACTAACATTGCATGAGTGTACCTATGCGTCTGCGTAAGGCAGGCCGCAGACGTCCGGTTTCCTGATCAGGTTTCCTGATCAGGAATTCAGATTCGGAATTCCGTGAGACTAGCGCAAACGTCCGGTTTTTTTCATTCGGAATTTTACGTATAGAGACCGGTGTTACCAACTTAGTTCGACCCCCCTTTTAGTGGCGAAATATTGCTTTTAGTGGCTGGTGTTTTTTTATAGTGGTCAAGTAGAATTCAGTTTCAATTACTGAAAGTGCTATTACTCAACTACTAAGCCACTAAAACTTTACGAAATATATTATTTTTACTTCATTAATGTACTTAGTTTATATTTACTGCGTAGGCACAATAAAAGTGCAGAACTTATGGCAAGAGTTGATGATCTATGGCGTTCACTCTCAAGTTTTTATCGGTATGACATGATGAAAATCTGTATGGATACCGAGAAATCTGCCTGGCAACACTAATCTGAAATGAAATTTCCGTGCGTGTACGGCGGCCGAGCCAAAATGTACGCCAGCGCTGCGTTCGGAATGACGTCATCAGGTTTTTTCCGTTCTTACATTCCGGAACGCATCGAACCGAACGTCAGGTTTTTTTCCGTCTGGAAAAAATAAGTATAGTGTGCGCCTTGTTGAACATTTTGTATGTAAGTGGAGCATTCACCGAACGTCTGCGGCCGGCCTTAGGATGACGCACATACGTTTTGCGTTTAGTAAGGATTTTATAAAAATGTCTAGGTTTGGTTTCAATTGTAATTATTAGTGTTGTAGTTACGGATGTTGTTTCAGACTTATAATTTAATATTCTAATTGGGGTGCCTTAGGTAATCTGTTACACCTGGTATAAAAATGAATCACCGCATGTTAAACCTTAACGTCATTTATTTTTATTAATTTAGTATGGAGCTGTAGAAAGGTTATTGGCTACTATAACTTTTAACCGACCACAAAAGAAGTAGGTTACGTTTTTTTCTTGATAAAATCTACGGGAGCGAAGCCGCGTGACTGCTAGTTAGAAATAAAATCGGTTAAAATGTTTGGTCAGTGCCCACACATGTTAGCAACTCAATTATAGAATCGCACGCAATGACTATTACAATTGTTCTCAGTTTAACCCACGGTCCAGGCTACGTAGACGTTGAAATGACGGGCTCATTTGTGGTCATCGGAACGAAGAAAATGTTCGATACTGGATACGAGAACTACTTGCCAATAGAAAGGGTTGTAACTCATCCTAGGTACAAAGGATGGACGGCGGACCTTGCTTTAGTGTTTACCTTTGCGGGAATGACAACAGATAAGCCGGGGAATGTCATTCCACTCATTGGAGAGGGTGCCACAACTCCAGTTGATTCTAATGTTACTATTCTCAGTTGGGGACGTTGTATGAATGATGATGATAATGTAAGTATTGTTGTATTTGTTATTCTTCACCTAATGCTCGTTATCACTAATTATTACTAATTTAGCCCTCCCCATTCCAATGAAAGCTTGTAAAGTCCTTCCAAAGGTTGTCTGGAAGATATCACTCTCAGCGATAAGACCGCCATTTTAATCAAAGTTTTAGCAATATTGTTATATGTGTTTCAATTTTTGGTGTACAACAAAGTATATTCTATCTGTCTATCTATCTATCTGAGTAATTACATTTTAGAAAAGCATTCATATAAAGTTTCATAGGAGACAAGTTTAGTATCTTATCTCATGGCTGGTTGATCTGGTTGACCTGGAGGGGAGAAGTGGACACCCTCCGGATGAAATTATGATAAACATAATATTCTGTTAATTGACAACATCATGGTCATCATGATGGGGATCCCACCCATACGCACAAAACGTTTTGGGAATACTCTCATTGTGCGTACAACTAAAGAGTGGATTTCCCTGCCGGAGTCTGTGTTTCCTGATAGCTGTAAGTAACCTGGCAGTTTTAAATCAAGAGTGAATAGGTTACTTCTAGGTAAGCGTACTTCATCTAAGACCACACATTACTTACCATCAGGTGAGATGGTTGTTAAACACAAGCACAGACATCAATTTAAAAAAAAAATACATTTAAAGTGGCCAAGTGAGGTCTCTTTTTGTAAGTACAATACTCCTACTAACCTATCCATTATTTTTTAAAGGTGACGAAAGGGCCAAAAGACAAAAGAAAGCGAAAGTGTTCTTCTACTGAAGAGAATAATGTGAGTTCTAAAGTACTATTATTCTTTATTAGCTATAAGCTTCCGCCACCAACTGTGTCCCCACGTTGTCGTCGTGGTGGGGCTTGCGTGTTTCGATGATCTCTGGGGCCATGCCGGTAGAGGCACTCATGCCGGACGGGCCCAGAGGGAGAAACCAGACCAAGAGGGACACACCGGGGGAAAGGCGCGCCGCCTGGAGGATCGAGCAGCTAGCTCGAGCTTCTAGATGGCGCGGGGCCCGGTCTCAGAGATCGGGTCAAGGGGGAGGAAAGGTTCACTTCCGGTATGCGTCTAATCTTTAGACGTAACCGTGAAGTGAACCAGGGGAGGGGAAATGGGGTGTAGGGACAGAGGAACTCACCTCTCTAAAAAAGTAAAACAATATGGAGAACATAGTCGTTGCTAAAGATACCCAGGCGGGTCCCAGCTGCTCTTCAGCTGGGGAGTCCCGCACCGGACACGTCCGGTCAGTCCCACCGTACTCTGGGGGGGACAACAAAGGCTTTTACCCCAACTTTACCCCGGCAGTCGCCGCATTGAGCCAGGGAGGCTCACGTGCCCGTGAGGTGGAGTCGCTGGACTTGTCCATCACGTCCACCTCACCGGCACCGAACGTTGAGCGAGCGCAGAGCGCTGCTCCGCGGAGGAGGGGGACGCCGGTGCTCGGGTCGGAAACCGACTCGGCATCGGACGCCGAAAGCTTCCAGAGCATGATCTCTGGGAGCGCAGTGAGGAGCGACGAGGGGGGCGCCGACAGGAGGAAGGAGTTCCTTAAGCGCCCCCGCGACGACGAGTCGTCGTCGGAGGAAGGGCTTGTCTCGGCCCGCAAGATCCCCACAAGCGGGCGGGGTAAAGGCCGAGGCAAGACTTCGAGGAGGGGGCCTTCCTCTGGAGAGCCCAACACTGGTCTGGCCTCGAGCGAGGCCAAACTAGAAGAGGCCGTGGCAGCTGCCATCCGCACCATCTCGCGGAAGCGGAACCGCAAAAGCAAGGAGGACGCGATCGGCGAAGCCACGGCCTCCATCATGGCGGCCGCGCGGACTTACAGCGGGGCTGTAATTGTGTAATATGTTTTTGAGGTTATGTAGTATATTATTTAATCTGTATCATTTTGAGTTAGAGGTATTACAGTTTAAATTATGTAGAGAACACGTCAGATAAGACTGTATATATATGTGTAAGGGGAAGCACTTGCTGCTTCCCTTGACATCTCCAAGGCTTTTGACAGGGTCTGGCATGATAGCCTTATTGCTAAGCTTCCTTCTTTCGGTTTACCCACTCAACTTTGCGTTTGGACTCAAGACTTCCTGAGGGATCGGTCCATTCGAGTAGTCATTGATGGCTGCTCGTCTGGTCAATTGGCAATTAATGCCGGGGTCCCTCAGGGGTCTGTTCTCTCAGCAACTTTATTCTTGCTGCACATTAACGATCTGCTAATGCCCGGTACCTTTGGGTATGCAGACGACAGCAATTTCTGAGAGATATGTGTCCAGCACGCGCGAGCTGGTGGGTCACAGATCCAGTCTCTACGTGAGGACATGGTTGGGCGCTTGAACTTGACCTTGAAGGCTGTCTCCGAATGGGGCGATGCCAACCTGGTCAAGTTTAATGCAGCTAAGACCCAGGCGTGTCTCTTCTCCGCAAAAAGGAGCCAATTCGAACCGGCTCCTACTTTTCGTGGTGTAACCGTGCCGATAACCGATCATATTGAGCTTCTTGGGGTGACTTTAACATCCACACTCAATTTTGGCCCGTATATCGAGGCTAAGGCTCAGTTAGCATAAAAAAAGTTGAGAATCTTAGCCAAGGTGAGACGGTACTTCACACCAGAACAGCTGCTCAAATTGTATCAAGCCCAGGTTCGGTCGTGTATGGAATACTGCTCTCATCTTTGGGATGGATCTGCGAAATACCAACTGGACGCGCTTGAGTCTATCGAGAAGCGGGCCAGGAGACTCATTGGCAACGATGCACTGGTCGAGTCAAAGCTCCATAGCCTTGAACACCGACGACGAGTTGCAAGTCTATCGGTTTTCTATCGGTTACATTTCGGGGAGTGTGCGATGGAATTACACAATCTAATTCCGCCAAGCCCGTTCCATCATCGGACTACGAGACAAACGGCGAAGCGCCGACATCCCACCCATACGCACAAAACGTTTTGGGAATACCTTCATTGTGCGTACGGCTAAGGAGTGGAATTCCCTGCCGGAGTCTGTGTTTCCCGATAGCTTTAACCTAGGAGTCTTTAAGTCCAGAGTGAATAGGTTACTTTTAGGTAAGCGTGCTCCATCTTCGATCACATCATCACTTACCATCAGGTGAGATAGTGGTCAAACGCGAACCTATTTTCAATAAAAAAAAAATACAAAAAATAAATATAAAAATATATCCATAATACCTAATCGTGGTCCTATATATGCATACTTTCACATAATACTTTAAACTTTTTCCATATCTGATAGGTTTAGGGTATATATATAGTGAATAAATCACTCTAAGAAATAAAAACATTTTTTGTGGATCAATTAACCTCCAAAACAAATAATAATACAATTTTTAAGATTGCTTTAACTAGCTCTACTTTTCTATCTTGCACTATAACAGAAAGTAGTAGTGAAAATACTAATTTCAAAAGGGTATAGCAAAACAACATGTTGATTTCTCTTTTCTTTATTATAATTGAGTGAGTTCTAAGTAATAGTTTGCTATAAAGTGCTATATTAAAACAGTTTAAACCGTGCAAATATTACGCGATATTGTTATCTCAACCGAACTTTCACAATAAACATTGCTACAGTGATTTAAAACTTTGAACTATGAACATGAACAAAGTGGAATGAGATTGTGCCTTTTGTGTTGATAAAGTGATCTAAACAATTAACAAAATACAATATAAACCGCCAAACTGCAATATGTAAGGAGAATACAACAATATATCAGTGAAAGTAAGAAAACAAACATTATTAAAGTGAACGGAATTTTTCGATCTACCCGTTATTTTTGTTAAATGAACTGGCATGCTAACGAACACTATCGGTAACTGTGAACGAAACCACAATTTCAACCGTATCTGCAGGACGTATACGGTCCGTACGAAGTTGGGTCGCCTGCTACGTCAAACTGCCTGAGATCAAATCCTACGACAGTGATCCTGCGACAGTGCGTAGTTCTTTCTTTTTTTGTGCCTTTCTTTATTTATTGTTTGAAATAAACAATAACATTATAATTTAATTATTGGGTGAACAATTTACTTTTGCTTAAAGTGCTTTATTTAATTTTCGATTTATTTTGCATAATATTTCAACAGACAATAAATACGTTATAAGACATTTCTTCGCTCTGAAATTTAATTCAATTAAGTGGATCGAATCTAGGGAGAACCAATCTTTCAATACAAAATTATTATGCCTCGTGTTCAGCGTACTCCGCCAAGAGATTTGGACATTACCGATCATGTTCAGTCTGAGCCCAATTTGCAACATTCTTCGACCAACTCGCCGAAAACTGCAAATGTTTGTGTCCGACCGAAACGCCAACGTTTGAATAGTTCTCCTGAGATTGACTGTCAACAACCAAGGACAATCGAATTCATAAGCACCATTCGCCAAGAAATTCGTTCGGTAATATCTGCAGAGATTGCGACAGCCATAAAGGAATGTATTGCTGAAGAGTTTAATGAGATGAAAAGTTTATTCCGTGAACTTAATGAGTCAGTAAAATTTATGAGTGAGGATGACGATCGCATCCAATCAGAGCTTAAAATGTGTGCAGAAAATAACAAAATTCTCAGAAAGGAGAACGAGTACCTTAAACATTTGGTGTCAGATTTATCTGCACGAGTTAATTTAATAGAGCAATATTCGCGTCAACAAAATATCGAAATAAACGGCATTCCAGAAAACAAGGCCGAAAATTTGGTGAAGACGATAGCGCAGATCGGAAACGCAGTAGCAAGCGTAATCAAAGAGGAAGACATTCTATCGGCTGTACGAGTGCGGAAGTTGGACCCCGATAGTACTAACCCTAGAGCGGTTGTTGTCAAACTACGCACCACCCAAATGCGGGACGTAGTTTTAACTGCAGTCATGAAGTTTAACAAAGCGCATCCCAATGAAAAATTGAACTCAAAGCACCTCGGGTATGGGGGTCTCGTCAAGCCAATTTATTTATCTGAACATTTGTCTCCTCTAAATAAACAAATCCATGCGGCTACTAGAAAGGCAGCTTCTACAAAGGGATACAAATATGTGTGGGTTCGTGATGGTAAAGTTTTAATTAGAAAGGGTGATGGAGAGCAGGCCAAACACATAAGAAGCCTGGATGCCGTCGCACTGCTTTAACAAACCTACACATTGGCTTAATACCGTATGTTAACTAACAAAATTCAACATATACTATCAAAACTTCAGAGGTATGAAGACAAAATTGAACTCTATTGAATTATCCACACGACTGCGTAGTTACGATGTCATAATAGGTACAGAAACTTGGCTAGATGACAACATAAGTGATGGCGAAATATTTGACTCCAGGTACAACATTTATCGCAGAGATAGAGCTTCAACTGTACACAGTGGTAAAAGAGGAGGAGGGGTTTTGATAGCTGTTCTGAAGACAATAGACTCTGCTCGGATGTCACAGTGAGAAATAGACTCTGAACACCTGTGGGTTAGGCTGGCTGCCAAAGGGAAGAATCGCAAATATTTGAATATTTGCGCGGTTTATCTTCCCCCTCCAGTTCAACATTCTACGCTGGACTCGTTCCTGGAAAAGGTTTCCTCCATCATCGACTCTACAGGCGACGATACTTTGATAGCTGGAGATTTTAATCTTGGCTTCATAAACTGGGAAATAGATGTAACCCACTCCCACACTTCCAGTACCATTGCCCATAACTATGCTAATGCGTTAGGTTATTCTCTGTTAGATTTTATGTCATTATGTAATATGGAGCAAATCAACGTAGTTAAAAATTGTTATCATAAAACTCTAGATTTAATATTTTGTAATTTCTATGGAGGAGTTGTACGTGCATGCAAAAACGCTCTGTCAGTGGTAGATGTCTATCATCCACCCTTAGAAATATATATAAAGGACATATTTCCCGCTTTATTGAAGAGTAAGAATGACATAAGACATAACTTTAGAAAAGCTAATTAAAATATTATAAATGGTAAGATAGGCAATATTAACTGGACCAGTACTTTCTCAGACTTGAAAGATGTAGATGCTATGGTGGAATATCTCTATACGCAGCTAAATGCTATCATTGACGAGCACGTTCCAAAATCCAAAAATATTAATAACAAGTATCCTCCCTGGTTCTCTAAATCCCTTATTAGGGTCCTAAAAGAAAAAGAAAAACTTAGAGTAAAGTATAAAAAGTTCAAGAACCCTAGGGACAATTATGAATATAGATTACTAGAAAGAAGATCTAAAACCATGATAAAGAGTTGTTACAAAAACTACATGAGCTTTACTGAAGCAAGTATCAGGCATAACCCAAAACTATTCTGGTCCTTCGTCAAGGCGAAAAAGTCCAAATCCAACGACATTCCTTCTGAGATGTATTTAGGGAATAACGTAGCAACTACCGGTGATGAAGTCTGCAATCTCTTTGCTATGCATTTCTCGTCTAACTTCACCCCGTCGATTGGTTCTCCAGTTATAACTGAAACAGGACCCATATATCACCAACATGCATTAGGCAATATAGTGTTTACAGAACGTAATGTCTTGAAATCATTGAAAAGACTTAATATATGTAAAGGACCAGGGCCAGATGGTTTGCCGCCAATTTTTGTCAAAAAGTGTGCTGCTAGCCTATCTCTACCATTAGCAATAATTTTCAATTATTCGATTACAACATCACGGTTTCCGACGCAATGGAAAATGGCAAATGTTGTCCCTATATTTAAAAAAGGCGAGTCTAATGATGTGCAGAATTTCGACACCGCCCAATTTCACTTCTCTCAGTTTTTGCCAACTCTTTGAATCGCTGCTTTGTCCTATACTCACATCACACATTAATTCCCAATTAGTTCCCCAACAACATGGTTTCTGTGTTCGTAAGTCTACGACTACTAATTTGGTACATTACGTCAATAATATCTCTAGATTGATGGACTCTCGTGCCCAAATCGATTCTATCTATACTGATTTCAGCAGCGCCTTCGACAAGGTTGACCATAACATCCTGTTAAAGAAACTAGAGTGTTTCAGCATCTTTGGACAGTTACTTCTATGGTTTAACCCTTTCAGGACCATAAGATTATAGGCGGTAAAATAATCATTCTGACTATTTAGGATGATTTATTGGGCATCTAATAAACATACTTTTAAATAAAAATAAAAACAATGTTAGTGGTTTTTCTGATTTTTTTTGGGACATATTTGTCCCTCTGGACGTCAAGGGCTGACTTTTTGCTTATTCAGCTTATCTTTACGTCTTTTACATTTATTCATAATTTACTATTTTTATAAAAACTAAACATATTTATTATTTATTACTATACGTATTTAATTATTAATATAATATTTTAATTCACAAGTTATATTTTAGTGACTATGGTAATCAGCGAAAAAAATTCAGTCCTTGGTGTAGCAGAGGTGAACTTCACATGAACCACAAGTATTATTATTCTTCTATATGTTCGTCTCTTGATTGTTCTTTAGTATTGTTGAGGGCACTTTGGAATCATGTATTCAGATTTTCATTGACAGGTCTAATTTTATAGGCTCGGTCAAAATTAGGTCTAATAGGGTCTCGTACTTCTACGTTGTTGCAAAATTTGTAGATTCCTGTATATTTCTTCAAAACGAGCTCATGGCATAACATTTACTATGAAAGGTACTGCTATGTCAGGTTCCGTTGCCCAGTCTCACAACGATGGCAAAATATGATAACCCATTACTAAGCTTACACTAAGAAATTCTTGCATTTCAACATGGTGTTCTCATCCGTTCTGGTAAGCGTATCGCACTAATTCTGATACTTTGAATTGCACTAAAATGTCAAATTTTAGGAATATCTCAAAAGGAGTCAACTTATTGTTATCCAAATCTTAACAGATTTGCACCTTTCCGAATTCATATTCAACATTTCCAAATACATTCAGAGCGTATGTTCCCTGGGTCTACTTGAAAACTGGTTGATGGTCGCTAAGTGGTTCGTTGACATGTTCTACCGCAGAAGTTGAAGGCTCGAGTGATGATCTCCTGGATTCATAAAGTTAAAGTTTTGTAACTTCAATCTCAACATCAAATACATGGTCATCATCCTGTGTGAATAGCCTTACATCTTCGTTGAGCAATAAATTTTCTACAGAGTCACTGTTATAATTCATCAAAATCTGTTGGATTTGAATTTCCCTGAGTTCGAAAACCGTAAATCTTCTACAAAACATTATCTGCACACATAAAAATAAAAGATGTGGGCAATAGTAAAAAAATCACAACCGCAATATTGAAACAGATAAATACTCTCATGGGCCATAGGGACACCGGTGTCCCTCTATGTTTATAATCACAGATCAAAGCGTACTATATGAATTTACGTTTTATTAGTGTACAAAATAAAAGAGTACTTACCAGCCAGTAAATATTTCACAATATAATATTTTTAGAACAGATTTTGTACTTAAAAATACTTTTTCAAAATATATGAAATCCGCGCGAAACAAACTATGAATTTCCAATTATCATAAGCAAGGACTGACAGTTGGAATATTTTATTGCTATGATAATAGAATGAAAAAGTATGTTTAGAAAGTAGTTAAAGCTAAAGTCACACCTACCACTTTCACAGTTATTGAATTATTTGATTTTTTTTGTTTGGGACACGGGTGTCCCCGTGGTCGTCAAAGGGTTAAGTCATACCTAGAAGGCAGGAGACAAAGAGTTGTTGTAAAGGGGTATGAGTCGCCGCTCTATATCTCTACATCCGGAGTTCCTCAAGGATCGCATCTGGGTCCAATTCTCTGTCTTATGTTTGTCAATGACATAGTTATCTCAGCAATTGCTCTATTTTTGCTGACGATTTAAAGACCTATAAAGAGATCAGATCATCCAGAGACGCTCAATTACTTCAGGCAGATATTGATGCAGTTCATGATTGGTGTCTGAAAAACCACATGACCCTCAATGTGAACAAGTGTTACCATATGATATTTACCAAAAATTGGAACCTATTGCCGACATCTTACTCAATTAACGGGATTACCTTGCAAAGGGTAAACACGATTCGTGACTTAGGCATCTCCCTCGATTCTAACCTCACATTTGCTGGCCATATTGACATGATCACTGCCAAAGCTGCTAAAATGACCGGTTTTATAAAACGAATATGTCGGAATTTCCAGTCCATCTCCACCTTAAAGGTGCTCTTTAGTACCCTTGTAAGAAGTATACTGGACTATGCACCTCCAGTTTGGAACCCAAAATACCGCGTTCACATAAACCGAATTGAACGCATCCAAAGAAGTTTCACCCGATATCTTCGCTACAAATGCCCTACCTGTCCACCGGTTTCCACATACAAAGAGAGACTCCATCATTTTAAAATATGCTCACTAGAACATCGCAGAGACGTCACGGACCAGATTTTGCTATACAAAATCGTGAATGGTTTGCTAAATGTTCCAGACCTTTTAGCGGAAATAAGGATTGTTGTACCTCGACAGATAACTTTAAGGTCTAGCCGCGATACTATCACCTTTGCTACAAATGCGACTCGTACCAACCTTGGTAGAGCCGCACCCATGAACCGGCTAATGGGAAGCTATAATAAAATCGCCAGTCGCACCAGCAGCATCGACATCTACTCCAACTCTTTCCGTCAGTTTCGTTCGATACTTTTGACTAACTTTGAGTCCCAGGACTGATTAGAATAAGCAATTGTAGTACTCACTCAATCATTATAGCTTTAATAATTTTATATTTTAATAATTGTTTAGTTTAATAATTGTACATCTTAATAATTGTTTACTTTAATAATTGTATATTTTTATAATAATTGTTTACCTTAATAACTCTATATTTTATAATTGTGCATTTTGGCGATATAATTGTTGTTTAATAATTGATTTTGTAATTTTGATAACTTTCATGTAATTATTTACTTACCATTGATTTAATTTTGTTTTGACTTTTTTATCGTATCTGGCAGTGCTGTGCACTTCTGTAAGGGACTTATTCACAATGTATAATAATCTATTCTTTTGTTTTTTTTAATGCTGTAGTGAATACGTCGTTGAAGTGCCATAAATAAATAAATAAATAATTCTCTAATGAATACTTCATCAAGGAATGCTGCAGGAGCAGCTACATTTTGTTCATGTCGGGCCCATCCAAGATACCAAACTATGGTCATTATATGAGCACAGCATCCCAGTGTGCGTCAATCCACAGGTAACACACTTAATGCGTGAAGACATTTTGGCCACTTCCACTATAACATCCAAACCGTGACGAAATTCAAAGTCCAATAAACAAGTGCCAAGTCTACTAGAGTAGAATCGATCGGAGTCCGTAAGCAAAGCCAAATTATCAGAAAATAACACAAAATCGCACAGAACACAGAATCGCCGCCAAAGCTACAAAACGGTCTGCGTAGAAACACGTCAATCTTTTGTTTTCTTGTCAACAAATAGGGAGGTACGCAATCGATAGATTACTGTAATATCGATTTTTATAATAATAATCATTAGTTTTTAATTTCATTATATAAACTATTTACCTCTAAGTAACATCTAATTATATTAGTAGCCTACTTAAGTTTTATAATTGTCATGGATTTATACCGTTAAATAAAATTAAAGATTTGTGTCAAATTCAGTTTGAGTCAGAAATAAAATCGATTTAGTTTTTGAAAAAAAGATGGACTTCTCTAGGAATGACAATAATTACAGATGCGTTCAAAAATAAGACACTTTATCCTGCGTTCTAAAACTCAAAGTCATATTTTTAGAGACGATTATCTTTCTTTTCCCTGCTTTTGAAAATAAACTGTTGGTATCTAATAATTACATTCAACTTGTACTACATTTTGGTAATAGTTCCATCTTGGTAACAAGAACTTTTTTTTCGTAGTCCATTTTGACCAATCTTCTTTCATGATTGTAGTATAATATATTCCACAACTTTTCACACAACGCCATCTAGTCCCAAACTAAGCAGAGCTTGTGATATGGATACTAGACAACTGATAAACATACATATATATTTCTAAATACATACATATTATAGATAAATTACACCCAGACAAAGAACAAATGACCGTGCTCATCACACAAACATTTGTCCTAGGTGGGAATCGAACCCACGACCTTGCGCATAGCAGTCAGGACCACTGACCACTATACCAACGGGCCTGTCAATTGCCTGTATATATTGTAGATTTAAAAATGGCAACACTGGTAACCACCATGATGCATATTTAAAAAAGAAGACAGTTAAAAAAATTGGCGGGAGACGCTCCCGTATAAAATTGTAAAGTATTTTTAACCGACTTCAAAAAAAGGAGGAGGTTTTCAGTTCGTATATGTTACCTCATAACTCGGAGACGGCTGGACCGATTAGGAAAATTCTTTTTGCCTTTGAAAGGGTATACGTTCTTGTTGGTTCTATTGTTACGAAATCAGGATCTGATGATGGGATCTTGGAGAAATCGAGGGAACTCTTCAAATATTATAGGCACACCTCTAGCGTTTTGGGTATTTCTTATAGTACCTTGAGCAGTTGCTTTTGAAAAGTACCATTTGGGGAAGTTGAACTGATGATGAAGACCACATATGGCCACTGAAACTACTCAATAATAAGTATTTCGTGGATTGCGATTCGATTACTTTAGTACGGATTTTAAGCACTTTACGCTCGTCACAATGCATATGGTGATGTAGAGCTGATGGTCAAGTACCAGGAGAACTCCTCAAAAATGAACGGCTATGCATCGAGAAAAGCAATATTTTGTAAAAGGTGATAAGTTGTTGACATTATGGCTTTTGTAACTAGATATAGAAACTATAGTATAAAAGCTTATACGATATATATAATAATAGTATTCAAAATCACGGGTTGTGGAGGTCGAACAGACAGGCACTCCATGTATAACACTCAACTCCATTCGATTATACTAGCAGCCAACCTCAAGAATTTTGGGAAAAGGCTAGGCAGATGTTGAAATGGTAAGAATGCTAACTGATTGTTTTCTAATAATTATACTTTCTTTTCATCAAGGACTCATGCGAACTAACCACCTATAGTCCGCGTAAAGCGGTGCGATCCGGTTCACTGGAAGAACATTTCAGTAACAGTGAGGTAAGTTCCCTTTCCAAAATACTATATCTTATCAATATCACATTAATGGATGGAAAATATACAATATTATACATATAAACACGCTTTTATTAGGTCGACCTGTATGTAACTAACTATGTAATGGAATCTAAGGTAACTAATTTAACCATCTTCTAAGGGTTGTAGTGTAATGAAAATTGGCAGCTGTATGTAGTTCTGATGACAATACAATAATATGGTACTGTCAAACTGATCTGATGATGGAGCCGGAAGATATGAACTGGAACTTCATGATGGAAAATCGTATTAAAGTTGTTTTGGATTTCTTAGAAAAGTCTTGTAATGTACTTTGACCACGATTAGATTTCAAGGTCTGATGATTAAGCCGGAAGATAGGCACTGGCATTCCATGATGGAATATCGTATCATAGTCGTGTTTGCACTTGTGAGAAAGGCCACGTAATGGAGTTTGAACACGATCAGGTTTCAAGGTTATAACAAACCTAAAGAAAATCCGTTATCGGTTTTCGTATTAATTTACTTATTATTTAATTACTGCGTATTCAATAGATTTATTTTTTTATAGATGTCACTTTCAAATCTTCTGGAGGATCGACCGTTTAATTGTTTACTACTCGTGGGAATAATATGGCAAAATCTACAAAAATAAATAAATTAAAATTAAATTAAAATTGCAGCAGGCTAGTTCGCCAGATCGAACGTTTCGAGGAGGTAAAACAGATACAGCGCAGTCTCCCTTAGTGGATTCGGCAAATGGTACCTTGCATCACTCTTCTGAGGTAGCTGCACCTATGAATACGCATGACCTGTCACAGGGTAGCGGTCACGAAGCCTCCAAAGAATCCAAAGAGCCGGAAAAACGCCGAGATTTTGACGTCACCGTTGGACTGAACAGCAAGAACATTTCCGTAGTGAGTCATTATTTGAGGACGGCTGAAGAAAAAGTAAGTACCTAGTACTATTAAATAGTCTCTTTTTCTCTTTTCTTTCTATTTTTTTTAATAGAACTGGCAAATTTCTCACCTACCATTTCTAAAATAGCGTTTCAGCACGATGCGTGAAGATTTTTTTAAGAGAACAAGAAATGTGGGTAGAATTCACATTGTAAGCTTCGTTTCCTTACACACCAGCTAACCAAGGGTAGATATCTGAAGATGAGACTTATGGGCTGAGTTCTTACGCATGATGAGATTACATTAGAAATAAAACACAAGACAGATTTGGTTGGTCATATCATTAAATATAATTAACGTTCTTCAAACACGTGATGGTTGTTTCATTAGTTCTGAATTTCACAGTATAAATTAAATAATTAAGTACACTTACAGTCTGGGGTTTCTTAATTACCCTTGAACAATAGATTTCAGTTCATTAAACCATGGTACGGGTTCCGCCAGCAGTATCACGGTGTGCTTAATCAAAACGTGGCATTGATTTGTTCGGAACCGAATCACATCATACGTTCAACGACGTATTTTGTGAAGAACTCCCTTTATATATATATATCTTCACAACATGACCATTTCTTCTTTAATTAAGTTAAAATCTTAAGTTAACTATTCTATGCGACCCTAAAACAAAAGACAAAGCATCGTGGCGTTAGCATTAAATGGACGCTGGCCTAATTTCAGAAATGTGATAAACAGTTTTACTCACGTACAATTTCCGGTTGATTCCTACATGGGTTTTATATTTCACCCTCGTACCGTGCCAAGCCAAAGAAAATCTCTTTATCTTAAATGCTTGTGACCTTCTTCGCCCTAGACCACAAGAAAAAGAATGGCCTCCGTCTTGACAGCCAACTATTTGTCTCTGACCATGGCAAAAGACAATTACTAATTGGATTACCTCAGCATAGAATCTTACTAAATTATTTTCACACATTCTATGCATAAGGAGAACACCATTATTTTAATTTTCATTTCTTTTATTACATTTTATATACATATTATTTACATTTTTATATATTCCTATACAAACAAAAAATAACATTTAAAAATATAAAAAAACAGTAGCCCACCGCGCGGCATTGGGAACAGGGTCCAAGCTACCGGTGGTCAGGGCTCTTGAGAGAGGAACCTCCTAACAATTCGTGCCGTGTCCAGAAGTACTGCTTTCTGGATCAAGCCCTTGATCCAGCTGCCTAACGAGAGCCTCCTAAGATGTTTGTCGAGGCTCTTGGCTATTATGCCATTGGCTGAAACGACTATCGGCACAATGATTGCTCCACATCCCACATTTCAACAACCTCGCGAGCCAAGTCAAGATACTTAATTTGCTTATCTTTCTCGGCTTTCACGAGGTTCTCATCATGAGGGACCGCTATATCAACAATCACCGTGCGACGCTCTAATCGGTCTATTACCACTATATCAGGCTTATTGGCAACAATAGCCCTGTCAGTGATGATAGACCGATCCCAGTACAGTGTAATATTGCTATTTTCGAGAACTGGGTCGGGCACATACCTATAGTACGGTACTTCTGATTCCACGAGATTGTATTTAAGAGCAAGTTGCTAGTGAACAATGCTAGCTACAAGGTTGTGTCTATGCAAATAGTCTCCGTTAGCCAGACGAGAACAACCGGAGATAATGTGACGAATGGATTCTCCCGGTTTGTGACATGCCCGACATATGTCTACCGTCCCATCCTTCACAATATATTTCCGATAGTTATTCGTCATCATAACTTCATCCATAATTGCACAGACAAAACCTTCGGTTTCCCCGAAGAGGTCACCAAAACGTAGCCAGGCTACGGACGCTAATGTATCTACATCAGACCCATGAAGGGCCCGGTAATAGCGTCCGTGAAGCTCTTTGCTCTGACATACTTCTCTGCGGTCATTAGTATCTAATACTACAGGTTTGCGCCAATTCTCGGTACCCAAGGAGAGTGGAGTGAGGCCTTTGTCCACCGCTACCACATCTCGATGCATACCCACGTCAGCTTCTAGAAAATATTCCCTAAGGCTGCAAACCTCGCGGTTGTGCAGGGTCTTTGCATTTAAAAAGCCACGACCCCCGCACTTCCGCGGGACATACAGCCTCATCACCGATGAACGTGGGTGATGCATTCGATTCGCAGTCAGCGTTGTGCGGACCCGCCTGTCCAAAGCGTCAAGTTCAGTCTGAGTCCATTTGAGTATGCCAAAAGAGTACATCAATACTGGCATGACCCAACCATTGAAGGCACGCACCTTGTTTCCGCCTGAAAGAAGACTATTCAGTACTTTATTCAGGAGGCCAAAGAAGCGATCCTTCAATGACTGTTTAACATAAGCAACATTGATGCCTAGTGCCTCTGACATACCCAAATACTTGTAGGTTCCAGTTGAGCCGAGAGATCTTAGGTGTATGGAATCCGAGAGTTGAGTTCCCACGGATTCCATAATAACCCCTCGCTTTACATGCATGACCGCACATTTGTCCACCCCAAATTCCATCCTGATGGCGCTACTGAAGGTTTCTGTTACCTTCAGTAGCTCCATGAGTTGCAAGTTGCTGGGGGCAAAAAGTTTCAAATTATCCATGTAAAGCAAGTGTGATATAACCTGACTACCTCTTCTCAACTGGTAGCCTTGCCCCGAACCCTCCAGCAGTGTACTGAGAGGGTTGAGAGCCAGACAAAACCACAGTGGGCTCAGACTGTCGCCCTGAAAAATACCACGTTCAATCCTAAACGGTTCGCTGTTTTCCTGGATCTGTCGACATCCAGGGTAGCAGAGGACCGTTTTCCATTGCCCCATACATGACTCAAGGAAAGTGCGGAGTATTGGATTTATTTTGTATCTTCATGAGCCATGTATGTGGAACCGAGTCATAGGCCTTCTTATAATCTATCCAACATGTCGACAGATTCCTTCGGGAACGACGAACCTGTTGGTTTATGGCAATATCGATGAGGAGAAGCTCCTTAGTACCGCGGGACCCGTTCTTACATCCATTCTGAGAAGCAGACATGATTGAATTTGTATGAATGTGATTATTAATTTTGGCTCTCAAAATGGATGTAAGAACTTTATAGACCGTCGGTAAGCACGTGATCGGTCTATAATTTTCAGGTTCCGAAGTATTGCCTGATTTATGGAGCAGGTGGGTTATTCCTGTAGTTAGGAATTGAGGTAGCGATCCTAGCTCTAAGGCAGACTGGAACTGAGCGGCCAAGCGAGCGTGCGAGCTTAGAAACCATTTTATCCAGAAATTGTGCAGCCCGTCCGGCCTTGGAGATTTCCAGTTGGATAACGGATAGACTGCACAGGTTACATCTTGGGGGCTGATCGTAATTGCCCCCATTTCTGGTATAAGATCGCACGTGCGCTTGATCTGACTCATCCAGTCACCCTCGGTGTGGCTGACAGGCACCGACCAGATGCTGCGCCAGAATGAACACATGGCATCATCATTCGGTAGGCACGTATCAGTCACACCTTGGTCAGGTCGCTCCCAGGCCCTATAAACCCACCTTTCATTGCTTTGGAATGTGCGATTCTGAGTGTATCGCTCCACCCGCCGCTTATATCGACGAATTCGATTTGCCCATGCATAGACTTTCTGCTTCAGGAAGTCGATACGCTCTGTGACGCGGGTCAGATAATCCCGAGGACTGATATCAGTCCCCGCAAATGCCCGCCTCACAAAGCGCATCACTCTAGGACGACGGTTGCCCTGCCTGAAGCAGATAAGTTTACCAATGAGTGCTCTAGCCTTAGCAATACAACGTTCGATCCTGCCTTGCCAAGCTGGTACAGCTGGTCGTATAACTCTGTCAGTCTTTGGGAACTTGACATGAGCTACCCGACAAGCCGCTACAGCTGCACAGTATAGGATCGAATGAGTATCGGTGAGGTCTTCACTATTGTCAAAATAATTTGACAGCAGTGAATCTAGAGCACACACTAGCGCCCTATTTTTCTTATGCATGGGTAAACGAGGCAGACGAGGTCTAAGCTCAGGTCATTTTGATAAAATGTTTTTATTTCTTTCAGAAAAAAGAAAATGTTACAAAAACATTAAGAAGACATCGGAAACACCGCCGCCACCAAAAAGTTAATCGAAAAGTGTCATTCGTTAATGTCAAGGTAAGTTGTCAAGTATTAGGTACAGTATACATATTAACTAAGTATTTATTAGTAGTAGTTTTCTTTGTAGCTTTTAAAACTAATAATGTATTATAATCCTTCTTAAAACCTTACATTGATTCGATAAGAGTTATATTTTCGTATTGCATTAAAATAATGTTAAAATAAATATTAGTATATACAAAGTCTATGTTCATAATTTGCATAAAAATTTAGCATATATGTTGCTTTATAATTTACTCTATCTTTCAGTGAAAGTAATCAGACAGACAGCTATTGAAAAATCTGGTTTATATTTTAATGTACATAACTTTAGCGTGACAGAAGTATGCAAGCATGCATAGTTATTTTGAAATCACGACTGAAATTTTAATTTATGATGAAGATGTATGGATATGATTTATCTAGTGTTACATTTAAGCTGGTGTTACGCAGCTGTAAAGTTTCTCACCTAAGGATAGTCACTCTGTTAAGCTTGAGGCATATCTGTTTCCCACTGTTGTTGCAATAACTACAGGAATATTTTATAAAAGCCACAATATAAAAGCATCTGCAAACTGCTCGCTAAGCGAAAATTGTGTATACCATTTATAAGCAATATAATTTTATGAACATAGGCATATCTCGTTTCAATTGGTTGATAAAAATTAGTAGCAATGGAAAATATTTTCTATCACAAAATATAACTCGACGGGCGTGATACAAAGTGACAATAAAACACTATACTAATTGGATCATGCAATACTTCGTTGCTGTAGTGTAGTGCGTGCTCACAATCACAATGTCCAGGGTTCTGTAGATACTCATTTAGTTATTTATTCTAAACAATTTACATTGTATACAACATCACATTATTATAATATCGCATGCAAAACTATGGCAAAACTACATTTTATTTGTACAGTTTTGTTCGATTTCAAATGACTTTATATTGCTGTTCACTTAACACTTTTTTTTACTGAAAATTTGATTAGGCAATAGGAATTGAATTGTTGCTTTAAGTCTGAAACTCTTAATAAACAAAATTTGTTTAATGTCTGCAAATCGTAAGCATGACCAAAGGAAGAGACTGTAATTCTAATGATCCCTCGTTCCTACCATATGTATTTGTTTAACTCAATAAGTCTTCAAGAATTTTAGAATAATCTCGAATACACAAAGCAGCTGGACCGTGGTGGCGCTTCTAAAGAGCATTTAGGGGATGGCTTTGCCCAGCTGTGGGACATGATTGGCTGAAAAAGAAAAGTAGTTTAGTTTACTAGTACTGCGGAACCCTATATATCCCTGTGAGCGACGCCAGATTCATATCCATTCTTTTTAAGTAATTGCTATTTCAATTAGTGGATACGACGTGTATTGTCCCTATTGTGGCGTTGCGTGTGACACTTATCGCTTCATTGTCACCGTGAAATACCTACTAAGCTTGACAATTAATATTTTGTGCATTTATAGGCTTAAGTTTTGGGGTACAATTTATTACCAGGTGTTTCTATGAATATACAAAGGCATAGCTAGACCATTCTGTAAAAAAAACTCACCATGCAGACAGTGAAGTGAGCTGTCCATCCTCCTGTCGTGGTTGCGGGAATGTTTTAATGAGATACCGTGGCCCCAAAAGCAAGGGCAACTGAAATAATTGGGAGGGAGTGTTTTTTTTTAAGTCTGAATATTCTTTTCGCTTCGCCCAGACCAGAGGAGTCATTTTGAATAATAAAGAAAAAATAGGGATTCGCTGCAATTTCCACCAACTTTTATGACTCATCGTTTATGGTGCAGTCTATTCGTTTGTGGAATGCATTGCCAGTGACAGTAAGACAAGCACAGTCACTTGCTGCTTTTAAAAGCTCTGTTGCCAATCATTTTTATACATTCCTATAACTAGGTATACCTTGCTTTCTCTATGACATTAAAAACACATAATATTTACATATTGCTATTTGGGTGAAATGCAGAAAACTTGTAACTTTTGAATTTGTTTGTGTCCTATGGTTTTAAAATGCATTAAGTTAATAGCATGTTTAAATAATGCACAATAAATATTTATTTTGAATATTATACCTTATAACCAACATCGTAAACATTTATTTATAACGTCGTAATAGCAAAAACAAATCCATAATAGGTTTTGAAAAATGGGTTAAAATTATTTCCATACATTTTATTAGCGTCCTTTTCGTTTCGTTACACATTACATTATTTTTATTTTTTTTTCTGATGAACTTATCTGTTTAATTTTTATTTTAACAGTTCCTTCATATCAATAAATATCATATTATTTATGTGGTTCTCATAATACACCTTTTTTTATTATATTTATTTACTCCAAATGTATTGTCTCTAAAAATAAATGTTTCGTAACTCAGGATTCGTTATGGGAAATTTAAAGACGTACGTTAAGTTTTAGAACGAATCCGTATTTTTATAAAGTTGGCCACATAACCTTCGAATGTTCTTTGACACATGTCAAACTGCAGCCATTTTGTTACGGCGGAGAAAGTGTGCGTTTCGGTGAGTATTCAATTTGCTTGTATATTTTATCAGGGTGATTAACGGTGATAAATCAATATGTTTTATGCTTTAAAACTACGTTTTCTGTAAAGGAAACCATGCACATGTTTCCAAAGATATTGTAATCCGCTGTAATATTAGTTGCTTTTCAAAAGCTATGAGATATAAACATTTTTAGGTTAGAAATTCTCAGATGTTCTTATCAATTTCGTTATTATTTCATTACGTAACGAAACTGAGAAAATGTAAGGCTGCGTTTACATACAGTTGATACTGAATCAATCTATTTCTAAAATTAAATATATATATATATATATCTATACTAATATTATAAAGCTGAAGAGTTTGTTTGTTTGTTTGCTTGAACGCGCTAATCTTCGAAAGTACAGGGTGGATTTGGATAAAATTTGGTACGGAAGTAGCTTGAAGCTTGAGGAAGGTTATAGGCTACTTTTTACGCGACTGCAAAAAAAGAGTTATGTTTTTACCGTGATAGAATCCACGGGAGCGAAGCTTCGCGTGAGTACTAGTATATACAACGTGTAACGGAAACCCCATATCTAACCAAAAGGGCTGAAGACAACATCTGGTATGGAGTCTCTATGCACAGTTTCAGCACAAAATAACTGACTCAAAGATTTGATACCAAGTTATTGGTTTCATATATTTCTTGAATACCAATCATAACAAACGTGTCACACAGGGGCGTGCATAGGATTATGACAGGGCATGCGGCGGAGTAAAAACACACAAAAACTTCTTCTTTTATAGATTTTTAGCATAGCCACAGCCACGCATCGTAGCATGGTGGCGATGCGTGGCTGTGGCTATGCTAAAAATCTATAAAAGAAGAAGTTTTTGTGAGTAATCGGTCACAAAAACTTCTTCTTTTATAGATTTTTAGCATAGCCACAGCCACGCATCGTAGCATGGTGGCGATGCGTGGCTGTGGCTAAGCTAAAAATCTATAAAAGAAGAAGTTTTGTGTGTTTTTACTCCGCCGCATGCCCTGACATAATCCTATGCACGCGCCTGGTGTCACAGCACTACGAGGGTCAATAACTTTCCACGTCACTTGCCAATAACACGATAATTCTTTTCGTTCTTCTTAATTTGAAAAATTCGGTCCCTGTTATCAGTGTATTGGAATTTGTAATAAGTTCTACACACGTAGACTTAGGATTACAAAACCCTTGCTATATCGTTTGTTATGATCCAAAGAAGCTGTACACTTGGTATGTATATACCCTTGAAATTACACGTTGTATATATATATATATATACATATTGCAGAGATGGCGCCACTATCAAATGCAGAAAGGCAAAGAAAGTACCGTGAGCGTCTAAAAGAAAATCCAATAAAATATGAAGAATTAAGAAAAAAACATCTCGAAAGAGTTAAAGCCCGAAAAAGCAAAATAAGAGATTTAAGTGATAAAGGAAAACAAGAAATGAGAAAAAAATGGAGAGAATATTCGGCTAGATATTATAAAAAAAAGATTACCGGTCAATCATCCACTACACCAGTTGATACAAATGAAACGAGCCAACCTTATCCGTGTATTAAAAGACTAAACTTGAAATCAAAAAATATGCAAAATAAATTAAAAATACAAAAAGAAGCTTTAGAACGACAAATAAAGATAAATCAAAGTTTGAGAAAGCAAATATATCGGCTAAAACAGAAAGTTGCAAGTATGTGCGAAAAAGAGAGTAATATAATTACTAGAGATAGATATGAAGAAGAAAGCATAAACTCAAAAAAGGAATTAGATGTTTTATCAGAGTCACTACAATCCGTTTTTCAATCGTCATCGCGTAAAGATAAACAGGTACTTAAAAAAGTTATTGATAACTCTTTAATCAGAAAAAATAGAATGACCATTAAAATGGCCAAATTCATTGGCTTAAAAAATACTTTGAGAACTCCTATTGCAGTCTCATCTAATTCATCTAAAAGAAAGCGGTTAATTCAGGAGATAAAAGATTTTTATTTAAGAGACGACGTCAGCCGTGCCACTGCTGGCAAAAAAGAATGCAAGACCAAAGGCAAGCAAAAAATGCAAATTCGATATCTTTTAGACACCATACGTAATCTATATAAAATATATAAAAACAATGGAGGGAAAGCTTCGTACACTACAGTGTTGCGTCATAAACCATTTTATGTTATATGTCCAAAATTAAAAGACTGTGATTCCTGCGCTTGCATGCGCCACGAAAATATAAAACATAAAATAAAAAAAATTCATAGTATTGGCTTAATAAAGTCATGTTGCCTAGAAGATCTTCTAAAAGAAATTACTTGTGACTTAAAATCAAAGTCATGTATGCATGGAGAGTGTCCGAATTGTGCTCCAAAAACTATTGCGATTATAGAAACAGACGTGACAAAGAAAGATTGTTGGTTTGAATGGTGCCAGAAAAAAGTATCATATAAAAAGAAAAACGATGTTGGCGAAGAAGTTGATGTATTTACAAAAAAAGTGTATCAAAGATGTAAAGACAGATACTGTGAATGTTTTAATAAAGAGGTTTCAAGAGGACATTAAGTTGTTTAAAAAACATTATTACAACATGAACCATCAACAGAAATCGTTAAGAGATGCGATTGATAACATAAAAGAAAACGAAGCTATTTTCATTTTTGACTTTAGCGAAAACTATCAATGTAGACAACATGTAGAAACTCAGGGCACGCACTGGAGCGGCTCTCGTGCACAAATTACTTTACATACAGGAGTAGCATATATAAAAAGTCGGAACCCAGAACCTTTTTGCACCATATCTCCTAATAACGAACATAACCCATTTAGTATTTGGGCCCATCTTCAACCTATAATTAATCATTTTAAATATGAGTACCCAGAAATAAACACCATACATATGTTTTCTGACGGTCCCGCAACTCAGTATCGCCAAAAAATTAATTTTGCTTTATTTGCTAGATATACAAAATATTATGGATTTAATCACGCAACTTGGTCATTTTTTGAAACCTCTCATGGTAAGAATGCTGCAGATGGGGTCGGGGGAGTTTTAAAAAGACTTTTGGATATGAATGTGGCTTATGGATCAGATATTCCAGACGCTTTCACAGCGTTTAAAATACTTCAAAACAAGACATCAATAACTCTTTATTATGTTACTGACCATGACATTGCTGCAGTAAAAGAATTAAATCGCATAAAATATGATTTATCCCCGTTATATGGAACTATGATGGTACATCAAATTGTGACTACCGAAAATATCGATATAATAAAATATAGAAACGTTAGTTGTTTTTGTGGAGAAAATAGAGGGGACTGTTTTTGTTTTGATACTAAAGAACACAATCTTATAAAAAAACAGATTACTAAGCGTAATAGTACAATTAATCTTCAAGATTACCTTCCTGACATAGAAATTAAAAATACAACTAAATTAGATAATAGTATCGTAAACGCAAGGAGAGAAATAAGGAATTGTGTAAAAAAACATACCAAAAGTGAAACAAATGACAATAAAATTAAAAGTGTGATGGAAAAGAAAGAAAATGAAGTAAGTCCCCAAGCAGGACCTTCGAGGGGAAAAGAAAATAAGATTAAGCAATGTAAAGGTCGTAGGAAGAAAAAGCGAGTAATAGAGTATTCTACCTCAGATTCGGAAATGGATAGCAACTTATATGCAGAGAGTGATGATAGTCCATGGTATGAAAGTGAAAGTGACAAAAATTCTTCACTGTTTTATAATAGGGAGTTAGCTCCACAGAACAAAAATAAGGTAATAGTATTGAACGACGTAAAATTTTCTGCTGAAAATTGCGCTTACTTAGATGTAACCAGGGAAGGTCCCTTAAAATTGACCAAAATTGATTTGAATTATGATTTAAATATCAACCAAAGAGATGATCTCAGTAGTGACGATGAGAATATTTTTTAAAATATGATTTGAGAGAGGGATTTCCATTTCAATATTTTAAATAATTATTTTGTTCATGTCTTTAAATGCCACCTTGTTATTTTAATAAGATTTATTTTTTTGTTAATAAGAAGTTTGTTTCGATTATTTTCATGTGTTTGTTTTATATAAGACGTTTCTTGTTGAGATTAAAATAAAAACAATTTGATTAGATTGAATAAGACTGACATTTGATACAAGTGTAATTTTATATGGTCAAATTAAGTTAAGAAAGTTCCTTTAAAAGTAATATTGATAAACGATTTATTTTTATTTGATTAAAGTCTAATCAAATAAAAATAATTCGTTCATCGTCTAATCATTAGACGATGAATAAAGGTACAAAATGACTTTAAGAAGCTGTTTATCTTGCCAACTAAATACCGCCTTGTTTATTTTTCCAAGTTTTATCTTTTTGATAATAAGAGGTTTATATCGATTATTTTCATTTGTTTGTTTTATAACTAGACGTTTACTGTTGAGATTATTTCTTGTGATTAAAATAAAAACCATATGATTAGACTAAATTAGACTGACATATGTGTAATTTTATACTGCCAAGTATCAAAAATTTAGTTGAGAAAGTTCCTTTAAAAGTAATATTGATAAACGAATTATTTTTATTTGATTAGAAGCTAAATAAAAGTTTAGTACAATCACTACTACTTAGTGAAGTAGATACTAATAAATGATTTTAAATTTTCCATTTTTTGTTTTATTTTGATTCTAGTGAATATCTTGGAAATTAAATATTAACAACTTCTCGTACGTCAAGATTAAAAACAATGTGCTTTCGCCACATTTGATATAAAACATACCAAAGTGATACGTGAAGCCCTCAAACCTGACTTATTGAATTTTTTCAGTTTTGTTTTTTGTTTGCTTTGACATGGTCAAGGCAAGCCATTGTGTGATCTCACCTTTATAGTATCAGTTTCGTTATTAATTTTATCAGTTTCGTTATTTCTCAGATACGTTACTTTTTGAGAAAAAGTGACATATTTTCTGCATTTCACCCATTTATTATTATTATTATAAACATAATAATTACTTAATTATTATGTTTAATAAAATATTAAAAAAGAACGAATGAAAGTTAATTGACACGAGTGACGGGAGTTAATCTTGCGCGGGATTGGCTCCCGTTTGACGAGATAGATAGACAAAATATAATACTCTTTATTATAAGTAGGTACACCAATAATTTAAACACAATGGCAGTCTTATCGCTGACAGCAATGTCTTCTAGACAACCTTTTTTTCGGTTGGAGAAAACATCGAATGATTTCTCCCGCTCTGGGTGGAAGGGAGTGTCAGATTTCTACTGACTAAAAACCCACCCTGTTCCTTCAGCTGCCTTTTCGTTCCGGGGCCACGGTATCTCGTTAGAACGTTCCCGCAACCCCACACACCGAACAAAAAATAAAGAGGGGGGAGAGTCACTGTGGGTACTTCAAATATGTAAGATACATGAAATCAAATTAAAATAAGTCATATATACAACACAGAGAAAAATAATGACCCGTCAACTTTTTACAACAAAGCAAGAATGAATTGGGATCTTCTGGAACTACATAATCATTTATTTATTTATTTATTAAAACTTTATGCAACACCAAATGTACAAAGGCGGACTTAATGAAGTCATTAAATCCGCCTTTGTACATTTTGAGTACAAAATCATTTTTATATATTCCTATACCTTGATTTCTCTATGACATTAAAAAACATAATATTTACATATTGCTATTTTTGAATTGTCTTGTATAATTATACTCATAGGAAACTCCTTTAAATATTAATAAAACTTTAAAACGAATGTCATTCAAGGATCAGAAGACGCAGTCGGTGAAAAGGCTTGTGCATCGAAGAAATGGACCCAACGTTTCATTGAATGGGGTCCGTATTTTTTTTTTCAATGAAATTGCTATTCGTTTTTATGCATTGCATGAATATTTCACACATGTTGAATTAGTTAAGTGTAAAATCAATGAGTTTCTGAGTAGTATAAATGCAGTCAAGTTTCATCGCAATTAAAGTTTAAGAGTTCTGAAAATGAAGGCCCACCATGATAGTGCAGTATCAAAATAGTACCTTTGATAATAAGAAAATAATAGAAGTTCCCTACGTCAGACTTACCAACACAAGGGCACGCAAAAAAAATAGATTAAATTTACTATTCTTTTAAGAAACATAAGAAAACAAAATGTAATTTATTTTGCTCACACATATTCTCTAAACGTATCGTTCTTTCATTAAATGTGCTAAACTCATTCTTCTGCAGGACAATGCACTGAAATCTCATTACAAGAATTGGCGAAGGAGATCGAAACCACAAGGTCCTAAGGTACGTTGGATATAATTGTTTTTATTATTATTTTCTTACTTTTGTCAATGTCAGTCAATCATTGTATTTGTTAAAAAAAAATGGTAAAGTCTGTTACATAATATGAGTATAATTAATTGAGGATCGCTACCTTTATACACCAGGTATGACTATAAAAAAATTGTTATTTTGTATGAGTGTAATTTGGTTATGGACGTCAAATGTCAGCTGTATTTGGTTACTAGGAGCCAAACCCAACTGGAGATAGCAGCGCAAAGTATTCTTTAGACATGTAAGGAGTTTAGTGGAGTAGCGAGAATGTTGTAACGAGACACCGCGGCCCCAAAACGCGAGGGAAACTGAAGGAACAGGGTGGGTTTTAAGTCAGTAGAAGTCTGACACCGCTCCACCTAGACCGGAAGGAGTCATTTGATCATTTTCTACACAAAAAAAGAGTGATAAGGAGTTAGTACTCACTCCCTCGTAATCCTTTGGGAACGAAGCCTGCTGGCAGGCCGACGCCATTCAGGAGTTGCAGAAGTCAGACCCGCACCCACAGATCTGAATACAAACGACCGAACAATACAGCGGTGGTTTTAGTCAGCACGCGTCTAGCAGATTCCCTAGGCGGAGGACCAAAGAGGATTGCCATATTTCACCCCAAAAAAATAGTCAAATATGACTAGGTTGGAATAAGACTGCCTCCTTGCTCTAGTAGTTGCTAGCGCGACTGCTAAGCATGAGATATCTGGTTCGAAACCCGGGTCGTGCAAAAAGTACTATTGGGTTTTTCAATCAGGAATTACTCAGTATAAGCCCGGTGTTTGAAAGTTGGTCCCAGCTGTCATTTCGACATATTTGAAAGCCGTTACGGTTAGTCAGAAACCAGAAAACCTAACACTGGTCTAGCAATGGGGTATGGTACCCAACTACTGGATTGTGGAGGTAAGATAAGCAGACGTTCCATGTAAAATCGCTAATAATTAGCAGCATCTGATAATACTGGAAACTGACCCCAAAATAGTTCGGATTAATAACGTAGAAAAAAAGATTAATAACGTAGTCAAATGTTTAGATAGATAGATAGATAGATATATTCTTAATTGTACACCATAACAGTAAAACAAAATTATGGACGTAACAATTAAAAAGGGTGATACAATGGGCGGTCTTATCGCTAAAAGCGATCTCTTACAGACAACCTTTGGATGGATTTGATACAGAAGGTGAAAATAAATACGCGGGTAGTCCACGGTGTACTATTTATCTATATAAAATACAAAATAATAAATAACGTTCTCAAAACATATATATACATATAAATATTTAAAAAAAAGAAAGAAACAAAGACATACATAATAACAACAATTTAAGGAGAGAGACAAAGATCTTTTACTAAGTTTTTGAAAGAAGATAGGGTTTGTGCTTGTCTTACTGACACGGGTAGAGCATTCCACAGCCGTACTGCTTGAGCTGCGAACGACTTACCATAGAAATTAGTGGCGTGACTCGGTACCGCAAGCCTTAAGTTTTCTGATGACCTCAGAGATTTTGCATGTGTGTCATGAAGGAACTTTTTTCTTTTTTGTTTGCAGGAAAATATATTGTCAATTGAATCATTTGGTTTCGTGAATGTGCAGACTTGCAAGAAGATAGTTGATAAGTCAATGCCACGAGAGTTTGCAATTAGTAAGTGCCTAACTTTCTACATCTAACGTCAATAGCCTAATAGCTAAGGTATCGGACTTGTGATCGAGTGGTCACGGGTTCGAAACACACTCCAGACACAAGCATATTTAGTTGGAGGGGTTAACAAGATTGTTAGTAATGTTAGTTCTACATGCTAGTTCTCTTTCTAAAAATAAAATAAAAATTAATAAACTTTATAACTATTTATATTTTTTCTGTTATTACGACACTTTTTTTAATGATAATAGGTTCGCGTTTGAAAACCATCTCACCTGATGGTAAGTGATGATGTGGTCGAAGATGGAGCACGCTTATCTAAAAGTAACCTGTTCACTCTTAACTTAAAGACCCCTAGCGGAACGGTGGGGTACGTATCGCGTGTTCAGTTCCCGCACGGAACTAATATATGATTGGCCTAAAGTTCCGGTCTGGCTGTTAGGAGTCATTCCTTACAGCCAGACCAGGAGAGTGGGGAATTAAAATCAACCCAAGAATCTCCCTGATTAAAAAGTCCTCCAGGCAATGTTCTTACCGTTTGTCTTGTCTTATCTATAATCGTTGGGCCTTTAAGACATGACAATGTAATTAACACTCAAGAGCTACTTTTGGTTTGATAAAATTACACTATATGATGTTTATCATCAAAAATCTTAAGCTTGGACTTCAAAAATCATGTCAATTGAATAAATCGTTTCGCGAGTAATTTTTATAATCCTCAACCAGATACAGTAATGTTTTATATTCAAACAATTGAAATAACAACTAGGTAGAAATATATTACGGAACTTAAAATAGGTAAATATTTCTGCTTGTTTTTTCACAGACACGCATGAAGTCGTTTGTTATGCAGCTGAGGAGCATTACATAAGCGATGTGAGTACCACCCGTTTCAATTTTGTTTAATTAATCTGTATTTGGAATTTACTAGAGTGACTTATATGTTACTAGCGACCCGCCCCGGCTTCGCACAGGTGCAATTTTTATATTAAATATACTATAGAATGTCTTTATACAACGTGTAATTTAAAGGGTATATACATACCAAGTGCACGGCTTCTTTGGATGATAATAAACGATATAGCAAGGGTTTTCTAATCCTATGTGTACATGTGTGGAGCATATTAGAAATTTCAATACATTGAACTAGAGACCAAATTTTTCAAATTAAGAAGAACGAAGAGAATTATCGTTTTATTGGCAAGTGACGTGGAAAGTGATGACCCTCATAGTGCTGTGACACGTTTGTTATTACTGGTATTCAAGAAACATATGAAACTAATAATTTGGGGTCAATTCTGTGAGTCACTTATTTTGAGCTGAAACTTTGCATAGAGACTTCATACCAGATGTTGTCTTCAGTCATTTTGGATAGATATGGGGTTTCCGTTACATGTTGTGTATCTCTGACAGTCGTTAAGGGTGATCAGAAACGAAAAAAATTAAGCCCAGTCTTATCAAAGGGTATCGCGTTTCCCAGCTAAAAGGTTGTAAAGGGTCGCTCCATGTTAAACACTTGTACTCAGCTGCACCAATAGCATTCCTAAGATTCTAGGAATAAAAACCTCTGTACTCTTTTTATAATTACGCATACGGAGGAGAATGACATTTGACACCATAGATGATACATATAAATACTAAAACATAGTGTATTACATACTCTTTGATAAATACTGAGATTTGACACATTTAAAGTTAATATGGAGAATGAAGGCAGAAATTTAATATTTTACATAACAATGCTTTGAAAATATTTTAGTCATCATACTACATATTATATTTAGACCACTGGGCAACCGCTTATAACTGAGCACACACATTAGTGCCGAGGATTATTTTTTTATTAAATATCACAGCAAGTTTGTATTCTGTGATACCTTTCGTGATGATGCCTTTGGCTTTGAACAAGTCATTAATATTGGTTAGTACTACTAATTTATTTATCTTTTGTTTGTGTTTCTCTGCTACGTATCCCAATTATTTCTTCTTTTCTTTTTATAAGGATGACTCGGGAGCCCCGGCTGTTCGTCAAGGACAACTGGTGGCGGTGACCGTGGGCGGGGCGCAGTGTGATGGAGACCACGTGGCCATCGGCATGAGAATGAACTGTTTCTGCTCCTGGATCGTTGAGAACTTGCCGTGAGTAGAATTTACCCAATTTTTTTTTAAATTAGCCGTTGGCCAAAGTCCTTCCTCCATCCTTCCAGTATCTGTTTTTGAGGGCCATCTATTTTCATGCACCCCTTGCGTGAATATCTTTGCCCAACGGCTGTCATGCATGTGGCTTTCGTGACCCGCAAGATTATATAAATAACAACTTTGTACATTTACAAATGTTGTAGTCCAACAAGGAAATACATTTTGTTTACGTCCTTATTAACATGTAATACAAGGTTCACCCTGCGTTCATATAGGTGTCATATTGCTTTCTTAGCTAGGCTAGTAAAAAGCCTGTGATTAGGGAAAGTACTTGCCACCCCCAGTGTTTGTTTCGTAAACCAACTTTAGAACTAAGACTACTATCTCATAAGTTTACATGAAGTCCCTACATACTGTTTATAAAAAGTAAATATGCCTCAAACAGCCAGTACCGTTTCCATGTTACGTTACCCTGAACCGATTTGTAACAATATGTGTAATTGTTACATGGTTGTTACCGACACGTCATCGTTTAGTGTATAAAACCTATATAACTATCTATGTCTATAAAACTCTGACTAAAAGTATGGGTTGGTTTAAGTTGCAATCACAGTAGATTTATTTTTTTATTTTCTCAAGAACTAACACAGTACAAAGTCACATGGCACATTACATAGAGTGTGGTGTATGTTGAAGATTAAGATATACATATAAATACTATACTGTTGCTCTATTCGGCTATTCGTGGGGCTGTCGATATACTGGTCATAACCAGTGATGGTTTTTATTAAGTCAGACCACCGGGTAAGTGAACGACCCCGTCGACTGATATCTTCCCCACAATGACCAACTTGTCCAAGCTGTCGGGTTATCTTCGAGCGATATAACTTAAAACTCGCTGGTAACAGATGGTAGATAGTCTGGTCTTGATCTTAAGTTGGTCAAGAATGGAGTTGTTGGTTCTTTTTGCGGTTCATGATATGAACAACATTCTTCTCCAACACCGAATTTCAAAAGACTCAATCTTTTTTCAATCATCTGCACGAATAGACCATGATTCGGAGCCTTACAGAAATATGGAGAAGACCAACGACGTCCGCACTAGTCTCTTCTTGGTGGCGTTTGAGATGTGTCTGTTCTGCCGTATTCGAGTTAGAGTGGTGTGGAGGAATGTTGTTGCATCTGCATCAGCTATATCGATGCAGCACTCATAAGAGACACGACCTTCAGCAATGAAGAATACGACGAAGAAGAAGAGTTGCTCAATTAAATCCCAACTACCATAATAATTTACCAAGCTAGTTTTGTCTATTACACACCAGCCAAAAGGACAAAAGTATGCAACAGGGTTGTTTTTTATACAAATAAACTCCGACTATTTCAATCACAAACAAACTCCATTTCTAATTTAAAAACTAGTAAATATGAACTTTTATTAGTAACTCGCTACACACATTTCAAAGCTACATTCATTACATTCCGAACTAGTTTTTCAAACGCACGTAACTGTACTAATAAAACTTGACAATATTTATGTAGCTCCTCCACGTACTAGGTAACTACTATAAAAATAAAATAAGGTATAAAGAAGTCTGACTTCAAAGTGACTGGCTGTTTACTGTCATATAATTTTACCTCCGCCTCTTTTCATGAAAAATGTCTGATGGAAGATGTATAGACATAGAGAATGGACTGAGTAGTAGATATACCTCTCCTTTCACTGAGTAATACAATTTCCCCTAATAATAATTAGTATTCGATTCAGCCACCTGCTCCCTCCCTGCGACGCCCTAAGCCGAGGTCCGTACCCTACAGGGGATGTCCTTAGCGTATAGTCGCCTAGTTTGTAAGTTTGTATAATAAGCCCTGGCTGGAGGCTTTAATTTATTAATTAATTAAAGCCACCACAGAAAAGTCCGGTTAAGTAGCCAACTACCTCAAAGATTGACCTGCGAGATGCCACATAAAAAAAGTACAATAAAAAGAGAAATAACTACTTTGTGGCCAAAACCTGTGGCTATTTTCATTAATACTGCAAGCTTATGACTTGACCTTAAAAGAATTTGATTAAAGATAGATACTCACCGCACATGAAAGATCGCTTTTAGCAATAGATTTCGCGGACTAGATCCAAATAAAATTGCCAACCAAGATATTAAAAAAAAACTGTTCCTGCACATTTTATTTTATTTTATCGAAACATTTTGAAACGATTGCTTTATCTCTTTCATAATTTTCTGCTCGTGTTCACTTCGCATCTGTGTAGCTAAAGCTCAGTCCATTCTCCACGTGTACGGATAGAGGCGAGGTAGTTACCGGTTAAGACTGTCTTAGCTCGTCACAGCGGATAGATCGCGTCGCCGAGAGTGAGTGGCGTCGATCGACATCGGCGTCCTATTTCGATATTCTATCAAGAGAGGCGATTTTTTAAGCGGATCTTATCTCTTGATTCAGTTACGGCAGTTTTTTTATTGGAGAAATACAAGTTTTTTGTATTGGATATTTTCGTAACTTTTAGAGGTGGTTTTGAATTATGTAGTTCTATATAAGATTTCTCGGCTTCTTAGCATGCAATGTTTTTTGTGTGGCAACAGATTTTTATTATAACGTTCAAACAAAATCAGAAATAGGTCAGACTAGCTTCGGCCCGCGATTTCGTTCGCGTAGGAGGTTTTTCCCGAGTAAAACCCCAATCCCATAGGAATTCCGGGATGAAAAGTAACCTATGTATTATTCCAGGATGTAAACTATCTACTTGCCAAATTTTGTTCAGATCCGTTCAATAGTTTTTGCGTGAAAGAGTAACAAACATACATCCATCCTCACAAGCTTTCAAATTTATAATATTAGTAAGATTATAGAAAGAGCAGTGGTGGCTCAGTGGTAACCAGAACGATTTAAAACTCATAACTTTGGGTAATTTACATCATCACCACTGCTCTTAGAGCAGAGAAAGTAAACAGCGTGACCAATAACTCAAAGACACGCACATTTCCTTTCACAGAAAGGAGGCCTGTGTCCCAACCATGGAAAAGATGAATAAGGTTGAAATGGTAATGTGGGCGTGGCGAGCGCGCCACATTTATGATACGAAAATCATAGCTCGACCGATTAATTCATTCACCGCGTTTAGTACGCTTTGGAATACTTCGGAACACAGAGCTCTGCTTTAAAATGCCGTGTTGTGCAATCATAACCTATAAAACAAAAAAATAGACCACAAGTATAGAGCGAGGAGGTATATCTTTCCATTGATAAATCGAAAATAACATTAAATTATAATTTTATTTGTAAAAAACATAAAAATATTCTGAGCACTATGAAATTCCGAACATTAACAATATTATTTCAACAAGTTACAAAAAATATATGTACATTGCCCGATGTGTATTCGCTTAATCAACGCAATGACCAAGTCCTCTTACAATGTACTGCATGCGTTGCATCCTCCACACTTCAACCAGTGACGTTTCATCCTTTGCCCTGATTGGCCGTGATGCACGGCGCATGTTTATCGACAGTGAGTTACAATCAGTAGCAAGCTCTCGATATAAGTGTGTGTAATTTATTTGTGTGCGGAATTCGCATTCGTAACGGGCCTCTTGCTTGTAGTGGAGCTAAAAAGTGGGAGACAAGCGGCGACACGCGTTCTCATACAAATCAGGAACTATTACCTTTCTAACCTCTTTTATCTGTTCTGTGATCCCAACAGTGGGAAAGTAAAAAGCTTCTTATTACCACAATTTTATTTAAAGAATCTGCTCATTGTGGCTCATTATCACTTCACTAATATAATAATTATTAAAAACTTTTAATGAATAGAGCTGCAAGTAATATGAACGGCTGGTTATCGACGTGTCGCTGTCAATTATCTGTAGTTTTGTTCACAGCGCTCTCGTTTCACCAGCCATTATGTTCGAAAATACCTTATTTATAGTACGCTTCCAGGTCGCTCTGGAAAGTTTCAAAATGAAACACGATAATGCGGCAGCTTCTTTATGTTTGCTGCGAAACTTGATTATTTGTTTTAGGTCTTTGATATATTGGAACATGAAAACAATATGTTGTGATTATAAAAATATAATCACTAAAAACAATCTATCACTTCTTTACGTTTGGAAACTAAATTTCGAACGTAGAACATAACAAAGCTGTTTTGTTTCTGCAGAGAAAAATGTAGATTAAAATTGTTGTACAAACTGCAGCAGAGGCACAGAACCAAAACAAATATAAAAATAAACAACAGAAAGTTTTATTTTTTAGTAGTGTAACATCATAAAAATAACTAGCACAATTTTCCTTGCTTGATCCCCACATACTGCAAGACTTTAGAGACGAAAAACAAAACACGCATTCATGAACGCTAAGAAAGTACTTACATGCGGTGGCATGTAAGTACTATCTTAGCGTCTCTTAGCGTTTCTTAGCGTGAATCATTATGATAAATGATATATTGCAATTATGCGTTGATTTCATCTCATCTTCTTTGAATTAATTGAAAATCAGCTATAATCCTTTTAACATTCTTGTCAATCTAATTAAATAAAAATCCTGAAATTCATTGAATATTTTATATTAATTTATTAATCGAAAATCAATTCACGTTCTTATTGTATTTCACTTGGTATTGTTTTATTTAGAGAGGGCTTGTGTTTATAAACGGTATAATTTTAACTTATCTATCGCATTGGGTACAACCTGTAATGTTAGATTTAAGTTTAAAAATAAATAAATTTTAACTATTTAGCCTACTTGCCGTAACACAATCACGGAAAGTATATTAAATAGTCAAAATTAAAAACTCACTATACATATCACTAGCAGTTGCTCGCGACTTCGTTCGCGTGGGACGAAGTCGCAAGGGAAGCTTTTCCCGTGTAAATCCCACGGGATCGGCCCGTGGTAATTTCACAAAATTCCGTCTTAGCGAGCATCTACATACTAATAGGAATCCCCATTCAAAATTTGAGAGCCCTACCACTTGTAGTTTTCGAGATTTCGTGATAAATCAGTGAGTGGTATTGCGCTTTTATTATAGACTAGCTTGTGCCAGCGGCTTCGCCCGCGTGGTAATTTCTTCCCGTGTAAATCCCGATCCCGTAGGAATTTCGCAAAATCCTTTCTTAGCGGATGCCTACGTCATAACATCTACCTGCATGCCAAATTTCAGCCCGATCCGTCCAGTGGTTTGGGCTGTGCGTTGATAGATCACTATGTCAGTCAGTCAGTCAGTCAGTCAGTCAGTCAGTCACCTTTGAGTTATATATATTTAGACTAGCTGTGCCCGCGACTTCGTCCGCGCGAAACAGTGACTTTCAGCAGCTTTTTTTAATTTTTTAAACTAATTATTTTGAAAATAAAACTCATACATAATTTGAATGTCGTATTTATTAATATCTAGGTACCTAATCAAAAGTCTAAAAAATAAGTTTCAAGCTGCTAACTTTAAAAATGACGTAATTTCCATACAAACTTTCATGCCCTATTTCAACCCCTCACAGCCCTTTTTTCGCATTAAAAAGCAGCCTATGTCCTTTCTCAGGCTCTAGACTATGTATGTACAAAATTTCATTAAAATCGGTTCAGTAGTTTAGGCGTGATCGCGTAACACACAGACAGACAGAGTTACTTTCGCATTTATAATATTAGTAAGGATTACTTTTTTAATATTGAAACACATGCTTAGATAGGAGCCTTTTGACCTCTCTCATGACTTTTAATATTTGCTACTTTTAAATACAATTTTATCTTGAACGTTGTTTGGTCTCTTGTGAGTCCTAAATATACACGGTTTTATTTCTTAACCTTTTTTTGTATTGATAATAGTCTCGCGTTTGACCACCATCTCACTTGATGGTAAGTGATGATGTGGTCGAAGATGGAGATTTATGAACCTAAACTGAAAATTATTCGTGATAATGCTTTTTTTTTTACTTGCAGTATTAGGAGTTGTAATAATTAACATACATAGGTTTCTTCAGCGAAAGAATAAGTTTTCAACCGACGACCAAAAGAGGAGGTTATCAATTCGACGCGTATATATATATATATTTTTAAATGTATGATCACCGATTACTCGAAGACGGCTGAACCGATTTGGAAAATTCTTGTTTTGTTTGAAAGGGTATACTTCAAAATTGGTCCCATTGTCATCAGGTCAGGATCTGATGATGGGATCCTGGAGAAATCGAGGGAATTCTTCAAATATTATAGGCACACCTATGGCGTTTTGGGTATTTCCTATAGTAACTTGTGCAGTTGCTCTCAAAAAATACCATTTGGGGAAGTGGAACTGATGATGAAGACCACAGATGGCCGCCGAACCTACTCAATAATAAGTATTTCGTGGATTGCGATTCGAATACTTGAATATGGATGTTAAGCACTTTATGTTCGTCACAATGCATATGGTGATGTAGAGCTGATGGTGAAGTACCAGGAGAACTCCTCAAAAATGAACGGCCCAGCATTGGGAAAAGCAATATTTTGTAAAAAGTTATAAGTAGTTGACATTTAGGCTCTTTTAACTAGGTAAATTAAAAATCGACCAACTGAAAAGAGTGATATAAAAACTTTTTACCAAAAAATTAAACCGACTCCCAAAAACACTGCAAAGTGAAAAATAACTTTAATTTCGGAAGTCGGTGCCAAAAACGAAAATACAAAACTAAAGACACCGACTACCGAAATTAAAGTTATTTTTCACTTTGCAGTGTTTTTGGGAGTCGGTTTAATTTTTTGGTAAAAAGTTTTTATTACCTACCTTGTTAGTCACAAGCGTCACTGCTGATTCCATTAGTTCCGTAAACCGGCTTATCTTGGCTGTCATTTGGAGATCTTCGGCAGTCTTTACGGGTAGTCACAAGTTAGAAAATTTGACACTGATCTGGCCAAGGGGTATGTATAGATAGATCGAATATACTTTATTGTACACCAAAATTTAAGCACACCTATTTAACAATATTGCTTATTATATGGTATCAATGGCGGTCTTATCGCTGAAAGCGATATCTTCCAGACAACTTTTGGAAGGACTTTTAAAACTTTAATTAAAGTGGGGATTGCTAAATTAGTGTACCTACTACATTACTCATAAAAACAGATATTTTTTTTATTGGATATTAAAATAAATAAATATATATGCAAATATATATAAATACAATACAATACATAAAAAGTGTTCTTTACCATCATATGGAGAGAAAACAAAAGAATAATCATAAATTGGAAAGAAAATAATTAGCAACCGAGCTTTTAAAAGTAACCAGTGACTGAGCTTGTCTTACTGACACCGGCAATGCATTCCAATCGAATAGCTTGCACCGTAAACGTAAATGAGCCATAGAATTGAGTGAAATGTGCAGGCATTGAAAGTCTCAATGTGGAGGTCAGATAGGGAGTAACTCCGTGTAAAACACTAGCGTTCGTATCGTATCGTATCGTAGCGTTAAGATAATGAATCAACGTGGCGATGCTTCCAACCACAACGATGAAAACGTTTATTTTTACATTTGTTCTTCAAGTACATTCACTCAATTTTTCTAAGCATGTTTATCTTATTGCTTGTAGTGCATTGATAAGCTTTTTTTTATTACAGGCCCGGTGACAACCTCATGGACTGCTGTACTGACTGCTGCAATGGAAACAAGAAAAAGCCTTCCTATGATGAAACGTACTTAAGACAAAGACATAAGCAGGCAATAACGGTGAAATAAATGTATTTTCAGTTACAGATTTTTATGTATCATAAATCATAACACATTACATACTTAACGTCGAAAACAAAACTAGCTGAAGTCATGCTGACTGTTTGACTTGCATAACTCGGCAACTGGTACATGACTGGTGTAAGATTTTTAGGCTTCTGACAACTCGTAACAAACTGTCAAAGATTTAGAGTGACCAAAATATGTACGGAGGATAAAACACGGTGAGCGTTCCTTAACCTACGAGACTCGGCTGTGCGGCTGTATCATTTAACACATTTAGCACCTTAGATTATAAATAGGTATCTAAATATTGCCCCACGCTGAGAAAGTGTCATAAATACTTATGCTTCCACGTCGCAGCCCAAGAAACTGTCAGCGGTGCGACGCAACTTCATGTCGTGTAGGTGTATTCCCGTTGTCCCCGTAGTCCGTGTCCCCGTTAAAGGGGACAAAGGGAATTTAATAAAATAATTAAAATTACTTCCCGCTGTCCTCGTTATCAACGAGGACAACGGACAGTTAAGATTTCACGTATCGTTGTCCCCTTTAAATTTTTATTTATTTATAAATACCTTATTTATTTTAATTTAGTTTTAAATGAAAGGGTGGAATGAAACACAAAGTATTTAAATGTTATACTTACAAAAACATACCCCATTAATATACCTATTTAACTATAACGTCACAGAATTAACATTGCATAAAAACAATTTAGATAATAAAAACAAAAATAGGATTGAACTTAAAGCTTAAACATAATGAAAAAAAAAGCAATTTAAATAAAATTGACTACAAACAGAACGTTGATGTTATACTTATTAATAATATCACATTTATTTAGATTACAGAATTGGTAATAATCAACATCTATATATTATCAATTATTTAATTATTATTTTTAATACATTCGTAAATTATAAATACTTGTGTCGCAATCACATGTGTAGCTATTGCTTAGATATTATGTGTTTTTTATTAATTTTATACGTAGTCCTTAGTTCCATTTAATTTGTATAGGTACAATATTATCTCTATTAAGGCAATCTCACTTCTAATTTTAACTCAACGGGGACAACGGACATAATTTGAAAAGCATATATTACAAGAAATTAACGGGGACAGCGTACAGGGACAACGGGAAGTAATTTTAATTATTTTATTAAATTCCCTTTGTCCCCTTTAACGGGGACACGGACTACGGGGACAACGGGAATACACCGTCGTGTATTGCATTATAAATAGTGTCATTTTGAGGTAACGCAATATCTATCTAGAATTTTAATATTATCAAAGGTCACGTTTCTATAGATTATGCCGACAGTTATTGATCAACAAAAATTGACAGAAATTATTAATATTTTCTTTTAGGTCTTTTAGTTAGTGTGCTCCATTTCGGTCAGTATAAAGTATAAGCATAAGAATAATTATCAGCCTATAATTATAACCTCACTGTTTGGATATAGGCTGCAATATTTGAGAGAGAGTGAGCTAGCCGTTTACCACGCTAGCTAACTATGGCGCTAAAGCTGTGACATGTTTCAACATTTTATTCCTTAGTATATGCATATTATCGCCGGACCAGAGTGTTTGTTCATTTCTCCATCTGTCTTCTTTTTAACCGACTTCAAGAAAAGGAGGAGGTTCTCAGTTCGACTTGAACTTGGAACCTCGAAGTGTGGAACTGATGATGAAGACCACAGATGGCTACTAAAACTACACAATAATAAGTATTGCATTGGTTGCGATTCGATTACTTGGATATGGTTGTAAAACAATTTATGCTCGTCACAATACATATGGTCATGAGGAGCTGATGGTGAAGTACCAGGAGTACTCCTCAAAAATTAACAGCTCGGCATAGTGAAAAGAAATATTTTGCAAAAGGTGATAAGAAGGTGACATTTAGGCTTTTGTTACTGTGCTGAAGCGAGAAAAAAAACGAAAATATGTACAAAACTAAAGACACCGACTACAGAAATTAAAGTTATTTTTCACTTTGCATTGTTTTTTTTTGGGAAGTCGGTTTTATTTTTTGTTAAAAAGTTTTTTTTTTTTGTCAATAATATCAACCTAGGAATGTGGTAATGTTCTAACGAGATACCACGGTTTCGGAACGCAAAGGCAGCTGTAAGACCAGGATAGGTTTTTAATCAGTAGAAGTCTGACACTGCGATGAGCAGGAGGAATCATTTGATAATTTTCTACCCAAAAAAAATGTCGTCTATGAAAAATGTTTGGACCCTATTATTTTATATTTGATAGCTATACAACGTGTAATTTAAAGGGTATATACATACCAAGTGCACGGCTTCTTTGGATGATAACAAACGATATGGCAAGGGTTTTGTACGTCTACGTGTGTAGAACTTATTACAAATTCCAATACACTGATACCAGAGACCGAATTTTTCAAACTAAGAAGAACGAAAAGAATTATCGTGTTATTGGCAAGTGACGTGGAAAGTTATTGACCCTTGTAGTGCTGTGACACGTTTGTTATGATTGGTATTCAAGAAATATATGAAACCAATAATTTGGTATCAATTCTTTGAGTCAGTTATTTTGTGCTGAAACTGTGCATAGAGACTCCATACCAGATGTTGTCTTCAGCCCTTTTGGATAGATATGGGGTATCTGTTACACTTGTATACCTACGTATAGAATAATAAAGCTGATTGCTTTATTTGGCTATTAAAACAGAAATCTTAATCCGATACTTGTCGAAATTTTTGCGTGACTTATTTCTTATAAAACGCTTTTGTTCGGTGTTAAACAGACAAATCGGATTCCGAATGGATTAGCTTGTCGCTATAAATCTTATTACGGGACCCTGTAAGCCTATTTGCATGGTTTAAATTTGTATAGTAGTAGCAGAATGAGTAATGAGCACTTAGCATAAATTTACTATGATGGAAATCTACTTTTCAATTATGTTAGAATGATGCCTACTGCTTAGTAGCTGTTTTATGCGTGTAATAAGCTATATAGATATTGCGCGGTATGCCTACCCGGATCTTTCATCGGTAAAAGTAATACTACCAACCAGCACTTTGCCCGCGTGGTTAGTTACAGCCCATTCCTTTACGTTATCGTAACAGGCTAATTATGTCATTATGTGTTTAGTAACACGCATGTTATGTCGAACAATTTTAATTTATAATAATATTTTAATTCGATCCATATTTATTACAAAAATCGAAAAAAGTAATCTAAATCATAATACAATAACTTGAAAACATATAAACAAAAACATAACTAGTGTTTACAACGAAACCGGAACGCACTAATGCTCGCGAATCGAGCATCACCACAAAAAGATGGAACGCGACGCGATGACAAGATCCTGTGGCGGCCATCTTCTCTTCCCTTTTTTCTCTACGGCTGATCGCGCGTACGCATTATGTCGCGCACCCTTTTGTAAAACTAAATATAACTTGTAACGAATAAACGAATGTACACTAAACGCCGTCGACTTTACTTGATCGCCACCAACATTTGGAGACCTCGACGTGATCAAACGTACTTATTTGAAGATCAAGACTGGTGGCATGGCGGCGACGAAACCGCGAGGCGGCCAACTATAATCTCCAACAATTCTTCCACTACGCCTGCAATCTGATGCCTGATGTTTGGTACATGACTGAACAATAAAAAGAAGAAAAGATGACCTGCTCAAAATAACGGATTCATGTAGTGAGTGATTTGGTTTGGCCACAGGGAAGTACGCCCAATTTAGTCATATTTCTACTAAAGCCCGATTTACACTTCAACAAGTACAGTAGCGAGTTAACTTGCGTCATTGGCGAATTAAGTTGTTAATGTACTACTACTTAACTCGCTTTTGCCGTTCAAACTACAATAACAACTTAACTCGCCGATGACGCAAGTTAACTCGCTACTGTACTTGTTGAAGTGTAAATCGGGCTTAACTGCAAAATGAAAATATAGCCTGCAGTATCTACTTTTATGTTTTGCCTATATTACTTGGAGTCAGATTAACGATGAATAATAGGGAGGTACCTAAAATATGACATGCATACCTTCCTAATAGACATGGGCGTTTTCGTATTTAGTTGCAAACGGATATGTAACTGATATTCAGTTTTCATATCGATATCGAAAACCGTTTTCAGATATCGATATCAGTAGTACGATTTGCACAAGTAACTGTGAAATTCAAACTAACGACAAACGCAAACTCACACTTTTACCGTTAATACATTGATATAGGTACTTTCTCATTTAATAGAGTTCAAGTTCCCGGTGGTTGATTTAAATGAAAATTTGTTATTGCAATATTGTTATTGTTACTTAATATATTCATTTGAAAAAAAAAAACCTTACAAATCTCTTAAAACTAGCTTATTTACAATTTTTACAACTACGCCAAATAACTTTGTTTTTCATAGTATTTGTATGAATTACAAAGTTATATTTGCGGTTTTAGAAAACATACTGTATCTCAAAAACTGCTGACTCGATCTCGGTCAAACCAATTTTGATTGAAAGTTTATATTAATATCTACAACATATGGTTTTTTTAGATTTTTCACTTCATTATTATAGAAGTTAGAGTGGGGGCGGACACATTTTATCACTTTGGAAGCGTATATCTTTTAAACGATTAATTTTATGAAAGTCATTTTAGAAACCTTAGTGTCAATTTTTAAAGATCTGTCTATAGATACCACACATAAAACTAGCTTATTTACAATTTTTATAACTACGCCAAATAACTTTGTTTTTCATAGTATTTGTATGAATTACAAAGTTATATTTGCGGTTTTAGAAAATATACTGTATCTCAAAAACTGCTGACTCGATCTCATTCAAACCAATTTTGATTGAAAGTTTACATTAAGATCTACAACATAAGGTTTTTTTTTAGATTTTTCACTTTATTATTATAGAAGTAGAAGGGGGGGACACATTTTGCCTCTTTGGAAGCGTATATCTTTTAAACGATTAACTTTATGAAAAAGTCATTTTAGAAACCTTAATGTCATTTTTAAAGATCTGTCTATAGACACCACACACGTATAAGTTTCATGAAAGAAAATATTTTTAGTTTTAGTTCCATGTATGGGGAGCCCCCTTTATTTTGAATATTTGTTAAATTTTCTCTTAAAATCGGAAAGCGGTTCACAGAATACATCTACCTACCAAGTTTTACATGTATAGTCCTAATAGTTTCGGAATAAAATGGCCGTGACATACGGACGGACGGACAGACAGACAGACAGACAGACGGACAGACATTTCGAAACTATAAGGGTTCCGTTTTTTGCCATTCGGCTACGGAACCCTAAGAAGGCAAAGAATTATCGTTAAGTAGGGCACGTGTCACCAAGGTCAAGTGCAACTCAAAACAAAACTGTCCAAAAAAATACAAATCAAAATTCATTCGATACAATTCTTATTCCAACAACATAAATTCAACCTTAAACCTATTGGCCGTAGATTTAGTTTAAAGAATGAATTTCTCCCTGATATCGAGTAGCTAACTTATGGAATCTTTGTTGCAACTAAATAAATAGAAACTAGACCTTATTGCTAGCGCGTTAAGATATAGATATTACGCACGCACTGTTATTAACCAAATAACCAATTCCTAGCCGAAGTTACGTAATATTCGCTTCATCACTTTTACGCCAGTAAAAAATTGAATGGTAAGACAGAGACAAAGCGATATAAAAACCTGTAGTCATATCGCTCTTGATGTGAAGTTTGCGCTTTGTTCGTTATTCGTAGCTCGTTTCTCGTTGTTGCGCTTTGGATAAACCGTATCCATAACTCGATGAAGTTTTTGTGAAAACGGTTATGTATATTTAGATATCGATATGGTATGATAATAAACACATATCCGATATAAGTTACGTTTTGATATATCGAACCCATCTTTACTTCCTAACTTACTTTCTAAGTTTTGCTTGTTCTTTGGAGTCAGATTAATGATACAGATAAACTAATAGTTAGGCACCTACTTATTTAAATGACAATTATGCCTTCCTAACTGTCTAATTTCTTATTTACTGAATTTGCATTCTATGGACTCGGATTAATGATAATTTCTTAGTAGGTTGGTACCTATTTAACGACATTTATACCTCCTACCTTCTTTCTACTTGCACCTCGCTTACGGGAACACCCTGGCATTTTCCAGATTCTCCGTGTGCACCTGCTTCTTGGGTCCCGCTGGAATGCGCTGCTATACATCTATCTACTTGCTACAGCAACTGCTTGCTGGTTCTTGAGCTGTGTGACCTGCTTGCTCGTGTGTGTCGCTGACTGAAGAGTTGTTGTCGTAGCTAATGCGCGACTTGCACGGTTTGGCTTTGTTTGTTAACTTCTACTCGTGGTATCTTATACCGGAATAACTTATTTCTTGACGGTCTGTTCAGTTCTTATAAGCTTTCACTATGTCGGCTGAATTGAAAGCTCTTATTCAGCAACGTGGTACGATAAAGGCTAGAATAACTTTATTTTCAAAATACTTAAATACTATAAAACTGATAGAAACTGACAGCATTCCTAAGCAAATACTTGTCGAAACTGAGATAAAGTTATCTAGATTTAAAGAATTGTTCTTACAGTTTGATGATTTAAAAACTAAAATTGAAAGTTTAGATCCTGATCAGTTGGAAGAAAATGACATGATAGAAAGTGAATTTTGTTCTAACATTGCTAAAGCTCAATTGTTGATTGAAAATCTTGGTCCTACTAAAAATACTAACTGCAATTCTATAACTAGCTGTCAGAATAATAAACAAGATTGCCGTAACTATAATATTAAATTGCCTACCATTCAGCTGCCTTCCTTTGATGGTAACTATTTGAAGTGGATGGAATTTCGAGACACTTTCGATTCTTTAATAAATAATAATGATAGTATTCCAGAAATAAATAAGTTCCATTACCTCCGTTCTTCATTAGAGTCAGGAGCGTCTGATATAATCAAGTCAATAGACTTCACTGCTACCAATTATAAATTAGCTTGGAATTTACTTACTGAACGCTTTGATAACAAGAGGATACTTACAAATAATCATTTAAAGGCTATTTTGAATTATGACACTATAAATAAAGAAAATTACAAATCTCTGCGTTCCATGATAGATTACTATTCTAAAAATATTCGAGCCCTATCTACTTTAAATGATCCTGAATCCCGCTGGGATACTTTACTTGTATACATTATGGTGTCAAAACTAGATGGCGCCACGGGTCGCCAATGGGAGGAGCATAGGAATACTATTGCTGCTGCTCCAACAATTGAGGATTTCTATACTTTTTTAAGAAATCGAGCTGATGTTTTAGAAACCTTGCAATACAATACTACTACTAGTAAATCTGAAAAACATTCTTATTCTAAAGATATTAAACAAACTAAATCATTTGTTTCTTCTAACACAAATTATGATAAAAACTGTGTTGTATGTTCACAAGATCATTTACTATATAAATGTAAAAAATTCAAGGATATGTCTGTAGACGCTAGATACAGTGAAGTTTCCAAGCACAAACTCTGTTATAATTGTCTGCGTCCTGGTCATTTCTCTGCTCACTGCAAACATCACTCTTGCAAATTCTGCAACAGAAAGCACAATTTACTGCTACATAAATCACAGTCCAATAATGACAAGACAAACTCATCTGCTGATAAGACTTCTGCAATATCACTTCCTCAAGAGGCAAGTTCTTCCCAGGCAACTTCTACAATTGCTATGTTCAATCCTGTGTCACTCTCTGCGGCAAGGCCTGGGCAGATCCTGCTATGCACTGCTCAAGTGAAAATAATTGACAATCAATCCTCTGAAACATACATTGTTAAGGCACTCTTAGATAATGGCAGCCAGTCCTCATTTATAACTGAAAGAATGCAGAGAAAAGTGAATTTGTCTTGTTCTAATACAGACATATCAATTGCTGGCATAAATAATAAAGTGACTCATACTAGTAAAATGTGTAAGATAAAACTTAAATCGCGGATTAACTTATTCCAGACAAATGTAACATGTCTTGTAGTGCCTGAGATTACTGGCATGTTACCTAGCTCCGTGATTAACTCTTCTGATTTAAACCTTCCTAAATCTATAGACCTAGCAGATCCTACCTACTATATACCCTCTGAAATAGATTTACTGCTAGGTGCTGATGTTTACTGGGAAATTGTGGAAACTAGACAAATTAAATTAGGGAAAAATAAACCTACACTACAAAATTCTAAACTGGGTTGGCTCGTGTCAGGCCCTACCGGTGTGAGGCCTACTACTACTACTACTTGTTCTAACTTTTCTCAAGAGATTAGGGACTCTCTGGCTAAATTCTGGGAAGTTGAAAGTATTCCTACTCTGGCAAATAAAAATGTTAAGTTTTCCAATGAGGAAAATTATTGTGAAAACCACTTTATCGAGAACACTGTCCGTCTGAATGATGGAAGGTTTTGTGTAAAAATTCCTTTGCGTGAAGTACCTAATGAGGCTTTAGGAGACTCTTATCTTACTGCTGAAAGGCGTTTCTTGAATTTGGAAAAGAAACTGAATAAATCTAGAATGAAAAATGACTATGCTAAATTTATTAATGAGTATCAACAATTAGGACATTTAATTGAAGTAACACGTCCAAACTTCGGATACTATATTCCTCATCATGCAGTGATTCGCGAAAGTAGTGAAACCACTCGCTTAAGAGTAGTATTTGATGCATCTTGTAAAACTTCCTCAAACAAATCGCTAAATGATATCCAATTTGTTGGACCCGTAGTTCAGGACGATTTAATGGCAATTTTACTCAGGTTTCGTCAGTATACCTATGTAGTGACAGGTGATATTGAAAAAATGTATAGACAAGTTATGGTAAATGAATCACAGCGTCATTTACAGCTGATACTCTGGAGGGAAGACGAAAGTCAACCACTGAAAATCTTACAGCTGAATACTGTCACTTATGGAACATCTTCAGCTCCGTATCTGAGTACTGGGTGTCTTGTTCAACTCGCAGCGGAGTGTACTAATGAAGCTGTTGCCAATACTATTAGACATGACTTTTTTGTTGACGATTTGAATACTGGATCGGACTCAAAATCGCAGTTAAAAGCTAACATTTCAGGAGTAATCGACAAACTTGCTGAAGCCCGTTTCCCTTTGCGTAAATTTAGATCAAATTCACTTGATATTTTTGATGACATACCTACTACTGACCAATCTCAGGATTTCAGTAAACAAGCCTCTGTCTTGGGATTGGGATGGACACCTAGCTCTGATACTTTGCATTATTCAGTCGAAATTAAATCTATTCCTAAAATAACGAAACGCTCTATATTGTCAAACTCGTGTCGAATATTTGATCCTTTAGGTCTCTTATCTGCTTGCACTATTTTTCATAAAATCTTACTACAGAAACTTTGGTTACTTAAAATCGACTGGGATGATGAAATTCCAAAGGATATTGAAAACTCATGGATAGAATTCTATAATGAAACTCAATGTTTCACTCAGATTCAGATACCTAGATACATTTTCTGTAGTTCTCCTATTTATATAGAGGCACATTGCTTTTCTGATGCCTCACAAGACGCATATGGTGCATGCATTTATCTAAAATCAACGAATAGTTTAGTTGAGATTAAATGTAACTTGTTATGTGCTAAAACTAAAGTTTCTCCTTTGAAAACTGAAACGATTCCTCGTCTGGAATTGTTAGGTGCTTTACTTAGTGCAAAACTATACTCTAAAGTACTTCAATCTTTAAGAATTAAGATTTCACGCTCAGTATTTTGGACAGATTCAACTATAGTTTTAGGGTGGTTACACACTCCACCCAAAACTCTCAAAACTTATGTAAGCAACCGGATTGAACAAATTCGGGAATTAACTGATATAACTACTTGGCGTCATGTACCATCTGAGCATAATCCTGCTGATATGGCGTCCAGGGGCATTCAACCACGTCTTCTCTATAATAATGCTCTTTGGTGGCATGGCCCTTCATTTCTGGCCAAGTCAGAAAATGAATGGCCCCAATTTAAATCTACTTCTTCTACTTTACCTGAAATAAAAATAAGTTTAAATGTTCAAACTATGCCCACTAATATTGTTCCATTTCAAAAATACTCTAAACTATATAAACTGCAAAGGATATTTGCTTATGTACTAAGATTTATAAATAACATAAAAAATATGCATACTAAATTTAATGGTGAACTTACCTGTTCTGAATTGAACAACTCACTGGTACTAATAGCTAAGGCGTCACAGAAAGAATGCTTTTCAAAAGAAATTCACTCACTTGAAACTTTACATAAATTAAATTCTAAATCGAGAGTTCTCTCTTTGAATCCATTTTTGGATGAACACGGTGTGTTGCGTGTCGGTGGACGAATCGATAATGCATCTCACTGTCCTTATGGGAAAAGACATCCTATACTACTGGACTCCAAACACACTTTCTCGAAACTGCTATTTGAGCAAGAACATCTTCGTCTTCTACACTGTGGCCCTCAGCAACTTTTAAATACTATTCGTGAGCAATTCTGGCCTACAAGTGGAAAGGTATTAGCTGTAACTACTGTTAGAAAGTGTGTTCGTTGTCAAAGATTTAGAGCTAAGCCTTTAAACCCCATAATGGGTAACTTACCGCAACCTCGTGTAACTCCTGCTCCACCATTTGCGACTTGTGGCACTGACTTTGCAGGACCCTTTTTAATCTTAAATAGAAAGGGCCGCGGTGCCAAAACCTCTAAGTGCTACTTATGCATATTTGTTTGTTTCAGCACCAAGGCTGTTCACTTAGAAGTCGTAAGCGACTTAAGTAGCGATGCCTTTATTTTATGCTTGCGTAGATTTGTTTCACGACGAGGCAAACCTCACACTATATACTGTGATAACGGTAAAAATTTTGTAGGTGCGAATAATGAACTGAACAGACTGCTTAAGGAAAGTGAACGTTTAGTTAGCGACTACGCGAGCAAGGAAGGTATAACGTTTAAATTCTCTCCCGCATATGCACCGCATTTCGGCGGTATCTGGGAAGCCGGAGTCAAAACGGCCAAATATCACTTAAAAAGAATAGCGGGTAACTCAAGTTTAACTTTCGAGGAATTATATACACTCTTTGCACAGATCGAGGCTATCATGAACTCGCGTCCGATTACTTCAATGTCTGTTGATCCATCTGATCTGTCCGCACTTACACCTGGGCACTTTCTTGTGGGTAGACCATTGACCTCGCTACCTTCACCCGTTACTGAAAGAATCGGTATCAATAGATACCAACTGATTGAGCGCTTAAGACAGCACTTCTGGTCTCGATGGACAAAGGACTACCTAGTCACTCTGCAGCAACGCGTCAAATGGCAGCAAGCACAGCACGAAGTTCGTGTCGACGACCTGGTCTTAATATTGGATGACCAGCTGCCACCTATGAAGTGGCTCATGGGCCGCATTTTGAAGCTGTATCCAGGAACTGACGGTGTATGCAGGGTAGTCGACGTCAAGACAGAGAATGGCGTCATTCATAGGCCCGTCTCTCGACTAGCCCTACTAAATTCCCAAGAGCTCCTTGGAGAACATGTCCCCAAGGGGGGGGAGGATGTTTACAACGAAACCGGAACGCACTAATGCTCGCGAACCGAGCATCACCACAAAAAGATGGAACGCGACGCGATGACAAGATCCTGTGGCGGCCATCTTCTCTTCCCTTTTTTTCTCTACGGCTGATCGCGCGTACGCATTATGTCGCGCACCCTTTTGTAAAACTAAATATAATTTGTAACGAATAAACGAATGTACACTAAACGCCGTCGACTTTACTTGATCGCCACCAACAACTAGTAAATATTAAACGAATGTTGAATTTCTTCTACCCCGAACCACCTACACCGCCATTACTTTTAGAACTATGTATAATATTGGAAACTGCGCAATTTCACACAAAATACGTGATCAAAAGCGCGTGTAAAAGTGCACACCGTGCGGGTCACGATATCACGTACTTACGTACGCTAGCGCCATATAAAGCTTCTGTTTTCCAGTACTAACTAGCCTTGAATTGGACGTAAAGCAAATAAAAAGGTAGACCATTGTATACTGGAAAATAAAGGTTGATATTTAGTAGTGTGCCTGTACATGTCACAGACGAAATATAAAAATACGTTCTGTTGCAAAAATCTTCAGAAATTAGCAGGGATGGGCCGAAATTCGGTTCACATTCGGTTCAACCGAATTTCGGCAGCTTGAACCGAACTTCGGCATTCGGCCGAAATTCGGTTAAGATGCCGAACATTCGGCACAAGAAAAATAATACTTACTTACACTATTTTGACTAACATTATATAGAATTAGAATAGCACTAGCTTCCGCCCGCGACTTCAAATCCTCCGATTTTGAAACATTCTTCATTAGTGCTCTGCTCCTATTGGCCTTAGCGTGATGATATATAGCCTATAGCCTTCCTCGATAAATGGGCTATCTAACACTGAAAGAATTTTTCAAATCAGAACCGTAGTTCCTGAGATTAGCGCGTTTAAGCAAACAAACAAACAAACTCTTCAGCTTTATAATATTAGTATAGATTACTGTTATAAAATTATGTCTCTTACTCACTCATGCTCATTTATTTTAGTTACGAACATGGTAAATGTAAATCTTAAATTAAATCGGTTCTTCTTATTAGTCTTGATAATTTCTGCCTAATTAATTTGACATAATAATTAGACATACTATTACAAAAATTAAATAAACTTATTATTCTTCTAACAAACATCTGGATTATAATTCGTAAATTGAATTAAAAAATCACGTTTTTGATTCACAAACTAAACATTCTTTAACTAAAGGGTAGGTACTTAATTTTCAAATTAACATACTTTTCTCATCTATCTACTCACTCATATTTAAAATTTACCAGAGGCAGCCTATGGTGCATAAACACCAAAAACTCTGCCTTATCTGGCAGAAGTTTGTTACGTTTTTTTTTTTCGTGTACGTTTCCTGCCTCCGATAAAAGTTGCTCAGAACATACAGAGCTTCCAGGAGACGATAAATATATTCGAGATTGAAGTAAATGCGTAAACAAGTCACGATGTGTCGCTCTCGAGAAAGCGCGCGAAATTGAACCGAAATTCGGCCGAACTTCGGCCGAACTTTTCATTTTCACCGAATGTTCGGCCGAATTTCGGATTCGGTTCAAACCACATTCGGCCCATCTCTAGAAATTAGCGAGAGACCGGATCTTTAGTACAAAAAACTACCGATTGAAAAACAGGATTTAAAACAAAACAGTTTCTATTAGAAAATGATAATTGAAAAATGTTTTTTGTAAATACCTCCAAAAACCAGTTATTTATGATTGAGTGCATTATGCAGCATCGACCCGTTCATGCTTGAATACATTATGCAGCAGTAACATGCATCTTGCATTAATAACTAGTTTTTGAAGGAGTAAACACTAAATATTCTTACGTAATACTAATTTGCTATAGATTCCTCCAAAGTAACGTCTGATTCCATTGTGTAGATTATCTTAGTTTAATCGTGAATAACCACGACGTGTATTACTGATAGTGGCATTATAAATTAACGGATAAGCTGATTGGCTGCTTCGGCTAATGATCGGATCAATAATAAAAAAGCTAACAACTTTTCAATACATACTATTTTGCACAATATTCGACATAGGCTCTGTATACCATTAACAAAAAATAAAACAGAATCTGTATGAACAGAATAGTTACTAAACAGACAGTATTTTGCGATCTTTTTCATTTATCCAACATGTTACAAGATCACATTTTACAGCAAGACAGGACGTGTCGCCGACGTCGTTTCGTGAGTAAATGAGAAACGGGCGAACACGGGACATTGCACTTCGCGATTGCTCAATACAGTTCCAATGTACAACTACTGTCAACCGTGAACGAATAGGTATTGAGTTTTATTTTGATTTCGTGTTTGAAATGATACTGGTGGACTTTATTTTGTTCGGAAATTTCTGTAATATTTTTGTTTGTATGACGATTGACTATGATTTTTATTTTATTTGTTCTTTTATTTCAAGCAACTATAAAAATACCAACTGTATACGGTTAAGGTTGTGCATATTTAGCAAGGTTTTAAATCTTGTAATTCTAATTGTGTTTTTAATGTTGTTTTAATTTATAATATGTATACAAACAATGTAAACTAAACTACAAACTTAAAGCTTCAAAATTGATCCTACAGGAGACTGATGGAATTGCCACATTGTATGGCAATGTTAATGTTATGGGGATCAATAAAATGTAAGTATATCTGGTACGATGATGTGGTCGAATATGAAGCTTGCTTGCCTAGAAGTAACCTATTCACTCTTGACTTAAAGACCTTCAAGCTATAGCTATCAGAAAACAAAGACTGCAGGGAATTCCACTCCTTAGCTGTACCTACGCACAATAAAAATATTACCAAAATGTTTTGCGCGTATCTGTGAGATTTCCAGTATGTATTCTATGATATTCTGTACGTCGAGCCCACTGTGGCGTCAGAACTTCTGCACATTGGCCCTCCCTATCATTTCCCGTCTAGACCATTACAAAGATACATGACGGATCGATACCCGCCATATGCGAGCCTTTTCTTCGACTGCCTTTGTATGACATGTTTGTGTACTGTCGATCAAAAGATGGTTTACAAAATATTAGAGCGAAATTCGCTTGAACGTTGCTCATCGAGAACAGGTGGCTGAGGTTTTGATTATGTGGGTAAGGTGTATTCAATCTGTGTTCACTTTTAAAATCATGGCTAACAATCACTACTTACGCACATTACGGTACCTTACTAACAATCTTGTTAACCCCTCCAACTAAACTAAATATGTCTGTCAGCCCACTGGCTTAAGGCCCACTTGCAGCAACATTTAAATCGAGATTTACAGTACCAAAAACTCGATTTAGGTACTGTAAATCTCGATTTAAAGTGTTGCTGCAAGTGGGCCTTAATATATATAATTAATTGATTTACATATTTATTTAATACAAGTTTCTGCTCGCGGCTTCGCTTGCATGTAAATTTCTGCATCAGGTGTTCCAATTTCAGAAATTATTTTTATGTTGCCTGCCTGCCTATATGTTGCCCAGACTCAATAGCTATTCAACCTGTTTGTAACTCTCGGGCAGGGATGTCAGACGGCCACCCAGAAATCCTTGTACTGAGCTGTCTGAAAGCTGGTATTGAAAGCGAAAAACTAGTACCCTTGTGCTCCGCTGCCGCGCTGCCATCACTGATGTATAAACTGTATCGGAAATCGCATTCTAGTAAAAAATAAATATTTCAATTTCATGTACCGTTAATATAGGACAGTAATTATCGAACGTACCAAAGAAATATCACATTTTTATCGGAAAGGATTCGTTCGCTTAATCAAACAATAGAAAAGAAGTCCGAAGCTGGCGTAAACAAATTTAGATGCCGGAAAAACATTTTTAGACTGGAAACTATTCATTTTGAGTTTGAGATTCAAGTTTTAATGATTTCTTTTACTATTAGGTATCATCAGTAAAATTATTGGGGGATGGGGATAACATTTTTGATATTTGTTAACAATTTTAGTAATGTTATTTTTATTTTTTAGGGCTAGATAGCGAAGTGTTTAAAAAGTTAAACAAGAAATACCATGCAAAGTAGACATGGGAGTTCGCGAACGATTGAAGGAAATGAACTACTTCACTTCGTAAAATAAACTTATCATTCATTCAGTTGTCTTTCAAACGTGTCTCTCCTTCAGTCCTTCATTTAGTTAGTTCAGTACTTCAGTATTTCTTTTGATTATTTCTATAGATTTTTATAAAGTTTGGCAAATACCTACTGATTGAAGGAAGGACACGATTATCAACCAAAAATCTGACGCAATTGTTATTTGTAATGAGTAATTGCAAATAATTACCAAATAGGTGTTAGGGTATGTAAATAATTTTAAATCACTGAAGGTACCTAAATACTTCTTTAGAATCTTGATATGCTAATCGCAAAGAGAAGCATCTATCTAAAAAGGAATATACTGACAGTCATCAGTCTGTTTAAAGTATGAAGAAAAATCAAGATAAGTATGTACAAAAGTGAACTGAGTGAAGTGCATCATTCGTAACATATCAATAAAATTAGAGTGAGCCGGTCCGGATATGTTAAAGGTATGGACTAGTACTGATTTGGTGAACTAAATGAAGTACTGAACTAAATGAGTGGACTACTTCATTGAGCCAAAAGATATACTTCATTCATTTCTTTTCACTGACACATTTTGCGCATGACTTGAAATAAAACTTAATTAATTGAGCTTATTCGTAATTAGTTTAGGTAGCATACCCGATCATTTTGGTGCAGTAGTAGTTCTGCTAAAGCGTACAATGTGTTTCAACTCAGAATAGGATAACCTTGGCACCATAATTATTGTGACGACAATTATATTAAAAAAAGACTGCAAATTAATTTTCAATAGCATTTATTATCGTTATTAGGTTAATGTTATTTTCATATTGTTAAGAGCGTGTAAGTATTAGAAAAGCGTGCATGAAGTCACCATAATATGGCGTAAGGTCATCCTATTCTTAGTTAAAACGCATATTAAATCAAATGTAATGTAATTTGAATTTTTCTTCGTAATTTAGATACTCAAACTACTTGAGGTTACATCGATGTCGACGAGGTGGTTTTCCCTTCAATAGCTGCCGCCGGGAAGCCCCGATACCAACATACCTACATACTTTATTTTACTACACTACTGCGAAATTTGGCAACCTCGCAAAAGTAAAGATTCGTCATACTGGTGACAATTTTTGACCTAATTTAATTATGATTGATGATATCTCCGAAACTATGCATTTTATACAAATCCTAGGGTACCCATTATCATCTTGAATGTATTACATTTCCGATTGCCATTTAGGAAATGTGTCTAACATAATTTATTTCACATATTTCCGTACGATTTTAGGAATTATATACATTTCCTAGGAATGGAATTTTATACAATGACGGATTACACATATTTCCGTTAATATATACAGTGCCTACACTAAAGACTAACTACTTTTAGCGATACGGCCACTCATTTTATCATCCTATATTATGTTTTATTTTTCATATGACATAACATATGTAATTATATGGTATACCTACACAAAAAGAGTATTTTATAACTGCATGACAGAAGCACAAGAGGAGTCTATTTAGCTTTGCTTGGGATAGACCTACGTATATAATAATAATTCATTTATTTATTAAAGTAACATAACTCATAGTGTTTGTAATAATATCTACAGAACTTATATCTACGTTAATATAACTAAGCAGTAGAAGGCTTTCAGTGGCACCGTTGATGGTAATGATGATTCTGACGTAGTTAGTCCATAACACCACTCACAACCTCTTCTATCAATCTATCTACCCTTTAGTATATTTTTTTTTAAGAAATATCGTGAAAATCAAAAGGAAGTGTTTCTTTGTTGACTGTACATGTTACGTATTTGAAATACCATGTGACGACCATTGAATATGGTTTGAGATATATCTAGATACGGACCATTTAAACCATGACAGGAAGTGTTGTGTTGGAATATCTGGAATAGTGCATTGAATCGGGTATAAGACCGATTCAGTAATAGTCATTGTGTGGGAATTTCATTGTTCATTTGCTGTTTGTGACCGTTGTCGGCGGTTGCCACGAAATAATTCTGGCATCTGATATGGTAAACTAAAACTTCAAAAAAATAATATGAAGTGTTAATTCCCTAAAAAAAATAGATGATCAATCGTGCATGTAGGATGTAGCACCGCGCCTCCCACGCGCTAATATATATACATGCAGAAAGCAACATCAGATGTTGACTCGTCGACTGCTGCGCAGCAAATGCGTTCGCGTGCTCAAGTTTTGACGGAATTAACAAAAGATATTTCTTGAAGTTTTAACATAGTAAAGGATTTCCGCAAAGTTACCCCTGATTCCATTCTGTTTATCTGATATAGTCTACAAGCTAGAAAGCTCTCATCGTGCAGTCCAAACTTGAGGCATTAACTTCAAAACTAGTTGCCTGGCTGTAGCGGCTGGTCACTGTTATTTACAAAAAATGGTCTTGTATCGCAGTGGCAATTTGTATATTACAGTATGTCGCTAAACTACCTTACGTATCGGTAACGAGATTAAAAACATATTTATCAATCTTATCTTTCTTACTAATATATGATAAATGCAAAAGTTTGTGAGAGAACTGAAAATAAATTGGTAAGTAGTAAATTTTGCCGACTCTGACATTCTTTTTTTCCTTGACTTTGAAATCGTTGGTATCACTAGACAGTGTTAATATCTGCATATATTATTGCGTACAGCTAAAGCACTTGGCTGCTCTCTACTTAATGACGTTTAACGTAAAGTACCCAAACAGATTACACAGACATGATCAGTAGGTATTCCAGCATTAAGGAAAAATAAACTGATTCGATGTTGTTATCGCAGCTGGAGCACAAGCGTTCTCTGGGCAAAACCTCTCGAGAACCACCCGAGTCATTGATCTCCATGAAAAATGACTCCATTACAGTACATCAAACGCTTAAAAGATACCCATATAACTCCACCGGTGCCAATAAAACCGTACACGTAAGAAACGAACACAGGGAAGAACAAGCTAAAAACACCAATAAAATGTAACGGCCATGGCAAATGACCCTCATTAATACGTGTAGATATCTATAATCCCCGTTCGCTGAGCTTAATTGCTTTATTCTCATCATCAATCTACTTCCACGTAATCAGGCTGGACCGGAGTCCACTAATTATACTGCAAATACCCCTACATTAGGTGTATCTCTCACGATCGCAGCTTAACAGATTAGCGGGTCAGCATCAATATAGGGCAATGTACACACTGCTACGGGTTCCATTCGAAAAGTTGAGCTGCGCTGTTGAGGCCCGGTAATTGCCCTGGTAATCCGAGCTCATACTCCATCTCGCAACACTGCAGCGATTATTATCCGACCACAATGCTCTGGAATTAGCAATAGTAGATACTACCCTCTTGGTTTGAGATTCAAAAGATCGATTTATCGTACATTTGCTAAGCGCCACAATGTGTTTTGCAGTAAGAATAGCGACCGCAATGAGCATTGTGAAAAGTTATCGCTTTGTTTGTGAGAAAGCGTTATTGTGAATTCTATTGAGAATTGAATAAAGTGTAATTTGAAATGACCGTTCCATTTTCAGAATTGTGTAAGTAGAACTGTAAATTAAAAGTTAATATCAGAATTATTTATTGAGAAGCTCTTGGCTAAATAGCCGCACGATTCGAACTTCAATCTTTAGCAACGCTTGCTGAGTAGATCCATGGGAGGCATTTTTAACAAATGGATTTTCCTATGTACCTCGAAAACTGCGTTAAGACGTTAATCTCGAGTATCTTTTGTAATTGTTAGACAGTCGTTGCAGGTAGTCAGAAGCCAGAAAATCATACACCAGGGGCCATATCATGAAGTGTTAAAACGTGAGTCGTTCGAGCGAGAAAGAGGGATGAAGCTATGCACGCTATATAGCTCCATCCCTCTTTCTTGCTCGAACGACTCACGTTTTAACACTTCATGGTATGGCCCCAGTTGTGCCAAGTGGCATTGTATTACCCAGCTACTGAGTTGTAGAGGTCAGTTTGGTAGTCGTTCCATATAAAACACTTATAATACTCAGCTGCATCCAGTCCCCATATATTTGAGTAAAAGGCTGAGTAGGTGATGATTCGAATGTTTTATTAGCATTATTTGCTATGAAGTAATGGCCACTTTGGAGGTAGGGGACTGAAAAAGAAACCTGCATAAAACCGAGTTGCAGTAAACGACGTAGTAGGAAACTCTCAACAGGATCATTGTTGTATCGGAATGTCGGTACTCTTGTAGTTAGAAACTGGATATCCAACGGATAAAGACACTTACTGTAACATAAAAGTAAAGTATTAGAAAATAGCCTAGCAAAGTCCTTTTAAAAACCGACAATACTCATACAATTTTATTTCAATTTGTATGTTTCCTCCACTGGTCTGAACACACCAGAACTGTTCATGTTCATGATGTGATAAAGACCTTAAGATTTTTATATAAGGAGCTAGTTGGATATGTATGTACCTTATAGAAAATATGAGTCATATGTACCCACAAAACAGATAAAAGAGGTTAGAAAGGAAATAAATCCTGATTTGTATGAGAACGCGTGTCACCGCTTCTCTCCTCTCTTTTGCTCCACTCCAAGCAAGAGGCCCGTTACGTATGCGAATTACGCACACAAATAAATTGCACACACTTAAATCGAGAGCTTGCTACTGATTGTAACTCACTGTCCATAAACATGCGCCCTGGCCGTGGCGCATGCAGTACATTGTAAGCGGACTTGGTCATTGCGTTGATTAAGCGAGTACACATCGGGCAATGTATACTTTTTGTAACTTGTTGCAATAATGTTGTTAATGTTCGGAATTTCATAGTGATCAGAATATTTTTATGTTTTTTAGAAATAAAATTGTAATTAAATGTTACTTCGACTTACTGATGGAAAGATATACCTCCTCGCTCTATACTTGCGGTCTGACATTTTGTTTTACAGTTTATAATTGCACATCACAGTATTTTAAAGCAGAGCTCTGTGTTCCGAAGTAATCCGAAGCGCACTAAACGCGTTGAATGTATTAATCGGTCGCGCTATGATTTTAGAATCATAAATGTGGCGCGCTCGCCACGCCCACATTACCATTACAACCTTATTCATCTATTCCGTGTATGTACTGATACAACATGCAAACTTTGGAAATGTTGAAAGGTCATAAGTGGCAGCGAACACAGAAGCCGGCAGAGAATTCCACAGCTTGGAAGTGCGCACAATAAATGGGGAGGAGAAGCGCTTGGTACGATAAGACGGTATATCAACTAAGTGTGGATGGTATCCAGCCGTGCGTCTGGTAGACCGGTAGTGAAAAGTAGATGGAGGGATCAGGTCATGGAGCTCCTGCGCACACTCCCCGAAGTACAATCTGTAGAAAACCGACAGGCCAGCAACGGTTCGCCGATGAGCCAGGCTACGAAGCTTGCCCGATAGCGCCGCGTCACCTATAAGCCTTTTAGCCCTGCGCTCGATCGAGTCCAGTGCAGCAAGTTGGTATTTTGCAGAGCCATCCCACAAGTGGCTGCAGTACTCCATGCAGGAACGGACCTGTGCTGTAGGTTATAGCTATCGGGAAACACAGTCTGTGTTTCCGGCTTGGTTAAGATGGGTGTCAGATTCTTTAGCTTCTAACCTATCAACTGTCAAAGACGTATAAATGATAGGGGGGACCAATAGCGAAGGAATTTCGATAAGTTGAGATGTTTCACCCATCCACGGACCTAGGCAAGTTGTTGCTTAACCTTGTAGGTTGAATCATGCGGCTTTTATTATTCAGCAACGAGACGACCTTAAAAATTACCCTATCTACCCTAAAAGTGAGTGAAGGCTGTTCACAACTTAAAAAATGAAACAAAAAAGAGCTATCAGTTGCCTCTACAACATAAAAAAATACACAAACGTTCTACCAAAACCACGCCACGTGTACACTGTATACCGAAAAATAACCACAGTATTAATACATTTTCGTGCCATATTTAGGAATGGCTGTACCCGCAATATAGCCGACGCATTTTTTTCCACTTAAATCACGATCCCTTGCGAATTCCGTAATAACTAGCCTATATGTTGGCCTAGAACCTCTTCTGTATTCTAGTGAAAGTTCCTCTAAAATCATTTCAGCCGTTCCAGAGATTAGACCGGACAAACATAAAGACAGACTTGCAGAAAAAAAGCGTTCGTATGAGTTTATGAGTTAGTTTAAAAAGGTTATTTATTTGAGTATCGTGTAAATAACTATAAGAAGTTGAGAAAACACTGTTATTTTGAAATTATAGACAGATAATTCAATTAAATGTATATGTACGGATGATAAAAAATATAAGGCTCGTACTCAACGCCGGTAAATAACTGAGTCTAGCCTAAAGCGGTATCCACTTAAAGACGTGTTAGTAGAGCCCTCAGCCACAGGTCCTTAAAAAAATATTCAGAAGCAGGAGCGTAGCACCTGTACTTCATAAAGATGGTGTTAGAAATTTTTTCTGGTAAGCATGTGTAACTTAGTTTTATATAAAAAGTTTGTGTGTGATTTTTTTATCATCGTTACCCTCCCTATAATATCCCTGCTATTATTTATAAATATGAAAGTAACTCTGTCTGTCCGTCTGTTACGTCTGATGAATGTTCCCCTTTCACGCTACACTTACTAAACGGATTTGAATGAAATGTTGTAAGTAAATAGTAGAGGGAACGACTGTCGCAACCGACGGCCGGGCACGCCGCAATTGCGGCGGTAAGACCCCTCTTTGAGGAGTGGCTAGATCGGCGTCACGGCGTCCTGACCTACCGCATGACGCAGGTCCTCACCGGACACGGAAGTTTCGGGAGGTACCTGTGTCTGATGGGTAAGGAAGAGACGCCTGGGTGTCACCACTGCGAGGGTCGCCCTGAGGACACAGTCGAGCACACGGTGCAGGACTGCCCAGCTTGGGCAGAGCACCGACGTGTCCTCACGGCGACAATAGGCGGAGGCCATGCTGCGGGGCGAGAGGGAGTGGGAAGCAGTCGCCTCCTTCTGCGAAGCAGTCATGCTTCCGAAGGAGGAGGCGGGCCGCGTGAGGGAGAGGATGGCGTCCTCTTCCAGCCCAGCCGCAGTGGTAGACGCCCACGGCGTCGGACGTCGGCCGACGATCTCCGGCCACCGTAGGCGCGGGCATGCGGACAGCGAGTAAAGGGCAACTCGCTGTCCGACCATGGACCATGCCCGGGTCGACGGCGCGTCGTGTTCCACGCGCGCCTCAAAGAGCGTCAGCAACATGACGAGGCCCCCTCTGCAGAGGGCCGAAGCCCGCCGGGGTCGTGGGACTCATCCCGTTACCGTGGCCCCGGTATGTAAAGGGTTATTGAAGGAACACCGTGGATTTTAGTCAGTAAAAGTCTGACAGTCCCTCCCACCCTGCCCGGAGTGGGAGGACTTATTTGATAATTTTACCACGTTAAAAAAAATAAAAGTAAATAGTAGACATCCTGAGTTCTAACGGGATCCGGGATAAGTAATCTTCTTCACTGATTGATTTTGTTGTACCGTGTCATGTCAAACATTTTCCAAGTATTGGTCTAATACTTGGAAAATGTCTTGTTCCAACACGAATTTGCTAGACAACTCGTTCTTCACGAGACAATGGGATGTATGTAATTGTATATAATATATGTGATGAGAGGTGCACGTTGGTTGACTGTGGAAGGACGAAAGTCTTGTCTCGGCTTGTAACTTGCAAAACTCTTCGATGTTAAAAATCAATATAATTTTTAATGTACCAACAAATATCATTAAAGTGACTAACAATGGGTGGTCTTATACTATACAGGCATACATATTGCCACTTATAGGATAATACTTTTATAATATACTAATATTATAAAGCAGAAAAGTTTGTTTGTTTGTTTCAACGCGCTAATCTTCGGAGGACATGGTTTAGAGTTGCCCTGTGCACAAAAAATATCAGCATACACTGTAATGAATTATCAATTTTATTATACTAGTTGCAAATATTTTTATAACACGGACAAGCTGTATGCCAAAATGAATATTTAAAAGTATTTTACGCGACTAATAAAATCCGCTGCCATCTTCGCCAAACATCATGTCGTATCGGAAAAGAATAGGGATCCTCAATCTTGATTGTGCTGTATTAATTGGTCTGTATAGTCCTCTCATACCTAATATTAACCTGTATTATGGATACACTATTGTAAGAATGATATTTTAAAACAGTAACTGTGGAGTTTCTTGCTGGTTCTTCTCCATAGAAAACGACCAATTTCGAACCGTGCCCTAACTGCTGACGTTTTGTTAGTGCCCATGTAGGCCTATGTGAAATAAAACATTTGGAGTTTGAGATTTTTTAACGAATTATAGCTTTTTTAATCTGTATCACTTTTTGAATTTATTTTGAATAAAGTGCAAGTAGAAGCTACAATAAAAACATTTAATCATCATTCCATATTCGAAAAAACTTACTAAGTACATTATGAATGAGGTGATACTCGATATCAAATAGGTAGTTAGAATAATGCTGAAGTGAACCAAACTTACATATTTCATCATGATCATTCTTCAGGGTTTTCTAATGATCGTTTAGAAAAGTCTTCTTACTAAACGATTTTTACGACATTAATTATAAATTCATCCTCCTTTGGGCTTCACCGCAGTCAGGTAAGGTCAGGTAAATTACTTATCGTGGTATTATTATGAATATACCTAATGTATTCAAAAAGTTTTCTTAAAACGAAGCAATATTGCAAACTAGATACAGATGTTATTATGTATGAATATTATTATAAGTATTAAAGAAGAGTGTTACTTATTATAGGTAAATTAAGACATTGTCATACTTGTAATGGTTTTAATATTATTGTATGACAAATGTTGAGACGTTACAGTTTGGTGTTATGGTTCGATTATAACCTCAACATCTGATAGTTTTTTCGAAATAAATCTATTCTGCGGAAGATCTTATAGGAGTTTACTAATGATCGACTATACATACAAAAAAAAACAATTTTCCCATGGTTTTGGCTCCAGAGCGAACAATGTATGGGCGAAGAGCAATGACCCGTCCAGAATGGATTTGGATGAATTTTGGTACAGAAGTTCGACTGCAAAAAAGATGGTTATCTTTTTTCGTGATTAAGTTTGCTGCTGTAAAGTCTCTTGTGACTGCTAGTTTAATAATATACAAGAAACTTACTTTTTTAATGAAAGTAACAATAAATATCACGTAGTTATCATACTTTGGCTTCTCAATAACAATAAGGCAACTCAAAACCGTAACTACAAACAACGACAAACCACATTAACATTTTATTTTCAGTTTACAACGCTTGCTAAAGAAACTGTACCTACCTACGCCCGAGGCGACCACTAAAATTTTAAAGATTGTTACTATAACGCTGTTTTCATAGCTTAATCCTTGCGGGGTCATATGCAAATGTTAGTATCAAGTGACTGGGGGCAGCTGTAAACATCTAAGTGCACGACATGCCGAGATAAGCCAGTAACCAGCCAACCATTTGCTGTGGAAAATAGAAAATATGCAGTAAGTATCTGACTAGTCATGCGGAGGGGAATAAACACGAACCTTTTTTGAGAATTAAACATAGAACTGGTTAGCGTAATTTGTGGTTTAAAAATGGAATATGGCCACTAGGCCATGACTGAAATTAAAAAAGGAACTCCGTTGTTTTTGCTACTCTATGTCATAATACCAACCTACGTTTTCACTTGTTTAACAATAAGCCTAGGTAGGCTAGTTTTATATATTTTAGTTTTATAATCCTCAATGACTCATTTCATATTGCTTTAAATGGATACACAGTTTTTTCAAATATAATTTTAAGGGTTTAAAAGTTTCCCTTTTTATTACATTGAGTTATAATGTACTACGTACTACATTATAACTCAATGTTTTATTACTGCATATAGCTAAGGAGTGAAAGTCTCTACCAGTCTGTATTTCCTGATAGTTATAACCTAGCCAAGAAAGAATGGGTCATGTTGGAACATGTCATCGCTTATCATCAGGTGAGATAATGGTCAAACGTGAGCGAGGGCAAAGGAAACTATTTTTGAACACAATACCTGTATAAGGAGTCAAAGTAAGCACAATAATTAACTTAATCAAATCGGACACGACGCTTTTATTTAAATATCTCTAAATGGATGCAATTCCCAATAAGTGTTCCATTGTGATAAAAACCTAAAAATTCACACAGACACAATAGAAGTTCAAGTATTGTATCATCCATCACCCATTAACCAGTTCCAGTTGAAAATCAGCGTCAGACCCTAGTTGTCTGAACTGAACTAAACTGGGCCTATTTGGTTCAGATGTGCAGAGTTGTAACTTTTTTTTAAATTATACTATATAAAGCTAAATTACCACTGACTGACTCACTGACATAATTGTTCTCCCAGATGGTGGATGGGGAGGTGGGTATATTTTGACAGATTCGTAAGCAAGTAACTCTCCAAGTGCCAAACCTCCCCTTTTCACCCCCCTTCTCCCCCCTCCCTATCGTATCTCGGAAACTACGAGACCCGTATTTTTTTTTACGGATTCGTATAGAGGAGGCTCGCTAAAGTAAAAACCATTTTTCAAAGTCGCCCCCCTTGCCCCCCTTCTCACCCCCTTTAGGCGGATCTCGGAAATTAAGAGACTCGGAATTTTTTTTTTTCGGATTCATTTAGAGGGGCAATGCTTTAGTCGAAATAATTGTGCAAACCCCCCCATCTCCCCCCCATCACGCCCACCCCCCCTTTTTTTTTTAGAAAGCACGCGAGGTGCTTGCACCTCGCGCAACACGCAAATACTAAACCCCCCATCACCAGCCCCCCTTTTTTTTTTTTTCACAAGCACGCGTGGTGCTTGCACCTCGCGCAACACGCAAATCCTAGTTATATTATATAAAGCTAAATTACCACTGACTGACTCACTCACTGACTGACTCATTGACATAATTGTTCTCCCAGATGGTGGATGGGGAGGTGGGTATATTTTGACAGATTCGTAAACAACTAACTTTCAAACCTACGGGGAAAGTGCCAAACCTCCCCTTTTCACCCCCCTTCTCCCCCTTCCCTATCGTATCTCGGAAACTCCGAGACCCGTGTTTTCTTTTTTTTACGGATTCGTATAGAGGAGGCTCGGTAAAGTAAAAACCATTTTTCAAAGTCGCCCCGCTTGCCCCCCTTCTCACCCCCTTTAGGCGGATCTTGGAAATTAAGAGACTCGGAACATTTTTTTTTCAGATTCATTCAGAGGGGCAATGCTTTAGTCCAAAAAATTGTGCAAACCCCCTCGCCCATCACCCCTCCATTTTTTTTTCACTAGCACGCGAGGTGCTTGCACCTCGCAAATACTAGTTATACTATATAAAGCTAAATTACCACTCACTCACTGACTGACTCATTGACATAATTGTTCTCCCAGATGGTGGATGGGGAGGTGGGTATATTTTGACAGATTCGTAAACAAGTAACTCTCAAACTTACGGAAAAAGTGCCAAACCTCCCCTTTTCACCCCCCCTCTCCCCCCTCCCTATCGTATCTCGGAAACTACGAGACCCGTATTTTTTTTCTTTTACGGATTCGTATAGAGGAAGCTCGGTAAAGTAAATACTATTTTTCAACGTCGCCCCCCTTGCCCCCCTTCTCACCCCTTTTAGGCGGATCTCGGAAATTAAGAGACTTGGAACATTTTTTTTTTCAGATTCATTTAGAGGGGCAATGCTTTAGTCAAAATATTTGTGCAATCACCCCCCCCATTCTTTTTTTTCCACAAGCACGCGATGTGCTTGCACCTCGCGCAACACGCAAATACTAGTTATACTATATATAATATAATTTTCCACAACTTTCACACAACGTCATCTAGCCTCAAACTAAGCAGAGCTTGTGCTATAAGTACTAGACAACTGATAAACATACATATATATTTCTAAATACATACATATTATATATAAATTACACCCAGACAAAGAACAAATGATCGTGCTCATCACACAAACAATTGTTCTGGGTGGGAATTGAACCCACGACCTTGTGCATAGCAGTCAGGGCCACTGACCACTAGACCAAATTACCACTGACTCACTCACTGACTCACTCATTGACATAATTGTTCTCCCAGATGGTGGATGGGGAGGTGGGTATATTTTGACAGATTCGTAACTCTCAAACCTACGGGAAAAGTGCCAAACCTCCCCTTTTCAGCCCCTTCTCCCCCCTCCCTATCGTATCTCGGAAACTACGAGACCCGTATTTTTTTTTTACGGATTCAGATAGAGGAGGCTTGGTAAAGTAAAAACTATTTTTCAAAGTCGCCCCCTTGCCCCCTTCTCACCCCCTTTAGGCGGATCTCGGAAATTAAGAGACTTGGAACATTTTTTTTTTTAGATTCATTTAGAGGGGCAATGCTTTAGTCAAAATAATTGTGCAAACCCCCCCATCTCCCCCCCATCACCCCCCCCCCCCCATTTTGATTTTTACTACTGAAAAAACTATTGACTCTTACTTTTAACTATAAACGGGCCTTCAAATTTTTTATGCCATGCCCTCCCCTCCCCAACCTCCCCTAAAATTGAAAAGTTTAATTTGGAGCTGCTCCTCTGTTAGGGTTATGTTTGACATTTTACTACATTTAGGGGGTTTTAAAAGTGAACAATCCACCACTACAAGCACGCGAGGTGCTTGCACCTCGCGCAACATGCAAATACTAGTTTTTGTATTTATTTTTGTATGCCTTCTGTCTGCTGTCAATAAAAATTATTCCTTTCTCAAATAATTAATTTATTATTATTTTCAACCGACGACCAAAAGAGGAGGTTATCAATTCGACGCGTATATATATATATATATATTTTTTTTAATGTATGGGCACCGATTACTCGAAGACGGCTGAACCGATTTGGAAAATTATTTTTTTGATTGAAAGGGAAAATTTCGAAATTGGTCCCATTTTTATAAAAGTCAGGATCTGATGATGGGATCCTAGAGAAATCGAGGGAACTCTTCAAATATTATAGGCACACCTATGACGTTTTGGGTATTTATTATAGTAACTTGTACAGTTGCTCTCAAAAAGTACCATTTGAGGAAGTGGAACTGATGATGAAGACCACAGATGGCCGCCGAAACTACTCAATAATAAGTATTGAGTGGATTGCGATTCGATTACTTGAATATGGATGTTAAGCACTTTATGCTCGTCACAATGCATATGGTGATGTAGAGCTGATGGTAAAGTACCAGGAGAACTCCCCAACAATTAACGGCCCAGCATTGGGAATAGCTATATTTTGTAAAAGGTTATAAGTAGTTGACATTTAGGCTCTTGTAACTAGGTAAATTAAAAATAGACCAACTAAAAAGAGTAAAATAAAAACTTTTTACCAAAAAATTAAACCGACTCCCAAAAACACTGCAAAGTGAAAAATAACTTTAATTTCGGAAGTCGGTGCCAAAAACGAAAATACAAAACTAAAGACACCGACTACCGAAATTAAAGTTATTTTTCACTTTGCAGTGTTTTTGGGAGTCGGTTTAATTTTTTGGTAAAAAGTTTTTATTACATCACTTATCCCTATGATAAGTAAGCAAGTTTAGGGACTAGGGGATTCATATTTCATGTAATTAATCTATGTCAATAAACAATACTTTACTTTTTTTCTTTCTTTATACAACGTAAGTGAAACAAAAATAAACACAGACAGGTTTTGTTGACTTAAAACACTGAATCCATTCTTCTTTTTCACAACACAGATAAAACTTACAACTATGTATATCATCCATGAATTAAATCTGTATGTTAACTAAAAAGGGATCAAACGAAAAAGTTTGGCTAACTTATTTAATCTACGTTAACGGACCACCACAGCTTTGTAACTTGCTGATAAACCTTCGGTTCTTAAAAATAGATTAGACTGGTCAGAGCTTAACTCCATTCAAATGATTCTTTATTTTTTTCTGTTACGAATTATCATCACCAGCGTTGTCCTAACTACATCTAGATATAGACGTTTTTCTCTCTCAAGGTTGAAATCCTCATGGATGTCCTCTGCCCTGGGGCGGATGGAGGGCTCTGTTAGACTCTCCGACTAAAACCACCCCGTGTTCCGTCGTACACTTAGGTTATGCCGGGAGCTACAGGAACACTTATAGTATTCTTCAACACGGCCCCCGACTAGTGTTTGCCCTATATGATCTGGACATAGGTTGCCCCAACTGTCGCCAGCCCCACTGATGAGATTTACTGTCTATAGTTATACATTTTTAATTTAACAGCATCAAAACATTCCATAACGCTGTTGGCTAGTAATGGTAATGCACCCAATAGGCGGGCAGCCTTGTCATAATGTATGGCCATGCTTAGTTAGCCCTTAGATCACGGGAAGTATCAATCAGCCGTTTCGAAAGTTAAATTACATCGATAATTTATTGATTAGCTAACGTATAATATAAATAATATTTATTGTTACAACAAAAAACCATCACATATTAAAACTATACTAGTGATCGCAAAAGGAAAAGTAAGATAATATCATCCTCATCTTCCTGTCCTTATGCCAGTAACTTAGGGTCAGCGCTACACGTTTTCTTCTTCCATTCTCCCCGGGCAGACATCACGGAATCAATTACTCCTTTTTTTTTTCATTCAAATCCATCACACTTTTAGTTTCATGCGTATTATCGTACTAAGATATTCGAATTTCTTTAAATTTTTGCGTAATTGGCGGCGTCTTTCAAACTTACATACTCATTTCTTAAATCTATCCTTCTTGTGACTCCACACTTCCATCTCAACAGTTTCATCTTTGCTACATGCAATCATTTTTTATCCATTGATTTCACAGCCCGACATTCTGATCCGTAAAAGTTAACAAGATCTATTTAAAGTAAAATGTGAACCAGGCTACAGAAAACAAGCTAGAGACAGAGACATTGAGGAAACTAGGGGAGACCTATACCGCTGAGGCGACTTCCACATGTCCTTAGATTATTAATGTAAATTAAATAATACACAAATTCATAATTATTGATTACTAAAGACTGAAACTGTATTTTAATATTAATAATAACAAGTAATGAATTATGCATGTGGTAGGATTTGGTTTTAATTCGACCATACTTTAAATTAGTTTTCTTCTTCTTTTCGAGTCGATGCCCAAACCTCTGTGGACCGACATGTAGCTACCTGCACAGCTGTTGTATTGACTTCGTTAAGATCGTGTGCAAGTGGCACGATAGACATGGCAGTAGTATATCATGTACCCCACGGCGTCGGACGTCGGCCGACGATCTCCGGCCACCGTAGGCGCGGGCATGCGGACAGCGAGTAAAGGGCAACTCGCTGTCCGACCATGGACCATGCCCGGGTCGACGGCGCGTCGTGTTTCACGCGCGCCTCAAAGAGCGTCAGCAACATGACGAGGCCCCCTCTGCAGAGGGCCGAATCCTGCCGGGGTCGTGGGACTCATCCCGTTACCGTGGCCCCGGTATGTAAAGGATTATTGAAGGAACACCGTGGATTTTAGTCAGTAAAAGTCTGACAGTCCCTCCCACCCTGCCCGGAGTGGGAGGACTTATTTGATAATTTTACCACGTTAAAAAAAAAAAAAAAAAAAGTATATCATGTACAGGTGCTCCACACTGGCATTGCGTCCGCGATGGGTCAAGAATACTCCATTCAAATAATTAAGAAAGCATTAATTATTATTCAGCCTATTACTGCTGGAAGACAGGCCTCCTTTCTATGAGAGGGGATGGGCCATAATCCACCACGCGGGGATAGTGAGTGTTGGTGGTTGTCGCATGTCCTCGAACTTTTGGTCCTCAAACATACCGGTTTCCTCTCGATGTTTTCTTTCACCGATTTGAGATCAGTGGTGATGAAATAAATTACAAAAAGTAATGTGCCTGACGGGGCTCGAACCCATGACCTGCGATTTACAAGTCGGGCCCGTAACCACTGGGCCACCACTGCTCTAAGTATAAAAAGCATGTGCAGAAAGCTAATATTTAAAGTATATAAAAATACTAGCTGACCCGCCACGACTTCGTTCGCGTGGTATCCTACCCCTACCCAACCGATACCACTACCCGACTCATACCTTATTCTACCCCTACCCTACCCAAACCCTACACTACCCCTACTCTACCCTACCAATACCCTACCCTACCGTACCGTACCCAACCCCTACCCCTACCCCCTACCCTACCTCTACCCTACCCTACCTACCTACTTTTCTATCCTATTTTTTTTTCATAAGAACCTTCTCCTGACAAAACCAAACACAACAAAAAAATAATCAGCCAAATCGCTCCAGCCGTTTTCGTGTTTAGCGCTTAGCAACACATTTAGCGATTCATTTTTATTATATGTTTAAAACGCACTTTTTAATCAAACATACGAGTATTATAAATTAGTGGATTTGATTTAGGATAACAATGCTAACATTCTGGGTCTGCTCCAAATGACTGTCCAGGGTAAAATTTGTTCACTTATTAAAAAAATATAATTTTTTAAGATTTATAATATTAACTTCCAATAAATTAACTCACACGACACAATAAATGACACTGCTGTTGCTAGCATTAATCAATGGTCACAATATTTCAAATATGTGAGCACTCTGAAATAATTTACCTATCGTGGGATTAATTTGTACCTTTTGTGTATTGTATTATTAACTGGAAATGGTATCACGAGCGGAGAAACTGGAAGCTGAAAGAAAAACGGATCGTATTTATATTAACCAGCTAGAGGATAGAGTGGAAAATCTGGAGCGAATGTGGAACCAATCCAAGATTGAAATCAGGAATATCCCGAGAGAACAGGGTGAAACAAAGGAAGACCTCTGCAAGCTTGTAACAGACACCGCAAATTTTCTTGAAGTTCATCTTGAAAAACATGACATAAGGGATGTTTTCCGCGTCAGGAAAAAGGAAGGTGTGTCATCGATCATTGTAGACTTTGCTAGGAACAAAACCAAAGAAGATATCCTAAAATGTGCCCGGAAATTTAATAATAAAAACCGGGTAAAGAAATTGAACACAACTCATATTAAGATCCCGGGTCCATCAAATCCAATATATTTGGCAGAAAGTTTGACATTAAAAGCACAACGATTATATTATCTTGCCAGAATTTTTTCTAAAGACCATAACTACAAGTTCTGCTGGACATCATATGGAAAAGTTTTTCTGAAAAAAGCTGAAGGTGAAAAACAAATACCGATTAAAGAAGAATCGGATATAAATAACCTGCGTATATGACTAGTCGAGAGCTTATTCAGTAATTATGTAATTGATTTCTATATGATTTTATACTATATTTTATTACACTGTTGTCTAATGTCTGCGACTTATAAAACCAAAATTTCGACCAACCACCGCTCATCACACACATATTGCAAACAGAACTATGTTCATTTATCACATAATTTACACACACAAACCCACTTATATCAGATATGCCACTCAGTAGTGGTACCGAAAAAACCCGGTTTTTATATTCTTAACTTGCTCAAACCAGATTTCATTGTTCTCTGTGCCCTATTTTATACTTTTTTAACATATATTAGCGACGTATTATTTTTTCCCATTTCCAATGGCTAATAATATTCTTGCTGAAGTTGACGCTGTCTCTGTGGCTGATAGTTACTGTTGTGATGTCGAAACATGTAATATAACGATAAACAATTCTAAAAATTCTTTAAGAATTATATCCCAAAATATACGTAGCATATATAAAAATTTTGATAGCTTTCAAGCCCAATTATCTAGACTGACTTTTGAAATAGACATCATTATACTGACTGAATGCTGGATAAATGATTCTAAGACTATTCCCATTCTTGATACCTATGAACATTATTGCTCCAAAACATGCCTAAATAAGAATGGGGGGATTGTAATTTATGTAAAGAAACACATTAAATACACAGTGGAGGAACCGGAGCCAATAGGGGCAGAATTTGTGTTGTTAAAAATTTATCCAGACATATACATTCTAGCTGTCTATAGGTCTCCTTCTATTTATTGCACAAGTAGCTTTCTGAACTCACTGGAAAACGTTGTTAGACCAATCAAAACTAAAAACTTTATTATCGCTGGTGACGTCAACATTGACATTAAATTAAACAATGCAGACAGAAACAGCGCTCCTTACCTAAATTTGACTGCTGAACTAGGGCTTCTACCTGCTCATTTATATCCTACAAGGGAACAAAACTGTTTAGATCATATTATGTTAAAAACATGCCATGCTGCCTCAGTATTTGTATTGCACTCCACTGTAACCGACCACGATTCTGTCTTACTTTGTATGTCCAACAGTAATCTGAATAAAACTGAAACAAAATCATTCATTAGTCTTGACTACAATGCTACCGTTAAATATTTAGAAACGACAGATTTTTCTTTTGTGAATAATGATCTGGACGCAAACCATGTAGCGACGCTTTTCGTGAACACGATCTCGACAGCATTAAAACAGAACTCAAAGGTCCTAACAAAGCCCTGTAGAAAACGTTTAATTAAGCCTTGGCTTACCCCGGGCTTGCTGCGATGTATCCGTCATAGAGATAAACTACACAAAAAGTATTCCGAACAGCTACAAAACAAAACTTTAGAAACATCCTATAAACGTTATCGCAACTTCTGTAACACATTACTCAAAAAAGTGAAGCGAAGATATGAAAAATCCTTACTGGAGGATGCAAAAACCAATAAAGACAAGTGGAATGCAATCAAAACGATAACTGACACAAAAAAACAAAAGTCATTAGCTGACCAATTGATACCTGTAACTAAAAATGGATTACAGGCCGTAGATGAGGTAAATAATTATTTTGCAAATGTGGGTAAACAGCTCGCAGACAATGTCACACAAACCAAAACACCACATAATTTTGACATACCTACAAGTCTAAACTCAATTGTTTTACTTCCCCCTGACGAAACTGAAATTGAATTACTAATTATGAACCTAAAAAATGACTGCGCCGTTGGATGGGACTTTATTCCAGCTAAACTTCTCAAATTAGCTAAACATATACTGACTCCACACCTGACAAAGCTCATCGAGATCTGCTTAATTCAAGGCGTCTTTCCAGAGGTTTTTAAAAAATCCCTTATTACTCCTGTCTACAAGGGTGGATTGAAGGACGACGTTGGAAATTATCGGCCCATCTCTGTACTTACAACAATATCAAAAATATTTGAAAAGGTTCTAAATAGTAGGCTCGTTAGTTTCTTGGACCACAACAAAGTACTGTCGGACGCTCAATTTGGCTTTAGGTCTGGAAGGAGTACTGAAGACGCTGTTAGCCAACTAATAGACCACGTTACGCTTAAACTAGACACCAAACAGAAATGTATTGGCGTTTTCCTCGACCTCACCAAGGCGTTCGATACCGTTTCGATTCCCATTCTTGTGGACAAGTTGGATCGGATTGGTATTCGCGGTAATGCTTTAAACATATTTAAAGACTTTCTTTATAACCGCACACAACGCGTTAAAATTAAAGAATACCTTAGTTCAGATGCCAGGGTAACCTATGGCGTTCCGCAAGGCAGTATTCTCGGCCCCAGCCTCTTTCTAATTTACATCAATGACCTATGCCAACAATCCCTTTCAAACGGAAAAATATTTACATATGCCGATGACACGGCTTTGATATTTCATGGAGATACCTGGGATGAGGCTCGAAATATGGCTGAATCTGGTTTGCATAAAGTAGGTAATTGGTTAAAAGCTAATCTTCTCACATTAAACCTCCCAAAATCTACCTATTTGCAATTCCACTTCTCTAAATCAAAGCCTATAAACATAAATATTAAGCAACATACATGTAACTTACCTTCAATTGACACAGACTGCTCATGTTTGGCCTTAACTAAGGTTGCGCATGTTAAGTATCTTGGTATACTAGTGGATGAAAAACTAAGCTGGCGTCAACATATAGATCTCACCACTACGCGTGTCAGGAAAGTGATATGGGTATTTAATAAATTGAGACATGTAGCTGACTTAGACTTATTGCGCAGAGTTTACTTTGCACTTGTCCAATCAGTATTGAGTTACTGTATTGTAGTCTGGGGAGGTGCTTGCAAAACGTTTATGATACAAGTAGAAAGAGCACAAAGATCCTTGTTAAAAGTTATGACCTTTAGACCCCATAGATTTCCCACTGCCGAATTGTACGAAAAGTGTAATGTACTTACTGTCAGACAAACATATATTCTGCAGGTTGTTAGTAAGCAACACAGCGTTACACCTTTTATAAGAAACCGCAAAAGTAAACGTACTGTCCCTGACGTTTGTACACCTTTTCGATGCAACACTGCGTCTGCTAGGCGTCAGCGTATTTTTTTGACCATATACTTATACAATAAGCTAAACAAGACCCTTAATATTAATTCTCTTACAAATCACGAAGCTAAACAAAAAGCAAAGATATGGCTACAAACACAGGACTATGGAAAAACAGAAAATCTACTTCCTCAATGATGTGAAGCAAATCTGATATAACTTCCTACAATTGTACACATAATAAAATACAAACACGCACTCACACACCACACACACACGCACACACATACCACGCACGCACACAAAATTACACCCTCATACACCAAAATCACAAAAAAACTCATCATCTAACCATAACATACTATTCACACATATATTTTTTTTTTTATAATATTGCACTCGCAGACATTCAATATCTTTTTAGCTAATGTACCTAATAGACTTACTAAATTATAAACTTTATTTTGCTGCCTACCCTCATGGGAGAGAGGCGAGTGTTTTTATGTTTTAATTTGTGTTGTGTAAATATTGTTTTAATTTTCCTATTTTATTTGTAATATTTTATTGTCAATTTGTAATTATTTATTTTAATGATGTATTTTAATGATTTATTTTAATGATGTATTTCAATTATTTCCATTCATGTTTTATATTTAATTTGATGTAATTTTAAATAACAGAGTTTGGTTCATTGCATATAAGTTGCACAACCTATTGAGAAGAAGACACTGACTACCGAAATACAGGTATTGTGTACCTAGCTCGGTAGACAGGGCTTCACAAAGTCTATAAAAAATTGTTATGACAATAAAGAATTAAAGAATTAAAGAATTAAAGAACTGTCTCGTTAGTCTAGTGGTCACAAGCGCGACTACTGAGCATGAGATTTTGGGTTCGATTCCCGGGTCTAACTAAAAATGCCATTGGGATTTTATATAAGATTCTCAGTAGTAGCCCGGTTTGGAAGTTTGCAAGTTGGCGGTGTGATACTCCCGAGCCTCGGAAAGCAAGTTACGCCATTGGTCATGGCTGCCATTTGGGCATCTTAGAAAATCGTCACGGGTATTTATTTATTATATACTTTATTGTACACCTTACAATACATTTAAGGATGAAGTGGAACTGATGATAAAGACCACGGAATAGATGAATATGGTTGGAATGGTAATGTGGGTGTGGTGAGCGCGCCACATTTATGATAGGAAAATCATAGCGCGACCGATTAATTCATTCACCGCGTTTAGTGCGCTTCGGAATACTTTGGAACACAGAGCTCTGCTTGAAAATGCCGTGTTGTACAATTATAACCTGTAAATAAAAAGTTAGACCGCAAGTATAGAGCGAGGAGGTATATCTTTCCATCAGTAAGTCGAAAATAACATTTAATTACAATTTTATTTGTAAAAAACATAAAAATATTCTGATCACTATGAAATTCCGAACATTAACAACATTATTGCAACAAGTTACAAAAAATATACATTGCCCGATGTGTACTCGCTTAATCAACGCAATGACCAAGTCCGTTTACAATGTATTGCATCCTCTCACTTCAACCATTGACGTTTCGTCCTTTGCCCTGATTGGCCGTGATTTTTTTTTTCTAATTTTACATCACACGTTCATATTGCACCTCCCACACTATCTCTTCACCACTCATGGTTGACTGGTAGAGAATGCCTACGGCATTAAGTCCGCCTTTGTACCTATGTGCATAAAGTGTAAATAAATAAATAAATAAATGCACGGCGCATGTTTATCGACAGTGAGTTATCATCAGTAGCAAGCTGTAGCAAGCTCTCGATTTAAGTGTGTGTAATTTATTTGTGTGCGTAATTCGCATACGTAATGGGCCTCTTGCTTGTAGTTTAGCTGTGGGAGTGGGAGACAAGCGGCGACACGCGTTCTCATAGAAATCAGGAACTATTTCCTTTCTAACCTCTTTTATCTGTTCTGTGATGAAGACCATAGATGGCTACTGAAACTACTCAATAATAAGTATTACATTGGTTGCAATTTGATTATTTGGATCTGGTTGTTAAGAGCGCGCCTAAAGTCAGCAAAATTTTAGAATTCACCCGCACTGTCCTACCCGCTCCTCACATCGAATACGATCGCGCGTGTACCTACGCGCTCGCTCGACGCGTATCTTCTGTAGTAAGTATACGTATAATATTCAGATGAAACAACTGTATTCAAAGTATGACTGCGTTATACAATATTACGAAATGTTATTATGTGTACGCGAATAATACGTAAATAGTAAGTTAGTAGGAGGTGACTATACCACTGATACTGAACACGAATCAATATAAAATCAATACCAAAAGGTAATATTATATTATGTATAATATAATATTATTTTGGCGCGTGATTTTGGTGTGGCGTAAATAATGGATAACTCTGAAACTGTCGATTGGCCAGATAATATCTATCATTTACCCCACTTATATCGTCATATGCCCATGGATGACCAAATTATTGATATTTTTAATATTTTAAATAAAAATCGTACTTACTCTTACAAAATTAGGTACCATTTCTAAAATTGGTGATATTTTTTTCATTTTGTTTTTTTTTTATATCAGTCCTGAATATTTGTATTATCAGATCAGTATCAAGATTTTTTATTACATTCTAAATCAATATTGCAAAAAATAGTTATTCTTAAATTTTAACATTTTTTTTCTACGGAATTACGCAATTTTGGGCCCCTGTATCTATAGTTGCAAAACTTCTGAAAAATTCGGAATAATTCCGGAATACTTCTGGGAAAGTTTCTTTAAATCAGAATTATTCAAAATGAATTTAAATAAAGCCCTCTGTGCGCCGGCCGCTGCCGCCGCGCTGCGATGGCGGTGCGGGGTGCGGTAAGAGGGGAGATGCTCCCCGGAGAAGTTTTCCCCCCGCGAGAAAGATTCGTACCCCGCAATCGAATGTTTCCGAATATTTCGCCCGAATAATTCAATCGAAATTAACGTGTTTGTTTGTTGTGTGGTGGGTGGGTTAATTATTGTTCAGTGCGAGACTACGTACGATACAAGAGTAAAATATAAATGTTTATCTATACTAATATTATAAAGCGGAAAAGTTTGTTTGTTTGTTTGCTTGAACGCGCTAATCTTCGAAAGTACCGGGTGGATTTGGATGAAATTTGGTATGGAAATAGCTTGAAGCTTGAGGAAGGTTATAGGCTACTTTTTACGCGACTGCAAAAAAGGAGAGTTATGTTTTTACCGTGATAGAATCCACGGGAGCGAAGCCCCGCGTGAGTACTAGTTTTATTATAAATGGGATTGATTAAGTATATGTTGATCTTTTTATAGGTAGATATGTTAGCCTGCGATTAACAGGATTTTTATTCTTTTGTTTCTAGGTAGGTACTCTACTTATTTCGAAATTGAATGCTATTTTTATAAATGTCAGTAGTTGAATAAAAAACCAGGCCTAGCATATTTTATTTGTTTTTTGAAAAAGGGTTACCTATGTTTTTGGTTAGTTTGTATGTAGCTCTGTACGCATCGCGAGTATTCGCGAGTCGCATAGGAAGGTATTAATCATTACCTACCTACTTAACGCGTTTAATAGCCCAGCCAATAAAAACAATTAAAGGCAAACCTTGCAAGCAAACACGTTTTGATGCGGTTTTCAGAAAAGTATTTGTTATACTTAGGTAGGAGCAGGTTTTGGTATATTAACCGACTTCAAAGGTCGATTTTCCTGGTTTCTTTTGGCAGTTGAAATATTCCCAAAGTTTCAGAATATTTCGGAATACTTCCGAAGTATACGACGGGAATGATTCGGAATTATTCCCGCCAGACTATATCGAAAAAAAATGTACTACACTGCGGTGGCTCATTATTTTAGACTAGCTTTTGCCCGCGACTTCGTCCGCGTGGAATAGTTACTTTGGGCTAACGTTAAATTTAAGCCCGATTTTGAAGCATTCTTCATTGGTGCTCCGCTCCTATTAGCCTTAGCGTAATGATATATATAGCCTATAGCCTTTCTCTATAAATTGAGTATTTAATTAAAAATATTTTTTTCAATTCGAACCAGTAGTTCCTGAGATTATCGCGTTCAAACAAACAAACAAACTCTTCAGCCTTATATATTAGCATAGATAGCCGTTGCCCGCGACTTCGTCCACGTTTCCGTCGTTTTTCGTAAAAAAAAGTAGCCTATGTCCTTCCTCACGGTTCAATGATTTAGATGTAACACACAGATTAACTTTCGTAATTTAGTACGGAAATATAATATGTCAATCTATAATACTATTGAAAAATATATTTCATGTACAGAATTGACCTCTCTACAGATTTATTATAAGTATAGATAATTGCCTATTTAATGCAAATTCTAAAATGGTATAATAATAACCAGTATCTTGATAAAGTACAAAGTTATTGCTGTTCGAATCTTAAAGGAGAATTTTTATACAAATTTGATTTCAAAATTAAATTACTTTAACACTGCTGTAACTAATTTTAGACTCAAAGAGAATGAGAATTTCCTTAAAATTTGATCACTATGGGTTTGTTGACACCATAAAAGACATTAGTAATTAAACAAATTTATTGAAAAAGAAAATATACAAGATGTTCGAAGTGGGCTCCTTCAGCTGCTACACACGCTCTACACCTTCTTATGAAGGACCGTCTCAATCGGCGCGCAAATCCTGCCGACGATATTTCGTCAGCAGCCGAACGTATGCGTTGTCGCAGCTGTTCAACTGAAGTGATTTCTTCTTTATAAACTACTTCCTTTAAACAGCCCCAGTAAAAAAGTCCAATGGGTTTAAATCTGGCGAGCGAGGTGGCCACATTCTGAAAATAAAATATTATTTCAAAACAAATTCCTTGTTATACAATCACGTCCACAATAAATTGATCTACAAAAATAGGGTTTAAATACCTAATAGGCATACTTAAATAGGTTCGTAATCGATATAAATATATTTCATCGAACAAACACGGATATCAACTAAAAGCTTGTGTTTATTTTGCATATACTATTCTGCCCGCGTTACCTACGACTACGAGTGACCATAGAAATATTAAATAAGAAGTGGTATAGGTAGATAATTTTTTTTTATATAGGATACTCGCAAGATCATTATTGTTGTCCATCCGTGTATCTAGATTTTTAGAAGATCTCATAACTACCTACATTATGGGAAAATGATCATAAAATTGTATCGTGAAGAATAACATAACAAAATAACAAAAGTAAATAGCTACCTATTATGAATGTAATTTATTACCTATTATCCTAATAATCTTATAAAGTACCTACCACGAATTTTTGATATCGTCGTGTCTGGGTGTTGTTTATCTATATATGTATGTATTTAAAAATATATTTGTCTATGTATATCAGCTGTCTGACACCCATAGTACAGGGTCTTCCTAGTTTGGGGTCAGACAGCCGTGTGTGAAATGTCCCCACATATTATTATGTCTAGTTACCTACTCGGCCCACGAAAGTGCGTAGGTAAACGAATTTATATCTTGTGTCTCTCAAAATAAAATCTAAAATCACCTGCATAAACTTTCTCGAAGTATAAAATGTATTTTTATTTTTTCAGTATATAACAAACAAGTAACTCACAAACTTACCTTCGACAATTAGCCATCCTGTCAATTTGTAACTTTTTTAGTTCTCTTTCAATGTTTTTTTTTGTTTCCCATTTCACTATTTAGTTCGAACAACAACAACAATTACGATTGAAATGATTATAACTCGGCGCAGCTAAAACACTTGAGCGTAGTCCTCTCGTCTCAACAGAGCGGTAGCGACTGATGTGTGAAATAGAAATATGCTTGAAGCTCCCGCAACGAGCGACGGAAGATGACTTCTTGCGCGGAATAAAAACGTAGTATGCGCCAAAAGTGTTTTATCGTAATAAATCCAAAACTAAAAGGAATTACATAAAATGCCTAAGCAAAGCCTTTACTCTTGTTTAAATATAATTATTTATCAAATTTTTGTCGCAATAGGCATTACCATATCGAGTACAAAACGGAAAAACATGAGAATTAGAGGTTATTTCGTGATTTTTTTCTACCAAGGAAATGTTATTATTTTATGTTTTTGATCAGAGAGAGCCCTTGAAAATATGATGTAGTTATTCATATATTTTTATTTTAAGATTTGGTCTGGAATTTTTCATGTAAAATCAAATAGAAAATTGGTAATTTTGCTTTATACGCGCTCTTAAGCACTTTATGCTCATCACAATGCATTATGGTGATGTGGAGCTAATGGTGAAGTACCAGGAGAACTCCTCAACAATTGACAGCTCTGCGTAGGGAAAGGAAATATTTTACAAAAGGTGATAAGAAGGTGAAATTTAGGCTTTTGTAACTAAGTATATTACAAACCGACCCACTAAAAAGCGAGAAAATCAAACTTTTTAACAAAAATAAAACCAACTTCTCAAAAAAAAAAAAAACACTGCAAAGTGAAAAATAACTTTGATTTCCGAAGGCGGTGACAAAAACGAAAATATGTGAAACTAAAGTTATTTTCAACTTTGCTGTATTTTTATTTGGGAAGTCGGTTTTATTTTTTGTTAAAAAGTTTTTTAGTTTTTACTATTTTTATTTTGACGCTATTAATGTCAAATCAGCATTATCTGCGTAGTCCTTTTCCAATTATATTAGGAGCGGCTGATTATCTGACTTCCACAACCCAGAAGCTGGGTTATGCAATACTTCTTGGTAATTCTGGTGTCAGGTGCCATTTTCTGGTTTCTGACTACCCCTAACGACTATCAATGCTGTTCAGAGCACGGCCGAGACTAACGCAACGCATGCATTCCGAGGCATGACAGAATCTTAATATCTCTGGTTCATATATCTGGGTCCACGACCTAATCCCTTCATCCCCCTTTTACTACCGGTCTACCAGACGTACCGCAGGATACCATCCACACTTGGTCGATATACCGTCTTGTCGTACTAAGCGCTTTCCTTCAACATTCATTGTGCGCACAGCCAAGGTGTGGAACTCTCTGCCGGCTTCTGTGTTCCCTGCCACATATGATCCGTCAGCCTTTAAAGCAAGAGTGAATAGGCATTTTCCGGGCTCGCTTTTCGATCGTAGACCTCATTTTACACTTACCATCAGGTGTGATAGAGGCCAAAAGCGGGCTCATTCGTAATAAAAAAAAACTCGAAATGCTGTCCAATTTAACTAGATACTTGTGTGAAATAATCATAAATTTAAGTATAACATCGTGAACTGAAACACAATGCCAATTTTGCGCCGACGTTCATCAGAAAGAAACATTGTTATTATTCATTTGAGACAAAAAACTATATTTTATTTGCATAAAACATAGAATATACGATATTATTATAAATATGGAATCCAACATGATTTGCTTAAAACTTAAGCATGCAAAGCTCCTCTGTGAGAGAGATTAGGCCTGGGTTTGAGTCAAACATAGGCCCAGTCTCTGATGAACGTCGGTGCAAAATTGGCATTGTGTCTCATAACCGTAAATCAGTAGATACCATACACACATAAAGATGCAGTTGATTTTTTTAGAGTGGGCAAGTTATTTTTTAAATGAATTGGATCACGGAACTCTCAAAAGGTGCTGTGGTCCTACTATTTTTAAAGTTGGACAACTGCCCCTAGTAAAGACCCATGGTCCAACTAGGTGGAGAGAGCAGTTGGACCACTGCCTCGAAATGCATACTTAAATTTATGATTATTTCACACAAGTTTCTACTTAAATTGGACAGCATTTCGAGTTACGTCAATATTCTCGCAAACCAGCGATTATGTTAAGTTAGTCACTAGTCTATGGCCCAACCTCGTCAAGCGTGGGTTAATTTGAAGAATGAAGTTATGAAGAATTTTGAGATGATAAAGATGGCTAAGGTACCTATTGGACTTGTCATCGAGAGGTCACAGGTTCGTACCACACCCATTACATTATTGCCACGAACCTACTCCAGACACAACCCTATACACCTAAGTTAGAGGGGTTGACAAGATTGCTAGTAATGTGAATTCTACCCACATTGCTAGTTCTCAATATAATAAAGATCTGTCTGTTTGTACATGCTAATCTCTGGAACTACCTACCAGACGGATTTGAATGAAACATTTTTTGTTATATTAAGTCTGGGCAACATACAGGCTTTCAGTTTCTGAAATCAATTGGATTTCGGAAACTGAAATACTTGTTGCAGAACTCTACATGCGATTGAAGTCGCAGGCAGAAGATAATATAAAATAAATTTGATCATAAATAATATAGAATTAATTTGATTACAAATAATTCTTTCGACGCAGCCGACGCTCATTTACCAGTTTATTACTTACATTCTACGAAATTCTAAATAATTCTTTCGACGCAGCCGACGCTCATTTACCAGTTTGTTACTTTCATTCTACGAAATTCTCAATTCAGATCTAAGTCCACCACTGAAGTAGTGACGGTTACCAACTAGATCGGCCGCCAATAATCGAGTGCAATGCACACAGTTTAAGGTTCGTACATCGTGTTCCTCAGTAAGTCAGGACGCAGTTTACCCATGGCCGGGCCATTAGTTAGCAAGGATGTTTGCACTACGCCCTCTAATGGGTTTGGTGTACTTGCAATATATAGCCTGGATGGCTTTTATTGCACCCCAAGATTATTTAAACGACCGCAGGGAGAGCCTCATAATTTGTGAGCTCTTCGCCTTGGAGCGCATTCAGTCGACCGTAACGAGATTTTTTGTTGTTATATGAAGTCGTGATTTAAATTCTGTTTTTCTCTTTTTCTTGGTTTATTGTTAGCTTGGGACTTGTTTAGGATTTCATTCGATATCGATTTTCATCGGCTGCATTAGCCTTTGTTAGGAGAAAAGACTGTTAAAAATATGATATGCTAGCACAACTTTGAAGTACATACAAAACCCCCACGTTTCCCACTTAAAAAACTATTAAGATAATACGTTATTCAGTCGTTACGGTCTCCTCAGACACTAAGGCGACATGACAGTATAAAAATATCTCATATTAACGCAAAGTTTCCCTATTTAGCACAGCCTCGGGGCAAGTTGGAAACTCTTGCCATTTACTCCCGCTTGTATTACCATTCGAGACTATACTTCGAAATATGGCGGAAGTTTTATTTAAACGTCACTGGCATACGTGTCTCGACCGCATTGGAGATTAACTTCTTAGTCATAGGTTTTTATAAATCTTTCATGTGAATATACGATGAGGAGATATTATGTTTTCACCTATGAAATTGCCACTTTACATAACTGCAACTTTGTACAGTAACAATTACAGATTGGATTGGAATCCTAAGTTTCAGTAAATATGTTTCATATAAAAACTAATCACTTGCTTAGTTTAACACTGATAAGTAGACTTATAAGTGGTAACGTACACACTCTGTATTTAAGTATAAATCTAACATAATAATTAGAGTGTTTAATGATTTGACCTATGACATTTTTTTAATGATTTATGAATTATTAAGATACATTAAGTATTAATTGAACATTTGTAGCACACAGTTAAATGTCTTCATATGGCAGGAAAATAAGTTTGGCGTATCTTATAAATTTCTGGTACTTCCAAATCTTTCCCCTGACTTTCATAAACGGACGGCCACATTTATTTGAACACATAAAAATATTGTAGTAAGTAAACTGTTCAAACGTTCTGCTAAACACATGAATAAAAACTTTTTACCAAAAAATTAAACCGACTCCCAAAAACACTGCAAAGTGAAAAATAACTTTAATTTCGGTAGTCGGTGTCTTTAGTTTTGTGTTTTCGTTTTTGGCACCGACTTCCGAAATTAAAGTTATTTTTCACTTTGCAGTGTTTTTGGGAGTCGGTTTAATTTATTGGTAAAAAGTTTTTATTTCACTCTTTTTAGTTGGTCGATTTTTAATTTACCTAGTTAAAAAAAAATTAACAAAAAATAGAACCGACTTCTATATCAAAACACTACAAAGCCAAAAATAAATTTAATTTCGGTAGTCGGTGTTATTGGTCTTGGATTTTCTTTTTTTTCACACCGCCTTCCGAAATTAAAGTTATTTTTGGCTTTGTAGTGTTTTGATATGGAAGTCGGTTCTATTTTTTGTTAATTTTTTTTTCACACTTTTTAGTAAGTCGGTTTGTAATTTATCTAGTTACAAAAGCCATAATGTCAACAACTTATCACCTTTTACAAAATATTGCTTTTCCCGATGAAAAGCCGTTAATTTTTGAGGAGTTCTCCTGGTACTTGACCATCAGCTCTACATCGCCATACTCATATGTATTGTGACGAGCAAAAAGTGTTTAACATCCGTACTCAAGTAATCGAATCGCAATCCATGAAATACTTATTATTGAGTAGTTTCAGTGGCCATTTGTGGTCTTCATCATCAGTTCCACTTCCCGAAATGGTACTTTTCGAAAGTCACTGCTCAAGGTACTATAAGAAATACCCAAAACGCTATAGGTGTGCCTATAATATTTGAAGAGTTCCCTCGATTTCTCCAGGATCCCATCATCAGATCCTGATTTCGTAACAATGGGACCAACTAGAAAGTATACCCTTTCAAACGCAAAAAGAATTTTTCAAATCGGTCCAGCCGTCTCCGAAATATGAGGTAACATACATAAAAAAAAAAGTTCAAGACGAATTGTAAACCTCCTTTTATTGAAGTCGGTTAAAAAGAGCCTAAATGTCAACTACTTATAACCTTTTACAAAATATTGCTTTTCACAATTCTGGGCCGTTAATTGTTGAGGAGTTCTCATGGTACTTCACCATCAGCTCTACATCACCATATGCATTGTCACAAACATAAAGTGCTTAACATCCATATTCAAGTAATCGAATCGCAATCCACGAAATACTTATTATTGAGTAGGTTCAGCGGCCATCTGTGGTCTTCATCATCAGTTCCACTTCCCCATATGGTATTTTTTGAGAGCAACTGTACAAGTTACTATAAGAAATACCTAAAACGCCATAGGTGTGCCTATAATATTTGAAGAGTTCCCTCGATTTCTCCAGGATTCCATCATCAGATCCTGACCTGGTGACGATGGGACCAATTTCAAAGTATACCCTTTCAAACAAAAAAGTAATTTTCCAAATCGGTTCAGCCGTCTTCGAGTAACGTCCATAAAACATTTTCAACCTTTATATTAAAAGTAAAGTTTTAATCTTACTTCCATGAAACGATTGACTATTGCGTATTTCTTAACACTTCCATTGCAGCCACTTAAAGAGTTCTTATCTAATATTTTACTAGAATTTCAGCACTCGCTTCGGGTGTTAGAATAACTTTTGAGGAATACAAGGAAAGTCAATTATGGGAAGACGCGGGGGTTGCCATACTGCGGAAAACACAAACAAGCCACTTGCGACTTACCATCTATCGGATAAATCCCACTTTAACAAATTCACGGAAAACTTTTAAGCCACCGTTTTACGCCTTTTCCGTAAAAACGGAATCCTTTAAGTTATTCGCTAAGTACTAAACAGAGGATTACGAAAGAGTAAAAGTTCTTCTTCATACCTTTTAAAGTTAATCGAAAATATTTTAGACTTAAATCAAGATAAACACTTTAATACTTTCCTGAGGAACATGATGTAGCTAGAAGGTAAATTAGCATTATTCTCTCGGTTTAAAAAAAAAATATTGATTAGAATTATAAAAAGCTTCGCCGGATTCAATTTCGATTAAGAACAATCCCCTATCGAGGTCTGCATCGGGGCTAATCTTTCTCTGCCAGTTAAAAGTAACGTTAGAAGCAGATAGTTAACCCTGCATTTCCCGCGGTGGACACGTTCGTTTTCAGACCCGCAGCTCGATGAAATAAATTGACCACCGCTTTAAAGATCAGCTTAATTACTTTTCTATTAAATTCAATTGGTATGTCTGTGCAATCGAAACCATTCGTTGCTCTCAGGTCATTCTGGTCAGAATCCTGTTTTGGCCAGAATTCGATTCTCGTCCGTTGGAGCTTGTCATTAATAATTGGTAAACGTTGTTCGCTTCAATTTTATGCTCGGATACTCTTTGTGGTCATCGTAGAGTATTATCGTGTTCAATTTAATGAAGGCACATAATTTGGTGCGGCTCATTCACTGCAATAAGTTTATGTTTTCATTATTATTCATTTTCATTGATTGGCGTAGAAGTCGCTCTGATAAATAAATAATATATATTTAAGCATTTCCATTCATATTATTGTAGGACATTATTCCCTTTAATTCCGTCATAATTAAATTTGATCGCTTTCCAACAACTATCTTACCATATGACAGCGTTTCATGAAAACAACTATTTGTTTGTTTAAATAGCATTCTACTAAAATATTACGTGAGGCAAAAATGTGACAAGTATTTCAATGAAGTTTCTCAAACAAAACATATTTCTTATAATCGAACTCCAATTTAAATGGTTAACACGCCTCAAAACGATAAAACACTTGAACCGTTCTAAAACAAAACAAAAAAAAATCAAACGCGTTACATTTCTCAACCATACTCAACGAAAGTATGTCGCTTCACGGTAAGCATACAAAAACACTAGAGGCAGAAACAAATACCTACCGTGGAAAAACAAAAGAGAGGAGTCTAAAAACAAAAGGCGGAAGGTAAAATCAAAACGTGGCGCGTATTCTCAGTGACGCGGTAAACGAGAGCAGCATTTAAAACGTCAGGAGTCGCGAAACGCGACGCGCCCTCGTTAATCAGTCCCCGATGCAATGCCATTGCAAAAAATCCAACGCTTATTTGCTTTCCGGAAAAGTGACTGGAATCTGAATTCGAAAAGTTTTCTTGCGAACTAGATTTATTTGAACTGTACTGGCTGCTACGAATTCTCTCAATGGGATCTCAATTTGGGATTTGGCAAAATGGTACCGATTACATTTTATCTTGATTGCAGGTTAATCTTCTGGGTCCTAGTTCTGATTTTTTTTGAAAATCAGGCTGCTGTTTGTCTTGTTTAGCTCAGGCAAATTAGGTTGAATATTATAAATAGCTGTACTGGTCATCTATATTATATATATATTTTTAGTCCCAGTTTGGTTTATATGTATTAATAATATGCAACCTTATTTGCTTGAGCCCTGCAACCAATCAATACGTATGTAAGGTTTACCTTACTAAAGCTTTTGCTTATGTAATAGTAGCACCTCGGCTGCAATTTAGAAATCTTGAGCAGACGGATACAAATATGATGGACACCTGAACATGAAATATGAAGGTAAAGCGATCGGTGCATGGTCCGGATATTGAAGCTCCAATCGCTATCTCCGAAGGATATCGGAGATTGCCAGGCATATATGCGTCGTGTACGAATCTTACCTATAGATAATATAAAATCAGTAGTTAGCTAAGGTAGATTGCTTCTTGATATCGAAAAGGTATAAACAAATTTTAAAATTAAATAAAACCAAACAAGTTACTAAGAATCGAGACTATATTTTTCAAATATTGAAACGAAACGCCAAAAAAAGGCATAACGCCTGTTCAAGCTGCCAATAACTGCTAAATAAAAACTTCGCAACGAAACAAAGCAACAACATTTTTCCAATATAGAAATGCTCACTTAACAAACGGAAATCTCTTCGTTTTTCTAATTCTTCCAACCGACAGAGCAACAAGCCGTACGCTTTCAAATAAAAAAAAAACACTGGTTTGGTTAGCAGGGGCTTAAACCTTTGGTGTATCCCAAATAAAAGCAGCACAAGCTTCGGTAAATGTTTGTATTGTGACAGTGCAAACAGTTCACATAGGGTGGATAATAAAAATGTAAATTGGCAAAGCAAAGCGCTCCGGAATAGCACGTTCAATGCACGCCAGAGCCGCTCAGTAAATCTATTCATAAATTACCGCAGTACCGCTTATCTACACGCAATATATTTGGATAGGAAAGTTTGCAACTTTGCCGTATTAAAATAATTATGCTGCGGTTTAACGTAAATTCGTGTAGATTCTATTAAGTATTTTTGACTTTGTTATTAAATTTTCAACGTTATATGTTTTTTTATTTGCAATACTGCTTTTTATAAAAATATTTTATGACATTTAATGATAAAATTACGCCATAAACTTGATATTTGAGCTTGATTGCGATATGCATCCTCTTGCGCGTAAATACATATTTATATAACACATACAGAAAGTGAGGATTTTGTGTTGCTACATGCAACATAATCATGCGTCATTGCATGCAACCCAAACCTCTGCTCATCATTAAATATTTATTAGTTTAAGATTCCCGCAAAGCAACACCTTATTGAATGAATGCTTGCTGGGTACATAAATCATACTACAATTTTTATAATAACACATTTTATTGGTTATTTAATTTAAATTATCTGTGGCCGATGTTTCCTAGCTAACCATGGCAAGAAACTTGCAAGTATGCCTAATGGTAGGATATGGCTAATGGACCCTATTATTTATATCAGACCTTTTCGCTTTCCCATATTCGCAAATAAAACAATGATTATGATTAACACACAGATTTTTGAAGCATGACATTTTTAGAAGGCCGTCTCAAATTGCCAGATAATCACGAAATCTTTCCCAAATGTAACAATCTAAATTTTTCTTACTTTCACAATAGGTACATATACAACGTGTAACGGAGGGAGTATATACATACCAAGGGCACGGCTTCTTTGGGTGATATCAAACGATATTGGAAGGGTTTTTTAATCCTATCTCTACATGTTCGGAAGTAATGAGAATTTTTAATACATTGATACCAGAAATCGAACTTTTCAAATTGAAATAAGCACATTACTAGCACTAAGTCAGCTGATCGGTAGCAGTGAACTATTTGTAAATAAAAATAAACCTCCTACTCCTGGTATTTCTGAATAAAAGGTTCCGAATGTTTTATTTTTTTTTTTACAAAATATTATTAAGGCTTTTCCTAAACTTTGATTATTTTTGGGAACTAGCTACAATACAATTAATTAGTCTCGGTATCAAATTTATCTAAATAAACTTGCTTGCATTGTCACGTGTATCATTTACACACTTGTTGGTTTTTTACCTAGTTGACCTTTTGTAGAAGATTACTTTGTAGATAATTATTATCTACATAGTAATCTTCCACCCACCACCCACCTTACCTGACTTTTTATTTATTTAATTCACAGATCGAATCCCGTGCTCTTGAATCGATCTTCTAAAAATTAATTAAAAATCATAATCAAATTTTTAAACAACATTTAACACACCTTTATTTTATGACATATTTACAGTTGCCAGTCAGGTAGGTAGGTACGTCTAAACTTTTAATAAATAATGATTGATGACCTTTCCGGCGTAATTCAATGACTTTCATACAGATGGTACAGCTACAGATGTAGTCGGTTAACATAACAATGCTAACTAAACTAATACAGAATACGACCGACGCCAAGCGATTAATTTATAAAATACAGCTATGTCATTCGAAATAAGAACTTCTATTAAACCGTCAAATGTTTTAATCTTTGCTTAGTGCTAACATAAAAAATGCGGACAAGTTAAAAAGTGTCGGCATATTATGTAATTGATCTTGTTTGAAATAGATAAACCTATTCGCTGTTTATGATTGTCAGCACAATACTTTGGGCAAATATGAACTTGAACTATTATGAGCCCTTATCATAATAATTTTTACACATACGATCCAGGAGATTCGATTCACCTTAGAATTGAATCGAGTTGCTTATTGTTTCGAAAAATCGTCAGCTCGTACCATTGAATTGATAATAAAAATGGAATCCTTACGTGCATCCTACCACGAATTGCTTAAATAAGTATTATAATTTGCCATTAGAACTTGAATAGAAAAAGGATTTAGTAACAATTAATGTTCAACTGAACCCAAAACATCATTTCAATACACCTCTTCGGAACTTATTCCTCTCCTAGTACAAATAAAATTACAGTGGGTTCCGTTCGTAATTTTTAAAATAAAATTATTTTTTTTCAAATTATTATGACGAAAATCATTAACAACAAGTTAATAGTTTTTTTTTTATTACAAAATAATAACACGCACGCATGATTTTTGTCTGTAGGACTAACCAAAAGAATTATCGGAAGTTCACTTTCTGTCGGTGAGTGGTACATGGGTTTTATTGATTTGAGCATTAGTTTAGTTCAAAATTAAGTCAATAAAAATGTCGCAAAACTGCATCTAACTGTGGAAAGAAATTAATAAAAAGTACTAGAACCGCACGAGTAACAGGAATTGTTAAGGCTGCGCCGAGTAAAATAACTCAAAACGGTCTTCACTACTAAAGGAATATAACCTATAATAGTACTTTAATTACCATACAAAAATATGTAATGAACACTAGAATAAATGTGTTAGCAAACATAGTTGGCAAAATTTAAAAATATTTTATAGTTTATTAAACAAAAATACATAAAGTTGGACAAAAATCCTTACAAAACATGCTCGTGCGTCGCTGAATTTTGATAGTAAACTGTTGATTTTTTTCATAAACTTCAATTCATATTATTCTCTAATTATCATACTATCATTTACAGCTTTAACATTTCAAAAATGTCGCTTGGTTGTTTTAATTTTAATTTGTTCTTCTAATTTGCGCGCTATTTTGAACCATACGCAACGTACACCGGTCGAAAATTCAGTCGTCCACGGGAGCTCAGAGAGGGGTCACGTCTCATCGTGGAGCGTTTCGCCGGTAACGATAATTCGCGATCTATTGTGTACGTATGTATTGCAGCAATCCGTTGAATAACATAAGTCTAATTTTTTGTTTTTTGAGTACGATTTATTATGCATACCCAACAATTACTTTTTATTGTTCAATATAATATATTTCTTTAACATTTTTTTTTCAATATTTGTTTTATTATGGGAAAATGTAAAAAAAATATTATTAGAAGAAAGTTGGCACAAATTTTCGAAAAAAACGCCATTCTCATAAAAAGTACGTATTTCTATTTTGTGATGTTATTATTGCTTTTTAACCGACTTCAAAAAAAAGGAGAAGGTTCTCAGTTCGTCTTAAACTTTTTTTTATGTATGTAACCTCAAACTCGAAGACGGCTGGACCGATTTGGAATTTTTTTTTCGTTTGAAAGGGTATACTTTCTAGTTGGTTCCATTGTTATGAAATCAGGATCTGATGATGGGATCCTGGAGAAAGCGAGGGAACTCTTTTAATAATTTTTTAATTTTATTTTATAGGCACACCTATAGCGTTTTGGGTATTTCTAATAGTACCTTGTGCAGTTGCTCCCGAAAAGCACCATTTGAGGAAGTGAAAGTGATGATGAAGACTTTTTTCAAACATTCGATATGGGTATCGTGTAATGGGTTTTTGGGGGTGGTGATTGCAAATCTGGCATTCATTTTAAAATCCAAGATGGCGGATGCAACTTTTTCTCAAACATTCGATATGGGTATCGTGTAATGGGTTTTTGGGGGTGGTGATTGCAAATCTGGCATTCATTTTAAAATCCAAGATGGCGGATGCAACTTTTTCTCAAACATTTGATATGGGTACCGTGTAATGGGTTTTTGGGGGTGGTAATTGCAAATCTGGCATTCATTTTAAAATCCAAGATGGCGGATTCAACTTTTTCTCAAACATTCGATATAGGTATCGTGTAATGGGTTTTTGGGGGTGGTGATTGCAAATCTGGCATTCATTTTAAAATCCAAGATGGCGGATGCAACTTTTTCTCACACATTCGATATGGGTATCGTGTAATGGGTTTTTGGGGGTGGTGATTGCAAATCTGGCTTTCATTTTTAAATCCAATTTAAAACACATACGATATTCATATTGAATGTTGGAGAAAAAGTTGCATCCTTGGTGGATGCAACTTTTTCTCCAACATTTAATATGGATATCGTGTGTGTCTACTAAGTTAAATACACTGATAACCTTCAAGGATTTATTGCTAAGTATAATTAACAAAGTAACGTAAGGGCTAAAATTATCGCTAAATGATGAAAATGAGTGCACCCGGTTGCTGTTCGAAATACACTAAGCTCGCGGCGAACTTAGTGCGACCGTATTATATCGCTTGCTCAGCAAACGTGGTCGATTGCAAAATATTGCATCAAACATCGTGTAATAGGTTTTTGGGCATACCGATTGCAATCCTTACATTCATTTTAGAATTTACGACGAAAGTTCATTGGCTACTTTGTTAGCTTACAATTTACACTGGGTTATTGACAATTTAACTGATCCTAGGTTAAGTGACTATTCAGTATTATCTAGGGTATCTAATAATACTGAAATTAATTGTTTAAACCCTTAGATGTGACAAAGGAGAGTTATAATAACAAAATTTTACTATATCATCAGAATATAAATCGTTTCTCCGGCAAAATATTAGATGAGGAAATGTTAATAGATAAATATGATATAGATATCTTATGTTTTTGTGAAACCTGGCTAAAACCAGATAGAATGTTGTTTAAAATTAATATTTTTCTGTTACTAGTGCATACAACAGGTCCTCAGTAGGAGGTGGTACTTGCTCTGTTGATTGCTTGTGTGAGGTAGCATGTACAGAAGTTGAAGGCCAAACTTTCTTAAGTGTTTATAGACCACCAGCATCAAACTTGTCATCATTCTTAATGATAATGGGAGAAATTTTAAGTACCTAAGCTTATAAGAGATAATAAATTAGTTTTCATTTGTGGTCACCTAAATATTGATTTGTTAGTAAATTCACCTGAACACTGCAAGCTTACTTCATTGTTTGGTTCATTTAACTTAAAATGCACATTGCATATTGTTAAATAGGTGAGTTTAAATTTTGGTGTACAATAAAGTATATTCTATCTATCTATACAAGGAAGCAACAAGAATAACAGCAACATCAGCTCAATGCATAGATAATATTTATACTAATTGTGCCATAAAATACTCGTCTCAAATTAGTGGAGTTAGGTCTGACCATACAGGTCAACTAGTATCCTTTGAGTTGGTTAAAAAGCGGCAATTAAATAAGACTATTAAGTTTAGGCCACTAACTAAAAAGAAATTAATGTTTTTAATGATAACATGTAAAGTAATCTTTCAATGGCCAATTTTGACTCCCATGACCCCAATGAAAATTACAGGATATTTTTTCTTCACCATGCCACGAATTTAGTAAGGCATGTCCAGTTAAAAAAATTCAAATGAGTAATAAATCTAAATTTAATGAATGGGCCACTGCTGGAATAAGAATAAGCTGAGACAATTTATACAACTTATACCATGAAAAATCATTGACTTCCGATGAAGCCTTCCATAATTATGTAAGAAACTACTCAAAGATATTTAAAAGAGTATGCGCCCTAAGCTAAGTCTAAATCAGAAAGTAATAAAATTAGCATTTCTAACAATAAAATAAAAACTGTGTTGAAGGTGATAAACAAAGAAACTGGAAACACAAACCAACAGGGTTAGAATGATTTGACTTTGAACATCGATGATCAGGTCATCTCAGATAAGTCAAAAGTGGCTGAGAAGTTGGAAAATTACTTTACCAATATTCCAGTAGAGGTTACTAAATCTCTACATTCTTCGCCATTATCAGCAGAATCTTTTTTAAAGGAAAACTTCAATAAGGATATACCAACATTTTCATTTAAGCCCATTTCTATTGATGTAATTAAAAAGCATTCCAAAGTCTTAACATAACAAACACTGATGACTTATGGAGTGCATCCGTTAGGGTTCTTGGTAATATTATTGACTCAATTGCTGCTATCCTAACAGGCACATTTAATTAATGTATAGACAGCGGTAATTTTCCCGATTTAATGAAACATAGTAAAGTAGTACTAATTTTTAAGTCGGGTTGTAAGAGTGATCCCTCTAACTATAGACCGATATATGTGCTTCCAGCATTAAGCAAAATATACGAAAAAATCATGCTGGACCAGATGCTATCATATTTTAACTCAAATGGAATTCTGCATAGTCGGCAGTTTGGTTTCACGAAAGGTAGGTCAACAACAGACGCAGGAGTAGCGCTCATCCGTCACATTCTGGAATCTTTGGAGAAATCTCAGGATGCAATTGGCATATTTTGTGACCTCTCCAAAGCTTTTGATTGTGTTGGCCACAAAACACTGATCTATAAATTACACCATTACGGAGTTCGTGGATTCGTGTTCTGCTGACCTTGTTCTTTCATATTTATCAAACAGGCAACAAAAAGTTATTGTTAATGGAGTGACATCTGCAGGATCCCTAGCCAAGATGAGTGCTCCGCAAGGTTCAATTCTTGGCCCTTTCCTTTTTATAGTGTATATCAATGACATACATGATGACCAACTTATCGGATATTTTTTATTTGTAATTCCATTGTGCTGTATTAATTGACTTTAAATTAAATCTATTCTTTACGACAGTATAGACCAAAGTTTTAAATATAATTAAGCATATCTTAGAACTGGAAACATATCTTACAACTATATAATAATATAGGTTATCCATCAGAATTCAGACAGGCTTTAATTTATAATCATATTGTGGGAAGTACTAATTTCACACGGGTTCCCGTTAGTATATGCTTAAACTAGACTTATGGTCTCATGGTGCGTGGTGCGCTGGTTGCACGCTACTGGCATGATTGCTCTATGTTATCTCTTAAAAAGACTATTTTTTAAGAGATAACATAGAGCAATCATGCCAGTTTAAAAATTAATTTCAAATTGAAATTTAATTATTTAATTTAATTAATTTGAAATGAATTAATTTTTTTCTTAAAATTCAAACGCGAGCCAAAAATAAAAAAAAATCACAAGCAACAGTAGTAGGTATCTCTACTTAGTAGTAGAGATACCTACTACTGTTTCTTGTGATTTTTTCAAACTCAAAATGTTTTATTTCACATAGGCCTACATGGGCACTTATAAAACGTCAGCAGTTTGGCGCAGGGCACGGTTCGAAATTGGTCATTTTCTATGGAGAAGATCCGGCAAGAAACTCCACAGTTACTCTTTTAAAATATCATTCTTACAATGTATCTATAATACAGGTTAATTACCTAATTAACCTGTATTATACCTATGAGAGGACATTAGAGCCTGTCTGAATTCTGATGGATAACCTATATTATTGTATAGTTGTAAGATATGTTTCCAGTTTTAAGATATGCTTAATTATATTTAAAACTTTGGACATTACAAGATATTTTCTAAATTTAAACCCACGACCTACGTCATTTAAATTTAAAAGTCAATTATCTGAAATTAAGTATTTCAAATGGCGGGAGACTTTGTTAAACATAAAAAACACAGTGATACGACGTCAATGTGGAGCTATTTTTTAGTTGCGAAGGATAGGAATAGTGCCAAATGTAACCGATGCTCAGCCATTCTCAAGACTTTGGATGGATCGACTAAGGGATTACATACACATTTGTCATCAAAACATAACATAAAGCTTATATCAGCTTCAACAAGTCTAGATTCTGATAATCTGAACACAGCACCGCCGCCAGCCAAGCGAAAGTTAAATGATTATTTTACTAAAAGTGCCGACGATAGCCTCGATGATGTTTTGGCAAGAATGATTGCATTAGATGGATTTCCATTCAGTATATTCATAACTTCAGATGATTCGAGAAAATTTGTCTTTGCAAAATACACGGATTTACCAAAGTCAGCCGTCACCATTCAAAAACGTGTCATGAATTACAGTGAAAAAATCAGAAAGCAAGTAACTGCAGAATTGAAACATTTGAAAAGTGCAGGTGAAAGATTTAGTCTTTCTTTCGACAAGTGGACTTCAACATCCAATAAACCATATAGTGTTGCCCAAACGAGAGTCTCGCAAGAGTCTTGCAATTAGCGATTATCCTATTGCTATTTATTAAACGGTAGTTGAGATCTCAGAACAATGTAACAGAGTCTGTTACATTATTGTTAAAAAGTATATTGTTAAAAAACTTAAAAGTCGAGATGACACGGAAGAAGAAGAAGGAAGATCAGGATCACAAACAGATGATGAGTTAATGCCACAAACCTCCCAATCCCAACCCCAATAGACACTAAAGGAAAAGTTATAGCTGGAAATTGATAAGAGTATGAAATCCCCAGATCGTGAAGTACAAATACAAAATTAATCGGGGTTGGCAAAATAGACGTGAAATAAGCCTGTTTGAAAATGGAGGAATTAGTGGATATCACATAGAAACAGCATATAAGTATCTATTGTCTATTCCTCCAACCAGTGTAAAACCTAAACGAGCGTTTTCAGCTGCTGCTTATGTTGGTAATAAACGAAGCAGGCTTGGAAGTCAAACCTTGGATGCATTGATATTTCTACGATTGTATTTTAAAATTCGAAATAAGTTTTATTGTCTTTTTATTTCTTACAAAGTATAGTATCTTTTTGTCATTTTTTATTTTCTTACTATACTGTGATATGTGTAGTGTACCAAAATTAAAAATATATATTTAAAGAAATTACTCGTTTTTTAGAGTTCAGTTGCCGAATGGCAAAAAACGGAACCCTTATAGTTTCGTCATGTCTGTCCGTCTGTCTGTCTGTCTGTCCGTCCGTCCGTATGTCACAGCTATTTTATTCCAAAACTATTAAGACTATACATGTGAAACTTGGTAAGTAGATGTATTCTATGAAACGCTTTCCGATATTGAGAAATAAATTAAAAATCATTTAAAATAAAGGAACATACTACTACCCCATACATGGAACTAAAATTGAAAATATTTTTTTTTTTCATGAAACTTATGCGTGTGTGGTATTTATAGACAGGTCTTTAAAAATGACATGGGGGTTTCTGAAACCACTTTTTCATAAAGTCAATCGTTTAAAAGATATAAGCTTCCAAAGTGGTCAAATGTGTATCCCTCCCTCTAACTTCTATAATAGTGGAGTGAAAAATATAAATATATATATACAACGTGTAACGGAAACCCCATATCTAACCAAAAGGGCTGAAGACAACATTTGGTATGGAGTCTCTATGCACAGTTTCAGCACAAAATAACTGACTTAAAGAATTGATACCAAATTATTGGTTTCACATATTTTTTGAATACCAATCATAACAAACGTGTCACAGCACTACGAGGATCAATAACTTTCCACGTCACTTGCCAATAACACGATAATTCTTTTCGTTCTTCTTAATTTGAAAAATTCGGTCTCTGGTATCAGTGTACTGGAATTTGTAATAAGTTCTACACATGTAGACTTAGGATTACAAAACCCTTGCCATATCGTTTGTTATCATCCAAAGAAGCCATGCACTTGGTATGTATATGTTACCGGCCAAACCAGATTTCAGGACAAACTAGTTTTGCCTAGGCTAAACTAGTTCTTCCTATACGCGATAGGATAAACTAGTATAGCCTAGTCCAAACTAATTTGTCCTAAGCCCGATAGGATAAACCAGTTTAGCCTAGGCCAAACTAGTTGATCCTGATATAAATACGCACTCTCTAGGATAAACTAGTATGGCCTAGTCTAAACATTATAGTATATCTATAAAGTCAAAATAAATAGGTAAACTGATAATTGGAAAAATAATATTTTGATTAAAACGATAACGATTCGTCGTTAATAGTTATGTATAATTGGTAATACAAACAATCATACTATAACAAATAATAAGTGTATTTTTTTAATAGAAGCAATAATCATATCTCAATTATTATTATTATTTATTTTTACATGGTGTGCTTTGGTGGCACTTAGAATTGCAGAGTATCATTGCCTTCTTGCACTGGCATTTGTTTGTGGAACAGTTTTTGTTGCAGCTGCATCTCACAAAACCTTGGCCTGATCCAACTGAATGTTTCGTAGCTGCAGTCCTTAACGATATTTCAGAGTCTTGGTTTACATCTGCTACCTTTAAAAAATTTTGATTGCAAATGTCGAATTCTGATCTGAAAAAAAAAGTAAAAACATATTAGCTACTTTAGAATATCATTAATGCTCCAGAAATATAGATAAGTAATTAAGTAAAAAAAAATAAAACCTGCAATATAGTTTTTGAAGTACACCATGTTTGGTGCCAACTTTGTAAAAACCTTCGTCATTTTTCTGAAGAATAACTCCAATGATGTTTCTGAGATCACCTTTGCCTTTGTCAACATCTGGAATCGGTATAGTCACATTATCTCCAATGTTGGCAGGTGGATGAGACTTGTCAGAAGTAGCTTTCATTTTCTTAGCCTGTTTCACAAGGTTTTCTGCTGCAGTTGTTCTAGCTTTATGAATGTCATTTTCAGATGCAGAAACTTTTTCTGGGTTACTAACTTCGGTAATGTTATCATCACTGTCTTCTGTCAGGTTAACATTGCAATCATCTTCTATTACTTTACTTAAATCATCTTCATCCTGAATATCATTTATGATTTCTTGCGGTAAAGAGGAAGTCGAAAGTCCTACTCTGGGTTCTATTCCAAATAATGCCTTGTATGGCGATTGTTTTATCCCTGAATGGAAGGCGCGGTTTTTCATGAATTGAACATATCTCAAGCCTTCTGACCATTTCGTTGAAATGTTGTCTTTCATCCAAGAACCTATCATATTCTCAATATCTTGATTAGCACGTTCAACAGAGCCCTGACTTTGACTGTGCCTGGGTTTTCCATGCACAATTTTGAGTTCTGGCCACAGACTGGCAAGCTCACTTATAACATTATTTACAAATTCCCTACCGTTGTCAGATTGAAGAATGCACGGCGCTCCTATAGTTAGAAATATATCATTCAAATGGTAAGCCACCTCTGTCGCTCTCTTAGATTGTAAAGCGCGTAGCAGAACAAATTTTGTTAGATGGTCTTGGTAAACCATAATAAATTTAAAATTCCCATCTGGTTGTGTCTGAAAATCGATCAGATCTACTTGGCACCTACTATTCATTTCCGAATGAAGAATGGGCTTAGAGACTAATCCTCTTTTCTTCTTTGTTTTCTTTTGATGACAGACACTACACATAGATAAATACAAGCTTATCATTTCTTTTGTGATATTGGCATATTTTTTTGTTGTTTCGGCTAACATCCTGTCACGCCCACCGTGGCCGACAGCCACATGAGCTGCGTCAATCACATCATAAAGTTCATCGGATGGAAGATAGTATTTTATATTACCTTCACTGCGTGCAATCAGTTTTTTCACGTCCCCGATTTTTAACACAGCAAATCGTTTCAATCTCCTTTGTTGTAATGGTGTTCTTTTTTCAGACTTTTCTGCATCTTCAACTTCTTCAACGAGTTCCAAATATTGCTCTGATGATAACACATTATAATGAGAAGACTTTTTACTTTCACTTTGTAACATTTCTGTCAAAAACTTTTCCCTCCCTTGTTTTTGATCTGCTTGTCGACTTGACGTAGGTTCATCCATATTGAAAAAGAAGAAAACTTCATAATGTAGTGTAAATAAAACGTTACGCACGGCTGGCAACTAGACGCAAAATGCGTTTAAAACGACGCGACGAATAGCGAGCGAATAGCGGCGCGGGACGCTCGGGGCGTGACTTGGGAAATCCCGCATGTACAAGTCCTGACATGCTTGCTCAATTACTTTCGACTCTTCTAAATTGGTTTAGACTAGGCCGTACTAGTTTATCCTAGAGAGTGCGTATTTATATCAGGATCAACTAGTTTGGCCTAGGCTAGACTGGTTTATCCTATCGGGCTTAGGACAAATTAGTTTGGACTAGGCTATACTAGTTAATCCTATCGCGTATAGGAAGAACTAGTTTGGCCTAGGCAAAACTAGTTTGTCCTAAAATCGGGTTTGGCCGGTAACATATATACCCTATAAATTACACGTTGTATATATATATATATAGATCTAATGTAAACTTTCAATCAAAATTGGTTTTAAAGAGATCGAGTCAGCAGTTTTTGAGATACAGCATATTTTCTAAAACCGCAAATATAACTTTGTAATTCATACAAATACTATGAAAAACAAAGTTATTTGGCGTAGTTGCAAAAAATGTAAATAAGCTAGTTTTAAGAAATTTGTAAGTTTTAGTTTTTTGTCAAGTAAATGTACATATTATATTATATTATTATAGTTACTACGGAACCCTTCATGGGCGAGTCTGACTCGCACTTGGCCAATTTTTGTAAAATGTTATAATAAGCAATATAACATTAGATTTATAGATTTCTTTTATTTCTTTTTTTCTTTTAAATTAAGTTACACTTGATAGGTACATATATTGTTATGAAATAAATTACGCTTATATTTTCTGCGAAGTAAGTTCGCTAGACAGCATTAATGAAAAATGTTTTTCTGGTATGGCCCCACGTATATATAATACAGTACCGAATGTTATTAAAAATATGACAGTACATCAGAATTTAAACGAGCACTAAATGAAATTTTAATAAACAAAACTTATTCAGTCTGGTTTTATTATGACATTACATAATATTTTTTTTTATTTCATACTGGTTTTATTATTCAAATAAGTACTGCATACCCATCTACCCTAACTTGCTACTTACCCAGTTTCGAAGCGTCAATAGCCTAATGGATAAGGTGTCGGACTTGTGATCGAGAGGTCGCAGGTTCGAACCCCACCCATTACACTATTGACGTGAACCCACTCCAGACACAAGCATATTTAGCTTAGTTGGAGGGGTTAACAAGATTGCTAGTAATGTGAAATGTACCCACATTGCTAGTATTCTTTAAAAAAAAATCTGAGGAGTTTAATATATAAAATCAAAGTTTTATTGCAATAGGATGAATAGTGAGGGAACGGATAATGTATTACTACAGTAAAAACAAACGTTAATTTTTATATAATAGGTATAATTTATTAAATTTATTTTTGTGATTTATTTAAGTACCTACTTGCTTCATTTAGATCCATCCAGCCGTTTGAGCGTGAAGAAGTAACAAACATGCAAACAGACACATTAATTCACAAACTTTCGCCTTTATAATATTAGTGTGATAAATAAAACCATCTAAATAATTAATATTCGTTTTTCAAGTTTATTCAACATAACGACAAAAAATTAAAAAATGCAAAGTTAGCAAACTTCGTCGTGCAACGGCAAGCGGGCCTCGAGCGAACTTGTCATTGTGTGTGTGACAACGCACACGACTAGCCCGCTGCAGTAAATACCTATTTTCCGCGCGTCTCGTAGGCTCGACACCCTCTTACGTTATTACCAGTGATCGGAGTAGGTAGATTGAAATGGGATCATTGATCCGAAACGTATATATTAATATGGACATTCCTCCGGAATTGGTGGATTATTAAAAAAAAACTGGAACTTATGTAGGAATTTTATTCTGCCAGAGTGGAAGGAGTCATTTGATGATTTGCCATCCTCAAAAAAAAGGTAGGAATTGTAATAAAATGAGCAATATTATTCTTTATTATTCTTCATTTTTTTTTTAACGGCACACAGTCACGATTTGATAAAACCCAACGACCAATCAGAACAAAGGATCATGGGTGGTACAATAACCGGTTATCAGAACAATGCGTACGCCCGCCGACGACATGCCAGGTAGCTCACTCGTTTACTTCGGTTCGTAGAGTGCGCATCTTTGTTTGTTACTGTGTTGTGAAAACGTTACTTGACCCTGGCTTGTGTACATACTGACTTCTGGAATCTGCTCTAAACCACGATTTGGCTCGAATATACGGACTCAGATTTTTCACTATTGAATTGGATCTATATATTTAAACTAAGCTTTGGTAAGTAATATTTTACTAATTACAAGGAGTATAAAGCATGTTTGGATGTACTATAAGAATATTTTTAGTATTGTGTTTGTTCGCTTAACCTGCTGAACATACCATGAGTCTTAATATTGTTAAATCTTTAATAGAGTATGAACCAGTGAGCTTAGTGCGAAACAAAATTATGATATTCTAGTAATGTAGTCGCAATTCAGCTAACTCCACTATTAACCGACATTTTACTGGAATCCATATATAATTTGAACGCCCTGTGTGCTGTGTCCTCTTGCAATGTATTGGTAAAATAAATTACTATAGGCCTTATCTACTTCTCTACAAAATATTCTACGGAACAAGCCCTTTCATTTGATACCCATATTGATGGGATTGAAAAAAAACTAAGTTGTCCGCCATCTTGTAGCGGCAGCCATTTTGGATTGACAATAATATTGAATATACATAATTGTATCGTCACCAGAATCAAAGGCGAATACCAAATTTTAGATCAATCGGTTGACAGGAAGAGGGTGAAATTTCAATGACTAAATTTAATCCACGAAAAATAAAACAAACGGAGTAAGCTAAATAAACTAAATAAAATGATTTTTTTTCATGTCTTTGTTTTAGGTGATATATACGAGGTTCCATCTCTACAACAGAGTTCAGATATGGCAAACGTCAAGGCTGAAACTGTAGAAAAATGGATATCCGGTCATCCCGAACTACTTTACGATCACGCTAGTGGTACAATATACTGTTCAAAATGTGAAAGCCATTTGAAAACCATAAATAAAGGAAACGTTAAAAGACATATCGAAGGAGCAGTACACCAGGGAAAGTTTGAGCGGCTCGAAGAGGAATTTTATTTCGATCTTATAAAATTTCTCATTTTGTGCAATATTCCGTGGTCTCAGATGAAAAATACTACTTTTCAAGATTTCTTTAAAAAATATATGTGTAGTACCTGTTGTTGTACGTGTACTAATCGTACTCTGCCAGATGAATCACAGTTACGGAAAGTTTACTTGGACAAGTTTTTTAAGAATAAAATCAATTCGATTCGGCAAAATTATAAAAATGAGAAACTATGGATATCATTAGATGAAACAACAGACTTTTTAGGTCGCTATATAGTCCATTTTTTAATAAAACCATTACATCCTAGCAATTTGACTAGACCTTATTTGGTAGCATGTAAAATGCTAACTGTAGTTAATGGACAAACAATCACGCAATTTGTGTTAGAATGTTTGGAAAACTTTTGGGAAGATTCTTTTGAATCGAAGGTAGGTAACATTCTTGTCCTCTGCACTGATAGCGTTGCATATATGCTGTCTGCAGGACGAAATTTAAAACAATACTTACCTGAAATGAAGCACGTAACATGTTTGGCGCACTCTCTTCATCACGTATCTGAGCAAATTAGGTTAGAATATCACGATGTTAACATTTTAATAGCAAATGTTAAAAAGGTATTTTTGAAAGCCCCAAGTAGAGTCAAAATTTTAAAAGAAAAATATCCAGATTTGCCGCTACCTCCCCAACCAGTTGTTACAAGATGGGGCACTTGGTTAGAGGCAGTATTTTATTACGCTCAAAACTTTGAAAAAATAAAAGAAGTATTATCTTGTTTAAGCAGCTCTGATGCGGTATCTATTCGAGAGGCAAAAAATATTATAGAAAAAGAAAATTTAAAAGAAGATTTAAATTACATTAAAGACAATTATTTTATAATTCATTTGTCTTTAAAAGAATTGCAAAAGCATAATTTATCGTTGACAGATTCACTTTTAGCATTTGACAACGTCAGAGATGCTATAAATCAGTGCAATTCAGAAAATATAAAAAATAAAATAGAATGTGTTATGGAACGAAACCCAGATTTAGACACACTTAGAGAATATAGTGAGGCCATTGAAAAAAATGAAGCACATAATTTAATACCTTTTTTAAAATTTGCTCCTTTGACATCGTCAGATGTAGAACGGTCTTTTTCCATTTATAAATGGATTTTAGATGTTAAAAGAAATAGGTTGAAAATTGAAAATATAGAGAAACTCATAGTTATATATTTTAATTGTAAAGATCAGGATTACCAGGATGCTGACATTGTAATCGATGAAGATTAAAAATGTGAATAAATGTAAAATGTACATATTTAACGATAAACAATGTTGATTTTTATCTTTTTTCTTTATTCTACCCCTTTTTTTTGGTCCTAAAATCTGACTAAAATCAACCTGTTCCTTCGTATGCCTTTACGTTTCAGAGTCGTGGTGCATCCTTAGAACAGTCTCACGACCCCAGCAGGCATTGGCCCTCTATGGGGCCCCGTCATTTATTCTACCCTTAATGCAAATTACCATGACCACTATGAAAATATTAAAATTTAAGTGCAACAATTTATGTCTATCTATAAAAGTTCTAGCCATAAAAGGCTAAAAATAAAAAAATAAAAATTAAAGCTTCGATCGGAATTAGATTGTTTTTATTATTCAATAGATAAATAATGAATTAATTTAGTTTTTATACCTTCCTTTAAATTTTGAATTGAGTAGGAATAATATCACTACCAACATTAACAATGTTTAAATGAATCCGGAAATACCGGAATTACTTTCCGGGAAAATGGCTTATCCATGTTATTCTTTTTGTGTGCATTTATGATACAAGTACCAAAAATCAATCTACCTACTCCGATCACTGGTTATTACACACACAATGTAACCATCATAATGTGTGCAAACCTAATGGGTTAGGATCTTGGGGTACGTGAACCAATTGCTGTCCATGTAGTTTAAATTACTTCTGGTAAATTCAACTTCTAATTCAGACTTCTAACGAGATACCGCAGCCCCGGAATGCAAGAGCAACTAAAGAAACAGGTTGGTTTTTAGTCAGTAAGAGTCTAACACTTCCTTCCGCCCCACCCAGGGCGGGAGCAGAGTCAGCAGAGTCATTGATAATTTTCTTACCCAAAAAAAATGAATGATTTTTCAAATTTGAATTTGAATTGCGTAATTAGTTTGCTCTGGTGTGTTAGATCTACTTAACAGTTTAACGGAGTTTAGTTGAAATTATTGTTATTATGTAAAATAATCTTGAATTCTTGAACAATAATATTTTTTAATAGTAGTGGACAGTAACTGGGACAGCTACCCTGCAACGAAATAATATTTAGGTACCAGAATAGCAGGCAACAGGACATTTATTTATTTTCATTATTGTTATTGCTTTGGTCGTCAGTCGTCGTCCAGTTCCGCGTCTATCTAGACCCTTTGATACGCGTATCAGTTCAGTACGGCTACACCTAATTGACTTTTATTTTGTTGTGTATGCAAAATGTCCTTAAACAATAGCGAATATTAACGAAATGATGATGTGTGTCGGAGCAGAAAATGGTAATTTAGTGTAGTGTATGCAGTGAAGTGTGATACGATGGATCTAATGAAAGTGCGGATTGAGGCCGCTGTCAGGACAATAACATCAGACATGCTACGCAATGTTCAGGTATCCATCAACAAGCGAGCGGCCTTGTGCATACAATACCAAGGTCACCACATCGAACCCCATCTTTGTAAATGTAAGTCAGTTTACTAAATTAAGCAAAGCTTTAAGATTTTACTATTTACTCGGTAATAAGTAATAATAAGGGATGAAACTAGTTGACCTACCTAAACTTTGATTCGATTTTTTACGTAAGTTTTGTTATCTCAGTCTTTACGTGCAATTTCTGGCTTGATATTAACGAGTAAACTATAAATCAATAATTACGCATTAATTTTTACATCACGTTAAATAAAGTAGGTAGGTATGTTTTATTGCACGCGCGCGTAATCGCTTTGGTGGCGCGGCGCGGCGGCGGCGCGGCATTGGCGGCGGCGTCTTTTATTTCGTCAGTTCGCGCCGACAAAAGAACACCGCCTCTACCTACTGTAGTACTACTACCTACTACTCAGTAGCAGTACTAGGCGCACAGAATTACGGAAGAGATTTATCATGATATTTGCAAGTAACGTGGAAAGTTATTGACCTACGTAGTTGCGGTGACACATTTGTTATGATTTCAATTTAAGAAGCTTACGAAACCGAAAATTTGGTATCAATTTTTAGAGTATTTTATTTTGAGTTCCAATTTCGTTTGATATCATCCAAAGAAGCCGTGCCCTTGGTATGTATACATATACTCCCTCCGTTACACGTTGTATAGATATATTTATTGAACTAGCGAGTACCTATAGTATATATTGGCGCAAATACAATAATTTGTCTATTAAAATAATTGAAATGATTAAAGTTTAATAATTTGATTGTTTTACATACTATTAATTGATTTTTAAGATGTAAAATTAACGTTTAACATGTTTCAACTTAAAGCATTGTAATTTAAGTAGTTCAATATTTAACTGGAAAATGTGGGTACATGTGTGACAATCCCTCTATATAAGGCCGCACTGTGAGCGCTAGATAAATTCAGATTCATTCTTGTTCGAGCCACTGGACAGTGCGGACCTCTCTGTAAAGTCGTTATGCTGTCAGTTGAATAAACGAGTCTCCGGTAACATTAACAAGTGCTTTTATTTGAAAATCAAACATGAGTGATCATCAAGACAACCTTCGTGACGTCGGCTGAGCTGACGTCACACTTTTAAAAAACACATACGACGCTGTCTCTCCGTCATCAGAAGTGGGATTCACTCACTGGAGTTGAAGTAAAACAGAACGTGACGTCCTGGATAGAAGCCGTACCACAGTGTGTTTTTTACCTCAAAAAAGTGACATTTTATTTTTATTGCCCAATCCTACTAAGCTTTATATAATGAATATATTACGAGAACTCCCAGATGACAAATTTGAAAACTTGATTTTTAAAAAAATCTTAAAGTTTTCGTGACCTTCACGGAAAAAATATTGAAATTAATTCTTTAAAAAAAAGTTAATCAGAAATCAGTGTTAAGTTTAATGCAGGTATTTGAAGCGATCTTAGGCGCGTATCATTCCGTTTTTATTTCATCAAAATTCATGAAAATATTCACAGAAAAACATGTTTTACTGAATTTCGTATTTATTTTTTTATTCCTTTTATAGCCCGAAGTAGAACCTCTACCTAGAACCAGTAGATTCCTCATACTAAGGCTTATCACCCGTAAAAATACTACATTCCACTTCGGCGTAGGTTTTATAAAATACATTTTTTAGTCTTGAGGTCAAATTATAAATTTAGGGTTGTCACAGTAAGGTCACATCGAAATGTCCTTTTTCATTAATATTTTTTTTGAATGGCAAACTTAAAGAAACGGTGTGCGTAATTACCATAGCTGAACGTAGCATAAATTAATAAAATTTGAATACGAAAACAATTTAAAACATCTTTATATTATATAAAAATTGGCCAAGTGCGAGTCAGACTCGCCCATGAAGGGTTCCGTAGTAACTATAATAATATAATATAATATGTATATTTATTTGACGAATAAACAAAACCTTAAAAATTTCTTAAAATTAGCTTATTTACATTTTTACAACTACGCTAAATAACTTTGTTTTTCATAGTGTTTGTGTGAATTACAAAGTTATATTTGCGGTTTTAGAAAATACGCTGTATCTCAAAAACTGCTGACCCCATTTCGTTCAAACCAATTTTGGTTGAAAGTTTACATTAAGATCTACAGACATTTATTTTTTTTACATTTTTCACTCTATTATTATAGAAGTTAGAGGGGCGGGGACACACATTTTACCACTTTGGAAGCTTATATCTTTTAAACAATTGTCTTTATGAAAAAGTGGTTTTAGAAACCCTTATATCATTTTTAAAGACCTGTCTATGGATACCACACACGCATAGGTTTCATGAAAAAAAATATTTTCAGTTCTAGTTCCATGTATTCCCTTTATTTTAAATATTTTTTAATTTTTTTGTTAAAATCAGAAAGCGGTTTATAGAATATATCTACCTACTAAGTTTCACATGTATAGTCTTAATAGTTTCGAAATAAAATGGCTGTGACATACGAACGGACGGACAGACAGAGAGACGAACAGACATATCGAAACTATAAGGGTTCCGTTTCTTGCCATTCGGCTACGGAAACCTAATAAAAAGCTACATTACTACTGACTGACTCACTCATCGACATAATTGCTCTCCCAGAAGGAGCAGTGGGGTGAAAATTATGTATGGGGAAGTTGGTCGGAACCATCCGGTGGGTATGCGAAAACCTCGAGATCCTGAAGATCTGCTCCGCATCAGGGAGTGGACCGGCTGCCCGCTGAAACGGTAAGACTTGGTGCGTCGGTGCTGAAACTAAAAATGATCAGCTACCTTGGCAATTTGATGAATCACCATTATTTTTTCAAAATGGTGAAATGCAAGATGGCCGCCATACAAAATTAAAGTACTTATAATTTCTCGACCGATTGAGATAGTAGGGGGTGCTAGCGAATGTATTTACAGTAATAATACAGTAATAAATAATAATAAAAAGTATATTTCAGAATCAACTGGTTTTAACAAAAACATTGCAGAGATCTTCTTTTAAGTAAAAAGATACCTGTAACAAAAGACCTCTTCCATAATCTGGTGTTACATACAGAGCCTATTAATAATAGAATTAAACCTAATTACAATTTTAATCTTAATCTTATTTCAAAATTACTAAATAAATTAAAGGAGTGCAAAAACAAAAACAGAAAGGTGTACATACATTTACATTAACGTTTGATATTTTATTTACAAGAAAATTTATTTACAAGACAAATATACTTACAATATTTTTTTTACAATAATATTATTTTACTCAATTAGATTAGATTCATTACTTAAGATTATTAGATTCTCATCATCAGTATTGTCATCCTCCTGTGACAACTCTAGCTCAATTGCATGTTCGTCTTCTTGTGCATGCATGTCTGTTTTGTCATGATCAACAGCCTTCAGCAGATTTCGCACGGCAGCTGGTAGAGGAAGACTCCGAGAAAACTTTTGTCGACGATGGAAGCGAAGCATTGAAATCACCGGATCCGATGACTCTAACGCACGGTGAAAGAGATCAAGCATGGTTTTTTTCCTTTCCATTTTCCGGCAATGTTGCTCTCTGTCTCTACGCCAGAATTTATTTCTTGATTCAGCTGCTTGTTCGGAGAGCATGCCTACCGGAAGGATATTGGAATCGATGATCTCTTGACCGTGCACTAGAATTTTGTGTACAGTCACCGTCATCGGATGCCAGCTATATGTCGCGACATATTTTTCCGTTACTGCTTTGCAATAGGTGCCAAACTTGGTGGAGTCTATTGGTTACTCACAATTTATTGTGACCAGGATATTATACAGGTCATCTAATAGTCAAGATTGGAGTCCTAAAATGTCTGCAAACATATGGTATTTATCTCACAGAGCAGTTCGAGCAGTATTGCCGTCATTAGTGGTACCTGCGTTAGGCCTCACTATGTCCACCAATAATCCCATTTTGCTTCTTATTTCGCCCTGAATTCGTATTCTTCGTTCTTCCACTATGCGGCTCTCTGCAGTGTTTTTATTGATTCGCCATTTCTGCACAGCTGGATCGTTTTTGTAACCGAGATGCAATAAAAACTCAAAAATACGAATCCAAGCATGGAGTGGATTTATGCAGTATTCCATATTTTCTTTTATAAGCAGGTTTAGAATAGCACATTTCCAAATTATTAAAATTGCTAGATGTCAACTTACAGAAGGGGCATCGTAATTGTGAGGAGGTTCCGGTGATTATGTTTAAAACTTTTCCATCTAGAATACTCAATGTTAAATTGCAAGTAAAAGTTATTGTGTACCCTTTAGTTGACTGTATAGCTATAGGTGTTAAATCTCTTATCTGGTCTTCTCCCCAAGCCTTCTCGTTGAGAATCAAATCACTTGTTTCCTTTTTGTACTGGATGCGTAAGGGGCGGCAAAAACGATATGACTGGGGTGTTGGATTAAGCCAGATTGCGTAACTTTTCAGCTTGAATACGCAGGGGCACAAAGGTGGTGGCAAACAGGCTATTTTCATTAGCAAGAGGGTCCTGATCAGATCGATCGAAGCTTTGTTTATAAAACGACTGTCCAGTGCTGCCGTCAAATCCCCAAGATCCTTCAAACACACAATTCAATTCTGTTATTTTTTGCGATCGCAAAATTCCGTAAAGCTCTCTTCGTTACTTTGCACTTTCCTTTTTAAGGTGTTTGTCAGCAACCTTTTCAAAGAAACTGATGCTTCAACATCTGACAAATTTATTTCTTCTGTAGGATAACATGCTTTTTTTGCCAGAAACACTTGAGAATATGGTGGATAAACTGGGTAACCCCCACTTTTCAGATCCCGTTGTATGTCTTTGTAGGTTTCCACGCTTAATTTTCTATCGATCATCACTCCCAAAGCCTCCTCGGGAGTATAGGGTTGTGGTTCTGATGAAATTTTTTTGTAAACCTCCGAAGCCCGGGTTGGCGATTCAAGACATAACTGAATAACTGTTTCTAGGTCTTTTTTAGATCTTGGGTTCATTTTATTTTCTGGCGGAGCTGATATCGCCGAAATAAAACCTTTGATGAGTTTGGCTGGCGGTTCATTTTGCATGAATTCCTCCATGCGTTTGTTCGACCTTAGTTCCTGTCTGTAGCTTAAACTTCTATTCTGAGAACTGCCTGAAGGTCCGGGCTCTAGAGAAGGCTCAGGCTCAAGACAAATAGACACGCTAGTGGTCTCGTGTGGATCGTGGGTATGACATTTCAAATGTTCTGGTAAGTCATCAATAAAAGACTTTTCTAAATATGTCTTATGCCTTTTTTTGAAGAGCTTTTTATTGCTTTTGCAAGCCCTGAACATTTTCATCGTTTTAGTAAAGAAAAAGCTGATTTTGTCAATAAGTATCTTTGTGTCATTTGATGACAAAGCTTTTAAATTAGGTCCAAGTTCCTGGATAATTATTTTCAATAATTCTGAATAAGTGAGATCTTCGGGTGAGCCGTTTTCCCTCTTTTTTTTACTTTCTTCAGAGAAACATTCATATAAGTGAAGTCTAGTGCACCCTCCTTGCCTATTTGAAGACACTCCCGGAGGTTGAGAGGTGTCGGCTGTGGCACAGTCCACAGCTTCGCTTGCCACTCGTGTACCGACATGAGGGTTGGCGCCCTCATGTCCCCCTAGCCCAGAGTCCGCCGGTCGGGGCCCGAATGGACATCCCCCAGCAGGTTGGGTAAGCCCCTGCTGAGGCAAAATGGCGCCATGGGTCTAGAATGGCTCCATGGTGCCACACCCCCGTTCCTCCATGTTACATGTATAAGCGTGAGGTTTCAGCAAAAGCCTAACGAGGGTGAACCCCTTCCCGCACTACATGTACACTTCATCGGAAAAATATAATTATAGGTAAATAGGTATTATAACGTTACATAAAACTTTATTCATAAAGATACACGTTCTTATGATTAAGAATAAATCTATAACGTTACAATTATGTATACAAGGAACATAAGATTGGAGCGCGGGCGCACAGAGACTGTCACGGGTGACGCGCGCAAAGTTTTTTCGTGACTGCAGGGCCTCTGAAACGTCGCTGGCGAATTCTTAAGGCCAAACGGCATACGTTTGAAGCGATAGGTACCAAAGGGCGTGACAAACGCAGTTTTGTCACGATCGGCGGTCCTTACCTGCCAGTAATCACTGCGAAGATCTAGAGAACTCATTACACAACCCTTCTTGGTCGACTGTAAGAGCTCGTCAATACGCGGCATGGGGTACGCATCGGTCTTAGTGACCGCGTTCAACTTTCGGTAGTCGACACAAAACCTATACGTACCATTACGTTTCGGTACCAAGACGCACGGTACTGCCCAGGCGGATTCACACTCCTCGATCACGTCCTCCGCTAACATCTTGTCTAACTCGGCATGCATGATTTCCTTCTTGGCAGGCGTAACGTGATACGGGGGCAAAGCAATAGGCGGATGGTCGCCGGTATCTATGTGGTGTTCCGCAAATGGTGTAAGCTCTCCGAATAAATCAAAAATATCGGAGTACTCACATAAAAGATTCCCCAACGTCGACCTCTCCGACTCTGATAACATAGCGCCCTCATCCGTCCTCAGTACGTTCACGGAAGCACACTGAATGGGTTCGCGTTCGGATTCCCATGACAAGGTATGAAATTTTTTTGTAAACCTCCGAAGCCCGGGTTGGCGATTCAAGACATAACTGAATAACTGTTTCTAGGTCTTTTTTAGATCTTGGGTTCATTTTATTTTCTGGCGGAGCTGATATCGCCGAAATAAAACCTTTGATGAGTTTGGCTGGCGGTTCATTTTGCATGAATTCCTCCATGCGTTTGTTCGACCTTAGTTCCTGTCTGTAGCTTAAACTTCTATTCTGAGAACTGCCTGAAGGTCCGGGCTCTAGAGAAGGCTCAGGCTCAAGACAAATAGACACGCTAGTGGTCTCGTGTGGATCGTGGGTATGACATTTCAAATGTTCTGGTAAGTCATCAATAAAAGACTTTTCTAAATATGTCTTATGCCTTTTTTTGAAGAGCTTTTTATTGCTTTTGCAAGCCCTGAACATTTTCATCGTTTTAGTAAAGAAAAAGCTGATTTTGTCAATAAGTATCTTTGTGTCATTTGATGACAAAGCTTTTAAATTAGGTCCAAGTTCCTGGATAATTATTTTCAATAATTCTGAATAAGTGAGATCTTCGGGTGAGCCGTTTTCCCTCTTTTTTTTTACTTTCTTCAGAGAAACATTCATATAAGTGAAGTCTAGTGCACCCTCCTTGCCTATTTGAAGACACTCCCGGAGGTTGAGAGGTGTCGGCTGTGGCACAGTCCACAGCTTCGCTTGCCACTCGTGTACCGACATGAGGGTTGGCGCCCTCATGTCCCCCTAGCCCAGAGTCCGCTGGTCGGGGCCCGAATGGACATCCCCCAGCAGGTTGGGTAAGCCCCTGCTGAGGCAAAATGGCGCCATGGGTCTAGAATGGCTCCATGGTGCCACACCCCCGTTCCTCCATGTTACATGTATAAGCGTGAGGTTTCAGCAAAAGCCTAACGAGGGTGAACCCCTTCCCGCACTACATGTACACTTCATCGGAAAAATATAATTATAGGTAAATAGGTATTATAACGTTACATAAAACTTTATTCATAAAGATACACGTTCTTATGATTAAGAATAAATCTATAACGTTACAATTATGTATACAAGGAACATAAGATTGGAGCGCGGGCGCACAGAGACTGTCACGGGTGACGCGCGCAATGTTTTTTCGTGACTGCAGGGCCTCTGAAACATCGCTGGCGAATTCTTAAGGCCAAACGGCATACGTTTGAAGCGATAGGTACCAAAGGGCGTGACAAACGCAGTTTTGTCACGATCGGCGGTCCTTACCTGCCAGTAATCACTGCGAAGATCTAGAGAACTCATTACACAACCCTTCTTGGTCGACTGTAAGAGCTCGTCAATACGCGGCATGGGGTACGCATCGGTCTTAATGACCGCGTTCAACTTTCTTTAGTCGACACAAAACCTATACGTACCATTACGTTTCGGTACCAAGACGCACGGTACTGCCCAGGCGGATTCACACTCCTCGATCACGTCCTCCGCTAACATCTTGTCTAACTCGGCATGCATGATTTCCTTCTTGGCAGGCGTAACGTGATACGGGGGCAAAGCAATAGGCGGATGGTCGCCGGTATCTATGTGGTGTTCCGCAAATGGTGTAAGCTCTCCGAATAAATCAAAAATATCGGAGTACTCACATAAAAGATTCCCCAACGTCGACCTCTCCGACTCTGATAACATAGCGCCCTCATCCGTCCTCAGTACGTTCACGGAAGCACACTGAATGGGTTCGCGTTCGGATTCCCATGACAAGGTATGAGGTGTACGAGGCTGAACAAAATGCGAACATAACTACTTACTATCTATATAAACAGAAGAAAACACATTTTCTGACTTAACATTTGAGTTACTATCTCCGGCGCTATCTTGTTTACCTTTAGGACAATTAACTCTAATGTGACCTTTTTCACCACAATTATAGCAAGATGTGCCAGAGTTAGTAAAAAGAGATCGTTTACTTAGCTTATCACAGGAGTTTCGTACGTGTCCTCGCGCCTTACAATACACGCAGAACAACTTCTTATCACTGTTATCACTTTTGTTCACACACTGGTCACTACGCGGCGATTGCGCTCGTTCACGAGCGGACTGCGCAGTGCAGTAGGGGCGCGGGTGGCGCGAACCTGCGGCGGCGGCGTCGAGCTTGATCCCGGAGCGACGTGTTGCTGCGCGCACTCGCTGAGCACGCGGGCAGGCCTCGTAGTTAAACACGACGACGACAGTGACGTGGAGTTCTCCGACAACGATTCTTCTATACTGCGAGATTTTTCTATCAGCGATTCAATATTACTCACAGAGTCTCTTGATAACCGCTACCTGATTTTCTTGTGAAGTAGACCATAAATCATGTCCAGTCTCGCTTTCTCTGGTAATTGATACGGTAGTTTTGCCAACAGAGATCGTAATCTTACGATAGAAATGTCGGCGCGTTCCAACCCTTGCTCAGCAGCGAAAACATCACTGTATAATTTGTACGGTGGCCGTGGTATGCCATACATCGAACGCAGGCGCTTGACAGCCTCTGGCCATGACGTAACTTCATGACGGATGCCACGCCACCAAACTGCTGCTTGCCCATGAAGTAACATGGGGAGTTCACGAAGTGCCATCTCATCGCTGACCGAAGCGCAATCCATAAACATCTCGACGGCGTCTATGAATGCCTCGGCCGCCTCCGGATACTCCGACGAACCATCGAAGCGCGAGGTGAATTCGACGAGATTCCCAGAATACGATGACGGTGACGGTTCAGTGCCGGAGTTCACACTGGGCGACGTCCCTGAGTGCGATGTCAATAAAGACTCGACGAGCTTTCGGTTTGCCTCGGCCTGCGCCGAAGAGAAGGCAGCCAGGAGCGACGCTATGCGAGCGACGAATGCGAAAGTTTGTGAGGATAGATGGATGTTTGTTACTCTTTCACGCAAAAACTACTGAACGGATCTGAATGAAATTTGGTAAGTAGATAGTTGACATCTGGGAATAACACACAAGCTACTTTTTATCCAGAAATTCCCACGGGATCAGGATTTACGCGGGAAAAGCTTCCCACGCGCACGAAGTCGCGGTGGAAGCTAGTACCACATATTTGTGATTTTTACTGTCCACTTAAAAAGTGTACCACATCACCAACTGATTGCAATATTATCTGTATTGACTCTAAAACAAGCAGTTAGCAGTTTATATCAAATTAAAATAAGATTTCTCATCATAAATAGAAAGGTCAAAATAGTTGACAGCCCTAACATATATTTTTGAAAATAGTTTTCTCAAAACCTACGCCGAAGTGGAATGTAGTATTTTTACGGGTGATAAACCTTAGTATGAGGAATCTACTGGTCCTAGGTAGAGGTTCTACTTCGGGCTATAAAAGGAATAAAAAAATAAATACGAAATTCAGTAAAACATTTTTTTCTGTGAATATTTTCATGAATTTTGATGAAATAAAAATGGAATGATACGCGCCTAAGATTGCTTCAAATACCTGCATTAAATTTAACACTGATTTCTGATTAACTTTTTTTTTAAGAATTAATTTCAATATTTTTTCCGTGAAGGTCACGAAAACTTTAAGATTTTTTTAAAAATCAAATTTTCAAATTTGTCATATGGGAGTTCTCGTCATATATTCATTATATAAAGCTTAGTAGGATTGGGCAATAAAAATAAAATGTCACTTTTTTGAGGTAAAAAACACACTGTGCGTACGGATCAAGTGGCCGTCAACGATGAATTATTGAGATGATGAACCCTGGTGAGTCGTATTCATTTTATTTTGATTCAGTTCTCTTTATAAAAAGAAAAAGATAGAGAAAACGAAAAGGAAACAAAAAAAAATCTTCGAGAACCTCCGAGAAATCTACGAGAACCCCCGAGATATCTACGAGAACCCCCGAGATATCTACGAGAACCCCCGAGATATCTACGAGAACCCCCGAGATATCTACGAGAACCCACGAGATATCTACGAGAACCTTTTTCTTTCTTGTTTCTTATTTTTGCAAAAAAAAAAAAAACAAAATACTGGCAATGTGGGTGGAATTCGCGTTGCTGGCAATCCTGTTAACCCCTCTAACTAAGCTAAATATGCTTGTGTCTGAGAATATCATAAAAGGATGATATCCTCAAATGTTAATAACATTGATATTTCCAAACATACAAAGATATTTGAAAGTGTGTGTAACAATTAACATAAAGCAACACAAGTACCTTACAAATACTTAACAAAAAAAAAACACAAAATATCTTTTGCTACATGTAAAACCTCCGTACTTTAGGAGAACCTCCAGAATGAGAATATAAAGTAATGATATTCTCAAATTTTAATAACTGAGTCTGTATAACAACATAAAGCATCACAAGTTCCTTACAGATATTCTACTCAAAAGAAGTCTAATCTTTTGTTACAGGTAAAACCTCCGAAAACTCTACGAGATACTCCGAGAACTTTACGAGAACCTCCGAGAAATCTACGAGAACCTCCGAGAACTCGTTATGATATTCCTAAAACATTATTTCACAACATAGAAAGACATTTGTGTTTGTATAACAGCTGATGATGACAGATTATCTGTTTTGTTTAAATTTTGTATCACAATGCTTTAGTTTCTATCCTTCATTAGTGAAATCTAATGTTGTCGTTTGTCAAGTCAATTTCAATATTTTATAAAGCTTCTCTTACATTGTGTAAATGAATGATGTTTTGAAAAGAGTAACTGTGGAGTTTCTTGCCGGTTCTTCTCCACAGAAAACAACCACTTGTGAACCGTGCGTAGCTTCTCATTTTTTTATTGTTATCCGAGACTCTTTAGTTAGTCAACGAATTGCTTTACATAATATTAACTTTTAATAAGTGCCTTTGTCAAATAGAATATTTTGAGGCTGGTGCAGAGCGCGCACCGCCTGTCAGTATGGCCGTATCGGCGCAAATACAATAATTTGTCTATTAAAATAATTGAAATGATTAAAGTTTAATAATTTGATTGTTTTACATACTATTAATTGATTTTTAAGATGTAAAATTAACGTTTAACATGTTTCAACTTAAAGCATTGTAATTTAAGTAGTTCAATATTTAACTAGAAAATGTGGGTACATGTGTGACAATCCCTCTATATAAGGCCGCACTGTGAGCGCTAGATAAATTCAGATTCATTCTTGTTCGAGCCGCTGGACAGTGCGAACCTCTCTGTAAAGTCGTTACGCTGTCAGTTGAATAAACGAGTCTCCGGTAACATTAACAAGTGCTTTTATTTGAAAATCAAACATGAGTGATCATCAAGACAACCTTCGTGACGTCGGCTGAGCTGACGTCACACTTTTAAAAAACACATACGACGCTGTCTCTCCGTCATATACAGTCGCAAGAAGAAAAGATGACCAAGATTGTGACTGCGGCAGATAGTGTGTTAAAAACCCGTACTTCGGGCTGCCTTTTAGATTAACATTGCCTGAAATGCACTTTCATTTAAGGCAATGTTAATCTAAGCTTTGACTGGCTTGAGAAATATCCTTTATTTAACTGCCTTTTTGCTTGCAGCCGCAAATACGCTGAAATTTCTTTATTATTAAGTAGTCGTGGGTCGTGGGACTTATTCTGTCTATCAATAAATAGGTATAGACATTTTGTCACGATTGATTCATCAAGCCATTGACTCAACACTTTACTTATCACAACCAGTCAGAGTCATAATATACACAGAGAAAAACGGATACGAACAAACAGTATCCAATAGGAGTAGGTAAACGTAGGACACAAACCAGCACCGCCTGTATCTTGGTGGCCCAGGAAGTTAAGTTTGGCAGATTTATATTTCACTGTAACATCAAATTTTAACTTTTGATCACAACACGCAGTATGCTGTGTGCTGTCAGAATATGATGTACTTCAAGGCGTTTATGGTGCGCATACCAACATGCTTCCTGCCTCAGGTGATGGAAGAAAGCTTTTAGCCACAGGATGCGGTATTCCGCCGTTTTCGCGGACAACTGCTACCGGAACGCACAAAGACAATGCAATTTAGTGATAGTTTTAAGTTTTATTTATTAACAGAATTTTTATTTTACTATTACCTTAACCTAAAATATATTATGTATATTTTAGGTTAAGGTAATTTATCAATGGGTCTTTGTAACCTGAGAATAAATGATTATTTATTTAATGTAATTTAATTTATAGCACATACAACATTCTCTCCATGTAAATAACTTTTTATTTGAGCGTAGTTGGGAAACTGTTGGATGATGATAATAATAACGAATTGCTTTGTACCTTATTGATGCACATACTGCGACCATATTGCCTTATACCGCTCCTTATACTCAACATATCAAAGACATCGCATGCCCCTAAAAAAAAAACTCTCATGCTATAAACACACCGAAATAACTTCAAAACTTTTTAACCAAGAAAAATAAACAAAACAGTGTCATGCTCGTATGTAGCAAGAAATGAAGCAGCCGAACGACGCAACAAAGTTAATCGCGAGGTTCACAACAAAAAGATATTGGACGAAGTTTGTTCCGTGCAATATTTGTACGAGCAGAAGTTCCGAGCGGTATAACCTTGCGAGGGAGTATTTATTTTAGAAGTATCTGGCTTGACATTCAAAGTATAATTTTTAAACTAAAATGTCGTCACCATTTTCATCGTCATCTGTTTAGCCTTTTTATCAATTACTAGCAGTCGCGCGGGACTTCCCTCCCGTGGACTTTAACACGATAAAGCATAACCTCCTTCTTTTGCTGTCGGGTAAAAAGCATATAATCTTCCTCAAACTTCAAATACTTTCATAACAAATTTAATCCAAGTCCACCTAGTACTTTCGAAGATTAGTGCATTCAAACACACAAACAAACTTTTCCGCTTTATCTTTACGAATATTATAAATGCGAAAGTAACTCTGTCTGTCTGTGTGTTACTCAATCACGCCTAAACTACTGAAGCCTGAGAAAGGACTTAGGCTACTTTTTAATGCGAAAAAAGGGCTGTAAAACCAACGTCGGTCAGTAGTTGTCCGGCATTTTGCTAAACTGGGCCTATTGGATGCAGCTATGAGTCACTCAGTAAGATTAATCTTGTAAATATTTAGTTTTTATTTTATACCCTGTTTTTGTTATAAGATGTTACATGTTTTGCTATTGTGTGTACATGTCGCTTATTGTATCAATATCATCGCGCTACCAAACAGAAATCTGGTACCGTACACAATTTATGCCGTCGCTCCTGACTGAAGTTAATCAGAAACGAAAATATAACACAGCTCCCTATGCAAACTAGAAGCGTCAATGGCTTATTTTATAATGAATAACATGCTGATCAAAAGCAGGTCTAATCTAAAGTAAATTGTAAGTAACACAAGTAAAATTTATTTGCGGTCTATTAGCCGGCAGGCGTGTAGACCGCTTTATAATAAGTAAGATACGGAAAATAATATGGTCTCTCTAAATTCCCTTTAACCAACGATTTAATTTAATTTATTGGAACATATTAAAGCGAGTTCAATCGGGTTATGTATAGCATTTCGTTTAAGTTCTCAGCCGCAGGCAGAATCATGTTTATTAATGAATTAATATTTGGAAACAATATCTGGATATGTCCAAAAGCTGCATTTCATTGGCTTGGAAGTATTTAATTAAAATGGGAAAATTCTGTGAGCGATGACATTGTTGACAATGGACATACGAGTAGACAATGAGACCACACTCCGGTATACGTAGCAGATAAGTTCAACAATACACTGATGGATTTCATTCATTCTTGTATCTTTTGTCGGTTTTTATTATGGTTTCATAACTTTCGATGATTTACTAATGCAAATTAAAATACTTTGCATATTTTCATATTATTCTCGTGGACACTGGCCATTTAAGGAAAGCTAAAACAAAGGAAAAGCGTTTTGTGGGTAGTCCTTCCTGTCTGGCTATTAGTAAATTAATATCTAATAATCAAAGCATAAATCAGTAGTAGGTACGTATATGTCAAAAAAGGAGTATTTAATACAAATTTTCAAATGAATTGGAAGAATGAGGCACAGAACCGTAATCGCTGGAAGAAATGGTGGGACTTTGCCCAGCTGTGGGACACCACAGGCTAACTTTTCAAGGCTAAGTTTTGTTTAAATGGACAACTTTTTCATCAATAGTAACATAGTCAATGTCCTTCTTCAAGGTCTTATCTATATCTGTACCAAATTTCATCAAATTCGGTTAAATGATTTCGACGTGAATGTTACTCACCTGACAGACAGATAGATAGAGTAACTTTACTAAGCTTTCTGAGTTAGATAAGAGCAACTTTTTTCTACAAGAGCCATAGTTTTCTATCAAAGCATAACGTTTATTACACAATGCATCAGAGCCATCAAGTTTACAGTCGAGTGAAGTCACTGAAGAGTCGGCTCGGAAGCATTTCTTTCTCCTTGTAGATACAACTAGTTAATTTTAGCTTATAATATGAATGAGAAAGGATGGATATTTTTTTCCTCAATCTCGTCAAATTGGCTTAATAACGGATTAAGATGAAATTTACCCCAAAATTAGGTTAAAGTCTGCAACAGCACAAAGGCTACGACAATTTAACTATTAAATCCAAATAGAAGTAAAATACTTATCTGAATTTAAAAACAGTACAAGACAGGCATGTCATGGACCAATATAACTCACACACACGCACCGATACACTAGTTTTAAAATAATAATATGAACGTTAATTACTCCTTAACACTCACCCACACGTTTGTTACTAAGTCGTTTTTGTTCAGCCTTTAAAGCAAGAGTAAATAGGCATCTTCTGGGCTCGCTCGTCCCATCGTAGACCTCATCTATCGCTTACTATCAGGTGAGATCGAGGTCAACAGTGGGCTTATCCGTAATAAAAAAAAAATAATTAAAAAATCTAGTCAATAAATTGTAAATCCGTAATTGGCTGTAAGTTCAGTTTCTCAGTTTATAAATATTATTCATAAGAGATGTGGATTTTGTAATAAATAAAACGCGTCCTGTGAGACTTCTTTATCAAAATCCTCATGAACGAAGTTGCAAGTAACATAATTATCTACTAGTAATTGGCATTTTAGCGAACTAGTCACTTTGATCTCAATCATAGGACGTTTACAAAAGTTGTTTGTGAATTAGGATACGATACGAACCCCATCGCAAACCACGTCAAAGTTAGTGGCAAGCTTTTTTTTTTTAATCTTTATTTATTAAAGAGGGTTTGTTCACAATACGAACATGCCACCCTCATAGGAACACTTTTGAGGAACATAAAAAACTGACAATCTACGCTTAAGACCTAATCTAACTAATTTATAAATAATCCTAGCAGTTTTAGATGTTGGAAAGGCTAGTATGGTATTACATAATCCTATTTGATGTAAATTTATATTATATTCTTGTTCAATCAAATATCTTTCTGCTTCGTTTCGGACACACTCTACAATAATATGATAAACATCTTCCACAATGTCGCATTCCGTGCAGTTTTGAGATGTTACTTTACCCATCAATGCAGCAAAACTATTCAGTGGGATGTGTCCAGAGCGAAGTCTCAAACTCGTCACGATTTCTTGTCTACCCATATCGGCATTATCAAACCAGGGATACGTATTTATTGTCGGTTAGTGGCAAGTTTCATATCCAACTGATAAAACAGTTATAATTCACTCTAAAAACTGAATACGTACGAAATATGGGTATTGCGTGAATTGAGTGAAGCTCACAAAACTAACCCGCATTGAGTGCTGCGTTACTATCTCAACCGTTGAAATGATGATGTGATTTTAAACGTTATTTGTGATGAAAAGTGGATTCTATACTAATCGGAAAATTCATCACAATTATTTACCCCGGGAGAACCGGTGGAATACTGTCTACAGCAAAAGATAACTTATACAACAAAGTATCCTTATATGTCATAAAACCCAATTGCTAGAATCCCGAGACCCAAAATCCCAAATTTATTAAGATATATAGTATACTTATATTGTTGAACTATAAGTGTTACTTTGTTAGCAGTTAGCGTATGCTTGATCTCATTCATCGAAATAACTTTTTATTTTATTTTATAATTCTTTTTTTTTTTTTCTTCTCTTGATTTATGTAATTTTATAATTTGTCTTTTGTTATTTTGTATTTGTAATTGTATAAGAATATTTGCTTAAGTTAGTTACCACTTCTACTAAGAATGCTGGTTAACCTGTAATTGGCAACTGTGTAAGCCTAAAACGATTTGTTACATATTGTTAAAATATTTTATACACAGAAGCTGTTGGTGAACCTTGAATAAATAAATAAATAAATAAATAAATAAATAAATGTCATTTACAACAGCTTTCCAAATTCTCATAAGACGATTATAAGAGAAAAGCTTCTGCCCGCGGCTTTACACGAATTAAAATTTATTTTTCAACGAAATGTTTGTGTAGGTATACCCTATGTCACTCAGTGATGATAACGTAGCATTCTACTGGAGAAAGAATTTTTAAAATCAGACGAGTAGTTTCGACGTTAACTTCCCACATACAAACATTACCTCCTTATAATATTAGTATAGATGATGGAGTGAAGGCAGACATGGCCCATGCACAATGGTCAAGTGCAGGGACCAAACCAAAGAAGAAGAAGAATAATTGTATAAGTCTTTATCGTGAACAATTTGAAAACATTATGTAAAACCTAGCCGTTAAACAACTGAGGTAGGTCAATGGCTTGAGCTAAATAAAAATGATTATTCTTGTTTTCAAAAACGAAAACAGTGTATTTAGACCCTCGTTGTAAAAAAAAAAACTGGTCAAGTGCAAGTCGGACTCGCGCACGAAGGCTTTCGTACCATTATCTACAAAAAACGGTAAAAAATCACGTTTGCTGTATGGGAGCTCCACTAAAATATTTATTTTATTCTGGTTTTGGTATATGTTGTCATAGCGGCAATAGAAATACATCATCTGTAAAAATTTCAACTGTCTAGCGATCACGGTTCATGAGACACATGAAGCCGGTAACAGACAGACGGACCGCGGAGTCTTATTAATAGAGTCCCGTTTTTACTCTTCGGGTACGGACCCCTAAAAATTTTTTTCTGACCTTCCGAATAATAAACGTAGTTTTTTTTAAGGATGTGAAAATATCCAATGACTGCCTTCCGATCTGGGCGGAGCGGGAGGGTGGGTATGTCAGTCAGAGGAAATGAACCATTTATTTTAATTTCTTCAGTAGACTTTCATACTAAATTCATTATTTAATTTAATTATTATACCTATAATTTCAGAGTGATCAGAAGGCTCCTAATATTAAAGAAAAACAGATTTACCGAACTTCTTCCTCTCACATTGCAGACTTTCAAATCTAACGGTTGACTGGTAGACAATGGCTTGTTACCTAAATAAATTCAAATAATTTTCATTACTCTCAAAGTCTACATTGAGGACAATAAGCCTTGGGATTCAGTCGCTCCAAATATACGCTATGATTATTGTATTTTTTATATAATATTTTATCATATACTTTGTCGTTTGATGAATATTGATACTACCTACTGCTGTTTACATAGGAGCATTAGTGGAACACAGGCAGGCACATGACTTTGTGTAATTTTCATCTTTACCAATACTAAAAGACGGTGCAAGAATACATCGTATGGAAACCACCGTAAAACTAAATAAATACGGTAAATAAATTATTAAAATATTTCGAGAGTAATGTTATCATTCAACTTATTGACTTCATAAAATGTATACATACTTGTTTGGAATCTAAATTAAAACTAACATCATTTCAAGCTTCGAAAGAATCTCAAACTTTTTGCAATTTCGGTTCACTGGACGCTAAAAGCTTGCTTTGAAGTACCGTTCGCTCGGAACACCAGGTTTTGAGAAGTTCATCCTCAATACTGAGGAACTATGTTCATAAATGTTGTATCGATTAGACTGTCAGATACTTAGTCCCGGGCAAAATATAGGACAAAAAAAATGATGCTCTAGTTTTCTGGTGTTTCAGAAGTAATAATATTAGTAGAGAGAGACCTTAGACATTAATTAGTAAGGTGCTAATGTCTAAGATCTCTAATTATCTCCTTAAATCATTATTGTTAGTAAGTATAATGTCTCCGCTTTTTATAACTGTATACAACATGTAAAATTATTAATGCACCTCCTGAAAATAGTTTATCCAGAATCGTTTACTGAATCGATTCATTAGTCATAGGTAATTTTCTATCCCAAAAATAATTAAATATACGTAAATTACAATTAAAGCTGTACAGTCAAAATAAACCATAAATCAAAGTCGTAACTTTTAAATGTAGCAGTTTTATACAAATTCCGCCTTTCCATACATATTAAACTTATTTGAAGGAAGTTAGTCTTTTAAAAACTGTTTTTTTTTTAAGTATTTATATATATATACTTTATTGTACACCTTACAATATTTCTATGGATACAAAAAATTAAAACTAGCGTACAATGGGCGGTCTTATCGTACAGGGCGGTCTCTTACAGACAACCTTTATGAAGTATGAGCCCGCTTTTGAAACCGATCACGTCTAGATAAACGAGCATGCCTAGAAGATGCCTGTTTACGCTTGAATTACAGCTGGGAGGTCAGAAACCGGCAGAGAGTTCCACAACTTGGCTACGCACACAATAAATGTCTAGAAAAAATAATGACTAGAAGCACTTAATACGAAAAGACGGTATATCGACCGATTGTGGCTGGTACCCTGCAGTATATCTGGACCGGTAGTCTTCTGTGTCAAATCCATCCAAATGTTCTCTATAAAAGATCACTTTTAGCAATACGACCATCCATTGTGACACGCTTTAAGTTGTAACGTCGTTATTTAATTTTGATAACCCCGTATCTACCTAATCTCATTTTACGGTTTAATTCCGAATAAGTTTTTTGATAGTGTTTGAATTTTTCATTGAAAATATATCCCTGAAAGAAATAAAAAGTAGAATAAAGTAATATGTTACTTATACCTTAAAGAAACAGAGTAATAAATGAGGCACTCATAAAAATACCTAGCAGCAAAATATATGTTAAATATTTACCTACGTAGAAATTGAAATGCTTTCAAGAACAATAATCCCAACCATCCTTTTGAAAACCTAATGCCACCCAGCCTAAATTAATGTTTGTTACAAAATAACTTGGTCTCAGCTTATCAAACTGATATTAAAACCAAAGTATAATTTGGAAACGTTTATATGTTTTACCGTTCCCCGTACGCTCGTTAAAACTAATTGCTCAAAAATAACCGTTTCATATTTTCTGAAATGGATTTTTGTTTACGCACCTTGACGAATTGTGAAGCTTTAACAGGATTAGGGAGACTGAAATTAATTAAACCAATTTGCATTGATGTGACTTTTTTTATTGACCAATTGAGTTTTTTTGTCGTTCGTTGCGTCAGTAACAGGTTGATAAAATATTTTGACTTTTACGTTACTTTTTTTACAATATTTTTTTTGTAGAGCTTCGTAACCGGAGGGCGACTATTATGGAGGTCACGTCAATAGAAAAAACATCATGTTTTATATTGACTTCATAAAAGCCAATAACTCATAATACCAATATTATAAATGAAAAAGTATGTTTGCCTCTTACGCTTTCAAGGCTAAACGGCTTAACCGATTTGATGTTATCTGGAATGGAGATAGCTGAAGAACATTTTCATTAACCAACGCCTGATAGGCTGGAATAGGGTACGAAAGTAAATATGAAAATTTTACAACAGCTAATATTCAATTAAATAAAAAATAATAGTAGGAATTTAATTTAAATGTGACTTTTTCGATATATGGTACGGAACTTTTTGTTTGTGAGTCCGTAATGTCATTCCGTAAACATCTCACCAAAAATTTAAGTGAACATGAAGTGAGGTCCAATCAGTATTAATGAAATGACAGTTCGCTTCAAGATCTCTCCATTTAAATTCCACGGCGATGCGACGTAGTGTCGGAATAAACCATACATGCATACATACAAAACGTTTTGGGAGTACTTTCATTGTGCGTACAGCTAAGGAGTTGAATTCCCTGCCAGAGTCTGTTTTTTCCTCATAGCTATAATCTGGAGGTCTTTAAGTCAAGAGCAAATATGCTACTTCTAGGTATGCGTGTTACATCTTCGACTGCATCATCAGCTATCATCACATGTCTACCAATTAAAATTCGGTTTCATTTGGAATAGGTATATTTGTCAATATTCAATCATTCATAAATAAAACCAAGGTAGGCTGGGCAAAAGTATGTGTTCTTTGTTATTTTGTAAATCTCAAACATGCGAGACGTTGTCAGAATACAAATAAAATAACAACAATATTAAGAGTAAAGGCTATAAATGTTTTAAATATTTCATTTAGAGAGTAAGTTTCTGTAACAATTATTGTTGTTTTCCAATTATCATGGAGCCAAAGTATCCAGATACCTTTGATACGGGATACTTCTGCTTAAAACAGTTTTACTTAAGCTTAATTTAACATAAGACCTACTTAAGCCTCATTGGCATGCGACAGAGAAAACGTTATTTAGTTTATATTCGTGCAGTCATATGTTAAACAGCTTTTAAATTTAATTTGCGGTTTTATTACAGAGGTAATTTTATACTTTTTTATCAATGAGCGAAAGAGGAGCTTTTTCGCGTGAAGCAAAGTAACCCGACATAATTGTACTATTTATTTTTCAAAAGTAATGTAGTAAAATCATTAATTAATACATATTTATTTACTAATAAACCACTAATTCATTGTTGAGGATGATATTTCTTTATTGAAGGTCCTAAATAAATAAACAAACATAATTATCTCCTACAATCAAAGACTAAAAAACCACTTGACCGCGCATACAGTGCCCCAACGCACGAAAACTACCCAACTAGCACAAATGGGCTGCATTAGAGCTTTGGAGCGTATCCGATTATTACTTATGGTAATAGACGTAAGCGCTAGAGCGTCTACTGCAGACTTAAAGCAGCCGCTTTAGCGCTATTTGGGCGCCATTTTATACAACCTAAAGTTCCATTTAACCTGCACAACGGTTGCATAAAGGTTCCTTAATAGCTATAACGATTTATTAACGCTATACTAAAGCTCTCGTAGCGCTACTTTTGAATGATTTTGAACTACTTTGAACGAATGAATTGATTATAGTTCTTTATTGTATATCTTCAGTTGACATTGTTTGTAATATTTTGGTAAAGTGTTTTCGTCGCCATCATGAAAATAAAACATAAAGAAGTAAATGTTTGTATTCTGTATTAGCAAGATATATAAAGATACTTAAAACGCTGTCCAGTTTACTGTAGATATATAAGATAATTTTCGAGTAATTTTAACGCACTTTTATGATATTTAAAAAATTAACAAAAGATATGTGATATTTTTTATTTGTTATACAGAATAAATTTTATTTCCGTATTTTTACGTGTCTATAACTTACTATTCGCAAGTGGCCGATTGTTTACCGGTACATTTAATGCACATTTAACTGAAAAACCAATGTATATGAACTCAATTTTGCAAGTGAATTATAAGTTTTCTTAAAAAATCATGGCGTCATTGTACTGTAGTCATAACCTGCAGTTTGAGCTCTAATAACTCCCTTTTGAGAATCATAGTGCTAATTTTCACCCTTCTAACGCTTCCAGTGATTTTTGTTCCCCTAGTGCAACTCACAGCCACAAAAAGCTCCTATTTTCCTGTTTTTGAGGTTATAAGATTAATTATTTGTATCCTTAAGTGTATTGTAAGGTGTACAATAAAGCATATAATAAATAAATAAGATCTAGTTACGTACTTATTCGTTTAGTATCCATTTTATTAAGTGTTTTATAATAGTTACAAAAGTGGCTGTAAAATGGCGAATGGATTGAGCCTGCAAGGAATGACTATTGCTACTAAAGGCCTTAGTTACACTGATGATTTTTTTGTAACTATAGTATGCATAAGAGTTTCTATTATTTCTATAATGAAACTTATAGTAGTATAATAGTGGTTACTATAACTATAACCTATACAAGTTACAATGGAAACTACTATGCAGCTGTGAGTGGCAGAATGACCTTCGTAACTCTCATATAAAGGTGTAAGTGGTAAATGAGTTCTACCGTGGACTACTGTGAAGGCTAGGGTAGTATTTGATTCAGCTTATAGCACCTTAAGTAACTTTTATAACTATAGACGTTTACGGATGCAGATATGCAACTCTGAACTGCTTTTTGAACTCTTAAAGCGCTATTTTACAGCCCAAAGTAACAAAATAGGCTGCTATTTCCACTAATGTGCTCGTTGGGTATGAGTCTTTTTGCACTTATATATTGGCTATGGTACACGAACCATTTTAGTTGTGACCAAGTATTAGACCTGTGTGCATGCTAATCAATTACAAATTTTAAATTTTTGTATACAATTTATAACGCAGAATAATGTTTTCATGAGCGATAAGTGGTGTGGAAAACATTCCCAGACGTCTAGATACTAAATGGATGACATAACTATTCATCAGTAATGAAATACTATGATTTTTTTATTTAATCAAATTATAAGTCACCGCAGGGGTCTATTTAAAATGGTGGTTTAGGTGAGCAAGCCCACGGTTGAGTCACACGTTGATGACTTTTGGAAAAGTCTCTTTCTTTCATTAAGAAATTCTAATTCTTTTATCCCTTTCTTTCCCTTTGTATTTTTATCGTAAAAATCTGTGCTGTTAACTTAAACGTGTGAATACGATATCGATAGTTACAAAATTAATCTATTTTTTTAATTCAGTTCAGTTACTATCTACCTATCTACTTTTAACCGACTTTAAAAAAGGAGGAAGTTCTAAAGGTTTTTCTTGTGTGGCATGCATGTTTTCATTTAAGATTTCCGAAGAATCCAGAATTAAAATTACAGTAGATAGATAAGTTTACTAGGGAATATTGTTTTTTTTTTATTGATATAATGTTGAAAAGAGTCAAATCGTGAAAATAAGATACCTATATTCAATCTTTTTAGGCTTCAATATTCAATATGGGATTTTTATTCGGTATTTTTACAATGTTAACATAAATTTTATCGATACCGACTACTTTCCCTTAATCAATTAGAACAATCCCTAACCACGCATATCTACGCAACTTGACCTTGAACTGACCAATTACAGCTCTGCATTTCTCTCTCCTTCTCGACCCATAACAGTGAGTCGTGTTCTTCAAAGAAATCGGCCTATACGCTCTCTAGTGGTTATATACTCTCTGCCTACAATAACACATTCCATATTTCACCAAAGGCTTATTTCTCATGATAATTAAATACAACTTTTCTTTATTATACTGCCATTTGCAGGCACAAAATACAATTGCAAATACAAAGTAATTACTACAGTAGCTAAAGAAAACAGCTAAAATAATATTCGCTGAACTGGGCCAAGAGCCGTCATAACCAAATGCGCTTCTGCTGGAAACAGGTTCACCCAATTCAGAAGAGCTTGCTCTTTGCTAAGACTTGCATTGTTGTGTGAATTTCGAGTAGAAATCTTAAAACATCTTAGCTTTGAACTGCGCTACCGTATCGCTGTTTTAATGTTGTTTTAGTCAGAGAAGACTATAATCAAAAGACGGTCGTAAAAAGAGGTTGAATTAATCTAAGTCGAACTCATTTTGTTAATTTTTTCTTTTATCTCGCAATGCGGTATCGTGTTTTAAAAACTATAGAACTAGTTTAGTGACAAATTGGAAGCTTATGATAAGCATTAGGCAGTTGTCCCAACGCCAACGATGAACGAGTAGCGAGTAAAGCTAGCATCTGAAAACGAGTTGGCGAGCAGCGAGCAGCGAGTGTGTTTTTCCGATAGTTTAGTCGCTGAGCTATCATCAAGTCGGTCTCTCAGCGTGAGTGCTGACCGCCAAGTGATCGCTGAGGTAGTATTATCTTAGACAGCTCTTGTCGCTCAGCGACAAAACTAGTGAAGCGAGTAGTCGCCGGCAGTGTGAACAGTCAGAGAGCAACTATATAATATATGCATCTCTCGTTTACACGGAATGTATATTTCATTGTGCGTTTCTTGAGCGAGTAAAGCCGATAGTTAGTCGTTTACTCGCCGGCAGTCGGACAACTGCCATAAGGTGTTCTTGTTGTGCAATATGAGGTTTTAAATTTGATTCCTGGGTATGTTTATACCGCGGCCCCGGAAATTTAGGGCAGCTGAAGGAACAGGGTGGGTTTTTAGTCTGTAGAAATCTGACACAAACTTCCTCTTGAAAAAAAAAAAGGGTATGTTTATATCTGCCGGGGTTGCGGGAACATTCTAGCGAGATACCGCGGCCCGGAACGCTAGGGCAACTGAAGGAGCAGTAGGTGGGTTTAGTCTGTAAAAGTCTGACACTCCACTCCACTCACAGCGGGAGGGGTCATTTGATGATTTCCTCCCCTTTATAGGAGGAAAAAAGGAGGTTTACAATTCGTCTTGAACATTTTTTTTTTTTATGTATGTTACCTCATAACTCGGAGACGGCTGGACCGATTTGAAAAATTCTTGTTGCGTTTGAATGGGTATACTTTCTAGTTGGTCCCATTGTTACGAAATTAGGATCTGATGATGGGATCCTGGAGAAATCGAGGGAACTCTTCAAATATTATAGGCACACCTATAGCGTTTTGGGTATTTCTTATAGTAACTTGTGCAGTTGCTCTTGAAAAGCACCATTTGAGGAAGTGGAACTGATGATGAAGACCCCAGATGGCCACCGAAACTACTCAATAATAAGTATTTCTTTTATTGCGATTAGATTACTTGAATATGGATGTTAAGCACTTTATGCTCGTCACAATGCATATGGTGAAGTAGAGCTGATGGTGATGTACTAGGAGAACTCCTCAAAAATTAGCGGCTCTGCACCGGGAAAAGCAATATTTTGTAAAAGGTGATAAGTAGTTGACATTTTGGCTTTTGTAACTAGATAAATTACAAACCGACCCACTAGAAAGCGTGAAAAAAAAACTTTTTAGCAAAAAATAGAACCGACTTCCATATAAAAACACTACAAAGGCAAAAATAACTTTAATTTCGGAAGGCGGTGTCTTTAGTTTTGTATATATTTTTGTTTTTGACACCGCCTTCCGAAATTAAAGTTATCTTTGCCTTTGTAGTGTTTTTATATGGAAGTCGGTTCTATTTTTTGCTAAAATGTTTTTTTTATTTGTTATTCACGTTATCTTAATATACTTAATATTTCTGTGCATATATTTGTTACTTAGCTCCTCCTAAACAGCTGGTGCAATTGAATTAAATGTTATGTGTATTTTAAATGGGGTTCCTGGATGGTTTGGAAACACAACTGGATCTAGGTGGCGCTTCTTTCCGGGTAGGACGACATATGCCGCCAGTATTATTATTAAATTGGACACTGGATAATACTCTCGACTGTAATAAATTATATACTCTATTACTCTAAGATTTACTCAAAAAAAGCTCAACTTTGACATACATTGGCTTTAGTTATTAGATTTTAACTATTACTATATTGCAATTTGTTTTCGTAAATTATTTAGAACTAGCAGTGCACAGGCTTCGCTCCCGTGGACTTTAACACGATAAAGCATAAATTCCTTCTTTGCAGTTGGGTAAAACCTATAAGTACCTTCCTCAAGCTTCAACCTACTTCCATACCATGTTTCATCCAAATCCACCCAGTACTTTCAAAGATTAGCCCGTTCAAACAAACAAACATACTTTTCCGCTTCATAATATTATATTAGTATCAATTTTTACTTTTATAACAACCTAGGATGGGTTAATTCTTGTTAAGTTTTTGTACTATATGAGGTGCTTGATTATTGTTATTAGTAAGTAACATTAACTTCCTTTTTGTCAATACATCATTTATTTAAATTTTAATACGACATTAATTTTCTTTAATACGACACAATGTCCTGAGGTTTTTGTTTTCTCAAATAATTATGATTAGAAAACCACCTTTTTGTATTAATGATACAATAATGGAGTTGTTATCTGTAGAAGAGAAATCCAAGATTTTTTTTTCTAGTTGTATTACCTGTTGAGTTTAATTTTAAAAGTTTATTTTACCTACTGCAGTGCCTCCATCTGTCTTTTTCATTGATTATAAATACACATTATCAAGTCAATATTATATTAGTTTAATTTTTTACTAGCCGAATGCGTGAAAATAAGAAAGACTAAGCCAGATTACCTACAAATAAAGCGAATCTATGATCAAATTTTACTTAGAAAAAACTTGGTAGGTAAGTACATTTATAAACCAACTAGAATAGTTGATTTCAGATTCAGAAAGTTTAAACAACTTAATAAGTGATTTTCCTTTCAGAAACTTACTACTATATCCAACATAAGAAATGAGCCCCACGCATATCTAAAAATAGACACAAACTACACATATTCAGTAACTTTATCAAGATAGATGAGTCCGGAGAATCTGTCAATTTGGCAGCTAAACGTCAATCTGACAGCAGAAAAAGGACTGGCCAGCGATCCCTTTTCAATTACTGGCACAAACTCGCCTTTACTAGGAGAGGGGCACTGACAGCTATTTGGGGCCTGGTGAAAGCCGAAATAGCGAAGATAGTTGGAATGTTCGTAACATAATATTGTAAGGCAGCTATTTTATTGGCTATTAGATGCGAATAAAATGTGGATATATATTTCCTATGACTCGTATATGCGTATGTAAGTGTAACGTGTACGTGTACAAAGTATGTTTTTTCAAAATATAAGATATTCTGACATACACAACATGTTCAAGACTGCAATAGGCCCAGTGCAACGGTAACTGGGGTGTCCCAAACTTGTCCGCGATACGCGGATTCTAAACGTTGCTTAATAATGATAACAAGGTTACACAATGGCCTGCCTCTACTAGGCTTCGGCCTACAACAATAAAAACAAAATGTACCACTAACCTGAGTGCTGGGGACGCCAAGTTCGACCTTCAAAGGTCACGCCCTAAGTGTGGTTTGTATGTGATATGAGGTGAGTAATTGTAACGTGTGATGTAAGTCAAGTGTTGTAGAACGTTCCCAAGGCGCCGATCTCCAGATGGCGCGGTCACAACAGCATCACACCTAACTCGTTTCCAGCAAGCGCGCGCTACGCGTGGTAGGCAATAAGGCGATATGTTCCAAGAAATATCACTGGATTCTTGTTAATCCGAGCTTACAAAGTTCAATCAATCACTGAACACAATTAATCTATTCATATCTCGTGAGATCCAATACGATTTACAACAAATTCCGCGTGCCGGCCGACCGACGACAAGGCGGCATATAATTCAACAATATCCCGGGGTTTTCAACAAATGGGGAATACACTTCAACCAACAAATAATTCGCGACCCAATTATCGGTCTCAACGGGCGAATTCAACAATATTTTACCAATTACAATCAAATCAAAGTCCCAAACGTGCGGACATTTTTCCAACAAGCAAAGTCAATCTGTCAAGAGTCAAGAGGTTTTGTCAAGTCCAAATTCTTTATGTCAAAAGGGTGCGTTCTGTTTCACGTCGGACCGAACATCTACCCCCCCCGGACGGGCCTACCCGTCCGCTAATCAATTGGAAGTCTTGACAAGGTTGCAAATTCAACACAGCTTCAATGCGGCCAAATACCGTAGCTAGTTCATTAAAGGTGAGAACGGTGTCTCCCAACAATCTCCGCCAGCGTCCCTTTGCCGCTTTCACCGCAGCCCCCAAAATACCCCCCCAATGGGGGGCAGGCTGGCGGGTCAAACAACCAGGTGACCCCTCGGCGGGCCAAACTATTACCAATGTCAACCTGGTTCTCATTAAGGAAGGCGTATACCTCCTTCAAATAGTTACTTGTACCCTTGTAATTCGTACCGCAATAAGACCTAATCAAAAAAGGTAACCCACGGCGAGACACAAATCTTTCCAAAGTCGCCTCAAAGGCCTCTGTCGAGAGGGAGGTTACCAGCTCCAAATGTACTGCCTTGGTTGACAGGCAGACAAACACACAAATAAGCCCTAACAATCTTGCTATTACGAAGGGTGGACGTCTTCAACAAAGGGGGACCAACAAAATCCGTTACGACGCCAGCAAAGGGCCTCGTCTCATTGACGCGATCAGCCGACAAAATCCAAAATTCTCGCTGCAGAATGGCCAACAGCGCATTGCAACCGGCATGCGAGTTCTTAGTGTGACGATCAGTCACCAACAATTGTACCAAGTTCAGTTACAACAAGGGCAGGAGCACCAATTTTAGGGTAAGGACAACTCACAAGGGTGACCTCAAACCAGGTCCTTCCCTCAACAGTGGTGTCAGCCGGTTCGCCAATTCCCCAAATCTTGCCTGAAATGTCGTTCACCTTCAGGCCAACCTGTCCCGCTAAACAAGAAGACAAAAGGCAACCCCGGACTCCCGTTTCCAAAATGGCACAGACCACAATCGAGTCACCCAAAGGTCCGTGACCGAGGCCGTTGGCAACAAAACCGTCTTGATCGGGGGGTTCCTTTAGCGGGGCAGGCGTCAATCTCTTAGTGATGCCTGGGCGGCGACCGATCGCCGCTTCCAGGCTGCCTTCGTTCACGACGAGGCCAACAATCAAACCATTCGTCTGCGCGGTGTCCCAAGCCGCTCGCCATCACTGGAGGGGCATATCCCACCGAATGCCCGAATGGCGGAGGGCGCGACTCCAGCCGGGGACGTTCCGCCAACGGAGGGGAAAGGCAGCGGCGCTGACCCGGCCACTGCTGCCTAGCAGCCAATGCGCGTTCTCCCTGACGAGGGAAGACCAAATGGCGCTCGTGGGGCTCCCGTTCAACTTGCGCGGGGGGTGGAGTGCGGCGTACAGAATCGCGGGTCTCAGCCCGGTGCTCGTCTCCGGGGTACCCCCCCATGCGCGAACCCCCCTCAGAAGCTGGTCTGCTGGAGCGGTTCGCGTTGGCGCACAAAATCTCCAAGTGGGACCCTTCACAAACTCTACACGGGCGGGGGTCGGGGCAGTCCCGATGGAAGTGGGCCCCCAAGCACGAAAAGCACAAACGGCGTGCGTTGACAATGCGGCGGCGGGAACTTACGTGCAAATTCAAAAAATCCGGGCAACGCGCCATGACATGCCCCGTTGCCTTACAAAAGTCACAATGATGAGGACTCCGGGCACCATCAAAACGGGGGGCGGGGCGAACATCAACAGGCCCCCTAGCCCGAGGACTCCGGGCGCCAGCCAAACGGGGGGCGGGGCGATCATCAACAGGCCCCCTAGCCCGAGGACTCCGGGCGCCAGCAAAACGGGGGGCGGGGCGATCATCAACAGGCCCCCTAGCCCGAGGACTCCGGGTGCCAGCCAAACGGGGGGCGGGGCACTGCCCTTAATGAGGCCATTGCAACAATCAAATATTAATACAAAACAACAATCAACAACCAACAATCAAATATTAAACAAACAGCAATGACTTGTTAGCCGACCAAATAGTTTCAACAAAATAAAAATTCAAATTCAATTATTTCAAGTCCAAATGCGACCCTGTACTTATTCCAAGTATGAATCTAGCTTGGTACAGATGGCTAGTTACAAATAAATAACAATTCAATGTATAATACAATGCTGGATCAACCTCAAATAAATATCAAGAAGCACAACAATTGACTGTATAATATTGAGCCGGAGGATCTCTAACAACAATCCAATAATTACTATAAATGCAATAACCAATACACACAATTCAAGTCCTATTATGTTAGACTATGTGTAATTATTATTTAGATAACCTTTCAAATTCAGATCAATGACATTCAATTATTAATTGCAACAAATACCAAACAACTTTTACAACAATATACCAACTTATGTACCAAATTATGTACCAATTATACCAAATTATACCAATAATTCCTAATTTCACAAATAAATCCTACCTGTCAATGCAATGAAAGAGGCTACAGTACAAATTACAAATACAACTTCAATTGATTCAACTTCAATTAGATAGCCCGGATGACATGGTAATATATTCAAAACTTATCAAGTTATAAGTTGTGTTAAGTAATTAAACTCAAGTTTTAAGTTTTCAACAATATTCAAAACTTCCAATTAAACCAGTGGATCTTATATTATAAGAGCCGCGCTTCTGCTACCAGTTTTGTATTAAAACCACGCTCTGCTACCAAATTTGTTCAAGACTGCAATAGGCCCAGTGCAACGGTAACTGGGGTGTCCCAAACTTGTCCGCGATACGCGGATTCTAAACGTTGCTTAATAATGATAACAAGGTTACACAATGGCCTGCCTCTACTAGGCTTCGGCCTACAACAATAAAAACAAAATGTACCACTAACCTGAGTGCTGGGGACGCCAAGTTCGACCTTCAAAGGTCACGCCCTAAGTGTGGTTTGTATGTGATATGAGGTGAGTAATTGTAACGTGTGATGTAAGTCAAGTGTTGTAGAACGTTCCCAAGGCGCCGATCTCCAGATGGCGCGGTCACAACAGCATCACACCTAACTCGTTTCCAGCAAGCGCGCGCTACGCGTGGTAGGCAATAAGGCGATATGTTCCAAGAAATATCACTGGATTCTTGTTAATCCGAGCTTACAAAGTTCAATCAATCACTGAACACAATTAATCTGTTCATATCTCGTGAGATCCAATACGATTTACAACAAATTCCGCGTGCCGGCCGACCGACGACAAGGCGGCGTATAATTCAACAATATCCCGGGGTTTTCAACAAATGGGGAATACACTTCAACCAACAAATAATTCGCGACCCAATTATCGGTCTCAACGGGCGAATTCAACAATATTTTACCAATTACAATCAAATCAAAGTCCCAAACGTGCGGACATTTTTCCAACAAGCAAAGTCAATCTGTCAAGAGTCAAGAGGTTTTGTCAAGTCCAAATTCTTTATGTCAAAAGGGTGCGTTCTGTTTCACGTCGGACCGAACACAACATATTGGCTATAACTAGTGTTACAAGGGTTAAAATATACCACAAAATAAAGTAAGTATTAAACGTTTGTATAGTTTTCATTTAATTTTATACACGCATAACTAAACAGACAAAATTCCAAAAAAAATGGAAATGGGTTCTGTTGGTTTCTCTTTGACACACCGGCAATTTTTAAATATAATAAATTATTTTTCAAATACAAAAGTTACTTTGCTATACATTTATTATAATGTATAGAGTTTAGCCTAAAGGCATCCATTGCAGGATAGGTTTCCTCATAGCGTCGCCACATTGAAACGACGTGTACGTCATACGTGTCGTACTCAGAGGATTCAAATGGCCTTAAACAGCTCATCAGTCCACCCTACAGTACACCTAAAAACTCTACACCTGCCAATTCACGTTTTAAGTGCCTTTAAATATTCACAAAGAGTAATGCCGTGCGCGCCCTGCGTTGCGTTTTGGAAACGCAAAATCTGTGAAGTATGGAGTGTCATAGAAGTGCGCGCACTGCGGTGGAATAAACTCGTGCGGTAGAGTCACCGGTGGCCCCGGTCATTCTACCGGTGCGGTAGAACTACCGCAATAGCGGCCACCGCAAGGCAGTGCGCGCACGGCCTAATGCTGCAATGCACGTGTAATCATTTCAACAAATGCTTTAGTTTCCAATCCACAGTCATCCCGCGCATGTTGATAGGAATGATTGAAAAATTAACACAAAACAGTTTCGACTAGCATTTCACTCTTTGAACCGGATTCGATAGAATCCATCAAAGTAAACCAAACAGACCGCAAACAATTCCGTTAATTGGCATTCGGTTTAAAAATGCAACAATATAAATATGGCTAGTCCGTGACGTTGTTATTTTTACTGCCGGTGGAGTTCTCTCTCATTTTTCCGCTTCTTTGTTAAGCCACTCTTCCATCACACGCTCCCCTGCATCACAACAGTTTAACTTCATTTCCGATTCAATACAATAACAAAAAAACATAACCCTTCCTTTACAGTCGGAATGACATAAATCACGTTATAAAAGATAAAAGTCTTTGTTCGCAACATAAATATACTCCAGTAAGTTTGTACGAGTATGCAGATAACCGAATGAAAAGAAGCAAATAAAATAATTAACATTTTTCGCTGAGGATGAAACGTATTTTTTCAGTATTGTGTACAACCCCGTGTTCTCGACTGGGAGAGAGAATTAATATTGCAGGAGCAGCAGAGAAACTTACTCATGGATAACAGACGACAATGTGTGATTGTGAAGTGATGAACCTCAGTAGCGATAAGTAAATAATTATGCTCTTCTAGTACAAAAAAAAATTCCATATTAAAACACTACAAAGTCAAAAATAACTTTAATTTCGGTAGTCGATGTTATTGGTTTTGTATATTCTTTTTTTTTGACACTGACACTTTTCTTTTTTTCGGGTCGGTATGTAATTTATCTAGTTACAAAAGCCAAAATGTCAACTACTTATAACCTTTTACAAAATATTTCTTTTCCCGATGCAGAGTTGTTAATTTTTGAGGAGTTCTCCTGGTATTTCACCATCAGCTCTACTTCACCATATGCATTGTGACGAGCATAAAGTGCTTAGCATCCATATTCTAGTAATTGAATCGCAATCCACTGAATACTTATTATTGAGAAGTTTCGGTGGCCATCTGTGGTCGTAATCATCAGTTCCACTTCCCCAAATGGTGCTATTCAAGAGCAACTGCACAAAGTACTATAAGAAATACCCAAAACGCTATACGTTCTCAGAATGGTGTTGGGGCTGGCGCGTACGCGGCGCTGTAAAGAGGTACATCTCTTGCGCATGATGGCCGCAAAACCGTCCACATTCGCGTCAGCAAACATGCCGGACGCACTACAAAACCGCGGCAGCCCCAACATCGGACATATTGGACGCGCAGGTCACTATATGCCCTCTGCGTAAAGTTCACCCACAGGCTGCACGTGTAAAAGGATTGACAGTACGCTTTGAAAAGCGTCACCTTGACTTGTGCTGTACAACGTGCAAACCTGTGAGCCAACATCCCACATCGACAGCCACAGAACAGTATTGCTTCAAGTTTCTGATATAAGTTTAGAGATTTAAGTTCTAATAATACTGTTAGTGACCATGGCAGCTTAAAAAGTCTTTATTACCTACCATAAGAGGATCTTTAAACAGAACATAAAGATGTTTTTCTTAGAACTCAGTTGGTCCTGATGATTCTCGGGATTTCCATTAGTATTTATAAAAGATCAAATGGTTCGAGAAATTGAATTCGACTTCCAATCATTCTTCTTCATTCTAAATTTTAAAATAAATTTCTGAAATAAATATAGGTTATATGAGATCTACGAAAGAAATTATCTCTCCGGGCTCAATTTATGTATTCTTTTTTCATTTCTTATAAATTTATTACGGTACTTCATAGTATTGTCTTACGGGTAATGTAAATCAATCTTCTAGAAATTGCTAATCAAAGTATAATATTTCGCAGCCGTATCATACGATATTTGCAAACTTGAGGAATATTTTTATGTTTTCCTTTTATTATATTAAAATTTCTTTCGTGAAATATGCTTTTGATTAGTGTTCAAGGAGTGGAAAATGTCGGTGTATTTCTGTTGGTTCCACATGCAGCATGTTGGCAGGCAAACTCAGGTAATATAAATGTAAATTTACTAAAAAGAAACGCGGCCGGGTGCCATCACCAATTGTGCGGGCAACTTGCAACATGGCACCCATATTTTAGCATGTTTTTTTTTACTTTCGTTACGTAGGCAAGCTGAATAGCAGATAAATAGTTTTCGCTGACTAGTAAAAAGAATAATAGAAAGCCGTAGGATGAGAGACGTTTTTCAACCGACGACAAAAAGAGGAGGTTATCAATTCGACGCGTATATATATTTTTTTTTTATGTATGATCATCGAGTACTCGAAGACGGCTGAACCGATTTGGAAAATTCTTTTTTTGTTCGAATGGGTATACTTCGAAATTGGTACCATTATCACCAAAGTCAGGATCTGATGATGGGATCCTGGAGAAATCGAGGGAACTCTTCAAATATTATAGGCACACCTATAGCGTTTTGGGTATTTCTTACAGTAACTTGTGCAGTTGCTCTCAAAAAGTACCATTTGGGGAAGTGGAACTGATGATGAAGACCACAGATGGCCGCCGAAACTACTCAATAATAAGTATTGAGTGGATTGCGATTCAATTACTTGAATATGGATGTTAAGCACTTTATGCTCGTCACAATGCATATGGTGATGTAGAGCTGATGGTGAAGTACCAGGAGAACTCCTCAACAATTAACGGCCCAGCATTGGGAAAAGCAATATTTTGTAAAAGGTTATAAGTAGTTGAAATTTAGGCTCTTGTAACTAGGTAAATTAAAAATCATCCAACTAAAAAGAGTGAAATAAAAACATTTTAACAAAAAATTAAACCGACTTCCAAAAAACACTGCAAAGTGAAAAATAACTTCAACTTCGGAAGTCGGTGCCAAAAACGAAAAAACAAAACTAAAGACACCGACTACCGAAATTAAAGTTATTTTTCACTTTGCAGTGTTTTTTGGAAGTCGGTTTAATTTTTTTCTATACAATGTCATCATGTAGCAATGTCTCTTAGCCTTTTTTTTTGCGTGTGGAAATCCTCATGGATGTCCTCCGCCCTGGGGTTGACGGAGGGGTCTGTCAGACTCTTACTGACTAAAACCACACGGTGTTTCTCTCCTTCACTTCTAGCTGGGGTGCGGGGACACGTTAGCAATCTCCACAATCACCTCAGCAGTGACGGTCGTTTACCCCATCTCAGATGAGGGGAGGAGTGAGCATCTCCTCACCCATTTTAGAAAGGCGCGCGGAAACACTACACGACACCTGCTCGGGCCTGTATGATCGGATGCCAGACTTCCCCAAGTCTGACACCCACAAGCCACATTACGGGGGATGGAAGAGGGCATTGTCAGCCCGCCTCTGTCGCCCAGTCCTTCGAACGCGGCGCGGTACATTTGAGTACATTTGAGGACGTCTCCCTCTCCCTCTCTGCCGCTTCTTTTGCCATCATGCTCTGCGAAAACGGCCACTGCTTGCCATGACCTCTCGCTCCCAACCATAGATTTGATTATGGCCGCCAACGAGAGATCACTTCAGCCCCACCTCAGCAATCAGGGCATTGCGGTGTTCAACCCACGCTGTACATTCGCCAAGCGTATGCTGTGCTGTATCCTCGCTGCCGTGGCAATGATGGCAGCTGGGTGTCGGTTCCTTGCGCGCAATGTGACACAGGTACTTTCCGAAACAGCCGATCCCGAAAGCACCTGTGTCAGCCGAAAAGTCAGCACTCCGTGGCGCCGTCCTACCCATTCTGCGAGTGCAGGTTGGAGAGCCTCGATGGTCCTGACACCAGCCCCAGGAATGTCTCTTAGCCTTTTACCAACTACACTAAGGTCGGTTTCCAGTCTAACTGCATGCAGCTAAGTGCTAGTGTTTGACTTAGAGTGACTGCCTATCTGAAATTCGTAACCCAATAGCTGGGTAACACGATACCCCATAGCAATACTTACGTTTTATCGTAAAAATTGTCCGTCTAAGATACGCGCGGATGACATGCGGCGCACAGCGACTGAAGTGGGGAGCGTTGTTGCTCCTCGCGACGTGTTCGGACGTTGCGTGCGTGCGTACGCGCTTGCAAGTGTGTAGTAGACGATACAACAATAAGCCGCCAAAATTCGATTTGTTGTGGCTCAAGGTGTTTGACACTCACAAGTGTTGCGGCGCAAAAGTTCAACTAATGGAATTTACTACGGCTTCCGGGCGTTGTTAGACGTAGTGCAAATAATGTCACATTTTTATGAGACGTGCTGAGACGTTGTGTTCATAATAAATTGTACAAATTTGATGTTATAAGACGTTGCGGGTCCGAACGTGTTAATTAAAATATACAACATGTATCATAATAACGCACACCCTCAATCACCCCAATTATAAATTTATGTTATTATCATAATACTTTGAATTTTTAGTTTTAATTTTTTAAACAGTTTTTTAAGACTTTAACTTATTTTAAATGAGGTTCATTTTTCTGTAATGTGTATTGAATGACGGAATTTATATAAATCTGCATTTAAAAAGTTACTACTTTAATTTACGGTCCATAGAAAGTTTGTTTTTATTATAGAGCGAAAGTGTTATTTGTAATTTACGTAGATTTAATTGCTTTGGTATAAAAAAATCGATTTTTTAAAATTAAATTCGATAAAAATCGATTCAGTAAACGATTCTGAACAAACTAATTTCAAGATGTGCATTAATTATGTTACATGTTGTATAACCAGCAGGGCTTATATTTCACTTATAAACTACGCCGACTACGGCGGCGACGACTCGCTGAACAAGCACCCCCGTGGGGTACGGACTTTGGCATATAGCGTCGCTGGTGAAGGGCAGCCAGGAACAGACTAGATCAGACAAATATTATTTAGAGACGAACTTAAAGCTTCTGGCTCAGCAGCACGGGCTCTAGCAAGGGTCGGGCGGATAATTACTGGGATGTCGCGGCGGGCCTCGGCGACGAAGACGGAGAGACGGTCAGGTCCGGTGTTTGTGTGTGTGTAGTGCTAATTTCCTTACGGCTCTCGTGGAGCAGGGGGATAGTGTCATCCGGAGTGACTACTCCCGTCACTCCTGATGACACTGCCACGCCTTGGTCAGCGAATACAAATCACGGACCTGCGTAGATGCGGGAAGGCTGTCAAAGATGTAGGTACAAATACTAAGCGGAACCAACTTAGAGGCACGTAGGAGTCTCGATATTTTAAGATGGACACCCATCTACGTATCAACCTTAGGAAGCGTTGCTTGATCTTGAAGTTGGACCCTTGCCGCTGTTACTATGTAGGCACGAGCTCCTTTTTCCATACAATGTAAATGATTGTTTTATAGTTCCGAATGTCTTTTGGAAAGAAACGGCACGCTCGTAATTTCAATCGTGTGCGTGTCTGTCTGTTCATATCTGTACTTATTCATAGCTACTGATTTCTTTATTTTTGAGAGTATATACGAATAAAATATATAGCATCGTTTAATGTTGGCTTGGAGTTTTCTTCATAAAACCTCCAAGCCTATCAAACCCATGTCAAGGAGATAATCTGTGTGAGGTGGCTTTATGGTGCCTTTTAACTGTTCTATACTTTAACCTCAGTAATCCTAACGCCGAAATAAATACAATAAACATATTTTAGAAACAATACAAAATTAAAAAACGAAATTGCGACGGACAGGACGTTGTCAAGCAAGCAAATTAAATAAAACCGTTAACTTCAGAGATTTATAATGCTAAAATAATATAATTTAAATTTGGAGTAAAAACAAAGCTAGCAGAAAGCTATTGCTTAAGACAGGGATCCAGTTATGAGGGTAAACTTAATAATATAAAGCGAAATAACGTTTCAGTGCTATTTCTACTCTGATGGTAATTAAAGGAAAACAGAGATATGCTAGTGCTGTACTATTTAAGTGGCTGATTCACTTTTTATTCTGGCAATGTTGAAAATTTCTTTGGTTTATCCCTGTGTAAAAACATTGATTCAAGGTATTGGCATTAAGACAGATTGTGGCTTATAATAATTTTCCAATAAAAAAAACATTGTGTGTTCAGCTGAATTCACTGCCGGAGTCTGTGTTTCCTGGTTGTTATAACCTAAGGCTGTTTTAGTCAAGGATGAATAGGTTACTTCTAGATGAGCGTGTTTCATCTTCGACCATATCATCGCCTACAATCAGGTGAGATAGTGGTTACACGTCACCCTAACATCAATAAAAAAGAAGCATTGAAAATTCTGATTTTATGAAACTCGCAGTCTAATTTCGTACTACCAAAATGAAGGTGATGATGCTACGAAATGCAAATCGAATTATTTGCATATTTTATTTATTTAGTATGTGATTTATTGTACACCTTACAATATATATATGGATACAAATAATAAAACTAGTCTACAATGGACGGTCTTATCGCACAACGCATGGTTTTATGTTGTCGAGCAGAATATTCTTTTAAAATGTTTGAATTAGGGATTCTTGATCCATTCAGAAATCCTATTTGTTTGGTTGTTGAGATGAAGATTAATTAATGGAACGTAAATTATCGCAAAAACGTAACGGTTTAATGTATCGGTTGAATCAATACTTGAATAGGTACAGACACCAGCGCATCAACCTACCCCAATCTGTCAAATTTCTGTAATAGATTTTCAACTTTATCACAAAAGCGGAAGGTTCATGTTCGACTAGGAAAATTTGACAGATTGGAGTAGGTTGATGTGCAGGCGTCTGTACCTTATGTTTGTCTCTAATATTCAATACTAATTAATAATTTAGCTAAGATATCGAGATGAATGTCGAGTTTTAGACATAGCTCAAGTTTTTCTTATATTAATTGGAAGCTCTTCTTTTGGTAGGAAAACCATCTAACGAATCCTCCTGCTCTGGGTGGAATGATGTTAGACTTCTACTAACTAAAACCCGCCCTGTACCTTCAACTGCCCTTATGTTTTCACGTAGATATGATAGTGTCACTAAGTTGCTCTAGCTGGGCCGCCCCTGTGGAACATCGGATACGACTGGGTGCTGCGCGGTGACCTCCCTGACGGCGTCAGCGTAATATGTTACGCCGACGACACGCTCGTCCTGGCGCAGGGAGAGTCCTCCCGAAGCCGATGTGAACCCCCTCCACCGTTATGTGGGACTTGACGTGGCGCTGCACAAGACAGAGGCCATGTGTTTTCATGGCCGTCGGAACGCGCCACGGTCCGAGTCCCACATAACGGTGGAGGGGGTTCACATCGGCGTCGGGAGGACGATGAAGTACCTGGGACTCATCCTCGACAACCGGTGGAACTTCAGGGAGCATTTCCTGAGTTTGGCCCCAAAGCTGAACCGGGTAGCAGCCGCCCTCAGGCGACTCCTGCCTAATCTCAGCGGGCCAAACGCCTCCTGCCGAAGGCTGTACGCCAGCATCGTGCGGTCCATAGCCCTCTACGGGGCCCCCGTGTGGGCCCTGAGCATACGGACGCGACCACTAAAGTTGGTCGCATGCCAGAGGGTCATGGCTATCCGGATGATCCGGGGATACCGCACGATCGCCGGCGAATCGGCCAACCTCCTTACCGGATTGCTGCCCTGGGATCTGGAGGCGACTGCCCTCCAGCGCGTCTATGAATGGCGCGTGGAGGCGCAGCGCCGGGGCGTATTCCCACTGCCTCGAGAAGTCGAGGCGCGACGGGAAGAGCTCCAGCGCGATCTCCGGGCAGTATGGAGGGGACGATTGTCGCAACCGACGGCCGGGCACGCCACAATTGCGGCGGTAAGACCCCTCTTTGAGGAGTGGCTAGATCGGCGTCCTGACCTACCGCATGACGCAGGTCCTCACCGGACACGGAAGTTTCGGGAGGTACCTGTGTCTGATGAGGAAGGAAGAAACGCCTGGGTGTCACCACTGCGAGGATCGCCCTGAAAACACAGTAGAGCATACGGTGCAAGACTGCCCCGCTTGGCCAGAGCACCGATGTGTCCTCACGGCGGCGATAGGCGGAGACCTCTCACGCCCGGCACTGGTCGAGGCCATGCTGCGGGGCGAGACGGAGTGGGAAGCGGTCGCCTACTTCTGCGAAGCAGTCATGCTATCGAAGGAGGAGGCGGGCCGCGTGAGGGAGAGGATGGCGTACTCCCTCCAGCCCAGCCGCAGTGGTAGACGCCCACGGCGTCGGACGTCGGCCGACGATCTCCGGCCACCGTAGGCGCGGGCATGCGGACAGCGAGTAAAGGGCAACTCGCTGTCCGACCATGGACCATGCCCGGGTCGACGGCCCGTCGTGTTCCACGCGCGCCTCAAAGAGCGTCAGCAACATAACGAGGCCCCCTCTGCAGAGGGCCGAAGCCCGCCGGGGTCGTGGGGCTCATCCCGTTACCGTGGCCCCGGTATGTAAAGGGTTATTGAAGGAACACCGTGGATTTTAGTCAGTAAAAGTCTGACAGTCCCTCCCACCCTGCCCGGAGTGAGAGGACTTATTTGATAAATTTACCACGATAAAAAAAAAAAATAATGTTGCTCTAGCTATATGAATAATTCTTAGTTGGATACAGAAGTGGTATAAAACTCATGATGAGACTGTTATAGCAAATCTACCTATTATAAATTTATTTGCCCGTGGGGTATCATAGCTGTCACAGTAATCCGTAATAAATAAACTATATTAACTTGAAATTTTAACTGAAACTATTTAAGTTTAGGTACACTCCGTTTACACGGTTGATCTACGAGGCACTTAAGGTTCATCGATATACCGAATCACCTTATATATAACACATCAATTTGCCTTTCACTAAACAGCATCTACAAGCATTTGTTCGCGAGTGCTAAAAATAGAATTAAATAGAATTGAAATAGATTAATTCAAGGACACAACAACCACAAAAGAAACTTCTAAAATCAATATAAGCGAAGCAATTTGGTTTTTTGGAAAAAAACATTTAACCAACAGCGAGAGAGCTAAAGTAACGAACTTTTCGTGTATGTGTAACTTCGATAAACTCTGGATTTTTCTCGTAACCTAACCTTAGAAGAATAACGCATAGAAACCTAATACGAGTGCAAAAAGTGAGGCAACTAAAACTTAGCCATTTCGGTTAACTTTTCTCGACGAGCCGTCAGTACTCAAGGTCACATTCCGTCGAACAGTGTCCGCGAGTAAATAATTTAAAACGATCGTTTATAGCGTAAAGGGATGTCATAGACCTTCAGGAAAACAAAAAACGTGTAATCAAATTACATTTCACAAGTAAATACTTACATTTTATACATTGTAAATCGATCATCAAACAAAAATTCTAATAACCTAACGCATCACTATTCAATGTTGCTATCCGTGAGGGAAAAAAATACCCATATTGATTTCTTTTGTGCTTATTTTTGTTTAAAAACATATAGTTTTGGCGGCAATTATGTATGCGTCAAAGGAAACTATATTTATTTACAGCTACTACCTACAGTGTTTTCAAACTAAAAGTTACTGTTAGTTCGTAGAGTGGCATCATAAAGATTACAATTTTATTGATTAAGATTTTTTTCATTAAAGTGATGTTCTCAATAATATTTTTCTATTTCATAAATACAACACATTCTTTTAATTGATATCAAACGGGATTTTTCAAGCAATTAATACATTTCTATAATATTATTATAACACATTACACATCCAACAATCTAAACGCGGGAAGGCTGTCAAAGATGTAGGTACAAATACTAAGCGGAACCAACTTAGAGGCACGTAGGAGTCTCGATATTTTAAGATGGACACCCATCTACGTATCAACCTTAGGAAGCGTTGCTTGATCTTGAAGTTGGACCCTTGCCGCTGTTACTATGTAGGCACGAGCTCCTTTTTCCATACAATGTAAATGATTGTTTTATAGTTCCGAATGTCTTTTGGAAAGAAACGGCACGCTCGTAATTTCAATCGTGTGCGTGTCTGTCTGTTCATATCTGTACTTATTCGTAGCTACTGATTTCTTTATTTTTGAGAGTATATACGAATAAAATATATAGCATCGTTTAATGTTGGCTTGGAGTTTTCTTCATAAAACCTCCAAGCCTATCAAACCCATGTCAAGGAGATAATCTGTGTGAGGTGGCTTTATGGTGCCTTTTAACTGTTCTATACTTTAACCTCAGTAATCCTAACGCCGAAATAAATACAATAAACATATTTTAGAAACAATACAAAATTAAAAAACGAAATTGCGACGGACAGGACGTTGTCAAGCAAGCAAATTAAATAAAACCGTTAACTTCAGAGATTTATAATGCTAAAATAATATAATTTAAATGACATTGGGAACTTTCTGCCCCGCTTTTCAAAAAGTAGCGGACACAAACGAAACCTATCACAGATGATAGATACTATTATCCACTTCATTGCCATGCATTTTTTTTTCCTGTAACATATGGGAATATTGAAAAAATAAGGTTTCAATACTTGAGTATTTTTACTTTTACACTTCACATTACACCTAAAAAAATAATAATAATATCATCACAAAAAAATGGATGAGAAGGAATACATAGCTTTTATTGTTCCTGTATCCATGGCCGCTGCACAGTGGGCTGTTGTGCACATATTGCGAGTATGATATACTATCTTTCATGGGCCAGACATGAAGATGTCAATCTTGCGCCAGCTGCCTTTTTGGACCATATTATTATCATTGATTATGATGAATAATAAAAGCCTATTATTATATAACTCCTCTTTTTATTTAGCCTTTGTTCAATCTGGTTTTTTTAGACTTCATTTTTTTTATTAAAAGAACCCCACACTAGGAATTTCTCCTGCATTGTGGGTGCGTTTACAAACATTTAAACTCACATACACAAACAGCTAGACCTGGAACAACTACTTGTAGGTCATCAAAGTACCATATTACTACTCGTATATAATAAACAATTGGTGATGATGATGATTATTAATTATTTAGTACGGCAAAAAATGTATCTTGATATTGTCAAATACATTATATTAATATAATATATCCTTTATTTCAGGCAACTAGGCCCATAAAAAATAATAAAGAAATACAAAATCTTATAAATAAACTAATACATATAATAATATTAGTTTATTAATATAAGTTCAGTACTGTGTTTTTCATTTTTTTTAAACAAATAATAGGTAAATAACATTCAGTAAAAAAATAAGTAAAAACATATAAGTTTTAATTAGTTATTCTGCGATGCAAAACAAAATAAAATGTAAAAAAATCAAATCATTTTAGCACAAAAATATTTCCAACTTAGACTCATCATACCTCAGAATTCCCATATATCACAACATAGCGCTTTAAGTAAACATACCTACAGGTCTAAAGCTTTGAAATAAAGTACGTTTCATCTTTGTCCGACGTGGGGATTTTTCCCATAGTAAAGTTCCCAATGTCTTTTGGAGTAAAAACAAAGCTAGCAGAAAGCTATTGCTTAAGACAGGGATCCAGTTATGAGGGTAAACTTAATAATATAAAGCGAAATAACGTTTCAGTGCTATTTCTACTCTGATGGTAATTAAAGGAAAACAGAGATATGCTAGTGCTGTACTATTTAAGTGGCTGATTCACTTTTTATTCTGGCAATGTTGAAAATTTCTTTGGTTTATCCCTGTGTAAAAACATTGATTCAAGGTATTGGCATTAAGACAGATTGTGGCTTATAATAATTTTCCAATAAAAAAAACATTGTGTGTTCAGCTGAATTCACTGCCGGAGTCTGTGTTTCCTGGTTGTTATAACCTAAGGCTGTTTTAGTCAAGGATGAATAGGTTACTTCTAGATGAGCGTGTTTCATCTTCGACCATATCATCGCCTACAATCAGGTGAGATAGTGGTTACACGTCACCCTAACATCAATAAAAAAGAAGCATTGAAAATTCTGATTTTATGAAACTCGCAGTCTAATTTCGTACTACCAAAATGAAGGTGATGATGCTACGAAATGCAAATCGAATTATTTGCATATTTTATTTATTTAGTATGTGATTTATTGTACACCTTACAATATATATATGGATACAAATAATAAAACTAGTCTACAATGGACGGTCTTATCGCACAACGCATGGTTTTATGTTGTCGAGCAGAATATTCTTTTAAAATGTTTGAATTAGGGATTCTTGATCCATTCAGAAATCCTATTTGTTTGGTTGTTGAGATGAAGATTAATTAATGGAACGTAAATTATCGCAAAAACGTAACGGTTTAATGTATCGGTTGAATCAATACTTGAATAGGTACAGACACCAGCGCATCAACCTACCCCAATCTGTCAAATTTCTGTAATAGATTTTCAACTTTATCACAAAAGCGGAAGGTTCATGTTCGACTAGGAAAATTTGACAGATTGGAGTAGGTTGATGTGCAGGCGTCTGTACCTTATGTTTGTCTCTAATATTCAATACTAATTAATAATTTAGCTAAGATATCGAGATGAATGTCGAGTTTTAGACATAGCTCAAGTTTTTCTTATATTAATTGGAAGCTCTTCTTTTGGTAGGAAAACCATCTAACGAATCCTCCTGCTCTGGGTGGAATGATGTTAGACTTCTACTAACTAAAACCCGCCCTGTACCTTCAACTGCCCTTATGTTTTCACGTAGATATGATAGTGTCACTAAGTTGCTCTAGCTGGGCCGCCCCTGTGGAACATCGGATACGACTGGGTGCTGCGCGGTGACCTCCCTGACGGCGTCAGCGTAATATGTTACGCCGACGACACGCTCGTCCTGGCGCAGGGAGAGTCCTCCCGAAGCCGATGTGAACCCCCTCCACCGTTATGTGGGACTTGACGTGGCGCTGCACAAGACAGAGGCCATGTGTTTTCATGGCCGTCGGAACGCGCCACGGTCCGAGTCCCACATAACGGTGGAGGGGGTTCACATCGGCGTCGGGAGGACGATGAAGTACCTGGGACTCATCCTCGACAACCGGTGGAACTTCAGGGAGCATTTCCTGAGTTTGGCCCCAAAGCTGAACCGGGTAGCAGCCGCCCTCAGGCGACTCCTGCCTAATCTCAGCGGGCCAAACGCCTCCTGCCGAAGGCTGTACGCCAGCATCGTGCGGTCCATAGCCCTCTACGGGGCCCCCGTGTGGGCCCTGAGCATACGGACGCGACCACTAAAGTTGGTCGCATGCCAGAGGGTCATGGCTATCCGGATGATCCGGGGATACCGCACGATCGCCGGCGAATCGGCCAACCTCCTTACCGGATTGCTGCCCTGGGATCTGGAGGCGACTGCCCTCCAGCGCGTCTATGAATGGCGCGTGGAGGCGCAGCGCCGGGGCGTATTCCCACTGCCTCGAGAAGTCGAGGCGCGACGGGAAGAGCTCCAGCGCGATCTCCGGGCAGTATGGAGGGGACGATTGTCGCAACCGACGGCCGGGCACGCCACAATTGCGGCGGTAAGACCCCTCTTTGAGGAGTGGCTAGATCGGCGTCCTGACCTACCGCATGACGCAGGTCCTCACCGGACACGGAAGTTTCGGGAGGTACCTGTGTCTGATGAGGAAGGAAGAAACGCCTGGGTGTCACCACTGCGAGGATCGCCCTGAAAACACAGTAGAGCATACGGTGCAAGACTGCCCCGCTTGGCCAGAGCACCGATGTGTCCTCACGGCGGCGATAGGCGGAGACCTCTCACGCCCGGCACTGGTCGAGGCCATGCTGCGGGGCGAGACGGAGTGGGAAGCGGTCGCCTACTTCTGCGAAGCAGTCATGCTATCGAAGGAGGAGGCGGGCCGCGTGAGGGAGAGGATGGCGTACTCCCTCCAGCCCAGCCGCAGTGGTAGACGCCCACGGCGTCGGACGTCGGCCGACGATCTCCGGCCACCGTAGGCGCGGGCATGCGGACAGCGAGTAAAGGGCAACTCGCTGTCCGACCATGGACCATGCCCGGGTCGACGGCCCGTCGTGTTCCACGCGCGCCTCAAAGAGCGTCAGCAACATAACGAGGCCCCCTCTGCAGAGGGCCGAAGCCCGCCGGGGTCGTGGGGCTCATCCCGTTACCGTGGCCCCGGTATGTAAAGGGTTATTGAAGGAACACCGTGGATTTTAGTCAGTAAAAGTCTGACAGTCCCTCCCACCCTGCCCGGAGTGAGAGGACTTATTTGATAAATTTACCACGATAAAAAAAAAAAATAATGTTGCTCTAGCTATATGAATAATTCTTAGTTGGATACAGAAGTGGTATAAAACTCATGATGAGACTGTTATAGCAAATCTACCTATTATAAATTTATTTGCCCGTGGGGTATCATAGCTGTCACAGTAATCCGTAATAAATAAACTATATTAACTTGAAATTTTAACTGAAACTATTTAAGTTTAGGTACACTCCGTTTACACGGTTGATCTACGAGGCACTTAAGGTTCATCGATATACCGAATCACCTTATATATAACACATCAATTTGCCTTTCACTAAACAGCATCTACAAGCATTTGTTCGCGAGTGCTAAAAATAGAATTAAATAGAATTGAAATAGATTAATTCAAGGACACAACAACCACAAAAGAAACTTCTAAAATCAATATAAGCGAAGCAATTTGGTTTTTTGGAAAAAAACATTTAACCAACAGCGAGAGAGCTAAAGTAACGAACTTTTCGTGTATGTGTAACTTCGATAAACTCTGGATTTTTCTCGTAACCTAACCTTAGAAGAATAACGCATAGAAACCTAATACGAGTGCAAAAAGTGAGGCAACTAAAACTTAGCCATTTCGGTTAACTTTTCTCGACGAGCCGTCAGTACTCAAGGTCACATTCCGTCGAACAGTGTCCGCGAGTAAATAATTTAAAACGATCGTTTATAGCGTAAAGGGATGTCATAGACCTTCAGGAAAACAAAAAACGTGTAATCAAATTACATTTCACAAGTAAATACTTACATTTTATACATTGTAAATCGATCATCAAACAAAAATTCTAATAACCTAACGCATCACTATTCAATGTTGCTATCCGTGAGGGGAAAAAATACCCATATTGATTTCTTTTGTGCTTATTTTTGTTTAAAAACATATAGTTTTGGCGGCAATTATGTATGCGTCAAAGGAAACTATATTTATTTACAGCTACTACCTACAGTGTTTTCAAACTAAAAGTTACTGTTAGTTCGTAGAGTGGCATCATAAAGATTACAATTTTATTGATTAAGATTTTTTTCATTAAAGTGATGTTCTCAATAATATTTTTCTATTTCATAAATACAACACATTCTTTTAATTGATATCAAACGGGATTTTTCAAGCAATTAATACATTTCTATAATATTATTATAACACATTACACATCAAACAATCTAAACGCAATGAACGATATCCCATTTCGTTCACGTTCCGTAAAAATATGTCATATAAGTCATATTACATGAAAAAGCATCATCTTATCCAGTTTCATAAATTAAAATACTTGATTTGATCCAGCAACATAATATTGCGTTTTCTCATTTTAATTCCCTTAATGGTATCACTGAAAGCTATATTTGTGTGCGTTTGAGGAACGTAGATACATTCGGCTCACGCACGCAAAGAAAATAAAGTGGACACACGAAATCGCTCGTGTTTTATTCTAGACGCCCTTTCTATGAGTTATTCTTCTAAAGCTTTGGTTTCCTAGGATAGCGGTGCCGTCAAATAGCGGCCGTTATACAGCGGTGAATGACGTCACTAGAACGTTGTCCATGTAAACAAAATGGCGCAGTTTCCTAGAGAACGGTAACTGACACCGTAACGTCAAAAAGCGGTGCCGCCATTTGCATGACGGCCGTCTTGTCGGTGTCAGATAGTTTCGTGAACGTTTCATTGATAGCGGTGAAGCTATTTTTAATACGTATTTGTGTTTTTTTTTACCGGAACAACGTACAAAATGAGTTCCAACTCTTGGACGTACTAAAATCTCAAATGCACCTTCAGTACCACGAGATTGGAATAAATCGTCTTCCACCATACGACTATTTTCCTCTTCTGATGATATCATCCTCCAAGTAAATTAATAAAGCTAAATCAAGGTCGTCCATTTTCTATCTTGGATACTTTTCGTTTGACGTTTGCTTTAAAAAAAATGACTGACAGTGTGAAAAAACGGCCGTGGAACTTTCCACATATCGTCACCGTAAAGACGGCCGCCTTTTTGCGTCCGTAATATTACGGCCGCTATATGACGGCACCGCTTTCCTAGGAAACCAAAGCTTAAGTACCTAACATTTTTTTACTAAATCGATAGACACCTGTAGACACCAAAGTTGACAAGTTGAGAAGTCACAGAATTGCGCCAAAAATATTTTTATTGATGGAACGGGATTAGGTTGCTTATTTTTAACCGACTTCTAAAAAAGGAGGAGGTTCTCGATTCGGATGTTTGTATTCTTTTTTTTATGTTTGTCCGCACATAACTCCGTCGTTTGCCAACCGATTTGAAAAATTATTATCTTGTTAGAAAGGGTATACTTCCCAAATGGTCCCATGAAAATTTTATCGAAATCGGACAACCGTTTCTGAAAAATCAACAAATGTCTAAAAAAAATATTTACGTTGATGATCTTTTCGTTTACTCTGCATTGCGTTTTGTGTTCGCGCATAACTCCGTCATTTACGATCCGATTTGGAAAATTCAATGACCCACTAAAAATCACGAAAATAAAAACTTTTTTGCAAAAAATAAAACCGACTTCCATATCAAAACACTACAAAGCCAAAAATAATTTTAATTTCAGAAGGCGGTGTGAAAAAAAAAGAAAATACAAAACCAATAACACCGACTACCGAAATTAAAATTATTTTTGGCTTTGTAGTGTTTTGATATGGAAGTCGGTTTTATTTTTGCAAAAAAGTTTTTTTATTAACCGACTTCAAAAAAGGAGGTTCTCAATTCGACTTGAACTTTTTTTTATGTATGTTACCTCATAACTCGGAGACGGCTAGACCGATTTGGAAAATTCTTTTTGCGTTTGAAAGGGTATACTTTCTAGTTGGTCTCATTGTTAGGAAATCAGGATCTGATGATGGGATCCTGGAGAAATCGAGGGAACTCTTCAAATATTATAGGCACACCTATAGCGTTTTGGGTATTTCTTATAGAACCTTGAGCAGTTGCTTTCGAAAAGTACCATTTGGGGAAGTTGAACTGATGATGAAGACCACAGATGGCCACTGAAACTACTCAATAATAAGTATTTCGTGGATTGCGATTCGATTACTTAAGTACGGATGTTAAACACTTTATGCTCGTCGCAATACATACGAGTATGGTGATGTAGAGCTGATGGTCAAGTACCAGGAGTACTCCTCAAAAATTAACAGCTGTGCATCGGGAAAAGCAATATTTTGTAAAAGGTGATAAGTTGTTGACATTATGGCTTTTGTAAGTAGACAAACTGACCCACTAAAAAGCGTGGAACAAAATTTAACAAAAAATAGAACCGACTTCCATATCAAAACACTACAAAGCCAAAAATAACTTTAATTTCGGAAGGCGGTGTGGAAAAAAAGAAAATTCAAAACCAATAACACCGACTACCAAAATTAAAGTTATTTTTGGCTTTGTAGTGTTTTGATATGGAAGTCGGTTCTACTTTTTGTTAAAGTTTTTTTTTTTCTTTTATACATTTATTTACAAAAATGGAAACAAAATTGTAGCTATTTTATTTCAAAAAGTCAATATAGTGTTCATTTTTGGCAGAATTTTTAAACATTACGTATTTGATGGTTCTATCGATTGTGAAAGGGTAAGATTTACCTACGCAATACGGGTGCTCGATCTTATAAGAGGCTGTATGTGCTTCAACATTTCAATGTTAATATATTATTTAGTTCTACAAGGTCCACAAGACCGACAAAATATAAATAAGTACTTTCATTACTCAACAAGACCGTAAGACCAACTTTTATACTTAAACAGAAAATTTTCATGACATAATAACGTAATTAATTATGGCCCACGTATGACTAGAAACGATTAATGGCCTTCATAACTCTTTTAATTTATTTTCTGAATTCCTGTAAAACATTAAGGAATTTAGGTGCCGTTACAGCACCGACTCATGTGGAAAGAATTTTAATGTGAGCGAACAAGAAATTTTGTCAGTTGTAATTTGAAACGCTCGCGTCTTTTTATTTTTATGACTATTGCAGTGAAACTGTTTTAATTTTAATTATGTATGTTAAATGGTACTGTTTTTTAAGCGTTATGTCACGTACGTTTTATTCTTATTTTATTTATTAAAAATTATCCACTGTATAAAAGAAGATAGATAGATAGATATACAACTAAAAAGGGTGATACAATGGGCAGTCTTATCGCTAAAAACTAACTTTTACAGACAACCTTTAATAAAATATTTTAAAATTATAACTGATTACTGAATACTTACTGATTACTGAATTAAAACTAATACTAATTAAAACATGATCATTTTCAATAAGTACTTTAAGTATTAAATTAATTATGGGTGACTTCGTTGTTAGTGCCACGTCCACCGCATAGCAATGTAATAGTAATCTGTGGAAATGTAGTAGTTTTTACATTTAATAATTTATTTGTTAAAATCTACTCTATTAAGCATATACAGGGTTAAATGTAAAACACTGAAAACCTCTCATGACTATGTTACTAACATCATAATCAAAAACTTTTGTTCTATGACTTTTAAGAATTCGTCATATATTAGTTCACCAGATTTTCATACAAAAATAAAAATATTTAAATTGAACGCCCTAAATGTTACGAACTCTATGCGAAGCAAAAGAAAGCAATTTATACTATCGCTTTCTTTTGCTTTGCATAGACGCTTCATGCGTTTAGGGCGTTCAATTTAAATATTTTTATTTTTATATGAAAATCTGGCGAACTAAAATATGACGAATTTTTAAAAGTCATAGAACAAAAGTTGTTGAATATGATGTTAGTAACATAGTCCTGAGAGATTTTTGGTGTTTTACAATTAACCCTGTATAATGTAATATCGTTTGTTTTCCCCAATAAAATAAAATACTGTCGGTGCCATGTCATTTATTTATGGTACCTACCTATGAAGCCATATTTTTTCATTTTTTTTTTTTTGGAAAATCATCAAATGACTCCTTCCACTTTGGGTGGAGCAGAAGTAGCGTTGAAAATGCCGAAAAAAACAAATTGTTTTTTTTCACGAAAAAAACAAATTGTGGTTTTTTTCCGTTTTTTTCGAATGTTACATAGAAAAATTAACAGAAAGAATCCTTTGGAAAGAAACAGGATTCTTTCGAATTTTTCGCAAGATGTTTTGAAAAGTTGAAAAAAACAAGTTTTATTCATGTTTTATTGAAATATTTTTAATAGGTGAAATATGGAACAAACAGGTAAAAATAATAGATTTAGCTCTCCTCGGCCACAGTCTCAATTTCACTGCCCGAAGAATCGTCAGCTTCACGCTCGAGCTCGAATATTTCTTTTTTAGCTTGCATTATATATAAATTTGATCGAACGTAAACAAGTTTATTAAGTCGTTCTGGAAGAAGGCGATTCCTATCTTTTGTATGCGTTCGACCAAAAATAGACCAATTTCTTTCAGACACCGCAGATGATGGTGGAATACTAAACAATCTTATGGCAGCATATGAAAGTTGTTTAGAGTGACAAAATCCTTTCCACCAGTCGCGAGGGTGTAAATTGTTTACTGGTTGCCAAATTATTTTATTGGCCCAAAAACCACTTCTAGCTTGGTATTCAGCGAAGTTTGCCATTATTTCACATGTGTTTTCCTAATTTAAAAGTACGTATTTGAAAAAAAACATGAAATGTTTCCCGTTTCTTTCATATTCTTCGGTTTTTTTCGGTTTTATTGGAAAAAAACATGAAATATATACTGGCAAATTTTCTTGAAACTTTCGAATGAAACATTGAAAAAAACAGCGGAATTGGAAAGAAACGGGAATTTTTCCTGCTTTTTTCAACGCTAAGCAGAAGGAAGTATCATACTCTTGCTGTTTAATCACGCACCCAGCTCCTACAGCTGCCCATGCATTTTGGGGCCGCGGTATCCCGTTATAACATTCCCGCAAAGCCTTTGAAACCTCAATTTGCTATCAAAAAGCCTTTCTTTGCCAGAGAAATTCAATAACTGAATCTCTCACGTCTATTTCCGCAGAACCTTGTAAATGTAAACACTAAATAAGGCTTTCCCATCTTAAGAACGATTCTGTTGGAAACACTCCAAAAGCAGTAGGTAATACATTCAAATGAATACTTTATGCGATTGAGCCTAATTTATAGGTTTCCTATGTAATAAGAGCCATTGTTAGGGGAGTTAATATCATATTTTGAATAGATTGGTTCTCTTGGCGTGGAGTTAAGCCCACTGCTTATCGATATTTAGAACTATAATATTTCACTACTCTAGTTGAATTGCCGCATTGTTTTCGGGTCAAACACCGGATTTCATCAAACGGGACTGCCTGTTTAATATGCTTACTATGGTATGTGTAGGCTAAGCGTATGGTATGCTTGAAATAGGCTAAAAGTAGTTTTTGTTTTAAGGACATGAAAAATGTATTGCACTTACGTTATCAATTCCTTAACAAATTATCGATTCATTTATTCTTTCAAATCGGTTTATGTATGATGAAAGTAAATATTTGTATTGCCATGTTTATGTAGGTATCCTTGAAAGACAAATGTTATTTTAACAAATCCAGAGAGGTTTCTTGAGTAAGAAACAAAAATTGCTGAATCTACGGGTTATGGAAATTAGTCTCAACGGATGTCGATGGAAAGGTTTGACTAAAGAACTTATGTGAGCGTTTTTCATATAAATAGTAAAATCGTATATCTACTTATTATTTATTTATTATATACTTTATTGTAACACCTTACAATATTTCTATCTCAACTTAAAGGAGACAGATTTAGGTTATGTTATTTTTCTATTTGTTTTGACGATGTATTTTCAGATAATGTAAACGGTATCTGTTTAATTGATGACGTACTATCTTATTACGTGGTAACCAGTACTCCAAACCTGATCGAAAACGTATTTCCAAATTATATTTTCAGTATTTCAAACAAACGTTGTAATAATAACAAATTATTTAAATAATTACTTATTATAGCGAAGCATAATTACTTTAATTAAATGTTTTGTTCTTCGTACATTTCTGACATAAATGGACATATTCTTCAAGAGTGTTCATTTTCGATAGTAACTACAATAAATATCGCACTTTCCAATTGATCGAAAATTGGAAAGCTATCCAATTTTCTAACATCTAAAAAAGGGTAATTGAACAAGTTAAAGGCCCAAGCACCGCTATCGCGACTCTCAAGTGTGTGCCCGCACCCTCCGTTCTCGTATTTAGGCCCGTTTTATATCGCTCAGAAGACGGACGTGAGATTTGCCTATCGCAAGCAATCGCGGACTGTAAGCCACTTTAAGTATTTCTCTAAATCCGACCTCAGGGAATCTGCAAAATCTTGTCCTTTTCAATGAAATTCAATTTCGTTATATGTGAGTATTTGCTTTTTTTTCTTATCGCTTATTTGTTTCAGCTATTTACCTACCTTTGTTGCGACTTCGGGTATTGTGTGCGGAATTTGTTTTATATAAGTGACTTTATAATAAGATGCTGTTCAGTTTCCAAAGATCTGTTGTTTGGTGTGTTTTCATATACTTCTAGTGTGAAAGGGATTGCAAAGATAACAGTAATTTGATTTTATTTCAACAAGTAATTTTAGTAAATTTCATGTAGGTATTGTAACCTATTTGCGTCTTTTTTTTTCGGTGGGTAACCTCCCGTTCTGGGTGGAGCAGTCCCTTCATTACCCTTACGTTCCGGGCCCGGGTATCTCATTAGAAAGTTCCCGCACCCCAGCAGATTCTTTTTATGTCTGGATTTAGGTTAAACTCATAGCCTCGTTTTTGCTTAATTATAGCCAACTTATAAATCTATACTAATATTATAAAGAGGTAAAATTTGTAAGTTTGTAAATTGTAAGTTTGTATGTAGGGGGTAATCTCTGAAACTACCGAACCGATTTTGAAAATTCTTTCACTTACATGTAGCTGCATTAACCCTGAGGCTATACATTATCTTTATATCATGCATATTAGCCGAGCTATTATAATCTTTGTCAAGCAAGTCGGGAACGGGATCCCGTGGAATATTTTCGACTTCTACGCGGACGAAGTCGCTGGCAGAATCTAGTATTTTATAAGATGCTAAGACTTCAGTCACCAAACAAAACGAGGGTTGACCATGGCTACCAACACTCGGCTATATTTGTGTTTTGACGGAGCCTGTCTGGTGGAGAAGCGCTGGGGCGAGGATCTCTGACCTGGCGACCGTTCGAGAGAACATACCTTCACTCTAGGAACGTTCATACGTTTCGTTCAGTAATTTAAGTATTTAGAAGTTATTAGTCTGTATTCGTCAAAGTTAAGCATTGGATGGGTGATCATCTCAACATATCAAGATTCTTGCGCGCCTCGGTAAGCATGTTAGGCCGCTTGTCCCGGGTGTCTGTACATCTTCGACAGACGTTATAGGTAGATAGACAGAATACTCTTTATTGTACACCAATAATTTAAACAAACACTTGATTTACAATACTGCAAAATATGGTTACAATGGCGGTCTTATCGCTGCTAGCGATATCTTTCAGACAACCTTTGGATGGAATTTAAGAACATAAAACAAAGAGGGGAGGGGAAAGTCAGTGTACTTACTTCAAGTATATAACATACACAAAAGTAACTAAAGTAGTTAATATATTAGTTTCGGGAGGTACCTGTGTCTGATGGGAAAGGAAGAAACGCCTGGGTGTCACCACTGCGAGGGTCGCCCTGAGGACACAGTAGAGCACATGGTGCAGGACTGCCCCGCTTGGGCAGAACACCGACGTGTCCCCACGGCGGTGATAGGCGGAGACCTCTCGCGCCCGGCATTGGTCGAGGCTATGCTGCGGGGCGAGAGGGAGTGGGAAGCGGTCGCCTCCTTCTGCGAAGCAGTCCTGCTTCCGAAGGAGGAGGCGGGCCGCGTGAAGGAGAGGATGGCGTCCTCCCTCCAGCCCAGCCGCAGTGGTAGACGCCCATGGCGTCGGACGTCGGCCGACGATCTCCGGCCACCGTAGGCGCGGGCATGCGGACAGTGAGTAAAGGGCAACTCACTGTCCGACCATGGACCATGCCCGGGTCGACGGCGCGTTGTGTTCCACGCGCGCCTCAAAGAGCGTCAGCAACATGACGAGGCCCCCCCTGCAGAGGGCCGAAGCCTGCCGGGGTCGTGGGACTTATCCCATTACCGTGACGGTACCCCGATACGTAAAGGGGTATTGAAGGAACATCGTGGATTTTAGTTAGTAAAAGTCTGAGAGTCCCTCCCACCCTGCCCGGGGTGGGAGGACTTATTTGATTATTTTACCACGCTAAAAAAAAGTAGTTAATGTAAGTATATATATAGGTACATATAATACAATGCATAAATAAGTATAAATAAATATATATATTTTGTATAAATAAATATGTCATAAGGAGTGAAATACAAGGTAAAATCATAGGAATGTATAAAAATGATTGACAACAGAGCTTTTAAAAGTAGCCAGTGACTGCGCTTGTCTAACTGACAACGGCAATGCATTCCACAGACGAGTAGCCTGCACCGTATACGATGAATCATAAAATTTTGTGGAATGTGCAGGCATTGAGTGTCAAATTTACCGATGATCTCAAATCTCTAGTATGTGTGTCATGAAGGAACTTAAAACGTTCTTTGAGGTAAACGTGAATTCTTGGATTGAACAGAATATTGTAAAGTAATGATAAAATATGCGTCTTCGGAATGGCGAAGACGGATAGGCAGCACTTGAGCATATTTGCGCAAACCAAATATGAATCTGATACAGAAGTCAGAAACTAAAAAATGCCACACTATTCTAGCCAAGACGTATCAAGTTACCACGCAAGTTACCCAGCTACTGGGTTGTGAAGATTACCTGCATCCCATTAGATTGAAAGCCGACCCCAAATAGTTAGAAAAAGGGTAAACAGATAATGATACAATTTCAACAGAAAGACGTAATCACATCAACCAACATTGGTCAATTTGCTTTTCGCATCCTTTTTTTATAGTTTATATCAAAAGACTATCCACCACTTCAGCCAGTGAACCACAAGCTTCATTACGATAGTAGGCGGCGTTGAAAGCACCAGAGCAAACATAAACCTAAAGTTTTACGATCGGCCATTTTATTGTGGCTATAAACGACCAAGTCACAGCTTCGCGAATAAACAGAGAACGTTCAACTGCTAATTGCATATGTGAGCAATACTGCTAAACGAAAGGGGTCGCATCCAGCTTTTTATGCAAAATTTAAGTTATATGTCTAATATGAATCAGGAAGGAAAACTATTTAGTTACACTTCATACAATTTTTTTGTTTAAAAAAAAAGATAGATAGTATATACTTTATTTTGTGCCAAAAATAGAAACACACTTAAATAGCAATACTGCTAACACTTTGGTTACAATAGTGGTCTTATCGCTGAGAGCGAAATCTTCCAGACAACTTTTGGAGGGACTTTACAAGCTTTAATTGAAATGAGGAGGGCTAAATAAAAAGTAAAATAAAATTAAGTAGTAAAATATAAGAGTCTTGAAAAATTTAAGTAGGACTTAAACCGTTTAAAAAAATCTGATTTATTTTTGTATTGTTTATGTTATTATTCTCTATAGCTGCAATTAGTTGTATTGAGATAAGTAGGCGAGATTTGGTGATGATCCTTTTACCCGACTGCAGCGAAGACCTAAAGGAAAGTTATGTTTTAACCCGTAATAGTAATTACCACCATAAAAAGGTACACAGGTAGATACATAGTAATATATAGCCAAACTTACTATAAATGGTACGCCTTTAGACTCGCCTTGATGATGCGAGTGCCACTGATTACATTAGCGTCATAATGTGGGGTTTTATTTTTATTTTCTGCATGCATTGAATGGTATCAAAATTAAGGTCAATTTAAAGTAGGTAATTTAAAATGAAATACTGTATAGAAAATCATGTTGTATGTCTAACCTTTCATGTTTCTTTGGTCCCTCGTAACTAAACAGATGAATCTATTTTCATATTGTTACCGGACCGGATTTCATACTACCTTTTTCACCTTTTAAACAATCCACAAACTTTCATTAATATTTTAAAACCAAAATTAGCCAAATTTATTTATTTACACTTCATGCACATAGGTACAAAGGCGATATAGCCGTAGCCAAATCGTTATAGCCGTTCTCGAGATTTAGCGGGACTATCGAACAGCAATTGATTTTTATATTACATATATATCTCTCAAATGTTCTCGGTTTTAAGGTTTTGTCAGATACTCTCTTTTTACGGATAGCAGTAGAATTTGCGCCGAAACAGTCCTTAGAGACACATTACACTATTAGTTGAGTGGAGGATTACAACCATTGTAGTTCTTGAAATTGTTGTTTCTGATTTTCAGCTTATTTATCGTTTCGTAAAGTTTTGCGAAAGAGATTCTTGCTAAATGGTTTTATTTACTTAGTATCGTTATGTGGCTTACTGCCGCAAAAGTGAGTTATAAAGAGTAATATTTGCTAATTTAATACGCGTATTTACTAAAATATTGTGTGATTTGTTCATGAAATTAAATTGTAGAGTAGTGAGCGCTAGATCAGTATGATCACACCTATGATGACACCTATTACGAAAAGTTTGCATATTTCGTATGTGCTACTAAAGATTTTAATTTTGTATTACTTAATTTCATTTTGTACAATTAACTATACTTGAGCATTTGCGCTAGTACCTATTTCGTTTTCTCAAAACTGTATTACTTATGTGCAAGTGTCGATTAACATTAGTGTCTTTTCGCGCAAAATATTTACATAAGTTCCAAGGGCATTTATTTTGCTAAAATATCCTGTTACCGTTTTTGGCTTGTCACGCTGTCATTTTCGCTGTAAAAGGCGTTGTAGTAACACTGTGGGCTAAAGGGGGTGATACATCAGCCACTGTACGGCGTCCGTCGTCAGAGGTCGGTTAACTGCCGGACAGGCGGTGCGGCACTCGACTACAAAACAGGACCCTTGTCAAAACTGATACATGTTCTCCAATGATTAAAATGCTGCGTGCATTCAACAGCTTTGGTAGTTAGATAGGTACTTACGGTACGTGTAAATGGTGTGTAGAACACTTTTGTTTCGTAACAAAGTAGTGTTTAAACACCGGAGATTAATTTTCACTTCCCTGCAAGAATAAGCTAATTAGGGTTACACTGTGATCTGCCGGAGTGGTGGAATCGCTCTAACAAGATATCGCAGCCCTGTGACGTAAAGGGCAATGGAAGAAACAGGGTGGATTTTTGGTCAGTAGAAGTCTGACACTCCCTTTTGCTCCACCGAGAGCGGGAGGAGACAGTTGATGATTTTCCCACCGAAAAAATAGGGTTATTCATGTGAAAGGTATGTAACCAACGGAATATTATAACATTTACAACCTAAGCGCCAGATATATGTCTATCCATTTGTCTGTCAGTGGGTTATTTCATAAGAAATGTAATAAATAAGAATATTTATACTATACCTGCTCGGAAAGTGCCTTATTACATTTTAAAAAGTTTGACAGACACGACGTCACTACTGTAGTACAAATGTGCGGGTCGCAAAAGTGTATGAGAATTCATTACTAACGTGCTGGAGATACTGAAGAGGGAGGAAACAGTGTAAGTATATTTTTTTTAATTTAGACCAATTCAGTAGCTAACTTAAAAGTACTTATAATGCTAAAAGACAAGAGACAGTGTATTATTATTATTATTCTCTCTTATTTTCCTCGTAGGTATAGTATAAAGCACTATGTATCACTCCGAAGGAAGTGCGATTCCCAACTCGTGTGTATTAAGGCCCGTTGGTAATCGGTCACTTACTCCCCTCGATGAACAATGTACTATTATTAACCAAGTTACTTTAACTCAAAACAGGGTTTTAAGATGTACAAGATATGTAATACATACAAGATATGTATGTATTACATATCTTGTGTATACATGTTTTTAAGTTTTCAGTTAAAGTACATGGATTACTGCTGCTTTATCCCGTGCGAGATGACACTACTTTAAGAAGTAGTGTCGTCTCGCACGGGATAAAGCCTGGCATCAACAGGCTAAGGCCTGTTGATGGCAAATATTGCCATCATGGTCAAAGGATCAGCCAGTCAGCGTCTAGAATCGCTGGCTGCCCAGGGCGCGTCGGAAGTATAGTGGCTTAGCAGATACGTCGCTCGGGGTGGTTCCTTTCATGCACCACATGGCACTACAATGTCAGCGTTGTCCAGTGTTCCATGTTCAGGTTGCTTACGAGCTGGCACGCACAATGCGCTCCAGAGAAGAACACGTCTTTTTAGTAGAAGCAATCTACATTGCAAATGCGCCACAGGAGCGGAGAGCAGAACCCTAAACGCATTTTTTTATTAAACACGGAGTGGATAGAGGAGGACTAGCCAGTCCTCCTCTATCCACTTGTATCCATTGTAACTGATATGCAGCCGCATATCAGTTACAATTTTAACACTAACAGCAAATAATTAAAAATTAATGAGGGCAGCCGATAGAATGACACCAGTTTCGGTTTTCGTTATACCTAAACCCTTTGTGTGTGACTCTAAACAGACTTAAGTATTAGAATTTATTTTTCTGTTGCTGCTGTTCAAGGATGAAGAAATGGTTAAACATTCGCTGCAACACTTATACGTTCCCAGCTCTAAACTTCCGTCGAAAATTAATTTGTACAAAAATTAAAACAAGGCTTTAAGAGACCTCGAATTAATTTTTTTAATATATATACCTACTATAATTTAGAGAGGGTAACTACTTCTCAATACGTTCAATCACACGTATTTTAAAAGTTTAATATTTTTCAATTATTTTTTACTTTAAATAAGCTTGCCTGATCCATCTTAGACTTATTCGCAAAAAACAAAATGGAAGTCCAAACTTGGTCACACAGTCGAAAATCTAACTTTACTAAAGGTTTCTTGTTTTTCTCACTGCTCTGTAGAAACAAAATTCCACATAAGTTTTTTATTTGTATTTCTGCTTCAAAGTAGTAAATATAAAATAGCGTATGTGAGACGTAAAATACAAACGCTTTCTGTAAACTTTTATGTTCAAATGTACTTCTGTTATTTTCAATTTTATTGCCCAGGGTACAGGGCACATTCAAATGTATGAAATTGTTTCAAAGATAGTTTACTACTTCTTTGCTGGCGGCGCAAACAATTACCGAGAATAAAACAACTAATGTTGTTTTGACAGTGTTGTCACTTACAAATTCTGTAATAAAGCATGGGTTTAAAACTATTCGATATACATATTTTGATTTTTAGCATTGGGAAAGTCTGTTCACTACCCATTCAAGTTATTTAAATAATCGACTTTTAATAGAATTAAAGAACCTTTTGAACCATCAAAGACTAATCTTAAATTGATGAAATAAACTCAAAAAGAATAAAAAAATAATTATTATCATAAAGCGAAAAGTCTTTCAAATGGCTATATAAAATGGATCATCGCTTACTAGAACTTCAATATTAAAAGCCAAGATAATATTATAATGGCATTGACGGTTACGCACTTAGAAATCAAAAGAACGGATTTTCCGAGGGCTTGTTAAAATATTTGCATAATAAGGTCAAAACGGATGTCCTTTAAATTGATGATATCTATGTATAGATCACTATTCTCTCTTCTAAAACCTCAATAACTGCCCCAGATATAATAATACAGCAAATTCTTGTGGATGCGTAGATTTAGTTCTATTGTGGGACCTTTTGTAATGAGCACAATTAATTGGACGTACATAATACTTATAATTCTTATAATATCAATTTTAGGGTTCCGTACTTGATAAGGAACCCCTATACTTTCACCAAGTCCGTTTTTCCGGTGCTCAGCTTAGAAACTATTGGTACTAGAAAGCTGAAATTTGGCATGTATTTACGCAACATCACGATATCATGCCGACAAAGTGATAAAATAAACTCATGATAAAAAGTAATTTTTAGGGAACTCCCCCTATACGTAAAGATTTTTTTTTTCATCCATATTACTTATACCCCATAGTGTGGGGTATCGTTGGATAGATCGTTCAAGTAGGTTGTTCGTAGTATGGGAAGAATAATTTTTAATCCAGTGATCCGTTTGCGAAATATTAAGCTTTAAAGTGCTAATTTTGGTTAGGCTCAAGTGTCCCCCACCAACCAACTAAGCTAACCTACCAACTAAGTGGTTGTAGGGAGGAATTCAAACGTCACGGTAGTAGTACCTAGGAGTTAAAAGGAAAACTATCAGACCTATACTGTATTCTACTAGGTCTCGCACAAATTCTATTGAGAGTGAGTAAGTTCTTATTTGTGTGAAAAAGAGTAGTTTTTTTGTTAGAGCATGGTTCGGAACTATCGGTCAACTAATCCAACTCGCACTTGGCGTTGCAGTAAACTACGGAACCCCACACCACATGGTCGGACACGCGGTTGACCGCTTTTTTCTTAAGATCGGTAAAGATGGAGTAAGGCAAAACTCTAATTATGGGCGAACTTACGTAAAACTATTGCCGTTTTTTTTTTGTTTGTTCCACCGAATATTTTATTATTAATTCAATTGTGATGATATTTGCATTCGAGCTTTAATGCTGACGCTTTTATTTCTTATCAGGAATAACAATAAAACTAAGGCGGCCATTATGTGTATTTTTAAGCGACTCCCAAAAAATGAGGAGGTTAGGCCGCATATACATATATTTTTATTTATATCCGGCTATATCTTCATGGTTTATGAACCGATTTTTTATATTTAAGTATTATCTGCCGGCTTCTGTATTCCCTGCCACTTATGACTTTATGACCTTTCAACCTTTAAAGTAAGAGTAAACAGGCAACTTCTAGGCTCGAAAAAAAATATTCAAAAGTAAATAATTAACATTGCACGCACGGTGTTCATAAAAATAACACAAAAGTAAACAAGTAACAGTTAACATAACCGTCGGAACTGTGAAAATGTATTATGAAATATTTAAACTATACATGTTGTTTTTGAAACTGACTGTACCCATACAAAAACAACAATTGTTTTGAAATCGAATAGCTGAATTTATATTTCCATTGGAAACATATAAAATTGTTGAATTATCAAAACAATGTTCCAGCGTATTCGTAATGCTGTTTACATTTTTATATATTTTGGCCCGGCTGCAGTGAAAAGGCAAATTTTATTATGTACACGTCAGTTCAAATAAACGTCAGAAAGCAAAAAAAACTATTTTAAAGAAAAGCACGTTTTTCAATATCTTGCCTGTCAATAGCTATTTGAGCTTATTATAAGGGAAGGGCTGTACCAACAAAGCTGTAAATTGCTTTTACATGTTAAGATTCACCTCGTTTATTGGCACACAGTGTAAATATTGATAGGCGTTTATACGCTTATATGCATACGAATACGGCACCACACTTTGAGTTAATAGTTTTCAAATATTGGAAAATCAAAGCGGAGAATCTTACTTGATATGTGTCTGTTTGTGTTACTTAATTTAGTGTATTTTTCTTTTTATTGAAAAATAGGTTCGCGTTTGACCACTATCTCACCTGATGGTAAGTGTATTTATTTATTTATGTACACACATGACACTTATAAAGGAAAAAAAAAATACAGACAAAAGAGCACAAAGGTGCTGCTTATTTCCTAAGAAATTTCTTCCAGCAGACCTGCGACAGGAGAGTTGAAGAGGAGATGATAGACACAGTGTGTATAAATACTAATTACGATATAAAACATACTTAGCTATAAAATTAAACTTATATGATATATTTAATAAATATATACATACATAGAATTAAAATACATGCTATAAAAATATATACCTGTAATAAATATATAAAATTACGGGATGTTAGATAGGTAATGATCTTTGACCTGCTTTTTGAAAATAGTAATGGATTTAGCTTCGCGGATTTTAGCGGGAAGTGAGTTCCACAGTCGTACTGCATGAAAGGAGAAGGAGTGGGAATAGAAACAGGTTTTTTGGGATGGGAAATTGAGATGGAGTTTAAGGTGGGATCTACAAAGGGCATCAGTAGGACGAGTGAATGAAAAACGATCGCGCAGGTAGCTAGGATATGCAGGATTGAATAGGATGTTGTACAGAAGGAATAATATTCGAGTGTTCCTGCGAAGACGGATAGGGAGCCACTTGAAATCCTTGCGAAACTGAGAGACATGATCGTATTTCCTCAGACCAAAAACAAAGCGAATATACAAGTTTTGCAAACGCTCAAGCTTACATAAGAGCTCCTCAGTGGCATCCAAATAGCAGGCATCAGCATAATCAATAATCGGCTGAATTAAAGTTTGAGCTAAAGAGATTTTAGTTTTGAAAGGCAAGAAGCTTTGAAGGGATTTTAAAGAGTGGAAGGAAAAATGCACCTTACGACTAACCTCACTTACTTGCGCTCGCCAAGAAAGATTGCTGTCAAGTAATACACCAAGATTCTTTGCAATATCCGTGTACGCAATGACCGAGCCGTTAAGGGATAATGGCCTCAAAGAGGAAGTGTCAAGTGCAGAGCGATAGTATCGACTACCTAAGATCATAGCCTGGGGCTTGGACGGATTAATCTGTAATCCGTATGATTTAGCCCACTGACTAATATTCTCCAAGTCACAATTCATAACACTAATCACCGAGTCCGCGTCAGCCAGCAAGAAGTGTCGGTATAGCTGCAAATCGTCTGCATAGAGATGGAAGTTCGAGGTGATGATCTGAGTAACTGTATTAATAAAGACAGAGAAAAGAAGAGGAGAAAGAACGCCACCCTGAGGCACACCAGCAGTGAGATCACACCAATCAGAAAATTTTTCATCAAGGCGGACACACTGAGAGCGACCCCGAAGATACGAGTCAAACCAGGATAGTGCAGAAGGCGAGAAGTTAAATGAACGAAGGACTCCAAGAAGTATGTCAAAATCTACTGAGTTGAACGCGCAACTGAAGTCAAGTAGGACTAATACGGTGAGAGATTTATTGTCCATAGCCCAGCGGATATCGTCGGTAACTTTCAGAAGTGCAGTTACTGTGCTGTGACCAGTACGAAATCCAGATTGGAAAGGGGAAATTAGATTGTGTGCTGTAAGGTATCTAGAAACTTGGTCATGAACAATATGTCATGAGTAATATGTGTATGAAGATGGAGCACGCTTTTACCTAAAAGTAACCTATTCACTCTGGACTTAAAGACTCCTAGGTTGTAGCTGTCGGGAAACACAGACTCCGGCAGGGAATTCCACTCCTTAGCCGTGCGCACAATGAAGGTATTCCCAAAACAATTTGTGCGTATGGGTGGGATGTCCACCATGTAACGATGGCGCTTCGCCGTTTGTCTCGTAGTCCGATGATGGAACGGGCTTGGCGGAATTAGATTGTGTAATTATTGACCTTAATAATTGACCTTCCCAATGCTGAGACACATTCTTCCTCTCTATGAGAGGGATTGGCTTCTAATCCACCACGTGGGCCCAGTGGGTATCGATGGATGTCACAAGTCTTCGAAGTTATACATGGCATTCCTCACAACATTTTCCTTTACCGAATCGAACTCAGTCTTCAACACTGCTTTCAGATAGAGACTGGGTTCGATCCGATGACTCGCAAGTTGGACCCGTAACCATTGGTAATTATTTTATTTAAGTTAACTAACTGTAAATAACATCTTATGGTCATAAATAAGCGGATTTTGTATACATGACTATAATAGCAGTACTTATTAACCCTTAAAGAGATAAAGCCATTTGTAATGGACTTCAAAGAAACACTAAAAGTCACCCAAAACAATATGTTTATCTTTGGGGCTTGTTTGCTTGATCAAATTAGAAACGAAGAGACTCGCAAATACCCAAACATACATAGCACACTATTTGCAAATCGTTGGCCAAGAATGATAGTCAAATTACAAGATGTAGGATTGGATGGATGTACCACATGGGTACACCAGTATTGGTGAGAGCCGCGACACATATGTGACGATGACTGGCGAGCATCCTATGTCAAGCATTTGTTTTTTTGCTAAAAGTATATAATACTAGCTTCCGCCCGCGACTTCGTCCCCGTGGAAAAAAAAATCCCCCGATTTTGAAACATTCTTCATTACTGCTCCGCTCCTATTGGTGTTAGCGTGATGATATATAGCCTATAGCCTTCCTCGATAAATGGGCTATCTAACACTGAAAGAATTTTTCAAATCTTACAAAAAACGGTACGTAACGGTAACGGTAGTTCCTGAGATTAGCGCGTTCAAGCAAACAAACAAACAAACAAACAAACTCTTCAGCTTTATAATATTAGTATAGATATATATATATAATATATAATTGTTATTGACAAATGACCTCACCTGTAGTTGTGCTTCAAATCACCCAGCCATCATGTTACCGCAGTTTATTCCTGCATCGTCACCCATTTTGCATCATACTTTGGAAACCATAAGCCCAGCTTAAAGTAACATTTTAGTGTATTCAGATAGATTAGGCACAGGTTTTGGCTCACTATTAAATAATTATTTTAATCTTACCATAGTAAGTCATTGTTACCATAACTTGCATTTCACTGAGCTTATTCATAAAATTAAACAATCAAAATTGAATGAGCAGACCACAGTCATTCTTTTATTTGGAAACAGCCTTAATGTGACAAAAAATGACATTGTTAATAGTATTGGCACCCTCCTTAATTTAAAATCAGGCAAATTAATTTTATGTGCATTGCCTTATTCTAATAATTTGACATTTAAACAAAATGAATAGTTTTTTCGGGTTCCGTAGCCGAATAGCAAAAGAAGACATCTTTATAGATTCGTTATGTCTGTCTGTTGGTCTGTCCGTCCGTATTCCTATTTATTCCGAAACGATGACTACAATGGAGAAACTTAGCTTTATTTTAGTTTGTAGTTTAATTTAGTTTAAATGGTTTACTCTATTGCATTACACAAACTATCTATATATTATAAACATAAACGCAATCAAAATAAAGCCCGCCATTTAACTACTACGCAAATAAATTCGCTTTTAAATTATAACAATAACTCTGCCTTCTAGTAAATTGTGAAACGGTTTATTTTAAGTCTGCATCATTCGTGGAGTGGTAAAATTAATACAGGGGCATTAACCCCAAGACTAACTCAGAGTGTTTGAGACCTTAAATGTAAATAATTATTATAATTTATTTCTCAGAGTTTCATAATATTAAACAAGATATATTTACTAGATCAACTTTAGTTGACTCATCTTTAGCAAGGTCATTAAGATGACATTATTAAAAGTAATTTTCATGAGTTACTTTTTTTTGTGTGGCATCTCGCAGGTCAACTAGTGTGTGTGTGAAAATAGTTATATACGTATCAATTGTACAGGAAATTATATAAGAAAGAATATCAGGTGTGAATTGTTATACTAGTTCAATTCAGGAAGTACCCATACCCTAATGGATAAGGTGTCGAACTTGTGATCGAGAGGTCGTGGGCTCGAACCCCACCCATTACACTATTGCTGTGAACCCACTCCAGACACAAGCATATTTAGATTAGTTGGAGGGGTTAAGGCTGCTCTCTCGAAAAAAGCTTGAAAAAAGCATTCAGTTGAAGCAACTTTTCGTCGGCAATTACAAAGAAATTACATCTGAAAAAAATTGTTAGTAATCTACATGATATGAACCGTAATTTGGTTTAGCCACAATTTTTCTATCGGTATCACATAATAAGAAAAAAAAATGCCAAATCACCTCCAAATCATTGAGATGAAACCATTTTACTCCTTAATTTCTTAGCAAAAGGGTATAAAAAAATATAGTACTGTTTTGCAATACAAATGAAAATAATTTGGTTTTGTTACTTTTTACAAATATGTATTATTTTTATTACAATAAATTAAAAATGCGTCCAATTAAAGACTGCGTTTACATCACCCCCGCACTCGTCCACAAATTCAGTGCGGGGCGCACCGTGTTGCTAGGTGGACGTACGTCGCGTTGCGAGAGCTCAAGCACTACGAAATAATATCGTAAAATATTACTGCAAAAATTAATTTTGTAAATAGTGGAATAGCTTTTTAACCGACTTTAGAAACAGGAGAAGGTTCTCAATTCGTCTTGAACTTTTTTTTATGATGTTACTTCATTACTCGCAGATGGCTGGACCGATTTCGAAAATTCTTTTTTTGTTTGAATGATTATACATTCTAGTTAGTTCCATTGTCGTCACGTTTGGATCTGATGATGGAATCATAGAGAAATCGAGGGAACTCTTCAAATATTATAGGCATACCTATAGCGTTTTGGGTATTTCTTATTGTACCTTGTTTAGTTTCTCTCGAAAAGCACCATTTGAGGAAGTGGAACTGATGACGAAGACCCCAGATAGCCATCGAAACTACTCAATAATAAGTATTTCGTAGATTGCGATTAGATTACTTGAATATAGATGTTAAGCACTTTATGCTCGTCACAATACATATGGTGAAGTAGAGCTGATAGTGATGTACCAGGAGAACTCCTCAAAAATTAACGGCTCTGCACCGGGAAAAGCAATATTTTGTAAAAGGTGATAAGTAGTTGACATTTTGGCTTTTGTAACTAGATAAATTACAAACCGACCCACTAAAAAGCGTGAAATAAAACTTATTATCAAAAAATAGAACCGACTTTCAATTCGTCAAAAAGTTTTATTTCTGATTCTTGTTTATAAGTCAAAGAGTATTCTATGTATCTATAAGTAGTGTTAGTGTTATAAACTCATAGTATTTTACAGTTTTAGTAGTGTTTAAATTTAGTTTGTAAAACATGGGAATAAGCAGAAACGAATGAAGAGAGGTCTATGAAAGTATTACAAACAAAAGGGTATACATTTATTATCAAGGTAAGCTTAAAGTTTTATCTACATATTTCATTATAAACTATCGCTTTACTTACCTCGCATAAGAGTAGATAGCACAGAGTAAACGGACAGAGGGTAAGCTTCATACAACTGCGCTATGATAGGTACACTACTACAAGCAAGGCGCGTGTGTGCGCTTGGTCTGAGCGAGGCCTGGCTTGAGCCGATATGCACCGGTTTCTCTTCGTACGGACGAAGCCGCCAGTTGAGATAGAGAGATAGAGTTAAGATAATGTACAAGAGAAAGAAGAAAACGACAAAGAGAAGGAAATAGAACTAAGGAAAGAAAAATAGATTGATGAGAAAAATAAAGAAAACGAGAACGAAGAAGGACGAAAAGAAAACATAGAACAAGAAGTTATATAGCCATCAAAATTTCTAAAAATAAATATATGTGAACACGGAGAAATAAATGAGGATGAAGAAGTTCAACCAACCAAAAGAATAAAAATACTTGGTGAAAGAAAGTTAAATTTCAGTGAATTTTAGTTATAATCTATTTGTTTATAAAAAATGTAACAAATAACTACAATACACACTAGCAAACATACACTAATATATAACATACACTAGTAATAATTATACTACCTATCTACCTTACTCTAAGTTCCTACCTACATACCTACCTTACCTACCTACCTACCCATTTTTCTCTTAATAGAAACCTTCCTCAGACTATAACGAATATTTGAAAAAAAATCCGTATTGGTCCAGCCATTCCTGAGTTTTGCGCTTAGCAACACATTTAGCCATTAATTTTTATTTATATATAATTTAGTTAAAAAGATACATCAAGTTGTTTACCTCAAGTTTCGAGCCAGGCTGATCTATTATAATAGAGGTATAGTTTCTACAGTACATACTCAAAGTGCATCTATATCAATAGATAATAAATAAAAACAAAATTTGACCATTTTTGATGCGGTAAAAATAAAAATGAATTTAACTTTCACGATGACTTGACCTTCTGTGATTTCGATACTCTGTGCCGAGACTAGGCGAAGCGACGACGCATGCTGGCGGCGCAGGCGCGGGCCGAGCGCGCCTCTCTTTTCTGTTGCATGCGGGTAGCGGAGAGCTGCGCGGAGTGGCACGCGGAGAGGGGTCGTTAGCTCCGCCCAAATGGTCAAGGTTATTGGCATGAATATAAGCCTTAACAAGATTGCTAGTAATGTGAATTCCACCCACATTGCCAGCTATATTTAAAAAAATTACGAACTTGCGCGTGTTCTTGTAATATATTTTCCTGTAATCCTCATAATTGTGACATTCATATTTATTCAACCATTCCTGAGATTAGCCCAGACAGACTGACAAAAATAATATCAAAGAAATTATAATTTTTTTGTTTTAGTATCTTGTAAACAATAAATCTGACACTGATCTAGCTTTAGTGCTATGTTTGAGCACTATTTTTAGAGATTATATTTAAGGTAGCAGAGATTTAATACACCGCACTTTGGAGAATAAGTTAGGGAAAGCCATGACAAGGCGTGAAGTCGCGGTAATGAATGTGAAATGAATGTGTTTATTAAAATAGAATTGTGTATATGTAATAGTAGTGTTTACAAAAGTTTAACAGTGGTCATTGTGTGAGCGTACTCTCAGGGCACGCGTCTCGTATGTCTGTTTACATTATATTTAAGTAATAGTATTTATAATAATATTCCTTTGTGTATTGTATGTACGGTTCTAGGTGCGCGTGTCTCAGACGTTTGTTTATGATCGGCAGCTTCTCAAAAGCGAAAGGTAGGTAGGCTACATAGCCAAGAGTTATCGTGTTACCCGGCTACTGGGTTGAGAAAGTCAGATAGGTAGTCGCTACATGTAAAACACTTATACTCAGCTGCATCTGGTTAGACTGGAGCCGACCCCAATATGGTTGTGAAAAGGCTAAGCCGATGATGAATGATGATAATCTTGTAAACTATAACTCGCTTATAGTTTGAGAAACCACAGTTATTTAGAAACCACATGTAACAGAAACTTCAATTATACTTATATGTTAGGTGGAGACCTCTCGCGCCCGGCACTGGTCGAGGCCATGCTGCGGGGCGAGAGGGAATGGGAAGCGGTCGCCTCCTTCTGCGAAGCAGTCATGCTATCGAAGGAGGAGGCGGGCCGCGTGAGGGAGAGGATGGCGTCCTCCCTCCAGCCCAGCCGCAGTGGTAGACGCCCACGGCGTCGGACGTCAGCCGACGATCTCCGGCCACCGTAGGCGCGGGCATGCGGACAGCGAGTAAAGGGCAACTCGCTGTCCGACCATGGACCATGCCCGGGTCGACGGCGCGTTGTGTTCTACGCGCGCCTCAAAGAGCGTCAGCAATATGACGAGACCCCCCCTGTAGAGGGCCGAAGCCTGCCGGGGTCGTGGGACTTATCCCATTACCGTGACCCCGGAACGTAAAGGGCTATTGAAGGAACACCGTGGATTTTAGTCAGTACAAGTCTGACAGTCCCTCCGGCCCTGCCCGGGGTGGGAGGAATAATTTGATAACTTTACCACGTTAAAAAAAAAATATATATATTTATATGTATGGAATATTTGTGTTGCCTTAATTAATAAATAAATTAAAGCCAGAGCTGTATGTTACATTTCTATGACGCCTTTTCTACAAATACTATCATACAAATTAAATATTTAAACTAAATAGTCATTATTTTAGTACATCAAGATTCTGTACCCATATCTTTTGAAACAAAGTGTTACGTGTTACGTTTTAAAGTTTATTTTTGAAGCTAGCTTAGCTTCAAACCTTAAAACGTAACATCCCATATACTTAACAACAGCACTTCAACAAAAACTAATAACAAGACACTAAAACTAAAACTTCAACACCTTAAGGTCAGAAAAGAACAATAAATAGTAAGTATGCAATTCCGTCGCAATCTGTGCGGGCACCTTAGGGTGCTAGTACACTACAGATGCGCTGTAGCCAGTAGTGCGCGAGGGAAAAAGCCACATACGAAATCAATTTAACACATGAAGTGAATTTAAAAATAAAAAATTAATTCTCTGTAATGCGTTTTCGCGCGAAATATCTTTTTTTTAAATTCAGTATAAGCTCGCGTTTGACCACCATCTTACCTAATGGTAAGTGATGATGTGGTCAAAGATGGATCACGCTTACCTAAAAGTAACCTATTCACTCTTGACTTAAAGACTCCTAGGTTGTAGCTATCTGGAAACACAGAATCCGATAGCGAATTGCACTGCTTAGCCGTACGCACAATGAAAGTATACCCAAAATGTTTTTACGTATACTTATTAAACGTACGTTACGTACTGTACGTATTAATTATTGTGTTATACTACAGTGTTTTATATACCCACAATATTTGAGACCCCGACAATATATCCTTTTACACTTTTTTCATTATCTTCTCATTGACGTCCTTTGATCTCAAGTTCGTATCTATTAATATATATTTACATATCGAAATTAAATCTGAGAAAATTGGCTGCGAGCTTATATAAAACGAACAGATCGATACGCACCAGATATCCTGAAAGGATTTCATTCTTGACCTGAATCACGCCTGATGGTAAGTGAAGTAACTAAAGATTCCCGTTCACTCATGCCTTAAAGGCTGGGTCATACATGATATAGAACACATAGGAAGAGTGTTCTACACCTTGGCTATGCGAACAATGAATGTCGATAAGATGCACTAAATACGATTAGATGCTATATCAAAAAGTGTGTTTTAACCAACTGTGCGATGCTATTAGATTTGACTTAAAATATTATTGTTTGATAACTTTATAGGTTAGCTAGTAATTCAAAACATAAACTTGGAGTATCTCCACACCCTACAGGTGGTAAAAAAATATTACCTTAACCCTCCGATACTGCCGCTTATATTGTACTCGGCAGTAATAATACAAGGTATACATTAGCTGTGCTATATGTAAGTTCTGATTTATTTGACAAAGGACAAGCCTATATTGCATTGAGAATAGTAAAGAAGTGTCTTTACTATGCTTAATTTTGATCGTCAGGTTATTTAGAAGTTTTTCTTATAGTGAGAAAAAAAACTTCTAAATAACCTAACGATCAAAATTCCTTGCGAATATTAAAATAGACTGCGAAATCTTTTACTCACATTTAAACTAAAAAGCTACATTAAAAATCTAAAAAACTCGACAACTGAAATGGGTGAACTAGGTGGAAGGAAAGGGAGTGTCTGACTTCTAGTGACTAAAAACCAACCCTATTCCTACAGTTGCTCTTAGGTATCTCATTAAAACATTCTCGCAACCTGCAAGGCAATGGCTCCAGGTGAGAAAATCATCAATTGACTTCTCCCGTTCTGGAAGCGGAAGGGAGTGTCAGACTTCTACTGACTACAAGCCCACCCTGTTCCTTCAGCTGTCCTAAAGTTCCAGGATCGCGGTATCTCGTTAGAACTTTCCCGCAAACCCCGGCAGGCAATGACCCTATGAGGCCCCGTCACTGGTGTTTGAGGCGCGCGTGGACCCAGGCCTGGTCCTTACCGGACGGTGAGGATTCGAGTACCCTACTGCGCACAGAATGTTCAACTCTAGAATGGTATAATTACTGCAAGGTTTTCTAATTCGAGGATAAATAAATAAATAAAGAAATTTACTCGTAATAATGCACAGAAATTGTATATCTCGCAAATCTCTAGTGGAAGAAGTCCTTATTCCATTGTACCGAGTGTTAGAGCAAACGGCTTGATGTGCGCCAAATGTGCCACATTAGGAACATTAGACGCTCAGTGGGCAAATTAGCGGTCATACGAGACAACTGCCGGAGACAGGAGTAGCAATAACAGTGACGACACAGATAGGAGTGGGTAATTGACAGTATTGTGAGCTTAGAATGTTAATATATTGAGTAAATACGTCGTATTGGACAAAGAAGAAAGAAAGAAAGCAAGAAAAGGTATTTATTTATTATTTTAGATCCTTAAGAATACAGTTAGTAAATTGAATCTTAGAATTATATTAGTAGGTAAGGACAAAAATTTCAAAGAAAAAAGTAAACAACCAAAAATCAAGGGAAATGCACGTCGTGAACGTGGCAACGAGGCTCCCACTCAGCATAATGCTATGCCATGGACGTAACCACAGCACGGCGCTGGTTTTCAGTGGTTGCCTTAAAAAAGTAACCGATTTTATCAAGCATTAAAAATTGTGCTTATTATGAATTATTCACTGAAATTAAAATTTTAACACGTTGAACGCCAAGAAAACGAACGCCGTTCAGGCCGCGTCGGTCAGTGATGGCCGACAACTAGACTTGCCGTTCGGGCCGCGTCGGTCAGTGCTGCCCGGCGTTTAATATCTCTATAATTAATTAATGACTAAAGTTGACTTTTGTTAATGAAAACATACATTTGGACTTTAGATATAAGTATCTATTTTTTTTTTAAGTTGGTTTCCCGTCATACCAGCAATTAAAAAAAAAATTGGTATAAATTTGAATAGAACTGTGAATTTTGCTTGGCCGAAAGGGAAAGCTCACTGTCTGTCAGCACTGACCGCGTTGGCGTTCAACGTGTTAAGCATTCGGTTTGTACAAGTTTTGTTCATTTATCGTCCATCAATTCATCAATTTATTCATAATTTCAATAGACATTTACTTTATCATTGTTTTTTGCCTTCCCAAATCTGTATGTAAGGGCTGACGTGAACTATATTCAAAAGACTTTTACTGACTAAAAACGTACCCGTTCCTTCAGTTGTCCTTGCGTTCCAGTGATCCTCTTCTTCAGTTCTTTTTGACCCTCCCTATTTTATTTGAAACGAAACACAATATAATAAAAAGCCACCCATGGTTGACTGCTAGAGAATGCCTAAGGCCTTTGTACTTTTGTGTTGCATACAGTTTTAATAAATAAATAAAAACGTTTATCTTTTTGATGGCACGCGTTTGACCACCATCGCACATAATTGTAAGCGATGATGTGGCCGAATATGAAGCACGCTTGCCTAGGAAGAAATGATTAACAGCAAATTGCAGATAAAGCACATAAGTAGTACACACAAGAGAAAAAAAAACTAATGTTTAACTACTGGATTTTAATTCACTACGAGCCTCTCCTAATTGTATGGCAAGTAGATTGTACAAAAGATAGCGGCTAGTAGGCACGTCTGTGCCTATCTGACGTAGATACCCTACACAAGAAGGTAACGAGCAGGACAAATGCTTCTAATGAAGTGAGCTCCTGGGACGTCCTATTACTGCGGTATGTTTTGATGTTTCGACTAGAGTGGGAGATAGTAGGTTAAACAACAGATAACAAAAATATCTAAATAAAGTAAAGAATACTTTTATTTATCTACTTACTTGTTTTTTTCTTTAATTTATCAAAATATTTTTGTATCTTATTTAACTATGCGTTAAGAAATTTAAATTAAACAATAAATAGCATCTCATGTCCTATCTTGGAACCGTTGCTTTTTTAGGGTTTCGTAGCCAAATAGCACAAAACGGAACCCTTCTAGAATCGTCATGTCTGACCGCCCATATGTCACAGCCATTTTGTTTAAAAACTATTAGGACTATTGAAACTTGGTATAACGCATTTAGTAGGGTGCGCATAATTTGAATTTCGATATTTTTTTATTTCTGTTTTTATTGTTCTATTCTTAAAAAGTTACTTCAAATTAGTTGTATTTAAGGATTAAACAATATTTTGTTTTTTTAGTCCGCTTCACGATATTACTAATATTATAAATGCGAAAGTTTGTGAGGATTGATGAATAGATGTATGAATGTGTATGTATTGATGTTTTTCACTACGAAACCTTTCACAGGCGATTCCGATAAACACTTGGCAATGGTTTTTTTTTTCATACTAATACTGATTTTTCATAATAGATACTGGCCTAAGTAGCTCATCGAGTGTCAGTTATGTTTTTTTTTTTTTTAATATTTATTTTATTATAAAAAATATTAAATAAAAACAAACAAATAAATGTTAAATCTTGATACTATGGTTGTCAAAAATCTTGGTTATAGATGTTGATAGCGCTATGACAGAATATTTGCAAAACTATGGTTGATAAATTGTGGGTTGGAAGATAAATGTAAATTTTATAAAACACTAAATACTACTGAAAATTGCCTCCACAAGTACACATTTAACTTTTGCGCATTTTTATTATTAATAAACTACTAAAAAATATAACGAGATTCTGTAAAGTTCTGACTAGACTCACTGTGAAAGCTGAAATTACGAAAACGCAAACCCGCATCCAAATGAGATTTAATTTTAAAGCTCTCAGTTGCCCTGTACACATTAAATAATCTCATGAACTTCGAGTTATTTCATAATTATATGTTTCAAGTAACGTAATCGTTTACTTTATTTATTTAAAGGTACACACATCAAAAGTGTCTAGGGATCAACATATATTTTTGCAATAACTTTTCTCCTGATTGATATTAATTAAAATTTTCTTTAAGGATTCATCAAATAAAGTGTTTTCGTTTGTCACAGTAACGATAAACCAAGTCACCTTTGCATTAATAAAGAAATTTGCCATTTTCCTAATAAAGGGATTTTTGACATTTGAACCACTAACATTAAAGTTCGAAAAAAAGACTGAAATAACAGTTTTCTTTAAAATTTTATTGGGTAACTTAAACAATTAATAATCCGTGTTTCTACCGCGAACACTAACAACACAAGAACATCGGTTTGGCATACTCAAAATGAGTTCATCCAAATCACGCTGTGGAATGGCCGCCCATGTTCGTTGCAACAACAAAAAAAGGTCTTCTTGCGACTGGATACCCTCCATATTCGGCAGAGCTCTTCTCTGTAGCATATCCCATGCATGCTCAATCGGGTTCAAGTCTGGCGACTGAGCAGGCCAGATCAGGACATTGATGTTAGCTGCGGCGAGAGTCTGTCTTACAACTCTTGCAGTGTGCGGTCGTGCATTATCATGCATTAACTGAAATAAGGGACCGATTTGCACTTGTAGAGGAACGATGACGTCAGATACAATCGTCTCAGCATAAATTTGAGCGTTGAGGTTGCCTCTGATCCAAATCAACTCAGTTCTTCCGCCGATCCAAATACCCGCCCATACCATGATGGTTCCACCACTATAAGGATGGACTTCCTGGCAGGATTTTAATCGCTGTTGGCGTCCAGGGGTTCTCCAGTGTCGTATACGTCTTGTATCCGGTCTCATACCAAAACGAGACTCATCAGAAAAGCACACGAAACGCCATTGTTCTTCTGCCCAATTTCTGTGTTCAAGAGCCCATTGATATCGAATCCTACGATTGTGCATTGCTATAGGTGGTACCCGTAGCGGTCTTCGGGAATGAAGGTTCACTTCATGCAAGCGGTTTCTGACTGTTTGGTCGCTAATTAAGTTCCCTGAAGAGTAATGAAGCCTCACGGCTAACATCATGGCGGTTATTGTTGGAGCTCTTCGAGTTAAGATTTGAATGTATCGGTCTTGTCTCCGTGTGGTGCAGCGATACCGTCCTCCATGGCGCTCAGCCACGGTACCAGTGCTTCGGTAACGTGTCCAAAGTCGACTGATAACACTCTGACTTGTATTCAGAGCTAAAGCCACAGTACGTTGCCGGGAACCAGCTTCTATCATTCCCACGGCTCTGAGCATTTCTTCCCTGCTTAAATGACGTCGCCGCTCCATAATAACGTTGGTTTTAATCAGTAGTAGGGAAACAGTAGCACTAATAATGTCTTCAATGCGTTGTATGTTTTTATAGGGAAAATATTGACAGCTGATTTTCATCTTTTACTCGAATTTGATTAACAGTTCCTGTTTCAAATTATGAAATGCACCAAAAAGGATCCATATAAATTTATAAAATCATAAATTTATTACAAAGCCACATCTCAATCTCAAGAAATCCGCATAAAAATTCTTGATCCCTAGACACTTTTGATGTGTGTATTTTCCACCACATCACTTGCCTTATTGGCATGAAAGTGCAAAATAATCTTGGCCTTATATCAAGAAAACCGGCCAAGTGCGAGTCGGATTTTCGCACGATAGGTTCCGTACCATTATCTATAAAAACGGAAAAAGATCATGGTTGTTGTATGGGAGCCCCCCTTAAATATTTATTTTATTTTGCTTTTAGTATTTGTTGTTATAGCACCAACAGAAATACATAATTTTTGAAAATTTCAACTGTCTAGCTATCGCGGTTCTTGAGATACAGCCAAGTGACAGACAGACAGACGGACAGACATCGAAGTGATAGGGTCCCGTTTTTACCCTGTGGGTACGGAACCCTAAAAAGCAAGCAATAATCGGTTTATGTCCACTGATGGAATGATTATATTGCTTGCATTTCCACAATGAATGGCTATGCGCTACCGTTACATGGTGAATATCTACATACCACAAACACGCACAATTCGCTTTAGGAATAGAATTCGCTGCCTGAGTCTATGTCTACCGATAGCTATAACCTGGCGGTATTTAAGTCAAGAGTGAATAGGTTATTTTCAGGCCAGTTTGCTTCATTTTAAAATCACATCATCGTTTATCAACAGGTTAGATAGTCGTCAATTGCTAAGCCTATAATAATAAAAAAATATTAATTTCACATAGTCGAGGTTGAGTCGGGTGGAGAAAATGGTGGTATAGGTGTTTGTAGTCTTGATGCTACACGTAATACAATAAAGCTTATCTTAGATAGTGATACAAGTAACAAAAAGAATTTAAAATGTACCACAATTTCAAGCAAACAGACTGTTAAGCGATTTTAAAAATGGAACAACTCGATACTGAACTAAATCCTTATCGAGTCCGTAATGACAGCAAAATAATACAAAACAACATCTTTTATCTGGAATCTTAGACAATGTGAGCGGAGATGTTCAGCGAGAACTGTAAGGCGGCCATGATTGTGGATATCATAACTTGAAAACCTTGTTAAAACATAACATTCAACTTCTTCAATTTCAACGCATACTTCAATACGTACTCACACGTACAACACACCACACGCACAACACACCACACGCACAACACACCACACGCACAACACACCACACGCAGAACACATCACACACACGTACAACACATCACACACACATAGAACTCATGCCACATACACGAACACGCACGCAAATGCACGTGCGCACACAAGAGGTAACTTTATGCATATTAATTACGTATTTTGTTTTATATTATTTTCTTCTATCTATTATATATCTTTGTTTATATCTTTTGTATATATCTATCTTTGTTTAAACTTACCTAGAAATTGTTTGTTTACGATGGAACGCTGACGCGTAAACTAGGTACTTGTATAGGCGTTAATGGCTGTAACACAGTTTACAACTAATACAGTCATTATCGTAGTCTAATTTATTGTATTTGTGTTTTTAGTTCCAATAAATCTTTATTATTATTATTATCAGCAAACTTGTCCCGTAGCTCGCAGTTCAGTAATAATAGCCGCAAGAGATAATCTTCGGGATCAAGCAGCACTTGCTGAGGTCGGCCTATTGATGGCTCCATCCATTGCATACCAAGATTCCACTCAGCCTCATAAATCACGTTAAGTTGTAGGTCTTAGCTGTCATTTGTACATAAAGCCAAAAAAAAATAACACCAGATTTGCCACAGGGTATCTAGTTTCTGAGTTGTGGTGCTTAAATAGGCAGTCACTCTATTTAAAATATTGGTGGCTGATCATCTGCACTGCTGTAGACTTGTGTAGTACTTGAACGATGAACGAATAGGAGCCGAATCTTTGCACTGTACTAAAAGAACCGTTTCTGAACGCTGGCTTATAATCGGTCTAATTGGTCTAATAGCTCTTTTCGTACTCGTACATTCTAAACCGTGCGATCGTAATGTGCGAACGAGAAATGAAATACAGTCACTGATTGGTTGACAGAAACGTCATACGAATTCATTCTGTGTCTGAATGAATGAGAACCGTTTCAGATTCACATTTGAATGGTAAACAATATCTCTGTTTAAATTATACATAATCCTAATATTATGTCAGCTGTTTACGCTGTGGTAATACAGAGATAAATAAATACGATGTCTTTGATAGTACCTACTTAAAGAACGTGTTTGCTCTGTGGTCCGCGCTGTGCTCTAAGGAATTAAGGACCGCCGAGAGCGAAGACCGAATAGAGCTATTAGAAGTAATAGAATGAACTAGTTCACTGTCCGAAATGAACTAGTATGGAGCGGTCTCCAAAATGTCCGAGCAGGCACAAGACTACACTGCTGGGTATCATCCACGCTTGGTTGATACACCGTCTTGTCGCACCAAGCGCTTTACCTCCGCATTTATTGTGCGCATTTCCAAGCTGTGAAATTCTCTGCCGGCTTCTGTGTTCCTTGCCACTTATGATCTTTCAACATTTAATATCGCTTACCATCAGGCGTGATGGTAAGCGATAGATGTGGTCTACGATGGAACGAGCAAGCCCAGAAGATGCCTGTTCACTCTTGCTTTAAACGTTGAAAGATCATAAGTGGCAGGGAACACAGTCTACAATGAAACAAGCGTGCCCAGAATGTAAAACTCCTTCAAAAGGTCCTTAAACTAATAGGAAAGAGACCAAGGAGACGGGGTTCTTACCTCACAAAATCAACTTCGGATCCCCAAATCAATTAATCTACCTAGCATTTTCCACCACCCACCTACGTATATTGCAGTCGGCTATGAGTTGGGTCCCAGTCTAAACGCGTAACAATTTTTACATGAAGTTATTTCAAGCCTATCTGACCTCCACTTCCCAGTTACTTAGCTTTGCGATGGTATTTGGCGAGATCTTTCCTGGCTTCTAATACCTACTAGCCAAATCGACTGGCAAAGCTTTACAAACGACAGCCGACCAACAGCGTAATTCAACGTGTTATTATCGGATCCTCAGACCGATCTGGGCAAACTTGCTTGATATATATAGTTGGTCAACACGTTTCTGTTATTAGCCGCGAATAAATTTGTATAGAAAAGTATGTTTCACCAAATTCAAGTATCAATAGTTGGTGGGAGAGAGGTCTCGGGTTTGAACCCCACCCAGTTGGGGTGGGGGTTAACAATATTGCTAGTAATGTGAATCCTACCCACATTGCTAGATTTCCTATAAAAAAAAAACTTTATTTGTTAGGTAAAAACAAGATGTTTAGATAGTATCCATCAATATGCGGTAAAAATATTTTTTCGTCTGGCAATTTGACAAAGTAGGCTTTTAGCAACCGAAATGATGTCTAATGTACTTCCTTTGCGAACCCCAGCCAAATGATGCGAAAAATAAAATCGAAAGCAAAATAATATATTTCAAGAGTGGAAACTACCAGTATTTACGTTGAAAAAGGGACGAATAGTTACCCAGAAACATTAAAAAATGTTTACTCTTATTTCGTTCAGTATTTGCAAATGGTATCCAAACAAATCCTAGGTAGATAAATACGTCTAAAATGGAAAAGTATTGATCAAAGCTTTACGCGACTTTCATCTGACTGACATGAAATCATAAATGAAACGACTTAATTTTTTTTTTCAGATTACATATTTTAAATGTCAAATCTGTACAATCTATACTAATATTATAAAGCGGTAAGGTTTGTTTGTTTGTACGCGCCTTTTTCGAAAGTGCTGGGTGGACTGCGTGACTGTTAGTTTAAGATAAAAAATAGATTATAGCTGTTATCTAACTCAACTTAAAAATAATTACCCGAAAGGCTGGGTGTATTGCCATGTTGTTTGACAATATCTTTTTTTAAGGTTCCGTTACCCGGACCCTATTACTAAGACTCCGCTGTCCGTCCGTCCGTCTGTCCGTCTGTCATCTCAGATGATGTATTTCTGTTGCCACTATTAACAACAAATACTAAAAAACAGAATAAAATAAATATTTAAGGGGGCTCCCATACAACAAACGTGATTTTTTTAAATCGTTTTTGCTCGATATTGATAACGGCAACATAGAGGATAAGTAGACGCTTGAAATATTCACAGAACTTTTAGTTATATATACGCATTAAAAAGAACAAATTAAATTAAAATAAAACTAATATTTAAGGGGGGCTCCCATACAACAGACATGATGTTTTTGCCGTTTTTATAGATAATCCTTCGTGTGTGAGTCCGACTCGCACTTGGCCGGTATTTTTTTAAATCATCCATAGACTTCCTTCCGATCTGAGCGAAGCGGGGGAATGTGTCAGACTTTTATTGACTAAAACCCATCCGTGTTCCGTCATTCGTCCTTAGTGTTCCGTGGCCGCGGTAACTCTTCCGAACAATCCCACAACCCCGGCAAGATATCTGTTAAGTCTAGTTTCAATACATAATAATATCCACAATCAAAAACCACCTTTAGGTACGAGAGATTCCAACATTATTCTAAAACTAAACTTCAAATACTCGAGTCTTGCAGCAAAACATGGCGACCGCACAAACGTCGTTACCAGACTGCAGCCGTGAGATAATGGAATGAAACTACTTAGCTCCTCATGCTCTTTCAAATTTCCGACCGTGTATGGAGTACTATATGTCTTAACATTCTCGTACATGCTGGCGGAAAAGTGGTGATACCTTTATTAGGTACCTGTTCATCTCCTTTGAAGTTCTTTACAGGGATGCTGTTTTTCGTTGTTTCATTTATTATTTCAGTTCCTTTAGGTTGTGTGTGTGTGTAAAAATATGAAATATTTTCCATCTTTGAATTTCACTGCTGGTTTGCTGTTTCAAATGATTTTAAACAAGCTATCTAACAAATAAATATATTGGGGTAAAATGTAAGTATTGTCAAATAGGTATAAAAGCTACGTTAAGAAATTATTTGCCAAGTGCGAGTCACACTCGCCCATGAAGGTTTCCGTAGTAACTACGCCAAATAACTTTGTTTTTCATAGTGTTTACATGAAATAAATAATTATATTTGCTGTTTTAGAAAATATGCTATATCTCAAAAAAGCATAAAGCATAATTTATTTTTTATTTTTCTCTCCATTATAATAGAAGTTAGGGAGGTGTACATTTTACCACTTTGGAAGCGTAAGTATATCTTTTAAACGATTGACTTTATGAAAAGTGGTTTTAGAAACCTCAATATCATTTTTAAAGATCTCTCTATAGATCTATAGATACCACACACACACATATTTAAAAAAAAATATTTTCCGTTTTAGTTCCATGTATGGGGGAGCCCCCCTTAATTTTAAATATTATTATGTTTTTCTTAAAATCGGAAAGCGGTTTACAGAATACATCTACCTACCAAGTTTCACACGTATAGTTTTAATAGTTTCGGAATAAAATGGATGTGACATACGGACGGACGGACAGACAGACATGACGAAACTATAAGGGTTCCGTTTTTTGCCATTTGGCTACGGAACCCTAAAAAGGCTGGTTGACACAACTCGTGACCTAAGGTCTTGTTTTTCGGTTGGAAAATCATCAAATAACTCTTCCTGCTGTGGAGTGCAGGGGAAGGGAGTGTTAGACTTCTGAATAAAAACCCACCTTTTTCTTCAGTTACCCTGATGGTCTTCGGCCGCGGTATCACATTAGAACATTCCCACATGTCAGCCCAAGGGCTGGCCTTTAATTTAGTCAGAAACAATACTTGGCAATGCCGCCAGTCTCTTGTATATCAATGTATTGAGGACTTAATTTAATTTGCCTTGTTTAGTTTAAAATAAATAATAAAGCAATTCTATTTTCACGGTTCAAAAATAAGCTATTGATAAAGATCTTACTTATTTCTAAACAGCTCATATAAGAGAGAAAGATGAAGTAGACGCGAACATCAAAAACAATCACCTAACAACAGAATAGCACTACATTTAGAACAGATACAAAATTAATAACCCGCCAGAGGTCACAAATCTGAACAAACTAACTATTGACCTTGGAACTTACCGCTACTTTGAAAGGACAATCTTCATAATGCAATACCTTTCCAACACTACAATATAACTTAGGTCGGTCAATCAAGGTACCAGCCACCGTACTCTCCAGGGTAATATATTATTCAGGCGAGGTAGTTGCCATGCTTAAGTAAAGAGCTGTAACACTCATGTCATTGAATTTTGACCTACTTACTAACCCCTTTTAACGATGATAACCCAAATATTGTTAATTTTTCTCGTCAGATCTTTAGGACAATAGTTTTGGGAAGACTTGTTCGGGCTTTAAAGAGCTTTGATCTCATTTCTCTCTCGTTTGGATTATTGCATGTACAGACTAAAAAATGATGACCACGTTGTTTTTGTCTTTGAAAAGCTTTTCCAAATTTCCCAGCGAATGCAAAATACTAAATATAAAGGACAATAAAAAAACAACAATTTGGTGCAACTGTTCCGAAGTTATGCGCGTTTTGACAGCACACTCCCATACACTGTTGAAATCTCAATAATCGCCTTCGTCACGGTGACAAATGTCACTTGTCTAGTCTGAAAGCCAATTATGGCACCGCACTCAGCGACCCTAAGTCTTTGTCTGAGGGTCGCTGAGTGTGGTGCCAGAAGTTGACAAAATATAGAGATATAATAGGTAGTTTTGACAGGTTTCGTACGATCCTTAAAAATAATATGAGTACTACCTCCCTGGAATATAAACCCGGTTGACGTCTAAGTTACTTCCCAATCCTTCCTAGGTTTACTTCGGCAGCACCATCCATCGTCTAGCACCCATTCTATACACAATTGCTCCGCGGTGGTGTGCTGACATAACCTTAACTAAATGATGTTACATAATACTCGTATGTTTTAATAACAAGTTATTAAGTAGCTAATATGACAAGTTTTAGTATTTTAAAGTTATAGGTATGATCAAATTATTATTGTCCTTTCGTACATTTCAAGCGTTAAAAATTAAATATAAGAAATTTAAGTGCACACGAAGCCCTATCTAAATAAATAATAAGCATATTCCTGTGGCATGCGACTTTAATTAAAGTTATAAAGCAGCTTCACAAGAAGAAAATTCATAAAGTCTTCAGACCACGTAATTACTTTTAAAAACTGGCACCACACTCGCGCCAGCAATGATAAGCTGGCCATTGCTCCCTATTGTCCTGTCGGAGCGACTTCACGGCTCTCGCTTCAACTTACAAAAGACCGCCAAACATAATTGTGCCTCAATTAAAATACGCCCGCATTACGCACACACATACAACATCAACTCACAGCCAGGGTTGGCAGAAGAGAAAAGTTTGGTAATTGTCAGCTTTGAAACAAAAGAAAATGCCTGCTGTCTCAAAAGCATGGTTCAATAACACCTAGAACTTGAACTCATCAAAATTTTGAATTAAGGAAATCAATCCCTAAATCTCAAAGTGAAAAAATAATTCGTGAAAGTTAAAAAGCTGCTTCAAAAATATTGCAATCAAGAATTTTCCTTAGCATGGATATTGTGCTGAAAAGGTTCATTGAATATCTGAATCAGCACCATCCGGCAGCCCTACCTTTACCGCCGCCATTTAATGACAGGCAGTTTTATAAGCCAGGCATAATTCTAGCTCCTCTGTTCAAGTCTTAAAGTCGCGAAATCTCCGTAATAAAATCTATAATGACGTGACATCAAACAAATCGTGGTCTCACCTAATCTTACGACCACTTTGAGACGTTTGAAAATTTCATTTCAGCTATGGCACTAAAATTGATAGGCATTTTTATACGTCGTAAGTTAAACGGTCCTGTTTTTCTCCGTTTTATGAAAACTTTAGAAAATTCAACCAGCAACGTCTTGTTTCACGAAATTCAATTCTAAATTTTATAGAGAGCGCACGGCGAAACATGAATATAGGATATGCATTTCCCGGAACACAAATAAAGGTGGCCGAAATGCAGATAAATATATTTGAATAGCGTTTTCCTTGACGTGAATTTTGTGACCACCGACACTACTGCGAACTCCGTTTTAAATAAAATAACATTTAATTTAACAAGAACCGCATCATAAATTAATATTTCATTAAAACTGTCAACTCAGAATAGCGTGGGCTTTGTCGGGATCGTAAACTCACAGTAACCACAACTGTCACGTTCAAAAAGCATTTTCGACGTCGAAAATAGAAATTAACTCGACGGTCATTCACATAAAGCTGGGCACGTATTCTGGAATCAATACGCGACGTCGAGGCTCGGCGTGATTTCCCATTATTGGGCACATTCTTGGGAATATTGTCACGTTGTCAACGCCGTACTGGCAAATGGCCTATTCCGTGCATTCCCTTGAGCGAGCGCGGACAACATTATCAACGTTTCTTACAGCTTTTGTGAGCAATAGTGCCGAAGTTGAGGCATCTGGGGGTCGATTCTACAAACCGCGTAATACTCACAAGAAAGACGTATTAGACTCAAAGCGACACTCCTTTTTTCCTAAACTTACTTTGGTGCTTTAGAGCAATGAAATAAAACAGCTTCATTTCGTATCGCCCGTCTCTGTGTTATGTCAGCGAAGTTTGGTTTCATCTGCCACATTTAGAGTATAACATTTCAAATCGATTTTAGTTTTCACTTTAGACGCTCTTAGCTTTTAGAACAACCCCCTAGAGACGAATTCATCTTTCAAAGCGCATTGAAATTGATGGCTTTGTGAATAATGCTAGATAATATTTTCATGGAATACAAAAATGAAGCTAATTGGCTTTTGTTTTCTCAATTTAAGATTTTTGATGGAAATCTAAATTTAAAAGCTTTCTCCTGTCGTTTTCAATAAAACTTACTATATAGCACAGTCACTAATGATATCGTACGCATTACAAGAAACCGTCGAATTCCAACTTTAAACAATAATTTTCGTCCTTTCATTTTTCGTGGAGTCAGTTTGTTATGAACAGAAAACATGAAGTAAAATGCACTCTATATATTATGTCGCCTTTATTTAACCATGAAACGATATCTATTTTACTTAGATGACTAGAATTTTCAGTACTGTAATTTTTAGGGTTCCGTAGCCGAATGGCAAAAAACGGAACCCTTATAGTTTCGATATGTCTGTCCGTCCGTCTGTCTGTCTGTCTGTCTGTCTGTCTGTCTGTCTGTCTGTCCGTCCGTCCATATGTCACAGCCATTTTATTCCGAAACTATTAAGACTATACATGTGAAACTTAGTAGGTAGATGTAATCTGTGAACCTCTTTCCGATTTTAAGAAAAAAAAAAAAAAATTAAAATAAAAGGGGGTCCCCATACATGGAACTAGAACTGAAAATATTTTTTTTAATGAAACCTATGCGTGTGTGGTATCTACAACGTGTAACGGAAACCCCATATCTATCCAAAAGGACTGAAGACAACATCTGGTATGGGAACCTAGAACCGTACATACAATGCAGAAAGGAATATTATTATAAACACTACAAATTAAATATAATGTAAACAGACATACGAGACGCGTGCCCTAAGAGCGCGCTCACACAATGACCACTGTTAAAACTTTTGTAAATACTACTATTATACAACGTGTAACGGAAACCCCATATCTATTCAAAAAGACTGAAGACAACATCTGGTATGGAGTCTCTATGCAAAGTTTCAGCTCAAAATAAGTGACTCACAGAATTGACCCCAAATTGTTGATTTCGTATGTTTCTTGAATACCAATAATAACAAACGTGTCACATCACTATGACAGTCATCACTTTCCACGTCACTTGCCAATAAAACGATAATTCTCTTCGTTCTTCTTAATTTTAATAATTCGGTCTAGTATCAATGTATTGAAGTTTCTAATAAGTTCCACACATGTACACATAAGATTAGAAAACCCTTGCCATATCGTTTATTATCATCCAAAGAAGCCGTGCACTTGGTATGTATATGTTGCAGGTTTTTCATAAAAGTAGGTTTTTGATAAAAAACCTAGGTTTTTGATGAAAAACCGGAAGATGACAAATTTTAAACTGAATTTCATCATAAACCTGTAACAATCCAGATTTTTGATCGAAAACCTGAACTAGTTTGGGTTTATGATAAAGTTCTTGTCAAAATCACGGCTTTGCTTTGTTTTATGACAAATAAATCAATTTAAGAAACGCCATTCAGTGCGTTACTGCGCCTCTGATTGTATTGGTCGCCCGATACACAACCTCAAAAATTTCCCGGGTTTGTCGTCTGCGTCTCGAGAATATTGATTGGATCATGGATGTAAAATTTTGATAAATAAATAATTGTTTTCTTTCTATTAAGTTGCATATGATGATGGATTGTTTTATTTATTTCATTTAAATTGATTTATTTGTCATAAACCTATACTAGTTCAGGTTTTTGATCAAAAATCTGGATTTTTACAGGTTTATGATGAAATTGAGTTTAAAATGTGTCATCTTCCGGTTTTTCATTAAAAACCTAGGTTTTTGATCAAAAACCTACTTTTATGAAAAACCTGCGACATATATACCCTTTAAATTACACGTTGTACAGACAGGTCTTTAAAAATGATATAAGGGTTTCTAAAACCACTTTTTCATAAAGTCCTTCGTTTAAAAGATATACGCTTCCAAAGTGGTAAAATGTGTGTTAGTTAGAGGGGGGGGGGGGGGGGGGCTCTAACTTCTAGAATAATGGAGTGAAAAATCTAAAAAAAGTATGTATGTAGACCTTAATGTAAACTTTCAACAAAAATTGGTTTGAACGAAATCGGGTCAGCAGTTTTTGAGATACAGCATATTTTCTAAAACCGCAAATATAACTTTGTAATTCATACAAACACTACGAAAAACAAAGTTATTTAGCGTAGTTGTAAAAATGTAAATAAGCTAGTTTTAAGAAAATTTTAAGGTTTTTTTTATTCGTCAAATAAATATACATATTATATTATATTATTATAGTTACTACGGAACCCTTCATGGGCGAGTCTGACTCGCACTTGGCCAATTTTTTATTTAATAAACTAATAACACCACATGTTATTCTCTCTCGCCCATACCTTGTCAAAAAGAATTTATTCAAGCCCTTTTCTAACGTCACATTTCAGGGTGAAAAGTTATCTGATAAATATTCACATTTATTACGTTTAAATAAAAATTGTTTTTATGAGTAGCAGAGAAAAAAATTGGATTTGCTTGGTAATCCAATTACATGTATCTTATTAGGATTCTTGTATTTTTAACATCGGTATCATTTCATCCAAAGAAGGGCGAAAGGAAAAGAGGACGCCCGATATGAAGGTGGACGACCTAAGGGCGACAGCTAGATCAATCTGGAGAAGAAAACCCATGACCAGGAACAGAGGAAGGATATAGAAGAGACCTACGCAAAAGGGATTAAATTTTCTAAAACCGATTAATAACTTGAACATAGACGTACCTCCCAGTTAAAAAAAAATTGTTAATAAAAGATAATAATTCTTATTAACCGACTTCAAAAAAGGAGGTTTACAATTCGTCTTGAACTTTTTTTTTATTTTTTTTATGTATGTTACCTCATAATTCGGAGATGGCTGGGCCGATTTGGAAAATTCTTTTTGCGTTTGAAATGGTATACTTTTTAGTTGGTCCCATTGTCACAAAATCAGGATCTGATGATGGGATCATGGAGAAATTGAGGGAACTCTTCAAATATTATAGGCACACCTATAGCGTTTTGGGTATTTCTTATAGTACCTTGTGCAGTTGCTCTCGAAAAGCACCATTTGAGGAAGTGGAACTGATGATGAAGACCCCAGATGGCCACCGAAACTACTCAATAATAAGTATTTCGTTGATTGCGATTAGATTACTTGAATATGGATGTTAAGCACTTTATGCTCGTCACAATGCATATGGTGAAGTAAAGCTGATGGTGACGTACCAGGAGAACTCCTCAAAAATTAACGGCTCCGCACCGGGAAAAGCAATATTTTGTAAAAGGTGATAAGTAGTTGACATTTTGGCTTTTGTAACTAGATAAATTACAAACCGACCCACTAAAAAGCGTGAAAAAAAACTTTAGCAAAAAATAGAACCGACTTCCATATAAAAACACTACAAAGGCAAAAATAACTTTAATTTCGGAAGGCGGTGTCTTTAGTTTTGTATATATTTTCGTTTTTGACACCGCCTTCCGAAATTAAAGTTATTTTTGCCTTTGTAGTGTTTTTATATGGAAGTCGGTTCTATTTTTTGCTAAAAAGTTTTTTTTTTCATGGAAATTTTACACGTAGACTACAGAGTACCGGGTATTGGAAACCAAGAGTCACTGTTCTAAGGTTCCTAGGTTCAGAAGGAAGCGTCAATAGCCTAATGGCTAAGGTGTCGGACTTGTGATCGAGAGGTCGCAGGTTCGAACCCCTCCCAATTCACTTTTGCCGTGAACCCATTTCAGACAAGATTATTTCGCTTAGTTGGAGGAGTGGTAATTTTACCCACTTTACAGGTCTCTTTAGAACAAAAAATCCTTATTAAAATTCTTGGATGACTAAAAGGCGGTCCAAATCTACGTTACCATCAAGAATGCTATGACAATAGAAGTCGTAGCAGCACTGAATGACATGGACACACGGAGCCACAAACATCCGAAAATCGTAGTCACCGCTAACACTGTGAATAGGTTTGGCAAATCCAGTCCAAGCATTTGCCAAACATTGCCACAGAATTTGGACTCGTTTCCTAGTAAAACTGTCGACGTGATATATACTAGAGGTAGTCAACCTTTAGAAAGAGGGATTTTGTACTAATTCGTCAGTAACATAAGCTAAGATATTGGGAATGAACCTCCCAAGCTTTCCCAATAGATTAGCTTATGTTACTGAAAAACTAGTACAAAATCCTTGATTACGGAATGATTACGAAGTTTTATTATGTTTTTATTTTTATTACTTTCCGCACATTTTGACAGTTTGACTACTTCATGTGTCCTACCAAATTACCTTACTTTGGTATTGTTCGTCAAAACGTACGAGCTTCTTATAACAAATCTGTGTGCTTCTTTTCTGGAAAGAGCACCACATACATTTAAACCGACATGGTTCTCTTATGATTTGACAAATTGAATACGGGTTGTTTGAAATTCAAAAGACACGTTGAGCTCTGAGTTGATTTCGGTGTAAACACGCTAGGAAACACCAGCCTTATTTTCGTTGTAACCAATTTGCAAAATAAATGTTATTCCAGTAGTAAATAGGTTTTGAAAATTTTTATATTAGGAAGTACTCTGCTATTAAAATTTATAAAAATATGAAAGTTTGAATCGAATCCATATCATGGCTTTTACCTACCCGTAAACACTTTTAAGTCCGGTAATGGTAAAATATTGGTCATTTAGGCAGAGATCATTGACAAAGCTATTCTAAAATTGTAACATATATTCAACGTACGCACAGTCCCTACACAACACTTTAACAAGTACTCTAAACTAGATTCACGTCTCTTCACAAACTCACTGCAAAACTTAAGGTAACTCGGAGTCTCTCCGTCAACGTAAACACGCTTTAAGGCTTGTATTCATGCCAATAACCTTGACCATTTGGGCGGAGCTAACGACCCCTCTCCGCGCGTCACTCCGCGCAGCTCTCCGCTACCCGCATGCAACAGAAAAGAGAGGCGCGCTCGGCCCGCGCTTGCGCCGCCAGCATGCGTCGTCGCTTCGCCTAGTCTCGGCACAGAGTATCGAAATCACAGAAGGTTAAGTCATCGTGAAAGTTAAATTCATTTTTATTTGTACCGCATCAAAAGTGGTCAAATTTTGTTTTTATTTATTATCTATTGATATAGATGCACTTTGAGTATGTACTGTAGAAACTATAACTCTATTATAGATCAGCCGGGCTCGAAACATGAGGTAAACAACTTGATGTATCTTTTTAACTTAATTATATATAAATAAAAATTAATGGCTAAATGTGTTGCTAAGCGCAAAACTCAGGAATGGCTGGACCAATACGGATTTTTTTTCGAATATTCGTTATAGTCTGAGGAAGGTTTCTATTAAGAGAAAAATGGTAGGTAGGTAGGTAAGGTAGGTATGTAGGTAGGAACTTAGAGTAAGGTAAATAGGTAGTATAATTATTACTAGTGTATGTCATATTATATGTTACATTTTTTATAAACAAATAGATTATAACTAAAATTCACTGAAATTTAACTTTCTTTCACCAAGTATTTTTATTCTTTTGGTTGGTTGAACTTCTTCATCCTCATTTATTTCTCCGTGTTCACATATATTTATTTTTAGAAATTTTGATAGCCATATAAAATCTTGTTCTATGTTTTCTTTTCGTCCTTCTTCGTTCTCGTTTTCTTCATTTTTCTCATCAATCTATTTTTCTTTCCTTAGTTCTATTTCCTTCTCTTTGTCGTTTTCTTCTTTCTCTTGTACATTATCTTAACTCTATCTCTCTATCTCAACTGGCGGCTTCGTCCGTACGAAGAGAAACCGGTGCATATCGGCTCAAGCCAGGACTCGCTCAGACGAAGCGCACACACTCGCCTTTCTTGTAGTAGTGTACCTATCATAGCGCAGTTGTATGAAGCTTACCCTCTGTCCGTTTACTCTATGCTATCTACTTTTATGCGAGGTAAGTAAAGCGATAGTTTATAATGAAATATGTAGATAAAACTTTAAACTTACCTTGATAATAAATGTATACCCTTTTGTTTGTAATATTTTTTTAGACCTCTCTTCAGTCGTTTCTGCTTATTCCCATGTTTTACAAACTAAATTTAAACACTACTAAAACTGTAAAATACTATGAGTTTATAACACTAACACTACTTATAGATACATAGAATACTCTTTAACTTGTAAACAAGAATCAGAAATAAAACTTTTTGACGAATCGAAAGTCGGTTCCTTCTATTTTTTGATAATAAGTTTTATTTCACGCTTTTTAGTGGGTCGGTTTGTAATTTATCTAGTTACAAAAGCCAAAATGTCAACTACTTATCACCTTTTACAAAATATTGCTTTTCCCGGTGCAGAGCCGTTAATTTTTGAGGAGTTCTCCTGGTACATCACTATCTGCTCTACTTCACCATATGCATTGTGACGAGCATAAAGTGCTTAACATCTATATTCAAGTAATCTAATCGCAATCCACGAAATACTTATTATTGAGTAGTTTCGATGGCCATCTGGGGTCTTCGTCATCAGTTCCACTTCCTCAAATGGTGCTTTTCGAGAGAAACTAAACAAGGTACTATAAGAAATACCCAAAACGCTATAGTTATGCCTATAATATTTGAAGAGTTCCCTCGATTTCTCCATGATTTCATCATCAGATCCAAACGTGATGACAATAGAACTAACTAGAATATATATTCTTTCAAACAAAAAAAAGAATTTTCCAAATCGGTCCAGCCATCTGCGAGTAATGAAGTAACATCATAAAAAAAGTTCAAGACGAATTGAGAACCTCCTCCTTTTTCTAAAGTCGGTTAAAAAGCTATTCCACTATTTACAAAATTAATTTTTGCAGTAATATTTTACGATGTTATTTCGTAGTGCTTGAGCTCTCGCAACGCGACGTGCGTCCACCTAGCAACACGATGCGCCCCGCACTGAATTTGTGGACGAGTGCGGGGGTGATGTAAACGCAGTCTTTAATTGGACGCATTTTTAATTTATTGTAATAAAAATAATACATATTTGTAAAAAGTAACAAAACCAAATTATTTTCATTTGTATTGCAAAGCAGTAGTATATTTTTTTATACTCTTTTGATAAGAAATTAAGGAGTAAAATGGTTTCATCTCAATTATTTGGAGGTGATTTGGCATTTTTTTTTCTTATTATGTGATACCGATAGAAAAATTGTGGCTAAACCAAATTACGGTTCATATCATGTAGATTACTAACAATTTTTTTCAGATGTAATTTCTCTGTAATTGCCGACGAAAAGTTGCTTCATCTGAATGCTTTTTTCAAGCTTTTTTCGAAAGAGCAGCCTTAAGTGACACCTAGCCCTCGAGACGATCACGCAGCATCCAAACACGCTCTGTGCTCTGAATTAAAGACAACGCTTCGTCACGCTATGAGACGAGACACGTGTATCTTACAATAGAATGTTTGTGTTCTATAAACATGTATGAACATACGTCATAACATTCTAGATAGTAAGTAGTTTTTTTAGATGGGTGTAAAGCCTGGCTAACAGAAATACTCTTAGATACTTGAAAATCAACCCAAGGCTCTCAACAGGTCATAATAATTAATATATTATACAGTTACTTAATATTGACATAAGTGTTACCTACTCGCTTAACAATTCAATATAATCTGAAACGTAAGCTTCCCTAATGACGTCAATGTATATGACGTAGATTTTTAAATGTCAAAATTATAAGTCGTCGCAAAGTAATGTTTTAAAATTACCACCGTGAAAGGTCAAAGCGTCATTAATATTGAATCAGGTCTTAAATAAGCCCATTTTGAATTAGAAAGGTGGAGATTTGTAGGCGTTAATTTTATCACTATGTAGTGGTACGCGTCAATGAAGTGGACAGCTTCTCAGTCATAAATTTAGTAAAATTGCGAATAAGTGATAATTCTATTAGAAATTCTCCCTTATTTTTCTTATGTAGGTATCTGGCCGGATGTGTACAAAGGAAGATTTATGCGGTTAACGGAAATAAACTCAAAATGATGATGAAACACGTCAGTGAGAAATGCTTAACAATCTGTTAAACCTAGCTAACAGATTGTTAAGCATTTCTCACTGACGTGTTTCATCAACTGCATAATATGTCGCGTTCGGCTTCCAGTGTAACCGAATGCAGCTGAGTACTATTGTTCAACATGAAGCGACTGCTTATCTTCTGACCTCTACCAATCTAGTAGCTGGATAACACGATACCCCTTTTTACGGGTGGGAAAATCATCAAATGACTTCTCCCGCTCTGGGTTAAGCGGAAGGGAGTGTCAGACTTCTACTGACTAAAAATATACTCTGTACCTTCAGCTGCTCCTAAGTTCCGGGGCCGCGGTATCTCGTTAGTACATTCCCGCAACCCCGGCAAACGCGATACCCCTTGGCAAGACTGGTATCAGATTTTCTGGCATCTGACTACCCGTAACGACTGTCCTAGATGCAAATGATAGCTGAGACCAACAACGGCTTTACGTGCTTTACAAGGCACGGAGAGCTGTTGTTTGTCACTTCAGTGATTGGTTTAATGAGTATCAAACGTCAACCTCACCAGTTTAATTTTGTCACATCGACGATTTATGTAACAGAAGTATGGAATGCGTCATGCTTGGGAAAACAAAGTGTGTTTCTATTTTCACGTAATAAAGCCTTTAAATTATTAAATAGCTGTGTAATTGCAAACAATACACAAATTAAAGTTCTAAGTGCCTTTCAGTCTCTACAAGTATTTAGTTTAATTTAATATTAAAATACTTAGCAATAAATGCTTTACAAATCGTTATTAAACCGACTTAATTTTGATTTATCCTTTGCAAGCATTCGTCTCACTAAATTACTCACAATAAAATTTAACTCGTTTTATTTACAACTAGCATTCATATAATGCCTTTGCCATCAATTATAAATGAGATAAACAGAACTGCGAATCATTTACAATACCCAAGTTGAAGCACACTAAACTAACATTTTGTTATGAAAACTAATTCAATTTGAAGTACAAATGCGCTTATTTTATCATTATTTTGCGAAACATTTAGTCTCAAAAGACTACATTAAAACGCTGTTGGCTCGGGAGAATAATTTTGTTTTAACCACTAACGAAATATTCCTTTTTAACCGACTTCAAAAAAAGGAGGTTTACAATTCGTCTTGAATTTTTTTTTTTTTTTTTTTTTTTTTTTTTTATGTATGTTACCTCATAACTCGGAGACGGCTGGACCGATTTGAAAAATTCTTTTTGCGTTTGAATGGGTATACTTTCTAGTTGGTCCCATTGTTACGAAATTAGGATCTGATGATGGGATCCTGGAGAAATCGAGGGAACTCTTCAAATATTATAGGCACACCTATAGCGTTTTGGGTATTTCTTATAGTAACTTGTGCAGTTGCTCTTGAAAAGCACCATTTGAGGAAGTGGAACTGATGATGAAGACCCCAGATGGCCACCGAAACTACTCAATAATAAGTATTTCGTTTATTGCGATTAGATTACTTGAATATGGATGTTAAGCACTTTATGCTCGTCACAATGCATATGGTGAAGTAGAGCTGCTGGTGATGTACTAGGAGAACTCCTCAAAAATTAACGGCTCTGCACCGCGAAAAGCAATATTTTGTAAAAGGTGATAAGTAGTTGACATTTTAGCTTTTGTAACTAGATAAATTACAAACCGACCCACTAAAAAGTGTGAAAAAAAACTTTTTAGCAAAAAATAGAACCGACTTCCATATAAAAACACTACAAAGGCAAAAATAACTTTAATTTCGGAAGGCGGTGTCTTTAGTTTTGTATATATTTTTTGTTTTTGACACCGCCTTCCGAAATTAAAGTTATTTTTGCCTTTGTAGTGTTTTTATATGGAAGTCGGTTCTATTTTTTGCTAAAAAGTTTTTTAGACTAACTAGCCTCATATTGCCTTGAGGCTCAATGCGATGTGCAGCGGGTTGAATATTACAATCCTTTATTAAAGACATTTGTGTTGATATTGATGCATAAAATATCAGGCTTAAAATAATTATTACTAAAACCTTAAAATATTCTTATAATAAGCTTAAAGTATTCACGTGGTCTTATTAATTAAATTACAAAAAAATGACAAAAAGCTATATGAGTTTTAAATTGCTTTAGTTAATTTGATATTATCGTTTTTTGATGATACAATAAGCAAAACGGGTGTTCAAAGTAAATTTCTAAAATATTGCTCATTTATGTAGTATTTGGAGATGATCGTAAACCACTGTATAAGTAATTAAAGAAGAAATACAAGAGTCAGGATCTAAACAGTTATTATAAATGCGAATGTGTGTTTATTTTGACAGAAAAAAGTGATATCACGTGGCGTTGCTTCGAACTTAATAAAGCATCACTATCACTACATAGTATAACACAAAGTCGCTTCCCTGTCTGTCTGTCCCTATATATGCTTAGATCTTAAAAACTCCGCAACGGATTTTGATGCGGATTTCTTTAATAGATAGAGTGATTCCGGAGGAAGATTTAAGTGTATAATAAATTAAGAGAAATTGATTAAGCAAAATCATATATAAGCAAATATAAACTTTATTACCCGAGCGAAGCCGGGCCGGGTCGCATACATACAAATAAGTAGTGCCGTTCTCTTTCTTACTGACCGAAAGTGTAAGAGAGCGAATAGATATCATATCTCTAAACTAATTATTATCTTTGAAATTCCGAAGCGTTCATGATAATTTGACAAAGCATTAATTTTGCTACGGGGTAAAAGTTTATGTAGTAAATCAAAAATCTTCAGGGCAAAACAGTTTTCCACGAAAACGAACTTCCTTCAAAATAGGCAATCTCCAATAAGTAAAATGTTTAAGTAAACAGCCCAACGATGAAGAAACCAAACCGGAGTTTGGAGAAAAGATCCACATTAATCTTTTCATAGTTTAACCTAGTCAATATTGATTAATTTATTTATTTATTTATTTATTTATTTATTTAGGGACAAATAACAGTTACATAATAAAAAAAAAAAACATATTAACTAAAATTCGTATAACTAATTAAACAATTATGCAACCCACACCATTGTCCACAGGTTAACAAAAGAAATGAAAGTTACAAAGACACATTATAGCTAAAAACGAAATAGTTAAAATAACATTATCTAACAAATACGTAACTGATTAACATATTATTAAATTAAATAGTTAAATCTCAGACAAGAGTTTACAAGCTTCTACTTTAAATTGCTTATTAGATAGACAAAATATATCAAGCCGTGTGAAGTGCGAGTTATATATGTCCACAATACGACGCAGAGGCACGCGCACTCCGGCATTAGTTTTACAGGACTCTGTATGAAACAGACGAGGCACGCGCACTCCGCGCTGGATAACAGTTCTGGGTACTGTATAACATAATTTATTTGTTAAATCTGTGCAGTCAAATCTGTTGTTGCACAAACCATGCAACATCATTACTGACAGAAGCAATCGTCTGTACTCTAGACTTAAAACATGATATTTATTTAATAAATGTGTGTAGGGAACTTTAGAGTGATAACACCTGTAGTTCATAGAACGCAAAAACTTTTTCTGTACCATTTCTAAGCCAGCACCGTACTTTTTGTACAAAGGATTCCAGATAGGTGAAGCATATTCTAATTGTGATCTAATCAATGTTTTGTATAGCATTAAGAAGGTAGAGGGACGCACAAAGTCACGGGACGATCTCATGACGAAACCGAACATTTGAAAAGCTTTATTTACTACTGTATCATAGTGTAAGTCAAAGTGTAGACAGGAATCAAGTATTACTCCCAAATCACGTACTGAACGAACAGTATTTAGGGGAACGTTGTCAATGGAATAGGTATATATGTGTTTCTTTTTGTTCTTAGTAAAAGAGATAGTGTGGCATTTTGGAAGGCTAAGAATGAGCTTATTAACAATGCAGTAAGTATGTAACCTGTCTAGATCATCTTGAAGAAGTTGACAATCCTCTATCGTTTTGCAAGGTTTATAGATTTTGATGTCATCTGCGTACATTAGAAACCGAGAGTTAACGAAACATTGTTTAATATCGTTTATGAATATGACATAGAGAAGAGGACCTAAGATGGAACCTTGTGGAACTCCAGACGTAACAATTACAGTGTCAGATTCATAACCATTAACAACGACTTTCTGGGTTCTGTTAAAAATATATGACATAAACCAACGCAATAAGTTTCCGCGTATACCGTTATAGGCTATTTTATCCATGAGTAATTTATGATCCACCTTGTCGAAAGCCTTCTGAAAGTCTGTGTATACAGCGTCTACTTGTAATCGTTGATCCATATTTTCGAATAAATAGTTAGTGAAAACCATAAGATTTGTTGTGGTGGAACGACGTTTTACAAATCCATGTTGTTCCGGGATAATATGGCGGTGAAGACGAGAATATATTGATTCATGTACCAGTCTCTCGAAGACCTTGGACAAGGTGGAAAGTATTGAGATAATTAATATCTCAATTAATATCTCAATAAAGAGATAACAGAAAAGAAACAAGTATATATACTGTTGCATATCGTACACACTCTCTTCACAACACCCCAGAATATTCTCGTCGTACAAGTAAACAGCGGTGGCCACTCAATAAATCAGATCAGCAAATATTGGATACTCGCTTTACTGTAAAATCACCGATAGCAGCACAAAGCAACTATTTTGGAGTCCGGGGTCCGGGACTCTCGTCTTTATGTCTGGGACAGACACGCATTGTTTCCCCACTCAAATCATTGTTAAACTGCAATGCTTGAATAGCGATTTAGTAAGGCTTGGTATATTTAGGTGGAGTTCTGGTTTTGTATTCTAATATTATATTCATAAATTTATCTAGGTCATATCAATTTAGTCGGTGGATAAATTCGTTAACATTAATTATTCGTATTTATATTTGAGCCCATGGGAGAAAGTCTGGTTTTCCACATGTATGAACTTTATTTTATACCTAACAAAGGCTGTTATTTGTTTTTAGATAGGCATCCAAAAGCAAATATCGTCCTTTGTCGTAATATTTATCTAAAACGGAAATAACCTGACAATGAATGTAGAAAAAACTGCTGTAAAATTATAAAGAGAACAAAACAATAAAGGCAGCCACAGACAAGCGCGTTGCATACAATAATGCGAAAACAATGCGAGGAATATTTTCAAAGATGTTTAAACATACTGAACACACAACGGAATATCATTTAAGAGGGTAGCTGCATTTTCGCGTTGCGCCGGTCTACGCTCAATGAAAAAAATGTTTCCTGAAACACATTTTTTCACCTTTTATTACGTTTCATGTTTCGTTTTAAAATAAAATGATGGTGTCTTGCTCATAAAAATAAAATTAACATTGTAACAACAGCGTGAGTTGTCGATGTTTTGCCTTTCTGGGATACGCGATATGCTAGCATTTTCTTGAACGAAAGTCATGCGAGTAACCTTTGTATAAAGTGTAATTATATCAGATAACGATATTTTTCAATGGCAAATTAATAAGATATTTTTTAAAGTGGCATTTCGACAGCATTTTTTATTCCTATAAAGTTTAACATTTGCCTTCGCCTCACACCCACTGACAATAGTCATCTATACTTATAATAAATCTGTAGAGAGGTCAATTCTGTACATGAAATATATTTACAAAATAACTATCAGGGGGTGATTAGGGATCGATACTGATGCCAAAAATGCAATCAGTAAAATTTTTGTCTGTCTGTCTGTCTGTATAACCGTTATAGAAACAAAAACTACTCGACGGATTTTAACGAAACTTGGTACAATTATTTTTCATACTCCTGAGCTGGTTATAGTATACTTTCATCACGCTACAATCAATAGGAGCAGAGCAGTGAAGGGAAATGTTGGGGAAACGGGAGAAGTTACTCCATTTTTTAAGCTTCCATCGCGAGTGCAACCTTAATGGTTAAAGCTACACAGAAATCATTTATGACGGAAATGTTCTCCTCAAAATTATATAAAAAATATCCCACGACAGCATATATCTATCTATTATGGTTGACTCACAGTAATCAGCGTCAGCGTGTAACTCCTTGTGTGTTAATGTATTGGTAATATTGTTTAGATCAAGTTCACATGAGGCTTAAGTACCTATAGAACGAAAATACTTCAGCGCAAAGCTTCCGGGTAAACTATGTTGAAAGTTGACCCGTCCGACACGTGAACATAAAGATTTCTAGAACTGCTAACCCGAGAAAGAGCGACGTACAACTGACCATGCGAGAAACAACTGACACCGAGATCTACTCCAGCAACACGAAAAGTCTGCCCTTGAGCCTTATTAATTGTCATTGCATAACACACCGATACTGGGAATTGGGTCCTTTTAAATTGGAATGGAAAATTATTTGGTGTTATGGGAATTCTGGGAATAAAGACGGTTTCTCCTGCACCACAACCTGTTAGAATTTGCAACTGGGTTACTTTTAGCCGAGTTCCATTGCAAAGTTGTGGTGTTTTTAAATTTCGGAGCAGAATAATAATCAGAAAGCTTCGAACTGCTAAGCTATCGGGAGTTACACGTGTTATTGTGAGTCAACCATAATAGATAGATATATGCTGTCGTGGGATATGTTTTATATAATTTTAAGGAGAACATTTCCGTCATAAATTCTTTCTGTGTAGCTTTAACCATTAAGGTTGCACTCGCGATGGAAGCTTAAAAAATGGAGTAACTTCTCCCGTTTCCCCAACATTTCCCTTCACTGCTCTGCTCCTATTGATTGTAGCGTGTTGAAAAGTATACAAAAAAAGTATGTAAAAGTAACCAGCTCAGGAGTATGAAAAATAATTGTACCAAGTTTCGTTAAAATCCGTCGAGTAGTTTTTGTTTCTATAACGGTTATACAGACAGACAGACAGACAGACAGACAAAAATTTTACTGATTGCATTTTTGGCATCAGTATCGATCCCTAATCACCCCCTGATAGTTATTTTGTAAATATATTTCATGTACAGAATTGACCTCTCTACAGATTTATTATAAGTATAGATAGGCTCGCGTTTCACCATCATCTCACCTGATGTTAAGCGATGATGTGGTCAAAGATGGAGCACGCTTACCTAGAAGTAACCTATTCACTCTAAGTAAACTTTCACACCTTTCTTTTTTTTGGACTCACTGCACACTCAAAACTGGTTATCATTTTTATATGTATTTTACTTATAGTACTGAAGACCGCCATAAATATAATAATTATTAATTAATTTATAATTCCTCCTTTTCTTTAAATAAAACCGGCCAAGTGCGTGTCGGGCCACGCGCAGTGTAGGGTTCCATAGTTTTTCAACCGACGACAAAAAGAGGAGGTTATCAATTCGACGCGTATATATATATATAATTTTTTTTTTTTTTAATGTGTGGTCACCAATTACTCGAAGACGGCTGAACCGATTTAGAAAATTCTTTTTTTGATTGAAAGAGTATACTTCGAAATCGGTCCCATTTTTATAAAAGTCAGGATCTGATGATGGGATCCTGGAGAAATCGAGGGAACTCTTCAAATATTATAGGCAGACCTATGACGTTTTGGGTATTTATTATAGTAACTTGTGCAGTTGCTCTCAAAAAGTACCATTTGAGGAAGTGGAACTGATGATGAAGACCACAGATGGCTGCCGAAACTACTCAATAATAAGTATTGAGTGGATTGCGATTCGATTACTTGAATATGGATCTTAAGCACTTTATGCTCGTCACAATGCATATGGTGATGTAGAGCTGATGGTGAAGTACCAGCAGAACTCCTCAACAATTAACGGCCCAGCATTGGGAAAAGCAATATTTTGTAAAAGTTTATAAGTAGTTGACATTTAGGCTGTTTTAACTAGGTAAATTAAAAATCGACCAACTAAAAAGAGTGAAATAAAAACTTTTTACCAAAAAATTTAACCGACTCCCAAAATCACTGCAAAGTGAAAAATAACTTTAATTTCGGAAGTCGGTGCCAAAAACGAAACTACAAAACTAAAGACACCGACTACCGAAATTAAAGTTATTTTTCACTTTGCAGTGTTTTTGGGAGTCGGTTCAATTTTTTGGTAAAAAGTTTTTATATAACAGCCAAGTGCGTGTCGTATTCGCTGACTGATCGTTTCGTACCATGCTCTAACTAAAAGCCAAACATGACTACCTAACTATTTTGACTTCCTATACAAATCCTTACCTGATCCGACAATTTTGCACGGAATGTTTTAATTTTTTTTAGAGAATTGTATAAAACTTGTCATAGCCGGTATTTTGAATTTAAATACAGGACACAGTGCTACACTACTCAATTGTCACAAAAAAGTAAAATTGAGGAAGTAGTTTGCTGGGGGTGCGTTGTGTTAGATATTATATAGCAAAATCCATACTTCCATACTAATATTATAAATGCGAAAGTAACTCTGTCTGTCTGTTTGTCTGTCTGTTACTTTTTCACGCCTAAACCGCTGAACCGATTTATATGAAATTTAGCATGGGAATAGTTTAGGACCCTGGGAAGGATATAGGATACTTATTATCCCAATATAAGGTTCCCGTGGGATAGTTTTCGAATTGTATCTTTGTTGCTCTTTCACGCAAAAACTACTGAACAGATCGCAATAAAATTTGGTAAAAAGACAGTTAACATCCTGGAAAAACAGATAAGCTACTTTTTATCCTGGAATTCTTACGGGATCATGATTTACGCGGGAAAAACCTCCCACGCGAACGAAGTCGCGGGCAAAAGCTATCCATACTTTAATACATACACTATAATATTATAAATGCGAAAGTAACTCTGTCTGTCTGTCTGTTACCTTTACACGCCTAAACCGCTGAACCAATTTACATGAAATTTGGCATGAGAATAGCTTAGGACCCTGGGAAGGACGTAGGATAGTTTTTATCCTGGAAATCATCCCTAAAGGATGTAAAAGGCTGAAACTGAAGCTGAAGCTGAAACTGAAACTAAAACTGAAACTGAAGCTAAAACTTAAACTGAAACTGAAGCTGGAAACTGAAGCTGAAACTAAAACTAAAACTGAAACTGAAGCTAAAACTGAAACTGAAGCTGGAAACTGAAGCTGAAACTGAAGCTGAAACTGAAACTAAAACTGAAGCTGAAGCTGAAACTGAAAAGTTATTTTGCGTAGTTACTACGGAACCCTTCATGGGCGAGTCTGGCTCGCACTTCGCCAATTTTTTATATTCATGTTCATAAGGTCATTATCGTTCTTGCTCATGTATTTTTATGTAATTACTAATCTTTTATTAATATCTAATTTGTCCGTATATTTTTCTTTTTAGTTTTGATTAATTTGTTAACTTAGTTGTTAATTTTATCGTGCATGCTATGGTCTCTTATAAGTGAAAGATTACACGAACAAAATACTTAATTTATATAACCTCTATATGTATTTGATATGTATAATCTGTGTATATGTTTTGTCGGAGATCCTAAATAAATAAATAAATAATATGATGAGGTTGGTAAAGTTGGAATTGATATTTTTTTTTGCGACAGTTTACCTAGACAGATATTAATAGGCTGTTTTAGCTTTGATAACAGGTATCTACTATTTTGTGATGTCGTACCCGGTAGAGTTTCTCAACTCTCTAGAATTGACAGGGTGTCCCAGTCCTGTTGATGCAGGCTCTGTAATGGCACGCGACTACAAATATGTGCCTTGGACGCAATGTTGTGCAACCAATAATTATGACATTCCCATAATCCCGACCGATTTGCCATCCCAGTTTAAAAGACTCCAATTTCACCAAAACAAAGCTCAAGGAGAGACACTGAAAGTCGCGGGTGTACATTTAGAAAAACACTGCTTTTCTCATGGGCAACTGTATGTGGCGTGCTCACGAGTATCAAGCCCACAAAATTTACACGTTTTAGCCAAGGAAGGAAAAACCAGACATGCAGTTTAAAAAATGTATTGTAAACTACGTTTTTGGTTTTAAAAAGGTAAATTTTAAATACTAACTGTCTGTCTGTTTTTGGGGATGGATGAACACAGGTGATGGTTTTTTTTTTATTTATATGCGTTTTTTGCCCACCCAAAAAGGTGTACCGATTGGCAAAAAGAATTATTGACAAAGTGTAATATAACGCGGGCGAAGCTGCGGGCAAAAGCTAGTAATAAATAAATAAAAACATATTAATTTGAATTCACTCTAAAAACGGGCCCACATAGGGCGATGGTAACTGAAGAAGGAATTATAAAATCCAACTTCACAAGGGGAGTTTGAAAAAATATGATCAATTTGAGTACCACCGCGTGTAGAGGGAAGTGGTTGTAATAAAGACTGGTAACCAGCGTCACGTATTAATTTGAAAACTGCAGTGTTGTCGTTATGGAGATAGTCTTCATTAAAACCTCCAAATATTATGGAAGGACTGATATGCGATAGTAAATTACTTGCAAAACCTACTGCGCGACTGTTGGAACATTTGCATGATCTATAAAAAGCTATAATCTTCACTGCATTTATTTCGAAAATTACTGCTTCACATTGGTCACCTCCAGCAATGTAAATGTAATACCGTGGGTTGCTATATTCAATATAATTTTTTGCCCATGCACACACACCAAAACCGGGGTTTGAACTAGACTGTTTAGGGCCATTTGTTCCTTAAAACTAGATAGGTATTTAAAAAGAATCTTGAGAACAGCTCCACGTTTCTACTGCTAAGTAAATATCTGAAGCCATTATTTGAGGATCGCTTACAGTATCTTGCAAGTGTGTACGTAAGGATTGAACATTATGGAACATAATTTGGTATGAACTGTGGGGCTCCCTCAAAAATCAATACATAGGTATTAGAGGATTTCGACGCAGCTTTTCCATTTCCATTACGACTGAATCTTGGTCGGAGGCCGGACGTGGAGGGTGAAAACATTCAGTAACGATAAATAAACCTTCAGCACATGTGGCACGTGAGCAAGCAACATATAATATTGACCTTGAAATACTGGGCTTCACATGTACAACAGCTTTTTCTAATGTGGAACCCTGGCTTTTGTGAATTGTAACAGCCTCAGCTGGAACCAATGGGAACTGAAAAAAAAACGACTTCCAAAAAAACACTACAATGTGAAAAATAACTTTAATTTCGGAAGTCGGTGGCAAAAAACTAAAATACAGATCCAAAGACACCATCTTCTGAAATTTAAATTATTTTTTACATTGTACCTAGTGGTTTTTTGGAAGTCGGTTTTTTTGATAAAATGTTTTTTTTTTTAATAAAACTTATTTAAATATGAAACTAGCGCGATACAACTGACGATTAGCGCCATCTATCGACATTTCTATGGAGTTGTTCGAAATTTTCGAGTCAAATCCAATTGGTCGACTATTACTCTTAAACTTGTCAAGTCCACTTATGTGTGATAGTTTTCCTTTAAACTTCTATATATATAGGTACTACTGCCGTAACATTTGAATTTCTAACTACAACCGTTTAGTTGGTAGAGGTGGGACACTTTTTTTCTTTTTTTTTTTTAACCTGGTAAATTTATCAAATAAGTCCTCCCTCCCGGGCAGGGTGGGAGGGACTGTCAGACTTTTACTGACTAAAATCCACGGTGTTCCTTCAATTACCCTTTACGTACCGGGGTCACGGTAATGGGATAAGTCCCACGACCCCGGCAGGCTTCGGCCCTCTGCAGAGGGGGCCTCGTCATGTTGCTGACGCTCTTTGAGGCGCGCGTGGAACACAACGCGCCGTCGACCCGGGCATGGTCCATGGTCAGACAGCGAGTTGCCCTTTACTCGCTGTCCGCATGCCCGAGGGGGGACACTTGACTCGAAAATTGGTACTTTAAAGCTTGATAAGTCACGAACAGTTTACTTAATCAAAGAAGGGTCTTCCCAAACCTAATATTTGAAAGACCTATCCAACGATATCCCACACTATGGGAAGGACGAAAAAAAAAAATTATCATCCCACTTTACATGTACGGGAAGGTACCCTAAATAATTGTTTTTTTTTTTTCAAAATTTTATCTTACCACTTTTTCGGCGTCAAGGGCGCACCGAGTTTCTTGCGTTAATCGATTGTAGGTATTCTATGCGCTCCGTGTATTTGTGCGTGAGCTGGCTAGGCTAGACAGATAAAAACAAGGTGGGGAACGCGCGCCGGTCGACTGAGATTTCTGGTTTTTCGCCAACCCCTTCCCTGTCTTGATTTCTTTACTTTGTTCCCCATTTCAAATACGCTACAATGAATTTTCATTCAATTTTCATCGTTACCCAACGAGCACATTAGTGGAAATAGCAGCCTATTTTGTTACTTTGGGCTGTAAAATAGCGGTTTAAGGGTTCAAAAAGCAGTTCAAAGTTGCATATCTGCATCCGTAAACGTCTATAGTTATAAAAGTTACTTAAGGTGCTATAAGCTGAATCAAATACTACCCTAGCCTTCACAGTAGTCCACGGTAGAACTCATTTACCACTTACACCTTTATATGAGAGTTACGAAGATCATTCTGCCACTCACAGCTGCACAGTGGTTTCCATTGTAACTTTTATAGGTTATAGTTATAGTAACCACTATTATACTACTATAAGTTTCATTATAGAAATAATAGAAACTCTTATGCATACTATAGTTACAAAAAAATCATCAGTGTAACTAAGGCCTTTAGTAGCAATAGTCATTCCTTGCAGGCTGAATCCATTCGCCATTTTACAGCCGCTTTTGTAACTATTATAAAACATTTAATAAAAATGGATGCTAAACGAATAAGTACGTAACTAGATCTTATAACCTCAAAAACAGGGAAATAGGATCTTTTTGCAGCTGTGAGTTGCACTAGGGGAACAAAAATCACTGGAAGCGTTAGAAGGGTGAAAATTAGCGCTATGATTCACAAAAGGGAGTTATTAGAGCTAAAACTGCAGGTTATGACTACATTACAATGACGCCATGATTTTTTAAGAAAACTTATAATTCACTTGCAAAATTGAGTTGATATACATTAGTTTTTCAGTTAAATGTGCATTAAATACACCGATAAACAATCGGCCACTTGCGAATAGTAAGTAATCGACACGTAAAAATACGGAAATAAAATTTATTCTGTATAACAAATAAAAAATATCACATATCTTTTGTTAATTTTTTAAATATCATAAAATCGCGTTAAAATTACTCGAAAATTATCTTATATATCTACAGTAAACTGGACAGCGTTTTAAGTATCTTTATATCTTGCTAATACAGAATACAAACTTTTACTTCTTTTTGTTTTATTTTCATGATGGCGACGAAAACACTTTACCAAAATATTACAAATAATGTCAACTGAAGATATACAATAAAGAACTATAATCAATCCATTCGTTCAAAGTAGTTCAAAATCATTCAAAAGTAGCACTACGCGAGCTTTAGTATAGCGTTAATAAATCGTTATAACTATTAAGGAACCTGTATGCAACCGTTGTGCAGGTTAAATGGAACTTTAGGTTGCATAAAATGACGCCCAAATAGCGCTAAAGCGGCTGCTTTAAGTCTGTAGTAGACGCTCTAGCGCTTACGTCTAATACCATAAGTAATAATCGGATATGCTCCAAAGCCCTAATGTAGCCCATTTGTGCTAGTTGGGTATGTTACTAAATCCGTGCGTAAGCGCAAGCGACACAAGCTCCCCGTCCGATGGCCGACGCAGGACTAAAGCGGACAAGACAGCGGCGCGGCGGCTCTGGATAAAATGGGCGAAACTTACGCGAATTTATGTATTTCCTTCTTATTGTTAAACAAATCAACATTTTGAAAATGTAAAATGTATACGTTGTGTAAAACATGTAGTTTTGTTATTATTCAAAAACTGATGACCTTCCGCGAAGTATTCACGCTGTACTAAGCGTTTGTTGTGTTTTTAGAGGTAACTTTGTGAATTTATTATATCAAGTTAACTTTATCAAATCATATTTCCATCGTGTTTACCGCCTAGTATATATGCCCAATAGTACCAGTTTATTTCCTTAATCTTTAATTTAATTGTTTACTACTTCAAACAACCGTTATAAAAACGCGTTTAAGTATAAAAAGCTCGGTGCCCCGTTAACGTGTATATTCGTGTCAAATTACAACTTTCTAGTACCAATAGTTTTTGAGCTAAACCGCGGACAGGCAAATAGACAGATGGACATTGCGAAACTATAAGGGTTCCTTGTTGACTACGGAACCCTAAAAATGGGATGTTGAGAGCTAGTGTTCTCAAAATCATGTTCCAGCTTCAACTTCTCATCAACGACAAAACAAAAGACTAAAGAAGACGAGTTGAATTTATTTTTCATAAATTTTATTCACCTTTTTTATTTCACCTTATTTTTGGAAAATTTCTACTCATACTCTTTTCTGTGCATCATAAAAGCTATAAGGTAATTTAATAATATAAATTGAATATAAGAAATTAATTACATTATTGTACAATAAACATTAAACTTACTCATATTTGATCATTGTTAGTAGTAGTGATTTGCCGGTTCTGGCGCACCAATCCCGTGGCTCACCGGTTCTGGCGCACCACCGCTTCTGGCGCAATCGCGGTCCAGGGCGTTTCAAACCTAAAAAAAAAAAAAAAAAAACAAAAAAAAAAAGGTTTTGGGGTTGATCACGTTTCTGCAATCCGTTTAAGCGTAGGATGCATGGTTCCGGAGATACACAAATCAATTAACAACAATCTGTTTCATTTCCGGTGACCCGAACCCTCATTATCGACTTTCATTGTTCGCCTTTTCTTATCTATTGTCCATGCGTCCGGCCACGCACCCTCATTAGGATTGCATTGACGTTTCTATGTATTAGGATCTGAGGACCTTTTTTGGGGGGCAGGACCCGTGCTCCGCCTAGAATCTCCACCTGGGTGGAGCACGGGTACTATATGGGTCCCGTGCTCCACCTGATGACGTTGTTGTACAGTGATGCAGTAGTTTTGCCTGTATGTTTCAAAATATCTAATAAACAATAGTAGTAGTAATTTGCCGGTTCTGGCGCACCAATCCCGTGGCTCACCGGTTCTGGCGCACCACCGCTTCTGGCGCAATCGCGGTCCAGGGCGTTTCAAACCTAAAAAAAAAAAAAAAAAAAAAAAACAAAAAAAAAAAAGGTTTTGGGGTCCGCTGATCACGTTTCTGCAATCCGTTTACGCGTAGGATGCATGGTTCCGGAGATACACAAATCAATTAACAACAATCTGTTTCATTTCCGGTGACCCGAACCCTCATTATCGACTTTCATTGTTCGCCTTTTCTTATCTATTGTCCATGCGTCCGGCCACGCACCCTCATTAGGATTGCATTGACGTTTCTATGTATTACTTGTATACTTTTATTGTTCAAAGACCATTGCTTACTTTGCTATTCGGGATCATCAAAACGGAATCAATAAAACACATGCGTCATTCACAAATTTTATTTTTATCTACAAAATATGAGCGGAACATGTCATCCACTAAAATATCGTTGTACAGTGTGTTCCCTGTAAATATGTTTGTAAAACTATGCATTGAACATCCATGAAACTTATATAGCAAATACATTAAGCAATATTCACCACAAACTGAAGTCCAATCATTCTGAATCCTATCAACACTCCAGCCCCATCTTTTACAATTCCTTTTTTAAAACTCGAGATGATATCGCGCAGGTGTTCGCCCATATGAATCAAAATATTGACCGATGCCATTCGTATCGATATGTACAGCTACCCAGTGTGAACCTGGTTTATCATCCGCATCCAAATTGCATATTATATACGTTGGTGCATGGGTATACATAGGGAGTCTATTAGCAGCATAAACATTATTTTCTAGACTGGGATGAATCTTTTTCAGATGTTTTTGTACTTCTAGTGTATCCATGATATAGCATGATATATTATTACACTACCAATCTATTCAATGGTTGTCATAGGAATGTTCAATTATAGTGATTTGTAAATATTAAATCGCATTATTTTGTAGCACTCACAAAACAGGTGAAACACAGATGCCAGCAATGTGAGATGAGTTTGTTGACTCATAGAGTTACTATCAGTTTCCGAAGGAACGTGAGATAATTTTGGTGATTCATAGAGTTACAATCAGTTTCATTGTATTTAGGAATTTGTTTTAGATAAGAATGGTGCTATATAAGATCGTACCATTGCAGTCATGCAGTCAGTCTATGGTCGTTTGACCGCAGTGGATTGTATACGTCTACCAATACTACGTTTGTGTTACTTCAACGCATCAATGGCCATGGAGGTAAGTGTTTATTCTATTGACAAACTTACTTGTATTCTTGTTGTTGTTTCCTAACGTGTGTGATTAAGTGTAAACAAATTGATATTAACATGATAACTGTCTTGTTGCAGAAATCATTCAACTTCGATGAAAATACCTATAAACAGTATTACTACTCACCGCTCTCCCCTCAACATGAAGAAGAGAACGATGACATCGTTATTAATAACACATGCGATGGTGGAGAAAGGAAATCACAACCGATTGATCATTTTTTTGAAGTGGCACCAAAAATAAAAAAGAAGAAACTGTTATCGTCAACCGTGGCACGAGCCGCTAGAGATGGTGTATCATACATTTCTAGTAATTCTGACGACGGAGACCAAGCGACGCATCTCATAAAAATTGAAATGTACGATATGAAGAAGCTATGTAAAATTCCAACTACTGATCATTGGAAACACGCTACCACGAGGATTAAATATTATGTAAAGAATAATAAGGATAGCATCTACGACAGCACAAACGGGCTCGTATACAATATTACAAAGACAATAGCAGAAAGTGAAAAAGTTAAAAAATACTTTTTTAACAATGACACCCATTAGTTGATTAGTGAATGTGATTCTGTTTACTTAAATTACTTCTGTGTACTCATTAGATTCTACCTGACTCGTCATTAATAACACATGCGATGGTGGAAAAAGGAAATTACAACCGATTGATCATTTTTTTTTTTTGAAGTGGCACCAAAAAATAAAAAAGAAGAAACTGTTATCGTCAACCTTGGCACAAGCCGCTAGAGATGGTGTATCATACATTTCTACTAATTCTGACTACGGAGACCAAGCGACGCATCTCATAAAAATTAAAATGTACGATATGAAGAAGCTATGTAAGATTCCAACTACTGATCATTGGAAACACGCTACCACGAGGATTGTGGTGCTGAGAGAAAAACAAGATTAGAATGAAGAGATGAGTGTAGCATACGTGAACAGATCACTTCATTGAAAAGCAAAACTACAAAACTGATTGGAGAAGAAAAAGTGAAGAATATGCAGTACCCAAGAGCTGAATATCCATTTTTCAGTTCAAAATCTAGACGGTTGTTCAGTTTCGGAGACTGGCCACTCGTTATGAAATAGAAGCCTGAAGATCTTGCAGAAGCCGGTTTCTTTTATACTGGTCATGAAGACAGTACCAAGTGTTTCCATTGTGGTGGCGGTTTAAAAGATTGGGAAGATGATGATGATCCTTGGCAGCAGCATGTTCAGTGGTTTAGTCAGTGCGCTTATGTAAAATTTAAGCTTGCACAGTATTTTATATAAGATTAAATGTGAGGAGGATTATAAAGAAATAAAAAATGGTTTAATACATACAATTTGTTTTATTTTTAACCGACTTCTGAAAAAGGAGGAGGTTCTCAATTCGGATGTTTGTTTGATTTTTTTTTTTTTTTTTTTTTTATGTTTGTTCGGGCATAACTCCGTCGCTTGCCAACCGATTTGAAAAATTCTTTTTTGTTGGAAAGGGTATACTTCCCAAATGGTCCCATGAAAATTTTATAGAAATCGGATAAGCCGTTTCTGAAAAATCAACAAAAGTCTAAACAAGATATTTACATAGATGATCTTTTCGTTTACTCTGCATTGTGTTTTTTGTTCGCGCGTTTTTTGTTTTTTGTAGTTGACATTTTGGCTTTTATAACTAGATTAATTACAAATTGACCCACTAAAAAGCGCGAAAATAAAAACTTTTTTGCAAAAAAATAAAACCGACTTCCATATCAAAACACTACAAAGCCAAAAATAATTTTAATTTCGGAAGGCGGTGTGAAAAAATAGAAAATACAAAACCAATAACACCGACTACCGAAATTAAAATAATTTTTGGCTTTGTAGTGTTTTGATATGGAAGTCGGTTTTATTTTTTTGCAAAAAAGTTTTTATATAATATTCTCATAGTTTTCTACTATCTTAAATGACTACAATTTTACTTACATTATAACCTTAACTACTATAGTCAACAGTAACATTTCTGTTCTTATCTATTTTTATAATATTATCAAACTCAGCATAAACTAAACAATTAATTCATGGTAGGACTGCTATTAGTGGATTATTACGGTATCAATCAATTCAATGGTCAACATTCGTAGGAGTCACAAAGGATCTGTGCATCACGAAGGAATTTGAGATAAGCTTGTTGACTCACAAAGTTACTATCGGTTCCTTAGTACTTTAGAATTTGTTTTAGATAAGAAATACCTTTGTTGTGTGCTATATAAGACCAAGCGGCTGCACCACTCAGTCCACAGTTGTTCAACATCAGCGAACAGTATCTACCAATACTACATTTCGTGATTATTCATCGCATCAATGGCAACGGAGGTAAGTGTTTATTCTATTAACAAACTTACTTTTCTTTCTGTCTATTTTAATTGCATGAACTTTTCCTTACGTGTATGTGTTTGTGATTAAGTGTAAACTAATTGATATTAACATGATAACTGTGTTGTTACAGAAATCATTCAGTTTCGCAGACAATGATGAAAATACCCATAAACACTATTTGGGAATACAAACCTCTGAGCAACATAGTACGTCGTTTACCATGACAGCCATTGTAGACGTTCAAGGCTTTAAAACGGAAGCAAATAAATTTGTGCTGAAAGAAATTGCTATATTGTGTAGTAACAAATTACAGATGTTTTTAATCAAGCCACCATTTCCATTTTATGATTTGACAAAACAAGAAAGACGGCAAGTTGCATGGATTGAACGTAACAGGAAGATATGTTGGGGTGAAGGGTTTATACCTTATTCAAATTATCAATATTTCATTTTAGATTTGTTAAGAGACAAATGTATTTATATTAAAGGTCCTGAAAAAGTGTTATGGTTAAAAAATATTTTAAATTATAATAATGTGATTAATTTAGAAGATAAAGGTTGTCCTAGTTTGCCAAGTCTGTATGATCAATATAAATATTCTGAAGATTTGTATAGTTGTATTTATCATAGCTCAATATGTGCTTTAAAAAATGTATTATGTTTAAAAAAATGGTGCTCTGATAATAAACTTTTTTATATAATTTAAAATATGTCATTCATTACAGATATTTAAAGCAGTGCATAAAACCTAACCTTTCCTCATACTTTTATACTTCAGATTATGATACAAATAATATTTAAGAATACCCAAAATTAAATAAAAAGAAGTTAGGTTATTTCAAAGATGAAAATAATGGAAAAATTATAAAAGAATTACTAGGTTTACGGTCTAAAATGTACGCTTTTGATGTAGAGAATAAGATTATAACGAAGGCAAAAGGGTAAAAATAAAAGTGTCACTAAAAAGCTGACAATGAATAAGTCTTCTCTATTTAAATCGATTAAACACACAATTTTTACACAAAAACTAAATAAGACTTGTTTATCATACAATGACACAAAAAGACATATTTTAGACAATAATATTGAAACATTGGCTTGCGGTCATTATAAATTACGCTAAGATATGATACTGTACTTTCGTTTTTAAATTTAGTAACATTGTTTTTGTAAATTAAGTATTCTTACTTTTTTGTGTCATACAAAATTTGTATTGATTGTAAAATTATGTTATTACTATAATGTTTCGTGGAGTCCAAAATTTTGTGTTGATTGTAAATAATGTTAGCTGTGTAATGTTATACCTGCGAGCATACATTTGAGGTGATTGTAAAATTCTGATATATATTTATTATATATTTTTTACTAATCATACATACATATTTTTTTTTCAAAAACATTGTTATATTTTATTTCATCCCTTTGAGCAGAGTAGACGTGTGTGTAATGTTTCATTTTATTCAAACGTCTTAGGTATTTTTTGTGTAAAAATCTGATGATTCTTTGACTGTATAACATACATATCACCCCTTAAACTTTCATTATGTTTTAAAACTTTTATATTTTTTAATATCCATGTTTCTTGTTATTGGCTTTGTTACTCCTTTTGCTTTTTTTATTTATTTTTTCTCAGTTCTTATACAGTATAACTTGGCGTGTAAACCAACAAATTCTGAAATGACTTCTCCTCCCATTTCGTGTTTAAAATAGCCTTGTATTTGCATGTTACGTTTAGGCATACAATAAATATTATTCTTCTCAAAATTGCTCGTATCAAAATATTGAATACTTTTTTCATATCGTTATAAAAATCATCAGTATTTACATAATAAAGAAGATTATCGGTATCTGTATAACATAGATTTATATTATCTTCATACATATTTTTCATAACAGAGTAATGGAAACTGTATAAATGAGCTTTAGAAATTTTAAGAATAGAAAATCCAACATAAATAAGACGATCTAAAATAACTTTTGTCTTATTTAAATGAATGGCTACTAGTTTTACCGAAAATATTGACAAGTTTTTAAAATTTGCAGCACTTATGTATTTTTCTGCTCCATTCAGTTTGTTTGTTGTATTCGACTTATCTTTCCATAATTGCACAAGTCGAACATCGACTTGCTTACGTTTGTTTTCAATTGTTTTCCCAAAAATAGAATTATTTTGCTTTATGAAAAAAATCTCTTTCGAAATCTGATTGAGCTTTTTGCCTCAGAGAAGTATTCAAAGATATATAAGGCTCTAAAAAGTTATCTTGGTAAAATTATGGTATTCTATGTATTTTTAACAATATCAAACTATTTTTTAAACACTCTTGTAAATGAATATAATGAATTACCAATCGATTTTTTATTTTAATCGATGGTTTGCTATTTATTTTTTACATTTTTACAATATTGAAATGGGGCATTTCGTTTTCGCTTAGAAATTTTAAATTATTCATCGGCAATTTTTTGCTTTATGACAAATCCACAACGAAACTAAAAAGTTATCTTGGTAAAATTATAGTATTCTATGTATTTTTAACAATATCAAACCATTTTTTAAACACTCTTCTAAATGAATATAATGAATTACAAATCGATGTTTTATTTTAATCGATGATTTGCTATTTATTTTTTACATTTTTACAATATTGAAATGCAGTATTTTGTTTTCGCTTAGAAATTTTAAATTATTCATCGTTGTTGTGGATTTGTTGTGATGCAAAAATTGCCGATGAATAATTTAAAATTTCTAAGCGAAAACAAAATACTGCATTTCAATATTGTAAAAATGTAAAAAATAAATAGCAAATCATCGATTAAAATAAAACATCGATTTGTAATTCATTATATTCATTTAGAAGAGTGTTTAAAAAATGGTTTGATATTGTTAAAAATACATAGAATACTATAATTTTACCAAGATAACTTTTTAGTTTCGTTGTGGATTTGTCATAAAGCAAAAAATTGCCGATGAATAATTTAAAATTTCTAAGCGAAAACGAAATGCCCCATTTCAATATTGTAAAAATGTAAAAAATAAATAGCAAACCATCGATTAAAATAAAAAATCGATTGGTAATTCATTATATTCATTTACAAGAGTATTTAAAAAATAGTTTGATATTGTTAAAAATACATAGAATACCATAATTTTACCAAGATAACTTTTTAGAGCCTTATATATCTTTGAATACTTCTCTGAGGCAAAAAGCTCAATCAGATTTCGAAAGAGATTTTTTTCATAAAGCAAAATAATTCTATTTTTGGGAAAACAATTGAAAACAAACGTAAGCAGGTCGATGTTCGACTTGTGCAATTATGGAAATATAAGTCGAATACAACAAACAAACTGAATGGAGCAGAAAAATACATAAGTGCTGCAAATTTTAAAAACTTGTCAATATTTTCGGTAAAACTAGTAGCTATTCATTTAAATAAGACAAAAGTTATTTTAGATCGTCTTATTTATGTTGGATTTTCTATTCTTAAAATTTCTAAAGCTCATTTATACAGTTTCCATTACTCTGTTATGAAAAATATGTATGAAGATAATATAAATCTATGTTATACAGATACCGATAATCTTCTTTATTATGTAAATACTGATGATTTTTATAACGATATGAAAAAAGTATTCAATATTTTGATACGAGCAATTTTGAGAAGAATAATATTTATTGTATGCCTAAACGTAACATGCAAATACAAGGCTATTTTAAACACGAAATGGGAGGAGAAGTCATTTCAGAATTTGTTGGTTTACACGCCAAGTTATACTGTATAAGAACTGAGAAAAAATAAATAAAAAAAGCAAAAGGAGTAACAAAGCCAATAACAAGAAACATGGATATTAAAAAATATAAAAGTTTTAAAACATAATGAAAGTTTAAGGGGTGATATGTATGTTATACAGTCAAAGAATCATCAGATTTTTACACAAAAAATACCTAAGACGTTTGAATAAAATGAAACATTACACACACGTCTACTCTGCTCAAAGGGATGAAATAAAATATAACAACGTTTTTGAAAAAAAATATGTATGTATGATTAGTAAAAAATATAGAATAAATATATATCAGAATTTTACAATCACCTCAAATGTATGCTCGCAGGTATAACATTACACAGCTAACATTATTTACAATCAACACAAAATTTTGGACTCCACGAAACATTATAGTAATAACATAATTTTACAATCAATACAAATTTTGTATGACACAAAAAAGTAAGAATACTTAATTTACAAAAACAATGTTACTAAATTTAAAAACGAAAGTACAGTATCATATCTTAGCGTAATTTATAATGACCGCAAGCCAATGTTTCAATATTATTGTCTAAAATATGTCTTTTTGTGTCATTGTATGATAAACAAGTCTTATTTAGTTTTTGTGTAAAAATTGTGTGTTTAATCGATTTAAATAGAGAAGACTTATTCATTGTCAGCTTTTTAGTGACACTTTTATTTTTACCCTTTTGCCTTCGTTATAATCTTATTCTCTACATCAAAAGCGTACATTTTAGACCGTAAACCTAGTAATTCTTTTATAATTTTTCCATTATTTACATCTTTGAAATAACCTAACTTCTTTTTATTTAATTTTGGGTATTCTTAAATATTATTTGTATCATAATCTGAAGTATAAAAGTATGAGGAAAGGTTAGGTTTTATGCACTGCTTTAAATATCTGTAATGAATGACATATTTTAAATTATATAAAAAAGTTTATTATCAGAGCACCATTTTTTTAAACATAATACATTTTTTAAAGCACATATTGAGCTATGATAAATACAACTATACAAATCTTCAGAATATTTATATTGATCATACAGACTTGGCAAACTAGGACAACCTTTATCTTCTAAATTAATCACATTATTATAATTTAAAATATTTTTTAACCATAACACTTTTTCAGGACCTTTAATATAAATACATTTGTCTCTTAACAAATCTAAAATGAAATATTGATAATTTGAATAAGGTATAAACCCTTCACCCCAACATATCTTCCTGTTACGTTCAATCCATGCAACTTGCCGTCTTTCTTGTTTTGTCAAATCATAAAATGGAAATGGTGGCTTGATTAAAAACATCTGTAACTTGTTACTACACAATATAGCAATTTCTTTCAGCACAAATTTATTTGCTTCCGTTTTAAAGCCTTGAACGTCTACAATGGCTGTCATGGTAAACGACGTACTATGTTGCTCAGAGGTTTGTATTCCCAAATAGTGTTTATGGGTATTTTCATCATTGTCTGCGAAACTGAATGATTTCTGTAACAACACAGTTATCATGTTAATATCAATTAGTTTACACTTAATCACAAACACATACACGTAAGGAAAAGTTCATGCAATTAAAATAGACAGAAAGAAAAGTAAGTTTGTTAATAGAATAAACACTTACCTCCGTTGCCATTGATGCGATGAATAATCACGAAATGTAGTATTGGTAGATACTGTTCGCTGATGTTGAACAACTGTGGACTGAGTGGTGCAGCCGCTTGGTCTTATATAGCACACAACAAAGGTATTTCTTATCTAAAACAAATTCTAAAGTACTAAGGAACCGATAGTAACTTTGTGAGTCAACAAGCTTATCTCAAATTCCTTCGTGATGCACAGATCCTTTGTGACTCCTACGAATGTTGACCATTGAATTGATTGATACCGTAATAATCCACTAATAGCAGTCCTACCATGAATTAATTGTTTAGTTTATGCTGAGTTTGATAATATTATAAAAATAGATAAGAACAGAAATGTTACTGTTGACTATAGTAGTTAAGGTTATAATGTAAGTAAAATTGTAATCATTTAAGATAGTAGAAAACTGTGAGAATATTATAAAATAAAACAAATTGTATGTATTAAACCATTTTTTATTTCTTTATAATCCTCCTCACATTTAATCTTATATAAAATACTGTGCAAGCTTAAATTTTACATAAGCGCACTGACTAAACCACTGAACATGCTGCTGCCAAGGATCATCATCATCTTCCCAATCTTTTAAACCGCCACCACAATGGAAACACTTGGTACTGTCTTCATGACCAGTATAAAAGAAACCGGCTTCTGCAAGATCTTCAGGCTTCTATTTCATAACGAGTGGCCAGTCTCCGAAACTGAACAACCGTCTAGATTTTGAACTGAAAAATGGATATTCAGCTCTTGGGTACTGCATATTCTTCACTTTTTCTTCTCCAATCAGTTTTGTAGTTTTGCTTTTCAATGAAGTGATCTGTTCACGTATGCTACACTCATCTCTTCATTCTAATCTTGTTTTTCTCTCAGCACCACAATCCTCGTGGTAGCGTGTTTCCAATGATCAGTAGTTGGAATCTTACATAGCTTCCTCATATCGTACATTTCAATTTTTATGAGATGCGTCGCTTGGTCTCCGTAGTCAGAATTAGTAGAAATGTATGATACACCATCTCTAGCGGCTTGTGCCAAGGTTGACGATAACAGTTTCTTCTTTTTTATTTTTTGGTGCCACTTCAAAAAAAAAAATGATCAATCGGTTGTAATTTCCTTTTTCCACCATCGCATGTGTTATTAATGACGAGTCAGGTAGAATCTAATGAGTACACAGAAGTAATTTAAGTAAACAGAATCACATTCACTAATCAACTAATGGGTGTCATTGTTAAAAAAGTATTTTTTAACTTTTTCACTTTCTGCTATTGTCTTTGTAATATTGTATACGAGCCCGTTTGTGCTGTCGTAGATGCTATCCTTATTATTCTTTACATAATATTTAATCCTCGTGGTAGCGTGTTTCCAATGATCAGTAGTTGGAATTTTACATAGCTTCTTCATATCGTACATTTCAATTTTTATGAGATGCGTCGCTTGGTCTCCGTCGTCAGAATTACTAGAAATGTATGATACACCATCTCTAGCGGCTCGTGCCACGGTTGACGATAACAGTTTCTTCTTTTTTATTTTTGGTGCCACTTCAAAAAAATGATCAATCGGTTGTGATTTCCTTTTTCCACCATCGCATGTGTTATTAATAACGATGTCATCGTTCTCTTCTTCATGTTGAGGGGAGAGCGGTGAGTAGTAATACTGTTTATAGGTATTTTCATCGAAGTTGAATGATTTCTGCAACAAGACAGTTATCATGTTAATATCAATTTGTTTACACTTAATCACACACGTTAGGAAACAACAACAAGAATACAAGTAAGTTTGTCAATAGAATAAACACTTACCTCCATGGCCATTGATGCGTTGAAGTAACACAAACGTAGTATTGGTAGACGTATACAATCCACTGCGGTCAAACGACCATAGACTGACTGCATGACTGCAATGGTACGATCTTATATAGCACCATTCTTATCTAAAACAAATTCCTAAATACAATGAAACTGATTGTAACTCTATGAATCACCAAAATTATCTCACGTTCCTTCGGAAACTGATAGTAACTCTATGAGTCAACAAACTCATCTCACATTGCTGGCATCTGTGTTTCACCTGTTTTGTGAGTGCTACAAAATAATGCGATTTAATATTTACAAATCACTATAATTGAACATTCCTATGACAACCATTGAATAGATTGGTAGTGTAATAATATATCATGCTATATCATGGATACACTAGAAGTACAAAAACATCTGAAAAAGATTCATCCCAGTCTAGAAAATAATGTTTATGCTGCTAATAGACTCCCTATGTATACCCATGCACCAACGTATATAATATGCAATTTGGATGCGGATGATAAACCAGGTTCACACTGGGTAGCTGTACATATCGATACGAATGGCATCGGTCAATATTTTGATTCATATGGGCGAACACCTGCGCGATATCATCTCGAGTTTTAAAAAAGGAATTGTAAAAGATGGGGCTGGAGTGTTGATAGGATTCAGAATGATTGGACTTCAGTTTGTGGTGAATATTGCTTAATGTATTTGCTATATAAGTTTCATGGATGTTCAATGCATAGTTTTACAAACATATTTACAGGGAACACACTGTACAACGATATTTTAGTGGATGACATGTTCCGCTCATATTTTGTAGATAAAAATAAAATTTGTGAATGACGCATGTGTTTTATTGATTCCGTTTTGATGATCCTGAATAGCAAAGTAAGCAATGGTCTTTGAACAATAAAAGTATACAAGTAATACATAGAAACGTCAATGCAATCCTAATGAGGGTGCGTGGCCGGACGCATGGACAATAGATAAGAAAAGGCGAACAATGAAAGTCGATAATGAGGGTTCGGGTCACCGGAAATGAAACAGATTGTTGTTAATTGATTTGTGTATCTCCGGAACCATGCATCCTACGCGTAAACGGATTGCAGAAACGTGATCAGCGGACCCCAAAACCTTTTTTTTTTTGTTTTTTTTTTTTTTTTTTAGGTTTGAAACGCCCTGGACCGCGATTGCGCCAGAAGCGGTGGTGCGCCAGAACCGGTGAGCCACGGGATTGGTGCGCCAGAACCGGCAAATTACTACTACTATTGTTTATTAGATATTTTGAAACATACAGGCAAAACTACTGCATCACTGTACAACAACGTCATCAGGTGGAGCACGGGACCCATATAGTACCCGTGCTCCACCCAGGTGGAGATTCTAGGCGGAGCACGGGTCCTGCCCCCCAAAAAAGGTCCTCAGATCCTAACAGAAGAAATTAAGTATGGTACACTACAGGCATTCACCATACACTAAATACACACACACAGACACATTCATTTAATACTCCCCATGCACACTTCCATTCACACTACCATTCACACTGTTAATTTAAAAAAAGAATCCTACATGTTTATAACTAGTGAATAAATTGTAAATCCATAATTGGCTGTAAGATTAGATATAAGTTACTATAAAACATTGTTTTAAGAGCTGTAGATTTTGTTATAAATAAATAAATAAACTGTATGATGTATAATTTTATTTTTCTAGAATCTCTATACAAATTTTCACGATTTGCAAAGTGCTGTGCTATATATTAAATGACAATGACATACATATATTGTGAGAATCACAGGTATTTAAGACACGAAATGAATATTATGATAATTATGAGTATAAGACGCGAGCGAGGGTTATGAGCAATAGACAATCTGCCCCATTTTTAACCGACTTCAAAAAAAGGAGGTTTACAATTCGTCTTGAACTTTTTTTTTTTTTTTTTTTTTTTTTTTTTTTTTTTTTTTTTATGTATGTTACCTCATAACTCGGAGACGGCTGGACCGATTTGAAAAATTCTTTTTGCGTTTGAAAGGGTATACGTTCTAGTTGGTCCCATTGTTACGAAATTATGATCAGATGATGGGATCCTGGAGAAATCGAGGGAACTCTTCAAATATTATAGGCACACCTATAGCGTTTTGAGTATTTCTTATAGTACCATGGGCAGTTGCTTTCGAAAAGTACCATTTGGGGAAGTTGAATTGATGATGTAGACCACAGATGGCCACCGAAACTACTCAATAATAAGTATTTCGTGGATTGCGATTAGATTACTTGAATGTAGATGTTAAGCCTTTATGCTTGTCACAATGCATATGGTGATGTAGAGCTGATGGTGATGTACCAGGAGAACTCCTCAAAAATTAACGGCTCTTCACTGGGAAAAGCAATATTTTGTAAAAGGTGATAAGTAGTTGACATATTGGCTTTTGTAACTAGATAAATTACAAACCAACCCACTAAAAAGCGTGAAAAAAAACTTTTTAGCAAAAAATAAAACCGACTTCCATATAAAAACACTACAAAGGCAAAAATAACTTAAATTTCGGAAGGCGGTGTCGAAAAAGAAAAAGAAAATACGAAACAAATGACACCGACCACCGAAATTTAAGTTATTTTTGCCTTTGTAGTGTTTTTATATGGAAGTCGGTTTTATTTTTTGCTAAAAAGTTTTTTTGGCTTTGTAGTGTTTTGATATGGAAGTCGGTTTTATTTTTTTGCAAAAAAGTTTTTATGGATTGTCCATTACCCCTCCTCTTGTTATCTTCAAAGTAACTGGCATATTTGGTACTTAACTGACAAATTATAACACTAGACTAGAAATCAGTTTAGCTCACCGTCCGGTAAGCACCAGGCCCGGGTCGGCGGTGCGTCGTGTTCCACGCGCGCTACAAAGTGCAATCAGCAGCCTTGACTGGGCCCGACAGGGCTATTGCCTTACGGGGTTGCGGGAATGTTCTAACGAGATATCACCGGTGAGTTTTTAATCATTAAAAATCTGACACTCACTTCCGCTCTACCCACAGCGGGAGAAGTCATTTGATGATTTTCCCATCCAGAAAAAAAAAACTAGATGTCAGTTAAAAGCTAAGTATTAAGGTGATAGATGATATTTGCTGGCGAGCCCACATTGCTCCGTTGGTGAGCCAAACAAATAAATGAAAAATTGACGATACGGCTACTGCACTACAGATTCGATTCCCAAACGGAACAAATGAATGTATAGTTATTGAACGTCTGGGAGTATGTGCAATTGTGCATATTATTATGAATTTTTGAACAATGAATATTTAAAAGCCATCAATATTCTTGTTAAGAAAGGCGACGAAACGACACTACACATATCACTGTCCCTACACTACTACAACTAAAAACTACTACACAACTGAAAAAGTTGCACAAACGCATACATGACATTAGAAGTTTTAATTCTTTATCATCAAAGTATAGGGACAACAACACATCAGGCCTTTGTTGTGTCTCCAACGGTATAGACCCATTCACCAAACCTCCTAAATTATTTCCAGCAGTACCTGACACGGTTGACTAAAAAATATTTTTGCACGTAATTAATAAAGTAGAATTGTGATCAACAACAACGGCGTGAAAAAGTTTCAGGAAGTCAAGGGGCTATTCATCTTGTTTTAAACAGCGCCTAATAAATATTATTGTTGAGCACGTAAAAAGTAGAAAAAAATTGTAAAATGTACTCGCCTCGTTTTTTATTTAATTAATTAATTTTGGAATCTGACGTTTAGTAAGTATGCGCTCGTACCTGACGTTCTTTATGTAATATACCTTTATTTGTATGGTAATCTTTGTACGAATGCCTCTGTACCTACTGAATGTAATGAATCTGTACCAATTTCAATTTAATGATTATGATTAAAAAAATTACTCCTCCCGTCCCTGTAAAGCTGGAGTGTCAGACTTCTACTGACTAAAAACCCGTCGGCTTGTATCTTGTATACTTTTATAAGTACCTATTTCCTGTAATCCCTTCTTCCCAGCTCAAATTATAAGTGTGAAAGTAAATTGGTCTGTCCATGTATCCATAATACAGGTTTAATAGGTAAGAGAGGATAGTATACACGTGTAGCGACATCTAACTCGCGACATACAAACTAAACTATAGAAATCCTGTATCGCGCAAGCAGAGTTTACCGCACAACTAGCATACATACAAATCACCCGATCACAAACATCGGGCAGTTGCACAACAGACAAAACACCTGTCTGGTCGGAGGATCCTCCCTTTTCAACAGGATTGCGGGACATTACACCCAGTGCCGTATATCCCCAAACACGAATTAGAACAGCACAATGTAATAATAAAAAATTGGCCAAGTGCGAGTCAGACTCGCCCATGAAGGGTTCCGTAGTAACTATAATAATATAATATAATATAATAATGTATATTTATTTGACGAATAGAAAAAACCATAAAAATTTCTTAAAACTAGCTTATTTACATTTTTACAACTACGCTAAATAACTTTGTTTTTCATAGTGTTTGTATGAATTACAAAGTTATATTTGCGGTTTTAGAAAATATGCTGTATCTCAAAAACTTCTTACCCGATTTCGTTGAAACCAATTTTGGTTAAAAGTTTACATTAAGATCTACAGACGTATATTTTTTTTAGATATTTCACTCCATTATTATAGAAGTTAGAGGGGGGACACACACATTTTACCACTCTGGAAGCTTATATCTTTTAAACGATTGACTTTATGAAAAAGTGGTTTTAGAAACCCTTATATCATTTTTAAAGACCTGTCTATAGATACCACACACGTATAGGTTTTATGAAAAAAATATTTTCAGTTTCAGTTCCATGTATGGGGACCCCCTTTATTTTAAATATTTTTTTTAAATTTTTGTCTTAAATTCGGAAAGCGGTTCACAGAATACATCTACCTACTAAGTTTCACATGTATAGTCTTAATAGGTTCGGAATAAAATGGCTGTGACATACGGACGGACGGACAGACAGACAGACAGACGGACAGATATATCGAAAATATAAGGGTTCCGTTTTTTGCCATTCGGCTACGGAACCCTAATAAAAAATCGAAAAACGAGTCTAAGAGTTTACAGTGTTCTCCCATTCACAAAAGCTTTATAAAATATGAAAATAAACTTAACAAGCGACAGCATTAGACTTCACTAATGAAGGAAAAGTATATTCTGTCAAATCGGATGGATTATCGTAGGGAAGACACACTCACAAAGATAGATTTTTCAATAATAATCACAATAAAAGAGATTGCCTAATGATGGCTTTCACGCTTCCATGCACCAGCCCCAATCATATCCTTAAAACTCTGACGACATTATACTAACAAATTAATTGACTCTTAATATTCTAGTCAATATATAGATACGTAGACTTTGTCTGAAATATAAGTTTTCTAGCAAGTAAATGGGACAACTGGGTACCTAATTATAATAATGTGTATGGTACAAGGACGTGGAAGTGCATGCTACCATCTTTCTTAAATGACTTACTGTAAATATTAAAAAAAAACTTAAAGAACCGCTGTAAAGTGCTAAAGAAATACTTTCTAGTGGCCGCGGCTAGGATACTACAGATAACTATACTAATCTGTTTGTAACAAATGTATTCGCATGTTTAAAATAATAAAGGATAAAAAATAACATAGTGACAATAAATGGATAACTGTTTATTAGTAATGATCATGAATTGCAACAACAATACAGATACATTATCTTTAAAAAATATATAAGTATGACCCTTAGTTCATACAAGGTGTAACAGATTAAGCGCAATACCTCAGATACCCTAATTAGAATATTAAATTGTAAGTCTAAAACAACATCCGTAACTAAATAAATTGAAACCAAATCTAGACATTTTTTATAAATAGTTATCCTTACTTACGTAAACGCAAAATGTATGTGCGTCATACAAAATCCTTACACAGATGCATACACTAATGCAATATTAGCGGCCGACCCGCACACGAGCGCATTTCCTTGAATTAAAGATGTATTAATTTGTCATGACACTGTGTTTCCATTTTAAGTTAAATGAAAGATTTTTCCGTCAAAATTTAACACCTATTTTTAACACGCTTTTATTAGGTTGATCTGTATGTAACTAACTATGTAATGGAATCTAAGGTAACTAATTTAACCATCTTCCAAGGGTCGTAGCGTAATGAAAATTAGCAGCTGTATGTAGTTCTGATGACAATACAATAATATGGTACTGTCGAACTGATCTGGTGATCGAGCCGGAAGATATGAACTGGAACTTCATGATGGAAAATTGTATCATAGCTGTTTTGGATTTCTTAGAAAAGTCTTGTAATGAACTTTGACCACAATTAGGTTTCAAGGTCTGATGATGAAGCCGGAAGATAGGCACTGGCATTCCATGATGGAATATCGTATCATAGTCGTGTTTGCACTTGTGAGAAAAGCCCCGTAATGGACTTTGAACACGATCAGGTTTCAAGGTTATAACAAACCTAAAGAAAATCCGTTATCGGTTTTCTTAACCTTTTTGAATTACCGCGTAATCCATAGATTTATTTTTTATAGATGTCACTTTCAAATACTCTGGGGTGATCGACCGTTTAATTGTTCACTACTCGTGGGAATTATATGTCAAAAACTACAGAAAAAGAAACAGCAACACAAAAAAAAACGGAGACTACAAAAAAAGGCAAAGCGTGAACAATATTTTTGGTTTTTACGTGCATTTATAAAAGCGTGTTTTTCTAGTGATTTTTAAACTATTAATTTATTTATGACGGAAATCGATTCACAAGCCGATTCTGACCCAACTACTTTCAGGAATTGCGTTTATTTTGTTACACGGTGTATATATACAAAGAATATCACGACTTTACCATATGTTACATAATAATAATCTATATATGCATATACAATCATATAATTCTTAGTCTTACTTACAGATAGATAATCACAGAGCCTCATGCAACTACTGCTCGTAGACACGTAATATTTGGAAGATGTATTCCAAATCTAATGTTTAATCTATTGTTTTTTTTTTTTTTTGTAAGTATCCAATAAGAACGGATTTATGTAAATTCATTCCCTTAGGGGGCAATAACGGGTAGCAACAAATTCAAATTCAAATTCTTTATTACGGGTAACTTCAATAAATTCTTTATTTTAACGTTTGTAAGTATAATTTTCTTTCGTTAGTGTAATTTACTTAACTTGATACAAGTATTGAACTAAGTAATTAATATCGATTGTGATTAGTACTTTCTCACAACTGTGTACGTACTCCAAAAGTGTATTATGTTGTGTAGAAGTTTGTATAGAATATTCTGAAGAAGTCCTTGGCTTTATAAACTTGTAGCTTGGGGCGAATAATAAGGTAAGTAAATAATAAAGGTACCACATAATAAAGGTACCTACTATATATTCTTAGTAATATTATACCGCCACATTCAACTACAAAAAAAAAACACGCTGGTAAATAATAATGTTGTTTATTTTGCAAATAGGTTATAAATAACCTTTCACACGTCGTTTTTTATCGTATATGTAAACTAGATGAGTCCAGTGTTTCATAACTGACAACTCTGAGTATAAATACTGAAACAAACTCAGAGATTAACGTCTCTTTTAAAGTCCATACTATCTGTAGTGATCACAATATCAAGGTATATCAATCAATATGTAGGTTTATGTCTATAGTTATCGCGTAGTGGAATTTTTGATGAAAACATACAACAATTTCTCGGAGTAGTAAAATATTTTTCTAGTGGACGAAGCCGTGGGCAGAAGTTTGTCTTTCATAAAATCACAAAAACAGATTTGACAGTCTAACTTCCATTACATTCACTCGCTAAGATATAAATTCGTCTTTCTCATTTCCCTTGCCTCTAAATATATCGTAAATATACATAAAAATATAGCCCAAACCTTTGACGTACCCAACATCTCTACATATTCAAATAAAACGAGTCCTAATGCCATAATGAAAACTAGAAGAGGGTTTCACGGCCACCGAACACATATTCTGAGGGTTATTTCCTTACCCTTTGGGCTTACATCGGGAACGAAACTTCTGTATGATTGGCTTTGCTACTGTACTAGCGTTTTCATTGAACTTCACTCGTTCTTATTTGCTTATTCAAAATGCATAATTTCTCGGGATTACTCTTCTTGTTCTCACACACTATTGTCTACATTTCTTTTTCACTTCTCCTTTCGCAGGTCTGCTGGAAGAAATTTCTTAAGAAATAAGCGGTACCTTTGTACTCAAATATTATAATTATGCTTATCCTAATGTATTTTACTGTGTGTACATAAATAAATAAATAAATAAAAAAGCATAATTCTCTCTTCCTTCCGCATTTGTTTTTACTATTAATAAACTCGCATTTGACCATCATCACACCTGATGGTAAGTGATGATGCTTGCATTTCGTCTTAATACTCCATACTTTTCTACTAATCCTCACCTCTGTTTCATAACTAACATACAAAAGTAACGTTCAACCATATCTGAATCACAATTTTATAATGCCAAAAATCCAAGATGGAATGGTCTTGAGAACATAAAGCGGGGCGGACGACGGCCAGAGGCGAAGGGGCACAGCCTATTCAAATCCTCGCGGGTCGCCCATATGCTTCCGGTTCCCCGGAAACTCCCGAAGACATCTGCGGCCATCCGCAAACCCAATTTAATGCCTCACGAAATCTTCACGAAATAAATGGGAAGAGTATCCTTCTGACAATACTCAAATGTAGGCACTCATAAAACGGACGACGAAATAATGTCTACGCTACTTGTGTGAGATTTGAAATGTGGTTAGATTAGAAAATGTTTGACGAAATAGGAAATGCATTTTCAATTGTTCTTAGGACTTTAGCTGCAACTGTTGTACCATTCCAATAAACTATTGCTAGTAGTGCTATCAGAACATGTTTCAAGTATAATTAATTGTTAGTGAACCTAATGAATCAATATTTGATCAATGTTAAACGATTTATATATTAGCCTCCTTCTAGTACAATGGAATATATTCGGAAATTTGTTTATACCATCGTAAAAATAAAAGGCCATTTACAATGATTGAGTAAAAGTGCGATTACTGTAGGCACAAATGCCAAATCACTATATTATTTACAGTCAGCATAAAACATTTCAGGCATGCTAAAATTTTCTCTCTCCATTATAAAAAGACAGAATTATTGAGAATTATTAACAAGCCAAAGCCAAGTTGCCTGAAAGAAGTCGGAAAAAACTGGAAAGTAAGTATTAAATGAAATTTCTGAAGCGTGGGAGCGTTTCATGCAGCGACCTGAGCAGAGCCCCAGCAAATCCATTCTGTAGGGATTTCCGCAGCGGCGGTACTCAGCGAGACTTATGTACGCGAAAAATTTAATTTAAAAAATAACTCCGCCAGTGTTTGTTGCCTTTATACATTATTCTTTTACTAAACGGACTTGAAAGTGTTTTCGGTTCTATTGATAAACCCAAATGAAGCCCACTTGCTGAAACAATCGAAAACGCGGTTTTCTCATCAAAAACTTTTGTACCAAAGCTGAAGGTTTTCCCTTAACTTCAATGTAATAGAAGAACAATCACGTATGTTATCCAGATAAAATAAATGTAGCAGCTTATTTAACGAAAACGTAGCGGGAATTAGATGGCTCATTGTTGCCAGGCCCCTAAAACACATTATGGAAGGGTATCATACGAAATGTGAGGCGTCATCCTCATTAATATGATAACAGCGTGATAGGTAACACGCCCCCAACGTACCCAAGACGTAACACAATAAGGGTATTTTCCACGCGAGATGCTTCCCAATTCTTCATTTGTCCCCAATACTCTGAACTAAATTGATAACGGTACTCCAGCTATGAACGGAAATTGGATTAAGGTCTCAACAGACCTAGGCCTCGAAAAGAACCTTTTTATTTTGCTAAATGAAGCACTGGTAATTTCAAGGCGACTAGATAAATGATTTCCAATAAAATAAATGAGAAAAACTTCTTAGATTTAGTAGGAACACATTTTGCAAGTTATTGCGAAAGAATGGATTGTTCTTTCAGAACATTTCGGTATCTTTATGTGATTCTAGCCATTGCTATTAATTTCGAAAGTTAAAGCAAAGATAACTGCCATCTCAGCAGACCCACCGCAAACTTAACTTGATTGAATTTGCCTGCTCTTCACCCCCCTCTTTCTTCCAATTCAATAAGCCAAGGTCCACTTGCGGCTTTTTAAAATGTTTTAAAGTCTAATTAATGTGCTTGAGTAAATTGTAGCCATCTTTAGACAGCTCGGTGAATTTTTAAATGAGGTTAATCTAGATGAAAACCGATTTATGATTATAGTATATATATGTATATTATAGTATGAATATAGTATCAAGTATTATAATAAGGAAGCCAGCTAGACATCACGTTTGTCGTTTATGACAAATATTTAAATCTAAATTGAAAAGTTAATCTTATGATCAAGAGCAATGAATAAAAAGTTTTTTTAATAAAAAAAAACTAAGAATGTGGGTAGAATTCACATTACTAGCAACCTTTTTAACCCCGTTAACTAAGCTAAATATGTTTGTATCTGAGATGGGTTCAATGGGTGGGGTTCGAAACCGCAACCTCCCAATCTCAAATCCGATAACTTAGCCATTAGACTATTGACGCTAAAATGTTAGAGATTATTTCGACACTAATTTATCAAAACTTTTTAGCAATAAATAGAACCGACTTCCATATAAAAACACTACAAAGGCAAAAATAACTTTAATTTCGGTAGTCGGTGTCATTTGTTTTGTATTTTCTTTTTTTTTGACACCACCTCCCGAAATTAAAGTTATTTTTGCCTTTGTAGTATTTTTATATGGAAGTCGGTTCTATTTTTTGCTGAAAAGTTCTTTTTCACGCTTTTTAGTGGGTCTGTTTGTAGTTTATCTAGTTACCAAAGCCAAAATATCAACTACTTATCACCTTTTACAAAATATTGCTTTTCCCGGTGTAGAGCCATTAATTTTTGAGGAGTTCTCCTGGTACTTCACCATCAGCTCTACTTCACCATATGCATTATGACGAGCATAAAGTGCTTACCATCTATATTTAAGTAATCTAATCGCAATCCACGAAATACTTATTATTGAGTAGTTTCGGTGGCCATCTGGGTCTTCATCATCAGTTCCACTTCCTCAAATGGTGCTTTTCGTGAGCAACTGCACAAGGTACTATATAAAATACCATAAACGCTATAGGTGTGCCTATAATATTTGAAGAGTTCCCTCGATTTCTCCATGATCCCATCATCACATCCAAACGTGATGACAATGGGTCCAATTAGAAAGTATACCCTTTCACACAAAAAAAGGGTTTTTCAAATCGGTCCAGCCATCTGCGAGTAATGAGGTAACAAACATAAAAAAAATAACAAAAAGAAAAGTTCAAGACGTATTGAGAACCTCCTCCTTTTTTTATGTCGGTTAAAAATTAAATACTCACGTTGCAGCTTGGCCTAACAGAGGTTATTATACTTGCTAATTTCTTTGGATCTCTTTAAATTGATATCAGTTTAGCAGCACACAGTTCAAAAATATCTCCTCACAAGTAACGAATGGTTGACAAAGTTGCTTACTTTCTGAAGTCACAACTTTTGTTTAGTTTCTCTTGTGATACACTTAAGAGACGGTAACACGTACGAAACTAGCGTTTTGTGCGGCAGAGCTCATGAGAGATCACGATCTCTACTGAAGTATTTCTAATATGAACACTGTATGTTCTAATGATAGTTTATAACTATTCTAAACGAATAACTTTGTAACGGAGAGCTGTAGAAATGGTAAAGTTTAGCTCAAAAGAATAAATAACATAATAACCAGGGATGGGCCGAAATTCAGATCACATTTCGGTTTAACCGAAATTCGGCCCAAGAAAAATAATGAATAGAATTACTTTAAAATAAAATTATGCCTTTTATTCACTCATGGTCATTTCTTTTAGTTACGAACATTGTAAATGTAAACCTTAAATTAAATCAGTTCTTTTTATTAGTCCTGAAAATCTCTGCCTAATTAATTAGACATAAAAATTAGACATACTATTATAAAAATTAAATGAACTTAGTATTCTTCTAACAAACATCTGGATTACAATTCGTAAATTAAATAAGAATCACGTTTTTGTTTCACAAACTAAACATTCATTAACATCAAGTATTTTTATTACAATTAAAGGGTATTTTTTTTTCAACAATTTTCTTACTTTTCTTAAACAAACTTTTCTCATCTATCTACTCACTCATATTTAAAATTTACTAGAGGCAGGTTATGGTGCAAAATCACCAAAAACTGCCTTATCTGGCAGAAGTTTTCTACGTTTTTTTTTCGTATACGTTTCCTGCCTCCGAAAAATGTCGCTCAGAATATACAGAGCTTCCAGGAGACGATAAATATATTCGAGCCAAATAACTCATATTAGGGAACTTGTCTTTGCTAGTTTCTCGTAGCAGCTCCAGAACGTTTTGTATATGTTTTCGTTTCGTTTTATGAAATTGAACTGTAGTTCGGTCGAACTTTTCATTTTAATCGAATGTTCGGCCGAAGTTCGGATTCGGTTCAAACCACATTCGGCCCATCTCTAATAATCACCATTTAAATAAACCTGTTTAACCTACGTAAGTTAAGTTTAAATTTTTACTTCTTTTTAGTAACTTTACATAATCTGTACTATTTCGGCAAAAATTACTTAGATTAAGTATATTCAGTACCTTTTGCAGTCATAAACACCAAAATGAAATTCTTTTTAAGGTTATAACCGCAAATCATTTCAAAGTCAACCCCGTAACACATTCCTATGTAAATAAAATTACTTTTTGTCACACAGAAAGGACATCATAAACAAGGTAACCGAGTCCTTTCACACCGCGCCAGCGCCATTTTTCTTTCTTCATAATACTTAGGATGATTTATTCTGCGTCCAGGAATTTATTATTTTCATTACAGTACCAAATTTTGTTGGAGCACGTGACGCTTGAGACGTGGGCCATACTGGCGGGAAATTAATTTTGAGCTTCTTTGAGATAACGCCCCTCCGAGTATAAACAATTAAAGTAAATAATTTGAATAATTGGTCCTTGAAATTATTGGTGTTTTTAGTTCACATCGGCCCAGGGCTTGCTTCTTGATTGGCAATAGATTTTTTTTTGTCCTATATAAGTTTTTTGATGCCCTTGCCTTCGTTCCCGTTTTAGGATTTTTTTTTTCATAAATCCAATTCGCAAATTCAAGGGTAAGAGTTCCGGAATAGCTATATATATGTTGCTTTATAATCTCTTCAATCTTCAAGTGAAATTTAAATAGGAAGCCAGACAGGCAAGAAGTACAAAAAGTATGTGTGTTTGTAAGAGCAACCGCCTTCGGTTGCTCTTACAAACACACATACTTTAAACACACATACTGACTAAAAACCCACCCTGGTCCTTACCAGGGTGGGTTTTTAGTCAGTAGAAGTCTGACACTCCCTTCCGCTCCACCTACGGCGGGAGGAGTCATTTGATGATTTTCCCCATCAGAAAAAAAGGCAGAAACTTTATGTTTATTTATGTGTCCATACATATCTATACGCCAGTGGCGAAGGCTCCATACAACTCGATTCCTACCGGCTTCCCTTTTGAAATAAGGCAAATATTAGTCTATTATTATATATTATGAATATATAAATAGTAATAATTATTTACGAAGTTACAAGATTTCGAAGTCAGCCACAGGGCCACAGTTGCTGTAATTCACGCATCACACTTGAGCAAGGTAAGCATTTTTTGGTCCGGCTTCCCTTTTATGAAAATTCACCCTTCGCCACTGCTATACGCTATATACCTTATAGATAAATATATGCATCCTATTACATAAAATACAGAATCATAATCAATATTGACAGAGTTAATCCGGCCAAGTGTGTAGGGCCACGCCCATTATAGCATTCCGTAGTATTCTGTTGCAAAAACAAGACAAATAAATAATTATTTAGAGACCAAGAAAAAAATTATAAAATAATTAGGTAAATACGTTTGTTTGTTGAAAAGAAATAACGATTTTAGGACAATGTCAACTTTGTTTTTAAACTATTGTTCTATCCGTACCTACACGTCACGAACAATATTTTAACTGCGATTGTAACTTTGTAGTTACAAAAATAATATTTTGGTTTTTGGACTTTATCTATTATTCAAAGGTACTAATTGATATGTGATTTACAGATTGCCAAGTTAGTTTTGAGAGTACCTACCAAAGAATCACAGAAAACAATTTTAACAATTTAAACTTGATACTTCCAAGTATTCCTTAAAAAAATCGTCTTAACACACTGACACACGAACAGGAGAGTGATACCAATCTATTTTTCTTTTTTGATTTACAGAACCCTACTCAACAAAAATTATATATACAGAATATTTACCAAAACCTGCACCGATCCATTCATTAACGTAACATTATAAACATACGAAATGGTTGCTTACAGTGGGATCGTACTAGACTAGGGGACTACTCAAAGCCGAGCTACTGAATAAACACAGATGAATAAACTGGTAAAATGTGTTAGCTTTGAAACTACGTTATTTTCAGTGAAAAGGACGAGATGAATCCGGAGCAAGCTGATGTGTGTACAGTCCATGATATTGACTTACCGTCAGTTGCTATAAGGATATGGGAAAATGCGGATATTCAATTTTAAAGGCAGAAGGATACAGTGAATAGTATACCCCTACGCAAAATACGCGCTTGGTCCTACCAAATTATTTGGGATACCTGCCCGATATACATACATACATAAAGTAGGTACTAAAATGATTCACATTTTGTTTTATTGTTCACATCTAATACCAGCCTAGCCTGTTACCATTTCAAATTCTTACAACAACAGCCTGCAGTAGCTACAAACTTTAATGAAACACGACAGCTTATAATAAAACGTTGTTTTTATTACGCAGACATGCAATAACGCGCAAAACTTTTCAAAATGAATAGAAACAGCTTGGGAACTTTGCGCAGTAAGATGAGCACTCGACTACGGCCCACGTTTGCAAAAATGTAATTTTAAAATAGCTCATGCCACGTTACGCTGTAGGTATGCACCGGCAAATTGTAAATTATTCGGACAGTGTTTTGAATATTTCGACAATAACGTCGGCAAAATGCATTTTGGAATATACAGTTTGAATAAAAGTCTATTGCTTTGTGCCACTTTTTGATGCAATTTTTAAACAACCAACCTAGTCTGCAGTTTGGTCTCACGATTGGCTTCTATGAAGGTTTTCTAGTCCATCTTAATTTTTTTTTTAAATGACTGACAGATTGTAGGTTTATCTATTTTGCTGGGGTTGCGGAAAAGTTCTAACGAGATACCGCGCTTGGTGCGTGGTGGGTTTTTAGTCAGTAGAAGTCTGACACTCCCTTCGGCTCCTCCCAGAGCGTGAGGAAACATTAGATGATTGATGATGACACCGCAAAAAAATGCTTATCTTTATCCCTTATAGACAAGCCGAGTACTAACAGTCCTTCTGAATTTCCAATACAATATGTTAAGTCAATTCTCCCTCATAAAACAAGGGGACCACTGACTACCACACAGCTTAAATAAACATTCATTAGACTAAGAGAATATTCCAGAGAGCATAATATTATACAGAACGAACGTTCGACAATCCTTGAAGTCAGATTATACACGTAATACTTCAATGTATATTCCGAGGTATTCTCAGGTATATTGCAGTGGCGGTACCTACACGTTCTCAAGTATCTATTACGTGTCTAGTGTTGGTAGCGTTATTGTGTATATCTTAGACGGCTACAGACTGAAATCGTAATACTTTGTGTGACACAGAATTGATATTACCGAAGCTTTGTTTATTTACGTAGTTGTGTATTACTTGTACGCGTTTTGATGCCTTATTCTGCTAAGATACGAGTACTCACCATAGTTAGAGAACTTGATTTTCAAATCTTCTTCATCATAATCTCCTAACAGAGCTGTGGCTTGTATGCACTGCAATAACAATATCCATTAAATATATACTGTAAGAACTTCCATTTTCCGATCTCGTTTCAATAATAATACTATCGATAAATGAACATGTTTCAATGGCCAATAATAAAAGTTAAATAAACACAACATAATTACCGTACACTTAAAAATTCCTTTCATGTTGATATTCGACTAAAGATTTTAAATGTATGAAATCCTACATACCGCGTATGCTAACATGAATATCGTTTCCTTTGATACAAATTTCCGCAAATGTAATTACAATATTATGTTTGCAAATGTCGACTGTCGCAACATATGGGATTATTTTGAAAGCTAAAATAATGACGTATGCCTCGGGGTACTGTTCCATCCATTACTGAAATATATTAAAAGCTGAATTGAAATTCGATGTAGCTTATTATTCCTGTTAATGGATATCAGTGAGTCATTTGCTTTTGGTCGCTTGACAAATTAATTATTTGTGTAATCAGTTGATGCTGACAAAGGAAACTAACTGATTAACAGTGATGTAAATGAAAGCCCGGCTTACTAGTTTTGACTGGTTAGCTTCTGTTCTGTCGCTAAATTTATCAATCAATCCGCATTAAATAATTATTAACAACAATTGTGTTGTATTTAAATATTAATATTGTAAATGACATGGAAACAAGCTTCCACGTTGTGTAGCTTGTATTTCTAATTAAACGGCTTTGTAGACTGTTACAATTATTTCAAAACAAATTCTCTTTAATTTTTTTCGTAGCAATTGTTTTTTTTTTCTATCCCTGGAGCAAAGAATTTAATATGATCAAAATATTAATATCCTCTAGGGATGATAAATACGGCTCGACTTCACGAAGTAGATTGTATAATATCAATCTTTAATAAAAGTCGACTAAATATCAAACAAAATATTTCTGTTGTGTTTCTACATAACACTCTGATTATGTACTTGTATTCTATTTATTTATATTGTATTCTTTGTTTATTTAGGGACTTGATTGTATACCAGATAGTAGTCAAGGTCAATCCAAATTCCAGGAAACTTCTGTAATGCGACGATGCCATTGTGAAAAAAAAAGAATAATAATATTATTTGCCCTGTATAGCTGCATCTCTCTCACAAAAGTCGATCAAAAACGATAAACTTACTTTAATAGGAACTTGATTGAAAGTGCGTATCAGCCACATACAAAATAGGGTTAATGTGTAAACTTGTATACCACTAGAATGCGTAAATACCATCAAATATTTAGGTGTCATTACAAACAATAATCTCAGCTTTAAGTACCATATCAAATTACTCAGTGGCCTGGTCAGAATGCTCATGTACGTGTTCAAAAAGCTGAAACATGTTGTAGATGCTACGTTATTAAAACAATTATATGTACCTACTTTATGCCAGTCCATAATCACATATTGCATCTCATCCTGGGGAGAAGCTTCTAAAACCGTATTCGAACCGATTGAGATTGCACAACGTGCTTTTCTAAAGGTTTGCACTTTAAATATCTGGATGACTTTCTAACCGGAGACCTCAGAGACGAAGGGGACATAGACCGTGAGCGCAGCGCAGCGGTTCGGGCTAATGTATACTCTTTTTTATTTGTACACCGTAACATAATCATTACATTCATTACATTACATAAATTTTAATATTATGATTTATGTAATATCGTACCGAAATAATGTCCCATACTTAGATCCACTGGCTCTCAAACTAGGTTTATACCTGTGCCTTGGGAGACAGTGTTCCTCCATTAGAAAGTCGTATATTATCATATTGTGTCGTAATAACAAAAGGTAGGTAGTAAATAAGGGGCGTGAAAAAAAGAAAAACTTAATTATTAAAGTATTGATAGCTAACATCAGAGATGTGTGAAAAGTGAGTGAATAGAGCTAATTGCCAATTCTTCTACGCGGATTGATTGTGGGTAAGAAATATCATGAGATCGTTATGTGCTCTATGTGTACAGTATAATAACTGCTTCAGGCTGCTGTTGGGACTAACGCGGTACTGTAGTACGTCCGGTATGTTCACATTTGCGCATACGGACGATTTTAGTAATATATGTCGGAAAAAGAGCTATCGATTATATCTAGAAAGCGGTCCAGTTTTAACAGCATCCTGAGTATGTTGGCAGACAAGTACGACTCAACCTGGTTGTCACACTCTGTCACTGCTGGTCCGGTCACCATAGACGCTAGATAGGATACACTCTCGTGTCTTTGGTGAGTTATTACTACATTTTTTATTGTCTACTAACACAGTTAATGAGAATATTGTTAGTAACATTTGAGCCTAGTTGCCATAAATAAACATAGATTTAATTTAATATAAAACCGCGACTATTTTCTACTGCAATGCTGTACAAATGTTGTGAAATCCTTACTGTTTTCTTACTGACTATTTTTCTAAAACAATATACAAAGTTAAATTATGGCCCTAACTTAAAATACTGACGAAGGGAAAAATTTCAAGAGAATTTCTAAGGAATTCGTTAGATATTTTTACTTTTTGTACATTTTTCAAAAGCTACTGAGCTGTAATAGTTTTTCTTAAATCTTAATTATATACGGATCAATTCGTTAAGAGGACGTTCATCATCTTCCTGCCCTCATCTCATACTATACGCTTTTTACATTTCCATTCTGTCCCGTGAACCATCATGCTATCTCTGTCCTTGCTTTTATACAAGGTGGAAAATATTAAGCGCAATACCTCAGACACCACAATTATAATATTAAATTACAAGTCTAAAACAACATCCGTGACTAAATAAATTGAAATCAAACCTAGACATTTTTTTTTGAAATAGTTATCCTTCCTAAACGCAAAACGTATGTGCATCATACAATATCTTATTGCAGACGCGTATACACTAATGCAATATTAGCGGCGGACCCGCACACGAGCGCATTTCCTTGAATTAAGGATTGTATTAATTTGTCATGATACTGTGTTTCCATTTTATGTTAAATGAAAGATTTTTCCGTCAAAATTTAACAACTATTTTTTATGACGGAAATCGATTCAGAAGCTGATTCTGAACTAACTTTTAGGAATTGCGTTTATTCTGTTACACGTTGTATAACTCCTTACACAATCCATCCAATATTTCTTTAACACACATGTCTCTCTCCAAATATTGACCATTTTTTTAGGATGTGAAATCATCCTATGACTGCCTTCCGATCTGGGCGATGCGGGAGGGTGTGTCAGACTTCTACTGACTAAAACCCATCCGTGTTCCATCATATGCCCTCCGTGTTCCGAGGCCGCGGTAACTCTTTCGAACAATTACGCAACCCCGGCAGGCAACGGCCCTACAATTTGCTGACACTCTTCGTGGCGCACGTGGAACACGACGCGCCGTCTACACGGGCCTGGTTTCAGTCGGGCGGCGAGCTGCCCATTGCTTGCAGCCCGCAGGCCCGCGCCTACGGTGGCTGGAAGTCACCCTGTGACTCCCGACGCCCGGAGCGTCTCCTGCGGTGGCTGGGGCGCGAGGGCTGTGAGGGCCTTGAGACTCGCCTCTCCCTTGCGCGTCCCGCCACCTCCTTCGCTTGCATAACTGCTTCGCAGAAATTGGTGACAGCTTCCCATGCCTCCTCGCTCCGGACCAATACCAAGACAATATATTAAGGATAACTAACTCATAACTACAAAGCTAAGAGATTAACGTATCTTCTACGGTTTTCGTTGTGGCTAGCAAACTATTTTTTTTTCTTTTCTCATTTTATAAATTTTAACACAGTTTTTATACAGCGAAATATTTATCTTATTACTAACTATAACTAAATGAGGCTTAAAATATTAACCAACGGGTCCCAAACTAGGCGTCCGCGTCGCTCATATCTTGATGATTCAAATATTTACACAAGTGTTTCCCTACTGGTACTATGTATACTACAACTAGATATAAACAAAAATGTATATTAATATATAAAAAATTTCTTCTTCCCTGTAATTACAGGGAAGATGAATTAGTATTTAATAATTAGTTAATTAGTCTGTACTCAGAGATAATGTAAATAACCTCTGTGGTGCGTAAGTATAAAGGCTAAGCAAGGATGTGTGTTGTGTGAAAATAAACTTGTGCATCAAAGTAAACTTTCTGATTCCTCATCATTTCAGACCAATAGTCATTTACAACATCTTTTTGGCCTCATAGGACTCATTAAAAATAGTTAAGTTTAAATTACAGCACTAAATTAAATTACAACTTATAAACTCAAACTTAAATTCAAAGTATTTTATTTCACATAAGCGCCCATGTAGGCCACATGGGCACTTACAAAACATCAGAAGTTAGTGTACGGTTCTAAATTGGTCGTTTTCTATGGAGAAGAACCGGCAAGAAACTCCACAGCTACTCTTTTAAAAATATAATTTTTACAATGTGGATACATTGTAAAATTATATTTTTTATAATACATGTTAATTAGGTATGAGAGGACAGTATATACCAATTAATACAGCACAATGGAATTATAAATAAATAATTAATGTAAAACGAATCTAAGAGTCTACAGTTCTCCCAAACTCAAAAAAGCTTCATATTATATTAAAATAAACGTAAAAAGCGACAAAATAACACTATATATCCTGTTGTACTTAACTAGAGAGCAGTGGTTACAGATTCGAACCCAGACTCAAAGTTGGGTAGTTTATATTACCATTACCAATCGCCGCCCAAATTGGCGAAGGAAAACATCGTGATGTTCTGAGCCCAGAACATTCCGGAACATGTTTGTGGCATGCACCAACCCGCAGTCGGCCCGCATGATGGAATTACGGCCAATTTCCACTCATAAAGGTAAAGGTGAGGCCAGTGTTCTAGCATTGTAAACGTTAAAGGCTGCATTACTATAATTATCATTATTATGTACAGACGCCAGCACATGAAGCTACCCGAAACTGTCAAACTTTCCCAATCGACCTTGAACCTAATTTCTTTAACAATTAAGTTGAAAATCTATTAAAGAAATTTGACAGATTGTTGTAGCTTGATGTCCTAGCGTCCGTACTTAACTAAATCCTAATAACATGAGTTTATTTAAATAAATGTAATGGCATTAAGTCATAAGACTAAATAATAACACAGAACTCAGTCTAAATATGAGGCACGTAGGGGGAGCCTAAGCGGCTTTACATTAAGTATGCTAAGCTCAATGCACAAAATAAATATAAATTGTAGGGTAGGGTGAGCTTTTGCCTAATGGCTAGATTTTAAAACATTTGCAATCCTTTTCATATCTCAGGTAAGAATAAATAAAACCCTTTAATAAATGTCATTATAAAAAATACATTTTGTATTTTACGTTGCCCTAACACTCGGTTTATCTTGTAGTTACCAACAAATGTGTGTAAACGCACCCCGCCTTTATTTTGTTCCAATGCAGGAATCGATTACGGGACACACAGCGCATTAGCCGCTCGCTCGCCCGCTGCGGCAATCGTGTCGTCAAACAAACAAATACAAAGTGCATTTTAAACGAGAGTACACCACTGCTAGACATAGACTCCCCAAAGCGTTCCTAAACCGACCGTTCCTGTTACTCTCGCATTCGGCAAATTCCCACAATAATTCTTTACCACTATCTGCGCATGAATTTTAAGTTTTGAGTTATAATTTGTTATCCATTAGATCGAGCAGTGGTGACCCAGTGGTTATAAGCACGACTTGGTTTCTAACTCGGGAATTCACATTACTTTGTGCAGATTACACCATTACCGCTGCTCTCACGACGTGGGTGGAGTAAAATATTGTGAGGAAACTAGTACAAAAATTCGAAGACATGTGTGCGGTCTTCGGGCGACTAATTACATCACATAGAGAGGTGACCTATATCCTGCAGGTGGGAACATTTTAGGCAGGGTATGGTTATTATTTTTTATTTTAGCTTAGGTACCGACATTGAAGATTGGCAATGTCAGAAGTGCTAAAGAAAAACTTGCGAGACCAAAGGCAACATTCGAAAGCAATATTTTTACATTTGAGATTAAAACCTTGTTGATGAGCAAGAATCTTCGCAGAGAAGTAAATGGGAAAGGGACAGCCAACTTTAATTTAGGGAGATGGTTATACAAATCATGGGATGGTTTATTATACCAGCATTTAAAAATTAGTGGCCAAGTGCGTGTCGGACTTGCCCATGAAGGGTTTCGTAGTAGTAAGCATAGATAAACGAAAAATAACTTTGCTTATTGTAGTGTTTGTATGAATTGCAAAGTGGATTTTGAGATTGTTTTTTAGAAAAAATGGGCTTAAAAACTTCAATCATTATTAAAAAACTATCTTGAATCGTTAAGCGGTTTACCTACTAACTTTCAACTGTGTACTCCTTTTACTCTGTTTCGGGATAAAGTGGCTGTGATGCACGGACGGACAGACAGACAAACATGACAATTCTAGATATAAGGATTCCGTTTTTGCCATTCGACTACGGAACCCTAGAAACATGTTTCGTGCCAAAGAACCTTCATCCAATCCACATTCGCAAACAACGAATAGTCTCTGACCCGCATGTTACAAAGAAACATCGGAGAACAACAATGGCCTATTTGAAGACGGTACCTACATAATACAAATTACCTTCTTTGAGAATTATTTTTTAGATATATTTGTTTTTAATAATAATAATAAGGCGGCTTGGCTTGCTTCAGAAAGCGGTACTCCTGGATACGTCGCGTATCGTTAGGGTAATAAAAAACCGGCCAAGTGAGAATCGGACTCGCACACGAAGGATTCCGGGTGTATTCCCGTTGTCCCCGTAGTCCGTGTCCCCATTAAAGGGGACAAAGGGAATTTAATAAAATCATTAAATTTACTTCCCGTTGTCCCCGTACGCTGTCCCCGTTAATTTCTTGTAATATATGCTTTTAAATTATGCCCGTCGTCCCCGTTGAGTTAAAATTAGAAGTGAGAGTGCCTTAATAGAGAGAATATTGTACCTCTACAAATGAAATGGAACTAAGGACTACATATAAAATGTAAAGAAAACACATAATATCTAAATAATAGCTACATATGTGATTGCGACACAAGTATTTATAATTTACGAATGTATTGAAAATAATAATAAAATAAATGATAATATATAAATGTTGATTATTAGCAATTCTGTAATCTTACAGAAATAAAATATATAAAAATATATAAAAATAAAATACATGTGATATTATTAATAAGTATAACATTAAAGTTCTGTTTGTAATCAATTTTATTTTAATTGTTTTTTTTTCATTATGTTTAAGCTTTAAGTTCAATCCTATTTTTGTTTTTATTATCTAAATTGTTTTTATTCTATGTTAATTCTGTGACGTTATAGTTAAATAGGTATATTTTTGTAAGTATAACATTTAAATACTTTGTGTTCCATTTCACCCTTTCATTTAAAACTAAATCAAAATAAATAAGGTATTTAGTAAATAAATAAAAATTTAAAGGGGACAACGATACGTGAAATCTTAACCGTCCGTTGTCCACACACAACGGGAAGTAATGTTAATTATTTTATTAAATTCTCTTTGTCCCCTTTAACGGGGACATGGACTACGGGGACAACGGGAATACACCGGATTCCGTACCATTTTCTATAAAAACGGCAAAAAATCTTGTCTGTTGTATGAGAGCCCCCTTAAATATTTATTTTATTTTGTTTTTAGTATTTGTTGTTGTAGCGGCAACAGAAATACATAATTTGTGTAAATTTCAACTGTCTAGCTACCGCGGTTCTTGAGATACAGCCTGGTGACAGACAGACGGACGGACAGACAGCGAAGTCTTAGTAATAGGGTCCCATTTTTACCCTTTGGGTACGGAAACCTAAAAATCAAATATGTATTTGTAGTAACATAACTTAATTTAAAAAAGCATTACATTAAACACCCAGTGTCCTTTCTTCTCTCTCCTACATTGGTTTATGCTGTGCCGGAGAGGGTCCATAATTGTACTCTTATGGCTACCCATAACAACTATGTCACAATATGGTACGCCATTAAGAATTGATAATATACCTATGTTGTGTGTGTATGTGTATCAGTCAACCGATACACACACATACATATAGTAAAGATTCCGTTTTAATATACAACCTACTGTAAAAGCCCGTTTGAAGTTATTAATTTGACATCGAATTTATTTAGGTCTATAATTTTATATTGTTTAAGTTGCATTGTTGTTACAATTATTGTATATTTATATGTAGGTTCAGGACTTATCGAAATAAGTTGCCAAAAATCAATTAAATTATGTTTCGATTTATCAGACAATAATTGATACTAAAAAAATCACTTCAATTAATAACAAGAAAATCAACTCTTAACAAAATATGATGAATACCCACAATAATTATAATCGACAACCAACTCCGACATATACAGCGTGAAATTTTAATGGTTGTTTTCTCGCGGCAGGATGGTTACCTATCAGTAGTAGTATCGAAACATACAGTTAAACTTTAAAAAACTATTTTTTTTTTTTCAAATTATTAAAAAAATATTCATAAACTCGAAAGCGCGAGAATCATTAGTAGTTCAGTATACATAACGTAGTACCTACACGAAATACGCACCGCCGTGCGCTGCCAACAAAGGAAAAATTGATTGATAAATGTTCAGAGCAAAATTAGCTCTCACGCACGGTGATAACTACACTGCGCCATTTTTTGTTTCTAATATGTTATTAGCTTATAAAACGATTGTACTACCATTTCGCTTTGGGAAAACAACCATTAGCTCCTGTAATAACACACGATTATATTGTGGTGTTAAAGACAAATAATTAAACCTTCAAGAGGAATAACAGTTATAAAGAAAAATTGTATTACTTAAGGCGGTAGCATGGAGTTGGTGCGAACCATTGTATTGCTCACTCTTATAACTTCAAGAAAGGTAAAATACTGTAAGCAATTGTATGGTGTCTACTAACACTTACTAACTATTAATGTCCTTAAATAGAGTTACTGAAATACTTCGTACCACATAACGAGTTCTATGGAACCCTAAGAGTTAACAAGAAAGCTATTAGTTTCATAAAAGTGTTCAATATAAATCTTATAGAGCTAGATGCTGCAAAAGACAGAAATCACCTTTAAACCATTATTGATTGTATAATGATTCCTCTGTCAACCTTAGGTAATACAGTGGCTTTAGGAAATACTATTTTTATGGCCACAAACAATATGTGCAAACATTATTACTCTTCATTATTACTTTAAGTTAGGTTATAAAATTTTACATCACCTAAATGCATCTGAATATAACATAACCTCAAAAAATTATGTTTTGTATATGTTTACATTGTCCAACGGGTCTATTTGGCAATATTTTTGTTTCCACCATTCAACCATGGAAATTAAAAAAAAATGAACATAATAGGTAATTATCGCAAAACTACCACAACGAAATTTCATTACTTGAAGAAAAATGAATGACATTGTGACAAGAATTACTTGTAGTGGAAAAACAGTGTTTGGTAAATCAAAGTCTTAGAATAGATTACGATGTGATTCCAGGGAACAGTCCTCATATCAATATAAATACAATAATAATTCCGGTGTCCTTGGTACTTATTTATGTCAAGCACAAGGAACAAATATACAACAGGGTTCCGTACAGCAGAAAACTGATATGACGAATGTTCAAACAGTTCAAACACCTCGAACGACGAGCAAAACAGTGAATATTATGAAAAACAGAATTTTAAAGAATAATTTACGAACATGGGCTCTACAAAAAAATATAAGCCAAGCTGCTTTGAAAGATTTGATTGTAATTTTAAACAAAAGATTTACAGATATTTTGCCATCCGACCCTTGAAAGATTTTACAAACAACGACAGAAGTTTGTCTTGAAATAATTGAAGGTGGTGAATATTGGCATCATGAGATTGTCAAGCCATTGTCAAATATACTTTAAAATTGTATATTGCTGCCAAAAAATATTTACCTGAATATCAATCTTGATGGGTTATCTATTTTTAAAAGCTCCAAATATGAATTCTCGCCTATTTTGGCTAACACGTGCGAAGTTGACAGTGATCCATTTATTATTGGTATTTATTTCGGAAAAGGAAAACCTGAAAAATTTAGTTTATATGTAGAAGATTTTGTAAACGAAAAAAGCTACGTAATAGAACACGGAGTTTTTATTAAGGATACTAATGTGAACATCAAAATAAGATGTGTCACAAATATGTGATTCCCCTGCATGCGCGTTTATTCAAGGTTCGTTTATTTGCTTGCCCACTGTGCTTTGATTTAAACATATAATACATTTCGTACCTATAGGTATAGACATTTTATTGATTAACTTAGTGAAATGCAAATTATTTTGTATTAGCAACAGTGGTTTTCTGTACTTCTTACCCCTTTTACATACAGTGTGAAAATAAAACGAATTATTCTTTCAAGAATGCGGTTTTATTCAAAATATCTTAATAATTAGTAGTGTTACAGACAGTACAGCGAGTAGCAATGCAAATACGATGCGTGATGAGTGTGACTGCGACCAGGCGAGGTGTTCAGTAGGTATATACTTTAACATCACCACCACTAAGATATGGGAATAGTTTCTGAAACAACAGGATTTCTTTTTGTAGTTCGTGTTAGTTTACAAAATTCAAAAAGTACAACATTATAGTAAAAGACAACTTTTAATTCAAAATGTAATAACTTAGGTTACGTTATAATTACTATAAATACTGGAATTAAAATTCTTTGATCAAGTAAGTATAATTATGATAAGTAAAGGTTTTTTTCAAATAATAGAAGAACCCTCAAAATATTCAGCTTACAGGTTCACATAGAACTGTTATGCAAACCGAACCTAAAAACTTGTTGTCTTTTCACTTTTAGCACCATATTGTAGAAATGTAAGCGGTATAGAAGTGCTAAAAATCGTTCTTTAAACACTATGTTTGGAATAAAAGTGTTATCAGCAACCATAAGTAATTAAAAATTGTCGCCATCAAATAAATAGTTAACCTATAAACTTTTTAAAAGAAAAATCTTTGTCTATTCATTATTGCCTCACATATTTACTATATTATTGTAAGTTTTCCATTAAAATACTTATAGACAGTACTAGGAACTATTATTCGTCATAACTGAAATGAAAAAATAACTGAGACGGTATATTTTTTTTAATATTATCATCAAATGTAGTTTATTTTTGAGGCGTTTCAAAAATGAGATGAAAACATATACCAATTGTTACAGAAAACTTACCATAGTAGTGAGTTTTCATAATTATAACACCATTGCAGTAATCTAAAATAAATTAGTTGACTTACCTCTTTTATTCTCCATAAAGTCACTTTCAAACACTAATATCACTATATCGGGTATGAATATGCGTAGGTACTGCTAAATATTTTAACGCTATTGACGGTAACGAAGTACAAAAATTATGAAAAAAGGTGAAAATGTTGGCGCTTTGGGTGATGCTTATTGCTACTAAATACCTACAATATATTCTTAAGGTATATATTGAGGCGAGGAAGCACTAATATGTAACTAAAAAAGTTGTTAGAGTGGATTTTATATCTATATTAATACTTTAGCTTGCAGTTGTCACCTTTGTATAGCTTCCTATACACTTAACGTGGTAAGTACTGCTTCAATAGCACTATTATAGCTCTTTATTGCCACTCATTTATCACTACTCTATGACTATTAAGTAACTTTAGGCTCTAAAATCGTGGGCCCAAATCAGGGTTATAAGACAGTTAAAGCGCGCTATATCACCAAATGTTAGCGCTTTTACAGGACCTTAGGTTCTTCAAATTCTCTTAAATAGCTCATGTAGCACTTATTCTTATCACCAAATTGTTAGTTGGGTTCCTAATCATGATCAAAGATCTTATTTCCTATGTCAAGTTTGTGAAATGCCAGCTCCATGCTGATGACCTAAAACTTGTTGCGCAAATCAATCAACGATTGTAAACTCCTGCAAAAGGACATTGACGCCATCTATGAGTGGAGCATCCAGAACAGGCAGTTTTTTTAATAAGAGCAAGTGCTACGGCATGACGTACGGTCGGAAGTTGTAAATAATCCATTACAACTATTTTTGGGTGGAGATTAGTCATGTCACCAATATTAAGGACTTAGGATTGACCTTTGACCGATGCCTGACGTTTAGAGATCACGTCTCTGCCCTTGCGAAAAAATCTTTTAGGTGCCTAGGTTTTGTACTAAGAAATGCTCGGTGTTTCCGTAATTCCCATGTTATTAGGCTATTGTACACCACTTTGGTAAGGAGTAAACTTGAAAGCAGTCCCTGTGTCCTGCATGTATGCCAGCATCCTTACACTGCAATTCAGTCATTAATTATTGAAAAGAATCAGAAAACCTTCCTGAGGTTCTTATTCAAAAGGTTATACCATTTCTTTCCCTACATGTACTCTACCTACTACCTTTTAGGAATGCTAGGCTTTAATTCGTTGGAAGTGAGGAGAGGCTTAGATCAGCTCATAGTAGCCTGCAAGACCCTGAGCGGACATTTAACTGTCTCGAGCTCCATGGCCTTTTCTGCCGACTGTTTGTGCCTGACAATTACATCGGCCACCACAGAAATAAAAAATATAGGAGAAGTGGTAAGGGGGCGTATCGGTGTCCGCGCGACATGGCCACAGGGCTCATGTCACAGGCAAATGGCCGTCTCCGCGAACTAGTGCGCTTTCGACGGCGATCGTGATAACATATATGAATGCTGAGTTGTTCTGTGGTATCTTGTAAAAACAGAAGCCAAAATCAAAACTATGTGAATCATGGAATCACTTACCATATGTAAGTTCAAGTATTTTACAATATTTGTCTTTAAAATCATGAAAAACAATAAATCGTAAAATATTTCTTGGTTTTACTATGTTATTTTTGTTTTCAAATATCAGAACGACTGTACTACTTTTGCTATAAATACATTGCTCCTTAACCACTACCTGAGTTCGTCACTAAGTAACTGGACAAGCAATGTAAAAATAACATACGAAACTGTATTACGCGGATTCATCGCGTAGTGAGGCCGCCACTTCTTGCGACGAATTAGTGATGTGCTTGTGCAGATCCACTAACGTAGGCTATCGACAGCAATGTCGATTGACGAATGAAATATTGCTATTATAGTTTAGGGGTTTATCAAACGACGACAAAAAAGGAGGAGGTTATCAATTCGACGCGTATATTTTTTTTATGTATGATCACCGATTTACCGATTACTCGGAGACGGCTGAACCGATTTTGAAAATTCTTTTTTTGTTTGAAAGGGTATACTTTGAAATTGGTCTCATTGTCACCAAGTCAGGATCTGATGATGGGATCCTGGAGAAATCGAGGGAACTCTTCAAATATTATAGGCACACCTATAGTGATTTGAGTATTTTTATAGTAACTTGTGTAGTTGCATTCGAAAAGCACCATTTGTGAAGTAGACCTGATGATGAAGACCACCGATGGCCACTGGAACTACTCAATATATAAGTAGTAGTTCATGTGTTCCGCTTCGATTACTTGAATGTGGTTATTAAGCACCATATGCTCGTCATAATGCATATGGTGAAGTGAAGCTGATGGTGAACTACCAGGAGAACTCCTCAACAAATAACAGCCCAACATTGGGAAAAGCAATATTTTGTAAATGAATATAAGTAGTTGACATTTAGGCTCTTGTAACTAGGTAAATAAAAAATCGACCCACTAAAAAGAGTGAAATAAAAACTTTTTACCAAAAAATTAAACCGACTCCCAAAAAACACTGCAAAGTGAAAAATAACTTTAATTTCGGAAGTCGGTCCGAAATAAAAATATTCTATTCTATTCTAAAAACGAAAATACAAAACTAAAGACCGATGAAAGATCGATGTAAATAATGTTTTTTTACTTATTTTGATATATATACAGAGTAGTAGAGAAATGCGTAACCAATATTCGTAAAGTAAGTTACTTTAATTTTAGGTTAATAATCGGTGGTGTTTTTCGGTTTAGAATTATCGTATGTTATGCCTTATCCTATGTTGCTGTTTCTTTATTTTTTATGGTTTTTGTATTTTACTTCCGTTGAAGCTTCGAATGCGTTATAATAATCGGCATGATTCAGATAATATATTTGTGAATTAAGCTTAAAATAAGTCAATATATTCATGCTATTTATTTGTTAAGCATGGATGTGTGTTTGTTATCATATATTTAACAATTTCTCTACTAACTAGGATTTTTCTTATAACAAAAACCTATTATAACCTACTAAACTATTATCTGCGGGGTAATTGCGTAACACACTTACAGTAGGAATCGGTTTCATTATGCTAAATCAACAACACTCACTGTGGTATTTTCGTTGTTGAGCAGACCAATATTTCGAACATATGAAGCAATGGATTAGCAATATACGTCAAAATCATTCAGATCTTTATTTATAGTGTTACGTAATTATTGCGATGCTTATTATATGGTGACGTTTAGAAGTAGCTTAGGATGTATGTAAATGATAAATAAGTGGTTTTCGTACTTTTCAATTCTTTTTCATACTTTTGCTTCCCAAAAGATGGTAATATAAAAAAGAAATGGATTGATGCCACAGGCATGCCACCTAACTGGTACCCTACAAAAAATAGCACCATAAATGCTCGGTTCACTTCAGCGCAGAAATGTTCCAGCCTCTAAAGAAAAGTCGCAGGCTTTTTGAATAGACAATTCCAAAATTAAGAGTACAACTGATTTTTGCAGAAGTGGGTTGAATTTTATTTTATTACTGAAAGCTATTCTCATGTTTTAGGGCATTCATAAAATCAGTCATTCAACTTTTCAGGATTCTATACAACCTATACGGTTGGTATGTTTCAATCAAGAGCGTAATGTAAGTTAACATCAACTTCTATTTGACCTATCACTATGATAATTAAATATTAAGATTTAAATCGAAAGCGCCAGGGTAGCCCTTAATACTTAGTAGGTAATACGTAATAATAATTATGTAATGTTATGTTCTTAATAATATGTTTATTGTTATTATAATATTTTCTGGACATGCCATTTTTATTTGGTTCATTTTCAGGTGCCCAAAACAAATTTACAATAATAAATGGAAAAATCGATAACTTTCCGATTTAGTCAATCACTAGCGTATATGTAAAATAAATTGCTTTTGCACAGCACAACGATAGCGACCGATGTTTTTGTGTGGGTAAGTTCTACGGTGCATGGTAAATACACGCTGTGTTTGACGGAATAAGGTTTATTATTGATTGTATAGTACGTTCTGATTTAAGAAATGCGGGTGTGTGCGCGAGTGCGTATCTATTGATTTTATTAAACTGCATGTGTAGTTGTTGCCCCGCCCAGTGCCTAACTGGAGACACACGGTTCCGATATAATTTCGTCTGTTGACCATATCTAGTTATTTATTTTATCTATGTCGGCCACCGTCAGAACCGCTTGCACAATTAGTTTGTTCTACCAACTTCCAAAACTGTCGCCAGAGCTGAATCCCTAGTATGTCGCACTCTAAGGATGCTCAATGCCCTCCTGACTACCAACCCTGAATGTAATGTGTTTGCCGACGAATGGAGTAAAATTATGCGTGCATGTCTGGTATTCTGCGAGAGGAAGTATGCTAGAGTGTCTACGGTTCCATTTTAATTTTATCTTATATAATTTCATTCATCAATCACAATTATTATTATTCTTTTCCTATACGTATTTCTATGTTAATTTATGTAATTTGTGTTTTACCGTTTTAATTAACTAGAAATACATAATAAATAAATGTTTTTAAGAATATGACTGGCTCCAAAGACTCCACTTTAAGGTGACTTATGGCCTATCAAACAGTGGCACAATTATTTTAATTTTCTTTTAATGACTTTTATTTTCTCTACATCGTATACAACAAAGTCGCCTCCCGCGTCTGTGTGTTCGGATCTTTCAAACTACTACGCAAGTAGTTTCATATCTTCTTTCTTTCTTATCTTTCAATGCAGTTTCAGCAATTGTTAGAACTGAAGAAGCAGGTTGGGTTTTTAGGGAGCAGAAATCTGACACGCTTTTTCTGCTCCATCCACAGCGGGTGGAGTCATTCGATGATTTTCCCACCCATAAAAATGATATAAGACATTTATCTGTGTAATACTTGCATATTATAGTGGTGAAAGACCAAGAATTTTGGTCATCACGTTGGGCGTGCTCACTCCGCAATGACACGGGGTAATGTAACTAGATAACTAGATGCTAATGTGATATCTAGTTACTACTTAGGTACATTGCCCCCGTGCGAAGCCGGGGCGGGTCGCTAGTTTGTTTATATAATGTTTGTTGTTATTTATGTTTGAAATGTGCATTTTGTTTGCGAGGTAAAAAATCTACATATAAAATAAAATATGATACGCATTAATAATAATTCAGCCTAAGTATAACGTTCCTACGGGTTTGAACCAAAATATCCAAACACAGCAAATATTACAAGGAATGTGTATAGCTGACGTGTCCTTAAAACACATAATCAAACAATATCTGAACGTGATTACTTCTTATAAAAAAAAACTAAGTACTATTATCGTTCTAAAATCGTGCAAAATAATTTTTAAGAAATATCATATTATATACCAAACAGTTTTTTATTTTTATTTTGACGTCTCTCATTTTGAGAAGTAACCCATACATATTATTATCTACTGTTTAAAGTTCTGCACTGACAAAGCTTTACAAGCTTGTATAAAATGTATGTAAGTACCAACACAAGTTCAAAATAAAAACAGCCTCTAAACCGAGCTGAGTTAGGTCCCTGATTGCCAGACACTACAAAGCCTTCAGTTTAAATCGTCGCATAACGCATAGGCACATAATGCAGAAATATGAGCTGTGTATGGCCGATTCGATCGCCGCAAATTTCCCTCGAGGTTAGCTCAGTTACCGCTTGCACTGAATTTGTTTACACACCTATCTTAACTGGACAGTTTTGAGGAATTTATTAATAGGAAGAAATTACTTAGTAACACACTACAAATTATAATAAATGCCCTGGTTTTTATGTTAAGGGGGAATGGGTTACTTCTAGGTCCGGGTTTTTAAGTCAAGAGTACTTCTAGGTAAGCGTGATTCATCTTCAACCACTTCATCGCTTACCATCGGGAGAGATGATGGTTAAACGCGACCCTATTATCAATAAAGATATCTATAGGTATAAATATAAATATCTGTATATAACTGATATAAGAAAAAAGACGGGTGAACTAAAGAAAAGATTGATGGACTCACCCTCCCTGATGCATATATCACTCCTCCTTCTCCTTGCGTCGTGTCAGCCTATTTCACTTTACTTTTTCAACCCTTTTTATAGCTTAAATCAATGTCATTCTTACTATTTAATATAAATTTTGTGTGTGTAAATGTTAGCGAGTATGTCGTTGAAGTGTAAATCAAGAAATAAAATATATCAATGCCAGTTCCGATATAATTACCTTCTTCCATTTGTGTATTAGGCTACGTCCCCTTGGACACATCTTTATACAGTAAGATTTTAAATACTATCTTAAGCATAGCTCAAACTCGACATCTTACTAGTTTGAAACAATAATGGTATGGTGTTCCATACCAATATAATATCCATAATTCCATACCATCCTTCCAATAAGCACCTAATCGAATCGACAAAGACAATCAGCCTTTATGATTGATGAATTTTCTCAGAAGAACCAAATCACACGAATCGCATTGACTTTTGTAAGCCATGATTTCCTATTCGAGAGTTCCTTTGAACAAAAGCCACTACAGGAAAATCAAAGCTGAAATCCACTGCCATGAAAAACTTTAGTTTCACCTGGCTTTACTGTCAAAACAATATGGATGTTCTTTTTTTTTTGTTTATCTTTTTTCACGCACAACTTCATGAGGAAAAAGGTTGTGGGAGTATTGCGTATGTGACTTTCTGATTCTATTATTTATTTGTGCTAAAGGGATAAAATGTTTTTTTAAATTTATTTCAGGATTTGTGACATTCCATATTTATAGTATCATTATACCTTGAAAACTGTAAGTTCATTTTGTTAATAATAATCTTTATTGGAAAACAGGAAGTTCATTTAACTTACTAAGGGTAACATCATCACCATCGAAAATCATTTAAAAATACAGTTTTAGTTGTTAAATAATGTAGAGCATATTCTAGTAAATAATACCGTGATTGTCTTCGATTTATCAAAAAAAGAATCTGATATCTTAATAAGCCTTATGAATATACTTACTTTCTGTATACTTACTAACATATGACGTAATAATTTAAGTTCCAATAATTGTATGGTTTATGTCTTGAACAAATTAATATTTTTTTTATTGTTTATGTATGAAATTCCTCCGATATTATACCTATCTATAGTATTTGCTTGGCGTATTACTAAGCACCTTAAGGGTCGCCCTGAGGACACAGTAGTGCATACGGTGCAAGACTGCCCCGCTTGGGCAGAGCACCGACGTGTCCTCACGGCGGCGATAGACGGAGACCTCTCGCGCCCGGCATTGGTCGAGGCCATGCTGCGGGGCGAGACGGAGATGGAAGCGGTCGCCTCTTTCTGCGAAGCAGTCATGCTATCGAAGGAGGAGGCGGGCCGCGTGAGGGAGAGGATAGCGTCCTCCCTCCAGCCCAGCCGCAGTGGTAGACGCCCACGGCGTCGGACGTCGGCCGACGATCTCCGGCCACCGTAGGCGCGGGCATGCGGACAGCGAGTAAAGGGCAACTCGCTGTCCGACCATGGACCATGCCCAGGTCGACGGCGCGTTGTGTTCCACGCGCGCCTCAAAGAGCGTCAGCAAGATGACGAGGCCCCCCCTGAAGAGGGCCGAAGCCTGCCGGGGTCGTGGGACTTATCCCATTACCGTGACCCCGGTACGTAAAGGGCTATTGAAGGAATACCGTGAATTTTAGTCAGTACAAGTCTGACATTCCCTCCGGCCCTGCCCGGGGTGGGAGGACTCATCTGATGATTTTACCACGTTAAAAAAAAAAGCACCTTAAGGGTAGCGGTCGTGTACAACATCCGTGTCAAGCATAAAAAATTAGGGTAGTTAAGTCCAATTATTATATTTTGCTTAATCTCACTGTCGTTGTTCAATTCCATAAGATAAGCTGGTATGTTCTGTACTATGATGCTTTTTTCCCTTAACCCCCGTTTTTCCTAGCAAACTTATGATCAGTAATGCCAAACTATCCTAGAAACATGATAATGATAACTTAATTATTGATAACTTTATGCTCTTCATTGTTGCTTCCAAATAAGTCCCTACCTAAGTACCTAGTTGGTTTTTGTTTTCAACTTTGTTATTACAAATTTTGGTATCTACATCTCTAAAGGGCTGACTGGTAGAAACTGCTAAGTCATAAGTCCGCCAGTGAACATTTTGGTGCGTAAGGCATTCTCTACCAATCAACCAGTGGTAGAGAGATAGCGTGGGAGGTGCAATACGTACGTGATAAGTTGTAATAAAAAGTACATAAAACGCTGTACAAATCTACATAAATACTCATAATTCATTTATTTGCACAGTTACATTTGTATGTATGTAATGTTATGCTTGTTTTTGGAATTTGAGCAACACAGACGAATTCCAGAGATAATTCAAAGCAAAGCTGAATCCGTGATACTACAGTGTTTGAGCCACAGAGTATAACATAGAAATACAACTTTTTTCTAATAAATATGACCAGTATACATTGACCACCACTGCGAAAGACTGTAATGTCAAAACTTTCCATACTAACCGAACATGTCAATTCGTGTCATTGTGAAAGAAATCCCATAAAAAACAATACTTGTCAAAAAAACCAAGTCTCGCAACTCAGTTCTTTTACCGTAAAAAGTTGTGAGATCCATGTAATACCAAGTCGGTTATTCGATTATTCAGTCCCTACTTAAGGGACCTTCTGTCTTCAGTTGTTACGTAATTATCTAACCTAACAACATCTTATAGTGACCATATCAATATTAAAAATCTTTAACGTTTTAAACAAATAGATTGACTCGGCCATCGCATGATATCTCACAAGTAATACATATATAAATTAGATTGTTTTTGCGATTGCCGAGTCAACATATTTATTTAAAACGTTAAAGATTTTTAATATTGATATGGTCACTATGAGATGTTGTTAGGTTAGATAATTACGTAACAACTGAAGACAGAAGGTCCCTTAAGTAGGGAATGAATAATCGAATAACCGACTTGGTATTACATAGATCTCACAACTTTTTACGGTAGAAGAACTGAGTTGCGAGACTTGGTTTTTTTGACAAGTATTGTTTTTATGGGATCTCGTTTATTTTTGTAGATAGTCCTACCTTTTTCCTTTCCGGTACCTTCTACTTCTTGTATACCAACAACGAATTTTCTTAAAGCCCTCTCTGGTTTTTTTATTCCGTTGACGATTTTACAAGTTACCTTTGAACATAATTATATCTAGATACCTATCTACACCTATTATTCCATTATATTATACATAATTATATACAGGTACACCGATTAATTAACTGTAAATGTAACTTTGTAATCCCATATAAATATATGGGATTACAAAGTTATTTATGCAGTTGATGTATCTAGAAAACTGGACCGAAATTGAAAAATATTTTAGTTTTTCCTTGATTCATATACTAAACACTAATTGTATTCTAAATTTGAAGCTTCTATGTCTGCTAGAAGTGCCTTAGACTTTTGATGATCGGTCAGTCAGTGAGTGACAAAATTAAGAAACTTTGACTCTTTATAATTTTTAAACTACTGGTTCAAATTGAATGAAATTTGAAATATACCGTGTTGATACAATGCGTGCTTGGTTACTGAAAATTCAGGCTTCTAGTTTTATCCACAACGAAGTTATACGGGGTCGAAAATGGCCTGAATTGCTTCGAGAAAAGCCATATTTTTCTACTTTTTCTACTTTTCTACGGCCGTGCCGCTTTTTGCTCGACTTGGCGGGGGCACTGCCGTGCCCCCAGATTGACAAATCGGCTTAGCCTGTTCCTAATAATATAGTGACAGCTTTCAGTCATATTGATGCACGATAATATCAATATTCTACATTGTGAGACTACCTATCTGACCTTCGTGAGGGAAACACTATTAGCCTGGTCAAGACAAACAAGCTCAATATAAATCCTAGCCGTTAACGAACTTTCCCGCCAAAGTAGCCGGAATGTTCCTGAGCTTTATTGAACTGATCTTATTGTTATAATTTGTATGTATTAATACTATAAGAACGTAAGTGCTGATCGCAGGCGTCAGCATAAAATTGTCGAGCGTGCTCGAACATGCTCCCAAATCACAAAAAAGCAAAATATAAAAACCAGGCCTTATGTACAAATATAAGTAAAGTTAACAAACAATCATCAAAGAAAACAATAAAAATATAAATTCCGTCTTTCCTTCTATGTAAGGAATCGGTATAACTCGGCTTAGCTCGTACTGTTCGTTGTTCACCAAATGTAGTTTGACTTCAAAAATGAAGAATTCCTTCGTCAGCTTGACGTGTACTCGTGACAATTTATACATCAGTCGAATGCACTTATTGCTGTTTGTACAAGGTAGCGACAGGTTACTAGACAATTGTTCAGTCAAGAGTAGAAGTCGGTCACTCCCTTCCGCTCCACTCAGTGAGAGGATCAGTCATTGGTTGATTTTTCCTCCGAAAAAAAGGCATTAATATTAACGAGCCTTGGTATGTAATCGATATTCAACGATCTACAAACTGACCTCAACACGCATTTATTATCCTTGGATTGAAATTGGGCCGTGCTAATTTTGGCTAAGGCTGTTACAGCCGGGCACGCCGCAATTGCGGCGGTAAGACCCCTCTTTGAGGAGTGGCTAGATCGGCGTCACGGCGTCCTGACCTACCGCATGACGCAGGTCCTCACCGGACACGGAAGTTTCGGGAGGTACCTGTGTCTGATGGGTAAGGAAGAGACGCCTGGGTGTCACCACTGCGAGGGTCGCCCTGAGGACACAGTCGAGCACACAGTGCAGGACTGCCCAGCTTGGGCAGAGCACCGACGTGTCCTCACGGCGGCGATAGGCGGAGACCTCTCGCGCCCGGCATTGGTCGAGGCCATGCTGCGGGGCGAGAGGGAGTGGGAAGCGGTCGCCTCCTTCTGCGAAGCAGTCATGCTTCCGAAGGAGGAGGCGGGCCGCGTGAGGGAGAGGATGGCGTCCTCCCTCCAGCCCAGCCGCAGTGGTAGACGCCCACGGCGTCGGACGTCGGCCGACGATCTCCGGCCACCGTAGGCGCGGGCATGCGGACAGCGAGTAAAGGGCAACTCGCTGTCCGACCATGGACCATGCCCGGGTCGACGGCGCGTCGTGTTTCACGCGCGCCTCAAAGAGCGTCAGCAACATGACGAGGCCCCCTCTGCAGAGGGCCGAATCCTGCCGGGGTCGTGGGACTCATCCCGTTACCGTGGCCCCGGTATGTAAAGGATTATTGAAGGAACACCGTGGATTTTAGTCAGTAAAAGTCTGACAGTCCCTCCCACCCTGCCCGGAGTGGGAGGACTTATTTGATAATTTTAACACGTTAAAAAAAAAAAAAAAAAAAAAAAAAAGGCTGTTACAGCCAAAACTCATGTTCAGCACAAATTGCGTGGCTTCAAATTTCATTATACAGGATCAGGTAATTTATAATGATTATCACCAGGCAACCCAAAAATTAGCTTTCAGTTCACTTAAGCAGTTCAGTACTTTTAATAATACATACGCACAACCACACAGCTGATTAATTTTTAGTTAATTTAATTAAATAAAAGCGGGTTGTTCATTGAAAATTTACCCAGTATATTGGCGGTGTATCGAGTCACTGACGAAGCGCGCTCTCCTTACTCTGTGGTTCAAGCAAAGAGTTTAATTTGTAATCGTTAGGAACTTTGTGAATACGGGCCAAAATTAGCTGGCATCCAGTATTATACACTATCACTTAGCTACTCCAATTTGTTGGGCTAAGGCTACAATCGCATAGTAAATAAAAAATATGAATATTTTGTATTACTGCCGGAGTCTGTGTTTCCCGATAGCTATAACCTAGGAGTCTTTAAGTCAAGAGTGAATAGGTTACTTTTAGGTAAGCGTGATCCATCTTCGACCACGTCATCACTTACCATCAGGTGTGATGGTGGTCAAACGCGAGCCTATTATGATTAAAAAAAATTATAAGTTAATCTAAATCTACAGTAACACACAATATCACACACATACTTCTACATCATTATTTACCTAAATGTATTCTTTGAGGTACATGAAGAAGCCTCCTTGTGTAGCTCAGCCTGATCCATTAGAACCTGAACCGAACCGAGCACTCGACGCATCTTTACAGTCATGACCTGAAGTGACTGACTAGTAGGGCTCAGCCCGCCTGGCTCGCGACTACCCTCCCGCTGGAGCTCGGCGTCAAGTCTCAGTCAGTCGTCAGTTTACTCTGTATCGACGATGCGTGGAGTGTCAGTGCCTTTTTGGGTAACTCTGAACAGGCATATTCTGGGCTCGCGCGGCCCATTGTAGACCTCATCAACCCTTACCATCAGGCGTGGTGTCAGGAGCGGGCTCATACATAATAAAAAACAAAAAAGATTTTATAACAATTTCTAAGTACAAGATGCTATCTCATACCTATATCGCATGGTACACCGACACGCTTCACAAGTTTTGTATTATGTAATAATTTACATAAGCCGATCCCTTAAAGCCGATCACTGCCTCTTTAGTTACAGGTAACGGTAACCTTAGTTTAAGAGAAGGTTCACCGACCCTGTGTACGTACAGATCTTGTCGTTAATGTAATATCCGCCTGTAACAGTCATGCCAATAATGTACCTATCCTACATTTATTTAACAATTAGCTGTGCCCCGCGGTTTCACCCGCGTATAATCTTACTACTATTATTAATGCGTAAAGAACAATGGCGAATCCTCTAACAAATTTTTGTTGGCATAATTTTGTAGCGTCTATTAATGGAAAATATACAAGAGTATAGAATTTCAATTCATGATCATTTTTGCCTTAAGATCCACTATTAAAGGAACTCTTGAAAAAAAGATATTCGTTGAAGAAGTTTTAGAGGTTATGTCTGGCCATTATTACGTAAACCGATTTATTGGAAGCAGACTGGTACCGCAGACTTGATTATATCCATAGTCAACGCTAGTGTGGAAAACATAGACCTAGTAGTGAGCCATTCTCAGTTGGCCAGGGGTCTCCCGCCCACGATCTCACGGCAGCATGGAAAAAGTGGCTGTCGCAACCGAAGGCTGGGCACGCCGCAATCGCGGCGATAAGTCCCGTCTTTGAGAAGTGGCTGGAAAGACACCATGGCGTCCTCACCTTCCCACCTGACGCAGGTGCTTACTGGACACGGGTGTTTTGAGAGGTACCTATTTCGGATTCAGCGGGAGGACACGCCCGGGTGTCGACATTGCGTGGACCACCCGGAGAACACGGTGGAGCATACGGTGGAGGTGTGCCCCGCTTGGGCAGAGCTTTGCCGTTTCCTCGTTGAGGCTATCGGCAGCGGTGACCTCTCGCGCCCGGCGCTGGAGCGGAGCGAGTGGGAATAGAATGCAGTCGCCTCCTTCTGCGAAGCAGTAATGCTAGCGAAAGAGAAGGCCGAACGCGCGAAGGAGAGGCAACTCTTCCTCACGCCCCAGCCACCGCGGACGACGCCCCGTGCGTCGGGGATCGCGAGCCAATCTCCGGCCACCGTGGGCGCGGGCTTGCGGACGGCGAGCAGGGGTAGCTCACCGTCCGGTAAGGAGGTCCAGGCCCGGGTCAACGGCGCATCGTGTTTCACGCGCGCCTCAAAGAACTGTCAGCACCAGTGATGGGGCCCCATAAGGCCATTGCCTGTCGGGGCACAGCCCCGGTAATGTTCTAACGAGATACCACGGCCCCGGAACTTAAGGGCAGCTGAAGGAACAGGGTGGGTTTTTAGTCAGTAGTAGTCTGAAACCGCTCTGGGTAAAGCGGAAGGGATTCCGTTTTACCCAGAGCGGGAGAAGTCATTCAATGATTTACCCCCCACCCAGGAAAAAATGGGTCCCCCGCCGCTTCCAAGGTATTAGAAGTTGATTATATCTAAAATCTATTTTAAACAAGTAACTATGCGTTATGAAAGCTATAATTACAGGCATTAAGTATTACAAGATAATTGCAGCTCTGTCTCTAGGATGGCAACGCAGGTACAATACCTTTTGTGATACAGATCCATATAGGCCGCGGCGATCACTTTCCATCAGTCGGAACATCTGTTTGCCATCCTCAAATATGGATCTTAGTCGAATTAAATAAATAAATACAATAAAAGTAGGTAATAGGTACTTATAAAAATGAAACAATTTGTTTTATATATGTATGTATTTATTCTTCATCTTCTCTTATGATACTATCGTCCAAAAAACCTGCTGGTGTAGTAATAGTTGTCTGATGTCTGGCCCATCCGAGATACCAAACTACCGTCATGGTATGCGCGTGTTAGATAACAGTAACTGATTATTATATTATATAATTAATATTATATTTTGCTAAAGATATTCACATTAATCTAATAACTTTATTGTATAAAACACTAATGTAATTGAACTAATTAATTTCAACATATCTACTGTATTTTTATATCATTTAATCATAGCTTAATGTTAAAATACAAAGGTTAACAAATCTGTTTTAAAATCGTATGATGTGACGTCACTTGTTTACACTGTCGTATAAAAGCTGCCGCTCAGTCGTTCTAGACACAGCCATTCCGCTTCCGACGCTCGCCCGCGACGGTCGTACCGCTCCGCGCTCTCGATCGTTCCGTGCCTGAGTCATCGCTACGCTTCGTCACGCCCGCCGTGACGTCACTCGTAGTCACCGACTACGACGCCTGGTCCGGATCCGCCTTTTTCGAGGCGGTGAAGGATATCCTGTTTCTATAACAGAGTATCGTCAAAAACAATTTGGTTTGGCCCCTTCAGGGTAAAACCACAGTTTCGTGGTCCTTGGTTGGAAACCTCATGGTGTCAACAATACCAAGGGGGTGCTGACCCGACGCACCCGCTGATCCCCTTCAGGGTGAAGCAGTCAATTGGAGTCGAGTGCTAGGTTTTGGCCTTGGGGGATCTCCTAGTCAAACCTAGTTACTGAGTTTCTTTTTCAGCTACACACCTAGTGTCGGTTGGGTGTGTCTACCCCTTCGCACTAGACCCAATAGGGCCCGGTTCGCACAATAAGACTGGCGACCGGTTACAAGCTTAGGGCTCACCATTAGGTACTCACCTCCCAGTCTCTACCCGACTGGGAGGGTTACACATCCCCGGACCCATCCATCCGGGGAGTTAGGCCAGTTAGGCTTTAAATAGGCCCCCCGCGGGAGAGAAATCTCCAAAATTTCCCAATTAAATTTTTAATCCATTCGCCAATCATGGCAAACTCCAATATTTTGGAGATACTGTTAGAAATCCTTAGGGAAAACCCTGCTATTTCCGCCAAATATGGCGGAAAAATCCAGCGTGAAATCGCTAATTGTCCCCCGGCTACCGAAGCCAACGTCGCTGATTTTAGTGACGCGCTTGACAGCCCATTATCTCCCCCGCTTGCTGATCAAGGCATCCCGGTTGGTCAATTCACGGAAGTATTTATTAACTCCGATCCCATTGTTCGTCAAACAACGAACGACTTCCGGGTAGATAGCCCTTTATTGCCCCCGCCCGCTGACAAAGTCGTGCCGGTCGCCCGATTCCCGAAATCACCCATTGTTTCCGGCCCACCTACTAATCCCATTGTTCATAGAACAATGGACGCCGCGCAGGTGTGCGCTGCACCTGAATTCCTTGAAATGGACACCACCGAACCTGTGTCCAATAACAACTCCGACAATGATTTGTCATCATGCCCCTCGTCCTCGGAAGACGACTTTCAAGTCGTCACCGGCGGCAAAAGGAAGAAAGGGAAAACCTCCCAGGCCAGCAAGGCCAAAAAGACCACCGCGTTGCCCCCGTCCCCAACTCAAACGCCCGTACGACCCGCTAGCCCCGTCCCAACTACCTCTACTCACGCGCAGAATAGTCGTCCCCCCAGCCCGATAGCCCAAACTTCCTCAGCCCAAAGGAAGCAACGCCCTCCGCCCCCCCTTTACATCCAAGACAAGGGGAAATGGACTGATGTGTCCAAGATGTGTGTTGTTCGAAAGATCAACTACACAAACGCCCGTGCCTGCCAAAATGGCATTAAAGTCACCGTCCCTACGTCGAACGACTATAGGGAACTATATCGCGCCCTCCGTGAAAGGAATATTTCCTTTCACACTTTCTCCTTCCCAGAGGACACGCCCACTCGTGTTATTATTAAACGTGTCCCTAAAGAAATCCTAGTACAGGATATTAAAGACGACCTTGCCGATCAAGGTATACCAGTGATCGCCGTCCATCGCTTACATAAAGCGAGAGGCGGTGAATTGTACGACATGGTTCTTGTCATTTGTGAACCAACCGAAGGTCATCACCCGATTTTCAAGATTAAGTCCATTTGCTCCCTATCCGGTATCTCAATTGAAAAGCCCTACAAAACCGCAACAGTGGGACAATGCCACCGTTGCCAACTGTATGGCCATGCGCAGAGCAACTGCTATGCGACTCCCAGATGCGTCAAGTGTCTGGGCGAGCACAGCACTGCGGACTGCCCTCGGCCCAAAGACCGAACCCTCTGTTCGGAACCACCCAGCTGCGTTCTCTGCGGCCAGACCGGTCACCCGGCAAACTACCGCGGCTGTCCCAAAGCCCCCAAACTCGCTCCTAAATTAGCGAAGCGCGCCAACACCCGCCAACAAAGAGAGGCACCTTCCTCTCAAATTCCCCAACGTCTCGCTCCTCAGAGACCATCCCCGTGGAACAGGCTAAACCACGAAAAAGCCTTTCCCTCCTTGGCCCCTGCCAAACTTTTGCAGGCACTGATGGATATACCCATCGCAGCGCAGATCCTGCCTATAGACGTGGCTCCAGAGGCCACAACCAGTCCCAAACCCGCGCCTCAAACCACTGCTGCTCCTGCAGCCAAACAACCGCCCAAACCCTCACCCGTCGGGAACGGCGAGTCTTGCGCCCAGACTCTACTGCGCCACTATAAAATATTTATGACCCGCCAAGCCAGGTCTCTCCGCGATGCCCTTCTGGCTGCCGAGCAGCAGAATAACGGCAAAATTACAACGGAAATGTACAGCCAAATATTCAGCACACACAGTGATGTCGTGCTAGGCCTCGACCAGATGGATGCGATGGACTGATCCAATGGATTCCCAACGCACAAACCACACTAGACCTCGATCCCTCAAATTAGGTTTTTTCAACGCCAATGGCATTTTCAACCAATGCGCCGAAATAACTAAATTCCTCCGCGACCACCAATTAGACATCCTCCTTATACAGGAGACCCTTTTGAAACCCCACCGCGCTGACCCCAAAATTGCGAATTACCGTCTAGTTCGCAATGACAGAACACGCTGCCACGGCGGCGGTACCCTTATTTATTATAGGAAGGAGTTATACTGCATCCCTCTGACCCCACCCGCGCCTCTCTCTCACCTAGAGTACTCTGCCTGTCGACTAGGCATGACTGGTCATCCTCCGATAACCATCATCTCTGCCTACCATCCCCCACCATCGGTCGCGTCTCTTGCTTCAGACGATCCTATCGCGCTCACCAGCGATCTCACGACTCTCTTTGGCCTGAGTGACTCCGTCTTACTAGCGGGCGATCTCAACGCCAAACACCCCGCTTGGAACAGCAACACGACAAATGCCAGAGGCAGAATCGTGTATAACCTAGGCGCGACCCTAAACTATGACGTCATAGCTCCGATGAGTCCCACCCACTACCCACACGACACCAACCATAGGCCCGATGTTCTCGATGTGGCGCTCCTAAAGAATGTAAACCTCCGTTTACACTCCATAGAAGCGCTTCACGAGCTTAACTCGGATCACCGTCCCGTTATCCTACACCTAGGTTCCCGTTCGGGTAACCATGATCCTACCCAACCTCCTCCGACCCAATTGATCACCGACTGGAGGAAAGTAAGTGAAAAACTGAAATCCACCACGTCGCCACAATTGGACACCATTCCTGACCACATAGTCTCAGTCGCTGACACGACGGCGGCGATCGACTCGCTTACAGATCACGTACAATCCGTCCTGAACGATTGTTCAAGGGAAGTTCCTGTAGTGGAAGACCACCGCTGGAAACTCCCGGATGATGTACGGAATCTGATAACCGAGAAGAACGCAGCCATCCGCGCGTACAGCGCTTTTCCCTGCGCCGCAAACAAAGCTCACATGCGCAACTTACAGCGTGCTGTAAGGAAACGCATTACCGAGCAGCGTAATGCGAGCTGGGACAAGATGCTGAGCGAACTTGAGCCCACCCATCTTGCCTTCTGGCAGCTTCAGAGGAAGTTACGATCCACTGAAGAGGCCACAATGCCTCCTCTCATTCGTCCCGATAAGAGTATCGCCTTCGATAACTCTGAAAAAGCAGATTGCCTAGCCGACAGCCTAGAGTCCCAGTGTTCTCCCAGCTCTCAACCAGTAGACCAAGCCCACCTCGATATGGTGAACGCCGAAGTCGAACGTAGAACTTCCCTTCCGCCCATCGAAGATCCCGATAATCCACTGGCCCCCATCACTCCTGATGAGGTCCAGGATATCATTAAAAGTCTCCAACCGCGAAAAGCCCCTGGCTCCGACGGCATCACCAATAGGGTTTTCAAACTTTTCCCCGCCCAGCTTATAGTGCTAATGACTGCCATCTTCAATGGCGCATTGAGCAATAATATGTTCCCTACAACCTGGAAACAGGCCACCGTCATAGGTATTCCCAAACCAGGCAAGCCCAAGTCTGACCCGTCTAGCTACCGTCCCATTAGCTTACTCAACGTCCTCGGTAAAATCTATGAAAGGCTTATATATAAGCGGCTCAAAGATTTTGCCGAAGCAAAGAGTCTAATACCCAATGAGCAGTTCGGATTTAGAACCGAACACTCATGTATCCAACAAGTCCACCGCATCGTAGAACACGTCAGCGCCGGCTTCCAACGGGGCGCAATAACGGGAGCCTTATTCTTCGACATAGCGAAAGCGTTCGACAAAGTCTGGCACAATGGCTTAATCTATAAGCTATACCAACTCGGCGTGCCTGACCGTCTCGTGCTCATCCTATGGGACTTTTTATCGAATCGCACCTTTCGTTATCGAATTGAGGGGGAGCTCTCCTCCCCCCATCCCATTCGCGCAGGAGTTCCTCAAGGCTCCGTACTATCCCCCCTCGTTTTCACGTTATTCACTAGTGATGTTCCCAAGCATAAAAATACCCAGCTAGCCCTATTCGCCGACGATACGGCTATCTATTATACCGGTCTTAAACCCGATGCCATCGCTCGCACTCTCCAAACTTCCGCAAACACTCTGGCCAAGTGGTTCCGGAAATGGAGAATCGAAGTCAACCCAGACAAAAGCCAGGCAGTCCTCTTTTCTAAACCGCGGATAAACCCACCCTCCCCCCGTCCGATTACCATGTACGGCAAGCCGATCCCTTGGGAAAAGCAAGCTAAATACTTAGGCGTGGTCCTCGATAGACACCTCTCCTTCGCTGAGCACATAAAGCAGGCACGTTCGCGCGCCGCGTTCGCTCTGGGTAGGCTCCACTTCATTCTTAGCTCTCGCAGCAAGTTATCACTCAGGTGCAAGCTGCGTATTTTCACCGCGGTCATCCGTCCCATCATGACCTACGCCTGCGTTGTTTTCGCACACGCAAAGCCCTACCTCCTCCATAAGATGCAGACCCTCCAAAACCGATTCCTCCGTAGAGTCACGGGAGCCCCCTTTTATGTTCGAAATGAGCTTCTTCACGTAGACCTCAAGATGCCCACCATCCAGCAGTTCATGAAACGCGTCTCCAAGCGTTTCTTTGAAACTTCAATCCAACATAGGAATTCCCTTATCGTATCGGCCGCCCAATACGAACCCTCGCGTATCTCTAAGATTCGCCGACCAAGGCATACCCTAGTCACTCCCGATGACGCAATCACCCTGCTCCAAGAGAGCCGTAGGGAAACAAGTACAGTGGCACACAAACACAAAAACCGACCGTCCTTCCGTCCTCGCCGCCGAGGCCCGCCGCGACGTCCCCGTAATAGTCCACCCCGACCCTTGCCAGAGCCAGCCCGCGACGCTGAGCCAGTAGCTTTAAATTCCCTTATTAATAATAATAATTATATGATCCAGCCTGTCCCTAGCTGCCCTCCCCTGCGACGCCCTAAGCCGAGGTCCGTACCCCACAGGGGGTGCCCTTAGCGTGTAGTCGCCTAGTTTGTAAGTTTTTTAATAAGCCCTGGCTGGAGGCTTTAATTAATTTATTAATTAAGGCAACCACAGGCAAGCCCGGTTAAGCAGCCGACAACCTCAGAGGTTGACCTGCGAGATGCCACACACAAAAAAAAAAAAAAAAAAGTTCTAGACACAGTCTCTCTCGGACAGCCACAGTGTAAACATCTTAAGGTACGATTTATTTTTATATATAGAATTATGTTGTTGTATCGGTGTCCTAATAATATTGTGTTAATTTTTACTTGAAATTATGTGAAAGTGACGATGTTTTGAAAAGAGTAACTGTGGAGTTTCTTGCCGGTTCTTCTCCATAGATAACTACCTTCCGAACCGGTGGTAAATTAATAAACTGATATTGCTAATAGCAATATCAGTTTATTAATTAGCAATTTGCTATACAGACTACTAATTATTTCTATAAAACACCTAGTAATCATGGTAATACCGATTAATAGGTAATTAATCGGTAAATACGTAATAAATCGATATTGATAATTAATTAATTCTATAAATAACAACATTCTCTATATATCTTTATATCTATATATCTTCCATTTCTGACACGCGCAACATCCGACAGTTCGTCTTCCCACTAAGCAACTGCAACAGTACTCTATTATTCCTGCACGGCCGGGCACATTATTTTCTATTAATATAATTATACGTATTGCCTTCTAGAGACATGTCGTGATTTAATTTTGCCTCTAATAAGGGTTGTATCACTGCTGCCTCTAAGATTGTATTCAGATGAATTCACTCACTCACTGCATACCTCAATCCTGTATCCGCCGTGGAAACGTACATGTTCACCATAATATGAACGTGTTTGTCGTATTTGGTACGTTCTCAGGGCGAATAGAATGAGGTCTCTATATTCTAAGACAGGAAAGTAAACGTAAAGTAAGTGTTTGTTTCTGTTTGTTGATATGTTTTGGAAATTAGAAGTTCTTCTATTCATATTGACAGCCTCAACCATACTAGCCAGATTATTTTCTAAATTCATATGTTGCCTAAGCTAAAGCTGCTGCTATCTGAAAGTTTTGCATCATGTGGGGAAGTGATCTATGGATATATTCTTGCCTCAGTAATTTAAAATCTCTTTTGACCACTTATGCGGCAGTTAACACACATTATACGAGTAGGCATTACACGACTTCCAATTGTGATATACAAATGGATGCACAAACAACAAAGTCCAAAGTATCAGATAGAATCGTAGTCCAAAAAAGTCAAAGCAAAATGTCGACGGCGTAATTAGCAGCTGATCGGAATCCTTAGGCAAGCACTAGTCGCAAGGAAAAACTGGGTTTTACACAGAAGCAGTTAATAATTTCAAAAGTACGGAAACACAACCGACATTACACGAGATAGCAGCAGTTGTCAATACACTTTACGCAGATGTCAATGTCATGTCGTATTGTTGCCATACTTTGCTTGCAGTATGACTTTATTTTAGTATTTATTTATTCAGCAGAATTCTTAACAAAAATCTGCAATTATATTTATTATGGTTTATCAATACGCTTGTAAAGTATACTTATGCAATAAGGGCAAAGCACTTTAAATAAATTGGAGTAGATTTACTAATATATGGCAGAGAAACCAGCAGAGAACTTTCAACTGAGAGAATATTGGCTAAAAGACATGAAGTCAAATTGTAAAGGAAAAAAATAATCAAACCCCTTGTGATCATATTAGTCAATTGTATTTCCAAAAAAATATATATTTTTTATTAGAGTGGGTCAGTTCATAAGAATATCTTGAAAAAAACTAAGAAATTATTTTATTAACATTTGCAAACATGACATTTATAGACGCTCAAATATTCTATCAGCAATTTTTTCGCCTTTGTTCTTTATGCATCAATCTAATTCGCACTGGATAGAGAATCGCGTAGTAAAGATAGTTTTGTTAATTATATTGTCAAAAATAGATTTAGAGTATTTCGGTATATTTGTTACTATTTTTATATAACTTAGCTTTGTTCTTTTTATGTATATATATGTATATGTGTATTGAGTATGTAGGTTATTACTTATTTATTGTATATGAGTACACCATGGGCTACCCGCGTATATATTTTCTCCTGCTGTGTCAAATCCATCCAAAGGTTGACTGTAAAAGATCGCTTTTAGCGATAAGACCGCCCATTGTAACATCCTTTGTAGTTTTTTAAGTCCTTATTTAATTCTGTTATGGTGTACAATACAGAGTATATCTATGTATCTATCATATATTTCTTCTGATTTGATTAGTATGTATTAGTTTTCTCTGCATCTAGATAAAGCAACATATAATTGGCCATGTGAAAAAAATAGGCCAAGTGCGAGTCAGACTCACCCATGACGGATTCCGTAGTAGCTACGCCAAATAACTTTGTTTTTCAGTGTTTGTATGAATAACAAAGTTCAACAATCCATTTTTTCAAAAAATTGGCCAATTGAAAGTCAGACTCTCCCATGAAGGGTTCCGTAGTAACTACGCCAAATAACTTTGTTTTTCATGGTGTTTGTAAAACACAAAGTTGTATTTGCGGATTTTGACAATGTGTTATATCTCAAAAACTACTGACTGTATCTCGTTCGAACCAATTTTAGTTGGAAGTTTTCATTAGAATCTACAGTATTTTTATATTTCAAACTTTATTATTTTAAAAGTTGGAGGGGACACATTTGACTACTATGGCACTTTCAAAGTAGTAAAATGTGTCCCCAAATATATCTTTTAAACGATTGACTTTGAGAAAAATGATTATAATTATGATCCTCAATATAATTTTTAAAGATCACAACGTGTAATTTAAAGGTTATATACATACCAATTGCACGGCTTCTTTGGATGATAACAAACGATATAGCAAGGGTTTTGTAATCCTATGTCTACATGTGTGGAGCTTATTAGAAATTTCAATACATTGATACCAGAGACCCAATTTTTCAAATTAAGAAGAACGAAGAGTATTATCGTGTTATTGGCTAGTGACGTGGAAAGTGATGACCCTCATAGTGCTGTGACACGTTTGTTATTACTGGTATTCAAGAAACATATGAAACCAATAATTTGGGGTCAATTCTGTGAGTCACTTATTTTGAGCTGAAACTGTGCATAGACTCCATACCAGATCCCCACCAACTGTGTCCCCACGTTGTCGTCGTGGTGGGGCTTGCGTGTTTCGATGATCTCTGGGGCCATGCCGGTAGAGGCACTCATGCCGGACGGGCCCAGAGGGAGAAACCAGACCAAGAGGGACACACCGGGGGAAATGCGCGCCGTCTGGAGGATCGAGCAGCTAGCTCGAGCTTCTAGGCGGCGCGGGGCCCGGTCTCAGAGATCGGGTCAAGGGGGAGGAAAGGTTCACTTCCGGTATGCGTCTAATCTTTAGACGTAACCGTGAAGTGAACCAGGGGAGGGGAATAGGGGTGTAGGAACAGAGGAACTCACCTCTCTAAAAAAGGAAAAAATATGGCAGACAAAGTTTTTGGAAAAGCTACCCAGGCGGGTCCCAGCTGCTCCGCAGCTGGGGAGTCCCGCACCGGACACGTCCGGTCAGTCCCACCGTACTCTGGGGGGGACAACAAACACTTTTACCCCAGTTTCCCGGCAGTCGCCGCATTGAGCCAGGGAGGCTCACGTGCCCGTGAGGTGGAGTCGCTGGACTTGTCCAGCACGTCCACCTCACCGGCACCGAACATTGAGCGAGCGCAGAGCGCCGCTCCGAGGAGGAAGGGGGCGCTGGTGCTCGGGTCGGAGACCGACTCGGCATCGGACGCCGAGAGCTTCCAGAGTTTGATCTCTGGAAGCGCAGTGAGGAGCGACGAGGGGGGCGCCGACAGGAGGAAGGAGTTCCTCAAGCGCCCCCGCGACGATGAGTCGTCGTCGGAGGAGGGGCTTGTCTCGGCCCGTAAGATCCCCACTAGTGTGCGGGGTAAAGGCCGAGGCAAGACCTCGGGGAGGGGGCCTCCCTCTGGAGAGCCCAACACTGGTCTGGCCCCGAGCGAGGCCAAACTAGAAGAGGCCGTGGCGGCTGCCATCCGTACCATCTCGCGGAAGCGCAACCGGAAGAGTAAGGAGGACGCGATCGGCGAAGCCATGGCCTCCATCAAGGCGGCCGCGCGGACTTACGGCGGGGCCCCGGCTGCAAGGGACGACATGTCCGATCTGCGGCCGGAGGTCACCCGCCTGACTGCCGCCATAGACGCTCTTCAGAGGGAGAACGCCGCCCTCAAAGCGGACCTGGCCGCAATCCGGGGAGCCGGCCAGCGGAATGCGCCGCCGCGGGGCCAAGAGGAGAAAGGCCGGCCCACACCAGCGGAGGACTCGGTTCTCGACCTGGTGCGACAGGAGCTGGCCGCCTTCCAGCAGCGGTTCTCCGTATTGGAGAGCCGCGTGCTGCGACCCCCGCTGGCGGCGACTTCGTACGCGGCTGCGGCCGCGTCCAAGCCTCCCCAGACGACGACGAGGCCGCCTCAGGCGAAGACGGCCACGGTGCGGACGGCACCAGTGACGGCGGCCCCTGCGAGGGCAAAAACGGCCCCGGCCAAGCCGAAATCGGGCCCATCAAAGCCGCCTCCGACCCCGACACCTGCGGGGCCGAAGCAGGCGGCCAGAAAGAAGAAGGCCCAGGCCGGGAACCAGCCGTCCCAGCAGCCTCCTCCAAAGACTCCTCCGGCCGGCGCCGACTGGCAAGTGGCCGGGGAGAAGAGGAAGGCTGCTGGCGCAGCCAGGTCCTCGCGGCGTAGGGAAAGACGGAGGCGGCGAGACGCCGCGGCGCGATTGCGCGCCCCCAAGACCGCGGCTGTGGTGATCACACTGCAGCCGGACGCGGTGAAGAGGGGCGTGTCGTACCGCGACGTGCTCGCGAAGGCGCGGCAGGTGATTGACATCACGGAGCTTGGCATCACCGGTGGCCTCCGTCACCGGGTCACTGCGACGGGGGCTCGGATGTTAGAGATCCCCGGCGCGGACAGTGGCCCTACCGCTGACGCTCTGGCCGAACGGCTCAGAGCGTCCTTAAATGCGGAGGAGGCCCGAGTCTCCAGACCCACCAAGCGCGCAGACATGCGCATATTGGGTCTGGATGACTCCGTGACGGCCGAGGAAGTGGTAGCCGCCGTAGCCAGGACTGGGGGGTGCCCTCCCGATCAGGTGAGGGCGGGCGCCCTGCGTCCTGGCTTCACGGGGGGGCAAACCATTACGGTTAGCTGCCCCGTCCCGGCGGCCAAAAAGATCCAGGAGGGCCGAAGGCTCCTGGTTGGTTGGGTGTCTGCGCAGGTGAAAGTCCTGGACCCCAGACCCCTGAGGTGCTTCCGCTGCCAAGTGGGCAACCATGCGGCATGCGTGTGCACCTCGGAGGTAGACCGCAGCGATAGGTGCTTCCGCTGCGGTCAGCCCGGTCACAAGGTCGGCTCGTGCTCCGCCCCGCCTCACTGCTTCGCATGTGAGGCGGTTGGCAAGCCGGCCGATCACCGGGCTGGGGGCAAGTCCTGCGCCCCACCCACCAAAGCCAGGCGCAGAGGTAGGCCCTCTGCCGCCGTCGTCACCGCCACCGCCGCCGCCGCCGTCGCTACTGCCACCGCCGTCGCCGTCGTGGCTGAACCCCCGCGAGGGGCCCTGGAGGAGGCTGCAATGGATCCCGATTAATGGCCCCATTGCGCTTCCTCCAGGCGAACATCAACCACTGCGCCGCTGCTCAGGAACTTTTGCTTCAGAGCATGGCGCAGTGGTTGATCAACGTCGCCGTGGTCGCCGAGCCGTATTTTGTCCTGCCCAGGAACGACTGGGTGGCGGACTTGGACGGCTCGGTGACCCTCGTTTCGTCGGCCGCCGCCGGTACCCCGCCCCTCGATCGCGTCAAGAGAGGGCGTGGGATCGTCGCAGCACGGTTCGGAGAGATCGCTGTGGTAGGCGTTTATTTCTCCCCGAACCGAACTCTCGCCGAGTTCCAGAACTCCCTAACGGAGCTGGGAGACGTCGTCGTCGCCCTCGGTTCCCTCCCCGCCCTCGTCCTCGGGGACTTCAACGCCAAGAGTCCGGCTTGGGGTTCCCGGTCCACGGACTATAGGCGGGGCAGGATGCTCGAGCACTGGGCCCGTGCGCAGGGCCTGGTGATCGAGAACCGGGGTTCTGTCCCCACGTGCGTGCGGTTTACGGGCGAGTCGGTGGTGGACGTTACGTTCGCCACCCCCAGCCTGTCACCGCGCGTCACCGACTGGCGCGTTATGGAGGAGGTGGAGACCTATTCCGACCACCGGTATATCCGGTTCGACGTCTCCGCCCAGACCCCAGACGCGCCGGTCCGACGGGACCTGAGTGGTCCGCGATGGGCGCTGAAGCAGATGGACCGGGAGCTATTCCTGGAAGCCTCGATCGTGCAGGCCTGGGGGTCACCCCCGGACAGGCCTGCCGACATAAACGACGAGGCGGAGTGGTTCCAGGAGGCCATGTCGGAGATCTGCGACGTGGCCATGCCCCGGGTCCGGCAAGGACGCGCCCGGCGTCAGCTGTACTGGTGGTCGAGCGAGCTAGCAGCGCTGCGCGAAGCGTGCGTTGCGGCACGACGCCGGTACACCAGGTTCCGCAGGCGCCGCACCCGACCTCCGGATGCGGCGACTGTAGAGGCGGAGCTGTACGAAGGTTACAGGGCAGCGAAGGCCGTCCTCCGAGACGAGATCTGGCGGGCCAAGGAACTGGCCCGGGAGGAGATGCTGGCGACTCTGGACGGGGACCCATGGGGCCGCCCCTACAAGTGGGTGCGAGAAAAGCTCCGCCCCTGGGCTCCCCCGTTGACGCAGAGTCTCCAGCCTCAGTTCTTGGAGGACGTGGTGAGCGCCCTGTTCCCATCGCGAGGGGAGCACGCTCCCCCGCCCATGGCTCCGTCTCCGACGGAACCTGAAGCTGGCGCAAACGCGGACCACAGCGACGACGACGTCTACGACGCTCCAGAGGTGACCGAGGTAGACTTGAGAGTGGCGGTACAACGGCTCAAGGCCAAAAATACCGCCCCAGGACCCGACGGCTTGCCAGGGAAAGCGTGGGTCCTGGCCTCGGAGACTCTCGGGCCTCGACTAGGGGGGCTCTTTAGCGCATGCCTGGAGAGGGGCCAGTTTCCGCTTCGCTGGAAGACGGGAAAGCTGGTCCTGATCCAGAAAGCCGGGCGCCCTGCGGACTCTCCGTCCGCATTCCGGCCCATCGTGCTGCTCGACGAGGTGGGCAAGCTCTTGAAAAGAGTGATTGCAGACCGCCTCTTCGGGCACCTGAATCGGGTGGGCCCGGATCTTGCGGAGTGCCAGTTTGGCTTCCGCAGGGGGCGCTCGACGGTGGATGCTGTCATGCGCGTGAGAGCCCTCACGACGGGGGACGCGGTATCCCGGGGCAGGGTCGTCTTGGCGGTGTCTTTGGACATCACCAACGCCTTCAACACCCTGCCCTGGAGTTGCATCAGGAAGGCACTCCGGTATCACCGGGTGCCGACCTACCTCCGTCGCATAGTCGAGGACTACCTGACGGACAGAGCCGTCATCTACCCCGGTCACCGGGGAGAGTGGAACCGGCGAGAGATGTCGTGCGGTGTCCCACAGGGTTCGGTCTTGGGGCCGCCCCTGTGGAACATCGGATACGACTGGGTGCTGCGCGGCGACCTCCCTGACGGCGTCAGCGTAGTATGTTACGCTGACGACACGCTCGTCCTGGCGCAGGGAGAGTCGCACCAGGCGGCGGCCGACCTGGCGACGCAAGCGGTTGCGACAGTCGTTCGTAGGATCCGGCAGTTGGGACTCGACGTGGCGCTGCACAAGACCGAGGCCATGTGCTTCCATGTTGGTCGGAACGCGCCACGGTCCGAGTCCCACATAACGGTGGAGGGGGTTCGCATCGGCGTCGGGAGGACGATGAAGTACCTGGGACTCGTCCTCGACAGCCGGTGGAACTTCAGGGAGCACTTCCTGAGTTTGGCCCCAAAGCTGAACCGGGCAGCAGCCGCCTTCAGGCGACTCCTGCCTAATCTCAGCGGGCCAAACGCCTCCTGCCGAAGGCTGTACGCCGGCGTCGTGCGGTCCATGGCCCTCTACGGGTCCCCAGTGTGGGCCCTGTGCATCCGGACGCGACCACTAAAGTTGGTCGCATGCCAGAGGGTCATGGCTATCCGAATGATCCGGGGATACCGCACGATCGCCGGCGAATCGGCCAACCTCCTTGCCGGATTGCTGCCCTGGGATCTGGAGGCGACTGCCCTCCAGCGCGTCTATGAATGGCGCGTGGAGGCGCAGCGCCGGGGCGTATCCCCGCTGCCTCGAGAAGTCGAGGCGCGGCGGGAAGAGCTCCGGCGTGATCTCAGGGCAGTATGGAGGGAACGACTGTCGCAACCGACGGCCGGGCACGCCGCAATTGCGGCGGTAAGACCCCTCTTTGAGGAGTGGCTAGATCGGCGTCACGGCGTCCTGACCTACCGCATGACGCAGGTCCTCACCGGACACGGAAGTTTCGGGAGGTACCTGTGTCTGATGGGTAAGGAAGAGACGCCTGGGTGTCACCACTGCGAGGGTCGCCCTGAGGACACAGTCGAGCACACGGTGCAGGACTGCCCAGCTTGGGCAGAGCACCGACGTGTCCTCACGGCGACAATAGGCGGAGACCTCTCGCGCCCGGCCTTGGTCGAGGCCATGCTGCGGGGCGAGAGGGAGTGGGAAGCGGTCGCCTCCTTCTGCGAAGCAGTCATGCTTCCGAAGGAGGAGGCGGGCCGCGTGAGGGAGAGGATGGCGTCCTCCCTCCAGCCCAGCCGCAGTGGTAGACGCCCACGGCGTCGGACGTCGGCCGACGATCTCCGGCCACCGTAGGCGCGGGCATGCGGACAGCGAGTAAAGGGCAACTCGCTGTCCGACCATGGACCATGCCCGGGTCGACGGCGCGTCGTGTTCCACGCGCGCCTCAAAGAGCGTCAGCAACATGACGAGGCCCCCTCTGCAGAGGGCCGAAGCCCGCCGGGGTCGTGGGACTCATCCCGTTACCGTGGCCCCGGTATGTAAAGGGTTATTGAAGGAACACCGTGGATTTTAGTCAGTAAAAGTCTGACAGTCCCTCCCACCCTGCCCGGAGTGGGAGGACTTATTTGATAATTTTACCACGCTAAAAAAAAAAAAAAAAAAAAAAGACTCCATACCAGATGCTGTCTTCAGTCCTTTTGAATAGATATGGGGTTTCCGTTACACGTTGTATAAGGGTTCCGTTTTTTGCTATTCGGCTATAAATCATCGAATGACTTCTCTCGCTCTAAGTGGACAGGAGTGTCAGACTTCTACTGACTATAAGCCCACCCAGTTACTTCAGCTGCCCTTGCGATCCGGGGCGACGGTACCTCGTTACAATATTCCCGCAACCCCAGCGCTTTATTGTAACTGCGAAAGATACCTTTGCAGGAAATTGTATCCTTTTAAAACTAAAAGTTAAATCTGTAGGTACCGTGGGGATTCCAGGTATTAGTGCTGTTTGTCTAGCCGCTGGTCCAGTGGAAACTATAACTACATACCTTTGGCATTACTCCGAAGATATTTTAATAAAAGTAATGACTTAGTTACCCTATTACCTACAGTAAAAATTTAATGAAATACCTATTAGAGGCAGGTACAGTTATAAAAATACGTAGATGTAGTCTATATTCTTAAGATTCTTAATTCTTTGTCAATGCAAAATGTCAAACTAAAATAAAACAAAATTACTAAACTGAACGATGAAATAAAAAATTGGCCAAGTGCGAGTCGGACTCGCCCATGAAGGGTTCCGTAGTAACTATAATAAATATCGACACGCCCTATCAACAACGCAGGATCTGCATTTTGCCGATTTTATTTTTATTACATAAAAGTACTTGAAAAAGTATGATACTATATTTCATATTAAAAATAAAAATATTTTTCACGAATTTAAGAAGTTAATTACGTCAACATCGTCGGTAGTAACGTTTGTGTTCGTTTAAAAACGTATGTACTTACTAAGCGTCGTTGTTGATCGGACGGATCGAGTGAGCTAGAGCAGCGATCTGCCAGTTCCTGAGTTCATGAGCGGAAAATTGTATGCAAGATTATTTTCACTGTGGCAGTTAATCTTTTTTATAACTGCGATGTCTTGAAGGAACAAACGGAACAAATCTTCTAAAATAATAGGATTAAAACAACAATCTAGTATTATAATTGAAAATAATTATATTATTGTAAGTGCCTCAAACACTGAATCTCTATGAAATCTAATATTATTAAACATTCTTTTTAGCTATTATCAAGTGACTTGTAGTTGTAAAAAGTATATACTATCTTGTTTTAGTTTTAGTCAGTATTTTAATAAGACAATTTATATTGTTGATTGATTGATAGCAAATACTTATTGGTCCATTTATAAAGTACGTATCGGTCACATCCGACATTAATGAACGTAAATTATGGATTCAATATTGTGGGATCTACCACATCCAACGTTTTTGACTGTACCCTTTTTGGAGTATTTTGTTGGATCTGCCTTATCCGCCGTTTTTGATCGAAAATTTAAAAACGTATTATGTAGTATCTGCCACATTCGATGATAATGGTCGTAAGTAATTAAATCGCTGAAGACGGATCTTCCCTTTCTGACGTTATTTATTGTAAACGATAAAGTAAATTCTGTTGGATCTACAATAACAGACTATAATCGCTAATTTATTTTATTTTCTTTATACTGACTACAATCTAAATTTTAACACATTCATTGTTTTTCATTTTACATAGATCTGAAAAATATTTACAAAAGTATACCTAACAAAAAAAATAAAAACTAATACTATGTTTGTATATAAACAAACGTAATTACTTTCAATAGAAAGTAATTACGTTTGTTTTTCATAGGATTGTTTCGAGAGTTGTCTGTACTCGATGACGGCAAACATGATTTAGAGAATTTATCGATACTATTAAAGGATGTTTTTGGTTTTTGATGAAAAGCTTGAATATTAGGAAATGGATAAGATGAGTGATGACAAAATTGATAAAAATTTAGACCCAAATATAATTATATTAACTTAAATCTTAAACCTGTTACTCCTGCTCCATCACCTGTACAAGTTCGTGAAGCAGCACGTCCTGCCTCATCACCAGCTCAGATTCACGAACCTTGTAATAGTAACTTTTGTGTCCATTGTACTGAAGATATCGTTTTAATAGCACCTGATAATCATTACGAGATTCTACCGACACCCTCTGTAACATCTATTGCAAATAGCTTGCTACACCAACATCCACGTAAGGTAAAAAGACAACATATAAAACTGATAAAGGGGAAAAAATATTTGCACATAAAGAAAACTGGATAGTGGTTAAAAGCAAATTGTTCGAGAATCAGGGAAAAGCCTGCAGGTATTAAAGGACCTTGTAGTTTTCGCTACGCAAACTCCGCTAGCTGATGCAGAATATCATGGATAAGATCATCAAGAGTGTAGATAACAGGGCAGGTGAAGCAAGATAGAAGGTGGCCCATTGTCTGAGGAGTCATGCCGTATATACATTTGAGATCTGAGCCATCTATAAAGCCCTATCTATAGAGGTTATTTTTGCTTCGGCTGACTTGGGTTCGCAGTCTGTTAAGGTATTTCCAAGTTGGCCACGGTAACACGCGCTCAGACGGTTCGATGAAGCCATAAGGTAGATTAAGGACTTCCCATCAAACGTCGCACCTTGCTGTGCAGGCGTTGCTATTCGCCGAACAAGCTGGGCTAACGCACCCGAGAAAGTTTTTACAGCTTTTCAGCCTCTGGGGCACTGGGACGTGTCCGTGTAGGTATTGGGTGGCGTGAGTCAGCTTGTAGCTTGGTCCTCTCGATGCGACTTGCTATAATCCTGAGGACACTTGGAAGCGCAATCCTAGTTAGTGGATATAGCTTTCGTACCGGGGTCGGTATAAGGCAATCACTAATGATCTGGCACATCTCATTCAAAGCTATATCGACAAGGTAGGCGTGAGCGGAACGGTCCCATACTGGACAGGTATATTTACCAGCAGAGAGACAGAGTCCCATACCAGTTGTTCGCAGGACTTGAGGAGACGCTCCCCATTTGATGGATGTAAGGCGGTGCAGTGAGTTATTTCGAGCATGGACTTTCATTTTTATGGCTTGGCAGTTATTTAATTTTAAAAGTATGTCAAACCATGTTCTTAAATACTTTAAATGTAGGAGAACATTTTTAAAACGGCATGGGAGAAATACGATGGGTCTACTTCTACTCATAGACGAGGGAAAAAAAACCATCGTCATCATCTGCTTAGCCTTTCCCCAACTACGATGGGGTCCGCTTCACAGTCCAATCGGATACAGCTGAGAATTAGTGGAACGACTGCCTATCTGACCTCTACAAACCAGTAGCTGGGTAACACGATACCCACACTGGTCTAGCCTAGCCAATGTCAGATTTATTGGCTTATGACTTCCCGTAACGACTGATTTTATTATGAATTTATGATTAATTTTATTATAATTAATAATTCCAGGTTTATTTTAATTTAGTTTATGAATATTTTTATTTCATTTTTTTTTTGTGTTTTGTATAATTAATAATATAGTCGTCTTCTTATAAATAAGTTCCACTGTTCCTAATTAATGAATATTAGACTGGCGATAATTAATTAAACTTTAATTTATTATCCTCCTCGTTATTTTACTATTATTATAACTTGATAATGTATAATGACATGTATTAATGTAATACTAGTAATTATTTTTATATTTTTGTATCTAAAACTAAGTAGATAACACACGTAACAAATAATATTTAAAAAAACAACCGTCAAAAAGGGCGTATGTGCCACTTCCGACCTTTATGATAGATGTTGATCCGATCAAAATTGTAGGAAGTACCACATCCGACGTAAGCTAATAAAATTAGTCCGTGTAAAATGGCTTCATGTGCAAATTTTACCACTTTATCAATAAATTTCATGAAAACATTACATTAGCTTAACGGACAATCGGATATATGACACTCATTCCAAAATTCAAAATCGTAATCCATAAAATAACATTTTTATCATGCTTTTAAACTTTAAACTGCTCTGCTGGAAAGTTGCATATTTTCAGATCCTACATTATTGATAGGGTGTGTCGATATAATATACTTAATATATTTATTTGAAAAAAACCGACTTCCATATCAAAACACTACAAAGCCAAAAATAATTTTAATTTCGGTAGTCGGTGTTATTGGTTTTGTATTTTCTTTTTTTTTTTCACGCCGCCTCGCGCCTTCCGAAATTAAAATTATTTTTGGCTTTGTAGTGTTTTGATATGGAAGTCGGTTTTAATTTTTTGCAAAAAAATTTTTATTTTCGTGCTTTTTAGTGGGTCAGTGAATGACGGAGTTATGCGCGAACAAAAAACGTAATGCAGAGTAAACGAAAAGATCATCAACGTAAATATTTTTTTTTTACTTTTGTTGATTTTTCAGAAACGGCTTATTCGATTTCGATAAAATTTTCATGGGACTATTTGGGAAGTATACCCCTTCTAACAAGATAAGAATTTTTCAAATCGGTTGGCAAGCGACGGAGTTATGCGCGGACAAACACAAAAAAAAAATACAAACATCCGAATTGAGAACCTCCTCCTTTTTTAGAAGTCGGTTAAAAAGAAAAACAAAAACCTTACAAAATTCATAAAACTAGCTTACTTACAATTTTTACAACTACACCAAATAACTTTGTTTTTCATAGTATTTGTATGATTTACAAAGTTATATTTGCGGTTTTTTAAAATATACTGTATCTCAAAAACTGCTGACTCGATCTCGTTCAAACCAATTTCGGTTGAAAGTTTACAATAAGATCGACAACGTATGTTTTTTTTAGATTTTTCACTTCTTTATTATAGAAGTTAGAGGGGGGGACACACATTTTACCACTTTGGAAGTGTATATCTTTTACACGATTAACTTTATGAAAAAGTGGTTTTAGAAACCTCAATGTCATTTTTGAAGACCTGTCTATAGACACAACACACGCATAGGTTTCATGAAAAAATATATTTTCAGTTTCAGTACCATGTATGGGGAGCCCCCCTTTCTTTAAATTTTTTTTTTTTTCATAAACTCGGAAAGCGGTTCACAGAGTACATCTACCTACCAAGTTTCACATGTATAGTCCTAATAGTTTCGGAATAAAATGGCTGTGACATACGGACGGACGGACAGACAGACAAACAGACAGACGGACAGACATGTCGAAACTATAAGGGTTCCGTTTTTTGCCATTCAGCTACGGAACCCTAAAAATGGGATAAACGAAACCTATCAAAAATACTTATTCAACTAAACAGAAAGTAAAATATAAATATTCAAATGTATAGATAGATACAAAAACACACATCTGACATAAACAAGTCTGAAACAATTTTTACTTCCATAGGAATTCTCTTGCCAAAGAAATCGAAATGTACCTATACTATCAGTGCGATATGTATCGGGGACTGTAGGTAGTAGGTACGATAGCTACTGTGCTCGACGCGCCGCGCCGTGCATCCGCGCACCGGCCGTTTCAGTAAATAATGTTGTTGAATCATTTTAATTTTACATTTTCTCCTAAACTATAAGTCCAAATTATATACGGTAAGAGGCAAAGTTTATCTTCTTAAAATTATCTTGATAATGAGACTACTTTCAAACGTAAGTATCAATATGTTCGCATAATAATAATACTACAAACTCAAGCTTTATTTTTCTGATATTTTCTCTACATAATTTGCCTTATTGTGAATTATTTATATAAGTTAGATATATAGTACCGCGGACTTTTTTTTAGATCTACATAAATTCCACATTTTTGGAATACATGATCTTTAAGTACCTATATCTCAGCATTTCGCCAGCGCACGCGATTTTAGTATTTTAGCGGCGTATTTTCTTCTGACTTACTTTACTAATAACTTTATTTTAAGAAAACCGAGAGCAGTAGCGTAATGCTCGGTAGCCTATGACCTTTGTCATAAAACTGCATATCATAACCAGAAATAATTTTTGAAATCCACCCAGTACTTTCGAAGATTAGCGCGTTCAATCAAACAAACTTTTCCGCTTTATAATATACTAGCTTCCGCCCGCGACTTCGTCCCCGTGGAAAAAAAATCCCCCGATTTTGAAACATTCTTCATGACTGCTCCGCTCCTATTGGTGTTAGCGTGATGATATATAGCCTATAGCCTTCCTCGATAAATGGGCTATCTAACACTGAAATAATTTTTCAAATCAGAACGGTAGTTCCTGAGATTAGCGCGTTCAAGCAAACAAACAAACAAACAAACAAACTCTTCAGCTTTATAATATTAGTATAGATAGATAGATAGATAGATAGAATAGATGGATATATAGATATATAGATAGATAGATAGATAGATAGAATCTTTCTTTTGAAACAAATAAATTTATATTTATTACTAGCTGTTGCCTGCGACTTTGTTCGCGTGGGAGGTTTTTCCCGTATAAATCCTGATCCCGTGAGAAATTCCAAAAATCCTTTTTATAGAGCTCCCCGTCACACCCCAAGGAACATACATACCAAAGTTCAGCTTCTTGGGCCCAGCAGTTTCTGCTGTGCGGTGTCAGTCAGTAACGGAAGCGTTTTATATAATTATATTGATTGATTAACTTATCCACTTGCCACACTATGCACACCCAAAAAAGCACTTTGAAGCGCCAATAGGCTAATGGCTAAGATATCGGACTTGGGATCGAGAGGTCGCAGGTTCAAACCCACTATTGCCATAAAATTGCCGCTATATATGCTGGTGTCTGGAGTGGTCCAGACAGAAGCATATTTAGCTCATTTTGAGAGGTTAACAAGATTGTTTGAAATCTTTAAAAAAAATATATAAAAAGAAAATTAGTGTTGACCACGAATTCGTTCGCGTGGATATTTTAACTATTATAATTATATCATGGGAATCATATTATTTTCCCGAGACAAAAACTATTCTATGTGCTATTCCAGACTAATAATAATATATTTTATTTCTCTCATCTCAATATAAAGACATTTGATATCAATGACATATCATGACATAGCAACGAATATATTATAGGTTCTGTGGGAGACTGATGCCTAAACTAATTTGAGCGTTATTTTTTATGCTAAAGGTAATGTAGTTAGTTTTGTCCGCGTTTAGTGTGAGAACATTATTGTAGAGCCACTCCATCACAGTGTCAAGTCCTGTTTGTGCAAGCGCATATACTTCGTGCCATGATTTAGCGCTGAAGAAAAGGGCAGTATCGTAGCGAAGGTTATAATTTTACCTTTTTGAAGAGTGAGCATACCCAGCTCGTTAATGTATATGAGGAAGAGACTCGGTCCAATTACGCTGCCCTGTGGCACTCCACAAGTGACGGTGCACTCGTCGCTGATGACATCGTCTACTTTAACGCACTGGGTACGCTCACTCAGATAATCTGCGAAGAGTTTCAGTTGAATACCCTTTTTCCCAATCGTTCCACCTTCTGAATGTAGTGTCTCTGCCCAAATTTCATCCAGATCACTTAATTATGTAGCTTCTTTTCTCTCTCATCTTTTACATCAACGAAAATAGCCTAAATCAACACGTTCTTGAAATTTCAATCTCTATTTTCTTCCAATTCATGAACAAATCATTGCCATCAAGACTATTCGCTGGCATTCATATGTATATTCATAGGTATGTAAGCTAAAAGGCCTGGATACCTGCAATAGCAAACAACAACAGCTGCAGTACCAACATGAAACAACTCTCCTTCGATTGAAACGAACCACTCCGTCGAACTAACTTTAAAATAAACAGACCACTTGTTATTGCTGCAAAAAGGTAACTATACCTAGCTATGTTACATGTATCTTAAGTGTATTTTTTTGGTTACTAGCTGTACGCGTGATACGCTCGCGAGTTCAGAATTTTGTTATAAAAAATTAAGTTTTTGCTATCAAATGACCTGAGATAAGCTCAAAAAAACAGAAAGACACATTTATACATGAAGAAAAAATTTAAAAAAGTTTATGTTTTAGTATCGTGTAACTGTAAGCACTTGAGATTTTTTTTTTGCAAAAAATAGAACCGACTTCCATATCAAAACACTACAAAGCTAAAAATAACTTTAATTTCGGAAGTCGGTGTTATCGGTTTTGGATTTTCTTTTTTTTTTACACCGCCTTCCGAAATTAAAGTTTTTTTTAGCTTTGTAGTGTTTTGATATAGAAGTCGGTCCTATTTTTTGCAAAAAAAAAATTTCACGCTTTATAGTGGGTCGGTTTGTAATTTATCTAGTTACAAAAGCCATAATGTCAACAACTTATCACCTTTTACAAAATATTGCTTTTCCCGATGCATAGCCGTTAATTTTTGAGGAGTTCTCCTGGTACTTGACCATCAGCACTACATCACCATATGTATTGTGACGACCATAAAGTGTTTAACATCCGTACTCAAGTAATCGAATCGCAATCCACGAAATACTTACTATTGAGGAGTTTCAGTGGCCATCTGTGGTCTTCATCATCAGTTCAAGTTCCCCAAATGGTACTTTTCGGAAGCAACTGCTCAAGGTACTATAAGAAATACCCAAAACGCTATAGGTGTGCCTATAATATTTGAAGAGTTCCCTCGATTTCTCCAAGATCCCATCATCAGATCCTGATTTCGTAAAAATGGGACCAACTATAAAGTACACCCATTCAAACGCAAAAAGAATTTTTCAAATCAGTCCAGCCGTCTCCGAGTTATGAGGTACCATACATTAAAAAAAAAGTTCAAGACGAATTTAGAACCTCCTTTCTTTGAAGTCGGTTAAAAACACAGTTGTTTTGAATTCAAAGACAGAAACTTTATTTTTTTATTATAAAATAATAAAGATACAGAAAAAGATTAAAGGAGATGTTCCAGAAATGTATGGAGCCTGGGCTACCATTAGTACACTACATGTAAATATTGCTGTATAATGTAGTAACCGTTTTTTAATATTAATTTCCTATGATTTCGCTTTATTTTAGTGTGATATTCAAATTAACTCGGTCGAGGAGAGCAACACAATAAATATGGCGGATCAGCCATGTTGCTATTAAACAATTATGTGAATGTCATTTTGATATGTCAGTTTGACGGATCGTGTTTTTGACGTCTCGAAGATCGATGGATATTTTTGTTACTACAATAAAATATCAACATACGAATTCCGAAAATATTTAGGATTCCTTATAGTTATACTTATAAAATAAGACCACAGGATAATTATATTATGCTTTACGGTGGCACATCTTTTACCTAATACATATTTCAGTAGCTAAAGATTGGTTATATTGGAAACATAAAACGAAGGCTTGAATGTTACTTTGTGTAGCAAAATGTGCTGTTTCATTCTTTAGTGCTTGTCAATAATCTCTGGACTTCGATAATGCATAGGAGAGCAGTGAGCTGTTCTGTGAGTTGTAGATAACTATTACTCCTATAAAACTCCAAATAAGTTCTGTAATTGGTGACATCAATAGGATAAAAAACCAGCCATAAGAAGTATATATAAATAAAACGACTTGTAGAGACTTAAATATATATATATTTTATTTATTCCGCACCATCCCTTATCAATACTCCATCCAGGAAAAAAGCCGGTGCTTCTATACTCTCCAAAATATAGTTCATTTTCATCTATAACAGAGGTACACAGCAGGCACGCCATTGTACATAAACTGGAATGAGTTAAAATCTATTAGAATATGGAAAGTGGGAAGATAACATCATATAGTAGTAGCATGTTAAGAAAATAATAAGTAAATGCACGGGTTAAAGCAGACATACCTGAAACTGAACTTGTCATTGTAGAATACAGTAAACGACGATATCTAAATCACAGGCGAATCAAAAACCATATAACAAAGCTGGGATCAAGAGAGAAGCAATCAATCAATATCTTTAGAAATAATCTGGGTCGCAAAACAAAATAATCATTAAAAACTCCGAAAACATTCAATCCAACACAGCGAAAACACATAACGACTCACTAGGCTTGGATAAAAATATCGATATTTTTCATAAAATAATCGATAAATAGACAATATTTTAAATCTCAATAAATCGATATTTTTTAATTCACTTTAGTATACTATTGGTCTTAGTTACACTAATCTTGTCAGATCCGGGAAGTAGTCCAAATGTCGCACCAGATCGTCAGCACGTTTGCGCCATCAAAATATGCACATATCTTCAGATTAGTTTTCTTTTCTTGGCCTCACGAAGCAAAAGGGCGTGTCAGACTTCTACCGTCTAAAAACCCACCCTGTTCCCTTCAAGCTGCCCTTAAATTCCGGGGCCACGGTATCTCGTTAGAACATTCCCGCAACCCCAGCAGGCAATGGTCCTATGAGGCCCCGTCACTGGTGCTGACAGCTCTTAGAGGCGCGCGTGGAACATAACGCGCCGCCGACCCGAGCCTGGTCCTTACCGGACAGTGAGCTACCCCTGCTCGCAGTCCGCAAGCCCGCGTCTACGGTGGCTGGAGATCGTCTCGCGATCCCCGACGCCCGGTGCGTCTTCCGCGGTGGCTGGAGTCAATGTTACCTATGTGCATTACCTTTACGGAAAATATCTATTTTTGACTTGATAATAATTCCTATACCTAGATTAAAAATATCGATTCGATATAAATCGATGTATTTTTTTTCACTTGCCCATCTCTACGACTCACAGAAAGACACCAAACGTCATGAAACTTAAATCTGTCAAACACGACTGTCATGGCTGCCCTAAAACAAGGGTTATCATAATAAAAATCTTCCCAAATAATAATTTATCACAGCTCTACCCGTCTCCAAATAATTTTTTGAGTATTTTTATGATAATCGCTATTATTTTTTCTATTTACCTATGTGGTGTACTAATGGTAGCCCAAAATGAAACATCTCCTTTATCATAATTATTTATTTTACATAAAACATATTATAAAATTAGCCAAGTGCGAGTCAGACTCACCCATGAAGGGTTCCGTAGTAACTATAATAATAAAATATAATATGTATATTTATTTGACAAAAAAACCTTAAAACTAGCTTATTTACATTTTTTACAACTACGCCAAATAACTTTGTTTTTCATAGTGTTTGTATGAATTACAAAGTTATATTTGCGGTTTTAGAAAATATGCTGTATCTCAAAAACTGCTCACTCGATCTCGTTCAAACCAATTTTGGTTAAAAGTTTACATTAAGATCTACAGACATATATTTTAGATTTTTCACTCCATTATTATAGAAGTTAGAGGGTACAATGTGTGTGTCCCCCACACACACATTGTAGCACTTTGGAAGCGCATATTAAACAATTAACTTTATGAAAAAGTGGTTTTAGAAACCTCAATTTCATTTTTAAAGACCTGTTATAGATACCACACATGCATAGGTTTAATTAATGGAAAAAAAAATCTGTTTTAGTTCCACATATTTTAAATATTTTTATTTATTTTTTTTTCTTAAAATCGGAAAGCGGTTCACAGAATACATCTACCTACCAAGTTTCACATGTAAAGTCCTAATAGTTTCGGAATAAAATGGCTGTGACATACGGACGGATGGACGAACCTGGACAGACAGACATGACGAAAGTATAAGGGTTCCGTTTTTAGTTATTCGGCTACGGAACCCTAAAGCGGTGTAAAATATATTGTTGATTTCGTACCAACACGTTTAGTTAGGATAAAAACAGCATGTAAAAACTTAGTAACCTGCAATACATTCGCCATCACCATCATCGTTTCAGATGAAAGACGTCCACTGCTGAGAAAAGCGAGCATAGCAGGTAAATTTTGTCTCTCGTATTCATGTGTAGTTTTAATCGCGTATTGGCTCAATGATCGGTTTTTACTACGAAAACGCCTTAAAAACACACTGTAATGATTATTATCGGTTGTTCATCACAAACCATTCAAAACTGCGAACAAAACCGCTGTTTTTAATTAATTTATTTGAAAAATGATTAGACAACGGGTCTCATTAAATGAGAACATTGATTTCAGTTCAACCCGACTACTTCGCTTCGCAGTTGAAAACTCTTTGCTGTGCGAAAATTTATTTAGTTACAGAATTTGGGATTAAATGCATGGCTCTGCTTAAAAGTTTTGCAGGACCGAGATATTACGGCGTAAGTTGTAGGTAGCTATATTTAGCTCGGTATTTAAACAGTCTGTACAAATTCGTAAGGTACAGTTTTTGGGTACTAACAAATTCTTTGTGCCGGGAAAATAAACCACTGGTAGGTATAAATCATTTAGAGTAGATTTCAGACCATTTTTTTTGACTCTTCTGCTGGGAATAAAGCTACGGCTTAGATTTTCAGGTTGGCCTGTGTTATTGGGATATTTCATGTAAATTGTCTCAGTAAGAAGGTACTGTGGAGGTCTGCTATGCGAACGGTCAGCCTATCGCACTGGCTGGCATAGTTTGAAATATTAGAATTTAGATCGCAATGTTGGACATGCGAAGGAATTGTTTTAAGAAACAGGGACAGACCACGCCGAACCGCCCGCAGAATATTAAAATAACGTGAAAATGTAATTAGAATAATCTTCCATAAAAATGTGAACATTATATTATACAAAGTATGAAACCTATCGCGTTTATATTAAAAATCTCAAGTACACACACGTCTTCGTTATAGTACCTACAGAAAATAAATTCAAATTTAAGCGTTAATAGCCTAATGGTTTCGGACTTGTGATCGAAAGCCACGGATTGGAACCCCACTGATTACACTGTTGCCGTGAACCTAATCCAGACACAAGCATTTTTAGCTTAGTTGGAGGGGTTAACAAGATTACCAGAACTATTAAAAATATATATACAACGTGCAACGGAAACCCCATATCTATCCAAAAGGACTGAAGACAACATCTGGTATCTCTCTCTATGCAAAGTTTCAGCTCAAAATAAGTGACTCACAGAATTGACCCCAAATTGTTGATTTCGTATGTTTCTTGAATACCAATAATAACAAACATGTCACATCACTATGAGGGTCATCACTTTCCACGTCACTTGGTAATAAAACGATAATTCTCTTCGTTCTTCTTAATTTGAAAAATTCGGTCTCTGGTATCAATGTATTGAAATTTCTAATAAGTTCCACACATGTACACATAGGATTAGAAAACCTTTGCCATGTCGTTTATTATCATCCGAAGAAGCCGTGCACTTGGTATGTATATACCCTTTAAATTACACGTTGTATACATATATAATTTAATTTCTTTAATTTTAGGTTAATTTCTTATAACAAGAATAGTAACAAATCATTACCCACTAGGAATTGTTGATTAGTGTACATTTATATTGTCAACACTGAATTATTATTTAATTAGAAACACAGTATCTTTGGCTGCTTTGTCTCTGGATAGGTCTGTACAAGGAAGCGTAACAATGGCGGGTCGCTAGATATAGAATATTAGAACATAATTATGTCAAAGTAAAGTGTATCAGTTCAATAATGAAAAACGAATTAAAACAAAGTTATAATTAGGTATTTTATTTTTTAATGAAATAATGATGAAATAATGATGTTTATTTTGCAAATAGGTTATAAATAACACTTTCACACGTCTTTTTTTCCGTAAATGTAAACTAGATGAGGCCAGTGTTTCCTAACTGACTACTCTGAGAAGAAACACTGAAACAAACTCAGAGGTCAACGTCTCTTTTAAAGTCCCAATCTGTAGTGATCCAAATCATATGAGAGCCATGTAGGTTAATGTCTGTGGCGCCCTTTAGAGGACAGAATCAAACAGATTTGAGCAGGCCCGTCCAAACAGTGCACGCATTTATCAAATATCGCGTAGCTCAACTTAGAACCTTAAGGAGCTGGAATGATTTGACGAACAATACCAAAGTAAGGACATTTGGGTGGGCCGTATAAAGCACTCAAACTGCCAGACAGTCTGATAATCTATTCGTAATATTCTTTGTTATCCCACATTGCTCTCACATTCACAACATAGCTTTTACTTTTACACAAAAAAAATATTACTTGAAAAGAAAATAATATTGTCATCGTGTACAAACGTAATTAAAAATGTTAAAGTATAAAAATAAAAAATATATTCAATTACTTGAAAAAGTAAATAATATTGTCATGTCAAAATGTATATGAAATAATCATTATAATTAAAAAAAAGAAATAAGTAAAAGAGTAATAAGAAAAATGAAACAAAAACATAATTTCAACAGATGTAAGTAATTGGAGCAGCTTAATCCCAAGCATTTTTGTCCGCAAGATAGTCTTTAACAGAATAAAAAAAAGCTTTCTGGCAAAGCTTCTGCTTCACAAATGATTTAAATTTATTGAGGCTTAGTTCTTGCACATGACTGGGAAGTTTATTTTAAAAGCGAATACATTGACATCTAAATGAGCCCCCAATTTTCTTAAGCCTATTTGAAGGAAACAATAAATGTGTGCTTATTTCTAGTATTTATATTATGGATATCACTGTACTTTTTAAACAAATTTTTATTTTTATGAGCGTACAAAATATTTTCATAAATATATTGACAGGGCACTGTCATTATATTAATATCTTTAAACTTATCTCTGAGGGAGCATCTAGGACTTAATTTATAAATTGAACGAATAGCCCTTTTTCAACCGACGACCAAAAGAGGAGGTTATCAATTCGACGCGTATATATATTTTTTTTTAATGTATGATCATCGATTACTCGAAGACGGCTGAACCGATTTGGAAAATTCTTTTTTTGTTTGAAAGGGACTTTTGAAGGGACTACTTCGAAATTGGTCCCATTGTCACCAGGTCAGAATCCGATGATGGGATCTTGGAGAAATCGAGGGAACTCTTCAAATATTATAGGCACACCTATGGCGTTTTGGGTATTTCTTATAGTAACTTGTGCAGTTGCTCTCAAAAAATACCATTTGGGGAAGTGGAACTGATGATGAAGACCACAGGTGGCCGCCGAACCTACTCAATAATAAGTAGTTCGTGGATTGCGATTCGATTACTTGAATATGGATGTTAATCACTTTATGTTCGTCACAATGTATATGGTGACGTAGAGCTGATGGTGAAGTACCAGGAGAACTCCTCAACAATTAACGGCCCAGCATTGGGAAAAGCAATATTTTGTAAAAGGTTATAAGTAGTTGACATTTAGGCTTCTTTAACTAGATAAATAAAAAATCGACCAACTAAAAAGAGTGAAATAAAAACTTTTTACCAAAAAATTAAACCGACTCCCAAAAACACTGCAAAGTGAAAAATAACTTTAATTTCGGAAGTCGGTGCCAAAAACGAAAATACAAAACTAAAGACACTGACTACCGAAATTAAAGTTATTTTTCACTTTACAGTGTTTTTGGGAGTCGGTTTATTTTTTTGGTAAAAAGTTTTTATTGTAAAACAAAAACTGTCTGAATATCAGCGGCATTTCCCCACAAAAGAATACAGTACGACATTACACTATGAAAATAGCTAAAGTAAACTTAACGAGCCGTCTCTAGATCAGTTAAATTTCGGATTTTCCTAACTGCATATGCGGCAGAACTCAGTTTTTTGGATATTTTATCTATATGTGGACCCCAATGAAGCTTAGCATCTAGAGTAATGCCCAAGAACACTGTTGCATCCTCAGGGTTTATTTATATATATTTAGGTTTATTAAATTAAATTATTTAATTTCAAAATTTAAATTAATTCAATTAACAGGAATAATAAGTAAATACTTCTTGAATTTAACTATCTACTTTCTTTAAACATTAATTCAGAGAACATGATGAACAAGAATGGAATGAACAACGGTTGTACCGTCACATCATGTTGTATCAGGATCTATAACGCTACTAACGGACAAGGAAAAATCGGTCTATAATTGCCCTAATCCTACATTGTGGTATCACAGGGAGCGCGGACTCACTATTCTGTGCAGATGCATTGAACATCACTCACTGTACAATACCACTCACACATAGACGACATGGCCCTGATGTCTATACCGTGACCTGCTAGCTCTGGAAGCAGAGACAGGGAGACAAAAACCAACTGGTTCCTTCAACTCGGCATCTTCACCGCTGGTCGTCTCCAACTGGGCTACCTTCAAGTAACTGAGGTCTCGCCTGGCAGGGATAGACTGCTGAAATTTCGTGAAAAAGCGGTGCGGAGTTAGAGTTTCACGTTCAAGCATCCACTTACATGAGAGTATACGCGTGCTATTCACTCTGAGTAATATTCACCACATAATCGCTAAGTCACACATGATCACGCATCCAAGAATCGAACTTGGCAAGCGTTGTCTCACCTGAACTGTCGACCGACCAGTGCTGTTATTATTTAGCCACGAGCTTCTCAGTATAAAAACTTGGCTTACTGGCCATAACGTTCCAATTTCAAAAGATGAAAAGCAGGCAATAAACTGTGGATAGCTGATGGACTGTCAATCACCGCGTCGCCGGTCACCGCGTGTTGATGCGGTGCCCATTAATGCTCAGTTTGACAGGAAATTACCAGGAAAGTGATATAGTATCTGTGTACCTACGTACTAATTGCTTTCTCTCGTAAGCTGTATCATTTTTAACACGCTTTTATTAGGTCGAGCTGTAACTGTAATAAAATCTAAGAATCTGAATTACACGCACTTTTAATTGTTGCACCATCATGAAACTTGGCAATTATATGTACCTAGATTAGATGACAATACAATATTATGGTACCATCGAGCTGGTCTGAGGATGGAATTGGAAGATGGCTGACGGAATCTTGGATTGCCTACCAGTAACATATCGAGTTTGGCCTCATTAAATCGTCTTAACATATTCTGTCCATTTCTCCTGATGACGAGGACATATGATTATTATGGTACCATTGAGCTGGTCTGATGATGGTTCTGAAAGATGGCTGATGGAACCTTGGACTGCTTAAAAGTTGTTGTTTATGATGTAAGTAATAAAGTCCTGCGAGATTGTTAGTGATTTACCAATATTTTTAATAGGTGTCGGACTTGTGATCGAGAGGTCGCAAGTTCGAACCCCACCCATTACACTATTGGCGTGAACCCACTCCAGACACAAGCATATTTAGCTTAGTTGGAGGGGTTAACAAGATTGCTAGTAATGTGAATTCTACCCACGTTGCTAGTAATCTTTAAAAAAAAAAAAAAAAAAAAAAAAAAAAAAAAAAAAAAAAAAAAACCCTATATAAAGGATATGTCCAATTTTACTATGGACGACGGCATAGTTTTCGAATTTAGTGTACACCAATGATTTTTGGTGTTTTATATTCGTGAATATTGACTCATTAAATTGCTATAAATAAAAAACTCAGAAATCTTGTCATTACACCAGACTAGATAAAAAACAGTTACAGTAAACCTTTTAATCAGATCGCTAGCAATAAGGTTTTTAGATTATAATTTCGCTATTAAACACTTAAAGGCGCTTTAAAATAGTGAACAGTTGTGAATTATTGCGTATAACTGATATAGTTTTAGTATTAAACCAATAAATAAAGTAAGGATTTTAAACTGGATATTGACTAACATTTATTAAACTGGGTAATAGTCTCAAAAAATGTGACAATAATAACAAACATTAACATAACATCGCGCCTGTATTCCCCGAAGGGTTGGGCAGATCTGTACCTATAGTACACCCAGATTTCACCAGTCATTTTGAGTACCATTTAATAGGGGGCGAGTCTGTTTCTATCAACCAGGCACAAATCTAGACTCCGGGCTGCTACTGAGAAATTCCTGATGAATAAACCCAATATCACTGCTCGACCTGGGAATCGAACTCAGGACCTCATGCTCAGCAGTAGCGCTTGCGACCATTAGACCAACGAGGGAAACACAGAATAAAACAAAGGAGTAAAAATTATCATTTATTTACTTATTAGAGAAAATAAATAAAAATATTTTGACATATTATAATTATTATATCCTAAATGCGTACGAAGATAATATACATTATATATAGATAATATACTGTGAACAGATGTGATTGAAGCTCGCTTGTAATTAGGTAATGATATGGTATTACTTTCTCATGGCCCTCTTTGAACAGGCGGCAACGGTGGTGGCTCTGGTGGGCTAACAACTTGGCTAACATTAGGGGCTGCTGCATCATTATCCAAAGCCAATTCTTGCATGTCTCGTGATGAGTCATGCACTGCCTGTCTATTTGCTCGCATCCAACATACATAGCAAACATAGTTGTTTCTTGAAGGCTGAAAATAAACCACAGTTAGAATAAACACAATAATAAATTAATTCAATCATTAGATAATTCTTATGTTTATATAATTTTTAGTAACAAGGGTATCTTTTTAAATATCTCTTTATGTTTTCAAGTACTATGTTATAGTTAAATGAGCAGTACTATGTTACAAATGCCTACTTTAGGCAAGTATATTATGTTAAAGATGAAAAATACATAAAATACAGATATAACAATCATACATAGATATTATGAAAGCTCATTTTTTTATAGATTAATACAACTAGGTATTTATAATAATGAAAAATGCTTACCACATAATTAGTATTTTGTGATAATAGAACAGCCAGCAACGTACACTCCATACTGACATTATGGTGTCTTATTTTCCTCACTGATTTGCCATTTCATCATTATGCCCCAGTAGTCTCTCTTGTTCACCAGCTTCGGTGTTTAATAATAATAAGCATGGATGACAAATAAATGTATCAAGAGGCAACTGAAAATAAGATGCACTGTAAGACTTCGCATACCAGAACTATATAAAAATAAATCAGGTTAAGTTTTTTCTAGTCCAACTTCTTACCTGCGTTTGGGCATTGGTTATCCAACGCGAAAGTCTTGTTTGATTGTGTGCAGAAAGCGAGGATATGAGATGCCTCTGCAACCTTTGCATGGCTATTCCGCAGTTGATGCACCTCATATTGATCCACAAAACAAATCCACAACGCAATGTAAAACAGAGTCCAGTATTAATACGTTAAAATAAATACGTTGAAATAAGCAGGGGTCAAAAATATTAAAAAATAATCGCAAAAACAAACACAGGACGTAATGTAGAATCTGCAATAACATAACATTGACATTTGACATAGACAATGACACATTGTCAAACAAGTAACGCGTTCCGTTTTCCGATTTTTTTTTTGTCTGAAATATAAAAAAATCTATCTTACGCATCAACATTATGAAAAGATAATTTTATTAAATGTCAAAAATACCAACGAAGACAGTTTCGTTTAAATAAAATGTTTTTAATAATAGCGTTTTGTCGTCCATATCACACGTCTGTGTGATATATGCAAGTAGTATGCTTGATGTGGAACACCCATTATTATATTTATCTTACTCTATGGTCCATTATGGCGGACGTTGACAAATGGTACTTTGAATTCATCTTGATGACTAATTATTTTGAAATAAACACTGACGAGATCAGAGAGGTTAAAAACTACGTATTAAATCGTTTTTCTATTTTTAATATACAATATTATTTACTATGTATGTGTACATGGAATGTACTTTTTTGTCCATGTCATTTATAGTTCCTTTTATAGTTTCTAAAGCTGGCTTTAGATACTTAACAACTTTAATTTGCTGTAGACAGGGCCGGATTAACCATTAGGCAGAGTAGGCAACTGCCTAGGGGCCCCGCGTCCACTAAGGGCCCACTGCACGCACCAAGAAAAAAAATGACTCATCGAACGAGAATTTAGAAGTGCGTGTGAACTGAGGGACCACATTGTTATCTCTCAAAATACAAATCCTTAGATTTAGTAGTAGAATTAAAACTTAGAATAACAACTGGGAATTTGTAAACAAATATATTGTTACGCCAGTCGCTTAGTGAAGTGAAAAAAACTTCGACAGAAATCTAGAATGTTCGAGACACTAACGCCATCTAGCGGCGAGTAGGAGTACTGTGTATCTCAAGTAGCTTCTGGAATATTCTTGGCAGTATAAACAGTGAGTCGATTTTACAAGAATATTCTAGAACTCATAGACCGGGGTATAAATAGATCGTAAAGGGACGCAGAGAGTCTTATTACAAGATACGAGGCGATTAAACTGAGATCTACAAGTGAATTTCAGTGCGATTTAAGTGTTAAGTGACAAGTATTGTAGTGCGGATAGTTGTGTTAATTTTTATTTTGTGTTGATTTAATTAAAGTGTTAATTTTGGTTTAAGTGGCGTTAATTTTTTCTATCCCGCACCCCAGCTCGTAACAATTTGGTGTCAGAAGTGGGATAGAAACATGCCGGTTTTACCGAAAGACAACATGGAGGGTATAAGAACAAGGAATTAACAGCAGCAGGAGATCGACCAAAGGTGGTTCGAAAGCTCACCATCGCCAGCACCGGGTGGAAATCAGCCGACGATGTAGGCGTCTGCGAGTACATCCGGAGTTACTCCAGTGACTATAGCCCCGGCTGCATTTGATATACTGACTAGACTGCTCGCCTCCAGAAAGAGGTAGCCCGCCGCCAGGAAGAGCAAGCTGCTCGCCTCCAGGAGGAGCTAGCCCGCCGCCAGGAAGAACAAGCCCGCCGCCAGGAAGAACAAGCCCGCCGCCAGGAAGAACAAGCCCACCGCCAGGAAGAGCAGGCTGCTCGCCTCCAGGAAGAACAAGCCCGCCGCCAGGAAGAGCAGACTGCTCGCCATCAGGAAGAGCTGATGCACCTCATGAGGGAAATGAATGCGAATTTCTGCAAGGACCTTAGTGCAGTAAAGAAACGAGTGCACCAGCAAGAGGAACGGATTACTGAAGCTGAGATTTGTATCTCCGGAGCTGAAATCGAGATCGCTGACGTAAAAAAAGCTCTGAGTGTACTGAAGTCTGGAAATTTGACTGCAGCTCCTGTGGTCGCTGCTCCTTCAGTGCGAGGCTTGAAGGTACCTCCGTTTGATGGTAGCTCTTCATGGTCAGCCTACAAGATCTAATTCGAGGCCGTCGTCAAGGCCAATGGATGGAGCAAAGCGCAGCCTATGATGGCACTTACACTTGGCCTTCGTGACCAGGCTCTAACCATTCTAGAGGCCCTCTGGAAGGAAGTCACGTACGAACAGTTGCTTGTAAGCACCTGGAACGTGTGCTAGCAAAAATCCGTGCAGCTAATCTGAAGCTAAGTCCTAAAAAGTGCTCATTTTTCAAACATCAAGTGACTTTCCTGGGCCATATAGTTTCGAACGAAGGTGTGTAGACTGATCCGGAGAAAATAGTCGCTGTTAAGGATTGGCCAGTACCAAAAGACAAGACACAGGTCAGAGAATTTGAGGGTTGTACTCATATTACCGTCGGTTTGTAAAGAATTTTGCTGATATTGCTAAGCCATTACACAAGGTCACTGAAGAGAAGCGAACATTCTGCTGGGAGGAAGACTGCGACACTGCTTTCCACAAATTGAAGAAGCGTCTGTGCGATACACCTATTCTTGGATTCCTGACACTGAGAACGAGTTTATCGTAGACACAGATGCAAGTAATACCGGAATTGGTGAAGTGTTATCTCAGCGAAAAGGAGATAAAGAGGTTGTGATAGACTACTTCTGCAAAGCGTTATCAAAACCGGAAAGAAATTATTGTGTCACAAGAAGAGCGCTACTAGCAGTAGTAAAAACATTGAAGCATTTCAATAAATATCTGCTTTGTCGGAAATTTTATCTGCGGACCGACCACGCTGCATTAAAGTGGCTTTTGCAGTTCAAGAACCCTGAAGGGCAAGTGGCAAGGTGTATTGAACAACTGCAGGAGTTTCACTATGAAACTGAGCACCGTAGCGGAAGATGTCACGGCAACGCGGACGCGCTATCAAGAAGACCTTTCCCTGAAGAATGTAAGCACTGTGTTAGGCAAGAAGAAAAAGAAGTAGTACCCGTCAAGATGCTGAGAACAGACCTTAGTGATGAGTGGAAAGAAGCGCTACAACGTGCGCAGCAGGATGACTTAGACGTCAAACCCATTCTTGAATGGAAGAAGGCCGTTGCTCCAAAGCCTAGTTGGCATGATGTTTTGTTTATTTATTTATTTAGAGTTACCAACATTTGATTACACTCATACAATTACATAATAATAACAAGCAAAAGGGAATGAACATAAGTGTAACAAACAATTATAGGCAACTACAACATATACATAATATAGTTAAATACAGTTATTTAAATTTATTGCTATCTTACAAATACTTAACTTTAAAGAATATCAAAAGGTAGAAAAAAGTGTTATTGGGGGAATATTACCGCTTTTAACACGCTTTTATCAGGTCGACCTGTATGTAACTAACTATGTAATGGAATCTAAGATAACTAATTTAACCATCTTACAAGGGTCGTAGCGTAATGAAAATTGGCAGCTGTATGTAGTTTTGATGACAATACAATAATATGGTACTGTCAACCTGATCTGATGATGAAGCCGGAAGATATGAACTGGAACTTCATGATGGAAAATCGTATCATAGCTGTTTTGGATTTCTTAGAAAAGTCTTGTAATGAACTTTGACCACGATTAGGTTTCAAAGTCTGATTATGAAGCCGGAAGATAGGCACTGGCATTCCATGATGGAATATAATATCATAGTCGTATTTGCACTTGTGAGAAAGGCCACGTAATGGACTTTGAACACGATCAGGTTTCAAGGTTATAACAAACCTAAAGAAAATCCGTTATCGGTTTTCTTAACCTTTTTGAATTACCGCGTAATCTATAGATTTATTATTAGGTCGATCTGTAACGATCTAAACATGCAATAAAATCTAAGAATCTAAATTAAACGTACTTCTAATTGTTGTATCATCATGAAACTTGGCAATTATGTGTTGATTAGACGACAATACAATATTATGGTACCAACTAGCTGGCCTGACGATGGAATTGGAAGGTGGCTGATGGAACCTTGGACTGACTACTTTTTTTTTTTTTTTTTTTTAACTTGTTAAAATTATCAAATAAGTCCTCCCACCCCGGGCAGGGTGGGAGGGACTGTCAGACTTTTACTGACTAAAATCCACGGTGTTCCTTCAATAACCCTTTACGTACCGGGGTCACGGTAATGGGATAAGTCTACCAGCGTTCAAAAGAATGGTGAAGGAGCATTACCTCTCCCTGTAAGTTTATCCCCTTCTTTCTCAATTATAGGTACATGTAATATTTATTAGTATATGATTTTTGAATTGTATGTATGTATTTTATATTATTATGTTCAATTAATATCATTTATGTTGTTTGTACACTGACAGCCCTTAATCTGTCTCCTTTAATTTTTGTCCATCCAAAGGTTGTCTGTAAGAGATCGCCCTGTGCGATAAGACCGCCCATTGTACACTAGTTTAAATTTTTGTATCCATAGAAATATTGTGAGGTGTACAATAAAGTATATAATAAATAAATAAATAAATAAATAAGTCCCACGACCCCGGCAGGCTTCGGCCCTCTGCAGAGGGGGCCTCGTCATGTTGCTGACGCTCTTTGAGGCGCGCGTGGAACACAACGCACCGTCGACCCGGGCATGGTCCATGGTCGGACAGCGAGTTGCCCTTTACTCGCTGTCCGCATGCCCGCGCCTACGGTGGCCGGAGATCGTCAGCTGACGTCCGACGCCGTGGGCGTCTACCACTGCGGCTGGGCTGGAGGGAGGACGTCATCCTCTCCCCCACGCGGCCCGCCTCCTCCTTCGGAAGCATGACTGCTTCGCAGAAGGAGGCGACCGCTTCCCACTCCCTCTCGCCCCGTAGCATGGCCTCGACCAATGCCGGGCGCGAGAGGTGGACTGCCTACTAGTAAACATTTCTAATTTCTACTCATTACATTAGTCTTAAAAGCGTGTTTTTGGTTTTTTAAACTATTAATTTATTTAATTCATAGCGGATTAGTCAGTAGATGTTTGAATATTTTAGATCGGAACCGACCAAGCGAGTCCAAATGAACATCTATGAGATCTGAATATTTATTTAATGTTGCTGGAATGAGTACCACAACAAAAAGTTATTGGGCACAGTAGGACAGTTTGGTGATCCACGAGGAAGTATTATGCCGCAAATGGGAAAATCCATGGGAGACCATTGTCACCTACAAATGGTCGTACCAAAGGCGAAGATTTTACTGGAACCACTGCCTAAACGACGTAGAAGACTGGTGCCGCAAATGCACTAGTTGTGCAGCTGTAAAAGGACCTCAAACACGCAGTAGAGGAGCTTTAAAGATCTATAATGTGGGAGCCCCATGGAAAAGGATAGCGCTGGATGTTGCGGGACCATCTCCTGAGAGAGAGAGTGGGAACAGGTACTTTATGGTCGTAATGGATTATTTCACAAAGTGGCCAGAAGTCTTTGCCATTCCTAATCAAGAAGCTACCACAGTGGCAGATAAATTGGTTCACGAAGTATTTTGTCGCTACGGAGTATCTTTGGAAATTCACAGCGATCATGGAAGAAATTTTGAGTCCCAGGTATTTCAGGAGACATGTCGCGTAATGGGTACTCATAAAACCAGGACCACCTCTTATCACCCGCAATCCGATGGAATGGTGGAACGTTTTAACCAAGCATTGGAGAGATATCTGGCTAAAGTTGTAGAGAGCAGGCAAAGGATTGGGACAAACACATTCAGCCGTTCCTTCTGTCATATCGAAGTGCAGTTCATGACAGTACAGCTGTTACACCTCCTTTCATGAACTTCAATATATAAAATACATACAGACATAAAGTGTTTAAAAACTACTTTCAAGTAATCGAATCGCAACCCATGAAATACTTAGTAGTTCCGGTAGCTATCTGTGGTCTTCATCATTAGTTCCACTTCACCAAACGGTGCTTTTCTGCCTATACTATTTGTAGTTTTCCCTCGAATTCTCCAGGATTCCATCATCAGATCCTGATTTTATGACAATGGGACCAACCTTGAATAATATCCTTTCAAACAAAAAAGAATTTTCCAAATCAGTCTAGCCGTTATGAGTTAACACAAATAAAAAAAAATACAGCCGAATTGAGAACCTTTTCCTTTTTTGAAGTCGGTATAAGAGGGCCCCGAGGATTCCATTGCCTATAGGCCCCTGGTAGGGTTAATCCGGCTCTGGCTGTAGACCAAAATCTATCTCTAACGAATTATAGCTAATATTGCAAATTGAACTCCCAGTGTCAATTAAGACCAGGCCTATATTAATCACATTCCAGTCAGCTGTCCGTTAATATCTATCATGTTCTCAATATAACCCATTATAACCGAAGTCATAGCTACTATACGACAACAATTAATCAAATTAAGGAACCTCCTTGTTCTACTCTAGGCTTCTTCATAGCACCATTTAGCCACACAAAATGCCAACTTTGTATTGTCAAGTTAAATTGATGTGAAAATGTGAATAGTAATATTATTTGCCACAGCGTCTAGCCAAATTTCGCGTTTAGGCGGCAAACCGCAGTGCCATCTCACGATAATTACGGCATTAATATTAGAAACTACTATATGGGGACGTCTTGATAAATATACACTTACTGTACTGCTATTATGTACAATAGAGGAAATAAAATAACAAAACATGATGTATAATTGTATTCCAAATCACAACGTTTTTAAAATGATTCGGTAAATTTCTCAGAATGGATTTCTCGATACAATTTCTTCACGACCCACTTTTTTATTCCAAAACTTTTACTATCACAGAATTCAGTTTTTTTTTAATATAGTTGTTCTATTTATTGGATATAAAACATTACATTTTAAAAACACTGCTAAACCTAACTATGTACATAAAAAACTGCATTGTCACGTTGTAAGGCAATGCTTATTTTTTGGGCAAAAAATCTAGCCAGCCCTCTAGTCACGCATGGAATCGATAATGAAGAATATTACTAGGTATGCCAAATCGGTTAAAAGTTTGTTACAGTAAAGCTTGTATGTGTAGAAATACACTAGATTTGGTGTATTCAAAAATACCTATTAGTTTTGATTTTACAAGCATTTAAAAAAACGATACGCACTTACGATAAACATCGAGTCCCGCTAACAGTCACGTGACCGTATGTGACGTCAATTTACAACGCTCAGCTTAGTAGCAAGTCGAAATTGGTGGTTGTATTTCTACATTTCAGCACAACACATGATTTCCTAGTTTTTGGTTTTCTTATTTGATTTGGACATTTTCGAAAATATTTATTTTTTTCTAATGAAACGACACCGTGCTGAGAGCGCGATCGGACTGAGCGAGTGTTGTGAGATGACGTCACACCGTCACGAGTCCGCGTCGCACGTTTATTTCTATAAATCGGGAACTAATTGTCGTATCGAAGTAATTCTTTCACTTGTATTTTTTATTTTTGACAAAAAATACGGAGAGCTAATATTCAAAATTAGTTAACATTCTACATTCTAAAATTTGGTTTCTTTTATAAAACTTGTTCAACATATGGTCAGCATAATACTTCAAATTTTATTTATAACCAAGTGCATTAACATTATTATATTAAGTCGCTGAAGCCGCGTGCAACAGCTAGTTTTGAAATAAATCTCCATGAAATACCGTAAACATTATGAAGAGCCACGTCTGTAAGCCACAAGTCCCCGCCATAATATTATTATCAAGACTTATGTTTATAGCTTTGTCTTTGTGTGCCGGCCATTTTCTTTGAATCATGGCTTTTAAAGTTTATATCAAGAGACTTCGAAGTTCTTATCTGTTCCTAGGTTAGAACTCGTTTGTTCCAGGTTCAAGAATTCACGATTATTATCGAAGAAAACTCGTCTTAAGTTCAACCCTTTGCAGATTTTGTCCCTTTGTTCAATATTTATTAGAGTTCTCTCACTCGTTTCTTAATGAAATTCCTGTAGTAATGCAATGCAATGATGAAAAAGTGTATGTAGATTTGATAGTCACTTTTTAGAGTAGAGATTTAGAAGTAATACAATCTCCCCATTACATATTCATGGAAACCAGAGCGCCAGTAATGCTGTACTCTGATTGGACATACTAAATGACTAACACTAATGGCTTTGTGAACCATTAAATTTTGTGCAAAATTTTCAATTTCCTAAATTAGCAATTTTGATGTAATTCCAATCGCCATCGGCCTACAGTGTACATTAACTCACAAAATTCACATTAACAACCCAGATGTACACAACTCTATGCTTAACTCGACCTATCAACCGAGTGATACATCGATGTAATGAGCAACAAATCGTTCAATAAAAGGCCCTCCCTCCATTAGTGGTTACTAAATGGTTTACCAAAATTAATAAAACCATACAGATAGCTCATTAGTTTAATTAAACGGTGATCATTACCAAAGCTAAAAGAATAAGGCCCTAATTTGGTCGCTGGCACACTATTGCCACCACGGGCACGTCCCAACAAATTGATACTGACTACGTGATCCACTCAATTCGATGACGCTCATTTTGGGTTCTGTACACAGAATGATTAAATAAAATTTAAGAGGAAAGTGATATAGAACTATTTTGTCAAGCGACGTTTGCACTCATGACTCCTACTTATGATGCTGATGAGAATAATAAACAATTTCGACTGAAAAGGTACCATATTATTTGGCAATTGGTAGACTACTTCTCGTTTTCTTAATATTTTGTCGATACTAATTTGGTTAACCTTTTACCAGGAAACCTTTCAGGCACGGGTCTAAACAAACATTGTCTGTAATAGCCTACCTGACCCTAATTACGACCAAGTTGTGTTTAAAATTATATTAATGATGATTAGTTATGAAGAAGGTTTCACAAAAGTTTGTAAAAGACAAGACCGATGAAATTACCATTACAATTTATGTGCGTAATGCAGAGAGGCGTCACCAAAGGCGCGGTGCGAGAGAGAGACTCTTCGATCGTCAGACATCGTTAAAAGTCGCTTGTCCCGTCGTTTGTTGCGAATTTTCGCAAGTTCCACAGTAAATGGGCGCCGACGCTCTCACCAGCTTCACAATTTACTTTTTCATCTCTCACGAAGGGCTCTTGTTGTTATTTGACATTAGGTACGCTTTCATGAAACAAGCTTTTAACCCTGTCGCGTTTGAGGACGCTTAACGTCATTAAGTACACAACAGGCGAACGCCGAACACCCTCATCGGAATTTTTAATATTACACAAAATTGTTTCGGACATTTTGTGTCTCTAAAGGGGTCAGGTACCGCTATTATTGTAACTTTATTGATTTCTGCACGATGCTGACGCTCCACTCAGATAACTTCAGTTCGAGACACTTACAGTGGACAGTGATTATGTAACTAGACCTACGGAAAAAGGTTTTCAGGTTGAGAAACACCTTCTATTAGGAATAAGTGACCCAATCCACTTGAGTGGACGCAATTTTGCGGAACCTCTATCAAGTGTAGTCTGTACAGATTGCTTATGTGGGTCACGTATTATTCAATAAACCCAAAATTAATACTAAGTACGTGAGTTGCGTGGGTGAATGGCACTTTTCCGTTATTTTTCTCTGATAAAGACAGTGGTCGAGCCCGCAACTATTAACTTTAGCAAAACTCGCTCCTGTCATTGGGGGATAATTTATTGGAGTATAATTATTTCATTTCAGCGAAGTCTTGCAATTTGGTAAGAAAGTTTCTCAGGCGGCACGTTATAATTATTTAACCGCCATAATTAATAAGGCGCTATAATTTGGGAACAGCCGGACGAACTGAGCGAGTCGTCATGGCGCCCGGCGCGAATTGTTACGCGACGCACGTCCTTTATTAATTTTCAACGAAATAGAATCAAATTAGAGAAATTGTTTGCCGAGACTAAGTTTCAATTATGGTTGGACCCTGTCTTTAATTTAAAAGTTGCTTCTTTTATTTAATTTATGTGTTGATTTAAGATCTTGAAAGTGTTTTGTGAGAATCTATACCTATACAAATATTGGGGGACAATGAAGAATTGAATGACACCACCCAGCCACAGGTTGAAATATCTAAGATATATTTCATTACAATAAAAAATAATCGGTCAGCCCGGTTACGGTATAGGTTTCTGTTAGATGGCCCCTACAACCATAAACATAATACTCATACACTATCAAGAAATGTACATCACTGGGTCCAACATGGAATATGATTTTGAGCCTATTTTTCGTTATAGTAAACCCAAAAATCTTCTTACAAAAACATTAAGAAACATTTTCTACGGAGGTCTTAGAATATTTAACCTCATTCTCATGTACATTTTATATTTTTGTCGAATATTTGTTAACTTGTGAATCCTAGTAAAATGAAGGAAAAATATTGATTGCTAATGATTTTTTTCTTTGAATGCCGTTCTATAAACAGTCGTGCATAGTGTTTTGGAAGTTTGCTCGTACATAATTTACGACATACCCAAACGCAGCGGATTATTAAGTGGAGAGAAATACCAGATACCGGAATTTTGAATAAAATAGTTTTTCAAACTGCTACAATTTTTGAAGGAACTATCAAACGGCGTAAATAGCAGACGTTTCATAAAACATAATTATCCCCCTTAATCTGTCATCATAAAAAAAACACCCTATGGAAATAACTATAAATAAACCATTGTAACCATAGAATAAGCAATATTGTTAAATAGGTGTGTTTAAACTTTGGTGTACAATAAAATATTTTCTATTTATCTATTAAACTTTACCAAACAAATTACAAAACAGCCGCGGTCGAACGGACAGACACACAACTAGAGTTAGCGAAACAATAAAGCTGTCATGAGGTTTTACTACGGGACCCTAAAAACCATACAAAATAGACTTTTGCAAAACTTTCTTGGAAACCATAAACATTATTTTGCGAGTCTCAAACTTACTAACTAGCACATCCTTACTCCAATTTAACGGGAAACCAAAAAAATATACTGATAAGTGGATAGGGGAGGGAATCGATGCGGACAAGCTCTGGGAAACATCTCGGGGGATAGAATTACAGAGGTTTGGCAGACTGCGAGCCACTCTTGATATTATCCTGCCAAAACTGATTGCGGCTAACAGCCTAACCATCACTACACAAATAGGTACCTACAAACCGTAGCCAAGGCTTTGGAGCAAAATTTCCACTTATTGCGAGCCGCGAATTGAAAATATTTGAGCAAATACACCCGACCGTGGAATAGAAAATACGGAATAGAAAATTTTCGCTGTGGGTTTAATCTACAGTATTTTATTTTCTGAATATTCCAGAATTTACTTTTATCCCGCCATCGGAAAATTATTTACATTATTTGGAGGAAAATTGTCTATTCACAGAATATAGTTTATTGCTTGGTGAGACTGCTTTATTCTTTATGATATAAAAAACTTTCAGAATCTCGGTTACTATTTGGATCTTACACAAATTCCGTAAACAGACATAGTCTTTAGCCCGCCATCTTGTTAAAATCCATGCAAAGTACAGTTGCGAACAAAATTTTCAATTCCGCTCAAATCAAATAGTGCTCGCGTTCATTCCGCTTAACTGTGTAAAAGTGCTCAACGAGCTCTCTAAACTTTATAACATTGTCTTAGAGTCTGAATGCATAAGCGAACAGTTCCGAATGCCCCGTGTACTAAACATAATTTTCTTTTATAGTACAAGTTTGTGCATAAGTGTACGTACACACAGTAACGCCTGCAGTTGTTTTGGACGATCGTACTACTAAATACATTGTTATGACTTGTTGTAGATTGCTATCTGCGTACAATATTTGTTTAAGATGAGTTATGTGGGTACGAGTGACATATGACAGATACTTTATTGCCAAAGATGATCACATCAGGATTTTCAGATTAAATTGGTAAGCTGTTTGTATTCATACATTTTGATTTCGATACAAGAGAGATACTTGTAAAAATTTCAAAAGATCTTTATTCATAACACTGCCTTTATTCATAACATTAGGGCGTAGAACTAAAACAACTTACAAACGCTATATTTTCACAAATTTATTAATCAAACTTTTTTCACTTTACAACTTTAATTCCATACATTGTTGAAATAATATTAAGGTCACAAATAATGTCGTCTATATTGCTACTATCTACTATATATGGTTTGACTAGTAAGGTCATAACAGTTATATGCACTTTATATTATACTTTTTCCTATTCTAAGGGCTCCATATTGTTGTCTCCCCGAGGACTTTCGGTTCTGAAACAAATAATATGAAAACATTTCAAATTGACAAAGAGGTGAAACATTTGAGATGTCCTAATTGAAGTTCATATTTAGTTATATAGTTCTATAAATAGAATACGTAATCTACCTATAAAGAAAATCTTATTGATGTTCTTAGTGTAGATCACATATAACAACGTTGTACGTGACTGTACGAAAATATTCTTTTAAATACTAATAATGACATTGATTTTTTTTATTTTACTTGTTCATTATGTATAATAATTTTTGAATCTTTTAAACTGTAATATGAATGTGTTTCTGTTTTATTAAATTGATTGCAGATAGTTTACAGTACCTTTAACCGAATTAACTCTTCAAATATCACTCATGGATTCATAATAGCATGTTTTTTTTTTGCTGATAACTTATATTGTATCTTATCTGTTTGTAACCAGCATGCATTGTAATGCCCTGTAAAGTACTAAGTTTCTGGATTATTAGTCCAGAAACCATCTCGCGCGTGCTCAAAAATTGTTTAAGAACGCATACAGAACAAACATACTAATAATGAATTATTTCTCGTTTATCGTTCCTCCTTAATAAAATCAGTCGCCCAGTGGTTAAATTCGATCATTATTAAAATTATTTCAAATGCACTATTAGGTATATTTTTTTAAACTTCTTCCCCATAAATAAACTTAAACTGTGCCAAATTTAATACTTCACCGTCTGCGAATTTTCGAGAGTATTCACATAATGTATCGATATACATCACGATACTTCTAAAATACATCAGCAAGCACTGTGTAAACTATATGTGTTAAATAAATTCTAAGAAAGCAGACTCACAAAAGCGCTCAACCAATATTATATAGAAATTGAGGAAAAATACTAATTTACCTATCACCACCGCCCCGTTTGCCGTACGGACAATAGTGTCCCTCTTCCCTGCAATGTATACGATAACATGAATTGAGTAAACATCTGAATTATAAATAACTTCGGGAAAATCTTAGCAACGTGAGGAAGTTTTTAAATTTTCCTTTTAGCAGCTTCTTTGCCTTTCTTTGGCTTTATTCTTCACTTCCTTTACCGCGACAGTAAGTGTTGCCAACAAAAGGTGGGATGTTTGAATACACTGCTTTTAAAAAGTTTAAAATGAAGTCCTTTTATCTATATGAAATCCTCTTTGGAAGTAGAGCATGGAATGCAGCACCAAGTGGCTTAAATATAAAACATGTATTTAATTGTAAGGATAGAGTGAAAATAAATGGTATTTGATATTCAATGTATTTTTTACTAAGTCTACTTCAGAATAAGACTTACAGTTATACTAGATCACATCACCTTAATATAAGAAAACGTCGTGATGAATGAAACCAGCACTTAATTTTTAGCTAATAATAGCCATATTATTCAAAATCGAATTTTATTCCAGATCCAACGCTTCATACGTTTCAAAACCCGTCTGCTCGACAAAGTATAATGCGTAATGAATACGATTGCAATGTCAAAAAAGAATTTGCGACCAAAAAAAATATTAACTTTTGTAATTCGTAATGAGGCTGCCGGGATTAAAGTAAAGATTAATACGCGTGCCTTTAGTGTCTGAGAACTGCTTTTTCAAGCAGCGGGACAGTAACAGGCTAGTACTATGGTGAAAAAAGGGAAGAAAACAAGGTACGGTAGGTCAGTAAGCTACTATATTATATTACAGAGTTTGGGGTATAAACACTAGGGCTATGGGGTCCGTGTGCTCATCAAGTTTTCTGTAACTACGACAGGCAGATTTCGTTTTTATAATACAAAAGATTTTTCGATAATATTAATAATAAATAAATGCTCATTTATAACCCTTCTTTTACATGTCTTATTATAAGGAACATATTATGTTTAATGACATAGATTAAAAAGATTATGTACTAGATACTAAGTAGAGAGAGACTTTACAATGTTAGGGCTAAATATGTCACGTGCAGTCGCGCGGAATTTGTCACGATGAAAATATAACCTGATTCTTTTGCAGTCAGGTAAAGGTTACTTTCATACCAAAGTACATCTAAATCCACCGAGTACTTTCTAAGATTAGTGCGCTTAAACAAACAAAAAAGAATTCCACTTTATAATATTAGTATAGGTAGGATGAGCAATTTTTTTTATTATTATTATTGTCGCTTAAACTAGGCAGATTCAGAAAATTCTTGTCAGCCCTTACAGTGTCAATTATCGATGGCCAATAAGTTCTTTCCTCCCGCTTGCACCTTTCTTACGTACTTATACAATATGTAACGTAATTAACGCACACCCTCAAACACCCCGATTAGGAAATTATTTTATAATTATAATTACACTGTTTTTTTCAATGACGTAGTTTATTATATATCTTTGGTTTTCTTAGTTTTACTTGCTAAAACAGTTTTTTTAATTCCTTGAAATATTTTTAATTTTTCTTTAATTTTTTTTGAATGCATTAAAAATATTTGTTTGATATACGGTCCATTTTCATTTATTTTGACTGTACAGTGTAATTTACGTAGATTTATTAAAAAATGACATATTTTAAAAATATAAAAATCGATTCAGTAAACGATTCTGAACAAAATTACAGGAAGTGTAAAAATGATGTTGCATGTTGTATATACATTGGTATGCAATAAGTAGACTAGATTTACATAACAGAAAATTAAATCCCTGAGCGAGGCACATAGATATTCAGCAGACGAAGCCAGCTTGGCTTACTAGTGACTTGTTGAGTGCAATAACAATGCACTGGCGTGTTCCGTACGGAAGTTGGCCGTACGAGTGTGCAGCAATGCCGGAATGTTACAAACAAACGCAGTCGTATCTCAAATGTGTTTAGAGCTTCTACAGACTGCGTTTGAGTGAAATGCTTCAACAGTCAACCGACTACAGGACTTTGACTGACCATTTTTAACAAAAAATGCCCGAACATTTTTTGGATCGGTGTTTTGTTTCTAAAGCATAATTTTGTACATTTATGTAGGATTCCCTTTGTCGACGGCTTTTATCATTCCATGTTAAACGCAGAATCATAAGCTAAATATGTATCATTTGACAACATGCTTAGCGCAATGATTGAGCGATCGATGCTTAGCGCAATGATTGAGCGCTGCGCTGCATATTGCGGTTTCGATTCCCACACTGGCCCAATATGTATTTGTAGGACCTATAGGTCCGGATTTTGGGTGTTTGTGTAAGTTAATTTATTATAATGAATTATTATAATAAATAAATAATAATAAAAAAAATATAAATAATATTATAATGAATTTATTATATTATTATAATATTATTTATATATTTGTAAATATATCGGCCACGATACAGGAGAAATTCATAGTATGAGGCAACGTTTACCAGTAAAAAAATTCTAGCTTATTTTTCACACTGCTGGCCAAAGGCCTCCCCCTCTCTTTTTGACAAAACTTTAGTCATAGCTAGTATGCGTCAATCTGTCGCCTTTAATGGGACTCTTTCGGTGTTTTTTCAAAGAAATTAAAATGTTTGGAAGCCTCTTAGAGGTTTATTAGCCGTAGGTATCTAGGTACGCGTTGTTGTTAGTCATATCAAATGCTCGTTTTGAATTCTCAAACTGCCAAATTGAAGTTTTAATTGGTAAAGTATTGTATAAGTATGTAAATGTATGTAGGATAAAGTATTTTTTTTTATTGGCAACTAGCTCGACTTGCTAGTTGCAGGTCGTGGGTTCAAACCCAGTTAGAGACATTACTTTGTGTAATTTATATCATCATAACTGCTCTCAAATCGGTGAAGGATATTGAGGAGACCGACATATCCATTTATTTTTATTTTTTTTTAGCTTGGTAAAATTATCAAATAAGTCCTCCCACCCCGGGCAGGGTGGGAGGGACTGTCAGACTTTTACTGACTAAAATCCAAGGTGTTCCTTCAATAACCCTTTACGTACTGGGGCCACGGTAATGGGATAAGTCCCACGACCCCGGCAGGCTTCGGCCCTCTGCAGGGGGGGCCTCGTCATGTTGCTGACGCTCTTTGAGGCGCGCGTGGAACACAACGCGCCGTCGACCCGGGCATGGTCCATGGTCGGATAGCGAGTTGCCCTTTACTCGCTGTCCGCATGCCCGCGCCTACGGTGGCCGGAGATCGTCGGCCGACGTCCGACGCCGTGGGCGTCTACCACTGCGGCTGGGCTGGAGGGAGGACGCCATCCTCTCCCTCACGCGGCCCGCCTCCTCCTTCGGAAGCATGACTGCTTCGCAGAAGGAGGCGACGGCTTCCCACTCCCTCTCGCCCCGCAGCATGGCCTCGACCAATGCCGGGCGCGAGAGGTCTCCGCCTATCGCCGCCGTGAGGATACGTCGGTGCTCTGCCCAAGCTGGGCAGTCCTGCACCGTGTGCTCGACTGTATCCTCAGGGCGACCCTCGCAGTGGTGACACCCAGGCGTCTCTTCCTTTCCCATCAGACACAGGTACCTCCCGAAACTTCCGTGTCCGGTGAGGACCTGCGTCATGCGGTAGGTCAGGACGCCGTGACGCCGATCTAGCCACTCCTCAAAGAGGGGTCTTACCGCCGCAATTGCGGCGTGCCCGGCCGTCGGTTGCGACAGTCGCTCCCTCCATACTGCCCTGAGATCGCGCCGGAGCTCTTCCCGCCGCGCCTCGACTTCTCGAGGCAGCGGGGATACGCCCCGGCGCTGCGCCTCCACTATATCCTAGGGCAAAAAATCCGAAGCCATGTGACATCCACCAACCCGCGGGCCGCGTTATGGTTTACGGGCCATGCCCTCTCACAGAGAAGAGGCCTGTCTCCCTGCAGTGGGTACGTAATAAGCCAAGCTATAATTTTATTTTTAATTTATTTATACTTTTTTTTTTTTTTTTTTCCATTTATTTATTTATGCCATAGTTTTAATGCATTCAATATTACTAATCATGACTAACCAAAACAAGCTTGTACTCTAAAATGTATTCAAATTATTTGCAGGTATATTCTACATTCTAACGAGATACCCTGGAACTTAATGGCAGCTGAACAAATAGGGTGGGGTTTTAGTCAGTAGAAGTCTGACACTCTCTTCCACTTAACCCAGAGCGGGAGAAACCATTCGATGATTTTCCCAACTAGAAAAAAAATAGTACATTGTTCACCGAGAGGAGAAAGTGACCGATTACCGTCGAGGGTGTAGTTTGAAGCCCGAGCCGTAGGCGAGGGCTTTAAAACACCCGAGATCGGGAATCGCACTTTCTCTCGAGTGATACATAGTGCTTTATACTACACCTACGAGGAAAATTAATAGTACTTTTCAACATTGAGTACATAGACCATAACGTACTTGGTTTGTATTTTTGCGCTTTTTCACTGAAATAAGCTAGCAAAACAGTTTCAGAAAAACATGCCGCATTTTTTTTCACTTTTCCATTGCATAAAATCGTCATAAGTTTTATTATATTTTTTAATTGATTTCTGTGGTAAAAGGTTATCAATCAGTATTTTTGCTGTTTCCTTCAACTGCGGCGGAGTTAAAAAATCTTCATCATCACTATCACTACTTATCATTTTGATAGTTTTATTTTACTTTCTACGAAAACTGAATCCTCAAACAACACACAAATTGAAAATGGCGCCAATGGCGTCTGCAATTTTCACATGTTCTTTTTTCAAATTGTTTATCCTGCCGCCGCAGGGTCGCACTGCCAGCCCGACACCATCCAACACACAGCTAGTGGCTAGTGTCATTTTGCGAACTTGGAGATAAAAACTCACTGTAAAAACTTTTTGGCTTTTGATATTTAGGTTACCGGCGCATAGTCTTACCCAAAATTAAAAAAGACAAACGACGTAAGAAATGGATTTTCATACACTTTTCTCTCCCGCTCAGATGCGTTTTCTCCCCGCATATTTGTTCGATATGCAATGACGTACTTTCTACCGTAAATTTGATAAAGTATCAAGGTACTTTCCAAGCAGGTGTAGTATAAAGTATATTCTACAAGCGCTACGTAGACTACAACCAATAAAGTACTCTGTGTATTGATATAATAAAAGGAAAAGCTTTATTTTCACTCAGAGATAATGCAAATAACAGTTATGTGAAGGGTAAGGGACGGTGTATGTTATAGTTTTGGTCCAATTACCACTTTTTTCGATGGTGGGATGTCAGTAGGTAAGTAGTAAAGTAAAAGATAGTTAATTCTCTTTAGTGAACGGCTAAGCAAACAATATTTATTCCTGTACAATTTAGATTATACAAAACATGTATATAGAACATTTAGAAATATATTCTTACGCATAGTACGGATGTTTTCCTTGCATGATGAGGGAGAGAGCAGTCTTGGTGCCGCGTTTGCCCAGCGTGTCACCTGCCCACAACTCCTTACTTAACATGTGATCTGAAAGTTAAAAATTTTTTCAAATACTTGGAAAATTAGTTAGAAAGAGGGGTATTGATTAATCCACATTTTGTCAGTTTTATTATGAATACGTCCCATATAATTAATGGGGTCCCATCACCGACATACAATTCTAAACTCTACGCTGCATCTAACTACGATACGAAAAAAAAGCTAACAATTCTTTTCCCAACCTGGAGTCAAATCCATGACCAGCTCAGCAGTAGTGCTTACAACAGTTAGATCAACTGAACGGTACTATAGTTTGTAAAATAGTTTTGATGAGTCAATGAAAAATGAGAATTAGTTTTAATTACCTTTGTATTGTACCTATGTCTGTACAATAAACAGGTGTTGTTAACGAGAGTAATATATGCTCGATTGGACTTGCTCCAAGCAGTTAAAGTTATGTAGGTACCTATTTTGATATTTAACCACCTTGACTTCTATGTGCCATGAATCTTAACCCTTAAGCTAATACTGTATTAAATTAGAGATTACTAATAAGCCCCAAAACGTGTCGATGATACTTCCATAGATCGGTATATTTGGGAGCAATATTTTCAAAGTCTGTGTTTCTCGATAGTGATCTTTCACTCAAGAGTGAATACGATACTTCTAAGCAAGCGTACTCCACTGGCAAAACAACATGTATCTATATATCTATTAAATAAAATTGGCCAAATGCGAATCAGACTCGCCCATGAAGGGTTCCGTAGTAACTATGCGAAATAACTTTGTTTTTCACAGTGCTTGTATGAATTAGAAAGTTATATTTCCGGTTTAAGAAAATATGCTATATCTCAAAAACTGCTGAACCGATCTCATTCAAACCAATTTTCTTTGAAATTTTACATTAAAGATCTACAGCATATATATTTTTTAGATTTTTCACTCCATTATTGTAGAAGTTAGAGGGGGGACACATTTTATCACTTTGGAAGCGTATATCTTTTAAAGGATTGACTTTATGAAAAAGTCGTTTTAGAAACCTCAATGTTATTTTTATAGACCTGTCTATAGATACCACACACGCATAGACTTTATGAAAAAAAAAAAACGGTTGTCTGTAAAGTCGGTTTACTGACGATAGTTGAACGTGACAACGTCATAAGAAAATACTGATGGAATGGTTGCATTTTTCAAAAGAAAATTTCAATTTTATTTCTTTGATAGATATTTTGTATGGATATAGAGAAGGAGGTAAATGGAAATCACTATTGAATTGATCAAGTTACATTTATTTGTACGCATAAATACAATTATGTCAATTTTTTTTTTCAATAGTAAAGCAATTGATTTTTTACTCATCGTGAAATAGTTCTGATAACTTATTGTTATAGTTTTGTCAATTATAGTATAACCTACACTCGCTGCACTAGCGGACCGATGCTATTTATTTTAATGATGAAAGCACGAATATTCGACAATATATCACTGAACATATCTTGCACTTCAAGCCTTAAATGGAACGCCTCAGAGCGAAATAACGCCGCATGAGTCATGTATTTTCGTGCGTGCAGCCAGCTTCATCGAATTATAAGACGTTGTCACGTCAAAAAAAAACAGTTTCATAAATTTTAAATATTTTTTTCTTAAAATCTGAAAGCGGGTCATAAAATACATCTACCTACCAAGTTTTACTACTATTAATAGTTTCGGAATAAAATGGCTGTGAGATACGGACGGACGGACAGACAGACAAACATGACGAAACTACATTATAGGGGTTCCGTTTTTTACCATTCGGCTACGGAACCCTAAAACGTAGTATGCTGTGGGAATTATAATTAGACTTGAAAACGTTCTCTCTATGCCATTGGTAATTTGATCTTTTTATCTTCGAAAATTGTGCACGTCTCTTGAGAGACAAGTACGAAAGCACAGTAATGTCAAATATGTTAAATATATATTTTATTGTATATCCGATTTCAACATTTTATTTTTCTAATCTTGCTGTGGTGCAATACCGAGACTTTCAGTAAATGGTTTTTCTCTTTAGCACTCTAAAGACCGCAAGCTAAACCAACTCCTAAAAATGCAACTCACAATCCCACTACGGTGAAAAATGTAGAAAACAGCGACGGTAGAAAAGAAACAGTTAAATAAAACAAATAAAACCCGGGACCTTAAGCCAACACTTATAAATGGTGCAAAGAAACGCTGACTTGAATTGCAGCGCTTTTCTAAATCATTTCTAATAAAACGAGTGCACTTTTAAAGTTTTGATTTATTGCTCATTATTTCTGAGTCATAATATGAAGGTACCATAGTGGTTACCGGCACAACTAACAAGTTGTAGATTACTATAGTTGGTTTATGTTAAGAAAATAGTGACGTCATCTTTGTCAGCGCCTTTCGACCAATTAAGTCGTAACAAATTTGAAAGCTAAGTTCACAGTGACCAGTTGATTGCAGATTCGGCAAAGTTGTCTTTTATGCGTTACCTACATAAAATTATTTAATTTAATTCGATTCTATCCTAAAAGGCTTATTTAAAAGACGAGGCGCTATCGGGCAAGCTTCATAGTCTGGCTCATCGGCGAACCGTTGCTTGCCTGTCGGTTTTCTATAGATTATACTTCGGGGAGTGTGTGCAGGAGCTCAATGACCTGATTCCTCCATCTCCATTTCACTACCGGTCTACCAGACGCACGGCTGGGTACCATCCACACTTGGTTGATATACCGTCTTGTCGTATCAAGCGCTTCTCCTTGACATTTATTGTGCGCACATCCAAGTTGTGGAATTCTCTGCCGGCTTCTGTGTTCCCTGCCACTTATGACCTTTCAGCCTTTAAAGCAAGTGTAAAAAGGCATCTTCTGGGCTCGCTCGTCACATCGTAGACCTCATCTATCGCTTACTATCGGGTGAGTGCGAGGTCTAGAGCGGGCTCATCCATAATATAAAAAAAAATCCTATTGAATTAGTGTGGGCCCAAATAAAAAATTATTTTGGTGCCAATAACTTAACATTGAGATGAGTGATGTAAAAAAAATATTTTGTGACGCAATAACTTTAATTGATGCTAATCAATTGAAGAAATGCTGCGACCACGTGATACAAGAAGAAAATCTTATTTGAAATTTGGATGACGTCATAAAGAACGCAAAACAAAATTCCTTCATCATAATATATAAAAATACAAATGAAGATTCTAGTGACATTGATTAAAACTATTACTCCAACAAATGTTCTTTTTGTAAACAAAATCCGGGTCCCAAAGTAATTTCATAAAATCTGAGATAACCTAAAACTATATTGCCCACTGATTGATATTCAAAGAGTAAAATAAGATCTGCTTACCTGAGAAGGAGTTATCCAAGAGTGTAAGTAAGTAATAAGTTAATCATTGAAGTAGACGCTTGTTCTAATGAATGCGTACGCAGGTTTCTAGGCATCAACAGAAAACAACTGATACACCGGACGGCTCCATGTCTGGCCGTTTTTACAATAAAATACAAAAAGTTCTACTTCTCAATAAACTAACAAGGCTTCACTAAATCAACACGAAACTAAAAACCCAGATGTATTAGAGGCGCTAGCACACATACAGAAATAAAAGATGAATGTTGCATCAATCAAATCAATAAATACTGTACAACTACAAATAACAATCTCAAAATGTCAAACATCGTAAGCCAAGCCGGCTAAGGATGCGATATCGATCTAAAATCGATAAATCTTAAAGAATAAAAGAAACTATTTTTTAATCGCTCATAAATATTAAATCGATTCCGTAACCCCTTAAATCAATAAAATATATACCATTTCATTGAATTCTACAATAAAACAGGCATAATATTATGGTATTAATCGATTATAATCAAAACTCAAAGCCAAATAGCTACAATATGTAAATGTTTATCTGGTTAAACTTATTTGGCTATTCTATAAATAAAAATCGACTAGCGAGTGAATCATCAAAATAGATATTTCTGAGCCAAATGTTATCGAAAAAAAAAACAAACAAACATCCGAATTGAGAACCTCCTCCTTTTGTAGAAGTCGGTTTTTTTTTTTTATTCTTTGAATTAAACGGGGTTTTTATCCACATGGATATGTCAACCTCATCGTACCCTATTAATTTTATACATAGAAGTCGGTTAAGAATCGATTTAATAGCGTTCGAAATCATTATGACCGGTGCGATCGGGCAAATAACGCCAGATACAAAATAAATAATAACACCAGAGAAAGACTGAGCACAAGGGATTAATTATAATTGTAATATTATAATAATAATAAACATACAGTTACATGTAAAGTCGGTTAATTATTATTATTTTTATATTATTTTGTGCAAAAGATTATGATCAGGACCAAAATGTAAAAATCATGTAAAACAGAACGTCATTAGAAGGAAAAAGAAAGTATTAACGGAAACGTGCATTGGAATACAATAACTTTTTAGCTTAAAATTAAGTTCCCTATTCGAAAATCAAATCCCCGACGGAGAAGGTTGTAAAAAAATATAAAAATATTTACTATATTAAATTTATCTTGAGGCGTGTGAAAATTTGGTATAACTTTTTGTCATTCTCCTTTAATTTTGAATTTAGCCTCCATTGAGAAAACATCTTCATCTTACAGTTACACTGATGACGTCACTATTTTCTTAACGTGAACCAACTATAGTTTGAACTTACAGGTAAAATACTTAAATAATAGAAACGTAAATTTCATCACCACCACTGTTCTCAAAACGATGTCAAAAAACATCGTTAGTAAACCAGTATGTCCTGTAAGATTGAAAAATCAGAAAAATGGCACCCACGTGATTACGGCCCTTTTCCTGTTATAGAAAAGAGACTTGTATCCCAGAAGTGGGAAATACGGAGTGAGCAGGAAAATAAGTTACAAAGTCGTTCTACTTAACGTATTTATCGATCGTATTGATCGTATTTTATTTTCCAATTGAGTACCTTTAAAATTTTTGTAAAATATTTCTTGAAACGTAAATCAAATACAAGCGCTCTACCTGTGTAGTTTGATATAATTCAAATTCTGAAGTTGTAAAATATCGTATCGTAGACATTCAAACCGAATTTTTAATAAGAATTGCATTAATGCAGAGTTCAGTGTTGCGTAAAGTATTAATTCTAGATCTGCGTTACTAATACAACATTACGCTTGCCTTCCTTGGGAGAAGTGTAGTACCTACATGGTGTACCCATACATAATTCTTATGATTGCTCTGGGGGCGAATCTCAGAATGTTGATAGCAATCGATCAAAGGGCTACAACATCTCACTCCAGCGTTTTTTTTTTCATATCTAAAATGTCAGAAAATAGAACCCAGGACTTGATGCCCCGTTGCGGGAATGCTCTAACGAGATACCGCAGCCCCAGGCCACAAGAGCTACTGAAGGAACAGGGTCGGTTTTTAGCCATTCCCTGGGGTTGCGGGAATGTTTTGAATGCTTTAATTTAGATACCACGACCCCGGAACGTAAGGGACGGGGTGTTTCACTCAGTAGAAGTCTGACACTCCCTACCCTGAGCGGAAGGAGTCAGTTGATTTTATTACCGAAAAATAAAATAAAATGACTTGATGCTCAGCTGTTATACAAGTAACTACGTAACTCACAAGGCAATTATTGCCCAGGTTTAATTACGTATCTACCTTCTAATGCCGTGATTATTCAGATAAAAAGAAACTCTTCGTTCCGTTTGATCTGATCTCTAATTATAGAACCATATAATAGAACCATCTCGTACCTATATAATAACAATCCGTATTAAAATTATTTCTTTCTTAAAGAAACGGATATAAGATATCACAAAAAGAGGATTTCATTTCAATCTCATTATTTTATTATTGGAATATTGTTTCAAGGCGCTATTGTTTTTTCTCAGAAAGATATCGAGGTCGATCACCCTATTACATAGCTGGGGCTCCGACGGGAGATGTATTAAAATCAAGTCAGTCAATTACCTACCACGGTGTTGAAGTTCCTAATGACTTTTATTTAATTATCTCGTTAATTATTGTATTAACTACTCTGAAACTTTATAGGTATATAACTGAATTAAGCAACTAAATATTGATATAACATTCAGTTTATATAACCGTATACAGGTTTATAGGTGGCCAAATAACTCCGCGCGCATTGTGACCGTGAACGTGGAGAACTGAATATCATCATAATTTGTTAATTACCACCAGGATACTAATGAAACTTCATATACATTTGAAGGTAGTTAAACGCTACAAAATAACGTTTAAAGTAAGTCTTTAGAGCTCATATTCAGAGTGTTAGGACCTAAAGAAGTGTTTTTATATTTCATTAAATAACTTTTAAACGGTATATCATTTTGTTATTTTTATTGCGAAACAAATTAAAACTAATTCCTAAGAAGTCATGTACAAAAGACGATAAGAATCCGCTTAACCGTTTCAGAGATCCAGCAAAACCACAAACGTTACTCCAGCAAAATCTCGAATAACTTCGCAGCCGAAGAAAGAACAAAAACAAAATAACGTGTAACATTTACCTCGTCTAGACAACTAAATGTGTAGCTAATATTTATTTCAATATTCCCATTATTTAAAAAAAAGTTTTGCTGCGGTAACGTTTCAAACGTTACCCCAGCAGAATATGTTTTTGTGTAATAACTAAAAAACTATATGTGTAACAAATTTAAAAATGTGCTTAACAATTACAGAAACTGGGCAACTAATTATCTATAAGATTTAAATGACTATTTTCGACATTATTTTGCTGGGGTAACGCACACCTATAACGCAATACCACATAAAAAATACTAAACGCGGCTTCTATTCTAAGATAACATTAGTACCGACTACAACCACTTTTTACTTTTGAAGTAGTAATTAAATGGGCACATTGAACCCCTTTAAATGTTGGTTCCGGAAAATCTATAATATGCTTGCTCACTGTGAGGAAAATGTATTATATATTATTATATGTTAATGTAACTTACTCTTGAAAGCGTTCCCTGTTCTTTTCCTGTACTCCTGCTCGACAGCAGGCAACAGACCAGGGTACAGCGACAGAGGAGTGCGGTAGAAGTCTGGAAAGACAAACAAATACATATAATCTCCGTACGGTTAATATCTAAATATATATGAACGATCCCACAGCCCCCAACGTAGGTGAATGAGAATGTGGCGGTATACATGACATGTATACCGCCACATTCTCATTCACCTACGTCTGTCAGACTCTAACTAAAAAATACCACATTGTGGTATTTTTTAGTTAGAGTCTGACAGACCCTTTCGCCCACTCTAAAGTGGGAAACATCCATCCATTACTACCTCGACAAAAAAACAGAGTAAATCCCTAATAAGTAACTACTACTACTAAAGGTGAACGCAGACCTAGCCGCACCGCAGTCTCTACAGTCCCCGCAGTCATCGCTTTTTGTTAATGGCCTCGCACATCTACCCGCGCCGCAGTCGCTGCAGTCGTTCCCGTCCCCGCACGCATCGCACTTGCAGTGTTGCCAGATTTTTGAAAGCATTATCTGTATCGAAGATTTAAAAAATCTGTATAAAATCTGTATTTGGTATTGGTATTTTGCTCTTTTGTGTAATTTTATCTGTAGGTGCTATAATAGGGCATAAGCAAGTAATTATTTATACGAGAACAAGTAATTTTATTATAAACCGTTGACAGAGATTCACTGTCTAAATTATAACTCTGGCAACACTGCGCGCCGTGGACGCGAATGACGTCATCCGCGCTGCGCTAGCCGCAGCGTCCGCTGCGTGCGGATGACGTCATCAGCTGCGGCTTGGGGAGTTCGGTCGTTTCAGGGACTGCGGCGACTGCGGCGCGGGTAGGTGTGCGAGGTTGCATAGAACTTCATATAAAGAATTCGAATGCAAAGACTGCGGCGCGTGCGGTGCGGCTAGGTCTGCGTACATCTTAAATACCCTTCTCTCCATGGATGCATGAACATAATCATGCTCACGAGAGGTTGGCAGAGGTTTAGATTAGAGGCAAGAGGTGAGTTGTGTGTCGTGAGTCCGAACTCAGACAGGCACATTATTTTATGTAATTTTCATCATCAACACTGCTCTGAAAACGGTGAAGAAAAGCATTGTACCCAAGAACCGAAAAATCCAATGATATGCGACGGTTGATTAACTACGTATGTTAAGATATATAGAGGTTGATTATGTTATATTAAGTAAGACAAGTGATTTATTTCTGAAAAGGGTGAATGGAGATGAACATTCTTGTTTCGGTTTTATTATTTTAGCAAAAACATTTCATTTCGTTTTTCATTTATAATGTAACTTATGATGACCGAAGGCTAAACAACCCTTTATAAGTAATTCGGGTAAAGTCATTGATATACTAAAAACCCAAGATGCACAGTCTCGAAGAAAAGTGACGCTCGAAACTGTCGCCAAACACTCACCACCTACGTAGTAATAGGTATGCTATAAGTACAAAATATGTTTTTGCAAATTCTATCTTATGACAATTATTTAAGGTTGTTTTTACAAAGAAAATTTTGGCATTTTAGACGTGTGTACCTAGACGCGAGTGACGCGATACTATTTGAAATGAGCGCATAATTTAGAATTAAGCACTCATTTTATGCATTGGTTTTTAGTATATCAATGGGTAAAGTACTCGTATTTAGTGGACCGTGGTGAACCACACGGCTTATCTATTTAAATTTTTATTTATTATTACGGATGAGCCCGCTCTTGAATTCAATCTCGCCTGATGGTAAGCGATAGATGAGGTCTAAGATGGGAAGAGCGAGCCCAGAAGATGCCTATTTACTCGTGCTTTAAAGGCTGAAAGGTCATAAGTGGCAGGGAAATTGTAATAACAAGTAATACTTCCTACGTTTATTAATTTTAATTGATAAAGGTAGGAAGTGCGATGGAATTACGTAATCTAATTCCACCAAGCCCGTTCCATCATCGGACAAACGGCGAAGCGCCATCGTTACATGGTGGACATCCCACCCATACGCACAAAGCGTTTTGGGAATACCTTCATTATGCGTACGGCTAAGGAGTGGAATTCCCTGCTGGAGTCTGTGTTTCCCGATAGCTATAACCTAGGAGTCTTTAAGTCAAGAGTGAATAGGTTACTTTTAGGTAAGCGTGCTCCATCTTCGACCACATCATCACTTACCATCAGGTGAGATGGTGGTCAAACGCGAACCTATTTTAAATAAAAAAAAGATAATTGATGACTCAGAGGAGTTGTTTAACATAGTGAGATTGAAATAAATTATCAAGGCTTTAAAATTACCGAAAACCTTTGACGTAAATAATGTTGAAAAAATAAACACTGGTGAGATAGATCTCATCTCTGTAAGAGTGATTGGCTTGCGTCCATGGATTAGCAGATTTCACATGCCTCTTCTTATTTTTGTTCTAGGTTACGGAGATCCTTTACGAAGTTTTCCTTTAAGGTTTTGAGTGAGCGAGTAGTGTTAATGATAGAATTGTTAAAATTGATATACCTGCCTGAGTTCGAACTAACGATATACAACTCGTAAGTTAGGACTGTTACCACATGGCCTCCACTGCTCTTTAATTTAAAAAATTGGCAAGGGCGAGTCAGACTCGCCCATGAATTGTTCCGTAGTAACTACGCCAAACAACATTGTTTTTCATAGTATTTGTATGAATTACAAAGTGATATTTGCGGTTTTAGAAAATATGCTATATCTCAAAAACTGCTGACCTGATCACGTTCAAACCAATTTTCGTTGAAAGTTTACATTAAGATCTACAGCATATATTTTTTTAATTTATCCCTCTATTATTATAGAAGTTAGAGGGGGGGACATTTTACCACTTTGGATGCGTATATATTTTAAACGATTGACTTTATAAGAAAGTCGTTTTACAAACCTCAATGTCATTTTTAAAGACCTTTCTATAGATACCACACATGCATAGGTTTCGGATGAGGAGCCCTCTTAATTTTAAATATCTTTTATTTTTTTCTTAAAATCGGAATGCGGTTTACAGAATACATCTACCTACAAAGTTTAATATTAATATTTATATATTTATATTAATAATAGTTTCAGAATAAAATGACACTAACATACGGACGGACAGACAGACAGACACGACGAAACTATAAAGGTTCCGTTTTGCCATTCGGCTACGGAACCCTAAAAAAATATGTAAACAATTTTCTGCAACACTAATCAAGCAGTTGGCTCGTATCGAAGCATTATATCATATTAAATTAATATAATAGCTATGTAACCAACAGGCGAATTTAAGTGAATACAAAGTGCCAGATAACAGATTATACAACGTGTAACGGAAACCCCGTATCTATCCAAAAGGGCTGAAGACAACATCTGGTATGGAGTCTCTATGCACAGTTTCAGCACAAAATAACTGACTCAAAGAATTGATATCAAATTATTGGTTTCATATATTTCTTGAATACCGATCATAACAAACGTGTCCCAGCACTACGAGGGTCAATAACTTTCCACGTCACTTACCAATAAAATGATAATTCTCTTCGTTCTACTTAATTTGAAAAATTCGGTCTTTGGTATCAATGTATTGAAATTTCTAATAAGTTCCACACATGTAGACATAGGGATACAAACCCTTGCTATATCGTTTGTTATCATCCAAAGAAGCCGTGCACTTGGTATGTACATATATACCCTTTATATTACACGTTGTATATCTTTGCTATCTCTTTCAAACTCTTGAAATACTCCAAAATTATATTGTTTTGCCAATTCAAATATAATAATATAGCTATAGCGAAAGGGAGTGTCAGACTTTTACTAAGTAAGAATTCGCCCTGTTCTTTCAATTGCACTTGGGGTCTGGGGCCGCGGTGTCTTGTTACAACACTCCCGCAACCTGGCAGGCAATGGCCCAGGCAATGCCAGCTGACTGCTCATTGAGGCGCCCGTGGAACACTCGGATTAACAGAATGACTTAGGCCGACAAAATTTTTAACCAGAAACCAGACTATATATTTCCGAAGGTCTTAGATGCGCGGAAATGTATAGTCTAGTAACTAGATAAGAAGTTTGGTTTAATTTTGTTGGCCTGTGTTATCATTGTTTTTCCTCAGTCTGTATTTACCAAAGTTAAATGGTAAAAACGATTTTAAAAATAAAATTATGCGTAGTCTTAAATACATGATATCGCCTACTTACATAGCATACGTTCTCCTGCAGCAGGTTCTTCAGACATGACGTCATCAGTTCGCGCACGCAAGTAATCTGAAAATGGGAAAGGCTTGAATGTGTCACATACAAAGGTGATATGGACCCACAAATAAATAAGTTTTACCTACGTAACTATCAGCTTACAACCTATTGTGTAGCTCGTAAAAGCACATAATAATTTTCTTTCACAATCGAAAAGAAAGAAGAATTCACATACATTGCATCATCATCTGCTTAGGTAGCTTTCCCCAACTGTGTTAGGGTCAGCTTCCAATCTCACCGGATGCAGCTGAGTATTAGTGATTTATATGGAACGACTGCTTATCAGACCTCCATAACCCAGTAACTGGGTTGTTACCCAGTAACTGGGTTGTTACCCAGTAACTGGGTTATTACCCAGTAACTGGGTTGTAACCCAGTAACTGGGTTGTTGCTCAGTTACTGGGTTATACCGCTTGGCTAGACCAGTGACAGATTTACTAACTTCTGATTACCCGTAACGACTGTCAAAGATGTCGGACAGCCGGGGCCAACGGCTTAACGTACTTTCCGAGGCTCGGGGTTATCATCAGCGCCAACTTCCAAACTCCGGTCTGCTACTGAGAAATACCTTACTGAAAAACCCAATAGCACTTTTTAAAAGTTCGTCTACTCGACCCACTAGGTACCACAGTTGAAAACAATATGAAAGAGTATGCAATCGATTGCATGAATTGCATGATAAGTAAAGCAAAATTAGGCCGCAGGTCAAGTTTTACCCAAATCCCTTTGATATAGATTTGGGATAAGCGTTTTTAAGTATTTATGAGTATTAAATATGTATATTGCATATATAAGTACATATGCACACACTCACAAACAAACGCGCGCGCACACAAACATACACACGCGCGCACACACACATACACACGCGCGCGCGCGCACACACACACAAACACACATTGGCACACAAAATAGGTTAACTTAATTAAGTATAGATATTACATTATTTTTCTTTTTTTAATGTAATCAAGATAAGGGAGTGCGGCTTCTCTTGGCACAGGTGTTTTCACACTTAATAGTAGAAGTCAACCTCAAAATTGTTAAACGAACAATTGTTACCAATAAGCATTTTTCTTTTTTTTATGTTTCATTGGACAAAACATAAATAACTTGATTATTCATGCGTATATGCATAATACGTCCTGTGATATACAATATTTTTTAAATATCCAGACCTGTTTTTAACCGACATCAAAAAAAGGAGGTTCTCAATTCGTCTTGAACTTTTTTCAAAAATTCTTTTTCTGTTTGAAAGGGTATACTTTCTAGTTGTTCCCATTGTCGTCATGTTTGGATCTGATGATGGGATCATGGAGAAATCGAGGGAACTCTTCAAATATTATAGGCACACTTATAGCGTTTTGGGTATTTCTTATAGTACCTTGAGCAGTTGCTTCCGAAAAGTACCATTTGGGGAAGTTGAACTGATGATGAGGACCACAGATGGCCACTGAAACTCCTCAATAATAAGTATTTCGTGGATTGCGATTTAATTACTTGAGTACGGATGTTAAACACTTTATGCTCGTCACAATACATATGGTGATGTAGAGCTGATGGTCAAGTACCAGGAGAACTCCTCAAAAATTAACGGCTATGCATCGGGAAAAGCAATATTTTGTAAAAGGTGATAAGTTGTTGACATTATGGCTTTTGTAACTAGATAAATTACAAACCGGCCCACTAAAAAGAGTGAAAAAAAATATTTTAGCAAAAAATAGAACCGACTTCCATATCAAAATACTACAAAGCCAAAAATAACTTTAATTTCGGAAGGCGGTGTGAAAAAAAAAAAGAAAATTCGAAACCAATAACACCGACTTCCGAAATTAAAGTTATTTTTGGCTTAGTAGTGTTTTGATATGGAAGTCGGTTCTATTTTTTGCTAAACATTTTTTTATATTTATAGGATGTATAGGTATTCATTTAGGCATTTTCTTTTTCCCCGTCCAACTCTACCATCTGTAGTACCTAGAATAGTAGTAGTATAACCACAACATATAGGTATGTATAATTGGCCAAGACATGAGTTAATATTATTGGGTCATTATTTAAAAAAATTGTTGCACTCAACAGCGAATTCCATGCATTCAAGAATGATAACTTTTAACAAATGTGGTCAAATCAAGTAATACTTTCCCAGCCAATTATGACTTTTCAGCTTTTAGAGCAAGAGTGAATAGCCATCTTCTCCTCCTAAGCTCGCTCGTTCCATCGTAGACCTCATCTATTGCTTACCATTAGGCGAGATCGAGATCAAGAGTGGACTCATTCGGATTTAAAAAAACCACTAAGGCAATTAAAAATTCTACAAAGTAAAATATAAGAAGGAACTATATTGATGATGACAGCACTAATTGTATGTATGTCGGGCAGGTATCCGCAACTCCACGACCAAGCGCGTATTTTGCGTAAATATGCACTTTTTTTTTCGTATATATAGCACTTTTAATATTAATAAAACTAATAACACATTCCTAATTATATGACGCTGACACAAAAAATATAAATAAAAAAAACTTTACATGGCCCAGAAAAAAAGAAATTAAAAATTAATTCCCTTCTTTTTTCAAATTCTTTTTCATATTTCGAAGCTGAAATGTAGCCTTCAAATCATAATAAACGTGGCATCGTTTATTTTCGGCGTCGAACGATGGAAGCGTAAAAGGAGGTGATCCGTAAAGAGGATATCCAACGTAGTAATTAAAATGACCTTATATAGAATAATTAGCTGTTATATTTAATAATTGTATTGATTGCGGTGAGTTTCCTGATTTAATGAAATATAGTAAAATAATCCCACTATTTAAATCGGGTAGTACATCTGACCCTACTAATTATAGACCTATTTCTGTACTGCCCACTTTCAGTAAAATTTTTGAGAAAATTATTTTAATGCAGATGCAAAGATATTTTAATAAACACAAATTGCTACATAATAAACAATTTGGTTTTACAAAGGGTCGTTCAACAACTGATTGTTGAACTTTTAGGACACATTTATAATGCATGGGAAGATAAGTGCGATGCGTTGGGCATTTTTTGTGATTTGTCCAAGGCATTTGACTGTGTTCCCCATGAGACATTAATCAGGAAACTGCACTACTACGGATTCCGGGACACCTCTCTGAATCTTTTGTCCTCTTACTTGAGTGAAAGGATTCAGAGAGTCGATGTGAACGGCAAAAGATCGCCGGGATCTGTGGTCAAAATGGGGGTCCCCCAAGGCTCAATTTTAGGTCCCTTTTTGTTTCTTATTTATATAAATGATTTGCCGTACCTGATCAAAAATCATGACATAGTGCTATTTGCTGACGATACTTCTCTTTTATTTAAAATCAAACGTCAACAGCAGGTTACTGAAGAAGTTAACAGAGCCCTTGCAACTGTAGTTAGCTGGTTCAATGTTAATAATCTTCTTCTTAATGAGAAAAAAACCAAATTCCTAAAATTTACGTTACCTCATGTTAGACAAGTGAATACTAGTGTATCAATAAAGGGCGAAATATTGAAACCCGAAGATACCACAGTATTCTTGGGCATAACTTAAGATCAAGCAGACTGAGAGCAATCCTGGAATCGTCAAGTCTATCGCTTCTAACACTCAATCCAACACATCACAATTTGGACACAAGCGATTCCTGGCTTGACCTCATTCTCACTTCCTCCGTGAATCTGATTGCAAATCATGGTCAGATAGCTGTTTCGGGATTATCTCGACATGACTTGATTTATGTCACATATAAAATTAAGCCTCCCAAACAGCGGCCTGCCATTGTGTTGCTTCGGAATTTCGCGAGGATCGACATGGACCAGCTTACCAGAGATGCTAGTGCGATTGATTGGTTCGATGTTGAACAGGCACCGACAGTGGATGGGAAAGTGGAAGCGTTCAATAGGACTCTTCTTCAGCTCATTGATGCTCATGCACCGCTGAGGGCCGTCCGTGTCAAGCGCCCCCCGGCTCCATGGATTAACCCTGGAGTTCGTATGGCGATGAGCCGGCGTGACAAGTTCTTTCGAAAATATAGAAGGGATCGCAGTGTGGAAAACTGGAATCAGTACAAATTGGCAAGAAACCGGTGTAACCAGATGGTAAGAGCCTCTAAACGCCGATATATCTCTGAAAATGTCCTCAACTCTTCACCGGCTGATATATGGAAGTTTCTCAAATCACTCGGCATAACAAAGTCTTCCTCTAATGTTATTTCTTCAAACGTGTCCTTGAGTGATTTAAATAAGCACTTTTCATCTTCCGCCATGCTTGCGGTTGCTATTAAAAACCAAACTATTCTTGAGATTACTTCCACGCCAATCTTACCTCCCGATTCTTTCTCTCTTTCTCCTGTGACCGACTCTGAGATCCTCAAGACTTTCTATGCTATTAAGTCCAAGGCTGTTGGCTGTGATGGTGTCAGCAGATCTATGCTATCCCTCATTATTAAAAGTATTCTTCCTATTATTACACACGTTATCAATGCCTCCCTGCAGACTGGGGTATTTCCCACAATCTGGCGTAAGGCTTTCATAATCCCTCTCCCAAAAATATCCAACCCCAGCCTGCTAAATCACTACAGACCTATCTCCATTCTTCCTTTCCTATCTAAGATTCTGGAAGCAGTTGTTCTTAAGCAAATATCTTCCTTTGTGTTTGGGAATAATCTGGTATCCCCTTTCCAATCAGGTTTTCGGCCTGGCCACAGCACAGCCACAGCTTTGCTTAAGGTTACAGAAGATGTAAGGAATGGTCTGGAGAATTCGAGATTAACGGTATTAGTTTTAATTGATTTCTCCAATGCTTTCAATACCGTTGATCACGACATCCTCCTGGCCATTCTGTCACACATTGGGGTTTCTTCATTGGCACAAGATTGGTTCTCATCTTATCTTCGTGGTCGCCAGCAAGCGGTTCGTGCTGATCAGATTTTTTCTGAGTGGTGCACCCTGAAAACTGGCGTCCCACAAGGCGGCATACTCTCTCCACTTTTATTTTCCCTTTTCATAAACTCTATTACCACTATCCTCAAATGCTCTTACCATTTGTACGCTGATGACCTACAGCTCTACGCGCAAGCTGACGTTGACAACCTGGACAACTGCATCTCATTGCTGAATGCTGATCTTCTAGCTATCAGTGATTGGTCAAGCAGGTTTGGTGTTACTGTCAATGTCAGTAAGTGTCAAGCTATCCTGATCGGTAGCTCATATTTTCTGCGAAACTTGGACACCAGCCTACTTCTCCCGCTTAACTTCAACAATACTGTCATCCCTCTCTCGCCGCACGTAAAAGACTTTGGCCTATATATTGACGACAGGTTAAGTTGGAATAAGCAGATTGCACAGGTTAGCCAGAGGGTAACATTCTCACTGCGATCTCTCTATAGATTCAATGCATTTCCTTCCTTGTAGCACTAAAACCACATTGGTCCAATCACTTGTGCTTCCTATCATTGATTATGCTGATGTTTGCTATTCTGATCTTTCCCAAGAACTTCTTAACAAACTGGATCGACTTCTCAACAACTGTATTCGTTTCATTTTTGGTCTTCGAAAATATGATCACATTTCTTCCTTCCGTTCTCAGCTTAAATGGTTGCCTATCCGTCAAAGGAGATCCCTCAGATCCCTCTGTATGCTCTTCACTATTATGAACGATCCTTGTGCTCCTGTTTATTTAAAACAAAATTTTAAATTGTTGGGCAGTTCTCATGATCTTAACCTTCGCGCATCCAAAAACTTACTTCTTCACATTCCTTCTCACCGCACCGGGTTTCTATCTAATTCTTACGCTATTTCTACTATTAAACTCTGGAATTTGCTACCCCTTGACATCAAGAAGGCTGAGTCAAAATTTTCTTTTAAGCGTAAAATTAAAAACCACTACTTAAGGGGTTGTTATCCTTAGTTTGGTCTTTGTCATAATTATTTTGAGCTCTCTTATTCAGAAAGAATATTATAAAGCACCGTATCTATTAGTTTGTCATTTTAGCATATATGTGTATTTTATTAGTATTATTATATATGAGTATTATATTTATTAGTATTAAAATATTATTTCATTCCATTTTCTCGTACACCTACCACAGTGTGTTTTTTTAACCCAAAGGTTGACTGGTAGAGAATGCCTTGCTGCATTAAGTCCGCCCATGTAACACTATTGTACATAAAGTTTAAATAAATAAATAAATAAAAAAATAACTTTGGATGCGAAGCTTCAGTGGGGCCCCCATATAGCTAAATTGTCAAAAAAACTAAGTTCTGCAGCATATGCCGTTAGAAAAATACGTGGATTAACTGATATCGAAACAGCACGTTTAGTCTACTTTAGTTACTTTCACAGTGTGATGTCATACGGCATTTTACTTTGGGGAAATGCCGCCGACATTCACACAATATTTGTATTACAAAAAAGGGCCATTCGTGCAATTTATAAATTAAGTCCTAAGCACTCCTTAAGAGACAAATTTAAGGAGATTAATATTATGACTGTGCCATCTCAGTATATTTATGACAACCTCTTGTATGCACACAAAAATATTAATCTGTTTAAAAATACAGTGATATTCATAGTGTAAATACAAGGAACAAAGACACATATGTCATTCCTAAAACAAGGTTAAAAAAAATAGGTGGTTCGTTTAGATGCCAATGTATACGTTTTTATAATAAAATTCCTAGCCATATTCAAAAACTAAGTATTAATAAATTCAAATTATTGATAAAACGTAAGCTATGTCAGAAAGCTTTTTACAGTGTTAAAGATTATATTGAGGACAAGAAGGCTTGGGAATGAGATGCTCCAGTGATATATGTGTGCCTTTTTTTATTTCTTTCTTTTTAAAATTATGATTGATGATTTATTTTTGATTAATTAAAATTTTGCTTTCTCAAGTATTGTATATACCTATTAATTTTTGTTTTTGTTTGTTGTTTTTTTTTATATTGTTGTTTTTTTTTATATATATATAATTCATTGTTTTTGCTTTCACTATAATTTATTTAATGATGTCAAGCAGTTTGAGTACTTGTGTGGCCTACCCAAAGGTCCTTACTTTGGTATTGTTCGTCAAATTGTTGAGCTCCTTAAGTTCTAAGTTGAGCTACACGATAACTGACAAATGCTTGCACTGTCTGGACAGGTCCGCTCAAATTTGCGTGGTTATTTCCTCAAAAGAGTACCACAGACATGAACCTACATGCTTCTCATATACAAATACAAATTGTCTGGACTTTAAAAGAGACTTTGACCTCTGAGTTTGTTTCGGTGTTTCTTCTCAGAGTAGTCAGTTAGGAAATACCGGCCTCATCTAGCTAAACTAAACACGCAAAAAAAACATGACGTGTAAAAGTGTTATTTATAACCAATTTACAGAATAAATATTTCATTTCATTTCATTTCATTTCAATTCTCGATCACAATAAATATAATATTTTAATCATCACATTTTTGAACTGTGTGAAGAGAATAAACCTAATTATAAAAATAGGTCTATCCTTGTCACACACCTATGAGAACCTGTAGAGTGCTCTTGCTCCATGTAATATCTGTTCGCCACAACCCAGTAACTGGGTAACACGAAAATCTGTGACTACCGTACGAATAAGACAAACCTTGAATGCAATATACCCGCAACTTATTAAGCGTATTTTTTTTTTAAAGAGAACTAGCAAGCAATGTGAGTCGAATTCACATTACTATAGCAATCTTGTTAAACCCTCCAACTAAGCTAAATATCTATGCTTGTATCTGGAGTAAGTTCACGGCAACAGTGTAATGAATGAGGTTCGAACCTGCGACCTCTCGATCACAAGTTCGACACCTTAGCTTTGCGTTGATAAACATACTTCGATTTTTTTTCATCTAAGTTTCACTAAACGCTACTTGTACGTACGTAATACGACAAAAAGCGCCAAGCTAACAATATTTTATTGCAACCGAAGCAACGAAAGAACCGCAAAAAGAATAAGACTAATGATCAAAAACGTACCTTTATAGAAATTGAAGCCGTCCTTGCCGACGTCTGAGCATTTTGCGCAAGGGGCCACGGCGAGTAGGGCCAGAATTGATATAAATGTTTCCCGCATTTTTGGCCGTTTATTAAGACTAATGAGCTAGCAGGACATAGGATCGCGGACGGTGAGGATTTATTGCCGGTTTGGCTGCCACTGCCGGGGTAAGCCGCGCATCCCCTTTTTATAATTTCTATCTGTTATGGAAGGTGGTTGTGTGCGTAAGTCGGCGAAGGAAGGAAGTTCGATTCTGCGTTGGACATGAATAATTTAATTTGTTTATGCGTTTCTGCGTTTACTTTACTATTAAGTGAGTACAAATAAAACGCTTTCGCTCTTGTAACTTGTTTTATGTAACCTTTCGTTTCAATTAAATCTGTCTACCGCAGTATACTGACTAATAAGCGGACTCTAGACTATTCATGTTTAAATTGAAATTGAATATCTAAATTCAATGAAAAAAATGCACAATCCAAAAAGAAAATTTTGGTAAACAATAAAGTTTATTCTATCTACGAGTATCTACAGTTCGCAGATTAAAATCGCAGAAACGGGAAAAAGGCTAAATGTAACAAAGTGAAGCTACTTTGTGAAAAAGGTCAGGATTGTATGAAACTGGCAATGAAGTGTCGTAAAAAGGGCCAGTCCCTGCCACGTCATGCAGCCGAGATAATGCTGCCCAGTATCCCGGCTTCCCGGGACTTTCCGATACTTACCTGATTTATATCCCGTTTTAAGTTTACTCCGCAAATGATACAGGTACTTTGTTACAATAAAGACAGGTGACTTTTGTATTTATCTTTATTTTCGATTCAAGTAAAGAAAGATTATAGTGTTATCATTGATGTTTTGGTCACTGATTCTGAAAAAATTATATAAAAAAGTAGTGAAATGCCATTTTCTGAGTAAAATGAAACCTTTGCCTTGCCTTTACCTTGCATTAATAGCTCCTCAGCCACCAGCAGAAAGTACAAATAGAAATCCCCTTTTTCGTGGAGAAAATCATCAAAAAATTTCTCTCGCTCTGGGGGAAGCGGAAGGGTGTCAGACTTCTACTTAGACTAAAAACCCACACTGTTTCATGAGTCACCTTTACGTTCCACTGCCGCGGTATCTCGTAAAAACATTCCCGCAACGCCGGAACTTTGGCGTCCTTAAATATTCACATTTCGTTTCAGTCCCGGTCCCGGGCCACAGTAAGTACCAACACTAGTCCCGCACGGCAGGGTGCCTGCCGCGGTCGCCACAACCTTATGCAAATGACGGCCCAGACAGACCCAAGATATTTTCTTATATAAACGTGATTGTTGCGATTCTAATGGTTTCCTCTGCAACGGATGGATATCAAGGCTTTATTTACGTAAAAGGTTATGGATATAAATAAATGGTTCGTTCTGTAAATGTCAATTTGTGGAAAGTTTTATGTTTTTCGATAGGTAAAAAAACAAAACAATTTTTTTTTCTGCATAGCGGGTAAATTGTAAGAAAAACATCGTTTGAAAAAAAGACTATAGGTAAATGGTTTTTCGGCCTACATTTTTGGCTTGGAATACGGAAGGAATAAGTAATATCAAACAGGTCTTCCAATGCTTCTTTACAATCTTCTGCGGCGAATCTCACATCGTACAATCATCTGCCTGAGATCTGCTAGGGAAGCATTCTTACTTTCTAGAAAACTAGAACATTCCCTGCTAATTCGCAATGTCTTGATTCTCCCTAGACTTGCAGAAATAAATGCGCGAATCTTACACGCTTGGAAAATTACGTTGTTTAAAATTCTAAAGTCGGTTTGTTGAGAAAAGTACCCACAAGTCCTAGAGTTCTTGAGTTATTGAGTAATAAAATTGTGCAAGCGATATTTACATTAATTACTAGTTTTCCCAATAGAGGCTTTTCGTCGAAAAACAACGATAAGTTGTTTATTATTTTATTATTAAGACTTAAGTAATTTACCAAGAATTGGAAAACCAATATTACGTACGTATGTAGGTATTATTGGTTTTCCAATTCTTGTTACAAATCTTGGGGCTTCAACCGAATTAATTACGTGGCATTTGATATCGAAAAAACATGGATATACATTATGTACATTATGTAGTCGGGTGGGGCTTCGATCTTGTGGACTTTATCACGATAAAAACATAAACCTCCTTTTTGCAGTCGAATAAAGCCTATAACCTTCCTCAAGCTTCAAGCTACGTATATACCAAATATAATCTAAATTTAAATTTAGATTGATAAAATAAATATAATCTAAATTTAAATAAAGATTTGCGCATTCAAACAAACAAACTTTTCAGCTTTATAATATTACTAGCTTCCGCCCGCGACTTCGTCCGCGTGGAAAAGGAATCCCCCGATATTGAAACATTCTTCATTAGTGCTCCGCTCCTTTTGCTCTTAGCGTGATAATATATAGCCTATAGCCTTCCTCGATAAATGAGCTATCTAACACTGAAAGAATTTTTCAAATCAGAACCGTAGTTCCTGAGATTAGCGCGTTCAAGCAAACAAACAAACAAACAAACTCTTCAGCTTTATAATATTAGTATAGATTAATATACAATTTCAATACGTACGTTTTAAAACGTAATCTTGAAAGTTACTAACCTCTTACAATATTTAGTCTGCCGGAGACGATTGTCAAAAGTTCAATATTATGCAATCAACAATCGTATTACCATTCTATCTACCTACCTAACGATACTTAAAACCAAACGATCTTTAAGAACACATTATAAGTATATTTATAAAATGTATGTACTTATGTATGTAATTACTTTTTGTTAGTTTTTTATGTTTTGATAAGTATTTGTACAGTAGTACACTAAAATAGCCCTCCCCATTTTAATTAAAGCTCGTAAAGTCCTTCCAAAGGTTGTCTGGAAGATATCTGACAGGGACGAAATTGCCACTCTCAGAAAGGCCATGGTAGAGCGCATGAATTTGACCTTAAATCTCGTTTCCCAATGGGGAGACGACAATCTGGTCAAATTCAAAGCTCTTAAAACACAGGCTTGTCTTTTCAGCGCTAAAAGGAGCCCTTTTGAATTGACCCCTACTTTCCGAAGTACATTCAGATGTACTTCGGAAAGTTCGTCGGCTCAGGCCTGTTACCAATCGCCTGGAGCTTTTGGGCATGGAGTTGACGTCAGACCTCAACTTCGTCTCAACCATCGAGTGCAGAGCTCAGACTGCAGCAAAAAAGCTGGGAATCCTACACAAGGTGAGGTGGTACTTCACGCCTGAACAGCTTCTAAATCTGTATAAAGCACAGGTCCGTTCCTGCGTGGAGTATTGTATACACTTGTGGGATGGCTCTGCAAAGTACCAACTTGCTGCATTGGACTTGATCGAGCGCAGAGCTAAAAGGCTTATAGGCGACGAGGTGCTGGTGGACAAGCTTCATAGCCTGGCTCATCAGCGAACCGTTTCTTGCCTGTCGGTTTTCTACAGATTGTAGTTCGGGGAGTGTGCGCAGGAGCTCCATGACCTGACTCCTCCATCTCCGTTTCACTACCGGTCTATCAGACGCACGGCTGGGTACCACCCACACTTGGTTGATATACCGTCTTGTCGTACCAAGTGCTTCTCCTCCACATTTATTGTGCGCACAGCCAAGCTGTAGAATTCTCTGCCGGCTTCTGTGTTCCCTGACACTCCAAGCACGAGTAAATAGGCATCTTCTGGGCTCGCTCGTCCCATCTTAGATCTCATCTATCGCTTACCATCAGGCGAGATCGAGGTCAAGAGTGGGCCCAACATTAATTTAAAAAAAATGTGTCTGTGCATTTAAATTTTGTATAAAAATAATAATTGCGATGTGTTAAGAAACGATAAAACGGCAAAAAATAAATAAAAAAAGTCTGTCTGTTTGTATGTTTGTACATGCTAATCTCCGGACCTACAGGATGGATTTTAATTAAATTTTGTAAGTAGATATTTGACATCCCGGAATAAGGCTGCGTTTCCACTAGAGATGTGCGAGGATGCGTAGCGAGGGATGTGTTTGTAAAGAACCAATAGAATCACTTCATTTACCTCGCCTCGGTCAGCACAGCTCTGGTGGAAACGGCTCAGCGGAGCTAGATTTTTGCGCATACAAAACAAGCGAGGGATTTATGCCAAGGATGTGTGCGAGAGATGTATTACACGAGGGATTTGTTGCGAGGAATATGTGTTGAGAAGGATGTGTTGCGAGGTTTGCGCATCCTCGCACCACACATTATAGCGCATTTTCACAGCTCCGCTACACATCCTCGTAGGCACATTTTCATCGCACAGCTTTGGTGGAAACCCCCACACATTTTCACAGCACAGCTAGACATCCTCGCACGACACATTTCCATCGCACATCTCTGGTGGAAACGCAGCCTTACACATAGGCTATGTGTTATTCCAGTATGTCATTGTCAACTATCATTACATCCGGCTTTTTATCCCGGAATTCCCATGGGATCGGGATTTACGCGGGAAATCCTCCCACGTGAACGAAGTTGCGGGCAGCAGCTAGTAATTAAATAAGAAAAAAACATTACAACACAATAATAAACACTGTGCCGAAAGGGTCTTGGTTCAACATAATGTCAGGTGGAAACGCAGCCTCATGCGCATTTTCACAGCTCCGCTACACATCCTCGTGGCACATTTTCATCGCACAACTTTGGTAGAAACCCCACACATTTTCACAGCACAGCTAGACATCCTCGCACGACACATTTCCATCGCACATCTCTGGTGGAAACGCAGCCTTACACATAGGCTATGTGTTATTCCGGTATGTCATTGTCAACTATCATTACATCCGGCTTTTTATCCCGGAATTCCCATGGGATCGGGATTTACGCGGGAAATCCTCCCACGTGAACGAAGTTGCGGGCAGCAGCTAGTAATTAAATAAGAAAAAAACATTACAACACAATAATAAACATTGTGCCGAAAGGGTCTTGGTTCAACATAATGTCAGGTGGTAACCTACTTACTATTACTGTGGGCTGTAGCTGACTTCCGTTGCAGCCCACGAGTGCCACACCGGCAACTTCATCTAGGGCTTCAAGTCAAGCAAATTATAAAAATTAAGAACACATTTTTATGTCCGAAACTTATATAAAGTGAGTACGAAAGCATACTTTCTTCAGTTTAGCCAGTGCAGCTAAGACCGCCCCTTATGTCTCAAGACGTGAAACTTAGTCTCCTCGCCGTGTCAGACCCAATTACGGTTAAATTGGATAATGCAAACTAATCTCCGTGTGACCCAAACTTCACCAATGTCTTCAGGCTTCAATCCACTTTGTAACTCGAGCCAAGTAAATTGGAGCATTTTCTTATTTCTCTTTTTTTTGGTTCATTGTAATCGAATTATTGATCCTTGTAGTAGACATCGAATGGCCATAAGCGACTACGGCACTGTCTCATTTAGCTAAAGGCTAAGACCGCTGCATTGTCATTGATGAATAACAATGCTTTTGTATCCACAAAGCCTCTTTAGCATCTCTTAGAAGACAGCCCTAAATCAAAAAGCTCTTTGCTGACAGCCACCTTTTTTACAATAGTTGGAAACGGCTTTTTGAAATTAAAAACGAAACGAAAATGGCCGGATTTCTGACGACACTTCAGGCTGGGGCTTTCAGCAAATGAGCGACAGCCTCCAGCTTTCCGAGCGACACGGACAAAGGAGCCCTTCTCGCGTTCTCAGGTCTTACCACCGACCAGACAGGCTCGACCCGCCGAGCTATAAGAACTACTCCAAAACAACAACTCACAAGCTAAGGCCACGGCTCTATTTAAATTAGTCGTTGGCACGGTAAAATCTCTGGCGTTCCGTTGCACATTTGAGTTGGAAGCACTGTACCTTGTGATTGTACCTACCTAACTATTTGCAGTTTCTTTTTTTACTGCACGAAGTTTTCCCGCATTTTATTTTATTGCTGTTGTTAGGTTGGTCGTTTGCGTATTACCAACTGTAGCACGCAACGTTGTGTGTTCGCTATATTTTTAAACGCTCCCGCGTGCGCGATAACAAAAGTTTACTTCTAAATTTTCTTAGTAGACATGCTATTCGACTATTTGGTATAAAATGTCGTTGAGTCATTGACCACTGCTGCGGGTATCATAAAGGTGACTTAAGACATTGCATGCTTAGACAGAGGTCCGTCGCTGTTGAAAATTATACCTTACCTACCTTATAGGCTAGACATCTAGATACCTAGCTATTATACCTAAAGAGTTTTTAAACAAGTTGTAAACTTCTCAAGAATCAAACGGTAACCCACAGATGTAAAGCTAGAAAACTAATTCTAGTTTGCGAGTTTAAGACAGTTCACAAAGGCTTCTAGGAATCAGCAGTAAATAGAATGGTTGAATATCTAAACGCCGTTACGTGTCAAAACTTAATCTATATTTTATAAAATATTTACGATGTATACGTGCAAAACCTTACAGTATGTATTTGAAAGGATTCAAACGCTTATTCCTTTTACATTTTACTGTTTGTGGCAATTTGTTTACGATCCACTTATTTACTAAGGAAATCAAAAATAATAAAATTGGTACTTTCAATCACTTACGAACCGCTGATATGATCATGGGCATTTCAGTACATATCGACCATTTCACAGGTACTTAAACATCAAAATTATTCTGGAACTTTTAATTAGTGCAATCTGCTGGTACATGCACAATGTACCGTACTGTACATCTCGGTATAAGAAAAGTTACGTGACTGTACACACACTAAAATTGTCTGAATGATATACACACCTACGTTTCTGCCAATCAGTGCATCAGTAAGGGATTCCCATCTAGGACAGTGCTGGTAAAACCATATGCATAGAAATACATAGAAAATGGTCAGAAAACTGTTATAAAAGAAATTTTGAAAATTCCTTTCAAGTTCCCAACAGGCCTTATTATATAATGAATTTCCTATTCTCCGAGTCGGCAATTATTCATTCTAAGTGCTACACTACGTGCTCACAAAACTTGCAAAAATAGGTCTGAATATATCAACACCTTTTATCCAAACACGTTTTTCACGTCCCTTCACCTAACACTGCGTGTCTTCTGGCAAACGCTGTCCGTATTATTCTCACGCTCATATTTACAATCTACCATTAATAAAGTCTTACCTACACTAAAGCCTTCAACCATCACTCATGCAAGAATATAGAAGACACGTGTTAGCGGAGGGGTTATTGGCTGCTTTGCTGCGTGTCGCGTTTTTGATACCCGCACCGGAACAAATGTTTGTATGGCCTATACAGGGTGGCAGGGACATCGACGTACAAACGCTTACCCAACAGTACGTAATTCTGAACCCCCCTGAGTTGAAATTTTTCGTCGGCTTCTTCTAAATTTGTCAGATTTTTTCTGCAATTATTTTTTACTGAAAACTGTATAAAATCATTGTTTCTAACTAACCCAATGAGATTTTAATTAAAAACTAAAATTCACTTGTTTCATTTAAAACAGCAATGTAAATAAAACTCGGAAGGGCTACCTGATCACCTGTTTTGCTAGAGTTCATTTGTGAGGTCAACACAGCTGATCAGGTAGCCCTTTCGAGTTTTATTTACATTGCTATTTTAAGTAATTCAAGTGAATTTACTGTTTTTTTTTGCATCGGCTTTAAGAAAAAGCCGACGAAAAATTCCAGAAAATTCCAGAATCATATACTGACTCCATGGTAAGCGTTTGTGCGTCGATGTCCCTGCCACCCTGTATAGTTATAGTAGTTCCAGTGATTGTAAAACATCACCACATTCCTAGTGTGTATTTTTATCTATTGTTATTATAAGGTACAAACAAATATTATTTTAATTTTTATCTAAAATATTTGACCCTGGTCACGGTGACACTAATATATTTTCGTGTCAAATGTTAACGTAACTCCAGTCTCCAAGATACAGGCACCGCTGGAGATCATTGATATCTTATCTTGCTCCAGACAGCAATGTACCTAATCCTCGTGTTAACTATTTAGCTTAAGAAAATAGATTTTTTTTTTTATTAAAAATAGGTTCGCGTTTGATCACCATCTTACCTGATGGTAAATGATGATGTGATTGAAGATGGAGCACGCTTACCTAAAAGTAACCTATTCACTCTTGACTTAAAGACTCCTAGGTTATAGCTATAGGGAAACATAGACTCCGGCAGGGAATTCTACTCCTTAGCCGTACGCACAATGAAGGTATTCCCAAAACGTTTTGTGCGTATGGGTGGGATGTCCACTATGCAACGATGGCGCTTCGCCGTTTGTCTCGTAGTCCGATGATGGAACGGGCTTAGCGGAATTAGACTGTGTAATTCCATCGCACACTCCCTGAAATGTAGCCGATAGAAAACCGATAGACTTGCAACTCGTCGTCATGTTCAAGGCTCTTGAGCTTTGACTCGACCAGTGCATCGTTGCCAATGAATCTCTTGGCCCGCTTCTCTTGTTGTAACAAAGGTTTAATAAAATCCTTTACTTACTTCTTTTTGTAATTTTTAATTTTCCTGTTGACCTTTCTCAGTCAACGTGACAACATCCCCGGACTTTCTTAAAACTCTATTCAGATAATTTTACTTAATTTATTTGCCTTCAGATTTCTTGTTCAAAATCTACCTAAATCTGTTGTCTGCGCCGTGTAATGAATGAGCGCTTGAAGGGCAGTGAATGGATCGTCTGCCGCTGTGATGTTTTGCTAAAATAGATTACCTACTTTTACACATAATTAAATAAGACAGCCACGACTTCAACGAATATCCTTACATATTGTTAAACAAAGTCTCCCACCGCGTCTATGTATCTAGGTATCTGTTCGCGTTAATCTCATGTATTTTCTTGCGGTTTTCATCAACAAATAAAGTGATTCATAAGAAAGGTATGCGACCTTGCAGAACCGGGTTGGGTCGCTAATTGCTAAATTATTACAATTTAGAAAATCTAAGTGTTTATCTAATTTCGTGATCTATTTTCGTGTAGTTACACGTGTACCATCAGACCTAATTGAAACGAACGCGGAGAAAGAAAAAAGGCGAAGGTGGAATTCACAAATGCCAAGATAAACGTTTATTATAGTGCCAAATTACTAAGCCGATTATTGTGTCTCTTAAAGACCTCTATCACTTCTTTGTAGTCACAATAGATGCCAAAATAGCCTGATAGAGGAACGACTCGCGTTTACAGACCAACAAATTAATGTGTATCCAGATACTGTCGGCTTAATAGGTCGTTAGTCGTGACGTCACTCATTGCGTCACGGCCATGATTTATGTCCCCTCGAGGCCTCGACTAGCTTGTGATCTGTCGCCTATTGTGCCCTTTGATGAGATCGTGTCACCATTTGTACGCCAACTTTCTCTGGACCAATTTATTAGTAGATGATCGATTAGATTAAGACGCTTTTGGAGATGTTTTTCAATTTTTGTGACGTTTCATTGCTTACGGTTCATTCGTTTCATTGTCACCTAGGCTATCATAACGAGTAGGCAGTTATAGACGTTATAGCATAGGATACTAGTCTTATACTTGAGACAAGCTAATAGAAAGCTAAGCAAATATAATCTAGTTACCTAAAAGAACCGGAAGACGTATGAATTTTTTTGAATATGATTTTAATTTGAACTCGATATCTCTACGCGTTCGCAAAATAAAGGGTCTTGACTAGTGTTGCCAGGTGTCACGATTTTCGCGGGACGTCCCGATTATTAGGGGTTTGGGGACGCGTCCCGATTTGCCACTGATCGGGACGCAAAATGTCCCGATAAATAAAAAAATTAATAATAAGCATTATTGTTAGAAAAAATAAATCATATTACGCATCACATTATCATGCCGGTTGTAACAATGCACTCAAAATAACACGCATCAGATCACTGCTATATTTTGTTACTCTACTCGCTACAGAGGCCTTAGCCAAGTAACAAAAATTTTAATTCTACAGCATCAGAGACACGATCGTGTGCGTTTACACTTTGGCTTTGCTCAGTCAATCGATTTTTGTTTTCTCTATCAGAGACACGCCTGTGGGCGCATACAATTTGGCTTTACTCAATCATTGATCTTCGTTCGTCCATTCATTTGGTATCCGTCAGATCATAATAATTATTACTGCGGTTCATCGTACGAGTTTTGCAATTTTAATAGCAGATAAAATATAATAAAAACTTTTTAACAAAAAATTAAACCGACTCCCAAAAAACACTGCAAAGAAAAAATAACTTTAATTACGGTAGTCGGTGTCTTTAGTTTTGTTTTTCGTTTTTGGCACCGACTTCCGAAATTAAAGTTATTTTTCACTTTGCAGTGTTTTTTGGGAGTCGGTTTAATTTTTTGTTAAAAAGTTTTTATTTCACTCTTTTTAGTTGGATGCTTTTTAATTTACCTAGTTACAAGAGCCTAAATGTCAACTACTTATAACCTTTTACAAAATATTGCTTTTCCCAATGCTGGGCCGTTAATTGTTGAGGAGTTCTCCTGGTACTTCACCATCAGCTCTACATCACCATATGCATTGTGACGAGCATAAAGTGCTTAACATCCATATTCAAGTAATCGAATCGCAATCCACTCAATACTTATTATTGAGTAGTTTCGGCGGCCATCTGTGGTCTTCATCATCAGTTCCACTTCCCCAAATGGTACTTTTTGAGAGCAACTGCACAAGTTACTATAAGAAATACCCAAAACGCCATATGTGTGCCTATAATATTTGAAGAGTTCCCTCGATTTCTCCAGGATCCCATCATCAGATCCTGACTTTGGTGATAATGGTACCAATTTCGAAGTATACCCATTCGAACAAAAAAAGAATTTTCCAAATCGGTTCAGCCGTCTTAGAGTACTCGATGACCATACATTAAAAAAAAAATATATATATATATATACGCGTCGAATTGATAACCTCCTCTTTTTGTCGTCGGTTGAAAATATAAATTGTTTGCAGATAAGCATTAAATTTTAAGGTTTTACAGGATGCAGTATCATGTCTTGAATACGAAAAATTGCCACCATTATTAAATTTTACCAAAACCATCATTTTGTGACCTTCAAAAGGTCACAAAATAATGGTAATATTAAGTAAGCAATTGAGCTGAAGTCTGAGGATCGAAGATGAGTTTGTGGTATTCACATGCAGCAACTTATTTAAAAATTTGTCTGATGATAAAGTTACGATAATAAATAATGACTGTTGTGCATGGTACAAAAATGTCTCATTACACCAAAGACGAAATATGAACTCAACGATAGCAAATTAGATTTATTTAAAAAAATTAATGAGTTCTTCAACAAGGATCAATTTTATGAAGAAGTGTGTACAGTCAGACTTGGTGAAAGTAGCAGTGCAGAACAAAAATCTGACGCCGCTACAAAAATGCCAAATAATTTTTAAGGAGAATTAAGACTTCACAAATCTTCTGAAGTTATTTGCTTTTCAACCGACTTCAAAAAAAGGAGGAGGTTCTCAGTTCGTCCTGAACTTTTTTTTATGTATGTTATCTCATAACTCGAAGACGGCTGGACCGATGTAGAAAATGTTTTTTCGTTTGAAAGGGTATAGTTTCTAGTTAATCTCATTGTTATGAAATCAGGATCTGATGATGGGATCTTGGAGTAATCGAGGGAACTCTTCAAATATTATAGGCACACCTATAGCGTTTTGGGTATTTCTAATATTACCTTGTGCAGTTGCTTCTGTAACGCACCATTTGGGGAAGTGGAACTGATGAGAAAGATCACAGATGGCCACCGAAACTACTCAATAATAAGTATTTCGTGGATTGCGATTCGATTACTTGAATATGGATGTTAAGCACTTAATGCTCGTCACCATGCATATGGTGATGTACAGCTGACGGTGAAGTACCAGGAGAACTCCTCAAAAATTAATGTTTCTGCATCGGGAAAAGCAATATTTTGTAAAAGGTGATAAGTAGTTCACATTTTGGCTTTTATGACTGGATACGTTACAGACCGACCCACTAAAAATAGTGAACAAAAACTTTTTAGTAAAAAATAAAACCGACTTCCATATCAAAAAGCTACAAAGCCAAAAATAACTTTAATTTCGAAAGCCAGTGTCAAAAAAAATAAAAAAATACAAAACCAATAACACCGACTACCAAAATTAAAGTTATTTTTGGCTTTGTAGTGTTTTGATATGGAAGTCGGTTTTATTTTTTGCTAAAAAGCTTTTTATGACGTCAATTCCGCGAGTTTCAAACGCGGCAACGGAAAGAGTATTTTCACAAACCAACTCTTAATTTTATCTATGAGGCGAAACCACCGGAGCATGTCAAAGCCGAGATTCAAATATAAACTAACTTCGGCATGACTTGTGGTGAATTTCACAACTACGTAATAAAAAACAAGGGCCTGCTAAAGGCAGCAAAAAGTAATGAAAAATATAAATTAATTAAAAAATTAATTACCTGTAATCTACTTTCATACTTAACTTTGTTGATTTTCACTAATATATAAATAATTTTCAGTTATCAAATTATTTTATTTGTACACCTATAGGTCATTTTATGGAAATGGGTAATGTTTTTTATTTAGGCCTCTTCAAATGAAGGGGTATCCTGGAGACCGGATCCTGGAGATACCACACAGATAGTGACGGTAATACTAAGAGTGTAACTGTTAGCCAAGGTAATACCTGCCTGGACACCGCTCCATTTAGTTCTGTTATCCTTAACCTCTAGAGCCTCAGCGGCACAAAAAAGTGCCAGTAAACAAGTATTAGTTGAGCCCCGCTGGCACAAAATTAGTGTGCCAGCGGGGCTAAACTAATAGTTGGCGTAAATAATGGCGGTCCTTGAGAGGTTAAACTTGGTTGGACACGCTTCCACGTGTTTAGAGTAGTCTATCAAGCAAGTCTGACTATAACATTTTTTTAGAATAAAGATTAATCGTTTTATATATACGACGAAAACGAATAAATTAACATTACTTTAAAAAAAAACCTTTTTTTTGTTTGTCCCGATCTACAACCCTAAATCCCGATTTTCTTTAACTTCTGTCCCGATTTAAAACAAATCGGACCTGGCAACACTAGTCTTGACAGACAGACAACAACCTATGCTATGTATAAGGGTTCCGTTTTTTAGGATTCCGTAGCCGAATGGCAAAAATGGAATCCTTATAGTTTCGTCATGTCTGTCTGTCTGTCCGTCCGTCCGAATGTCACAGCCATTTTATTCCGAAACTATTATTAGGACTACACATGTGAAACTTGGTAGGTAGATGTATTCTGTTAACCACTTTCCGATATTTATTAAAAATTTAAAAAAATATGTAAAATTAAGGGTCCTCATACATAGAACTGAACCTAAAAATTTTTTTTTTTTCATCGACCCTATACGTGTGTAGTATTTATAGACAGGTCTTTTAAATTTACATTGTGGTTTCTAAAACCATTTTTTTTATTAAAAATAGATACGCGTTTGACCACCATCTCACCTGATGGTAAGTGATGATGTGGTCGAAGATGGAGCACGCTTACCTAAAAGTAACCTATTCACTCTTGACTTAAAGACTCCTAGGTTATAGCTATCGGGAAACACAGACTCCGGCAGGGAATTCCAATCCTTAGCCGTGCGCACAATGAAGATATTCCCAAAACGTTTTGTGCGTATGGGTGGGATGTCCACCATGTAACGATGGCACTTCGCCGTTTGTCTCGTAGTCCGATGATGGAACGGGCTTGGCGGAATTAGACTCGCACACTCCCCGAAATGTAACCGATACAAAACCGATAGACTTGCAACTCGTCGTCGATGTTCAAGGCTCTGCTTTTCCTTAAAGTCAATCGTTTAAAAGATATACGCTTCCAAAGTGGTAAAATGTGTGTCCCTCTCCCCCCTCTAACTTCTATAATAATGGAGTGAAAAATCAAAAAAAATATATGCTGTAGATCTTAATAAAAACTTTCAATTTGAACGAGATTGGGTCAGTAGTTTTTTGAGATATAGCACATTTTCTAAAACCGCAAATATAACTTTGTATTTCATACGAACACTATGAGAAACAAAGTTATTGGGCGTAGTTACTACGGAACCCTTCATGGGCGAGTCTGACTCGCACTTGGCCATTTCTTTTTCTTTTGATATACATACGTACGGAACGTTACAAACACTAATGAGAAGAGGTAGTATGTTTTTTATGGGTGAGTAAAATAATATACGCCGAAAATAACTAGTCCAACAACGAAAGTCACCCAAATACTATCGAATTTACATGTAGATCTATAGGACCATTCAAGGCTTAATTATACCAAAATATGATTTCTGTTCGTGTTGTGTTGTTGCTCTCCGAGTCTGTGTTTCCTGATATCTATAACCTGGGGTCTTTAAGTTAAGAGTAGTGAGTGGGTTACTTATAGGTAAGCGTGCTTCATCTTCAATCACATCATCACTTACCATCAGGTGGCAAGATGGTTAACCGCGAGCCAATTATCAATAAAAAAAAAACAGTATTTCAAGCATGAAAGTTTCATCGACACATTAACAAGCTTGGAAACGCATGTTTTTCCGTTCGCATTTTCAGCTCAGCTATCCAACTATTCATTTATCGGCACGTACGTAATCTCGCATCGGGCAACGCGCTTGTCATGACAAATGACGCGCGATGTGGCGTGACGTGACGCCAAAGGATCTGATGTGACAACGACACGGCGACGTCACACGAACTCGATACGACACGCGCGTAATCGAATTTCGTCTCAGTGAAATCTCTTATTTATTGCCAGTGCCACAGTTGCCACCTATGGCAATATTTCTAGAGATTTTAGTCGCAATATTCATAATGGATATTTTTTGACGTGTTATGATGCATCAATCATGCAAGGATGATAGATAGACACAATTGGATTTATTTATTTATTTATTTATTGGCATACATAAGAACACAAGTACATTGGCCGAGAAACACTGGTGCCTGTGGTAGGTAATCAAAACCTGTATTACATGTCACCAGAATTTCACCTCTCAGAAACTGTTTTACACAAAATAATTTTATGATAACAATACTAAATTACAAGATAAGCAAGCAAATTAAGATACAATAAGAAATTTAAGAGATTAGTGCAGTTACAAACAATGGTATGGTGTGGTGTGTGTTGTGTGACGACGTGTGAGGTGTGATGTGGTGTATGTGCGTGTGTATAAAATGTTTGTCTGCGGGATTAGATTAACAATTTCAGTACTTGCAACAGATCTTCTGTTGCATTATAAGATTGCTTAAGAAGCCAATCCTGAACAACTATCTTGAGATTGTGTTGGTTAAGTTGGTGTACATCTAATTTCTTATGGATACTGTTATAGAGGTAAGGGCCAAGGAAAACAGAGAATCGACGGCTGAAGACAGTCTTAGTAGAAGCGGATGAGGCCACAAGGTGGTTACGACGCGTGAGCGCAGGTAGATACTGAGTCAAGGCGTGTTGCTTCATCACGATCGCCAAAATAAATAACTGTCGCACAGGCAACACTTGGCAGTATTCAAAAAGTTCGTCTGGGGGAAATAAGCGGGGCTTGAAACAACAGACCTTGAGGACCGCTCTTTGGGCGCGCTCAATCTTGATCAGATTCAGGCGCGTGCGCTCCTTGAAAGCATAAATGCAGTGCATTACTTGCCATTCACAGATATTTAAATAAAACGTTCGCACGTTTTAGATGACTTTAATTAATACTAAATAAATGAATAAACAAAATATAATAACTTAAAAACGCCTAATAGTTTATAAATAGCACCTATTTGCAAGCACACAAACATTGTTTGCCAGGCGCTGCAAATTAACGTACCTATTATTCTCAAGTCCTGCCGCCCTCTACGGCAGGATTTTTGTTCGCATGTGTGCAGTACTTTTGCTATTTGTGCACAATTCGCCTACGCACACACCCATGAATGTCTAAAGCCAAAGTCCTGCGGCATGATACCACAGACTACATAGAGATTCTACGTATGCATGAGACAAACGTTCAGAAATGTTGTTCATTGCCGTTCCGAGTAAAAATAATAGACAGAATAGACTATTTGAATGGTTTCTAAAAACCGTCTCATATTATTTATTGGCGTATAAGGACCCTACAAATAATATTTATTTTCATATTTTATAAATATTTCGTTAAAAAAAAAAAGCATTACAAAATATAGTGATTATATAAGCTGTCAAAACGCTTGTTGGACGAACAATATGACGGAGTGATGTCACACGTTTCACGTTTGTATATAAATATTGGGGAGCAAGTCAAATTGAGAGTTTTATGTAGTTTAATAAAGTTTCTGGCTGTAATTTACTGGAAAAAATGAGTTATAAATGGTGTGCAGTACCACGGTGCACAAATACAACGATAAAGATGCCGGAGAAGCTATTTATAACCGTTCCAAAAAATGTTAAAGTTCGTAATAAGTATTTACAACTTGCACGCAGAAATACTAAAGAAATAAAGGATAGTTCGGTAATTTTCGTCTGTCAGGATCATTTTGATGTAAGTAAACATGTTATTATTACTAACTTAAAACATTTTTACAATATAGTTATTCTTCTGTTTTAAGGTTAGATAACTGAGATGTTTTTTTGTATTATACCTGAATAGCCACAAATATTTCAATATTCAATTATATTTATTACCACTAAATACATCAACATTTATGGCTTTAAAATAACATTTAAAAATATTTCAGATTGAAAAAGGCTATCAATATAATATGGGATTAAGCAACTTTAAGCAAGAGCATAATCATGGTGCCTACAAAATTTTATTGCCAGGAAGACCGCAGAAAAAGGATGAGTGATGCTAGTACTTCTAGACATGTATTTGTTTAAAAACAAAGAACCCAACTCATTCAAGAGTGCCAAGACACACTGATGCAGGAAGTGTTAAGTGAACCCAGCCCGTCTAGCACCCAACCGACTACAACACCTGTGCAAGAAGTAGTTTTAATGACAACAGGTATGTAGACATAACTAAGGATAAAAATAGGTAACTGAAAAGTGAACTGTGCGTTTGTTTGTATTTATAATTTTATTTATTTTCAGAATCACAGTCAACACAAAATAAAAGCACATGAACAGATCCTATTGTCACCAGTGAAAAGGGTACCAATTTCATTTAAAAGAAAAAGTTAATTATAGATCAAAGGCGATACGGACAAGAAAAATTTTGACTAAAGAGATTACTGTTTCATTTTCTAAGAATACTTGATAATGTGATTGTTATAGCCTGTGCACTTATTAATTTACAGGACTTGCTTATAAAAATAGAAATTAGACAAAATTTGTTGAGCAGCTTTGTTATAATGATTTCAAACAAATAGTCATACATACATGATATCAATACTTTATAAATAAGTGTTATTATTTTTTGGTAATTTATATTGCATACCAATAATAAAAGAAAGAAATCAGCCGTCTTGTTTTATTACTGTTTTCTAACTTTTAACGTTTAACTATTAAGGAATTTGGATTAATAAATACAATAATAATAGGAATCACTGATTTATTCTCATAAAAAACACAATTTTAGACATCATTTAATGATGCACTGCGCTTTAATATTGGATATATATATATTTTGCTTCCAAAAGGAAGATACACTTGTTAGTAATGTTGTTAAATGTATATTCATTGTCATTTTGTAGTAGTATGATATCAACTTTTTTTGTTTTTTTTTTTTAAAGTCATGGTGTACAATACAAAAGTACCCTTTCTTCATATTAGTGACATATATTTTTAGTTGCACTTGAGCTTATACTTTTCAGCAACTACACCACTGAGACGGCATAACCTAAACAACACTGGCAGCAGGGTTGCCAACCGCAAAAGAAAATCCCTCGTACACATGCAGCTAAAAATCTCGTATTTTGAATTTCAAACCTCGTACATTTAGGTATTATGCATGCAAAACGTGCTAAAACCAAAATTAAGGCATATTGAATTTCTGGATTTAGGACTTTTTACTCGAAATAAACTATTGCAAGTTTCCTATTAAATAAAACATCACTTTGTGTTGTATTTCCAAAAAATCTTTATTATTAATCAATCAAGTAAAATAAAAATAAAAAAACTAAATGTATTACTACTACTATTACTAAATTATTATGAAAATTTGCAAGGTAACTTAGTTTACATCTCTCCAAATATTAGTCAGGAACACCCTCACTGTCATCGTTTTTTCTACCGTATATTTTATCTGTTGTCATGCGGCTATACACTCCTTTTGTGGGTTCAAAATTGACACAGTTTCCTTTTGCACTCTCTGCAGCAAGAAGTGTGCCGTTCACTGTTTCCACAGTTAGCCGGTTTCTTATCTCTGTCTTTATTAAAATGACTTTACTATTATAAAATGGTGATGCAAAATGTTCGTATGGCCATATTATTAAAATCTCGTACATAATTGTACGAGGTTGATAGTGTCCTCATAACTCGTACGGAACACTCCCAGGTTATAGCTAAGAGTAAGAGTGAATAGGTTACTTCTAGGCAAGCATGCTTCGTCTTCGTCCACATCATCACTTAACATCAGTTGAAATTGTGATCAAACGCAAGCCAATCAACAATAACTTAAAAAAAAATTAGTGTAAACGCAATTATCTTATTAAACTGAGTGAATAGTTCGGGCCAATTTCAGTTATTATTTAAATATTTATCATTTTCATTTCGCTTCGTACCTACAGCATTTGTGTCAAAGTATTTGTTTAACGAAAAATTATTGGCGCATTTATTATGCGCGATGAGTGGATAAAAAAAATACCAGTATTTAAAGCAAGTAAAGTAGGTAAAAATAAATTGATTTAAACTACATTTTTACTGATATTTTAAGCTACATAATTAGGCTACCTACCACTGACTGAAATTCGGCTATATTAGGCTACTTAAGCTGTAAAAAACGGGCGACATTGACCCCCGCGTTGTTGGCAACACTGGTTTTGTGTTCGCGGGGCCTGGGAGCCATATTGCTTTTTCATGTGATGAGCATTGTTTACTATTTTGTTTACGCCAGTATATTTATAGTTTTCTTAAAAGATTTTTCATTTTAACATTTGAAAGTGTGTACATTTAACAGTTTATTACTGAGTTTCTATAATAATTGTATTGTAGTGATTTGCTTTTACTAGGTAGTGCGTTTGTTGATTTTTTAAAAAATGTTATTTGATTGTGAGGTCTGTGTTGAAAATGTGTGTTTATTAAAAATTAAAAATAACAAGTTCTCACAATTATCATTCAATGAAAAGATTCAAATTGTCTCTAAAGGTAGGTGTGTACCCGAGTTACAACAATTAAACCAGCAAAAAGGGAAAGTAACTCGAAAGTTTCATGTTAAAAGTTATGAAACGTATGACTGACTGTGTGGTTGTATACACACGATTAAATTATATTGTTTTCCTTGCATATTGTTTAGTAATTCTAGTACAGTGTGGACTGATTCGGGATATTCAGATTTAAATAATTTTTATACCGCGGCAAAGAAGCATGACCATACAGAAAAACATATGGAGGCCTGCTTAAAATTAAATACTTTTGGTAAATCTCGTATTGAAATGAGTATCAACAGTCAGTTACGATTAGATATTGAGAGGCATAATGCTAAAGTCGATCGCAATAGAAACATTTTTCAAAGGCTCATCGATGTTGTTTGCTTTCTGGGAAAACAAGAATTAGCTTTTCGCGGTCACGATGAGTCAGTATCGTCGTTGAATAGGGGTAATTATTTAGAAATAGTAGATTTATTGGCCAAGTATGATGGAGTTTTAGAAACCCATTTACAGAGTGCAAGTACCTCATTCACGGGCATGTCGAACCGTACGCAGAATGATTTGATCTCGAGCGTTGCATCTGTGATGATCGATCGCGTTAAAGCCGAAATTAAACAGTCCGATTTCGTCACCGTCATGGTAGATGAGACTCCTGATGTTAGCGGCCGTGAACAATTAGTATTAGTTTTGAGATATTTTCGTGATTCTGAAGTAGTAGATCGATTTATCAAATATGTTGATGTCAGCGCGGATCGGACCGCTGTAACCTTGAGTTCTATAATTTTGGAAATTTTAGAAGAGTTCGATTGTGTATCCAAATTAGTTGCACAAACTTACGATGGGGCAGCAGTTTTATCGTCACAAATTAATGGCGTGCAGGCTTTGGTGAGACAAAAATGTCCACAAGCTATGTACGTTTGGTGTTCAGCACATATATTAAATTTAGTTTTATCGAAATCGTTCGAACGAGTTGCTGAAACAAAACGCTTTTTTAGTATTATAAAATCAATCGCGGCTTTTTTTCACACCAGTACAAAGCGAATGGCCCATTACAACAACTTTGCCGATATGAAAAAGCTGCCTCGTGTCGCGGAAACAAGGTGGACATATCACTCGCGCACGGTTAATGTAATTAATAATGAGTCCACCCACCTCCTAGAATTGTTTGAAAATATGAACGAAAATACACAAGACTGGGATGGTGAAACACTGACACAAGTCAGTTCATTTTTATTTATTATGAAAGAATTTGAATTTAATTTTCTTTTAAAATCTTTCGCAGATATTTTTGCAGAAACGGATATTCTGTATGATATTTTGCAAAAAAAAACTAGTGACATCGCGTATTGTGTAACAAAGATAAAAGAGTTAGAGTCATTTTTAGAACGTTTCAGAGAGAAGTTCGAGATCTTTTATGATGCCGCCGTTCACATTACCGGACCACCTAAAAGAAAGCGCAATGTCGATGATGTAAAAATACATTATCGGCGAATTTTTGTTGAAATAATTGATAATGTAGTCAGTGAATTAAGAAATCGCTATAAAAACATTAAAGATTTAAAGTTTATTGAGCTACTTTCTTGTGAGAATTTTAAAAAATATAGTGAACGTTTCCCTGAAAATGAAATCAGAGAGTTCACTAATAATTATCAGGCAAATTTTAATTTCGATAAATTGAAAAATGAATTGCGCTGTATTTATAGATCACCTCAATTTGCAAATAGTTGTGTATTTAGTATTATTCAAAATTTGTATAAGGACAATTTAAATAAAGTTTTTTCTGAAGTGTTACGATTAGCGAAATTCATTGTGACTATCCCAGCAAGCAGCGCATCGGCAGAGCGTTCATTTTCGTGTTTAAAACGTATCCACACATATTTGAGAAACACACAAAATCAACAGAGACTCACAGAGCTTTCCATGATTTCTATAGAAAAGGCATTAATGATAGAATTAAAACGCAATCCAACTTTCTATGACGATATCCTAAAATCATATTTAAAAAAGGATAGGCGCATAGATTTAATTTATAAATGAATGAGTAGTATGTTTTTTTTTTACTAACCTGTTGTTTTATTATTAAGTTTATTTATATATTTGCGAATCACATGAAAATCGGCCTTTTTAAAGGCCACATCGGATATCTTCCAAGTGACGTGTTCTGTAACTATCACTCACTTGGATAAGATATTTGAGGTGGCCGAAATCTTGCGTTTACATCGGGATATAGTAACCGGAACCTTGAATATGTGAAAATTGAAGCTGACTAGGTGAGTAGTAATATCTTAGCTTATTATTTTACGTATTAGAAGTTCTTCCGCCGCGACGATCGATCGCCGTTTTGTCTGCGTTGCCGTAGAAGATGTACATGAATAGTAGTACATCTAAGACTTGTTCTGTTGGCATGGTTTCCGACTTAGAGATCCGTCGCGTGGCTGCGGCTATGCTTAAAATCTATAAAAGAAAAAGTTTTTGTGACCGAGTACTCCGCCGCATACCCAGTGTCATAAACCTGTGCACGCCGCTGATCAGATTAGATTTCTCAGCACCGCCCCAGGTGGAGTTGCAGTAACACAAAATTGATTGGCATAGCGCCTGATAGACCATCTTCATAACATTTGTATTAGCGGATTGACGCAATTGTTTAAATATATATATATAAGTTTTCGAACACGTTAGATAGGCATTCAATATAATTTTTGAATGTTAAGTTGTCGTCTATCACTATGCGAAGATACTTTATATGCGTTACTTTTTCTATTATTTTATCAGAAGACCTAATTTGGAGGAGCTCATCAGATGGGGTCTTGGACTTGCGAATCGACAAGCTAAGTAACTTGGTTTTAGAGACGTTTAGGGTAAGTAGATTAAGATTAAGCCAGTCATTAACAGCATCAAAACCTTTCTGTGCTAGTCGATAGGTTTCAGCCCAACATCCCGACGAAGAAACGAGTGCCGCATCATCCGTATAGGAAAAATTTCTCCGTTTTCTATGAAGAGATTACATAACTCATTTATGTAACACAAGAACAGGCTCGATCCAAGGATGCTGCCCTGAGGCACTCCGTAAGCAATTTGCAACGATGAACTGATATGAGACCCTATCTTTACACATTGAGATCTATTCTCAAGGTAGCTCTGAAATAAAGATAGCTGAGTGCCTCTTATCCCCAGATTTTCCAGTTTTTTCAGGAGGATAGGAGTTGAAACCGTGTCAAATGCCTTAGCAAGATCCAGGAACAGAGCGAGACATTTTTGTTTTTTTATCAAGCTTTCTTACTATGTGATCTACCAGGTTATGTACTGCATCAGACGTAGATAACTTTTTGCGGAAACCGAATTGATTTTTTGAAAGTAATTTATGTGATTCTAAATAATTGATCAATCGAATGTTAATAATTTTCTCTAAGATTTTAGATAACGCTGGTAGCACTGAAATAGGTCTGTAATTTTCAACACGGTTTCGATTCCCTGATTTTAAAACAGGATGAAGGAGGGCTCTTTTAAACAGGTCGGGAAAAATGCCTGTCTTCATGCTCAAGTTTAGTGTTGAAGATCTCAGAACAATGTAATAGACTCTATTACATTGTTCTGAGATCTCAACTACCGTTTAATAAATAGCAATAGGATAATCGCTAATTGCAAGACTCTTGCGAGACTCTCGTTTGGGCAAAACTACTCAAGTTGCAAATATAGGTGAGCGGAGGAACAATAATAGTCCTATACTTCTTTAAGAAACCCGAGGAGATGCCATCATAACCAACCGCACATTCGTTTTTCAGGGACATTATCAAAGCATTTACTTCAGTGTCGTCCGTGTCAAGCAGTACAAAAGAATCTAGGGTGGAAATAACTGGGAAAGAGGTCGATGGAACTTTTTTATATTTTCCGCAAGTTGTTTCCCTATGTTCGCAAAGTACAAATTAATGTCGTTGATTGAGTCCTGTTTATCCACGCAAATTTCCAATAAAGCAGATGCAGAATCCCGTGGCTTGTTAGAATTTGTAATTGATTTAATTGCTTTCCATAATTGTTTGGAATTTTGGCCAGCTGTTTCCAACTCCTTTTTTTCGTAATTAATTCTCGCCCGTCTAAAAAGAGATACACAGAAGTTATGATATCTCCTGCAGGAGATAGCGAGAACTTCGTTCTTGGGATTTTTCTTATGCTGTTTTTAAGATTATCCCTATGGCGCATACATTTTAGTATTCCCGGGGTGATCCAGGCTTTAATAGGTCTACGTCTTCTTGAAAGTGGAGTAACAGAGGTGTTTGCAGATAAAGTAGAGATTATGGGCTCTATTAGTAATTTAGCAGCAAGATTGGGGTCCTGTGCTGTGAAGACGGCGTCAAAGTTGAGTTTATCCATATCATATGCTAGACTCTCTTCATCGACTTTAGTTATAAAAGAACGCTGTCTTGGGGCAGTTTTCTTCATCGAGATAGCTACTACAAGTGCAAGGTGGTCTGTAACAGTGGTTTCCAGAACAAGAACCTTAATAGGTAATACGGTCTTTATATTAGCGTGATCCAAACAAGTGGCTCCGTGTGTTGGAAATGTATGCCCTGGGTAAAGTCCATGATGAGTTAGGAGATCTAGATAGTCCAGAGTATATGTTAATTTATTTTCCTGACCAATATCTATATTAATATCACCAAGCAGGCAAATATTTTTATAAGACTTAAGTTCATTTAATACACCGTCTAAAGATGTAATAAAGTTCGTTAGTTAAAGTTAGTGTCTGAAAGCGATTATTATTTTAAATGAAAAATATTGGTAAGCACCTGAACTCAATAGCAGATTCTCAAATTAATGAGAAAACTGGTCATGTGTGGGTTGGGCTATACACAGTGTAGGGTTTTTAATATCCCCCATAACTATGAAAATGACACCGGTCTTATGTCGAGTAATGGCGTCGCTGGGACCAACTTGAAATTTATTTAAGAGGCATTTTGTTACAGTCACAGTGGTCCGAAAAACTGTGAAAAGATTGCAGATTTCTGTTTAACTTTAAAATCTACTTAGCTGTGATAGTTTTCCTTTGAACTTCTTTATATATAAGTAGTACCTATATCATTATTACTACCATGCATTATTTTCGTATATTCCGAGAGTAAGTCTACTTGATAGAGATAGGGGTAGAAACACATGAATGTAACAAGAAATACCATTTACCTACCAAATTTCTAATATTTTTAAAAGACCTCATATACCTACATTCGTCTTACACGACGAAAGAAGTAAGGAAGCTAAAAAAGACGATGATAGAGAGGTTGTTTTGTTGCTGCAGCGAAACAGAGAAATTGTATTTTAAAGTTCGCAAACCAACCTAAAAGCATATTAGAATATCAGATCTGCTCCACAGTCCCTCAGACGCATCTACTGAGGTATCTGCTTTCCCCAAAATGAAAGATAAGCAAATCGTATCGACAAAAATGACGGCCAGGGTTGTAGGAATGTTCTAACGAAATACCACGGCTTCGAAACTCAAGGAACAGGGAAACTACTGAAAGAACAGGGAGACTACAGAGCGGAGGGAGTCGTTTGATGATTTTCGTCCGAAAAAAGGGAGTCAAAATATATTATGAGTCGTTAAGAGTTGTTACAGAGAGTCGTAAACAACTGCTTAATTCTGCTCATTAAAGAAAAGATTCGAAGGGATTAAACATTATCTACTTACTCCTAACAGATAATCTTCAGATAATGGACGTCCCATCGAAACTAGCGGAAGATGGATTACTTTTATAAAATCGAATAAAAAAATAATTGAAAAGATCCGATTACACTTTGGCTGACGGTCCCTAATTTGATAAAACGAAAGAATAAGTACCTAGGTAGTGCAAATTGATGACTTTTTCATATAGCGAACGATGGTTTGTGTCGCTAAAAATAATATTTTCTATCGATCAAAAAAAATCGGTTGATTAAAGGACCAATCTTTTCGTCGGTTTCGACCGATTTCCAACCCCAACACCAATGTTGGGGTTGGAAATCGGTCGAAACTAGTTTCTTGTTGTTTCTTCGTTTGTTGTTTCACTTGGTATTTTGTTTTTCTTATCCACACAGACCTTTTTGGATATTTATTAGTAAATACCTGTTAATTTTCTACGCAGAAGTAAGAATATATATGTATATATGTAGAAATAAGAATATATATATATGTTTATCGATGGGGCAGGACCCGTGCTCCACCTAGAATCTCCAATGTACATATTTATCTATACTAATATTATAAAGCGGAAAAGTTTGTTTATTTGTTTGTTTAAACGGGGTAATCTTGGAAACTACCGAATGGAACTGAAAAATTCTTTCTGATAATGATAGGCAGGTTCGTGAGGAAGAAACACTAAAAAGTAACTCTAATTTCGGAAGTCGGTGCCAAAAACTGAAAATACAAAATTAAAGACACCGACTACCGAAATTAAAGTTATTTTTCAATTTATCAGTTTTTTTTTTAATCGGTTTTATTTTTTGTCACAAAGATTTTTATGAATTACTTATACTCGAGTTGACAAGTTGGATTAACAATAGTGGAACTTCAAATTACGTCATTTTACTGCCAGCTTCTGTTTTTCCTACCACATATGACCCTTCAGTCTTTAAATCATGAGTAGATCGCTCATCGCAGACTTCATCTATCGCTTACCAATATGTGCAAACGAGCGGGCTCTTTCGAAAAAAAATATCATGCAAGTTTGATTATATATACATACCTATATCAAATGGTATATCATTTAAGTGTTCCATCCTCTTATCGAAATTACCAACACTTACGATGTTTTGATAACTTTATTTGTTTGAACCTATTCGCACTGACATCACTTGAGTTCTTTGTTGTCCTAAATACGGGCAAAATAATAACTCAAGGACAAAATATTTATACTCAAAGTATCTATCTAATGATGTTTTCTTAGTCAAAATTTCCGTCTACTCTTTGTCTTGTATTCTTTTGTCAGCCATCAATTTTTTATTAAGCTCACTATCGGGAATAAAGACATTATTATAAAAATAGAATTTCAGAAAAGTTTCACTTCAATAAAAAATGAAAGAATCGTTCTCTAGATGAGATTTTAGCCGAGTTCAAAATATTTCAACTGCGGCAAGTAATGCTGATAATTTATTGTAGATTAAACATATTAATTGTATGTATTAATTACGTCAAATGAATTATATTATTTGTGTACCAACTGGGCCATGTGTTCCGTCTTTTTGGTCACATTTTTCAGACTGCGGTCACCCTAGTGGCACGTTACATATTTTCCATTTGACTACCTATAAATTATTGATATATTTTTATAATGTAGGTGACATTTAAACAGTATTTCAGAACATACATAATGTTAATTCTATAATATAATTCATTTTGTATAGTTTTTGTTCCTTGAGTAATTTCCATATTTCGTTAAAAGGTTGTTTAAATTTCTTTTCTGATTTTGAAATGTGACATGCGTCGCACTTTATCAAACAGCTCCCCGTTAAACGTGTGGCGTAATTTTTGGATGCCCCTTACAATAGAAGAGTACGTTTAGTCTTTGTTTCAGGTTTGCTTTCGTATATCGTTCTCATCAGCTGTCATTTCAATATTGTTAACATTCTCCTAACGTTCTCTGTATATTCCCTTAGTGTAGATAATAATATTCACCTCCTTTCGTCGTATAATTTTCATATCACTCACAGTTTAGATTTATATCGGTTAGTCATAATAACAACAGCAGTAAAGGTTGAAGAAGCCCAAAAAGAAATAATATAAAGTAATCCATTTCCCCAACAAAATTTTGTAATCTAATCATCTGTGTAACTACAAATACATGCGAATGTATCATTTTCAAAATAATTTGTATTTTTAACAGATGATATAGAATAGTAAAGGCTGAAATTATAAATAGTACGCAGATATTCACATTCTATTATCTCATCAACATGACGTGTGCGCAAGCGCACAGCTGTAATGGCTGCCATGACGTAACGGGATCTATAGAAACTAGACGTTTTAAAATGACTCACTAGATGTCACTACTGATGTTACAATAGTTTATTGAAATGTAGCTCAAGTCATAATATTTATGTTATTTCGAGATCATTTATAAATTAACTTCGTTACGTAATTTGACTAGATTATCAATAAGAGAAGTTAATTGTGCTTATATGTGAAAATTTACTAAATTTTTTACCTACGTATTGTTTTAATCAATGTTCTTATTGGTTTTATGAATGATTACTTGATGTTTCCTTAAATTCAGTTTCTGCCTGCTGTTATATTAATTAATAATATAATGTTAAAATGAATCATGGACTAATGATCAATACCTACATTTTTTAATTGAAACAGTTTCAACTAGATGGCGCTGTGCTGATTACGCGTTTTTCTGAATGGCGATGTAAAGATTCTCTGTTCGTGAATGACCCCCGCCAGTTTCATGTTTCGAGTTAAGACCTTACTTCATAGGATCATTTCTATAGTAAGCTCTTCGCGAGACTTTCACACTATGTGAGTCCTCACAAGTCACGTTGATGAGATGTGGCGCGGTGCCCTGAGCGTGAGGCGGGCGATGGTAGACCTACCATCAGCCCTCGATGATCGTTCACTTCCTTCGCAAGAAGGGAGCGTGGGGTGCTGTCGCTGTCTGAGTGGCTATTTTAACCCTTATTATTTCCTAAAACAATAATTAATAGCTCTGCAATCTACATTAATCCGACCATAATATAATAATAATAATAATAATATAACGTTTATTTGGCTTAAATAAGTTATGTTAACAATATGAGCACTGTTACTTAAACTAGGTATAAGCACCTGTGCTATAAGCAACAGTTACAATTCGTGGTTGATCTAATATTACAATATATGAAGTATTGTGCAACAATCCGTTATTACATATATAAACAAGGTAAAGTAATTAAAAGTTAAAAATTAATATTAAAACAAAGTAAAAAATTAGGTAATGAAAAATAGAATGTTTGTACGAGACATAATTACGTTTGTATGTGTGTCGATGTGTGTGTGTGTGTGTGTGTGTGCGTGCGTGCGTGTGTGTGTGTGTGTGTGTGTAAATGTGTTTATAATTTGGAATGTAATGCATACGTGTAAGAAGTTAGATATGCAGGAACTTAGTGTGTAATTGCGTTACCCAGGAACAGTTAATAAATTTTCGGTTTCTTGGTAATTTAACACAACTAACAAGTTCTTAACAACTTTTTTAAATTTGAAATGACATATTTTCTTTAAGGACACATCTTTACTCATTTTATTGTATATATAAGGAGCTATTATATAGGGATATCTCTTTGCAAATACTGTTTTATGTGGAGTGGTTTTGAATACGATGTCGTTTCTTCTTCTATTATCTATTTGGGAACCGATACTCAGTAAATGGGTGTGTGCATAAATAAGATTGCGTGAAATAAATAATTGGCGTACAGTAAGGACATTAAACTCTTTGTATAGTTTTGCAGTAGGGTATAGCCTTGGTTTGGAAAGAATAACTTTAATTGCCGCTCTTTGTGCTCTTTCAAGCTTAATAAGAAATGTCTTGTGAGACCCTCCCCAGACAGAAATGCAGTATCCCAATACTGACTGACAAAGTGCAAAGTAGATTATTTTCAAGACATTCAAATCCTCTATATGTCGTACCTACCTTTTTGAAAATAGACATAAGTTTCCGAATTCTGTTTGTCAAAATTTCAATATGGTGATGCCAGTTAAGGTTTTCATCAACCCAGACACCTAGATATTTAACCCTATCAACTCGATCGAGTTGAGTACATTGGCACAGAGAGCTGTCGTTATTACGGCAAGTATGAGCTTTTATTTTTATTTGATCAATATCTGGCGCTCCCGACTTTGTAATGGAGAAGGTGAGATATTTCGTTTTATTGAGATTAATAGTGAGCGTATTTTTATTGAGCCAGTTTAAAATCTGCTTAATGCCACTCTCTGTGTTGTCAGCTACTTCATCCCACGTTTTGCCATGAAAGACTATTGCCGTGTCATCTGCAAAGGTTACTATTTTAGCATTGTGAAGTTGATAGTTGCACAGTTGATTGATATACATCAAAAACATTGGAGGCCCAAGTACACTACCCTGTGGCACTCCATATGTTATTTGAGCTTCTTCACTTATATACGTTCCAATCTTTACACGTTGGGTGCGTCCATTTAAATAACTAGAGAACATATCCAATGCTACACCCCGTATTCCCATGTTTTCCATCTTTTCAAGTAGTTTGGGAATAGAGACAGTATCAAACGCCTTCGCAAGGTCCAAGAATACTCCAATACACTTTGATTTGCGGTCAAGTGATTGAACAATAGTTTCAATTAACGTTCTCAGCGCATCTTCTGTAGATCTACCAGGTATAAATCCAAATTGGTTATTTGATATCAGTTTAAATGTTTTTAAATAACTTGTTAACCTTTTATTTAACAGTTTTTCGAGTATCTTGGACATCGCTGGAAGGACCGATATGGGTCGGTAGTTGTTGACACTGTCTCTATTCCCCGACTTAAATATAGGATGTATAAGCGCTGTTTTAAACTGCTTAGGAAATACTCCTAAGTGGAAACTCAGGTTACATATATATGTAATAACAGGAGTTAGCACACTATTCGCAGCTTTTAGTAACCTATTTGAAATACCATCTATTCCTACAGCGCAATCATCTTTCAGATTCAATATAATTGATCGTACTTCTTCTTCGTCAGTGTCCAGTAGGGCAAAGGAATTTAGTGTTTGTGCAGGTAAATCTTGTTTAGATATTCCATTACTATCCATATTGTCTATATTTTCAGCCAGTTTCTGTCCCACGGTTGCAAAGAATTTATTTACTTCATTAACAGAAGCATGGGGGTTTGGATCAATTTCTAATAGGGTTTCGTTATTATCTTTTTGTTTGTTTAAGGACGCTATTGTTTTTATTAATTTCCAAGTTTTTTTAGAATTATTATTAGCTTTTTTGAATTCTACGTTTTCAAATGCACATTTAATTTTTCCAAGTAGTGTTTTGCAGAAATTTCTGTATCTGGTATAAATAAGTTTTATTTCCAAGTTTTCTGGATTTTTTCTAGCTTTACTATGGAGTTTGTCCCTATGTTTAATGCAACGTAACAAACCCGGTTTAATCCACGGTTTAATGATCTTTGTTTTATGACTAGTTTCTTTAGTTGCAGTGTTGCTTTTTATTATTTTTGAGAGGGTATCTATAAGCAATTTTAATGCTACATCAACGTCAGTACAATTGTATACGTAGCTGAAGTCAGTTCTTTCTAGTTCCGCGATAACTTTAGGATAATTAGTGTGGGTTATTGTGTGCTTTTTGCAGTATTCTGAAAGTTTCTTTCCCAAAGACAAACAAACTGTATAGTGATCCGTTAGAGTTGTGGTTATAACTGTTATATTACAACTTAGTACAGTTTTTATCATTACGTGATCGAGGCAATTTTGTTTTCTTGTTGGGAGGAGGTGGCCGGGTAGTAGTCCATGTGATGCCATTAGATTTAAATATTCGTGTGATCGCGGTTCATTACCGATTTCTTTTATATTTATATTAATATCTCCTATGACAATTATGTTAGCATAAGAAGAAAATGATTTTAATAAAGTATCCATTGATTTAAGGAATTTTTCAATACTGTATATGGGTGGTCTGTAGACTGCAACAATAACAGTATCTGTTTTTATTTTAATGATTAAGCAGTTAGCGTCTTCTAAAATATACTCAGAAACTAGAGACTGAAAACAACTCTTTATATACACAATTACACCTTCGTTTTGAGTATCGTGATCCGTCGTGTGAAAATATGTGTAGTTGTTTATTATAGGCAAATTGCTAGTATTTTTCAGCCAACATTCAGTTAAAACTATTAAGTCGAAATCCAACTGTAATTGTGTTAAAATAATTTCGAATTGGGACATATTACAGGAAATGCTTCTGATATTTTGGGATATTATGTTGAAATTATTTTGCAAGGAGTTTAAATGCGTTTTAGCCTCTTGAGTATTGCATAACTTTATTTTTGAGACTGTGTAATTATCTATATCATCTGTTATTTGTTTTTTATTGCACATTAAAAAGATATAATAAATGAAGTACGTCTGTAGGTTTAGTTTTAAAAGTAATTGTAGCTCGATTGGTATGAAATTTATCTTTTATAATTAAATTACTTATAAATGTAGTCATGTGGCCGTTTTGTAATTGTTTTGTTTCTGGTATGTATGTATGCATATTTATGAGTGTGTGTGTAATTGTCAATGTATATGATACACATATATTTGAGTTAAGTGGTGTTTTTCGTACAAATGTGAATATTTTTACAATAGAGGCAAAAATACGAGTAAAACTTTCGTTAATATAATCCAATTTGTTAAAAGTTCTAAAATTTACACAAAAATAAAAAAATATATAATAAAAACTGCTTATTAGTCATTTAGGTTCTTTAAGTGATTCTAAGTGTTTTTCTGATCTAATAATTATGTGGGGGGCTCCTATCTTCTTTCGCAAGTATATCTTACCATTCGCAGTCCATGCAAATGTGTAATTTTCAGTTTTGGCGAATTCACGAGTCAGGTAAAACAATTTCCTGGTTTTAAACGTGAGGTACTCTGATACATATATGGGATTTGTATCTTTTGTTCCGTCTATGCAGGAGGTATTCAGGATTGCGGGTTTGTTCTTTGTGTTATATTCTCTCACTGCCTTCAGAACATTTGCTTTTATTATTGGTGTGGACACATCCACAACCACCACAGAGTTAGACTTGTTTTTACTAGTCTTGCGGTATATATCTCGCACGTTGCTAAGGTCGAGGTTTGAATTGACTGTTTTTGAAACACATAATATTGCTTTTTCAAGATCTTTCCTAGATTCTTGATCTTTTTGTGGAATATTTCTAAACTCTAGTTTTGATAAGCAGGACAGACGCTCGAGTTCTTCAATTTTTTCCTCCAATGTTTGAATTATTTCGTTTTGATCGTGTTTTATTTTTTCTATTTTGTCTACTTTCAGTTTTATCTCGTCGTATTGTGCGGTCACAAACTGTATAGACTTTTTAATTTCCTCATTGGTATCCTGAATATATCTGAAGGTCTCTTGAATCGATATATTTTGCGTCTTAACTTCGGCTAAATCAGTCGAGATCTTAGACAATAAATCTCAATATGGTCGGATTAATGTAGATTGCAGAGCTTCCAGGTCGTACCATGCCACAATCTAGTACGGCTTTTGTAGATGAAATCTTTCCTTCCTACTTAATTTACAGAAATTAATAATTCACTTAATTAAATTCACGGAAATATGTTTTCTTTGCACATGCAAGCATAAGGCATAAGGTTTGACACTCCCGATTTGTATGATATTAATGCTTTGCACATTTTACATTCAGCTTTATTTTAGCCAAACTTTTCTTAGGAGCCATGGTTTGTAACTGTATTTTTATTTACAACTAGTAAGTCTTATCAATTTTAAAAGAAAACACTTAACTACAGTTCAAAAATCGTCTTTTACCTATTTAAATATTTACATTCCTAACTAATAAACAAAGTCACGTACACATAAAAAACCAGTTTTGTTTATTTACACACTAACTGTTAATACTTAGTTTAAATTAAATAAACTCGCGAAATAAGAAAGTCACGCTCAGTTGGTAAATTGCATAACAAGCTCGCACTCACTTCTCAGTATTTATATGTATCATCTATGCACTCACTCAAACGACAACTGACGAAAGAAAAATAAAAAACGTAAACATAACAAAATATTTTCTAAAATACTTTCGTTCACGCAATAATGTGTCTTTTATTAATAGTCATTAGGGTGAATGGCGCCGCAAACTACTCAAAAGAAAAGAAAAAGTTCCCTGATGCACACACCTACACAGATTTCGGTTTATGTACTCAGACAACTTTGGAATATTTAGAGAACTACTATACAATCGCATTTGCAAATGAAAAATACTTTGAACCTTGCAAGTATTTTTTTTCTGATACGATTATGCTCCTTTTTGCTGAGACAAAACGAATCAATTTCCTATGCAAGTATTTTCACATCAGACGCTCAAGGTACCATAAGCAAAATAATGACAAAATGGTTTGATTTTTTAGATTGACTACAGAATTCTGGTGAATAACATCTCAACGATATACGCAGTGCAATATCAATTATCAAGGACTAGATAAAGTAAGAAAATATGAAGACGCCCTTTTCATACTCGAGAAGCGAGAATACCGCTATGTGCCAGCTAATATAACATACTTATCTTCTGAAATGTTGGAAGATATGAATAATTATATAATATAAAAGATGACATGATTGATGATTAAACTAACAATGTCAATGATTAATAAGAATTACACAGTAGCAAATATGACGACCGATTTATTGGCTAATAATTATGTCATCTGACATGTTGGGAAATATGGCTTCTAACGAAATTATGAATGATGTGATGCCGAAAATACTGATAAACTTACAAGGAGTATGAATAGGCGTAATGATAAGAAAAAATTGACTAATATGACTGCTGATGCGCTGGTGGATACGATCGCAAATGTATTGACTAATTCTATTGTCGGTATGGTGTTGGATATGGTGGCAAAGCTATCACCGAATGTATCTGAAAACGTTTGTATACAAAACAATGATACCGTAAAACGGGGTTACTTTGCACATATTTCGATAGTTTTTTGGGAATGACTTTTTTTAAACAACCAAAATTAATTATGTTTTTGTTCCAACAGAAAAATGTGTCCTTTAACTATCAATCCCATACCAATATCAAGCCCTACAGGCCCCCCACAATTATATATATTTTTATTTTTCATGTGTCAAAGTAACCCCGAAGTGGGGTTTCTTTGACAAGGCATTAAAATGCAATAAACGTCAAAGATCTAAAGTGTAAGGATTACTTTGACATCATTCTGATAAAAAGAAATTAATATTTTATGCATTTTAGGGGAAATAGAAATAAAAGCAACGAGTTATTGAGATCAATCAGTAATTTTTATTATCACTTAGGTTACAGAAATATAGGCAGTTAATCAGTCTTGTAATTATTATCCTTGGAATCAACAGAAATTGACATTATAACAATCATCTTTCAAAAATCGTAACATTTTTAACAACAATAGAAAATCTAAAAATAATTATTAATTTGTGTCCTCGCACACCATACATTCATAGGACGGATTGGTTGAGCCTTTGTTACACATGCCACAAATCCAATTTTTGCAAGTGATGCAACAAATCCAGTCAGCAGGATGATAGTAGAACTGGAAATCACATTTACAAATGTAACAGAGGTTGCTGTTCTTATTGCCCTTCTCCTTATTCTTCCGCTTGCCCCTTAATCTCTTTTTACGAGAAAAATCACTCAAAGGAACATCGTCATCAGAAGAAGTCTGGCCTGTCGTAGGCGGCAAAGAAGAAGTTGAAGGTATAGGTTCGAAGATCGGGACTTCCATGACAGCCAAGACAGTATCATCAACTGTGTCATCGTTTTCCATTTCCGGAACATCATTTGTTGTTGGGCGTGGGATATCTTGGCGTGTTATAGATATCTGTGTACCTGGTTCATGAATCACTTTCTTTCCTCTTCTGTGTCGAATTCTTTCAGAGTTGTAGCCCCTTGTTTCGGGAGCGGTTCCGCGCCACCAATCAAGGTCACTAGCGTTCGTTTCGCACACGTTTAAATCATTATTTGGCGCGCTGTTAAAGTAGCCCCATAAACTGTTAAAGTTACCCTTACTGTTAAAGTAACCCCGTTTTACGGTACCTACTGAACCTGTTTGTTCTCAATTTGGTGAGTGGTATTATAGTATACGGGTATACCTTCACTTTAGAATCCATTGCACTTTCTTTTACTTTGACAAATATCTAACTAAAATGCTAAAAAAGACAATAGTTAAAATTCATGGTATATGATCTTTGAAATTTTCGTATCAGATGTGCGTGGTTGTCTTTATAGACGATGATCAACGGTTCACTGGATTGGACCGCAAAAAAAAGACTAAAAAGTTTCAAATATGTAATGTTAATTGTCTCCACCTGCATCAAATCAAAACTGTTTGAAGTGGTTTGAAGTCATTTGTTTAGTATGACGTTGTCCTTTTTACAGACACCTTCTTATTTTTGCAATTGTTTCTTAACTGAATATCAGATAACCACTAAATATTCCGCATATTACATATTCTTTCACAGTATTACCAGAGGTAGGAAACTATGACCTAAGAACTTACCACCTTTACAATATCCTTCATGAGAGAACATAATAGATTGGCTAGACCTCTTCACGAGATCAATCCATGTGGGAAAGATGACCGTCTCTTCAAAGTAGCCAGACAAATCAACATCGCTACAGCTTCCAACATTTTCATGTATGAATTGTTACCAGCTTTATTAGGTAAATATCAAGACTGATAGTTTTATTTTCCGGGTGGGAAAATCATCAAATATTTTCTCCCGCTCGGGGTGAAGCGGAAGGGAGTTTCAGTCTTCTACTGACTATTAACTCCCATCCACTTACCTAACCCACCGTGTTCCTTCAGCTGCCCTTAAGTTCCGGGGCCGTGCGATCTCGTTAAGACATTCCCGCAACCCCGGCAGGCAATGGCCGTATGAGTCTCCGTCACTATTGCTGACAACTCTTTGAGGCAAGACTGATAAAGTGCGCCACACGATACTGGACTTAAAATACTTACTTCGCAATTCTCTATTCAGTGCGAATTAGATATAAGTAGGTAGGTACTTGAATTTTAACATTCATTCATAAATCATAACTCAGAAATTTTAGCGTTTATAATAAGTAGTAGTAGGATACGCGGGTGAAGCCGCGGGGCACCGCTAGTTTAATAATTTACGAAACCAATTTGCATTGAAACACTAAAAGTAAGCTTTAGTTGAAAAGCAGAAAGTGCCTACTAGTTGTCTGACATTTCGATTATACTATTGTAAAACTAGTACCTATTTCTATTTTTGCTGTTATAAGTGGCAAATCTGAAATATATTTTCTTACTTTCTATCGAGAAGTCGCGCGGAGCTTAACTCCAGTGGACTTTATCACGATAAAAACATAACCCTCTTTTATTGCAGTCGGGTAAAAAGTAACCTATAACCTTCCTCAAGCTACTTCTACGCCAAATTTCATCCACCTCCACCCAGTAGATACTTTCGAAGATTACCGCTTTCAAACAAACAAACTTTTACGCTATATAATATCAGTATAGATAGGATATCAACATAACGCCTCCTCTTACATAATATCTCTTTCCTTTCTTCGTCATCGTTCTAATATTTATATACTGTGACGTCATGAAACCGTCATAATTCTGGAGTGGGATATTATTCCTATTTCAAAACAGATTAACAGTATCAGCCAGTCGATTCTATAAACCTCGCACCGTAAAAACTTAGATGGAAAGAGCTTCAAGTGATCTGCCCTGTCGTCAATAGCATAGTTGCAGTAAGTACGCTCTAGATGGTTTCGAGAAAATCTTCGATAAATGCTTTGTTTTTAATCAGATCTTGATGGTTGATACCTTTAATGAAAGAGGGCCTCAGCACGTATCTCACCAAACGTACGTGACGTAAGTCACCAAAACTTATACCGCGTTTTTCTCGAAACCGAATAGAGCATACTTACTGAAACTATGCTATTGACGACAGTGTCTGCCTCTGACTTCACGATTCGTCTATCTTTGCAGAATATGTAAGAATAAGTACATGATGTAATAAGTACGTGACAGTACTGCCCCTAGTAATACGTTTGCTTATGCCGATTATGAAAAGCCTCTTGTCTTACCTATTATACCTCTCACTACACGCATTGACCACTTAAGTGTCGGAAAGGACCAAGGAAGGGACCACACAAAGAGGGATTCACGGGATTCACGTAGTGTACAAACCTCATATTAGCACTATCTACAATAAACATTGAATGATGTTTCATAAAATTAAATCTACCAACAAACAAGTAACCTTGTTGAAGACGCATTGCCTGGACGTAACTTTGTTAAAATACAGTCACTTGCCGTCTGACCCGTCCCTTTCTTTATAGTTTCAATATAGCCCTCGTCCCCACAAGCAGTCCGTGTCCTAGCGACTAAGTCACGATCCGGTTTGTCAGAGTCCATTCGGACCGTCCTAACTGAAACTAATGCACCATATCTGTCCAACTTATTAAAGTTTACGCCCCCGAGACGTGGCCACGTGTCGAACAACTAAGTCTGTTGTGTATTGCAACTGTGGGTAATGTACGCTAACCTTAATGTGATTGTAAATCTTGTTTTAATGGTAGCAACGTGGGTACTGTGCTGGTGCCATTCGGTGGACAGACTATTGATTTATTAAGTTGTGTTTTGATAGATACTAATAGACGAATAGTACCTAAGGTAGGTAATTTTAGCTGGACATGCCACAAAATAGCTCTAGGACGATTTATAACTTACCCATTGGCCTAACAGTTATATGCTATTGTTGACTGAGAAGACCTGAACTGGATATTGGGGCGATGTGACCCTAAAATGACAAGGACGCAATCACACGCTGCAAGTCATCTGGAAAAACCTTATTTCCATTTTCTTATACGGCGTGGAAACTAGGACCATACGAGCCCAAGAGAGGCAAAGAATATATGTATTAGAGATAGGATATTGATGACGAATACTCCGGATACCCAGGACGGCTAAACACTCAAATGTTAGTATCTAATCTGTCTCAACTCGACATAAAACCTCGTCTATCAACCTTCTGTCTATGTCGCATACTTTGGCCACATAGTGGTAGGTAGAGAATGCCTTGCTGCATTAAGTCCGCCCATGTACTACCATTGTACATAAAGCTTAAATAAATAATGCGGAGATGACAGCCTAGAGAAACTTGTCATTGTTGGCGGAGTAGAAGCCAAGAGAGCCGGAGGTCGTTTGTCAACCAAATGGTCTGACCAAATCAAGGAAGCATCAGGCTTAAATAAATTTTATAAATTTGATAGAAGAATATCAAAGCAGCAAACACCAATTATTACGATTCTCAGTAACAAGGTAATCAGACAGAGTGACCCCAAAACCAAAGCACAAGGTCTTACGGTTGACCTCTCTCTTTTGTCATTTAAAATTCTGTACCATCTAAACATAATAATAATATGAACCTCTGTTTGCACAAATACTTTTGCACTATATTTCCTGGGTCGATATTTGGTCCCTACGGAGATAGTGTGACATAATTGTCTACAGTAGGTACAGTCAGAATGCTGAATGTTGGAAATTGGAGCAGAACTTCGTTGCATAGATCCTTGCATCAGTTTCACGATCTCAATTTTCAAGATTTCGGCAATTATTACAAGGGCTACGATAGCTAGTGAACAAAACTAAACATTTTTGTACATACTTATATTTCCATACAAAATATCGATTTTAATTTTTAAGTCATTTGAAAATTACATAAATACTACACCTATGTTATAAATACAAGGACATTTTACATCTGGCATCATAAAATAATACCAAACTCTTCAATACTTTTTTAAAGTTTACAATGTAAGGACAACACTATAAAAATAATACAATTTCAAAAACAAAAATAATACAATTTTATCAAGAAATTGAAACAACAATTTAAAAACTTTTCAAAAAAACTATTTAGGAAAAAACAGTTAAGAAAAGTCGAGTATATTTTTTTTCTTCCCATAGACTAGTTTTCGTATAAAAACACAACTAATTTGAATTGTAGCAGAGTAAGTGTAAAATTATATAAAAATCAGCACAGAATTAAAGTCACGTAAAAATAACTTAATTATATAATTAAAGTAATTGATTACAGATTCAAAAATAAACTTATTAAGTCTTAAATCTATGCAGTTAAATACTCCAAGCGGTTAGTAAAATGCACCCGAAAACGTTTATCTAAATTGATTTCTTTTAAATATAAACAAATACTTTTTTGCAGTCAATAAGGCAGTGATATTTATGGCTAATAAATATACATTATATCAAACGATTCGCGATATATTTTTATGTAGTTATAGGCACATAACACTTTCAACGTGTTCAATGTAATAACATAAGGAATGATGATTCTGATTGAGATTATCCGTTATAACGTTTAAGTTCAGCGCAATAAGGAACACTTCCTTAAACATCTATAAAACCAGCATTAATTCCTAACCTACTAAAACAAGAACCATAATAAACATAGACATTTGTAATACATAATGTCTAATTATAATTTGTGCATAAAACCTCAAAAGAGATCATAACAAATACAAAAGCGATATAAATAATTTTTTAAACATGTTATACTTTTGAATGTTGGTTAAGTAAATCAATTTTTGTAATAATAATAATAATGTTTTTCTAAATGAGTATTACTTATTACTAATTTGAGTTTATAATAAAATATTTTATCTTAACACGTAAGAATTTGGGCAGAGCATCGACGGGCGGCAGATCTAGGTCGGTGGAAATGTAAACCGAATTACAGTATAAAAAGTTGCCATGATAATATTATGCAAGTATTACATACATAATAAGTCGTATTATCCGATTACTGGACGAAATAGACAGAAAATATAATAATTCTAATTACAGCTGTCGCAGTTTTTAAACTCTGCCCTTAAAATATTGTCAGCCATTATTCTCCTGCTGCAAAACACACAACCCTAACACGACGCTTACAACACTCGAGCATACAATGACATCACTTACTGCATTAACGAGCAGCACTAAACAACAGGGTTGCCAGCACCATTGCATTTGAAATTAAATCGTTTAAGTGACCAATGTTACCACAAACTATTATTTCCCAATATTGGATGGAATTTAAAGTAGTTAGTAGTATATAGTCACATTAACGTAATAACTCTTAACATTTGTAAGGAATATAACAATTAAACAGCTTCACTTCCATGAACAAACTTGTTTACCTTCTAAAACTTTAAATATATTCCAATACTAAATTCATCTCACAGCTCCCGTTAAGGCTAATTGGCCAATTTGAATACATCACTTTGGAGTGGAGCTAGCTTTAAAGATTTTTTTTTAATGTAACATATATGGTAGAGACTCGACTATTCGGACTCAGTTATACGGATTATCCGGACTACTAGTTGCGATCCAATGACTTTATATAAGTCAAAGCTACCTATGAAATTATGGACGTGTTAGTACTGGCAGTATCCCCCACTTACAGATTTAATACTGAAGTATGCCTGTGAAGATGTGTAAACATCGCAGTGTTAAACAAACCAAAAATTAAACTTTTTAAAAAACCTCAGTATTGTAATATTTTTCCACCGATATCTCATCCTTTGAGCTGTAAAACGGTATAAGTAATAACTTTCCTCGATTTGATTATCCGGATATTCAATTCAATTATCCGAATTCTTAACACCAACTATTAGTCCGGTTAATCGAGTTTTCTAATGTTAGCTACCACATTTCAAATAAATAACTATATCATAAATAATTATACTGAAATACTTCTTAATGTTAACAGTAAATTAAAGCTAGCTCCACTTTACAAGGACATAAGCATTGGATAACATGTTATAATATTATTTACAAAGACAGAGACATAAGAGTATCCAAGATAGACGTAAAGATGATAGAGTGCCAGTGGGAGGAAACACAGAGTAGAGAGATAATGGAGTGACCAACTTGCATTAAAAATTAATAAATAAATTAGCGCTGAGATAATCAAAACAAAGTTTTATCTATATATCTTTATCTTTAGTTGAAGGTTTTTAAAACATGATTCTATGAATGTTGACAATGATAGAATTATGTTTTAAGTCAATATGCTAAGCGATAATTTATTCATCAGTGTTGCAAGCGAACTTAGATCAAGTTTGGGCCTCATGAGGCACATAAGATTGTCCATATTTGCATTTGGAATAGTTATAGCATAACTAAGACATAATAAAGAGCGTTGAAAGGCAAATCTTATATATTATTGTCAACATTATATGAATCGACTCCAATTTGCCATCTTTGATTTTCTGCAAACTTGCTTTCGAACGTTTCTGCAAAAGATGTTATATTACACTGGTTTACAAAATATAATTAATGTTTTTTTTGGACTTTGAAAAAGATTAAGTAATCAAAATCTAGAGCTGACAGACATGAAGTTTCTTAATGGATTATACGCACTGTGCATATCTTTCTTTTGCAGTAATAATTGTTTCGGCTGCAACAAAATATTAAAATATTTTGTAAACTAGAGCTTATCACTCCATTGAATTACTACTCTGTGACATAGTAGATTTGAAAGTTATCCTCAGGAAGCCTAGGGACAGTAAGATGAGCACTTGTGGTGTATATAAATAATCTTCACGACATAAACATTAAACTATTATGCAAATAAATGCATGTTTCATTCAGTTGATGTGCGGAAGTTTCAATACTGAATTTTAAGTAACAATGGGGGAGAGCGAAATTTAATGCGCGGGGTAATTGTGATGATTTAGGATATGGTTTGTTGGTATTAATATTTCATTACCTTTCCAGCCTTTTCCTTATAATTTTAATCATGTTTTCTTTACTATTTTGAACTTTACTTGTTTTGTATTATGGCCCACTCCCTCTCATAAAGAGGTCTGTGTCTCAGCAGTGGGAACATATTAGACTGAATTATTTGTGATATTAAGACGAAACAATATGGACAGTAATTAATCCCCAGCTTTCTCCACCCACTTACAATCAGAGATTAACGCAAACTACACCATCAAGACAAAAAAAAATATTCAAAATAAAATTTAGAAGTAACAAAAATTAACGGTTCTCAATAAAAAGGTCATAGTTCAAGTAAGTTCAGCACATCAACTTGTATACAGTCCCCTACGGTGGTAGTGTGTGTGCGTGTGCGTGTCTGTGCGTGTGTGGGGGCGTGGTCGAATGGCGCATGCGCGTCACACGGCGGCAGGAGACGCTGATTGTCAGTGCCACTTCGCTTTCTGAGCGAAGATGTCGGCTCGGAGATTCTGGGCGAAGCAGATGCCAAGGATCTGTAGTATATTATTGATTAGATTAGTGACATTCTTAAAATTATTTTTAATAGTTGTTCAGTAAGCATCAAGATGTTTATTTGCAATCAAAGCATAAGACCAAGGGCCCTAAATTTTAAAAGATTCACTACAGTTTCAGTAGATAAGAGCTCTTTGACAGGTTTTGGTTAGCAAATATTTACAAAGATACTAGAGACAATCGCCATAGCACTGAAATATTTTTTTTAACGTTGACAGACACTAGGATTTTTTCTTGTATTGTGGGCTCATTTAACACCCAGACCCGGAACGAATATTTATAAGCCATACAAACATTTCTCCCAATTTTTATATTTTATTGCTACGGCGCCGACCTTGTCGTCAAAATTACTACAGATATGTTTCAATGCTAGCAGAATGCTCTGCATCCTTTATAAAATCGCATATCCTTTCAGAATAGTAAGGAAATATCCACTCATTCCCTCATATTTAAAAAAATCAGTGTTCGACAACGCAAAAACATGCAATGAATGTTGACAATGTCAAAATTACTACTCATGTCGATTCGATTAATTATTGTATTACGTAATTAGGCAACTGATTCTCAAAAAACTCTCAGCTTTCCATAGCAGTTAGGCGTTCTAAAATAAAGAAACGTGCCCAATATTCATTCAATAAAATCCTACCACAAAAATCGTTAACACCATGTATTGTCTCATATCTAGTTAAAAGTTGAAACGGAGTCCAAAAAGTACTCCCTAGTTTCATGAACAAACATAAAAGCATACTAAAAAAGCTTAACAAAAGCACGACACAAGAACAAACATCAAGTACAGGTTGTCTCAAAAGAAAGATTATATTTGTTTAGCTTACTGTGTGAACGCAATGATTCGGCGGGTACAAGGAATATGTCAATCGGTAGCCCGGCTTTTGGGAATTTAGTCTCTATGGAACATTTTTCGCTAGCGAATCGTCTGTTATGCGTACGCAAATTTTACAAAAATGCTAATTCTGCGACTATGGCGTGAATAAATTTTTCCCGCATCTCTTCTAATCATTGCTTTCACACAGTAAGCTAAACATAATATAAACATTTCTTTTGAGACACTCTACATACGTCAAGTGCATCTACAATCAAAAACTTACTTGTGCAAAAGCGGTACAAACAGCGGACGTTGCAACTATCAACAGGTTGTGGTCGAACCACTCTTCGGCGGCCTCTAAACAGCCCTTGTCATATATTATCTTTGTTCTATCATAATTCTAGAACAAAAAGAAACGCAAAACATCAACGAGAGGCCTCTACATGCTAGATACTGATTACTGTACGTTCCATGAAACAAGAAATGAGACAAGAATGGCCCACAAGTTGGCACCACTGAGGCGAGAGGTTTTCTTTGAAAACGTAAACATTACATTTACGTCAATTTGACAGATGTCAAAAAACTTAAGCGTTTGACAGGTGCGCGGACCTGATGCCTCAGTGGTGCCACCATGTGAACAGTACTTTCAATTGGATTTTACTGGTGTCTCTTCAACACTTGCGTGCAAAAAAATCGACCAACCTGTAAGTTTCGATTCGGAACACAATATATAAAAATTAGATCAGACAAACCAAAACTAATAATGCAATTTGAAGGTATGTTTCATAAACTTCATTTGTATATACCCTGCACTTCAATAAACAGGATGTTGTTGACGATACTGACTCGTTTATTCGGACACCCTCATTTCTCATTTTTAATAACGTAATCTCAGTGACATTGCATTGTGTTAAAAGTTAATCAATTTATAGTTTATTCAATAATTGGTTTTTTACTGATTTTGTGACCATTCACTTTAAATTTAATTGTTTTTACTCTGTGTGAAAATGGATACTACTCTGTCTGAGTGCGCTCAGGTTTTAGCACTAATCCAGGCTAGATTGAGTCAGCGCGTCGAGGCCAGACGTCTTCACCTAAGTCGATCAGCAGTACGATGAGTGTACCGAAGGTTCTTCGAGACTGGGAGCTTCAATAGACGATCAAGTTCGGGAAGAAATCGGGCTACTTCAGAACGAGATGATCGATTTATGGTGTCTACAAGTTTAAGAAATCGACATTTGACTGGTGTTCAGGTGCAACAGCAACTTCGTAATGTACGCGGTGTAGCTGTAAGTGAATGGACTGTACGACAGAGACTTGCAGAAAGCGGATTGCATCCTCACAAACCCGCTAATGGTCCAAAATTAAACCCCGCGCATCGCCAATCACGGTTTCGATTTATTCGTGCTTACGTCGATTAGAGACTCGAACAATGGAAGGTCGTGCCATTCTCGGACGAGTGTAAAATTAGTCTTCATGGAAATGATAGGCGCAGGAAAGTTTACCGAAGAGAGTGAGAATGATTTCCACAGGCTTGTATTGAAGAACGAGTGGCTTTTGGAGGAGGTTTGTAGACTGTTTGGGGCAGAATTTCTTTGAAAGGAAAAGCGGATCTTCGGTTCGTATCCGGACCTCGTCTAGACAATCTGACTGTACAGCGACACATCTAGGAGGTGCTAGAACAACATGTTATGCCATACACTGGATTTGTAGGTGAGGGTTTCACGTTGATGCAGGACAACACCGAGACCACATACAGCCACGATGGTATTCCAGTACCCACGTGAGGTAGAAATTCCTGTTATGGAGTGGCCAGCAAGGAGCCCTGACCTTAATCCCATTGAACATCTATGGAATGAGCTGAAGAGAAGGGTTAGGGCCAGAAATCACCCTCCAGGAACTAAAGGTTAGGAAGGCTATTCAAGAGGAGTGGGAAGGTATACCACAAGAATTTCTTAAAAACACTAATAAGGTCAATGAAAAACAGGATGGAAGCTGCAATAAGAGCACGTGGGGGGAATACAGCTACTGAACAAAGCATTATTTAGAAATTTAATGCTTTTTTTTATTTTTACTTTCAAAATCATTCATTAAAAAATTGAGCAATTCTAACCGTCTTTGTTTTTCTGTCTGTAAAATCAATAAACCAAAATCTGTTACACTAAAAACTGGTGTATTGTAATCTTAGACTGACATTTAACAAACAGTGTGAAAAGTATTAATTAATTAATTTTAGAGTTTTATTTATCGTGTTCTGAACGAAAGCGTACGGGGTGGATCGATTTTATTGCACGCAAGTGTATATTTTATGGTGTTTTTAAATTAGAACTTTATCCTCTGGTCAGTCGGAATCGTTTAAACATGTTTTGAACAAACCATATAAAGCCTATATCTTGTTTTAAGGAATGTACTAATTTCAACATACACAGGTTTGTAGGTACATATACATAGAATAAATAATTGTGCAAGACTACAAGACTTATAAACAAAACGGGAAAGAGTAAATTCTGAAAAATTATCTGCCTTTTCTTTTCCCAACTATGTTTGGAGTCGGGTTCCAATGTAGCCCGATGATGTAGAAGTATTTTACAAGGAGTGACCACCACAAAAGAGTGACTGGGTGAAACAGTACCTTTTGACATTGACTATTGACAGGTTTTCTGGCTTCTGTCTACCCGTAACGGTCGTCAAATGTTTCGCCTTAACGTGCTTTACTAGCGAAGTAATCTCGATATATTACCTAAGATAGGCAGCAATCCACGGTTCGATTTCAGGATGCGTAGTTTTGCTTACACAAACAAATATCGATTTATTGGTTTAGCTAGCCATTAAATGTAACAAGTATTACTAAAGGCTACAGGCATGTTAATCATCAGTAACTCCGTTATGGGGTTCTGATAGCTCCCTATCCATATATCTTGGTTGGGATTAAACTGGAGACCGACTCAACATTGTTGATAAATGGTCAGACAGACTGATTCCTTGTAGCTATTTACATTTTCCCACGTACAGTCGGCCAAGAAAGTGGTGTACCACCCTAAGGTTGAATATCGCTTGCAGATTCATAGGTGATAAAGATTAGTTTCGCTTGCAGATCGATCTGACAACTTCTATTGCTGTTTTATCTGATTATTGATAACGACTATTACTGTTTGTAACGTGACAGCTGTTCTTAGTTTGAACTTGATGGAACCAATGACGTCGTAAAATCAACGGCGGGGGGCTGTAGATTTTGATAACAAAATTGTATCTACAAATTCAGAATTGTAATCAACAAGTTACATAAAATTGCAAAGGCACAAGGCGAGTCCACAAACCTACAATTTCTGTAAACTTGTAATTACAATATCAATAAAAAACAAGCTAAAAATAGATTTATCCTTTTATTAAATTTCTACAATCAATTTTAAAATACTTATAACAAACAAAAACATAGCATATATAGTAATATTTAGAAGATATTGAAATTTTTAAAAAATTAGAAACGGGTGTAACCGCCGTTGGCCTCTATAACCTCTAAAAGACGAGACCTCATTGAACCAACAAGCCGTGAGCAAATATCGGTTCCCCGCATTTCCTCCCAGATATAATTACAGTGACTAATAAGAGCTTGTTTGGTTCTTTCATTTTGATGCGACCATCGTTGGACCATAAGGCCCCAAAGATTTTCTATCGGGTTGAGGTCCGGCGATCTTGAGGGCCACTGAATTACCCTTACGTCAGTGTGTGAACGAAACCAGGCTCTTACGATCCTCGCATTATGAATTGAACAATTATCTTGAACAAAATCAAATTGTGGCACTTCGTTCTCCGGGTAAACATTACGGACTGTCGGTAGCATTGCATTCTGAAGCACGTCGATATAATTTACAGCCGTCGCTCGAGGAGGTAGAGAACACAATTCTCCTACACCATCCGTACTCATCCAGCCCCAAATATTTACGGAAATTCGACCTGATTCTCTATTTGGGATTACATGATCATCTTTATACCGTGTTGAATTATATCGCCAAAGGTGAAGACGTCCATGCTGACTGGATTTAAACGTTTTTTCATCACAAAACACTGTATTAGACCAATCAAACTCTAAGTGCTCTCTGGCGAAGTTCAGACGAGCAAGTCTGTGAGCATCCGTCAAATATATTTTCTTGGCGTAATGCCTGTGGTGCAACCCCATGTAAAGTAGATGATTCCTTATTGTTTGGGCACTCACATCGAACATCTCCGCAAAATGTTTTGTGGGCTTAAAACCATTGATTTCATATTCCCGTCTCATGAATTCTCTATCGTTATTGGAGAGTGCAGGCCGGCGACCACTTCTTCTGTGATCCAACAAACTTCCCTCCTCTCCTTCACGACGAATCCAAAAGCGGACAGAACGCCTCGATATATTCAAATTCCGGGATATCGCACTGATACTGCTTCCCTCATTAAATTGGGCAATTATTTGTGCTCTTTCGGCAATGGTCAAGTTGGCAGGCATTGAGATGATTTTATATGCAGTTGATTGAAAAATAACACGGAAAATATATCGATTTTTTGCATATATTTGACAAAATGTCAATTGTCAGTTTTCTTTTTCAAATGGAATTCGGTTGTCTAAATAGTTTTTATTACTTTTGTTTGGAAACATTTCAATTGCTTTGTAGAAACTAATGTCCTTTTCATTTATACTAAAGGTTAAAATGTCATGTACTTATATGTGACATATGACGTATGAATACTAAATACATAGGTTTACGTCATGATAATGTTGTCTCTTTCAGTAATATCTTTTTATAACGAACCTTGTTGTAATTTTCGATGACCGGGAAACTAAATCAAAACTGGTACACCACTTTCTTGGCCGACCGTACGAAGATACAACTAAACAAATACAGTACAATATCATTAGAACTTAAAACAGGGTTACCATGTGTATTTATTGTTTCGAGTTTCCGATATTTCAACACTGTTACAAGCGCCATGATCACGTATGACCTGAACTCATTACGGATGGAGGTTTATGGAAAACGAAAGAGGGTAAAAATCTACCCTCTTTCTCGTTATTGTTACTTGGTGAACGCACAAAACGTTTTGGAAATACTTTCGCTGTGCGTACGGTTGCTTTAAGTCAAGAGTGAATAGGTTACTTCAAGGTAAGCTTGCCCCATCTTCGACAACATCATCACTTACCATCTGGTGAGATGGTGGTCAAACGGGACTCTATTTTCCATGAAAAAAAAAAATAAAACGTGGTTTAAGTTCTAATGATACTGTTAGTGACAATGTTAGCTTAACTTATATTAAAATTCTAGTTCCTACCAAGAGACTTAATAATAAACCTTAAGCGCTAGGGGGCCGAGAAGCAAGATGGCCACTGGCGCGAAGTGTCTCTGCAGCCAGTCCTCGCCTGCCGCCATACAGCCGCGCTCGTGAATCACTCGCTCGCTCAGTTGCTAGTACAAGTGGCAAGTCAATTCGACGGATACAATGTTCCCGATAAGAATACGACGACGAAAAAATGTTTTAATGGGAATCTCTATTTTATAATGTAGTAGCATTTGTTTACTAACATAATCCCACCCATACGCACAAAACTTTTTGGGAATACCTTCATTGTGCGTACGGCTAAGGAGTGGAATTCCCTGCCGGAGTCTGTGTTTCCCGATAGCTATAACCTAGGAGTCTTTAAGTCCAGAGTGAATAGGTTACTTTTAGGTAAGCGTGCTCCATCTTCGATCACATCATCACTTACCATCAGGTGAGATAGTGGTCAAACGCGAACCTATTTTCAATAAAAATAAAAAAAAAAACTGTATAAAAGACTTCCTATTTACTACGCCAATAGGCATGATGCACTCAGTAGCCCACTGATGTGTACCTACTTAAATTCGTTACATTTTTATTTCTATTTGTGGTCCGTGGACTTTAAGGGCCTATACTACCTCAGCGCTTCTCACTCTTTATCTCACTACTGGCCGCGGTCACGCGAGCAAGCGAGACAGGGTGGCAGGGAAAAGACTTCAAGACACCGATAATTTAGTTTATTTCGTTTTACGGTGAAAATAATGGTAATTTAAAAAAAGTAAATAACATAAGACCTGCTTTATAGTTAGTTCAATTAATATGCAAAGTTTCATTATCTAATCTGAAGTTATTTTTGAATACCAGCGGTTTATTGTTCGGTTTGGAGGTAACTTTGGATTTTTTTTCTATCAAGAAAATTTTATGGAATCGTGTTTTCGTCATACATAGTACCTAACATTAATCCTCAACTTTACCATATATTTATTTCAAAATTATTGCTGCCGTATTTTCGACATAACGGAGCATCATGCTAAGCCATTTGAGGTAGTATAGGCCCTTAACACGATAAAAACATAACCCTCCTTCTATTGTAGTTAGGTAAAAATGCAAAAGACATAACCTTCCTCGAGCTGCAAGCTGTTTCCATGCCAAATTTCATCCAAATCAACCCAGTACTTTCGAAGATTTGCTCGTTTGAACAAAAAATAATATTAATCTAAAAAGTATTGTGATATGAAATCTAAATAATCTATAACAATAATCTTAGTGTTGCTGTTAGCCAGTACCATCCCACTGCTGGGCAAAGGCCTCTCCACAATTTAATTAGATAAGACGCGTATTATGTACAATCGACAAATTTAAATCATGACCCACACCATACCCTTACATTCATACAGACATTCAAATACAATTAGGTTGACATTCGTGTAAACATACATTTTCATAGTAACGACCTTTTTATCTGCCATTTAATTAAGCCGAACCGTATTGCATAGCTTGCTTAATATTCAAATCGTCCTAATTGCACTGAGAAGGAGGGAAATCTTTGTTATTTTTACGGTTTCAAACGATTTATCGTGAAAGTGGGTCATGGACTCATGATCCAAATTTGTCGATTGTATCTACTCATGATCCACAATAAAGATATTTATTGATTGATAACTTTAAGTTGTATATTACATTTATTTAAACATGTGTCTTTTTCTTGTAATATTAGCAGTTATTATGAGTAATGTAAGTCGGTAGCCATTCATTGCTCGCCGCCAAGCAACCGCTTCGTTACGTAGGCGGTACCGACGTGGCCCTCGTTCTCACTTATTAAAACAATGACATACCAACTATTAACTAGTTTAGCTATTATCTGATTTTTCATTTTATGCATAATGTCAAGGACAAGCTTTGTGAGTTTGTGAAATTTCGCCTCTGTCGTTTTATTGCAGCCATTTTAATGTGTAGTGCGCATGGAAATCGTTTTTACTAGTTTTGTGCGCTTCTGAATGAAAGATACAAAATTATTGTTTAAAAATATTCGTATGCCAGTAAATGGAGAAAGATGAAAGTTCAGCAGGTACAGTAAAACCTATAATGTGCCATGTTTTATGCAAATAAATATTTTTATTCTTATAAGCGCGTACAACTTGGGTCAATCATGTGTGCAGTATTTCCATTAAAAACAAGTTTTTTTTTTAATTATTGCACTATTTTAGTGAAGCACAATAAGGAAAACCAGCATTGTGGCTCTGATTTCAGACATGAGCTTCATGCTGAGCGATACCTATTTGGCGCGAATGTGATGCATATAATTTCTACCTGAGTAGATTACTCAAATACGTAGGTTTCTTCTTCTTTAAAAAAAAAAAACATACGCAGTGTACGCCTCAGTTGCTTAACAAAGTGAGTCTTAGTCCTTATCCCGACACAAGAAAATATGGTATACCTTAACTTTACCACATACGTATTATATTAAGCAGTACTCACATAAGTAGGTTTCCTAACATCGTATCCGCACTGTTTGTTCCTGATGATATCCTGTGGCTTGTTCCTGCAACAACTGAAGGGGACCCCACACGCCTCCCGCGAACCAACCGCGCCGCTCGAACAATTGAAGTACGCGTTACGGTCCCAATCGCGTGGACCTTCGACGCCACAGCATTGTAACTGGAAACGAGAATAAATACTTATTAGCAACCTACACTGGGTTAGTAATCATCATCTGCTTAGCCTTTTCTAATTATCTTGGGATCGAACCATAATACTTAACCATAATTATAATCATTAATGAAAAATACGCGACGCTTGCTCCGAATACCATTAGAAACACTAGAACTCAGCTGTACCCGCTTAGACTGAAAGTCTTGGGGTCAGCTTTCAGTCTAAACGCGCATACAGCTGAGTACGTTCCCAACTTGGGAAAAGGAAAAAAACTTGACATGAATGTATTACCAATGAAACTATGTAGGGCTATAGCCACAGAACAGACAAAAGAGGTTAGAAGGGCCTTGTGGGCGGGGCAGGCGCGCCGCTCATACAGTGAACGCTCATATGTCAACCGAAATTAGTTTCACCGGCCAACATACGCGCTCTTATTGTGACAACGTACAAAGTTCCGCGAAAAAATTAAAATTAAGCCGTCTTGCGTTATCATAACTTCGGGAAAGAATGTGTGTAGTGTAAACCGACAAGGGATTTCTTTTCACCATTAAGTCCTAAAACCTTAAAATACGAGTGATATTTGTAATTATTGCAAAAGTATTATGTAGTTTGTACACAAAAACGACACAATCAAAAATAAATGCAAAATTATACATTGCTTGCAATACATGGGTACTATCTTGTACAACGCGAGCGATCGCGCAATGTATTGCGTTCATTACGAGCGTCGCGTGTGCCAAGCCAATACTTGAATGCCGCGAAATTCCATGCGTATCGAGTGTTGTACGAAGTTGTAAACACTATCGATATTACGAAAGCATTCAAATGATTATTATCAGTATTATTGTAATTAAAATACCTTTGTTTATTACCACCAATTATTGTTATTTGTAGTTCAAAATGTAAATCAAATTAATCTGAGTGGGGTTTTCGTCAAAAATTTTCTTTGAGGTTAGCGGTTTATAATGAAAAAATATATTTTATTGCTAGGATTCCAATAGAACCAGATATAAGAAAATTGTAGATTAAGGCAACCGGTAAAAATTATACCTACTAAATCGCACGCTTATTCCAATCCTGCCACTATCCCAAAAAGTCAACTTTTCAGGAGAAGCAAAAAATGGAATGAGAGTGGGAACATTATGTTTAGTGACGAAGCGGACTACTGCCCGTATAGCGGTTATTTCTGTTACTTTTAGACTAGTGTAAGCGCGATTACGCGTAGTTCTACGTTTCCCAATAGATTAAGCGTGCGAAATGTAGTACAATTTGCTCTTAAAATTTTGCTTCACACAAAAAAATCGCAGTAAGTACCTAGTGTGTAATTTATATACTATAAAACTATTGGTGTTTTTGAATATATATCTAATCCTATAAAAAACAATACTTGTCAAAAAACCAAGTCTCGCAACTCAGTTCTTCTACCGTAAAAAGTTGTGAGATCCATGTAATACCAAGTCGGTTATTAATTTATTCAGTCCCTACTTAAGGGACCTTCTATCTTAAGTTGTTACGTAATTATCTAACCTAACGACATCTTATAGTGACCATACCAATATTAAAAATCTTTAACGTTTTAAGTGAATAGATTGACTCGGCCATCGCATGAAAACACAATATATCTCACAAGTTATACATATATAAATTAAACTGTTTATTGCGATTGCCAAGTTAATCTATTTATTTAAAACGTTAAAGATTTTTAATATTGGTATGGTCACTATAAGATGTCGTTAGGTTAGATAATTACGTAACAACTTAAGACAGAAGGTCCCTTAAGTAGGGACTGAATAAATTAATAACCGACTTGGTATTACATGGATCTCACAACTTTTTACGGTAGAAGAACTGAGTTGCGAGACTTGGTTTTTGACAAGTATTGTTTTTTATAGGATCTCATTGCTTTTTGTAGAAATTCCTTCTTTTTTCCTTTCCGGTACCTTCTACTTCTTGTATACCAACAACGAATTTTCTTAAAGCCCTCTCTCTGTCTTATGAGCTTTTCTTATTTTTGTAGATAGCCTTCCTTTTTTTTATTTTCCGGTACTACTTCTTGAACTTCAGCTAAAGTTTTTTTCAAAGCCCACTCCCTGTCTCTATGGGCTTTTTTCAGAGGCTTTGATACGCACATATGAATACGCACGTACGTCTTTTGCATTAGTTAGTAATAATTAATGCCGCACTCGTCAAACGTCTCGGTTTAAGTTAATCCATAAGTAAGTAATTATGCAATTTCGGGCAATTTACTCTACTTAATACTCCCAATACTCTTAATACTTCTTGCTTTTTTATTCCGTTGACCATTTAACAAGTTACCTTTGAACATAATTATTATATCTAGGTACCTATCTACACTGGAGGACACGGTGGAGCATACGGTCGAGGTGTGCCCTGCATGGGTGGAGCACCGTCGTATCCTCATAGAGGCGATCGGCGGCGGCGACTTCTCGCGCCCTGCTCTGGTTTAGACCATGGTGCGAAGCGAGAGGGAATGGGATGCAGTCACCTCCTGCTGCGAAGCAGTCATGCTAGCGAAGGAGGAGGCCTAACGTGCGAGGGAGAGGCAACTCTCTTCCTTGCGCCCCAGCCGCCGGGGGAGACGCCCCGGGCGTCGTGGATCGCGAGTCGATTTCGGGCCACCGTAGGCGCGGGCCTGCGGATGGCGAGCAGTGGTCGCTCACCGTCCGGTAAGGACCAGGCCCGGGTCGGCGACGCGTTGTGTTCCACGCGCGCCTCAAATAGCTGTTAATACCAGTGACGGGGCCTCATAGGGCCATTGCCTGTCGGGGTTTATGGGAAAGTTCCATCGAGATACCGCGGCCCCGGAACTTTAGGGCTTACGAAGGAACAGGGTGGGTTTTTAGTCAGTAGAATTCTGATACACCCGAGCGGAAGAAGTCATTCGATGATATTTTTCACCAAAAAAGAAAAAGTACCCATCTACATCTATTATTTCATTATATTATACAGGTACACTGATTAATTAACTGCAAATGTAACTTTGTAATCCTATATATTTATATGGGATTACAAAGTTATTTATGCAGTTGATGTATCTAGAAAACTGGAACGAAATTGAAAAATATTATAGTTTTTCCTTGATTCCTTGTTTTTTCCTTGATAAATTTGAAGCTTCTATGTCTGCTAGAAGTGCTTTAGACTTTTGATGATCGGTCAGTCAGTGAGTGACAAAATTTACAAAATTAAGGAACTTTGACTCGTTATAATTCTTAAACTACTAGTTCAAATTGAATGAAATTTGAAATATACCGTGTTTATACAATGCCTGTTTGGTTACTGAAAATTCAGGCTTCTAGTTTTATCCACAACGAAGTTATAGGGGGTCGAAAATGGCCTGAATTGCTTCGAGAAAAGAATGGTACGGCCGTGCCGCTTTTTTGCTCGACTTGGCGGGGGCACTGCCGTGCCCCCAGATCGTTAGTGATATTTACCCAGTCTTCTTGTATCCAATCTATCAAGTTCTGTTGATCAGGGTCCTCTCTGTAATGTGTGATGAATGTTTGGAAGCCCGTCGTTGCTTGCTGTTTTATCTGTAAATGATAAGAACCTCTTTGATTAAATTCTTCTACACAGTTAACCATGAATCTCTTTGGATTTAAATATTTTGTTGTCATAAATAGGTACATGAATCATATTTTGAATTCATATAATATGATTATTTAATGCAATGGAATACATATTTAAAACAGGTGACTAAATTAGTAATTTTATCCGAAAGTAATTTCTTTAAATTTCAGTATTTTAGAGCAACAACAAAGATTGAGGACTCTCATTCAATTGTGACGTCATTCCACCTCGCCGAGAACAACGCACATTAAATAATCGCTAAATATGTAGATTTGAAGTTACATCTAAGATCCCGCATCGTAACAATTTATTTTTCGAAGTAACAGTTCATTTTTGCACGTTGTGCTACTTTGAAATTAGATACTTTTTATAGGTATTTAATTATTGTTTCATAATTTTTGTTCTACTTCACTTATTTTTATGATTAAATCATAAAAATGGAATGTCTAATTCCGTTTAAAATAAGGGCTAGGTACCTACTCACATAGCTGAAGTCGGTGCCAAGATAATGGTGCCATTTTATTGTGAACAAAGACAAAGACATTAATTTAATATAATTCGTATCACTTCTATCATTAAAAGGTGTAGAAGGTTACAGCCCCTACAAACTTTTATTATTATTATCAAGATAGTTTTAATAGATTCGTCCACACCTCATTAAATATCTACTAATACTCACCCAGTCTTTAAATACAAAGAACAGGATGCCTGTCGTCATTTCCGCCAACAGCAATAAAGCGAGGAAAACGGCATACTGAAACAGAGGAAATCGAAAAGATTAGGTATTTGTTGGTGCTCCTTCCGCCTGTAGGTAATACAGGACTATTCCTGGTAAGACCTACATAGTTTAATTACGATTATTTTTTTAATTTACCCATTCGATTTACTGAATAATGATTATTATTTTGAATAATTTTTTTTATATAAAAACAGAAATTCGTTCTCTTGGATTTATAACGATAAGAACATAACCTCTTTCTTTTTCAGTCGGGTAAGAACTAGCCTAGTCTTCCTTCAAGTTTTAAGCTACTTCCATACTAAATTTCATCCAAATCCACCCAGTATTTTCGAAGATTAAAACAAATAAACGTTTCCGCGTATAGATTGGGTATTTTATCCGGAAAGTTTTGTTTTTAACCGACTTCAAAAAAAAAGGAGGAGGTTCTCAGTTCGTCTTGAACTTTTATTTTATGTAACTCGTAACGGCTGGACCGATTTGGAAAATTCTTGTTTTGTTTGAGAGGGTATACTTTCTAGTTGGTCCCATTGTCATAAAATCAGGATCTGATAATAGAAACCTTGAGAAATCGAAGGAACTCTTCAAATATTATAGGCACACCTATAGTGATTTGGGTATTTTTCATAATAACTTGTGCAGTTGCTCTCGAAAAGCACAATTTGGTGAAGTGGAACTGATGATGAAGACCACAGATGGCTATTAAAACTACTCAATAACGAGTATTTCAATAGTTGCGATTCGATTACTTGGATATGGTTGTAAAACACTTTATGCTCGTCACAATGCAAATGGTGATGAGGAGCTGATGGTGAAGTACCAGGAGTACTCCTCAAAAATTAACAGCTCGGCATAGGGAAAATAATTATTTTGCAAAAGGTGATAAGGTGACATTTAGGCTTTTGTTACTAGATAAATTACAAACCGACCCACTAAAACGCGAGAAAAAAAACTTTTTAACAAAAAATAAAACCGACTTCCCAAAAAAACACTGTAAAGTGAAAAATAACTTTAATTTCGGAAGGCGGTGTCAAAAACGAAAATATGTACCAAACTAAAGACACCGACTACCGAAATTAAACTTATTTTTCACTTTGCAGTGTTTTTTGGGAAGAGGGTTTTTATTTTTTGTTAAAAAGTTTTTTTTTTGTTATAAAATGCCTGATTTTATTAGTTTAGTCAAAGTTGTGAGTCAACACATCTAGGCGTATATTTTTACTGGATTTATTTTTCGGATGAACATTTCTGAAGATTTAAATACCTACTTAGTGACAGATTATAGGTAATCCGTTTCTTTTATTTTCGAGGTGGAAATTATGTACTCCACCCTAGGGCGGGCGAAGGGGTGTATCAGACTCCAACTACCCCGTGTTCCCTCGCACACCTACGCCGGTGGCTACGGGACCACTCTCAGTATTTTTCCGTCAATTCGTACCATCAGCACACGTTCAAGGTTCATACACCGACTCATTAGCAGTCAATGTTCATACATTTTAGCATAGTTACGCGATAGTTCAGTGATCATTATATTATCTCATTTGGCTATCAGTGACGATTCATTTCAATCTTACATCAAAGACGTGTGTCTCACTCAACAGCGCATACAGGGAGGTTATCTAGTCCTTTTTGTGTGTGAAAATCCTCATAGATGTCCTCCAACTTGGAGTAGACAATGAGGTCTCCCGGACGGTGTTTCTCTTCGTCACTTCTTGCTAGAGTGCGGGGACACGCTAGCTTTGTCCACAATCACCCCAGCAGTAGGTTACCAAGCCCTGGGCTACCCCAATAAAGTTTGATTGCCATCAAAACACTTGAAGATCGTCGGCGTATTCCAAGTCCTTTTTATAGGCTTGCGTTTCAAAACCATTTCAAATTCGTTACTTATGGTAAACGTTAATGCGTTCGAATATGATATACGCTAGCTTAGAAGCTATCTATCCGATTGCAACAATCTTAGGCAACTTGTACATTTTTATTTACAAGAAAACTACCAGTGTGGATACAATTCACATTACTAACAATTTTGTTAACCTTTCCAACTAAGCTAAATATGCTTGTGTCTGGAGTGGTCTCACAGCCAGGGCCGAATTAACCATTAGGCGGAGTAGGCAACTGCCTAGGGGCCCCGCATCAACTAGGGGCCCAGGCCCAGTGCACGTACCAAGAAAACATGTTTCTTCGAGAATTTGATGTGCATGTGAACATAGGGACCTCACTGTTATCTCACAAAATACTAATCGTTAAATTTAATAGTAGAATTAAAACTATTTTAGAACAAATCTGGGAATAAGTAAACAAATATATTAAAAACCACAGCCCTTAGGGTGCGATTCCTCAGTTCACACACGATTTGGTCAGTCAAAGTAAGAAAAGGGGCCCTGAGAATGCCATTGCCTTAGGGCCTCTGACAGGGTTAATTCGGCCCTGGCTGTGAGACCACTCCAGACACAAGCAATAGTGCTCTACTCTGCTCACAGCAATAGTGATCAGAAGTCCGACACCTTAGCTATTCAGCTATTGACGCTTAAATGTAGGTAGATATTGTCAAATCATTTTACTGTTCAGACCTACCAATAGTATAAATAAGTCATGGCATACGCAAACGTCATACCACCCAAGAACATTATCCCACGCTAATTATACTTACATTGTCTTAAATAATCGAGCAATACGGCCACAAATGCCTTTGTTCTGCGATGTAAGTGAAGGTTCATTAAATCTTAACAAGCCACATGCGAGCGTAATGATGATAATCAAACTCCGTTTTACTATAAGCCAAACGAATAAATCTAATACCTACATATAATATAGAGAAAGGCATCAAGATTTATAAATAACTAGCTTGTGCCCGATTTCATCTACCAACTGTCTACCCGGGCCAAGATAAAAAGTAGGTATATAAAACCAGGTCATAGTCTGTATGTAAGTGTCTTCAGTTTCATCGATACCCGTGCAGCTGTTTGAATATCAGAACGTAACACAGACAGACCGACAAATTTTCGCTTTTATAATAACAAAGGTGGCTGCCAGAACACTATCGAGATTTCGTGGCCCTGAAATGCAAGGGTAACTGTAGAAACAAGGTGCTTCACCCAGAGGGGCAGGAGTTATTTGATGATTTTCCTCCCGTTAAAAATGTAGTTGTAGTTTTATATACGTTTCTAGATTTCAGATACCCTAACAGCTCGAAGGAGTTCGATACACCCATTTTATTTTTTTCAGTTTGATGGTCTTCAATATACACCGCAGATGATCTTCAAAATAGAATGGAAGAGAAGAGACAATGGGGTGTTTAAAAATTCAAAAGCAGGCCGAATTTTTAAACACCTCATTGTGGAGATTAAGGAGTAACGTGCTCGAAGTTCGATATAAATTCACATGAGTTGGACGGGTGGGCTTAGGGTTGCCAACCGTACTCTAAAATAGAATATTGTACTCTATATCATGTAGGTGTACTCTATAATCTATAATACTAATAGAGGACGCTAAAATACTCTTTTACACAATGTCTACTATACTAGTGCCAGTCACGCATATTATACTTAAATTAAAACGAAATTTATTAAAAATGAGCTCTGTAGAATGTAAACTTAGATTTAGAATGTTTGGAGTCGTACAATTCTTTTAAAAAATAAATGAAAATTTGTTATGTGCTGCAAAAAGTACCAAAATGCCTTTTTTAGTAAACGGTTCTCTTTGTTATAAACCCGTACTCTTTATTAACCTCCTTTGAAATCAGATATACTCTATTTCTTCTAATAAAAGTTGGCAACCCTAGGTGGGCTACCATTTAGCAAAATTCATCATCTTAGCCTTTTTCCAACTATGTTGTAGTATTAGATCTTACATGGAGCGCCTGCCTATCGGCCTCCGCAATCCAGTAATAGCTGGATAACACAATACCCATTGGCCAGACCAGTCTCAGATTTTCTGGCTTCTGACTGCCCGTAACGACTGTCAAAGATGTACAAATGACAGCCGGGCCCAACAGCTTAACGTGCATTCCGAGACACGGGAGTATCACACCGACTTCCAAACTCCGGGCTACTACTGAGAAATTTCGGATAGAAAAACTCAATAGCTCTTTTTACCCGACCCATACAGTAAAGCTCTGGTTTCCTAGGAAAGCGGTGCCGTCACATAGCGGCCGTAATATTACGGACGCAAAAAGGCGGCCGTCTTTACAGTGACGACATGTGTAAAGTTCCACGGCCGTTTTAACACAGTCTGCTTCATCGCTATCAATGAAACGTTCACGAAACCATCTGACACCGACAAGACGGCCGTCATGCAAATGGCGGCACCGCCTTTTGACGTTACGGTGTCAGTTACCGCTCTCTAGGAAACCGCGCCATTTCGTTTACATAGACAACGTTCTAGTGACGTCATTCACCGCTGTATTACGGCCGCTATATGACGGCACCGCTATCCTAGGAAAACAAAGCTTAACGCATACAGTAATAACTTTATTTCCAATTTCCAATTTTACCTATGACAATAACTTGATTTTAGGACAATATTCTTTAAAATTGCATAAATAAATCAATGATTACTCCACTGGCACCCAAGCTAAGATTAAACTACACAAGTTTGGGTGCCAGGGTTATCTCTGTTAATACATTCCTCAATTTATACAAAACTAGTACGGAGTTACATTGGGTAAGTAGCTATCGATTGAGTACAAAAAGAAAACTAAGTTATAAAACAAAGAAACAAACAATTGAAAAAATTAATTATACAAGAAAAATAATAATCTATAGCCTCTCTCTAGTGTGAATTTGGTGAGGTTTTGGTGTAAAGTGTAAGTGTATGACTGTATGTGTCATGTGTATGTGTCGTGTGTATGTTTTATGTATATGTGTCGTGTGTGTGTGATGTATGCGCTTGTAGTATGTTAGTGTTGTTCGAGAAAGCAGAAATTTTAGAAAAGCTTTCCAAGTAACTTTTCAGTCTCCTCGTAGGTAAGAGTTGTGATTGTGAGCCATTGACTCACTTTCTTTTTACATTCGAATTTATTTATGCCATAAATATTGCATCGTTTGTTAACTGCATTATAAATTCGACTACCTAATACTCGAAAGTGTCTTTCAGGAATCGAACTCGAGACCTCATGCTCAGCAGTCACGCTAGCAACCACTAGACAAACGAGGTAGTCAAAAAAACAATCATACAAACTTTGGATGTCAAGTGAGATGTTCATGCACCATAATTAATCAGATTGTAGAAATTATCAGCTCACTTTTTCATTTCACGGTGACATTTTATCCACTTGAACACGTGAGCTGGCCGCGTCCTGCACACCATACAGAATCAATAAACCATGGCTCGCACACGTTTTGGTTGTTGTTCAACTAGTGCAGTTTTTTGTTTAGGTAGTTAAACGTTGAAAATATTACACTTTGAATGTCGGGAGCTGAGTAGTTCTGAGCTGAGTAAAGCCATGGAGTAGATCGAACTTATAAGGTTCGTTTGATAGTTCTCTTAAATATTTTCTAAAATATCATGCGGAATTTTAGACGTAACAGACTTCATCACGCCAAAATGGCTCAACGGATCTGGTAGAAAATTGAATTAGAAAAAGATTACCCACCCTCTCCAGGTGCCCGACGAGACGAGACGAGATCAAGATCCGTTTTGCGGATAGCCAATTCGGTTTCCGCAAGGGGCGCTCTACGGTGGATGCCATCATGCGTGTGAGGGCTCTCTCGACAGAGGCTGCGGTGTCCCGGGGTGGGGTCGTCTTGGCGGTGTCTCTCGACATCGCCAATGCCTTCAACACCCTGCGCTGGAGTTGCATACGGGAGGCACTCCGGTATCACCGGATGCCGACCTACCTCTGTCGTGTAGTCGAGGCCTACCTGATGGACAGAGCCGTCATCTACCCTGGTCACCAGGGAGAGTGGAATCGGCGAGAGATGTCGTGCGGTGTCCCACAGGGATCGGTTTTGGGGCCACCCCTGTGGGACATCGGTTACGACTGGGTGTTGCGCGCCGACCTCCCTACAGGCGTCAGTGTAGTTTGCTACGCTGACGACACGCTGGTCCTGGCACATGGGGGGTCGCACGAGGCGGCGGCCGAACTGGCGATGCGAGGGGTTGCGACAGTCGTAGAGAGGATCCGGCAACTGGGACTCGAGGTGGCCCTGCACAAGTCCGAGGCCATGTGTTTCCATGGCCGTCGAAACGCGCCACCTTCGGGTTCCCAGATAACGGTGGGAGGGGTTCACATCGGCGTCGAGACGACGAAGTACCTGGGACTCGTCCTCAACAGCCGGTGGAACTTCGTCGAGCACTTCCGACGTTTGGCTCCAAGACGACCGGGCGGGGGCTGCACTCAAGCGGCTCCTACCCAATCTAGGGGGCCAAATGCCTCCTGCCGGAGGTTCTATGCGGAGATCGTGCGGTCCATGGCCCTCTATGGGGCCCCTGTGTGGACGCTGAATTTGCAGAGGCGACCAGCTAGCCGGCTGGTCGCGTCTCAGAGGGTCATGGCTATCCGGATGATCCGGGGATACCGCACGATCTCTGGGGAGGCGGCGAACCTCCTTGCCGGATTGCTGCCGTGGGATCTGGAGGCGGTAGCCCTCGCGCGCGTGCATAATTGGCGCGCAGAGGTGCTAAGCCGGGGTGAAACTCCGCTACCGCGGCAAGTCGCGGCTCAGCGGATAGAACTTCGGCGCGATCTCACGGCAGCATGGAAAGAGCGGCTGTCGCAACCGAAGGCTGGGCACGCCGCAATCGCGGCGATAAGTCCCCTCTTTGAGGAGTGGCTGGAGAGAGGCCACGGCGTCCTCACCTTCCACCTGACGCAGGTGCTGACCGGACATGGCTGTTTCGGGAGGTACCTGTTTCGGATTCAGCGGGAGGACACGCCCGGGTGTCGTCATTGTGAGGACCGCCTGGAGGACACGGTGGAGCATACGGTGGAGGTGTGCCCTGCTTGGGCGGAGCACCGTCGTGTCCTCGTAGAGGCGGTCGGCGGCGGCGACCTCTCGCGCCCTGCTCTGGTTCAGACTATGGTGCGGAGCGAGAGGGAATGGGATGCGGTCGCCTCCTGCGAAGCAGTCATGCTAGCGAAGGAGGAGGCCGAACGCGTGAGGAAGAGGCAACTCTCTTCCTCGCGCCCCAGCCGCCGCGGGAGACGCCCCGGGCGTCGGAGATCGCGAGCCGATTTCCGGCCACCGTAGGTGCGGGCCTGCGGACGGCGAGCAGGGGTCGCTCACCGTCCGATAAGGACCAGGCTCGTGTCGGCGGCGCGTCGTGTTCCACGCGCACCTCAAAGAGCTGTCAACACCAGCGACGGGGCCTCATAGGGCCATTACCTGCCGGGGTTTGCGGGAAAGTTCTGCCGAGTTACCGCGGCCCCGGAAATTTAGGGCAGCCAAAGGAACAGGGTGGGTTTTTAGTCAGTAGAAATCTGACACACCCTTCCGCTTGACCCTTGACGATTTTCCCAACCCAAAAAAAAAAAAAGGTCTTCAAACTGGAGTTTTTTTACTATTATAGAATCCTTAACGCATTCATTGCCCTCCATAATACAATTACTGCATGTTTACTATACGAATACAACAAAGCAATACTCACGCATGCTAGCAGGCACGTGTTCTCACGAAGGGCGCCGACGCAGCCCGTGAACCCGATTATAAACGTAATTGTACCTGCAATCACATCATCAAGCATTAAATAAGCAGTATGACGAATCTGACTCTTGAAGTCTACCATAAAGTCTGCTAAATGAAGCAGACAAACAAATATTTTGTTTTCTTTTTTAATATATTACTAGAAGTCGCGCGGAGCTTCGCTATCGTGGACTTTATCACGATAAAAACATAACTCTCCTTTTTTGCAGTCGGGTAAAAAGTAGCCTATAACTATGGGGTTGCATGGTCGCTGATGGTGTCGGCGAAATGTTTATTTGCGAAGGTCGTATGAACAGTGAAAAGTACATACTACACTATACTTGAAACTGTCCTTATGCCTTCGCTAGGGAAAATTTTTGGTGACACTAGCATAGATGGGGTTATATTCCAACAAGATAATGTTCCTTGTCATAAATCAGCGACTACAATGCGTTGGTTTACTGATAGCAGTATTAACTTATTGGATTGGCCTGCTCAGTCCCCAGATCTTAATCCAATCGAACATCTCTGGGGCATTTTAAAGCGTAAAATCAAAGAACATAGCATTACTTCCAAAACAACATTAAAAAATTGGATAAATGCGAGTCAGACTCGCCCATGAAGGGTCCCGTAGTAACTACGCCAAATAACTTTGTTTTTCAATGTTTGTATGAATTACAAAGTTATATTTGCGGTTTTACAAAATATGCTGTAGGTATCTCAAAAACTGCTGACCCGATCTCGTTCAAACCAATTTTGGTTGAAAGTTTACATTAAGATCTACACACATATATTTTTTTTAGATTTTTCGGTCCATTATTATAGAAGTTAGAGGGGGACACACACACATTTTACCACTTTGGAAGCGTATATCTTTTAAACGATTAACTTTATGAAAAAGTGGTTTTAGAAACCCCAATGTCATTTTTATAGACCTGTTTTTATTTATTTTAATTAATACTTTTTTTTCTTAAATTCGGAAAGCGGTTCACAGAATACATCTACCTACCAAGTTTCACATGTATAGTCATAATAGTTTCGGAAAAAAATGGCTGTGACATACGGACGGACGGACGGACGGACAGACAGACATGACGAAACTATAAGGGTTCCCGTTTTTTGCCATTCGGCTACGGAACCCTAAAAATGGGTGAGTCTTGTTCTTAATAACTTTTTTATTTTCCGGGTTTTTAGTTTAAGCACTTATACTAATTAACCATTTTGCGGTCTTTTTATAAAATTAAAAAAAAATATATAATAGAATCGGGAGCCTCGGCCACAGGTGCTTCGACCACTGGGGGCCTAAGCCACAGACCCTCTACAACGCCACATAGTTACTAACATACCTATTTACATACATAGACTGCATTACCCTCCTTTGCGTAGCCCAGTCGGGTAAAAAGGCACGCAGTTGCATAGGCATAGCAATAATAGCTTGACTTTCTAAATGATTTAATAGTGGTTTCTCTTACAAGATCCAAGGTTATAAGCGAAGTTACTATTATTGCCCCAGGGCCAACCAATACAAAGAGAGAGCATTATAAATTTTGTAAACAAGTCCCCTTTGTATCCACAGTATCTCCACACCCAGCAGACATCACAATATACAGCTTCGCTAACTATAGTCGTAATGTTCGCCGGGTCGGATGGGTCGGATGTAGAGATGGGCAGAGGGTTTAAGCCCAGCTGGGCGAAAAAGGCAAAAACTGGACAAATAGGGCAAAAACGAATTAACGTCCTTTTAAATGCCCAAAAACAGGGCGGAAACTATAATTAGTTAAATTCCAAAGTTATTAAGCCTTTTTCATTTAGTAGCGGTAAGATTTACCTACATAAACAAGTATAATATTAGAAACAATGGTATTGACCAAAAACGAGAATCTCAATTAAATGTATGATGAAATCTCCTTACATTTAAGTGAAAAAGTAAACTCTTCGGATGGCTAAATAATTGATGTAGACTCGTAATAAAACTAATTTCATAAAATCACAGATTAATTTTTTACCAAGTAAAACTAAACAACAATAAAAAAAATTAAACTATTTGGCTGATTGCTAAGTTACACTTATCAATTAAAATCACAGTCGGTCAGTATTATTTAAATCAACATTTTACCGTACATGGAATAAGAGATTTGTGCCTGCTAATCACTATCACTATCATAAGAAAGAGCATCAATTGGGACAAATTCAAATGTTCTGCATGTAGAAGTTGATGCTTGCGGTTCGTTTGAAGCTGTTTCATTCGTCGTGTCTACGTCAGTTTCGTCATCTGATGTATTCTTCACATAAACATCATCATGCGAAGTAACATAAACATCATCATGCGAAGTAACATGATCATCCAAGAAACTGTTTCTGTACAACAAATTCCAATTATATGCCAGAAATGAAATTTTGGCGGCTCTTTCTGTAGTAAGACGGTTCCTCTTCACACTATGAATAAAGTTGTGGGTACTGAACGATCGTTCTGTAGCAGCTGATGTACAGGATGCAGTAAGTACACAAACAATAAAATAAAAAATAAATAAAAATGTTTATTTGACACAGAGTAAAGACATACACAATTTGGCATTCCTGCGCTTCAGACAATTTTTTATACATATAATATTATATTATGGTGTATTTACAAAAGGTACTGAGATACTGTTTCCCAAACTAGGCTGGAGCCTGTATGTTGGGAGACAGCGATCAGACCGGCAGAGAGGTCGTTTACACTTTTCAAAAAATAGAGGCTTCTGTCTTTAACTTAGTGTACAGATTATTGTTATTAATTGAGCAATATGTATTTACGATTGTTAAAAATTTACAACTAATTAAAAATATAACTTAAAAATGTAATGATTAAAAATTAAATAAAAATTGAAAGCTAAAAACTAAAAAATTACTAAGTACAGTATGCTTTTGTTTAGGTGTGTACGAGGGTGAGAGTTTGTGGGTATGTGTGTATGTGTGTGTGTGTGTTTGTTTGTTTAGGTGTGTGCGAGAGTGAAAGTGTGTGGGTATATATGTATGTGTGTGTGTGAGGGTGCGTGCGTGTGTGTGAGAGAGAGTGTAAGCGCGAGTTTGCTTTATGTTTTGACGAGTGATGGATAGTTTGTGACTTTACTTTATGAATTTAAGCAACCCTTCCGTCGTTTCATAATCGAGCTTTTGTATCCACTCAGTGACACTGATCTTTACTGCATGTCTATTTGTGCGCGCTATGTTCAACTTTATGTTTGCAGTGTTATAAATTTTGCAGCTTAGACTATAAAATTGACGTCTACCAAATGAGGTCTTGCAGGGCTCCGAGGGAAATATAGGTTTCTTGCTACGTTTATTTGGGTTTGGGGCAGGTACAGTCAGATGCTTTCTGAGAATAAGTCGGAGCACATAAAGCTGGCGAACAGTAAGTACTTTCGAGTCTGCATACAAATGTACCGTAGGGAATCTATATGGTTTTTTAAGTAGAACTTTCAGCACAGCTCTCTGGGCTCGTTCTAAGCTTAAAAGGTGCGTTTTGGCTGCCCCTCCCCATGTTGTGATACAATACTGGATGATAGATTGTCCCAGTGCTAAGTAAACAAGTTTAAGTTTCTCTTTTGGCATTGTATCTCTTAGGGATTTAAATAGATGTATTAACCGTCTTACGCCACTGTCTATCTGAACACCCAGATATTTAGCAGACTCGGATTTCGTTAGTTCATAGCAAGCACAAGTTTGTGAGGACGAGCAGGTGTGGACTTTGACAGAAAAATCTTGTGGAGGTAAGCTGGATTTTGATATTGAGAAGGGAACATAGTGTTTTGGACAAATTGAGGGTTAGCAGGTTATTGTTTAGCCAGTTCATGACTTTACTGAGGGAATATTCTGCTCTCTCCTTAACTAATTGCCAATTTGGGCCCGACACTAAAATTGCTGTATCATCTGCGTATGTAAAAATGTCAGTGTATGGCAGTGACAGAGTGCAGAGATCATTTATGAAGAGGAGAAAGAGGGTGGGGCCCAGAATACTCCCTTGAGGGACGCCATAGGAAACCTTGTGCTCATCACTCACGTAGTCTTCTACTTTAACCGACAATTTTCTATCTGTGAGGTAGTCTTCAAAAATTTTAAAAGGTGTACCTCTGACACCACACTTGTCAAGCTTATCTAGGAGAATAGGGACAGAGACCGTGTCGAAAGCTTTGGAAAGATCCAAAAATATGCATAGACATTTGGTTTTCGCGTCTAAGTTTTTACTTATTTTAGTTGTTAGGTCAAGTACTGCATCTTCGGTTGAAAGACCCGAGCGAAAACCATACTGATTTTTAGCCAAGATATTGTACTTATTTAGAAAATTTTTAAGTGTATTGTTCAATATTTTTTCCAATGTCTTAGATAGAGCAGTCAATATTGCAATGGGTCTATAGTTACAGACACAGTCCCTGTCCCCAGATTTGTAGATTGGGTGAATAATAGCTTTTTTGAAGGCTGTAGGGAAAACACCGGAGGTAATTGCTATATTACAGATGTGGGTTATGGGTAGCAACAGATTCCGCCGAGAAAGTTTGAGAATATGACACGATATACCGTCCCATCCAATCGCACAGTCATTTCGGAGTTGTTGGATGATGGTTTCCACATCTAACTCTGTTACCTCTGTCAGAGCTATTGAGTTTGATGGGCTGTGTATGGAGGATGTTAAAGTAGCAAAAGAAGGAGAATGTTGGGGAGTAGATGAAGTTATCGCACAAGCTAAGTTTTTTCCCACTTCACTGAAATATTTGCAGGCGTTGTTGACGGATGTTTTAGGATGTGTGGTTGTATGCAAGAGCTCTATGGGACTAGTTTTTTGTTTACTTGTATTCGTTATAGCTTTGATGGCTTTCCATAGGGCCTTCGTATCATTTCCCGCTTCGTCAATTAGGTTTTTACCATACGCGATTTTTAGCTTGCGGAGCAGCCCGTTACAGAAATTCCTGTAACGTGTGTACGTTAGTTTTAGTGTCATATTATCCGGCGATTTTTTCGATTTTAGGTGCAGTCTGTCGCGGTTTTAAATGTGGGAGAAATCTGTGTTGTCTATTTCCTCCTTTATTTTTAAGTAATCAACAGTGGTCTTAATAGTACGGTCTTGTCGTTTCGGTAAAGTTTTGTCTAATAATAATACTAGGGGCATGTGGTCTGTAATGTATGATTTTAATAATAGAGTTGTAGTTGACAGGGTAGTATTCGTGAGTATGTGATCTAGACATGTGTTGGATCTTGTGGGATAATTATGAGTAGGGAACAGACCATGCGAGGCATTGAATGTAAGGTATTCCTCAGCTAACGGGTCTTTGGTATTGGGACTGATATCGATGTTTATGTCACCCACAAGGAAAAGGTCGCTATTTGAATTATTTGTGTAAATAGAGTGTAGGCTGTCAATAAAGTTATTAAAGTGATTTCTTGTTTTTAGTGATGGGGATCGATAAGTAGCAATAATAATGCAATTGCCTATTTGACAGAGTAGACAGCTTGCACCCATAAAAGCTGGTTCACTTATTGTACACATAATATTGGTTTTGGCATATATAACTATGCCGTCGTTTTGGTTTAATGTTACTTTTGTAAAGTGCGCTGTATAGCCATCCAATACTGGCAGATTGTTTACCTTACTGACCCAGGCCTCTGTAAGAATTATTAAGTCGTATATTATATTTGTTTGTGAGAGCAGTATACGTAGTTGATCGAAATTTTTATTTATACTACGGATATTTATGTGTAGTAGTTTCATTACTGGATTGCTTTTACTGACATAATTTTGACAGTCTTCTGGGTTGGAGACGAAGGAGTTTGCAGTTTTGTATGAATCTAATTCGATATTAACAACAGTTATTTTACTCAGAGCAGTAGACCCACAAATTCCTCTCCACCACATTACAGGATCTACAGTTTCTGCAGCTTTCTATGTAAACTGCTTACTCCACAAACCACCTCGTCCTCTACATACATTGAGCCAAGTCAGCTACACAATCGATACCTATCTAAATATCGCTACTACTACTATACTATTCGCAAGATCATAGATGAACTCCATCGCATCAATCTCCTGATTCTGATCAAGTTCATGTGGTAGCAGGCGTGGCTCTTATAAGATCCACTGATTCATTCTGGTATAAGCGCGGCTCTTATAATATAAGATCCACTGGTTTAATTGGAAGTTTTGAATATTGTTGAAAACTTAAAACTTGAGTTTAATTACTTAACACAACTTATAACTTGATAAGTTTGAATATATTGCTTTGTCAGCCGGGCTCAAATAGTACTTGTAGTTTGTACTGTAATTTGTAGTGCTAGCCCTTAGAATTGAATGACAAACAGGATTTATTTGTGAAATTAGGAATTATTGGTATAATTTGGTACATAATTTGGTACATAATTTGGTACATAATTTGGTATTTGTTGAAATTAATAATTGAATGTCATTGATCTGAATTTGAAAGGTTATCTAAATAATAATTACACATAGTCTAACATAATAGGACTTGAATTGTGTGTATTGGTTATTGCATTTATGGTAATTATTGGATTGTTGATAGAGATTCTCCGGCTCAATATTATACTTCAATTGTTGTATTTAATTGTTGGTGTGATCCTGCACAATATATACATTGAATTGTTATTTATTTTGTAACTAGCCATCCTTAGCAAGCTAGATTCATACTTGGAATAAGTGCAGGGTCGGATTTGGGCTTGAAATAATTGAATTTGAATTTTTATTTTGTTGAGATTACTTGGCCGGCTAACAAGTCATTGCTGTTTGTTTAATATTTGATTGTTGGTTATTGATTGTTGTTTTGTATTAATATTTGATTGTTGCAATGGCCTCATTAAGGGCAGTCAGGGAGGCTGCTGCGGGATTGACCTCACAGTTGAGATGGTTCACATCGGCAGCTGCAACTGTTGAGCGTGTGGAATTGGAAGAGCTCACCCTTGCTCGGTATGGGCAAGTGATTGAGAGGATCAAGTCAGCTGATGCTGCGCTCACACGCTTCAACGAGTACATCATGGACGTGGATTTGGGGGTGATGGATCAGACAGCCCGCGATAAGATTTTGGGTGACTATGACCAGATTATCCACCTGGGGGATGTCATATGTCTACGAGCGCGGGAAATTTTGAAGAGCCGGGTGCCTGATGCGGCCAAGCCGCAGACCCCTGTTGTTGCAGGCCCTGGACTATTGAGTAGGCTGCCCACCCTGGAGCTGCCACATTTTGACGGTCGCTTGGACCACTGGCTGGGCTTCCTAGATCTCTTTGAGAGTCTTGTCGATGCACGCTTGGACCTCGGACCTGCCCAGAAGCTGGCCTATTTGTTGTCTGTCCTGGAGGGCGAAGCCAGAGCCTTGGTGCAGCACTTGCCGGTGACGGATTCCTCTTACCCGACCGCTCTGGAGCTTCTCTCCCGACGGTATCAGAACAAGCGCTGCCTGGCTGATGTGCACATCGACCAAATTTTGGGGCTACCGGCCATTGTCAGCGCGTCGACGTTGCGCACTGACTTGCTGAATCCGTTGGTCTCAGCGACCAACGCTTTGAGACGCTTGGAGTTACCGGTAGAACATTGGTCCTACTTGTTGGTGCACATAGTGCTGCAGTTGCTCCCCGCGGAGTTGAGGTCACGTTTTGAGCAGAAGTATGGTGGGGATAGTGCCACCCATCTTCCCCCCTTTGACGACCTCCTCAAATTTTTGGAAGACGAGTGTCGGTCTGCGGATAACACTCGTGGCGCCACGGGGTCACCCCCACTACCTTCTCAGCCCAGAGCCCAGGGACGGACTAGGGCCCGGGGGCCTGTTGATGTTCCCCCCGCCCCCCGTATTGCTGGCGCCCGGAGTCCTCGGGCTAGGGGGCCTGTTGATGATCGCCCCGCCCCCCGTTTGGCTGGCGCCCGGAGTCCTCGGGCTAGAGGGCCTGTTGATGATCGCCCCGCCCCCCGTTTGGCTGGCGCCCGGAGTCCTCGGGCTAGAGGGCCTGTTGATGATCGCCCCGCCCCCCGTTTGGCTGGCGCCCGGAGTCCTCGGGCTAGGGGGCCTGTTGATGTTCGCCCCGCCCCCCGTTTTGATGGTGCCCGGAGTCCTCATCATTGTGACTTTTGTAAGGCAACGGGGCATGTCATGGCGCGTTGCCCGGATTTTTTGAATTTGCACGTAAGTGCCCGCCGCCGTATTGTCAACGCACGCCGTTTGTGCTTTTCGTGCTTGGGGGCCCACTTCCATCGGGACTGCCCCGACCCCCGCCCGTGTAGAATTTGTGATGGGTCCCACTTGGAGATTTTGTGCGCCAACGCGAACCGCTCCAGCAGACCAGCTTCTGAGGGGGGTTCGCGCAGGGGGGGGGTACCCCGGAGACGAGCACCGGGCTGAGACCCGCGATTCCGTACGCCGCTCTCCACCCCCCGCGCAAGTTGAACGGGAGCCCCACGAGCGCCATTTGGTCTTCCCTCGTCAGGGAGAACGCGCATTGGCTGCTAGGCAGCAGTGGCCGGGTCGGCGCCGCTCCCTTTCCCCTCCGTTGGCGGAACGTCCCCGGCTGGAGTCGCCCCCTCCGCCATTCGGGCATCCGGTGGGATATGCCCCTCCAGTGATGGCGAGCGGCTTGGGACACCGCGCGGACGAATGGTTTGATTGTTGGCCTCGTCGTGAACGAAGGCAGCCTGGAAGCGGCGATCGGTCGCCGCCCAGGCATCACTAAGAGATTGACGCCTGCCCCGCTAAAGGAACCCCCCGATCAAGACGGTTTTGTTGCCAACGGCCTCGGTCACGGTCTGGGGACCCTTGGGTGACTCGATTGTGGTCTGTGCCATTTTGGAGACGGGAGTCCGGGGTTGCCTTTGTCTTCTTGGTTAGCGGGACAGGTTGGCCTGAAGGTGAACGACCTTTCAGGCAAGATTTGGGGAATTGGCGAACCGGCTGACACCACTGTTGAGGGAAGGACCTGGTTTGAGGTCACCCTTGTGAGTTGTCCTTACCCTAAAATTGGTGCTCCTGCCCTTGTTGTAACTGAACTTGGTACAATTGTTGGTGACTGATCGTCACACTAAGAACTCGCATGCCGGTTGCAATGCGCTGTTGGCCATTCTGCAGCGAGAATTTTGGATTTTGTCGGCTGATCGCGTCAATGAGGCGAGGCCCTTTGCTGGCGTCGTAACGGATTTTGTTGGTCCCCCTTTGTTGAAGACGTCCACCCTTCGTAATAGCAAGATTGTTGGGGCTTATTTGTGTGTTTGTCTGCCTGTCAACCGGGGCAGTACATTTGGAGCTGGTAACCTCCCTCTCGACAGAGGCCTTTGAGGCGACTTGGGAAAGATTTGTGTCTCGCCGTGGGTTACCTTCGTTGATTAGGTCTGATTGCGGTACGAATTACAAGGGTACAAGTAACTATTTGAAGGAGCTATACGCATTCCTTAATGAGAGCCAGGTTGATATTGGTAATAGTTTGGCCCGCCGAGGGGTCACTTGGTTGTTTGACCCGCCAGCCTGCCCCCCATTGGGGGGGTATTTTTGGGGCCGCGGTGAAAGCGGCAAAGGGACGCTGGCGGAGATTGTTGGGAGACACCGTTCTCACCTTTAATGAACTAGCTACGGTGTTTGGCCGCATTGAGGCTGTGTTGAATTTGCAACCTTGTCAAGACTTCCAATTGATTAGCGGACGGGTAGGCCCGTCCGGGGGGGGTAGATGTTGCGTCCCAAATGTAATTTTGAACGCTCTTTTTGGTGTGGCAACATTCTATTGTCTTTGACTTGACATAACCTCTTTGACTTGACAGATTGACTTTGCTTGGAAAAAATGCCGGTCATGGGAACCGCTCTTGTGTTAATATAATTGGTAAAATATTGTTGATTTCGCCTGTTGAGACCGATAATTGGGTCGCGAATTATTTGTTGGTTGAAGTGTATTCCCCATTTGTTGAAATCCCCGGGGTATTGTTGAATCGTACGCCGCCTTGTCGTCGGTTGAGCTGGCACGCGGAATTAATTGAAAATCGAATTGGATCTCACGAGATATGAACAGATTAATTGTGTTCAGTGATTGATTGAACTTTGTAAGCTCGGATTAACAAGAATCCAGTGATATTTCTTGAAACATATCGCCTTATTGCCTACCACGCGTAGCGCGCGTTTGTTGGGAACGAGTCGGGTGTGAGCTGAGTTGGAACCGCGCCATCTGGATATCGGCGCCTTGGGAACGTTCTACAACACTTGACTTACATCACACCTCTCAATTACTCACCCCATTTTACATACATCAACCACACTTAGGGCATGACCTTTGAAGGTCGAACTTGGCGTCCCCAGCAATCAGGTTAGTGGTACATTTTGTTCATTGAATTAAGGCCTAAGAGCCTACCACAACGTAGGGCTCCGCGTAATCGCGGACGGTTTGACATACCAGTTACCGTTGGCTGGGCTTGGGGTCGAACATTCTGGTGTGCTGTAGGATCCAGTAAATGTGCAGCATAGTGTATCGGCTTAATAACCTGTGCGATCCTATTTTCTATGGCAGTCATCAACAGCTCTTTATCCGCATTCTCTAAAATTGATGTTGTAACTAAATAGAATTGCACTTTTGATTTGTTATTCTTCAATACCATAAAAACTTTATTAATATTGTAATCATTTCCTTCGAGTTGAAATATGCTTTCTGTTATTGGCTTCAATACATTCACACATTGATTCACCATAATCCAAAAGTTTTGGTCAAGAATTGCAACTTTGACCTCAGTTGATGTTGAATGTGTTCATTGACTGCTAAACTTTGAAGTGCAGCTTTATTGGTTTGTACGCTTTTTCGTGCAGAAACAGCTTCCCCATCTAGTTTTGCAGGGTAGTTTTAAAGTTTCGCCGTCAATATTCTTGTCTTTTTTTGATTTTAATTAAAAGTGCACTGAGTACCCGAGTTCTTTTTACACACTTAATAACATCTGTCGCAAGATCGATGCAAGCTTTAATTACAGGCAGTTTCATAGCATCTGCACATAATAAGTTAAGGTTGTGTGCAGCGCAACCCAAAGGAACTACCGAAAGATATTTGATTTGCAACATCTGAAAAGCCTTTTGCATATTTCTTGCATTATCTCCGATAAGGCCGAAATTTTATTCTCCCCATAAGATTTCATAACCTTTTCCATTTCGCTGCATAAATACTCACTAGTATGACGGTGGTCTTCAGTATCAAGGTTTTTGACAAATACCGTTTCTGGCTTGGATATTAAAAAATTTATAACACCTTGATTACGAATGTTGCTCCACCCGTCGCATTGCAAGTGTAAAAACGTCGCATTTTTAAGATCGTCACACAATTCTTTGTACAGCGTATCTAAATACTTTGTAGCAAGAGTCTTTCTAGAAGGCAATTTAAAATTCAGTTTTTTGTAAAACTGTCTCCATAGTGGAGCTTGTCCAACACTAGGTATTTATAGTTCGAATAGTAGTTTTACTTTACAAAAAAAATACAGTTTAAAGTAATTTGAACATAGTATTATGTAATAATTTGTGATATTTTACTATTAAAATAAGTGCCCTGTTGTGGGACGTTTACTGGGCGTAAATGGACGTTTATTGGGCATTTACTCAATACGTCCCAAAATGCCCAGGCAAAAACCCATCTCTAGTCGGATGTCAATGATAAGTTAATAACACACCAGCGAAGACTTCAAGAACCTTTATTGTTCTTACGTGGTTAGCAATGTTGCAGACGGAACCGAGATGACAGTCTGTCGACTGATCAGACAGTACTCTCACAGAACTCTACTGTAACTGAACTGCTCTTGAACTTGAACTGCCTATTCAAGGGAGAGAAGACCCTTTATACAGTATGTTAACTAACAGAGGGTGTTCCCGTTAACCCGAACATCCAAACATGCTAAAAAAATATTACCATTCGAAAACAAAATGTTTTTATTTTATTAATATTAAAATATTCACTAAAAATGATAAATATATACGTAAAAGAAACACTCTGTACACGCGTACTTGAAGGACGGCACCGTCGCAATTTATTTATGAATGACGGGCCGCGTGTGCGGCGATCTAATTGATGTGCTTATAATATTGCGGGTTAACGGGAATGCCCTCTGTTAGTTAACATACTGTATACATTATCTCATTTTCATTAAGTACATACTAACTACATATTCAAAGGTCACAATAACATCATTTAGTACCATTTAGGATTCAAAACAAGTTGTTACTCTAATTGATGAAAACAGTAAACAATCCATTAGTACACTGTCATACTTTTCAATAAATAAGCATACATTACATAGCTGCATAGTACTGAACATCTGTCTGACTGCTAGTAATAAAACTACTTTAAACAATCAATGGCGGGTCATGTTTACAGTAAGGAATGAATGTGGTCACAAACCAGAATAACTCATAATATAACCAAATTTTTTCTACTATCTATACTAATATTATAAAGCGGATAAGTTTGTTTATTTGTTTTAACGCGCTAATCTTCCAAAGTACTGGGTGGATTTGGATGAAATATGGTATGGAAGTAACTTGAAGCTCGAGGAATGTTACTTTTTACCCAACTGCAAAAGGAGGTTATGTTTTTATAGTGATAAAATCCACGGGAGCGAAGCCCCACGCGACAGCTAGTAGTTATTATAAATGCGAAAATTTGTTGGATCAATAGATGTTTGTTACTCTTTTACGCAAAAACTACTGAACAGATAGAAATGAAATTTTGTATGTAGGTATCTGAAATTCTAGAATAACTATTATGGCTACGAGACATGTCTTTTAAGTTTTGTCGTTTGAAGAAAAAGACACAACTAGAACCTTATAGTACTTTTTATTGTTTTTCAAAGTATTCACCACGTAGCTTAATTCACTTTTCCATTCGCTCAAACCAGTTATTTTAACATTTATTCCACTCTAAAGTGATCAAAATGGCTCACTTAAAAGCTTCGACTGCTTCTTCACCGGACCGGAACCTTCGACCACGAAGACTTTTCTTAATTTTAGGAAATGTAAAGAAATCGTCAGGGCTTAGGTCAGGACTGTATGGTGGATGGTCAAGAATTTCTACTTTTTCCTGCTTCAAATACTCAATCGTTGGACGAGCGCTGTGTGAGCTTGCGTTGTCGTGGTGCAGGATGATGCGTCGCTTTGAGTTAGATTTTCGAAGTTCGGCGATGACTTGTGGTAAACAAACTGTGGTATACCACTCTGCGTTAACCGTTCTATGATCTTCAAGTGCAATAGTCGCAACATGGCCGGTTTTTCCAACGAACGTGGCCTCCATCTTCTTTGAAGTGCTTCGAGAACGAACAACTTTAGTCAGCTTTGGCTCGTCTTGAAAGACCCAGATTGTAGATTGTTGTTTGGAATCTGGATCGTAGGCATAGATCCAAGATTCGTCACCACTGATGATGTCGTAGACGTGATTTGACTCTCCTCGGTTGAACCTTTGCAGAGTTTTCTTACACCATCTGACGCGGACCGCCTTGTGATCGTCGGAAAGCAGATGCGGTTTCCAACGGCAAACTAGCTTTCTCACACCAAGAGCTTCATGCAATCTTCTGAATGGTTGTCCCTGAGATGCCTAATAGAGCCTCTATCTCCTTATACGTCACATGACGATCTTCGAGAATTAGTTGTCTCACAGCAATGATGTTATCTTCAGTGAAGGCGGATTTTGGGCGTACTTCGCGAGATTTGACACTAACACTATTATGTCCACGCTGGAATTCTAAATACCAGCGTTCGACAGTCCGCAGATATGGGGCTTCATCACTTAACACATATGTTAGCTCTTCAAAACACTGAAGCCGTGTCAGGCCTCTTCTAAAGTTGTAGAAAATTATTGCACGAACATTTTCCTTAGAAAGATTCATTTTCGTACGTAACCTGACACATTCCAATCGACGCTATGACTAAATAATAGCATTAATCCTAATACTGTTTTGAGATTCAAAATTGTAATGATATATATTAACTCCTTGGTTAATATTGCACGCCATATTTAAAGAAGAAACTGAGTTGTCAGCATTGATTGTGTCATTGTATAAATTATGTTGAATTTTGTTAAATAAAACCTATATTACGGGTATATTCTTTACTACAATTTATTTAACAAAATGGAAAAATATCTACGACCAGAACGTTTCGACGGAGACCCGTCCTCAAGCCAAGATCTGTCCCCTCAGTGGACACATTGGAAAAACACATTCGAAAATTTTTGACAGCTATAACTACTGACGAGAAAACTATTGCAAAAGAGACTAAATACCGATTACTAACTAATCATCTGTCCTCTACAACTTTTATGCACATACAGGATTGCACTGATTACGATACTGCTATAATGAGACTGGATGCACTATTTTTGACACCACCTAACGAAATATATTCCAGGCACAAATTAGCAAAACGAGCACAACAGCCAGGTGAGTCCATCGACCAATATCTACAAGCCTTGAAACTGCTCTCAAAAGAATGCAATTTTAAACAAGTAACAGCTGAACAAAACGAAATTGATTTTATTAGAGACGCTTTCATATCCGGACATTCGTCGTCCTTAGTACGTCAAAGACTGTTGGAAAATAGCACACTCACTTTAGACGACGCATTCAAGCAGGCCCGCACTCTAGAAATGGCGCAAATACACAGTGATGATTACCAGAAACATAATATTAGTACCTTTGCCAATGCGGTCCGTAATAACAATCAGAGAACTCACATCTAAGAACTATGCTATTTCTGTGGAAACAAGAGACATGCACGGCAAAATTGTCCGGCTGCTGGTACAACCTGCCTCAAATGTGGAAAAAGAGGGCATTTTGCAAAAGTGTGCAAAAATGCATTGACTGCGCCGCCACAACGGAGTGCTTTTACTAGTGCTATAGATGAACCACCGAACAAACACATGGGAAATGGAGAGTCGCAGAAATTGTTATCATGTATCGTGGCTGCTACAACTGATCTCGATAAAGCTATGATACCGATTAAAATAAACGGATTATTTGTAGCCAGAGCATTGATTGATACAGGGAGTACTGCTATTTTTATAGACAGCCGACTAGTTTGTCAATACAATATACAAAAGAGCTCATGCTACCAACATGTCAGCATGGCAGCCTCAAATCTAAAAACAAAGGTAGATGCACTGTGTTCCGTCAATATCGATCTGCAAGGTCATAGTTTTCAAGTTAACTTATTAATAATGGAAAATATGTACGGATGTCATAATCGGCCATGATATTCTTAAGAAACATAATACATTAGAAATGCATTTCGGCGGATCTGAAGCTCCACTGACATTATGTGCACTATCTCAAGCTAACGTCGATCCAATCAGTCTATCCCCGAATCTCTTACCAGACTGCAAGCCAATAGCTGTTAAATCACGAAGATACTCAGATAGTGATATGCAGTTTATTCGTACTGAAATAAGGAAATTACTAGCTAAAGGTATTATAGAACCTAGCTCGTCACCATGGAGAGCACAAGTGCTTGTAACTGCAAATGAAAATCATAAAAAAAGGATGTGTATAGACTACTCTCAGACAGTAAATAGATACACGCAACTAGACGCTTACCCTTTACCAAGTATTGAACAGATAGTCTCTAAAGTAGCTAAACATAGTGTCTACAGCAAAATTGACTTAAAAAGTGCGTACCATCAGATTCCGATTCTTGAAACAGAAAAACCTTATACAGCATTTGAAGCAGAAGGTAATTTATACCAATTCCGAAGAATACCTTTCGGGGTAACCAATGGAGTAGCGGTTTTTCAAAGAACTGTCAATAATATAATCGCAAAAGAGCAACTTAAAGGAGTATACGCGTATTTGGATGACATCACAGTCTGTGGAACTACCCAAGCTGACCACGATCAAAAACTGCAGCGTTTTCTTGATATTGCCAAACGGTATAAACCTTACACTGAATCTTGAAAAGAATGAATTTTCATTGAAAGAGATAAGTATTCTAGGATATACTATAAACAATGGAGTAATTAAACCCGACCCGGATCATCTACGTCCATTATTAGAGCTGCCTCTGCCTTCAGACTCGGCATCGCTCCGACGAGCATTGGGATTATTTGCTCACTATTCTAAATATGTGCCAAGATTCTCTCATAAAATTCAGTCCCTTGTTTCGCAAGGCACATTCCCTCTCGATTCTGAGGCAGTAAACGCTTTTAACTCTCTAAAGCAAGAGATAGCCAGATCAGCAGTAAACGCGATTGACGACAACATACAATTTGTTGTTGAAATAGACGCTTCAGACTACGCTATCGCGGGAACTCTGTCACAAGAAGGCAGACCAGTTGCATTTTTCTCGAGAAGCCTTCACGGTAGTGAACGGAATCATCCAGCCATAGAGAAGGAGGCCGCGGCTATAGTCGAATGTCTTCGAAAATAGAGATAATTCCTCATCGGACGAGAATTCAAACTGATAACTGACCAAAACTCGGTCGCATTCATGTTCAATCAGCAGCATGCGTCAAGAATTAAAAATGACAAAATACAACGTTGGCGATTAGAACTTTCTGAATACAATTTTGACATAGTTTATCGCCCTGGAAAGGAAAATATAGCAGCTGATGCTTTATCAAGAGCCAATGCACCATTAGTAGCCTCTTTACTTAGTTCAGAAAATGCACTCAAAGAACTGCATAAAATCTTGTCATCCTGGAGTAACAAGAATGCTCCATTGGGTTCGAAGCAAAAATTTACCTTACTCCACCGAAGAGATAAGACGTATTACTGCGAACTGCAAACCATATGTGCAGAAGTAAATAAAGCCTCGTTTTCAACAAAACATGGGAAAACTAATAAAAGCGTTGGCCCCATTTGAAAGAATATCAATAGATTTTAAAGGTCCACTTCCCTCAGATGGAACTGGGAACAATCGATATATCCTTACGATTGTGGATGAATATTCCCGATTCCCATTTGCGTATCCCTGCCCAGACTTGAGTACAAACACGGTAATTAATAAACTGACTGATTTATTTTCTATATTTGAAATGCCAACTTACGTACACTCAGATCGTGGCACTTCTTTTCTTTCAAAAGAGATGAAAGATTTTTTTCACCAGAAGGGCATTGCTACGAGCTACACTACACCGTACAACCCTCAGGGTAATGGACAAACGGAGAGATACAACGGAATTATTTGGCGAACAGTACAATTGGCTCTGAAAAGCCATGATCTACCTATAACTAAATGGGACTCAGTTTTAACTCAGGCTCTGCATTCTGTAAGATCGCTTCTTTGCACGGCTACAAACTATACGCCTCATGAGCGGATGTTTTCTCACGCCAGGAGATCCTTAACGGGTCAGTCGATGCCTACATGGCTAAACATCCCAGGAAAAGTACTAATGCGAAACCATAATCGAACTAGTAAATATGATCAATTGGTTGAAGAAGTAGAGACTCTGGAAAGTAATCCTCAACATTCTCGTGTGCGTTTGAGCAGTGGTAGAGAAGTTGTCGTATCTAATCGACACCTAGCTCCTGCTGGGGAATGTTCTTTAGAACTGGATGAAGCGGATTCCAATGATGACGACGAGTTCATCGATGCAGTCGCTGGCGATGATCGTGACACAGAAGGCAGGCCAGCGAGATTCCCAGAATGACTCCTTGGTTAATATTGAACGCCATATTTAAAGAAGAAACTGAGTTGTCAGCATTGATTGTGTCATTGTATAAATTATGTTGAATTTTGTTAAATAAAACCTATATTACGGGTATATTCTTTACTACAAAAATTTAAACACATTCGAATATAGAACCGTTCCAAATTCAAAATTGCCGGGAAATATGGAAACGACAGAACTTAAAAGGCATAACCTCGTATTTTAACCCAGAATTGCCATAGAATCGGGACTTATGAGGCGAAAATATCACACGGGAAAGAAGTCGCGGGCAATGGCTAGGTACCTCGTGAGAGCATAACTTTTTGTGTAGTATAGAAACTATAAGAAATACTATTTAGGTGCTCATGCATGAAAAGAATTCAGAAATAAAAAATTGGCCAAGTGCGAGTCAGACTCGCCCATGAAGGGTTCCATAGTAACTATTATAATATAATATGTATATATATTTGACAAAAAAACCTTACAAATTTCTTAAGACTAGCTTATTTACATTTTTTATAACTACACCAAATAACTTTGTTTTTCATAGTGTTTGTATGAATTACAAAGTTATATTTGCGGTTTTATAAAATATTCTGTATCTCAAAAACTGCTCACCTGATCTTGTTCAAACCAATTTTGGTTGAAAGTTTACATTAAGATCTATAGACATATATTTTTTTAGACTTTTCACTCCATTATTATAGAAGTTAGAAGAGGGGGTACACATTTTACCACTTTGGAAGCGTAAATCTTTTAATCGATTAACTTTATGAAAAAGTGGTTTTAGAAACCTCAGTGTCATTTTTAAAGACCTGTCTATAGATACTACACACGCATAGGTTTCATGAAAAAATAAATTTTCAGTTTTAGTTCTATGTATGGGAAGCCGCTCTTTATTATAAATATTCTTTAATTTTTTTCTTAAAATCAAAAAGCGGTTTACAGAATACATCTACCTACCAAGTTTCACATGTATAGTCCTAATAGTTTCGGAATAAAATGGCTGTGACATACGGACGGACGGACAGACAGACAGATAGACAGACGGACAGACATGAGGAAACTATAAGGGTTCCATTTTTTGCTATTCGGTTACGGAACCCTAAAAAGCAATATTAAGATTTGAAGTCTTAATTTCTGTCATATATTATAAAGCATAACTCTATTTGTTCATTAGTCACTCTATAACTTTGACCTTAGTGTCCTTCCTTAATAGATGACATCAATGTTTTTTCTTTTAATAGCTACATTGTTTTGTTATATCTTACTTTATTTTACTGATATTATAAATGTTTATATCACATAGGCTACTTTTTATCCCAGAATTCCCACGGGATCAGGATTTACACGAATGCAGTCACAAGCCAAAACTAGTACATAAGTATTTGCTTCAAATACTAATATTGGCTGTTCAACTCCCATTAACCATACATAGTTCAGAAAAATCATTTTAATTTACGCAGTTACTAAGATGAAGACAATTTATGGAAATTTGTTCCTACTGTATTTAAACTAAAATAATGTCACCTGTACTCAATATTGACTACTCACCCACACATATCAATATGAATGCTGGATCCAAAGCAATGTTGGTGAGTCTGGACAAATTGTTGAATGTGTCCTTTTCTGTCCATGCCCATATGCCAACTGCTAGCACGATTAGACCAAGGAACTGAAATGGAAAAGTAGAAAATAAATGAAAAAAGAATTAAAATGTGAATAACTAAAGCCATGCTCAAATCTGTTCAATCCACAATCCTGTTTATTTTACAGTACAAGTATACATATCGCTGCTTAAATTCAAAAGGGCCACAAGTCGAAAAAATTACAAATCCTTTTTAAAGCAAAAATCGTATCAATTCTACCTTCTTTTTCATATTCGAAAAAGACACCCAGTATTTTCAGATTAAAATGAAGCTAATCGCACAACAGCCCTTTTTGCACTGACCCTGCAGTCAGTGCGAGCGCACATTGTTTTGTGAAAAAGGGCCACATTCCGAAAAATACCTTAACTTTGCATAATATTATATCTCATTGTTAGTCAAAGATTTACGTCGCCTTTTAATTTATGATTTATTTTAAGAGAAAATTTAATTTAGATACGAAAATAAGCATTTTAATAATTTCTTAACATGGTGTGCTAGAGATTTATAAGCAATTTGTGTTTTGTTAACTTAAGTACATTTTTTCTTTAGAAGCTGATGTAATTTTATGTTTTGTTTTTGTCTGTGACATAGTTAGGTGTCGATATTGCTTATTCCAGTCAAAATTCTGGAAATCTTGAGATTATCTCTAAAAGTACATTAAAAATGTACGTTTTTTTTTTGTTTTGTATCTTTTTATGGTTGATTTTTTGTAATTTTATTGCAAGGTATTGCTAATATGCTACCATTTAGTTATAAACAAAAAGTAGTATAATAAACAAAAAACATTATACGAAATGACACAATAAAACTTATTTTCTGTTTGAGTTGTGGCTTTTTATTTATAAAATTCATAAATATTATATATGTTTTTAGTTATAGTTATTTTTTTATAGTTATTTATATAGTATAGTTATAGTTTCGATATGTCTGTCCGTCTGTCTGTCTGTCCGTCCGTCCGTATGTCACAGCCATTTTATTCCGAAACTATTAAGACTATACATGTGAAACTTAGTAGGTAGATGTATTCTGTGAACCGCTTTCCGATTTTAAGAAAAAAATTAAAAAATATTTAAAATAAAGGGGGGTCCCCATACATGGAACTAGAACTGAAAATATTTTTTTTCATGAAACCTATGCGTGTGTGGTATCTATAGACTGGTCTTTAAAAATGATATAAGGGTTTCTAAAACTACTTTTTCATAAAGTCAATCGTTTAAAAGATATAAGCTTCCAAAATGGTAAAATGTGTGTTCCCCTCTAACTTCTATAATAATGGAGTGAAAAATCTAAAGAAAATATGTCTGTAGATCTTAAAGTAAACTTTCAACCAAAATTGGTTTGAAGGAAATCGGGTCAGCAGTTTTTGAGATACAGCGTATTTTCTAAAACCGCAAATATAACTTTGTAATTCATACAAACACTATGAAAAACAAAGTTATTTAGCGTAGTTGTAAAAATGTAAATAAGCTAGTTTTAAGAAATTTTTAAGGTTTTTTTTATTCGTCAAATAAATATACATATTATATTATATTATTATAGTTACTACGGAACCCTTCATGGGCGAGTCTGACTCGCACTTGGCCAATTTTTTTATAATCAAAAGGGACTTATGTGATGTTTTTATTAACTGGGTAAAACTTATAGGAAATATCAAATTAAAGACAAATAGAGGCTTACAATATACATCCGATGATATATAATATAGATTTACAACATAGAATAATAAAAATAATAAACAAAAACATATATCAAAACTTTGACGGGGTCTCCTGTAAAAAAGTGACTTTTTGACTTGTGCCCCTTTTGAATTTAAGCAGCGATATTATCTTTAAATAAACTAATTTATATACTTTTAATAAATAATTTAAGGATGGAAAAGTGATTTGCTTTTATGATTTAAATTCTAACTGTTTCAATGACAGAAAAATCTTAACTTTTCTCTAAGTACAGTAATTTACTTATTATACCAGTATGTAAATGTAAGGTGTAAGGTGTAGTCCTACAGAATGAATAGATTGTTTCATCCTTACAACTTATAAAATGACATCGCTTGGCCACATGAATGTCTGTATGAATGAAACAGTTTTCACCAATAGTTAGTGTGATTCCAATAAAATTAAGTTAGGTATTGATTCACTAATTTATATTGTTTTTAAAATCTGATCAAGTATTCAAAATTAACAATGTTTCTTCCTGTTGTATGTTTATTTTTTATGTTATATTTTATAAATTTATATGAAATTATTAAATATGTGACTAAATGAGATTCTCTGATGATAATTGTGCAAGGTCTTGTATCTTCGATAGGGATTACTTTACTTGCATAAACTTTCAAAACACTCAATTTATTTAAGTAGATAATATTGTTGTTAAGTGTGGCCTAAAGCTACAGATATCCTTATTTTTCTTCGTGAGTTTGTTTTATCAATTGTATACTAACTGTTAAGAGCAAAGCTTTGTTTTGTGAATAATTAAGCCAGCCAGCAATTTTCTTTTGTGGAGATAATGTGCAAATTCTAGGCTACAAACAGTAATAATAACAGTGACTATAATAAAATCTGTACAGCATATTGGAAGGATGCAGACAGTTATAATACAGTTATAGCAATTACAAACAAGTCTAAGGTGACCCCAATTGACTAGCAATCCGCACAGGTGAGATGAAATCAATACCCACTCAGACATTACAAGTAATACGAGTGCAATGCATCTCATTTACTGACATTTGCATCACTAAAATACCTAACTTTTCACGAACTTAGTAGAAACCTTGACAAGCAAGATTGTGGCGAATGTCAATTCTAATAAAACTATGTAAATTGTATAACGAGAAACTATAAAGACCTCTACTTACCCAGAACAAAACATTCACACCAAAAATAACATATTTCAAACAACAGCTGACTTCGCTAGTGTCGCGTCGATATTTCCTTATACCAGGCATTTTAAGTATCACATAATCATGTCACTGTATTATTAAAAGTGGTATTGTACACTACATTTAAGAAAATTAGAACTAAAATCTAATAAACTTAGCAACTAGGCCAAACATCGGCCAAACCAACGAGAGCGAGTGGCACAGATTAGTTAGAGTGAACGACCGTCAAACAAAAGAAAGGAAGAACTACAAGGATAAATTATAAAATCCTTTAGAGCCTTCTTATAAATGTCAAAGTGATACGGCTACTAATGCGTCAGAAAGAGATGCAGGCTGAAATGGAAGATGTCAACGGTTCTCTATATTTTAGTCGCATGATAATTCATTTGAAATACATTCCGATACTCGCAGAAATAAAAGAACGTTAAAACATTTTTTAAATTATATTAATTAATTCAGCAGTTTAAGTTAAGTGACTTCAAATGTATAGGTAATTATTTTCTTTATACATGAAAATAAAGAGCAGTTCGTTACGAAAAAGTTGTGTGGTCCAAAGGTTGTGTGTAAGAGATTGCCATGTGCGATTAAACCGCCAATTGTATAGGTATTAATATTATTGGTAACTATCCTTGTAAAGATTGTAAGGGGTACATTAAAGTAGGTGACTATTTAATAAATTAATAAATTAAAATTGGGAACAGATGGACATATTTTTCCCTCATACAAGGAAGGTTTCTATATTAAAAACCTTGTCTTACTAGATGTCACTTGAAACCATATTTTTAATGAGGTTTTCGTGTACAATATTGGTGTTTGTGGTCTAAAATGGCCAAATTAGCAAGCTCACAATCTAGTATTCTAACTAGTCAGTTTTGTGGTCTAGTAAGAACCCAGCGTGCTCGTGCTGATGCTGCTTCGAAATTATCTACCTAATAGGTGTAAATATTAAATAGGTTCAAACTAGGAACCTAGGCATGTAGGGGAGACCCGGGTAATGAGAGCCTACTAAGGGAATATTTTGATAAAAACCACATTTGTTAACATTCTTATATTTTTTAATTAGGAACTCTTACCTTGATTATTCAAGTATATGATAATCACAGTTATAATCAATTACAGTCATATATTAAGGTACATTAACAATTTTACGAAAAAAGTCAGTCGCTCCCATTACCCGACACATTCGGGTAATGAGAGCCCATTTAACGCTCATATGGGAAAAGGGAGCCATAATATTTACTCATTCCTAAAAATGAAACTAAACATACTTTAAATGAGATCTTAGTTATTAATACAAACAACTATTTGTAACACAAATAAAAAATCAAGTTTTCAAACAAAACAAAGAAATAAAGATTACTTATTAAAAGAAAACAAAAGATCCATTTTTTTACGGATCCAAACAAAAAGCACAAATATAAGAATCTGGACTGTCACTGCCAGAACATTCTTCATGGGCCCAGTTCCCGCAACTTCTGCATCGGTACCACATCTCCCCACTTTTTCCCGTGTCTAAACAAATTGCACAGAGAGCTTCGTCTTCTGAATACTCTGACTCATCGTCGCAAATTGCATTTTCGTCAACTTCATTAGTAGATGAATCTTCATCATCACTTTTAAATAAATTTATTTTTGCCTTTTTAGCTCTTTTGTTTCTGGTTATAGTCGCCTTTGTAAGTTTGTCTTTAGTAAGTTTCCGTTTGTTACATTTGCCTGTGGTATATTCTCCCTTGGCACAATTTTCTTTATTGCAGTTACCTATATTTTTCTTAATTATCTTTTTCTTATTTTCTTTTTCAGTCCTTTTCCTCTTCTTTTCTTCAAATACTGCTTTCATTGGTGTGCTTGTCAAAATTTCAGAATGCTGTTTGTTCTTCAACGTTCTGTCTTTATGGATGAGTAGTTGTGGTTGTGGGCTTAAAATGGAAACAACATTACCAAAGTCAATAACTGTTTGATCGTTGTCATTATTGGACTTATTTGATTTCGACGGAGTTGCGATAGATCTGACGGTATGTGCCTCCTGAATAACAGGCCATTCTGGTGTGGTTGGAATCGGAGTAGGCCTTACAGCAGCTTCCTCCTGGACAAATTCTGGATAAATATCTATATCACAAAAAATAGATGGACTTGTGGCAGGGCTTGCATATGGTTGCTCATTAACTGTCTGCTTAGATGTTGTTGGAGTAACGTTAGTTGGCTGCTGAATGTCTGCCTGATGTCGTGCGTCATCGGTGCGGTGCAATTCGGCCTCCTCATCAGAAACTGGCGGCTGCGGTACAGACTTTGATGTGGATGGAATAGGGGAGACGTTAGGTGGCTGCTGTTGGGCGTCATCCATAGGCACAGATCTGACTTCCTCATCAATGAAGTCATCATCACAAAAAACTCTAGGATTCATGGGGAATATACCCGTTGCTTTAAAGCTTGATACTCCCTTTTCTATAGAAGCTACTCTAGTGTAAGCTTTATTAAACAGTCCTGCAATGTCGTATGGTGTAATTTTTATCCTAAATTTCTTGATTTTATGTACAAGTTGCACTCTTTGTTGTAAGCTCTTTTAAGCGGGGAGTAAAAAGCAACCTCGAGAGGTTGTAGACGGTGAGATGAATGTGGTGGAATGCTAAGCATTATGACATGGTTCTCTTTTGCCAATTCCCAAGCTTCGAGGGTAGCATGACTGTTGTGATTATCTAAAACTAGCAAAGCGGGTGTTTCAGCAGTAGGTTTTTGGTGTGTTTAATAAAATGACGTAGCCATAAGATAAATATCTTTTCGTTGGTCCAGCCATTATGAGAACATGTGTAAACGGCTCCAAGTGGTCCATCTTTTTCCAGCTGTGGTGAGTGACGTTGTCGAGGAAATATGAATAGCGGTGGAATGAAAGACCCAGAAGCGCTCATTAGCGCATATTACTGTGACGGTTTTACCTCTTTCTCAAGACGTTACAGATCCAACGCGTTTTTGGCTTTTGGGAGCTATAATTTTGTCAGTCTCTTGGACGGTCGTTATACCAGTCTCGTCTACATTGTAAATCATTTGAGGTACGAAGTTGTGTTGCATCATCAATCTCTCCAAGTTATCAAAATAAAGTTTTACTTCAGTCTTGTTAAATCCGAGGATTCTATTGATACTGATAGCTTCGGGCTTTCTAATACTTAAGTCAGGGTGACGCTGTAAAAATCCAGCCAGCCAATCTTTTCCTGCAGTTTGATTGACTTGGTTAAATCTTTCTTCAATACCCAGCTGTTTAGCTACACTGTAACATACCTTGCGAAATTGTTCTCTCGTCAGGCCATAGAATTTATTTGACATAGTCCGAAGATGGTTAGCCAGTATTTCTTCTTGCGCAAAATTGAAGACAGTACGTCTTCCCAGCTTAGGAGAGTTTTTGTAACTATCATCATTAGCTTTCGCTAAATTGTATTTGTTCTTTAAAGTGCTGTAAGGTATGCCACTTTGCTCAGATACTTTGTACACCGAAATACCTCCTCTTTTGAGAACAGTGATTGCATTTTCTAATGTATCAACCGTCCAAGAAGCCTTTGTGGTTGTCCGAATTCTTTTACGTGGCATCTAAAATAAAAATTAGATATATGTAGGTATCTAAAATGACATAAAATATATTGTGAAAGTTAATCGGGTAATGGGAGCTATGTTGGGTAGTGCGAGCCATGCTAGGCTACCATTATCCGATGACCACCATTTTGAAAAGTAATGACATAAATATGTAATTCTACTAATGTAACAGAGTCTGTTACATTGTTCTGAGATCTCAACTACCGTTTAATAAATAGCAATAGGATAATCGCTAATTGCAAGACTCTTGCGAGACTCTCGTTTGGGCAACACTAATTATAATATTTGTCTACTCTTACGTTTAGTCACCCCTAATTGAAAAAGTTAACATTATTAACTATTCCATAAAAAAGGATCATATAAATCGGTATAGAAACACCAAAGTTAAAATTGGCATCCCGATTATTCTGCTCCAAAATTTAAGACCACCACAACTTTGCAATGGAACTCGGCTAAAAGTAACCCAGTTGCAACAAAATATAATCGAAGCTCAAATTTTAACAGGTTGTGGTGCAGGAGAAACCGTCTTTATTCCCAGAATTCCCATAATACCAAATAATATTCCATTCCAATTTAAAAGAACGCAATTCCCAGTATCGGTGTGTTATGCAATGACAATTAATAAGGCTCAAGGGCAGACTTTTCGTGTTGCTGGAGTAGATCTCGGTGTCAGTTGTTTCTCGCATCACGCATGGTCAGTTGTACGTCGCTTTTTCCCGGGTTAGCAGTTCTAGAAATCTTTATGTTCACGTGCCGGACGGGTCAACTTTCAACATAGTTTACCCGGAAGCTTTGCGCTGAAGTATTTTCGTTCTATAGGTACTTAAGCCTCATGTGAACGTGATCTAAACAATATTACCAATACATTAACTTAATAACACACAAGGAGTTACACGCTGACGGAGTCGCGGGCACAGCTATTAACAATAATATTGTGCGGTACCGTATTGCGATATTTTTCAACAGTATTATAGATTGACATATTATGTTTCCCTACTAAATTACGAAAGTTAATCTGTCTGTTACATCAAAATCACTTAACCGTGAGGAAGAACATAGGCTACTTTTTTTTACGAAAAACGACGGAAACGCGGACGAAGTCACGGGCAACAGCTATCTATACTAATGATATAAGGCTGAAGAGTTTGTTTGTTTGTTTGAACGCGATAATCTCAGGAACTACTGGTTCGAATTGAAACATTATTTTTTAATTAAATAGTTTATTTATAGAGAAAGGCTATAGGCTATATATCATTACGCTAAGGCTAATAGGAGCGGAGCGCCAATGAAGAATGCTTCAAAATCGGGGTTAAATTTAACATTAGCCCAAAGTAACTATTCCACGCGGACGAATTCGCGGGCAAAATCTAGTTATTATATAAAAACTAGCTCTTCAACCCGCAACTTCACACGCGCAAATAACAATCTTACTAGTTACTACCAATGAAATCATTACCTCAATTGGTTTATTAGTTCTGCAGATTACTCCTACATACAAGTATACCTACAACTACATTTTACTTACCTCTTATAATGTTAGTATGTAGAGATAAAGGAGTAATAGTAGATTATTAACCAAGGGGATAAAGCAGTGTCTTCTGTCACGGGTGACGATTTAAATCTTAGGCCGTGCGCGCACTGCCTTGCGGTGGCCGCAATTCCGGTAGTTCTACCGCACCGGTAGACTGACCGCAGTGCGCGCACTTCTATGACACTCCATACTTCACAAATTTTGCGGTGCGGTAGAACTACCGGAATTGCGGTACCGCAAAATTTGTGAAGTATGGAGTGTCATAGAAGTGCGCGCACTGCGGTCAGTCTACCGGTGCGGTAGAACTACCGGAATTACGGCCACCGCAAGGCAGTGCGCGCACGACCTTAAAGACTTAAATCCCTCGCTACACTCAGGACTCGTTTTAAATCCCTCGCTTCGCTCGTGATTTAAGTTTTTAACACCCTCGCTACGCTCGGGAGTAAACCTCGAGTCCTTCGTTACGCTCGTGATTTAAGTTCACCCAAGACTAAGACAGCTTTATCACCGAGGAAAATACTCTACTTTTCGTACCATTCACCATCTAAATTGTATGATGGCTGTTAGTTTACAACATTTGGTGAGGATTGGCGCTGATAACCGAAGAACAGGCACTGCCTAGTTCGGTTACAAATGCTAGATTCTTTTGTTAAATTGCCATTTAAAATTTAAAAAAATGTAACCTAGTGCTAAGATTTTTGGAAACCATTAAAGTATAAAAATTACAAATTAAATCATTTGCGAAAAAATTAACACAATAATAATATGAGATATTTATGCGTATTCCTTTTTAAAAAAGATGTATAATGCTTTATATACAAACTCAATGGTGTAAACACAGATGTAGTTCAGTATAAATTTCGGTAAGTATTCCAAATTTAAATCACATTCTCCCCCTAGAGGATGAATGAAATTCAGTACAATTTTCTTTCCCTGTTTTTAACAGATTAAAATAGTACATTGTTCACCGAGAGGAGAAAGTGACCGATTACCGTCGAGGGTGTCGTAAAACACCCGAGATCGGGAATCGCACTTTCTCTCGAGTGATACATAGTGCTTTATACTACACCTACGAGGAAAATAAATAGTACTTTTCAACATTGAGTACATAGACCATAACGTACTTGGTTTGTATTTTTGCGCTTTTTCACTGAAATAAGCTAGCAAAACAGTTTCAGAAAAAACTGCCGCATTTTTTTCACTTTTCCATTGCAAAAAATCGTCATAAGTTTTATTATATTTTTAATTGATTTCTGTGGTAAAAGGTTATCAATCAGTATTTTTGCTGTTTCCTTCAACTGCGGTGGAGTTAAAAAATCTTCATCATCACGATCACTACTTATCATTTTGATAGTTTTATTTTACTTTCTACGAAAACTGAACACTCAAACAACACACAAATTGAAAATAGCGCCAATGGCTTCTGCAATTTTCACATGTTCTTTTTTCAAATTGTTTATCCTGCCGCCGCACGGTGGGCTGAAAATCGGCTTTCATAGACTTAGGCATTTTATTTTGCAAGTGCGAGTTTTTTTGCCGGATATCACTTCTATTAGTTATAACAATATACAAAAATGACACCAGAATTGATTCTGCACAGAAACGAAGGAATTATAATTTTTTTACGAAAATTTTGTATGGAGCTAGTATGAAAAATCGAAATATCTCTAAAACGGCAGCGATAACCGTAATATCCTTATAGGGGGTTATAGTACTAATTATTTATGATTTTTTGACATACGTTACATAATGGTTGTAGATGCCTTTTTTTTTAAAAAATCGTCAAAATATTTTTATTTATTTTTACATATTTAAACGTTCCTTTTAGTGTTTAAGTTGAAGAATTCAGAGCTTTAACAACTCTTATCATAAAATAGCATCACCCCTATAGACCTGAAGGACTAGACAGAGGTGTGTAGTGTCTTGTTGATCTTGTAAGATTTCCAACAATACCAAATAGTTGAATATCAGTGTCAAAGTGCCCATGCTGTCGCTTCTTTTTGAAAGATAGGGGAATGAAATTGTTAATTGATCATACCCTAAAAGTATGATTACAACATAACCGGACACATAATAATAATAATATCCTTATAGGGGATTATAGTACTAACATTATTTATTTTAACATATGAAACTGTTCAAAACGATCCATGAACTGTGTCAAAGTTAAGAACATCGTTAGGAAGCATGCTTTTTCCCCAAATATTAAGAATATGTGAAAAAAAAAAGACTGTATATAAACTTTTTATTGATAGGTAATTTAAATAAAACAGAAGTAACAAAAATAATATCTAATAAATTCAATTATACAAAATACATATTTGAAACTATAATTTATGAAATTATTAACTAAACATATTGGTACAATAAACTAACATAAATAACAAAAGAACATAAAGAAAAATAATTAAATTTTACAAATTTTCTTTACAACTTTCGTTGTCGGACTCCAATTCCGAGTCAGAATCCAGATCGGATATACCTACAAACTCGAACTCAGTTTCCGGAAACTGTATTAGGTCGAGAGTTTCAGCAAAAAAGGTTGTCTTCCTTTTGGCATCTAACTTCGGCCTTTGTGCACTTAGAAAAGGATCCGAAGAAACAACAAGCATATTTAGGATATCTTGATTAGAATCTTGCCTGCTTCTTTTCCGCGAATGATGTTCCCGGAACCTCCTAAAATCTTTGTTTCGAGACTCTGAGGCTTCTTCCGAGAGAGTCCCAATCGGGACAATATCATTTTTTTCGATTATGTCAGCTCCGTGTATTAATAGTTTATGTACGGTTGATGACATGTAGTACCAGTCGTATAATTCCACGTACTTTTCTGCTGTTTTGCGAGCAAAATCTTTAAATTTGATGACATCGATCTTCTCACCAGATGTTATTGCTTGCAAAATAACAGCAAATCTTTTTATCAGGTTTTGATCCAACCCAGTAATAGCTGCAGTTTTATTGGGAAACTCGAAAAACTTCCTTGCGGTATTCCCGTCATTGGTAGTTCCCGAGCCTTGTTTTACTATATCAATTAACAGATTGAGCTCCTCTTTAAATTTATTTTGAATGTTTTTTTTTTTCTGTTTTGTAACATATCTTTATGCTCATTACTTCTTGCTGCCCACTGTTTGAAGTCAAGTCTGTACGCAATGTGTAACAGACATTCCATGCAATTTATACGGGCATGTAGGGATGATAGGCCAAATTCATATATGTCAGAACACACAGTTTTTGATGTTACAGCATCTAAGTGGTTCATTTCTGTTGGTTTTGCTAAGCACAGGTAGCATGATGCATTTGATCTAGCTTCAGAAAGGTACGTGCAGACTTTTGCGTCGATCATTGTCATCATTAGTTTATGAGTCACCCTGTTACTATTAATGCACTCTGTGGGGTTAAGGGCCTCAATTTCCTCATCCATTTTTCTTTTGTTATCAATGACAACTGCATGGCTTTCTTTTACAAAAGTGAACTGAACCGGACGACAATAAAAAGTTGAGCATGGTTTCGGGTTTGTCCATATAGTATTATCTCCATCTGTCAGTTTCAGTGGCACCAAGGAGGTCATGAAAATGCTTGAATCATCATGCTCGCCGTCCATTTTCTGCTTGTATCGGCTTTGATTGGAAGCACCATCAAATCCCCACTTCGATATCAGCTTTAACTGCTTATTTTCCACATTATCAGAAAGACTTTGAAGAATCCGCTTCACCGTGATGTCAAGTAAAGCTTGAAGTGTAATTCTAGCTGATGAATCCGTAACTGATACTGATTGATTAGGAGGGTAGCATGCAAGCTTAGTTTGTTGCAGTTTATAGTAGGATGGGTAAATATCCTTAGCACCTTCCCGAATGGCAGTCTCTCGCAACGTAATATATTGCCACTTTGAAAGCTTAAGTGAAAGAAGCAATCCAAGTGCTTTCTCTGGTGTAAATATTACTGTTTTCTTAATGCTTTCCTTGATTTTAACGGCAGCTTCTGGATTTTTGATCATATAATTGATTACAGATGCGATATCTTCATAACCTTCTTCTTTTAAACGTGCTGCAGCTGCATATGCCAATTCACAGGAATCCTCGCCTATGTGCTCACTAGATCTTTTCTTTTTCTGTTTGCTTCCCAGATCTTTGAATGGTTTTCGGGACCTTTTTGTCATTGTTCCAACAGTCGATGATGTCGAAGGTTCTGGAGAGACTGAGCGTGCTCTTGGTATCTCATCAACAGTTGGTTCTTGATTTATTAAAGTTTGCACGCAACTCGGCCAATCAATATTTGCTTGCAACCACTCTCCGTACGTATTTCTAAACTTATCAAAGAATCGTTTAGATTTCTGCCACCTGTTTAAAGCAGCTCGCGTGAATCTCCGGCAAAATTCTTTGAGAGTTACTTGATCTTCGGCAGAAAGGCAATCGCCTATGCGGGACACAATTGCACTAAACAATACTTCATGATTAAATGAAGGACACTCACTTTTTAGAAGAACAAACAAATCTAAGTTGGTGATTAAACTTTCCATTCTAAGATTTTGTAGTCGCAAAGCAAATAGTTTTAGTGTTAGCAGTTACACGGTTGTGAACAATCTAAATTATGGAACAAAATTATAGCCCTTTTATTGTATAAAGTCAATAATTAGTTAACTACCCTCATTAAAGTTATAAAAGATATGATAATAAAAATTTATAATCGTCAAAAACATTTCGTAGAACTCATAGTAGAACTAATCAACATTAGCAAATCACATTAGCTCACTAATTATAAAAAGGTGAATGCAGTTCTTAGTTGGTATTGTTGCGAGATATTTCAAATCATTTAATCACTTAATAGGCTCATTAGAATCAGAAGACTACAACCATCATTCTAATTACTTAATTACTTGTCATCAGACTCATTAGATGACTACACAATATGTTATTTTGTATTTTGAACGTATGCAAGGTTTTAAAATTCCTTTTGTATCGATATTATTATGTGTCCGGTTATGTTGTAATCATACTTTTAGGGTATGATCAATTAACAATTTCATTCCCCTATCTTTCTAAAAGAAGCGACAGCATGGGCACTTTGACACTGATATTCAACTATTTGGTATTGTTGGAAATCTTACAAGATCAACAAGATACTACACACCTCTGTCTAGTCCTTCAGGTCTATAGGGGTGATGCTATTTTATGTTAAGAGTTGTTAAAGCTCTGAATTCTTCAACTTAAACACTAAAAGGAACGTTTAATATGTAAAAATAAATAAAAATATTTTGACGATTTTTTAAAAAAAAAGGCATCTACAACCATTATGTAACGTATGTCAAAAAATCATAAATAATTAGTACTAAAACCTCCTATAAGGATATTACGGTTATCGCTGCCGTTTCAGAGATATTTCGATTTTTCATACTAGCTCCATACAAAATTTTCGTAAAAAAATTATAATTCCTTCGTTTTTGTGCAGAATCAATTCTGGTGTCATTTTTGTATATTGTTATAACAAATAGAAGTGATATCCGGCACAAAAACTGGCACTTGCAAAATAAAATGCCTAAGTCTATGAAAGCCGTTTTTCAGCCCACCGTGCGCCGCAGGGTCGCACTGCCAGCCCGACACCATCCAACACACAGCTAGTGGCCAGTGTCATTTTGCGAACTTGGAGATAAAAACTCACTGTAAAAACTTTTTGGCTTTTGATATTTAGGTTACCGGCGCATAGTCTTACCCAAAATTAAAAAAGAAAACCACGTAAGAAATGGATTTTCATACACTTTTCTCTCCCACTCAGATGCGTTTTCTCCCCGCATATTTGTTCGATATGCAATGACGTACTTTCTACCGTAAATTTGATAAAGTATCAAGGTACTTTCCAAGCAGGTGTAGTATAAATAACTATTGTTATGTTCGCTTTTTGTGGCATAGAAAGTCACTTTTTTGAGAAAGTGGTACGAAAAATAAATTATTAAATAACTTTAAAACACAAATGTTTCGGGAAAATCGATCCAATTAGCAGAATTAAAATGCCAACATGTTTTTCATTTGAAAGACTTGCCTTACCTAAAAGCTAAAATGTCAGGTAATAGAAACAAATGGTAGATATTATTGTAATTATTTATTTATAAATTCAATTTTGAACTATGTAGAACGTTTATTAAGAAGAATTACATCTGTTTCCATCCGTCGTGTGCTGATCGATCCAGTCTACGTAGTCGCTGACCTTGGTGTACACACCTGTAATAAATATTTATTTGAGAAAACAGCTAGAAAACAACATAATATAAAATCAGACTATAATGTTCCCACTGCTGAGACACAGTCCAGTTCTTTATGAGAGCGATTGGGCCGTAATCAGAGAGTATTTAATGCCGGCTCTTCACGTTGGCCAACATAGTGGCGAATGTAGTGGCCAATGCCTATTGGCCAACGTGTAGACGGGGTGTTTGTGCGCCCAAGATGAGCAAACACCCCCTATACACGCTGGCATTGGCCACTACTTTCGCCACTGTATTGGCCAACGTGAAGAGCCGGCTTAAGCCGTAATCCACCACAGGGGCACAGTGCGGCGTGGTAGATGTTGCATATCTTTGGATTTTCGATCCTAAGACATCACAGTTTCTTTACAATATTTTCCAACGCCGAGCAGTGGTGCCTTGGTGCCTCGGTGGCCTAGTGATCGCAAGCGCGACTGCTGATCAAGAAGTCTCGGATTCGATTTCCGGGTCGGGCAAAAAGTGTCTGTTAGAAATTTCTCAGTAGTAGGCCAGAGTTTGGTAGTTGGTGCACGTTAAGCCGTTCGTCCTGCGCCGGCTCTCCGGTCGTGTCGGATTGCCGTCCCATCGGACAATGAGAGTAAAAGAATAGTGAGTGCATATATACCCGCGCACATACATATGCACTATGTGCAGATGGCTAATCAATGCTGAGGTTCGCTGCCGTGGCCGAAATCAGTTAGGAGTACTATTTTTATTACACACAAAGAGGTAATAACATATTCACATGAATACTATAAAACATCCTTACTAATATTATAAATGCGAAAGTAGCTCTGTCTGTCTGTGTACTCTGTGTGTCACGCAATCACGCCTAAACTACTGAACCGATTTTAATGAAATTCGGTACGGGCATAGTCTAGAGCCTGAGAAAGGACATAGGCTACCTTTTAATGCGAAATAAGGGCTGTAAGGGGTTGAAATAGGGGATGAAAGTTTGTATGGAGATTACGTCATTTTTAAAGCTAGAAACTTGAAACGTGTTTTTTAGAATTTTGATTAGAGATATCTAATCAAAGGTCTTAGAAACTCATACTTAATTTGAATGTCGTATTTATTGATAAATAAATACGACATTCAAATTAAGTATGAGTTTTATTTTCAAAATAATTAGCCTAAAAAAATAAAAATGCTGCCGAAAGTCACTATTCCGCGCGGACAAAGTCGCGGGCACAGCTAGTATTTCTATATAGGTACATATAATGGATAAAATTATGGGTTTGTAAAGAGGTAATGATCTTTGAACTCATGACTACAAATCGTAAGTCGTGTTTATAACCACTGCTTCAATAAGATAGCAAAAACCATTGTTATTCTTCTTCGTTTACCTATTCACCGTATCATAGGTTCACCACCTTTTGTATCGTAATAAATACCAATATTTTATCATATGGCGTGTCATACATATCAATTAAACTTTCATGCATGGTGTTCGCGGTTAGTTACGCTCGCTTGTACATTTTTTTTTTTAGTTAAAATAGTAGCCGGTGTCAAGTTGATGAACGCTACGTCTTGGAATCGGCGGGCTTATTTCACCAGATGGCTACAACATAATACATAACCTCACACCAGAATTTTTCCATAGGAGTACCGAAGCCGAAACTACAGAATGCTACCTGTTACAATAGTTAAAAAATATAAATATATATTATTTCTTAAGACCAGGCAGTCCAAAATAATTTTCACGCAAACTCCGCCCCCATCCACCCCGGTTAGGCCGTTATATACTAAACGCTAACGCAGCAGTAATAAAGTTGAATATCGCGTGCGCTCTTTCACCATGTTCGGTTTCGAAACTGCCGTTGTATGCTAAACACTAACGCAGCAGTAATAAAGTTGAATATTGCGTGCGCTCGTTTACCATATTCGGGTTCGAAACTGAATGTCGTAAGTATCAATTCTTATTTCGTTTATAACTAAAGTGATAATTGATCTAGAGACAAAAAAAATACATATTTGGATAATAAACTATATTTTCTTACTGTCAATACTAATTTGAGACATAAATAAGCCGAGTAATCTTGATTAAATTTTGAATAATCTTTAAAAAAGACATGATTTTCGATTAAAATATGAATCGAGCGAAAATTATCTAATAACGAAACTGGTCTAAACATGAAAAAAAAAGATTCAATAAATCATAATCTAAAGTTCCATTTTGATTGTATACGTGATTGTTTCAGAATATTAATACAAAATTACATACAATTTAGGGAGCCTCCACCTATACTCTTACCACTTTAAAACAATATCGAGTAAATCTGGGACCCAAGATGTAGCAACAATCGTCCTATATAAAGTCCTTATAAGGACACGGGGCATGTAAGCTAGACCATAAGGGCTAGCTTACATGCCGCATGACAGCCTGCCCATATCAGATAGATTCAGTAACAATAATTTCTAAAACTGAAAAAGTAGAGAGCATTGGTTAACTCAAATTTGGTCCTACAGATCATGGTGGATCTATTCTTATAAAACTTGGAGAACGACTAAAAAGACAACGTTATATGCAGTTATACATCAACTTTACGAATCACCCAGGCTATAAAATATTATTACGAATTTGGTATCTGACTGATAACAGCTTCAAGAAAGATTTTCCCATGTTTATTTAAGAATGTAGGTGTTCTAATTTAGATAAAATTATCAGCCTCAGCCTCCATTATACTGTATACAAATTCTTTACAGATTTATTAAAATCTGCAGGGTTAACTATTGAAAATGACTGTTACATGTCACCATGATGAAGCAAAGCAACATTTAGGGATGGTAGCGGGTTACGTCCTGAAGTATCTGCTTACCCCCAAAGAAAAAAGGCGTTTTTATGAGTTACCATGACATAATTTAATGTAAATTGTTTGGGTGGCGCACAAGCGTGACGCGACAAACCCGCTGCCTACATGTGACTGAATAAATCTACAACTGATAGGTGACGCGAGTACAGGAATTCATATTTCAGCGAGTTAGGACTTCAGTTGAAAAATATTCGATACCAACTATTTTATACCAGGCTGGGTAATTTGCATTGGCGGGTAGTTGCATATCTGACAGGCCTGATTTGAACGTTATTCTTACGTAAAACCTCGTGTACGTAATTCTACGTACTTCCTACATTATGCAACTTATTATTATATTACATTATACAACGTATTTCTGAAAATAAACAATGCTACGTTGGTCATGCAGGTAGTAGAAGATTCTCGCTCTCCTACAGTAACGAAGTGGGAATGACACATAGGTACAAGCAAACCAAGTTCTAAATTTAATAGTTTTGGAAAAAGAGTTCAGAAAGAAAGAGAGGGTAACTTTCTATAAATAACTTATATTTGCTGCCTCTTTTTCTTTGAATTATTTTTAATGAAGAGTTAGTTTAGCTTCCCCATAAGCCTATAGACGTTGAGATTGGGACATCCTGTACTAAAAGTAGACTAGAAATGTTTTGGGAATACTCTGATAGTACGTACAAGTAAGTAGTGAAATGCCCTGCCTGAGTTTGTGTGTCCAGATGAATAGGTTAACAAAAACTTGCTTGATCTTCGACCACATCATTGCTTACCATCAGGTGAGATAGTGTTCAAATTCGAGCCTTTTTTCAGTAATAAATAAAACTTACCTGGGTACTTAGGATCCGCGCAACCGATGCCCCAAGACACGACTCCTGCATTCAGAAAAAAAAGAGACTTTGTTAGGGGTTTAAATTAGATTTTTTGTTTTGGTATGATCCCGCCTAACTTCCCAACCATTGTAACTCCAAACGGCTTAAGTCAAGAGTGGCATGAAGCAACTACCATACAGCCCCCGTTGCAATGAGGCTATCACACCTCACAAACTCGGCGCATTTCTGATATTTTTATTATATGATTAGGATTGTTGACAGTTTAACATAAAAATTAACTGTTCTGTTGAGTTCAATTGATTAGAAATAGGTATACAGTACGACATGTACTGTACACCTATTCGTGCATTATTCCAATTTCAGCGTTATACCTACGAGTAATATGTCGACATTAATAATATACTTTTATTGACAAAAACAAAAAATCTTACCACAGTCTATATACATACCTACTCATATTTTATCAACATCAAACAATTTCGGCAATTCAGTGTAATATTTCTGTTAATAATGATTATTCTTCAGTTATCCGATATTATTGAACTTATTCACCTTTTTTAAATGTTAATCAAGAGACCTAACAATAATTTTGGATGGTCGTAAAAATTGTGTAATTACAGGTATACGATTGATTAAGTTAATCAACAAAATTGCAGACGCTTATTGATTAAACGTCAACCTCATAACTGTAACTCAGAAATGAACCAATTTACAACGGCTTCTATACTAATGCGTGTCGAAATTATGCCAAGATGTCCAGCAGGCCAATTCTAGAAAAATCTCACAACGTGAAAAGTTTGGTGAAGTGTGCTGTCATTTTAATTAATGGTAGACATTGTCAGTAGCGCGATTCTATTAACTTTTCACGGGTAAAACTTGGGTAACGTGGACATGAAATGGTTTTCTCGATCGCAAGAAATCAAAGAGGAATGGTAGACCTCTCCACCCACATTTTCACGGTCAGATTGAATAGTACTAATGTTTCTTCAGCATAATTTATGACTATGCTACTTCAATAAACAGATCATATTTGGGGATAATTTGATAGATACTTTACACATCCGTAGAGGATTCCGAAATTGACTGATTCACCCTCAGTTTGGATTGAGATAAGTATAACTCTTTAGTTTTGGTCCAAATCTGTGATTCCTGCCTCATGTAGTAGGTAGTAAAAGTAGCAGTTCTCGTGAATACTAGACTTCAATCCTATAGATAAGGCTGGGTAGATACCCAGCCTTATCTATAGGATTGAAGTCACACTTACACTTTTTTTTTTTATCGTGGTAAAATTATAAAAATAAGTCCTCCCGCCCCGGGTAGGGCGGGAGGGACTGTCAGACTTTTACTGACTAAAATCCACGGTGTTCCTTCAATAACCCTTTACGTTCCGGGGTCCCCACGACCCCGGCAGGCTTCGGCCCTCTACAGGGGGGGCCTCGTCATATTGCTGACGCTCTTTGAGGCGCGCGTGGAACACAACGCGCCGTCGACCCGGGCATGGTCCATGGTCGGACAGCGAGTTGCCCTTTACTCGCTGTCCGCATGCCCGCGCCTACGGTGGCCGGAGATCGTCGGCCGACGTCCGACGCCGTGAGCGTCTAGGTCTACCACTGCGGCTGGGCTGGAGGGAGAACGCCATCCTCTCCCTCACACGGCCCGCCTCCTCTTTCGGAAGCATGACCGCTTCGCAGAAGGAGGCGACCGCTTCCCACTCCCTCTCGCCCCGCAGCATGGCCTCGACCAATGCCGGGCGCGAGAGGTCTCCGCCCACAGAAATCTTAATAATAAGGCAAAAGATTTCTGTGTCTCCGCCTATCGCCGCCGTGAGGACACGTCGGTGCTCTGCCCAGGCGGGGCAGTCTTGCACCGTATGCTCTACTGTGTCCTCAGGGCAATCCTCGCAGAGGTGACACCCAGGCGTTTCTTCCTTCCCCATCAAACACAGGTACCTCCCGAAACTTCCGTGTCCGGTGAGGACCTGCGTCATGCGGTAGGTCAGGATATTATAATAACGATACATGTGACAGTGGTAGCGGTGTCGCTAACAGAACACGAACGAGAAAGAGGGCAGACCGATTTGTCTGCTCATAAACTTCCACCCGCAATTACTTCAGTTCATCCGTGATCATGGTGCTTGCAACAGTGGCGAAATATCGGAAACTCAAAACAATAAATACACATGGTAAATATCCCGTTTTAAGTTCTAATGATAGAGTTCAGCTTATTCGAAGTCTTTAATAAGGGTTGGTTTATTTTATAAATTCTTAATTAACCATGTTTTATTTTTGCTTATATAGCAAAATAAGCTCTACGCCTTCAGAATAAAGCAAATATGAGGAGGTTTATTACCTGCTTGAACATATTTCCCTTCAGGCTGAAAGACTAGTAACGGCCCTCCGCTGTCACCCTGAAAAAAAGTTAATTTGAAACAGATTTTTTTATATAAAACCAGGTTTAGATAGCATTACCGAAATTAGAACACAAATGCTAGACATGTTGTTCATAATTCAATTGTTTTTGTGTGCTTGAACAGTGTGTAGATATCTGTAAAGAGATAATAGGTATGGTACACATTACACACACACACCAGAAGTTTTTTTTTTGGAAACGTCTCGTAGGTCTAAGAGATTGTCAGCTGCTTAACAGACTTGCCCGTGGCGGGGCGTTAATCCCAGGTTTCATTCATAACTAAACCTCCACCCAGAGCTTACTTCAAAAGAGTTTCATCTTTAAGGTGACCAATAAGGATAAATATTACACAAATAAAATAACAAAAATTAATGAAAAAAAATCTAAATTAACTTTTCGATCACTCTGATGAATGCCATTAAGTTACTGCAAGTTAGTGGCATACATTTTAGTTAAAACGCAGATGTGCTGGCATCACATATGTACATAAATATATAAGTAATTAGCTTGGTACGGTATATCAGCAAATAAAACATCACATTTACCTAAAAAACATGACGTGTAAAAGTGTTACTTATTCATAACCAATTTACAAAATAAATATTTCATATCATTTCATAAAACTTCTGAAATTACTAAGAAACTATACCTACGGATACTGAACTCGCGCAATTCTCTCGCAGAAGAATTAAAATACTGCAACAAATATGGCAGGGTTATTACAAGATCACCTAGTGGTCGAAATTCCACCATAACTCATTTGAATTTTAAGTTTTAATGACAAATAAATATTATATTTCTGAGCTCAATCTAAATGTAAAATTTAACTATGCTAAATTGCATATTTTAAGAAGTTTAATTTATTTCAACACTGAACGTGTGAGAAAGACTACTCGTCCTTACGCTCGAGCCGCCGCGGCCGCAGAAGACGCCCCGGGTCACGGGTGTCCGGTAAGGAACAGTCTTTGCTTGACTGGCGGGAGTGTTCTAATGAGATAACGCGACCCCGGAAGACACAGGGAACTGAAGGAACAGGGTGAGTTTTAAAGTTAAGTTAGCAAGATTGCTAGTAATGTGGATTCTACCCACATTACAAGTTCTTTTTTTTTAACTTGTGGCGAGGTATGCGGTATCTTGTTAAAACATTCCCGCAACCCCGATATGCTTTGTTAGCTGTGATAGTATTCCTTTTAACTTCGATATTATTCTTACATCGTAAAATACTTATCACACGCTTATTTATAGAACGGTTTGTATACTTCAAAGCTAAGTATGCAAACAGATCGGGCACGCCGCAATTGCGGCGGTAAGACCCCTCTTTGAGGAGTGGCTAGATCGGCGTCACGGCGTCCTGACCTACCGCATGACGCAGGTCCTCACCGGACACGGAAGTTTCGGGAGGTACCTGTGTCTGATGGGTAAGGAAGAGACGCCTGGGTGTCACCACTGCGAGGGTCGCCCTGAGGACACAGTCGAGCACACGGTGCAGGACTGCCCAGCTTGGGCAGAGCACCGACGTGTCCTCACGGCGACAATAGGCGGAGACCTCTCGCGCCCGGCCTTGGTCGAGGCCATGCTGCGGGGCGAGAGGGAGTGGGAAGCGGTCGCCTCCTTCTGCGAAGCAGTCATGCTTCCGAAGGAGGAGGCGGGCCGCGTGAGGGAGAGGATGGCGTCCTCCCTCCAGCCCAGCCGCAGTGGTAGACGCCCACGGCGTCGGACGTCGGCCGACGATCTCCGGCCACCGTAGGCGCGGGCATGCGGACAGCGAGTAAAGGGCAACTCGCTGTCCGACCATGGACCATGCCCGGGTCGACGGCGCGTCGTGTTCCACGCGCGCCTCAAAGAGCGTCAGCAACATGACGAGGCCCCCTCTGCAGAGGGCCGAAGCCCGCCGGGGTCGTGGGACTCATCCCGTTACCGTGGCCCCGGTATGTAAAGGGTTATTGAAGGAACACCGTGGATTTTAGTCAGTAAAAGTCTGACAGTCCCTCCCACCCTGCCCGGAGTGGGAGGACTTATTTGATAATTTTACCACGCTAAAAAAAAAAAAAAAAAGTATGCAAACAGATCTCTGAATCGAAAAATAATTTTGGTCATGATTGATACCTAAAAAATAATAATTTCGCAGCATCAACACACTGAATAAAACGGAGGACGGTAGAAGATGGTGTAAGTGGTACACTAGCCTTTAACGTTTTATGAATGCCCATGAAAGGCTATGTGAAATAAAATATTTTGAGTTTGAGTTTGAAACTGTTTAATGTTTAATTTTACTATGGATCCCTAAAACCCTTTAAATAAATGAACAAGAACGATACAAAATAGTGCAAAAATTTTCGCTGTCGCAATCGAGTGAATCTCACGTTTTCCCATTAACGTAATAAATATTAACAATTTAATAATTACCCAGCGTCTTAGATGAAGAATTTACATGTGTTTTACAATGAACTAGCAATGTGGGTAGAATTAATATTACTAGCAATCTTGTGAACCCCTCCAATGTATAGGTATGCTTGTGTCTAGAATAGGTTCACGTCAATAGTGTGATGGGTGGGGTTCCAACTCGCGACCTTTTGATCACAAAGCCGACACCTTAGCCATTGGGCTATTGCCGCTTTAACATAACAAATGCAAAGGATCTTTATTTCCATGAAACTAACCTGACAGCCATCTTTTCCTTTCGCGAAAGCGCACATCATGGTTGGCTTGAGATACTGTGAAAGTTGCGAGTTCATGCAGTCTTCACCGGAAAGAATTCGAAGGCTGGCTTTTAGTAAAACTCTTGAGGACGCCTTTTCTACGCCCATACGTCCCCATCCAACAATGGTTGCTATTCGATTTGTAAAATCTTCACCTATAAAAATAACATAATAATTTCATTGATATTTCAATAAGCAACACAATGAAATATACTAATTTCACCGTAGAGTTATTATTCGAATTAAGTATTTTTTTGTTTTGAAACTGCTCAAAATCTTGGTTGTGGTATTTGGTATTTTTAGGGTTCCGTAGGCAAATGGCAAAAGACGGAACCCTTATAGTTTCGTCATGTCTGTCTTCACGTCCGTCCTTATGTTACAGCCATTTTATTCCGAAACTATTAGGACTACACATGTAGGAACTTGGTAGGAAGATGTAATCTGTGAACCGCTTTCCGATTTCTAGACATAAATAAAAAATATATAAAATTTAGGGGGCTCCCCATACATAGAACTGCAGCTAAAAATATTTATTTTCATCAAACCTATAAGTGTGTGGTATCTACATATAGATAGGTCTTAAAAAATGACGTTGAGGTTTCTAAAATCTGGGGTCACGGCAGTGCCCCCGCCAAGTCGAGCAAAAAAGTGGCACGGCCGCACCATCCTTTTCTCGAATCAGTTCAGGCCATTTTCGACCCCCTATAACTTCATTGTGGATAAAACTAAAAGCCTGAATTTTCAGTAACCAAGTAGGCATTGCATAAACATGGTATTTTTCAAATTTAATTCAATTTGAATCAATAGTTTAAGAATTATAACGAGTCAAAGTTTCTTAATTTTGTCACTCACTGACTGACTGACCGATCATCAAAGGTCTAAAGCACTTCTAGCAGACATAGAAGCTTCAAATTTAGAATAAAATTAGTGTTTAGTATATGAATCAAGGAAAAACTAAAAAAAATTACAGTTTCGTTTTTTTTTTAAATGATAATAGGCTCGATCGAAGATGGAGCACGCTTGCCTAGAAGCAGAACTATCTACAAAAAGAAATAAGATCCCATAAAAACAATACTTGTCAAAAAAACCAAGTCTCGCAACTCAATTCATTTAAAAAAAAATCATTTAAAAAAAAAATCTTCTACCGTAAAAAGTTGTGAGATCCATGTAATACCAAGTCGGTTATTAATTTATTCAGTCCCTACTTAAGGGACCTTCTGTCTTAAGTTGTTACGTAATTATCTAACCTAACAACATCTTATAGTGAATCTTTAACGTTTTAAATAAATATATTGACTTGGCAATCGCATTAAACAATCATTTCATGCGATGGCCGAGTCAATCTATTTATTTAAAACGTTAAAGATTTTTAATATTGATATGGTCACTATAAGATCTTGTTAGGTTAACCGCAAAAGTTTGTGAGGATGTTTTTATGGATGTACACATGTATGGATGTTTGTTACTCGTTCACGCAAAAACTGCTGAACGGATCTGAATGAAATTTAGTAAGTTGATAGTTGACATCTTGGAATAACACATATACTACTTTTTATTCTAGAATTCCCACGGCATCGGGATTTACGCGGGTAAATCTTCCCTCGCGAACGACCTCGCGGGCAATTTTAGTCCTAATAAACACGTCATTATCAATATATTATCAAATGTCATGTCAAAAATTCTGTGATCTGGATTTACGCGAGAACAATCTCCAAAACGTACAAAGTTGGTTAACTAATGTATTATTTCATAACAACAGCAATTTTTTCGGCTAACTTTGTCTTATCTCTTGCATTAAGTACTTAAGTATTAAAATATTTATATTCACTCTTTTACGTTAAAACAGATGTATAAGAAATTAGGAAGCTGTCAACAAAGCCTATTGACGAAGAAACAAACGCCATTCACTTGTTTTACGGACTATGTAAACGGTGATTAGAATTTTAATATAACTATTACGCATAGTTAGAAATAAGTGTCAAGAAAGCGTTCTGTTCCGAATATGCATTGTTATTTGGAACGAAATGGAATGGAAAGGAGAGAAAAAACTTCAGGGAGATTTTAGAATCATCAGCGAATAATGTGTTTTTAAATTTTCACTCTATAAAGTGAGGGTTACTTCTAAGCATACGTGCTTCATCTTCGACAACAATAATTTTGACGAAGATGAGGTACGGTTACTTAGAATCGATGACGCTTGCCGTCATGTGAGATGGTGATCAAACGAGATCTTATCATAAATAAATAAAAAATATTTTTTTTTTATCTTACTTGGCTGTGGCAAACATATAGGCACAATATCATCACTAAATACGACCGGCTTATCCAACGTTGCTATCGCAATATCATTCTCGTCTCTAACAGCAGTAGACGTGAACAACTCGTGAATCAAAACGCTTGAAATATTTCGCTTCTCGACATTCTTTAGACTGTCCATATCGTCTAAGCCTATTAATACTTCCATTATTTGAAAATTGTCCCTGAAATAAAAATAGGTGTATGTTAATTGGTTTACAACAGATGCGTTATTGCTCTTAATACAGTGTGTCGTATGCAAGATGGAATTTCACGCACACATGCGCAATTGCGCATGGGCATTATCTTAATTTAATTTGTGCACTCATTACCTTAATAAGATGGAAGGTATCATTACTATAAAGCAGTTAGGTGTGGCTGACTAGTTACATGCATTTCGAATTGCTGGCTTGGTTAAATCCACCCACATTAATTAGATCAATACCTACTATCAACACACTTAGAAAAACCTAATTTGTTTTATCCAATACATGCCAAATCTACACCTTTTTGACTCAAACTTTTTTCATTGTAATCTTGTAACTATGAATTTGTATTCTATTTAATGAACTGGGATCATTCGTGAGTGACAAGGGTGAAAGACATAAAATATATTAGCAAATCCGACACCTAGAAAGTTAATTAAGGCAATCAAAGTCGCATAGATTTTAGCTCACTCTCCCAACTTACCATTTAAAGCAGTGGCCCGCACTCAACACGTGTTTGTTAGTGATCATCGCACCCCCACAGTGCATGCGGTCATTCTTCATGATGGCCACGCTCCAAGGGAACGAATGTGGTTCAGCTCTTCTCCCTCCCACTATCCGCATTGACATCACCTTGTCTGAAGGCTTGCCACACTCTGCTCCGGTCACAAAAAATATTATACCAGAAGATATGTTGTGTAAGACTATGTTGTCATGGCTACGATTACACATGAACTTCATCAATTTACAATATGTTGTTAAACTTTAAAAATAATCTTGAATGTTAACACGTTCGCTGACAGTACGTCGTTAGGCGGGAAATTAAAACTAATTAAGACGGGCGACTTATTTTTAAGAGTACGTCGTCTCACGATAATTTTTCATATAAGTATTATGAAGAGCAGTATCCACTGTCATAATATGAGCAATTTCATATTTCTTACTGCCGTAACACGAGTATTTTGTGGGTAGTTTCATATTACTTGCTTGTGCACGAGTACTACATTGATTTGTCATTTAGTATGGAAAATTCTACCGTCGTAATGTGGTGTCAGGGTAAGTGCTCACTGTCAGCGAACGTGTAAGTAAATACAGTTTTATTAAGACTCAAATCCATTCATTAATTCAATGTTGAAGTAAGGAAAGTGGCACTGCTTACTGGATTCGAGCTCATAATAACAAACAAACAACCTGACCTTTCTGTTTCTAAACTCTATTGACCAAATATCTTTATTTTGGGAAAAAATCATCAAATTAATCCTTCGGAAGGTAGTGTCAGACTCCCACTGACTAAGAACCAATCCTGTTTCGTCAGTTGCGGTCCCGGGCCGCGGAATTCCTTAAGAGCATTCTCGCAACCACGATAGGTATCGAACCTCAAACCATCGGGCCTCGCCAATGGATGCTAACTACTCTTTGAGACGAGTATAGAACACAACGCGCCTTCGAGTCGGGATGCAATTGTTTTTTTTTATTCCGGATGAGCCCGCTCTTGACCTGCTGACCTTGCTCTCGCCTGATGGTGAGCGATAGATGAGGTCTACGATGTGACAAGCGAGCCCAGAAGATGCCTATTTACACTTGCCTTAAAGGCTGAATGGTCATAAGTGGCAGGAAACACAGAAGCCGGCAGAGAATTCCACAAATTGGCTGTGCGCACAATAAATGTGGAGGAGAAGCGCTTGGTACGATAAGACGGTATATCAACCAAGTGTGGATGGTACCCAGCCGTGCGTCTGGTAGACCGGTAGTTAAATGGAAATGGAGGAATCAGGTCACGGAGCTCCTGCGCACTCTCCCCGAAGTACAATCTATAGAAAACCGACAGGCAAGCAACGGTTCGCCGATGAGCCGGACTATGAAGCTTGCCCGATAGCACCTCGTCGCCTATCTATTCTATACGTATAAGCCTTTTAGCCCTGCGCTCGATCGAGTCCAGTGCAGCAAGTTGGTATTTTGCAGAGCCATCCCACAAGTGGCTGCATTGTATTGGGATTGTATTTGAATTGGCCTTGGGTTCTTATTTGCACCTAAATGTCACGTTCACAGTGACAGTTTTTTGCTGATAACTGTACTGTTTTGATCAGTAAATATGGTAATTATTTGCTAGTAGATCTTTAAATAGAAACACTTTTTATTTTTTTCTTTTGTGTTCCAAAAAGTATTTAACAAGTTTTTGATATGCTAACATGAAAATGTTAAAAGACAATGACCAAAAGCAACATCGCATTAAATAGAAGATTATGGCCATAAAAATATACTCATAAATCATAAAATATTTTTTAGCCTCTCTTAGTTCATTTAGTTCAAATAGAATGTGGGGTTTAATATTTTGTATTAATTAGTTGTTTATTGGATTTTTTCATACTTTTTAAATGGCGGATAGTTGTAAAAGCAGTGTTGCCAATTTTAAAAACCTCCCCTATATTTGGTCTTAAAATAATTTAAACTATAACATTTTTCCTTAATATTTTTTTTACTGTTGATAGGCTTGCGTTTGACCGCCATCTCACCTGATGTAAAGTGATGATGTGGTTGAAGATGAAGCACGCTTACCTAGAAGTAATCTATTCACTCTTGACTTAAAGACCCCCAGGACCCTGGTTATAGCTATCAGGAAACACATACTCCGGCAGAGAATTCTTTTCCTTAGCTGTACCTACGCATAATAAAACAATTCCCAAAACGTTTTGTGCGTATGAGTTGGATGTCTGGATGGATGTCCACCATGTAACGATGGCGCAGCGCCATTTGACTATTTTTTTTTTGTATTTTACCATATTTAAAATACGGTATTTTTGTTAATTACGCCTTTAAATAATATTTATTATTTTACTAACTAAATATTTCTTTGGTTGACTAATCACTTACAGTCAGGCTAATTTAGATTACTTGTTGGTAACACTATCACCCAATGCCAATGTGAAAGGTGAACTGTCACAACTGAAAAAAATATTTTGAACTTGGAAATGTTTTTATTTTACATAGTGTATTACATTCTCTTTGTAATTGACCATAGAGCAGGCTAATCGATCAAGATTTGTTATGATGTGTCGATGGGTGGTGGAAGTTGCAAATGGGTGCATAAAACGCGTTTATAAATTATTTCGCCAAGAATACTTCAACCGACACCTGATGTTAGATTTTAATATACCATGTGCACTTCTCAATAAGTTCCATGCACCAATAAATGTGGACGACCGACCTGATGCTCAACAGTTCCTGGAAATAGCTAAAGCTAGATTAAAAAGAAGAAATTATTTGGGAGAGTACATTCAACATGAAAATATGAATATCTATTCATATTTTTGAGGAGAGCAATTTTCTTAACTATAGATGCCTAACATCCTCATTTAGATACATTTACAAAACTGTTACTACATAATGAGGATGACAGTAGCTCTAGGGTCGTATCCGATTAAACAAGCATGGTCATATTATGGGTAGCGTGTTTGTAGGAACGAAAAATACGAAATTGAAGTAGCAAATAGCATTAAGGATGAATTGCCGTTGGTATTGGGAACGGATAAGTATTTAGTAAGGGGAAGAATTAAGTCACGAAATATTAGCAGTAAGGTGTACTACGCCTACATTTTAGTTAATAGGGCTATAAGTAACTCAGTGGCTGATATTACCAGTTATTATTACAATTGTTTGGTGCGTAATCTGCTGTGCTTACATTATGAACATTTTGTGGTATCTAATTTGGGCTCGATTTAGGTTTGTTGAGCCGCCGGCTCCGTTTTTAGACGACATATTTTATGAATACTTTACAAGCATTTTTATTCTATTTCCTATACGTACCTATAAACCTATATAACTACATATATATGAAATATTATTATTATTTAGGATCATTAATTGGTTTCTTGAAACCGTTTTCTGTTGTTTTATGTGCATTTAAATCATATTTTTGTAAAGGACTGATTTTTTTAGTGAAAGGTTTGTTACAAAACTAACCTCAAACCTGAACAGAAAATCTATGAAGAACAAAAACCCTACAAAATAAAAGAATAATTTTTATTTCCTTTGAAAGTACGACATCACCCCTCTTTTGGATGCGCAACCACGGGTAGAAGAACACTGGGTATTCTCTTTTAAGATCGAAGAATAGAGAAGAATCTAAGATTATAGTCACCTCAAAATGGCACTATTGCAAATACAGCAAGATTTTCTTATTTTTTTTCTGAAGCGTTCACTATTTACATATGAGGCTTGACGCAACGTAAGTCGGTGTCCGGATCTTGGTAATAATCTCTCAAACAAGTCGTAAAAATCGGATGTTATAACGAAATTTAGAGCAAATAATACGTCATAGAATAGTAGACCACTAAACGCATTCTGGAAACTCTTATAAATAGTTTGGATTCCCAGAAAATGGAAAAAGCCACCAAAATTGACATCTATCTGTATTCCGTGTTGACAGAACAGACTGAAATCCTTTAGTGATTGCACTTATTCCGGTTACATTTGCAGTAGCCGCTACATCATACATACACTTAGCACGAAGAATGTTCATTAATTGCAAAATAAGCATTAGATCATTCGGATGGCTAACTGTTCCGTCACAATCGGAACGGGTTCGAGTGGCACGTTTGTGGAGCGTCGCCAGCACTCCTGTGAATAGCAACGGTGAGGTGCGCGTGCGCTGCACAAACAATGCAGATGCGCTGTATATATTGGACACGTGCACTACAGCCATCATTCCCAAAGTATGTACAGCATCACAAACATACGTAAGGTAAGGTAAGAATAAGTTTCCCAATTTGTAAAATATCTTATCGAAATTAATTTCAGTAATATACTTGTAATTAAGACCGAACTAATGAAATTTACAGATTTCGTCTCAGTTGTACAGTATTAGTTCCGATGATATCGACGTACAAGTTTTTCGACTCCATTACAGTCGATCAACAGTTTTCATTTTTATGTTTTGGGAGATTTCAATCTCATGAAGTTACAAAAGTTAAGAATTTACTTACGACATTCTGAACTCCGCACGAGCACCACCTAAAACATGATCACTTTGTGATATCGCGTGAACAGTAATTACGGCGATTATTTTGAATAATTATACAGACCTGACCGAACCCGATTAACAAATAAATAGTGCTTAGTATTGTAAACATGTCAGTATGTTTGTTGGACACTGCACTCACTCATAGCCCCTACCACCGCAACTGTTTTCTGCAACCGATGCTTGCTTATTTACGCTCTACACGGATTTAAAACGCAGAAATTATCCACGCGATAATATCCTTGTAAATTTAACACGCTGAAGGTTATAAATTTTATCGTGAACATTAGAACTATAATTTCGAAATGTCATAATTAAAGCTACCCATTAGAAGCTTTTGCTTGGCCCCCCACAAGAATTAATTCTATTTAATAACAACACAACGTTCTTTTCCCTCCTTAGTATTTCGGTAAATATGTTTCTTTAGGTCGTAAATTTTCCAAATCGTATTCACGATTCAATTTGTTTCTGTAGCCAATTTACCTATTTTCTTATCGCTCAATGATACGTTCTCCCCAGAACTAACAATGAGAAAAATTTTCGTAATAAAACTTTATGCTTCAAAAACGAATATGAATTAAATCATGTCAAATTGTTTCTACAAGACAATTAGGCAAGGGTTATTATTTTTTGTTTTATTATTATTATTATTTATTATTATTTATTCCATATTTATTATCCCTATTTTACAAAATGGTGATTTCTTATGACTATACACAGTATGTCCCCGTCTCCGTCTGTTTCTTGATCCAGGGTATGTATTTTGCCACGATTGTGTAGACACCTGAATACATAATTTAAATTAATTTAGAAAATGTTATAACATAAGATAATCAGCCTATAATGTTCCACAGTTGAAACACAGTTCTCTTGTCTATGAGAAGGAATGGGCTGTATCTAACACCAGGGCCCGATACGGATTAGTGGATATCGTATGTCTTAGAATTTTTGGGTCCTAGGAAATGACAGTTCCATCACGAGGTTTTTATCCAACGTTCAGAGCAGTGGTTTATGATCAAATTACACAACTAGACAGAAGACAATATGCCTATCTAGGATCTAAATCACGACTGACAACTCGTAATTCAAGCCTTTAAACACTGGGCCACCACTGCTCATCAAAATAAAAACAATAAATAGAGCTTACCATGATATAAAAATAAAAAGTAAGTACTAGTTTTTAATAATTTTACCTGGATAATCTGGCATAGCGCAATCTATTCCCCAAGATACAATACCTGCAACAGAGTTCATATCACTAGATAACCTGAATGCTAATAAGATACAGATATATGCAAGTAATTAGTTCGCATAACTAACCGACTTGGTACCATTTTTTGTTATCAGTTTTCTTGTGTGTAGAAAACAATGGTCCACCACTGTCCCCCTAAAAGGAATATAAAAAGTTATAAGATAATCTATGCATTTAATTCTTGAAGTACTATTAAAATACTCAAATAATTACCTGGCAAGCATCTTTTCCAAAACTATAAGCGCACATCATGGTGTCACTGACCAGATTTTCCTTATAAATATTAGATTTTCTACATTTTTCGCTATCCACAATTTGAACTTTGGTTTCAAGCAAATATCTTGATGACGTCAATGCACCTTGTCTCGTTTTGCCCCATCCGGCCACGGTCAAAGGTAGATGTCTAAAATCCATAGCTATAAAGGAAAGCAAATTAATTTCTAGTGTTTTCGGAAGGCGAGGAGTTGCCCTTAGCTAGTGGTGATTTTGATACCACATATATAAAACCTTAATTTAGTTAGCCTGAAAAATTCTTCACCATTTTCTTAATCTGCGCTCTGGCGACTAACTTACTTATCTCTGGCAAACATATTGGTCGAACATTTTCTGTAAAGTGAAGTTTCTTGTCGAGTGTCAGGATTGCGATATCGTTGATATCCCGAACAGCATTAGACGTGAAGTGAGGGTGTTTTATGCCGTTAGCTACACCCAGCGTTGTGTAAGATGTATCCAGGCGATCATGCATACCCACGTACACCGTCAATTCACGGAAATGGACGCTGGAAATAAACAATAAGAACAGCAGCCAGATAAAATAGAAAATTGTTTTTTTTTCATAGAAATACATATGTCATGTGGCTTTAAAAGTTTCTAACCCAAAAGTAATGCAATGTCCCGCTGAAAGTACGTGGATTTCGGTGATGATAGCTCCACCACAGTGTAGCTTGGGCCCCAGCATGAGGGACACTAGCCAGGGGTATGCATGGGGATGGACTGTGGTACCACCAACTATCCGTCGGTTGGTTCCAGCTATACCACACTCTAGAATAACAAAAATAAATATTTAGAATTGTTCTGAATGTTCTGATTACTATAACGGATGCGACAATGCCAATATTGATAACTTACCGCATGATTTGTTAACGTTGACAGCGTGCGCCTTAAACCAAAAAATAGCCGTAAATCATAAATAATGAATTGAATGGAAAATTATAATTACCACAGGCGCTTATGAGAGTATTGAAAACATTTTTAATGAAATACTAATTTATTTTTTGTTATTAAAAAAAATATGTACTCACCAAACTGATTACAAGAGAAAGTACAAACCATATCTGCATCATTTTATGGGTGTACTTAACCCCAGGTAAACAGTCTTCAAGAACTTCATCATCATCGGCATCGCTGGAATGGTTTATTTGCCAATAAATTGTAATAGAAGTACCTACATAAGAAATTAATTAATTTTTGGTTTGTATTTCGAAGCTCAATCGTGCGTAGATTACGGCCTGGACTTGATTGATTTTTCTTCTTTCATTATTCAGACGAGAGCAAAGCGTTGCAGATTTAATTTTTTTTTTTATATTATGTCGTAACATATCATTGACACTATTATAAAGCGGAAAAGTTTATTTGTTTGTTTGAACGCGCTAATCTTCGACAGTACTGAATGGATATGAATGAAATTTGGCATAGAAGTAGCTTAAGGCCGTACGCGCACTGCGTTGCGTTTTGGAAACGCAAAATTTGTGAAGTATGGAGTGTCATAGAAGTGCGCGCACTGCGGTCAGTCTACCGGTGCGGTAGAACTACCGGAATTGCGGCCACCGCAAGGCAGTGCGCGCACGGCCTAAAGCTTGAGGAAGGCTACTTTTACCCAACTGTAAAAGAAGGAGGGTTATGTTTTTATCGAGATAAAGTCCACGGGAGCAAAGCCTTCCAAACACGACACGACACGTTAAGCTATCTCTTGGTTTGCGAATAAAATGACTCCCAAATCCGCTTACTTAAAACTGTCAAACTATTTATAGTGCCTGGCACGTAACTTGGCAAGAGTCGTTAGATGCGCAGAAGTCGTTTTTTAGGTGTCGTCGGTTGTCCTGCGGGCCGTGGGGTATGAGGTCGCGCCGGTCCGAGCGCGTGATTGGTGCGTCAGTCGACCCCTGCCTCCCGCACCCCGTTCGCTCCCCATTACACTTTCATGCACAAAAATTATAATACGCTTTGCTTTTGTTCAGTTTTTGCTTTTTTTATTGAAAATAGGTTCGCGTTTGGCCACTATCTCACCTGATGGTAAGTGATGATGTGATCGAAGATGGAGCACGCTTACCTAAAAGTAACCTATTGACTCTGGACTTAGTCTTTAAGTTCCTCTTTAAGTTCTAGGTTGTAGCTGTCGGGAAACACAGACTCCGGCAGGGAATTCCACTCCTTAGCCGTACGCTACGAGTTATTTCTATTGTTTTAAATTTAGGTTTTGTTACCAGGTGTTGTTATTTATTTATTATATACCGTTTTGCGCAGACATTCCAAAAAAATGTAGGAATATGATATGTACTGTTTCATGGAAATAGAAGCTCAAACTGAAAAAGAGACCGTGAACTGATTGCGTCGACGAGAACACATAATTTTTAATAATATTTTCTTTAATATATTTTCTATTAAACATCAAATTATCTAAACTGACATGATTAAAAATAAATGATGGCAATAGCCATAGAATAATGACAAGCAATAAAAGTGACTACAATTTGTTCCACTAAGTGCACGATGCGCGAACTTACTCACACTACATCAAAACCTTGCCAACTTACGTGCCGGGCACTGTACAAAAACTATATCGAATCGGAAAAAAACTTAAAAAATTGGCCAAGTGCGAGCAAGACTCGCCCATGAAGGGTTCCCTAGTAACTCTAACTACGCAATATAACTTTGTTTTTCATAGTGTTTGTATGAAATACAAAGTTTATCGTCATTTTTAAAGACCTGTCTATAGACACTACACACGTATAGGTTTGATGAAAAAAATGTATTTCTAGTTTCAGTTCTATGTATGGGTAGCCCCAGTAGGTAATTTTATATACTTTTTTAAAATTTTGAATAAAAATCGGAAAGTGGTTAACAGAATACATGATACATCTACCTGCCAAGTTTCACATGTGTTACCCTAATAGTTTCGGAATAATATAGCTGTGACATACGAACGGACAGACAAACATGACGAATCTTAACGAACCCTTCGTTCCGTTTTGTGCCATTCGGCTACGGAACCCTAAAAACTAAACACTTAAGTAGGTGAACTAACAAAATCTTCAAAAAAAATGTTACACATTCCATGGGTATACTGCTCACGGCTTCTATACAAGTTCACCAATCAGTGTCAAGCTCTAAAACTAAGATCATACTATGCAAACTGAATATTAAATTATTTATGTGTATACACTATGTGTATACTGTAAACTGTCTATAACTGTGAGTAACAACGATTTATATAATATATTATATAAATTATTGTTACTCCTGTGAGTAGCATGCATGTATTCGCAAAACTTATCATGACATACGAACTGTTCCGCCTATTCTTCGTTATTTGCCGTGAACCTATTCTATCTCCTACACATACACTATAACGTTCGTCGCAAATACTACTTTTATGAAGTGATCTACACAATTTCGCCATTTCTCAGCAGTGAGAAACGTCGAAATTGTGTGCAGAGGCTACAAGAAGGAAATGTTGGGTTAGTCCCTCTATGCTCTAGTCCCGCTATGCTCGACTGGTAAAATACCTACAAAAAGTTTCGCTATGCACTAAATCACAATCGCGTACATTGCTGAGGAAAACTGTGAAGTACAGGTAATATTTGATGTTGTTGATGATGAATGTTGATTTAAACATTAAAAGGTAAATTTAAAAAACCTAAGATTTATATGTGTTATCCTATTCCTAACCATCATTAAATACACTAAAACAGGTCACGCTTTGCGCTTGTTATAAGAACACTTTCATGTTTAAAATGTTAGTGCAGCATCATATACTAGAACTGAACGTAACCAAATTTAATTACAGTATCAGGAATTCATTGAAAAAAATCTCCGCAAATTAAAAGATTTATGTCTGATTTTGATTTTAACTTCAAAATGTATGAAGAATTTGTAATCGATATTGGCCGATTGTATCTAATTGAATGCCATTTTGAAAAGTTTATTCAAATCATCAGACATCACACGCTTGGACTGAGCGATACTCGTATGCATATCTTATGCATTATATTTCTTTCCCATTTCCCTTTTTTTCCCCTCTTTCTTTGTCTTTGTGTACCTATGTACATGAAGCATAAATAAATAAATATCCATCCATAATCCATTTTTTCAATAACAACTGCCTCGGCAGTTGGTCTAGCTCGGTTGCAAACCCATTGCGGGGAGGACACGGCGCAACACACGCTCGCCGAGTGTGTAGCTTGGGAGGAGCAGCGCCGTGTCCTCACAAATGAAGTAGGAGGCGATCTGTCGCTGCTGGCCGTAGTGCGGAGGATGGTCTGTAGCGCAGAGTCGTGGGACGCGGTGGTGTCCTTCGGCGAGGACGTGATGTCGCAGAAGGAAACTACGGAACGGGAGAAGGAGATCTCGACTCCCCTCCCCGGCCGCAGAAGGCGCACCGGGCGCAGGAGAAGGGCGGACAACGCCCTTTTCCGGCCCCCATAAATGGGTCCAGGGGCGAGGGACTTGGGGAAGTCCCCGCCCCCTATTCGATGGACCCGAGTCGCAGGCGCGCGCGGGTGTCGGTGCGCGCCTCTGAGGCGATGCACGGGGTAGTTCAACACCTCACTACCCCGTGCAGGAGACGAGGCCCGGACAGACCCGGCCAGCACTAGTGTGGAGCTGCGGAAGTATTTGGATTCCCGCGGGCCCACGCGCACGTGCGAGGAGACACCGGGGTGGTTTTAGCCGGTAAGAATCCGGCACCCCCTTCGCCTTTCCCCAGGCGGAGGTAGTCCATGAGGATTTCCCCCCATTAAAAAAAAGCACGACTGCTGAGAAAGAGATCTCGGGTTCTATTTCCCGGGTCGGCCAAACAGTGCTATTGGATTTTCTCTTAGAAATTTTTCAGTCCAGTAAGTTTGGAAGTTAGCGGAGTGATGATGCCCCCTTGACTCGGAATACACCTTTGTTCCTGCGCCTGATCTTTCTCCGGTCGTGACGGACTGCCATCCCGATAGGCAGAGAGAGGTAGAACAGAGAGTGCATCTGCACCTGCGTACATACTTGTGCACTATAATATCTCCAGCGCAGCTGGCTAATCTCCGCTTAGCTTGGCCGCCATGACCAAAATCGGTCTCGAGGACTATTATTATTATAATCTTCATCCAAACATGAAAACTAGAACCATGAATCAGAATGACATTAACACGTTCGCTAACAGTACGTCGTTAGGCGGGAAATTAAAATAGTGCGTTATGACAGTACGTCGAAGGACGGGCCACTTATTTTTAAGAGTACGTCGTCTCACGATAATTTTTCATAAAATTATTATGAAGGGCAGTATCCGCTGTCATATTATGAGCAATTTCATATTTCTTACCGCCGTAACACGAGTATTTTGTGGGTATATAGATTTTACATGCTTGTGCACGAGTACTATGTTGATTAGTCATTTAGTATGGAAAATTTTACTGTCGTAATGTGGTGTCAGGGTAAGTGCTCACTGTCAGCGAACATGTTAAGTCACTTTCATGGTTGTACTTTTCTTACTTTTGGCTTATATTTTGTAAACAGGGACAACCCTAGAAATGGTAAAATTGAATTCGTAAAAATTTGCATACACTTGGTGCAAAGAAATTTCAATATGACGTCTTTCAAAAGGTCAAAATGTACCTACACTGTGATGACGACTTTAGAACAGTAATATTTAATTAAATGAATTAATATTAAATTATAATTAGATTAAAATATTAATTATTTAACTTGTAACTACTAGAATTTTAATCAAATCACTCTTGAACGGAGTAGGTCTCGTATCTCCACTGGCGGCCCCCTTTGGATCTCACCATGTTATCAGGATTTTTACAATCTTATATTTTTTCATTATTATAAAATCTTTATCACCATAACATAAACAAATATCTTGGATTTCGAACAAGATCGAGATTTACGCAGGAAAACCTCCCACGCGAACGAAGCCGCGGGCAAAAACTAGTTTTTATATGTACACAAAATGTAATTAAATAACTGCTTCGTTGGTCGAGTAGTAGCAACCGCGACTGCTGGGGTTTGAGCCCGGAGTTTGGAGTTGGCGGTGTGATACCTCGTGGGTCCCGGCTGTCATTTGAACAACTTTGACAGTCGTTACGGTTAGTCAGAAGCCAGTAAATCTGACACAGGTCTAGGGGTATCGTGTTCCCCAGCTACTGGGTTGTGGAAGTCAGATTGGAAAAAGAATAGTCCAAAAAAGGCTCAGCATTTGATGACGACAATATATCATTAATAAACTTTATTCTCAAAACATATACATTCAGTCAAAAAGTATCGGGAATGGATTATGTTTATGGTTCGAAATACAACTTTTTTTTTTTTTTTGTGATGTTATGTTTTCCATTTTGGCGTGGATTTTAAATTGCGTTACATTTAAATTTTTAAATTATATTAAATTTTTTGTATAGATTAGTTTTTATAGATTTTATTTATATTTTTATAGATTACATTCCAATTTTTAGTTAGGTATTAACTTTAAAATATCACTTGGGTATGAAACATGGTGCCGCTCGGCTAGTCGCAAAAGTAGAGTTGTAAAAAAACGGTTTTTTTTCTGAGATGAAAAAAAACGTTTAAAAAAAACATGAAAAGAAACAGTTTTTTTTCTGGAGTAGGTTTTTTTTCATGAGTAGGAAAATAAAAATATGGTAAGGCGGTTGTCGTATGTGAGTTGATATTATTTTTTTTTTGTTTAATAATAAAATACCATTTGTTTTTTGTTAAATAATACGTCTTAACATAATTGGCAACACCAAGTGTAAACTACATTTATGGACGGGGATTTCCCTAATCCTCGTTTGGTTTATGTTTTGGTTGATTTGCGTGCAGACTGCAGAAACATTTAGTACGTACAGCGACATTCATACCAAGAAACGTAATAGACTGCCAAATGACAGGGCTAGGAAAATAGTGTACATTGTGCAATCAGTACAATCATCAACAATAATTAACACAAGCAGAATGTAATAGAGTCCCTGATAGTATAGTCGTTGATTCAGAATCAGATGAAACAAATACAGATACAGAACATTGTTCCGAAGCTGATAAAACAAGCGTAGCCGTAGCTACTGATACTGATACAGATGATTGTAACACATTAAGTATTTTTTAAGTTCATAATAATAGTTACCCATTGATTTAAACATTATTTGACTTGAATAAAAACAAAACAATCACGTTTAGTGTCTTATTCCACTTTAGTTATATAGTTTCACTTTTACTGAAAAAAAACCAAATGTAGAAAAAAAACAACGGTGCCAAGATTTTTTTCATGTTTTTTTTCAAGATTGTGAAAAAAAACATTTTGTTTTTTTTTCAATTTACATCTCTACGCAAAAGACCTGAGTTTTCTTCAAAACTCAATTGAGAGAGAGAGAGATATAGAGTCGCTGAAGACATGCTAGACCAAGTCAATTCCGACTCAACATTCATGAAATGCATTGTTACTGGTAACGAGACGTGGGTTTACGAGTTTGACATGTAAACTAGTCAACAACCGAATCCGAAAAAACCCGTCGAAGTCAATCAAAAGTCATATTGACCGTTTGCTTGACTATTGCGGTTTTGTGCACTCGGAATTATTGCCGGAAGGTCAACAGTAAATATTATCGTCGTTATACGGCGTTTAAAAGAGCTGACGAAAAAGGCCAGATATGTGGAAAGAAAATTCTTGGGTTTTGCACAACAATAATGCGTGTTCGCACAAGACCATCATTACTGTCGCTTAACTTCAAACTCGGATAAATCCAATTCTGAACATTTTTAAGATTTTGGTATCAAAAAAAAGGAAAAAAAAATATGTTTTTAAACAATTATATCAGTTGAGTGTAAATCCGCATGGTTCATGAGATATAAACCGTTAAAATCAACACATATATCATAATATCATCAATCATAATATTTTATCTAAATCAGATAGATCCATGAGACAGTTTTTTTCAAATGTAGTTAAGTCCATGAAAGCCAATCAGCCAATTGCATTTGTTAAAAATGGCCGTCAGTCGACGTAAACATTGCGATAGTAGCACGGTACCCTCCTGCATTATTATTGTTTCTTTTTGTTATTTAGCCAATTCCCATGGATAATTCTATTTAAATTGTGTCACCAAGCAAAGCCCGCAAGCGGCCTAATATAAAATTTTGCTGTAAGAAAGAGGAAAGAGCTAAAATTCGATAGTTTTGAAATACCTATACCTAAGCGTCGTTTGGAGTCCCGGGCTGGCACTAGTGTTGTGCTAACTATTATCGATTATTATTATTTTGTTGTTGTAGGTACTATTACAGAATAATTTGGACATAATAAGTATGTAAGGATATAATATTCAGTAGGTACATATTAGAACTGTCCGGTCAAATTTGTATTGGGATACAGGATCAAAATCTGATCAAATTCAGGTTCATGAAGCAAAACAAATTGTAGTTCGTAAATTACGCACGCACACGCACGCACTCAAACGCACTTTGACCAAGACTGGGCATCGTTGGTGGAATTAAAAAATTATAAAAAAGTGCTTAACCGTGAAAATGTGATAGGGCGACCAATGCACAAAAAAGAAATTAAAGAAACTGACTCAGAAGAAATATAGAATTTTGTTTAAAATAATTTAAATCTCTTATTTTTGTAAAATAAAATTACATTTCCTTATTTTGTTTGTATTATTCAGTTAGCTAACAAAAACTATCGACGATGGTATACCATGATTTCGCCACTACCACATCCCTAGTTCTGATCGTATATTTTCAAATCCAGATAAATCCAGATCTATTAAACCAAAATTCTATAAATCCACACTGAGTTTTTTCAAAGATAGATAAATTGCGTTCCATTATATCAAATGAAGGTAAATCCAATCTAAATAATGCATTTTTGAAAGAATGAATGGGTTAAATACTGAATTTACTAAACAGGATCGTTTTATTCAATACCTGTTACCATAATAACAAAATACTGCATTTTAATTCATGAAATTAAGACTATTATCACTTTTTTGTAAATATCTCCTAAGAGGCTAGAGTGGATTTATCCGAGTTTGAAGTTAAGCGACACTTAGTGAACGAATTTTTGACCAAACTCAACAAATATATATTTGTTGAGTTGAGTTGTATCTGGTGAATAAGGTAACCTTCCACATTGTCAGGAAGTAATATTCTTTTAATGAAATGATTATTCTCATCTATTGATTGATGTGGTTCCTCGCGAACAAACTACAAGTCTTTAATTATTTTCTCATTAATGATTTTCTATTTCCAAGCCCGAGGTGTCTGTGTGGCTGGACAGACGCCACGCCGTCCTCATCTTCCGCCTGACGCAGGTACTCACCGGACACGGTTGTTTCGGAAGCTACCTGTTTCGGATTCAGCGCGTCCAGATGTCGTCATTGTGTGGACAGTTTTAAGAAATTTGTAAGGGTTTTGTCAAATAAATATATTATTACTTAACCTAATTGCAAAATTGTACCATGTAAAACAGTAGTAGCGAGAAGACATTTCAGGTTTATCAGCCTCAAGCTCTACAACAAAATAAATAAGAAACTAAATATTTACCATTTACCCCGAACCTTTTTGAGGAAGAAGCTGATTGAGTGGGTGAAATCACTGTCATGTCGATATGATGAAACTGAAAACTTGTAGATACTTAAATAGCACAAACACTGACACACACCCAAACTCTCACTCACATACACTCACTTACATTTCACACACTCCCTCATCTATACACACACACACGACTCAGACACTAACGCTCATTTTTAGTTTTAATTATATTTACTTGTAGTTTTAGTCTGGAACAATTATCTGCTTTTTTTGTATGGGTGCTAATAGCTGCGACACAGTTGTAAACTTTTGTATCATCGTATTCTTTGTATTCAAGCCAACGGGCTATGTTCCAAATAAAAACATTTTACTTTATTTTTACTAAACATAGAATTTGTCTGGTATTTTCTATGGTAGAATAAATCTTCCTTTGAACACATGTGTGGCTTGTCTCTTAAATTACAGAAGCAAAATTTTTAAAGTACTTTTTACATGTTTAGGTTTAAGAAGGCGACAAACTACTCAAACTTGAGATCGAAATCCAACATGATTGTTATGCTGCGTGTGCACGCAATAGCAATCTTAGTCGATTCCTAGATAAGATTAATATTTTTTTTATTTTTTTTTATTTTATTTATTCAAGGTTCACCAACAGCTTCTGTGTATAAAATATTTTAACAATATGTAACAAATCGTTTTAGGCTTACACAGTTGCCAATTACAGGTTAACCAGCATTCTTAGTAGAAGTGGTAACTAACTTAAGCAAATAATTTAATAATATAAAATAATTTTAATATATAAAAATCACGTTTTTGTGTTTAGTATCTAAATCCTCCGAATTTGCTTGACCGATTTTTATATTTTTTTTTTGCGTTTTCTTTTTTTGCGTAGATTAGATCGTAGGATATTTTTTATTTTGTTATGGAGATACAGCGGCCTCGCAACGCAAGGGCAGCTGAAGGAACAGGGTGGGTTTTAGTCAGTAGAAGTCTGACACTCCCTTTTACCACCCAAGCGGGAGGAGTCATTCGATGATTTTCCCACCACAAAAAAAGGGTGGTCTACCGAACCACCTTGACTACAAGTTTGATTTTCTCGAGTTTTTTTTATTAGTTTATTTAAAGGAATTACATTGTCTGTTCAATTGTATTAATAAAAATCAACATACGTATAATTAATTAATGGAATAAAATTTTACATTTATTGACGTGTACCTACCGCAAAACTAAAACTAAGTATACATACGTTTATCAAATTCTGTTTTCATAAAATGATAATATTAATTTTAGTAGGAAAATCTTCTTCTTCGTGTTGATAGTAGGAAAATTAGACATGACTTTGCGCTCAAGGTCAACATAAAACTATGTATATTTTATTTAAATCAGTTAAGGACAATTTGACTCACATCCAAGTGAAAGGACTCAAATGTATTATAGCTTATATTTACTTACTTCTTTACTCTTAAATTCAAATTAATAATTAGTAGGTAACTAAGATGATTTGATTACATTCCCGATAATCGTAACTAACTATAACAAACATACATATTATAGCTTTAGCTGTACTTGCTATGCTGCTTAAAGAAATAAAGTTCTTTTTCACTGTATTTTGGAACAGAAACCATCTCGCGGGTCGTAAGAACACTTCGCCAAAGTTTGATCACCAATTGATCGATGTTTTTTCACGGATCGAGTACAAACATACAAATATTGGTTTTTACTTATATAAGGCGACTAGCTTGTGCCAGCGGCTTCGCCCGCGTGGGAAGTTTTTCCAGTGTAAATCCCGATCCCGTGGAAATTTCGCAAAATCCTTTCTTAGCGGATGTCTACGTCATAACTTCTACCTGCATGCCAAATTTCAGCCCGATCCGTCCAGTGGTTTGGGCTGTGCGTTGATAGATCACTATGTCAGTCAGTCAGTCACCTTTGAGTTATACATATTTAGATTTAAAAACAAATGCTTTTGAAATTTAAGTCAATAATGACTAAATAGCCTTAAACTAATTAATTTTTAATTGATATGAATGTAACTTACATTAAGTTACATTCATATCAATTAAACAATATGAATGTATAGCTTATTACAAATAGCTTATTATTTGCTCTTAAAACTACAGAGAAGAATCTCTAACTTAACCTTAAGTTAGGACGTCATTTTCATGGTACAATGGTAGTCCTTCAGGTTTGAGTGTAGCATCTGGAGCCTTATTGGTGGTGTTGAATGTAGGGTTGAGTGGATGCAGTGGTCCCCATGCGGTCACCGCCGCACGCGCCTCATCGGTACCTAGCTTGTAGTGACTACCATCTCCAAACCTTTTAATCCTATTTGTTACCTGTATTGAGAAAAATATGAATCGTTCGTATTTTGCACAAGCTTTATTTAATTGTCTCAATTACAGGCTGCTATTACAGCCAGTGGGCTGTTGTGGCAGTATTATAATAAAAAAAATACGACCCTGACAAATTTTTATAAGTCCAGAATTTCAGGGTCTCATAACTCTGGATCCTGGAACTGATCCGGGATTGCAAATGTAGAATGTGGAAAATTACAAGCAAAGTTGAAACTTTGACATTAGGATGATGAATTTTGACAATATCTGAGGGCACGGTAGTGCTCCCACCAAATCGATCTCGAAGCAAACACTGCCATACCATCCTTTTCAGGAACCATTTCGGCATATTTTCATGCCTCTGGATAGGTTTAGAACGCCAAAATTGTCGCCATCTAGTAAACTATAGGCACATACTTAAACCACAAAATTTTATGTTTGTAGCTTATTTATTTCCTAAATTATGCAGAAGCAAAGTTCTGCTAATTCGACACTCACTGACTCACTGATTCACTGACTCACTGATCATCAAAATAAAACTAGTACTTCCCATAAACCTAGAGAGCTCAAATTTGACACAGAGGTAGAGTTTAGCGCCCATAAAAGGGGAAAACTATCAAAACTAAGATCATGCAAGATCTAGAGTATCTGGTGCCCTGCGGAGAAACCGTGACAGACTAGCTAAACTATTAAAGTTATCGACATGCTGCATTCGCAAAATTTAATAAGCTTGGTTAGCCCTTTCTTTTGGAATAAAAAAATTGTAGGTCTGGAGTATCTGATAAAGAACCCTAAGAGCTCAGCTGAACAATGGGTGATATGGAAATGCGCCTTGCTTGACAAAAGTTATTAACTGGAGTCTGAAGTATGTAATGTCTTAGAAAAAAAAACAATGTTTAATAAGAAATCCTGTTAAGGTCTGGAGTATATATCTAAAAAACTAATCAAGTAAAAGTAACTTTCTGCAAAAAAAGTGAAATCCCACCAAAACATCCTGCAAAAAACTAGCCAAGTCTCGATGGAACTCTAAGGTTCGTTAATGCGATTTTTTTATTAATATAGTTAGATTTTATGTGACTTGGCCGTTTACTTTGATGTGTCAACAAGTAAATGTACATGAAGAATGTTTAACGGCCGGTCACATAAAATCTTACTGTATTAATAAAGAAATTGTATCATATCAAAGATTATATCATATATAATCTTTGTAATTCATACAAACACTATGAAAAACAAAGTTATTTAGCGTAGTTGTAAAAATGTAAATAAGCTAGTTTTAAGAAATTTATAAGGTTTTTTTTTTATTCGTCAAATAAATATACGTAATATTATATTACATTATTATAGTTGCTACGGAACCCTTCATGGGCGAGTCTGACTCGCACTTGGCCAATTTTTTACAGGATGTTTTGGTGGTATAAATCTTTGTCTTTACCTACTAACATAATTATTGGATCCGATTACTAACTCTATTCTTAAGGAAGTGAAATAAGTTTTTAATATTGTTAGCATGTCGTTTGTCTATTGGCAATGAAAATTTTTTTTATTCTTTTTCTTTATTGCCGAAATACGTAAATATTTAATATAATATTTACGTAAATAATGTCATCGAAGGACTTCAGATCCATAAGAGATTCGTGGAAAAAGCGTCTCTTAGCATCTCGACACATACGATTGCACCGGTTACTCAGAGCCTTAAAGTGATCAAGATACTGCTTCGTGAATCTACGTCTGTACCTGCTCTTCGCTTTATCCTTACGAGCAATAACATCGTTGATTACAGCAATAATCCAAGGAGCAGGATTATTTTTTACTTTAATTCGCCGACGCGGCGCATGTTTGTCATTAAGACTCCACAACTTAGAATTGAAGCAGTTGACTTTATCGTCAATACGGGAGCTTTCGTACATTCCTGATGCGCTACAGAAGCGGGGTGACCCCATCAACACCCGGAAGGCGTGATGCCAAGCTGCATCTAGTTAGACTAGTTGACTGAAAGTGGATCCTCAAACAAGTCAAGGAGGCTAATCAGATTGGTCTTACCATATCTGGAGAAGCCGATTTCAAATCGTAAGCAAGTCCAATTTTTTCAAAGAACCGGATGAGACTCGCGGAAAAGTTGAAATGCATTGTCAGTTCAGCAGCTTTGTAGTCCCAGGGAAAAGCGTGGTGGTAGTTGTGCCACCCCTCACCCAAAGTTATGAGGGACACGAACCACGATTCGACAGGCAGCAAGTTTCTGAGAAAAAATTGAATGGTCGTTAAGATAATTTTGATAGTAGATGGGACCGGTTGGGCCTTTGAGTAATACACGCAATGTGACTGGGCCTGCTGTAAGATGGATTGACTGTTAGGGAAGGTTTTAGGAGTAAGCTGTATGTGAGCATATCAAAAATGATAGTTCACTCGATTTTTGACCGAGGGACTTGCTTAATAATGCTTGCTTGCTTAATGTAATACTAACACTTTATGGACTAAATAAGACTGAAATAAATGTTTTTTTTTTTTAATATTCAATAAAAAAATCATTTATTTCAGACTTATTTAGTCCATATTAATAATAAGATAATATTATGATAACTGGCTCTTGAAAAATTACTGCTTGTGAATCTATGTGCACTAAATATAATGATGCCACTGACTGGTTATATGGTCTAGTCCCATAAAGATGTCCGAAACTGTTGACGGTCCAAGCGCCATGTAGTTCACAGACGTAGCGTGTGAAGTAAGTCACTAGCAAGGAGTTCCACCAAGTCTCTCCAAAGTATTGCACTGGCACACATGCTGGAAGGAATATCGCCACTACCGGATATAAAACGTAGAAGTATCTGTAACAAAAGATCCTTGTTTGATACATGCTGCTTTTAGCTGCTCCCTACAGAATTGGGAAGCTGATTTAAAATAATTATATTTAATTATAAATGATTCTGTGCAAGGAGTCAAAGAAGTCAAGAAGAGTCATATGAAAATTTCAACGTCAAAACATATACTACGGACAATCGGCAGAATGCTGGCTTTTAAGGGGCCTTAGTTTATGTAAATTTTATTTAAATTTCTAACTGTATCGTGGTTGTTGCTGTAAATCAGATCACATTTTCTGTTTTTACCCGAGGCAACCTGTAGTAACATAAAGCCATTATGTTGCATATACCACTGCTATTAATGTACGAGTAGTTTAGCTGTTTATTCTCCTTATAATAAATAAATAATCTTAAAGAACACTGGTTTAAGTTCCCAGCCTTAAGTTCCCAGGAACAGAAAAGAGGCTTGTAAATATTAAAGAAAAGGGAAGAAATCCCTTGTGATGCATAAATATGTACCTACTTCACATATAAGCTACAGAATCAAAGCAGATTAATACTTTTTCTGAAACATGACCATCCAGTCTGCTTGCAAGTCAGTCATGTCGATTTTCCTGCCAAGCTCGATGACGTAGGGATGTTTCTTGTACATGAGCCACCCCATGTGGCAGAAGAAGAATCCACGTTTGGAGTTGTGAGGATCCGCATCAGTATCCGAGTAGCGGTGATGCAGCCGGTGGTCCCGACACCAGGTGAACATGGAGTTCTGTGAAGAGTATAAAGTTGAAGTAAAGTAAAAGAGGGGCAGAATGCCCCTCCGATTGCCGATTGATGGACTGGGCTGTGGAAGAGGCCTGGAAATGTCCTCTTTTGCCCATAGGCAAATTTATGGAGAACGGATTTTGAGGAAGTTCGTTATCCCATCGGAGAGTCCCGACCCGAGGAGGTGTCGTGTGGGCTTTCTGCGTGCCTCTCTAAAATTATGAAAGGGTGCGGAACTGCTCCTCCTGTCACTGCTGGGGTCATTGTGGAAAATGCCAACGTGTCCCCCCAACCCAGCAAGATGTGACGAAGAGAAGCACCGTGGGCTCTTACTCGATACGTCTACCCCAAAGCGGACAACATACATGAGGATTTCCATACGCAAAAAAAGTAAAATAGATCTATAGATTTGTTCCATGTTGTAATAAAATTTACTATCCCAGGGCTTGGGGTTTGGTGTTACGTAATGACACTGAATTACCCACAACATTCAAAGTACAGATTAAGAAATACTTTAGAATGCTAACCGCAAACATCTACCTAGTTTCATAATTTGCGTGATTTTATAAAACTCCACAGCTTTATTATTCTAGAATAACGTTTCTTTTCTATACTAATATTATGAAGGGGTAAAATGTGCTTGTAAATTTGTATGTATGGAGTAATTTCCGAAACCAATGATCAAATTCTAAAGAAAAGATTACTGTTAGTTTGGTGCAATATTGGTGAGTGCTATATATAGGCTATAATTATTTTATTTTCTCCTTCTTTGGCAACTGAGCCGGTGTCGACTATTCTGCCAGCGTCATGGTATGTCGGCAGCGTAGCGTATAGGCGGGCCGTCTTTGTACTTTGTGGTAGCTGTTAGTTCAGCTGAAAGGACGGACACATAATCTACTATATACAAGTTAAGATATAAAATACTATATATATATATATATTATAAGACACAAACTATTATCTACACACTAACTATACACATATTACGCACCAATAATTTTAATTTAGATAGGAGGTTAATTAATTTAGGATAAAAGTGGGTAGGCTGTAAATTAATTCTAAATCCATGAGGACGAATTCGTGGGCGAAGTGCTAGTTGTCAAATCACATAGATTTTAAATATGCGCTCGGCTTTCTAACCCCGTTTATTTTTTATGAAGTTCTCATTATGACAGCTTTTGTTATAATAACACCTGTGATAAATTTCACGGGAGCGGAGCCCCGTGCGGCAATATTACATAATAATTGTTTACTTACCTGTCCAGCAATAGTCTGTGTAGTGACCATTATCGCTCTCAAAAGTGGCGTGGCTTTGAATGATTTGTGTGTGTAATATCTATGAGCTCCAATAGTGACACCTTCTGACCCGGTATATAACACAAAAAACGCTGAAATAATCAACACAAAAATGATGCCACTGATAAGCTATTAGATAAACTTAAATAAAAAATATCTTGTTACTCACTCCATAAAATAGTTTTCCACGAAACAGCGCCCGAGATCGTCAAAGCAAGCCCCCACAATGCAAACACATGTAAAATAAGAAATGCTATTACATTTATCCAAACTATTTCATGCTTATATGAATAAACAGTTCCAATATATTTTGTAACTGGGGTGCTGTCACTTTTGTGGTGATTTTCTTGCACATGTTTTTTCTGGCTTGAACTCGTTATGTTATTTGTTTCAAGATTCTTTCGACAGTTATCACTTGCAGTCATTTTTTATTCCCTTGACTTTAGTCTCCGCTAGTAATTTTACTAATGGATTAGTTTGAAGAACCTATGTTTATGCTTTGCTCTAGAGTTCTTCTAATTTTGAAAGTTTAAATATTTTGTTTTTTTTTTGCGTTTTTTTTTTTCATCAGACCGGTAGTAAGCAAACAGGTAACGTTTTTAAAATAGCCCGAACTTTTTAGTAATTTGTATTCCAAAAAACTGCCTTGTTTTTTCAAGATACAAATCTTCGCTTGGCCCAACTTCAAGATAATTTTAATACCCAAAATAGGTATGCAGTAGTCTATGGACCACCTTTTGTTTTGAAAACGTCCACTCAACTAGTCGACTTAGGGATTGGAGCAGTTTATTATATTAGGTGCGTACAGATCACTTTCAGGATGATAGTTTTGAATAAGTAATGGATGCAGTTTTGCATAAAATTTGTAATTCAAGCAAGTCTATCATTGCTTGTGGTACTTTAATGTTAATATATTAGAAAATTTACTCAATTTTGTTAACCTACTTATGAAGCCTACTAGAATAAGTCCTACAAGGGCTACTTTCTTAAATAAAATTTAAGCATATATTGTACCAACCCACAAAAATATAATAAATTTAATAGGTTCAGATTTTTTGGGCAATTAATCTCGTTAAAAATATACGCTTAAATAAAGACAAAAAAGATAACTGCTAACCCAAAATCAAAATTTCGCATGGAAACATTTAAAACTAAACTACAACACACACATTAAAAAAAAACATTTAAATATCTAAACTTTTAAATAAAATACTATTTTTGTCAACTAATAAACGCAAATATTATATATTTTTTTTCAAAATTGCATTCAATTTAATACAACATTTATTACCAGGACAAATAGGAATAATAACACTTCCTCCAGCGACTGGGCTACCATTAGTATCTATAAAAGTGGAAAAGGGTTTTATGAACTGTACGAAGAATGGACTTATTACCGCAGTAGAATATACTTATATTATATTTAGAATTATTCTAAATAATTAATGGATTACGGCCCTTTTCCTCTGATAGCCAGGAGACTTGCATCCCAGCAGTGGAAACATTAGAGGCTGAATTATTATTACTATTGAATGTTACTTGAGATAAAAATTAAAAATAATAGTAATCTGTACTAATATTATAAAGCGGAACAGTTTATTCGTTTGAACAAGCTAATCTTCGAAAGTAAGATTTGGATGAAATTTGGTGTCGAGGCAGCTTGACGTTTGAGGAAGGTTATAGGCAAATTTTTACCCGACTGAAAAAAGGAAGTTATGAATTTATCGTGATAAAATCTACGGACATGAATCCCCAAGTGACTGCTAGTGTAATAAAAATAACTTGGAATATTATTAACAGTGAAACGGGAAGGTGTTGCAAACAAAATAATAATTACTAGATTTGCAAGTTCTTGCGGCATTTGAATCGATCTTTGTCAAGATTCTAATATGATCGACAAACAAGAATCTAAGGTCACATACCGCTGCAGAAAATTTACAGCAAATATGTCAGTTTGTAGTTGAGAATTTAAATTTAAATATACTTCTTGTTATGATACCATGATAACTAGAAGGTAATTCAGTTGACGTTACCGACTCTACTACACACATTGTATCAGGTGATAGAAACAGACATCTAATGTGGTGAGTTTCCTAACCTAATGAAATATAGTAAAATAATCTCATTATTTAAATCGGGCAGTACTTCAGAGCTTACACAATATCGACCTATATCAGTGTTACATACTTTTAGTAAGTTATTGGAAAACATAAATTAAATACAAAGTTATTTTCATAAGCAGAAATTGTTGCATCATAAATAATTTCGTTTTACAAAGGGTCGTTCAACAACAGTTACTGATGTTGAACTTCTAGGTCATATTTAGATTTACAATGTCAGATAGGCGGCTCCATGTGAAACACTAGTACTCAGGTGCATCCGGTTGTGGCGGTGACCTCTCGCGGCGGCGGTGACCTCTCGCACCCGGCCCTGGTTCAGACCATGGTGCGGAGCGAGAGGGAATGAGATGCAGTCGCCTCCTTCTGCGAAGCAGTCATGCTAGCAAAGGAGGAGGCCGAACGTGCGATGGAGAGGCATCTCTCTTCCTCCTCACGCCCCAGCCGCCGCGGGAGACCCCCTGGGCGTCGGGGATCGCGTGCCGATCTCCGGCCACCGTAGGCGCGGACTTGCCGACGGCGAGCAGGGGTAGCTCACCGTCCGGTAAGGACCAGGTCCTAGTTGGCGGCGCTTTGTGTTCCACGTGCGCCTCAAAGAACTGTCAGCAATAGTGACGGGGTTATTTTCCCACCCAGAGAAAAATAAATTATTTAACCTAATAGTGATGGATTCAATCAATCGAATAATAAATGAGCGATTTTTAATCGTGACGAATATAATAATAATAATAATAATTTTATTTCCACAAAGAAAGAAAAGAAAATACATGACTTGTTACATATCAAGTGTATGAGTTCTTTTTACATTTAATTTTATGAATAATGTCCCCTATACTAGGAAAGTCCTGTATTATAGGAGACATCCATTCGTCCGTAATTACAATTTACAAGAATTTGGTGAACCAAACGTGTAACCTTAACAATAACTTATGTACGTGTGAGCACGTGTGCAAGTTAAGTATATGTATTTATTTATTTATTTACACACCAACGAGTTATTCACTAGTTAATTAGCAAGAAAATAAAAAGGCACGAAATAATAGTTTGTAGTGAATTTTTCACTTAAAGGTGTGCACAGCACTTGTATAAACAGTAAATTAAATTAAATTAAAAATTAAGATAACTGTAAAATGTTGAGCTAAGTTGCATTGAAACGAATTAGAGATAACATTGAAATTTCAGTTAGTCAGAATACTATAGATAACATTAAATTATTACAAGATCATTAGGTTTGATTAATATCAATTATAATATTAACAGAAAAAGTAAAATGTAAAAGTAAAAAGCAATTAAATAAATAATAAATTAAAACAAATAAATAAAGATAATTATTTCCTAGTACATTAAATACAATTTTTATAAATCGGGTTCATTTTAATTAAACTTAAATTACAATATAATTTCATTTGATTGTGATCAATAATCACATTAAAATAGAGAACTCTAATTAAAACAAAACAAATAACAACATTTACTAACAAACGAAAATAGTGTAGTGTGTGTGTGAGTTTGATAGGAAGAGTGTGATGGTGTTTGTGTATGTAAGTAATGATATGTGTGTGATGATGTCTGGGCTTGTGTATGTTTTGTATGATGATTATATTAAAGATTTATATGGAAGAGGGTTTTACCAGTGCTTCTGTCTCGTCATAATTTAGGGTAAGTAGAAACGTTTTAACATTTTTTTACATTTGTATGTATTTTGGGAGTGGATATCCAGCTTTTGGTGCATTTTGTTGTAGATGCGTACACTTAGGTAAGTGAAGTGTCGCTTAGCAAATGTAGTGTTTGTGTGTGTTGTGGGGCATGGCGGTTTGGATCTTCTTCTGGCTGTTGGGCTGTTATTTGTGGTATACGGAACGGTGACATGTTTTCTCATAACTGTGCGGAGGATGTAGAGTTGTCGAACTGTTAACGTTTCAAACTCTGCATATAATTGCCGTGTTGGGAATCTAAAAGGCTTTTTTAAAATAACTTTTATAACCGCTCTTTGCGCTCGCTCTATCTGAATAATGTCGGTCTTGGCAGCCCCTCCCCATGCAGTGATGCAGTAGTTTAATATCGATTCGCATAGTGCCGAGTAAACGATCTTAAGGATGTTGCTATCGGCGGAAACTCTAAGTTTTTTAAATAGGTAAATTAATTTCCGAACTCGCGCCGACATTGCTTGTAAGTGTGGTTTCCAGGATAAACAAGAGTCCAGTTGAATACCGAGATATCGTATTATTGTTGCTCTGGTAACAGTGGGGCATGAACAGAGGGGAGAGTGGTTGGTACATTTGTGGGCTTTTATTGATAAAGAACCGTCTGGGGGAAGGGTGGAGGGTCTTAAGCCGAAGGTAATGAAGTTGGTTTTTTTTATGTTTAGGGCAAGATTGTTTTTACCCAACCATAGCATCACTTCACTGAGTCCCCTTTCGGCAATCTCTTTTGCTGAGGTCCAATCACGGTCATACGATAGAATTACCGTGTCATCTGCATAGGCTATTATTTTTGTGGAGGGGAGGGATAGCTGACAGAGTTCGTTGACGTAGGTTTGAAAAAGAAGGGGACTGAGAAGACTTCCCTGTGGCAAGCCGACAACCACGTTACATGCATCGCTAATATGTTCTCCAATCTTAACGCACTGCAATCTATCGGTGAGGAAATTACTGAAAAGAGACAGAGCAATGCCTCGAACTCCGATGGTTTCAAGTTTCGATAGAAGTAGAGGGACAGAGACAGTGTCGAACGCCTTTGAAAGGTCTAGAAAAATTCCTAAGCATTTGAATCTATTGTCAACCCTATCAACTACAAAGTCGAGTAGGGATGTCACTGCATCTTCAGTTGACAATCCGCGTCTGAAGCCGAATTGGTTTTGAGAAATAATGTTATGTTTGTTGAGGAAATTATTCAGGCGTTTGTACATTATTCTTTCTAGGACCTTGGAGATCGCAGGGAGGACTGATATTGGGCGGTAGTTAGTGACCTTGTCTCTGTCCCCAGACTTGTAGATTGGATGTACAATGGCCTTTTTCAAGGCATTTGGGAATGTACCTGTAGATATTGCCAGGTTGCATATATGTGTGATAGGTGGAGCTAGAATGTGACTAGTGTGTATTAGCAATTTTGATGGAATGCCGTCCCATCCGGTAGCACTATTGATTCGGAGATTGCTTATTATCGATTTAACCTCTTCTTCATCTGTTTCTAAAACAACCATTGAGTTAGCGGTACCTTGTTGATCATTTTTGGAGGTTAGGGGGAAAATCTGGGGAGAGTTGCTATTGGTTAGATTTATACCTACATTTGCAAAGAACGTGTTCACTCTATTGACGGATTTAGTAGGGCAATTTTCAATTGTCAAAAGCTCTGCTGATGTCGAGCGTATGCATTTGGTGTCAGTCACACTGCGAATTACTTCCCACATCTTTTTGGGGTTGTTTTTAGCCTTTTCGAATTCCTGTTCTTCATACTCTTTTTTTAGTTTTTTTAGTATGTTATTGCAGAAATTGCGATATCTTAAATAGGTTAATTTTAGAATCTGATTGGTTGGCTCTTTTTTTGTTTTATTGTGCATTTTGTCCCTATTACGTATGCATTTCAAAAGACCGATGGTAATCCATGGTTTAATTATTCTTTGTTTGCTTGGGATTGATTTGTGGATAGTATTTTTAGATAAAATGGGAGAAATTATATTTATTAATTCGGTGGTGGCCTGGTTAGCATCAGTCATTGTGTGTACAGTAGAAAAATCACAGTTTATAACATCAGAGATAGCTTTTGAGATGTTAAGGCTAGATGAGTGATGAAATTTGAGGTTTTTAGTTTTGGGTTTGCTAATCTCGAGGTTTAAAAGAACTGCTGAGTGGTCCGTGATCGATGTTTCCAATATTAAGGTGGTCGCTTTGTTGCTGGTTTTTAGCAGTATATGATCAATACAGCTGTGTAAACGAGTAGGTAGAAGGTAAGCTGGGAGAAATCCGTGAGATGCAGTCAGGTTTAGGTACTGCTGTGTACGAGGGTCATTACAATCCGGATTGATATTAATGTTCGTATCTCCAATAATTGTGATGTGATTGTGATTTTTAAGGTCGAGTATGACGTTGTTTAAGTTTTCTAAGAAAGTATCAATGTTTCTTTGTGACGGTGGTCTATATATGGCTATAATAGTTAGGTTGTTTTCAAGGTTGCATATTAGACAGCTGGCATCATTAAAAGTAGGTTCTGATACAGTGTGATGTATGTTATTTCTGATATATAGGACCAGACCGTCATTTTGATTAATTAAGTTCTGGGTTTGATGGGATGAATATCCGTCTAAGGTAGGGATGTTTCCTGATTTTTTGAGCCAGCATTCAGACAACACTATTACATCGCATGTTATGTTCATTGTGACTAAAAGACATCTAAGTTCGTCAAAGTTTTTATTAATGCTTCTAATGTTTAGATGTAGGACATTTAGGGTGTTTGAGACTTGTATGTAATCCGTGCAATGGTTTGGTTGGCACATATGTGATGATGAAACTTGCATATCGTCTAAATCGTTAACTATGTTATTCAGAGTGGCCATTTATATAACGTAGGGCCGCAAAGTATGTATTTTGGTTCGTTATTAAGCCGAGTATGGGGCATAGCTGGTTTTGAATATAGAGGGTTGGTAGAATATATTAGGAATATGTAGGAATTGTGGCAATATAAGTATATTAAGTGAGTTATGTTTTTATATCGAATAAATACTGACGAGGCAAACTGGAGAATGACTGGTGTTTTAATTAAAATGTTATATTTTATTAGGGCAGTAGTATTAGTTATGTTTGTATTATGTGTCGTTTGTCTAGTGATAATTAGGAATATGTAGGAATTGTGGCAATGTAAGTATATTAAGTGAGTTATGTTTTTATATCGAACAAATACTGACGAGGCATACTGGAGAATAACCGGTGTTTTAATTAAAATGTTATATTTTATTAGGGCAGTAGTATTAGTTATGTTTGTATTATGTGTCGTTTGTGTAGTAATAATTAGAAATATGTAGGAATTGTGATGTAAGTATATTAAGTGAGTTATGTTTTTATATCGAATAAATACTGACGAGGCAAACTGGAGAATGACAGGTGTTTTAATTAAAATGTTATATTTTATTAGGGCAGTAGTATTAGTTATGTTTGTGTCACGTGTCGTTTGTGTAGTGATACTGTGTAAGTAGTTTAGTTGAGTATGTAATGTAGATGTAGTTAGAAGCTTGTTTGTGTAGTTGAAATCTTCTGTGTATATGTGGCAGTCTAAAAAATAAAGTATGTGTGTGTAACATAGTCATTTACTTGTTTGAGCTTGCAGTTCAGCAAGAGATTGTTCTGACTTAATAAGGAGTTGTTTGGCACCTTCCTCTTTACGCAGAAATATATTTCCATTCGACGTCCAACAATATTTGTACTCCATTCGTTTCGCAAATTCTCTCGTTACATAGAAGAGTTTCCGTGAGCTGGCAGGAAGATATTCTGCGACGTAGATCGGCCGACGGTCGCCGTTCAGGCCAATGCTGAGAGTATTCAAACGTCCTTCATTGGGGTTTCTCTTGTTGAAGTTGCGTGTGGAGGTAATAAGTTGGTTTTTTGTTTCCACATTAGTGAATTCAACAACTATTGGTCTGACCGTTCCAGGTTTACCTGGTAGGCGGTAAATGTCGCGCACGTGCATTCGATCGACCGGCATGTTGACCGTTGCGCCTACCTTGCTAACGATGGTGGAGAGATCGGCTGCGGTTTCCTTCTCTTTGTTGGGAACGTTGCGGATTTCTACGATGGATGAGCGTGATAGTTGCTGCAGATCCTGTAGTTTCGCTTCCTGCTGTTGTATGCTGTCTCTGCAAACTCTTTTTTCTTTTTGCAATGACTCAATTTGTTTTGACATATCATCATATTGTTTACTAATAAATGAGACGGTCCTTTCCATTTCTAAGAATGATTTTTGCATTGAATTATTTTGTGTTTTTAGTTCGGCTATGTCAGAGACGAGCCTTTTTAATTGAGTACTTTGTTCATTTATTATTTGGGTAAAGTAATCTTGTTGTTCCTTTTTCCAAGTAGTCAGCATCTGGCGTATCTCTTGTTTAAGGTCCTGGAGGTCACTGTTTTTAGGTGACGATGAGGTTTCGTTTTTATGTGAAGGAGAAGGTTCTGGACATGGGCGTTTACTACGTGAAGTAGTGTTTACGTTTCCGAAAGGACTACTGGACATCGCCTGTGGAATGTCCGAGTCGGAACTCGCTTGAACTAATTTTGTTGTTGTTGCGGGAGATTTTGGTGGTGTGCGTCTAACTGACATTGCGCGGCTTGAGCGACGAAAGATCGGTCGTATTGCACTGTGATACGGGTCAGCTCAAAGTCTCAGTGAAGCGCGTTAACACTGCGTTCAAGGACACGAACCGACACAGAAACGCGATCCTTTCCAGTTGGTCGACACTGTTTTTTTTTTTTTACATACTACCCGTTATTAAAAATTGTTAAATTAAGTTTATTGGTTTATTTAATTACCACTCAATATTTTTATGTTCTGTTTCACAGTCACTTAAATTGTTTGAAAATACATGTCACAGTTTATTTCGTTCTATAGAACTTTTGCTTGTAGTGCATAAACAGAATTTATAGCACAGCACTCGTTCGACACACGTCTCACTCGCTTGACACTCGACGACGAATGATATAAATAAATGATAAACTACTTCTAAATACTTCACTATAATTATTTTGAAGTAATAACTAGATTTTATTATAAAAAAATCTACTTTTTTTTAATAAAATATTCATTTCTATCGAAATAGGTTCTAGGTAAACGTGCTCCATCTTCGACCACATCATCACTTACCGTCAGGTGAGATGGTGGTCAAACGCGAACCTATTATCAATAAAAAAAAACAATTTCCAAAATAAATTTGATTTTACCATTTTTTTTTTAAATAAATTGTTTCATTGATGAATATTTGAATAAATTGCGCGAGATTACTTTTAAAAAGACTGCCCCCGCACCAATGGTTCCGTTTTTTGCCATTAGGCTACGGATTCCATCTTCGACCACATCGTCACTTACCATCAGGTGAGATGGTGGTCAAACGCGAACCTATTATCAATAAAAAAAACATTACTTTAATAAATAATATAAATGTGTTTTTACCCTTTTTTCGGATGAGTAAATTACCGAATGACTTCTCTCGCTTTGGGTGGATCGGAAATGAGTGTCAGACTTATACTGACTAACAACCCACCTAGTTCCTCGCCTTGCGTTCCGGGGCCGCGGTATCTCGTTAGATCATTCTCGCAACCTTTACTTATTACGCTTTATTTATTGGGATTGCAAAAGATACCTTTATAGGAAATTGTCTCCTTTTAAAACTGAAAGGTAAATCTGTAAGTACCGTGGGGATTCGAGGTATTAATGCCGCTGGTTCCGTCAAAACTATAGCATATATGAGTCTATGACATTGTTTCGAAGATAGTTTAATAAAAGTAACGACTTAGACCCTATTATTACCTACAATAAAAGGAATTCAATTCCTATTATATTAGGTACCTACACAAAATTAATAATTGTAAAAAAATAGACTGAAAATGCGTATTTTTATAACAAAATAAAATAAATAAAACAAAATGAATAAACTGGAATAAAATAAAAAAATGGACTAAACGAAATAACAACCTATCAAAATTACTTATTCAACTTAACAGAAAATAAAATATAAAATATTCAAATGTATGGATACAAAAACACACCCCTAATGTAAAAAAAGGTGGAACAATTTTCACTTACATAGAAGTCTCTTGACAAAGAAATCGAAATGAAACCAAGTTCAGGTACCTACATATACTATCAGTGCGAGATGTATCGGGGAGTGTGCCGTGCATACGCACGCGCACGCCGTTTCGGTAAATAACATTGTTGAATAGTTTTCATTTTACATTTTCTCCTAAACTGTAAGTCCAAACGATATACTGTAAAAGGCAAAGTTTATCTTCATGAAATTGTCTTGATGATGAGACTACTTTCGAACGTAAGTATTAATATGGCCGCATAATAATACTACTACAAAGTCATGCCTTATTTTTTTAATATTTTCTTTACATAATTTGCATTATTGTGGACTATTTATAGAAGTTAGATATGTAGTGCCGCAGACTTTTTTTAACCGACTTCTAAAAAAGGAGGAGGTTCTCAATTCGGAAGTTATTTTGTTTTTTTTTTATGTTTGTTCGGGCATAGCTCCGTCGCTTGCCAACCGAATTGAAAAATTCTTCTTTCGTTGAAAGGGGTATACTTTCCAAATGGTCCCATGAAAATTTTATCGAAATCGGACAAGCCGTTTCTGAAAAATCAACAAAAGTAAAAAAAAATATTTACGTTGATGATCTTTTCGTTTACTCTGCATTGCGTTTTTTGTTCGCGCATAACTCCGTTATTTACGAACCGATTTGGAAAATTCACTTACCCACTAAAAAGCGCGAAAATAAAAACTTTTTTGCAAAAAATAAAACCGACTTCCATATCAAAACACTACAGAGCCAAAAATAATTTTAATTTCGGAAGGCGGTGTGAAAAAAAGAAAATACAAAACCAATAACACCGACTACCGAAATTAAAATTATTTTTGGCTTTGTAGTGTTTTGATATGGAAGTCGGTTTTATTTTTTAGATCTACATAAACCCTACATTTTTGTAGTACATGATCTTTACGTACATCTCAGCATTTTGCCAGCGCACACGATTATAGTAATTTAGCGCCGTATTTTCTTCCGACTTACTTCGCTAATACCCTAATTCTAAGAAAACCCAGAGCAATAGCGTAATGCTAGATAACCTATAGCCTTCCTCATGAAAGTACCTATCATAATCAGAAAGAATTTTTGAAATCCAACCAGGACTTTCGAAGATTAGCGCGTTCAAACAAACAAACAAACTTTTCCGCTTTATAATATTAGTATAGACGTATACAAATACATAAATACAATACAATACATAAATTATTATATTATATAAAATATAATGTGTTCTTTAACATCATGTAAAAAGAAAACAAAAGAATAGGTAATCATAAATTTGAGAGAAAATAATTAGCAACCGAACTAGTCACTAACACTGGCAATGCATTCCATAAACGAACAGCCTGTACCGTAAACGATGAGACATAAAATTTAGTGGAATATGATGGCATTGAAAGTCTCAAGTTTTCCGATGATCTCAAATCTCTAACATGTGTGTCATGAAGGTACTTAAAACGTTCTTTGAGATAACTGACTAACTAACTAAGGGCTTTCTCATAAATAGAACTGAAACAAGCAACCGTTGAGAGAAAGAATCACTCATAAAGGTACGAAATATTTTCATACTTAGCATAACTGCATGACAAAGATGTAACTATCAGTTCTGTGAAGTCATTTCCTCGAAAACTAATGACGAACATTTTTAATTATAAGTTTAATATTTAATTATAAGTTAAGTTTTTTATTCCGGATGAACCTACCCTTGACCTCAATCTCGTGTCGATAGTAAGCGATAGATGAGGTCTACAATGGAACGAGCGAGCCCAAAAGATGCGTGTTCACTCTTGCTTTAAAGGCTGAAAGGTCATACGTGGTTAAATTTGATATAAAAAAATACAAATTTATATTAAAAGCACCGTCTTTATTTCTTTAGCATATATATGTATTTTATTTATGTATATAATTTATTTGTATACTATTTCGATAATTTATGAAATTTAATTTGCTTGAACACTTACCACATTGTGGTCTTTTTTACTCAAAAGTTGTCTGGTAGAGAATGCCTTGTTATATTAAGTCCGTCCATGTACCACTATTGTACATAAAGTTTAAATGAATATTTCAAATACTTTTGACTCATAAAGTTAGCACAATAACAAATAATATCTTAATTTCATTACTATGAAATCCCAAGTAAGTAAACGATCCTAATAAGATGAAACGGACAGTCAATTACAATGTTCACTTACTTGTAAAATATAGATAGAAAAAATACGAAATCAATGATGATTATAATGATTACATCCTTTGTTCCTCCATCTGCATAACAACCATCATTTCATGTTTGACTAATATTATTATAAAAAAGATTGGGCTTAAGCACTAGGTACCTAGGATTCAGGTATTTAGTAGTACTAAGAGATAGTGGTTCAATAGTAGTCCTGACGTCTTCTTAAAGCTGTATTAGGGTTCAAGGTAGGTGCTCACCGAACACGGTTGTTTCGGGAGTTACTTGTGTCGGATTCGGCGGGAGTAAACGCCCATTTGTCACCACTGCGACGATCGCCCTGAGGACACGGTGTAACACACAATGAAGGTTTGCCCCGCTTGGACAGAGCTCGTGTTCTCGTAGGGGCGATAGGCCGTGACCTCTCGCTCCCGGCCCTGGTTCAATCCATGGTCCGGAGTGAGGACGCATGGGAAGCAGTCACCTCTTTCTGCGAAGCAGTTATGCAAGCGAAGGAGGTGGCGGGAAGCACGAGGGAGAGGCCCTCACAGCCCTTGCGCCCCAGCTGCCGCAGGAGACTCCGGGCGTCAGGAGTCACAGGGTGACTCCCAGCCACCGTAGGTAGGTAAATCTTTTATTGGGCAACAGAAGACGCAATTCACAAAAGCACATGAACATATAACACATAAATTACAGAAAAAAACAGAACAAACATATAGATACCTACAATGAAAAATATTATAAATGAAAAAAAAAACACAAAAAAAAAAAACAAACAAAAAAAATGTAACACGGAAAAAGAAAATATTTTCCCATAATTTGCAATTACAAAAGGAAATCAAAACATATAGAGTATTTCCAGTTAACCTAAAATCATGAAATTTTTATTAGTTATATGGGTATATTCTATGTCAATTTATTCTTCATCTACATGGTACATAGTACTATTACATCATACATGGTATTGGAAAAACAATCCTTCATACATAAAATACGTAATCAGTTGGTTCGTAAATATTTGACATCATCTAATTAATCGTACAACTACCTACAATAAAGTAAACAATGTCAAACAATATTCGTCCCTTATCAGTATACAAGAACTAGAGTTCAAGTATTGTCTGTAACGATACTGAATACAATATTAATTAACAATGGCCAAAGTTTAATAAATTTGACTAAATTTAAAAATGTTCGAATTTCTTTTTTGAGAATATCAATAGTTATACAGTATCACGCAAAGAAGAAACACTTCAAAAAAATTCAGCTCGTGGATTCGAAACGCTATAGAAAACAAATACTTCGGTATGGAAGAAGTACAGGAAAAAGATGAAACAAGACAACGAATACCTAAAAATATAGTAACAGATTATTCATATAAACATGTATTAGTTTGGTCTAATGCCACAATATTTTTGATAATACATTTACTTGGACTGTGGGGATTGAAAGTGTTGCTTTCAAGAGAGATAGGTGTAAAGACTGCAATATGGAGTAAGTAAATCACAAAATTTCTTATGATTGTCTATTCATTCCAATATTTCTTTATCTCTTCATCAATATATTTTCACCCAACGCTGTGTGTATGGCTGCTTGGCTGGTTGAAGTAGAAAGGTAGAGTGTGAGACTGTCAATTCACCTTTATTCTGACAGATTGACACATAATTTCATGTTCATCATCATATAAATATATTTTTTAAATACAGTCATATTCATAACGTGATCAAAGTTTTGCGTTGAGTTACACGATAACTGACAAATTCTTGCACTGTCTGGACAGATCCATTCAAATCTGTATGCTTCTTTGGTCAAAAGAGCATCACAGACCAGTACAAATTGTATAGACTTTAATAGAGATAGATGTTTGTTTGATCTCGAAGTTTGTTTCTGTGTTCCTTGTCCGAGTAGTCAGATAAGAAACACCAACGTCGTCTAGTTAAACTTAAAACGACAAAAAATTATGTGTAAAACGTGTGTGTATAACAAATTTTAAAAACAAAAGCATGTCACTGTGTTCACTGTGCAAGTTTTATAAAATAGGGCAGCTGAAGGAACAGGGCGGGTTTATAGTCAGTACAAGTCTGACACGCCCTTCCACTCCAGCCACAGCGGGAGAGGTCATGCGATGATATTCGATGATTTTCCCACCAGGAAAAAAACTGCTGGTACACCTGACATCGTATGATAGATCTTTTCTGTGAACACATCTTGAACATCTATGTTTTGTGAGCTTCTTTCGGTGGAAAATCATATAGCGAATGTGAATGGAATCCTGGGCATGTATTGCGAGCATTAAGTGAACTATCATTCCATCTACTGTTAGGAATTAGTACATACATAGTTCCTAAGTTCCTAATCATTGGATTGCTGGACTCATGATTGCAATTTGTGTTTCAGCTGTTTTCTTAATCTACTTAGCGGCGGAAGGCATAACTACCGGAGCTCATAGATTCTTTACCCATAGAACATTTAAAGGTACCCCTCTCTGCCGAGCTATGCTACTAACTATGCAGGTTTTAGCTGGACAGGTACTTTATCTATACTAATATTATAAAGTGTGTTTAATTGTTTGTCCTTCTTTTATATAATGAAGCGATGGATCGATGTGATTGTGGTTTAAAGATAGTTAAAGAGCTGGAGAATGACAGGCTACATATTTGTCCCTGACAAAAATCTTACACGCGAACGAAGTCGCGGGGAGAATCCAGTAAATACTTATTTATAAATAGAAGTCCCGATAAAATAACTACTATATGTAATCAGCTTTGTCCTGAGTGAATTCGATACTGTTAAACATTTCAAAACGTTTGCCAATACATCTGTCAATCTATCGCTACACTTTATTACGAGCCATCGTCTTTCTATCGAATTTCATTTTGTAGAATTGTATGTTCACCTGGTGTCGCGACCACCGGCTACATCACCGCTACTCGGACACTGACGCCGACCCCCACAATTCCAAGCGTGGCTTCTTCTTTAGTCACATAGGTTGGCTCATGAATAAGAAGCACCCTTACGTCATAGAGCTTGGCAAGCATATTGATATGAGTGACCTAGAAGCTGACTGGATGGTCATGTTCCAGAAAAAGTAAATATCCACGTTTGGACATTCTGGAACATCTGCTCTTTTTCTTTCCTTTAGTTTTTGCTATTTTTATAATTCGTATTTTTTTCCAGATATTTCTTTCCTATATATATCTTACTTGCAGTACTTATACCAATCCTTGTGCCAGTTCATTTCTTTGGAGAGCATTGGTTGGACTCTATGCTAGTTTGCTACTTTTTCCGATACACGTATACACTAAACGGAACGTGGCTTGTGAATAGTGCTGCACATCTTTATGGAACTAGACCTTATGATAAGTAAGTACCTAGTGATTAATTGCCTTATGCATAGAGTTATCAACTCTTTTGGCTACAGTTACTCAATATTTTCAGAAACATGCAACCTGTGGAATCATGGTTCGTATCTTTCATAACAATGGGTGAAGGCTGGCACAACTACCACCATGCATTCCCTTGGGACTACAAGGCTGCCGAGCTGAGCGAATTTCTCAACCATTCTGCTACTTTCATCAAATACCTCGAGAAAATTGGACTGGCATATGATTTGAAAACTGCTGCTCCGGAAATGGTAAAGTGTAAAAGCTTAGTTTCAAGTTACCAAAAGGCTTTAAAGGGTTCAAAGTCAAAACATTTAATTTCACATAGGCCTTCATGGGCACTCATAAAACGTCAGAAGCACGGTTCGAAATTGGTCGTTTCCTATGGAGAAGAACCGACAAGAAGCTCCATGCACCCAAATAAATTATGTATAATACAACCTAGCAACGTAAACAAGTATTTTGAATATGTTTAATATAATTTACAGGTAGCCAACAGGATAATAAGAACAGGCGACGGCAGTCACTACAAGTTGGGTACGGATGAGACGCGGCCGGCTGTGACCGCAGTGGGACCGTTGCACCCACTCAACCCCACTTACAATAGCACGCTCAAAGCACCAGATTCGATACTCAAGACTCATGGACTGCCAGTGTTCCATGAGGAGGACGTTCTTATCATACCGAAGACAATCACCCGTGCAATATTAATTTTAATATTTATTTATTTATTTTACTGTAATATAATACTCCCGAAGACTAATAACAATAAAAATTGCTAAAGACATGTTTTGCTTTCATATAATTATACTCACTAAACTATCTATAGTCTCATACAGATCCGTGAGCTATGTAGCGAATGTGAAGGACTGGGCTCTGGCGAGGGTTGTTGCTAGACCCGGTGAACAATTTGCGCCTTCTATTACAGTTATAGCTCGTTGGAGCAAAAAGATGGGATAGTGCGTCGTATAGTCCAGAAGCAGCGGCGGTCCCAGGGCGATGCCGGCGCGCGGCGGTGCGACTTGATGGACAGATTTGACGGCCAATTTTACACGCAAATTGTAGATTAGTGATAAAAAGCATAGCGATTCTACTAGGATAATGATGATAAAATAAAACCGACTGTCGTTTTATATAATAATTAATTAATTAAATTAATTAATAATAATAATTTAGACACTTAATAAAAACATAAATAGGATTGAACTTAAAGCTTAAACATAATGAAACAAAAAAACAATTAAAATAAAATTGACTACAAACAGAACTTTAATGTTATACTTATTAATAATAACACATTTATTTAGATTACAGAATTCGTAATAATCAACATTTATATATTATCATTTATTTTATTATTATTTTTAATACATTCGTAAATTATAAATACTTGTGTCGCAATCACAAATACATGTGATACATAGTACATAAATTTATAATATAACTCAAGGGGAAACAAATAACCCCAGCAACTGCTTTCAATACTTTTGTACAACTACCATCGTAACCTACACTATTTGTATTCTTAAGAGTCAATATAAATTTGAATACGTCGCCTGGTAAACTTGGGGCCATAAACATAGAATCTTTTTGATTTAAGATATGTTGTGTGACTCTTTCTCCCGAATTAACAATAGGTCTAATTTTATCTATAAAATAATTATTAAATATATCAGATATACATTTTAGATCGGAGATTACATTATTATTTATTCTGAGTTTATTAATATTATTTTTAGGTATATTTAACTTATTTTGATTTATAATTTGCCATGTTGTTTTGGCTTTGTTATTTGAATTACGTATTAATACAATAAAATACATTATGACTACATATTAATTAAATATAAGTACTATACTTATGTGTTTATTATTAGATACTACTTAGTCTTGGTTTCGTTTTTTACAATTCACTTAGCATGTTTTGTAAGTATTTATTAAACATCTGGTCGAAATAAAGTATTTCACTTTTACTTACATTACTTTTTGTAAGATAAGAAGGAACGTGGAGCAGGAAAATTGAGTAAGAAGAAAAGCTTGATCACGCAAACTTCTTTGCTGGTGAACGGCTATATTCAGCTCAGCCCTTTTTTTGTCAGGTGGGATAATCATTGAATGACTTTTCCCGCTCTGGGTTAAACGGAAGGGTGTGTCAGACTTCTTCAGACTAAAAACCCACCCTGTTTCTTCAGCTGCCCTTAAGGTCCGGGGCCGCGGTATCTCGTTAAAACATTCCCGCAACCCCGGCAGGTAATGGCCCTATGGGGTCCCGTCATCGGTGCTAACAGCTCCTGGAGGCGCGCGAGGAATACGACGCGCTGCCAACCCGGGCCTGGTCCTTAACGGATGGCGAGCAGGGGTGGCTAACTACGCTGTAGGGAAGTTAGCGCGCACTACCCAGTCGTAACCGATGTCCCATAGGGACGGCCCCAGAACCGATCCCTGTGGGACACCGCACGACATCTCTCGCCGGTTCCACTCTCCATGGATTCAGCTCAGCCCTGGCTTCACTGGCTTGACACGTGATCATATTTGCCCAAGTTAAATATGAACCGAAGGCAGGTATTTAGGAGGTTATCAGTCCTTAGCCAGCAAGTCCGTTATCAGTACATACATACATCTAAGTAATCAAAACTCTACAAACTAAGTTTGAAGCTTCTAACTTTAAAAATGACGTAATTTCCATACATACTTTCATCCCCTATTTCAACCCCTTACAGCCCTTTTTTGCATTACAAAGCAGCCTATGGTCTTTCTCAGGCTCTAGACTATGTCCGTACCGAATTTCATTAAAATCGGTTCAGTAGTTTAGGCGTGATTGCGTAACACACAGATAGACAGAGTTACTTTCGCATTTATAATATTAGTAAGGAAAGTTTTTTTTATACTACCTATTATTAGTTTAGTTTATATTACCATGTATAGATATACATTTTCTTGAGGAAAATCATGAGTAGACTCCTCTCGTCCCTGGATGGAGCGCAAGGGAATGTCATGTATACTGACTAAAAACCCACCCTGTCTCTTCAGTTGCCCCTGAGAGTTCAAGGTCCACAGTATCTCATGTGAATATTCCCGCAACCCCGTCAGACAATGATGATGATGATAGGGCCCCGTCCTATGCTGCTGACTGTTCTTTGAACACAGAACAATCCGAAATAGGTACCTTACGAAACGGCCATGTCCTTCGTCAGGCAGAAGGTTAGGATGCCATGGCGACTCTCTAGCAACTCCTCAAAGAGTAAATAACCCTCTTTGAGGAGTAGCTAGAGATAAATTCACCCCATGTTCCTTCAGTTACCGTTGCATTCCGGAGCTGAAGTAATCCGCGATGAGACACCGCCAATGTATAGATAGATATACCAGTAGTCGCCCAGTAGTCGAAATTTTACCATAATTTATACTAATACTAGCTTTTGCCCGTGGCTTCGCCTGCGTTAATTTACACTTTGTCAATAATTACAATTTACGTAATTATTTATTTTAATTTTATATGTAGTCCTCAGTTCCACTTCATTTGTATAGGTACAATATTCTCTCTATTAAGGCACACTCACTTCTAATTTTAACTCAACGGGGACAACGGGGATAATTTGAAAAGCATGTATTACAAGATAATTTCTTGTAATATATGCTTTTCAATTTATGCCGGGGACAGCGTACGGGGACAACGGGAAGTAATTTTAATTATTTTATTAAATTCCCTTTGTCCCTTTTAACGGGGACATGGACTACGGGGACAACGGGAATACACCCAGATAACTTTCTTATTTAATGTTATTGCTTTTAAATATTTTTTTAATAATAAATAAATATTACAGAAGTAATAAAATAATCAGTCAAACTTAAACAATACTTATTAAGGTACAAATGGTAATTAATTAATTAGTATGTATAGGTCAATATCGCGGTAATTACATTGTAATTGTATGTACACAATTATATATATCTGCCCTATTCAAGCTTCAAAGTTAATTGAGTCTTAATTGGTTGTACATGAAGTAGTTTTAGGTACCATTGGAACAGTTTTATAGTACTATAGTACAAATTTTTGATTCATGGATTCGTTTGCGTTAGTGTTTTCTTTACGTGTTGTCCCTCCGCCACCTGTAATACATCCCAATACATTATAGCTTATATGTGCCGTAGTGCTTATAACCTCCTCTATGTTCCAGTGAAAGTCCCATTCAAATCGGTTCAGCCATTACAAAGATAAGCCAAAATTTCTTTAAAGAATGTGTTTATGTTATGGAACCTAAACAGATGCTTTAACTCTACTTACATATTCGTATAGATATGAAGATTTGAAAGCAAAACTATCACCAGTAACACTATAGGTTTAACAAAGTAGCGAATAATTATAATCGAACAACCTGCTTGAGGTCAAACATACGACCTACTTGTACGTTGGTACCGTTATAACTAGGTTATCGCTGCTGTGAACATGCAAAATGATTAGTAGTAAAACATCCCTATTCTAAAAACTGGCTGTATTTTTAATTAAGTGACATAGAAGCGCGTTATAGTTGACGCACTTAACTAGATCAAAATCTAGTTAAGTGCGTCAACTTGTCCAAATATGACCTTTCTTTTTTTTTTCTTTAACTTGGTAAAATTATCAAATAAGTCCTCCCACTCCGGGCAGGGTGGGAGGGACTGTCAGACTTTTACTGACTAAAATCCACGGTGTTCCTTCAATAACCCTTTACATACCGGGGCCACGGTAACGGGATGAGTGAGTCCCACGACCCCGGCAGGCTTCGGCCCTCTGCAGAGGGGGCCTCGTCATGTTGCTGACGCTCTTTGAGGCGCGCGTGGAACACGACGCGCCGTCGACCCGGGCATGGTCCATGGTCGGACAGCGAGTTGCCCTTTACTCGCTGTCCGCATGCCCGCGCCTACGGTGGCCGGAGATCGTCGGCCGACGTCCGACGCCGTGGGCGTCTACCACTGCGGCTGGGCTGGAGGGAGGACGCCATCCTCTCCCTCTCGCGGCCCGCCTCCTCCTTCGGAAGCATGACTGCTTCGCAGAAGGAGGCGACCGCTTCCCACTCCCTCTCGCCCCGCAGCATGGCCTCGACCAATGCCGGGCGCGAGAGGTCTCCGCCTATCGCCGCCGTGAGGACACGTCGGTGCTCTGCCCAGGCGGGGCAGTCTTGCACCGTGTGCTCTACGGTGTCCTCAGGGCGACCCTCGCAGTGGTGACACCCAGACGTTTCCTCCTTTCCCATCAGACACAGGTACCTCCCGAAACTTCCGTGTCCGGTGAGGACCTGCGTCATGCGGTAGGTCAGGACGCCGTGACGCCGATCTAGCCACTCCTCAAAGAGGGGTCTTACCGCCGCAATTGCGGCGTGCCCGGTCCAAATATGACCTAGTGAATTTTATTATGAAAAAGACATTTATTTTTCATCAAACGTTTTCGTGTGTGTTGTGTATAGACAGGACTTTAAAAATAACATTGAGGTTTCTAAAACCATTTTTTAAAGTCTTGAAGCTTGTTTTGATTTGTCGTCGTTGTTTGTGTGTCGAATTCTATTCTGTTCTAGACAATAAAACATATATATATATAAACTGTTTAATTTAAACTATTTATCAGAACACAAATGTGCCTTTTAAACGGCAAGGAAAACCGTAACATCCTTACAGGTGGTTTCAGTATTAAATTATTCATGTTTTTGGCATACTCCTCAAAACCGTTATCACTGGCTTTTTTTCAGCAATTTTTTTTATTTATTTGTACATATGCTCCTTTCAGTGTTTAAGTTGAGGATCACAGACTTTTAACAACACGTAATATAAAATTACGCACAAACTTTCGCATTAATAATATTAGCACGAGGTATAAAGTCAAAAAACCGGTCGGTGGTCAACTTAAAAATCGTGGCAATACTTATCTAAGTAGGTATACAGATGTAGGTATATGTAGATTAAGCTGATTTCAGATTACGCTATAATATAATAGCATATAGTATATAGCTCATAGCACAACAATATCGCGCTCCATACATTGTTATGGACACGTTCACATTGTACTGTACTATATATTATTGGCTTGCTATACGCTATAAATTGGTGCGATGCGCAGAGTTCATGCTATGCTATATCGCGCACCTCATTATCTAAATCTTCAAATAGTTTGAAATTACCACGTTCTCTTCTAAACTTTACATGATTTGATATCCAGAGTTTGGCATTTTTCTTCTTTCGTATCATTAATGACAAGAAAGTGTCAAATTCCGCATTGTCATCATCGCTTGATGAGCTTTCAAGACTATCCAGTATTAAATCTATTGTGTCGATCGTGATGTGTGCTGTGCAACTGTGCACACACTTCAAAGATCTCGGTGCGACTGAGCTTGCGATAATATCGCGTATGTGAACGTCATGCTATATAGTATATCATTAGGTCCTTCTTTGCTATACTTTATAGCACAATAGTATAGCGTAGTCTGAAATCAGCTTTAGTCTTTCTTGTATTATGTGTAAATTTGCCTTTTTTGTCACATACAAAGAACAAAGATTACCGCCTTCTTTGCCGAATAAGTAATTCGACCAAACGTTCATTCCTGCGTCATCATTTTCAGTGTTAGTCGCTTCTAGCTTCTTGCGCTGTTGTAGCGAAACGTTCGAAGATGTTCAATTAAGTAGATAATAGTTGAAAAATTGCGAGATAAATTCGTGATCTAACTGATTTAGAGACCAACCGTTGAAAAAGACCGTAAAAATCATTCAGACATTAACACGTTCACTGTTCAATGACTCCAAAGGTGTCACATTTGTACTAAACTCTCCATGACTCTAGTTGGAGTCATAATCGATAGGTATAAATATTTCATGTTTTTTATTATTTTATTAGATAACAAATTTACAAATCTCTAAAAATTAAACATGGTATATTACAGGCGAAAATAAAAAGAAATTACAGGGCATCGAAAAATTCGTCAACATCGCTATCAATGGGAAAAGTACAGAGAACACTGGGTATGACTTTCCATTGACGTCCGTCGAATTGAACACTCTAGGGGTAGGACAGACTCGTAACAGGTGGAGTCGGGGTCAATCAATTCGGTTCTTTGACATAAGTTGAACCTAACCTACTCTATACAAAATAGCGTCAGTTTTACGTTTCGTTCCACAAGCCGGCAAAAGACGGTAAACACTACACATTTTAATTTTAATAGCTCTTAATGAAAATAATGCCTAATTTAAATGTAAACTGTTAAATATAATTATGTGTGCATGAAACGTATAGAAATAAGTACACAATATAATTATTTACGTAAATTTATATAAAATAAAATGTTACCAAACCTAAGACACCTTAACTGTAGGTAAAACGAAACGTTCAATGGTAAGAATTCTATATAATCTGTGATAGGGACTGACATAAATACTGTAAAAATAATTGATTTTCAATAACTTTTTTTTCAAAACGAACGCGTTTTCGCATGTTGAAACTTTGCGTGTGTGCTTATAATAATGTAACCTTTCTGTAAAAAAAATATCAACCCCCAACTCGTCGAATGTCAATGGAAAGCTATGCCGAACACTGGCTTGCCACGTTCATTGAGGTAATATGTACGTACGTAGTACATATTACCTCAATGGCCACGTTGAATGGCAATGCTGATTCTCTACCTGAGAGCCAGCCCTCTGGTCACTTGAGGAGTTGACTAATCGTTTACCGATATCACAAAAGGCTCAAACATGTAGCTCCCAATTAGGTTGTTATATTTGCGCTGTTTGAGATTTTCTGCACCTGCAGCTGCCGCCCCAGCACAGCCCGCCATACTAAGAAGATGGGATGGAGCAAGGGTGTCAATACAAGTAGCATCCCACACCAAAACCCGCTTATTTTTTTGTAAATATATTTTTAACTAGCTTTTGCCCGCGGCTTAGCCCGCGTTAATTTACAGTTTGTCAATAATTATTATTACCAATCGGTACACCTTTTTGGGCGGTTAAAAAACGCACATAATATTAAAAAAAAACCATCACCAGGGTCCGTCCATCCCTCAAAAACCGACAGACATTTAAAATTTATCTTTTTAAAACCAGAAACGTAGTTTACAATACATCTTTGTAAACTACGTTTCTGGTTTTGCCGTCCTTGACTAAAACGTGTAGATTTTGTGGGCTTGATACTCGTGAGCACGCCACATACAGTTGAAAGCATGTTAAAAGCAGTGTTTTTCTAAATGTACACCTGCGACTTTCAATGTCTGTCCTTGAGCTTTGTTTATGATCATTGCGAAGGCCACTTTTAGGGGGTCTTCTGAACTGGAATGGTGGGTATTTTTGGAATGCGAGGAATAAATACGTTTTCACCGTTTGCTGTTCCTGTCATAATAATTTCTTGTACAACAATGCGTTCAAGGTGTGTAATTTGTAGTCGCGTGCCATGGTGCGTCCAGATTACGCATCGACAGGACTGGGACACCAAGTTTAAGCCTCAACTTATGTACCCCTGACAATTCCAGAGAGTTGAGAAACTCTACTGGGTACGACGTCACTTGCTCAATATCCACGATATTGTTGACGGACATCTATACTCGATGACATCACCATCCACATGAGACATAATCTTTTCGTTGATCTGCCCTACAATTTCGTTAGCCGCTGCCAAAATTTTTCTTTCACTCAGCTTTTCTCTAACCCTCATATTTGTTTTCAAATCCGATTAAACGTGGTTTATTAAATTATCTTGGACTTGGACTATTTTACAGAATTCAGAGCTCAAATAAATCATCTCGATGATATCTTTTTTTTTGTATTAGTGCATAAGTTTTATTTGTGGAAGAAAATAAATAAACATTATTATTATGCCATTTATTTAATATATAAACATGTAAATTACATTTTTAAATATTAATATAAAAAAAAACATTTAAAAATATAAAAAATAATAGTAGCCCACCGGTATCGGGAACAGGGTCCAAGCTACCGGTGGTCAGGGCTCCATAGAGAGGAACCTCCTCACAATACGCGCCGTTTCCAGGAGTACTGCTTTCTGGATCAAGCCCTTGATCCAGCTGCCCAACGAGAGCCTCCTTAGATGTTGGTCGAGGCTCTTGGCTATTATACCATTGGCTGTGACGACTATCGGCACAATGATTGCTGTCTCCACATCCCACATGTCAACAACCTCACGTGCCAGGTCAAGATACTTATTTTTTTTATCTATCTCAGCTTTCACGAGGTTCTCGTCATGGGGGACTGCTATATCAGCATTATTATTATTATTATCTGTTGCCACACGATCTTCTCCTATTTTCAAAAGGCCAGCCGCATATTGCCCCGATGTTATGTCACGGTGCAGCTGTACTCGCATGTTTGTAGATAAATAAAACTTTTTACATGCACCCACAATTTACATCCTTAGTAAGGGATGATTTCCGGGATAAAAACTATCCTATGTCTTTCCCAGGATCCTAAACTATTCCCATACCAAATTAACAAATCAAATTTAATTAATTTAATTTAGCTTTTGCCAGCGGCTGCGGCCGCGTGCAATTCGAAAACTAACCCACGGGAACCTTATATCGGGATAAAAACTATCCTATGTCCTTCCCAGGGTCCGATACAATTCCCATGCCAAATTTCTTGTAAATCGGTTCAGCGGTTTAGGCGTGAAAAGGTAACAGACAGACAGACAGACAGATAGAGTTACTTTCGCATTTATAATATTAGTATGGATGTACACACACTATTTTACAGTTTTATTGCATAACTAGCTTTTGCCCACGACTTCGTTCGCGTGGGAGGTTTTTCCCGCGTAATTCCCGATCCCGTGGGAATTCCAAGATAAAAAGTATCCTATGTCCTTCCCAGGGTTCTAAACTATTCCCATGCCAAATTTCAGCTCAATCGGTTTTGCAGTTTAGGCGTGAAAAGGTAACAGACAGACCGACAGAGTTACTTTCGCATTTATGTTGCATTTAGTATGGATGTAACTTCTGCGTTTGCGTGGATTTCGTGATAATTATACATAGTCTGTAGCGCTCACAAATGCTCCTCATTACCAATGAAAGAAAAATTAGGATTGGATTATTAATTTTGGAGATTAACCTCTACATAGAAACTTACAAATAAATTGTATCTCTATAAGATATTTCTTACTTTATACTTAATATACTTATAATATTATAAATGTGAAATTCTGGCTGTGTGTTACGCTTTAACGGATATAATAAAATAGTGGTAGACTCGTGGTCAAACATAGCCACATGTTTATCTATAGATCTGTGAACTTAGCCTACTTGGCGAAACCGTTCGCTTGGTGGAAAGTAACCTATTTCTGAGAACGTGTGTCGTGATATCGTTGAACCCTGATAGCTAACGCATGCTCTTACCCATGTGACTACGTCCTTATTTAGTTCCGGCCAAAAGAATCCAAGTTTCGCAACGGGCGAAACCATATTTTTTGTACTATGAACACCAGGATAGCTGATGTTATGCACTGCTTCAAAAGCTGACGTAAACTTTCTTGGAATGTATGGTCTAACGTTCTTTGTGACCTGACAATAAAGTTTGTTGTTCGTATTCGGCACACTACATAGTTTCTTAGCAACGCCTGATTTGTTATATTCGCTCGTCGCCTTGGCTAATTCTGCGAAGACTAATGTTGTTGAGAAAAATATAGTTTCAATTCGCAAGAAAGTATCTGCTATAAAATAAAAGCTAATAAAATTTTAAACATCTATCCTGTGTGCAAATTAAAATGTAAAAGACCGTTCACTAACTGGCTCCTTGAATTAGACTATGCAGAGACTGAAAATATCTTAAACATTTTGAAATGATTTTTGATCAGAATTTCAATACACCTAACTTCTTCATTTCACCTTATTTATCTCACACAAACACACACACACACGGACACCTGTAGGTACTCACATTCAATGCGTGAGGACTTATATTACACTCACAAACACACACACTCTTCAAAACACAAAAAGCATGCTTTCCTATTATTTCTTTTTGTATTTGTTTAAATTTACCTTCTCTCAATACTTGGAGCTCTTATGTTTATAGTTTTAGTACCTCAATGTAATTAGTTCACAATTTTAAAGGGTGTGAGCCTGGAGATCTGTAATACAGGTCCCGAACCCAGTAAAGACTCCAGCTCTCACTAAGGTCTATATCTTGTTGTAACATATATTTTGTAAACCTATGCTGTACCTTTCTGAGCGAAATAAATAAATAAAGATTATTATTTCTGGTAATATGACTTACGTCTGTTGTATACTCACTTATGCACGCCAAATGTCTAATACTACGCGGTAGGTCCTTATCGCTATTGGTAAAGCTTATGACCCGTAAATATTACTAACCTAATTAGGACCTTCTATCGTATGTCTAAAGTAACGAATCGACATATAGTTTGCTAAACTCTCTGTCACAAGTGCTATACTTTATCTGCTCGTCTGGCTTTTTTTTTATAAGGACCATATCGGTACTTGCGATTCACCATTCCATTGTTGTAAAACCTCTCCTATACTTACATTTGACGCATCTGTCATGAGGTATAATGTTATATTTGCTAAGGGAGGGGCTAATGGAACTGCGTCCTTAAGAAGTAACTTACATTTATCAAAGACTTCGGCTGTAGCCTCAGTAAACTCTATTCTGGTTTTGTCTTTCTTTTTGAAGTTGTGTAGAAACTTATGGAGTACACTCCGTTGCTATCCTGCATGTGGAAAATGTAACCTATAAAAGTTTACTAAGCCCAAAAAACGTCTAGGCTGTTCGCCTGTGTCTGGTCGTGAGAACTCTACTAATGAGCTCATCTTACCCCCTAAATTTTCTGACTCCTTTTGCTGTTACCTCGTACCCTAAAAAACCAATATTTTTGATCTATGTGGCAACGTTTTAATAACCTATTGAACTTAATCAATGTAATTTATTTACAAGCTAGGAGGTTTTAATTGCTCGTGTAATATTACACACGTCGCGTCGCCAGTTCTTTTTTTTAACTTGAAGTAATCTTTCTAACAACAACCTAGTTTTTGTTGTTGTAAAGGTTTTGCAACCGTGTCATTTCTGTTAAAGTTCTGTTTTAAAGCGACTGAGAGTTACATAAATCAGTCCTTTTGTAAAGTTCTTCTTTCCTAAATCGATCACTGCTTTATCAAGGGTCATACCCTGAAGATTATGGACAGTTATGACCCAACTTAGGATAAGCGGTAACATTCTACGTCCAACATGTCAATCTCCATATATTGAATATTGTGCAAACAGGTGAGATTGCAACATTATTGTCATGATGTTTTATTTCTAGGCCAACAGTCGCTTCATCAACTTTTGTGAGCACAGAAAACTCAAAAGTAGAAAATAATATTTTAATTACTTCAAAGTAAAATTAATGAAATTATTGATATTAACATAATAACTAATATTATAATATAATTAATAACCTATTTACTATTTAAAATCCGTTATTTTTGGAGTCGGACCATCGAGTCGGACAGAAAATCTATACTAATATGATAATTACATCGATCTGTCTGTTACGCTTCAGGCCTGAACCCCTGAACCGACCGGTGATAGATAGAGATAGTTGGAGATCCGCAGTCAAACATTTGCGTACTTTTTTTTTTTTAATCTAGCCCGTTTTTCTGTGGGAAAATCATCTAATGACTGCGAAAAGAAGGGACAGCGAGCGGAAGGGAGTTCTGAGTGGTAAAATTATCAAATGACTCCTCCCGTTGTGGGTAGTGATGAAGCGGAAGGTAGTGTCAGACTTCTACTGACTAAAAACCCACCCTGTTCCTTCAGCTGCCCTTGCATTCCAGGGCCGCGGTATCTCGTTAGAACATTCCCGCAACCCCGTAAGGCAATGGCCCTATCGGTCCCGTCAATGCTGCTGACTGCTCTTACAAACACGGCGCGCCGCCGACTCGGGCCTGCTCCTTATCGGATGGTAAGCTTCACCTGCCCGCTATCCGCAGGCCTGCGTTTTTTCACCCCTCTTTATTCCGGGTGGGAACATCATCGAATGACTTCTACTGACTAAAAATCCATCCTGTTCCTTCAGCTGCCCTTAAGTTCCGGGGTCGCGGTATCTCGTTAGAAGATTCCCACAACCCCGTAAGGCAATGGCCCAAGGGGGTCCCCGTCACTGGTGCTAACAGTTCTTTGAGGCGCGCGTGGAACACAACGCGCCGCCGCCGCCGACCCGGGCCTGGTCCTTACCGGACGATGAGCTAACCCTGAACGCCGTCCGCAAGCCCGCGCCTACGGTGGCCGGAGATTGGCTCGGGATCCCTGACACCCGGGGCGTCTCCCGCGGTGGGTAGGGTGCTAGGAAGAGAGTTGCTTCTACCTCACGCGTTCGGCCTCCTCCTTCGCTAGCATGACTGCTTCGCAGAAGGAGGCGACTGCACCCCATTCCGGCCTCTCGCTGCGTTTTCTTACCTCTACGGTGAGAAATACCGAATGAAAAATCGTGCGAACGTAGTCACATGCAATATCTAATTATGTATGAAGTAAACTGAATGGAATTAAACTCGAACATGACTAATTATTTGCCAATAGAAACACAATAGTAGGTATCCAATTACTGATTAGCATTTAGGTCATTATCACTGTCAACAAACATTGTTGTAATCCAGAGATTTTTTGAAAGGCCTTGACTATTAATGAAATCGATTGTTTGTGACCCAAGAGGTTTAGTGTGTCTCACACACGACGAGCAACCCCTGCTCACCAAAGCATAGTGGTTTTAACGTATGACTCTGAGTCTTTTTCCCTGATCGTGTTCGAGTGTGTTTATTTATAACTATGGATTAAAAAATGTAGGATCCGCTAGAAGATAATCAGCTCTTTTCTATTTAGGGAAAAGATGTGAGCTATTTTCATAGAGCTGATTGATTCAGAATTTTGTATCTTGATACTTTAATTTATTCCAAAAATAAGCTATTCTCAGAACATATGTACTTTGACCTGATACTGCAGCATCACCTACAGTCCGCATGATACCTAAATCCTCAGCAACTAACACTAAAAATTATGAAAATATAATGTTGTGGATGAAAGGTGAACGATGACGCGGGTAGATATGAGTATAAAGGATTCTGAGTGAACTAAAAGTTTTTGATAAGAAACATTAATCCACTGTAGATACTTGAATACTTTTTGTTATTTAGCTCATATAGGTCGATAATGTCAGCCAAAGAAGCGGTGACCGTCCGACGATTTGTACCTAAGTGCTTTTGAATCATCTGCCTTTTTTTGCTGTCGCGAGAAAACCTTCAATAGGTGCCCGAACTTTTGAGGAAAGGAAGAGACCAGGGAGTGTGATATTTCTACCTCACTTAAGCTACCCCAGTGATTACCATAAACACATAGGAAGGGTCCCGGTACCTCGTAAAAGACCACTCCGGTAATCCCCTCTGTGCAACGCCTGTTAGGGCACATCCCTGGGGAGACCAAAGACAGACTTTCAGGCTTAACTACACACAACGACTGTTAAAGATATACATGATACATACGAGGCCAACGGCATACGGAGGAATCATGAGTATTTTAGATGGGCACCCATCTACGGACCAACCTTAGAAAACCAAGCTTAACCTCGCAGGTCGACTCGTGTGCCTGTTATTACCTAATACGCTGTGAGCTCCTCAATACGTGTTCACGTTGTTAACCACTAATTGCTTATTCACAGCCATAGGAACGATAAAAATTAGAGTTGCCGGGAATCGAGAAGAGGCATATATGTATAGAGGACCCCATGTCTATAATAATACAACAATTTGTCTAATACTTCTTTTGAGTAATTTACTCTCTGTTTTGCTGATGGCACTTTTGCGAATATAATATATCACTTCTTGGAAATATGTAACCTTGACAGCTGACAAAAGGAAAAGCAAATAATGTTTACAATATAAAACAAAATGTTTTGACGAGGGGTTGCAAGGCTGCATGTTGTGTAAAATACCAATGGAAAAGGTCAGGTTGTATTTATACATCATGTTATCTAGCTTTGTGGTTATGGATGACACGGAAAATAGTATAGGAATATAAATATGTATGGTATACGTAGAAGATTTACATGACATAAATAAAAAAATTGGCATAGTCTTAACCGTACGTTTCGATGATATATATACAGGGTTAATTGTAAAACACCAAAAACCTCTCAGGACTATGTTACTAACATCATAATCAACAACTTTTGTTCTATGACTTTTGAAAATTCGTCATATTTTAGTTCACCAGATTTTCATACGAAAATAAAAATAATTAAATTGAACACCCTAAATGTTACAAAGTCTATGCGAAGCAAAAGAAAACGATTTATACTATCACTTTCTTTTGTTTTGCATAGACTCCGTAACATTTAGCGCGTTCAATTTAAATATTTTTATTTTTGTATGAAAATCTGGTGAACTAAAACATGACGAATTTTTAAAAGTCATAGAACAAAAGTTATTGCTTATGATGTTAGTAACATAGTCCTGAGAGGTTTTCGGTGTTTTACAATTAACCCTGTATATCTTGTACAAAATATATATCGAATTATCGATTCATCTTATTTAGTACCTATATTTTTTTTTATTCGGTCCATTTAACGCCGCTTGCCTTTTTGGGACATTGAAACATCTCTCTTCCTGATATAACTCTTTTCCTCACGCCCCAGCCACCCCGGTCGCCGTAGATCGCGGGCTGATCTCTGGGTACCGCAGGCGCGGGCTTGCGAATGACGAGCAGAGGTAGCTCATCGTTTAGAGAGGACCGTCGTGTTCCACGCGGCCATTGTCTACCGGGGTTGCGGGAATGTTCTAACGAGCTTCCGTAGCTCCGGAACGTAAGGGCAGTTAATGGAATTGAGTGGGTTTTAGACAGTAGAAGTCCGACACTGCCTTCCATCATACATCCATCCATCTAGCGGCAAACAAATCACACTCCGGGGTCCACTCCATACCATATAGCAGTGAGTATTACAAGCGCACGAACCAAAGGTGAGTTAGAATATGACACTGTGCGAGCAGAATGTACACAATATTCTCAATACCTCATTTTACATACAAAGCCGAGTTCAAGCTCGTTCAATTGCTCAAACATTCATTATTTTATTCGTGAACAAGGTTTATGCTATTCCATTTATAAGAAGACACATTCTCTGGATGAACCAGTTGTGAGTTGATGAGCTAGAAGCAAGTGTGTGAACACAAAAATGACAGCAACATATATGGAACGCGTAGCTCCGGCTTACAGAGCGATCGATGAAACTAGCTCAAAAAATGAAAACAATAATACAACTAACGACGGATCAATTTATATACCGAAAGTTATTGGGACCGATTACTCTTACAAGCATAAGATTGTATGGAGAAATGCTATTGGGTTCTTTATAATGCATATTTTTGCTCTTTGGGGAGTCATTCTTTTTGTGACGGGAAGTGTTAAATGGCAGACTATCCTATGGAGTAAGTTACGATGCATATTAATCTTAATCTGTTTAATATTCATATGCTTGTGCATAATTAAGATGTTTTTCTTTTTTCAGATCTTTTTATCGCATTCATGTCTTCCGAAGGCGTCACAATCGGGGCGCATCGATGTTACACTCATAAATCCTTTAAAGCACATGCTTTTCTGAGGGCTGTGTTTATAATTTTACAGACCATCGCTGGACAGGTTTGAAAATTAAGATGAACATACATACAATATACAACGTAACGTGTCTGTCATTTTATCTTTGAAATGTAATTACAGAATTCCATGTTCATCTGGTGTCGGGACCACCGACTCCACCATCGCTACTCGGACACGGACGCCGATCCTCATAACTCTAAGCGTGGCTTCTTCTTCTGCCACATCGGCTGGCTTATGCACAAGAAGCATCCCTACGTCAACGAGCTCGGCAGAAAGATAGACATGAGTGATTTAAAAGCTGACTGGATGGTGATGTTCCAAAAAAAGTAAAGGGTTTTGTCATTAATCATTGTTCTTTCTTCTTTGTTTGTAGTTCAAATATTATCATAATGATTTTCTTTTCAGGTATTATTTTCAACTATACTTTGTATTTGCCTTTTTGATGCCTGTGTGGGTGCCAGTGCATTTCTTCGGCGAACCTGTTTTTCAAACTATCTGCACTTCTTACTTTGCTAGATACATTTTAACTCTACACGGGACATGGCTTGTCAATAGTGCGGCGCATTTGCTTGGTACTCGGCCCTATGACCAGTATGTATTCCTTCGTCAGAATATTTTACACTAACAAAAATGATTCTGTAAAATCATTGCAGTTGGTTTAATTACTTTTATTATCATAACTTTACAGAAAATTGATGCCAGTAGAATCATGGTTTGTGTCAATGATATCTTTCGGTGAAGGCTGGCACAACTACCACCACGCGTTCCCCTGGGACTACAAGGCAGCCGAGTTGAGCAACCATTTCAATTATTCCGCGCGTTTCATTCAATATTTTGAAAAGATTGGACTGGCTTCTGACTTGAAAACAGCATCACCTGAAGTGGTAAGCGCTGTAATAATGAGTAAATGGTGTATTATGGAGTTATGAGGACCAGGATGAACTTCTTTATATTCCGTTTAACACACGGTTTTTATTCTAATCACCACTGTTGGGCTTTTCGTTTCCCGCTCTGGATTGTACTGAGTGAGTGTCAGAATTTTAGAAGGTATTACATTCCCGCAAGCCTTGTCGGTTAGCCCTATCTGGCCCCGCCTCTAATATGCGGCTGTTGCGCTGCAGTACCTATACATTCAAGTCAATTTTGTTTGCATGTGATGGTTGAGAAAACGATTCAAAAAACAGTATCAATTTAAATTGATTTCATAATTTGTGATTACAGGTAGAGAAAAGAATACTTAGGACAGGCGATGGCACTCATTACAAGCTTGGTAACGACGAGGCGCGAGCGGCGGTGACCGCCTTTGGACCGCTGCACCCACTAAACCCTACCTACACCACTACACTCAAGGCTCCTGATGCAATACTCAAACCTGAAGGACTACCACTGAACCACGAAAAGGACCTACTCAACTTGAATGTTGCTCAGAAAAACTCGAGAAGCGGTTAAACGGATTCCCTAATTTTATGCTAATTGAATTTTGTTTAGTAATTTTATTGATTATGAATTTATATTAATTGTAGTTAAGCATTAATATATGAGATGTGATAGCATTTTTTTTGTTATAGCAAATTGTACATAGAAATAAATGTAGTATTTTTTAAATTGTATTTTTTCTGTTAAAGACGACCGACAGGTTTTTTCAGTTTGGATTTATTTTAACGTAATGTGGAATAAAACTACTTCGCAAAAAATAAAATTGCTCCTGAAGATTACCGAACTACTTAAAATAAATGTAAAGTTTTAAATACAATACACGCTACACATAATTAATTCGACCAAAAAAAAAATCAAAGTTCATCAGGATCAACAGTGAAATATGGTTCAATGAACATAAAAAAGATCAAGAGGTTACTCCAACAAAGGAGAGGTTATGGGTGCAATCCTTTTAATTACATCAAACATGTCTTGGTATATACAACGTGTAACGGAAACCCCATATCAATCCAAAAGGGCTGAAGACAACATCTGGTATGGAGTCTCTATGCCCAGTTTCAGCACAAAATAAGTGACTCAAAGAATTGATACGAAATTATCGGTTTCATATGTTTCTTGAATATCAATCATAACAAACGTGTCACAGCACTACGAGGGTTCTCTTCAATCTTCTTAATTTGAAAAATTCAGTCTCTGGTATTAAAATTTCTAATTAGTTCCACACATGAAGACATAGGTTTACCAAACCCTTGTCATGTCGTTTGTTATCATCCAAAGAAGCCGTGCACTTGGTATGTATATACCCTTTAAATTACATGTTGTATATATCTAAGTATATAGCAACTCCCTGCCGGGGTTGTGGGAATTTTCTAACGAAATACTATGGCCCTGGAACGCGAGGGCAACTGAAGGAACAGGATGGGTTTTTAGTCAGTAGAAGTCTGACACTACCCCTCCACTCCACACACAGCGTGAGCGACTATCCGACCAAGACAAAAAAGATATATAGCAACTTGCTAAATAAGGTCTGGATTTATTATAGTTTTCGACAAGGGGCTTTTTTCGGTGGGAAATTCATCAAATGACTCCTCCTGCTCTGTGTGGAACGAAAAGTATCAGGCTTTTACTGAATAAAAACCCATCCTGCTCCCCCAGTTGCCCTTTCGTTCTGAGGCCATGATATCTCGTTGAAACATTCCCGCAACCCTTCGACAATGTTCGCTGTCTATTACATGAGAATCAAACATCAGCGACGGATCTATTGGTTTTCAAGTAAAATCTCTACATAGCCCCTTCGAATACATAAATTAATAGTTCAACAAAAACTAAAAAGACGCTTTTACTTACTGCACTAAAAAGCCAAATGTTAAGACGATCAAATGAGCCCTAACTCGATACGTTTACTAGTAGGCAGTCCAAGACTCCATCAGCCATCTTCCAATTCCATCATCAGACCAGCTCGATGGTACCATTTGTAGATTAGATGACAATATAAATTGTCATCTAATCTACAAATAATAGCCAAGTTTCATGATGATACAACAATTAGAAGTGCGTGTAATTCAGTTTGTTACAGCTCGACCTAATAAAAGCGTATTAAAAATACTGAGCATTACTACCGAGAATGTAAGCGTGAAAATCTTTTTATTTTCTTAATGCAATTATTTTGATATACGATTCATAAGGCACTTTGTTGCGAATTATTGGAAATTGATTTGCCCTATTTGCACACAGTTATCAAATTAAAATAAACTTTGAAATTCTTCATGTTAAGTGCGTAATTGGGTATAGAAAGAAGGTATTGAAAAACAATAATTTACACAACAAAATATAATTGGCGATAAAAATCAATAAAATTAATTTGTAATAAATACTAGACGGATAATCGGCATTAAATAATTAGGTGGATACCTCATACCACAGAATAACATTATGATTTAGTCAATACAAAAGCATCCAGTGTTGGCGATGCTCCGTATCCAGTCCAGGTACTTGGTGACTCTGGTGTAAGTAAACCCCCGGATAGCCGAGACGACCACAACCAATGCCCCACGACACCACACCTGCAAAATATAAAGTAATACATGTTTATTTATAAACCATCCTGCTAAATAAAAACAAATGAAATATTTATTTTGTAAATCTATACTAACATTATAAAGCGGTAAAGTTTGTTTGAACGCACTAATCTTAGAAAGTGCGAGGAGGATTAGGATGAAATTAGATATGGACGTAGCTTGAAGCTTGCAAAAGGTTATAGGCTACTTTTTACCCGACTGCAAAAGAAGGAGGTTATGTTTTAATTGAGATAATGGCCACGGGAGCAAAGCTGCATGCAACTGGAAATTGGTTATAAATAATTTGACGACTTCACCTTGACGCACACATTGACAAAGTTGTGAACAATGCCTATAGGATGTTCGGCTTTGTAATGCGATCTGCGAAGAAATTTGTGCGCCCTACCACCTATTTATATCTCTACAAATCGCTAATAAGATCTCAGCTCGAGTACGCAGTGCCAATGTGGAATCCCTTCTACAATAAATATTCTGCACAAATCGAAAGAGTTCAAAGGAAATTCTTCAAAGCCATGCACTACCGTTGTCTCCGCACATCTTTATCAAGTGATCAATTACTTAGAAAATATAAATTAATTCAATTAAAATCAAGACGAACGTTGCTTGAAACAGTTTTCTTCTTTGATTTATGTAACAATGTATATGACTGTATGGATATCCGAAATAAGACATGTTACATAGTTCCTAAGACAACAGTTTGTCGCGGTGTACGTGAACGTCCCATGTTTGCAGTGACGCCTTGTCGCACTAAAGCAGGTGAGCGGGCACCTCTCGATTCCGCCGTTTAAGTAAAAATTATAATTAATATTTTCACCACATTGACATGTTTCTTCTTCAATCAAAAATAGAGTGCGACACTGAGTCAATAATCTATAGTTGATAAATAACATAATTAATTTAAAAATTCAACCTCTTATTATTTAAATTTCAATTTCAATCTCCATTGTTTTATTTCAATTACTTTTATTCATATTTCAATCTACATACATTTTTTTATTTCCATTATTTCAAATTTAATTCCTTTTTAGTTGTAAGGTTTTAAATTATAACGCATTCATTGCAGAAACCTTTTATGTATTTTGTGAGAAATGTTGTTGGTGGCACATTTGCCCATTAATTACTGTATTTTTCTTCAACTTGATGTAATGTGTTACTGTTTGTTTTCCCTAAATAAATAAAAATATATTTTTTTGTGTTTTAAGTTAAGCTAGATGAGGCCGGTGTTTCCTAACTGACTACTCTGAGAAGAAACACCAAACTCAGAGGTTATATTATCTATCGTATGAATGAGAAGCATGTAGATGTCCGTGGTGTTCTTTTGAGGAAAGATAAATAATAACATCATAAATAATAATAATAACAGTCATACGAGCTCATGTCTGTATAATAACAGCAACACAAGACATTCTTCAAGGTTAATACAACCATCATATAATATCGAGATTTTAACAGCATGTTAAGCAGATGTACTGGCTGTCATTTGTTCTCTGACCCAGTGGAAAATCTGATCGCTCCCTTTTGAGAAGCAAAGCGCTAATTTTCACCCTTCTAACGCTTTCAGTGATTTTTGTTCCCCTAGTGCAACTCACAACCACAAAAACCTCCTATTTTCCTGTTTTTGAGGTTATAAGATCTAGTTACGTACTTATTCGAATGGTTTCCATTTTGGAGATCCGTGGTCTACCCTTAAAAACGTTCACTTAACATAGACATTGTACGCTTCTCAACTTTTAAAACAAATCCAAGATTACGGTGTTTTAATTACGATACTTGACTTTACACCCGATATTTCTACATAAACATGATACAGGTTATTTTTCAAATAGATAATCATCAAACGTCTCAATAATAGTTTACATTATTTTGTTGTCGGTAGAAATAAGATCCGGTTACTTTATGGTTTAGTTATACCTACTTATACTATAATATGAAGTTTAAACATTTCAATTAACTACCTATTATTGTTTTATTACAGAATGTCTTTTAAAATAGTAAAAACTATAAATGCAGACAAGGAAGAACTGTCAATCTGCCCTTCAGGATGGGAAATATCACTAGATCAGAATAAATAAAATTTGTCAAACGAAGACAATATTCCGATTGAAAAGACATTGCCTAATGATGATGAGAACGTTGCACAAAAAAACCGTAATTTGGCTAAAGAGGTTAATGGATCCTGTGATGGTACTGCGCCAAATCCAAATGTTGAGACTGATATCTTTATACAATGAGAACCCAAAAATAGGCTTTTTTTTATTAAGTTTGTGATTTGTGAAATGTTGAGATTAATATTCTTTAAAATTAAAAGCTTAAAAATTAAAATACTGTAGTATTAGATGGGCAAATGTGCCACTAACAACATTTCTCACAAAATACATAAAAGGTTTCTGCAATAAATGCGTTATAATTTAAAACCTTACAACTAAAAAGGAATTAAATTTGAAATAATGGAAATAAAAAAATGTAGATTGAAATATGAATAAAAGTAATTGAAATAAAACAATGGAGATTGAAATTGAAATTTAAATAATAAGAGATAGAATTTTTAAATTAATTATGTTATTTATCAACTATTGATTATTGACTCAGTGTCGCACTCTATTTTTGATTGAAGAAAAAACATGTCAATGTGATGAAAATATTCATTATAATTTTTACTTTTACTTTAGTGCGACAAGGCGTCACTGCAAACATGGGACGTTCACGTACACCGCGGCAAACTGTTGTCTTAAGAACTATGTATGTAACATGTCTTATTTCGGATATCCATACAGTCATATACATTGTTACATAAATCAAAGAAGAATACTGTTTCAAGCAAAGTTCGTCTTGATTTTAATTCAATTAATTTATATTTTCTAAGTAATTGATCACTTGATAAAGATGTGCGGAGACAACGGTAGTGTATGGCTTTTAAGAATTTCCTTTGAACTCTTTCGATTTGTGCAGAATATTTATTGTAGAAGGGATTCCACACTGGCACTGCGTACTCGAGCTGAGATCTTATTAGCGATTTGTAGAGATATAAATAGGTGGTAGGGCGCACAAATTTCTTCGCAGATCGCATTACAAAGCCGAACATCCTAAAGGCATTGTTCACAACTTTGTCAATGTGTGCGTCAAGGTGAAGTCGTAAAATTATTTATAACCAACTAGCTTTTGCCCGCGACTTCGTACGCGTGGTAAGATTTTCCCGCGCAAATCCCGATCCCGTGGGAATTTCGGGATAAAAAGTAGCCTATGTGTTATTCCAGAATATCAACTATCTACTTACCAAATTTCATTCACATCCGATCAGTAGTTTTTGAGTGAAAGAGTAACAAACATCCATCCATCCTCACAATCCTATACTAATATTATGAATGCGAAAGTAAATACACACATCAAAAGTGTCTAGGGATCAAGCATTTTTATGCGGATTTCTTGAGATTGAGATGTGGCTTTGTAATAAATTTATGATTTTATAAATTTATATGGATCCTTTTTGGTGCATTTCATAATTTGAAACAGGAACTGTTAATCAAATTCGAGTAAAAGATGAAAATCAGCTGTCAATATTTTCCCTATAAAAACATACAACGCATTGAAGACATTATTAGTGCTACTGTTTCCCTACTACTGATTAAAACCAACGTTATTATGGAGCGGTGACGTCATTTAAGCAGGGAAGAAATGCTCAAAGCCGTGGGAATGATAGAAGCTGGTTCCCGGCAACGTACTGTGGCTTTAGCTCTGAATACAAGTCAGTGTTATCAGTCGACTTTGGACACGTTACCGAAGCACTAGTACCGTGGCTGAGCGCCATGGAGGACGGTATCGCTGCACCACACGGACACAAGACCGATACATTCAAATCTTAACTCGAAGAGCTCCAACAATAACCGCCATGATGTTAGCCGTGAGGCTTCATCACTCTTCAGGGAACTTAATTAGCGACCAAACAGTCAGAAACCGCTTGCATGAAGTGAACCTTCATTCCCGAAGACCGCTACGGGTACCACCTATAGCAATGCACAATCGTAGGATTCGATATCAATGGGCTCTTTAACACAGAAATTGGGCAGAAGAACAATGGCGTTTCGTGTGCTTTTCTGATGAGTCTCGTTTTGGTATGAGACCGGATAAAAGACGTATACGACACTGGAGAACCCCTGGACGCCAACAGCGATTAAAATCCTGCCAGGAAGTCCATCCTTATAGTGGTGGAACCATCATGGTATGGGCGGGTATTTGGATCGGCGGAAGAACTGAGTTGATTTGGATCAGAGGCAACCTCAACGCTCAAATTTATGCTGAGACGATTGTATCTTATTTATTAATGCATGATAATGCACGACCGCACACCGCAAGAGTTGTAAGACAGACTCTCGCCGTGGCTAACATCAATGTCCTGCTCTGGCCTGCTCAGTCGCCAGACTTGAACCCTATTGAGCATGCATGGGATATGCTACAGAGAAGAGCTCTGCCGAATATGGAGGGTATCCAGTCGCAAGAAGACCTTTTTGTTGTTGCAACGAACATGGGCGGCCATTCCACAGCGTGATTTGGATGAACTCATTTTGAGTATGCCAAACCGATGTTCTTGTGTTGTTAGTGTTCGCGGTAGAAACACGGATTATTAATTGTTTAAGTTACCCAATAAAATTTTAAAGAAAACTGTTATTTCAGTCTTTTTTTCGAACTTTAATGTTAGTGGTTCAAATGTCAAAAATCCCTTTATTAGGAAAATGGCAAATTTCTTTATTAATGCAAAGGTGACTTGGTTTATCGTTACTGTGACAAACGAAAACACTTTATTTGATGAATCCTTAAAGAAAATTTTAATTAATATCAATCAGGAGAAAAGTTATTGCAAAAATATATGTTGATCCCTAGACACTTTTGATGTGTGTAGATATAAGGTTCCCGTCGGATAGTTTTAGAATTGCACGCGGACGCAGCCGCTGGCAAAAGCTGAATTAAATTAATTAAATTTGGTTTTTAAATTTGGTATGGGAATAGTTTAGGACTCTGGGAAAGACATAGGATAGTTTTTATCCCGGAAATCATCCCTAAAGAATTTACATTCTTTAGGGATCCAACACCCTTTTTATAAAGGGTGTTGGATCTTTATTTCCCCCCCTCCCAATTCATTCAAATCGCGTATTTAAGAATCACTTGAAACATGCGAGTACAGCTGCACCGTGAAATTACATCAGATAGGTATCAACAGGCTGATTTATTTGAGCTCTGAATTCTGTAACATAGTCCAAGATACAGATAATTTAATAAACCACGTTTATTTGGATTTGAAAACAAATATGAGGGATGGAGAATGGCTCTCGCGCACTGCTCTGGTTTAGACCACGGTGTGGGGCGAGAGGGAATGGGATACAGTCTCCTCCTTCTGCGAAGCAGTTATACTAGCGAAGGAGGAGGCTGAACGCGTGAGGGAGAGGCAACTCTCTTCCTCGCCGCCTTAGCCCCCGCGGGAGACGCCCCGGGCATCTAGGATCGCGAGCCAATCTTAGGCCACCGTAGGCGCGGGTCTGCGGTCGGAGAGCAGGAGTAGCTCACCGGCCGGCCTCAAAGAGCAGTCAGTAGCATTGACGGGGCCCGATTGGGCTATTGCCTCAAGTTTGCGAAAATGTTGTAACGAGATACCGCGGCCCCGGAATGTAAGGGCAACTGAAGGATCAGAATGGGTTTTTAGTCAGTAGAAGTCTGACACTCCCTTCCGCTCCACCCACAGCGGAAGGAATCATTTGATTTATTCCGACAAAAGAAAAAATTAGCCAAGTGCGAGATGGACTCGCCCATGAAGGGTTCCGTAGTAACTGTAATAAATATAACATACTTAATATATTTATTTGAAAAAAAAAACCTTACAAATTTCATAAAACTAGCTTATTTACAATTTTTACAACTACGCCAAATAACTTTGTTTTTCATAGTATTTGTATGAATTACAAAGTTGTATTTGAGGTTTTCTATAATATACTGTATCTCAAAAACTGCTGACTCGATCTCATTCAAACCAATTTGGGTTGAAAGTTTACATTAAGATCTACAACATATGTTTTTTTTAGATTTTTCACTTCATTATTATAGAAGTTAGAGGGGGGACACACATTTTACCACATGGAAGCGTATATCTTTCAAACGATTAACTTTATGAAAAAGTCATTTTAGAAACCATAATATCATTTTTAAAGACCTGTCTATAGGATACCACACACGTATAGGTTTCATGAAAAAAAATATTTTCAGTTTCAGTTCCATGTATGGGGAGCCCCCTTTATTTTAAGTATTTTTTAATTTTTTCTCTTAAAATCGGAAAGCGGTTCACAGAATACATCTACCTACCAAATTTTACATGTATAATTTTAATAGTTTCGGAATAAAAAGGCTGTGACATACGGACGGTCGGACAGACAGACAGACAGACAGACGGACAGACATGTCGAAACTATAAGGGTTCCGTTTTTTGCCATTCGGCTACGGAACTCTAAAACCCTTTTTTTCTTTGGGGCTATTTTAAAGAAATAGTTTACCAAGGAGCGAACAATAGCGAACAAGAACTACGACAAAAGCTCGAATTTGCTAGGGTACAAGTTACTAACAACAGAGGTGCATTCCGTAGGTTACGTAGGAATTTTATTAAGACGGTGCAGATTATGTATTATGGTCAGAGGCAGGAATTTTGAGCAATTATTGTAAAATGTTTTGCTTAATAAAACAATTACACACATCAAAAGTGTCTAGGGATCAAGCATTTTTATGCGGATTTCTTGAGATTGAGATGTGGCTTTGTAATAAATTTATGATTTTATAAATTTATATGGATCCTTTTTTGTGCATTTCATAATTTGAAACAGGAACTGTTAATCAAATTCGAGTAAAAGATGAAAATCAGCTGTCAATATTTTCCCTATAAAAACATACAACGCATTGAAGACATTATTAGTGCTACTGTTTCCCTACTACTGATTAAAACCAACGTTATTATGGAGCGGCGACGTCATTTAAGCAGGGAAGAAATGCTCAGAGCCGTGGGAATGTTAGAAGCTGGTTCCCGGCAACGTACTGTGGCTTTAGCTCTGAATACAAGTCAGAGTGTTATCAGTCGACTTTGGACACGTTACCGAAGCACTGGTACCGTGGCTGAGCGCCATGGAGGACGGTATCGCTGCACCACACGGAGACAAGACCGATACATTCAAATCTTAACTCGAAGAGCTCCAACAATAACCGCCATGATGTTAGCCGTGAGGCTTCATCACTCTTCAGGGAACTTAATTAGCGACCAAACAGTCAGAAACCGCTTGCATGAAGTGAACCTTCATTCCCGAAGACCGCTACGGGTACCACCTATAGCAATGCACAATCGTAGGATTCGATATCAATGGGCTCTTGAACACAGAAATTGGGCAGAAGAACAATGGCGTTTCGTGTTCTTTTCTGATGAGTCTCGTTTTGGTATGAGACCAGATACAAGACGAATACGACACTGGAGAACCCCTGGACGCCAACAGCGATTAAAATCCTGCCAGGAAGTCCATCCTTATAGTGGTGGAACCATCATGGTATGGGCGGGTATTTGGATCGGCGGAAGAACTGAGTTGATTTGGATCAGAGGCAACCTCAACGCTCAAATTTATGCTGAGACGATTGTATCTGACGTCATCGTTCCTCTACAAGTGCAAATCGGTCCCTTATTTCAGTTAATGCATGATAATGCACGACCGCACACCGCAAGAGTTGTAAGACAGACTCTCGCCGCAGCTAACATCAATGTCCTGCTCTGGCCTGCTCAGTCGCCAGACTTGAACCCGATTGAGCATGCATGGGATATGCTACAGAGAAGAGCTCTGCCGAATATGGAGGGTATCCAGTCGCAAGAAGACCTTTTTTTGTTGGTGCAACGAACATGGGCGGCCATTCCACAGCGTGATTTGGATGAACTCATTTTGAGTATGCCAAACCGATGTTCTTGTGTTGTTAGTGTTCGCGGTAGAAACACGGATTATTAATTGTTTAAGTTACCCAATAAAATTTTAAAGAAAACTGTTATTTCAGTCTTTTTTTCGAACTTTAATGTTAGTGGTTCAAATGTCAAAAATCCCTTTATTAGGAAAATGGCAAATTTCTTTATTAATGCAAAGGTGACTTGGTTTATCGTTACTGTGACAAACGAAAACACTTTATTTGATGAATCCTTAAAGAAAATTTTAATTAATATCAATCAGGAGAAAAGTTATTGCAAAAATATATGTTGATCCCTAGACACTTTTGATGTGTGTATTTCACAATCGTTGTTTCGTTTTTTCGTTCTAGAAAGATATTAGAGCCACTCATGGCCATGTGTAATACCTTTTCAGAATCCCTATTAAATGCGCCAAAACTTGTAATACAGGGTCACTTTTCGGTAGAGTATTTGTTTTTTCACAGTTGGGTTCGAAGTAAATAAAAAGGTATGATTTGAGAAAAAAAAAATCGTAAAACTCAATATTATCTTCAACACACCCAATAAACCTCAAAATTGACACCCATATCAAATTATTTAAAAAATGACGGCCGCCATCTTGGATTTCAGAAAGGATGGCATTTTCGTAACAAGCACCCCAATTATCCTCAAAATTGACACCCATATCAAATTATTAAAAAAAAATACGTCCGCCATCTTGGATTTCAAAAAGTTTGGCATTTTTATAACAAACACCCCAATCAAACTCAAAATTGACACCCATATTTTATTATAAAAAATTACGTCCACCATCTCGAAATTCACCATTATTAAATAATAAAAAAGTTCACCATCTTGAATTTGAAATTACTATTTTTCGTTATCAGTATTCGAATAAAGCTTGAAAGTATCGTTATCATTTTGAATAAAAATAGAACACCTAATAATAGTAAGTAGGTATAAGAATATATAAAATGTCCAAACCCTCACGGCCCTGGGCGATTACCTTTCTTTACCGTCCGCCGTTCGGCTATTTTGTTAGCGTTATCAACGCAGCAGGATATTACAAATAAAACGATAACAAAACATTATTAATTATTTACCTTTCTTCTGTGCGTGGAAGCTGATGAAACCAGAGATCTTTATTTATACGAAATGAAGACTTGCGATCTCTCACAGCACACGTCGTATGCACCATTTTAAATATAGAATTAAAAAACAAACACTTGCTAGCCCTGAATGATGTGTCCCAAACTACGAACATAGTTTTGTTCGCAGTTTGGGCTCAGCATTCCCGCGTCTCGCCCCTCACACCCCGCACGATTGCCCTGTCTAAACGTCTTCGTCGGACGACTGTATGATCGACTGTGATTACAAGCGCACGAACCCAAGGTGAGTTAGAATATGACACTGTGCGAGCAGAATGTACACAATATTCTCAATGCCTCATTTTACATACAAAGCCGAGTTCAAGCTCGTTCAATTGCTCAAACATTCATTATTTTATCCGTGAACAAGGTTTATGCTATTCCATTTATAAGAAGACACATTCTCTGGATGAACCAGTTGTGAGTTGATGAGCTAGAAGCAAGTGTGTGAACACAAAAATGACAGCAACAAATATGGAACGCGTAGCTCCTGCTTATAGAGCGATCGATGAAACTAGCTCAAAAAATGAAAAAAATAATACAACTAACGACGGATCAATTTCTATACCGAAAGTTATTGGGACCGATTACTCTTACAAGCATAAGATTGTATGGAGAAATGCTATTGGGTTCTTTATAATGCATATTTTTGCTCTTTGGGGAGTCATTCTTTTTGTGACGGGAAGTGTTAAATGGCAGACTATCCTATGGAGTAAGTTACGATGCATATTAATCTTAATCTATTTAATATTCTTATGCTTGTGCATAATTAAGATGTTTTTGTTTTTTCAGATCTTTTTATCGCATTCATGTCTTCCGAAGGCGTCACAATCGGGGCGCATCGATGTTACACTCATAAATCCTTTAAAGCACATGCTTTTCTGAGGGCTGTGTTTATAATTTTACAGACCATCGCTGGACAGGTTTGAAAATTAAGATCAACATACATACAATATCTAACGTAACATGTCTGCCATTTCATCTTTGAAATGTAATTACAGAATTCCATGTTCATCTGGTGTCGTGACCACCGACTCCACCATCGCTACTCGGACACGGACGCTGATCCTCATAACTCCAAGCGTGGCTTCTTTTTCTGCCACATCGGCTGGCTCATGCACAAGAAACATCCCTACGTCAACGAGCTCGGCAGAAAGATAGACATGAGTGATTTAAAAGCTGACTGGATGGTCATGTTCCAAAAAAAGTAACGGGTTTTGTCATTAATCATTTTTCTTTCTTCTTTGTTTGTAGTTCAAATATTATCTTAATGATTTTCTTTTCAGGTATTATTTTCAACTATACTTTGTATTAGCCTTTTTGATGCCTGTGTGGGTGCCAGTGCATTTCTTCGGCGAACCTGTTTTTCAAACTATCTGCACTTCTTACTTTGCTCGATACATTTTAACTCTACACGGGACATGGCTTGTCAATAGTGCGGCGCATTTGCTTGGTACTCGGCCATATGACCAGTATGTATTCCTTCGTCAGAATATTTTACACTAACAAAAATGATTCTGTAAAATCATTGCAGTTGGTTTAATTACTTTTATTATCATAACTTTACAGAAAATTGATGCCAGTAGAATCATGGTTTGTGTCAATGATATCTTTCGGTGAAGGCTGGCACAACTACCACCACGCGTTCCCCTGGGACTACAAGGCAGCCGAGTTGAGCAACCATTTCAATTATTCCGCGCGTTTCATTCAATATTTTGAAAAGATTGGACTGGCTTCTGACTTGAAAACAGCATCACCTGAAGTGGTAAGCGCTGTAATAATGAGTAAATGGTGTATTATGGAGTTATGAGGACCAGGATGAACTTCTTTATACTCCGTTTAACACACGGTTTTTATTCTAATCGCCACTGTTGGGCTTTTCGTTTCCCGCTCTGGATTGTACTGAGTGAGTGTCAGAATTTTAGAAGGTATCTCATTATTACATTCCCGCAAGCCTTGTAGGTTAGCCCTATCTGGCCCCGCCTCTAAAATGCGGCTGTTGCGCTGCAGTACCTATACATTCAAGTCAATTTTGTTTGCATGTGAAAACGATTCAAAAAACAGTAGCAATTTAAATTGATTTCATAATTTGTGATTACAGGTAGAGAAAAGAATACTTAGGACAGGCGATGGCACTCATTACAAGCTTGGTAACGACGAGGCGCGAGCGGCGGTGACCGCCTTTGGACCGCTGCACCCACTAAACCCTACCTACACCACTACACTCAAGGCTCCTGATGCAATACTCAAACCTGAAGGACTACCATTGAACCATGAAAAGGACCTACTGAACTTGAATGTTACTCAGAAAAACTCAAGAAGCGGTTAAACTGATTCCGTAATTTTATGCCAATTGAATTTTGTTTAGTCATTTTATTAATTATGAATTTATATTAATTATAGTTAAGCATTATTATATGAGATGTGATAGCAATTTTTTTTTTGTTATAGCAAATTGTACATAGAAATAAATGTAGTATTTTTTAAATTGTATTTTTTCTGTTAAAGATGACCGACAGGATTTTTCAGTTTGGATTTACTTTAACGTAATGTGGAATAAGACTTCGCAAAAAAATAAAAATAAAATTGCTCCTGATGATTACTGAACTACTTAAAATAATGTAAATATACGTAAAGTTTTAAGTACAATACACGCTACACATAATTAACTCGACCAAAAAAAACAAAGTTCATCAGGATCAACAGTGAAATATGGTTCAATGAACATAAAAAAGATCAAGAGGTTACTCCAACAAACGAGAGGTTATGGGTGCAATCCTTTTAATTACATCAAAAATGTCTTGGTATATAAATATCTAAGTATATAGCAACTCCCTGCCGGGGTTGTGGGAATTTTCTAACGAAATACCGCGGCCCTGGAACGCAAGGGCGACTGAAGGAGCAAGATGGGTTTTATTTATTTTATTTTATTTTATTCTATTCGGGAGACTTACAGCTAACTTATACTATGTTAATAAGCAATATACAATTGAAGGCCATTTACAAGTTTCCACTGATAAACACTAAAAACAAAAACAAGAAGAGAAAAAAATAATAAAAGAAAGGTAATTACAAAATACCTATAACATAAATTAGGAAGTTAATAGAACACGATCGACAAATACATACAAACAGAAAATCATTTAGACGCAAATCATTACTTTTCCATAAAAAAGCTTTTCACCAACAATTGCTTAAGTCGAGAAGCACTGGTATTGAATATATCCAAATCATGTTCACCAGATAGTTTATTAAAACTTCTGCTCGCACGGATTAAATAAGAATTCTGCCTGTACGCTGACTTGGAATGAGGGACATGTAACAAGGTAGGATTACGAAGCATTTTGCAATGTGTAACTAATCCCAAACAGCTTAACAGCTCAGGGCAATCTACAGTACCATTCGCAATCTTAGGGGTAGTGTAAGTCAATAGAAGTCTAACACTACCCCTCCACTCCACACACAGCGTGAGCGACTATCCGACCAAGACAAAAAGATATATAGCAACTTGCTAAATAAGGTCTGGATTTATTATAGTTTTCGACAAGGGGCTTTTTTTCGGTGGGAAATACATCAAATGACTCCTCCTGCTCTGTGTGGAACGAAAAGTATCAGGCTTTTACTGAATAAAAACCCATCCTGCTCCCCAGTTGCCCTTGTGGTCTGGGGCTGCGATATCTCGTTGAAACATTCCCGTAACCCTTCGACAATGTTAGCTGTCTATTAAATGAGAATCAAACATCAGTGACGGATCTGTTCGTTTTCAAGTAAAATCTCTACATAGCCCCTTCGAGGATTTCTTCTTAACTATACGTAAATTAATAGTTCAACAAAAACTAAAAACACGCTTTTATTTACTGCACTAAAAAGCCAAATGTTAAGACGATCAAATGAGCCCTAGCTCGATACGTTTACTAGTAGGCAGTCCAAGATTCCATCAGCCATCTTCCAAATCCATCATCAGACCAGCTCGATGTTACTATTTCTAGATTTGTAGATTACAAATAATAGCCAAGTTTCATGATGATACAACAATTAGAAGTGCGTGTAATTCAGTTTGTTACAGCTCGACCTAATAAAATCGTATTAAAAATACTGAGCATTACTCCCGAGAATGTAAGCGTGAAAATCTTTTTATTTTCTTAATGCAATTATTTTGATATACGATTCATTTTCACTTTGTTGCGAATTATTGGAAATTGATTTGCCCTATTTGCACACAGTTATCAAATTAAAATAAACTTTGAAATTCTTCATGTTAAGTGCGTAATTGGATATAGAAAGAAGGTATTGAAAAACAATAATTTACACAACAAAATATAATTGGCGATAAAAATCAATAAAATTCATTTGTAATAAATACTAGATGGATAATCGGCATTAAATAATTAGGTGCATACCTCATACCACAGAATAACATTATGATTTAGTCAATACAAGAGCATCCAGTGTTGGCGATGCTCCGTATCCAGTCCAGGTACTTGGTGATTCTGGTGTAAACCCCCGGATAGCCGAGACGACCACAACCAATGCCCCACGACACCACACCTGTAAAATAGAAAGTAATACATGTTTATTTATAAACCATTCTACTAAATAACAAAAAAATTTTAGCAAAAAATAGAACCGACTTCCATATCAAAACACTACAAATATATGGAAGTCGGTTCAACTTTTTGCAAAAAAAATTTTTTTCTCGCTTTTTAGTGTGTCGGTTTGTAATTTATCTAGTTACAAAAGCCATAATGTCAACAACTTATCACCTTTTACAAAATATTGCTTTTGAGGAGTTCTCCTGATACTTGACCATCAGACCATATGTATTGTGACGAGCATAAAGTGTTAACATCCGTAGTCAAGTAATCGAATCGCAATCCACGAAATACTTATTATTGAGGAGTTTCAGTGGCCATCTGTGGTCTTCATCAACAGTTCAATTTCCCCAAATGGTACTTTTCGGAAGCAACTGCTCAAGGTACTATAAGAAATACCCAAAACGCTATAGGTGTGGCTATAATATTTTTTTTTTTTATATTTTAATATTCCACAACTCTTCACACAACGCCATCTAGTCCCAAACTAAGCAGAGCTTGTGATATGGATACTAGACAACTGATAAACATACATATATTTTTCTAAATACATACATATTATAGATAAATTACACCCAGACAAAGAACAAATGACCGTGCTCATCACACAAACATTTTTCCTAGGTGGGAATCGAACCCACGACCTTGCGCATAGCAGTCAGGACCACTGACCACTATACCAACGGGCCTGTCATATTTGAAGAGTTCAAGACGAATTGAGAACCTCCTTTTTTTTAAGTCGGTTAAAAAGAGGTCATTAATTTGTAGGTACCTACATCTGTAATAGACTACCCGAGTCAGAAGCCAGAAAATCTGACCCCGTCTTGCCAAAAGGTATTCTGTTACCCAGATCCTAGGTTGCGGAGGTCAAATAGGCAGTCCATGTAAAACTCTAGAACTCAGCTTCATCCGGCTAGATTAGAACCTGATCGAACCCAACATAGTTGAGAAAAGGCTAGGCTAAGCAAATAATGAATAATTTATAACCATCAAGTTAGTCCCAAAAAACTCAATGGATTAAATTCTCGACATTTTATAACAAACAGATTTGTACGTATTGTTTATATTTAAAACTCTAGATGTGCCCGCGACTTTCACGTGGTAGGTTTTTCTCGCGAAGAATCCCGGGATAAAAATAAAGCCCATATGCTGCTCTGTAACCACTTAAATTCCAGTGAAATTTCAATTACAATCGGTTCAGCCCTTCTAGATATTATAAATAGAAAGACAGACAAAAATATTAAAAATGTAACACAAACAACCGTGTTTAAATGTCGTGTAAATTACTATTGAATTTACACAACATTTAATTATATAAGATTTCAACAATTGAGAAGAGCCAGTTGTTTTGAAGTCAAAGACAGTTTAATTTTATACTTGCTAGATATACTAACCTAATTGCTCGTGTCGTTTGTCACTCCTTTCAGCTGAAAGAGGGCCTCCACTGTCACCCTATGCACAAAGAAAAATCATTGTATTAGTGCAATATAACAATGCATTTAGGAGCATATTTGGGTTACCGTGCAGTGCATCTGGCATGTTTGCGGAGAACAGAGTTGATGGTTTCCATACTGTATTACGCAAAGCGAGGGCCTCCATTATGAGCCGTACTTATTTATAATTCTGACAATGGAATAATGAGGAGCCATATATGAAGCTAATTACTTCTTTATTCACGGCTGTCATTATTCCTGCTAATTTAGTAGATTTCGCTTCTGTTCGTTTTGTTTTTCATATAATTTGAATATAATTTAATCTAATTTGGACTTCATTGAATAGCATTATTATTATTTAATTGAATTTTAATTTTATTTCTTTTTATTCATTTATTAGATCGGGTATACCTACAATGGATTAATGAATTTATAATTAATTAAGAACTATTTCTATGATAAGTGTGTATAAATCAGTAAATTAAATGTGTAGATTAAATATTAAAAATAAAATTTTACAATATAATTTAGAAACTTAAATAATTAGGAAACAGTCTATAGTTACTAACATTACGTTACTGGGCAACCTATAATCTATAATTGATTTCGGAAACTGGAACATCAGATGCAGAACTTTACACGTAAGTAAAGCCGCAGGCAGAAGCTAGTTATATTATTATATATATACATATACACACAATAATGGTTTGTAACAAGATAACGTCAAACCGTTTCAAGAAAGAAAACAAATATTTCTCAAAATATTTGTCTGCCAATTAAAACAAAGAGTTAAAGACAAGCTTGTTAGGACACCGACTCGACCTAGAACCGAAAACACAAATATATTGTGACATCCACTAAGCTGCACTAAGGTCGCTTGGTGTTGGGCACGCCACAATCGCGGCGATAAGTCCCCTCTTTGAGGAGTGGCTTGAGAGACGCCACGGCGCGGAGCGGCGTCCTCTCCTTCCGCCTGACGCAGGTACTGACCGGACATGGTTGTTTCGGGAGGTAGGTACCTATTTCGGATAAAGCGGGAGGACATGCCCGTGTGTCGCATTGTGAGGACCACCCGGAGGACACGGCGGAGCACACGGTCGAGGTGTTTGGGCAGAGCACCGCCGTGTCCTCGTTGAGCCGATGCAGGGCGGCGACCTCTCGCCCTGGTTCAGACCATGGTGTGGAGCGGGAGGGATTAAGATGCAGTCGCCTCCTTCTGCGAAGCAGTCATGCTACCAAAGGAGGAAGCTGAAGACGCGAGGGAGAGACATCTCTCTTCCTCCAGACACGGGTCTGCGGACGGCAAGCAGGGGTAGCTCACCAGACACAAGTCGGCGGCGCGTCGTGTTCCGCGCGCGCCTCAAAGAGCAGTCACAGTCAGCAGCATTGACGGGGCCCTATAGGGCTATTGCCTTACGGGGTTGCGGGAATGTTCTAACGAGATACCGCGGCCCTGGAATGCAAGGGCAGCTGAAGGAGCAGGGTGGGTTTTTAGTCAGTAGAAGTCTGACACGCCCTTCCGCTCCACCCACAGCGGGAGGAGTCGTTTGATGATTTTCCCACCCAGAAAAAAAAGGGTCGCGTGGTGTATTAAGGCCCTTTCACAGAGCCTTTAACATATCGGGAAACACAGACTCCGGCAGGGAGTTCCACTCCTTAGCCGTACGCACAATGAAGGTATTCTAAAATTTTTTGCAAAAAAATAGAACCGACTTCCATATCAAAACACTAAAAGCCAAAAAGCCAAAAATAACTTTAATTTCGGAAGTCGGTGTTATTGGTTTTGGATTTTCTTTTTTTTTTTCACACCGCCTTCCGAAATTAAAGTTATTTTTGGCTTTGTAGTGTTTTGATATGGAAGTCGGTTCTATTTTTGGAAAAAAAAAAATTTTTCACGCTTTTTAGTGGTTCGGTTTGTAATTTATCTAGTTACAAAAGCCATAATGTCAACAACTTGTCACCTTTTACAAAATGTTGCTTTCCCCGATGCATAGCCGTTAATTTTTGAGGAGTTCTCCTGGTACTTGACCATACATCACCATATGTATTGTGACGAGCATAAAGTGTTTAACATCCGTACTCAAGTAATCCGGAAACGCAATCCACGAAATACTTATTATTGAGGAGTTTCAGTGGCCATCTGTGGTCTTCATGATCAGTTCAACTTCCCCAAATGGTACTTTTAGGAAGCAACTGCTCAAGGTACTATAAAAAATACCCAAAACGCTATAGGTGTGCTTATAATATTTGAAGAGTTCCCTCGATTTCTCCAAGATCCCATCATCAGATCCTGATTTCGTAACAATAAGACCAACTAGAAACTAAACTCATTCAAACGCAAAAAGAATTTTTCAAATCGGTCCAGCCGTCTACGAGTTATGAGGTAACACACATAAAAAAAAAAAGTTCAAGACGAATTGAGAACCTCCTTTTTTTTAAGTCGGTTAAAAATAGGTGTGTCATTGTTAAAAAAAAAGAAAATACAAATCAAATGATACCGACTACCGAAATTAAAGTTATTTTTGCCTTTGTAGTGTTTTATAGAAGTCGGTTCTATTTTTGGCTAAAAATTTTTTTATAATATTTACAATGGCGGTCTTATCGCTGAGAGCGATCAGACAACTTTTGAAAGGACTTTATAAACTTTAATTAAAGTGGGGAGGGCTACATTAGTGTACTACATATACTCAAGCAAACGGAAAAACTAATTAAAATATATAAATGAATATATAAATAAAAAACAATATTTGATTAATTTCATAGATGATCAAGTTTTTCAATAGAACCCACCTGACATGTATCCTTGTTCCCTTTATCCGGGTAACCAGCGCAGAGCATACCATCTCCGATCATATTCGGCGTGTATTTTGCTTCTTTACACGCCTTATTGCTCAAGATAGGTAACTCCACCTCCTGAAGATAGCAGGAGTGGTTCTTACCCTCCGCCACGGTGCCCCAGCCAGCAGCTATTGCCTTTACTCCAGTGTATGCCTTATCTATAAATTATTCAAGTACTATTCTCATTATCATTATAATTCAAGTTATTATTATGATTTAAACGGACGAATTGTACGAACTTTAAAAAAGACGTTGACCTCTGAGTTTGTTTCGGTGTCTTCTTCAAAACAGTCAGTTAGGAAACACCAGCCTCGTCTAGCTAAACTTAAAACGGAAAATAGACGACGTGTAAAAGTGATATTTATAACCAATTTACAAAATAAAAATTTCCTTTCATTTCTTTTATTTATTTATTTAACCTATAGCCGTTGATATTTTGGATGTCTTTCTAATTGAATATTAGGTATACTTCGTAGATCATAACCGCTTTGTTCATAAAAAAATCTAACCAGTGTGAACTTCAATCACTTAACCTAATTAGTTTTTAATTAACTAGTGGTCGGAATTCGGCCTTAACTTAAATTATTTTGAATACATTACTATAAAATAATTTAAGCTATCGGCACTTCGTCTCCATATAAACGTTAACTATGATTAATTTAATACTCCTTCTTTTGTGTAAGTAACTTTCATTTGCACATTAACACAAAAATATACTTGAACCCGAGCTTTGTACCCTTTTTTACGAATATTAATGCAGTTATATCGGTATCGAAGTTATATCAATTATTATTGCCAAATTTCGACCACTTGGCGACCCCTAGTTAATATGCGCAGTAATAAATTTGAATAAAATCAGTATTTAAATGCTTAGTATAAATACTGTTTAAAAAGTTTTAATAAAAAATTCCGTTGATTTTTATATTTCTTTTCTGATTGCATTAAAATTAAACCGTTATGTTGCTAAGATCTATACTTATAATAAATCTGTAGAGAGGTCAATTCTGTACATGAAATATATTTCCAAAATAACTATCAGGGGATGATTAGGGATCGATACTGATGCCAAAAATGCAATCAGTAAAATTTTTGTCTGTCTGTCTGTCTGTCTGTCTGTATAACCGTTATAGAAACAAAAACTACTAGACGGATTTTAACGAAACTTGGTACAATTATTTTTCATACTCCTGAGCTGGTTATAGTATACTTTTCATCACGCTATAATCAATAGGAGCAGAGCAGTGAAGGGAAATGTTGGGAAAACGGGAGAAGTTACTCCATTTTTTAAGCTTCCATCGCGTGTGCAACCTTAATGGTTAAAGCTACACAGAAATCAGTTCGTGTCGGATATTCTCCTTAAAATTATATAAAAAATATCCCACGATAGCAGATGTCTATCTTTTATGGTTGACTCACAATAACACGTGTAACTCCCGATAGCTTAGCAGTTCGAAGCTTTCTGATTATAATATTTGTGTACTCTTACGTTTATAACACTCTCAGTCACCCCTAATTGAAAAAGTTAACATTATTAACTATTCCATAAAAAATAATCATATAAATCGTTATAGAAACACCAAAGTTATACATGAAATACGCTAATAATAAGCCATCGCGCGTGAATACTGAATCATGCTATAAGGATTATTTTTGAGAATCGGTCGCCGCGCCCGGCGCGTCTCGCAGCCGAAGGTATAAAAATGCGGGGCGTCCGAGCGCGAGCTTCTTCAACTACCCCGTCCGATTACGATATATAAAATACTTTATTTTCAGACCAAAGTCCATAATTATAGAGATACATTTACACATAAACAAAAAATAAACACACAAATCTATATACCTATATAAAAGAAAGTCGTGTTAGTTATACTATTTATAACTCAAGAACGGCTAAACCGATTTAGCTGAAAATTGGTTGGGAGGTAGCTTAGAACCAGGAGACGGACATAGGGTATTTTTATCCCGAAATTCCCATGGGATCGGGATTTACGTGGGAAAAGCCTCCCACGCGAACGAAGTTGCGGGCAAAAGCTAGTATTAAATAAATTAGGTTTAACTGTTAAACTAAATAAAATTATAAAGAATATGTTACTTGAAATATCATAAGGAAAATAAATTACGTAGGCAGTGGATTTTAAAACAATTATTAACAGCAACAGTTCAATGACCATGATCAAATAAATGACTATTAATGCGAATTTCAAACTCATCGCTTCGCCCTGACTTGTTATTATGGCTAATATCGTTAACTTTACAGATGTCCACTGTTTGGACAAAGAGCTCTTCCAAGCATAGCCCAGACACTATCTAGCAGATAAAATGGTACTAGTGGTCGTACAGTAGTCGAAATTCAGCCAGAGGTGAAATTATTACGAATGCATAATTATTTAAAAATACCAGCTTTTTGCTCTATACAAACTTATAAACTTTAACTGTGTCAAATTTTATACTCCTCCAACAGCATAATTCTCATGAAAATTATTTTGTTTATAAAGTTTTTGGTTTCGCAAAAACAAGAACCTATAAAGGACGGAGGAGCAAGTACCAAGCCCGGACAACGACGCGACGGCGCGGCGGCGGCGCGTCGTATTCCACGCACGCTTCAAAGGGTAGTAAGCAGCATTGATGAGGCCCGGTAGGGTCATAGCCTGCCGGGGTAGCCCCGGGAATGGTTGTTTTCTATATATTATTGGGGATTTTTAGCACTGCGTATGACAGCCTCATACCCTAAATCTAGTTAAATACTAGATGTATTTATAATTAATTAATTTTAATCTAAGTCTCACATTTTGCCAAGAACTTGAACAGACATCTGTGAGACAGAAGTCTGTGGAATTAACCTATGTCGTACCTATCTGTTCAAGTTCAAGGCTCCAAAGAGATCATTTCTGTAGGACTCAAATCGAACACATTCCATCAATAGGTGATACAGATCTTCCACCACTCCACAAACCACACGGGAATGGTCTAACGAGATAATGCAGCCTCGGCAAGGTGTTTAGTAAGTAGAAGGCTGACACTCCCTTCCCGTCTGGGTGGAGTGGAAGGGAGTTTCAGTGTCGGGATGAAAATCACCAGATAAAGGAGTTTGTAGGCAGTAAAAAGAAGGATCACCATACCGTCATTTCTCGGCAAGCAGACGGGTTTTACACTGTCAGTTACTCGAACAGGCTTATTCAGCTTAAGTATCGCGATATCATCTCTAAAGTTGGTAAAAGTGAAGTTATGAGCGACCAGCTGGACGACAAAGCGAGTTACTGGCCGATGTGTGGTGTTGCAGCGGTTGTGTTCGCCGAGGGTCACTTTGATCATGAACCACATGAACCTGGAACATTACCACAAGTTCAATAAATATCAATCATTCGATAGTTCTGGGAAAAGTAATTATTTTGTTAACCGACTTCCACAAAGAAATTTTTAGGGTGAGTTGCACCGTAGGCTTGGTTATAGTTTTTGTCAAAGTTAACTTTAGCGGTAACAATAACGGTGATCTTATTATTTAACAAATTATGGTTGCACCATGACGTTATTTGTCATCGTCAATGTTAACAGGGTTGCAAATTGATGGATACCTATTTTCCCTTAAAAATGTATGGGTAATATATTTTGATATGGCAACATGTATAGCTCGCTGTCATTATGTCTGATGTCAGTGATGTCTGACGTTTTGGATTGACGAAAATATTGTGAATTTGTGAGGTTAATATAGTGTTTTGGAAATAAATAAAGCGTGTTTCTTCTATAAATTTATCAAAATAAGGTACCGTGCTGGAACTAGAATGGAAGACTATCGTTTAAAGTAAGTTTACCCTTCATTTAAGAGCTTTAGCTTCGATAATTTATTATGAATAGAACTAGATCAAACGAGCTTGTAACAATCAATAAAATTTTAGATAAAAGTAGGTAATTTATTCAATCCACCATCTAATACGGTAACAGACACACTCATAATAGCACATTTTTGTTTTCCAGGGAAAGAAGTAGCAATTTTAGCAATGAGGAAAAGAATAGACTGCAACTACTTGTGGACAAACACAAGAATGTGTTAATGTGCAAGAAAACTGATGGAAGTAGCGCCAAACAAAAAGACGCTGCATGGTGCTCTATAGAAAAAGAGTTCAATGCCATTGGCCAAACACCAAGAAGTATTAAACAATTAAAATACAAGTTTGAAAATATGAAGAGATGTGCAAAAAAGGTGATGCTATTCATTATGTTTATTCATTATTATTTACATCTTGGTGTAAGTAGTTACATAATAAGTTATTAGTAATATTGTTAAAATAATTGTCTGCAGGAGGCCTCTAGAGAGCGCCAGGAAATGATTCGCACTGGGGGAGGTAAACCTCCTAACCTTCCTCCGCAATCAGAAGAAGCTACCGACTGGCTGCGATCAATTATGTCAGGCTCCATAGATGGCAATGAGGCTGTTTATGACGATGATGTTATAACTCCAAATTTGGTTTCTGTAAGTTACAATTGATACCAACTTCACATTTACAGAGTTATTTCTCAATATTGAGGTAAATATAATCATTATTGTTAGTGACAATCATGTCAACATTGGTAACATAGTGGCTAGGACACCTGAGGTCCATGCTTTTTCCCTTCAATGTGAGTGTTCTGTGCCATGAAATAGACTATTGTTTATGTTAACAGTATTGTTTCAGACTCCAAAACAAGAACCAAAAATTAACAAGAATAATCCATATGGTGATGATATTCTTTCAACTCCAAAGGTATTATTATAATTTATTATTGCTTGTATGACAAAATATGTGTAAGTAAGTAAGGTTATTTAAAATGTATTTATTATTGTTTGTTACAGAAGCCAAGGTCTGTCATCAATATTGGCGATTTCGATGAAATTATGTCCACAGAAAAGGTATTTTTTTTTCTTTTATTTAACATCTATTCATTTAGCTATTGCCCACGACTTGTCCACAATAAACAAACATCCATACCTTATTTATAACATTAGTTAAATTAGATATCAACCATAGCAGAGATAAATGTACTGTTTTTGTTTCAGAATGCAGTGTTGGATGGCGATGTGCCAATTATAATTGATTGCAATAATGAAAGCCAAATAAATATTGCAGAAGCAGAATCTGCCATTTTTGACAGTAGTGCTCCTCATTCCTCATTAAGGAAACCCGTGGCACCACAACTAAAGCGTAAATATTTTTAGATTAATTATCTTCTTCTTTAAAATTCTTTCATCTGAAAAAGGCTTTGAATGTATTGTTATGCTTTATTCTCAATTTCAGGTATGATGAAGAAAAAACAAAATACAGGCAACCATAACATCGTAAAACAAGCTTTGAACGAAAAAAAGCTCTCAGTTTTGGAGGGTCTCCACGACCTAGAGTTAGACAAAATAAGACAGACCATAAGGCATCAAACAGAACTTCACGAACAGCTTATGAGACACAATGAAGAAAAACATAAGCTCGAGATGAAAAAAATACAGTTAGAGATTGATTTACTTGAAGAAAAAAAAAGGGGGTCAAGTGCGAGTATGAGTGCACATTAAGAGCTTTGTAGAAAATTATAAAAATAAAACATTTTTTTTTAACAAAATTGGGTGTTTATTTATTCATTTATATGTACTTCATATGCCATCAATAACCCATGTTAGCAGTTTTGTGTCTTGTATTCTTGAGTCTTATTTTCATCTAACAAAGAAATTGTATACCTACTGTAGCACAAACGCAAGCATAATCCCACTTATATTTACTGTAATCTACCAAAATAGTTATTAATTAAGATATCCCTATTATGCTCGTCATTTGTGCTGTTTGTCCTATGCATAGACAATTCATCATCAGATGAAGATGAATCTGAGGAATCATCAGTATCATTAGGTGGTGATGGCATTGGGTCTCTGATTTTCTTAGACAAATTATGGAGCACAGCCATTGCAACTATAGCACATGGAGCCCTTCTTGGGTTTGTACGTAGTTTCCATGCTAAAGCAGGAAACCTTTTTTTCCAGCAGCCAAATGTTCTTTCTACAACATTTCTAGTTCGTATATGGCTTTCATTGTACAGCCGTTCTGCTTCTGTGACAGGATTACGCAAAGGTGTTAGCAGATATGGTTTCACAGCATAGCCTTTATCCCCCAGTAACCAGAAACCTGCAAACTCACCATCTTCTAATCGTCCTTTAATTACACTGCTATTAAAAATATGACTGTCGTGACTGCTTCCAGGCCATCGTGCTACAATATTTGTTATATACTTATCTGCACTTGTGATTACCTGCACATTTAGTGAGAAAACCTGTTTCCTATTTCTATATGTTTCAGCATCTGTCCCACCTAGAGAATTTATAGGAATGTGAGTGCAGTCTATAGTTCCAATTACCTTAGGAAAGGCACTTATTTCATAAAAATTTTTGGCCTCAGTTTTCATTTCTTCTATATTTTGAGGCATTGACACACACTCTGACCTTAGCCCGGCAATAGCTCTGCTCACTCGATATATTATTCGACACACACTGGATTTATGGACACCTGCAGTATCCCCGATGCAACGTTGGAATGAGCCACATGCATAGAACTCTAGAGCCATCACTATCTGTTGTTCTGGAGTAATTGCGAAGTTCCTAAAAAAAACAAATCTAATAAAGACAATATCAAAGTATCAACAACAGTAGCATAACAATACAAGTCTATCACATTAATTTAATTAGGTACTTGATTATTTTATTATTATAAAGCAGCGCCCAATGGCAGCACCTATCAAGTTTTCACAAATCAGTTTAATAGGCTAGGTATACTTAGGTATTATAGTAGGTATCTTCAATAGAAACTTGCCTCATGGTCCTAGTTTTTAGCAAGGGTGCTAAATGAGCCGCCAGCGCCCTAGCAAAGCCCTTGGAAATCCGGAACCTGTCCAAGAATTCAAGATCATCCCATTTTCGAAATCGATCAATGCGAGGTTGATATACTTTTCTCTTTCGCAATTCGGATATATTGTTATCATTGTCGTCATCAGAAGAACTGGATTCCCAAAGAATTTCTCGAATTAAAGACATGATAATATGTTCTTACACTAAAAACAATTAACTTTTCCACACAATTTGTAGGTTAGCTGTCGTAAACTTGACAGTTGACTTGAGACTTGACCATAACAATAGCAAAAACCGGCCAAAATCGAGCAGTTAACGTTTGCGTTAAGTTATGACGTCATTACAACCGTTGTTAAAATGGTGCAACGCAAATGTTTCTTAACCGGGGATTTGGGGGCTTGTTACGGTTTGGTTATCGTTATAGTAATATGGTGCAACCCACCCTTAGTTTTGTTACGTAATTTCTCATCCAATCGTGAAACTATTTTCAGAATTATTTTTTTATTTGAAAGCCTGTACTCCTGAAATCGCCCTATTATCACCAAATCAAAATCTAATGATGGGATCCCAGAGAAACCGAAAGGAATACCCAAATTCATTCATTCAAAAATTGTGTTTTTCATAGACTTATAACGCAATTCAGACTTAACAATTTATGTAGGGATTGTTTATCCTCCGTCATATGTTATTTGTAATGAAATTATAGTTTAAATTTAGAATACTGAGATTATATGTACTAAATAAATTGACAAGGAAATTAGTCTGACACAAAGAAAGACGAGACTTTTGATTCCACGTTTACGTACGTTTTAACACAATGTGCAGCAGTGAGGACATATCTTTCGTTGATGAGTGATCCCCCGCAGTAGAACTTGTTGTGGTAAGACAGTCTGGCCACCCAGGGGAATTCGTTCACCGCCGTCTCTACCCCACCGACTATTCGAGAAGCTTCGTTACGTTCTCCACAACCTATAGCAGTAAAATAAGCAAATATATGGGATCAGTTTTGAGACAAAAAGTGTCAATTTTTTAAGACAAAAAGACGTAATTTCTGTAGGTTCTTGTTATATGTACTAATTTTAACATGAACTTTTATGACTGAATTTAATTACAAAATAGCCTATGGCATTTTCCAAGATCTAATTATATATCGGTTCAAAATGACAATACGTTAAAGTGTAACAGACAGTGTTAAAATAATATTAGTGTGGATTTTTAGAGCTTATGATTTATCTCCTCTGCTAGAGACGGTAAATTTATTACAATTCGTTAATGGTATTTTGAACTTATCACGCTCCTCGTAAAGCTAAACTAAGAAATGAATTGAAACAAGTATGCTTTAGTCGCGTGACTCAAAAATATATCCATAAATACGTAGTATTTTTCTTGTTCTTTGACATTTTGTTTTGAATTTATGAACTGACTCCAACATTTTAGATTAATATCAGTTAGCTTTCTAATGTATTATTTTCTGCTTTTGCATGTACCATTCATAATAAGTTCAGCACAATGTAAATTGTTTTGAATGCCTAAATAATTTAAATTGTTGTAAGTTTTTTTTAAACATTATTTAATGTTCATTAGAATTTAAAACGGGATACTTACTATGTGTATTTATTATTTCGAGTTTCAGATATTTCATCTGTGATCATGACACTTGCAACAGTGCCGAAATATCGGATAGGTACTCGAAACAAACATGGCATGACATGGTAAATATCCCGTTTTATGTTCTAATGATACTGTTAGTGACCATGTTAGCTTAAAAACTTGTATTAATTCATTATTTGTGAACGTTGGTTAGCCGTAAACTAAAGTGTAAAGTAAGGTTTTCTGTGAAAATGAAGCTTAGGCATTCAGACCTACAAAATAAATAATTAAAATTACTATATCATTCAAAACATTGCCCAAAACACAACCCCAGTTAATAATGTTTATTTATTGTTACCTAAATAAAAGAAGCTAATACAGACATCACTTGAAATCATTACTCACGGCAGTTACACTTTCGTCCATACTCATCAGTATCAGGTATTGTTTCTGTTGTTGGTTCAGTCTCATTATCTGCTCCCACCTTGAACGATTTCAGTAAAATTTAGTCTAAACTTCCATTTTCAATAACAATATTAGTAATATTACCCAATTTATTTGACTGTGTTACTTCCAAGTGCTTCGAAACCGTAAGCATCATCAGGCATAGCCAACGAATTAGGAATGATAGGTATAGCAGATTTGTTAAATAGGTGTGTTTAAATTTTGGTGTACAGTAAAGTATTCTATCTATCTATCTATTTTATAGCCTTGATGTAATGCTGACCTAGTATTACAAAAATCTTTTGACTTACCACATACGTCATACACACAATAAATATTACCACAGTCACAATCTTCCACATATTGACAAAATTAACCCTTTATTCACAAAATATTTCTCATTTGTTTTCCGCACAGGTATTTGTAAAACCAGGCTAGACGTGCAAACCCTACAACGGGATGCTGTAGACAAGAATGGGGACGTTGCACTCCATCGAACCAGTGCCATAAACTTGAACTTGTACCATTCAATATATACCTGAAATCATACAGCTATAGAGATTTAATATAGGGAAACTGTTCCTAAGCCCCATGATACTATACATTTCGTGATCACATTAAGAACACGAAGGACGCAGTCTATGAAAAGATTCAATGGATTTGTAATTTGCCAGCATTTTCATAAAGGCGAGTATCAAGCTTCTTCTAATATTGTTATAATACTTCTCTATAAACATTGTATCAATACAGCTAAGAAGATCAAGAAACCGTTACTTGCGCATACACATTGTACGCTGACGTCATGACAATATTGCCTCACCTCTAACAAAAAGAAATACAAAAATCTGAGTCAATGAAGAACCGTTACTATTACAACAAAGTAATAATTAATAATTCACACACCCATTCTAATAGTAATAATCTTATCTGGTAGGTTTATCTTAATGGCTGTCTTTGATAAAAAGATGGAGGTAATTTTTTTTAAAGATAATCTGTAATGAAACTCCGTGATAATAAAATATAAAGTTTATTGCATTTCTTTTGTCAGTGTCGTTGACAGTACCTACCTAACTTAAAGTGAGTTTTGAGAAGAAGTAATTATTTTGTATAGTTCACGGAATTACATAATTTCCTACGTATTTCCTTCGTTTTCACTCTACTTGAGCTACGATTTCTTTTGCTGCCTACCTACATGAAAATTATAACGCAACAAAATTGTTCTATTCACAGATCAGAAGAACACATATTTGTTTTATTGTTATGTGTTTGTCCTTTACCTTTTCATGCCTATACAAAATAAGACGATATACACATGGCACAAGCAAAATATGTAGTTCCCGTGCTAAAAAGCAGTCTCTCTCCAATATATACAAAAATCTTCCTTAACCTATATTAACATAAATTCTAAATCTGGAATTTCAGTAAATACAATGTTTCTTTAGCTTAAAATTGTTTCAGTATTTGCAGTAACATCCCTCTCGAGTGTTATCTCTGATCCAGTCCAAGTACTTTGTTACTCTTGTATACACTCCTGGGTAGCCTTTTCTGGCGCATCCATAGCCCCACGATACTACTCCTGAAAATTAAAACGCATCAATAATTATTTATTGAGAACGGAAGTTGAACGACTGTTTAAGAGAGCCACTAACCATTCGTTATTTCGAAATCTGAGTAATAAAAATGCTAATAGTATTTACCTATTAAGTCATACATATGCTCTTCATTTTCCGCAACCAATGGACCACCGCTGTCACCCTGCAAAATGCCAAAGAATTCCTTATCAGTATATAAACATTTTCTCTAAGTTCCTAGTTGGATGAGTGCGATTTAAATCTGTTAATTCATCAAGGTAATTTTTTGAGAAGAATCAAAAGCTATACCTACGTAGTCCGATAGGACCATTACTTGCCAGGGTTATGGGAATTTTCTAACGATATAACACGGCCCCAGAACGTAAGGCAACGGAAGGAACTGGATGGGTTTTAGTCATTAGAAGTCTGACACACACTTCTGTTCCACTCAGAGCGGGAGGAGTCATTTCATAGTTCCCTACTAACTAGACCCTAGACTAAATTTGGAGCAAAATCTTAAACTCACAGTGCAGGCGTCCTTATGCGCAGTCTCAGGGAATCCCGCGCACATCATGACATCCTTGATCTTAGTGGCGTTATAGTTGGTGTTGCGACAAGCTTCGTTGCTTAACACCGGCAGCTCGGCCTCTAACACGGTGCACGACCAATTGCCAGTCTCCTTAATTGCTCCCCAACCAGCTACTACTGCTGTTGTACCCGTGTAAACGCTGACTGTAAGTAAGAAGTGAGAAAGATTGAATTCAAAGACCTAAACTAAGCCTGAATATCATAGAATTAGTACCTAAACTATCTCAGTATAAAAATCTATAAGACGAAGGAACTCTCTTCTCAAATCAAGATTTATAATCATAACACACATTGATAGTAGTTGGTCCTAATCGTAACCAGTTAAAACATTTTTGATTTGTGATGAAAATGCCGTCATCACAAATCTAAAATGTTTTTGATTGGTGGCACACAGACCACCGAATTTTAACCTACAATACTTTGTTTATCAAATAATAAAGACGTTTTGTCTTTATTATTCGAATCGAACACGATCCCATAGCAGTCTGAATTTTATATCATTCCTAAATTATTTACGCCCTTCGATATTCCATTTCTACACGTTATAAAACTGTATTATTGCACGATGACACAAAATCGTAAAAGTCATCGAAAAAGAAGTTGTAAAAAGCGGAAACGCTTTTATGGAAATAAATGCACCTTAAAAATGTTTCGTCCAGTATTAAGCAATAAAAGTACTGATTTACGACCTCTAAATTATTCGCAATAAAAAAGGGCTCGTGAAATACACCGGTTTTTTCAGATTTATTGAAATCTGACAAAAATTTGCAAGACGTAGCGATCATTATCTTTGTTTTTTTGCGCGAACAACGTCCCCTTTGATTACCCGGTATTTACTTTATGATATTTAATTCAGGGAAAGGACTTAAATGGAAGCAAGCAATTTGGATTCTTCATGTTTAGGTATAAACTACAAAAGCAGTAGCATCATGTAATTTATACAACGTGTAATTTAAAGGATATATACATACCAAGTGCACGGCTTCTTGGATGATATCAAACGATATAGCAAGGGTTTTGTAATCCTATGTCTACATGTGTGGAACTTATTAGAAATTTCAATACATTGATACCACCGAATTTTTCAAATTAAGAAGAACGAAGAGAATTATCGTTTTATTGGCAAGTGACGTGGAAAGTGATGACCCTCATAGTGCTGTGACACGTTTGTTATTACTGGTATTCAAGAAACATATGAAACCAATAATTCTATGAGTCACTTATTTTGAGCTGAAACTTTGCATAGAGACTTCATACCAGATGTTGTCTTTAGTCTTTTTGGATAGATATGGGGTTTCCGTTACACGTTGTAATTTTGTAATTCATTATTGAATTCAAACCTTTAATAAGATCAGCAACGATTAAAATCCACAACCATATTTACCATATATAGTTACGTGCACTTACCATCACTCTTCGGCAGACAGACAGGGCTGATGGCATGGTTGTATTCTACTGGTTTATTGAGCTTCAGCAAGGCAATATCATTGCTAAGGTCACTCAGTGAGAAACTCTGAGCGATTATTTTGACCACGCGGCGAGTCTCCGCAGACTGTGTCCTGTCGCACCGGTTGTGTTCACCAAATTTAACTCGAAATAAAAACCACATGAATCTGAAAGCAAATATGCATTAACTAACCGTTGCCCGTGACTTCGTTTGTGTGGAAATTTCATGATTCCAACTTGAAAACTTAGACTGCTCTGACATATTAATATTCAAATCCCTATTTCACCCCTTTAAGGGTTCAATTACCTAATTTTCTCTTTCTTTTTGAGTTTATTTACGCTAGGACGAAATCTCTGTGCCGTAATTATAAATATCATTCATGATTGTTATTTCGAAACTAACACATTTTAATACAAATTTCAAACCGCTATTAAAAATCCTTTTTTAAAATCCTTTCTGAGCTTACGCCGCCGGTTATCTTGCAAGTAATGTATAAGCTAAAACTGGCCTATTATTTGTAAAATGGTAAGAAAGAAACCCCAATTACTTCTGTTAGTCTTTCCTGTTAAAATCTTGCCGTAATAACGATAACGTAATGAGTGTAAAATTCGCCGTTTTATTATCAAACTCTACGAAAAAATGCCAGAAATTAAATAAAGATATACAGATATTAATGAGGCCGAAGAATGAAAAGCAAATGAAGTTGATGGATTTACATGACTGATTATTACTGCTACTGGGCTAGTGATAATCGGTTAGCCATTCTATTTTGTTGATAATTTGTAGTTGGTATTTATAAACCAATTTTTGGCTATTATTATTGTCATTTGTGGAAACGTTGTGAATTATACGTTTACCTATGTAATTATGTAGGTATATCTAGTTGTAAGACAAAATGTACAATTGTTGGTTTTCCCTACTAAAATAAAATAAAAATATTACGAAATATCTTCTTGCATTAGGTCTGTATATGAGAAACTAGTGGTCCGGCCCGCCTTTGTCATTCTCATTCTGTCTCATTCCCAAATTCAAACTTAATCAATTTTACACTAAAATCTCATGGATTACTCTATTCGTTGGTGAAAACCGAATGAAAATCCGTTCAGTAGTTTTTGATTTCATCGCAAACAGGCAGATAGACAGATGAGGCGGGAGATCTTGTTATAATTGGTAAGGATAAGACTAAGGTGAAGTGTCATTTGAAGAACCAAGTTTGCTTGGTGCGATGATGAAAGTATACACGGCATATCATTCAATCCTTACCCTTTGACACAGTGCGCGGCTGAGATGACAAATTTGTCATTGATGAGCGACGCAGCACATCCGAAGGCCTTCTCATAAATCAGACGACTCAGCCAGGGAAACGCGTTCACACTGGAATCGATACCACCAACCACACGTCCCGCCTCGTTGCGTTCGCCACAGCCTGATACAGTGAAACTTACTTAATTAATTACAGCTAAATGAAATGGTTAGGGCTAATGGTGTTTTACATGATTTACAATCAGACACCAAAATTGGTAAGTACATCTCTTATATATTTTTCTTGGTCAATCATAACGGTGTCTCCATCCCTTGTTATGATCAGACCTACACATTGACTGACCTTACCTAGGTCCTTCATATCCAATGTAAAAATGTGGTGCTTAGAGAATGGGTTTGCCGATAAAATTATCGCTTCAGTCACTAGTTGTACGATCGATTAGGACTAGCGACACGCCCCGGCTTCGCACGGGTGCAGTGTTCTGATAATATGCATGCACTATACATAGAAACCTGCCTCTTAAATCACTCTATCTATTGCTGAAAACATTAAAATTCGTGGCGTACGAGTAGTTTAAAAGATAACACAGGAAACAAAGTCGCTCCCGTTGTCTGTTGTAAAGATGATGTTTAAAAGTAGAACAAAATAAAAACTTGAAGTGGCGCAGGTGATCGAAATCTTCTGAAAAAAAATCGAAAGCGTTTGCCATATAATGAACTTCTAAATTCTTTCCTTTTTTGACCCATACAGATTGTATGGACTTCAAAAAAGACTTTGCCCTCTGAGTTTTTAATACAGTAAAATGGTACCATTTTCGGCCTCATGTACTTTAAACTTAAGAAAAACTAATTACGTGAAGAAGTGTTATGTGATAACAGTTTGCAATATCAATATAATTTAGATACTACTACATCTTTGCAAACTCCTTTTCGAAATAATATGGATGTTATTGTGAACAGCCTCTGTAGGCATCCCAATGGAAATAATTGTAACACACCACACAATTTATTTTTACTTATTTGCTATAAATGGTACCTGTGCGTTGCAAATTGTTTATGGTCTCCAATTAAGCCGTAAAGTAATTTAAAATATTACTTATAAATCATAGTTATATTTAGTTATGACACAAATTATGGTTATTTTGCTCAACTAACGCGAAATAACGGAGAGTTTTTGTGATCACTTTATTAAAACCTTTTATATCCGCTTGTAACTAATAATTTTACAAGCTTGTCTATCTCTACTATACTTATAAGTTTAGTTATTAGACCCGGTTTAAATTTCCAAAGGTTCACAAGACGACTATTAACTTTTTTTTGTTTTAAAAACAAGATTGCCAGTAATGTGAATAGCAAGTTCTCTTTAAAAACAATTGGCCAAGTGCGAATCAGACTCGCTCATGTAGGTACGCTACGTCCCGTAGTAACTAAGCCAAATAACTTTGTATTCATAGTGTTTGTATTAAATACAAAGTTATATTGGTGGTTTTAGAAAATTTGCTATATCTCAAAAACTGTAGATCCGATCTCCGATATCCGTTCAAACTATTTTTTATTCTATTAAGGCCTACAGCATATTTTGTTTTGGATTTTTCACTCAATTATTATATAAGTTAGAGGCGGGGACACATGGGGTATGGGGTATGGGGAGCCCACCTTAAGATTACATATCTTTATATTTTTGCCAAAAAATCGGATAGCTGTCACAAAATACAGCTACCTACCAAGTTTCACATGTGTAGTCTTAATAGTTTCGGAATAAAATGTCTGACACACGGACGGACAGACAGACAGACATGACGAAACTACTTATAAGGGATCAGTTTTTTTGCCACCTTAAAAAAAGAAGATAATAATAATAAAATTCTTCAAAAGCCTAAAATTATTACAGCTCGTAGCTCAATTATAACAGGCCTGAGCATGATGAGATCTTAACAAATAGAGACTCTTCCGTACATACCTCGGAAAACATATTAAGCCGCTGATTCCGGCTGTCAATTGTACAGACTGACAAATTTCTTTAATAGATTTTCAACTTTATTGTAAAGGTATTAGGTTCAAGGTTGATTGGGAAAATTTGACAATTTCGGGTAGCTTCATGTGCTGGCGTCTGTACATCTTTGAAAGTAGCTACGGGTAGTCAGAAGCCAGAAAATATGACACTGGTCTTGCCAACGGGTATTATGTTACCCAGCTACTGGGTTGTAGAGGTCAGATAGACGGTCCCTCGACGTAAATAGTAGATTAGTAGCCAAGGGCTGTAAGGCATCAATTGCAGCCCAAGATATTTAGGCGCACAAGCGCAACGAGGGCGCCTATAAGGGTGCAATTGATGCTTACACCCGAGCTAACTACTCTGCTTTACATCTCGATTGTGAGGTAAGTAGAAAAAACCGGCATTACAAGAATAAAACATTTTAAAGTAAAAGTTTTCTATTCCCGCCTTTTTTCATCTTTGTTTTTTAATTTTTTCAAGAACGAAATTGAGCTTCGCCGTTCGATATTTAAAATTGATGACTATTATACTCATACGAAGACAAGGCTGAATAGCGAAGCGACCTCTTTTGTCATTGGGCTGAATGCATGATGTCTGGTTAAATGTACGCAAACTTTTTGAAAGAGTGAAGAGGTTTTTTTTTAATTACTTACCGCCCTAGGGCTTTTGTAGCTACATTATTACCCTAGAGCGCTAATTGGTTACCTACAAGACCCATTTGGGGGTAATAAGGAACTACTTACCGAATATGAGAGATGTAAACACTAGTTACTCAACTGCATCAGGTTAGACTGGAAGCCGGCCCCAACATAGTTGGAAGAAAAGCAAAGCAAGACGAAGAAGAATGAACAAACAGCAAGAGTAAGCAGATTATTCTATATCTAGCTTCATAAGGGAACCGTTTTAAAATACTTATGCGTAGAGGTAGCCTTACGCATGGCGAGGCTTCGGGTGGCAGGTCTTTGCGAGGCCCTTTGTCTTTCGTGAAAAGTATGTGATGCGAAAGTAGGTCCCATAGATAAAATAAATAACTAGATATGGTCAACAGACGAAATTATATCGGAACCGTGTGTCTCCAGTTAGGCGCTGGGCGGGGCAACAACTACACATGCAGTTTAATATTATTTAATAAAATCAATAGATACGCACTCGCGCACAAACCCGCATTTCTTAAATCAGAACGTACTATTCAATCAATAATAAACCTTATTCCGTCAAACACAGCGTGTATTTACCATGCACCGTAGAACTTACCCACACAAAAACATCGGTCGCTATCGTTGTGCTGTGCAAAAGCAATTTATTTTACATATACGCTAGTGATTGACTAAATCGGAAAGTTATCGATTCTTCCATTTATTATGTACATTTTTTTTTGGCACCTGAAAATGAACCAAATAAAAAATGGCATGTCCAGAAAATATTACAATAACAATAAACATATTATTAAGAACATAACATTACATAATTATTATTAAGTACTACCTACTAAGGGCTACCCTGGCGCTTTCGACTTAAATCTTAATATTTAATTATCATAGTGATAGGTCAAATAGAAGTTGATGTTAACTTACATTACGCTCTTGATCGGAACATACCAGCCGTATAGGTTGTATAGAATCCTGAAAAGTTGAATGACTGATTTTATGAATAGGTACCCTAAATCATGAGAATAGCTTTCAGTAATAAAATAAAATTCAACCCACTTCTGCAAAAATCAGTTGTACTCTTAATTTTGGAATTTTTCATTCAAAAATCCTGCGACTTTTCTTTAGAGACTAGAACATTTCTGCGTTGAAGTGAACCGAGCATATGGTGCTATTTTTTGTAGGGTACCAGTTAGGTGGCATGCCTGTGGCATCAATCCATTCCTTTTTTATGTTACCATCTTTTGGGAAACTGAAAAGTACGAAAAGCACTTATTTATCATTTACATACATCCTAAGCTACTTCTAAACGTCACCATATAATATCGCAATAATTACGTAACACACTATAAATCAAGATCTGAATGATTTTGACGTATATTGCTAATGCATTGCTTCATATGTTCGAAATATTGGTCTGCTCAACAACGTAAATACCGCAGTGAGTGTTGTTGATTTAGCATAATGAAACCGATTCCTACTGTAAGTGTGTTACGCAATTACCCCGCAGGTAATAGTTTAGTAGGTTATAATAGGTTTTTGTTATAAGAAAAATCCTAGTTAGTAGAGAAATTGTTAAATATATGAAAACAAACACACATCTATGCATAACAAATAAATAGCATGAATATATTGACTTATTTTAAGCTCAATTCACAAATACATTATCTGAACCATGCCGATTATTATAACGCATTCGAAGCTTCAACGGAAGCAAAATACAAAAACCATAAAAAATAAAGAAACAGCATGAGGATAAGACATAACATACGATAATTCTAAACCGAAAAACACCACCGATTATTAACCTAAAATTAAAGTAACTTACTTTACGAATATTGGTTACGCATTTCTCTACTGCTCTGTAAAAAAAATCAAAATAAGTAAAAAAACATTATTTACATCGATCTTCCAACCAGGCTAAAACGGTTGACAGATTGAAAAATAAACTATTGTAGCGACGGTGACGTCGGAACTCCCTACGCATGCTGCGGGCGTAAAATAAATTGTTTATTTTTTTTTACTTTTTTGTACACTTGACTTTTCAACGTATTTTTATTTCTGTCACCTCATGTAAAATAAAAGTTAAACATATTTTCTTAGAGGTTTCCGTATGTTATAAAAAACTTTTTCGAGTCGGTTTAATTTTTTGGTAAAAAGTTTTTATTTCACTCTTTTTAGTTGGTCGATTTTTAATTTACCTAGTTACAAGAGCCTAAATGTCAACTACGTATATTCATTTACAAAATATTGCTTTTCCCAATGTTGGGCTGTTATTTGTTGAGGAGTTCTCCTGGTAGTTCACCATCAGCTTCACTTCACCATATGCATTGTGACGAGCATATTGTGCTTAATAACCACATTCAAGTAATCGAAGCGGAACACATGAAATACTTATATATTGAGTAGTTCCAGTGGCCATCTGTGGTCTTCATCATCAGGTCCACTTCACAAATGGTGCTTTTCGAATGCAACTACACAAGTTACTTTAAAAATACTCAAATCACTATAGGTGTGCCAATAATATTTGAAGAGTTCCCTCGATTTCTCCAGGATCCCATCATCAGATCCTGACTTGGTGACAATGGGACCAATTTCAAAGTATACCCTTTCAAACAAAAAAGAATTTTCCAAATCGGTTCAGCCGTCTCCGAGTAATCGGTGATCATACATAAAAAAAAAATAATATACGCGTCGAATTGATAACCTCCTCTTTTTTTTGTCGTCGGTTGAAAAACCCCTAAACTATAATAGCAATATTTCATTCGTCAATCGACATTGCTGTCGATAGCCTACGTTAGTGGATCTGCACAAGCACATCACTAATTCATCGCAAGAAGTGGCGACCTCACTACGCGATGAATCCGCGTAATACAGTTTCGTATGTTATGTTTACATTGCTTGTCCAGTTACTTAGTGACGAACTCAGGTAGTGGTTAAGGAGCAATGTATTTATAGCAAAAGGAGTACAGTCGCTCTGATATTTGAAAACAAAAATAACATAGTAAAACCAAGAAATATTTTACGATTTATTGTTTTTCATGATTTTAAAGACAAATATTGTAAAATACTTGTACTTACATATGGTAAGTGATTCCATGATTCACATAGATTTGATTTTAGCTTCGGTTTTTACAAGATACCACAGAACAACTCGGCATTCATATATGTTATCACGATCGCCGTCGAAAGCGCACTAGTTCGCGGAGACGGCCACTTGCCTGTGACATGAGCCCTGTGGCCATGTCGCGCGGACACCGATACGCCCCCTTACCACTTCTCCTGTATTTTTGATTTCTGTGGTAGGTCCGGTTGTTTGGTTTCGGTATTTTTTAACTAACTTTATTTTAATTTACCGTTATGTAACTTATAACATTAATAAGTAATTAAGGATCAAAATCAAAAGTTTAAAATAAAAAAATATAGTTTAAAATATATTTTTTTAAATTTGCTTTGGTTGTTGCACGAGGCCCTTGCAAGAGCGAGGCCCCGGGCGATTGCCCTGTTCGCCACCCCCTATGGCCGCCACTGCTTATGCGTTCCTTCCTGCAACCACCAGCGCAAGTGTGCGACACAGGGTGGTTTTAGTCAGTTAAAGTCTGACAGATCTTTGAGAATTTCCTCCTCTAGAAAAGTAGTTTCAGGTTTACAAATTTAAAATAGCTTAGCTATTATGATTGGCATACAATACGATCATTACAGACTTACTGAAGCCTGGACTCCCGTGCTAAATACCTATAATATTTGTATTTCGGTAGTCTGCGTCTTCTTAAGAATTGCAATTGGACGTAGTTACGCAAAAAGGATCCAATCCACACTTTTTCCGAAATTGCCAAACGCATCTTCAGGGTGATATATTAAAGATATCAATATATCTCAATTTCGGAAAAAGTATGGATTGGATCCTTTTTGCGTAACTACGTCTAATTACAGGTTGTGGTACTTAATATACAACAACAAAAAATACTGATTTTGAAAAATAAATGGTGTCTATTTATTTTTCAAAATCAGTATTACATCGGTTTTTTCACGATTTTGGGTGAAATAATGATGTTTATTTTGTAATTAGGTTATAAATAATACTTTTAAACGTATTTTTTTTCGTAAATGCAAACTAGATGAGGCTGGTGTTTTCTACCCTGAGAAGAAACACCGAAACAAACTCAGAGGTCAACGTCTCTTTTGAAGTCCATACAATCCGTAGTGATCAAATAGTATGAGAGCCATGTAGGTTACACCAGTAGGATAGTATAGTATAGTACTTAGTTACCGTAACAACTTACCACAGTCTTCACACGGTAGTAGTTCCCTTTTAACAAAACGTGGAGGTCCACGGAAGGAATCTTCGGAGATTCTCAGGTCATCCTATAGAGACAAAAACGTAAACATTTTACTATAGTCTTAGCTCATCAGAGACTTGTTTGGACAGAACTCGTCGTTTTCAAGTCATACAGTTTAAGAAGTTAGGTGTCAGCATAGCTGTAAAAATATAATATATCGCAATCTCTGGGCCTTTTGATACGTATAAAAAAATATTTCCGTATCGCTGTGTGTTCTTTTCTTGAATATGTGTAGTCAAACGGAATATCTAAAAATGGAACGTTTATAATTGGCCTTTTTTTGCGGTGAGTACATCATCAAATGACTCCTGCCGCTCTGGGTGTTGTGGAAGGGTGTGTCAGACTTCTACTGACTAAAAACCCACCCTGTTCCTTCAGTTGCCCTTGTGGTCTGGGGCTGCGGTATCTCGTTAGAACAGCCCCAGCAGGCAATGGCCCTAACGAGCTCCGTCAATGTTATAAATTGGCCTAAGAAGTAAGTACGAACAAATAAATCGTAAGTTCTGAACTTCCCCAATTAATTATGCATATTTATAAATTATGAATCACATTACTACTTAGCATTCATAACAAAGCATGACAGCACATACATTATGTAAATAAGACATTGACAATCAGACTGTTACATATTCACAAAAAAGTCGCTCACTACAGCGTAGGGGTATCACCGTTCGGAATTTAAAGATAAATAATGTCTACTACTGTTATTCAACCTACCTTATTTAGACTGAGCGGTGAGCTGCTAGCCAAAGCACATAAAAAACAAAACGCGAAACACCACCACATCTTTAAACTTTTTAAAATTACTTTAAATGAACCACACAACTTGACTCCGCAACTTAAAAATTTGAACTCTCTTTAGAAAGTAGCATGTGCTTAGGGTTCAATGTTTTTGATACACTAAGTCATGTGTTCGATCTCGACGCACTTTATGGGTACAGAGAGTTTAAAATGTTGCACCGCCGCGTCCGAAATTAAATCAACAATTCAATCTTTAAGCTCGTGCCAATGTTTTGGACAGTTGTCCGCTACTCCCCGCTAGCCATGGTGGAGTAGCGGGGCTTCCGTAAAATTGTTATAATACATTGGACTTTCTGGTTAATATTCTAATGATGAGATGCGTCATTTTAGCGTTCCGAGGGCTGCGCGAATGAGCGTTTTATTTGGCAATGACCCCTGCGGTCATTCACACCGCGGACCATCAGACGTTATACACGTAACCATTTTGAGCCTTATTCACTACACGACAAGAGCGTATTTCTTTTATGCAATTATATTGCAATCAATATTTAGTCCGTTCCCTTCGACTCAATATTATTGCATTCAATTATGTGAATCTTAAAGAATGCCGAATCTTAATTACGGCGACGAAATTAAATGGCCCCCGAATAAATTGCATTACCTAATTATTTGTTTTTTAAGGTAAACGTTGCAAAAAAATCTAAATCATTAACAGGACTATAGGGTCTTGTATCTTACACCATCTCTGATAACACGATTTTATTTGGTTTTCCGAAGAACCAGAACGGAACCTACTCGACCTAAACTCTGTCAAAATATTAATGTTAAATTAATATACTTGGTAATGATCCAAGTAAGATAGGAGAAATTAAACACAATGTAAATTATGATTGCTTGTTTAACGCTACGGAACAACAAAAAATATGTATCTTACATGATTAATATTATTTCGTAACTAAGTTGCTTAATGAAAAATATCCACAAACGTTTTAATTTTATATCATAACTTAGCTGAATCAGATAAACATATGGTATCATTTATTTATTTTAAATTAAGTTCTCAAAACGAAAGAGGACAAATTGGACAGTTTTACTTGTAAAACTGTCCAATTCGTCTTTTATTAGCCAGTTTCTCTTGTAAGAAACGTAACCATGTTACTCATACTTTTCACAACCGCGATGTCTTGATGGCTTGATGGAATACCGTTTTAATCAGGTTAGTTTTTTTTTCTAAACATCCTACTACATAATATCGCACACTTATAATGAATGTAACCTAAGCCAAAGTTCCTGTAACTTCTGATATTGATATAAACTAACATTCACTGGCACCTACTACTCTATTATCCTACTCTAAATTCCCGTGATCTAAATTACAAGTCATAAAGGCACATCGGGAGAAATATTTATTATTTACTAGCTTTTGCCTGCGACTTCGTTAGCGTGGGAGGGTTTTCCCGCGTAATTCCCGATCCCGTGGGAATTCCGGGATAAAATGTATCCTATGTCCTTCCCAGGATCCTAAACTATTCCCATGCCAAATTTCATCCAAATCGGTTTAGCAGTTTAGGCGTGAAAGGTAACATACAGACAGACAGAGTTACTTTCGCATTTATAATATTAGTATGGATAAGTAGTATGTTTTTACTTACCTCTGCTTTATTACAGAGTTTCTTGGACACTTTCACTCAAAGAAATAGGTATATTATAAACGTAAAAGTTATTTCAATCACGCAAAAATTGCTTCAGAAATTAGGACTAAACTTTGCATAGGTACATAGTTTATAACATTCCATAATACATTGGCTCCGTTTCATCAACCGCAAATATAACTTCTTCATTTATACAAACACTATGAAAAACACGGTTATTTTTCGCTAATCCATGCTTGCATCTAAGGAACCCTCACTCGCACTTGGCTACTTTTTTTAATACATTTTTTAATGTGACCTCCTCAATAAAATTTTGTCTAACTACTCAATGACAGACGATTGTGTCAACCACCAATAGGTGTTTACTAATTTAAAGCAAATACGAAGACAGTCTTATAACTGTAGTTTAATATTAGCTTTGCTACGGTAGGATAACGCAGCGTCCTCGTAACCTCACCGGTCCATTCTTGACCATATAGGTAAGTAAACTACAGTGAAAGTTATTTAGCTAAGTATTGTGAGTCATAAAACCTTCCTACATTTATAAAATTCATTATACATATTATAGAATCAATCTCAATTAGTCTGTCACACAGCCAACCTCTAAACCTTCAAAGTTGAACAACAACATTTGTAAGTTTCTTACAGAAAAATCAATAATTATTCACCATTCTCCTATCTTCAAAACAAATATTTCGAACAATTTCTGAATATATGCAGATAAATATGTATGTATCCTACTTAGTAATAATATAATAGAATATTCTATAATAAGTATTCTATTCTATTTCATATGCATCATCAATGTTAAAAAAAAGTTAAAGTGATTAATCTGGAACCCTGTGTGCAGATAAATCACGAGCAACGAGCACATTAGTGGAAATAGCAGCCTATTTTGTTACTTTCGGCTGTAAAATAGCGATTTAAAGGTTCAAATAGCAGTTCAAAGTTGCATATCTACATCCGTATACGTCTATAGCTATAAAAGTTACTTAAAGTGCTATAAGCTGAATCAAATACTACCCTAGCCTTCACAGTAGTTCACGGTAGAACTCATTTACCACTTACACCTTTATATGACAGTTACGAAGGTCATTCTGCCACTCACAGCTGTACAGTGGTTTCCATTGTAACTTTTATAGGTTATAGTTATAGTAACCACTATTATACTACTATAAGTTTCATTATAGAAATAATAGAAACTCTTATGCATACTATAGTTACAAAAAAATCATCAGTGTAACTAAGGCCTTTAGTAGCAATAGTCATTCCTTGCAGGCTCAATCCATTCGCCATTTTACAGCCGCTTTTGTAACTATTATAAAATATTTAATAATAATGGATGCTAAACGATGGAAATTAATAAAGAAAAGTGGAGGTTATCGCAGGAAAGTTTTATGAAAACCTGCTAAAATCATCAAACATTGCTGAACATTCCAGTGAATCTGCTAATCATCTAATACTAAAGTATTTTAATTTTTAAGTTTTAATTTTAAAGAATATTAATCTCAACATTTCACAAATCACAAACTTAATAAAAAAAAGCCTATTCTTGGGTTCTTATTGTATAAAGATATCAGTCTCAACATTTGGATTTGGCGCAGTACCATCACAGGATCCATTAACCTCTTTAGCCAAATTACGGCTTTTTTTTGTGCAACGTTCTCATCATCATTATGCAATATATTTTCAATCGGAATATTGTCTTCGTTTCTCAAATTTTCTTTATTCTGATCTAGCGATATTTCCCATCCTGAAGGGCAGATTGACAGCTCTTCCTTGTCTGCATTTATAGTTTTAACTATTTTAAAAGGCATTCTGTAATAAAACAATAATAGGTAGTTAATTGAAATGTTTAAACTTCATATTATAGTATAAGTAGGTACCCAACTAGCACAAATGGGCTGCATTAGGGCTTTAGAGCGTATCCGATTATTACTTATGGTAATAGACGTAAGCGCTAGAGCGTCTACTACAGACTTAAAGCAGCCGCTTTAGCGCTATTTGGGCGCCATTTTATGCAACCTAAAGTTCCATTTAACCTGCACAAAGGTTGCATAAAGGTTCCTTAATAGCTATAACGATTTATTAACGCTATACTAAAGCTCTCATAGCGCTACTTTTGAATGATTTTGAACTACTTTGAACGAATGAATTGATTATAGTTCTTTATTCTATATCTTCAGTTGACATTATTTGTAATATTTTGGTAAAGTGTTTTCGTCGCCATCATGAAAATAAAACAAAAAGAAGTAAAAGTTTGTATTCTGTATTAGCAAGATATATAAAGATACTTAAAACGCTGTCCAGTTTACTGTAGATATATAAGATAATTTTCGGGTAATTTTAACGCGCTTTTATGATATTTAAAAAAATAACAAAAGATATGTGATATTTTTTATTTGTTATACAGAATACATTTTATTTCCGTATTTTTACGTGTCGATAACTTACTATTTGCAAGTGGCCGATTGTTTACCGGTACATTTAATGCACATTTAACTGAAAAACCAATGTATATCAACTCAATTTTGCAAGTGAATTATAAGTTTTCTTAAAAAATCATGGCGTCATTGTAATGTAGTCATAACCTGCAGTTTGAGCTCTAATAACTCCCATTTGAGAATCATAGCGCTAATTTTCACCCTTCTAACGCTTCCAGTGATTTTTGTTACCCTGTTTATCAGTTGTCTAGTACCCATACCACAAGCTCTGCTTAGTTTGGGACTAGATGGCGTTGTGTGAAAATGTTGTGGAATATATTGTATTGTCCTAGTTTTAAGCTACCTCCCTACCAATTTTCAGCCAAATCGGTTCAGCCGTTCTCGAGTTATAAATAGTGTAACTAACACGACTTTCTTTTATATATATATATAGATAATAAATAAAAAATATCACATATCTTTTGTTAATTTTTTAAATATCATAAAAGCGCGTTAAAATTACTCGATAATTATCTTATATATCTACAGTAAACTGGACAGCGTTTTAAGTATCTTTATATATCTTTCTAATACAGAATACAAACGTACTTTTGTTTTATTTTCATGATGGCGACGAAAACACTTTACCAAAATATTGAAAATAATGTCAACTGAAGATATACAATAAAGAACTATAGTCAATTCATTCGTTCAAAGTAGTTCAAAATAATTCAAAAGTAGCGCTACGAGAGCTTTAGTATAGCGTTAATAAATCGTTATAACTATTAAGGAACCTTTATGCAACCGTTGTGCAGGTTAAATGGAACTTTAGGCTGCATAAAATGGCGCCCAAATAGCGCTAAAGCTAAAGCTTTAAGTCTGTAGTAGACGCTCTAGCGCTTATGTCTATTACCATAAGTAATAATCGGATACGCTCCAAAGCCCTAATGCAGCCCATTTGTGCTAGTTGGGATGTATCCTACTTAGTAATAATATAATAGAATATTCTATAATAAGTATTCTATTCTATTTCATATGCATCATCAATGTTAAAAAAATATATAAAAAAATTACAGTCGATTACGAATATGAAAAAAGTGATTAATCTGGAACCCTGTGTGAGCGAGTCTAATTCGCACTCGGCCGTATTATTAATAAGCAAAAAAGTCTATTAATAATCTAGCTATTGTACCCCACTGCTGGGTAAAGGCTTCCCTGTTCCTTTTCCAAAATAACTCTTTCCTTAATAAGTTGGGACCAGTCTTTTTCGTAGAAGTCGATCTCGTCCCGCCATCTTCGCTTTGGTCTACTGCGTTGTTATTTGGTTGGTTGGTACATCTTTCCCAATTTTTATCGACTTCAAAATGGAGGAGGACTATGTTCAGCTATATATATTTTTTTTTCGGCCAATTATGGACTGATTTGCAAAATTATTTTTGTTCAAATGCCTATACGTAAGGTAGTCCCACTGTCACCACAAGTCAAAATCTGATGATGGGATCCCAGGGAAATCGAGGGCAACCCTCAAATATGGACACATACATTGTTTTCATATACTTTCTAACGCAATTCATATATTTGTACCCGGTAATCATTATATTATCTCATGTTGCTGAGCTGATGATAGAAGGTATAAGTCAGGACCTGATTATGGAATACCAGGAAAATCAAAGGAAACCCTCGACTTTTAGAGCTCTTACGTTTCACATTAACTAAAGCAATTCAGATATTTGTGTCTGATAGTCATCATTTCATGGTGCTGAATTGATGATTGAAGTAATAACACCTGAATGCTTCAAAAAGAGTTACTTATCTCAAAAAGTATTGATGCGAATTAGATGGGGTATTCACTGTTAACATTCTTATTTTGGCGGAACCTTTAATTGGTCTGCCCATGGTGATACTTAACTTAAGAATATTATTTAATTACAGTACAAATGGAAAAATAAATAACTTATTTACAAACACATTAAACGACTTCAAATCAAACAAAAACACTATGTACTATGTATGTACTGCAAAAAATAAAACTATTCATTGATGAGCAGTTGACAGATGAGTAGGACCTTATTACTAACGAAACTAGACATCCAATGAAATAGTCTTTAGGATTATTTTTCGCTTTTCAATGCAGGAGTGTTTTTGTTTGTTTTGAAGTCGGTAATTTTTTTTTTTTATTATTTTTTATTATGACAGCTCAGTCGTATCCGCGTCACTCCCGCTTAAGGTTGACAACTTTTGTGGGTTACATCCATAATTTTGGTTTTCAGGCGCAGAATATTTTTTTTTTTACATTATTCCAGAGACGGAACCTGAGGAAACTGCGTGCCATGGCTCGTTGGCAGACCCCGAGCTCTGACCTCTGCTGTTGCATCAGTGATCAGGTTTTTGCACTGTATCTGAACGTAGGGAAAATACACACGCGGGCTTGCGGACAGTGAACAAGAGTAACTCACTGTCCGGTAAGGACCAGGCCCAAATCGGCGGCGCGTTTATTCCACGTGCGCCTAAAAGAGTGGTCAACAATAGTGACGGGGTCCCATAGGGCCATTGCCTGCCGGGGTTGCGGGAATGTTCTAACGAACTGCAATGCATCAAATTTGTGGTTAATAAATTTTATTATTATTATTATAAGTACCACGGCCCCAAAATGCAGGGGCAGCTGAAGGAACAGTGTGTGTTTTTAGTCAATAGACACGTCCGTTTGAGATACAGCGGGGAACCTAGAATGATACAATTTCGTTCAAATAATATAGTTTTAGTCAAAGACTATATTTTTATTTATTTATTTCAGACTACTGAGGCCCATAGAAAAATATACATACATAATAAGTTACTATCTACTAAAACAAATTTTTATAATTACTCATTAAATTAAATAAATTCATTTCTTCATTCATTCATCATTCATTTCATTACAAAAGATAAATTAATACATATCTGCTATATCTATTTACAAATCTTAAACGAAACTAAACACGAAGTGACGGCGTCGTTTTTAGTGTTGCCCAAAATCAGTCTTGGTCTTGTTCTTGCATTTTTGCAAGAGCAAGACCAAGACCAAGACCACTTAATTTTAGCAAGACCAATACCAAGACTTACCCTGCAAGATCTAAGCTAGAACAAGACTAAGCTTGCGAGACTCTTGCGTCTTGCAGTTAGTTCAGACTGTCGTTTTCTTTGTGTTATTATTATTAAAATGAGAAAACTTACATTACAAAAACACAAAGGAAAGGCGGGCGATGCGGGGGAAACAATTAAACTTAGGCAGCTCTTAAATAAACTATTCTCCGAGTTTGGATCGTTATCCAGAGCCGGATTATTCGATGAGAACGTTAATGCGCTGGCTCTGACGGAGGTGCTGCTTAATGTTACCAACAGGTACAAAGGTGCCAACAGTGATACAGGTCGCACAAGATTAGCACACACACAATATTCGATCCATGATTTTCTAAAATAAGAAATCAGCGGAAAATATTAAGTTGTTGTAGTTAAGACTTAATTTAAAATTATAAAGTGATTTCTAGTACCTCATATTCAATGAAGGTGAGGATAGCCGCCGTACCGGCGGCGGTGCCTTTGCCTAGGGACAGGATTTTTTGTATCGATTCATTTATGCAGTTTTAAAGCGTAGGTATCAGTGCATCAAAATGTTCATATAAGTACTTAAGTAATTAATGACAGTTGATTTTCTCAATAATTAAATTAAATACAGATACTGATACTTTTATCTCGTCTGCTTTAAATAAGTCGGTGTTGTTTCACAGTTTTCATGTACTTAAGTAATTAATGACAATTGATTTTCTCAATAATTAAACTAAATACAGATACTGATACATTTATCTCGTCTGTATTAAATAAGTCCGTGTTGTTTCACAGTTTTCATTAGATTTTATTACAAAATGTTTTTATTTTTTGTCGTGTCGTATTATCGTGATTAGTTAATATTTGGGTGTATTATTTGTACGATATTGAATTATGCACATTACGAACAATAACATAAACATACATTGTACAAAATATCGATTAAAAAAAAAGAGTGCATCCCTAGTTTTGACCAGCGCAACTTTGCGGCCGATAACAAAGTCGGGTCGGATACTATAACCTGTCAAAGAAAGTTCGCATCTATTCGAAAGTTCAAGGTCAAGATACGAGTACACGCGCAGGTGGCTTCTATTGATATCGCATACAATCGTTGCCACCGCGCCGTGCTCCCATATGAGAAATATGGTAAATACTTGTGTGTAAAAATTATCTACAATACTAATCAAATGAGTGACGTCACGTCGCGCATTTTGTGTTTTAAAATCACACACATCCAAAAATTGAGATTAGCATTGTCGGTTTATTAACTTCTATCGTACTCTAGTAGTTATTAAGTACCTACATAAATACAGTAGGTAGCGTACCTAGGCAAATTTTATTCAATTAATGTAGATTAATTCCATCAAAAGAAGAACATAATACACAGAATATTATTTGCATAATATCTAAATTTTATTGCTACGTAGAAACGCTATACCTATCTGGTAACGCATCTGTTTTATTAATCTTCCAAAGAATCATAATTTTTATCAAAGAATGCCGTCTTTTTTCGGTATTTCGGCTTATAAATAGGATTATTTATTTTAATTTTAGTAATTCCAAATTAAGCTTCGCTTCGAGTTTAATGTAATAATTGTTTTTTACTCTAACCCTTATTGTTCTCGGACTGATAAGTGTACAATTTGAAATTAGTGATGAATATTCAAATACCGTCAAGTTAATGTCATTAATTTTTTTTTAATATGTTTTACCACGTTTTAGCACATGTAAGCTTATTAAATGTAAACTTTCATTAAGAAACCAACGGACTTTCGTGGGACACGGTAGGTATCTCAGTTGGTTAGAGCATCAGCACAGATCGCCGAGGTCGTGGGTTCAGATCATGAGGTCTGAACACACAGAGATGATGTGTCAGTCGATATTTCGAATTACTTATTTTTATTAATTTGGTTGGCCTTTACTATGCCTATGTCAATTCAGCTCAAAATGTAGGTACATTTTGTTACATTTTTCTAAGATCTAAACTACCGTTTAATAAATAGCAATATGATAATCGTTAATTGCAAGACTCTTGCAAGACTCTTGCGCAACCAAGACAAGGAGTGCAATACCATGACCAAGACAAAGACCAGGAGTATTGACGCAAGACCAAGACCAAGACTGGCTAAGTCTCGTCTTGGTCTTGCATTTAGGGAACACTAGTCGTATTACGCTGCGAGGTGTCACTTAGTGCCCCACGGAAACGTCGAAACACGATACCTTTTGGCCAGAAATTCTTCCTTGAGGAAAGTTTCCAAATGTTGTGTCGGAACTCGTGGCGCGACTCCAACCTCACAACCCGTACCTATATGCACCTTCAATTAACTGTACCTATGCTGTTCAATCTCATGGCTCGCCTTGATCAAGTTTGCTAGTACGTTACCTATGTCAGCCGCTGATGACGAAAAAGTACGATATTAATTGCGCAGCGGAAAATTGATACTTACTTCAAAAATGGTACGTGGTCGCTGCGAGACGGTGAGAAGAAGAAAATAGATGCTTTGGAAATGTGGTGCTGGAGACGAATTCTAAGAGTAACATCGACAAAACGTTCTATCAAATGTCTCCATGCTGCAAGAACTCGGATCAAACAGCCTACAAACTCGCATCCCAAAACTGTTCGAACTCATCTCAAAGCGTAACAACTACTCCGTAGAACGTCTAGTCGCCCAAGGCAGGATAGAGGGCACCAGACCGCACGGACAATCGCCGATGCCTAGGGCCGATCAAATAAACAATATGATGGGAATAATTTAGACAAGTATTTTGTTTTTGCTTATGAGTTCTTTAATTTTATATCAAACACTTCTAAAACATTCTTTGTCACATTTTATGATATCACCTCCTACATTTATAAGACTGTCAGTGTTGATGCGCCTGACAAATATGACATAGCAACAACTTAGCCTTTGTCACCGAGCTAGCCACGCTTATGTATCTATCAAACTTCGCTTGCAATACTAAACTCGTATTAAAACCTATTCATGTTTACCACTTATTAATTATGTTATTATAATATTGAGCCGATCTGCCACCGTATTCACGGACTTGCAGGCGGTAAGCAGAGGTAGTTCGCCGTCCGGTTAGAACCAGGCGCGGGTCGATAACGCATCGTGTTTCACGTGCGCCTCAAAGAGCAGTCAGCACCAGTGTCCCCGACAGGAACATTGCCTGCCGGGGTTGCGGAAAATTCCAACGAGATACTGCGGTCCCGACACGTAAGGGTAACTGAAGGTACAGGGGGGTTTTTAGTCAGTAGAAGTCTGACACTCCCTTCCACTCCACTCGGAGTGGGATAAGAAGCATTTTGATTTCGCCCCCGTAAAAAAAACCTATTTAAATTACATATTTCTTGTACTGACCATATTTACAGTTATTTTGCCCGCAAAACATTTTTTTACTGTAGGTGATACGGACTGTACGGAATATAAGGGGGTTATATTCCGTACAGTCCGTATCACCTACAGTAAAAAAAATGTTTTGTCGAGTTTTTCATACGTGTGTGTTTTTGGATCATTGATGTTCATATTGCACCAAATTTCAACTGAATTGCTCATCTAAATTCGGATCAAACTGACTGTGACAGACGGACAGATAGATTGACCTGCTAATGAACGAATAACGTTTCTATTTTTCATCTGAACGTTCTGAACCCAAAAAGTCTATTAAATAAATTAATTAGGAGATAGTCAAATTAAAAACAATTCAATAATAAATCGAGGTACTTTATTTGTTCAATATTCGTACAAAATTACAATACTTATTAATGATAGTTGTAACTGTTTACCTACAATATATTTATGGCAATATTCTTATGACATGATCCCATAGTTTATAGTAACCTACGTTGCTAGACATCAATAATATAAGATCCTAAATATGTATCTACTAATCGTATTTTTTGTACAATTCAAAAGCTGTTATCGACATAAGTTTTTTTCGAACACTTAATTCATATTTTTTTCAATAAATACAATTCTAAATACTTCTACATCTAATTTCTTCCAAATATTTGGTTATAAATAACTTACAATGTAATTACAAACTTATCTAAAATACACGATACACGGTAATATACTAAACTATAATAAAACGCCATCTATCGTATCACATCACAACAGGATACAAACTGTCGTCGTAACCAACATAGATGGCGCTAGTGTACTAATCTAAAATCGCAGGAAATAAATGCATCTAATTTACACACCCGTGACACGCACTGATGGGACTATAATATCTTAATCGGTGCAATAGCAACCATCTTTTGTGTTCTCACGTATCCAGTCAAGGTAATTAGTGACACGGGTGTAAACACCGGGGTAACCTGCTCTTGCGCAACCGTTGCCCCATGACACCACACCTGCAAAAAACATTTGTATTTAGAAAGCGCATTTTGAACTAAGCTTAAGTTGAAATACATAAAACATAAGACGGAGAAAATATTAAAACTTTTGTTATAATGTGTTTAGCAAATGACACTGGGTTAAGTGCCATTGTATGAATGATTAGTTTCTTTACTTTCCCGACATTTCGTTGAAGCAATAGATACGTCACAAGGTTTACCAGCCGAACTATCAGATCACATGTTAACGGACAAAACAGCGTGAAAAAGTAGATAACATAGTTCAACATGGAGATATGAGATATAACATATCTGCTGTTATGTTATAAGTTAGTTTATAGGTAGTCCAATTATAACTGATTACTAAACAATTTGTATCATCCACTGCTAGGCAAAAGCCAATCCTTATAACTGCTTGCAATCCTGGGCTAATCCACCTTCCACCAATTCACGATGTCTGTCTGTCTTCGAAAGAAATGCAAAGAGGTGGAAGCGTAGATTTCTGATCTGCCTATGCCGTATTTATTTTTAACATACCTACTACCCCTACTAGTAATTTCTCCTATATCGTGAGTGTATTGTTACAAACACCCAAACCCGGAACAACTATTTGTGAGCCAAAAATATTTGTTCCGGTGCAGGAATCGAACCCACGACACGCAGCGCAGCAGTCAATCGCTCAATCACTGCGTCAACTGAGTCGTCAAAGTATTGACTTTACAACTACGCTGCGCCACAATGAGACAGCATATAAGGCATACTATATTCGAATACATTTGAGTTCCTTACCGATAAGTTCGTAGCGCTTGTCGTTCTTTCTCTCAGTTATCAGTGGACCACCGCTGTCGCCCTGAAATCAAAATAGTTATCTTCGTAATCTGTTTTACTTAAGACGTTAATCATCTACCTGTCAATTATAGTCAACTATTTAGAGTCTGTTTCTAGCCTAAGGTTGCTAATTAATGCCTTCTATATAATTATAATTACCTATTGGGCTTCAATAGACACCTATTATTACACACGATACCTTGATAAAACAGGTAGTCAGACTTTTGATTCCAGGCTTATAACAACTTCCAAAGTTTTACAAATGACAGCTGAGAAGACCTAACCTAACCTAACCTAACGACCTAACGTGGGCTGTCACTTATACACGGGTCAACTGAAGGTCTAAAGCAAACGTTTATCAAGTGTTCCAAGATCCGATTGGGCTCTAAACATGTTTAAACGTCGTATACCAAAAATACGGTTTTAGTAACTTCTGGTTCGTCTAGCAATCAATATCATTCCTAAAGAACTAAATATGCTAACACTGTTCATGTATGTACCATGGAAAAAAGTGTAGTGGTATTATATGCCAAAATATCGAACACATATCAAATAATTCGACCACTGATACTAACACAATCATCGTCATAATTTTACTGTCTTATGCGCGAGCGTAACACAGTCAACGACGCGACGTGACGATATATTAGTGTCAGCCGCATCATCTCTCTATATAAGTCCTAACTTTGTCGTAGTATCTTCGTTAATTTGCGTCATATTTTTTTCCAACCAATTAATTTTTCAATACCTTTATTTATGTCGATCGCAAAATTCGTTGCATTAAACTCTCGATAAATTCTAAAAGAATGTCCATTAATTGGTATGCTATGTTAACAGTCACAGTTTTTTTATTAGTCCCGTTAGTACTTAGTATTTTGTCCTCCTTTGCGTCGCGACGAGGAAAAAACTAGCAAACCGAAAGTGATTTTTAATGAGTGGTTTTTGCATTTGTAAAACAAATAAGGGCTCTAAGAAGCTGCCTTCTAAATCATCTCATCAATGCTTAGAAAGTTTCTCCTGACATGTCACATTGTAGCTCATCAAACCTGAAACGTCTACAAAACGGTCTACTTATCTACCACGTTACGGACTTTTCAGAATATTATTTTCATGCTGGTGGCAAGATGACCACCTATCATTGCATTTTCAGGCTCAATAGAGTCAATTACTTATTATACCTAACACGCTAACAAACGATCTAGTTTTACTCTAAAAAGTGAAAAAAAGCTTACGTTTTGAATACATGAGTTGAATAAATAGAAATAAATCAATCTGAAACTACCGCAAAGCCCTTCGTTCTATTGTTCACAATTATTTTTTGTGTTTTGTCTATGATTTATCTATGATAAACCAAGCTTTTGCTGAAATCCTAACTCGATTAGATATCAACTGGAACTGGTTTGGCAATGATTGCAAAACGTTACACTTTCACCAAAATAAAAATAAAAATCGATTTTGCACCTGACAAGAATCCTTCTGGCCTGTCTTTGGATAACCAGCGCACAGCATGTTATCCGTGATCATCGATGAGGTGTACTTTGTATTGCGGCACTCCTGGTTGCTGATGACCGGTACTTCGACTTCCTGAAGAGTACAGGATACCTTGCCTTCTTCAGTGAGTGTACCCCAACCGGAGGCGACTGCCTTTACGCCAACGTATAACTGATCTGTTGACACGTAGCACGCATTAGTTTTAGTGATTTGACATTATGAAAGGATTTTGACATTATTAGTGGTTCTATGATTAGATATTGGGTTTCGAGATTGATGGGTCAAAAATAATACACACGACTCGCTGCTGAACGAGTTTAAGTTAAATATACTGGATGTAGGACTACTAATTCAAAGCATTTTAGCAAACCCAAAATCAAAGGCAGCAACAAGATTATGTAGGTTAGTATTAGTCGTTTAGCAGTGAGGGGCTTAGTATTTTAGTATGACCTACCATATGGGATATCATATTATTTAGTGGATTAATTTTGTTATAAGATAATATGATGGGGTTGACATATCCTTATTGGATAAAACACCAAATAAAAAATATAAAAAGATTAAAGAAGAAAAATTATACAAGTGTAAGGTGTAAGGGTCAAAAATAATAATACAAGGGTAGGCAAGTGCCTACCCTACTACTGGAATGCTGTAACTTGAATGGAATGAGTTACAGCATTCTATGTTGTAACTCAGTTGAGTTACAGTTACAACATTCTAGGCATGTTATACAGGATGTTTGGTGCATCGTGTGCCAAATTGAAATGATCGACTGATGGAGTCATCTGCTAGTCTTTCAGACCCCTTAAAAAACAAAATTGCATCTTTAACATTTATTTTTCACCTGTTTTCTGTTTCCTCCTTAAGGAAGAAATACGACTGCGTACAACAACCGTCAAAATACAAAACGGATGTCGGGCCTGCATTCACAACAGAGGCCAAGAATTTGAGCAGGATTTGTAAAAAATATGAAATAAATCTTAAGATTGCAATTTTGTTTTTTCTTTTATTTCAAGTACATCCCACGAAAAGATAGAGATACGAGACAGATTTTACCTTATAAGAGTGAGATAACAGATTTAATAGGTTTTTTAGGTATCATTTAATCAAAAATACTTTTTTAAATCATAATTTTGAATATTAGCCTTATGTGACTCGATTCACAATTCTAGTGAATTCACAAAGTTGTTAAATAATTTTTATGGCATGTGGCACTGCATTAGCAGCAGGATAGACTAGAGAACTTTTGAGGGAGTAGGAAGATCCCGGTCGCTTTTGTTTTTTTTTGTAGCCATATAAACAGCTGTAAAATGTACAGCTTTAATGTAAACTTTCCCTTGGGAGTCAATTTAAAAATAATTAGATGACTAATGTCATTAATTTTATGTTTAGAAGTACCTACTCTTAAACAATACACATCTAAATAAATATAAAATTCAGAGTCTACGCCTTATACTTTTTTTAATTTGTATTTGAATGCAAAATTCGGGTCTTATTTTAATAAAATAATAAAAAGTCGATAAAAGAAAATCCACAGGGCATGAGAGGTGTTGAGGGGTCTGAAAGGCTAGTAGATGACCCCTTCAGTCGACCATTTCAATTTGGCACACCCTGTATAATTGCATAATGGAATTACTTGTATGTCATCAGTTATGGGAAGAATGGGGTTCTAGTAAAGAATTGAAACGCAATTGCGTTATAATTCTTTTGTTATTCTATGTAGTTACAACAATCATTTCACAAGCTTACTGTGCGTATTTATAGGATGAGGAACGCTTCTAATTTATAACTCGTGAGGATCAATTTTATATATTGCCCGGTTTGGCCCCTTACCTATATTATACGAAAAATGAATGTACGAAAACTGCGGATCCCATAATAAAATACCATAAGGCAAACTTAATACTGTGGAAATAGATAAAGTAAACAAACCTAGCTGTGGCTATATCAATCAATTGCTTTATTTTGCTTACTGCATATGCAGCTGAGCTATATCTGATCTACCTAACTGAGCTTTAATGTATTCGCTCCTGAGTTTTGAATCGATGGTAACACCCAAACAAAAACAAAATATATTAATAAATATGACGGCGCTTTATAAACTACTAAATATGAACTAGTAAGTATAAACCAATGTTTATTTGTAGATTTTTATTGAACTTACTAGCATTAGTAGGCAAGCAGATAGGCTTAATGGTCTCCGAGATGGGCACTCTCTCGTTCAGCCTTAGCAAGGCTATGTCATTGTCGAAATTAGTGAGTGTGAACTTGTTGGCAATGGCGCGCAGGACGAAGCGGGTCTCCGGTCGTGTGGTAGCGTTACAGCGGTTGTGCTCCCCGAATGTGGCCTTGATCATGAACCACATAAACCTAGAACATTAGGACAAAATGTATTAAAATCTGACGCCTGCTGACTCGTTGGGACTTTGTGATTGTGAGCAACATGAGAATTATTACTGTGAACAGGTACAATTAGAGTATAAAAATAGCAGAATATGTGCTGTATCAACGCTAAGTCAAATTAGACAAAAGTACAGGTTAACTAATTGTCGTAAAGTAATGGACGCCAGCATCATTCTTTTTAGCACTGAGGGATACCTATACCGTGTGATGGCCAGATGAACGGGTAGAACCTAAATGAGGCTGACTACTACAAGAAATGCGAGGCCTGGGTATGTCAGGATTGAGCAAAGGCAGGTTAGCAATGAGCGGAGTCGAACTGTGGATAAGGATGATGCTGAGTGGGTGAGTGGTAGTACGCTCCACTAATCGCTCTGTTTAATTATCAGCCTCAAATTTTCAAGGTATGAAAAGAGACAATAATGGAAGAGTAGTTTTAAATTAGCCAAAAATTGGTTGAACAGCAAATCAGATATATAATAAAAACATTGTCTATAACCACTTATAGTAAACTTAACAGTATATGCAGTCAGAACATGTTTTACTACGTCGCAACTCTCAAATAAAAAAATGTGCATCAAATCTAGATAATCTCATCTGCAGCTTACAAAAACAAACTCATAAATTGGCCGCAAATTACGAACTTAAGCTTTAAACTAAAAACAAGGATGACTCACGATACCTAACACTTAAAAGATCGCACACAAGAAAACATACTTATTTGATGACGCGTTTGATGTGTTTCATCCCTCGATATTGTCAATATTTGAGAAATTACTTAAATCAGCCCTGATAGTGGTGACAGTTGACGGTGAAATGTAATAAAAGAAGAAAACATATTCCTTTGACAAATTAGGCTGCTATCTCACTAGCGTTTTACGAGCGTTGACGTCGCGATTCTCCAGTGTCAAACGTTAACGTTGCGTTTTTGGCAACAAGATTCAAAGATTAATATCTAAATATTGTGTCATTTTGAACAACCTCTAAAAATTGGACAAATGTAGCATCCGAAGGCGCGAATAGGTATTTGTTAAATTCTGATTAAATAAATATGTTTGATACTTTTAGAGTACATAGGTACACTGCGAAATATTCACTTTCTTCTGATCGATTGGACTATCAAGGATTTTCCGAATTTAGATAATGAGTCTTTCATTTTCTTGTACGTTATTTTCGTCGAAGTAGCAAAGCCAATAGTAGTATTATACCATATCAACAGTAATAGATTATATGCCGCAAGTCGCCGTTGCGTACGCCGATACGCAACGTTAACGTCGCGTCTGCGTAGCGTTGTCGCTGTGTTGACGTTTGAGAAACACCAACGCTCGAAACGCAAGTGGGAGAGCGGGCTTATATTATAATGATGGAGGCTGAAAGATAATGAGTGAGCAATTAACAAACGATCATGACTACTTAATATACTAATATACAAACTGTTTTTATTAACTTTCCTAACGCATTAGAATTTCTACGTTGTAAGTAGTTTTTTTTACTTCAGCAGATAACAAATTCACTAGGTGAGCACCTATTATGTAATGGATTGTTCATTTCGTTGTCAATTGTTCCTCATGACACTAACTAAGTCAAGTTTGTGTCGACATTGAGCGAAAGTGCTGCACTGTGTTTTGGCGGGCCACGGTCACGAATACTATTAATGTCCCTCGTTTACGCTTTCACTTGCGTACATTAGTCCCCGCTACTGTCACACAATACTTATGAGCTGAGACAGATCGAACTGGACACCTTTTGAACCCTCCGATATTGCGCTTCTCTGATTCACCATCCGAAAATTAGTTAGGTACCTGATATCGACAAAAACAAAAAAGTGATCACAAAGCGCCTAAAATGGTCATTTGTCGGGGATAATGAACTTTAAGTCAGGAGCCTGCTCCTGGGCCGGTTTCAAGGTGAACGTACTTATCGATACTAATAGGTATTCACAATTTTGTACCGCGATTTATTTTGGACTTGTTTGCTAATTCTTAGGTTATCGGACTCGTTTACCGATGATTAACGATGTCATCTGCATTTTATTCCATCGGTATTAGTCACAAAATATTAAATCCAATCAAATTTTCGCAAATAAATTAGTGCATTTACATTTATTACTGCTTTTTAACTGTTTTTATTGCTACACATACCTAAATACAGAAAATTGAAAACTAAAATGTTGCCATATAGTATTTAATCATGATTTTTTCTAGTAACATTTGTCATTATAATATCATTAACCCAGTTCTAAATATGTCAATAGCCTTTTCAATAATTATTTCGTGTATTTGCTTCTAATATTTACTTCAATAATGCTTCGATTAGCCTTAATTATAGTGAGACTTTATAACAGTTTGTAGATAAGTAATAATTGTGTTATTTTTATGTTCCTATGACAATATGAGGAGATGTAGTAGGTTGTGTTTCGAGTCAACACCCTGCCAAGTGTTTCGTTGAACAAACACTTAGCATACAAACATGTTCACGCTTCTGTGCCATCTTAAGACTCTTCGCACATAAAAATGATTTATTTATACAAACAGCTAGGCTTATAGAAAAGTAGGATTATGGTAAAATACCCATTATTTTAAAATAATATTACTAAGGATCTGAATAATAATTCCATTCTAAAAGCCTTATTAGGAGACGATTTATTTAAAATATGAATTTTATTGAAAATTGACTTTTTTCTTTTGTATGCAAACTTATAAGGCCATAATGGACCCACTTAGATGAAACTTTGTCGATTCGTCGATCAATTGATAAATCAAACATTTATTTTATATTTGCATCCAAACTTGTGTATCGCTCAAATTCCATGAATAGTGCGTTAAAAAGCTGATTATGTGTGCGTCAAAATACTTGTTAATGATTTTTTAAACATTTAAAACCAATTTAAAGAATGAGTTACTTTATAAAACCATTTTTAGGGATCCGTAGTCGACAAGGAACCCTTATAGTTTCGCTAAGTCTGTCCGTCCGCGTGTCCGCAGCTTAGCCCTTCAAACTATTGCTACTAGACCGCTGAAATTTGGCGTGGATACACATATTAATCATGCGACCGACCGACGGTAAAATAAAATCATGAAAAATATGTTTTTTTAGATTACTTCCCCTACACGTAAATAGAGGATTTTTATCTCGTCTTTAAGTCCAGAGTGAATAGGTTACTTATTAGGTAAGCGTGCTCCATCTTCGATCACATCATCACTTACCATCAGGTGAGATAGTGGTCAAACGCGAACCTATTTAAAAAAAAAAAAAACCATAGTGTTGGGCATCGTTAGATAGGTCGTTCAAATAATGGTAGTGTGGAAAGAATAATTTTTAATTTAGTTAAAAGCTTTAGTTAAACTTTAAAGGATGAATATGGAAGTTCAAACGTCACGGCTGTAGTACCTACATCGAACAAAGTTAAAAGGAAAACTATCGAGTCGACCAACTGTATTCTACTCGCTTTCGGATAAATTCTATCCACAAAAATATTTAGATCTTACTTGTGTATAGCAGAGAAATTGTTTATGTTAGAGCATGGTACGGAACTCTCGGTCTGCTTATCCGAATAGCACTTAGCGTTGTAGTAAACTACGGAACCCTACACTGCGCGGTTTTTTAATGATATTTCTATATTTATCGCACTTCATACCCGATATGACCGCAAAAGAACTGCGTGTGACTTCAGTATTTTTTTAATCTAAAATAAAGCTCACTAATATAACAAATACTATTATTCCCTCATCTAACTAAACTAAACACGCAAAAAAACATGACGTGTAAAAGTGTTATTTATAACCAATTTACAAAATAAATATTTCATTGGATATTTTTGACTAATCGTAAGTCAAAATATTACGCACATCACGCAGTTGTTATAGAAATGTTTTAGGCACCAAAATTATTCACCCAGTTTATTAATTATTTTTATTGTACAAAAAGACTACCTCAATACAATATAGATATGAGAAAATCAAGCATCTTGTATTACCTAGTTCTGTTCATCCAAAGGTCGTCTATGAGAGTTTGCTCAGTGCTTTATAATTTGTATCATTGTAAATACTTACTGTAGAGTGCAATAAACTAGATATCTGTACATCAACATAAAATCAATGTAAGCGGCAATAGCTCAATGGCAGATGTCGGCTTAGTGATCGATAGGTCGCGGGTTCGAACCCCACTCGTTACACTATTTTAAAAGTAACGTAAAGTCGTAAACCCACTCCAGATTGTGTCTGGAGTGGGTTTACGACTTTACGCTATCGCATGTTTCGCTTAGTTGGCGGGGTTAACAAGACTTCTAGCAATGTGAATTGTACCCACATTGGTAAAAAAACCATGTCTGTAAGGTCAGCTAGTATAATAATATAAGAAATAATAAAATTCGACTTACTAAGAAATAACTTTGCACTTATTTTGTTTTCTCACAAGCTACAAATTTGGGTGTTTCGTCGTTTCTTACCACGAGTGGTTCGGACCGCGGTGTGAAACGCCGAAGAGCTCTTAGGAATAAGTTGTTTCGAACTGCGGTGTAAGTCGACCATATTCAAGCATTTGTGCAAATAACAAACAGGTACTTTAACATGTAACCTATTCAAATTTAATATTTAGTATGTTATAAATCCAAATTATCTGCATGGCATAAAGACTTTTTTATTTAATATCTTGCTTATATATTATGCTGAACTGACTGCCTGGTTGGTCTAGTGGTGGCAAGCGCAACTACGGGGCATGAGGTCTCAGGTTTGGTTTCCGGGTCGAGCAAAAAGTGATTTTTGTTTTCCTGGGTGGGAAAATCATCAAATGACTCCTACCGCTGTGGGTGGAGCGGAAGTACTTGCAATTGGGTTTATTTATTTATTTATAGTTAATTAAAACGGTAAAACACAAATTACTTTAAATTAACTTAGAAATATATACAACGTGTAATTTAAAGGGTATATACAAACCACGTGCATGGCATTTTTTTTTTTGATGATAACAAACGATATGGCAAGGGTTTTGTAATCCTAAGTCTACGTGTGTAGAACTTATTACAAATTCCAATGCACTGATACCAGAGACCGAATTTTTCAAATTAAGAAGAATGATTAGAATTATCGTGTTATTGGCAAGTGACGTAGAAAGTTATTGACCCTCGTAGTGCTGTGACACGTTTGTTATGATTGGTATTCAAGAAATGTATGAAACCAATAATTTGGTATCAATTCTTTGAGTCAGTTATTTTGAGCTGAAACTGGACATAGAGACTCCATACCAGATGTTGTCTTCAGCCCTTTTGGATAGATATGGGGTTTCCGTTACACGTTGTATATTATCTCTATGCTAAACTGACTGCCTGGTTGGTCTAGTGGTGGCAAGCGCAACTACGGGGCATGAGGTCTCATTTTGTTTTCCTGGGTGGGAAAATCATCAAATGACTCCTCAATGATCAAGTGCAATTGGGTTTTCAGTAAGGAAGTACTTAATAGCCCAGAGTTTCGAAGTTGGCGGTGTGATACCCGGTGCCTTGGAAAGCTGTTGGTCTCCGGCTCTCATTTTGACATCTTTGACAGTCATTACGGGTTATCAGGTTTGGCCAAGAGGTTTCGTATTACCCAGTTACTGGGTTATGAAGGACAGATAGGCAGTCACTTCATGTAAAACACTTATACTCAGCTACATCCGGTTAGACTGGAGGCTAACCCAACTTAGTTGGGAAAAAGGCTGAGCAGATGATGAAACGATTGGCTGAAGCTAATATAAATTGTTCTGCACAGAAATAGAAGAAAAGAAAAACTTGACTGAATTGTTTTTGCCGGATTTTGGATTCCGAATAAGAACCTTATCAACGGCCACACCCAAAATTGCATGGTATTACCTAAGTTTAGGTACTTTCCACCCACCGAAAGAGCAGAATGTTTTACAATATGTTACTATCTTATCTTACTAATATTATAAATAATAAATACTAATATTATAAATGTGAAAGTTTGTGAGGATGGATGTATGTTTGTTACTTTTTCATGCAAAAACTACTGAACGGGTCTGAATGAAATTTGGCAAGTAGATAGTTTACATCCTGGAATAACACATAGGCTACTTTTTATCCCGGAATTCCCACGGGATCGGGATTTGCGCGGGAAAACCTTCCCACGCGTACGAAGTCGCGGGCAAAAGCTAGTATTATATAAATACTAATACTAATATTATAAATGTGAAAGTTTGTGAGGATGGATGTATGTTTGTTACTCTTTCATGCAAAAACTACTGAACGGGTCTGAATGAAATTTGGCAAGTAGATAGTTTACATCCTGGAATAATACATAGGCTACTTTTTATCCCGGAATTCCCACGGGATCGGGATTTTACGCGGGAAAACCCTCCTATGCGAACGAAGTCGCGGGCAAAAGCTAGTTTAAAATAAAGAGAAAAGCAAACATAGTAATTCCCTGTTACCTTAGCCAAAGGTTACGCGTTACAACACAACGTGGCAATGCGCCCAGTCCATTGGGTACATGACCAGCTTACAGCGTTAAATACGATTTTTGATGTTTGATTTTAGTTTAGTTTAAAGAACATAATTATACAAAAAATACAAAGCATCGAGTGCACACTAAATATAAGATAAACAAACTAAACTAGATCTTACAACTTAAAAAAGTGGCCAAGTGCGAGTCGGACTCGCCCATAAACGGTTCCTTTGTAGCAAGCATTGATGAGCGAAAAATAACTTTTTTTCATAGTATTTCTATAAATAACAAATATATATTTGCGGTTTTTCAAAATGACTCAAAATCCGCTAAATTTATCTCGAGCAAACTAATTTTCGTTGAAATTTTTCGTTAATATCTACGCATACATTTTTTTTAGATTATTCACTCTCTTATTTTAAAAGTAAGTAAGAGGGTACAGATTTTACCACTTTGGAAGTTTCCATCTATGAAAAGATTGACTTTGAAAAAAAAATACTTCAATGTCATTTTTAAAAACTATAGACTAATAATCTATAGACACGCCACACGTATTGGTATAGGTTTGATAATATTTTTTGTTTCAATCCCATATATGGGACCCCATATTTTTTGTATGAAAATCATAAATCGGTTTACACAATACATCTACTTACCCGGTTTCAACTTTGTAGTCCTAATTGTTTCAAAATAACATGGCTGCGCCATACGGGCAGACAAACATCTGCCTGTCCGTGCGTATGGCGTAGCCATTTATTTGGACATGGGACAAGGGACATAGGGATCCTTAACTGAAGAGTGATTAGGTTAATTCTAGGTAAGCGTGCTTCATCTACGATCACATCAGGTGAGATGGTGGTCACCTATCATCGATAAAAATTATATATGTAACTTATTAATATATAACTACTAGCTTCTACCTGCGACTTCGTACGCGTGGGAAGGTTTTCCCACGCAAATCCCGATCCCGTGGGAATTTTGGGATAAAAAGTAGCCTATGTGTTATTGCAGGCTGCCAACTATCTACTTACCAAATTTCATTCAGATCCGTTCAGTAGTTTTTGCGTGAAAGAGTAACAAACATCCATCCATCCTCACAAACTTTCGCATTTATAATATTAGTAGGAAAGTAGGAAGTAGGATAGGATTAAACTGCGGAACTTGCTACCCCTTGACATCAAGAAGGCTGAGACAAAGTTTTCTTTTAAGCGTAAAATTAGAAACCACTACTTAAGGGACTGTTATTCTTAGTTTGATCTTCGTCATAGTTATCATGACCTTTCTTAATCAGAAAGATTACTATAATGCACCGTATTTATTAGTCTACTAGCTTTTGCCTGCGACTTCGTCCGCGTGGAATAATTACTTTGGGCTAACGTTAAATTTAACCCCGATTTTGAAGCATTCTTCATTGGCGCTCCGCTCCTATTGGCCTTAGCGTTATGATATATAAGCATATAGCCTTTCTCTATAAATTGACTATTTAATTAAAAAAATATTTTTCTATTCGAACCAGTAGTTCCTGAGATTATGGCGTTCAAACAAACAAACAAACTCTTCAGCCTTATATTATTAGTATAGATAGCTGTTGCCCGCGACTTCGTCCATGTTTGCGTCGTTTTTCGTAAAAAAAAAAGTAGCCTATGTCCTTCCTCACGGTTCAGTGATTTTGATATAACAGACAGATTAACTTTCGTAATTTAGTAGGGAAATATAATATGTCAATCTATAATACTGTTGAAAAATATCGAAATACCGAACCGCACAATATTATTGTTAATAGCTGTGCCCGCGACTCCGTAAGCGTGTAACTCCTTGTGTGTTATTAAGTTAATGTATTAGTAATATTGTTTAGATCACGTTCACATGAGGCTTAAGTACCTATAGAACGAAAATACTTCAGCGCAAAGCTTCCGGGTAAACTATGTTGAAAGTTGACCCGTCCGGCACGTGAACATAAAGATTTCTAGAACTGCTAACCCGGGAAAGAGCGACGTACAACTGACCATGCGAGAAACAACTGACACCGAGATCTACTCCAGCAACACGAAAAGTCTGCCATTGAGCCTTATTAATTGTCATTGCATAACACACCGATACTGGGAATTGCGTTCTTTTAAATTGGAATGGAAAATTATTTGGTATTATGGGAATTCTGGGAATAAAGACGGTTTCTCCTGCACCGCAACCTGTTAAAATTTGAGCCTCGATTATATTTTGTTGCAACTGGGTTACTTTTAGCCAAGTTCCATTGCAAAGTTGTGGTGGTTTTAAATTTCGGAGCAGAATAATAATCAGAAAGCTTCGAACTGCTAAGCTATCGGGAGTTACACGTGTTATTGTGAGTCAACCATAAAAGATAGATATATGCTGTCGTGGGATATTTTTTATATAATTTTAAGGAGAACATTTCCGTCATAAATGATTTCTGTGTAGCTTTAACCATTAAGGTTGTACTCGCGACGGAAGCTTAAAAAATGGAGTAATTTCTCCCGTTTTCCCAACATTTCCCTTCACTGCTCTGCTCCTATTGATTGTAGCGTTATGAAAAGTATACTATAACCAGCTCAGGAGTATGAAAAATAATTGCACTAAGTTTCGTTAAAATCCGCCGAGTAGTTTTTGTTCCTATAACGGTTATACAGACAGACAGACAGACAGACAGACAGACAGACAGACAAAAATTTTACTGATTGCATTTTTGGCATCAGTATCGATCCCTAATCACCCCCTGATAGTTATTTTGTAAATATATTTCATGTACAGAATTGACCTCTCTACAGATTTATTATAAGTATAGATTATTTTAGCATATACATATATGTATTTTATTAGGATTATATATATATATTATTTCATTCCATTTTCTTGTACACCTACCACAATGTGGTTTTTTTTAACCTAAAGAATGACTGGTCGAGAATGCCTTGCTATATTAAGTCCACCCATGTAACACTAACGTACCTACATAAAGTTGAAATAAATAAATAAAAAATAAAAAAGTGCTCACCCTTTAACGCAATGCGCGGCAGTGAGCACATATCTGTCATTGATGAGCATGCCTCCGCAGTAGAACCGCTTGAAGTAAGACAGGCGAGCCATCCAGGGGAATTCATTGATACCGGCCTCATCGCCTCCTACGATACGGGACACCTCGTTCCTTTCCCCGCATTCTGAAATCATTGTCAACAAGAAATTAGTGCGACTAACCTTTCAGAATTGTGCTTACTTTTTTGGAGGGGTCTGTCAGACTCTTACATTCTAAAGACACACCGTGTTCCCTGGTACACTTGTGCCAGGTGTGATGTTGAATCCCCCTGCGATGTTTACTAGGGGCGTTTTTCATTCATATTATCTGGCCTCCAGCCATATATGCTAGAGGCCAGATAATATGAATATACAGGGTGGATAAAAAATCATAGATCAAACTGAACAGGGTGATAGTTGGGGTTATTTGCAGTAAAAAATATCTCTGTGACAAAGCTCTATGTGTGTTGGCACTTTTTTCAATAGCCTTTAAATCTCACGAAAAATTATTTTCAACTGTAGAACCTTTTAAGAAGATCAAGTTGGGGCTCTGCCACAGAATTTTTTTTTACTGCAAATAACCCCAACTATCACCATGTTTCGTTTGATCTACGATTTCTTACCCACCCTGTATATGAAGTGAAATAGACTACCAGGACAAGCAGTTCGCTGCATATATAATGACACGAATCCTTCCCCGTATCAGAGAAAACACTACCTAGTCTATGGTCATAAAACTTTTATTGAATTCGCGAAGAACCGCTAATTGTAAATTCTTTGCTAAGCAAACTTTATTTTATTCAACAGCTAATTTGCAACAATCTTGCATGCGCGAAGTGAGTGAAAAAGCATTCCTTTTTAGAAACTTTCAAACTTCAAACACCTGCTACATCATTCATATTTTTATTATACATTATTATCTCTTAATCAAAAAGATTAATTTTTAAATGTTAGAAATGCGTCTGTTACCTGCACCAGACTACACTAGAAATCGACCCCGAAATACTCGAGATTTTTTCTATATGATTTCCATACCTATTTCAATTGTTTAAGACAAACCCCTTTGTGGATTTTTACTTCTTTCTTACTTCATTACGTACAACACAAAGCTAGCCAACAAAACAGGTGACAGAAGACATAGGTATACTTAGATATACCTAACATATAAGCTATATACCTATATAAATAAATGGCTTAGTAATTAAATCCCAAACTAATTCGATCAATTTAAAACTATTTGTATTAGCTACTGGCCACTGGGGGTAAGCGTTGTTGTAGGTTTTATCACGAGTTACCATCATAAAAAGATGGTACTTACTGCAAGAGCACGTGGTTCTGGGCATGTTGGCTTCCATCAGTGGTGGCCTGTTGCCCCACACACCACCGAAGATGTTTTTAGAGTACACATCCCTTGCATCTCGGACCACATCTCCCTGTAACAAAACACAGCTTTAATAATAAGTTAACAGATAGAGAAAAGACAAAATGGGATTGATATATCTAACCAAACAACTGAGCACGTGATACGCACAAAACGTTTTGAAATTACTTTCATTGTACGTACTGTAGCGTAAAACCGCTACGGTTAAAACTTCCTCCAATTCTAATCCAAACTTTTCAATAAATTTTTTCTTCTTAGCTGTTATTCACATTTGAACAAGGAATCGTGAAAAAAATCCTCGGATGTTTTGCCTTTTGACGGCGTCATTACATTTTTGGGACCCGATATGTGATGGTCGACCTTATTTTTTGATTAATATCGAAATTATGAAGTGAAAGTTTTTTTCTGTTGGTGTTAAGCCAATAAAAAATATAAAGTGTCCTAGCAAAAGGATAGTCTGTGGGTGATTTTCTGGTTAATTTGGTATGTATTGTCGCCTTTTTTCTTTTCGATCCATTTCGCACTAGTTTCATAATTAATCAAAGATTCAGCTTGCATCGGTGGTCTGAAGTTTCCTTTTTGTTTAGATCCCGTTACAAGCCAATTTTTGGCTCCACCCTACGGGCAAGCGACGTCGGTTATCGACGACGGAGGTCGGGGCGCTCTCGCCCGGTATCCGAGCACATCCTGTGCCTGAGACGTCCATCTCAAAGGCCTGAAGAGGGTACGAGGTAGATGCGGACCCCGCAGCGCAGTGGCTCCGTGATTTCTACGTTACTTCCCACAGTCGTGTCCAGCCGTCCAGGAATTACCGAGTTTTCGCAGCAGGAGTTTTATTTTAAATAGTGCACCTAATTTGTATATTTCTAATCTAAAAATTATCACGTCAAAAACTCTTTCTAACCTAAGGCCTATCAAGACGCGTTGGATGCTCTTAGTGTTTTTTTTGTAACTAAAATTACTAATATTGCGTATTCGCCTAGCTATAACCGATTGCAATCGATTTTCTGTTAGGTAAGTTAAAAATATTTTGCATAATACTTTCGATAATATTCTTTTCTTTCCGCTAAGTTAACCCACGCCTTCACTGAAAGGATCCCAATAATAACTAATATTTAACTTTTTTATATTTTTTAATTAAGTACTTGTTTTCTATCTTTTTCCTTTTAATCAAAATTAAACGTGTTAAGTAGCGGTTGTGTTTTACTGTGCACTTAATTTTATTTACGCTACAATATGGCGCCCGAATTAAAGTAAGTTTGCATATTAATTATTACTAAAATACCTATTTTTTTTTTGTTATCTCGTGTGTGGTTGCTCTTGAGAGCAATCTTTAATTTTCACCTTTCTTGTTGTGAGTTTCAGGTTTTAGAATTGGTCAGATACCCGTATGGAAGTTAAAAGGATTACCTGTCTTGAATGTTTTCCCGATTCATACGACTGGACTACAGAATTGCTAACTGAATTTATGTTCTTTGCTAAATTGTGTGATGTTTGTGAAATTCAATTTTAAAGATTAACTTTGTAACTATACCCAATTTCCAATTCTTTTATTTTCTCCCAAAATATACGTATCTATCCCGAGTTTTATTTTATCCCAGTAGGTAGCGGTAGTTAGTTTCCCGTAGAGTGTGTTTGATGTGTGGATGGTTAGGCATCGTGACCAAAGGTAAGCTTTTTGAATGGTCGTGTGCTAGTGTCTACCTTTTTTATTTTTTAGCCCGACTGTTTGCTTTTCTGCTATTTGCTAGTATCTGTTTTTGTTGGATTCTTAGCCCAGCGGATTCCTTTGACGTTCATTTTGTTGTCTTCTTCCCGTATCGATATTACGGCACGATATCTAACGATTTCCTGCTAAGTCCCGCTCTCTTTCATTTAATCTATTTCTATTTTGTGTTTAAAAATGTCTGAAGAAGGTTCTATCGGTGAGACTCCTTTACACGAAAGTATTATTATTTCTAGACCTCCTCCCATTCCACCTAGGCCCACTCCGGGTACTAGTCGTTTTACACGTTTGATATCATTCATCGCAAAGGGTCGCAACACGTCGTTCCAGACGCTTTATCTAGAATGTACGCGAGTCCGGTTACATTCGATCAAGGACCTGACCATACCAATGATAGATGGTATAAAAAGGTGTATTTAGGGGCTCGCGACTCCCCTCAAACGTTTCCAGCTTACGCCATTCGGAACGGTGTTCTGTTAAGACGCATGCCAATCACTAACCCATTGTGCTCTGATCCTTGGCGCATAGTTTTACCCGTTGAAAAGGTTAAATCCGCTATATGGGAAGCTCATAATAATCCTCTCTCTATACATCCTGGAGTTTCAAAGACTTATTTTAAGCTCAAGGATAACTTTTACTGGCCAAATATGTTTCGAGATGTTTCTGAGACTTTAAGGCAATGTGAGGTTTGTAAAGCTTATAAGATCGCGAATTCCCAACCACGTGGTCATATGTGTTATCCAAAGGAAGTTTCTTTACCTCTACAAATGATTTCTATCGACGTTATTGGACCGCTTCCAATCGCTTATTATGGGTTCAAATACATTTTATCTATGGTCGATGTTTTTTTTAAATATGTTTGGTTAGTCCCCCTTAAAAGGATTGACGCCAATTCAGTTATAAAAGCTTTGGAATCTGAAATATTTTTTAACTTCGGAGTTCCACGGTCTATTCTCTGTGATAATGCTACCGTTTTTCGTAGTAATCAGTTTTTAAATTTTCTTAGATCGTTTCGCATTGAATCCCCTACGTATACCCCTTATTACACTCCACAAGCAAACACGGTTGAACGTTATAACCAAAGTGTCGTTACTTGTTTGAGCATATTGGTTGGCGAGAACCAAAGGAATTGGGCTAAATTGTTACCCAAGGTCAAACTTTACCTCAATTCATGTATTAATTTAGCCACAGGGTTTACGCCAAACTTTCTCATATTCGGTAGAGAAGTCTGTATGGATTCATCGCGTGCGAATAACCAGACTCTAAGCACTAATTTAGCTGAAAGTCGGGAACAACACGCGAGTAATCTGACTTCGCTCGCCGAGATTTACGCAAAAGTAGCGGACAATCTTTCTTCTGCTTTTCTCCGTAATTCACGAAATTACAATACGAACCGCACGGCTATTACACTCAATGCCGGCGACATTGTATGGAGGCGTAATTTTTCAAAATCGTCAGCTGCTGAATACTTTACAGGAAAGCTTGCTCCTCGTTTCATTAAATGTCGTGTGATCAGAGTCATCTCCATGACTACATATGTCCTACAAGACTGTGATTCTCATCATATTGGACAATATCATATAAAAGACATACTTAAATGAATTAATTTGTTCCATATTCTTAACTTAATCAGCATTACTTATGTTAGGCCATTAGTTTTCAATTAACGACACCTCTTTTATTATTTCGACCCTCATTCCTCCCTGGAGTTAATATTTATTCATAACCATTTCCTCTCATTAAGCGTCGTATTTTTGATTTTGATTTAAGGTCCACCCTCTTCAACTTAACCCTCTCTCTTTAACTTAACCTTCTAACTTATCCCTCTATAACTTAAGCTCTTGACTTTGAGTCGTGTTAGACTTTGAGTCGTGTTTCACTTTGAGTCGTGTTTGACTTTGAGTCGTGTTTGACTTTGAGTCGTGTTGGACTTTGTGTCGTGTCACACTTCGAGTTATTATCTGACTTCGAGCTTTTGTGTTCGACTTCGAGTTTTTGTTTGACTTCCTTTGAAGTTATTTTTAGGTTATTTCTTAATCTCAACTCTTATTTGTTTCGGCTTGAATATTGTTCTTTGTTCCTATATATTTAAGAATATTATTCTAGTTCTATCGTTTGTTTTTCTATTCTAATGTAGGTTTAGGAGACGCATCTGAAGCTCGCACTGTTAACGTCTAAACTGGAGGCCGGCTTTCAATTTTATTCAGTATCAGCTGCACTTCGATGTCGTTGATTTGATGTATTTAGTTTAAAGTTAGTTAGGCTAGTTTATTTAATTTGTATATATTATGGTTTTCACTCTTGGTTGATGCTATCCCTTTTGTGTTGTCAATCTGTTATTGTGTTTTCAATCTGTTATTGTGTTTTCAATCTGTTGTTGTGTTTTCAATCTGTTGTTGTGATGTCAATCTGTTATAGCGTTGTCACCCTCTCACTGGGTTGATACATTCACTTGGGTTGATCTCTCACCTTTCTTTTAGGGTTGTCAACCACCTTTTTTTTAGGGTTGTCAACCACCTTTCTTTTAGGGTTGTCACTCACCTTTCCTTTAGGGTTGCCACTCACCTTTAGGGTTGCTACTCTCATTTTTTTTTTTACTGGAAATGAGGTACTGTAGCGTAAAACCGCTACGGTTAAAACTTCCTCCAATTCTAATCCAAACTTTTCAATAAATTTTTTCTTCTTAGCTGTTATTCACATTTGAACAAGGAATCGTGAAAAAAATCCTCGGATGTTTTGCCTTTTGACGGCGTCATTACATTTTTGGGACCCGATATGTGATGGTCGACCTTATTTTTTGATTAATATCGAAATTATGAAGTGAAAGTTTTTTTCTGTTGGTGTTAAGCCAATAAAAAATATAAAGTGTCCTAGCAAAAGGATAGTCTGTGGGTGATTTTCTGGTTAATTTGGTATGTATTGTCGCCTTTTTTCTTTTCGATCCATTTCGCACTAGTTTCATAATTAATCAAAGATTCAGCTTGCATCGGTGGTCTGAAGTTTCCTTTTTGTTTAGATCCCGTTACAAGCCAATTTTTGGCTCCACCCTACGGGCAAGCGACGTCGGTTATCGACGACGGAGGTCGGGGCGCTCTCGCCCGGTATCCGAGCACATCCTGTGCCTGAGACGTCCATCTCAAAGGCCTGAAGAGGGTACGAGGTAGATGCGGACCCCGCAGCGCAGTGGCTCCGTGATTTCTACGTTACTTCCCACAGTCGTGTCCAGCCGTCCAGGAATTACCGAGTTTTCGCAGCAGGAGTTTTATTTTAAATAGTGCACCTAATTTGTATATTTCTAATCTAAAAATTATCACGTCAAAAACTCTTTCTAACCTAAGGCCTATCAAGACGCGTTGGATGCTCTTAGTGTTTTTTTTGTAACTAAAATTACTAATATTGCGTATTCGCCTAGCTATAACCGATTGCAATCGATTTTCTGTTAGGTAAGTTAAAAATATTTTGCATAATACTTTCGATAATATTCTTTTCTTTCCGCTAAGTTAACCCACGCCTTCACTGAAAGGATCCCAATAATAACTAATATTTAACTTTTTTATATTTTTTAATTAAGTACTTGTTTTCTATCTTTTTCCTTTTAATCAAAATTAAACGTGTTAAGTAGCGGTTGTGTTTTACTGTGCACTTAATTTTATTTACGCTACAGTACCTACAGCTAAGGAGTGGATTTCCCTGCCTACCTGTAGTGAATCTATAACCTGGGGGTCTTTAATAAGTAGGGGTAAGTAATAAATTAATAGTTTAAAAAACATTAGAAAAACACGCTTTTATAAATGAACGTAAAAATAAATGTTGCTGTTTCTTTCTTTTTGTAGTTTTTGCCATATTATTGCCATGAGTAGTGAACAATTAAACGGTCGATCCCCCAAGAGGATTGGAAAGTGACATCTATAAAAAAATAAATCTATGGATTACGCGGTAATGCAAAAATGTTAAGAAAACTGATAATTTTCTTTAGGTTTGGTATAACCTTGAAACCTGCTCGTGTTCAAAGTCCATTACGTGGCCTTTCTCACAAGTGCAAACACGAATATGATACGATATTCCATCATGGAATGCCAGTTCATATCTTCCGGCTCCATCATCAGATCAGTTTGACAGTACCATATTATTGTATTGTCATCAGAACTACATACAGCTGCCAATTTTCATTACGCTACGACCCTTGAAAGATGGTTAAGTTAGTTACCTTAGATTCCATTACATAGTTAGTTACATACAGGTCGACCTGATAAAAGCGTGTTAAAAAGTGAATAGGCTACTCGTACCTATGAATGAAAACGCTACGATAATGAAGCACGCTGACCTAAGCGTGCTTCACCATCGACCACATCATGAAATGGTGGTCAAAAACGAGCCAATGAGCAAGTAAAAAAAAAACACGCTAAAAAGAATAAATTTACACGTCATGCATAATTCTTTCAGAGGGTATGATTCAACGTTAATTAATCCACATGATGTTCTCTCAAAATTTCAAGTATAATATTGGTTATTGGGTTTCCTGAAACCGATGGCCATAAGTTATCGATAGTTACGTGAATATGTATGGATATATTCTGCATAGCAGGTATAAATTCTCGTAAGAGTTATATCTGCAAACTTTACGATGTATTGCTATACAACAACCCGTTTATCTTAATCTACTGAGGTTACTATACTGTAAGTTGTCACCAGTAAGGACTGATATGTGACTAAACGCATCACTTTCTGTGCGAGTCGTTAGCGGTTAATGGACGGAGTTTAATTCTGATTTTGTTCTGATTTTTGTTGTTTTAACTGACTACTTTTACATTCGTTATTTGGCTATTAGAAATGTTTTCTATCCACCAATGCGACGCAGGTCGTCTTCTGTAAGAAAAAAAAATGGGACATACATACATATAAGCGACCACGTGGGTAATGTTAATAGAACGAATATTCGGGCTTCGCCGCAGTCGGGTAAATATAGCTAGCTGTCTTTCTAATTACTACCTTATTACTATTCTAGGATAACCTAGTTTAATGGTCGTATAACATGCCACCCGCCAACTTGCTTGAATTTTCAGTTGCATGTTAATATTCCTTTATCGTCATAACGTAGCACTCCTGTGATAATATCTTATGAAGCGATTGTGTTTTACAAGTTGTATCATATTTGGCACACGGGTGGCAAAGTGGTTGAGCGATTGCGTGCTGCTGTGTGTGTCGTAGGTTCGACTCTCGCAATGGATCAAATAATTGTATGGCCTACAAATAGTTGTTCCGGCTTGTTTTTAAACATGTACTCACGATACAGGAAAAATTTAAAGCGAGGGATAATAAAGAGGAAATTTTTATTTTCTTGCAATGCTAGACCTATCCTAATTGTAGTCCTAGAGGAGAAAATATCTTGTATCAAGACCAAGGACACTGTTCGTTAAGTTATGGTAACTTTACAGTAAATAAGTCGGATATTTTATATTGCACTGACTGCTCTATTATAACAGTAGTTTACGAATATCGGAAAACTAAATATTCAAAGAACCAGCCCAACACGGCTTCTATCATTAGTTTTACAGTTGTAAACAAACAATTTCGCAACTGGTTTTAATAAAAGCTACAGCTTTTAATATTGGTGTCACTTCTAGAGTCGCCAAATCAATATAAATCTTGCAGTAGTCAATTATAAAATGAGAAAGCATGTGAATCAATTTAGTGAATTCGCCACGAACTGGCCCAACATGTTTTATGGAACATTATTTTGGCTGCTAATTGATCTTCATTTGATATCAAAGGATTACACATAGGACAGGACATTTTATGAGCAAAATGCAAATGAAAGTAAAAAATTCTACCAACCTCAGAGCAAGTGAAAGTCAACGTCACAACCACTAAAATAAATAAACACTTCCACATTCTGATTCTGGTTTATAAAACAGAAACAAAAAAAAAGCAAAAAAATCTAAATTTGAATTCAGATTTTGGCGCTCGGCTGGCGCATGTTACTGGCAGGTGAACTTGTCGCGCGCGCTCACTACGGACACACACTGAGATGCGCTGCGTCCATACCGTGTTCAAACAACGGACGTGTTTTGAATACGTCAATTCGTACCCCACTAGTCCAATAGCATCTTTATGCTCATTTTACACGATAGGAATCAAATCATGCGCAATAACAGAACAACATAAATTATAAACTGACCGCGATACAGGATAGGTAACTTGAGCAAGACAACCTTCAGGTAGGGTCTAACTCTAAAGTTATTTGTAAGGAAAGGCATTAAATAACATTAAAAGTTAGCTTTTGGTCGTAAAGGTAAAAAAATGTTTTGAATTCTGAATAGTTAGGTCAGTCACCTTTGATAGGTTCGTCACGAGGTATTTTTAAGTTATACATAAATTAAATATTCCTCTAAATTAAGACAATAGTATGTTTATAAAAAAGATTATAGCAGTACATCTAAATATACACCACCCAATAACCACTGTGCGCTTTTGCAACAAAACGCTGTAAAGTTATTTACGACCTTAGCACCAAAACAACACGCGCAAAACTTTTCAATTACACCATCGTAGATATGCTGTTTACCATGAGGTCTTATGACAAACTGTCATCATTTCTATTGCATTTGAATAAAGAGTGCAATAAACGACAAGATTTAAGTTATTGACTGCAATAGTACATAATGATAATAAATTATTATGTGTCGCAATTAAAATGATATTACAAACACCATTTTCAAAATTCAGGTGAGATTCGTGCGTCATCATGATAAGTGTGCATATATCTTTCCTTAGAAATTACAAACAAATTCTTCAGGTCAAGTTTCAAAATTAATGCTGGCTGCGAAACCAGGTCAAGAAGACATGTCTGCCAAAAAAGGTGTGTTCAACTAATGCGCATTTAAATATTCTCCTCTTGAAATCAAGTAGATAGTCGATCAATTACTAATTCAAAGCCTAACGGTACCAATATTTATTACTGGAGCAACTTTTTGCACATTGAACGATTTCGGCAAGAAATAGAATTTAATGTCGGTCGGCGCTATGCCAAAAGAAAATCGGTATGTTTGTGAAATCGAAATCCGGGATCCGGAAAGCTCTACAGTTTATGGAAAATGTTGATAACTACTAGCTTATTGTACTCAGATCAGAGAGAGCTGACAATTACTGTAACCGTATCCTGGCAGAAATCCAAGATGGTTTTTGTCAGAGAACAAGTTCTTAAATATTTTCACATTTTCTTAATTTTATATCATATTTTGATTTAAAATTTAATTTGCTAATTTGACATTTATCAATGTATTATTTATCGCTTATATAATATAGGTATTACTTTTGACACTATATTACTTATATGTAATTTTGACATCAAGAATCTAGCAAGCCGAGCAATCATATTTAAATTTTTAATTTATTTGGGGCATGGATCTGATATACTCGTATATTTTTAACAAGAAGCTTTGACCATGTAAATATCCTTTTCAAAGAGTGACTCACTGGAATGATACCCATTATTGTCCTAAAACAAGTCATGATCTATCCCTAGTTCCATCATATTATATTCAGCTTTTAAGTCATGAATAATGACTAAACATACAGAGATTGTAATAGGCATTAAGATCAAAATTGGCTATCAAAAGGGGGCTTCTCAAGTGATAAAGGAGATGGTGCGAAGTGCGGTCGTATCGGCGCGACCGGTTGGCGCCACAGCGAAAGTGTCACTTTCCAACCACGTCACAATGGCTCGCTGTCTTTTTGCACATTCACTAGCGCTGTGTACATCTAAAGAGGTTTAATTATGTCAGTAACTAAAGTTTTACTCGGTGACTGAAGATCATCGTCATCTGCTTGGCCGTTTCCTAAATATGTTGGGGTCAACTTCCAATATAACCGGACTCAGCTGCCGGAGCCTCTGACCTCCACAATCCAGTAGCTAGGTAACCCCTTGGAAAGACCAGTCTCAGATTTTCTGGCTTCTGACTATCCTTAACGACTGTAAAGATGTACAAATGACAACCAGGACCAGCAGCTTAACGTGTTTTCCGAGGCCTAGAGATATCGCGATATTTTAAGAAAGTCCGCCATCCTTAACATCGAAGATCCAGAACGATTTGTGCCAACTTAAAAAATAATAGGTCTGTATACGTCGGCAAATAAAAATAGTGCAATACTACTTTAATCATAAGTTTTTAAACAGACATGGTCACAGACAGTATCAGTAGCACTTAAAATACTAAACATATTTACCGGTGCCTCCTACAACTAGACAGAAAAAGCCTGCCAATGGTGGTGAGGACCATCACCGAGCATTGCTCACTAAACAAACATTACCACACGATAAGTATAACTGATAGACCTTTGTGCAAGGCATGCATGGAGACGGAGGAAACGGTGGCACAGGTGCTCCTAGAGTGCACGGAAATCACCGACATAGGGAAACCAACTAATTCTCTTACAGACATCCTGAATAGACCGAGAGACCTGATCTGCTTGTGGAGGGAGGTTGGCTGGATGGAGTAATGGTTGATATGGCCTACGCACAATGGTCCCATGCCGGGTATTTGTGAGGAAATCAAACCCAAAAAAGAAGGATTAACCATGTTTATTTATTGTTTACCTAAACATGGTAAATATATCCCGTTTAAAGTTCTAATGATAATACTATAACTATTCAAATCTTGAATATTAGGTTTTTAAGTAGTTTTATTTAGTGCCAATACCTGCCAAGTGTCGACACATAATCGGACTAAGGTCTTCAAATTACCAGAATTCAGGCCCACAAAGACATTCCTAATCAAGGTCCATCGAATACCCATGCTTTTTCTGGAATTATTAAGACTTGACCAGACGACGCTTGGGTCCAAGTCATCTGTAAAATTAGATACACATACTGTGTTCATTTTTTTTTTTAAATTGAAATTGAAAACCATTTATTTGGTGATAAACACACACAACAACAGAAAATTATAAACAAAAAAAAGAAAGACACTAAGAATTTCGCTGAGCACGTCTACACTGAAAGGGTTACCAACTCAGCATTTGCTGGGCGAAAGACACCCAGCGCTGATTTTCAGTTGGCACCCAGCAGTGACACACAGATGAGGGTAAATAAACTAATGTTAATGAATGTGAAAACTAATATTAAATACATAAATAAAATAATATTGTAAGGTTTAATATCGTGCTACGTGCTAAAAATAAAAAGCTTTTAAATTGTAATTTGAAACTCGCCACCAAAAAGCGCGTTAGTTGCCCAGTAACAAACTACCCGCCAGAGAAAAAAAAATTAATAAAAAAAAGTAACAAAAAAATAAAAAGTTATTATTGAAATACGAATCAACATTTAAAACTTTTCAACATGTGTTGAGATTTCAAATAACTGCCTTAATACTAAGTTCGTCAAACAAAATTGAGTAATTAATATATTTTTTACCGCCTTCAAAAAAAAAGGAGGTTCTCAATTCGTCTTGATCTTTTTTTTTTGTTTATGTATGTTATCTCATAACTCGGAGACGGCTGGACTGATTTCGAAAATTCTTTTTGCGTTTGAAAGAGTATACTTTCTAGTTGGTCCCGTTGTTACGAAGTCAGGATCTGATGATGGGATCCTGGAGAAATTGAGGGAACTCTTCAAATATTATAGGCACACCTATAGCGTTTTGGGTAAGTATTTCTTATAGTAACTTGTGCAGTTGCTCTTGAAAAGCACCATTTAAGGAAGTGGAACTGATGATGAAGACCCTAGATGGCTACCGAAACTACTCAATAATAACTATTTCGTGGCTTGCGATTAGATTACTTGAATATGGATGTAAAGCACTTTATGCTCGTCACAATGCATATGGTGAAGTAGAGCTGATGGTGATGTACCAGGAGAACTCCTCAAAAATTAACGGCTCTGCACCGGGAAAAGCAATATTTTGTAAAAGGTGATAAGTATTTGACATTTTGGCTTTTGTAAGTAGATAAATTACAAACCGACCCACTAAAAAGAGTGAAAAAAACTTTTTAGCAAAAAATAAAACCGACTTCCATATAAAAACACTACAATGGCAAAAATAACTTTAATTTCGGAAGGCGGTGTCTTTAGTTTTGCATATATTTTCGTTTTTGACACCGCCTTCCGAAATTAAAGTTATTTTTGCCTTTGTAGTGTTTTTATATGGAAGTCGGTTCTATTTTTTGCTAAAAAGTTTTTTATTAGAATAAAATTACCTATAACATATTTTGACTAAATAAATGATGTGTCAATATTTATATTATTACAATTAATTTGCGACTGAACGATAATTTTTTTAAACTTTTCTTAAAAGTATTTAAATTCTTTAAGTCCCTAATTGGTGGGAGAATATTATTCCAGCACTTGGAGGCTGCGTACTGAAAACTTCCACGAAATGCAGCCGTACGGTGATGCGGAGTAGCTAGCTGTTGGGCGCAACTTCTAGCCTTGCGCTGCCGGTGATTATTAATCCACGCCAGTTTTGAGTACAAGTATGAAGGAGATTTATATTTGATGACGCCAAAAAGAAGACAAGCTAAATGCAATTTTCGGCGTGACTTCATCTTTAAAATATTGTTATGATTTAAAAATGGTGTAATATGGCTCCTGTGTGGTACATTAAAGCAAAACCGTGCGCAAGCGTTTTGTACCTTTTATATTAATCGTATGGTACATGCAAGAAGTCGTGCTCCTTCCTACAACGGTGTCGGCATAATTCAGTTTCGATAAAATCAGACTTTCAACTAGTTGTACTCGCAGGTCCTCATTTAAAAATGGGCGCATATTGTACAAGACCTTGAGTCGATAGAAGGGAAAAAGGAAAAGTGTACATTTTGGATTTGTAACTAAACTGATAGGTGACGATACTGAGAATCACCGTTACGAAACCGATGTCATAAGGCATCGTACACATAGATCGGGTGAATAAAACACGTAATTATTTTAGGATTATTATTTTTGTCTTATTTAGATTAATTAAAAAAAAACAATAAAATCTTATAAACAAAATAAAGTTATACCAAGAATAACAAAGGAATAACCTTGTCTCTGAAATGCGAATTGAAAATTTAGATAGGTTAATGATTAACACATTAACATACCTACAACCTACAATATGAATATATACATACATAGGTATGGGTGGGTATATATGTGTGAATATATGTTCAATTTTGATATATCTTTACATGTGTGAACTTCCTCCTAAATATTAACGCACTTTTTGCTCTTCTGAACTAAGCTTAATAATTTCTCAGTTTCGTAACATAACGCAATATAACGAAAATGAGAATAGAATCTGAGAAATTATAAACTCTAAAAATATTTTTACGTTAACCACGTGTTTATCGCGCAAGCCCTGAGCTTATTCGTTAAGATAATACAAAAAACTTTTTAACAAAAAATTAAACCGACTCCCAAAAACACTGCAAAGTGAAAAATAACTTTAATTTCGTAAGTCGATGTCTTTAGTTTTGTTTTTTCGTTTTTGGCACCGACTTCCGAAATTAAAGTTATTTTTCACTTTGTAGTGTTTTTGGGAGTCGGTTTAATTTTTTGTTAAAAAGTTTTTGAAGTGAAAACTTCTTTAGCGGCGCTGAGCACTTTTTGTATGGATAAAAACTGTTAAACTCGCGTCAGGGTCACGTGACCGATCGAATATCGTAAGACTTTTTTTTAAGTGAAAACTTCTTTAGCATCGTTGTGATTTGAAAGTTAATGAAACGAAAAAGCGTGGGGAGTTCAGGGAGGTGAGGGGTAAGGGGGGTCCCGTGTGGGAGCGGGGTGGGGGGAAGGGGGTTTCATGCGGAGTTGTGGGGGGAGTTGAGGGGGGAGTTGAAGGGAGTTGAGGGGGTAGTTGATGGGAGTTGAGTGGGGAGTTGAGAGGGGAGTTGATGGGAGTTGAGTGGGGAGTTAAATGGGGAGTTGAGGGGGAAGTTGAGGAGCGAGTTGAGGTGCGAGTTGAGGGGCGAGTTGAGGGGGGAGTTGAGGGGCGAGTTGAGACGCGAGTTGAGGGGCGAGTTGAGGGGCGAGTTGAGGGACGAGTTGGAGGGCGAGTTGGGGGCCGTGTTGGGGGCGAGTTGGGGGGCGAGTTGGGGGGCGAATTGGGGGTCGAGTTGGGGGGCGAGATGGGGGCCGTGTTGGGGGGCGAGTTGAGGGGCGAGTTGAGGAGCGAGTTGTGAGGCGATTTGAGGGGCGAGTTGAGGGGCGAGTTGGGGGGCGAGTTGGGGGGCGAGTTGGGGGGCGAGTTGGGGGCGAGGTGAGGGACAAGTTGGGGGCCGAGTTGGGGGACGAGTTGGGGGCAAGTTGGGGGGTGAGTAGGGGGCCGTGTTGGGTGGCGTGTTGGGGACGAGTTGGGGACGAGTTGGGGGACGAGTTGGTTACGAGTTGGGGGGCGAGTTGGGGGACGAGTTGGGGGACGAGTTGGGGGACATGTTGGGGGACGAGTTGGGGGCCGTGTTGGGGGGCGAGTTGGCTGGCGTGTTGGGGTGCGAGTTGGGGTCGAGTTGGGGGACGAGTTGGGGGGCGAGTTGTGGGACGTGTTGGCGCCAAGTTGGGGGGCGATTTGGGGGGCGAGTTAAGGGGCTAGTTGAGGGGCCGAGCTGGGAGGCGAGTTGGAGGACAGGTTGGGGGCGAGTTGGGGGACAAGTTGGGGGCGAGTGGGGGGGCCAGTTAGGGTTCGAGTAGCGGGGCGAGTTGGGGGGGCGAGTTGGGGGGGAATTAGAGGGCGAGTTGGGGGACGAGTTAGGGGGCGAGTTAGGGGACGAGTTGGGGGACGTGTTGGGGGCGAGTTGAGGTGAGAATTGGGGGCTGACTTGGAGGGCGAGTTGGGGGGCGAGTTGGGGGGCGAGTTGGAGGGCGAGTTGCGGGCGAGTTGGAGGTGAGTGGGGGGGCCAGTTGGGGGACGAGTTGGGGGGCGAGTTGGGGGCGAGTTGAGGGGCGAGTTGAGGGTTGAGATGTGGGGCGAGTTTTGGGGGCCGAGATGGGGCCGAGTTGGAGGACAAGTTGGGGGACAAGTTGGGGGCGAGTGGAGGGGCCGGTTGGTAGTCGAGTTGGGGGGAGAGTCGCGGCGGCGAGTTGGGAACGAATTGGGGGCGAGTTGGGGGACGAGTTGGGGGCGAGTTGGGGGACGAGTTGGGGGACGAGTTGGTGGGCGAATTGTGGGGCGAGTTGGGGGGCTGAGTTGGTGGGCGAGTTGGGGGGCGAGTTGAGGGACAAGTTGGGGGACGAGTTGGGGGACGAGTTGGGGGCTAGTTGGGGGGCGAGTTGGGGGCCTTGTTGGGTGGCGTGTTGGGGACGAGTTGGAGGACGAGTTGGGGGACAAGTTGGGGGCGAGTGGGGGGGCCAGTTGGTGGTCGAGTTGGGGGGAGAGTCGGGGGGGCGAGTTGGGAACGAATTGGGGGGCGAGTAGGGTACGAGTTGGGGAGCGAGTTGGTGGGCGAGTGGGGGGGCCAGTTGGGGTTCGAGTTGGGGGGCGAGTTGGGGGGCGAGTTGGGGGGCGAGTTGGGGGCGAATTGGAGGGCGAGTTGGGGGACGAGTTAGGGGGCGAGTTGGGGACGAGTTGGGGGACGAGTTGGGGGGCGAGTTGAGGGGAGAATTAGGGGCTGAGTTGGGGGGCGAGTTGGGGGGCGAGTTAGGGGGCGAGTTGGGGGGCGATTTGGTGGGCGAGTTGGAGGACCAGTTGGGGGACGAGTTGGGGGGCGAGTTGAGGGGAGAATTGGGGGCTGAATTGGGGGGCGAGTTGGGGGGCGAGTTGGGTGGCGAGTTGGGGGGCGAGTTGGAGGGCGAGTTGCGGGCGAGTTGGAGGTGAGTGGGGGGGCCAATTGGGGGACGAGTTGGGGGGCGAGTTGGGGGGCGATTTGGGGGGCGAGTTGATGGGCGAGTTGAGGGTTGAGATGGGGGGCGAGTTGGGGGCGAGTTTTGGGGGCCGAGCTGGGGCCGTGTTGGAGGACAAGTTGGGGGACAAGTTGGGGGCGAGTGAGGGGGCCAGTTGGTGGTCGAGTTGGGGGGAGAGTCGGGGAGGCGAGTTGGGAACGAATTGGGGGGCGAGTTGGGGGACGAGCTGGGGGCCGAGTTGGGGGACGAGTTGGGGGACGAGTTGGGGGGCGAGATGGGGGGCGAGTTGAGGGGCGAGTTGAGGGGTGAGTTGGGGGGCGAGGCTATTTTTAGGGGCATACATACATTTACAAGCATCACATAATTGGCCGCGGGGCGTGCGGCCGTCAGCGGCCTAGTACTACTACTTTACAGATTATCTATGTACTAGTACTAGGAAGTAGTATATCTATGTAGGTACTAGTACTAGGCAGTATTCGGAAGTATTTGATGATTGTGACGCTAGTGGGCATTTAATAAGCGTCTTGAAAATATTTCCAAACTTGCACTTGCATTCATGACTGTATATGACTTGCATTTTAAAATTGAACGCGCTTTTTCGATATATCTTATACTGAAAAACAAATTATGAAACCGATTGTCCCTTGAAATGCTTTTAAGTTTGCCAGGGCGCGGAAAAATCCACAACGTTAATATTCAAGTTTTCACTTCTGCCGGCACTCCCAGAGTGCAACCCGTCGTTTTTTTTATTTCACTCTTTTTAGTTGGATGATTTTTAATTTACCTAGTTACAAGAGCCTAAATGTCAACTACTTATAACCTTTTACAAAATATTGCTATTCCCAATGCTGGGCCGTTAATTGTTGAGGAGTTTGGTACTTCACCATCAGCTCTACATCACCATATGCATTGTGACGAGCATAAAGTGCTTAACATCCATATTCAAGTAATCGAATCGCAATCCACTCAATACTTATTATCGAGTCGTTTCGGCGGCCCTCTGTGGTCTTCATCATCAGTTCCATTTCCCCAAATGGTACTTTTTGAGAGCAACTGCACAAGTTACTATAAGAAATACCCAAAACGTCATAGGTGTGCCTGTAATATTTGAAGAGTTCCCCCGATTTCTCCAGGATCCCATCATCAGATCCTGACTTTGGTGATAATGGGACCAATTTCGAAGTATACCCATTCGAACAAAAAAAGAATTTTCCAAATCGGTTCAGCCGTCTTCGAGTACTCGATGATCATACAAAAAAAAAATATATACGCGTCGAATTGATAACCTCCTCTTTTTGTCGTCGGTTGAAAAATTGAAAACCCTTATATCATTTTTAAAGACCTGTCTATAGATACCACACACGCATAGTTTTCATGAAAAAAAATATTTTCAGTTCTAGTTCCATGTATTACCCCCCTTTATTTTAAATATTTTTTAATTTTTTTTTTCTTAATATCTGAAAGCGGTTCACAGAATACATCTACCTACTAAGTTTCACATGTATAGTCTTAATAGTTTCGGAATAAAATGGCTGTGACATACGGATGGACGGACAGACAGACAGACAGACAGACAGACAGACGGACAGACATATCGAAACTATAAGGGTTCCGTTTTTTGCCATTTGGCTACGGAACCCTAAAAAGCAAGAAAAGGATATAGTAAGTAAACCAGAATATAATAAACTTCACACAATAATAGTCGTTTATTACCCTGATGTATTTTTTTTTTTTGTAAATATTCACTTGATACACGTCTTAACTTCACGACTACGGCGAAAACAAAAAAGTTACCACCATAGTGATTTTGACGTAAGTAATAATGTTGCTATAATAGGAAAAATAGTTATACCACTTTAAATCATTGTGTTTCAAATTTTATTGCGTGTTACTAACCTTGAGTAACGAAACTTCATAATTTTGGGACAAAGATTGTTTAATTAAAATTGATTCTTCTATATGCAATTTACGTTTAAATTTGTCCCAATTTGTTACTTGATTCATCAAGAATAATATAGCCACAGTCAATATTACATAAAGCGATGAGTATTCGTAACAATACATTTCTGAAAAAGTGTAGCGGTCCTTGGGACACAAAAAAAATTATGAAGATATTTTTAGCAATGTTTTGGCACCCGAAAAATATACTCTTTTAATGAAAATTTAAGTTTAAATACGAGGCTAATCTTCATATCAATAGACAGATATAACAACAAAGTGGGGAAAAAGAAAACATATCATAACATTAGATATTTACTTAAATATGAAGTAGCAGGACAAGAAATAAAACCAAATGTAGGTACACTTTTTCTGAGTATGACCCAGAAGCAATTTTGAACGCAATTTGCAATGTGAGCTTCAAAACGAAGTTCTTGGTCCATAATCAGACCCAGATTTCTTGCCTCGTAAACACGATCAATGCGTTGACCCATTACGCTTACGTTAACAAGAGAACTGTCGACTTTGTCTAGTTGACCTTTAGAACCAAAGAGCATAAATTTAGTTTTGGCAGGGTTAAGTAGTAGTGAGTTCCGTTTTGACCAGTCGACGATCCTTTCCGGATCCTCGTTCACCAATCTCACTGCATCAGCATATTGTTCAGGTTTAAAAAAAGGTATAACTGGATGTCATCAACATAAATATGAAATTTACAATTCTTCAAAACATCAACAACATCAGCTCTATACAAAATAAACAAAGGAGGGCCCAGTATGGATCCCTGCGGAACACCCTTAACCACTGCAGTCACATCAGATAAAATGCTAGATCCATTTGTATCTCGAATTTCAACAAGCTGCTTACGATTGCTTAAATAACAGTTATAAAAACCATTTAACAGTGGGCGCGTCAAATCCACAATACGTCATCTTTGAAAGCAAAAGAGACAAATTAATAGAATCAAAAGCTCGGAAGAAATCCAGTAATACTAATAGAGTACAACATCTTGAGCCGCCATTATGTTGTCTGTAACATCTAACAGAGCCGTAGCGGTACTACGACCCCTCCTAAAACCCGGCACATCCGGTAATATATTATTTTGCTCGAGGTATGTAGTCAGTTGGGAGTTCACCACTTTTTCCAGTACTTTTGATAAAAAAGGTAAAATTACAGTGATAGGATTCGCGAGTTTAGGAATAGGTCGCACAATGGCAATTTTCCATATATCAGGAAAGGTCGACGTAGAAATGGAATCATTTATAATACACGTAAGAATTTCTAAGATTTGAGGAAGTGTCAGGAAAAACATGTCAAGTGTTATGTGGTCAAAACCCTCTGCATTGGATTTAAAATTATTATATATTATTTTGTGCATCCCAAATTCTTCCATATTCACTGGCACAAGCTCACAAAAGTGCCTGTGGTTTTCCTTAATCGTTTTACAACTCGAACAAATCACATAAATATATGGACTTGGTAATAAAACCTCAGACCCTGCACTTAAAGGTTTATCATAAAAAATAAAAACATATTTTTTTAACTGTTTTAATGTATAAGCACCTCTATAACAATTTAAGAGTTAGTTAACATCTTTGAAAAACAAAAATCACATAATAACAAAGTTAATTAGTAATTAGAAATATTTTTTAAACATAATAATGTATCTTTAAATATTGTGTTCTTATTAAGAATTAATAAAATAAATAACTATCGTTATAATATTAACAATTTTATCGTGATAGGGATCACAGACGTAGCCTAAAGAGCATTGCTTAATTTGCTAACGTTAAAGCCGGGTCAGCTGCGACGTGTTTTCGTGTTTGCAAACAGTATAACAATGTTTGCTAACAGAATATAGGCGTGGCCTAACAGTTTTGTTAGCAAAAACACAATAACATGTTTGCCGAGACGAATGGATAACATCCCCCGCGTTCGCCTGCGGGGAGGAGGAAAGTGACGCATTTTGTGTTCGCGCTCACTATCCCTTTTTTTTAATCTCAGAGACAGAATTGCCACACCTAATCTCATGTCAGGAGGAATCACATCGTTCCTCCACGTTGTTTTCTTCTCTATATCTGGTAAAATTAATGATAACAGCTATTGATAATCACTTTCTGAACATCTAAAACTAAACAAAAACATTACAACAATAGGCGCAGCGGACGGGCGGTTTTACTAACATGTTTTGGAAAATTGGCGCAGCGGACCCGGCTTTAATCTAAATCGTGCTACACCTGAATCTCGTATTTTAACATTAGAGTTTAACTTAACTTAATTTAATGTTAACTTTAGAGTTAAAATACGAGATTCAGGTATAGCACGATTTAATTATATTAATTATTAATTAATTATTGGATGGTTCTGCGTAGTTAAAATAGATGGCGTTGTTGAAATCATGTAAAAAAGTTTATAATGTGTTTCTTGTTTTGTTTTTTTTTTTGGTAAACCTTTTTTGATAAGACCTTTGAGGAAAACTATAAATTAAATACCTTACCCAAAAAAGGTGAACGGAATTTGGCGCCAAGCCAAGAGCAAATGTGGCGGCACGTCATTCTTATACACAACAAACTAAATAAATTATATTTATCGAACAAATACATTCATCTCTTTCAAACTTATCCTTTCACCACACACTCGGCATATCCCACAATAAGACACAAAGTCGCGACCAGTTATTGAAAAAAAATGTTTTAAGCAAAACTGGTAAGTGCACAAATATTTGTTCTAAATGACCAACCCTTTGAGTCATGTCCTTAAACTCCACTCAATCTCGAATAATTAAAAAACACATAATTATGTATAGACATTAATCGAGGGTTTAATCTGATGATAATATTATAGCGTAGAGTTTGATTTGATTTGACTAAGTTGAGTGAAATCCTACAAACGGACTTTGTATATGGAATATATTATGTACTACTACCGTAACAAATAAATTAATATTATGTACAAAAAAAATGTATTGAACACTTAGGCAGTTAACAACGTCTTATTTTCTAATGGTAATCTGCACCACCGGCCTGTCCGAAGTATTAACTTACGATTAATTAACCGAGGATTAATAGTAGTTAGCTTAATATAACAAACTTTAAATTTAATTGTCATGACTTTGACAAACTAGGAAATATTAAAAAATCCATGAAATTGCATGGTTTTTAATCTAAAATTACCTAACAATTTTAAATCTTAGAGTAACAGAAAGTTTTTGCGAAATAATGAAGAATGATAATTTGTAAAACTAAAATAATTTTAGATAATAAAGAAACTACATGAATGATAAGAAACTCTTAAAAAAATTATGAATAATGATGAACAGAAAATCCCATGGAGAATTTTCCGTTTAATCAATTAGTCGTATGCTTTAATGATAAGTAATGAGTTACGAAAATTCTAGATGAATGAAAAAAGAAACAATTATACTTTAGACTTCCTAAATTCGGTTGATTACTAGTACTAAATCAAATGACATTCTTACTATATTGGTAATTCAACAGCTTATGTGAATGTAAATTTTCATAACTATCAGAAATTAGATGTTGGTGCCAGTTTTATATGAAATTGCTTTGCTTTGATGAGACTATCCAAAGACAAATATATGATGAGACTGTCCGTGGTGCCGAACCATAGATAAGTTTAATCTATGGTTCGGTACGATGGAGTCTCATCATATTTTTTTTTCATCTAAGTTCACGTAAGTTCTATGGTGCCTATTACACAACTACATGAATTTGGAATGTCTATACTACGAGTATTAGTTCAGTTTTGGCTCTTGTGGCAACACTAAAACGTAAGAAATGTTAGGTACTCATTACATTTGAACATGTTTTTAACTTGGCACTACTATAACATTATTAGTTGTAATATATTTACATATATAGTTAACTAATTTAACTGAAACTTAAACGCAGTTGTCGATAAAAGATCTTGTAAATTCATTGTTCAGTATCCTGAATTTTATGTACATATATTTTATAAATTACATCTATATTTAAATTCAATTTACCTAACATGCAAATTTCGGGAAAGTATCTAATTAATTCGGAAAAACTCCCACAATTTTGTAATTTTCTAGTTCTGGGTAACATAATATAATTAGTTGCCACAAAGGCAGGTATCCTTCAAGTTAGCTTTAAGCCATGGTAGATATCTTGTGATCCTTGTGTAGACGCCGGGGTAGCCTGGTCGACCACAACCCACTCCCCACGAGACGATACCTGGAAAACGAATATTCACTTTTAGTAGGAAAGCTTTAGTCAAAGAGAATAAAATACACTACGTTTCAGCTTTGGTCAAAAAACTCGAAGCAGTAAGACCGCCATTGTAACCATAGAATTAAGCAATATTGTTAAATAGGTGTGTTTAAATTTTGGTGAACACTAAAGTATCTATCTATCTACTTTGATAGAAGTTGCCGTGATTGGTAACTAGCGCCATCTACCTACGTAAACTAAAATATATATCTCTTTAGGATTGGCAAAACTTTATAAGAGATGGCACTGGTATAGCAACTTCTTAACCAAATGCAAAATCTACAAACCACACCAAACTATGCAAATCGGACTTCGAGAGGCTTTTTAACTTCCGAATTTATCAGAGGTTAACAATATTTAAAAAAAAATGTTTTTTATTATAGCGTCTCACAGTCATGTTGGTTTTTTTAACGTCATTTATACAAAGTGCAGAAGATAATATGACCATAAATTTGCCATAGCCTAGATGATGATCTCCTTAGTCTATACAAAAAATATATTCAGGATATTTTTTCTATTTTCATATTTTTCAACGCAGAGTAAATCCGGCGATTAAGCACAAAAAACTCTCACACCAAAGCACTGAAGGTTTTAAGCCAAATTCAAAGCATCATTCACTGTAAAACGGAAATTTCATACTAATTACATATTATTACCCGTATTAATAAGATTATTTGAATGTTTTTATTTTTACTATTTACTACATGTTATTTTATCCTCACTAAGGTTTTCTCGGGATTAGTATAGTCAGTATTTTCATTTACTGTCATATCATCTTCCCCTCCATGTAGAAGAACGCTTGGGTTATCAAGATGTATAACGATATCTTAATTATAGAAATCCATAGCAGTCACGCGGGGCTTCTCTCCCGTGAATTTTATCACGATAATAACATAACCACCTTTTTGAAATCGGGTAAGAAGTAGCTCATCAAGTTTCAAGCTACTTTCGTACCAAATTTCATCCAAATCCATCCAGTACTTGGGAAGATTAGCGCGTTCAAACAAACAAACAAACTTTACCAATTTATAACATTAGTATCGATACGGTGGCTTGGAAAATATGAGGTATAAAAGATATTACATGCATATACACAAGATTCTCGCGAAATTCCTCTTGCATTTGCGTAGGAAGAGTCTTAAACCACTGCATAGGCGTAACTTTAACCCTTCATCCTCTTCATGATAAATGGACTCGGATCATGGCGTCTAAATTCCTTTTTTAGTTCTTACTAGTAGAATACTCACCAACGATTTGGAATTTGTCTCCCTGTTGTAAGAGGAGAGGACCACCACTGTCTCCTTGACACGAATCGGTCGATGCTCTCCCAGCACATAACTGTAAACATAATTTTTTTGTTTTATTTGTCTATCAATAACCTAAGAAATGTTCCAGAATCTTATATCTTAGATAATGTTCTGATTTTTTAGCTTTTTTACGCCATAGGGAAACAAAGATGTTTTGTCATTTTACAGACAAGCGCCTCATACTGATTTAGATGCTGCAATAAATATGATAAACCAGGATTTGGCTCCAGATTACGAATGGAGTGAGGCATATGGTTTGCAAGTTAACCCGTTAAAAACCCAGGTCATTGAAGTCGGCAGCTCTAGGTTGGCATCTAAGGTAAACTGGTCTCAGCTTCCTCAGGTTATTTTCAACGGCACAGCTATTCCACTAAGCGAGAAAGTTAAGAACCTTGGAGTCTGGTTGGACAAGTATCTTTCGTGGGGCCCCAATCGCAAGAGATGAGTCGCAAATTATTTGCTTCTGTCAGTTCCCTAAGACGGTTGCGTAACTTTCAAATCAAAACATTTATGTATTTGCATAATACTGGTTGACAAGATGTTATATACTATTTTATATTAGTGTATCACTATATTATAACCTTAAGAGGTGTGCAAATGTTGGTACAGTTATATTTTTATTAATACTAGTTACGTCTTATTTTTATCAATACAACATATTAAGTAATTCCATGCAATTATATTACGTCAGAATAATACTCGTAGTCATATTAGTTCTGCCAACTGCCACTAAAATTGCGCAAGCACAGTCTCTTTTGATTCTGTCAGTTCCCTAAGACGGTTGCGTAACTTTCAAATCAAAACATTTATTTGCATAATACAGGTTGACAAGATGTAACATACTATTTTATATTAATGTATCGCTATATTATAACCTTAAGAGGTGTGCAAATGTTGGTACAGTTATATTTTTATTAATACTAGTTACATCAAATTTTTATCAATACAATATATTAAGTAATTCCATAAAATTATATTATGTCAGAATAATAGTCATATTATTTTTGCCAACTGCCACTAAAACTGCGCTAGCACAGTCTCTTTTACATCCTATCCTATACTACGCTGATGTCAGTTATCTTGATCTCACAGAGGCACAACTTGATAAACTTGAATGACTTCAAAATGTTTGCATAAGATTTATATTTTGCTTGCGCAAATATGATCACATATCCGAATTTCGTACGAAACTCAAGTGGCTTCCTATACGTCTTCGCCGGAACTTACACATCTTGTCTCTGCTTTACAGTATTCTGTTCAATCCAAAAACCCCTTATTATCTTAAAGAACGTTTCAAGTGCCTCTATGACACGCATGCCAAATTTCTTAGGTCATCGGAAAATTTGAGGCTAAAGGTACTGAGTCACTCTACCAATTTCTTTGGTAAGTCGTTCGCAGCTCAAGCAGTACGACTGTAGAATACTCTTTCCGTGTCAGTAAGACAAGAACAAACCCTTCCTTCTTTCAAAAACATGGTCTCTCTCTTTAATTTGTTACTATTTTTTATATATCCCAGATTTTTTTAATGTATATATATATAGGTATGTGTATTGTGTATGTAAGTTATTACTTATGTATTGTATATAAGTGAATAGTAAGATGGACTACCCGCGTATTTATTTTCTCCTGCTGTGTCAAATCCATCCAAAGTGTGTCTGTAAAAGATCGCTTTTAGCGATAAGACCGCCCATTGTAACACCCTTTTAATTCTTTTATGGTGTACAATAAAGAGTATATCTATCTATCCCGCGATCAATTTTCAGCAGCAGGGCAACACGTGTTATCCTAAAATCGACTACACACATATTCTGCTACTTTCAGCAAGTGTAGGATTTGCATCTGTGTACTCTTAATAAAGTTCCATTAAAACCAGCGTCAGGAAACTTCTAGCTATGTAAAATTTTGCTAAATTGAATTTGTTTTGTGAAGCCGTGAGATACGCAACGTTATGCTGTATATGCTCTAAATTCCTTTCCTTATCCCCTACATTTTGTGGGACTAACTATGCCAAATAAACATGTTTTCTCTCTTTCTTTTATCTCTCTTCATACTGAAGATCTGAACCTCTGAGACTTACCATGTTGTTAGTAATTCTCGAAGCCCTGTACTTCATGCCTCGGCACTGGTTCAGCGAGAGGATGGGCACTCGCACTTCCTGCACGATGGCAGGCAACTGTCCTCCCTCAGACGTCCGGCCCCAACCCACCACGACTCCCTCTTTGCCTGCAGGATCTATACCTGAAACCATACAATTCTACTTGTAATCTTTCGAAACAACTGCTATGATGGACGCTACTATGTTCCAAATTTGTAGAAATGCCACATACCCATTTCAAACAATTTTGCACACTTGAGTTTTCTAAAACTCGGACAGAAGGTATCCACACAGTGTTTTAAACTAAGTAGGTACCGTTTATGTTTGCAAAGTATTTACAACATTGTTATGGGATGCAAGATTTCACTTGCGGGGTGGAATAGTCTATCTGGTCTGCTTTGTTTCTGTTTTTTTTTTTGTGGTAATAATTTATTTATTTATTAAAACTTTATGCAACACAAAAGGTACAAAGGCGGACTTAATAATGAGTAATAATGTGAATGAACAATAATAATGTATAGGAGGTCACAGCTACATAATAACAGCCAAATGGGTCGGTCTTCAAGGTTAATGCTTGCCGTGGTGTTCAAGGATGGGTCACCATCTTAACATAGCTAGATTCCTCCATGCCTCGGGAAGCACATTAAGAGTCCCTAACAATTTTACTGCCAAAAAAGAGAAATTGCCTACTTTTGTAGAACAAATACCTCAATAACGGCATTAAATATCAGTTTTCTTTTAAAACAGCGTTAAACATTGTATATTTATCTAATATGTAGTCAAATTAGCATTTAAATATCTACTCAAAATAAAACGAGCAAGCGCATCGATTTATAAGGCATACTTTGAGAATGTTATTACAATAAAATATGAGCTCCGAATTAAATTAAAAAATAATAATCTGGTAAATAAATACCTGTATTATTCAGAATTCATTTTTAATTTTCTTTTCAATAACGAATTCTTACTCAAAAGCGACGGTAAAGGATTTTATTGAGTTTTCTCTGAGTTTACAATTTTTTTTTAAGTACATCTCCCCAATTTTTTTTTTTTTCAAAAAATATGTTGTTAACTTACTAGTGCACTATATGCCCAATAGTCAAGATTTTTTTTAGATTGTTATTCACCCCCATTAAGGCTTGTATTCATGCCAATAACCTTGACCATTTGGGCGGAGCTAACGACCCCTCTCCGCGCGTCACTCCGCGCAGCTCTCCGCTACCCGCATGCAACAGAAAAGAGAGGCGCGCTCGGCCCGCGCCTGCGCCGCCGCCGGCATGCGTCGTCGCTTCGCCTAGTCTCGGCACAGAGTATCGAAATCACAGAAGGTCAAGTCATCGTGAAAGTTAAATTCATTTTTATTTGTACCTCATCAAAAGTGGTCAAATTTTGTTTTTATTTATTATCTATTGATATAGATGCACTTTGAGTATGTACTGTAGAAACTATACCTCTATTATAGATCAGCCTGGCTCGAAACATGAGGTAAACAACTTGATGTATCTTTTTAACTTAATTATATATAAATAAAAATTAATGGCTAAATGTGTTGCTAAGCGCAAAACTCAGGAATGGCTGGACCAATACGGATTTTTTTTCGAATATTCGTTATAGTCTAAGGAAGGTTTCTATTAAGAGAAAAATGGTAGGTAGGTAGGTAAGGTAGGTATGTAGGTAGGAACTTAGAGTAAGGTAGATAGGTAGTATAATTATTACTAGTGTATGTCATATTATTTGTTTCATTTTTTATAAACAAATAGATTATAACTAAAATTCACTGAAATTTAACTTTCTTTCACCAAGTATTTTTATTCTTTTGGTTGGTTGTACTTCTTCGTCCTCATTTATTTCTCCGTGTTCACATATATTTATTTTTAGAAATATTGATAGCCATATAAAATCTTGTTCTATGTTTTCTTTTCGTCCTTCTTCGTTCTCGTTTTCTTCATTTTTCTCATCAATCTATATTTCTTTCCTTAGTTCTATTTCCTTCTCTTTGTCGTTTTCTTCTTTCTCTTGTACATTATCTTAACTCTATCTCTCTACCTCAACTGGCGGCTTCGTCCGTACGAAGAGAAACCGGTGCATATCGGCTCAAGCCAGGCCTCGCTCAGACGAAGCGCACACACGCGCCTTGCTTGTAGTAGTGTACCTATCATAGCGCAGTTGTATGAAGCTTACCCTCTGTCCGTTTACTCTGTGCTATCTACTTTTATGCGAGGTAAGTAAAGCGATAGTTTATAATGAAATATGTAGATAAAACTTTAAACTTACCTTGATAATAAATGTATAACCTTTTGTTTGTAATATTTTTTAGACCTCTCTTCATTCGTTTCTGCTTATTCCCATGTTTTACAAACTAAATTTAAACACTACTAAAACTGTAAAATACTATGAGTTTATAACACTAACACTACTTGTAGATACATAGAATACTTTTTAACTTATAAACAAGAATCAGAAATAAAACTTTTTGACGAATTGAAAGTCGGTTCTATTTTTTGATAATAAGTTTTATTTCACGCTTTTTAGTGGGTCGGTTTGTAACTTATCTAGTTACAAAAGCCAAAATGTCAACTACTTATCACCTTTTACAAAATATCGCTTTTCCCGGTGCAGAGCCGTTAATTTTTGAGGAGTTCTCCTGGTACATCACTATCAGCTCTACTTCACCATATACATTGTGACGAGCATAAAGTGCTTAACATCTATATTCAAGTAATCTAATCGCAATCCACCAAATACTTATTATTGAGTAGTTTCGATGGCCATCTGGGGTCTTCGTCATCAGTTCCACTTCCTCAAATGGTGCTTTTCGAGAGAAACTAAACAAGGTACTATAAGAAATACCCAAAACGCTATAGTTATGCCTATAATATTTGAAGAGTTCCCTCGATTTCTCCATGATTTCATCATCAGATCCAAACGTGACGACAATAGAACTAACTAGAATGTATATTCTTTCAAACAAAAAAAGAATTTTCCAAATCGGTCCAGCCATCTGCGAGTAATGAGTAACATCATAAAAAAAAGTTCAAGACGAATTGAGAACCTCCTCCTTTTTCTAAAGTCGGTTAAAAAGCTATTCCACAATTTACAAAATTAATTTTTGCAGTAATATTTTACGATATTATTTCGTAGTGCTTGAGCTCTCGCAACGCGACGTACGTCCACCTAGCAACACAATGCGCCCCGCACTGAATTTGTGGACGAGTGCGGGGGTGATGTAAACGCAGTCTTTAATTGGACGCATTTTTAATTTATTGTAATAAAAATAATACATGTTTGTAAAAAGTAACTAAACCAAATTATTTTCATTTGTATTGCAAAGCAGTAGTATATTTTTTATACTCTTTTGATAAGAAATTAAGGAGTAAAATGGTTTCATCTCAATGATTTGGAGGTGATAAGGCATTTTTTTTTCTTATTATGTGATACCGATAGAAAAATTGTGGCTAAACCAAATTACGGTTCATACCATGTAGATTACTAACAATTTTTTTCAGATGTAATTTCTCTGTAATTGCCGACGAAAAGTTGCTTCATCTGAATGCTTTTTTCAAGCTTTTTTCGAGACAGCAGCCTTAAGCTAAAAAAGCAGTTGTAAAACCTGGTATTACGTGTTTTCGTAAAAACACGTGTGGGTATTTTATTCTTTTTAATTTATTTTGAGTAGATATTTAAAGTCTAATTTGACCACATATTAGATAAGTAAAAATATTGTATATTATACAATGTTTAACGCTGTTTTAAAAGAAAAATGATATTTTATGCCGTTATTGAGATATTTGTTATACAAAAGTAGGTAATTTCTCTTTTTTGGCAGTAAAATTGTTAGGGACTCGCTGTCATAATCGTTCACAGTAGTCAGTCAGATTTTCTGGTTTCTGACTTGAAGCCAGAAAATGTGACATCTGTCTTGCCAAAGTTTCACGTGTTCCCCAGCTACTGGGTTGAGGTCAGATACGGAGTCACTCCATATGAAGTACTGTTATTCACCTGTATCCGGTTAGACTAGGAGCTGACCACCAATTGGGAAAAGGCTAGGCAGGCATGGTGGTGTGTGAATTATCCAATTATTTTTGTAGACTGTGTGACTATTACTTCCTGAATTAAACATATTTTATTTATTTATTTATTTATTTATTATTAGGGATAACAACAGCATACATTTCTTACATGGGTACTTATCTATCATTACATGAGTAGCCAATAACAGTTATCCACAAAAGATATTCAAGGTGGATCAGTCTTAATATTAATATTAAAGATGATTGGGCACTTTGAAGAGATCAGTATATAATATTCATGAAGGATATAATATATATCATATAATAGATACAAATAATTACAAATAACATATACTAATTTATAAATATGAAGAAAAAAAAATATGAAAAAAAAAATATAAAAAATTAAAAAAAAAATTAAAATAAAATGAAATAAATATGTTCATTAATTTAAAGTGAGGATTAAAGAAGTTTAACTAACCGGAAGGCGGTAAACAGACTGGCTTGATGATTCTGGAGAAGTTGACAGGCTTCCGCAGCTTCAGGAGTGCAATGTCGTTGTTATAGGAGTCAGGATCAAAGCTCCGATGGCGAACTATGGCGGTAACGGCGCGCATGATGGCCGCGCTCTCCGTCGTAACGGTCTGGTCGTGGTCGCCCAAGATCACACGGATCTTCGAACGTTTCAGTCTGAAAAGAAGACCGAATATTACTGGTCAAAGAAGATTCAGTAATAATAATAATAGGTTTACATGGAAACTTATAACACGTTATGCACAAAGTCTAAGAGTCTATAGTGTTCTCACATTGCATATGAAAAGGAGCTTTATAAAAACAAGAGGCACCCGGTTGTTGAAATTCGACTATAATAAAAATAACATTATTTATTTATTTATTATATAGGTACTTTATTGTACAACTTACAATACACTTAAGGATACAAATAATAAAACTAGTGTACAATGGGCGGTCTTATCGCATAGGGCAATCTCTGACAGACAACCTTTGGATGGACAGAAATTAAAGGAGATCAATTTAGGGCTGTCAGTGTACAACATCATACATAATACTAATTAAACATAATAATACAAAATACATACCACAAAATATAATGTATAAATTATATATACTAATACATATCAAATTCATAATAGAGAAAGGAGGGTAAAAAAATTATAGTGAAAGGTAATGCTCCTTCACGATTCTTTTGAACATAGATAATGTTTGAGCACGCCTTACATCTATGGGTAATGCATTCCACAAACGGGCCGCTTGTATAGTGAAAGATTTATCGAAGAAAGAAATGGAATGCATACGGATACTTGCTTGACTCTAAATTTTTCGATGATCCCAAGGACCTTGAATGTGTGTCACAGAGAAACCGAAAGCGGTGTTTAAGATAAAAAGGATTGAAAGGATTAAATAGCATATTATAATGCAGAGAAAGTAAATGAACATTCCGGCGAAACCTAATAGGAAGCCATTTGAACTTACTACGAAATTCACAAACATGGTCATATTTGCGCAAGCCAAATATAAACCTAATACAGAGGTTTTGAAGTCGCTCTAGCTTGTCGCATTGGTCTTGGGTCAAATCAAGATAGCTGGCATCAGCATAGTCCAAGATAGGAAGAAGAATAGATTATATAATTGCAATTTTAGTGGTGATGGGAAGAAAATTACGCAGGCTATCTGCACTTCTTCATCTGCAAAATTTTCTTGAAAAGGGGTACAAAGCTTTTGCTTCGCTTATTACTATATAAAAATAATGTTGACAAAAATGACAACATTAGATTTCACTAATTAATTATAGGTATTTCTACCTACTTACATAATCCAAATAAAAGAAGGATTGCTATTTAAATGCATATGAAGCCGTAAGGCATGTTACATAGAAGATTCCATCAGGTAAATAAGGAAATAATCAGAATTATGATAGTTACGAGAAGATAGCTTATAAATATATCTTAATCAACACGCAATAAACTAAACGGGACTTATTCCGATATGGCTCGAAAACACACAGTTATTAATCCGATTAAAACAAAATTGCTTGTTATTATTTTTCTACTGTTGGATCATTATTACACAATGTTATTGTTACCTATTAGAATAATTATAATTATTTATATGAAATAAGTGTCACAAAGTAAATTAAGCTGTTTTTTAATCATACATCCTTTTTCTCCGTCGAGGTTTTTTTTAAATTCCGTTTTTAATATGAGATAAAAACCCTGACTGCGATCTACTGAAATACTCCTTGTAAATCTGTATGAATATAAAAAAAAGAAAAAAGTAATTATAAAAAGCGTTGCTCACCCAAATAGTATCCACCTACTAATTACTAAAATATAGTACGTAAGAATCACATATACCTATAAATATAAATTCTTTGTTGCCAAATAAATTAGATACACATTTCAAATTGAAATTCCCTAGTTCCTGAACTAGTTGTAAAGTGTATGACAGGAGCCATAAAGAATATAGGTTATATCATTTATATTGCATTATAACATTTTGCTATACTTTTTATGACTATTATCGCTTACCATTTCAGTATATTAGGTAAGAACTTTATAACTTTCGTCTTTCAACATAAAACAATATTCATTTATCAAATTGTAATCGTCGTGCTGAAAATGATTTTGTAACTTTTTTCGCATGATATTTACATTTAAATTAGATGCGTAAATCAGGTAGAAATCCATACTAGGTACGACAAATTTAAATGATGAATTAATATTGTTTTCATGAACGACTGCGTTATTTTACATAGAGACAAATAGCATCGTATGTTAATGTCTCGTAAATTATCGCACTTCATATTTTATAAGAAAGATTTATGAAAATGAAATCAATTATGCGTTGCTCAGGTAGTATTTAAACTACCTTATAACGAATACGACTACATAAAATACAAAGTCATATTACATATCACAAATAAGCGAAATATCAACCGGAAAAAGAGTCTGGTATTTGAATAGCAAATCGACGTAATATTTAACGCAATGCAACATTGCGTGTTACATCTAAGCAGTGGTGCACGCGCAGTTCCATGTTGCAACGATATAATAACATTGTATAACTATCTGTATCAAATGCGTGGTTGCATCTCACATGTTGTTTCCTATTAAATCGAATGAGAATAGATAACGTTGTTACTGAATGAATATATTATAAGGAACTAAAAGGAATTTAAAAAATATGTATGGTGTGAAAATAGATAAGGTTTATATAGGAGAGGCAAATAAAGCATATGATGAGATAGAAGAAGATGAGACTACATAGCATAGTGATGAACGACTTGTTTTACACAAATCGTTCTCAATGATTAACTATTAAATACAAATTGCTTAAATTATGCCGTCACGCTATTGTTACCACAGCTAATGCTAAACGAACAAGCCTTTCGTAGCATCTGCAGTTATATAAAATATCAATATAATAAAAATAATAATAAATAAATAGGGAATAATGAACCAAGGAGATATTTAATAAATTGTAATAAATAGAAAACTTATTTCAAAGATAAAACCATTTAATCGGAGAAGTCCTCACATAGTCTACGGGGCGGAGAAAATATGTTCAAAAAATTACGAAGCTTATTCTTCTGGGTAGGGCTAAAGACGCTCAAAATGATAAAACTCTAATCTCTGAGATTATCCCTGAAACATACTTACGTACCATACTATAAACAGCCTGTAACCTTTCTAAAGCTGGGACTCAGGCCTTTTCTATATGAGAGGTAATGCAATAATGAGTCCCAGGCTTAGCCAAGGTTACATAAGTTCAAACTAGGAAAATCCTGTACCTTGAAGACCAGTTTCCTTTGGGCAGGTGGCAATATTTTTAGTGGTAGTACACATTTGTTGCACCATTTTGTCGTGCTACGTGCGTTTAAGGTAAACGAAATTTAAAAAAAAATTAATAAAAGAAACTGAAGTGTGTTTGAGTTCAAACCTACAATAAACAACTCGTTGTAAAAACTCGAACACACCTGCCCACTATGTAGAGATAGAATGATAGAAAAACTAAATTTCTCGCTTCAGAAACATATAACTTGAACGAACGTAACGTCTACACATGAATTGACTGCAACGAATCTATCATTTCGATCGCATATCTGCTGACTTCCTGGTTAAATTGCAAACCAACCTTAACGATTTAATAAACATAGTGTTAGCTGCACACTCGTTGTAAAAGGAAATGGCTATGTCAGTATAGGAAATTACATTAGAGGAATTCCTCTAAGAGCAGTTGCTTATTTTGTTGATCTAGGAACTAGAACTCGTGGAAGCCAGCTGTAATCGCACCAATGCAAATGAAAACATAGAAGTCATAGAACCTACATAACATTAAAATAATCATCAGTGGGACACAGGCCTATATGAAAAAGAACGGGCTGTAATCCACTACGCGGGATCAGTGCGGGATGTTGGACGTTATGGATATACACTGGGAAAGTCAATAATGTGGAGGATGTGTTCTTTAGCCTTAATTCTAAGTTCATCGTTGGAGACGTGTCGCAAAATTGGTGGAGCTGATATTTCACACTCTTGCCAAAATATTATATCGGTGTAGTCTCGCGCACAGAAGTTAAGCTTTGGTGCTTTAAATACCCTGCGAGAGTTGCGTATTAATATTTTGCGAGATGCAAGCTCTCGAATATGCTCTCTATCGTCGAATAACATGGCAATAAGCAAGTTTTCTGGGTGCGCAAAAAAAGCGTTTCTTTCGATCACCGAATTTACAATAGATCTCTGACTATCAGGCAAAAATCGAGAGTATATAACTATTTGAAAAATATGCTTGGCTCCATCTTTAAATGATGAGTTTTGCTTGATTACGAACCAAACAGGAGCGTAAACTTTGACCACGTAGTTCACAAGCAGCTGCAAATTATTTGACGGCGAAACAGTACTTACGTAAAGTCTGAGTATGCGATTGGCAGTAGTGAGCCATCTCGAATGCGCCATTTTTCCAGGTTGGCGGTTCGCTAGCTCAAGGGAACAGGAACCAGCCATCACAGCATGATACATTTCGTACAAATACTTTTGATCCGTGCTTAGTTCCTTCACAATATTATCAGGTAATACTAGCAAATTGCCAGACACTGCACAAAAAGACGCTAGAGGTTGACTTTCACAAGCAGCTAGCTGTTTTCCAATAGGTCCTGAATATTCTTTTGGCCCAGATGTGCTACCATCCAGAGACATGAACAAATGACGAAGCGGTTATTCATTCGCGTGAAGCATACAAACACACCATTGCAACGGTCTCTTTAAATAGTTTTCCAGGTATTGAATGACACCTCCCTTCCAACCTGTATTCGTAGCAGTACCATCGCACTCCACACAGATCACCTCTTCCAAGTTCAACCCTTGATTTTCTAACAAAGATATGATAGAAGAGACGATCCCTTTGGCAGTGCCACGACTTGGCGTCATATGTCCCAAATAAATAGATCCCGGCTCTGTGAGAACTGAAATGTGTTCTTGCAAGACTTCTCTGCGGTGGTATCGATCGCCTATTTTCTCGTTTTGTCCTTTCGTCCATCAAAGTAGATACTTTTTATTACAATCGTATCAATGTCTTTGCTGGCCTTGGTCCGTGCTTTTGAAACAGCTCTATGAATTTTATTCTTATCAATAACAAGACTTAGATCTTCGGAAGATACCAATCCTACGTCAGCTAAGACCGCCGAAGCGACCGCAGCCGCAGATCGCGTTGATAGTCCATACCGATCACATACCTTAGCTACTATTGGCAGCGCCAGAGTGTTCCGATTCAACGAAGTAGATGGTATCTCATTTACAGGCACGTCACTATTCGCAGAAAGCTCTGTTACAGGCGACTGCGGTCAAAGCGGCAACTCGCGCACCGGAACAGGATTGGTTTTTAGTGATGCACTGGGAAAACATGCGTGCTCTGACTCTTTCCGATTCAAATTTTCTTGTCTCTGATGTTTCTTTAAAAGTCTTGCTGTTTCTTTTGTGTCTATACCGCTTATTGCCATTTTTCTACCACTTCTTTGATCCAGTAAAAAGTCTCTTTCAGAAATAGGAACTTTCTTAGGTTTTATGCAGGAACAAATGTCAAACGAAATGCACTTACAAGCAGCAATATCGAAGAGCTTGTTCGACAATTCCAAAAAGCACTTCACTTTGCTTTCGTAACTATCATTTCTTTTATTTTTGGGATATCTTATCAATGACAGGTATTTGTCGAAATATGATTTCAGCAATTGGGTAACTCGTACGTTGGAAACGATAGGAATCGAAGCTTTGGTCCAAATCGTATCAAGTTTTCCAGAACGATTGAAAAACTTCTGTGTTAGAAGGATCTTTCCCATTCTTCTGTAGTTTTAGTTCATTTTTAGTAAACAAAATGAATTTGATAACGTCACTTATCACTGGTAACTGGCGATCGTCAAGTTCTTTATATGATCCCAAAATAGCACAAGTAGTCTCACTTCGTCTTGAACCCATTATTATATATAACAAAAGCACGTATTTTATCACAAGGAAGTGCAGAGCGACACCTTACAGTAATAAAACCGCAATAGAAATGAGACGAACTGCCTCACAGTAGAAGTAGAGAATTTAAGAAAAAGAAGTCAAAACATGAATTTTGCGAGTTTGTTCCAAACCAATTCCTAACAGAAAAAATCCTGTCGTTGCCTGCAAATCATAACTTAGGGTTTCACTATCAATGAAATAAAAAACAAAAAGGGAATAATGTACATAAAATAGAATAGACGCCATTGACTGGAGGGTTATTTAAGTGATAAAAAAAATAAAAAAAAATGCCGGTAGAACCCTCACGATATTTTTTTATGTTTGTTTTTTTATTATTTTTACGGTAATCTAAAACTAATAATGCAACTTTTGAGGGGGCTTGAGTAGCGAAAAGTGAAAAAAAAATTTTTCGGGACACCCTAATATACAGGCTTCCTTATGATGTTTTCCTTCATTATTTTGAGTGAAGTATTGATGATGAAATGTGCCTGCATGGTCGAAACCATAACCTACAACTCGTAAATCGTGTCTGTAACTATACTGCGCTACCTCCGCTCATGACATAGGATCTATTGAAATCTACGTCTGGTTTGACGTGGCAGGACAAAAATACTTGAAGCATTTAAAGGAAGCCCTTGCCCAGTACGACAGCGTAGGTTTAATTCATCTTGGCAACCACCTTCTGATGATTGACAAAATCGAAAGTAGATAACAAACAAACGCAGACGACCAGGCGAAGTCTCTTGAAAGGAAGCGTCAATGGCCTAATGGCTTAATTATCGGACTTGTAATCGAGAGGTAACTGGTTACATTATTACCGTGAACTCGCTCAAGTATATTTTAGCTTAGTTAGAGAAGTTAATAATTTGAATTCTATTATTGCTAGTAATTTGAATTCTACCCTAATTGCTAGTTCTGTTTAAAAATAAAAATGAATAATGCAGGTAAGTATAAATAGTATGATGTACTTACTTCCTGACACAATGAGCAGCTGTGAGTACATACTCCTTGGTAAGAAGCGAGGCTCCACAGTGGAACTGTCCATCGTATACGATCCTCGCCATCCAGGGGTACCGGTTAGCGCCAGCCGGCATCCCGCCAACGATACGGTTCTCCTGATTCGACCCGCCGCACTCTAGAAAGTGAACGCAGTTTGTTGAACCAACGTCATTGCTAGTACTTGCTACAGATTTCCTGTTAGCTGTGTGGCTGTATCATTGCCGACTAATGCCTTGTTCATCTTTTTGTGTAGAGTTTGTAAATGTTTTTTTCTTTCATTTCATTAATTTTATCATTATTTTCTGTTTTGTTTGTCTGAATTAAATTTAATTTAAAGTTAGTAATTTTGATTTTAGTTACTACGTTAAAAAATACAAATTAGAACTTTCACCCTGTTTCTTAATTGAGAATTTTTAGTTAACCATCTATCGAACCTTGAACGCCAACGTTTCTATATTTCATGACAGTAAATTTACCACTTTTGTGATAAGTAAATAAATAAATAAAACTTTGCCGGCTTTTTAAATAAATAAATAAAAATATAGGCAGTATTTGGCACTGCCTATTTTTTTCCGGCAAAGTTTACTGAGATTCAAGTGCTAAGTTCAGAAACAATAGGTTAATGGTTTTATTTAGAACAACTTTATAACATATATCATAACCTAAAATTAATTGAATACTACTTTACCAAGGAGGATTGTCTACACCTACAGATATATATTTAATCATTTACAAATAGTTAATTTATCAATCAGGTACATAAATCATTAGTACTTCACTATGGTTGACCAGTATAATTAAGTGTGAATTGAGACAAGCGTAAAATTAATGTTACGTGATGCAATTAAGTTAATTACAACAAGCGATACTTAACCATAATTTATAACTACAACGTATCCAGCGATTAACCTTACATAGATTCTAAAGGAAATTGCTTAATGGAAACTAAACCATTCGTAGTGAAAGAAGCATTTTCATGTAAGACCTGATTTTCTTCCGAAGATTAGTACTTGTTACTTGAGACCAAAGTACTTCTCTTAAGGTGAATTAGAAAAGAAAGGGTATTATACGATTCGTAAGCTTACCGGCTCCAAAACGGAATCTGGAATGCAGCACCACAGGTATGGAGGATGGAGGTCGACGATCTACTCTATTCTTATTCAAACATTCAGCAATTTGTCTTTAAAAGCAATTCTGTTCCCGTCTGTACGTTGACAGGAACGGGAAATAATAGTATGTATAAATAACAAGTTATAGCGGTTAATAGCCAGTCGCGATCCGGCGGCGGGCGCAGATCGAGTCCATTACACTTTCACTGTGATGAACGGCGGTTCAACGCTCAGAGCTATCTACCTAGCTTCGCACTGCACAGAACAGCTGTTTACGTGTAAACACTAATGACTCTTATTGAACTTTATTTATCTTGGCTGTTGTATCTACAGGTATTTGAGGTCATAGCAGAGACTTATGTAATTTATTTATTTATGTAAGATTATGTAAGATGATGATCCAATCCTTATCGACTCGTAGAACACTAAATCACAAAATTTTCCATTCGAATGTATTTCTTATTACTAGAAGGACTCATAGACATTCTATGTCTATGCATGTGTGAAATGTGTCAGATATAATAGAATCATTTGTTTGCAAACATTGATGAATTTGAATACATCTTTTACCCCTCTATCCATTCAGAACTCTTCTCTGTTAAGCGGATAAATATGCAAATGCTACATCGCTAAATTGACTTTGTTATTTTACTCAATGTTCATAAAGCACATTTTGAAGTTATTGTTAACGACTTCACACTTTTACTCTTCAAAATGTGCGATGAGGCATGCCAGGCATGCACTTATTTTTTTAATCACCTACATATTAATTTATGAGTAATGAGACACTACTCAAGTTGTTTCACATTTTAACTTAAAATGAACAAGGGATGCTTTAGTCTCTAACTCTCTACCAACAATGACAAAGTGAATTAAGTACCTACATGACTTATATAACCCAATTATTGCTACCCAAAGGGATCTGTAAATGATAAGGATCTTATCTGAGTAAAGGAACAAGGAACCAAATACAGGTAAACCAAATAGGTATCAACGTGCACGGGAAGTATTACAGGTAGAGTATACATCACATAGTTATTTATTTGCGTTACAATTCCAAAAATAATATCATGGGGATTGTTGTTTGGACTATCTACAGGATAAATCTAAATATGATACACATCGACGATCTTTGGTATACTAAAAAGTAATTTGGATACTTACCTACTGATCGGTAACAAACATTAAAGAATTCAGAAAATGTTAGAGGTTAAAACTTATCTGTGAAAAAAGTACAATGATCGCCAACGTGTAAACTACAGGGTAGTTACAAGGGTGCTGTGTCTATATCTACAGGTGAACATATAGGTACATACATATCGCGTGCCAGCTGTACACAGATACAACTTACCCATCTTTCTAGGAAGTGGGTTTGCCCTGCCGCACTCTAAAATGTGAACGTGGTTGAAGATCATTAGAATTGCTTGAAATGTTTAGGCTACAAGCTTACGAACGAATTTTGGACAAAGAATAAATCAGTTTACAATATAATTTACTAAAATAAAGCTATGATTGAAATCAATGAGCTCTTTATCACCAACCAGTTTCGTTCGATCGTTAGCTCGGGCCCTTATAGTGGCTAATAGGTTTTGTGATACTAACCGGAGGGCTAAGATTGGAAAACTAGAATCTGCAACATCTAACTAAAGTGCTGAGTTATTCTAATTAATTGTACCTGCTTTACATAGCTAACACGCATAAACATAACAAATTAACAGGTTGACTTGTTACATTTATGCGATATAATTATGATGATGAAGTTTCTCTCAAATTTAAATCATGTTTTAGAGAACACTCTGAGATGTGAAACGTTCTGTATCCTAAAATGGATTCCATACATAATTTCAATAGATTTATATCTTACGTAACTTTTAAATATTTGAAAAAAAGTTTGATAATAAAGATGATAAAGTTATATTAAAAGGTTTCAACAAAATACATTTGAACAGTTTTCTAATCCAACAGTGAAATTTAGGAGTTGTGCTAAATTTCTGTACAGACTATTTGTACTGACTACTTACCACAGGAGCACTCCTTGATCACATTATCCTCATCCTCATCTTCGACGCTCTGCTCCTCCAGGATAGGCACCTCCAGCCCGAATATGGCATCGAACAAGAACCGCTGAGTTCTGTTCCCTGATGACACCTGAAATTATTTCACAAAATTTCTTTACTTCTCTAGTTTTAAGTAGCTCATACTTACTTTTTCGAATGGTCGTAATTTCCATGAATCTCAATTTCAACAAACTTCTTAGCAAATGAATCCAAGATTGGTGAAACACAGATGAACTCGTTTGCTTTAGACGAAGACTGACGTGAGTAGGTACCGGCCTATGTAACGTTCCTAGGAGCTAACAATATCGTTACATCACACGTAACATTTCACTCGTCAGTCATCATTGCATGTTGTTTGCAATCGGAAATAGGTAATCGTGCTAAATTTCGTATGCAAATTGGTGTTGACTTTTATGCACATTACATAATAATAACACGATTATCTGATGGTTCCGTCGGAAATGCACTTACATAAGTTTTGTTTACCATTTTAATGTTGGTAGCGCGGTTTACTTTCGCAGGTTCCTGCACGCCATAGTTGCGCAATGACCGATGTTAATTGGCGACTAATGTCAATGTTGCTTTCACAATCTTAACAGCCGTGTTCCGGTACGTTATTATCCTTTTTTATTCCATTTTAATTTCAGACGCACTTAAACTTTCTATCTCACGACTAGCATTGACGGGTAATTTGTAGCACATTAGGAAATCGTTAGTTCAGGTGAATGTAGGTATTCGAATCCGTCATTGACTGAACGAATAATGCCTTACATTTTGATTTGAAATAGAAATCAAAGTTTAAATCGTTTTATTTTTGTCGGTATATCTATAAAGATTTCTTACTCACGAATCCGTCTATGGAGTCAAAACTAATTTGGTCCGTCCAGCCTTATACAGCAAATTGTTGTCATTTACAAAACCGGGCTGTCAGTCAAACCTGTACATACCTACGTACGAATAACAGACGACTACTCGTCGCCGACTGATGGATGCGCATTGATACTCACTTTCCCTCTGGTGACCCACTCATGTAATGTTGTGACGAAACAGACTTCGTATGTAGTTTGTTGTTAGTTAGCTAACAATTTATAGTGACATAATAAGCACTTATGAGGCTAAGGTTGTCCGTGTGCCATGTGGACACTCCCACTTATACGGTCAACTGTGCCACTGGGCAGGAAGTTAGATAATGTTTGTATTGAATACAGAGCGCTGCGTTTGATTCTAAATAGAGCAAAATCACTGCAAGCATGCATCAATGTGAGACAACAATATGTAGTTCACCACATATTGTTGTCTCACATTGATGCATGCATGTGAGGTCAGATATCAGCTGGCTTCAGTGACCACTCTTCATTATCTGCGTAGTATTTTACCAAATACGTTGGGCTTTCAATCTAACCCAATGCAGTTGAGTACTAGTTTTTTACATGGAGCGAATGGCTATCTGACTTCTACAACCCAGGGCTGGCTAACACGATACCCCTTTGCAAGGCTCAAGGCTGTCAGATTGTCTGGCTTGTGACTACCCTTAACGACTGTCAATTATGTACAAATGATAGCCAGGAACAAGGGCTTAACGTGCATTCCGGAGGAATGTGGATGTGTTAAGTTGGTTATCCATCTACGGCCCTTCCTCGGTAAGTGAGCAACCTAAGAATTACAACTTTAAAATCAAAGAAAACGTTGAGGACAGATAAAACGTACACTATCAACTTTTATCGAAATTACGTCACGATTAGGTCTGTAAAATATAAATAACCGTAAGATCAGCTACAACAGTAATAATATCTATTAAATAACCGAATAATGTCAAGGTCCCAATTGAAAATAAATAAAATCTAGAAATCACTACACACTCGCCTGAAAAATTGTTCCGTGACCCTATTAGTGATGAATAGGTGTCGTAATTGACCATGGCAGCGATTAGTGGTCCACTTGGTGGCGAAGTTCAATGTCGGGCGGTGAGGACCGGACAATAGAGCTGAGACAATGACATGTTGCCTAATGCTGTTCGCGAATTACACTGGCAGGTACTTACTTACTACACACTGCTTAGCATAACATGAGCATGTAGTTAGATTAATATGCTAAATAAAATAAAAGGAACACAGGGATTCAAATATGGTTCTACTACGACATCCAACATTGCTTGGATGTCGTAGGATTTATGGGAAAAACCTGTACCTGTAGTACTTATACAGAGCACGAATTGAAACTCATGTAAACTCTAGCTGGAAACCGATGAGACTATTCCACATCTCGAAAAGCTGTTAGTGATTTATGACAAATATCTTTGACAGTCAGAATACGAAAAACATACACCAGTCTATCAGTCAGGTTCAACTGGGATATGGAAGAAGCCGACTTCATACTGTTTGGAAATGCTAGGCAAATTGAATAAGCTTTTAGTTATGAAGTATTCTCAGGACAATGCGTTACTGTTACTTTGTATTTGACTGTCTATTTATATTATTTACATAATGAATGAGTTTACAATCGTCTTTAGGATATTCATAGTTACACTTACGAAAGCGTTTTAAATTTCATATTCAATTACCATTTCTACCCACTGAAATGCCTTTCCTTTTAGCATAACAATTGCCGTCCTATGACCTCACACCTATTTTGTTGAGAGAAGCTGCTTAAACATAAGTCAAGTTACATTTTGAATACACGACAATTTGATTCTAAAGGTCTCAATGCTTTGAATAGTGATGGTATCAAAGAGCGCCATAATAATCGGTATTCTCTAGTAAATTCGGTGAACTAACGCTTTAATAAAAACAAGCTTAGCTGTCATTTTTAAACCATTGTGAAAACAGATATAAAGAAGAAGCACAAAAACTATTAAACGTAAATTACTTGCTGTTGAAACTTAAATGGCGCATAAAATGTTATCTAAACCAAAACAACTGAATCTTGACACAATCAAAATCATCAAAGTAGGTGGTTACGGCTGATTGGCGTCATTTTCACCGCATTCGCTTTTATTGTGTGATACCCGTGAATTCGTAAGGTCAGCAAGTAAACTACTTTCCAAAGTATGATTGCGAGGCGCCTTTCACGAGGTAATTGTTGTGGTGCTCTCGTTTTTGTTATCCGCAGCAGTTTATCAAATGTAAGAAAGTAAGTAGCCTCGGCGATATATTTCAAACAGGCTGGATTTATAAGCTGGCGGTAAATAATAAGGAAAATAGCAATACCTTCAGCATTGTATCGGTATTAGTACCTAACTGTAGCTCAAACAATGCGTGGTTGCAAAATTATGATGCCGATTTATGGTGATTATAGCTAAGCAGTTGTTTATGACTTATAGTACTGGATATAATACGAAGTAAATCGTAATCAGATGAATACAGTTCAAAATGAAATGAATGAATCAGGTGAATCAGATGTTACAGCTCTGAAATTAGAAAATCAAAACGATTTGAAGAACTCATGGAAAATATGATTGTAAAGTCCGTATTACTTATTAAACCTAAACAGATGTAGGTACTGTTACTATAATGCTATTATACCTAATCACTTTTGATTGTCAAAGTAGAAAGTTAAGCTTTAGTTTTAAAAGAAAGAAAGCATGCAAGAAATGGATTCAGGGTTCTTCACAAGAAAGCCCGGAAGCAAAACGTTAAAGTTGTCTGTAGAATATATATACATATGTCATATTTCCAAAGCCACTTTGGCAATTAAAAGGAAGGCACGTTTTTCCGAATATCACTTAGTTTACTATATCTACCTTATTGTTCCGGGAGAAAATCATCAAATGACTCATCCCGCTCTAGATGGCGGGGATGGGAGTATCAGACTTCTACTGACTAAAAACACACCCTGTTCCTATCGTTGTCTTTAGGTTCTGGGACCACCGTATCTCGTTAGAATGTTCCCGAGAACCCGACAGAGTTGAGAGCCCATTTTCAAACAAAAACATGAGCTATGAAACTCAGTTACAAAGTTCTACCATTTACGGCTGACAATAAACTTTTTGCTAATCTCCTACTAAGTGATTTTATAGCGAAACTATATGTAAATAAAAAGTTCAAGGTACAAAATTTTATAAGTCAGTAACTTTAGACTAATAATCTTTAGAATGTACGTATTCAGATTTACTACAGTTTACCTTAAATATGTAGCAATGATAAGAAGGAAATGAGTCATGCTTGGTGGATATTCCAACAATCTTCTGATTCTAAAATCAGAAGATTGTTGGAATATCTTTTAATGAGAAGGCGATCATGGTCTTCATCTATCAATTACCAACCTTTAGACATATCGATACCTCTGGGTTCAAAGGTCGTAAAGGACAAAATGCGACTTTCCAGGACAAGCAAAAATCTAAAAAATATTATATATTTTTGCTCTAACATTTTTGTTTGTTGAGCTATTTAAATGAAACCTAGGAAAAGTGTTTAGAATTTATAGTGGATTTACCGAGATAAATTTCCTTTACGACCATAAATTTAAAGTCCTTTACACCCTTCAAATTTTCATCTTATGATTTTACCTAAGGGCGTAAATCTACTTCACTGCACAATAAAACAAAATAAGGAAATAAACGTCAAGGGTCATAATTTTTAGGTTCTTAAGGGCCAACCACTAAGGTATTCTAAAAGGATATAGTCATTTCTTTACTAATAGTACAGTATTTTCTTTACAAATAATCATGAAATAACATAATTATACAAATAAAACGTACATTTGCGTAATCAAATTGAGATCGTTTATTATTTTGTAATTGAACACAAAGTTTTAAATCTTTAAATTACAAATTAATATTTAAGTAATTAACGTTCTTTTTTTGGTTGCCTTTTCTTCACTCTCTTCTTTAGTCTATTAATTAGTTTAACTTCTTTAATCAACTTCAACTTAACTAAGTTCTTCTTTACTTAACTTTCTTCTTTTGCTTTCTTTTCTTTCAACTTTATAATCAGAATCTGTTTGATGAGAAGATGAGTAAATAAATCATCATCTGATATCTAATTTATTTACTCATCTTCTTTCTCACTTTTTCATCGTCCTCTTCGTCTGTTTTATTCAGTCTCGCGTAGCTCAGAATTGCATGGAAGCTCCCTATATTCTTTATGAAATCTTTTAGGTATTGATCCATTTTCACACAGGTTGATCAGATCTTTATATTTAGCAGCGGCTATTGGTAATTTACTATTGCATAAATGTTTCACTGCATCCAAACCAATCACAGGATCATTCTTAATCTGGCTTGTTTTCCCTTTGGACTTTCCCTTCCCATTTCCTTTTGTTTTTCCTTGATCTGGGGTTTTTCGCATAATGTTAAAGAATGAGTTTCTGCTTTGTCTTCCATGGAGCATTTGACAAACATTTTGTCGTTATGCTTTTTTTTTAATGTGGCGACTCTGATATTTTTAAATTTAATCTTTTTTAATGTCATTGGCGTGAATGTATATATTTAAAGCTAATTGATCAAATTTTAAAAAGTCAGTATATTCCATAACATTAACTTTGTAAGGTCTTGGTCTTTTGCGGGCCGATTCAAAATATGTAAACCATTGTGAGGGACTCCAAATAATAACTTTTGGCACTTCCCTTTCGATAACAGCATGAACGGTATCGACAGGCATGTATGTATGGCCCGGGAGTAAATAGTTAATTTGAATGGCCTCGAAGTTAACTGCTGATCTTAGGAATTGGTTCATGGCAGCCAATACGGTTTTATTTTTATTTTGACTACAATACGAATCACAGTACACCAGAAGATGTTTTACGCCCATTTTGTCCTTTTCCTCAAGATATTTCACTAAGCAAGTTACAATTTCGTTACTCCCTCTTTTTCCATCACATTCCGCCCATGTATATCTATTAACATCCTGTGTGCGACTTTCATAATGGCGAAATTAAACACCGAATATTTTCTAGAATAGTACAATATCATACTTTGTCTATGTGGCGTATTCAAGACTTCTTGTAGTTCAAAGCTGCAGGCGACCGTTTCATTGTTGGGTGAATTAAGGGTTTGATGAATATTAAATCTCTTATAAGTAGGTATCTTCTCTTTGAAATGAGAGTTCAGCAGCTCTTTGTCCTTGTCGTTTAATTCGTCTTTATTATTCTCTGCTTTGACGCAAGTTAGGCATTTGTCTTTTTTAGGTATGTGAAAGCTTATTATTATACTCTTTAAATATAGTTCGATATGCGTTCTCACTTAATACCTGCTTTTCCTGTTCAGTACAATATTTTAAATACATTTGATACTAGCGACCCGCCCCGGCTTCGCACGGGTGCAATGTTTATATTAAATATAGGCAGCGTTCACGAGAATCGTTAACGTACGGCAGTTTTTTCGACGCCTTACTCCACAATTTTCACTACCACGAAAAATCCTATATATTTTCCGGGATAAAATATAGCCTATACGGATTCGGAAGAATCCCTCTAAGTAATGGTAAAAGAAATTTTAAAATCAGTCCAGTAGTTTTTGAGCCTATTCAATACAAACATACAAAAATACAAAGGTTTCTTCTTTATAATATTAGTATAGATAAGATATATATGTTTTTCATTTCCTAAAGAAGATAATTTCTATTAGTTTTTTTCTATTGTAGTACAATGGAACTGCTGGCAGCTTCTCAATAAAGTTCTTTATAAACATTTTTGCTTCTTCGGTATATTTTTAAGTACGTTAGGTTTTCGAAAATCTTCTTGAGCCATGGCGATACTACGATAGTTATGAAGTGGATACTTAAACTTGAACATCTTTTAATTTCGATAATTGATTTATAATACATTTCACAAAATTATGAGTAAATAGTTTTGTGTTTTATTTTAATTTAGGTAGTAAATTTAGATTAAAATCGTTGTTTTTTGAATATTCTAGGATTTAGTGGAAGCATATAATTAATTTAAAACTAGGTAGTAAAGGACACTTACATTTTTTATTTTGAAATTTTAGGTTGTACAGGACAATTTGCAAAGACGATGTCCTTTACATCAAGGTGACTTAGTTATATTAACCACCTAAGGTGGTATAGGGCAATTGATATTTTTAATGTATTTTACACCCAAAAGTTGTTGTATATTTTGCTTTATTACCAAAATGAGTACACTTTGGTAACTAAGTGTTATTTACTTCCAAAATTTCACGGTAAACTTTATTTAACGTCTCAAGTTATGTGGGTCGTAAAGACATCTTTTTCGCAAATTTCGTAAAACGGAATATACAGATCGATAGAAAATTTAAAACTGAGTAAAACAGTATCAAAATGTCATTTTCGCCCAAATGTCCTTTACGACCTTTGAGCCCAGAGGTATCGATATTACGCATTATGAAATGATGAGGGTGATGACCTGCCAATCTGCCTAGTCACGTAACTGTTATGTTATTATGTAAATAGTTGGGTATAACCAATCTATCATATTTGAAAATGATTCAGTGCTTTCCTAACATTCAGAATATGGTTAGTTTCAGATTGCACATCACATATTGTCTATTCGAACCTACAGTTTGTCAAAATACTCATTAGTCATACCCATTCACAGCACATTCATGCAATCGATTTTGAAACCAGCCGAACACGAAGAGTCACGTGTGTTATATTTCGTTAACATGACATTTTCTAAACAATAATTATTTCCCAAAATACCCGGACAGTTATACAAGCGTAGTTTGGTGACTCTAGTTTATACAACATAGCGAGGGTTCTTTTTTTTCTGGTTGGGAAAATCATCGAATGACTTCTCCTGCTCTGGGTGGAGCGCAAGGGAGTGTCAGAGTGTCAGACTGACTAAAAACCCACCCTGTTCCTTCAGCTGCCCTTAAGTTCCGGGCCCGCGGTATCTCGTTAGAACATTCCCGCAACCCCGGCAGGCAATGGCCTTATGGGGCCCCGTCACTGGTACTGACAGCTCTTTGAGGCGCACGTGGAACATGACGTGCTGTCGACCCGGGCCTGGTCCTTACCGGACGGTGAGCTACCCCTGCCAAGGCTCGGAACCGGTTTAAAAAATACCGGTTAATACCGGTTTATTTCGGTTTTCCTCCGAACTTTTCTTAAGAACGTAAACGTTTTGAGAACTTTATTTTTACCTAAATTAACCGGTTTATTCGACGAACGGCATGTCGGTGAACGCGTTGCAACTTGTGTGTGACTACCGCACAAAGCGGCGCGTAGACGTACTTACGATATTTCTTTTCATTCGATTCATGCTGACTCGAAGTCAGCATGAATCGAAGGTAGACGTCTGCTGTGCAGTAAGATTTAATTACGAGTTAATTTTATTATTTGTGTTTAAGATGGGTAGAAAGCGGACGAATTTAATCTATACATACTTTGACTACAATGAAAACAATAAAACTTCAAAGTGTTTTTGTAAACAATTGATTGGCATAAAAGTATTTGCTTAAATGTTTAAAATTAGCAAGTAGACAGTAGTAAACCGTAGGTATGTTACAGCAAAATATCAGTACAGCACATACAGAGACCATCATTGTGAGATCGACATTAACCAAGGAATATTAAAATGTGGCACAGAAGAAATCTGTATGGATTGTGGATCATCAGGATAAGTCTACTGCCTGAAGAAAATTACCCTTCGTCCTAGATCGGAAACCATTGAGCCAGTAAGTTTATCTCAAAATTTGGGACAAAAGCGTCGGTGCTTGTTTATTGAAAGAACGGATAGTGATCATCCATGGATAATGGCACGCACTCTGGTGGGCCCACACATACTTCAGTAGTGAGGATTTTAAACCGAAGTAATGAAGAACACATAATTAAAAAGTGAACATTGATGGGCACCTGTGAGGAAGTTACCTGGATACACAGATGCCAAGAAATATCCAGTAGCAATAAACTTAATAGCACATATAATGTGTCATCCCTTCTAGAAGGTTGGTACAAGGATCTGTCTGAAGACGAAGACGAAGAAAGAGGTAGAGGCCATGATTGAAGGGATGGTAAAGGATGGTGTGATAGAACCTTCATCCAGTCCATGGTGTTCTCCCGTAGTGCTAGTCAAGAAGATGGAAGGCAACTTACGTTTTTGTGTCGATTATCGGAGGTTAAACGATGCAACAAAGAAGGACAGTTATCCACTACCAAGAATTGACGACACTTTAGACACGCTGACAGGAATGAAGTGTTTACAACCCTAGATTTGAAAAGTGGCTACTGGCAGGTGGAACTGGATCCTAAGGATAAGGAAAAGACAGCATTTTCTACGGGAAAAGGTCTGTGGCAATTCAAAGTAATGCTATTTGGTTTGTGCAATGCGCCAGCAACTTTTGAAAGGCTAATGGAGCTGGTACTCACTGGGCTTATTGGAGACGCCTGTCTGGTATATTTAGATTACATTATTATTATCGAGCGCTCATTTCAAGATCATCTTAAGAACCTGGAACGTGTGCTAGCAAAAATCCGTGCAGCCAATCTGAAGCTAAGTCCTAAAAAGTGCTCATTTTTCAAACGACAATTGTCTTTCCTGGGACATGTAGTTTCGCAAGAAGGTGTGCAAACTGATCCGGACAAAATAGTCGCTGTAAAGGATTGGCCAGTACCAAAAGACAAGACACAGGTCAGAGCGTTTTTAGGGTTGTGCTCATATTACCGCCGGTTTGTGAAATATTTTGCTGATATTGCTAAGCCATTACACAAGAGAACATTACACTGAAGAGAAGCGAACATTCTGCTGGGAAGAAGACTGTGACGCTGCTTTCCGCGAATTGAAGAAGCGTCTGTGCGATACACCTATTCTTGGATTTCCTGACACTGAGAATGACTTTATCGTAGACACAGATGCAAGTAATACCGGAATTGGTGGCGTGTTATCACAGAGAAAAGGAGATAAAGAGGTTGTGATAGCCTACTTCAGTAAAGCTTTATCAAAACCAGAAAGAAATTATTATGTCACGAGAAGGGAGCTACTAGCAGTAGTAAAAACATTGCAGCATTTCAGTAAATATCTGATTGGTCGAAAATCTTATCTGCGGACCGACCATGCTGCATTAAAGTGGCTTTTGCAATTCAAGAACCCTGAAGGACAAGTTGCAAGGTGGATTGAACAACTGCAAGAGTTCCACTATGAAACTGAGCACCGTAATGTAAGATGTCACGGCAACGTGGACGCGCTATTAAGAAGACCTTGCCCTGAAGAATGTAAGCACTGTGTTAGGCAAGAAGAAAAAGAAATAGTACCCATCAAGATGCTGAGAACAGACCTGAGCAACGAGTGGAAAGAAGCGCTACAGCGTGCGCAGCAGGATGACTTAGACGTCAAACCCATTCTTGAATGGAAGAAAGCCGCTGCTCCAAAGCCTAGTTGGCATGACGTCGCTAGAATGAGCACTACAACAAAAAGTTATTGGGCACAGTGGGACAGTTTGGTGATTCACGAGGGAGTATTGTGCCGCAAATGGGAAAATACTCGAGGAGACCATTGTCACCTGCAAATGGTCGTACCAAAAGCGAAGGAACCTGAAGTTCTACGGCTTTACCACGATGGATGTTCAGGAGATCATATGGGAGTAAAACGGACTCTGTTAAAGATACGAGAGAGGTTTTACTGGAACCACTGCCGAGACGACGTAGAAGACTGGTGCCGTAAATGCACTAGTTGTGCAGCAGTTAAGGCACCTCAAACACGCAGTAGAGAAGCTTTAAAGATCTATAATGTGGGAGCCCCATGGGAACGGATAGCGCTGGATGTTGCGGGACCATTTCCTGAGAGCGAGAGTGGGAACAGGTACTTTATGGTCGTAATGGATTATTTCACAAAGTGGCCAGAAGTTTTTGCCACTCCTAATCAGGAAGCTACCACGGTGGCAGATAAATTGGTTAACGAAGTATTTTGTCGCTACGGAGTACCCTTGGAAATTCACAGCGATCAAGGAAGGAATTTTGAGTCACAGGTATTTCAGGAGACATGTCGAGTAATGGGTACTCATAAAACCAGGACCACTTCGTATCACCCACGATGGAATGGTGGAACGTTTCAACCAGACATTGGAGAGATATCTGGCTAAAGTTGTGGAAAGCAGGCAAAAGGATTGGGACAAACACATTCAGCCGTTCTTTCTGTCATACCGAAGTGCAGTTCATGAGAGTACAGCTGTTACTCCTGCTTTCGTGAACTTCGGACGAGAGCTTAGGTTGCCTGCAGACCTAATCACTGGTATACTGCCAGATACACTTTGTAATGTAACAGACTAAGTGAGTGAATTGCGAAACAGAATGAACGACTTATACGAACATTTCAGACAATCCGGTCAACAAATGTCTCAGAAGGTGAAGACTCGTTACGACCGAAAAATGAAGAATTCAGGATTTGATGAAGGCTCATTTGTCTGGTTCCATAATCCGGTGCGCAGCAAAGGAAAGTCGCCGAAGTTACAGGCAAAATGGGATGGACCATACCGCGTTGTGACTAAAATTAATGACGTCACTTATCGGATCCAGAAAGGTCCACGAGCTGCGCCAAAGATTGTTAAAGTTGATCCACTGGCGCGTTACTACGGGTCTAACGATGCTCGGGTCGAGCATGTCTTAGGAGGGGGCAGTGTTACGCCAGTCGTTTAGCGAAGTACGTCGAGAAACTTCGACAGAAATCTAGAATGTTCGAGACACTAACGCCATCTAGCTGCGAGTAGCAGTACTGTGTATCTTGAATAGCTTCTGGAATATTTTTGGCAATATAGGCAGTGAGTCGATTTTACAAGAATGTTCTAGAACTCATAGGCGTCCTTTTTCGCAGAGGAGCGCAGAGAGCAGTCTTATTTAAAGTTCCGATGGCGGAAGCGGACTTGGTCATTGCGTCGAGTACACATCGGGCAATGTATATTTTTTGTAACTTGTTGTAATAATGTTGGTAATGTTGGGAATTTCATAGTGATCAGAATATTTTTTATGTTTTTTACAAATAAAATTGTAATTAAATGTTATTTTCGACTTACCGATGGAAAGATATACCTCCACGCTCTATACTTGCGGTCTAACTTTTTGTTTTACAGGTTATAATTGCACAACACGGCATTTTAAAGCAGAGCTCTGTATTCCGAGGTAATCCGAAGTGCACTAAACGCGGTGAATGAATTAATCGGTCGAGCTATGATTTTCGTATCATAAATGTGGCGCGCTTGCCACGCCCACATTACCATTCCAACCTTATTCATCTATTCCGTGGTCAAAAGTAATATTATGTTTACCGATTATTTATCGTCATTATCAACTTAATTTCACCAAAAAATATTATACTTAACCATTTTTTATGTTTTTACAGCCTGCGGAGCTTATTGATGCAATGACATAAATAAACGTTCGACCCGAATCCAAAAAATTCTTACGACTGAATAGCAACCGAACAGCGCGCGACGTTTGTTTATCGTGCGTCTGTATTAACCGGTTTTTATTGCTCTAAACCGTTTAATCCGAAAAAACCTCTATGTAATGCTCTTCCAAATACCGGTTAAAAAAAACAGGTTTATGCGAACGAAACCGAATGTAAAGGTTTTGGAGTCAAGTACATCATACCGGTTTGAAAATTTAACCGGTATCCGAGCCTTGACCCCTGCTCGCCGTCCGCAAGCCCGCGCCTACGGTGGCCGGAAATCGGCTAGCGATCCCCGATGCCCGGGGCGTCTTCCGCGGCGGCTGGGGCGTGAGGAAGAAAGTTGTCTTGCTTTTCATGCGAACTTTCATCCCATTTTAACCCCTAACGGTGGTTCGAACAACTGAAGTAAAACATCTCCCACAGTTTCGAAGAAGTTCTCCGTATGGTTTTGTTATTGCGATCAGCGAATAAGTGGAAAAGCCTAACGAACTGATGATGGATGAAGAACGGTGGTAAAGATCTTCAGTCATGTAAAATCGACTGCAGAGAGAGAGAGAACCTCTTAAGGAAGTTAAAATGAGATGGAAATTTTGTAGTCTTGGTGCTATAATACGTGATACCTACATAAGGAACTATGTATGTATGTTATGTTATCATGCAGCAATGTAACGAATATGATGATAATTTAAGAATACCTACTATCGAAATCCATTTTAGAAGGCAATTATTTTTAGATCGTTGGAATGGGTACCCAAATTATCGAATTAAACATTATATAACAATGACAAAAACGTAATCGGCGAAAGTAGTGCATATATATCCGCGCCATCAGTTCATTTAATTGCCTCAACAGAAAGGCTTTTGCGTAATAACTTAAATGGGGATTCGCGGATGACTAAAGAATATCTTACAAAACATTTGAAAGAAATTAGAATGGCTAAATATTAAATAATGTGAGAAGCACAAAATTCAATTATCTTTGATTACAAGCTTTTTTAACCGACTTGGACCGAAAAGTAGGAGGTACTTAATTCGTCTTGAACTTTTTTTTATGTATGTTACCTCATAACTCGAAGACGACTGAACCGATTTGGAAAATTCTTTTTTCGTTTGAAAGGGTATACTTTCTAGTTGGTCCCATTGTTATGAAATCAGGATCTGATGATGGGATCCTGGAGTAATCGAGGGAACATTTCAAATATTATAGGCACACCTATAGTGTTTTGGGTATTTCTTATAGTACCTTGCGCAGTTTCTCTCGAAAAGCACCATTTCGGGAAGTGCAACTGATGATGAAGACCACAGATGGCCACCGAAACTACTCAACAATAAGTATTTCTTTGATTACTTGAATATGAATGTTAAGCACTTTATGCTCGTCACAATGCATGTAGTGGTGTAGACTTGATGGTGAAGTACCAGGAGAACTCCTCAAAAACTAACGGCTCTGCATCGGGAAAAGCAATATTTTGTAAAAGGTAATAAGTAGTTGATATTTTGGCTTTTGTAACTAGATGAAATATAAACGGACCCACTAAAAAGCGCGAAAAGAACTTTTTTGCAAAAAATAAAACCGACTTCCATATCAAAACACTGCAAAGCCAAAAATGTGTAAAAAAAAAAGAAAATACAAAAACACCGACTATCAAAATTAAAGTTATTTTTGGCTTTGTAGTGTTTTGATATGGAAGTCGGTTTTATTTTTTGCAAACAAGTTTATTTATAGGTATAGGAACGCACACCATAAATCATAACATTGTATTTTATACTAATATATTATAAAGCAGAAAAGTTTGTTTGTTTGTTTGTTTGTTTAAACGCGCTAATCTTCGAAAGTACTGAGTGGGTTTTGATGTTTGGTATGGAGGTAGTTTGAAGCTTAAGGAAGGCTATAGGCTACATTGGGTTTTTACACGACAGCAAAAAAGGAAGTCATGTTTTTTCGTAATATAGTCCACCGGAGCGAAGCGAAGAATAAAAACATCTATGGCACTTTTGTAAAAAGATCAATCTTCTTTAAGAAAGTCAGATATGTAGGTGCCACAAGTATATTTTGAAAATTCACCATAAACCCTTGCATTATTATGTTTCTTACATAACTTATGTTGCCTACTACATAATAATAGGCTATCAATACTTGACTGTTAGTTATAACTGTGTCACTATGACAGTGATTATGCAGTCTCATGCTGACAATGCCAATAACGACTGTTTTATAGCCTTCATGTAACTATAAAATGTTTAAAACGGATTATAGATTACACAATATACTTAACACTCTAAACTTTTATAATATTGTTATGGAAAGGTATTATTTATATAAGGTTGACTAAGAATTTTTTAGATAAATAACCTATAAATATGTGCTTCATCTATATTTATATTATAAAGCGAAAAAGGTTGTTAGTTTAAACGCCCTAAATCTTCGAAAACATATTAGGTGGGTTTGTATGAAATTTGGTATGGTGTATCTTTTTTTAAACCTGATTGTAAGTGATGATGTGGTCGAAGATGGAGCACGCTTGCCTAGAAGTAACCTATTCACTCTTGACCAGGTTATAGCTTGACCGACTGTAAAAGAAGAAGGGTCGTGTTTTTATCGTAATAAAGTCCACAAGAGCGAAGTAACGCACGACTGATATACATAGTTTTGTGATAGAAAAACTAGTTCACAAACACATTGCAGATACGTTGTTTACCTATTACAACTTTTATGTGTTAAAAATATAGATCTAAATAGATATAGATCTAAATGAATAAAGCTTTTGAGTAGTTCCCAGTATAATTAATAAGTAGTAAAGCAACATAACTAGCTATTTATTTATTAAACCTTTTAGCAACACAAATTTACAATAAATAAATAAATTAAATTGTATAATTATAGGTACCAGATTTTTGGCACTACTGAATTCGATTCTAAAGATTTTTGAAAGAAATAGTAGTGAGTAGTTTTTGAATTTTAAATGTTTATACCTAAGTCGGTATAATTGCGACATTTTCACGAAGAAATATTTGATTAAACATTCTACCTACCTACTAAATTACATAGTTACTAAGGTACACTTTGAAAAAGAAACAAATTAACTCTTAATAAAATAACACGGAATGAAAAGTAGTTCTAGATCGATTTTTTTAATAGTTGATTAATAGATAATTTAAATGTAAAGCCCGCGCCTGTAGAAAAGTTAGAAAATATTCTAAATATCCGGAAAGAAATATTAAATAAACCGTAAAAAACACGGTAACAGAAGTAGAAGTTGGTAGCTTCATTTCAATAAATTTTTTTTCTTATGTGTTCTTTTTTTTCAACTGGTTGTATGTACTACCTACATCGTTTTATTACGACGGTTGCTCTTGGAAATAATTAACGTGCATCACGTAGAAGTATACATGTCAACCTTCATACTAAATCATCTTTAAATAACAGATAGGTTCTAATTAGATACTTATGAATAAGGCCACTTCTACGAAACGTATTGGTCCAATAAAGGGGCAAAACTACCTAGAATTTGCCCCTGTATACTCAAGGTTACATCAAAGGAAGGTGTTATTAACGCATCGCTAAATAAAACACGGTATTTTACCTAATGGGAACATTCGTACACAACGCAAAATTTAAAAGATATAATAATAATTGTGAATCTTATTTTCAGCCCCCGCGCTTTAATCAACTATCAATATTGTTGATATACAGCAAACAAGAAATGGTATAAGTAATGAAAGTAAAAGTGCACTCAAAGTCAATGACATGCAGCTATGACCGATACCGCGTTCTCATCTGATAATGATATTATGATAATCAGCCTCTACTCACATGGTTGTGAAGGGTAGCAGCATCCGGTGAAGTGATCTCTCTGGCATCGTACGAGTTCAATACGAGGAGCACGTAAGTTATAGTCACAATACTCCATTGGCACATTGTAGAGGGTATCCGGGGTCGAGAGCTCGTTACCATTGGTGCGCACCACTATTTATTAGCGCGTCATCTCCGCGCTCAGCGCGATCACTGGCAAATTCGGCGTCAGCGATTCAATGGCATTATTTCGCAAACGGACTGCCCATGAAACGCCGGCCGAGTGTCGGCCGCGGCCGCGCGGAGTCCGCCGAGTGCGTCAAGCAGGGGTCTTCGCCACCACCAAGCGTACTTTCTCTCCGCGCCAAAAACCTATTGCTGAGATCCAGCCCCACTCGCGCCCCCGCCGAACTGCGCTAGTGCTACCACACACGTGCTCTTTGCAGTCTTCTCAACTGCACATTAGATGGGAATACCAATGTTTATGAAGGAATCTTTATGTTATCCGATATCTTCGTGTATCTTACATGCCTATTCAACCATTGTTATGAATCATTGACATTGGTGAGTATGTTTATGCAATTAAACCTTTTAGACCGCAGTAGGTATTCTGTAGTAGACCTTTATACATACACACAAAAAGAAGAAGAAAGAACAATTTATCAATCTATACTAATATTATAAAGAGGTAAAATTTGTTTGTAAATTTGTATGTAGGGGGTAATCTCCGGAACTAATGATCCAATTCTATTTTTTTTCAATTGGTAGTAAGGTGCATTATTGATGAGTGCTGTAGGCTATAAATTATTTTGAAATCCACGCGGATTAAGTCACGGGCGAAGTGCTACTTGGTTTATAAAGTTTTAACAGATTAAGTCTATGAACTTCTTGCTACATTATAATCAAATACTAAGGTCCCTTCTAGTAAAAACCTTTCCTCTTACTATTCAGAAACCATCCAGTTAACGTATCAAACAACAAAAAGCTCGAGAGACAATTAAAATAAAAAAAGTTACGTCTGTGGGAATCAGCGGCGGATAACGCTGGATTTTCCACACTGATAAAATGAAAGTGAAATCAACGGTCGCACCGTTTCCGCAGCGCTAGCGTGCCCACCACCGACACGTAATCGTGATGTTTATACAACCGAGCAACCAACCACTCGAAGACTACGGGACGTCGTGTCGTCGTGAACTTTCAATATCTACTTAAAGTTCAGACACTCACGAAAAGGAATTTGCATTGAATAGTTATTTTGTAAAATGAAGTTTGAGCGTACGGTAGGTACAACGTCGTGTCTACCAAAAACGAATTTCCACAACACCATAAGGTAGACTAGTAGAGGAACACCTAAATGGCGCTTATTATACTGGTTGGCTGATTGCCACCCTGTATATCATGGTACGGTATATCATCATGGATTGTACAACAGGTATTACAAGTTGTTATCAGTCCGTTAAAATAATAAAATAAATAATTTTACTAAAATTAAGAAAATGTATTTTTCAAACAAAACAAATGGCGTTATTGGTAAAAAAGAAATAATACTTTATAATATTAGTTTACTGATTGTAAAAGCAGCAACGCTGCGGCGCCGGCGGGGCATGCCGAGTAATTGGTCAGCTGATTACGTTTATGCAATACATGATGTTGTGAAATATTAAAATGGAAAAAAGGTCCAACGGCAATATAAAGTACGTGGTGTCAATTTGATAACCTAATCGCGACGCTGTATACTAAAAAAATAGTGGCGTGAGCATAAAATTAACTAAAAATCGAAATCTGTTCAATGCACAGAGAAATAATTGCTACTAAATTAGGACATTACTATCCACTTACATGAATAAAAAGCCATTGTTATACTTACTTTATGTTCTCTGTCATAATTAGAGCTTTTATATGCTTGCTCAACTTCTAGCTTACCCAAGGTAATATTACGGTATACGAACCTAGCTCCTGCCCAGAGCCGGATTAACCCTGTCAGAGGCCCTAAGGCAATGGCATTCTCAGGGCCCCTTTTCTTACTTTGATTGACCAAATCGTATATGAACTGAAGAAACGCACATTAAGGGCCGTCGTTTTTAATATATTTGTTTACTTATTCCCAGATTTGTTCTAAAATTGTGTTAATTCTACTACTAAATCTAACGATTTGTATTTTGTGAGATAACAGTGAGGTCCCTAAGTTCACACGCACATCAAATTCTCGTTCGAAGAAACATTATTTCTTGGTGCGTGCACTGGGCCTGGGCCCCTAGTTGATGCAGGGCCCCTAGGCAGTTGCCTACTCCGCTTAATGGTTAATCCGGCCCTGCTCCTGCCGTGAGACAAGGGTTTAATGTGATCTTCAGTAACAACTCTAATTGCCTACTTCATACGCGCGCTGACAACAATATGTTGGGGTATTACCTCTAGCTAGTCATGGGCTATGTTAATACCCCAAAGATGGATATTTATTTATATAGGAATGGAGTTATTAATACGCAATTGGAATTACTTTTTAATATGGTGAAGGCTAGAAGTGAACTAATTGTAGGTGTCAGACTAGGTAATTATTGAATATAACACTTTTTTTACTTCAAGCACATATTTGATGCCATCAGACTGCTTTAAAAGTAATTTGTAGAAAGTGGTTTTTTGTGGTCGAGTTTTTATCTAAAAGCGTACTGCCTCAACTATGTACTAACCATCCTTCTTTTTTTTTTGGGGTGGGAAAATCGTCGAATGACTTCTTCCGCTCTGGGTCAAGCGGAAGGGTGTGTCAGATTTCTACTGACTAAAAACCCACCCTGTTCCTTCGGCTGCCCTATTCCGGGGCTGCGGTAACTCGGTAGAACTTTCCCGCAAACCCCGGCAGGCAATGGCCCTATGAGGCCCCGTCACTGGTGTTGACAGCTCTTTGAGGCGCGCGTGGAACACGACGCGCCGCCGACCCGGGCCTGGTCCTTACCGGACGGTGAGCGACCCCTGCTCGCCGTCCGCAGGCCCGCGCCTACGGTGGCCGGAAATCGGCTCGTGATCCTCGACGCCCGGGGCGTCTCCCGCGGCGGCTGGGGCGCGAGGAAGAGAGTTGCCTCTCCCTCGCGCGTTCGGCCTCCACCTTCGCTAGCATGACTGCTTCGCAGAAGGAGGCAACCACATCCCATTCCCTCTCGCTCCGCACCATGGTCTGAACCAGAGCAGGGCGCGAGAGGTCGCCGCCGCCGACCGCCTCTACGAGGACACGACGGTGCTCCACCCAAGCAGGGCACACCTCCACTGTATGCTCCACCGTGTCCTCCAGGTGGTCCTCACAATGATGACTCCCGGGCATGTCCTCCCGCTGAATCCGAAACAGGTACCTCCCGAAACAGCCATGTCCGGTCAGCACCTGCGTCAGGCGGAAGGTGAGAACGCCATGGCCTCTCTCCAGCCACTCCTCAAAGAGGGGACTTATCGCCGCGATTGCGGCGTGCCCAGCCTTCGGTTGTGACAGCCGCTCTTTCCATGCTGCCGTAAGACCGCGCCGGAGTTCTATCCGCTGAGCCGCGACTTGCCGCGGTAGCGGAGTTTCACCCCGGCTTAGCACCTCTGCGCGCCAATTATGCACGCGCGCGAGGGCTACCGCCTCCAGATCCCACGGCAGCAATCCGGCAAGGAGGTTCGCCGCCTCCCCAGAGATCGTGCGGTATCCCCGGATCATCCGGATAGTCATGACCCTCTGAGACGCGACCAGCCGGCTAGCTGGTCGCCGCTGCAAATTCAGTGCCCACACAGGGGCCCCATAGAGGGCCATGGACCGCACGATCTCCGCATAGAGCTTCCGGCAGGAGGCGTTTGCCCCCCTAGATTGGGTAGGAGCCGCTTGAGTGCAGCCCCCGCCCGGTCCAGTCTTGGAGCCAAACGTCGGAAGTGCTCGACGAAGTTCCACCGGCTGTCGAGGACGAGTCCCAGGTACTTCATCGTTGTCTCGACGCCGATGCGAACTCCTCCCACCGTTACTTGGGAACCCGAAGGTGGCGCGTTCCGACGGCCATGGAAACACATGGCCTCGGACTTGTTCAGGGCCACCTCGAGTCCCAGTTGCCGGATCCTCTCTACGACTGTCGCAACCCCTCGCATCGCCAGTTCGGCCGCCACCTCGTGCGACCCCCCATGCGCCAGGACCAGCGTGTCGTCAGCGTAGCAAACTACACTGACGCCTGTAGGGAGGTCGGCGCGCAACACCCAGTTGTAACCGATGTCCCACAGGGGCGGCCCCAGAACCGATCCCTGTGGGACACCGCACGACATCTCTCGCCGATTCCACTCTCCCTGGTGACCAGGGTAGATGACGGCTCTGTCCGTCAGGTAGTACTAACCATCCTAGGAACAACCCCTGATTGGGGGTGCGTTCACAAACATACATTACCTACTCGCATACACAACCCGGAGCAACTGTCTGTAGGTCTGTCGATTCAAATACATAATATATTTGTTCCGTGTGCGAATTGAACCGGCACGGCACACAGTGTTCCAATCGATCAAATAAATTCCCTCTGCTGTTTATGGTATTTATCGATCAATGATGCATTTAAAATGCACGAGCAAAACTCCCACGTGTCAACTTCAAATACTTTTTTTAAAATGATGTAGCATAGGTGACCTTTTCATTAAAAAAAAACCGGTCAAGTGCGTTTCGGGCCACGCGCAGTGTAGGGTTCCGTAGTTTTTATAACAGCCAAGTGCGTGTCGTATTTGCTGACTGATCGTTTTGTACCATGCTCTAACTAAAACCCAAACATGACTACCTAACTAAAGTCGGTTTTTTTTTGTTAAAATGGTTTTTTTTATAAAACTTATTCAAATATGAAACTAGCGCGATACAACTGACGCTTAACGCCATCTGTCGACATTTCTATGGAGTTGTTTGAAATTTTCGAGTCAAATACAATTGGTCGACTATTACTCGTAAACTTGTAAAGCCCAATTATGTATGATAGTTTTTCTTTAAACTATGTTATATATAGGTACTACTGCCGTGACATTTGAATTTCTAACTACAACCGTTTAGTTGGTAGAGCGGGGACACTCGACTCTAACGAAGATTGGTATTTTAAAGCTTCATAAGTCACGAACGGTCTACTTAATCAAAAAACGATCTCCCCAAACCCCTAATATTAAGAAAAGACCTATCTAACGATATCCCACACTATGGGAAGGACGAAAAAAAAATTATCATCCCACTTTACATGTAGGGGAGGTACCCTTAATAATTGTTTGTTTTTTTCAAAATTTTATTTTACCTCTTTTTTGGCGTCATTAACGTGTATACTCATGCCAAATTACAACTTTCTAGTACCAATAGTTTTTGATCTAAACCACGGACAGCCAGACAGACAGACAGATAGACAGACGGACATGGCAAAACTATAAGGGTACCTTGTTGACTACGGAACCCTAAAAATCTGAAAACGTAACTGCTCAAGATATTTATCTATACACCGTGAAATTTTAATAGTTGTTTTCCGAGAGCGAAATGGCTTTGTCTTGGTAATACAATCGTTTTATAAACAAATAAAATATTAGAAACAAAAATGGCAGATTTACCATTGTGAAAAACAAAAGTCGAAATCGACCACGAATCCATAGTTATCCTCCCCAATACACACGCCGGGCGCCGAACGTCCGCGCGGCCGTTGACCCGCGTGCTTTTCAATCAGCTGATAGCTTATTCTTGATAATAATAAGCTTTATCCAAAAAGTTATTCAATTTTTTCCTTCATAATTTTACGGGCCTACGACCGTCATAAATACTTTTTAGCTGCAATTTACTGAATACGAAATTAAATAAAAACAAGTTTCTCATCTAAGAAAAATAATTTTCTGAATTAGAGACCTAACAAAGTATTTGAGGCGTATTTCATAAATTTGAATCAACTTATTTACAATAATTTTAACTAACTTAACTACTTTAAAATGTTTATTATTTACAAAAGTACTAGTAAGTACTTACCTACACTTCCCGGTAACGGAGTAATTGTTCGAAGTGCAAGCCACTGCGTTGAATATACAATCAAGCACATTTTAATTGATTGTCTTTCAATTTTATTAAGTTGTCTCTGTCACTTTTTACGATATTGAAAACGTCCAATATCACAGTTATTAACGCTTCGCGAGTTTCGTGTTGCTCATGATACACCAGGCGCTTGAGCTCAGACCACAAGTAAAAGTCTAACGGAGTTAGGTCCGGGCTAGATCCCAGGTTAGATCCCGTTGAAAGTACTCGATGATATCTTCGTCGAGCTCTGGCGAAATAACGACCGATCGACCTCTGCCCTCCGCATGTACTGGTGTCTGAAACTGCCCATGATCTAGTAGCCGCTGTGTCGCCGCTACGATCGTCCGGGCCGATGGGACTTGGGGGTTCAGAACCCCGCGAAGACGGAGCGACTCCAAGTGTTGCGGCTCCGTGTAAAGTCGCCGGGCAGCATGGGAGTCATAATCAGCTCTAGCATACAGTTGCACCATAGCGACGTTCTCCAAATTGCAATAATTTTAATGACGATCCTTTGCACTGATAAGGCGCGCTGCGCGTACAGCCTCCTATACACGTCTGCAGATGCATCCGCGGACGTCCGCAGATGCATCCGCAGATGGATCACCACGAGCTGGCCACACGTCTGCAGGTCGATCAGTCTAGGTTCATTCTCGACAGACGCAACACGCACGTTTAAAAATGGATATTGAGACCGTAGCTGCCGCAGCTATTTATTTATTTAGTACTTTTAACTACTACGTGAGTGTGCATCGCAGTAGAGTTATTAAAAATTAGGAATTTTGAATTAATTTGAATTAGGTATAAGTATTAAAATAGTAGGTACACTTACAACATTTTTATATTTTTGGGGTTCCACAAACAGTTTTCAGCTTGATATAGCTTAATAAACCTAAAAGTTTCCTCGGTGCTCATATTATTAGCCATTTCAACAAGAATTAAACCGCAAGAAGCACGCGTGCACTCTCAACCGCAACTCCGATTAAACTGATGCGTCGCCAGACGTGTGGACAGACTTCGGACATCCGCGCCGAAGCTCTTTGATCTGTGCCACAAAAACCGACAACAATCGGATTCGAGGCGGACGCGTCTGCGTGCTTCTGCGGACGTTAAATACCTACAACAGATGCACAAATTATCCCCTCTATACGTCTGCGGACGCATCCGCAGATGACGTCCGCGGACGCATCTGCAGACGTGTAGAGGAGGCTTACGACATTCGCGGGAAGACTAATTTCGACGCCGCACAAAAGCAATAGGAAGTCGGCACGTGGCATCGTTTGTAATTGTTGTTAGTTTGTAATTTAAGTCGTAAGTCGTCGTCGCAGTCAAAGCTTTTGACTCAATGGTTGAGCCGAAGTTTAAGTTAGACATCAACTCTTTGCCCAAAAGCTCCAGGTGGTCGGTAACTGATAGGTATAGATGCACCTCTGAAAGTAGGAGATAATTTAAATTGGCTCCTTTTAGCAGTGAAGAGATAAACTTGTGTTTTCCAAGCATTGAATTTGACCAGATTGTCGGGTCAAATTAATTTGCTCCAACATGGCCTTTCTAAGACAGTCTGTTTCATCCCTGCTAGCTCTAGCACTGGATAAGTACATCTTTAAGTCTGTGCTGACATCCGCGTACCCAAGAGCTGGAGCAGGTCCTTGATATGCAGCAAAAAAGAGTCGCAAAGAGAACGGACCTCTTAAGAATACCGCATTGACATTGACAGCCATAAGATCCGATGAGCAGCCATCGATGACCGCTCGGATTGACCGCTCACTTAAGAAATCAGAAATCCAGTTGCAGAAGCCAGCAGGGACGCCAAATGTAGGAAGCTTACTCAGTAGACTAGCGTGCCAGACTCTGTCAAGGTCTTTGACATATTGAAGGACTCTACAAGAGCATTGCCGTGTTTCTTAATGGCCTCGCCCCAGCAGTGCGTAACATACACAAGAAGATCTCGGGTCGACTGACCAAGGCGGAAGCCATACTGGTGGTCACTAAGTAGCTAAACTACCTTCCGCCACCGCCTAATTCCGTTCAGCCCAAGGAACATCTTCCACCTGGACGTGAATTGCTGTGGCCTATTTGGAAAGCTATCAATGGACTACGAACCCAAGTAGGCCGCTGCAAGAACAATTTAGCAAAATGGGACGTTATATGCCAAATTGACATCCAGTGCGATTACGGCGTTCCTGATCAAACAATGTCCCATTAGCTGGAGTGTCCAAACGACCCAAAAACGTGTACACTAGCAGACCTAATAAACGCTACTGAACGAGACCTGCGTGACTGGGCCTGATACATATAAAGTACGCAATTTACCATCGATACGAAGAAGAAGAAGAGACTAAGGAGCTCATTGTCTTCAAGGTATGCTAGCAACTTAATATTGAGTAGGGTACTCCATTGCTTTGCAGATTTTGGAGGTTTTTTGGGTACTGGTTACACATCTTGGTTGCTTGTGACAACTCCAGAGCACAACTTTTTAAAACTCATACAGGTATTCCGTCCGGCCTGCTGGCTTTGTTCTCGTCTAGTCTGCAAAGAGCTTTATGGACCTCTTAAATGGGAATTTCTAAAACTGACGTTCCATATTTCAGCAATAGCGATCTCTTGAATTGCCGTAGTCTTCGTATAAGATGACTGTGTAGTCACCCCTCCCATTGAATATCTACTTCTTTGCGTTTAACGTAATATATATTTATACAATGTGTAACAAATTAAGCGCAATACCTCAGATACTCAAATTACAATAATCTATACTAATATTATAAAGCGGAAAAGTTTGTTTGTTTGTTTGCTTGAACGCGTTAATCTTCGAAAGTACTGGGTGTATTTGGATGCAATTTGGTATGGAAGTAGCTTGAAGCTTGAGGAAAGTTATAGGCTAAATTTTACGCGACTGCAAAAAAGGAGAGTCATGTTTTTACCGTGATAAAATCCACGGGAGCGAAGCGCCGCGTGAGTACTAGTAAATTATAAGGCTAAGACAATATCCGGAACTAAATAAATTGAAACCAAACCTAGACATTTTCTATAACGTAAAACGTATGTGCGTCATACAATATCCTTAGGCAGACTTATACACTCATGCAATGTTAGCGGCCGACACGCACACGAGCGCATTTCCTTGAATTAAGGATTGTATTAATGTCATGATACTGTGTTTCCATTTTAAGTCAAATGAAAGATTTTTCCGTCAAAATTTAACACCTATTTTGTATGACGGAATCGATTCAGAAGCCGATTCTGAACCAACTACTTTCAGGAATTGCGTTTATTCTGTTACACGTTGTATATTATGCTACTCAATCACTTATTTTAACTTGTGTTGATTTTTTTATTTAATGACACAGCAGAGTATGTTAAGAACTTGATATTTTTTGTGTATCATAATTTTAAATTCGAACTGATATAAGATTGCAATGAAATATTTTTAATAATAAATGACGGTGATTTTATATTTCCAGAGCACACTTTGATACAGTCTCTAAATTCTAATATTTGGACCCTTACAACGTTAAAACGAATTTGATCATTTTATTTCCATAATTTCGGAAAAATATCGAAATACCGGAATATCGAAATAAAACCGGTATTGGGAAAAGGTTCCGATATTCCATGCTCTACTTCGAAAGTACTCCTTCTGGCAAGTTGTTCTGCCGCGGGAAAACATTCATTAAAATTTCACGGTGTATATATAAAAATGAATCGCTAAATATGTTGCTAAGCGCAAAACTCGAGAACGGCTGAACCGATTTGGCTGATTTTTTTTTGTGTTTGATGAAGTCTGAGGAAGGTTGTTATGGTGAAAAGAAAAAAAAAGAGGAAAATATTAAAAACATCAATTTTCTTTCCCATTCAAACCACTCTGTCCCCAGCTGTCAAACATTTGACGTCAATGAAAACAAAACAATGGCGCGTTAGGATTACCTTTGGTATGCTTTTAAGTTAATTAGAGGGTGCATATCATTAGTGAAAAATAATATAATGAGTTTCCTCAAATTTGTTTTATAGTTTATTTAATCGTATAAAATATTGTGTTATTTTACTTGATAATAATCAGTAATCGTGAATAATATGAAGGAAAATAAGTGATAAAAACATAAGCGTTGGTGCTGTAATTTGGATGGAAAGAGGCTGCATGAACTTAAATTATCACCACATTAAATATTACTAAAGTCTTTCAATGTTATTTTATTTCTATTAGACTGCGACAGGCCAATCACTTTTGACAGAACGAAATCTGTTGAGGCATCTAATAATATAAAAAAACCATATTACTTTGTTTTAGAGAAATAAGGCAGAACAAGGTTTGCCGGGACAGCTAGTTATATATCGTCCACCTCTGCCAACTGCAAGTTTTCTTCCTGAATTGGTTTTAAAAGTTCACGTACAGCTTCTGGTAGACAAAGCCGCTTGGAATACCTTCGACGTTGATTGAGGTGTGCAATAGAAAAGAATGGATCCGATGATTCTAGTACACGATGAAAGAGGTCTATTATCGTTTTTCTTCTGTTCATTTTGCGGCAATGGTGTTCCCTATCTGAGCGCCAGAATTTGTTACGCGACTCGGCCGCTTGCTCTGGTAGCATTCCGATAGGAAGTGAGCAGGATTCAATAATCTCTTCACCGTGGACTATAATTTTGTGTACAGTCACAGTCATCGGGTGCCAATTATATGACTGAACGTACCTTTCCGCTAGAGTGCGACAAAAAATGTTAAACTTTTTTGCATCTATGGCAACTCGCAGGATATGGTGACAAGGATAAGATGCAATCCGTCGACTAACCATGCTTCCAGACCTAAAATCTTAGTAAATATGCCACGGAATTTGTCTGATAGTGCTGTCCGGACTGAATTTCCATCATTCGTGGTTCCGGCATTAGGTTTCACCACGTCCACTACCAACGTAATCCTCGTTCTTATTTCAGCCTGAATGCGTTTTTTCGTTGATCAACTATTAGGCTTTCGTTACTGCCCGTATTGATTCGCCATTTTTGTACTAAACTAAAAACTAAAAACTCAAAAACGCGTATCTATGCATGAAGAGTATTAATACTGTGTCACATGTTTTCTATTATGGTTGGTTTAGTATAAAATATTCGCAAATCATTGAACTGGCTAGCCGTAAGTTTACAAAATGGGCATCTTAACTGCAAAGACGTTAAGTAATAATGAAAACCCTTTTCCATCTATCACGCTCAAGGTTAAGTCACAAACGATAGATGTTATGTTGTGACCTTCTGAAGTTTGTATAGTTATAGGTGACAAACTTTTGATCTGTTCTTCCACATAGTTTTTTTTCGGAGGGAATGAGGTCACTGGTTTCTTTTTTATACTGTATGTGCAGAGGTCGACAATATCTGTACGACTGGGGTGCAGGATTGAGCCAGGCAATGAAATGGTTGTCGGCTACGATACGTAAAGGTATAAAAGTAGTGGCGAAAAGGCTATTTTCGTTGATGGAAATTTCTTCTGTTTGTGGGAAGCACTGTTTATACAATGCTTGTCCTGTACTGGCATCAAAACCCAAGAACCCCTCAAATACGCATGCGACTTCTTGTGTACCTTTTCTATTGCACTATTCGATGAAACTGTCTTCACAACTTAGGACAATACGTTGGAAAGTGTGTGTCAGTAGCCCTTGTAAAGAAACTGATGCTTCTACTTCAGAAACTTGTATGTCCTCTGCTGGATAGCATGCTTTTTTTGCATTTAGAATTTCATGATAAGATGGGTAAGCAGGGTAGGGGTAAGCAGGTATCCTCGACTACACAAATCCTGCCGCATTAGTTTATACGTCTCCACACTCAGTTTCCTATCGATAATGAAACCCAAAGCTTCCTCTGGTGTGTAAGGATTTGTGACCACAGTTTTTTTTTTAAAAAAAACCACGGAAACTCGTTTTGATGACTTCAAACAAGTTTCTATTTTTTTATTTAATCTTTAGATGCCTTTGGCGTTATCTTTGGTCTATCATCTGAGGAGACCGTAGAAGCAAAAGCTTTTATCACTTTGCTCTGTGTTTCTATTTCTGGTGTCTCCATGGTGTGCGTTACCCCAGCAAAATAATGTCGAAAATAGTCATTTAAATCTTATAGATAATTAGTTGCCCAGCTTCTGTAATTGTTAAGCACATTTTTAAATTTGTTACTCATATAGTTTTTTAGTTATTACACGAAAACATATTCTGCTGGGGTAACGTTTGAAACGTTACCGCAGCAAAACTTTTTTTTAAATAATGGGAATATTGAAATAAATATTAGCTATACATTTAGTTGTCTAGACGAGGTAAATGTTACACGTTATTTTGTTTTTGTTCTTTCTTCGGCTGCGAAGTTATTCGAGATTTTGCTGGAGTAACGTTTGTGGTTTTGCTGGATCTCTGAAACGGTTAAGCGGATTCTTATCATCTTTTGTACATGACTTCTTAGGAATTAGTTTTAATTTGTTTTGCAATAAAAATAACAAAATTATATACCGTTTAAAAGTTATTTAATGAAATATAAAAACACTTCTTTAGGTTCTAACACTCTGAATATGAGCTCTAAAGACTTATTTTAAACGTTATTTTGTAGCTTTTAACTGCCTTCAAATGTATATGGAGTTTCATTAGTATCCTGTAGGTAATTAACAAATTATGATGATATTCAGTTCTCCACGTTCACGGTTACAATGCGCGCGGAGTTATTTGGCCACCGATAAACCTGTATACGGTTATATAAACTGAATGTTATATCAATATTTAGTTGCTTAATTCAGTTATATACTTGTAAAATTTCAGAGTATTACATACAATAATTAACGAGATAATTAAATAAAAGTCATTAGGAACTTCAAGACCGTGGTAATCCCACCAAGTTTAGGTGGTTACAAAAAAGCGACTGCGTAGAACATTATGCTATCTTCTAAAATATGTAGGATAGTCTTACAAGTTTAGTAGAGATGTGTACACAAGTGTTAAAAATAAAACTACATATTTCTTAAAGAATTTTTATTTACAGGTAAAATAATAAGTCCTACTATTTTGTAGACAAATTTCAAATATCACAATATTTTTTCCTAGATATATATTACAGATAGTTGTATTCTAAGATTAACTTAAATTATGTAAAAATCACAGATCAAAAATAAAATATTAAACTGCAGTCAAATAATTATGTAAGTCAGAATCATCTTTAGGCATAAATTTTATATCCATAATAATTAAAACGTAGAACCATCATTCTTTCAGAAAGTTTACAGTTAGAACCATCTTTTGGCATACATTAAATAAAACATTTGATTGTGAACATACGTGGTTTTTATTTCCCTGTAAGAAACATGTAAACATGCAAGCAAGCATGTAGCATGCAGTTATGCTAAACGAAATTATGCAGAATTCTAACTTTAACTTTTGCCAAAAGTAATTTATGCCATTGTGAATTCGAATATATAAACATTCGGCTAAATAATAATTGTACATACTAAATAATTTGTATGCCTTAAAAATATTCGTTTAAGGAAGATTATACCAAGTGTGTTATGCCAAATGAATTTCGGAGTATCAAGATTCTGCCAAATAGATGGAACCCGTGCAACTGTGCCATTGAACTGGTGCACATAATACAATATATACCTATCTAATAAGTAGCTGAAAGGTAATAATAATAATGTTTATAGTACAGATATTATAATATTTGTTATGTATTTAACAGTGTACGCGTCTGTACCGAAATTTTAAGGTGTATTATCCTACATATTTTAGAAGATAGCATAATGTTCTACGCGGTCGCTTTTTTGTAACCACCTAAACTTGGTCGGATACCACGGTCTTGAAGTTCCTAATGACTTTTATTTAATTATCTCGTTAATTATTGTATGTACTACTCTGAAATTTTACAGGTATATAACTGAATTAAGCAACTAAATATTGATGTAACATTCAGTTTATATAACCGTATACAGGTTTATCGGTGGCCAAATAACTCCGCGCGCTTTGTGACCGTGAACGTGGAGAACTGAATATCATCATAATTTGTTAATTACCTACAGGATACTAATGAAACTTCATATACATTTGCAAGTAGTTAAAAGCTACAAAATAACGTTTAAAGTAAGTCTTTAGAGCTCATATTCAGAGTGTTAGGACCTAAAGAAGTGTTTTTATATTTCATTAAATAACTTTTAAACGGTATATCATTTTGTTGTTTTTATTGCGAAACAAATTAAAACTAATTTCTAAGAAGTTATGTACAAAAGATGATAAGAATCCGCTTAACCGTTTCAGAGATCCAGCAAAACCACAAACGTTACTCCAGCAAAATCTCGAATAACTTCGCAGCCGAAGAAAGAACAAAAACAAAATAACGTGTAACATTTACCTCGTCTAGACAACTAAATGTATAGCTAATATTTATTTCAATATTCCCATTATTTAAAAAAAAGTTTTGCTGCGGTAACGTTTCAAACGTTACCCCAGCAGAATATGTTTTTGTGTAATAACTAAAAAACTATATGTGTAACAAATTTAAAAATGTGCTTAACAATTACAGAAGCTGGGCAACTAATTATCTAGAAGATTTAAATGACTATTTTCGACATTATTTTGCTGGGGTAACGCACACGTCTCCATGATTCCTTTTCTGCTTTTAAGATCTTGTTTATAAATCATAGGATCACTGGTTGCTTCTGAGAGTGGTGAAATACTGCAGACCACTCTCTCGAACTCATCCGGTATGTCGTCTATGAACTGTTTGTTCAAGAAAACGCCATGCTTGTCTTTGAACCTTTTTTTATTCCTTCGACATTCCTTATAATATGTCATGGATTTACCGAGAAATGGTTTAACAACTTCCCTTATGAGTCTATCTTTTTCGCTAAACGAGAGGTCTTTGTGGTGTTGACCCATTTCTCTAAAAACTACAATGGTCAATTCCGAAGATGTTAGGTTGTCAGGTGACCCGTTCTTCTTATATTTTTTGCTTTCTGCGTAAAAGCATTCAAAAATCTGTAATCGACTACAACCTCCTTGCACATTTGCGGATAATTCCGGAGTTTGAGAAGTACCGGCTGTGGCGCAGTCCACAGCATCGTTTGCTACTCGTGTACCAACATAAGGGTTGGCGCCCTCATGCCCTCCTTGCATTAAGTCCTCCGGTCGGGGCCCGGATAGTTTCTTATCAGACGTGGTCTGCTTATGGCCGCCACCTAAATCTGGTTCTACAGCAAGAACAGCTAATAGCTTTAGCTTTGGAAAAGATCTTACTAGTTATGTACTGCGTGTAATAGTAGATTTGGCTGTGATGTATGATTACGACCCTAATTTTAATGTTCATTTTATCACCTTTTTCTCAACTTGTTTTTAAAACACTATAGATATTGTTAATTATTATAACGTTCATGTCTGACTTTGTGTTAATTTTAATAAAGGTTTAATATCACATAAATAGTATTTTTAATTACTATGTACGAATGTACCTTACTCTATGTACGAAGCTACCCCGTGGGTGGGGTGCTTTCGTACAATTTCCATTTTTTTTTAAGTTACCATAGATTTGCCTAGAGATGTAAATTGAAAAAAAAAACAAAATGTTTTTTTTTTCACAATCTTGAAAAAAAACATGAAAAAAATCTTGGCACCGTTGTTTTTTTTCTACATTTGGTTTTTTTTCAGAAAAAGTGAAACTTTATAACTAAAGTGGAATAAAACACTAAATTTGATTGTTTTGTTTTTATTAAAGTCAAATAATGTTTAAATCAATGGGTAACTATTATTATGAACTTTAAATATACTTAATGTGTTACAATCATCTGTATCAGTATCAGTAGCTACGGCTACGCTTGTTTTATCAGCTTCGGAATAATGTTCTGTGTCTGTATTTGTTTCATCTGATTCTGAATCAACGACTATACTATCAGGGACTCTATTACATTCTGCTTGTGTTAATATTGTTGATGATTGTACTGATTGCACAATATACACTATTTTCCTAGCCCTGTCATTTGTCAGTCTATTACGTTTCTTGGTATGAATGCTGCAGTCTGCACGCAAATCAACCAAAACATAAACTAAACGAGGATTAGGGAAATCCCCGTCCGTAAATGTAATTTACACTTGGTGTAGCCAATTATGTTAAGACATGTATTATTTAACAAAAAACAAATGGTATTTTCTTATTGAACAAAAAAAATAATATCAACTCACATACGACAAACGCCTTACCATATTTTTATTTTCCTACTCATGAAAAAAAACCTACTCCAGAAAAAAAACTGTTTCTTTTCATGTTTTTTTAAACGTTTTTTTTCATCTCAGAAAAAAAACCGTTTTTTTACAACTCTAGATTTGCCGTGCTACTTTGTATCAACACTGCAATATATTATTTTTAAAGCCAGATAATGTAGTTAATCAGCAGCATTGAAATTATTTTAAAATAGCCATTAGTCTTGCTTTTATGTGATTTAGTGTAAAAAGTGTACGAATCCTACCTACTCTCCCCTAGTAACTAATAGCTTTTTCTTTTACTCTTTATTTGTTATATTTGGTCCTGATCTCTTGAGAGGCCTGCCTGTAGATCCATAAACTTTTGGTAGACAATTGTAAGAATATTTCACGTTGATCAAAAAAGGAAATATGACAAACTTACCCATCAATTGTCTTTTTACATGTGATAATCTAGACACGCGGGAGTTAGCGGGAGCGTGTCAAGTTCTGGCGCGCAGCTCACCGTGGGTAATATTATGTTTCGTGTAATAATTACACGAAACATTTGGAGCCACTTTTGAGTCCTTCATAACTCAATAACTATTTCACCTAAACTTGTCAAATTTGGTTCATATATTGAGACTGGCGAGATACATATGTGTTCCAAATTTTATAAACATATCTCAAAAATCGAATTTTTATGACTGACCTATAGATCAAAACTATAACCCAGTTCCAGATGACCTAGAAAGTTCAAATTTGGCATGCAGATAGGTAATTAGGTGAATACAAAGGAAAAAATCAGAAACTGGTAATTTTTATCATTTTATCATAATTTTCATTTAACTTATAATTAGTGCCTGTAAATCTCTATATGTGGATTTTAAGATCTTTACGTGAATATATAACGAGTTGAATATCACCCTTAATTTTTTTTAATCCAAATATTACCGGTTTTGTACTTATAAATAAGAATATAGTAGATTTTCGTATTTATTACGCGCAACTAACCGTATTCTACAACCACTAGTGCCACCACTGATTTGAAAACCACTTGATCGCACATACGTTGCCACGACGCACGAAAACTATGCGAGTTTTTGCTCCTATACAACGTGTAACGAAGCGGTCATACACATACTGAACGCATGGCCTCCCTGGGTGATATCAAACGATATTGGAAGGGTTTTTTAATCCTATCTCTACATGTTCGGAAGTAATGAGAATTTTTAATACATTGATACCAGAAACCGAACTTTTCAAATTGAAATAAGCACATTACTAGCACTAAGTCAGCTGATCGGTGTCAGTAAACTATTTGTAAATAAAAATAAACCTCTTACTCCTGGTATTTCTGAATAAAAGGTTCCGCATGTTTTATTTTTTGTTTACAAAATATTATTACTGACTTTTCCTAAACTTTGATTATTTTTGGGAACTAGCTACAATACAATTAATTAGTCTAGGTATCAAATTTATCTAAATAAACCTGCTTGCATTGTCACGTGTATCATTTACACACTTGTTGGTTTTTTACGTAGTTGTCCTTTTGTAGAAGATTACTTTGTAGATAATTTTCTAAAAATTCATTAAAAATCGTAATCAAAATTTTAAATAACATTTAACACACCTTTATTTTATGACATATTTACAGTTGCCAGTCAGGTAGGTAGGTACGTCTAAACTTTTAATAAATAATAATTGATAACCTTTCCGGCGTAATTCAATGACTTTCATACAGATGGTACAGCTACAGATATAGTCGGTTAACATAACAATACTAACTAAACTAATACAGAATACGACCGACGCCGAGCGATTAATTTATTAAATACAGCTATGTCATTCGAAATAAGAACTTCTATCAAACCGTAAAATGTTTCAATCTTTGCTTAGTGCTAACATAATTATACTCGTGCATCGTCCTCGAGATTAGTAACCTGAAAACGTTGAAATATATGTAGTAACACGCTAGTGACACCACTCTTACACTGTATGTTTAGAGTCCTGCGCTCTTTTTTTTTTCTTTTGCTGGCAACCCCAGCGTCTCGGTCTTTCATTTCACGTCACAGTGCGCCACCACTCGCACGTTTTATTTTAGGAAAAAACAAAAGTGATTAGTTTTATAGTGAAAATACGCAAGCAAAAGTGCCAAAAAGGAAATTCGAAATAGAGTACATAATGTGGAAGATCAAAAAACTGAAAAAGAAACAAAAACAAACAAAAAAAGCGGCACGCCGTCGGCGCCAACCGACCGCCAATTCTACAGGGACTATTTCAGAAAAGGATGATAAAGATCAAGGTACATATATAATATATTTATTATAATATAATAGTAAAGTGATCAAGTGCTATTATTATAACAAAAACAAGCCTTTATTAGTAAATTTACCAAAATAACCTCGTATGTTTGCCTTCGTGCAAAACATTTTCCACGAAATTGTGTACAAAACATTTTCCACGAAATTGTGTGCAATCTGATGTGTCAAAACGAATTGCTGCAAAAGATATTTATACAAGATCCTTGCTGCAAACACACGAACTTTTACGTAAAGTTGATAGACGCTAATAATTATATATTTTACATGGCATTATGATCAGTATTTCTGGAAAACAAATGAAAAACAAGCAACTGCCTACATACCGATAGATTTACCCTAACTAAAGTTATTACCGATCAGTGCGGCTTCTGGGGCCGTATCGCCAGGTAAAACAAAATAAGTGTACTGTAATAACCAACACCTAATACCTATCAGAGCGGCTTTTGGGGCCGTATCGCCAGGTTACAGAAAATAAGTATACTGAAATAACCAACACCTATCAGAGCGGCTTATGGGGCCGTATCGCCAGGTAACACAACATAAGTATATTGAAGTAACCAACACCTGTCACCTATCAGAGCGGTTTTTGGGGCCGTATCGCCAGGTTTCACAAAATAAGTATACGGAAATAACCAATATCTATCAGAGCGGCTTATGGGGCCGTATCGCCAGGTAACACAAAATAAGTATACTGAAGTAACCAACATCTGTCACCTATCAGACATTGAGGTAATATGTACTCTATCAGAGCGGTTTTTAGGGCCGTATCGCCAGGTTACACAAAATAAGTTACATACTGAAATAACCAACACCTATCAAAGCGGTTTTTGGGGGCCGTATCGCCAGGTTACACAAAATAAGTATACTGAAATAACGAATACTTATCAGAGCGGCTTATGGGGCTGTATCTCCAGATAACACAAAATAAGTATACTGAAGTAACCAACACCTGTCACCTATCAGAGCGGTTTTTGGGGCCGTATCGCCAGGTTACACAAAATAAGTTACATACTAAAATAACCAACACCTATCAGAGCGGCTTATGGGGCCGTATCGCCAGGTAACACAAAATAAGTATACTGAAGTAACCACACATATTAGAGCAGCTTATGGGGCTGTATCGCCAGGTTACACAAAATAAGTATACTGAAGTAACCACACCTATCAGAGCGGCTTATGGGGCCGTATCGCAAGGTTACACAAAGTAAGTTTACTAAAGTACCCAACACCTATTAGAGCGACTTTGGGTTGTCAGTTTGCCTCAGGGTAACTTATTCAAGACGGTTGTGAGACCAATATAGATTAGTTTTTGGGATGGTTTCATTGGCTCAATTTTCATAGTGCATCAGTAAAACCTTAGAATGGTGTTACTAACACCTGCCTCATTTGTCTACTGACATACAATCATGGTAACAAACACCCATCAGAGCAGCTTCTGGGGATGTATCGCCAGGTTGCTTACTATACCACACTAATTCACAGACAATAACTACAGTTTATTTCTTGGGACTGCATTGGCACATCATTTGGGTAGTGCTGAAACTACACCATAACTGATGTAATAAAAATTCCTTACTAGGATAATCTGGTTTCAGTTGGGGTGTCATTGGACAGCCCACGGACGATACAACTTTTAGAGGTTTTACCGTCAAATAAGTGCGTCAAACCTATTGAAGAGGTCACACAGCCATCCACCTCAGAAAACTTACCGCAGCAGACGTTGGTTAAGGAAAAAGTCTTGGAAGTAAACCATAATGAAGAACTAGCTGACCCGAAATACCCCGCTCTTGAGCACAGGAATCCAGAAGTGCTGGATATTCTGGGAACTGATCCCTCTGCGGTTGTTAACTATGGGATTGACATACACAAAGTGTTAGCAACAAGACTGCAACACATAGACACTCTGGGACATAGCAAGGAAACCCGCGAAGAGCTTACAGAATGGTACCTCATCCCAACTAACAGTATCTTGATTGGAGCACCCTACTAAATGTGGAAATAAAAGCAGCTGTAACAGAAACCGTATTAAAGCGAGACAAGGGCATCAAAGAGCGCCAAAGCCAGCTCACAATGGCAATTTCTGGGCTAGCGAGTCCTCACCCAAGAACATGAGAACAAAAACAAAAATAAAGAGGGCCTCAAACAACTCATGGATGTGTACTGGATCTTGTGTGACACACAACATGCAGAGTCAGTCACTAAGCGAAACTTCACCATATTCTCCATAAACAAACATCTGAATGACACAAAAATTTACAAATGGTGAAAACCTAGCAAAAACAGAACCCAAAACTTTTTTCTCAACTTAATAACAAGTTAAGAACAATTTAAGGTGGAGAAAAAGGGTCCCAGTGCGCAGGAGTACAACGAGGTTGTAAAACATTTCCCCCACCGGTGCCGGGTCCCTCAGCGTGAGACAGTCGCATCAAGTTGCCGCGAAAGCATCGTGACGTCCGTCGAACTGCAACCATCGCCAATAAATACGGTAAAATACAATGGTCGGTAATCACTGAAGACCAAACTATGTTGTCATAAGTTAACGTGTATAAACTAGCAATGTTTTTCTTTTTATGCTCAATGGCTTCTAAACACCGAAGACTAAACTATGTTGTCATGGGTTTAAGGTGTATAAACTGGCAATTATTTCCTTTTTTACGCTCCACGATCTCTAATCAATGAAGATCAAACTATATTGTCATAGGTTTAATGGATATAAAATACAATTAAAAAAAAAAAAAATAAATAAAGAAACCTAATTAGATTACCTAACGAAAAACTGTCAAACATAAAGTCTGAACTAATAAGATGTATTGCATAAGGTGTAAAATTTACGAAATTCTTTGGACTACTTGCATGGATGAATATGAGATACTTTACACTTAAGAAAGAGTAAATACATGAATAGACCTAACTCTATGCAAGATTCTTTTAAATGATGAGACGCATACTGCTCAGAAATATAGACTGACGCCTCAACTATGGAGGGGAGTAGCCACATGTGGCGGTCAACGAGCCAGCGGAAGATGATCGCGAGATGAGAGAAAAATCCATATAAATCAGCTCGAGCTGCTGGTAGCTTATTTTGACCTTAAAGTATTTGCCTAAAACCTCAGAAACTGTGAATTCTTCTTCACATAGATAACTCCATAGCCATTACTTACATAAACCGAAAGGGGAGCATCCAACACCTACATTTATTTTTTTATATATTTCATATATTACAGATAACAAAATTGCGGATGCAGACTCTCGTCGAGTACACCCAGATATAGATTGGATACTGGCTGGATTGGATTCGGCCGGCGGACCTCTTCACAAGTAGAGTAAATACAATCCAAACACTTTGGCAGTTAATGCATTCATAATCAAATGGACAACAATAATTTTTTAGGCCCCTTGGTCCTTTCATAATAATGCTAAAAACCTTGAGAAAATTTATTACTAAAAAGGCAAGGCAATCATGGTGGTTTCTAAATAGCCCATACAACCGTGGTTGCTCATATTCCAACTTTAACCTAACAACATTATTATTTTACAAGACAACCTCAATCTGGTTGCCGGATCATTGTGCACTGCGGCGACGCAGGGTATCGATCATCCACAGCGGATACCATGATATGCTGGCTCGTAGTCGGAAAATCCTTACCAGCAATATGACGTACCTAGCACTTGAAAAATTAAATTTTGTGCTCAGAACAATATAATTTTGAGTTATATGAAGCGTCAATCCCAAATATTTTATATATTCTCACAGGTTTACTCAATCAGAGAAACTAGTACGGCACCTTGAATTCATGTAGGTTCTCATTACAAGGTTTTTTTTTTTTTTCAGGGGAGCTTATCGGCTCAACCACGGCCGAAATATAATACCACGTGGTATACTTCGCTTGTACGGTCGGCCAAGAAAGTGGTGTACCAGTTTTGATTTAGTTTCCCGTTCATCGAAAATTACAACAAGGTTCGTTATAAAAAGATATTACTGAAAGAGACAACATTATCATGACGTAAACCTATGTATTTAGTATTCATACGTCATATGTCACATATAAGTACATGACATTTTAACCTTTAGTATAAATGAAAAGGACATTAGTTTCTACAAAGCAATTGAAATGTTTCCAAACAAAAGTAATAAAAACTATTTAGACAACCGAATTCCATTTGAAAAAGAAAACTGACAATTGACATTTTGTCAAATATATGCAAAAAATCGATATATTTTCCGTGTTATTTTTCAATCAACTGCATATAAAATCATCTCAATGCCTGCCAACTTGACCATTGCCGAAAGAGCACAAATAATTGCCCAATTTAATGAGGGAAGCAGTATCAGTGCGATATCCCGAAATTTGAATATATCGAGGCGTTCTGTCCGCTTTTGGATTCGTCGTGAAGGAGAGGAGGGAAGTTTGTTGGATCACAGAAGAAGTGGTCGCCGGCCTGCACTCTCCAATAACGATAGAGAATTCATGAGACGGGAATATGAAATCAATGGTTTTAAGCCCACAAAACATTTTGCGGAGATGTTCGATGTGAGTGCCCAAACAATAAGGAATCATCTACATTACATGGGGTTGCACCACAGGCATTACGCCAAGAAAATATATTTGACGGATGCTCACAGACTTGCTCGTCTGAACTTCGCCAGAGAGCACTTAGAGTTTGATTGGTCTAATACAGTGTTTTGTGATGAAAAAACGTTTAAATCCAGTCAGCATGGACGTCTTCACCTTTGGCGATATAATTCAACACGGTATAAAGATGATCATGTAATCCCAAATAGAGAATCAGGTCGAATTTCCGTAAATATTTGGGGCTGGATGAGTACGGATGGTGTAGGAGAATTGTGTTCTCTACCTCCTCGAGCGACGGCTGTAAATTATATCGACGTGCTTCAGAATGCAATGCTACCGACAGTCCGTAATGTTTACCCGGAGAACGAAGTGCCACAATTTGATTTTGTTCAAGATAATTGTTCAATTCATAATGCGAGGATCGTAAGAGCCTGGTTTCGTTCACACACTGACGTAAGGGTAATTCAGTGGCCCTCAAGATCGCCGGACCTCAACCCGATAGAAAATCTTTGGGGCCTTATGGTCCAACGATGGTCGCATCAAAATGAAAGAACCAAACAAGCTCTTATTAGTCACTGTAATTATATCTGGGAGGAAATGCGGGGAACCGATATTTGCTCACGGCTTGTTGGTTCAATGAGGTCTCGTCTTTTAGAGGTTATAGAGGCCAACGGCGGTTACACCCGTTTCTAATTTTTAAAAATTTTCAATATCTTCTAAATATTACTATATATGCTATGTTTTTGTTTGTTATAAGTATTTTAAAATTGATTGTAGAAATTTAATAAAAGGATAAATCTATTTTTAGCTTGTTTTTTATTGATATTGTAATTACAAGTTTACAGAAATTGTAGGTTTGTGGACTCGCCTTGTGCCTTTACAATTTTATGTAACTTGTTGATTACAATTCTGAATTTGTAGATACAATTTTGTCATCAAAATCTACAGCCCCCCGCCGTTGATTTTACGACGTCATTGGTTCCATCAAGTTCAAACTAAGAACAGCTGTCACGTTACAAACAGTAATAGTCGTTATCAATAATCAGATAAAGACAGCAATAGAAGTTGTCAGATCGATCTGCAAGCGAAACTAATCTTTATCACCTATGAATCTGCAAGCGATATTCAACCTTAGGGTGGTACACCACTTTCTTGGCCGACTGTACTAGAAATTCCAAAGGAAAATTTGCCGTTAAAAATTAACTTAAAATGATGATTTTTGTATACGTTATACCGACGTTCGGTATAACGTATACAAAAATTATTATAAAATAAATAAATTGTAATTAAATAAATAAATAATAAACATACCCGACCAGTGACGATTTTAAAACTTCCAGAGCGGGCTCAAAACAACCAACCTTGAGCCAACCATTCTTTGAGACGAAAATGGAAATGTGCCCAAAACCTTACTTTTTAATATTAGTACAAAACCAAGCCAGGTCTTTTTGTGGGAAACACATAAAGCCGTTCAATGGTTTTAAGAAACCGCATAAACGGTAAAAATACAATCCTTACGTCCGTCGGTGGATTATAGCCGTCCTTAAAGATAGCGGGATTGACACCTCTCAGTGCACACGACACAAGGCACGCTGCTACGTCTAAACCTAACCAATGCGACTTCTCATCGATCTTATCCGCGACAGGGCAAGCTAGAGCGGAAGCTCTAACGTTTTTGAAAAATTCTATAACAGAGCAATGATTAACTCTAACGAAACGTAACTGCCACGATTGTGCTAACTGATTTATAATTACTTCATTACCCTTAGATATAAAACTAGATTTTTAAGGAGAACAAAATTAAATTATAACTAAAATAAAAAAAAATAAAAAAAAATGTGATACTAATTAAGTAGTTTTAGAAATAAACCAATTGATTAATACACAGGTATTTTTTGGTAGTTGACATTTCCTCAGCTATCTCTCAAGGTCTACATATATTTCAACGTTTTCAGGTTACTAATCTCGAGGACGATGCACGAGTATAATTAATGATTAAACGAACTTACCTGTACGTGAAGTTCTATCATAATTATACAAAGTGCATCGTCCGAAGAGATTAGTAACACCCACCCAACCCAAAGTGTCTCCCAGTTTGCTGCAGAAATGTCAAAGCTGAATATGGTGGCTTCAAACTCTAAACTTAATGAAAGACCGAGACGCTGGGGTTGCCAGCAAAAGAAAAAAAAAAGAGCGCAGGACTCTAAACATACAGTGTAAGAGTGGTGTCACTAGCGTGTTACTACATATATTTCAACGTTTTCAGGTTACTAATCTCTTCGGACGATGCACTTTGTATAATTATGATAGAACTTCACGTACAGGTAAGTTCGTTTAATCATTAAACAATGCGGACAAGCTAAAAAGTGTCGGCATATTATGTAATTAATCTTGTTTGAAATAGATAAACCTACCTATTCGCTGTTTATGATTGTCAGCACAATACTTTGGGCAAATATGAACTTATTTATATGCCCTTATAATAATAATTTTTACACATACGATCCAGGAGATTCGATTCACCTTACTATTGAATCGAGTTGCTTATTGTTTCGAAAAATCGTCAGCTCGTACCATTGAATTGATAATAAAAATGGAATCCTTACGTGCATCCTACCACAAATTGCTTAAATAAACATTATTATTTGCCATTAGAACTTAGAATAGAAAAAGGATTTAGTAACAATTAAAGTTCAACTGAACCCAAAACATCATTTCAATACACCTCTTCGGAATTTATTCCTCTCCTGGTAGGCAAATAAAATTACAGTGGGTTCCGTTCGTAATTTTTAAAATAAAGTTATTTTTATAATTATGACGAAAATTGTTAACAACAAGTTAATAGTTTTTTTATTACAAAATAATAGCAAGCACGCATGATTTTTGTCTGTAGGACTAACCTAAATAATTATCGGAAGTTCACGTTTTGTCGGTACTATTTGAGTGGTAAATGGGTTTTATTGGTTTGAGCATTAGTTTAGTCTTTATTTAATTCAAAATTAAGTCAATAAAAAATGTCGCAAAACTGCATCTAACTGTGAAAAGAAATTAATAAAAAGTACTAAGACCGCATGAGTAACAGGAATTGTTAATGCCGAATTGAAAATCCTTTGCTCACAGAACCCTGATTACGTTATTACACACACAATGTACATCATAGTGTGTGTAAACCTAATGGGTTAGGATCTTCGGGTATGTGAAACAATTGCTGGCCATGTAGTTTCAATTATTCCTGGTAAATTCAACTTCTAATTCAGACTTCTAACGAGATACCGCAGCCCCGGAATGCAAGGGCAAGTAAGAGTCTAACACTTCCTTCCGCCCCACCCAGGACGGAAGCAGAGTCATTGTTAATTTTCCCACCCAAAAAAATGAATTTTTTTTTCAATTTTGAATTTGAATTGCGTAATTAGTTTGCTCTGGTGTATTAGATTTACTTAACAGTTTAACGGAGTTTAGTTGAAATTACTGTTATTATGTAAAATAATCTTGAATTCTGGAACAAAATTTTTTAATAGTAGTGGATGGACATCAACTGGGACAGCTACCCTACAACGAAATAATATTTAGGTACCAGGATAGCAGAGCTTTATTTATTTAGCATTATTGGTTTGCTAGTCCTGTCAGTCGACATTCCGCGTTTAGCTATTGCACTGCGTACCCCTATAAGAGAGAAACGCTACCCATGTACCTGCATTAGCGAGAAACTCGGGTTAGTGAGAAACCTCTGTAAGCGAGAATGAGATTGTGCTCCCTTGAACTCTCGCTTATCCAGGTTTGACTGTATACAGTAAACAGTAGTGATCTTATTCATCGATATGACGATATCCCCATAACTTAACTTTAACTTTATAACTTTACAGTTAAGATTTAAAGTTGATTTTACGAATATAAATAAAAACTGATTAAATATTTCCAGATTTGTTTTATTTCACAGTATCCTTAATAAGAAAAAACAGTATAAATTATGAGTATCAAAGAAACTAATACATAACTCAATTAGAACTATAAGGAATGGGGTACATCTCTATTTGTTTCATGATCTCATTCTTTAACTTCATATTAAACTAGCTTCCGCCCGCGACTTCGTCCGCGTGGAATAAAAATCCCCCGATTTTGAAACATTCTTCATTAGTGCTCCGCTCCTATTGGTCTTAGCGTGATGATATATAGCCTATAGCCTTCCTCGATAAATGGGCTATCTAACACTGAAAGAATTTTTCAAATCAGAACTGTAGTTCCTGAGATTAGCGCGTTCAAGCAAACAAACAAACAAACAAACAAACAAACAAACAAACAAACTCTTCAGCTTTATAATATTAGTATAGATTATTGGCACTGAGGGCACGTTGAATTCGATTCTGATCAGGGATGGGGGTCTATGGTCTTTCTTTCTTCTATTTTTGTTTATCCCTGTTTTTTTTAATAACTTCAGTCAACGTTTTTTACCGTAGGTATCTATGTGGCAGAATTTTTAATTGTTTTTAAAGTGTTTTTTTGAAATGGAAAGTAAGTATATATTTAAATTCTATCACGCTTGTAGCCGTGTACTTATCAAAGCATTGTCTTTTAAGTGTGGTTTCTCCACAAAATACTCAGAGTCCGATTCCACACCTTGCAAAATTTTAAGAAGTTCGTCCGAATCAAGTTCTTCACTCATTTTTCTATTTGTTATCAAGTGAAAGAAAGAAAGATGCGTGCGCGCGAATCCGATTTTGTGCTGCACTATGCCAAAGTGACCTTGACAGCCGCACGCCTATGACGTCACTGACCAACTTCTATAGTAGTTCGTGGCACTCGGTCACGGTAATATTATCATACAGTATTTTAACTCGGCCGTATCTGAGAAATAAATGCCTACAGCCGCGCGGTACGTAAACATGCGACAGGGCTGGCCGCCTCCAGCATTTTAATTACATTTGCCTACTTTGCGTTTCCATTTAGTTTTGTGATTGTAAATATACTATTTTATATAAACAAATAAAATAGTTTGTGAATTGAATAGGAAGTGTTCAATAAAAATGCGTGTTGTTTTTTGATTGGTAGATTTAATTATTAAGAAAACGTGTTTATATTTTTTCTTGTATTATTCATACACACAGTACAATAAACAACTATTATTAATAATAAAATACCACGTCTTTACTTTGAATTATACAAACTAACAAAACAAAACACACATGCCCCGAGGTTTTAACACAAGCGTACCTACCGTATCATGATTCATAAACCGCCTATAACTACCTATTTCACTCGTGTCAATCACTTTCCTTTACTCTATTCACTTTATTTATTAATCCAGACATCATTTTTTTCGGGAGATAAAAGGAAATACTTATCCATTAAAAAGAAACACATTATGTACATACCTACTAGTAACTAAAATTATTTTAGTCTTAGGTACCTTTCAAAGTTTCCAGGTAATCTAAAAAAAGTTATCTCTTGATGCGTTATTGACGAATTCATGCAACCATAAACTGCACAATATATCCTACTCGTCATATTAAATATGTACTTGAACTTATTTATAGCGAAAAATCGCGCGGTTATTGTTGAAAAAACAACAAACCGTCCGTTCGTCACTGCGGCACAGTCGCCGGTCGCGACTGTCATCATCCCGTGTCATCATCCCGAGCGCACCCCGAGATCGAGGCGCGTAGGTATAGCTCGCGCTTCGTCCGTTTGTATGAAGTCGGAATACTGTATACATAATATTACCGTGACTCGGTGGCGCACAGGGGCATAGACGACCAATTGTTTTGTAGAGATGGGAAAATAACGATCGACAAGAATTTGTAACAACTTTATAATTACGTATCGGCATCTACCTGAAGGTCGAAATTCATCTACTATCCTTTGTAATGAAGTAGATAACTAAGTTCATATTTATTTTTATTGACCTCAAATTGTTTTCGATATTCGTAACTTTCTGTATTTATAAATATTTCAATGGTGAAATCAACCTTTCACGGCACATCACTGGCCAACTTGATATGAAGTGATTGGCGTTCTGAGGAAAGTAACAAAATTCGGAGTTTCTGTTTTTGCCGATTTTAGGGCAAACTAGGGCTTATTTTGTGTAGAAAAATAAAAAACAGGGTAGTAGACAGTGCTATCTTAAATAATGAAATGAAACAAAGCTTTAAATCACAGTAAATTTATTTTAATAAGATAGTTAAAATGAACAACTTCTATAGAAGTTGTGGCGCTGGTGGCACGAAAATCCCGAGCTTCTATAGAAGTGCTTGGCGGTGAAAAGGTTAAAGGACAGAATCATACAGATTTGAGCAGGTCCGTCCAAACAGTGCAAGCATTTGTCAAATATCGCGTAGCTCAACTTACATCTTAAGGAGCTTCAACGATTTGACGAATACTAAAGTTTATTTGGGTAATAATGCTTACAATACGTAAAAACCATTGAATTCTTCGTACTTCAGGAAAAAGTAGGCAATATCTATTGACCTGGAAAGTGGGGTTAAAAGACACGAGGGGTGAATAGAGAAAAATTGCTAGGGTTGTCAAAATTACTATTGTTGTGAAAAATATAGGTAGATATAGGTGTTTCGTGTATTAAAAATAAAACTCAAGATAATATTACCGGCATTGTTATAATATCAAAATATATCAAGCGTTCAAAAATTATAGGTATCTGTTCACACAAATCATAGTACAGGGTATTCTAATACAAAATATACTGGAAGAGCCCGCTCTATTAATTCTTTTTATATTCCTTTTACCTATATTTCTTGCCACGACAATCCAACTTGTATACCCTTGGCATGGTGTGTGGTGTAGCGTATCTGTTTAAAATATATTAATCTAAATATACAGTGAGGTGCAAAACTGAGTCACTACCTTACATTTTCGTAAAAAGTAGTGTGATAAATACAGGATCAACTTTTGAATAATAAATAAATTATGTCATTAAAAACTACATTCATTTATTACTTTAATTAAGAAAGTCTTGTGAGCTTAAACATACTTTTAGTTTTCAATTACTGCAAATACAATTGGTTCACTTTTGCACCAATTACAAAAAAATACTGATTTCAGAATTTCAATAGTTGGTCTAAAGACCTTTTGCTTTTTTAAAAGCATATAACCTGTTTTCCACACTTTTAATAAGTTTTTCACAGTAGTTAGGTGGAATTTGGTACCACTGTTCTTGTACACGTTCCCATAGAATGTTTAAGTTCGATGGAGGCGCTTTATATTCATTTAAAAGCATGCTTTTCAAGTATGCCCATAAATTTTCTACTGGATTGATATCCGGACTCTGAGATGGCCAGGGCAGGACGTGAAATTCTTGCTTATTCAGCCGATTCTTTACGATTTTTGACGTATGCTTCGGGTCATTATCATGCTGGAATATTACTTCATTTACAGGGTGCGGCATATTTTCAACAGCTTTCAACAGATATGTTTTAAGAATATTAAGGTACATTTTAGCATCCATATTTCCCTCAATTTTGCAAATTGGTCCAACGCCATAAGCTGTCAGACAACCCCAAAGTTTAATATTGCCACCACCATGTTTCACTGTTTGTATAAAATCTTTAGTTTGTAGTGATTCACCTTCTTTCTTCCAAAGCCATTTTCGACCGTCTGTGCTGTATCTATTAATTTTTGTCTCATCTGACCAAATAACCCTCATCCAATCATCTTCAGTCCAGCTAATATATTGTTTTGCGAAATTTACTCTATCTTTAATATTTTTATTAGTAAGGAAGAGGTTCTTTTTTCTTCTCAACAGCTCGCATATTTGCTTTGTGTAACGCCCAACGAACAGTCCACCTCCAGTCCATGACGTGCCAGTGTCTTGCCTTAAAATTTTAGCCGCTTCAGAAGCTGAAGACGCCTCACTAGATCTTAAATAGTGAATAACTTTCCTGACGTCTCTATCAGATAATTTTTAGGGCGACCACCAACATTAATTGATATGGGAAATTTACATTTGGCTCTAATTCTTTGTATTGTTGATTGACTCACGTTTAACTCTCTAGCAATATATCTCGTCGATTCCCCATTTTTAAGTAACTCTTGAACAGATTTTATAATATTCTTTGCAATCGGTTTCATGATTGTATAGAAAATAAATATATCAAGTAAATTCGTTTACTGTGCCGGATCGAATGAGACTAAGTAATAAACAAAGCAAAGTTGTTTTTTCTACACTATTCTCGACAAGTTTAAACACCTTTATCGTCGACCGCAAAGAAGTTTTTAAACACGGTGCAAAAGTGAGTCAATCAAAATTGAATATCTCAATATTTTAAAGTGTAAATACTAGACAATAATTATATGCGTTAAATACTGAGTGAGGTATAGTTTTATATAATAACACATATCATTTAAAAAGCTTTTGAAAAAAAGGAATTATATATAATACAACAAAGAATATCAGTATACTGACTCAGTTTTGCACCTCACTGTATATAACTCAAAGGTGACTGACTGACTGACTTACTGACTGACATAGTGATCTATCCACGCACAGCCCAAACCACTGGACGGATCGGGCTGAAATTTGGCATGCAGGTAGATGTTATGACGTAAGCATCCGCTAAGAAAGAATTTTGCGAAATTCCCACGGGATCGGGATTTACACGGGAAAAACTTCCCACGCGGGCGAAGCTGCTGGTACAAGCTAGTATGTTATGAAACCACCAAATACAATAATGTTACATATATTATTTACGTATTTTCTTAGATTATGAAAATGGTATTAAAATTTTACATTTAGGTGCACTGAAAATAGTATAGTAAATGGCTTTGCCATGTTTTAAAGTTTTGTTCCAAAAGTTTTAAATTGCTTCTTTAAACAATACAAGAAAAAAAAACTATGAAATTGATTTTGACAACCCTAAAAATCATGTTTCTATTCACCTCTCTCTCGTCGCTATTAACCCATTAGTCGTATCTAGTCACCCCTTTAATAGTTTCTATTGACCCTAAAGGTGTTTCTATTCTCCCCTCATTCGTATCTATTCACCTCGAATTTGAGAAAAAATACCGGTGTCCGAATTTTACTTTAAATTAGAACAAAATCATAATAAATAGGTACTCACCTTTGTATCACGAATAGACAACAAACTAATTAATCAAAATAAACAAATTTACTCAAGGTTAACACTGAAGAACATAATGCATACCTAATGTGCGGGACAGTGATATATTAGTGAACAGTGATATATAGTAAACAGATACATAATGAACAGATATATAGTGAATAGACAGTGATAGACACTTAACGGAATGATTATAGACTTTGTGTTTAATAGTTTTAGTTCTATTTAATAGTTTTAAATACGAAAAATAATAGTTTTATGCGATTACTTTAAGGATTAGATAGTTTCGTGAATTTAGTTTATAGTACATTAGGAGTTATATCTTTAAATGTTATGTTTTTTGTTGATTGTATATTTTTCCTAGATAGATCTTGTGATTTAGAATCGAAATATATCTGTAGGTGAAAGCTAAATGACCTTAAGTCCATTTTTTGACATTTTTATATTTTAAATGATACTTATTCAGAATACCCCAATTGATCAAATGGTAAAAGCCATAAAGTCCTACAGCCGCTAATTTCGCAGATGTAAAATTATAAATAACCTCAAGTCCCTAGACAAGAAAAAGTAAATGATCGTATGGTTACTTAATATTGTTCACCATTTAAAAATAAATATAGATAAATGTTAAATGATTGTATGTGGGACTTACTGTTCTTTACCATTATGCTCGCGGGTTAGATTTGCGCGGGTGTATCGTACCTACGATTCCTGCCGCGCCCATGCGCATGCTGTCCCTCCGTTCAGTTTGATTTGTGTTTCGTGCAATACTAGACGTACTCGAAGACGTACTCGCGGCTGCAATCCCTCTCTCTCAAAGTGCACCTCAACAATATCCGGGGTCTGCAAATCTCGTTGCAGTCCACCGCCGTCTCAAGACTGAAAAACCTACTCTTTTGTTTCTTTCGGAGACGCAGATCAGAAGTCCGTCAGACGTGTCGTATCTTTCATACCCAGGGTTCACCTTGGAGCACAATTTCAAACCACGTGCTGGTGTATGCATGTACGCCCGCAACGACATCTGCTATCGGCGTCTCCGTAACCTTGAGGACTTCAGGTTCTCGACGCTTTGGGCTCTGGTGGACACGGGCATGGACAAAATTATTTATGCCTGTTTCTACCGCTCGCATAGTGGAGATCAGTGAGGTGGCAGATGCGGCCTAGCAGCGGTACCCTTCAGCTCAGTTCGTGTTACTGGGGGACTTTAATGCCCATCACCAGGAGTGGCTCTTCCCGTACCAGTGCACGGATCATGCTGGATGAGAGATGCACAATCTTGCGCTTGCATTAAATCTCACTCAGCTGGTCCAGGGAGCAACGAGGGTGCTGGATGTTGAGTCGCACACAGCCAATTTCTTGGACCTTCTGCTGACTACAGATCCAGACCGCTACTCGGTAACGACATCTTCACCGTTAGGTAGTTCCGACCACTGTCTGGTAGTCTGTATCCGTCTACTCCCCGCCCGATCCCAGCCTTAATGGCACACGGTGGGTATGGCGATACAAGTCAGCGGATTGGGATGGCATGCGATATTTCTTTGCATGTTATCCTTGGCAGCCTACTTGCTTCTCTTCAAATGATTCATCGTCGTGCGCAGACGCCGTGGCGGATGTTTTGTGACAGGGGATGAAGTACTACATTCCGCTCTCTGACCTAACAATGTCCGGCAAAGCTCGATCGAAAGCTTGGTTTGGCGCCGAATGTGATCGCGCTGAAGCGCTTAAACACGCGGCGTACCTAGCATGGGTCGATGCTAAAAACTGCAAAGCAAATGACGTGATTCAGATGAAGACAGCTTTCAACAGGGCTGCAAAGTCCTGTAAAAAGGATTTGCGGAGGGCTCGGTTTGACCACGTTAGCCGAATCGCGAACAAACTTGCTTCATACCCTGCTGGCAGCAAAGCTTTTTGGTCCCTGGCAAAGACGGTCGAATCGAACTTCTGTCGCCCCTCAGTACCACCACTGCTTAAACCTGACGTGTCTCTGGCCCACTCCGCTGAGGAAAAAGCAAACTTGTTTGCCGCTCTTTTCGCGGAGTCTTCACGTCTGGATAGTAGTGGCGCTCACCCTCCTGATGCTCCTATTGGATGCGGGACGTGTATGTCGGACATTCGCATCCAACAGAAGGACGTCCGTAGAGTGCTGCGTAATCTTGACGTGAACAAAGCTAGTGGCCGGATTTTCCAGCGTATGCTATTCATATCTGGAGTGAGGCCATCGAGAAGCACGGGGAAGCACTTGCTGTCTCCTTTGACATCTCTAAGGCCTTTGACAGAGTCTGACACGATAGCCTTATTGCTAAGCTACCTTCTTTCGGTTTACCCACACAACTTTGCGTTTGAATTGAAGACTTCCTGAGAGATCGGTTTATTCGAGTGGTCATTGATGGCTGCTCATCTGGCCAATTGGCAATTAATGCCGGGGTCCCTCAGGGGTCAGTTCTCTCAGCAACTTTATTCTTGCTTCACATTAATGATCTGCTTATGTCCCGTACCTTTGGGTATGCAGACGACAGCACAGTTGCTGAGAGATATGTGTCAAGCGCGCGTGCTGGTGGGTCACAGATCCAGTCTCTCCGTGAGGACATGGTTGGGCGCTTGAACTTGTCCTTGAAGGCTGTCTCCGAATGGGGCGATGCCAACTTGGTCAAGTTTAATGCAGCTAAGACCCAGGCGTGTCTCTTCTCCGCAAAAAGGAGTCAATTCAAACCGGCTCCTACTTTCCGAGGTGTAACCGTGCCGATAACCGATCGTATCGAGCTTCTGGGGGTAACACTAACTTCTACCCTCAATTTTGGCCCGTTTATTGAGGCTACGGCTCAACTAGCATCAAAAAAGTTGGGAATCCTAGCAAAGGTGAGACGGTACTTCACACCCGAACAGCTGCTAAATCTCTATCAAGCCCACATTCGGTCGTGTATGGAGTACTGCTCACATCTTTGGGATGGATCTGCCAAGTACCAACTAGATGGGCTTGAGTCTATTGAGAAACAGGCCAAAAGACTGATTGGCAACGATACACTGGTCGAATCAAAGCTCCAGACTTGAACATCGGCGATGAGTTGCTAGTCTATTGGTTTTCTATCGGTTACATTTCGGGGAGTGTGCGATGGAATTACACAATCTAATTCCGTCAAGCCCGTTTCATCATCGGACTACAAGACAAACGGCGATGCGCCATCGTTACATGGTGGACATCCCACTTATACGCACTAAACGTTTTGGGAATATCTTCATTGTGCGTATGGCTAAGGAGTGGAATTCCCTGCCGGAGTCTGTGTTTCTCGATAGCTATAACCTAGGGGTCTAAGTCAAGAGTGAATAGGTTACTTTTAGGTAAGCGTGCTCCATCTTCGACCACATCATCACTTACCATCAGGTGACATGGTGGTCAAACGCGAGCCTATTATAAATAAAAAATAAAAACAATACTTAAATGAAATTTGAAAAAGAAGAGTATGGCACGATGAGTTACAAAACATCTTTTAATCAACAAGAATTCGAAAAGGTATCCTTAATAAGAAACAGAAAGAGATCCCTAGAAGACTTTGCCATGCCTATATTGCAGCCTATTCGATTAGGCCACAAACCTATAAGCACTAAAAAATTTCAGGATTCACAGAAAGCTCTGCAATGGATTCCACCCATTTTTCATAATTTTTATAATACATTAGCCCACGAGGATACAGCATGTGACTTACCAGAATAACATTAAGTGTTTTGTTTAATTTCATTTATTTTATTAAAGATTTTAAAATACAAAGATTTTAATTTTTATTACATAATACATATTACGTATAATGTTATTTCATTTTTAATGTCATTAAAACTTTTTAATATATTTTTCTATGATGTTGTATCGTACCTAACTTATAAAATAATAAAATTTACTATACATTATTGATCCAGTAGAGACGTAAGTACCGTCATACTATAAGATATCTAGTAAAGCTTCAAAGTTAAAGAACCTTAAGTCCAATAATACAGCCTTAAAGAACTATATTTGTTAAGGACGCATTTACGTTTTCTCGCAAATATCAATGTTTTTCTGGTCCCATTTTGATACAGGAGTTAAAATTTTGACAATGTTATAGTATCAATTTCAAGATAATTTATTCATCTCCACATTGAATGCATTATAATTACACACTTCTATACATCTTTTTCACACAAATACGTTTTTAGCGCCGCAATAATCGTAGAACATTACAAAAAATGGGGTCTGAATACGTACCTGTAAGCCAAATCTGGAGCATATTCTTAACTTCAAAATAACAAGAAATTACAGCCTATGTATTTATCTATACGTTAAGCTAATTATTTTGAACATACGTAAAAAACTTTATGATTTATGAGAAAAATAAAATCGGTCTCAAATTTCTTCATACATTTTTCTACCGAACGCACGGCTCCGACCGTCATTATGCGCTCAGACGCGCTCGTGAACGCAGGGGTGTATCGCTTTCCTCGAAAAAATAAATACGTCGAAACCTATAATAAAGATAGTGGCGTCTCGTATACTGTGACTAGAATACGTTGATACTTTTTCGTACCGAAACAAAAGTAAGAACGAGAACCATACATATTTTTAGAATTGGATGGATATTGGTTACTGAACCTAGTATGACAAAACAATTATTTTTTTAACCGACTTCAAATAAGGAGGTTTCGCAATTCGACCGTATAAATGTTTTTTTTTTCATTAAGTATTTTAAAGTACTACAAATTAAGGAAGGTCTGGAGTTGATCTGATGATGGAGCCTTTCGGCTCCATCATCAGATCGACTCCTGACAGTCGAGGGAACTCCTCAACGATTTACAGCAGTAACCTTTTGTTTGGCTTTGATTAATTTGAATTGACGAGAACTTTACACCTAGATAGTTTGTAACTGTCATTAGAGGTCTGATGATGAAGACGAAGGACAGTTAAGGGAACTCCTCAACAGTTTACAGTAGCTACCTTGTGTTTGAACTTAATTAATTTATATTGATGAGAACTTTGCACCCATATGGGTTATAAGTGCCATTACAGGTCTGATGTTGGAGACCGTAGACAGTCGAGGGAATTGCTCAACGATATACAACAGTGACCTTTTGTTGGGCTTACTTCATACGGTTCAATATGCCAAAATGTTCAGTTCGTACAAAAACTAAAAAATTGGCCAAGTGCGAGTCAGACTCGCTCTTGAAGGGTTCCGTAGTAACTATGCCAAATAACTTTGTTTTTCATAGTGTTTGTATGAATTACAAAGTTTTATTTGCAGTTTTAGAAAATATGTTGTATCTCAAAAACTGCCAACCCGATCTCGTTCAAACCAATTTTGGTTGAAAGTTTACATTAAGGATCATAGCATATATTTTATAATTTTTCACTCCATTATTATAGAACTAAGAGGGGGGACACATTTTACCACTTTGGAAGTGTTAGTGGAACGATTAACTTTATGAAAAAGTGGTTTTAGAAACCCGTATGTCATTTTTAAAGACCTGTCTATTAATACCACACACGCATAAGATTCATGAAAAAAATATATTATCAGTTTCAGTTCCATGTGGGGTACATGGAACTGAAACTGAAAATATTTTTTTTATATTTTTTTAATAATTTTTTATTTTTTTTTTTCTTTAAATCGGAAAGCGGTTTACAGAATACATCTACCTACCAAGTTTCACATGTATAGTCTTAATAGTTTCGGAATATAAAAACTTTTTTCCAAAAAAATTAAACCGACTTCCAAAAAACACTGTAAAGTGAAAAATAACTTTAATTTCGGTAGGTAAGCGGTGTCCGACTTCTGAAATTAGTTAGAAAGTAGACAAAATATTGCTTTTCCCAATGCTGGGCCGTTAATTGTTGAGTTCTCCTGGTACTTCACCATCAGTTTCACTTCATCATATGTATTGTGATGAGCATATTGTGCTTAATAACCATATTCAAGTAATCGAAGCGGAACCCATGAAATACTTCTTATTCCTACTTATATATTGAGTAGTTCCAGTGGCCATCTGTGATCTTCATCATCAGATCCACTTCACAAATTGTGCTTTTCGAATGCAACTACACAAGTTACTATAAAAAAATACTCAAAAACTGCTAACCCGATCTCGTTCAAACTAATTTTGGTTGAAAGTTTACATTAAGAACCATAGCATATATTTTTTGTATAATTTTCACTCCATTATTATAGAAATAAGATGGGGGACACACTTGTTACCAATTTGGAAGCGTATATCTTCTAAACGATTAACTTTATGAAAAAGTGGTTTTAGAAACCTCAATGTAATTTTTATAGACCTGTCTATTAATACCACACACGCATAAGTTTAATGAAAAAATATATTTTCAGGTTCAGTTCCATGTACCCCCCCCCCCCCCATCTTTATTTTAAATCTTATTTAATTTTTTTCTTAAAATCGGAAAGCTGTTCACAAAATACATCTACCTACCAAGTTTGACATGTATAGTCCTAATAGTTTCAGGATATAAAATCATTTTACCAAAAAATTAAACCGACTTGAAAAAACACTGCAAAGTGAAAAATAACTTTAATTTCGGAAGAAAAAGAAGAAATTATACTATATAAAGCTAAATTACCACTGACTGACTGACTGACTCATTGACATAATTGTTCTCCCAGATGGTGGATGGGGAGGTGGGTATATTTTGACAGATTGGTAAACAAGTAACTCTCAAACCTACGAGAAAAGTGCCAAACCTCCCCTTTTCCCCCCTCCCTATCGTATCTCGGAAACAACGAGACCGGTATTTTTTGTTTTTTACGGATTCGTATAGAGGAGGCTCGGTAAAGTAAAAACCATTAATCAAAGTCGCCCCCCCCCGAACCCCCTTCTCACCCCCTTTAGGCGGATCTCGGAAATTAGGAGACTTGGAAAATTTTTTTTTCAGGTTCATTTAGAGGGGCAATGCTTTAGTCGAAATAATTGTGCATCTCCCGCCATCAGCCCCCCTATTTTTTTTTTTTTCACAAGCACGCGTGGTGCTTGCACCTCGCGCAACACGCAAATACTAAACCCCCCCATCTCCCCCCCCCCCCCCCCCCACTTTTTTTTTTTTCACAAGCACGCGAGGTGCTTGCACCTCGCGCAACACGCAAATACTTGATTTAGAGGGGCAATGCTTTAGTTTTTTTCACAAGCACGCGAGGTGCTTGCACCTCGCGCGACACGCAAATACTAGTTATACTATATAAAGCTAAATTACCACTCACTGACTCACTCACTGACTCATTGACAGAATTGTTCTCCCAGATGGTGGATGGGGAGGTGGGTATATTTTGACAGATTCGTAAACAAGTAACTCTCAAACCTACGGGAAAGGTGCCAAACCTCCCCTTTTCCCCCCCTTCTCGCCCCCCCCTATCGTATCTCGGAAACTACGAGACCCGTATTTTTTTCTTTTTACGGATTCGTATAGAGGCTCGGTAAAGTAAAAACCATTTTTCAAAGTCCCCCCCCCCCGCCCCCCTTCTCCTCCCCTTTAGGCGGATCTCGGAATCTAAGAGACTTGGAACATTTTTTTTTTCAGATTCATTTAGAGGGGCAATGCTTTAGTCGAAATACTTGTGCAACCCCCCCCCTCTTTTTTTTTTGTTTTTTTTTTTCACAAGCACGCGAGGTGCTTGCACCTCGCGCAACACGCAAATACTAAACCCCCCATCTCCCCCCCCACTTTTTTTTTTCACAAGCACGCGAGGTGCTTGCACCTCGCGCAACACGCAAATACTAGTCTATATATATAAAAGAAAGTCGTGTTAGTTACACTGTTTATAACTCAAGAACTGCTGAACTGATTTGGCTGAGAATTGGTAGGGAGGTAGCTTAGAACCAGGAGACGGACATAGGTTTTTATCCAGAATTCCCACGGGTTCGGGAATTATGCGGGAAAACCTCCCACGTGAACGAAGTCACGGGCAAAAGCTAGTTAAAGATATTTTTCACTTTGCAGTGTTTTTTGGAAGTTGGTTTAATTTTTTTGTAAAGTTTTTATTTCACTCTTTTTGGTCGATTTATAATTTACCTAGTTACAAAAGCCTAAATCTCAACTACTTTATAACCTTTAACAAAATATTGCGTTAATTGTTGAACAGTTCTCCTGGTACTTCACCATCAGCTTCACTTCACCATGTGTATTGTGACGAGCATATTGTGCTTAATAACCATATGCAAGTAATCGAAGCGGAACCCATGAATTACTTCTTATTCTTACTTATATATTGAGTAGTTCCAGTGGCCATCTGTGGTCTTCATTATCGGATCCACTTCACAAATGGTGCTTTTCAAAAACAACTACACAAGTTACTATAAAAAATACTCAAATCACTATAGGTGTGCCTATAACATTTGAAGAGTTCCCTCGATTTCTCCAGGATCCCATCACCAGATCCTGACTTGGTGACAATGGGACCAATTTCGAAGTATACCCTTTCAAACAAAAAAGAATTTTCCAAATTGGTTCAGCCGTCTTCGAGTAATCGGTGATCATACATAAAAAAAATATACGCGTCGAATTGATAACCTCCTCCGTTATTTTCGTCGGTTGAAAATGGCTGTGACATACGGACGGATGGACAAACTGACAGACAGGCATGACGAAACTTTTCTTTATTTCTTATTAATTTTTTTATCATATATGAGTATTTTATTTCCAAAGTCCCCTAGTACTCCTAATCGGGCGTCAAACACATTAATACAAAATTGAAACTAACATCTAATCAATAAGCATGTAAAGACACCCAGAGCTGGTTTTTAGTTAGCATCCACCAGTGACACACGGACTAGGGTAAATGAAATAATATAAAAGAATGCGTTGGATTCAACCATGAAGACAAAATCCGGTAAGCATTTGCCACTGGTCCCTATGATACATTACACACTAGTTTAGGGACCAGGGGATTCATGTTTTATACAAACCCTTTTTAAACAATAGGTTACAACTTATTATGGTCAAATAATATTAACCTTTTAACCGCCTACGTCGGATTTTTATGACAAATATTTTCGGGCCCATTTCGCCAGAGTCGTATATATACGACAAAATATCACAGCTCGTTTAATGTACTTTTTTGTTTAATTACGCTGTATTTTATCAAAACGATGTTTATATTGGGTAAATAGTTAATTAAGTAATCATTTAACAGTTTAATAAACTTTAGTCTCTTAATCAGAAGTCCTAATTATACTGCACTGGTGTTTTTGTTATAGGTATTTATTTTTCGATTCACTGTGCCGGGCGCTGGGGGCCCGACAAACGATTTGAAGTCGGGCGGTTAAAAGGTTAAAGAAAATATAATATTACCTTGTAAGTATCAAAATCGGGCGAACAATGGTTTGTAAGTGTGTGTGCGCGGAATGTTGTTGTGTTGCTACTAGGGTGTGCGTTACCCCAGCAAAATATAGTCGAAAATAGTCATTTAAATCTTATAGATAATTAGTTGTCCAGCTTCTGTAATTGTTAAGCACATTTTTAAATTTGTTACACATATAGTTTTTTAGTTATTACACAAAAACATATTCTGCTGGGGTAACGTTTGAAACGTTACCGCAGCAAAACTTTTTTTTAAATAATGGGAATATTGAAATAAATATTAGCTATACATTTAGTTGTCTAGACGAGGTAAATGTTACACGTTATTTTGTTTTTGTTCTTTCTTCGGCTGCGAAGTTATTCGAGATTTTGCTGGAGTAACGTTTGTGGTTTTGCTGGATCTCTGAAACGGTTAAGCGGATTCTTATCATCTTTTGTACATGATTTCTTAGGAATTAGTTTTAATTTGTTTGGCAATAAAAATAATAAAATGATATACCGTTTAAAAGTTATTTAATGAAATATAAAAACACTTCTTTAGGTCCTAACACTCTGAATATGAGCTCTAAAGACTTACTTTAAACGTTATTTTGTAGCTTTTAACTACCTTCAAATGTATATGAAGTTTCATTAGTATCCTGTAGGTAATTAACAAATTATGATGATATTAATTTCTCCACGTTCATGGTTACAATGCGCGCGGAGTTATTTGGCCACCGATAAACCTGTATACGGTTATATAAACTGAATGTTATATCAATATTTAGTTGCTTAATTCAGTTATATACCTGTAAAGTTTCAAAGCAGTACATACAATAATTAACGAGATAATTAAATAAAAGTCATTAGGAACTTCAAGACCGTGGTAATCCGACCAAGTTTAGGTGGTTACAAAAAAGCGACAGCGTAGAACATTATGCTATCTTCTAAAATATGTAGGATAATACACCTTAAAATTTCGGTACAGACGTGTACACTGTTAAATACATAACAATATTATAATATCTGTACTATTAGTACCTTATTATTATTATTACCTTTCAGCTACTTATTAGATAGGTATATATTGTATTATGTGCACCAGTTCAATGGCACAGTTGCACGGGTTCCTTCTATTTGGCAGAATCTTGATACTCCGAAATTCATTTGGCATAACACACTTGGTATAATCTTCCTTAAACGAATATTTTTAAGGCATTAAAATTATTTAGTATGTATAATTATTATTTAGCCGAATGTTTATACATTCGAATTCACAATGGCATAAATTACTTTTGGCAGAGTTAAAATTCTGCATAATTTCGTTTAGCATAACTGCATGCTGCATGCTTGCTTGCATGTTTACATGTTTCTTACAGGGAAATAAAAACCACGTATGTTCACAATCAAATGTTTTATTTAATGTATGCCAAAAGATGGTTCCAACTGTAAACTTTCTGAAAGAATGATGGTTCTACGTTTTAATTATTATGGATATGAAATTTATGCCTAAAGATGATTCTGACTTAGATGATTGTTTGACTGCAGTTTAATATTTTATTTTTGATCTGTGATTTTTACATAATTTAAGTTAATCTTAGAATACAACTATCTGTAATATATATCTAGGAAAAAATATTGTGTTATTTGAAATTTGTCTACAAAATGGTAGGAATTACTGCTTTTAAGTATAAAAATTATTATTTTACCTGTAAATAAAAAATCTTTAAGAAATATGTAGTTTTTTAACACTTGTGTACACATCTCTACTAAACTTGTAAGACTATCCTACATATTTTAGAAGATAGCATAATGTTCTACGCGGTCGCTTTTTTGTAACCACCTAAACTTGGTCGGATTACCACGGTCTTGAAGTTCCTAATGACTTTTATTTAATTATCTCGTTAATTATTGTATGTACTACTCTGAAACTTTACAGGTATATAACTGAATTAAGCAACTAAATATTGATATAACATTCAGTTTATATAACCGTATACAGGTTTATCGGTGGCCAAATAACTCCGCGCGCATTGTGACCGTGAACGTGGAGAAATGAATATCATCATAATTTGTTAATTACCTACAGGATACTAATGAAACTTCATATACATTTGAAGGTAGTTAAAAGCTACAAAATAACGTTTAAAGTAAGTCTTTAGAGCTCATATTCAGAGTGTTAGGACCTAAAGAAGTGTTTTTATATTTCATGAAATAACTTTTAAACGATATATCATTTTATTATTTTTATTGCTTAACAAATTAAAACTAATTCCTAAGAAATCATGTACAAAAGATGATAAGAATCCGCCTAACCGTTTCAGAGATCCAGCAAAACCACAAACGTTACTCCAGCAAAATCTCGAATAACTTCGCAGCCGAAGAAAGAACAAAAACAAAATAACGTGTAACATTTACCTCGTCTAGACAACTAAATGTATAGCTAATATTTATTTCAATATTCCCATTATTTAAAAAAAAGTTTTGCTGCGGTAACGTTTCAAACGTTACCCCAGCAGAATATGTTTTTGTGTAATAACTAAAAAACTATATGTGTAACAAATTTAAAAATGTGCTTAACAATTACAGAAGCTGGGCAACTAATTATCTATAAGATTTAAATGACTATTTTCCACATTATTTTGCTGGGGTAACGCACACCTAAAATTGAGCGAGTGGTAAACGTAAATGCGTCCTTAAAAAAATAACTCAATATAATAGCTTAAGTACCCATCATAATCATACTTTTTATTCGGCAATGATACGATAATTACTTTTTATACTCTGTCGATTTTAATGTCAAATTTCGGGTACGGACATCTTTAATGAGCTCTACTGAATACTTTATAAAATGTGACTTAAGGTCCTTCACTTTTCACCTACAGATATATAGTTTTACCCATGAAAATAGCGTAGAAATAGTGAAAATGGCCAAAAATATGCAACGGCTCTCGTTACGGTAAAGTTTCGCAGCAGCTAAGCAAAGTGCGCCTTCTCCTGATTGGTTAAAAATACTTTGTTCTGATTGGCTGACCAATCACCGCGCTTAGATTTTTAGTTTTGCACCAGCACACAAATGCGCCTGTATGGCACACCTAACAAGTTTTTCCAGGGTAAAATCACTCGTACGCAGACGTTCACTTTAACTGCCTTTTTTATTAATTTCTCACAACTTGCTGTCAATTTATGAGTTGCCAAAATAAAGGCAAAAAGGTTGCCGTGTAATAAATAGCAGAGATACGAATGTCTCTTGGCTTTGTAAAAACCTTGATACAACTTTATAAAACTACTGGATTCCTATCTATTCACCCCATTTTACAGTAATTAAAGAACTACTATTCGGTAAATTAAAACGTGACTCAATTCGACAATTATTTAATAACAGCTTTCATACAAAGTATGTAAGAAAATCAGTGTAGAAGTTGAAAGTTGTGTCTATTCACCCCATTTTACGGTATCACTTCTACACGTCAACATTAATTGTTGGTAAACCATGCTCTCTATATTCCATTATTACATTCGCTATATTCTCTCGCCGGGCGGCATATCCTAACATGGCGTGTTCAACTCCGCAACACAAGTGCTGCCCGCAACATGTTTGAGAGCAATTCGGCAACAAATATATGCAACCATGTTTATAAACGGTTAACAATGAATACGGAGCTCAAGTCCCTGGAGACATTTCTTCCGGGTTTATTTTATTATTGGTCCACACTACTGCCCTATTATCACTTCTACACGTCAACATTAATTGTTGGTAAACTATGCTCTCTATATATTCGATATTATATTCGCTACCTATGTTCTCTCGCCGGGCGGCAACTGCAACATGGCGTGATTAACTCCGCATCACAAGTGCTGCCCGGAACATGTTTGAAAGCAATTCGGCAACACGTATATGCAACCATGTTTATAAACGGTTTACAATGAATACGGGGCTCAAGTCTCTGGGAGACATTTCTTCCGGGTTACCATATATCAAGAAAAGAAAAACATATATAAATATAACTTTTTATTTATTTTTTCAACATGATATTGCCATCAATAAATAAATATGCTTAGTTATCACACAACTTACCTGCGAGGAAAGGAACTTCGCAGATCGTTTAGACCCCGATGCCCCCGAAGTTCATCATGGAAATAAAATGAACAGATTAGAAATGAAAATAAATAGGTAATGCCTAAATCTAACTCATGAAACAAAACAAAGAATAAGAAATCCATCACACGTAACCGAAATAAATAAAAAATCACAGGAAACAAGACTTAATCAGTAGCTACTGTAGGTTGAAATAAATCAGTTGAAAATATACTTTGCAATCCTTTCTTTTACTAATCTAAGTTGTGGAAGACCAGTAACAGAGCTTCGACTTCAGTCGACTTTAATTTTATTAGTCTTAAAGGACCTGAGAGACCTGACCTGACATTAGTCTTGAGGTCTAAAGGGTTTCATACATAATATGACCTTCGCAAAATGTCCACTTGATGCAAAATGTGCACTTGTCAAGTGTGTAAATTTTATTACAATGGATCCAAATAAATATACTCTAATTTTATTTTATTGTTTAGCACGATAATGTTATCGTGGACATTGTGCGAGGGGCACATTCGGCATCAATTGGACATTATGTGAAGTGCACATTCTGCGTCAGACCAGTCTAAAATGACCTTCCAATATTATGCTATTGAATACACGTCATGCATTATGTCAATACAGGGTGGCAGGGACATCGACGCACAACCGCTTACAATGGATTCAGTACATAATTCTGGACCCCCCTGCGTTGAAATTTTTCGTCGGCTTTTTCTAAATTTCAACTTTCTTTACTGAAAACTGTATAAAATCATTGTTTCTGTCTCACCCAATGAGATTTTAATTAAAAAATTAAAATTCACCTGTTTCACTTAAAACGTAAATACAACTCGAAAGGGCTACCAAAGCAGCTGCTTTTCTAGAGTTCATTTGCGAGGTCAACACAGCTGATCAGGTAGCCCTTTCGAGTTCTATTTACATTGCTGTTTTAAGTGAAACAAGTGAATTTACTATTTTCCTAGTTGCGTCGGTTTTTTCTTAATTTTACTAAATTAAGGAAGAGCCGAAAAAAAATTTCAATGCCCTCTGCGTTCCAAAATCATGTACTGAATCCATGGTACCACCTAAGCGGTTGCGCGTCGATGTGCCTGCTACCCCGTATATTGAAGACATTATTATAGTCACAAGTGAAATTAACCGATTCCGTGCGGAGGTCTTTTTAGCAATCTTAAGTGCCTGGCGTCAAACAAAAATTTCGTGATGCCTCTGGGGCACCAAGCGCCAGAGACTGATGATTCCCCTGGGGAATCATCCGCCATGCCATGAATTGTAAAGTTTAGCTTGTTCTCGTATTTCCACTTGTTATTTAGTCATTTGCCATTATGTATCGAACGTAAGCAGTCAATAAATTCGTTCAGTGCATTTAAAAGTGACGATCTGTGTTTATATGGAAATAGAAGGTAAGTGACTAATTTCTATTAGGTGTTGTAAACCTTTTGCATTATTTTATGGATTTATTTATTCAAGAGTGTTATATAGAATTTGTTCACGTACTATTTGAGTTTGCAGCGAGGTGATATTTATTTATTATACAGTGTTATGTAGGGAAACAATTTTAAATCCGCAATTTTGATGGTAAAATTGTTTCTCTACAATACAATGTAATATAGAACATAATTATAACTGAATGGGAAATCCGCTTCTAATGAATCAAAAATATTCTACTCGTACCTACAAACACTTACATGACTATGAAGTGTTTTATTTGGATAACAATGTAAATGTATTTTTATTGATAAAAAATATCTATGACTATCTACTTAAAAATGTGGATTTTTGTTAAGCGTTTAATTGACAACCTTTTTATTTTGTTGTAGTTACCCAGAAAAAAAATTAAATCTATTATTATAGGCGAACAGCGCAAAAAATGGGTAAAACCCATTGTTTGTTAAGTCGCCGATCCGCTTTGCACTCTTTGTAACCCCATCATGTTTTGAGGCAAAAATTAACCTTATGACAAAAGCATTTGATTTTTTGAGAAACATTCCAGAAAGTTGGCTGTTAGAATTATAATCAATAATAAAATGTGACTCGACAACTTGGTTTACAACCCCTGAAGTCTAATTTACGAAATTACTTGAAACGAACACTGTGGGCATGATATGGGTGACAAATAAAGACACTTATTTACGGGACTCTTTTGACAAATGTCGTTTTAGCTGAGTTTTTTGTTTTAGTTTTGTATCCTCTCGGGCACCATACGCCATACGCAATAGATTTACATGGTGCCTGTGCGGCATCATCCGCACGGAAACGGTTAATCTGTAAGTACTATGAGTTTTTTATAGTGTCAGTATTCGACATTTAACCGATTCCATGCGGAGGTCTTTTTAGCAATCTTCAGTGCCTGGCGTCAAACAAAAATTTCGTGATGCCTCTGGGGCACCAAGCGCCAGAGACTTTGATGATTCCCCTGGGGAATCATCCGCCATTAATTGTAAATTTTAGCTTGTTCTCGTGTTTCCACTTGTTAAAGAGTCATTTGCCATTGTGTATCGAACGTAAGCAGTCAGTAAATTCGTTCAGTGCATTTAAAAGTGACGATCTGTGTGTTTTTATGGAAATGGAAGGTAAGTGACTAATTTCTATTAGGTGTTGTAAACCTTTTTGCATTATTTTATGGATGTATTTATTCAAGAGTGTTATATAGAATTTGTTCACGTACTATTTGAGTTTGCAGCGAGGTGATATTTATTTATTATACAGTGTTATGTAGGGAACAATATTAAATCCGCTATTTTGATGGGTAAAATTGTTTCTCTATAAAACAATGTAATATAGAACATATAACTGAATGGGAAGTCCGATTCTAATGAATCAAAAATATTCTACTCGTACCTACAAACACATGATTATGAAGTGTTTTATTTGGATAAGAATGTAAATGTATTTTTATTGATAAATAATATCTATGACTATCTACTTAAAAATGTGGATTTTTGTTAAGCGATAATTGACAACCTTTTTATTTTGTTGTAGTTACCCAGAAAAAAAATGAAATATATTATTATTAAAATCGGTAAAACCCATTGTTTGTTAAGTCGCCGATCCGCCTCGCACTCTTTGTAACCCCATCATGTTTTGAGGCAAAAATGAACCTTATGACAAAAGCATTTGATTTTTTGAGAAACATTCCAGAAAGTTGGCTGTTAGAATTATAATCAATAATAAAATGTGACTCGACAACTTGGTTTACAACCCCTGAAGTCTGCTAATTTACGAAATTACTTGAAACGAACACTGTGGGCATGATATGGGTGACAAATAAAGACACTTATTTACGGGACTCTTGACAAATATCGTTTTAGCCGAGTTTTTTATGTTTTAGTTTTGTATCCTCTCTGGCACCATACGCCATACGCAATAGATTTACATGGTGCCTGTGCGGCATCATCCGCACGGAAACGGTTAAATAAAGTTAAAATTTTAGAAGTTAACAGGTCACCTATGCTCAAAGTTCCTCAGTGACTAGGTACGAATTTTATTTTGCCGAGAAGTACTGCAATGTATATGGATCATGATTAGACATAAATACGGGGAAGTACAGAGCTTCATCTAGAATTCGACCTGGGTGAAGCACCGAAACTATACTGTAGAGGCCCGTGCTCCAACTGATGATTAGTACAATCATAAACATAGTTTACCGCATAATACCTATTTTACAAAAAGTGTCAAGTTCCATAAGTAATTGCAATAATTATTGTGAATCTTTTCACCGAAACGTTTTCACCTATGAAACTATTTTGATTCGGTTACCTACGTTCGAACAAAAGTTAAAAAAAGTAACTGACTGAACGACTGAACAAAATGCATGGTTAATTTCTTCGTTAAAAGTAAAATTATCTTTGAATCTGTGACTATTTTCTAAGTAATGACTAAACAAGTTCATGCTTGCCAATATGCGCGTATGCGTCCTACTGAATGCCGACATAGGAATATTTCTTTGTACAAAGAACTGAACAGTTTTGAAAATGTTTTAGATCTTTTGGATCATATGGGGATAGGTAACAATTTACTGCAATAACGTCATCAGTTGGAGCATGGGACAGCATATAGTACCCCTGCTTCACCCAAGTGGAGAACAGAGGAAGCACGGGTCCATTCCCATACTCAAATAAATGCCTACCCTATTTATAAAAATTATACGAAAATGGACACCTACATAATACTACATACCTTTCTAAATATATACTCCTGCTTAGTTTGATCTTGCTCGCAATTATCCTTATCATCGACATCTATCGCGTTCACTGGTGTACAGGGTCTAAGACCCACATGGCGTTCGCTAGTGGTAACACCGTTACATCAGTACATTACACCATACAAACTGTGTTTGAAATATAACAATTTCTTAACAGCTTCCTTTAGAAAGCAGATCAAATAATCCTTGGTAGTTCTAGGGTCGAAATAAGTAGGTAAAATGCACAACAATAACTATTTAGACATAATTGTTTATTTATTAATCTACATCATAATCTATAATAAAGTCAGCATAACTATTAAAGTAAGATTACTTCATAGTATTTGCACAACTTAGGCAGTGCTGACGTAAAAAATAAAAAATAAGAGGAATATGTACAGATCTAAAGAAACAACCCTACTATTTTTGTATTAAAAGTTTATTTTTACATTATATTAGCCTAAAAGTCCATAATACTAAACCTAATAATCATATAACAGCTATTTGAGAACTTAATACTGAGTAAGGTCAGGAAATTAAAATAATCATGATTCTTCGTAATCTAAGTCAACTAAACTCTGATCTCGTTCACCTAGCGTCTATATGAGGGATTCTTACAGTATTATCCTAAATTGTACTTAATGCGTAAAAAACGTAAATAATTCTCATTTTACATTTCTATATCCTTAAATAAATGTCACGATAAGTACCCAAGTACTACAATAAATAGAAGACGATCATCTTACAATTCAGTACACATATAAAGTATTCTAATTATATTCTTCTAAAAGATTAAAGAGTCAAGAACTCCAGCTACAATTCTATTGGTTTTCCTGACGCCTTCTCCTAGGTGGTCTCGCGGGCGGACCATGAGGTGTGTATCTAGTGCTCCGGAGCGTACTGCCTACACTAGCGGTTAACACTGCTTTACTAGTGTACTTAGCACGAAACCTAGAGATTGAAAAAACCTTTAATCAGACATGTAACAATTATAAACTAACAATAAAGGCTACCTTCATAGCATTAATCTTCGGAACTAACAGTACTATTCACAACTAAATATTTGTAGCTATCATTTCCTATAACTTAATTAATGCTATGTAGTGCTCAATCATAAACCTAAGTTCATTAGAGATTTCAACAACAAATCCACACAACTTCCTATCAGTGCAATGGAAATCATTTAGAAGTTCATGAATTCATGTGATATGACACAAGAATGAATATCAAAACCATGAGGAAATGAATACTTACATAGTTTAGAAACGCCCCCCTCTGCCCTGACCGCCACCATAGTTGCCGCCGCCTCCGCCGCCGCTGCTGCCGTAGCCGCCACCGCCACCGCCACCTTGGTTCATGTTGTAGGGTGCGGCGCGGTTGTTACCACCATACTGTTGGTTCCTAGTGGGGCCTCCACTGTAAGGTTGCTGGCTATAATTGCCGAAGTCTTGGTTACCCCAGCCCCCACGGCCATTGCCGCCGCCCCCGTAACCACCGCCGCCACCGCCACCCTGGTTACCACCCCAACCTCCTCCTTGGTTGTTATCCCAAGGGTTGGAATTGTTCCATCCACCTTGGTTTCCACCACCATAACCACCTGTAAAATACATTAAATATGCAATTAAATTGGTTGCTCACAGAAAACAACTAAGAAAGACCGTATGAAACATGTACATACCACCATTGCCCCAGCTGTCATTCCTGCCTCCTGGGCCTTGTCTACCACCACCCCTTTGTTCAGCACCATCCTTAGGAAGGGCTTTCTTGACATCCAATTGTTTACCATTGATTTTGTGTGGGCCATTCACTGTAAAGAAACAAAAACAATTTGTACAACACATTTCGGTCAGTGGGTCGTCTTAGGGGCAGAGTTGAATTGAATTGAAAAATTGGATTGAACTTTTGTGCTCTAAAAAAATGTCTATTGACTTGCGTACCATAATCTGCCACTGAAATGGAAGTCAGGTATAGCTAAAATCAATATTTAATTTCCACAATCAGAGAAGCCAGATTCTGTCACTAACAAGTTCAGGTCTGGGGCAAAATTGTGGGAATGGAAATAAATATAAGCTTTCTATACTTACAGCATACTTTGTCAACAGGGTCGTAGTCATCAAATTCCACGAAACCAAAACCACGCTTCTTTCCTGTACTTTTATCTGTAACAATGCTGACATTCTGAACATTTCCATAGTTTGAGAAGTATTCTCGGAGTTGTTCATCATCGTGGTCATCCTTTATGCCACCAATAAACAGTTTCTTCACTGTAGCACCAGCTTCTGGATTTTTGATATCTTGCCGTGCTACAGCACGCTTGGTTTCCACAACACTGTTGAAAAATAAAGTTATTTAACGGAATAAATACTACATCGGGCATGAGAACATTCCAAAAGGTCATTGAACGACTTGTCGACCCCACAGAAAATGCCATGTGTACAAAATTGCACGCGACATTCACCAAGCGGTGTCTTATATTATCTGCAGCGTAAAACGATATGAAAGAGAAGTTTCAAGCTTTCATATAGCTGGGCTGCAGTATCAAGGTAATGATTAGCTATATATAACTTACCGGCCATCAATGCGATGGGGCCTGTTGTTTTGCGCATCATCAACCATGTGCGCTTTAGAGTAAGTGATGAAACCAAAGCCACGCGACCTCTTGGTCTTGGGATCTTTCATGACGACAACATCCACGATTTCTCCCCATTTCTCGAAATGTGACTTAAGCGACTCATCAGTTGTCCTATAGTTGAGACCACCAATAAAGATCTTCCGGTGCACCTCTGGCTCATCCTGAAAGTAGGACGCGGCGTCAACAAAATGGCGGATAGCGAGATTTTAGAGACAACTACGACTAAATCGATTTTCGCACAGAATATAATCCTGGAGACTTAAACGATGAGAAGGAATATTAGAGAAACATAATAATAGCCAAATGACAAAATAACTAGGTACAACTCAGGACAGCAAAATGACAACGAAAAGAACAGAAATGAATAAAAAAATACTTACAAATCCGTCATCACCACCGTTTTGTTGTGGCCTCATGTTGTCTTATTCCTCTTAAACACAGTTATAAGAATCAATAATATCTACAACTAGAACTTTCTTTTTGAACGCGAAATCAGACCAGCAATACGACTTGAGCACAACCGTCCTGTACCGAAGCCACGCCAAAAAGAAGGATATGGAAACAACGACAAGCGAATTCGGCAACGAACGCGTCGGCAAAGCGGTGCGAACTTTGATACACAGTCTTTTAAGTTTCTTTTATTAATTAATCAACTTAACTCACGGCTAGGTAACATTTAATAATGAAAATCATAACTTCCAAATTGTAGAAAAACATGAAAGTCAAAGATAGGTCAGTTATTTTGATTAAAAAATCACACTCTCTGTAATACTTAAAACCACATGAATACAACTTGAAATAATCAAATACAAAAAATATTAATGGCTAATAGAATCAATCGTCAGTAATCGTTGGCCTGTGAGTATTTGTAGATAATTATTATATTACCTAATATCTTAATTATTATTAATATAATTATAATACTTATAACAACACAGATTCCTCAAACACAGACGCAGAAAAATAAAATTTTATAACTTAAAGAATTGACTTTTGCTGGCCAAAATATGCCTATTGTGTTCATTTCATTACTTTTTGAACATTAGTTTTACATGTGTGCATTATTAAATTAAAATATGCCGATCCTATACAACGTGTCCCAGAAATCAACGTCAAGCCGAAAACTGGCAATAGGCCAAGTCGTGACAGTTATTAGAAAAATATTTTAAAAAATCTTGGTCATGTACTTTTCAAATTTTATGGATTCAAAAATAAATCTCTAAAAGTGACAGCTTGTGATGATCTTTCAAAACCTGTGACTACAAATATTAACTTTTCGTCAGTTTTTTTCTGTGACGTTACCATGAATAACCCTTCTGTAAATTACAGTTAAAAGTTAAAACATAACTACCTCAGTTTTAAATAAAATGTTAGATTTTTGCCTAACATTGAATTCAAAATTATTACATCAAACCGCGTGTAGTGTAAAAAAATGTACTACACTATTTTGGCAAGTAACTTAAAAAGATGGCGCGTTTAGTCTGAATTCTAAAATGGTATTATATGCCCCTTACTAAAAACATTTTTTTTTTAATGAATCCGGATTTCTTACAAGTTCAATTGAGACGAAGAGTGACGTTAGGTACAAGTTCCTTGGGTTTGAAGTCGAAAACACGCTCTCTTGTCTATGTTTAATGACGTGACATTTTATCGTTTGACATTATACTTTTGTTTGACAGCTATTTTTTTTCTGCATTCGGCCAGTACATTCAGCAATTCAGCATTTCAGTTTTGTTTAGTGCGAGCATTTTTGATTTTGCGGTATCCTCTATTTCTCTATTTTCTGTAATTGGCGTGCAGATACATATTGTATTATAAAACCAAACTATATTTGTTAATTTTTATTGTTAAACTTAGGGTTTAAACCGTGGCAGAAGAAATGAAACCAAGCGGAGGTGGTGATGACTACGTAAGTAAAATTTGAGTGATTTTTTTAGTCCCAATATATTATGGATTTCTATCCTCAGTCCATGTACATTCCATAGGTAAATAGTTACATACATTTCTGATGGGAGAAGTTGAAAACCATTGTGTAAGTTCTTGTGCAAGACTTAAACTTTAGACCATACATATTAAAAAATAAATCTGACGTGAACACCGTGGCAAGGCTTCGTTATTATATCTGTTCTTTTTTATGTTGCTGAAACTTGAACATTCTATATGTTTAATCAGGGTTGGATTTATGTATGTTGAAAAAGATAGTACAAAAAATGAAAAGGATAGTATTTATACAAAAAATATAGTACACTTTCATTATATTTAATTTAACATAATATACCTAATAGTCATTAAAATCAACACCTGTAAAGGCAAAGTTTCCTCCTCTTCTAAGTTTATCAGTTCTTGAATATTACTATTAGTTCTATCTTCATCCTTGGCATTTAATCTCAACAATATATTCTCAGTAAGAATAAAATCAGTAAAATTCCCACTTTTGCTACCGCTTTTGATAGCATCACAAGACAATAAAATGGCATTTTAAATACAAATTATTATAGTACAAAATCCAACCCTGGGAAAGAGAGAAAATATTGAATGTCGGAATTCGGTAGGAATATTCATAATATGACGTAAAACTATGCATTCCGGAGCAAACATTAAATTATAGTATTTTAGCGTACTATCCTTGGGTGTGGATAGTATATAGTACAAAGGACGGAATTATAGTATAAATACTATAATTATAGTACAAAATCCAACCCTGTGTCGAATTTCGTGAATTTTTAACTCGGATAGATTCTGTGATCAGGTTTATGTGGATTGACAATTTTATTGTGGAGCGGTTTGAGTGTTTTATGCCGCCTACCCAAATGTCCTTGTAATATTGTTTGTCCAATCCCTGAGGTTCTGAGTTGAGGATGTCCCGAGTTGAGCTATATGATTGTTGACATAGGTTTACACTGACTGGACAGGTCCCCTCAAACCTTTGTGCTTCTTTCTTCAAAATACTATCTCGGTAAAAATTTGCATGGTTCTCAAAAGTGATATTGTGAATGTGAGAACAATGTGGGGAAAATAACGCATATTATGAGTAGATTACCCTACTTTCTGGTAGTTTTACCCAAATGTCCTTACTTAGGTATTTTTAGTCAAATTGTTCAAGCTCCTTAACCCGGCGGGAGTGTGGTGCCAAAATATTGCTCAGAGTATGTGGTGGGGTGGAATAATATGCTTATTTCTAACAATAACCAAAATTAAAATGTTTTACATTAACAAAAACCAACTCTAGAAACTTAAAAATATTAGATCTTAGATGAAATAAAAATATAAAAACTTAGAAAATAGTTTAGAAACATTTTAGGAACATGGTATCTAAATCAGTACAGTTATTGCAGGAAAAAATTTCATGATCTAGGCATATGGTCTTTCCACAGCTTGTACAAGCATATTTAGTTGTCCTATCTTTTTTGCATGAATGGTCGAAATTGCAAATGCCTATACACCAAACTCTGTCTTAAGCTATGAAGATACTGTTCGTTTTGTAGTTCTGTTCTTGAAATATGATGTTGGAATTGATAGCAGCCATATTCAGAAGTCTATAACATACTGTCACCGGCCAGCGCTTACTGTTGCCAGAGACATTATAAGTTGCACTCAATGCGTCAACAACATCTACTCCTGCTTTCGTGGAATTAGAAATCATCATTGTGGTCACATAAGAGTTGACATTACAATCACCACTTTATTATTTTAGGAGAATAAGAGACTAAAGTAAAATCCTTTTTAATGTTCACTACAATGATCTGATACATCTGATGAGCTTGATTCAACTGTAGAATTATTAAAAACGTCATGCAGCACAGGAATAGTCATTTTTCACAACTTTCTACTGCCATTAATGTCGAAAATCTAAAAATAAACCATACATTAGTCAAATAAAACAAGATGCACACTAAATATGATGAGCTTGATTCATCCGTAGAATTAATAAAAACGTCATACAGCACAAGATTAGTTGTTTTTCACCACTTTCCACTAGCATAAATGTCGAAAATCTAAAACTAAACCATAAATTAGTCAAATAAAACAAGATATGTACACACTAAATAAATTTGTCGCGATAAATTACATCAGCTATGTAGCGGGGTGTGACTTACCCTATGGACGTTTGAGCACTTGTATACTCAGCGCCGATTATCTTAACACTGCAATCACGCTACTATTTCCTCCGACTACACACCTCAGCTCCAACTACACGAAGACGCTAAATTGTGGCATTGAAAAATATAAGAATACACTAACATAAACAATTGGTGGGGTATGTCACACCCCACCACACTCCCATCGAGTTAAAGTTCTAATAAAAGTTATGGTATAAGTAGTAGTAGGTATGGGTATATAACTGACAAATGCTTGCACTGTTTGGACAGGCCTACTCACATCTATGTGTTTTTGTTCTCAAAAGAGCACCACAGACATAAACCTTCATGGTTCTCATATGACATGATCACTATACCAGGACTTTTAATTTGATGCAGTAAGCTGACATAGGAAAAAGGGGAGGCCTTTGCTCACCAGTGGGACACAACTTAGGCTAAGAAAAAAAAAAGCTGACATAAGCTAATCTCAGATGTTGAAATAATGATACCTACCTTACCTTAGGAGGTTAAGTTAGGTTAGATTAGGTTTAGGCTTTACCTTCAAGAAAAAAGATAACTGTTGACTAGGCAGCATGGTCTCAGACCTTAGCCTGTTCCGTAAGGAACCAATATAATTAAAAAAAAATGATACCTTAGTTAACCTAATAGTGGTGGATTCAATTAATCGAATAATGAATAAGTGATTTTTATTCATGTGAAATATAAATAAATGATAAAATTTATACTATTGTAATTTATTTTTAGTAGTATCTAGATTTTATTATAATCCAAACAACACACTTGCTGCACGCCAACTCAATTCAATTTTCAGTTTCTACCTCAAATCGCTACTTGTTAAGTGGTGGGACAACTGCATATATGATAGATATTTTCCTCAAACCTTATGCTATATATCTCTGGCCAAGTTTAACCTGCAAACATGATAAGATTGTTCCACAGGTTGAAACAGAGTTATATTTATTAACAACTGCTTATTATTGATCTAATTTGGCATAAACCATAAAATTAAATTATTCTAGTCACCTGGTGTTGTACAAAATGCTGGTTTTGTAGGAATTTAGTTAAAATGTAAGATATTTTTGAATCTATTACATGTGCCGACAATATAATTTTTTTTTTTTTTCTTCTCTTCTTTGGCAACTGAGCCGGTGTCGACTATTTTGCCAGTGTCATGTTATGACGGCAGCGAAGGTAGGCCGTCGAACTTTGTACTTTGTGGTAGCTGTTAGTTCAGCTGCAAGGACGAACACATGAGTTAAACATATAATCTACTATATACAAGCTAAGATATAGTATACTACATATATATTATAAAACACAGACTATTATCTACACAATAACTATACACATATTACGCACTAATTACATTTTAATCTCATTATCTGTTATAAATTTAGATAGGAGATTAATTAATTTAGGAGAAAAGTGGGTAAGAAGGGTATGGAAGCTGGTTGGGAGAGGAATACTGCATTTGGGAAGTTTTTGGTATAAGTCAAAGGATCTATTGTTTAGGGAGCAGGAGAAGAAAATGTGATCTAGGGTACCCTCAGCAAGGCCGCATTCGCACAGGGAGCTGTCACGGACATGTATTTTATGCAAGAATACTGGGCTACAACAATGTCCGAGTCTAAGTCTGCAGAGTGACGAAACAGTCTTCTTGGACAACTTAGAGAATTTAAAAAACCAGGGTTTCTTCTGAATTTCAGGTTGTATAGCGGCATAGTACTTACCTTTGGTTTTTGAGGTCGACTTCCATGTTTCAGCCCACAAGTTAAATAACTTGGGTCTGGCACCATTCTGCAAATCATAGCTCTGTGCTACGTAGTGCTTTCGATCAGCCGGATTCGATGTGGCATACTTTGCTAACGAATCAGCGCACTCATTGCCAACAATACCCGAGTGGCCGGGGATCCAGGCTATCTCGATGTCTAAGCCGCTTTGGGAGCAATCAAATAACAAGTTCTTAATATCTATAATGATTTGACTATTAATTTTGCTGTAAAGTTGATTTTGTTTTAGGGCCTGGATACTACTACGCGAATCTGAAAAAATTACTGATCTTGTTATTTGATGGGATTTTATATAGTGTATGGCTTCTAAAATACCAATACACTCCCCTGTAAATACTGATGCTTCTGGTGGACATTTAAATAATAAAGCAATTTTTGAATTTTGAAAATAAACAGCAACCCCTGTGGATTCGGTATCAGATAGTTTTGAAGCATCAGTGAAAAATAAATTCCATCCTTCCCAATACCGCTTAACAGCTGACTCAAAGTCATCTCTAGGGTTTTGGGAATTCTTTAATATGCCCAGTCCCAAAACGGCTTTGGGTTCGAAATGAATCGTTTCGTATGTGGTGGTGAAGACCGGGAGAGTTGAGTATTGACAAACTGGCGCGGAGAGGTGTTTAAGCTCTCTGTACCTATTTATCAATAGAGGAACTGTTTTATTATTCCAATAGGGAGAGTTATTAATTGAGAGGTCAATCTGTTGTAAAATTGGGAGCAAAGGATGGGATGAAAGCGAAAAAACTTTAGTCAGAAAGCGATCTGCCAGGTATTGTCTCCTAAGGTGAAGAGGGGGTTCTGCGCATTCAACTTGAAGTGCATTTATGGGAGTGGATTTCATGGCCCCAATGACAATTCTTAAACATTTTGACTGGATGCTAATCAATTTTTTAAGAGCTTCTTTGTTGCAGGGCTCTAACAAAAAGCTGCAATAATCTAAAGCACTTCTGGTCAATGCATTGTAGATCAGTTTAAGGGTGTAGGGGTGAGCTCCCCACCAAACCCCAGCCAAGGCCTTGAGAACTGATACAGATTTTTCACATTTTTTAACCACGCTGTTAATGTGATCAACTCCAGTCAACCTTGAGTCTAAAGTTACTCCCAGGAATTTGGCACTATTCTTAACTGGGATGGTTTGTCCATCAATATTTATATCTATTGGGGGTACAGAACACTTGCGGGTAAAGATGACCGCTGTACTCTTTGGCACACTTAATGACAGACCGTGATCAAGAAGCCATTGGTTTAGTGAGGACAGGGAGATATTCATTGAAAGAGCGGCATCCTGAATGGAACTGCCACAGACCAACAAAGCAATATCGTCAGCATACTAAAGGATTTTGCAGTTGAAGTTAAGAGATGAGGGCAAGGTAGCTGTATAAATATTGTATAGTGGGGGACTAAGAACAGATCCTTGAGGTAATCCTCTCCAGACAGTTCTTTGATCGGAGTCAGCCCCAGGGAATCTTAATTTAATTGTGCGGTTGGAAAATATGCTACCAATAATGCGAGAAATCCTACCCGGGATTCTCAGCTCGTGCAGCTTGTGCCTGAGTTTGGGGAGGAGGACTGAATCATAGGCAGCTGATATATCCAGGAAGACAGCAACCACAGACTCATTCCTGCTGAGGGCCAGTCGGACCTCTGACGTGAGGATACCTACACTGTCAGCCGTGCCCAGACCTTTCCCAAAGCCGAACTGAGTCGTCGGGAGCAGTCTCCTGTTTTCAACCAACCACACTAACCGATTTTTAATTAAATGTTCTAAAAGTTTTAAAAGTATGGACGATAAGGCGATGGGTCTGTATGAGCAATGATCATTAGGATCTTTACCTGGTTTTAATAATGGAATAACAACTTGAACCTTCCACTCTGTGGGAATGAAGCCGGATGTAAAGCAGAAATTAGCCAAATCCAGGTAATATTCGTGAGTTTTTGGACCCGCTTTAGAAATAAAGGAGTAAGTGAATCCATCCACTCCTGGGGCAGAGTCTCTTACATGGGATAACACGGTTTTTAGTTCGTCCAAGCTAAATGGTTTGTTCATAGGGTCGTCAGTGTTGTCTACATCTTCAATGCCAACACCGGCGTCTTCCTTAGTTGGAACATAAGCTGGAGCGATTTTAGAGAAAAACCGGTATCCCAGTTCCTCCGTGATATTATTCGAAGAGATGGGTGCTAAACTGCTCCTAAAGTGTTTAACTTTACGCCAAACTACCGAAACCGGAGTGGATGGACTCAGCGAACTACAAAATTTTGCCCAACCTTCGCGTTTTTTCTTTTTAAAGAATTTTCTGGACTTAGCTAATATCTGCTTGAAAGCAATGAGGTTGTCCAGGTTCATATCGCTATTAACTGTCTTTTCAGCCTCATTCCTGGCCCTGACCATGTTAGTGCATTCCCTATCCCACCATGGGGGGGAAGGAAGTCTACCGGAGTGGGGTTTTTTGGAAGGGAGGCAATCATCTGCTGTGGAGGAGACAGTGGAAGAAAAAGATAAAAAACACTCATGGGCATTATTCTCATTCACTTTTGGCAGGGCTGATATCCTTAAATCCAAAATTTTGGAATACAGATCCCAATCCGCTGCATTGAGTTGGTGTTTTAAAAGAGGAGGGGAAACTTTGATGGGAGTATTTTTGGAAGGGAACTCAATTATGATAGGATAGTGATCACTTCCATAGGTCATATCCAAGCGACGCCAATTGAGAAGACTAGATATATTGGGTGAACAGAATGTCAAGTCAACACAGCTATTATTCTGCCCAGGAGCAGATCTGCGTGTAGGACTACCATTGTTAATGACACAGAGATTCAGGTCATCCAGTATATCAAGTAAGCCTATGCCAAAGTTATCACAAGTATCTGAGCCCCAACGGTAGTGGTGACAATTAAAATCCCCCATGACCAATATTGGCCCGATTACACTGCATAACAAATTTTTTATAACAGGAAGATATTCAATTTTTGGGTGCGTAATATAAAAAGAAAAAATATTTATATCCTCAGCCTTAACAGCAACAACATTTAGGTTATCACCAACAAAGGTTAGAGGAATCTGGGAGAATGAAACCTTGCTATTGATGAGCAAGGCACATCCTCCATATCCATCAGGTCTATCATTACGTACACAGCCGAAACATGGTAGCCTGAAATTACTTCCAGGCAGGAGCCATGTCTCAGCTATGCCGCAGACTGATGGTTTGAACTTATTTATTAAAAAAGAGAGGTCAGACTTTTTGGTATTAATGCTTCTGATGTTCCATTGAAGGAATGTCAGGGGATGGAACATCCTGAATATAATTTAAAATCGATGTCAGCTTCAAGGCAACGTGGTCAGGTATTGTTTGAGTTGGACTGGCTAGTATTGACATTAACATATTAGTTATTAACTCTAAAATATTTTTGGAGTTGTCAGAGTGGCCATAGACTGGCATTGGTTGTGCAATATCTACTGGATAGGCACAGCCGTTGCCAATTGGGGAGAAGGAATAGTTTCGGGTAAGTTCTTGGTGGGCTTGCTTATTATAGCCAGGTGAAAGGGGGGTGCGGGGTTTAGGCTTTTGGAAGACCGTTTGACGGTATGATTTTTGAGTAGGATGTATTGGGCTTGATGACTGGGATAGGGAATTACCGGTTCTTACATATTTATGAGTGGAAGACTTGGAAACATCTGCATATGATCTGGAAACAGGTGGGAAAACACGGCTTGCCTCCACATATGAGATTGACTTCTCCGCCATAAGAGCTTTGATGCTCTTTTGTCGGCCCAATTCAGGACAAGAACTATCATTTGCAAAATGGTTTCCAGTACACGAAACACAAAAGCTCAATTCCTGGGTGACTTCACATCCATCACCTGGATGATCTGCACCACACTTATAGCATCTCGGTTTCGAGCGACAGAGAGTGCGGGTATGGCCATATCGACAACAGTGGAAACACATAATAGTAGGGTAGGTGTATCTCTCAACTGGTAGAGCAGAGAAGAAGCTGTAAACACGTTTAGGAAGCACTTGTCCGTCAAATGTGAGTACAACGGTTTGTGTAGGCTTCCATTCCGTCACACCAGAAGAGGACACCCTACGGCTCATCCTTCTGGTCTTTATGACAGCCCCACACCCTTCTGGGACCTGGATGTTTTTAATTATGTCTTCATCAGACCATTCTACCGGAATATCTCTAACAATACCCATTCTAGAGATATTGTATTGTGGGATTGTTGCAATGTAGTTATGTTGGGTAAGTATTTTGTTGTTGAGAAAACTGTTTGCATCCTGATGCGACTTAAACTCAACCGATACGCGATTTCTGCCAATACGTTTGATCCCATCAAGACGTATGTTATTCACATTATTCATTGTCAAAAACATACCAAACTTAACAGGTTGTAGCACAGTACCTGATGTCTGTTGATCTTTTAGTGATACATGGACAATGTAGGGTGGATTATCTCTCACTGTGTATAAATATCGACCAATTGTACTTTTCGAAACCTTTAATTTTGTATCAGACACAGTGGGAGGTGAACCAGCGGTCCTTTTACGACTGGCGGTCTGCGTATCCATATTTAGGTCTTGGGTGGGTATTCCTATATCATGGGGGAGGGTAATAGTAAGACCCGGGGAGAGGTCAAATAGTTTATCAGGGGGGTCAGGATCAGGTGGTTTGTTGGAACTCATTTTGGGTAATTATGGTTGTCAAAAATAGATAAAATAGCAAACAAAAAGGACAAATACAACTAACTACAAACCTTAAACCCTTAAACACACACACAAAGACCTGTTTCGACCTGGATTCACACTAAAATAACACCAAAATCGAAAAAAATCTTAGCACTAACAAAAGCACGTGTTAAGCCTTCGACAATATAATAATTAATACATCCATGAAAAAAGTTTTGAATATGACATGTGCATGGTTATAAATCATGGCAGTTATTTACTGGTAATGTTGATGTGGATATGGATTGGGTGGGTATATAAACAATGTCATGGCCTACCACATTTTGGTCAGATCATGAATGATTTAGGATCCATAAAAATTTTAATAGAACAACGATTTTTAAGCTTTGGTGGAACCTCTAAAAATAAAGATTCTATTATATATAACTAGCTTCTGCCCGCGACTTCGTACGCGTGGGAAGGTTTTCCCGCGCAAATCCCGATCCCGTAGGAATTTCGGGATAAAAAGTAGCCTATGTGTTATTCCAGAATGTCAACTATCTATTTACCAAACTTCATTTAGATCGTGTTGTAGTTTTTGCGTGAAAGAGTAACAAACATCCATCCATCCTCACAAACTTTCGCATTTATAATATTATAGTAAGAAGTAAGAAGATAAGATATAAGACGAAGTTTGTGAAAATTAGATGGCTTCATTTTCATTAAATAATGGTAGCATTTTGCTTATTGCAGTTTTCAATCCTGGAAAACTTGACTGTATTATATTTAAAACTAACCAATTTATCATTTATTGTAAACAAATAATTGAAAATCATCTAATTATTTATTATAGGAAGAACCGGAGCATTTGCAGAAGTTATTCATTGGTGGCCTTGATTTCAGGACTATATTTAAAACTAACCAATTTATTATTTTAAAACCTTCACCACTTGCAGTGGTTTATATTGTAAACAAATAATAATTGAAAATCATCTTTAATTATTTATTATAGGAAGAGCCGGAGCATTTGCGGAAGTTATTCATTGGTGGCCTTGACTTCAGGACTAACGATTCCTCTTTGAAGGAATTCTATGAACAATGGGGCGAAATTGTCGATGTTGTAGTTATGAAAGATCCTCAGACGAAACGGTCAAGAGGTTTTGGATTTATCACTTATTCGCGAGCACATATGGTTGATGATGCACAGAAGGCTAGACCTCACAAAATAGATGGAAGGTATAAAACTACATAATATTTGACATCATTTTCTGCTACTTACATCAAATTTGTTTCTGAAATATTCAAATACAGTACACTTTTAATAAAAACTAATTGTCTTTTACAGAGTTGTAGAACCAAAAAGAGCTGTGCCCAGGGAAGAAATAAAAAGACCAGATGCTGCTGCTACAGTTAAGAAAGTCTTTGTTGGAGGACTAAAACAAGATATAGAGGAGGAAGATTTAAGGGAGTATTTTAGCTCATATGGAAGCATTGTTTCTGTAAGCTTAGTGACTGAAAAGGATACAGGGAAGAAGAGGGGCTTTGGATTTATTGAGTTTGATGATTATGACCCGGTGGACAGGATATGCTGTGAGTTTATATTTGTTTTTATTACCTTTGCTTTTTATCACTTAGAAAAATGTATCATAGATTTTATCGTAGAAATAACGTATTATAGATTTTGTCATCTTTTTTTCAAGTGCATCCGACCCACAAGGTTAAAGGGTATCGCTTGGACGTCAAGAAAGCCCTATCTAAGTCTGAGATGGCGGCCGGAGGAGCCGGTGGTGGTGGCGGCGGCGGCGGAGGACGACGTGGCGGCGGCCGCGGTGGCGGCGGCGGCGGCTGGGGGAACCGACAGAACCAGGATTGGGGCAACTCTGGTAAAGACTACTTCTTTTTACTAATATTATAAATGTGAAAGTTTGTGAGGATGTATGTTTGTTACTCTTGCACGCAAAAACTACTGAACGGATCTGAATGAAATTTGGTAGATAGTTTACATCCTGGAATAACACATAGGCTACCTTTTTTCCGGAATTCCCACGGGATCAGGATTTTACGCGGAAAAACCCTCCCACGTGAACGAAGTCGCGGGCAGAAGCTAGTTTTGCATAAGTATGGACTATTTAATTACATTGGGTTTGACTCAGTTATTGGAAAATGCACCTATTTGTGTTTTATGCACTTTCCTCAATTGATATACAGCTTTAGTAGGTGATAAAAGTCACATTAATTGATATATGTAGAATTCTTTGAAATAACTTATCAATGTGTTTTGATGAACAGATGGTGGTGGCTACAACTCAGGATATGGGCAAGGTGGATGGAGCAATCAAAATCCATGGGACTCAAGCAATGCTGGAGGAAACTGGGGAAATCAAGGATATGGGGACCAAGGAGGCTGGAATCAGAATAATAGTAGTTTTGGTGGTGGATACCAGCAAGGGTATGGTGGTGGCCCGATGAGACAAAACTACAATACATCTAGAGCTCAGCCTTATAATAACTCAGGTTAGTACACAATTGGTTTGTTTGTGTTCCTTCTCGATCCTTGAGACAGTAAAATAAAAAGTTACTAATAATTATCTAACTGGCCAATATTGTTGTAACTGTTACATGATCCAAATTCAAATAGTGATACTACCTATTTAGTTGTGTGCCAAACTTGTTGAAAAGATGTAGGTTACTAAAGTATTGAGAAGCTGATGGGTTCGAAGGTGGCGGCGGTGGTTATGTCACGGGGAGCGGCGCCGGCGCAGGCGGCTACAACCAGGCGCAGACCACCAATCAGCGCCGCTTCTAGGCTACACCAGTCCTCTTGTGAGTACAATCTTTCTTCAACATCATGCATTAAACTAAGGCCGCTATGCTACTGGCGTTTTACGAGCGTTGGCACATTTCCAACGTCTACGCAACGTCAACACTGCTCAAACGCAACGGTAACGTCTCGAGTTTCCAGTGGTCAACGTTTGCGTTGTGAGTTGGTTACGTTGACGTTGCGGCAACTTGACATTAACGTTGTGACTTTTGGCATCAGGGGTTACGGCAATCGGCCTTTTCCTAAAATTGATTTTGAGACTTTATTTTTCTTTTACGTAATTTTCGTCGAAGTAGCAAAGCCAACAGAGTAGTGTTTCCTCCAACCGATCCATTTTGTTTCTGATTCTGATCTGAAAAATCGTAACATGTGCGCGACGTTAACGTTGCGTTCAGCGGATGATACGCTTACCACTAGAGACTCGCGACGTTGACGTCGCGTCTATGCAACGTTGGCGCTGTGCAGACGTTAGAGAAGCGCCAACGCTCGTAAAACGCCAGTGGGATAGCGGCCTAATACATAATTCCAAATTTTTATATCCAAAAGTGAAATATTGTATTGGCAGCGGGAGCCCTGTGTAAGTCATGCGTGCTTCGCATTCCTTCTGCGCGCTTCTGATCGCTTATTTCATCGCATGCACCTAAGTTTCGTTTCTTTCGTCGTGCTAAACATGCGTGACTTGATAAGACCCTTACGGTGTCCCTTTGTATTAATCGACACGCAATCGTGTAGAATTTTACAACTGAGTACATGATGTTTATAAATTTTGTATTATTTTTCAACTTTTTATTACTAGATGTTAAGATGATGATTTGGTCACCTGTTTCTGTTGAACGAAACCTTTACATACTTGAAGTATGCTATTTATTTGATCATCGGCCGAATCGTAACAATACTACAATGCGCCGATTAGTTCGAGGGACACCGTTGTTCAAAATTTTAAATGTTTAAATCCCATTTGTTACAATAACTAACTGAACACATTTTTAATATTTTAAGTGTCATTTCATTTTCTTTTGTAATACAATGTCAGTGCCAATTTCATGGAGTTGACATTATGAATGTGTATGGTGTGTACTTACGAAGGTATTTTTTAACACGTAGGTCTCAAGTTGCGCTTAGTTGAAGCTAGGCAGGCAGACGATAGAGTAGTGCGGGAGGTAGGCCAGGAGCATCTAGCTAGTGAGGGACAAGCGGACTTAGTGAAGCGACTGCGTTACATAGCCATTTTGCAATTTTATTTTTGCCCCTTCAAGTAAGGTTTGTTCACAATAAGGTACTATGTAGGCACTAGATTCTTTTTTTTTTCTAATATTGTTAGTCGTTAGCACGTAATCACAGTTTTTACAATTCAATTACCACTTTTTAATTACTTTCCGCACGGCTATGTGTTAGTCAGGTAATGCAATTTTGAATTAAAATCTGTCTATGTCCAATCGGATGATACTGTAAAAGCTGTGGCATAAGATTAATATTTGCGTTTATAGTCATTAAGTGAGGAGATTTGTGTTATTTCTGTTAATAATTAAATGTTTTCTTGTAGATTATAATTTTATTTTTCAATGATATCGTCCATGATTAGATAGAGATAGCTATAACATTCCAAAATATATTATTGAATTACACGTGTTGTTTACAGTATAATTTATGACTGTACCTACTTGAGAGCACCACTTTAGTTAAAAAGTTATATTGCAAATTGAAATAATCTTGGTGTTAGAAATAGGACGAAGAATTTGTTAATAAAAATCATTTTTAATATGATTGTCATATTTGATGTTTTAGCGTGACCAGTAAATTAAAATTTTTACGCAACATGAACATAATTATAGGTATTCTATCTAATTCAGCAATATGAATTGTATAAGCATCATATTTAGTAATATAATCATTTATATATGTCTTAAAGCGGTTACCTGCTCAAGATCGAATATTATGTGCTAGAATAATAAAATTGCGATAACTTAATGTTTGTTGTATAAATATATGTATGTATGTATTATTAATAACTTTTCATAAATTAAAACGCAACGTTCAAGTTCGAATGTACCTCATTGACCTCCGAAGTGTCGTGGACGCGACAATTCATCCATATAAAAGGTATCTCTATGCATCAAAATCTCGAATGGCTCGTAGCCATCCATAGCCATAGCCGTCCGAAACATCGGTAGCGTGAAGAATGTTATCTCCAAATATTACTCGAACGAATGTTATATCGAATTTACGGTTTATATACTACTTTATCTTTTATCACCATGCAATTTCTAGGATTTTTTTTTCAGACACGGTTTATGATAGAGTAAATAATATGCATTTAAATATCGACTCGATTATCGTAATCATATTTTTTTATACTCCAATAAAACACATGTGTTTTACGCTTCTTTTTATTTGAAAAATGCACAGAACAGGATAAATGGTCGTTCGAGGAATAATGTATTGAGATACCGTGCTGCCGATATTTCGAGCTTATAGCTATTTCTGAGGTAGCGAACTGTCGCATTCGTGCTATTTCGATGTCAAACATTAAAGGTAATGTTTTCGAGGTTTTGTTTTTCGAGCGTACAACATTCAATCTCGCGTAGGTAACCCGTCTTAAAGATATGTATTATTTTAATGTTAAGTTGTTTATGTGAACTTGTGCATAAAATTAAATAAACACTATTTTCCATGGATTGTTCGACACGTGCGCGAGCCTTCCACCGTGGAATAGGCCATGGTAAGTCGACTCTTATCCAAATAAAACCACTGAAAAACTAACACATCTTTTATTTCTACATCCCCAAATGTTTACCTTTATGCTAAAGGTTTATTTACACTATTCATATAACATATCGCTTAATGTATAATATAATTATTATATCAGCTTATTAGGAACGATTAACGAATTTATTTCTTAATGTTATCTCAATTGTTAATTTTTTATATCCGTTTGCCTTGCAAGGCCCCCCAGAATTTGCGTTTCAGGTGTGCATCAATGCAATGTACTCGCCTATAGGATTATATGTACCGGTTTCTTTTTCAATGTACCTCTGTACTTTGAAGAAATATGCAAAAAAAATCTGTCACAATCAGATTCAGTTTATATAGCAAAAACAATGCACTACTATTTAATTTAGAATGAAATTGTTTAAATAATTTTTGGTATGTTTGTGGATGCTATCACAAGCAATCGCAATAAAACAAGCATATCATGACCTGTAAGTAGGTCGTTCACATAAAGTGTTTGTGAAATCTATTGGGCCGCGGCCAGCTATGGTTTACCGTTATACTGGTAACTGTTGTTTGTAAATTTAGCTTTTTATTTCTATGTGAACCGTGTAGGAGTATACATTAGCAGTGGAAATAAATACTTCGGCCATTAATCCCAGCGTTTCGGTTTTTCTTAACGCGCTCGAAATTTCACGCATTTCTATTTTAACAGAGGAACCGCTGAACTATGAAACAAAACAACGATCCACATCATTTGGCGAGTTCAATATCCTCTTGTAAAAGTCAATTGGAAAACCCAGACTTAGTTTGTTTAGAACGGATACTTATGAACCATATCTAAAGACCCTACTTTACACTAATTATAATTAAGCATAGATATTTATTTGTCGTTTATTGTTGGTGGATGCTGCACTGGGAGGCAGGGGCACGGTGGTGGAGCGCAGTATGCAGGTGATAACACAGTCGGGAACAAGCCTGATGCAGCCGCCAAGTGTCTATGGAGAGAGAAAGACATACATAAGTATTAAACCCTTATCGAGAAGAAAACCGCATAGTACCTACTGGTCTGTTTCGGATTTTATAGCGGAAACTTTTACCCATCTTCAACTTCCTTGTGAAATGTGTAGTTGCGTAGGTATCTTTATCGAGTAGGTGTTTATGTAGCGTTTCAGAGTCGGAAACATCTAGCGAGGCGCAGTGTATCCACGAGTTTCAGTTCTAGAACCTAGAGCATACTAGAACTTATTCTTGTCTGTTCCAATCTTAACAGAGTTTGAGTGTCCGAATAGGTACAAACTTGGATGAAAAAAGAACTGCAAGGTATAACTACAATATTTATACGTCATGCTAAACGTTAAAAATTTACCGGTTCAGAGTTAAATTTTGTCGCTGCTGAGTCATGAGATTGGTACCTACTGTTTTTAGGGTTCCGTAGCCGGTAGCCGAATAGCAAAAAACGGAACCCTTATAGTTTCGTCATGTCTGTCAATCTGTCCGTCTGTCCGTCCGTATGTCACAGCCATTTTATTCCGAAACTATTAGAACTATACATGTGAAACTTGGTAGGTAGGTAGATGTATTCTGTGAACTGCTTTCCGATTTTCAGAAAAAAATAAAAAATATTTAAAATTTAGGGGAGCTCCTCATCATGGAACTGAAACTGAAAATATATTTTTTTTTCATAAATTCTGCGTGTGTGGTATCTATAGAGAGGTCTTTAAAAATTATATTGAGGTTTCTAAAACCACTTTTTCATAAAGTCAACTGTTTAAAAGATATTCGCTTCCAAAGTGGTAAAATATGTCTCCCCCTCTAACTTCTATAATAATAGAGAGAAAAATCTAAAAACAAATGTATGCTGTAGATCTTAATGTAAACTTTCAACGTAAATTGGTTTGAACGAGATCGGGTCAGCAGTTTTTGAGATATATTATATTTTCTAAAACCGCAAATATAATTTTGTAATTCATACAAACACTGAAAAACAAAGTTAGGTAGGTATTTGACGTAGTTACTACGGAAACCTCCATGGGCGAGTCTGACTCGCACTTGGCCAATTTTTTTCCGTGTACCTATCGAGTATATATGTCAACTAACGTCACCCTGGTCTGATTCACTAATCATTTGACCTTTATGAATGCGCTTATCTTATAAAAAGCGAATATAACCTGCATACCTACCTACTGTCGTTATTGTGGAAGTGGAAACATTGCAACATGGCGTTTTCATTTCTTTTGACTGGAAATTCAGAATCCTATCGTATATCCGTAATCCTAGCGTATCATAAAGTTTCTTAATTTCGTAATTCATTGCTAAGCTTGTGAGTGCCTATTCTCGCATGAATATTATTCAGCCTGATGTATTTCTCACGTTCCAATAAGAAAGTCAATGCTGTTACGTGGGAAAGGTCACACAAGTTATGAGTCAATTAAGTACGGACGCCAGCACATCAAGCTACAAAAATCTGTCAAATTTATTTAATAGATTTTCAACTGTATTATTAAAGATATAAGTTTCAAGGTTGATTGAGAAAATTTGACAGTTTCGGGTAGCTTCATGTGCTGGATTAAATGTGGACGCTGTAGACTGTCTAGTGTGTCAGCAGGAATGTATGAGATACCGCGGCCCCGGAGGAAGAAGGTGGGTTTTTAGTCCGTAGAAGTCTGACACTCCCTTTCGCTCCACCCAGAGCGGGAGGAGACATTAGATGTTTTTCCCACCGAAAAAAAAATATGTCAGCTGAGGTAAGTACGTACTTAATATCAATCCACAACTGCTCGGTTGGTTGAATTTTGGAATTTTACACGGGAAAAACCTCCGACGCGAATGAAGTCGCGGGCAACAGCTAGTAAGAATATAAAGTAGGTACTTATGAGATTAAGGATGGTACACTACAGTCTACAGGGCACAGGCATTCACCATACACCAATATAGCTCACACCACAGATCATATTGTTTGTATGATCTGTGGCTCACACACACCGACACACTCATTTTCCCATGCACACTTCTTAATACTGTTTTAATAATGTTAATGTTTATTATCCCCCAATACTCACCTACACGTTTGTTAGGTACTGTCAACTGAATAATAATTTTTAAATCTGTAAAGCTTTGGTTTCCTAGGATAGCGGTGCGGTGCCGTCAAATAGCGGCCGTAATTTGGCCGTAATACAGCGGTGAATGACGTCACTAGAACGTTGGTCTATGTAAACAAAATGGCGCGGTTTCCTAGAGAGCGGTAACTGACACCGTAACGTCAAAAAGCGGTGCCGCCATTTGCACGACGGCCGTCTTGTCGGTGTCAGATGGTTTCGTGAACGTTTCCAAAGAGAATGTAATACACTAGATAGCGATGAAGCAGACAGTGTGATAAAACGGCCGTGGAACTTTCCACATGTCGTCACCGTAATGACGGCCGTCTTTTTGCGTCCGTAATATTACGGCCGCTATATGACGGCATCGCTTTCCTAGGAAAACAAAGCTTTAGGCCGTGCGCGCACTGCCTTGCGGTGGCCGCAATTCCGGTAGTTCTACCGCACCGGTAGACTGACCGCAGTGCGCGCACTTCTATGACACTCCATACTTCGCAAATTTTGCGTTTCCAAAACGCAACGCAGTGCGCGCACGGCCTAATTGGCCATAAGATTAAAAATACCTATAAGATACTATAAAAACATTGTTTAGAAGCCATCCTTGGCGACTGACATCTCGGTCTTCTAAGATCCTGTCTAGTTGTGTCAGGGCTAGAGCACGGCAATTATTCGGGCCCACAGTTTTAACCGCATCCTGCAGACGTGGCCTGCCCAATTCCCCTTCAATCTTGCAGCTCTCTGTGCGTATGCAATATCGCTTTCTGCCTTTTGGAGTGCAGCGGAGAGTGGAGCGTGTTGTTAAGTAGATACCTACATACCTATGCTAGGTGGGCATCACCCGTTGGCAGACCATGAGCTTAGACTTCCGAATGAACGTAAAACCAAACATTCAAATACATTTAGAACTTCGGGTTTCCTAACTTTATTATTACTTCGTCAATAAAACAATTCTATATTTAAAATCTCATTCATCAGTCATTCCCACGAAAAAGGATACAGAATCAAACTCGGCTCTTTAATCTCGAGAGAATTCAGCTTATTTATTTATATTTAGGAACTATTTTCATGAACTAATTTTAAGTCTGCGGCAAACGAACAATTGACAAAAAATGCTTTGTATGTTGAGGCTATGCGTAGGTAATTAATTCAGTTTGTTTCTTGGCGCCGATTCAAATTTAGTTTATACCTTTATACATTTCTCAATTCTCAAGACTAAAAAGCTAATTTGAGCTAAAAAGGTGATCCGAGTAAGTATAGCTTGTACCTACCTGTATTGTTGATCAAGTTGTGCTTTTTCAATCCTTTTGTCTTTAGCTCTTCGATTTTGGAACCAAATCTTGACTTGAGTTTCGCTCAGCGACAGTGCAGATGCCAATTCACATCTGAAATATAATATTTTAGTCAATAAGGCTATAATCAGCTATCAATATATTCCTAAGGCTGCGTTTCCACCAGAGATGTGCGAGGATGCGTAGCGAGGGATGTGTTTGTAAAGAACCAATAGAATCGCTTCATTTACCTCGCCTCGGTCAGCACAGCTCTGTTGGAAACGGCTCAGCGGAGCTAGATTTTTGCGCATACAGAACAAGCGAAGGATGTGTCAATGTGTGCGAGAGATGTGTTGCGAGGAATATGTGTTGAGAAGGATGTGTTGCGAGGTTTGAGCATACTCGCACCACAGATTAATGCGCATTTTCACAGCTCCGCTACACATCCTCGTAGGCACATTTTCATCGCACAGCTTTGGTGGAAACCCCCACACATTTTCACAGCACAGCTAGACATCCTCGCACGGCACATTTCCATCGCACATCTCTGGTGGAAACGCACCCTAATGCTGGGACACCGGCCCCTTTTAGAGAGGGAGTGGGTGGGCTGTATAAATATAATATACCACGCGGGCCTTCTTAGGCACAGCCTTTTAATTTACACCAAATTTTATGATTATGAGGTAATTTTAATAGTTAGGTATTGTAAATAAGTATGTAGTTTGATTATCTGTGACTGATGACTAGCTTTTGTTAGATAGTATACAGACAGTACGTTAACCACAGAAATCAAAAATATTTTATCTATGACGTTAACTAACAGAGAGCGTTCCCGTTAACCCGCAATAGTATAGCATGCATAAAAGCATGCAGCATGCTAAAAAAAATATTACCATTCGAAAACATGTTTTTTTTTTAAGATTAAAATATTCACTAAAATGTTAAATTGTGCGTAAAAGAAACACTCTGTACACGCGTACTTGAAGGACGGCAACGTCGCAATTTATTTATGAATGACGGCCCGCGTGTGCGGCGACCTAATTGATGTGCTTATACTATTGTGGATTAACGGGAACGCCCTCTGTTAACATACTGTATAGGTAATTATTGTAAATACTAAGATTTTCTGTGACACGAATTTACACCAGGTTTTTATGATTAATAATAATAAGTGATTAAAAGCAACTACAATGAAGAAAATCTTGTTTGTATGTCCCTAAAAAAATATCTGTATTTACTAATACAACCACATTGGAAATGTGACCGCCAATCCCGCCATCGCAGCCGTAAGACAGATAGCGATGAGGGTGTTTGGCGATCCACGCCGCCATGTACAGCGGTTAAGTGGGGGCAATAAGCCCCATATGGTGGCAATTGGGAAAAAAATCTCAGTTTCCACCGGGTGGCGACTGGGAATATAGGTACGGTCGGCCAAGAAAGTGGTGTACCAGTTTTGATTTAGTTTCCCGGTCATCGAAAATTACAACAAGGTTCGTTATAAAAAGATATTACTGAAAGAGACAACATTATCATAACGTAAACCTATGTATTTAGTATTCATACGTCATATGTCACATATAAGTACATGACATTTTAACCTTTAGTATAAATGAAAAGGACATTAGTTTCTACAAAGCAATTGAAATGTTTCCAAACAAAAGTAATAAAAACTATTTAGACAACCGAATTCCATTTGAAAAAGAAAACTGACAATTGACATTTTGTCAAATATATGCAAAAAATCGATATATTTTCCGTGTTATTTTTCAATCAACTGCATATAAAACAGGGTCTGTCAACTTTGTTCTACGAACGTTATGTAGGTGGGCTTGAAAAGAAGAGAGAGACAACGACATCAGATTAAAGAGATGAACATATAAATTTTTATAATGTTGCCACCAAAAAAATAAATTTTGTATTCTCCATATTAATGGGGTTATTTGTTGATTTTTAAAGTAAATTACACTCAAAAATACCTTTCTTTATTATTCTGATACCAAACAAATATATTTAATTAAGAAATGTAACATATTTAATTGATTATTACATAATAAAATAAAAAGTTCCTACGGGCGATAATGTGGCAACACTACGATCCGCACGTCATATTGATTGACGTGATGACGTCACAAGAAAAATGTCTGCCGGCGCTCGCCCACCATTTTATCTTGTATTTATGTTTATTTGTAATAAATAAACTAGTTCCATTTAATTCTACCTGCATTGATAACGTTGAGTCGAGCTTGCTCCTCCGTGGTTGTGTTTTGGTGAAATTAAGTGTGTATATTTGTGAGATAGAGAATTAGAGACTCGGTGTTGAGACAGTGACTCTTGTTTGATTTTTGTTTAATTTCGCGATGAGTTCGCAGAAAGAAAACACTAGAATCTGTTGCATGTGTGGATCTTCACCTTCTAAAGATCCCAATATTACTTTGCATCGGTTTCCAAAGCCTGGCTTAAAAAATGCTCTGCGGTATGTACCTACTGTACTTTCCATGCTATCCATATGTCAATCCAGCTTCTAACTACCATTAACTAACGTAACATACCTAATTTATTTGATACCCTTTGCTAATATCCCAACTTTCGTTGCCTAAAATCATTAGGTATCTACCTACTTACTGTAAAAACCTTTCTCGACTACACCATTTCCGTATCTCTTTCAACCAAAGCGAATATAGAAAGTTTAGTTTTTTCTTATGATATAGTTTTTTTAGGAACATGATAGTTTTATTAATAACGGGTGTAATTTTGATATATTTTAATTTCCAGTTGTGAATTATGGGCAAAGTATTGCTTCCCTAACGAAGCGTGGTCTTCACCGAAATTCCAGGATGGACTTCATTCTAAGCATAAGATGCTTTGCAGTAAACATTTTCAAAGCACATGTTTTATTGAGAAGAAGTTGTTCAGAACGGCTGTACCTGGTGTTCAATGCCAGGTTAGTACATTTATCTTAACACTTGAAAAGTGCATTTAAAACACCTGCCTTACATTGCAAAGAAATACAGACATTATGTTATGTGTAAGTGTAACACATGCTATAATATTGTAGCAGAATAATGATGTTAACCTGACATTTAAGGAAATGTTATAAGTAGTTTATCTAACTAATGCTTTCATATCTTATAAATATTAAAATAAGTCTGACTTTCGTTTTGTAACGTTTCTGAACCTTAAAGTTTACTTGAGAGGAAGGATATAAGCTAGCTTTTATCTAAAAAAAATGAAAGCTTTATTTCATGTAGATGTAATATATTATCATATATCACACAAGAGCTACTATAATTATAATGTTTTTTCAAGCTTAATTTAATCATACCAATTTTCTTCTAAATGTGTTACCTCATCTATAACTTATTTTAATTTAATTGAAGTATTTAAATCAACCTATAATTTTCAGGATAGAACAATTTCTAATCTGCCAGATCAACCTGCCATATTTGAACCTGTTGCCGGTCCATCCAGAATTTATCCTTTAGGAGAACATAATGAAAATATTATCACTCCAACTAATTCTAGAATGTTTGTATGCGAGTCTTCAAAACAAGAAGGTGACCAGAAAAGCAAAATGTTGCTAAAGAAACTAAAAAGTAAAATAAACAAGGTTTATAGATTACAAAAAACTGTAAAACATTTAAAAAATGAAGCATTTTTAAATGTTATTTCTAACAGTGAAACAGTTAAAGAAATCCTAAATAATAAAATGAGTTCGACGTTTGCACTGTTACTACAAGGAGAACTACAGAATTATAAGAGGAAGATCCCAGGGCGCAGGTGGAACATGGAGGCTAAGATAATAGCATTGAGGCTCTACAAAAGGTCACCAACAAGTTACAAACTATTGAGGAGAATGATTTGTTTACCATCACCCAGCACATTAAAATGCCTCTTAAGCAAATTTAAGATGAATGTGGGAACACACAAAACAACACTTACTGTGTTGAAAAAGACAACAAAACACTTTAGGCCATCCGAAAGAGAGTACATATTGTTGTGGGATGAAATGTCATTGAGAAAAAATTTATGGTACAATCCTAAGGCGGATTTTATTGAAGGATTCCAAGACCATGCTACACAAGGTAGATCTCCACAGGCAGCTTCATATGCCCTTGTATTTATGGTAGTTGGAGTTAGGAGGCAAGTTAAGCAGCCAGTGGCTTATTATTTATCAAGTGGTTTTGTCACAGCCGACAGACTATCTGCTTTGATTAAGGAGGTATGCATTTCTTCTTCATTTTGAATTATGATCATGCTTATTTAACTCTTTGCTGAAAATTATGATGATTAAAAAAATGTTTTAAGTTTATTTGTCATTAATCTCCCATTGAATACTTTCAGGTTTTAAATTGTTGCTTTGATGCTAAAATAAATATATGCGCTTCAGTTTGTGACTTAGATGGAGTAAACAAGAGAGCTCTTTGTCTATTAGGAGCTTCTGTAGAGAATCCCTACATAGAAGTAAGCAACCACAAAATTGTCACACTATTTGATACACCACACCTACTAAAGTGCTTCAGAAATCTCTTTATGAAATATGATGTTAAGTTTAGGACCAATATGACATCAGACAACAAACAAGGAATTGGTAAGTCCTTATTTTATATAGTTGTAAAAAATAAATTGTTTAGTAATAAATATGTACAAAAATACCCCAATATTATTTTTTTAAAGATACAAAATTAACACTTCATAATTCTAATACTTTTAATAATTACTTTACAGGAATCGCTAAATGGAGCCACATCAGACAGTTTTATGAATTGGACAATAATAATCCCAATTTTGTATTTGCACCATGCTTAAGTAAAGAACACCTTGATCCTAATTCGAAGCAAAAAATGAGGGTAAAACTTGCAGCACAAGTTTTAAGCCACTCTGTTGCAGCAGGAATATATACCAAAATAGCTGGAGGTAAGAAACCTTTTATAGTCAAGTTCAATCTCATTTATTCACTCAGATCATAGTTATTCATACTTATAAACATTTAAAGACTACACCCTTTCTTACTCATTACTTTCAACAGTAGGTATTGTAATGTAGAGTCATCTCTTTAATAAAGGGTAAAACCATCTAGTAATTTTAATATACTTTTAATTATTACTTAGTTCTATCATCATCATATCAGCCGTAGGACATCCACTGCTTAACATAGGCCTCCCTTAATATATCCAATAGGACCGGTTGGACGCAGCTTGCATCCAGTGCGAACCTATATTTAAACTTAGTCCTATATTGAACAAGTAACTAGCCCCATGGTTTTTATCATTTAAAAATTCATTAATAGTATAGTAACTGTTCTTGCTTAAGGGTGCATAAAGAAATGTACCCTAAGATTAAGAATGATTTGTCATTAAATATCTAACAAAACTTTTTTAAATTTAATTAACAAGATACATATTATAATACTTTTTTGGTCTGATTTACAATCATGATTATTTCACAATTTATAAAAAAATTAAGTAAAAAGAATGTGTATATTATGTATACCAGTCTTACCAAACGGGTATTGTGTTACCCAGAAACTGGGTTGCGGAGGTCAGATGGGCAGTCGTTCCATGTAAAACACTAATACTCAGCTGCATCGAGTTACACTGGAAGCCGGCCCAACATAGTTGGGAAAACACTTAGCAGATGATGCTCTTTATATAATATAGATGACAATCATTGACACTATCGTGTTACGCAGCTACTGGGTTGTGGAGGTCAGATAGGCAGTCGTTCCATGTAAAACACTAATACTCGGCTGCATCGGGTTACACTGGAAGCCGGCCCAACATAGTTGGGAAAACACTTAGCAGATGATGCTCTTTATATAATATAGATGACAATCATTGACACTATCGTGTTACGCAGCTACTGGGTTGTGGAGGTCAGATAGGCAGTCGTTCCATGTAAAACACTAATACTCAGCTGCATCGGGTTACACTGGAAGCCGGCCCAACATAGTTGGGAAAACACTTAGCAGATGATGCTCTTTATATAATATAGATGACAATCATTGACACTATCGTGTTACGCAGCTACTGGGTTGTGGAGGTCAGATAGGCAGTCGTTCCATGTAAAACACTAATACTCAGCTGCATCGGGTTACACTGGAAGCCGGCCCAACATAGTTGGGAAAACACTTAGCAGATGATGCTCTTTATATAATATAGATGACAATCATTGACACTATCGTGTTACGCAGCTACTGGGTTGTGGAGGTCAGATAGGCAGTTGTTCCATGTAAAACACTAATACTCAGCTGCATCGGGTTACACTGGAAGCCGATCCCAACATATTTGCGAAAAGGCTAGACAGGTGGTTATATATCTATGCCAGCAAAGCCAGAGGTCAAACGCTAGTTAATAATATGCTTACTCATATTGATTTCATTTGTTTATTGTGAATTTTCAGGTGACATGCCGACTGAAGCCTTGGCCACAGCTAATTTAATCACAAATATGGATGAACTGTTCGATGGTGTAAACGCGTCGACACCAGACCTAAGAAGAGGAAAAAAATTTTCCACAAACATAAAAAATTCTTCGGAACATCTGCAAATGTTTAATAAAATGATTTCTTTTTTTAAAACCCTTGAATTTTTGGGATGCAAGGGCAATCCGCCATCAAAAGACGGGTGGATTTGGACCCTCAATGGCATAGAAATGGTGTGGAGAATCCTCAGTGCCAAACATAAATCAATTAAAAGTCTGTCTACAAGAAGATTTCAGCAGGACCCACTTGAAAATTTATTTGGGTGTATACGCTTCAGCTGTGGGTCCAATAGCAACCCCACAGTTGGACAATTCGTTGCTGGATTAAAAACTGCCGTAATAAGCAATATGGCACATAATAGCTCAGGCAATTGTGAGCTGGATAGCAACAGTGCCATCATAACAAACTTTAAAACATTTCTGACACCAGCCACAGACTTACGCACTGACACGGAACAATGCTCGGAGCATTACCAAATAGAAAAAGAAATTGAAGAAAATATTTCTTCCTCCCTGGGACAAAACTTGGAAGAAGGAAGTAGCGAACTTCAAGCATGTGCCTATGTCTGTGGCTTCATTATTAAAAAAAGTAAAAACAATTGTAATGATTGTAAAAATATACTAGTGTCCGAAACGCCAGAGGAAGTCCATAATTTTATAGAATTTAAAAATTATGAATCTATGAAAAAATCTCTTACATATGCCTCTAAAAATTTAATAGATTGTGTAGAAAAAAGTGCAAGCTTAATTAATAAATTTTTAGAAAAAGAGGCGTATGGAGAAAATATCAAAATGAAAATAACGCAATTGTTAAAGGAATCTATAAATTATGACTTCCTCGAAAATTGCATGGAACACAAAGAATTAAATATAACATACATAATAAATAGTGTCTTCCATATTAGCATTAAGAGATACTGTATATTGAAAAACAGAATGTATTCTGAAGAGGCGTGTAAATCTGCATTAAAAAGAAAAATGAACATAATTATGCATAAATAAAATGTCAGTGGTTTAGTAGTTCAGTGGTTAGGCTCAGCGTTGATAAATCAGTAAGTCAGTCAGGATAAGTAAATAATGTTCAGGGTTAAAATGTTAAATTCTCAAAATGTAGGACATTTTTCATATCAGTATTTTGTAATTATTGTTTGTCATAAGTATTAAAAAAGGGCTTTGATGAGTTATTTAAAAAATTCACCACATTCTCAAAGATTGGACATTTTGTAAGTAGGACATTTTGGGAATTGGACTTTTTGAGAATTGGACATTATGCCCCTGAACGTTATATAATTATGTGTAGATTATGTTCATTTTCTTTTCTAATTTATTATTTTAACACCTTGTTTTATTAATGGATAATGTTTGGCATGGCGCCTCAGTCAATGCTGAAGATGTGTGGTATCATTAATATTGTTTAAACATGAAACAAAAATGACAGTTTTGTCTGCCTTTAACCAAAATAATAAGTATCTTTCTTCCTAATCATTTTACTTATTTATTTTATTAAACTGAAATAGTACATTAATTAATAAAACCATGTCGTAAACTTGTGTTTGAGCTTGCCTAGGATTATATGTTCAAATCGTATGCAATAAGCCCATCCATACTTGTTATTTTGGTTGAAGACATCTGCAATACTTAACATTTAAAAAAAATTGCATAATCTCATGTACATCTTATTTTAAGAATTTGACGTTTAATTTGCAGTTTAGATTTGCCGACGAAATTTGTGATTCATATTCATATTCATTTATTTGCTTTCCACAATGTATAACATAACATTATTTAAAATTTATTGTTTGAGTAAAAGATTTAGAAAAAAAAATACTTAAAAAGAAAAAACCATATTTCCTTATAATTATTGAGATCAGTTACAAACAAGTAAGTAATTATATTATAAGGTATACAGAAAATTATAATAATTAAAGTATTACATGTGTAGTAGATTATGTGAGTAGTAATTATTTGCTGTATTTTATTTATTTATAGTTTTCGGTTAAATATTCGTTTATGTTATAGTATACTTTGTTCATTAGAAATAGTTTTAGTTAATTTGTAAAAGTGTTATAGTTATTTATGTTCTTAATTTCTTCGGGTAGCTTATTATATAGTTTGATTGACATAACATAACAACTAGAGGAATGCATTTTCAGTCGTGATGTATGTATGTTTAATCTATTTTTGTATCTTAGTGTAATTTTTGTTTGTATTAATTAGTATATAATTCCGGGTGGTTACGTACAAATTTACACATTTCAAAAATATATAGGCAGGGTAGTGTGAGGATTTTTAGTTCTTTGAAGTGTGGTTTACAACTATCAGTCTCTTCAATGTTGACTAATATCCTAATAAACTTTTTCTGTAGGGTAACGTATGTACGTCTGTACTATTTCCCCATAGGATGACCCCGTATTTAAGCCATGCATAGCCATAGGCATAGTACGTGACTAGTGCAGTTTTGAGATCTGTTGTTTTTTTATCTCACGGAGTGTGTAGGAGAATGTAGATAATTTAGATCTTAATTTATTAATATGAGACTTCCAATTTATATTCGTGTCAATGTCTAGGCCTAGGAGGGTAAATTTATCAACTACATCCAATTTAGAGTTATTGAAGCTGTAATTAACATTTATAGGTATTTTTTGGCGGGGGTGAAAAGTCATTATTTTTGTTTTATTGAAATTAATTTCAAGATTATGTTGTGTCATCCAGTTCGTTGTAGTATTAAGTATAGAGTTTATTATTAAGGTTACTATTATTTTCGCATGAGGCAAGTATGGATATGTCATCTGCAAATAAGACACAGGGGTCATTTATATGGTTAGGAAGGTAATTTATGTATACAAGAAATAGAAAACAGCCTATAACGCTTCCTTGCGGTATGGAAGCCTGTATTGGTATGCTGTCAGAACGGAATATTTATATTTCTTTAGTACTGCGATTAAAAAATTCAATTTCTACTAATTGTTCTCTGTGCTGTAAATAAGAGGTGAACCGTTCGTGGCATTTACCTCGAATTCCTATGCTATATAATTTCTATCATAAAATGTCAAACTGCACTTTGTCATAGGCTTTTGTCATGTCGAGCAATAATCCTATAGCATATTTTTTATTATTAATAATATTGAGAGCCTCTTGTATATATTTATATACAGCCAAAATGGTGGATCGGTTTTTTCTAAAACCATTTTGACAGTCGTTAAATATATTGTGTTTTTCTTTATGTATTCATTATTATGATTCATGATATCATTACACATAGGTACATACACATACTTGTGATTTGTGAACCTTTTGTACCATATTGCTGGAAATGAATATCTTACTCATATATTTGGTGATCTGTAATACAGGGCTAAACCTAACTCGGACACCAGCTTCTCACATATACAAGGCTGTAATATATTAAGTTATTTTTATATAAATGTATATACCTGTATTGTGAGGAGAAATAAACGCATATATTATTATTTTAATTATTATTTATTAGCCTAAATGAATATTTGATAATTTATAATTATTATCATGCTAAATAAAACTGTCAAGTATTAATCTTTGTTTTATTAGACTGCTCTATAAAGATAAATTTTAGCATTTTATGCACAAGTACAGTTTCTCCTTTCTCGATAGTGATTCTGTTTAGATGACAATTATTGCTGAGCAAAAATTGGGCATCTTATAGGAAACTATCGAGAAACGCACTTACTGTACTTGTACATAAAATGCGATACAACGGTATCAAGTGTATAAAATGCATTGTAGTTTGAAATTCCCGCCCTAGCTTCTACTCTCTAGTTTTCGTGGGCGGAACACAGATGGCGCTGGTCGGTAAGGAATTTTTTTCTCTTAAAACTTGTATGGAGTCGTTATTCTTCCCTCTAGGGTATATATGTTCTGTGATATAAAATCATCTCAATGCCTGCCAACTTGACCATTGCCGAAAGAGCACAAATAATTGCCCAATTTAATGAGGGAAGCAGTATCAGTGCGATATCCCGGAATTTGAATATATCGAGGCGTTCTGTCCGCTTTTGGATTCGTCGTGAAGGAGAGGAGGGAAGTTTGTTGGATCACAGAAGAAGTGGTCGCCGGCCTGCACTCTCCAATAACGATAGAGAATTCATGAGACGGGAATATGAAATCAATGGTTTTAAGCCCACAAAACATTTTGCGGAGATGTTCGATGTGAGTGCCCAAACAATAAGGAATCATCTACATTACATGGGGTTGCACCACAGGCATTACGCCAAGAAAATATATTTGACGGATGCTCACAGACTTGCTCGTCTGAACTTCGCCAGAGAGCACTTAGAGTTTGATTGGTCTAATACAGTGTTTTGTGATGAAAAAACGTTTAAATCCAGTCAGCATGGACGTCTTCACCTTTGGCGATATAATTCAACACGGTATAAAGATGATCATGTAATCCCAAATAGAGAATCAGGTCGAATTTCCGTAAATATTTGGGGCTGGATGAGTACGGATGGTGTAGGAGAATTGTGTTCTCTACCTCCTCGAGCGACGGCTGTAAATTATATCGACGTGCTTCAGAATGCAATGCTACCGACAGTCCGTAATGTTTACCCGGAGAACGAAGTGCCACAATTTGATTTTGTTCAAGATAATTGTTCAATTCATAATGCGAGGATCGTAAGAGCCTGGTTTCGTTCACACACTGACGTAAGGGTAATTCAGTGGCCCTCAAGATCGCCGGACCTCAACCCGATAGAAAATCTTTGGGGCCTTATGGTCCAACGATGGTCGCATCAAAATGAAAGAACCAAACAAGCTCTTATTAGTCACTGTAATTATATCTGGGAGGAAATGCGGGGAACCGATATTTGCTCACGGCTTGTTGGTTCAATGAGGTCTCGTCTTTTAGAGGTTATAGAGGCCAACGGCGGTTACACCCGTTTCTAATTTTTAAAAATTTTCAATATCTTCTAAATATTACTATATATGCTATGTTTTTGTTTGTTATAAGTATTTTAAAATTGATTGTAGAAATTTAATAAAAGGATAAATCTATTTTTAGCTTGTTTTTTATTGATATTGTAATTACAAGTTTACAGAAATTGTAGGTTTGTGGACTCGCCTTGTGCCTTTACAATTTTATGTAACTTGTTGATTACAATTCTGAATTTGTAGATACAATTTTGTCATCAAAATCTACAGCCCCCCGCCGTTGATTTTACGACGTCATTGGTTCCATCAAGTTCAAACTAAGAACAGCTGTCACGTTACAAACAGTAATAGTCGTTATCAATAATCAGATAAAGACAGCAATAGAAGTTGTCAGATCGATCTGCAAGCGAAACTAATCTTTATCACCTATGAATCTGCAAGCGATATTCAACCTTAGGGTGGTACACCACTTTCTTGGCCGACTGTACGAGATTTTCTGGCCTCTGTCTATCCGTAAGGTACGAATTACTTATCAACTGTCAAATATGTGTACCTACCTAAAAATAATAATAATAATGTTCTGAGACACGGCGAAATCTCAATGTTAAGATGATCACCCATCCACAGATAGACCACGGCAAGCGTTGCTTAACCTTGGAGATGGATCAATGTGGCTGTAATTACTTGCTTAGCCACGAGCTCCTATTTAGAAGTAGGTAATAAAATACAAAACATGTAAGCACTAATTCGATCCCACCGCACATCGTTACATGGTGGACTTTCATCGTGCGTGCGGGTAAGGAGTGGAATTCCCTGCCGGCAAGGGCGGAACCAGGGGGGGGGTCATGGGGTCATGACCCCCCCCCTTTGGGCTGGGTCCAGGACCTAGGTGGAGACCACTAATTAAATTTTTTAAACATTGTTACTAGATAATACTCCAGTTTCTGTCGCTGTAAACGAATATCGGCAGTGTATGGCCAAGTGGCAGCGGAGTCAGGAAATACAAATTATAACTTCTTGTGACTTGACTACGATTATGTGACCTCCCCAGGCACCAAAGCTGGATCCGCCCTTGCGTACCGAAGTCTGTGTTTCCTGATTGCTATAACCTGGGGATCTTTAAGTCAAGAGTGAATAGATTTCTTCTAGGTAAGCGTGCTTGATCTTCGACCAAATCATCACTAACCATCAAGTGAGATGGTGGTCAAACGCGAGCCTATTGTCAATAATAAAAAAATGATAATCGTTTCATAGGTATCAATAGCCAGCAGACTCATCATTAGGGCCTAATATAATAGTTTAGCTTGTAACCATAGAAGTAAGAAATTATGTTAAATAGATGTGTTTAAATTTTGGTGTACAATAAAGTATATTCTATCTATCTACCTACCTATTATTTAGACGTAATGTTGATCTTCCCCAAACGTGAAACACATACCTTCTCGCCCTGGCTACATATTCTCCCCTCGCGTACTCCAGTTCCAGTCGAAGAGTCTGGTGTGCGGAAAAGGTGGTGCGCTGTCTACGAGGACGGCTCTCCTTGCGACGTCTGCGGGCCACTGTCAAAAACCAAAATAAATAAATTTTGTAAGTAAGTATTACAGTGTAGTTAGGTTGAAAATAATACGTTTGCACATTAATCTTTATGGTCACTTAAAAATAGATGAAGCCGATGCTTTCAGGGTAATCAGCTTTTCGTAGCTGATTACCCTGAGCAGAAACATTGATACAAACTCAGAGCTCAAGTATGTACTCTAAGAGCGTTGAGCTTCTCAACGCTCTTAAAGTCCGTACAATTCGCACTTGTCAAATCATATGAGAACCGTATAGGTTAATGTCTGGAGTGGGCTTTTCAGATTTGAGTGGACCGGACAATGCAAGCATTACCTAACGTGACCATACGTCCCGCTTTGCCATTACCTCAACTTAGAATTTAAGTACCTAGTTCAACAATTTGACGAACAATTAACTATATAATTGCCATCAATCCGATTTTACTTATTTTTAGGAATGACTTAAAATCTAAGTAACAAGATATTGTATATTTGTAAGTTCAGCAGCTTCCTCTATAATAACTCCGGGAGAACCGAAACGCAACAAGAAACACGCTTTTCCCACGCAAATTCAAAGATCTAAGAACAAAAAACTCACGACTCAAGTAAGGATTCCTTGCAATTCCGGTACTTAAGTGTGCAAGGTATGAGAAAACTACGCTTGTAAGAGCTCCGATTCCGCACCATATTGTCCCGGAAGTGTTTCTGAGTGAAACCCTGTCACCACAAGGGTGAATCACGATTATTTAATCGTTCATAATTTTGCTATCCGATACTGTTAACAAATTATCCCGACATTGATATGGTAGGGGTTCCGTATAATATATTTTTTTAAGTGTTATGGTTTAAAATAATATTATGTTTTCTCAAGTGCTTATATTTATTTATACGATACATACTTACCTACAAAAACACGAACTATTTATTATTATTTTTGTCTTTCTGTTTGTTCGGACTAATCTTCGGAAGGGCCGATCCCATGTAAAGGAGACTTTCATTGGAAGGTTATAGGACAACTTACGGAATTCCTACAAGGTTGGGGTTTACACAGGAAAAACCTACCACGCGACCGAAGTAGCGTGCACATCTAGTTCAAAATAAAGTAGTTACTTATTTCGATACAAATCATATTTGCAAAGGTTCTCACAATGAAACGAACCCTTGTGTTGAAATAGAGCGTGTGACGTCGTCGGGATTGAAGCGCTTCGCAGGCGAGAGGCGGCATATGGCGCGGAGGCAGATTGGTGTCCGTTACAATAGTGTCCGGTCAATTAATGACTGATTCACGAGCCGATGCTCGCTGCCTTCCGTATCCTGTGATTTAAAATCTGCTACGATGGAGGAACCCTATTCAACTTATACATAGTTTACGATTTTTAATTCCCTCTTACAGTCATTGCATCATAATGGGTGACTTTAATACGTGCCTCCTTAAAAAGACTCCCGTTCTAATTCTCTTCTCCACATTGTTGAGTCAATCAATCTCTCTATTCTCAATATTGATGCCACTCATCATTTTTCTAACTCAGTTCCTTCACTACTTGACCTTATTTTTGTCTCATCTCTTGATCATGTCGCTAAGCACGACCAATGTTCGGCAGACGCTTTTTCCTATCATGACCTAATTTTCACATCTTATAGGTAAAATTCGTCCTCCAAAACATAGGTTCAAAACTCTTCTCCTTCGCAATTTTAGTGGGATGAACATTGATCAGCTTCGAGAGGATGCCAGCAACATTGACTGGGCGCCTCTGGTTGAATCTTCAACGGTCGACCAGCAGGTTGAATTTCTTACTTCTTCCCTTATTCAGCTTTACGACAGGCATGCGCCTGTTCGAGCTGCAAGAGTAAAGCACCTCCCAGCACCTTGGCTGACTGATGAAATTAAACTTTTAATTAATAAAAAAGCAGCAGCCGAAGTTTAAGTTCAAGATTCAACCCAATGACAGCAACAGGGAAAAATATTTGTAAATTAGAAATCACTGCAGCAAGGTGTGTAGAAATGCAAACCGCCAATACTTATATCCACAGTTCGGTTCAGAATGGTGATCCAGCTAAGGTCTGGAATTTTCTCAAATCATTAGGTATTCGAAAAAAGTCTCATGAAACAATTCTTAAGGATTTAGACTTCAACTTACTTAATAGTCATTTTTCTACTTCGCCTGTATTAGGTAGGGTCACTAAAGCTGCTACTCTAAGTTATCTTTCAAACCTTCCGGTACCTGATTATTCTCCTTTTGTTATAAGTCAATTTACTGCTTGTGATGTTAAAAAGAGTTTTGTGTCAATTGCGTCCGACGCTGTGGGTAGTGACTGTGTCAGTCGTAAGATGATCATTCCTATCCTTGACAACATTCTTCCAGCCATCCTTTATATCCTTAACTTCTCTATTTCTAGTAGTATCTTTCCACAAGCTTGGAAAGACGCTCAAGTTATCCCGGTACCAAAGAAATCGCATCCTGCATCTTTTTCTGACTACCGACCCATTTTCATTCTCCCTTTTCTGTCCAAAGTCCTTGAAAAGCTTGTCCATCAACAACTCAGAGCGTTCCTTTCTAAACATAATCTTTTAAATCCCTTTCAATCTGGTTTTCGACCTGGTCACAGCACTACCTTAGCACTTGTTCATATAACGGATGATATAAGGTCAGGCATGGAGATGGGGAAGTTAACTGTGCTCGCACTACTTGACTTCAGCAATGCTTTTAATACCGTTGACTTTGACATTTTGCTTGGCATTCTATGCTCTTTTAACATATCTTCTTCGGTAATTGATTGGTTTCGTAGTTACCTGTTTGGTCGCCGGCAGCGTATTTGCACTAAGGATTCTTTCTTTTCTTGGTGTGACACCTCTGCCGGTGTGCCGCAGGGTGGCGTTTTATCTCCTTTACTTTTCGTACTTTTTATTAATGCTATCACTCAACGACTATCTTCCTTCTACCACTTGTATGCTGACGATTTGCAAATTTACACGCAAGCACCCCTCGTAGACTTATCTGATGCTATTGGGACAATTAATGTAGACCTTGCTCGAATTAGTGATTGGAGCACTGAGATCGGACTGAAAATCAATCCTGCCAAAACCCAAGTGATTGTTGTTGGTAGTTCCCGGACTATCTCTAAGATTGATTGGTCGACATTTTCCCAAGTCTCCTTTAATAACACCGTCATTCCGTTCAGTCACGCCGTGAAGAACTTGGGGAAATACATCGACAAAACTCTGTCTTAGACGAAGCAACTACAGGAAGTCAGTCGAAAACTGTTTGCTTCTGCAGGCTCCCTGAGACGCCTTCGTAATTTTCTTCCCATCACCACTAAAATTGCAATTGCACAATCTCTTCTTCTTCCTATCTTGGACTATGCTGATGCCAGCTATCTTGATTTGACCCGAGACCAATTCGACAAGCTAGAGCGACTTCAAAATCTCTGTATTAGGTTTATATTTGGCTTGCGCAAATATGACCATGTTTCTGAATTTCGTACTAAGTACAAAACAGTACAAATAGCTTCCTATTAGGTTTCGCCGGAATGTTCATTTACTTTCTCTGCTTTATAATGTGCTATTTAATCCTTTCACTCCTTTTTATCTTAAAGACCGCTTTCGGTTTCTCTGTGACACACATTCAAGGTCCTTGAGATCATCGGAGAGTTAAGTATCCGTATGCACTCCACTTCTTTCTTCGATAAATCTTTCACTATCCAAGCGGCCCGTTTATGGAATGCATTGCCCATAGATGTGAGGCGTGCTCAAGCATTACCTACGTTCAAAAAAATGGTGAAAGAGCATTACCTCTCACTATAATTTTTTTCCCCTCCTTTCTCCATTATGATTTTGATATGTATTAATATGTATATATTAATATATAATATATATGGTATGTATTTTATATTATTATGTTTAATAAGTATTATGTATGATGTTGTACACTGACAGCCCTAAATCTATCTCCTTTAATTTCTGTCCATCCAAAGGTTGTCTGTAAGAGATTGCCCTGTGCGATAAGACCGCCCATTGTACACTAATTTTATCATTTGTATCGTTAAGTGTATTGTAAGGTGTACAATAAAATATATAATAAATAAATAAATATAGGTATGATCAATCAATCAATTAACGCAACGCATAGTTGGGAGGGGGATTGGGAATGTCTAGCAGTGCATGTCTCTTCATCTCTTTGGCTTAAATACGTAGACTATTCCATGAAAAATTATAGGTTTATTTCTCTACTATAAACCATTTTGAATTTCAGTACCTACTTACCTAAGGAAGATAAGGAAATCAATTAAATTAGCTGATAAGACGTCCTCAGTCGCATGATCAGTTAGCCGGTGGTAGCATGAAATGACGATTCTCGATTCATCGAGGTCGTGTTAGTAGGTATATAGCAACATACTTAATTTAATACCTATGGGTACCCCGAACCTACATAGCTACCTAGTGTTTAGGTAGTTGTTTATTTATTTAGGTACTACAGGAGGACTTGCCCTAGAATGAAGAATTTGGTAAATGATATTTATTCTTATGTAAAAATCTTATAGAAAAATACCCGGAGGCTGACTTCTGTTTTTTAAAAAGTTATATTGATCAAATCGTATGAGAACCATGTAGGGTAGGTATGTGGTGCTCTTTAAAAGAAAGAAACACACAAATTTAAGCGGTCCTGTCCTAAACTCCTAACAATGAATTTGTCAGTTATCGCGTAGTTCAACTCAGAATTTTAAGGAGCTCAATGATTTGATTGTGTATTTCTCGCCAGTTCTTAAAAGCACGTCTTAACAATTTCTTTTAGATAAAATACCTATATTATTATTTCTATAAAAGATAAATAAAAGTTCGCATGCTCCGTATCGTTAAGCGCAATCTGCGGATGCGTGCCAGATTGTTCTCATTTCGTTTGTTTCTATTGAAAGCGCCCACTATTGTTTGAATTGAATCGTTATTGTAGGAGATCCGTAGAAGAACCTAATGAGAGATATCAAATACAGTTTTGTGGAAGCCTTTGAACGAATGTAAACAAAGAACCACGATGTGGTACATAAAAATTGGAAGAGAATAGCGGTAGCGTATAGCTCCTCAGAGAACTGAAAACAGTTCTCGGAGGAGCTATACGCTACCGCCGCGCGCCGCTAGCAACGTAATGCTCAAAGTAAGCCAATCTATTTTTCTGAGTAACTCACAGGCGTTTAAAAAGGTTTCCTATAAATGGAACCTATAGTGCATACAGGTGTCTTCTTGTACGCAAATGACAATAAGTATAGCGTTCACCAGCCTGGGGCGGAAGACATCCAAGAAAAAAAAAGGTGTACCTAATAGTCACCCTGCCTGGTTTCAGTCATGGCGGCGAATCTCAGCGGAGATAAGCTATCTGCGCAGGAGATATTATAGTGCACGAGTAGGGAAATACACGTCCACTTTCTGTTCCTTAACTCTCATATTCCGATGGAACGGCAATCCAACGCGACCGCAATGAGATCAGGCACCGGACCAATGGTTTAATGTGCTTTGCGAGGCACGGGTGTCTCACACCGTAAACCTCCAAACTTCTGGCTACTACTGAGAAATTTCTACTAGAAAATCTCAATAGCGGTTTTTGCCCGATCTAGGAATTGAACCCGAGACCTCAAGCTTAGCAGTCGCACTTACATCTACTAGACCAACGAGGCAGCCTGAAGAAAGGTCAAAGTAAAGGTCATTATCTCCCACTATAGTAATTTACCCAAGAGCTTGATTATGACAAAAGCCAATAGGTAATCCTCATCAAAATCAAGTGTACACAATCTAATAACAAGATTGGTTCAATTAGATCGTGATCGAGAGAAAAGGGTGGATGTCCCTGGGAGTCGTCAGCTGTGGGCCCTCGTCACAAGCAACGTATGTATGTAATTGGACCACAATGGAGGTATTATCTGACTGAGCGTTGTCACATTAAATCGTCATGCGCTTAATCGAGTCGAAAGTGAGTGTTGTTTGCGAGTGGGGGCTTAGCATGATTTGTGCCGTTTAAAACATATATAGATTAGCTTAAATAAACAACTAGACGCAGAGTGACAGCGTTGGTAGTTAGGACTTAATTAGGTACCCTCATTTAAATAGTTTCCAGTACCTACTCGTTAGTACCTACATGAAAAAAGTTGACTTCGTTTGTTAAATGGCCTCCTTTATCCGCTCACTCTCATTATAGGTAGTTAGGTACCTATTTGAAGGATATCTGATAACAGTATCTACTAGGTATGTGTTGTGTGACATCAAAAACTATGTCAAAAACAGTCTGAGCAACGTCGCACATCAGTTATGTTATAAGTACCTGATATTAGAAGGTGTGTAATTAAAAACAAACTCTCTATTCCAATAAACACACAGATATTGATCACAGATTTATCTTAACTACAAAAATACCATTGTTGTAAAAGATTAAAAAAATATTGTGTTTAATCAACAATGCTAACAATAGGAGCTGGCCGCATTAGGGTTGGCGCCCCTTAATATTCATTAGGAAACATCCCCTAATTACAGCTTTATTCGACCATTATCAAGAGCGCATTTAGAAATGGACTCATGGATGCCACACCTGACTAGCTCGTACTTTTGTTTTCCATGCCTCTCGCCAGATATTGATATTACAAGATCTACGCTTCAGTGCATTTCAATTGAGCACAATACTCGTAGATACAGAAAACTCGTGATGAATTCTACTTGTTATTATTACCAACTGGCTCTTCACCGCTTCGTAGAGGTAGTGAGATGGAAAAGAAATACTCAGTTGGTTGGATTTTCGATATTATATTGGCTATGCGAAGCTTACATTCTGGACAGTAAGCTACAGTTTTGACTACCCAGGCACGATTTATCGCGCAACCATTAGGTAGGTATGTTCTGTATCTATCTTTTATATATTTTTCATTGGCATTATGTTCTGTGATATACGTATTTATTGTATTTTAATTTTAGTTATTGACATTCCATTGTTATTTTTAATTCATTTGAATGTATTTTTTATCTCTTATCAATGTAATTTAAATTAATCTAATTATGATCTCAATTTTATTAATATTTTTTAAATTACTTATACTAGTGCTGTGTACACCTGTAAGTGATGAATTCACTACAGAGTATTCTTATTTGTAACATTTTTTTTATGTAGGTATTCGATCTAGAGAATAAGTCGTTGGTGTGTCATTAAATAAATAAATAAGTATGTTAATAAATGTAAGCAGTTAAAGGCGAATGGCAAATTCTTATCATAATGTTTAGTTGAAAATAATTCATAAATCTATTTATAATAATATAGGTATATCGGACGAGATCATAAATTGACAAGATCTGTACCTACCTTTTTTTATCGCGGTAAAATTATCAAATAAGTCCTCCCACCCCGGGCAGGGCGGGAGGGACTGTCAGACTTTTACTGACTAAAATTCACGGTGTTCCTTCAATAACCCTTTACGTTCCGGGGTCACGGTAATGGGATAAGTCCCACGACCCCGGCAGGCTTCGGCCCTCTACAGGGGGGGCCTCGTCATGTTGCTGACGCTCTTTGAGGCGCGCGTGGAACACAACGCGCCGTCGACCCGGGCATGGTCCATGGTCGGACAGCGAGTTGCCCTTTACTCGCTGTCCGCATGCCCGCGCCTACGGTGGCCGGAGATCGTCGGCCGACGTCCGACGCCTTGGGCGTCTACCACTGATAGGTACTTCGCACCGTAGCAACACTAACTGGGTAAGTGGCTACGCCGTAATACATATTTGCAACGATACTGTCGTAGCTTTCTTAGAGCAAATTAATAAGCTATCATCAGGTAATTTGAGTACTTTTCACTGACTTCAAAACAAGATGGTGGTTCTCAATTAGTCTGATGTTTCTGTGTTTGTTCAGCGATATGTATTTTTGCCACTTGCCAACTGATCGGAAGAATATATTCTCGAAGTACTCCCGTTTGAATTGATTCTTTCATTTGGGAGCCTTTTTTATACCTACAATACAATCCAATATAAAATTAAGCGAAACTGTGTTTATACAATTCCGGATTTGTGACACGCATGCTCAACACAATCCGCAATGAAACCGCACTTCGGACAAATTCGATGTGTAACGAGTACTTATGATATAAATTGCGGCTAATATCAATTGAATCAAAATGCTATGTTGTCGGTAACGAAACCCTCGCACGTGCAGGCTCCCACGTACCCAGCGATGTACGTTAAGCACTGCACAATGAAGATTTGAGTGGTCATGAGTGATAAAAATCTCGGATTACTATCACTTTTTAAGGGTCCGCTTATTTGAGACAACATTCGGTCATTTCAATTTGCATCTCGGGACAGGTATGTGGGTAGTAGGTACTAGTAGTTTACTTGTTCGTGGCAGGTGCAGTTGGACCTTAGCTGGACGGACATAGTGAAAACGATACCATGGAAATAGACAGAAAGAAAGAAAAACATTTATTTGGCATCAGTTCATCAGGTACAAAAAGGCAAAAACAAAAAAGACAGTACGTGCCTCACTGGTGCACCAAAAACGTTCATTTATTTTCGTATTAATGCCAGACAGGTACTGTCTGACGCAGATCTTCCAACGAACCTTTAGGGACAAGTATAATGATGCCAAGCTTTAACTACGGATACTTAGTGCAATCTGTTAAAAAACTGTAAAGGTCACGATACAAATAAACTCAATTCCCCAAAACTATGTTGTCATTGAAGCAACTGCAACTACTGAACAAAGAGACCCCGCCAGTGTATTTTTGTTGTTGGTAGCACTAGCAAGATATCCTAGACCTAGACCTTGTTAACATCCAATATCAACTCAAAACTTTCTAGGGAGATCTTTGTTAATTCAATTGCGTAATGCCGGCCATACACGATACTTCCTATCGTCCAATCGGCATGACGCTGCAGGCTTGATCAAATCTGCAGTTCGTCTATATACACCACACACGATCAGTTTAAATTGTCCAATCGGCAGCGACGTTCAGTTGAAGCCACGGCGTCACCGATGACAGAAAAGATGTTTTAGCCGTTTTGGGCATTTTACTCGTAAAAATGAAACAAAAAAAAAGAAAAGATCCAGCAGAGTGTTGCAAACAGTGGCTAATGAAAAGAAAACAGTTTACTCATACAAATTTATTAAAAGAATTGAGGGCTACGCCTCAAGATTATTGTAATTATTACTAAACTGAACTGACGATCGCGAGACCGCCATGCACGGTCCAATCGGCATGATCCAATCGGAATGATCAAGCCAAAAGTATGGCCGCATAATGCCGGCCATACACGATACTTCCTATCGTCCAATCGGCATGACGCTACCGATTGGATCAGTTAAAACTGACCGTGTGTGGGAGTGGATTGGCATGACAGTTATACTTGACGGCACAATCGAATTTCGATTCTTTTGGCTTGATAATTCCGATTGGATCATGCCGATTGGACCGTGCATAGCGGTCTCGCGATAGTCAGTTCAGTTTGGTAATAATTACAATAATCTTGAGGCGTAGCCCTCAATTCTTTTAATAAATTTGTATGAGTAAACTGTTTTCTTTTCATTAGCCACTGTTTGCAACACTGCTGGATCTTTTCTTTTTTTTTGTTTCATTTTTACGAGTGGCTAAAACATCGTCGTCTGTCACCGGTGCCGCCATGGCTTCAACTGAACGTCGCTGCCGATTGGACAATTTAAACTGATCGTGTGTGGTGTATATAGACGAACTGCAGATTGCATCGAGCCTGCAGTGTCATGCCGATTGGACGATAGGAAGTATCGTGTATGCGAGAACACAAAGTAGGTACTGTAGTGTATTTGTTTTTGATTTAAAATTGTACTAAATCTGTTAATTATTCTGTGCCTACATGTCCACACCTATAAAACCTGTGTTATGGAAACGAAGTTTCTTGTCGGTTCTTCTCCATAGGAAACGACTAATTCGAGCTGTGCAATAGCATTTCCGTGCAATAGTGTTATAAGTCGCTACGGAGGCATATGTATGCATATCAGGGATGGGCCGAAATTCGGTTCACATTCGGTTCAACCGAATTTCGGTAGCTTGAACCGAACTTCGGCGTTCGGCCGAAATTCGGTTCGGATGCCGAACATTCGGCACAAGAAAAATAATACTTGCACTATTTTGACGAAAATTTTATAGAATTAGAATAGCATTACTGTTATAAAATTATGTCTTTTACTCACTCATGCACATTTATTTTAGTTACGAACATGGTAAATGTAAATCTTAAATTAAATCGGTTCTTCTTATTAGTCTTGATAATCTCTGCCTAATTAATTTGAAATAATAATTAGACATACTATTACAAACATTAAATAAACTTATTATTCTTCTAACAAACATCTGGATTACAATTCGTAAATTGAATTAAAAATTCACGTTTTTGATTCATAAACTAAACATTCGTTAACTAAAGGGTACATATTTTTCAAATTAACAAACTTTTCTCATCTATCTACTCACTCATATTTAAAATTTACTAGAGGCAGGCTATGGTGCAGAAACACCAAAAACTCTGCCTTATCTGGCAGAAGTTTTTTTTTTCGTATACGTTTCCTGCCTCCGATAAAAGTTGCTCAGAACATACAGTGTGCTTAGTATGAGTTTGAAATACTTTTGTCGTTTTCGAAAACTATCGCTTGGTCTCTTTCACACGTACCAGATTAGTGTGAAAGAGACAAAGCTATAGTTTTCGAACACGATAATAGTATCGCAAACTCATACTAAGCCCCCAGAGCTTCCAGGAGACGATAAATATATTCGAGATTGAAGTAAATGCGTAAACAAGTCACGACGTGTCGCTCTCGAGAAAGCGCGCGAAATTGAACCGAAATTCGGCCGAACTTCGGCCGAAGCTATATCACATACATATGCATTAGAGATGGGCCGAATGTGGTTTGCCACATTCGGCCCATCTCTAATGCATATGTATGTGATATAGTATAATTTAAGTTTTGATTGAATTCATATTCATAATTATTGTGTTTATAGATCATTATTTCATAATTTATCTAAATTCATTCCCAGAATAAGCATTGTTCACTGAAATTACCATTAATGAAGCGCTGAAACAAAGCAAACCTAAACACAAACGAATTATAACATTTGTATAATCAGTTTCATGGACTGTTATTTCGCAATAGTTATTAGAGTTGAACAATGGATTTTATCGCGTAGCGGAACAGTGCTAACAATTTTAACGAGAGAGCGACTTTGAATGGGCACTGGCACGCCTCCATTTGGAACCAGCGAGTCGTGGTGTGGTAATCTCATCATGGCTGTGCCGACAAGCGGGCCGTCACTCTCCCCCACCCCCCCATTACAGACTCTTCAACCAAAGCTTTTTCAGCGACGCGACAAACCATTATGATTCTATTTTCATGGCAATAAGACTCCCTTACAGTAAAAGATTGTCATACTAATAAGCTTAAATGTAAATTATAACAGTCGTCGTGGAGGTAAATGGAGATTTTATTATTGTAGCTGTAGCGTTATTGTAATTCTGATGAAATGTGTTTGTTTCTCATTTAAGAAAGAATATTAATTTGTAAAATGTACATAGGTAGTAGGTATATTACTAACTTACCTTATAATATAACAGAGTCGAAGAACAAGCTGCTTTGCAAGATAAAATCATTTATGTGTTGTAATAGTTTTTCCGTATAAAATATAGGTATATCCATATTCAATATAATACTCATTTACAGTATATCGTATACAGAACATCACTTTTAAGTTTAACACCCCACTTCTGAATAACCCTGTATACATATCGCACACCTATATCCACAGAAATCTTAATAATAAGGCAATTGCCTTAATATTAAGATTTCTGTGCCTAGATCTAAAGGGAGTTAATTTAAAAATCGTGATTTTTGAGTAATGCACACCATCGAATTCCTCGTCTTGATACCCACCGACCAATAAAACAGATTTAAAAATATGTCCACTAATCGACGCTAGATTGCGACAAGTGCCTTTTTTGTTGATCCAGCGATACTCCCTCCACTGCTGTTAATTGCAAGACTCTTGTGCAAGACTAGGAGCGCAATACCAAGACCGAGACCAAGACCAGGTGTCCTTTCCGAGAACGTCCGGAACGAGATATCGTTAGAACATTTCCGCAACCCAGTAAGGCAATGGCCCTATCGGGCCCCGTCAATGCTGCTGACTGCTCTTTGAGGCGCACGCGGAACATGACGAGCCGCTGACTCGGATCTGGTCCTTATCAGCCGGTGAGCTACCCCTGCTATCCGTCTGCAGACCCGCGCCTACGGTGGCCGGAGATTAGCTCGCGATCCACGCCCGGAGTGTACTCCCGCGGTGGCTGGGGCGCGAGGAAAAGAGTAGCCTCTCCCTCGCGCGTTCAGCCTCCTCCTTCGCATGCATGACTGCTTCGCAGAATGGGGGCGACTGCATCACATTCCCTCTCGCCCCGCACCATGGTCTGAACCAGAGCAGGGCGGGAGAGATCGCCACCTACGAGAACACGTCGGTGCTCCGCCCATTTTAAAGCTTACCGTCAAACTTTTTACACGTGTAGCGTTTGGAATAGTTGTATCCTAAAATCTGTGGATGTTCTTCGTGTTCAGTACAACAATGCATTCGGGATGCTGTTAGGGCTGCCACGGTTCTGTAGCGCGCGCGTTAGGTATGTTTGCGGACGCGCACACTGACTGTTTCGCTGCGATCAGACGCAAGCGAGCAGCGTCCTTGCTAAGCAGAGTGCGTTCCAGCGGCCCAGCACTAACATCCTCCTGTGTGTCATTGCCAGTAAATTAGACTGTCCCATTATTCACTTTTTGAGTCAACTACATGTACGTATATGTAATTGACTCTGAAAATTTTAATTTAGTTACTAACATAGTTTTAAGTAGTGCTTCTAATGATAGTTATTAATTGTATTGGTTATGGGAAAAATATCCTAAAATAAATGACTATATTATATTATAAAAAGATTTTTATAAGTAACCCCAGCTGATCATCACGAATAGAAAGTAAATAAGCAGTCTTTGAAAACTTTGAAAAAACAGCTTTCCATTGAATCCATAAAGAGATGTCCGGCAAAGAGTTGTGTGAAAGGATTAGGGATGGAGTTTCTACAGCGCACAAGGCTTATCTATGGCCACCCTCCATTATATTCAAATATATTTTTCTAGTGATATTTTATTTTTACGAGTACCTAAGCTCTGGACGCAAAAAATATCTTTGATCTCTGGTTTTCTGAAGATGATTTTGAAAAAGGAATGGTACGCTATTTATTTTTATTTAATCTGCCAATATTTTGCTTTCAAGATTATAATTTACCGATTGAAAGTGTAGATCTTTGTTAGTAATCAGCTAATTAATGTTAAAATGGGTATTTTTATGAATCGAATAATTATATAATCATGTGGGGATTTTGAATCTCGGATTATTGTTTATAAAACAAGTCAAGTGCGTGTCGGATTCGCACAATGTAGGGTTCCATAGAAGTTATTAGTTAGCCACTTATGTTTCAGCCTTTAAAACAAGAGTAAATAGGCATCTTCTGGGCTCGCTCGTCACATCGTATCCCTATCGCTTACCATCAGGCGAGATCGAGGTTAAGACCGGGCTCATCCGTAATAAAAAAAATGCACAAAGGAAAAACTATATTTTCTGGTAAAAATTTATATTATATACATCATTTTAGGTCACAGTAATGTTACCAATAAAAATATCGTAATCTAATATATAGAAACTAAAAGTATAAAATAACGGTTTCCTATTCCCTCTAAGTGCTTCATAATTCATTCATTGATTTAAATTTCATAATAGATAGATTGAATACACTTTATTGTACACCAATAATCGAAACACACTTAGGTAAATAACAATATTGCTAACAATTTGGTTACAATGATGGCGGTCTTATAGCTAAGAGCGATATCATTCAGACAACCTTTGGAAGGACTTTACGGGCTTTAATTATAATGGGTATTAAATTCTAAATTATTGGAAAATACCCCATAAGTTTTCTTTATTCTGTCACAAGTCTGGGTTTCTTCATTGCGTAGAGTTCGCATCGTAGCACTCCGTAGACGCCACGTATAGGTTCCTACTGCTACGAATGAAGATTTGTAGACAAAGTAGTAATGCTATTTTCCGGTAAATAACAAAAATGTCGGGTGAAATGTTCACCTGAAATTCAAAATTGCTTAAATATTTAAAACAATTTGAAAGTTGCACAAATGCTCAAGCAGATCTTATTATGTTACAATTAAATAACTCAGATGCTCAAAATATAATAGGTATCTTAATAATAATGAATGAATAATAAATATGGGATAATCAGGTGAGATGTTGGTCAAATACGAGCCTATTATAAAAAAATGGCATATCTATACTAATATTATAAAGCGGAAATGTTTGTTTGTTTGCTTGAACGCGCTAATCTTCGAAAGTACTGGGTGGATTTGGATGCAATTTGGTATGGAAGTAGCTTGAAGCTTGAGGAAGGTTATAGTCTACTTTTTACGCGACTGCAAAAAAGAAGAGTTATGTTTTTGCCGTGATAGAATCTACGGGAGCGAAGCCCCGCGTGAGTAGGTACTAGTTATACATATGTTAATATTACATAACAACGTAGGATTCTGTGACACCTGTATTGATCTAAGTAGGTAGTCACTTAAGCACTTGGCGATTAGGAACCTATCTATATTTTGCGGGCAGATCTCTTTGTGGGAAAACATCATAACTAGGTTCCTATAGGTTGTTGATGTAGTATGTACCTACAGCGTCCACTTCTTGAACCTTTAAGTTTAGCATTAAGTCCTGCTCTACTTTCAATGAGTTAGGACAACTTCAGTTGATATCCTCAGATGTATTTAAAATGTTCACTCTCAATATATGGGTATCGGCTATTCAGACTGAAAATACCATTCAATGTAATTTGGAATGTGTTAAACAGCCAAAAAAAGACTTTAATCCTAATTATTACTAGCAGAGGTAGTGTCAGAATTAGCGTCTAAATTCAATGACTGGTGTAAAATATTCACGGATGGGTCGAAAAACGCAAGTGGGGGAGGAGCGGCCTTTTATTGCCAAAACTTAGAAGATAAATTTATGTTTAAAATTACCACCAAAGTCTCCATCATGTCGCTGGAACTCATTGCAATATATCATGCAGTACTCTATGCAAAAAATAAAAAATGTTATGATTTTTACTGACAGTAAAAGCACATTACAGCATGTGGCTCGATGCTCCTCTGATAGCAGAGGATCATCGATAGCCTACGACATTCTTAAATTAATAAATCATCAGAATGAAAATAATATCAATATTTTATTGCAATGGGTTCCAACACACATAGGAATTCGGGGCAACGAGGAGGCTGACAGATTGTCCAAGCTTGCAGTTGATTCAGGCATTGAAATAACATACTTACCAGATCAATGGGATTATATTACCAGATTTAACGAGAAATGTTTCGTAAATTGGAAGAATCATTTTACTGAAATTTCAAAAGAAAAAGGGTTATGGTATAAAGTCATACAAAATGAGCCTCCTCGCCCTGGTTTGATGATGATAAATTGAATAGAAATTATATTAAGTTAGCTTTAAGACTGCGTTCCGCACACTATCCATCAGCAAAATTTGGCTATCTTATGGGAAAAGTTACATCTCCCAATTGTTTAGTATGTGATAAAATTGAAGATATAGGTACTTCACTTGCTGATGGATTGTGTACGGAATAAAGATGAGAGAGACGCATTAATTAAAGACTTCAAACTTAATTTTCTAGATGTTGGGTTAATCCAAACAATTTTAACAAGTCCAAAATCGCAGTTAGCGATAAGATTAACTAGACTAGCAAAGCTAACTAATTAATGGGTCTCTCTCATTCAAATTAGTTATTTATTCGTGTTCCTTTTTAGAAATAAATATGTATAAAATGAATAGGGTACGATGGGGTTGACATATCCATGTGGATAAAAACCCCGTTCAATTCATAGAATAAAAAAAAAAGTCCTGCTCATATTTTAATAGGACTTGATTCTAAACTAAACAATAAATACACCAAAAAGTAATAAAGTAGTCTGTACCTATACTTTATTACTTATGGTGTTTTATTGTTTTGAGTTTCCGGCATTTCGGCACTGTTGCAAACGCCTTAATCACGGATGAACAATAAATACACTTGGTAATTATCCCGTTTTAAGTTCTAATGATCCTTCTTTACTAGCTCGACTCGCTTCTGCCCCGAGGCTTCGCTCGCGTTTATAGATTCGTTTTACTTAGCGGTATAAAACATAGATAACGACCGATTCTAGACCTACCGAATATACCTACATATACAACGTGTAATTTAAAGGGTATATACATACCAAGTGCACGGCTTCTTTGGATGATAATAAACGATATGGCAAAGGTTTTCTAATCCTATGTGTACATGTATGGAGCATATTAGAAATTTCAATAGGGTAATTACGCCAAATGTCGGCCCCCTAACGGATTTTCTGACTGGGGATCGCTCTGGCGCCATCAGTTTGCAACGAAGGATAGCTTCTGATGCGGTTTTGGATAGTTTCATATATCTATTTCATGTATATAGGCATAAGGTTAACATTTCTATTAAAAGAAAAAAGTATTAAGGTTTAGATGAGTCGAGAACGAAAAAACCCTAAAGTAGGCCATTCACGGCCCATGGTCGGTCGCTTTTTTCCCATGATTAGCGTATTTACCCTACATTGATACCAGAGACCGAATTTTTCAAATTAAGAAGAACGAAGAGAATTATCGTTTTATTGGCAAGTGACGTGGAAAGCGATGACCCTCATAGTGCTGTGACACGTTTGTTATTACTGATATTCAAGAAACATGAAACCAATAATTTGGGGTCAATTCTGTGAGTCACTTATTTTGACCTGAAACTTTGAATAGAGACTCCATACCAGATGTTGTCTTCAGTCCTTTTGGATAGATATGGGGTTTCCGTTACACGTTGTAGAATTTCATAAAAATCGGTCAAGCCGTTTCCGAGGAGTACCTATGGCAACTAACACTGTGATACGAGAATTTGATATATATGTATAATATAGAGATAGTAGGTAGGTACTCCGGAACGCAAGGGCAATGGTAGGGACAGAACAGATTTTTAGTCGGTTGAAGTCTGGCACTCCCGCTTCACTCAGAACGGGAGGAGTCGGTTGATGGTTTTTCCCCCGAAAAAGGTCCATCGTACCTTTATATTTATACAACGTGTAACAGAATAAACGCAGTTCTTGAAAGTAGTTGGTTCAGAATCGGCTTCTGAATCGATTTCCGTCAAAAAAATAGGTGTTAAATTTTGATGGAAAAATCTTTAATTTAACTTAAAATGGAAACACAGTATCATGACAAATTAATACAATCCTTAATTCAAGGAAATGCGCTCGCGTGCGTGTCGGCCGCTAATATTGCATGAGTAAGGATTAAGGCGTAAGGATATTGTATGACGCACTATACGTTTTGCGTTTAGTAAGGATAATTATTTTATAAAAAATGTCTAGGTTTGGTTTCAATTAATTTAGTTACAGATGTTGTTTTAGACTTATTATTTAATATTCTAATTGGGGTGTCTGAGGTATTGCGCTTAATCTGTTACACCTTGTATATTTTTGACGAAGTAGCGCCAGCTTAACATAAATTATGGTATATTCATAATTGTAGAATGAATACAGATTATATTGTCTCTGAGCAATTTTTCATAACCTTTAGGCCGTGCGCGCACTGCCTTGCGGTGGCCGCAATTGCGGTAGTTCTACCGCACCGGTAGAATGACCGGGGCCACCGGTGACTCTACCGCACGCGTTTATTCCATCTCAGTGCGCGCACTTCTATGACACTCCATACTTCACAGATTTTGCGTTTCCAAAACGCAACGCAGTGCGCGCACGGCCTTATAGAGTTCCGCACCTAGTTATCTGCCTGTCATGGTGGTGTAGTGGTCGCAAGCTCGACTGCTGAACAAGAGGTCTCGGGCTCGATTCCCAGGTTGGACAAAAAAGTGCAATTTGGTTCGTCTAATATAAATTTTTCAGTAGTAGCCCGGAGTTTGGAAGTTGGCGATGTGATAAACCCCGTGCTTCGGGCACTGACTTGCGGTGGCCGCAATTGCGGTAGTTCTACCGCACCGGTAGAATAACCGCAATCTCAGGTGCGCGCACTGCGACGAGAAAAACGCACCTTTTGTCTGACAATGTTGCCATACAAACAGATTTCTTCGTATTTATACATATTTTCGATGTGTGATTCAGATTAGCATTCGATACAGATTTTTATACAAATTTCACACTGCATTGATAAAATTAACTGGTACAACTAAAGACAGAACTTGGCAAAATAAATTACCTAGATACCGCATTTATTACGTTACACACACCATTGTATGATTCTATTCTTTATAGTTATTATTTATTTTTTTATAAACAACGTTAATTTAAACATTCTAATTAATACAGTGTGAAATTTAGATAAAAATCTGTATCGAGTGCTAATCTGTATCAGACATCAAAAATATGTATAAATACAAAGAACTCTGTATGTATGGCAACATTATCAGACATAACGTGCGTTTGTTTCACCGCAGTGCGCGGTACTACATACATTCCTATGCGATACAAAATATTTGCGGTAGACTCACCGCAATTTTGCAGCGAGGGGCCACCGGTGACTCTACCGCACGCGTTTATTCCACCGCAGTGCGCGCACTTCTATGACACTCCATATTTCACAAATTTTGCGGTGCGGGAGAACTACCGGAATTGCGGCCACCGCAAGGCAGTGCGCGCACGGCTTAATGTCTCCTCTGCAGATGGCAATCCAATGATGAGATTGGCTACTGTGACCGAAATCAGTTGGAAGGACTATTATTATTAAACAAAGAACCGTGCGAGAAGGGATGCTGCGAAGCTTTACTGTAACATGGTTTTTTACGCCCATTGTTTTCCGATCATGTCATATCCATGACAGTTAGATGAAAATTATGGTGGTGTATCAGTAAAATATGAATGGTTGAGCAGAACTATTTCTCAATTCAACGATCCGTTTGCGAAATATAAAACAATAAAAGTGGCCTCGTAAAAATACTGTAATCATTCGAACGAATTTCGCTTGCATTACCTATGTAGCTTTATGTTTTCTTTTGAGGATTAGTGAGGATCGATTGCTGAATCCAAATCTGGCATACGATTCGCGCTTATTTTGCTGATATATAATACAGGCTCGGGTCGGCGGCGGCGCGCCGTGTTCCACGCGCGGCTCAAGGAACTGTCAGCATTAGGGACGGGGCCTCATAAGGCCATTGCCCGCCGGAGTTGCGGAAATGTACTAAAAAGATACCGCGGCCCCGGAACTTACGGGCAGTTGAAGGGACAGGGTGGGTTTTTAGTCAGTAGAAGTCTGACACTCCCTTCCACTTAACCTAGAGCGGGAGAAGTTATTCGATGATTATCCCACCCAGAAAATAAAAATAAAAGGTAACTACGTAACGTGTATCTGATACAGAGACAAAAATTGGCCAAGTGCGAGTCGGACTCGCCCATGAAGGGTTCCGTAGTAACTATAATAAATATAATATACTTAATATATTTATAAGAAAAAAAAATCCTTACAAATTTCTTAAAACTAGCTTATTTACAATTTTTACAACTACGTCAAATAACTTTGTTTTTCATAGTATTTGTATGAATTACAAAGTTATATTTGCGGTTTTAGAAAATATACTGTATCTCAAAAACTGCTGACTCGATCTCGTTCAAACTAATTTTGGTTGAAAGTTTACATTAAGATCTACAACAAATGTTTTTTTTTGATTTTTCACTTCATTATTATAGAAGTTAGAGGGGGGGGGACACACACATTTTACCACTTTGGAAGCGTATATCTTTTAAACGATTACCTTCATGAAAAAGTCATTTTAGAAACCATTTATGTCATTTTTAAATACCTGTCTATAGATACCACACACGTATAGGTTTCATGAAAGAAAATATTTTCAGTTTCAGTTCCATGTATGGGGAGCCCCCTTTATTTTAAATATTTTTTAAAGTTTCTCTTAAAATCGAAAAGCGGTTCACAGAATACATCTATCTACGAAGTTTTACATGTATAGTCCTAATAGTTTCGGAATAAAATGGCTGTGACATACGGACGGACGGACAGACAGACAGACGGACAGACATGTCGAAACTATAAGGGTTCCGTTTTTTGCCATTCGCCTACGGAACCCTAAAAAAAATGGAAAAATAAAAATACATGTCAATCAATTCTACCGCAAAAAACGACTAAAGAGTTCCGAGCTTTTTAAGTCGGTGGTCCCCGACTAATGGAAAGAGGATGGGTTATGTTTTTGAATGTATGTATGTACTTTGCGGTCGATGTAATAGGTTATATTATATTCAAATCTTGCTATTGATCCTTTACAGTATATCGTATACAGAACATCACTTTTAAGTTTAACACCCCACTTCTGAATAACCCTGTATACATATCGCACACCTATATCCACAGAAATTAATAATAAGGCAATTGCCTTATTATTAAGATTTCTGTGCCTAGATCTAAAGGGAGTTAATTAAAAAATCGTGATTTTTGAGTAATGCACACCATCGAATTCCTCGTCTTGATACCCACCGACCAATAAAACAGATTTAAAAATATATCCACTAATCGACGCTAGATTGCGACAAGTGCCTTTTTTGTTGATCCAGCGATACTCCCTCCACTGCCCACCAAAACAGACACATCGCCAGTTGTAATCAGAATTACAATCAGAACTTACAAACTCACAAATTGGAGTCTTTTCGAGTTATACCCGTAAGTTGAAATTTTTACCAGTATTATTTTGAGTTGTCGCCAGTTTAGATGGTTAGTGCGGTGTAAATTAATAAAACATCTTAAGTTGACCCAGTATTAGTGGCAGGGTAAGTAAAGATTTTATTTTTATTTTGAATTGTTAACATATTGTTGAAATATTTTTGAATTTTTAGTTGACTCTGTTTTGTTGAGTGATTATTTAAACTCTTATAATTCTTTTATAAAACAAATTAAATAGATTTGTTGATATTGGCGATTAAAGTCTTTCGATCTTAATATAATCTATAAAGCAATAAAGCAAATTTCGAAAATGACTTCAAAATATCATCAAGTGATGAAGGGTCATCTCAGGTAACTCATGTTGCCTTTTGCGTGGTTAATAAATGAATTTCGAGCACGTCTAAACAATAAGAGACTGGTGGGGGACACTAAACTTCACTCACTTTTACCAATCCGATTAAAGTTATATTAACGAGTCCAACAAGGTTCCCAATTTTCGATTGGTTCACAAAAGTAAGACCCCATTTAAGGTTGTACCTATATCCTCCAGTGCATCGTCCAGCACAAGCAGTAGCAGCTCGAGTAGCAGTTCGTCGGACACCAAAGATAATAATGAGCAAAATCTGTGGTTGCTGAAAATAATTTCCAAGAACCCGAGATAGAAAAAAAGAGAGAACGAACCAGCGAAATGGAAATTGAAAGTCGCAAATGTCCTAAAAAAATGCGGCATAGTCTACCAGTCTTTTTATCTAAATCAAAGAAACAAGTGCTGGAGAGAAGAAAAATTACCCCCCTGAGGAGAAAATTGTCGGCTTAAATGCAAAGATGAGATCGATAACATGTGAAGTAACAGATTTTTGATGCATTTTGGGGACTCGGTAATCTTGGAAGAAAGAGAGAATTTGTGGTACGTATACTCGAAACAAATAAAGCCTAAATATCGATACTCAAGCACACAAGATTTCAGAGCATTTTTTTTTAGGTTAATGTATCCAAAATTAGAGTATGTCATTGTCTTCGATCAACCTTAGTACAATTGTTGATCGAAGATTGTTCTAATAAAAACTAAAATACCAAAGCAGAGTAACCGTGTAGTTTCTTGCTGATTCTTCTCCATAAGAAATGACTAATTTCGAACTGTGCACTAGCTTTCGACGTTTTATAAGTGTGTAGACCTTTTTGAAATAAAATATTTTGAGTTCAAACTCAAGTTTGATCTCAGAATTCTGAATCTTTCTGAGTTTTATTTTATTTTTAACCGACTTCTGAAAAAGGAGGAGGTTCTCAATTCGGATGTTTGTTTGTTTTTTTTTTTTTTTTTTTTTTATATTTGTTCGGGCATAGCTCCGTCGCTCGCCAACCGATTTGAAAAATTCTTTTTTTTTGGAAAGGGTATACTTCTCAAATGGTCCCATGAAAATTTTATCGACATCGAACAAGCCGTTTCTGAAAAATCAACAAAAGTCTAAAAAAAATATTTACATTGATGATCTTTTCGGTTACTCTATATTGTGTTTTTTGTTCGCGCGTTTTTAGTTTTTTGTAGTTGACATTTTGGCTTTTATAACTAGATTAATTACAAATTGACCCACTAAAAAGCGCGAAAATAAAACTTTTTTGCAAAAAAGTAAAACCGACTTCCATATCAAAACACTACAAAGCCAAAAATAATTTTAATTTCGGAAGGCGGTGTGAAAAAAAAAGAAAATACAAAACCAATAACACCGACTACCGAAATTAAAATTATTTTTGGCTTTGTAGTGTTTTGATATGGAAGTCGGTTTTATTTTTTTGCAAAAAAGTTTTTTATTTAAAAACAAGAGTACTAGCAATGTGGGTAGAATTCATATAACTAGCAATCTTGTCAACCCCTCCAACTAAGCTAAACATGGCTTTGTCTGGAGTGCGTTCACGGTAAAAGTGTGGTGAAAGTGGGTGAGGTTCAAACCCGCAACTACTCGATCACAAGTCTGACACATTAGCCATTAGGCTATTGACGCTTAATATAAGTCAAATGTATTTTTTATGTGACCGGAAGGTTCTACTATGCGAGTATTTTATTGTGTTAATATTTAGAAGAAAAAAATTGTTAGTATCTATTAGTATATTATGTACTTTTATAATTAAAAAAGACTTAAAAGCCTGGCATTAGCTTTTAATAATACTATTAATATAAAATGCACAACATTTCAAATTTATGTTTCAAAATTTGTGTATTCAAAAGAGATTAAGTTTTTAGTTGGCTCTCGCCAACTAAAAACTTAATTCACCAGAAGTGGCTCAACTCAAAATAATAAAATAAATACACATATATTGTTAAGCAATAGGGAAATAACCACAAAAATCCAGTTTTGAGCTCCATAACATTTAAAACAAGATTCTTACAGTAGTATATCTTTCTTTTAGCTGAATATAAAAAGCATCAATCTTACAGAAAACCTCTGCAGCGCATAGTGACAAAGTAATCAAATTTTCGCATTTTCTGAAAAAAGTGCTTTTTTGAGTTAATACCTGTTTAGATCTAGTTGTGCGATATATCTTCATGATTTGCTTAGCTTTTCAACCGACGACAAAAAAAGGAGGAGGTTATCAATTCGACGCGTATATTTTTTTTTAATGTATGATCACCTATTACTCAAAGACGGCTGAACCGATTTGGAAAATTCTTTTTTTGTTTGAAAGGGTATACTTCCAAATTGGTCCCATTGTCACCAAGTCTGATGATGGGGTCACGGAATAGAAAATACATGTTCAATTATACATATATACAATTCTGTGGATGGGATCCTGGAGAAATCGAGGGGACTCTTCAAATATTATAGGCACCTATAGTGATTTGAGTATTTTTATAGTAACTTGTGTAGTTGCATTCGCAAAGCACCATTTGTGAAGTGGACCTGATGATGAAGACCACTCAATAAATAAGTAGGAATAATAAGTATTTCATGTGTTCCGCTTCGATTACTTGAATGTGCTTATTAAGCACAATATGCTCGTCACAATGCATATGGTGAAGTGAAGCTGATGGTGAAGTACCAGGAGAACTCCTCAACAATTAACGGTCCAACATTGGGAAAAGCAATATTTTGTAAATGAATATAAGAAGTTGACATTTAGGCTCTTGTAACTAGGTAAATTAAAAATCGATCAACCAAAACGCGAAAGAAAATAACTTTTTTTTGGAAGTCGGTGCCAAAAACGAAAATACAAAACTAAAGACACCGACTACCGAAATTAAAGTTAGTAGTAGTAGTAACTACGCCAAATAACTTTGTTCTTCATAGTGTTTGTATGAATTACAAAGTTATATTTGCGGTTTTAGAAAATATGCTGTATCTCAAAAACTGCTCACCCGATCTCGTTCAAACCAATTTTGGTTGAAAGTTTACATTAAGATCTACAGCATATTTTTTTTTAATTTTTTACTCCATTATTATAGAAGTTAGAGGGGGGGGACACATTTAATACCACTTTGGAAGCGTATAACTTTTAAACGATTAACTTTATGAAAAAGTGATTTTAGAAACCTCAAAGTCATTTTTAAAGATCTGTATATCGTAGGACATATTATATCAATGTCTGTATATAGATACCAAGCACGCATGGGTTTCATAAAAAAAAAATCAATTTCAGTTCCATGTATGGGGAGCTCCCTTTATTTTTAACCGACTTCTGAAAAAGGAGGAGGTTCTCAATTCGGATGTTTGTTTGTTTTTTTTTATGTTTGTTCGGGCATAGCTCCGTCGCTTGCCAACCGATTTGAAAAAATCTTCTTTCGTTGGAAAGGGTATACTTTCCAAATGGTCCCATGAAAATTTTATCGAAATCGGACAAGCCGTTTCTGAAAAATCAACAAAAGTCTAAAAAAAATATTTACATTGATGATCTTTTCTGCATTGTGATTTTTGTTCGCGCGTTTTTAGTTTTTTGTAGTTGACATTTTGGCTTTTATAACTAGATTAATTACAAATTGACCTACTAAAAAGCGCGAAAATAAAAACTTTTTTGCAAAAAAATAAAACCGACTTCCATATCAAAACACTACAAAGCCAAAAATAATTTTAATTTCGGAAGGCGGTGTGAAAAAAAAAGAAAATACAAAACCAACAACACCGAGTACTGTACGGCCGTTCTAACTTGGCGAGTGTGAAGTTAGGCTCTGCGAACTTTAGCGCTTGTGCACTCGTACAAAAATAAAGGTTTTAAAAAAAGAAATGCCGTTAGCAGTTGTTATTCCTATTAACAACTGTTTTTGGCATTTATTTTTTTAAAACCTTTATTTTTGTACGAGTGCACAAGCGCTAAAGTTCGCAGAGCCTAACTTCACACTGGCCAAGTTAGAACGGCCGCATTGTACCCAAATTAAAATTATTTTTGGCTTTGTAGTGTTTTGATAAGTCGGTTTTATTTTTTTGCAAAAAAGTTTTTTAAATATGTTTTTTTTCTTAAAATCGGAAAGCGGTTCACAGAATACATCTACCTACCAAGTTTCACATGATTGTATAGTCCTAATAGTTTTGGAATAAAATGGCTGTGACATACGGACGGACGGACAGACAGACAGACATGACGAAACTATAAGGGTTCTGTTTTTTTGCCATTCATTGCCTTAAAAAGAAGCCTTCAACGAAAAAAGAACGGGAATATTTGTATGAGAAATGTCAGTGGCTGAAGAAACAGGTGGGCTATATGAATTAAAAACATACAAACGTAAAAGTACTACCCTTCAACTAAAGCAGTTGGGTAAAATTCCATTTCACGTTATTACTATAGAATTGTAGATGAACACACTTAAATAATTTTTGTACCAGGAATTATGGTAAGAGGTAGTAAGGTTTAGACTTAAGACTGCCTAACTATTTGATTGGAATTTAATTTGATACCTACCGATAAAATTTAAATGTAGGATCGGAATTGTTCGGCGACTGTATTGTGAACGCATATCTAATCCAGTTTGTATTAGTTCAACTACTTAATCCATGTATATCTATGTAAGTATACATAGGTACATACACAGGTACATTCTCTCAGCGTAAGACGTAATCAAGTAATCGACGACACTTCAGTAGATATTATACAATTTTCCAATCTCCAAACTCTGTACATAGTACATACATCCTTACATACGTAACTGATACAGGCTGTCGAATTAATTAAGAACTGAATAGGTAAAAATGTATCCCTGTGATTTGTGAGCTATGATTTTTTTAAAACACTGATAAGATAATTTCTGTAAGTAAGTAAGTTGTAAGTACACTTTTAATGGAAGAGTTATGAAGGAATATTTACTCACAGAAAGCAGCAAGACCAGCTCCGAAAGCCAACTGTTGGTGCGGCAGTAGCATCGGACGAGGACACAGAGGCAGAGGTGGGGGCGGCGGCCACAAGACAGGCTGCCTCGGCTGCATCTCCGGGGAGCCCTCGCTCTCGCCTATCTCCACGTCCGAAGACGAGTCGCTCTCAAATCCCTGCACATTATCCACTACACTCGGCCTTTTAGGCTCCTCCAGGTGACCATAAATACGAGCAAAGAATTTCCGTGGCGAAGAAGGCCGCGTAGTTTGAAGCGTTTGCACCGTTTGCGCGTCCGTTTGACCATTCTCTTCGACTTCCTCACTCATCGTGTTAATTACCGACACACGTGTAACCCGATTACAGGAGATTGGTCAATTGGTAGCGTCAGGTGCATACTGGCTGACATCCCTGAGGATCTCCGCCCCGCCCCCTTCTCATTCCCTCTTCATCCCGTGCGGGAACACTGGGGAAAGGGTGAGTGACGGCCAATAGGACGCTCGGTTTTTATAAACCCGACCCTCTAGGCGGGATTACAAGTGATACAAAGTTTTTACTTGTCCTAACTTGGTGTAAACAATTAAGTTTCGAACAATTATTTCTTAAGTTATGATTTATTATTTTAACCATAGATATAGAGATTTCGAAGATAGATATTAGAGATAAAGAAGTGGTAAATTCAAGATGACTTTTTGGTATCTTGAATTTGCCAATTATAAATTAGGTACATACCTAAATCAAATCAAAAATATTGGTATATAATATAATTAGAACTTAAAACGGGATATTTGCCACGTGTATTTATTGTTTCGAGTTTCATCTTTATTAGTTCTTCCATATTTAAGTAAGCACTCGATCAAGTAATGTAAATGTAATGCATGATGAGCTTACCTGTAAGAAGTTGATATAACTAGGTACTAGTAGGTACATAAACCTAACTATGTAATGTACTCTCATTTGTATGAGTGTATCCAACTGTTGGTGACCAAAAAAATAGTTCATCCGTGATGGTATGATGGTACTTAAAAGTGCCGAAATATTGGGAACTATATCTACTATACCTAGTTTTTACATTCGCATATCCTGCCATAATAAGGCGTACAAATATTTGTACAAAAAATAGAGTCTAATATTATTTATACATCAACATGTTATATAATTTGTACCAATTTAAAAAATGTTATTGCTTGTAAACTATTGGACATTGTGAATAAATCACTTACAGAAGTGCACGACACTGAAAGCTTTTAACGTAGGGTTGCCAGATCAAAAAATCGGAAATCCGGAGTAAATTCCGGACATTTGATGAAAATTCCTGACTTTCCTGCAAATATAATATTTAATGTATGTACATAAGTGAACGAACGATGCAAATTCTCGAATTTTCTCGCTCCCGCGCGGAAGCTTATGACTGTTGATGAATGAATGACTGAATACATTGATGTTATCTATGAGAAGTTTTTATTTTTTTTTCGTTCATAGCTTGACCTATCAGCATAAAATTTTAGAAATTAAAAAAATAAAACAAGTCTATCATGGACATCGCAAAGATTTTGCAAACACTTAATGATACCCTGGAACTTTCAGGCTGAAAGCAAGAGAAGATGTGAAATGTGTTCCACTTAAAGTAAGAGATTTGATCTCTACTTGTAGCAGCGAAGAGAAGAAAGATGAGTTTTTGAATGATATCCAAAAATCTTATGAATGTTGTTGGGACTATTTACACAAATGGCGGCAGCCTTTAATGGACTTGGATATTCTTGAATGGATGTTATTAAAAAAAGACAATACTATTGACTATAACAATATTATTCCATCAATACAGTTTCTCATTAGAAAAGGGTTAAATTTGGATGATAGCAAATGGTTTAATGAAATCACAGTTTTGAATATTATGATCAAGCAAAAATGTAGAGATTTTTTTGAGGTCAATGGACAATTATTCTGCATGCAGCTGGACCACGAAAACTTACGCAACTAACCAAGATATGCTCATATATATTTTCCATGCAGGCACAAAATGCTAATGTTGAAAGGGTTTTTTCTTTGATGGAAACCCAATGGTCAAAAGAAAGGAAAAGACTGTCTGTAGAGTCTGTCAAGTCGATTCTCTTAACGCAGTATAATATAAAAGAAATTAGTAATGTTCTACAAAACTACTGTACGAGCGAAGCCGTACAATAACAGTAGTTTTAAGTTTATGCTGACATCGACGTGCCGCGAAATGCATGTTCGACTTATAACTAATTAATTCAACGCATCGCGTTAGTAGCATCAGAAAAGTGTCGCGATTAATACATAACGGGCAAAATACTTACCTATCAAAGACGCTTTCGCCACGTGTCGATCAATTATCATTTCAAATGTACCCTACCCGTACAACTACTGTCAAAGATCCGGGAGTGTTGAAGAACATTTCTGGGAACACTAAATACCAATAAAATGATTAAAATTAATAATTACATATAATGTTGATTGTTACCTTAATTTGAAATAAAAACATTAGATTTTTTTAATGTTTCACTCTCATTCAATTGTAGAAATTCTGGACGGTTTAGGAATGATTCCCTCCGCATTCCGGACAAAGACCTATATTACCAGACATGTCCGGAAAATTTCGGTCGTATGGCAACCCTATATTAACGACTTATTCTCTAAATATTCTTCTACACTGTTTTTTTCTAATATAAGTGTGCAATAATAAATTTAATTATCAAATAACTATTAAATGGAATAGGAACGATTTTTTTTGAAGAAGTAAGCTGAATAATGAATCTTATTTGTGGACATCTTTTGCTTTTCCTACATTTATGATTTAAGAAGTTTTCTTACATACATACTAGGCATGATCCACATGCTACCTATACCTACATACTAACACAATGTTAGATACTGCTGGTCGTCAGATAACTTAGGACACAAGACACAAACAAGACATCATATTATGTCTGCCCGTGGCTTCGCTCACGTGAAAAGTTTCTTTCAGCGAAGCCTTTGTCCTTCTCCAAGATCTAATCTCAAAATATTTGGTACAGAGATAGTATTTTGATAATTGGTTAAGTGGTTTAGACGTGAAAGTGTAACAAATAGGCTTACTTGGTTACTTTCACTTTTATAAAAAACATTAGTAGTAGAGGTATGAATAATTATGTTACGTAGTTTACCTAGGTACTGGTAATGACTTTAAAACCTTTTTAGGGTTCTGTAGCCGAATGGCAAAAAACGGAACCCTTATAGTTTCGATAGGTATGTCTGTCCGTCTGTCTGTCTGTCCGTCCGTCCATTTTATTTTATGTCACAGCCATTTTATTCCGAAACTATTAAGACTATACATGTGAAACTCAGTAGGTAGATGTATTCTGTAAACCGCTTTCCGATTTAAAAAAAAAATTAGAAAACATTTAAAATAAAGGGGCGTTAAAAAAAATTTTTTTTTTTCGTGAAACCTATGTGTGTGTGGTATCTATAGACAGGTCTTTAAAAATGATATAAGGGTTTCTAAAACCACTTTTTCATAAAGTCAATCGTTTAAAAGACATAAGCTTCCAAAGTGGTAAAATGTGTGTCCCCCCCCTCTAACTTCTATAATAATGGAGTGAAAAATCTAAAAATAATATATGTCTGTAGATCTTAATGTAAGCTTTCAACCAAAATTGGTTTGAATGAAATCGGGTCAGCAGTTTTTGAGATACAGCATATTTTCTAAAACCGCAAATATAACTTTGTAATTCATACAAACACTATGAAAAACAAAGTTATTTAGTGTAGTTGTAAAAATGTATATAAGCTATTTTTAAGAAATTTTAAGGGTTTTTTTATTCGTCAAATAAATATACACATTATATTATATTATTATAGTTACTACGGAACCCTTCATGGGCGAGTCTGATTCGCACTTAGCCAATTTTTGTTTTATATTTCAGACGCTCACAACAATTTATCTTTAAAATGAAATGTGCCACAGTATAGAGTGAAAAAAAAAAATATTTTCCTGTCCCTGAAACCCCACTCAAGTAGTATTAGAAATGCGCCGAAAGTTCGGTCGAATATTCGTATTCGGTACATTACATATATACACACCGAATATTCGGTTGATTTGCCGAATAATAACCGAATATTTAAATTATTATTAATATTTAAAAATAGAACATTTTATTAAACAGTAAGGTTAACTACACACATCAAAAGTGTCTAGGGATCAAGCATTTTTATGCGGATTTCTTGAGATTGAGATGTGGCTTTGTAATAAATTTATGATTTTATAAATTTATATGGATCCTTTTTGGTGCATTTCATAATTTGAAACAGGAACTGTTAATCAAATTCGAGTAAAAGAGGAAAATCAGCTGTCAATATTTTCCCTATAAAAACATACAACGCATTGAAGACATTATTAGTGCTACTGTTTCCCTACTACTGATTAAAACCAACGTTATTATAGAGCGGCGACGTCATTTAAGCAGGGAAGAAATGCTCAGAGCCGTGGGAATGATAGAAGCTGGTTCCCAGCAACGTACTGTGGCTTTAGCTCTGAATACAAGTCAGAGTGTTATCAGTCGACTTTGGACACGTTACCGAAGCACTGGTACCGTGGCTGAGCGCCATGGAGGACGGTATCGCTGCACCACACGGAGACAAGACCGATACATTCAAATCTTAACTCGAAGAGCTCCAACAATAACCGCCATGATGTTAGCCGTGAGGCTTCATCACTCTTCAGGGAACTTAATTAGCGACCAAACAGTCAGAAACCGCTTGCATGAAGTGAACCTTCATTCCCGAAGACCGCTACGGGTACCACCTATAGCAATGCACAATCGTAGGATTCGATATCAATGGGCTCTTGAACACAGAAATTGGGCAGAAGAACAATGGCGTTTCGTGTGCTTTTCTGATGAGTCTCGTTTTAGTATGAGACCGGATACAAGACGTATACGACACTGGAGAACCCCTGGACGCCAACAGCGATTAAAATCCTGCCAGGAAGTCCATCCTTATAGTGGTGGAACCATCATGGTATGGGCGGGTATTTGGATCGGCGGAAGAACTGAGTTGATTTGGATCAGAGGCAACCTCAACGCTCAAATTTATACTGAGACGATTGTATCTGACGTCATCGTTCCTCTACAAGTGCAAATCGGTCCCTTATTTCAGTTAATGCATGATAATGCACGACCGCACACCGCAAGAGTTGTAAGACAGACTCTCGCCGCAGCTAACATCAATGTCCTACTCTGGCCTGCTCAGTCGCCAGACTTGAACCCGATTGAGCATGCATGGGATATGCTACAGAGAAGAGCTCTGCCGAATATGGAGGGTATCCAGTCGCAAGAAGACCTTTTTTTGTTGTTGCAACGAACATGGGCGGCCATTCCACAGCGTGATTTGGATGAACTCATTTTGAGTATGCCAAACCGATGTTCTTGTGTTGTTAGTGTTCGCGGTAGAAACACGGATTATTAATTGTTTAAGTTACCCAATAAAATTTTAAAGAAAATTGTTATTTCAGTCTTTTTTTCGAACTTTAATGTTAGTGGTTCAAATGTCAAAAATCCCTTTATTAGGAAAATGGCAAATTTCTTTATTAATGCAAAGGTGACTTGGTTTATCGTTACTGTGACAAACGAAAACACTTTATTTGATGAATCCTTAAAAAAGAAAATTTTAATTAATATCAATCAGGAGAAAAGTTATTGCAAAAATATATGTTGATCCCTAGACACTTTTGATGTGTGTAATTACTAAATAGGTAAGTGTAGTTTATTCCGTGTTCTAAACAAAAGGAGGTTTTCAATTTGTCGCGTATATTTTTTATGTATGATCACTTGATCAGCGATTACTCGAAGACGGTTGAACCGATTATGAAAATTTTTTTTTTGTTTGAAAGTGTATAATTCAAAGGTGGTCCCATTGTCATCAAGTCAGGATCTGATGATAGAATCCTGGAGAAATCGCGGCAACTCTTCAAATAATATAGGCATATATAGTGATTTGAGAATTTTTATAGTAACGTGTGCAGTCGCATTCAAAAAGTACCATTTGAAGTGGAACTGATGATGAAGACTACAGATGGCCATTGGAACTACTCAATAATTATTATTTTATGGGTTCCGATTCGATTACTTGAATATGGTTATTAAGCACAATAGATATGTGTCTGCCGTGGATAACTGTTCTTGGCTACTCATGTAATTATAGATAAGTAGCTATTTAAGAAATGTAAGCTGTTATCCCTAAAAATAAATAAATAATCACAATGTGTACATTTTGACGAGCATATGGTGAAGTACCAGGAGGACTCAGCAATTAACGGACCAGCATCGGGTAAAGCAATATTTTGTAAAAGGTTATAAGTAGTTGAAATTTAGGCTTTGGGTAAATTAGAAACCGACCAACTAAAAAGAGAGAAATAAAAACTTTTAACAAGACAATAAACTGAGATCCTTTAAAATTTTCTTAGCGCGTCCAGTTGGTATTTGGCAGATCCATCCCAAAGATGAGAGCAGTACTCCATACACGACCGAACCTGGGCTTGATAGAGATTGAGCATCTGTTGCGGTGTGAAGTACCGTCTCACCTTTGCTAGGATTCCCAACTTTTTTGCTGCTAGCTAAGCCTTAGCGATTAATGGACCAAAATTGAGGGTGGAAGTTAGTGTTGCCCCAAGAAGCTCAATAAGATCGGTTATCGGCACGGTTACATCGTGGAAAGTAGGAGCCGGTTGGAATTGGCTCCTTTTTGCGGAGAAGAGACACGCCTGGGTCTTAGCTGCATTAAACTTGACCAAGTTGGCATCACCCCATTCGGAGACAGCCTTCAAGGACAAGTTCAAGCGCTCAACCATGTCCTCACGGAGAGACTGGATCTGTGACCCACCAGCACGGGTGCTGGACACGTATCTCTCAGCAACTGTGCTGTCGTCTGCATACTCAAAGGTACCGGGCATAAGCAGATCATTAATGTGCAGCAACAATAAAGTTGCTGAGAGCACCGACCCCTGAGGGACCCGGGGCCCTCAGGGGTCGGAAGTCTTTAATCCAAACGCAAATTTGAGTGGGTAACCCGAAAGAAGGAAGCTTAGCAATAAGGCTGTCATGCCAGACCCTATCGAAGGACTTGGAGATGTCAAGGGAAACAGCAAGTACTTCCCCGTGCTTCTCAATGGCCTCACTCCAGATGTGAATGGCATACGCTAGAAGACCCGCAGTTGACTGGTTTTTGCGGAAGCTGAATTGTCGGTCACTGAGGATGTCGTTGGCTTCTAGATACGCCAGGAGCTTGCAATAGCAAGCTCCTGGCGTACCTAGAAGCCAACTCTTTAAGAGTATGGACGTGACTGAAATAGGCCTGTAGTTGGCCGGGTCGGCACGACTGCTCTTTTTGGGCACAGGCTGCACGTTAGCCAGCTTCCATGCTTTCGGCACCTTTCCAGTCTCTAGCGAGGGGCGAAAAAGGCGTGTCAAGATCGGAGACAGTTCAGGCGCACAAGTTCTAAGAACAATTGCTGGTATCCCAACGGGGCCACTAGCTTTGTTCACGTCGAGATTACGCAGCACTCTACGAACGTCCTTCTAATGTATGCGAATATCCGACATACACGTCTCGCATCCAATAGGAGCATCAGGAGGGTTAGCGCCACTACTATCCAGACGTGAAGACTCCGCAAAAAGAGCGGCAAACAAGTTTGCTTTTTCTTCAGCGGAGTGGGCCAGAGACCCATCAGGTTTGACATATGTCGGGCATGTCACAAACCAAGAGAATCCATTTGTCACATTATCTCCGGTTGTTCTCGTCTGGCTAACGGAGAATATTTGTATAGACACAACCTCGTAGCCAGGATTATTCACCAGCAACTTGCTCTTAAATACAATCTTGTGGAATCAGAAGTACCATACTATAGAAAGAAAGAAAGAAAGAAAATTGCGTTTATTGGCAAATAAAATTAAGAAATACACATTATATACAACATTAAAAATAAAAAAAAAACAATATTGTGCCAAAAGGGCCTCAGCTCAGCATAATGTCAGGTGGCAACCCTAAGTATTACCACCTAACGCTGGTTTTCAGCTGCAGCCCACGGGTGCCACACGCTCGAATGTACAATACACACGCGTAAACGTTCTAGTCAAAAGTTAAAGAGATATAACTGAATTATGCCGTAATAATATACATAATAATTTGGAATATGTCTCATTAAAGAATTGAAAAAATTAAATAAAACAGAATAATTAAAATAAATAAAATGGAATAATTAAATAACTGAATTGCATGTTCCACAACACGGAGACAGCAGTAGATATTCAAATCGCGGATGAATTGATTTGAATGGTCTCATACAGTTTTTGGTGTTCGAGTAAAAACTCTTTCAGCTTAAGCTTAAATGTTAGCCTACTCCCACAGTATTTTATAGGTGGGGGAATATTATTCCAACATTTACTGGCCGCGTATCGAAAGCTACCTCTAAATGCTAGCGAACTGTGATGTGGTGTCAAAAGACTCTGAGCACATTGTCTTCCCTGCCGATTCCTATGACCTCTTGTCCACTCAAGCTTATTGTATAAATATAATGGTTTTTGAGTTTTAATTAAGCCAAATAAAAGATTTGCTAAATGTAATTTACGCCGTGCTTTCAGTTTCAACATTTTATGCTTATTTAAATCGGGTGTAACAAGACTTCTAAATGGAATATTGAAACAAAAACGCGCGCATGCGTTCTGAAGCCTCTGAATGATTTTGTCGGTTTTGGACAAAAGACGCTCACCATAAATGACATCCGCGTAATTCAGTTTAGATAGCACCAAAGAATCCACCAACATAATACGCAGTTCCTCACTGAGATATGGACGAGCTTTGTACAAAACCTTTAGTTTGTAGAAACAATTCCGAATCGACTCAGCCACATGTTTTTCATAGCGAAGCTCTGAATCCATAATAAGGCCAAGATTACGAGCCTCGTAAACCCGCTCAATTGGTTCACCCATTACTATTACGTCACCAGTAGCACTAATTGCCTGTAACTGAGCCTTAGTACCGAAGAGCATATATTTGGTTTTTGAGGGGTTCAATACCAATGAATTGTACTCTGACCATTGTACAATAGCTTGAAGATCCTCATTTAGGTCTTTTAATGCATTTACATAGTCCTGAGGCTTAAAAGAAATATAAATTTGGGTGTCATCTGCATAAATGTGATATTTGCACTTTTTAATCGAATTAATAATGTCAGCGCAATACATAATAAATAACACCGGCCCCAAAATCGAGCCCTGTGGAACTCGTCTGCATACTGAACGATAACTGGAAGTTATCGTAGACCCGTCCGTTCTATGCATTTCAACGAACTGCGTACGCTTGTCCAAGTAGCTGCGGAACTATTCAATCGTCCGACTGTCAAAACCATAAAATGCCATTTTTGCCAGTAAAAGAGGCAGATTTATACAGTCAAGCCCGACCCAGTTCTCAAAAATAGCAATATTACACTGTACTGGGATTGGTCTATAACCACTGACAGGACTATTGTTGCCAATAAGCCTGACATAGTGGTGATAGACCAATTAGAGCGTCGCACAATGATTGTTGATATAGCAGTGACGAGAACCTCGTGAAAGCTGAGACAGATAAAAAAAATAAGTATCTTGACCTGGCACGCAAGGTTGTCGACATGTGGGATGTGGAGACAGCAATCATTGTGCCCATAGTCGTCACAGCCAATGCAATGGTATAATAGCCAAGAGCCTCGACCAAAATCTAAGGAGGCTCTCGTTGGGCAGCGGGATGACTGGATCAAGGGCTTGATCCAGAAAGCAGTACATCTAGAAACGGCGCGTATTGTGAGATTGGGCTCTCTCTAGAGCCCTGACCACCGGTAGCTTGAACCCTGTTCCCGACACCGGTGGGCTAGTATTGTTTATATTTTTAAATGTTTATTTTTTTTTATAATTATTTAAAAATATAATTAATATGTTAGATTGAATAAATGGAATAATAATAAAAACTTTATTACCAAAAAGCCAAATACAGTTTGTCTATTTCAATAAATAGAAAAAAACAAATCTAAATCGCCATTTTATAAGGAACAATGCTATTTTTTGAGACAGAGTGAACGTCTGTGTCTGTGCTAGTATACACTGTGTTACAGATACAGATGTCCCCCCCTCTAACTTCTATAATAATGGAGGGAAAAATCTAAAACAAATATATGCTGTAGATCTTAATATAAACTTTCAAAAAAAAATTAATTTGAACGAAATCGGGTCAGCAGTTTTTGAGATATAGCATATTTTCTAAAACCGAAAATATAACTTTGTAAATCATACAAATACTATGAAAAACAAAGTTATTTGGCGTAGTTACAACGGAACCCTTCATGGGCGAGTCTGACTTGCTCTTGGCCAATTTTTTTTATTTAACTCTTTACATTCGTGATTGGTACCTAAAAAGTTTCGTAGCGTGTCCAAACTTTTTACGTGCCAGTCACGAATGAAAAGAAAAAAGTTAAATCTTCCGTCAAAATATTGTCAGTTCAGCGAAGTTGATTCGGCACTTTCAGTGATTCTCACTGAATTCAATGAACAAATGTTTTGTCAACAGCTATATAATGCAACGCAATGCTGCAGTCTTGACCATTTTGTGCATATTGTTGTGCCTTGCTTTCAACTACACATTTCCACTGCACAGAGAGGGCTCTAACTTGTATATAGATATTTACGGCAATAGTAAGTATTTTTTTTTTTTAAGTTTCTAAGTATTGCATTGAAATTTTGATTTCATTTTCGGCATTTCTTTATTACAAAATCATCATCATTATCTTCCTGCCCTTATCCCATTACTGGTTGTCGCGCGACACGTTTTCTTCTATTCTCCCTTGTCAGACGTCACAGTAGTAATTACCTACTCCTATTTCTTTCATATCATTCCTCACACAATCGATCCATATTCTACCTCTCCGTTAGCCTTCCTCTACCTCTCCGTTATTACAAAATAATTTCCTCATTAATATTGTGCGTATTTAAAATTGTATTACCTATGATATGAGTTGTGGTGAACTGGTGTGGCAGTGTGTTGATAGCACTACAAAACTGTCCTCCATCCTCTGCCACTTTGGGTAGCAACCAATTGGGAAATATAATTTTTCGTGAATATTTTTACACCCGGCCGCACATCTCTGTTCCTTAGTCCACCAGTGGTAGAGGTTTATGCATATGTCTATATATATACAGATATACAGTGATGATAATCACCACTACTTAACAGAAGTTTGTTTACAGGCTCACAGATTTGTGCCCGAATCGATCACCGTGACAATCACAAGACAATAGCCAAAGAAGTATTAAAAAATTTGGACTCTAAACAAGATATTTCTAGAAATGCCCAGACACAATGGAAAGAAAAGAATTATCTTAGCGAGGAAGATCTGCGTCAGTATGAGCAACTAGTAATAATGAAAAAATATCCTTATCTAGATCTTAAAGAGATAGAATTAAAGTATAATAGTCCCTCTGATAAAAATACCAGACAAAGTGGGAAGTATGATGCTGGAAACGCCTACGTTGGTGATCCTAGTTTTTGCGAAACGTTTGAAGATGCACCAAATGTAGAAATTATTAACAGAGGTCTAACTGGATTTGCAATACCAGCCAAAATAATTAAAAGTACTAAATTATTGGAGACCAAGTTAAAACTAAACAATTTAAATGGTCTGGTCGACGGTGGGCCTAAGCATAACAATAAATTAGCTGTGACTCCAGCTCATCATTTGACAGAAAACATTCGTAATGATGTTGTCGACTATGAGGGAAAAACTTGAATAAAATTATGCTACAGTTAGAAATGGTTTTCATCCTGTGTTCTAATTTAAATTAACATTTAACATCGTGAAAACAACTTTAGAATCATGTCGGCCTGTAGATACAGTCTCAGATTTTGTAATGGGTAGGTAAGCGTTAGCTTTTTAGTTCGGTCTTGAAAATATTAAATGTATTTGCACTCTCTATACATTTTAAATTTTGGTAATCTATACTTAATATTATAAAGCGGAAAATTTTGTTTGTTTGTTTGTTTGCTTGAACGCGCTAATCTTCGAAAGTACTGGGTGGATTTGGATGCAATTTGGTATGGAAGTAGCTTGAAGCTTGAGGAAGGTTATATATATAGGCTACTTTTTACGCGACTGAAAAAAAGGAGAGTTATGTTTTACCGTGGTAGAATCCACGGGAGCGAAGCCCCGCGTGAGTACTAGTTTGTTATAAAATTGTACTTGCTCATTACACAATTTAGATTTACAGTTGGTAGGTACTTTTGTCTTGAGTGGTTCGCACTCGAGGAAGTATAATACTTAATTATATTTTCATAACTGCTACGATTGTGTAGTTGATATGTTTTGGTGAAACGATTTTGTGTATGGATGGTATTGTTAAGTATCTTTTGTCTGAGTATGATATGATATGCGTGCGGAGTTATTTAATGTTCATGAATGTTGTGTCACTTATGTACTAAACTACTAACTTTAGGTGTAGTGAGTGAGTCGATGCTGCAAGCTATCCACCTAGGTGTTAGGCGTGTGGCGGTAATTCATATATATGAACTAGCTTCTGCCCGCGACTTCGTACGCGTAGGAAGGTTTTCCCGCGCAAATTCCGATCCCGTGGGAATTTCGGGACAAAAAGTAGCCTATGTGTTATTCCAGAATGTCAACTATCTACTTACCAAATTTCATTCAGATCCGATCAGTAGTTTTTGCGTGAAAGAGTAACAAACATCCATCCATCCTCACAAACTTTCGCATTTATAATATTAAGTATTAAGTAAGTATTATAAGTAAGTATATAAGTACGAAGTACGATTAGTACGATACGATATGAATTACTGCCACACGCCTAACACGCATAATTGGACAAAGATTTTTTAAATCGGGCCAGTAATTCTACGGGTGCCACCTACCCGAAAAATATTAGAAAAGATTTATAGAAATTATAGATTAGAAATTATGAATTATAGATTAGAAAAGATTTATATTTTATTTACGAAGCTGTTAAAATCTAACCAACGGACAAAATGGAATAATTATCTTGCAACATAGGAAACTACCCTATTCTCATACCTACGCATAAAAGTTTTACACAAATTAAATGATTCCGTTAACTTATAGCTGCTGTTTAAAATATTATGCTGTTAAATAAATTCTAAACGCTAGAAAAGGTACCACTTTTTATTGTTTCTATGTCTGTATATGTACTAAAATCGCAATTGGTTCAGTGGCTTAGGCGTGAAAGCATAACAAAAGGATAAGGTTACGAATTTATAATATTATTACAGATTTCTGAACGTAAAAGTACTGTCAGTGTCAGAATATCACAATTAGGCATGTGCCATTGACGGATTTATAGTTAATGTAATTTAACTGTTAATCTTACATACCTAGTCAACAGGTTGAAAAAACTGTTAGTTCATTAACAGCTTTTTATTATTTTATGGTTAGCGTTTAGCTTCAGTGTATATCAACAGTTTCAACTAGGTATGTGTTATTGACGGATTTTTTATTTATGTAATTTAACAGTTGAAAAATCTGTTAAAGTACAAAAATTTCAAGGCAACATTTATTGAAAATTATTGATTTGATAAGAATTAAGATTCATGACCATGAAATAGTATCCAGGCGAACTTAAAAGATCATCTGATTTTATATACAATAATCAGTTATGTATTGTTTTTTGTTTTTTCTTTTATTTTTATTTTTTTAATTTTTTCCCAATCGTTATTTTTACTGTTTTTTTTTTATTTTGGTCTATTTTAAAATTGGCCTTCGTCTGCGTTTGCATTTAAAAATAGTGGTTTTGTAATAGGTTGACGAAAATTAAAAGCTAATATTTTCAACCGGTTTTCGGAAATAAATAATGTGCAAGAACGTTGAGTCTGTTGACGAAAATTAACAGCTAACATTTTCAACCTGTTTCAGAAATGAATAATGTGTAAAGATGTTGAGCGCGTTGACGAAAATTAACAGCTAACATTTTCAACCTGTTTTTGTAAATGAATAATGTGTAAAGACGTTGAGTGCGTAGACGGAAATTACAGCTAATATTTTCAACCTGTTTTTTCATTGAACAACAGTTAACTCGTTGACGAATGAAAAGTCGTTAAAAAACAGTTTATTGATTCATCGCCCATCTCTAAACACAATGTCAAATGAAAGTCGGTGAATTGACGTTTCGTTTTGTTAAATCTTTCAAAAAGTTCACAATTTTAATTCTGTCTTGTTGAACCAAGGCAATATCCGTAGTATTATATTACTCTGTGCAAGGCAATTACTATTTTCAATCCCATGTCGTCATAGAACACTCATGTTGTTTAATGTAAACACTTAGACATTGATAACGTTAACTAAATTTTAGTGTTACTCTTATCAATGATACTCATCATTTTATTGAGTGACAGTGTTTCTATTTATTTCTAATTAGAAGTTTGTTGCTTATTCAAGCAATTGTCGAAGTAAGTAAGAATCTTAAACTACGTAACTTATATTAAATAGTCCATTTATTAGGTGTAGTGTTTGTTATCTTGGAGAATTTTTAGATCACAGACAAAGTATTATTCCTTGCAGAGCGATGGAGTTACAGTGCAAAGTTCAAAATTATGACTGGGGCAAGTTGGGCCTGAATAGTACAGTGGCAAAATTACTGTCTAGCGCTCATCCTGATATTTCCATTGACCAATCAAAGCCATATGCAGAGCTGTGGATGGGCACTCATCCCAATGGACCTTCACTTATCATTGATAGAGATGTACTGCTCTCTGAGTACATCAAAGATAATCTGGATGCCATAGGACCTGAAGTCAAGAAGAAGTTTGGTGTTAGTGTACCCTTCTTGTTCAAGATACTGTCGATCAGAAAAGCCTTGTCTATTCAAGCACATCCTAAGAAGGTGATTATAATTTATTTCTTTTAAAGTGGTTCTTTTTATTCTACTTATGGTAAGAACAGTGGTAGCCTAAGGTTACGGGCCCAACTTGCTAGTTGTAGCTCTTAGGTTCGAACCTAGACAAGAACATTATTTTAGGTAATTTATATCCTCACCATTACTCTGAAATTGGTGATGAAAACTGGTATTATCCTAGGCTCAAACATTTGAAGACATGATAGATTGATAGAATATACTTTATTGTACACCAATAATTGAATCACACTAAAATAACAATGTTGTAAATAAAATTGGTTACAATGGCGGTCTTATAGCTGAGAGCGATATCTTCCAGACAACCTTTGGAAGGACTTTACGAGCTTGCCTCACATGGTTTTCATGGTGAATTATGGCCCATATCTTCTCACAGAGCGGAGGTCTGTGTCCCAGTGAAAATGTAAGAGGCTGTGTTATAATTGTTCAATTTGTTTAGGACAAGTTAGTAAATTATTCAGAACTACTCTGCTCTGCAGAGTAGTTCTGAATAATTTACTAACCACGTCTGCTACTTCTGCTGAGTGTGCTCGTCTGCTGGCTGTGGGAAAGTGGGAATCAGGTCTTTGGTTACATGCTCTACCGTCCTCAAATCTTGGCACTTTGTTCGACGACACCACTTTCCGCATCGCTGCTTCACTACGCCTAGGAGCCCCTTGTTGTTCCCCTCATCGCTGTAATTGTGGGGAAGCGGTCAACAGCCTCGGGCACCATGGTCTCTCTTGCAGCCGTAGTGCGGGTCGTTTTGCACGACATGCCAACTTAAATGACATTATCCGACGAGCCCTTGTCACCGTCGGCGTTCCAGCCGTATTGGAACCCATTGGACTGGCGCGTGACGATGGCAAGAGACCGGACGGCATGTCATTGTTTCCTTGGAAGATGGGTAGGCCTTTAGTGTGGGACGCAACTTGTGTCGATACTGTCGCGCCATCCCATCTTCCCAGTTCATCATGTTGTGCTGGCGCTCCCGCTGCGGCTGCGGAAAACCTCAAGCGGCGTAAATATAGTCATCTCGGTGATAACTATATTTTCGAGCCGTTTGGGGTCGAAACTCTCGGACCATGGGGCCCGTGTGCTCACAGCCTTTTTAAAGAAATATCGAAAAGGCTCGTTGACGCTTCCCGCGACCCAAGGGCTGGCTATTTCTTTGGTCAACGGCTAAGCATTGCCATACAACGAGGCAATGCCGCCAGTATCTTAGGTACGTTGCCAGCCGACAGCGTTGAGGACGAATTTTTTGATGCCTTATTGTAGTTTGTATTTTAGTACATAATTTTGTATATTTGTTGTAATTAATTGTTTAAATATATTTGTTTAGGTAACATATAAAAAATCCATTTATTGTACATTGCGAAACAATTGTCTAAACAATGATATGCAACATTTTAAATTATTATTGTTATCTTCTTTCATTGTATGTGCAGCCTTCATGGTTAACCACAACTTGATTATTTAAAACTAGCTGTGCCCCCAACTCCATTCATATGTGAGTCAATATTACCTATAAGATAAATAAATTTAGATTTGTGTGGTATTCTGCAGGCTAGCAGTATCAGCATTTTAGAATTCATTTTTAGATTTTACTCCATAAATCCCAACCCCTCGACAAAAAGTATATTATGTTGCACCTCCTCTATCTTTCAGTGAAAGTCCCATTAAAATTCATTCAGCCATTCCAGACATTAGACCAGACCAAAAAGGTTTTGTTTTAAAATTGTTGTAAAATTTTAAAATTACAGACAGACATTTCAATTTTATTTAAATGTTTAGATGTAATATTGCTTTTATTAATGTTATTACAGGAGCATGCTGAAGAACTCCACAAGAATTTCCCAGATATGTACAAGGATCCGAACCACAAACCTGAGCTTGCCATTGCTCTGACACCATTTGAGGCACTTTGTGGCTTTAGGCCACTTGTAGAGATCCAGAACTTTCTTAATAGTTAGTATATTATCCTAGTTGTTTTTACCCAAATTTCCTCCTCAAAAGTCCTTTAAAACTGTGATGGTATTAGCAATTTCCACAATTGTGACAGTACTTTATAGCAAGTATTACATTAGCAGACTTGAGACTGTCTTGAAATGACTATCATCACTATGTCACTATGAAATTAATGTAGGAAGTAGGAACCCACAGTAGTATTGTCATCTATATATATAAAAAACAATTGCTGTTCGTTAGTCTCGCTAAAACTCGAGAACGGCTGAACGGATATATCTTATCTTGGTTTTAAAATGTTCGTGGAGGTCTAGGGAAGGTTTAAAAGTTGAGAAAAATTAAAAAAAAAAAATTGCCAGGAAAACCGTCAAAACAGCCCTTTTCTATTTCCTATACAAACGTTTTCTAAATAAAATGGAGAGTAGGGTAGAGGTAGGGTAGGGGTAGGGTAGGAGTAGGGTAAGGTAAGGGTAGGGTAGGGGTAGGGGTTAGGGTAGGATAGGGGTAGTGGTATTGGTTGGGTAGGATAACATTTTCTTTGAATACTTTTCCAGAGCTACCAGAAGTATCCAGCTTCTTATCCAGAGACTATGTAGACAGTCTGTTGTCGCATCAAGAACAAGGGGATAGCCACACCATTCTTAAGCCAGTGTTCCATTCTCTGATGACCAGTGACAAGAGTGTGGTTGCTAGCAAGTTGAAGGAGTTGTTGGATAGACTGGAGAAAGAAGGTAATGGCAATAGCTATATTTTTTATTACATGTGAGCTCACTCTTGACTTTGATCACACCTTATAGTAAGTGATTAATGTGGTCCACAAGCCCAGAACATGCCTGTTCATTCTTTAAAGGCTGATGGGCCATATGTGGAATGGAACACAGAAGCCGGAGGAGACAAACCTGGGCTGCATGCACAATAAATGTGGAGTGGATCATATAACTATTTGAATTAGGCAAGACAGAATTATAAAAACACAATATTTATAGCAAATAATTTATAGCTTACTATAGATGAAAATTATTTCACATAGGTAGTTGCAACACTAACGTAAGTTGAACATACGTTATTACACTTTTTTTTTTGGTTTTTTTAATGTGGTAAAATCATCAAATGAGTCCTCCCACCCCGGGCAGGGCCGGAGGGACTGTCAGACTTGAACTGACTAAAATCCACGGTATTCCTTCAATAGCCCTTTACGTTCCGGGGTCACGGTGATGAGATAAGTCCCGCGGCCCCGGCAGGCTTCGGCCCTCTACAGGGGGAGCCTCGCCATATTGCTGACGCTCTTTGAGGCGCGCGTGGAACACGACGCGCCGTCGACCCGGGCATGGTCCATGGTCGGACAGCGAGTTGCCCTTTACTCGCTGTCCGCATGCCCGCGCCTACGGTGGCCGGAGATCGTCGGCCGACGTCCGACGCCGTGGGCGTCTACCACTGCGGCTGGGCTGGAGGGAAGTCGCTATCCTCTCCCTCACCCCGCAGCATGGCCTCGACCAGTGCCGGGCGCGAGAGGTCTCCGCCTATCGCCGCCGTGAGGACACGTCGGTGTTCTGCCCAAGCGGGGCAGTCTTGCACCGTATGCTCTACTGTGTCCTCAGGGCGATCCTCGCAGTGGTGACACCCAGGCGTTTCTTCCTTCATCATCAGACACAGGTACCTCCCGAAACTTCCGTGTCCGGTGAGGACCTGCGTCATGCGGTAGGTCAGGACACCGTGACGCCGATCTAGCCACTCCTCAAAGAGGGGTCTTACCGCCGCAATTGCGGCGTGCCCGACGTTATTACACCTTACTTAAGAAAATAATGCTATTATATTATTATTTGCAGCTTGACGTAACAGTTAAAACAAAGAGATTTTCTATAAAAACTAAACTAAAATAGTGTTTAAGACAACTCTAACACTGTTCAAAAGCTAATACAGTACAGTAGTACAGTACATATGTAATGTAAATTCTGTCAGAAACCAGTTGTTAATGCTTGCAAGCTGTAAGCAGCACCAACTTCCTGTCCGCAAATATATCGACGTGTTGATTAATCTAACGGAAACAAGAACAATTTTAATACCCTTAAATTCATCAACATGTTAAAATATTGCAGTAAATGAACAAAATAATCAGCGTTTTCTTGCTCCTGTAAAATTCACTCAAATGGAGTTACGAATTCCGATTTTTAGACTGTCGATATGCAGAAAATGATGCAATGCATGAATTAACAGAGAATTCATGTGTTCCAAGCTAGCCATAATCCAATATTGCTTACTAAATAAGTTCATTGTATATTTCTAGATGGTGCAACTCAGTCGTTCCTTCTCTACCCCCTGCTACAACGCCTGCACGCTGACTTCCCCGGCGACGTGGGCTGCTTATCACCGTACTTCATGAACTACATGCTGCTCAGACCTGGACAGGCCATCTTCTTGAAGCCTAACTTGCCACATGCTTATTTGAGTGGAGGTATTGTTTGATTTTTGATAGGCTCATGTTTGCGTATACTGTCACCTGATGTTGTCGAGGATATAGCAAGCTTGGCTAAAACTAACCTATTCACTCTTGACTTGAAAAAACCAGGTAGTAGCTATCAGGATTCACAGATTCTGGCAGAAAATTCGACTCCTTAGCTATACGTACTACGAAAGTATTTTCGGAAAGGGTGTGCGATTTTTCCCGACTGCAAAGGAAGGGTTATGTTTTTCGCGCGTATCTTGTATGTATGTATGTAATATTCTTTATTACCTCATATCTCCAGAACCACTGAACGGATTCACACATATGAGGTATCGTTACATTTGTCTTAACAGCCCGAGTGTTCTTGGATAGTTGACATTTAAAAAAATTAAACATGGCGGCTGTGCGAAGCCATGATACATGGTGAAAAATATTTTTTTTTCAAATACTACAATATGGGTATCAAATTAAAGGGCTTAACATAAGGATTTCAAAAAGGTATATCATGTTTATCATTAGTGTAATACTAGCAAAATAACACAATGAGAAAGTTTAAAAATATGGACTCACTTTCTGAATCCGGTGGAGTGCCAATGTGACACGATCGGGAAAACTAAAAAATTGTTAATTAATATTTAAACCAAATAGTTGAAAAAATAAAAAATATTTAAAAAATCTAAAAAACCCGACTGCTCAACTGAAGTGTAAGAAACAAGCACATTTTTATTTTTAAAAGTGACAAGCAGGCGGACCCATCCCATTTAAAAAAATATATTCAACTGGGTCCCGCCTGCTTGTCACTTTTTAAAATAAAAATGTGCTTGTTTCTTACACTTCAGTTGAGCAGTCGGGTTTTTTAGATTTTTTAAATAAGTTTTTTTTTATAATAATAATATTCTAACCTAGCGACCACGTCCGGCATTGCTTCTGGCATGGCTTCTGCTAATTCAATGATGAATGATCACTAGCCAGTGGTTAAAAGTAGTAGCTAAATACCGAACAGATTTTTCATGATGTTTTAGTTAAAAAGTTTTTGAGTTTATTGCGAACATACAGACAGACGCGGCGGGATACTTTGCTTTATAATGTGTAAGGATGGCAAAGTTTGTGAAGTTGAAGAGAATTTATATTATATATATCTAATATATAAAATTCTCGTGTCACAATGTTAGTTACCTTACTCCTCCTAAAAATGGCTTTACTGATTTTTACCAAATTTTATATGCATATTCAGTAGGTCTGAGAATCGGCTACTATCTGCTTTTTATCCCGGAATTCCAACGGGATCGGGATTTACGCAGGAAATCCTCCCACGCGAACGAAGTTGCGGGCAGCAGCTAGTCTAATATATAAAATTATCGTGTCACAATGTTAGTTACCTTACTCCTCCGAAACGGCTTTACTGATTTTTACCAAAGAACATGGACAAAAAAGTACATTCCATGTACACATACATAGTAAATAATATTGTATTATAAAAATAGAAAAATGATTTAATACGTAGTTTTTAACCTCTCTGATCTCGTCAGTGTTTATTTCAAAATAATTAGTAATCAAGATGAATTCAAAGTACAATTTGTCAATTTGCCCATTGTACACTAGTTTTATTATTTGTATCCTTAAGTGTATTGTAAGGTGTACAATAAAGTATATAATAAATAATAATAAATAAATAAATAAATAATATAAGAGAATAGGCCGTAATCCACCACGCGAGTCCAGTGCAAATTTATTTATTAATTAAAACTTTATGCCACACAAAATTATATATACAAAGGCGGAATTAATGCCATAGGCATTCTCTACCAGTCAAACATGTGGGTGCGGGTGGTGAAGAGATAACATGGCAGGTGTATAAAAAAAAAAACTAATTAGACTATACATTCAAAGTAAAAGTTTTATTAATAAACTTACATACATATTTATCATAAGTATGGATTATATATAATATATATTAATAAGAAGTCATAGAAAGTTTGTTATTTAATAATTTATTTCATTACAGAAGATTTTACAGTGTTAATTAGGCATAACTAGAGTAGGTAACAGTGTAGTTTGTGACGTCCTAGTTAGATTACTGAGTAATCTGTATTAAGGACCGTTAGCCTATTCCCACAGTGAAAGAGAAGAGTGCGAGTTTGTGGATGTTGAGATGTTGTATGTGTTAACTATTTTTGCTGGTACTGCTGATAAGAGGTTTATAGACAAGACAAAAGTTAGGATTAACTTTTATAATCACAAATATAGAAAATACAGACAATCAACTTTAATCACGCAAAACTAAGCACAACACAACCATACGTGCCGAAAGCGCAGGCCAAATAGAGCCGTCGATCACGCCACGTCGACCGGCGTAACCTCAGATCCTCCCGCCACAACTCCACTCGCGGTAGCTTCACTCGGTGTTGCCACCATATGTCTTCGGATTTTTCAATCCTAAGACATGCAGGTTTCCTGGTGGCTGGAGCCATCGGGCCACCACTGCTCTGCCATAGTAAATATCAGGTTTAAACTAACATTATGTAAAAGCTGCAGTTGTCTTTTCCCAAGCCTTCGCTTAATATGTATAGATTAGTCATAGTATGCAAGTGGCAATAGCCTAATCGCTAAGGTGTCGACCTTGTGATCGAGAGGTCGCGGGTTCGAACCCGACCCCATTACATTATTGCCGTGAACCCACTCCTAACTAGTGTTGCCCAAACGAGACTCTCGCAAGAGTCTTGCAATTAGCGATTATCCTATTGCTATTTATTAAGAGAGATCTCAGAACAATGTAACAGAGTCTGTTACATTGTTCTGAGATCTCAACTACCGTTTAATAAATAGCAATAGGATAATCGCTAATTGCAAGACTCTTGCGAGACTCTCGTTTGGGCAACACTACTCCTAACACAAGCATATTAAGCTTAGTTGGAGGGATTAACAAGATTGCTAGTAATGTAAATTCAACAATAAGTGCTAGTTCTATTTAAAAATTTGGTTACTAAGGGCGCCTTCAAATTAGCCGCGCGGAAGCAGTGCGGCTGCAGCGCTGCCGCCGCGCTGCTTTGAAAATCCGTATAAATATAAACGCGCAGCGGCAGCGCTGCTGTCGCGCTGCGGCCGCGCGTCATTTATTTGCATTTATTTGTATGGATTAACAAAGCAGCGCGGTGGCAGCGCTGCAGCCGCGCGGCAGCAGCGCTGCTAATTTGAAGGCGCCTTAAAAAAGGATTATGGTCAAGATAACTGAGATGAACCTCGGAAGGAAATATATAGGACTTCCACTTTTGCTTCCAGATTTATTGCATTTAGGTGAACATTGTTTCTTTTGTAAATTAGTTAGAAATTATTATTTTGTAATTGTCAATATAAAATTAATTGTCTTCTGCCAACCGTCTGTTTTTCTAACAAAAATAAGTATATAGAATTAAAAGTAACCTATGTCCTCCAAGGTTTAATCTGTCTCCGTTCCAAATCTTATTAAAGCTTAACTGGTTTAATCAGAAAGTGTAATAACGTAGAAAGTAGGCATATGATATCATATTTATTTATTTATTAAAACTATGCAACACAAAATGTACAAAGGCTTAATGCCATAGGCATTCTCTAGCAGTCAACCATGGGTGGTATTATTATGGATGATATTTATGTCCTTTAGCTTAAGATTAAATGCTGCATATCTAACAAAGAAAAAATACCTCTTTAACTTTGCAGATTGCGTAGAATGCATGGCCTGTTCGGACAACGTGGTGCGAGCTGGTCTCACCCCCAAGCACATCGACGTACCGACCCTGGTCGACATGCTAGACTACAGCAGCTACGCACAAGATCAGCTACTTTTCAACCCTCAGCTTGAAGATGGGAACTCGTGTATTTGGAGACCACCTGTCCCGGATTTTGCTGTAGTTCGAATAAAGGTATGAGAAAATTACATAGACTTTTTTTGCGATTTCGTTCGCGGATTTCGAAATAATTTATAGCCTACTAGCTTTTGCTCGCGACTTCGTCCGCGTGGGAGGTTTTTCCCGCGTAAATCCCGATCCTGTGGGAATTCCGGGATAAAAAGCTTATGTGTTATTCCAAGATGTCAAATGTCTACTTACCAAATTTCATTCAGATCCGTTCAGTAGTTTTTGCGTGAAAGAGTAACAAACATCCATCCATCCTCACAAACTTTCGCATTTATAATATTAAGTAAGATAAGATTAGTAAGACTTACTAGCCTTCCGCCAGTGACTACACGACGTTCTCTCATGAGAGTATGATATTGTTGCAGACAAACAGACAGAGTTAATTACTCATTTATAATATTAGAAGGGATAGCATACAAACTTTATACTACCATTGGTAATATTTTTTAGATTGGATCATTAGTTCCGAAGATTACCCCCTACATTCAAACAAATGTTACCACTTTATAATATTTGTATAGATTATATAGATATTTGTCGTGTATCTGCTTTAGATAAATAGTATTTTTGGCTATTTGGCTATCAGTTTAATCTTACTTTTAAAAGCTCGGTTGCTAATTATTTTCTTTCCAATTTATGATTATTCTTTTGTTTTCTCTCCTCATGATGTTAAAGAACACATTATATGTATTGTATTACCTATGTATATATATATATATACACTCTGCATATACAACGTGTAACGGAAAGGGTATATACATACCAAGGGCACGGCTTCTTTGGGTGATATCAAACGATATTGGAAGGGTTTTTAATCCTATCTCTACATTTTCGGAAGTAATGAGAATTTTTAATACATTGATACCAGAAACCGAACTTTTCAAATTGAAATAAGCACATCACAGAAGAGATTTATCGTGATATTTGCAAGTAACGTGGAAAGTTATTGACCTACGTAGTGCGGTGACACGATTATTATGATTTCAATTTAAGAAACTTAGAAACCGAAAATTTGGTATAAATTCTTAAAGTATTTTATTTTGAGTTGAAACCCTTCCAATATCGTTTGATATCATCCAAAGAAGCCGTGCCCTTGGTATGTATATACCCTTTCCGTTACACGTTGTATATGTATTTATTTTAATATTTAAATATATTTTTTTTCTCTGATTTTATGAGTAATGTAGTAAGTACACTAATTTAGCTCTCCCCACATTAATTAATTTTTTAAAAGTTCATCCAAAGGTTGTCTGGGAGATATCGCTTTCAGCGATAAGACCGCCATTGTTACCATAGAATAAGCAATATTGTTAAATAGGTGTGTTTAAATTTTGGTGTACAATAAACTATATCCTATCTATCACCTAAAAGAGCTATACTAGGCTATCTTAGGTCAGCCCGTGATCATTCAGCCAAGGCAACAAAAATACTTATGTATAAAAAAAAATCTTATGTATAAATGTTATGTATATTACTTGTAACATAGTCCTTGTTTTTTCTTATCTTATATATACATATGAACTTTCCTCTTCAGGTTGAAAGCGGGGACTCGTACAACACAAAAAACCGTCCCAGTCCAAGCCTGATCATCATTACGTCAGGAGAAGGCGAGGCTTGTGACACTGAGCCAATCCCCGCCAAACCTGGCACCGTCATATTTCTGAAGGCAAGCAGACAGCTAACTCTCACACCTTCTGAGGGCAATCATCTTGAAATATACCAAGCTATTTGCAATGTATGATAGTGTATGTGGAGTTGTAACTCCTGAGGCTGATTTACACGTTGAGTGTTTAGTAAAAGCTTGCTTGTTCATTTGTGTGGTTAGAGAAACATTTGTACATTACTAGCTGACCCGGCAAACGGTGTTTTGCTATATAAATTACTAGGAAAACCCGATTCCGTGGGAATTCCAGGATAAAAAAGCCTATGTGCTATTGCCAGGATGTGAGCTATCTATTTACCAAATTTCATTCAGATCCGTTCCGTAGTTTTTGCATGAAAGAGTGAAGCGCCTCATACTGATTTAGATGCTACAATAAATATGATAAACCAGGACTTGGCTTCAGTTTGCGAATGGAGTGAGGCACATGGTTTACAGGTTAACCCGTTAAAGACTCAGGTCATTGTAGTCGGCAGCTCTAGGTTAGCATCTAAGGTAAACTGGTCTCAGCTTCCTCAGGTTATTTTCAACGGCACAGCTATTCCACTAAGCGAGAAAGTTAAGAACCTTGGGGTCTGGTTGGACAAATATCTTTCGTGGGGTCCCCAATTACAAGAGGTGAGTCGCAAATTATTTGCTTCTGCCAGTTCCCTAAGACGGTTGCGTAACTTTCTGCCAACTGCCACTAAAATTACGCTAGCACAGTCTCTTTTGCATCCCATCCTAGACTACGCTGATGTCAGTTATCTTGATCTCACAGAGGCACAACTTGATAAACTTGAGCGACTTCAAAATTTTTGCATAAGATTTATATTTGGTTTGCGCAAATATGATCACGTATCTGAATTTCGTACGAAACTCAAGTGGCTTCCTATACGTCTTCGCCGGAACTTACACATATTGTCTCTGCTTTACAGTATTCTGTTTAATCCTAAGACCCCCTTTTATCTTAAAGAACGTTTTAAGTTCCTCCGTGACACACATGCCAAATTTCTGAGGTCATCGGAAAACTTGAGGCTAGAGGTACCGAGTCACTCCACCAATTTCTTTGGTAAGTCGTTCGTAGCTCAAGCAGTACGACTGTGGAATACTCTTCCCGTGTCAGTAAGACAAGCACAAACCCTTCCTTCTTTCAAAAACATGGTAAAAGATCTCTATCTCTCTCTTTAATATGTTACTATTTTTATTTTATTTTTTATATATCTCAGCTTTGTTATTTTTATGTATGTATATGTATATGTGTATTGAGTATGTAGGTTATTACTTATTTATTGTATATAAGTAAATAGTACACCATGGACTACCCGCGAATTTATTTTCTCCTGCTGTGTCAAATCCATCTAAAGGTTGTCTGTAAAAGATCGCTTTTAGCGATAAGACCGCCCATTGTAACACCCTTTGTAGTTTTTAAGTCCTTATTTAATTCTGTTATGGTGTACAATAAAGAGTATATCTATCTATCTATCTATCTATCATACATCCATACTCAAAAATTTTCGCATTAATAATATTAGTAAGATATCTAGTGCAAACAAAATAGTCTACAACCTACCAAATATACCCAAAAAATATCATAAAAATCAGTCAAGCTATTTCAGAGGATTTAGATACCAAAAACTGTGTCATGAGATTTTTATATATTAGATTAGCTGACCTGACAGATTCTTATTCAGATCTTTCTGGGATTTTAAACCCTGTATAAGAGGAAATATGAAACAAAAAGAATGAATAAAATCGGTCTATCCGTTATTTAGTTTTAGTGAGACTGTCAAATAGTTAAGTCAATAGTTATCCCGACAGATATTGTCTTGATCTGTCTTTTTAACCGTCTTAAAAAAGAAGGAGGAGGTTCTCAATTCGTCATGAACTTTTTTTTTATGTATGTTACCTCATTACTCGCAGATGGCTTTCACCGATTTCAAAAATTCGAAATCGAATCGAAATCGAGAAATCGAGGGAACTCTTCAAATATTATAGGCACACCTACAGCGTTTTGGGTATTTCATCATTATGATTAATTTTTTAATTTACCCATTCGATTTACTGAATAATTAATTATTACTATTTTTAATAAATACACATAGAGTTTAGCAGTCGTGCGGGTCTTCGTACTCTTGGACTTATCACGAAAAAAACAGAACCTCCTTCTTTTTCAGTCGGGTAAAAACTAGCCTAGGCTTCCTTTAAGCTTCAAGCTACTTCTATTATACTAAATTTCATCCAAATCCACCCATCATTTTCGAAGATTAAAACAAATAAACGTTTCCGCGTATAGATTGGGTATTTTTAACCGACATCAAAAAAAAAGGAGGAGGTTCTCAATTCGTCTTGAATTTTTTTTAATGTATTTTACCTCATTACTCGCAGATGGCTGGACCGATTTCAAAAATTCTTTTTTTGTTTGAAAGGGTATACTTTCTAGTTGGTCCCATTGTCGTCATGTTTGGATCTGATGATGGGATCGTGGAGAAATCGAGGGAACTCTTCAAATATTATAGGCACACCTATAGCGTTTTGGGTATTTCTTATAGTACCTTGTGCAGTTGCTCTCGAAAAGCACCATTTGAGGAAGTGAAACTGATGATGAAGACCCCAGATGGCCACCGAAACTACTCAATAATAAGTATTTCGTGGATTGCGATTAGATTACTTGAATATAGATGGTAAGCACTTTATGCTCGTCACAATACATATGGTGAAGTAGAGCTGATGGTGATGTACCAGGAGAACTCAAAAATTAACGGCTCTGCACCGGGAAAAGCAATATTTTGTAAAAGTTGATAAGTGGTTGATATTTTGGCTTTTGTAACTAGATAAATTACAAACCGATCCACTAAAAAGCGTGAAAAAAAATACCAAAAAATAGAACCGACTTCTATATAAAAACACTACAAAGGCAAAAATAACTTTAATTTCGGAAGGCGGTGTCAAAAACAAAGAAAATACAAAACAAATGACACCGACTACCGAAATTAAAGTTATTTTTGCCTTTGTAGTGTTTTTATATAGAAGTCGGTTCTATTTTTTTGGTATTTTTTTTAATCCTGCCTATGTGGGTGAGATATATTACAAAATATTTATTAACACACAAGTAAGTTTTTTTTTTTATGTAAGGACACTCGTATTTCAGCACACTAAGGCTGGTTACTACTTAACCGGACACAAGTAATTGAGGAAAAGAGAGATACAAAGTGAAAAATTAAAATAAAGGGCACAGTCTTTGTGGCCCAGGATCATAGATTTCGTCGCATATTTAAAGTACACTGCGACAACAAAATTAAATCTGAAAAAAATATTAAATCGATCCAGCCGGTTTTGAGATTTAGTGAGATTAACGAGCAGCTGTTAATATTTTTTGTATACAAAATTAAAATTGAAGTAGGTCAGCGCTAGATTATTGAAATGCCACTGAATTTCCTGTTTAGACCAGGTAGATTTTTTGTTTAAAATGACACAACTAGCTAACTAAACATTGAAAACGTGTAAATGTGGGCTGTGAATATATACATTTAGTTTTTTAATTTGATTATTCTTAACATTAAACTTTAACACTTGTAAAATATAAGATTGTTAATGAAGGCTTTTATTATTATAACATTGAAGTTTCGTAGTTCCTATTGTTATTTGAAGATTTTTATTATAGGATTATTTAAAATAAGTGTTTGTTTATCGATGTTTAACCAACTGGAATTTCCGTCAGACCGTTTTTTACTGTTTCTGCATAAAAACCAGTCTCGCCTATGACACAACGACGTTTTTGTTTTAATAATTTAAAATTTAAGTGCAGACTTAAACAAAAACTATGACAAATTCATTTTTGTGGCTTGTGTAATTATTAACATTTTTAGTGACACAGACTTTGTGGTTAATTGTCGCTTTTAGTTTATTTGTATTTACAAAAATATTGAAGGCCTAGTAATTTATACATAAAGTAGCATAAAAGAAGTTTAATGTAGCATTATTTATTTATTTTATTATTTATGTACACACAGTAAAATACATTAGGATACAACATAATTATAATATTTGAGTACAAAGGTACTGCTTATTTCTTAAGAAATTTCTTCCAGCAGACCTGCGAAAGGAGAAGTGAAAAAGAAATGTAGACGAATCGAATGTCGTGTGAGAACAAGAAGAGAAATACATATGAATATGTAAAGTCTAAAACTAAAATATTAAATATACCTACACATACTTATAATGCAATAAAAATAACATATACTTAAATAAATACATAATGTAAGAATATATAAATATATACATAAATGATTAAGAGGAAACGTAATGCTCTTTTAATCGACAATGGAATAAAGATATGGTTTTTAAATCACGAATACTGGGTGGAAGTGAGTTCTACAATCTTACAGCATGGACAGAGACTTTATTCAACTAACCAAAAAAAAATATTTTCTTTTTAAATACGGACTGTTATGTACTTTTTATATGACGTGCGAATGTTCCTACTAAATAAGTGTATTTTTATAAATAAATAATGGTTATTTTATGTCTCTTGATTATTTCTTTTCCAGTCGAAACTATAGCAAGCATGCTATCTACCTATGTATCTATTTTTTTTCCACTTTTGGGCAAATGCCTTGTCTCCGTTTTCCACGCTACTAAGCCCATTGCACCATTGCGGCTAGGCTTTTCGGGAGGAATTGAGGTTCTATTACCATCTTCGCGTCTATCTGCTACGTTGGCGCGCTAATTTTAGTAGGGTTTATTCTCTGATTATTTTTGCTTGTGGATAAACAATAACAGCAGAAGTCGATTTTCCAGGAACATTTGCCAAAGTCCATTTGTGGGTGGCTGAACATCTTAACATACCTATCGAGATTACTTCGTGCCTCGGAAATCATTTTTACATCTTTGACAGTCGTTACGGCACAGATTACTTAATAGTTACTACGTGAGTTACGGGTAGTCATTAGAAAATCAGACTCCATTCTTGCCAAGGGAATTGGTTAGAGAACGGGTAGCCATAGATTAATATACAGTTAGGGGTAGCGCGCTAACCAGGTACTGGGTTGTGGAGGGTAGGTAGACAGTCGATCCATTTAAAACAATACTATTCAGCTGAATCCGGTTACCGCAGCTCCAAGACAACCGGAGCGGTTGACGGCTGGCCGCAATTCAGTGCGTTGGTATCAAGCGGTTTCATATAAAAATTGAAGTGCGGCCAACCGCAACGGCACGCCGCGTCACGGCCTGCCGCTAGTGCGTTTCAGCCCTTAGACCCCGAAGCTCGGTAGCAGACCCCGAATTAGTTGGGGAAGGCTAAATAGATAACGAAGATGATGCTCTGGGTAAAGTCCGTGATTGTAGCGTTGGCGTTTGGCGAGCAGTATTCAATTCAATTATTTATTTCAAATAGTGCTTACATAATTGTTTCTATCTTTGACAAACACATTATTGGGTTCCTTACACACAATTATTTTGTGAGGGACGGCTCCCAGAATAATGCGCTCCCAAATGATATGATTGCGGATTTTTCGTATTCACTGTTATTGACTGTAGAGACAACACAACAAAATAATTTTAATTTAAGTCGCCATGTTCCGTCAGGTAACGGAAAATACAGTGATCGTCCTCTAACCCATCTCCTAGTCAGTCGCCCACGAACACATGGAAAGAACTGGTGCAGGTATAATCCTCTGCTCGATTTTTTACACCTAAATTGCCTTTTAGCATAATAAAAATGTTCTTCCGAGACGTCAGCTTTATTTTTGAGTAATTTAGTGATATTTTCACTCGCTTTGCAGATAAGCTGGGTCCATGATCTTTCGAGATGAATCGTACAACTGGATAAAACAGTGTATTACATTCCTTTGCAAATGGAAGTAAACCTGTCAAATCAAATAATTTATTTACATACAGTGTACAACAACAGGTCTCATATTAGAAACTTATTACTTAGCGGCCTTCGGAGGCACAGCAAATTTGAGGGTTATTTACATAACTTACAATTATGTAAGTTGTTATCAACATTACATTCAAATAACTTTATTATATTCTTCTTAGCGTGTCGATGGCAAAAATAAATAAGTTTGGCCCAAAACTCAGCTACGCCAACTCCGCTCGCTGATGCAGAAATAAGATCGTCAAGAGTTCAGGTGACAGGGTATGCGGAGCAAGATAGAAGGTGGCCCATTGTCTGTGGGGTCACACCGCATATAAGTACACTAGTACTCTCGCGGCTCCCGTGGATTCTATCACGGTAAAAACATAACTCTCCTTTTTTGCAGTCGGATAAAAAGCCTATAACCTTCCTCAAGCTTCAAGCTACTTCCATACCAAATTTCATCCAAATCCACCCAGTACTTTCGAAGATTAGCGCGTTCAAGCAAACAAACAAACAAACAAACAAACTAACAAACTTTTCCGCTTTATAATATTAGTATAGATTTAAGATCTGAGCCATCTTTAAATCCTCATCTGTGGAGATTATCTTTACTAGGTACGGCTTAGCTGGGTTCACATTCTGTTAAGGCATTTCCAAGCTGGCCACGGTAACAAGTGTCCAGGTGGAAGGCTATATTATATTATAAGTAAGTGTCAGTAAAGGCTTGTAAGTACATATAAATATAAAAAATATTATATCTATACCTCATTACTAACCATCCTATAAAGTTTGCATAAGACATAATAGTGTTTCCTAGCTGACTCAATGAGAAAAAATACCGAAACAAATTCAGAGGTCAACTTCTCTTTTTAAGTCCTTACAATTGGTTTTACGATTAGATTAAATTTAACTAATCCGAATACGATTTCGTTAAGAAAGAATACTGACCAACCGATAACAGCAATTGATTTTAACCAGGCCCAAGTTTTGAATGCGTAATTGACTCACAGTTGACGCCGATGAAATAGTGAACTCATTTCACGGTATCCGACCTTTGTCAACCGTTACCCAATGCACGATGATACTGTATTGGTACATCGTTCCGAATTATTATCGACAAGCTTTAGCACGGGACTTCGTTCGCGTGGGAGGATTTTCCCGCATAAATCCCGATCCCGTGGGAATTCCGGGTTAAAAAGTAGTCTATGTGTAGGTCAGCCGCAGTAGGTACATTTTTCCGTGTGGGCTAGTTGTTGCTACTGCACTAATATTATTGTACGGTGGCCGGCCAGAGCCGGATTAACCCTGTCAGAGGCCCTAAAGCAATGGCATTGTCGGGGCCCCTTTTCTTACTTTGACTGACCAAATCGTGTGTGAACTGAGGAAACGCGCATTAAGGGCTGTGGTTTTTAATATATTTGTTTACTTATTCCCAGATTTGTTCTAAATTGTTTTAGTTCTACTACTAAAGCTAACGATTTGTATTTTGTGACATAACAGTGAGGTCCCTAAGTTCACACGCACATCAAATTCTCGTTCGAAGAAATATGTTTTCTTGGTGCGTGCACTGGGCCGGGGCCCCCTAGTTGATGCGGGCCCCTAGGCAGTTGCCTATTCCGCCTAATGGTTAATCCGGCCCTGTGGCCGGCCCATCAACCTACTTCAATCTGTCAAAATAATTTAATAGATTTACAACTTTGTTACAAAAGGATAAGGTTCAAACTCAATTGGGTAAATTTGACAGATTCGGATAGCTTGATGTGCTGGCGACTGTACTACCCAATCTGGAAATCAAGATCTTAAATCCGACGAGACAGGTTATCATCGTCAAAACACCAATAGCACTTTTTGCACGATCCGGGAATGGAACCCGAGATCTCATAAAGTCGCGCTTGCGGCTACAAGACCAAAGGCAGTCAGGTTATCATCAAACTAATAAACAAGACCTACTCAATCATTTTAATCGGTGCCTACGATTTGAGTCGTACGCAATTATTAAAATGGTCTCCGATTGTCTATTTTATACGAAAATAATACTAAGTCCATTAATAAGAGTGAAACTACAACATGGTAGTGTACTTATTAAACTATGTGGCCGTTTCGACAGAGGTATTTAACGACACACCGCACCGTTAGCGTTCAAGTATTTATATTAAAACGTTCGATCTAGTTCTAATCGCTGGACTGGAATGCCTATTACGGATATACCCGTCAGAAACGTGTCGTTCTAACATTTTTACCAACTGCGAATAATTTAATGCCAACGTCATAAAGTTGAAAGTAACTCTGTCTGTTTGGTGCGCTTTTACTCTAAAATCGCTGAACTAGTGTTGATGAAACTTCAGTATAGAGAGAGATTGAAAAGTACTTAGTACTTGTGGCGTTTGACCGGTCACGCTGGAAATTGGATTAGGACATTGTTGTTAGACAGCAATAGGCTGATATGATGATGATGATGATGAGAGCTTAGAGAAGGACTCCAGATACTTTTCATAATAGCTATACATTTCCTTGAGATGAAATCAGATTTTCAACGTGAGCCAAGCCGACGGCATAAGTAAGTAACATTATAAAGGATCTTGCAACAACACTTATACCGCTGCTTGTATGGCAAGAGAATGCGATTAACGGATAGCAGACGTATATGGCGTAGCTGTTAAATTGATATTAAAGTATGTTATAAATGATTTAATTTGCCGTGTGGCGTGGAATAGAAAGGGGACTTACTCAGTCAGACTAACTGAAATCTGCAGAGATTCTTGTAGGTATATAATGTCAGCTGATGTTGCGACATTGGAGAGGTAAGTGGACATGGATGACTGAAAATCTATTCACTGTTCTTCGCAACAACAAATATATTTCTTCATCAGTTGGTAAGTACCTAGTTACCTAATTTTTGAACTAAATTCTTGCATATTGCGTGTCTTAAGACCTACATCATCACGAGGTAGAGTGATAGTTTTGCTAAAAAGGAAACAAAGAGTTCATACATAAAAAAGGTTCCTTGTAGTCTGCTTGTAGTGTAGGGCAAAATAGCGCGTAGCAGATCATTAATATTCTGGAACAACCTTAGAATAACAATAAGGGAACAACCCAGTCACGGCTGCAATTTACGGTCCACTCTACGTATGCACAAGGAAAGCAACAGTCTAGGAAGATTGGTCAGCTTAATATCTCTCGTCTTAAGAACGTTAGCTTCTCATCCCGGTTAAATATAAAGTGCATGCGCACCAAGTTTCATTAAAATCGGTTTATTAATTTTCTAGAATAAGCACTTTATACACCGTGAGCTCCATTGCTCTAAACCGGAGTGAACCTAAGTACGAACTATAGGTAGGTACCTGACTAATACTTCTTTACCCAAAAAGGCACTCGTGCCCTATTTACCTTTACTCGTTCTAGTGTTACTAAAGCCACCATAACTTAACATTGGACTGACACTTAACTAAATGCAGGTGGAATTTCTACACGCATACAGACAAGCATTTAAATAAACGTAAATAGTTTACCATGTTAAACTTTACCTTTGGGTATGTTTGAATGTTTTGAACGGATTAAATGAATTACGAAATAATAGAGAAATGTATAAGTACTAACATCGAAGCTTGTTTGGACTAGTATAATGACACTGCTAGAAAGTAAATAAGGTTCAATTTCCGTTTTGTCTGTATTTTTTTTTGATCTATTATAACCCCGTCTTTAATATTATATCAAATCGCGTATTAAACTATGATAGGCCTTCGAAATATCATAATTCATATTATCACGGCTGTATCTATTAGCACAGGATGTAATTTAATACGGCTACATTTTGCCAGCTCTCTATAATGTCAGACGCCAGTTCCTGCTGCGTGCAGCTGTAGCAACGACGCAACTCTTCGTGTCCCGGTTGCACTCCACTACGAAGGCTATGGAGATCGTGGAGTACTTACGTGCGAATTAACACCGGCTGGACGTTGAGGCTTAAAGAGTTGAAATCGCGTTATAAAACAAGCTTCAAATAAGCTCTAAAAAGAGCGTTTGAGTGGCGGTTTCTAACTCACCAAGTGCAGGGATTACTCAAGCAGGAATTTTGGTCGAAGGGTGTCATGTATCGACGATTTTGCGATAGGCTACGCGATATTACGCAGCGCAACAAGACGTCTTTATTCTTGTATTAGGTAGGTATTAGTTTATAAGGTTTTATATTTGTTTATTGTGTTGTATATGCCCACTTACCGGAAATGAAAAAGATAAGTTTCTTATTATAAACTGTAACTTATCCCCATGCTCTTTTTAGGTAGGGTTTCTATTAAATCGTGGTAAAGTCGAGTAGCCCTGAACTAAGCAACAGTTACCTAATTGCTTATCACTAAGCCATCATCTTACTCAAGCACATGATTATTGTTCAACAATTAATCTCGTCTTTTTATCTCTGTCTATTTAATCTTTGCGGAAAATTTGCATTCGTTTCGACCAAGTAGGCCGAACCACCATAGTTAATAGGACAGTTTCACAAGATTTTTCTTCATTGTTTTTCGCATAGATTGTCTCGGACATAACGTAACTACTTAATGCTGCTTGAGACATTTCTGTGTTGAACTTTAAGTTGATTTGCAGTCTCTTTGTTTGACGTTAATTGTAGGTAAAGGTTTATGAATGATTTTATATCTGGGTAGTATGTTGCAACGTTGATGTATCATAGTAACTATTTTATGCCTTTAGCTGGTGTTTTAGCTTAAGTTCTCGTTTAATATCAGTTATTCATATGAATGTTATTACCTACGTTAGATTTAGATCAGTCCCAGACGCTCGCACGGAAGTGTGCTCTTTTTTTTATCAAAGTGCAAAGCTTTCAAACTTCGCGCATTTTTGTGATGTTACGTAAGAACTAATCTAATCTGGAAGATATCGCTATCAGAGATCAAGACCGCCATTGTAATCATAGGTTTAGCAATATTGTGAAACAAGGGGTGTTTAAATTATTGTGTTTGGTTATTAGTGTGTACTCTCCCCACCCAAATAAGATATGGTCGCCACACCCTTCGCCTCTAAATCGTCTTACTTAATAAATAAATGGATAGACCCTTTCAACCCCAAGTCGTATACTGTTAGTTTTTTTATTTAGCCAGATCCATCAATGGATTCTGGATTAAATTTGCTTCATATTCAACTTTGCTTTTAAATATATTTTTGTCTTCTAATAATAACATTTTACTAAAAGATGAAAAAAATACTATACGAATGTGGCCAGTTTGCCAGAATACAATAAAACATTTATACCCTGTGATAGCTTTTTACGTTCATAGATCGTACTGCCTTGTCGTTTTTAATGTAATTTTTACAAAATCTTTATATAATATGAACTTGCATCAATTTACAAGTTTCTGAATTGGATTTACATTCTTACCTATTGTAAGCAGAATAGTAATTTCGATAAAAATCAATTCATTGTTAACTGCGCATCCGTGCACAGATTGCTCGTGCGCGTTATAAAGGCAATAATAATAATAACAATAAGCCCCCTAAACAACCACACGTCCTGATTGAACACCTAATCACGTGGGGGGCGGACACACGAATGAGAAGTTACTGGCGTGGCTAACGTGGCTCTGGAAACCCATTCAACATGGAGACACGATCTAAAAGTAAACGTATAGGACCGCTGCCCGGGGGCGATCGCCGGGGCGCACCTGGAGCTGACGCTGGGTGTCTCAGCATGCGAACCGTCAGCGGTGAGGAGTTGAGCAGGCGGGCTCCCACCGACAAAGATACTACAGCCGAAATTAATGACGATGGCGACAGACACACAGACAGGACAAACACTCCTTTAGAGCCATATAGTCCAAGCACAGTTTCATATACACCCTCTAGGCCATCATCACCATCCATATCATCGTCACCATCCGTACCATCGTCACCCCTCATTTGTAGTTTAAATACAGTTTCACAATCTTCGGCCTTGAATGTTGCGCGGGAGGTAACTACCTTCCTACCCGCGTCCACCAAGGCCGGAAAAGCAAGAGTTCGCATGAGATGGAGTAAAGAAACAAACATATTTATCATGCGAACCTACTTACACATAACTAAGTTAGAGACAGATATGACCACATACAGACAACAACTCCACGCACTCTTCACAAGACAATACCCAGAAATAACTGTATCAGAACAAAGAATAGCAGATCAAAGAAGAATAATAGTTAGGAACAAACTTCTATCACAAGAAGTTATAGATCAATTAAAAGAAGAAGTACGAACTCAATTAATACTGGAAGAAACAGTTAACACAGACACACAACACATAAATGAACAACCCTTAACGCTCACTCAAATACGACCCATTGATACCCAATATCAACTACGTAATCAATCGCAACCGTCTACACAAACGTCCCATACGAGTACATCCACACAAACCGAACACTTAACAATAACACTAGAAAATGACATTGAAACCTTAGTCGGTGGGGATCAAAATCTTATAACAGATACTTATATCCAAGAAATAAATGAAAAATTTAGAAGCACAATGACACAATATTCTGGGATGGACCCAGCAGCTCGACCCAAATTGCCCAAACTTAAATACACCCCCAAATTATTTCGTTTAGTAAGTCTATTTAATGAAAATATACTCGCCCAGTTTCTCTCTGATGACACACTTCTTTTAGACATACATTTACTCATATATTGCACAGCAGTAGTTATATCCGAAGAGCTTAACTTTAAAATCACACACTACACACAAAACACAAGACCGCGTCATAATATAGAACCAGCCTGGCAAAAAAGATTAGAAAAAGACATTGAAAAGTTAAGAGCAGACTGTGGCAGACTCGCACAATATATCAATGGTAGCAGATCAAATAAAGTAGTCAGGACAGCTGAGGCTATATTTAGGAATATTACTACTCACACCAGACACGAAAATAATAATAAAAAACCTGAAGATTTCTTAGATACCTTAAAACAAAAATTTGCTCTTAAAGCTCATAGACTAAAAAGATATAAAAAAGCGCAACAACGTAGAAATGATAACTCCATGTTCTCCACAAACGAAAAAGTTTTCTATAGAAACCTTAACAAATCACGTTCTGAAATAAATAACGATCAAAGCTCTGAACTACCTACAAAAGAGCAGCTAGAGACGTATTGGTCCAGTATTTGGGAAGAGCAAATACAACACAACAATCAAGCATCTTGGATAGCAGAAGAAGATGCGAAGTGGAGAAATATTAATGAAATGGAGTTCATAGAGATAACAGAGTCAGACATTACACACATAACAGCTAGATTACATAACTGGAAATCTCCTGGTATAGACAAAATTCACAATTTTTGGTACAAAAAATTAACTTCATTACACACATATTTAGCCAAAAATTTCACAGATATCATATTAGGACAACAACACACACCTGACTTTATCGCAACAGGAATTACTTACATGTTACCTAAAACTAAAAATTCGCCACAGCCTTCAGAATACAGACCAATAACATGCCTACCTACAATTTACAAAATACTAACCTCAGCAATATCAAGAAAAATTAACTCACACATTACACAGAATAATATCATAGCAGAGGAACAGAAAGGATGCAGACAGGGCCACATGGGATGCAAAGAACAGTTAATTATTGATTCCACTATACATAAACACGCGTCTTCCAAAAACAAAAACCTTCATTGTACCTATATTGATTACAAAAAAGCTTTTGACAGTGTTCCTCATTCTTGGTTGATAAAAGTATTAGAGATTTATAGAATAAACCCAAAAATAATTGATTTCTTACACCGTATTATGAAACAGTGGAAAACTTCACTTCAGATAAATTCCAGCCACAACAATATCATCACCACGCGACAGATATCTATTAAAAAAGGTATATATCAAGGTGACTCTCTGAGTCCCATGTGGTTCTGTCTCGCCCTAAATCCTTTGTCGCATTTACTTTATAAATGTGGGGCCGGATATTGTCTTAAGCACATCAGAGAGGAAACAACAGTATCACATCTTATATACATGGATGATATTAAATTATATGCAAAAACAGAAAAAGACATGAAGAAATTAGTAGATGTTACAGCAAAGTTCAGTGGGGATATAAATATGCAGTTTGGGTTGGATAAATGTAAAACACTTCACATTGTCAGAGGTAAAGTACGCCCTGGGGATTATGTAGTGAATAATTCGGAAACCATCGCAGCAATGGAATCAACCGACTTGTATAAATATTTAGGGTACACACAGTTAAAAGGTCTAGATCATGTAAAAATTAAAAATACGCTAACTACAGAATACAAAAGAAGACTTAATATAATTTGTAAAACCCAACTGTCTAGTAAACACCTAATTAAAGCCATAAACACATTTGCCATCCCCGTATTAACATACTCATTTGGAGTCATAAAATGGACTAAGACAGATACAGAACAATTAGAGCGAACTACACGAACAACACTCACAAAACATAATAACTTACACCCTAAATCAGCCATAGAAAGATTAACCGTCAAAAGGCAGTATGGAGGGAGAGGCCTGATAGATATCCAGCATCTTTGGCGGAAACAAATCAATCGACTAAAAACATTTTTCCACACAAAATCTTGCACTAGTAACATCCATAAAGCCATAGTAAGTAATGATCTCAACTACACTCCACTTAATCTCAATGGTCAGACAGAATCAGATAGTATCACAAATGAAGATCCACAGACTCAAAAAATTGAGGACTGGAAGAAAAAAGTGCTTCATGGGCGCCACCCTCATGACCTAGAGCAATCCCATATAAATAAATTAGCATCCAACAAATGGTTAAAGGTAGGTAATTTATTCCCAGAAACTGAAGGATTTATTATAGCTATTCAAGATCAAATCATTAACACAAAGAATTATAGAAAATTTATAATAAAAGATCCCACCGTAACGAATGACAAATGTCGCAAATGTCAATCCCAGCCAGAAACGATACAGCATATCACTGGTGCCTGCCCCACACTAACACAAACCGACTACACTCATAGGCATAATCAGGTAGCAAACATCATCCATCAAAAACTAGCTGTCAAATACTCACTCATACAGAACACTAACACCCCTTATTACAATTATACACCACAAACTATTTTAGAAAATACGACACATAAGCTATACTACGACCGCGCCATTCTCACAGACAAAACCATTCATTTTAACAGGCCAGATATAACACTACAGGATAAAATCAATAAAGTTACGTACCTGGTAGATATCGCAGTCCCTAATACACACAACATACAAAAAACAATCACTGAAAAAATCAGCAAATACATAGAATTGAAAGATGAAATTACAAGAATATGGCGTCAGCAAAAAGTATATATTGTTCCTATAGTCCTTTCCACCACAGGCGTTATTCCCAATCATCTCCTACATAGTTTAAAATTATTAGACCTTAAAGAAACTCTCTACATATCACTGCAAAAGGCCGCAATCCTGAATACATGCAGAATTGTGAGAAAATTCATGCAGTTAGAAGAGGCCGAAATAACTTAACACAAAAACACAATAAAATACACAACACACGCCGCTTTTACTTGGCTTAGCCCGTAAAAGTGGTAGAAAAACCAGCCAAAGAGCTGAGATAAAATAAAATATACTCGAAAATAATAATAATAAAAACTTTATTCATTTACAGGAGTTGTAGTACAAAGAGGAAATACACTTATGTTTAATTTACATCATAGAGCCACATTTATATATCACTTATTGCACTACATATAATACAAGAGTGTCATACTACTTTCCTAGCTAGGCTAGTTAAAAGCCTGTGATTAGGATAAGCAGTTGCCACCCCCCCAGTTGGATTAGGTTCGTAAAGTAATTTAAGAACTAAGTGTAATGTTACAAAGTTTACAAGCAGGCACTACAACTTAAAAGAAGTAAAGTAACAAAATTGTGTGATGGTGTGTGTTGTGTAATTGTGTGTGTGTATGAATGTGTGTATGTGTGTGCGTGTGTGTGTATGTAAATGTGTGTGGTTCACTGTGAGTGTGATTGATGTCATGACTCTAAAATATTGTTAGCAAGTAATGTTCAGTTTCCTCATAAGTTTTATTAAGTAAGAAATAATAAATGATGCATTATAGTATTTCGCAAAAGGTATTGTCGGCGCACACTTGACGCTTTGCTTTTCTCCTTAAACGAATACTGGACAGTGGATCTATATAACTTAATGTTGTTTAATCTACGTAGTTGTGTGATTTTTAAAACCAAACAAATTCCAATTAAACTGATACTTTCAAGAAGGTAACATAGATTGGAATCGACTATCTTAATTATTTAGAGGAAAATAAAAGTCAAAACAAGTATGTCTAAGAACTAATACTTACAGCTGTATTTACTTGTTATGATGGAGCAATCAATCTGTTTCAACTTGCGTCATGAACGCACCTGCGGAACCGACGTGAGCGGTCCGGTTGACCCCCGACTTATGCTGCTGGGTTAATTGCAAAATTATAAGCACTTTGTAGAGTGGAGACTGTTCAAGGGTTTATGACTTGTATATTTGTAACTATATCCATACCTCAGTTGTACGAAGTAAGTAAATCGTGTAGGGACGGAATATTAAGGGGTAGGCAGGACAAGGGCGGATCCACCGTTGTCGGCATGCCCACCATCCTAGTAGACTTGTGACGTCACACTTCCACGGTCTATTGAGATTGATAGGTTGATGATAAGGCTTAAAAAAATCGGCCATATGTGTATCGGCTCTCTCGTAAATTTTTGTGTTGTTTGTTAGACATTTCTTTTGGTCCTTACATTTGATTTATTTATTTACTTTTATGTTCATGGGTGCTCTATGTTTCCGTTTTGCTAATTTCAGTACATCGTCCGTATTTTTAGCACTCTTCAGACTTTCATAGAACGTTTCGGTTGCCTATATATTGCCTGTTTTACCCATTTTTAATAAAAATTACACTTTAAAGTTAAGAAAGTGGTGGTTTCGGTGTTTCTTCTCAGGGTAGTCAGTTAGGAAATACCAGCCTCATCTAGTTTAAACTCACGAAAAAAATGACGTGTAAAAGTGTTATTAATAACCAATTTGCAAAATGAAGATCACATATATCATGACGAAATTATAAGGGTTGCGTTTTTTACCTTTCGGCTACGGAACCCTAAAATGCACCCACGATAATCTTCCACGATAGTCTTACTTGTTAGCACAAAGGTTTCTTAGTATATAAGTTACATGAGTAAATGGGGTAAATTTTGATATGCCCTCAAATCATACTTTGAATTGTCAAAGTATGATTTAACATCATAATAAATATGGATTATGATATGTCCTCATGATACCACCAGTTAAGGATAAGTTAAGCTAAGGGGGCAACTTTGCATATAGGTATTATCATCATTGTTTCGGCTGAGAGACGTGAATAACAGAACACCGGCTTCCCTCAAGTCGCCACACGATGACTGGTCTTCTTCGTTTTACATCCAGCGGCTTTCCCTGACCTTAACCAGGTCATGGGTCAACGTTGTGGGATGCCTACCAGCCGTATACAATTTTGTTACACATAATTTTTATTTCGCTCGTGTTTGACAGGAGAAATTATTCAAAACTTACTTTTTGTTATGACACTCATTATTTGGTCTTGCTATTGTGGGTTCTCTTTAGGTTAATTGTGTAGAAATATTCAACTCGTCTTGAAATCAGTGGGTTCGTCCTCCGTAGGACAAACCCACTGATTTCATTATTAACCCGGACAAACAGAAATACTAACAGAGACAAAAAAAAATAATAGTACATTATGGTACAAGTGAGTAATGTTGGTGATTACCGCTGAGGCGCCATTGAGACCCAAGCCGATAGGTGAGGGTCTTAAGAGAGCCGAGGACTATAATCATCAATACACACGTGTATCATACGACGTTTTTCAACACACTTGTGAAGGAAATAATACTAAAAAGCCATTTTATTTAGTGAGTAAAAAGTTTATTTTGAGAAACAATTAGTAAATGTGCAGTTGGTAAAATTATAATTAACTGTTTTTGATGGCATAGCGGTCTCATCAGATAGATTATTTACTGAAACACTTTCATGTTGTATTGTTATTTGAGATGGTTCATTATTCGTGTAGGTAGGTGAAATCCAATTATTGGATGTACTTGGTGTTTCGCCAGTAGGACGCGCCTCAGAATCAAGTCTAATTCTTTTTGTGATTTTTGCACAAATTTCTTTCTTGTTTTGTATGGAATATTCTACGTAAGTATGATTCTGCTACATTGTTAGATCGCCATCCACCATGACGCTTCAAAGTCATTATAAGTATCAGCTCCTGAATTAGCCAGCAATGTAGCTGAAGTTCTTCTTCTTCTATGTCCAGTGTAGCTCTCAGCATCTGCTAAATCTAAAAACTTTGCGATTTCTTTAGGCATAGAACCAAATTTGTTTATACCTATTGGCTGACAGGTACATTTACCATTCTAGTAATTTAAAAAGAAACGGTCATTTTTCGCTTTTGGTGAACGCAAACTTTCATACTACTTAACAATTTCATATAATGGACCGTGTATGGTGAATGACCTAGGTATTTTATTTTTCGTGATAGGTATCTTCACTAAAAGCATCTGGCCATGGTTCTCTATGTCTTTTACAGTTATATTTGTTAATTCTTGTATCCTACATGCACCAGTTACACCAAATATTAAAGCAACCTGAAAAAAAGAAACAATAATTAAGTTCAACACACAACACAGTCTGAAGTCGCGTAGATATATAAAATTAGATAATTTAACTACACTTAGTAGCCAGATATTGGTTATCTGGAGCGTCTTTTATAAATTTTTCAACATCGTTAGACGATAAAACCTTTGATTTCTTGCTTCTAAATCCATTGGATAGTCTCTTTAGATAAGATGACAAATTAGAGTATATTTTTAAGTCCACTCCATTCTTTGTTCGGACTGTGCTTTTTAACATTGAGTATATACACCACAAAGAGCTAGGTTTGTACTTAGAAGATAATTCTTTAAAGTACGCCATGAACACATTTTCTGAAAAAGACTTCGTACTCTTGTTGTTTTGCCATTGTATGAAATTTTGGTACGCTAATAGATATTTGGCCTTGGAGTTTCCAGGTAGTAAACTTTCCATAACGTTAAGGGCTTCACATCTTATATCGGGTGGTGTACAACATAAATCATTTTCTTCATAGCTAGTACTTGTAGACATTTTAATTAATAAATAACTATAATTTCAATAGTGAAAACGAGTTGTGAAAATTTTTTCGCAATGGCGGGAAAAATTAATCAGTTTTCCATCAGTTTTCCTATGCGCGCGCATCTAACAGATCGGCCATAGACTAAAAGAATGAGGTTTCTTTTTTTGGCTTTGCTCGGATAGCGTTTTAGCCACGTACAAAATGGGTAATTCAAAGTTTTCTTTATCACAGAAAAAAACAAAAGTCATATTTGAGTGAAAGTTGTATTTATTAAAAACGTACAAGTTGAAAAGACATTGTTCGATTTTGGCCTATATAACCGATGTGAATATAAATTACATGATAATTTTCATTTCTTTTTATACTGCTTGAAACATATTTTAGTATTTCACGGAAACTTGAAATAAATAAATTCAAAATAAAAAGTTGGGTCACGATTAACGAATGCGTGGTGCCGTAAAAAATGTCTATTGGTCAGATAGTGTTGTCGATTTACGGGATTTTCCCCGATTTCAGGAAATACGGACGGTTGTCTGGATTAAATCAGAAATTGATAAAATTCGGACTATTTTGGGTATTTTCAACGTATAGATAGAAATAAAAATAATAATAAAATATTGAATGGGTTACGTTATTAATTTAACTCTAGTAAATAATATATAATCGTCAACTAATTGAAGACGGGAAATCCATGCTTCTTCAGTCTGACGCTTTGTCTCATTCACTTAGTGAAGCTCACATTCGTTTGTTTAATTGACTGATTATTTCTGAAATTGAGTTGATCACATATAGGTACATAATAATATGAATTCAATAAATCAAATAGGCACTGTATCCTATTATTGACAATAAATAAATTAATATTTAAAAAAATATTTATTTAACACTTTATTCATTTAAATACCTGAATTGACTAGCTGGAGAAGAAAATGTATTCCATAATTTTTTATCTAAAATCGGGAATTTCTGGCATGGCATTCGGGTATTATAGCTTTTCGTAATTGGCAACACTGGTGTGCTTATATTTCATTTCGTTTCAATTTTAATTGCAAAGTTCTTTTCTTTGCGATTTTCTATGCGTTTTATGGTTTTATTCTGTCAACTTTGGCTTGATAACGGACTCTGATCAGATTGCATACTTGGTAGACTCGGCTGTGTATAAAGGACTCTGTGAGTCTTACTACCTGGCTATTTTCGGACTCGATTTCGATGAATTGATTATTTTTGTATCTTCAAGTGTCCGTTAGTAAAAATTGATTTTCTATGATTCCATAAAATATTTAGAGTCTATCTCAGTCATTTTCGATTCAAACGATTCTTAGGCGTGACATGTATGGAGCCGGAACAATGTCCTTTATCTATTTAAATATGAAGTTGCATGAAACTAGCAAGCAATAGGTAGGTACATTAATTTATTTGTACTATTGAACACGGTCTTTTTTGTTTCGAAACTTTTTTAAAAACAAAGCAACTCATCCAATTTAAAAAAATAAAACCTATAACTCACTTGTGAATATTAGTAAAGAAAAAGTTACAGTTTGATTACAGGTGTCATTATGTGCCTAATTGCGGTGAAATTAGAGCCATTTTATGAGCAAGTGTGTTGAAAAAATATAAATATGAATCACGCCTGCCCTGTGAGCTAAGACTGCTAATTGTTATACTAGTTTTTTATGATTATTTATCCAGTGCCTATAAAGGTGTAAAATAAAGCGAATAATAAGAAAAAATGCATAAAGAAATATATATTCATAAAACGTTTTTTCCTTTCTATACCCCCGTTGCCGCTTTTTAGTTGTTTGCCTTGATAATCGAAATATTTGCAACAGGAGCTTAAACAGCCATATGACCTACTCGTTAATTGCTGCACTTAGTAAAGTATCTAGGTACTAAACTTAGCATAATATCATCTATTCATCAGATAGATTTATTTCATTGCTTTGTAATAAGCAATGAAATGCCTGATCCATCTTATTCATCACCTTATTTGTAAATCTAAAGAGATAAGATTTATCGGTATTGCCAAATTAGGTTTCATTCATTATTATTTATTGTATTATCTGTGAGTAGAATTGATCCAATCCACTTACCATTATTTGTAGTTCACCGGGGTCAAATGATTTTGGCGATGCCATTGAGCAACTGTTACTAAATTCAGTTGGTCGAAGTATTATATATTTATTTTTAAAAGCCGACGAATCGAGTTTATACGAAAATATTGAATTGATTTTTAAAGTAAGATCGGATTTTAGTAAGAAAACACTTAGCAGAATATAGGTACCTACTATAGGAGAATAGTTTGATCATCTGTTGCATTAACAAAATAAAGCAATATTTTTATGCCTAAACTTTAACCTAGTTTTTGAATCCTTTTTCAAATACTTAGCACTACACTAGAAATTTCTCCTATATCATGAGTGCATTTTTACAAACACACGAGTAACAAGTATTTGTAGGTTATATAAACATTTGTTCTGGTGCGGGAATGGAACCCGTGACACACAACGCAGACTTCACAACTTTTTAAAAACTTTAATATCTACCTAGCATAAGAAGTTGGCAAACTTTCGCATTGAAATAGAGTTTGCGTTCACAGCTCAAAACCTGGGCTTGATTAAATTACAAAGTAGAAATTTCGAAACTTAGCTTTTCAGATAATATGCTAGCAAACTATAAAGTGATAAAGAACAATGTTAACAAGTTACCACAAACGTAAACCCCTAAGTTAAGCGAGAACGTTAAATTAAGTGCGGCATGTGCGGTTATTTAGCGCTGACACTATTTATGAGACGCGCATACGAGAGCGGTGGGCGAGGCGCGCGCCTGTTTTACGCACAGAACAACTCCAAGACAGATTTAGAAGGCCCACCCGGGATTGCAGGCATGTTTCTCATTCTAGAGAGATACTGTGGCCCCAGACCGCAAGGGTGACTCTTCAGTCACCCTTGCGGTCCGGGTTCCTTCGAACAGGGTGGGTATTTGGTCAGTAGAAATCTGACACTCCCTTCCGCATCGCCCAGATCGGGAGGCAATCATCGGATGATTTCCCATCCTGTTTCATGATGTCGTGTTCCATCATTTGCCCTTCGTGTTCCGAGCCCGCGGTAACTCTTTCGAACAATTCCACAGCCCCGACAAACTGCGCTCCCCTGTGGGCCCCAACAATTTTGCTGATACTCGTTGAGGCGCGCGTGGAACACGACGCGCCGTCCACACCGGCCTGGTTTCAGTCGGTCGGCGAGCTACTCATTGCTCGCAGCTCGCAGGCCCACGCCTACGGTGGCTGGGAGTCACCCTGCGACTCCCGACGACCGGAGCGTCTCCTACGGTGGCTGGGGCGCGAGGGCTGTGAGGGCCTTGAGACCCGCCTCTCCCTTGCGCGTCCCGCCATCTCCTTTGCTTGCATAACTGCTTCGCAGAAAGAGGTGACTGTTTCCCATGCCTCCTCGATCCGGACCATGGATTGAACCAGGGGAGGCGAGAGGTCGCCGCCTATGCGAGAGGTCACCGCCTGAATGTCTATACTATGCTCGTTTCTCTAAATTCTCCTTCTACAATCCACAGCTAAGCTAGCAAGGCCAGGCTGCTTAAGAAGCAGAGGAATCAAAATGTGCACCGCTCGCCTCGGCTTTCCATGCCTGACACACAGCAGTGGATGGTCAACTTTCTCACAAAGGAACATGCAATTGTAACTATACCCGGATTTTTAATTCGATGCAGTAGACTGACAGTTTCTGAGTTGTCAGATAATGACGACTACGAAATTGTGATGTAACTAAATTAATCGATGCTAGAATAAAATCGAATAACGATGTAAACGATTTATTTAATAATGTTATGTGAAATTCACAAAAAGTAAAATGTGATTATGAAGGGACGTAAAAAATTAAATTAATAGATCATGATATTTTTTTTATTTTTTGCAACATGTCATGTACCTGTACCCATTCTAACGGGGTTTAGATGGCAGTGGTGCCGGGGCAGTCTTTTTAATAGTAATTCCGCGCTATTTATTAAAATATTCATCACATGAAACAATTTCCAAAAGAGTGGCTTTTATAATATTTGGTTAGATATTAATATTTTTAATAAAAATATATTTATTTATAATAAAATCTAGTCACTACTTCAAAATAAAAAGAATAGTACAAATTTTATCTTTTATTTATATTTCTCACGATTAAAAATCGCTCATTTATTATTCGATTGATTGAATCCATCACTATAAGGTTAAATAGGGTATCGTTATTTTAGTAAGTGACACTAGCTTATGTCAGTGTCTAGCTTATGTGTATGTTACTGTCTAGGCAAAGAGTAAAGTTGTGTCTAGGAGTACCCGTGTCACACAGCAAATTGTAAAGATGTACGTCTCATATAACATTCACCAAGACACTGACCCTGCTCATTGCCATCAGATGTAGACCTTTAAATGCGCGGTGGTATAAGTTCTTCAATAGCTGCAGATTCTTACGAGAGCTCTACATTATGGACACAACTATAGCTGGGTCCGTTCAGACTAAGATGCCAAGTTACCGAAGATTGGTTGCAGAAGGGAATTTTTCAGGAAGCAAGCTTATTGGTTACACTCGAAGAACTGCTCATTTCAAAAGACTTTTGTTTCCTCTTGGTTAAGTCTGAAGTTCACTCAGATAACAGAGTAGGTAGGTATCGATTTACCCGCTCCATAACCGTAATAAGCATACATTCCATTTGCCTCTAAGAGTGAGCCTTCTGTCAATCCTGCATCTCATCGCGCTCACACATCCGGCGAACCTGACTCGCATGTCGTAAGCTTTAATGGAGTTTAATACCTGTACGTATAATTATCTAATTGATTATCTGTTTTCAACCGTGCCCAATCAGTGTCTTTAACTTTAATAATCGCAATCAGTTTATTAACATGTTTATCTATGTAGAAAACATGATGAAGGGAAATTTTGGATTGACATATCAATGAGAGATTCGAAGGCTTAATCAGTGTGGAGTAAAAATAAACGAAAATACAGCTACGGAAAACTTCACAGTATAATTTCTTTCTTTGAATTGTTTCTCATCAAATATCACTTGAATCTTACTTACTCAGGTATTACTTTCAGGGTTGCTTAAAGAAGTTGATCTAGCTACCTATCAGACAGGTTTAAATAATCTAAACTTGTTTACTTTTGAAAGCTCTTTATTGTTTTCTGTCACTCTTCCTTTCTTATAGGTGTCAGTCATTTCTCGAACAATACCAACCGTGATGCCCGTCGCCACTCGCAAGGTGTTACAGCGGAATGCGGCCGGTCCATCAATCAATGGAGTCCGGCCTTAGGGAACAATCCACGACTGTTGTTATCTCTCATTAGGATCTCTACATTTGCGACATACGTACGTGTTGGCGAGCCTTATCCGATCTTAAATTGTTATTGCACACGATATTTGCAGGCAAACAATCAGGTACCTAATGGTTTGATTTGATCTCATTTGAATTATCTGATTTTGACGTCGTTACTACTCTCTCGTTCTGCTTCGGCTCTCTTCGTCATTCTTCGCCTGATTTATCCATGCTGCGTCGATAAAACATCTAAGTTTATCTGTTTACCTGCTTAGTGATTAGTGGACATTATCATTTAAGATTTATTATTCCATTGCTTAAAGGAAGGTGGCAATTGAATGGCAATCTCATTTATAACACCCACACAAAAATTATTGATAACTCTACTACCTCAAGTAGTTGGTGTAATCAATAGGTGTAAAGAGGATTGTTAATGATTTAGTTTTATATAGGTATCTGAGATAAAAGCTGGTTACAAGTAAAAATTTTAGCGATGACTTAAAACTGATCATATCATTGAATACTTCACATCGAAATCTAAGGTATGTTTGGACTCGGTACATTCTCTTTGCTTTGAATTAATGATACATAAGCTACATATATTACATCAGATGTTTTTGACGCAGAAACTTTACTATTCCGAATTCCGGTTTTATGATGCGTGACGTAAAATGAACCTTATTAACGTATTATCTAGTGATTTATTGCAGTTTCACTAATTGCAGTTGGTATCTGTTCAAGGGTTAGGTGAACTACCTAGTTCCGTACTATTAACTGGAAAGTTAGGGTGTGTAACAAAATACATAGACGGAATTCGGTCATATGATCCTATAACGTTACATTATATTTATTTAATAACTATAATGTAATTTGATAATATTTTAACGATTTCGCCTACAATATAATTTGGAAAGCTATGAAGCAACCGGTACCTGCCTACGTAGATATTTGACGGATCGCGATTACTATCTCCTATAATAAGTAGGTAAGCTAAAACTAATAACTAGATTAGAAAATTGATAAAATACTGGGGCAAGGAGTGGCCTAGGGTCAAACTTAGTGGCGTGCCTAAGAAGAATATATAAGCAGATGAAATCTGCCTAGAGTATTTTTTATGACGCATATATGAAAAAGGTTCACATAGCGATCTTTTTAAAGCGTTCTCGTTACGAAAGGACGAGTAAGTAAGATCTATCAATATGCCCGTGTACGTGAATAGTGCAAACATCGCTGTCAAAAACATCAGCAAGTCTGAAGATCGTTATCACAAGTTTCTTAACCCCAAGGACTTGAAATAATTAATTATATCGAACCATCTCGTGTGGATAGTTGTAAACTTGACATAGTCATATGATGACATACCTACTCTCGGGCCGGTTCAGTACCATGTCATACAAAATCGCTGGTTCTGATCCGTGAGGCAATGTAATTGAAGGCTTTGTTGAATTATAAAACGCGGTCGACATGTCTAATCCTATTATTCAGATAGGTACAGCAGGTTATTGATTTCAAAGCTCGCCACAGTGTTATTGTCAGAAATTTTTAGGTAACAACTTGTTAGATATATTAAAAACTAACTACTAAAAATTAAGACCCTGTTAAAAAACCACCCTAACAAACATTGACTCACACTAGGAATTTCTCCTGTGTGGACAATGCAATTTTACATACACTCAAACCTAGAACGGTATCGTCAAACCCCATACCAGACCCTGTGCGATAATTCAAATCAATTCAATCGTTTTATTTCGGATAACTATAAGATCCATATTTTGTTAGTTACAGATTATAACTTAAAATTCTATTGTTAGTAACTTAAACCAATACAAATATAATAATTATAACTAAATAGGCACAAATGCATGGAACTAGGTAGATATTAGTCTCCGTACAAAGTGCCTCAACAGAGCGGAGAAACTATATCACCCACAATAGCATTCAGGATACCGTTGGGACTTCCTCTTATTCTTCTCAGTAGTGAGGCCGTCTTTTTGCGGAGGACTGCATGAAACCCATCAGTATGATTTACCGCTAACATTCCTGAGGCGCTACAGAAACGAGGAAGATGCAACAACATCCTAAAAGCGTTATTGTATTGGACACATAGAACATCTAGCGATCTTTTTGTATGGTTGACCCGGGTGTGATACGTGATTTCGAAAATGAAGCACCGAAGAACACGTCCCTGTAAGTTCACGAATATGAAACACTTAACAACGAATGCACGCTACCACGAAATACCTAACGCCGTAGCCATGGGATCTCGAATAACTAAATCTCTAATCTCACCTATATTCGTATAGGTGAGCTTTCATTGTTAAGTGATTCGTCACTTAACAATGAAAGCACACAACCAAGAAAAACTCAACACCGTAGCTATGCAATATCGAATAACTAAATCTCGAAAAGTCTTCGTAAAATGTCTTTATTAATTTAACAATCAAACATTGCGGTTGCTATTTTAAACGATAAAAGAACTCATATTACCCATATCCCCTCGTATTTCCCATAAGGAAATAAATAATTATTTGGTTGATTGACACATAATATGACATGATATGTTTTATTTTTCTCAAAAATTAATCTTTGAATAAAGAATATCGTTTAAAATAGCAAAAGCAATGTCTGATTGTTAAATTAATAAAAACATTTTATGAAGACTTTTTGAGGTTTAGTTATTCAAGATGGCATGCCAACGTTGTTCAGTTTTTCTTGTTAGTGTGCATTCGTTGTAAAGTGATCCGAGTAAGTGAAATTAGAGATTTAGTTATTCGAGATCACATGGCTACGGCGTTAGGTATTTCGTGGTAGCGTGCATTCGTTGTTAAGTGTTTCCTATTTGTGAACTTACGGGGACGTGTTCTTCGGTGCTTCATTTTCGAAATCACGTATCACACCCGGTTGACCCAAAGATTGCCGGTGTAAAAACTCTGACAAAATGCTTGAAAAAGAGTTATTTTAACTTGGTCAGTACACCGAGCAAATCTTCGAGCCAACATATTACCCCTGACCGCCAGTGCCTTACGCTCCTTCTCAATGTCACCATGGTCACTAAGGTTTTCAGTAAGAACATACCCAAGATATTTAATTGTTGTGGCTCTATTTACTAATTATATGAGATAAGACCGCCCATTGTAGATAGGTACACTAATTTTTACAAATGTTATCCTGTACATATCATAAGTTCGCAATTTATACTATACTAATATTATAAAGCGGAAAAGTTTGTTTGTTTGAACGCGCTAAAGTATTAAGTGGATTTGGAAATTTTAAATTTGGTATGGAAGTAGCTTAAAACTTGAGGAAGATTATAGGCAATTTTTTAACCGACTGTAAAAAAGGAGCGTTACTTTTTTATCATTATAAAGTCCATGGGAACGAAGTCTTACGCGATTGCTAATAAATTATAAAAAATAATAATTTAGCCTTTTACGTTCCTACTGCTGGAACAAAAATCTTTTTTCTAAAAGGAATATTCAAGAATGAAATTAATAACTAAGGACAAGTAAATAAACGTAGTTACATAAATAAGAAAATCTGTTTCACTGTTGAAGAACTGACAGTGAGTGCATTCAGTGGTGCACCAAGAAATGAGGTTATGAGATTCCAATTCCTCTAAATCAAAAGAGAGAGTTGATGTTTTGAACTAACTCGCTAGTAAAAGCTTGCAGTTACTTAAGTAAAATGTTAAAATAAAATGCGGTTAATCACAGCGAAATAAATCACTAACTCCAAAAATTTCACTTTAATTAAACATGTCAATATTACCAAAACAACTCGTAATCAAATTGCTTGGTGCTTAGAACGGGTTTAACCAAAAGGTTAGTAACATGAAACATAAAATATGTTTCCCATGTCGTATTTTATTTAATTTGCACACCGGTGTTTCTTAAGCGGTTGGTTTCCAAAACAGTTTATTAGCTTGCACAAATCTTTAAAGTGCTACTATAGATATATGCTACATATATAGAAATAAAACTTGAACATCTGTCATCCATTAATCAATACTTGCTATATTTCCAAACTGTGTAAGCGCAACCGCATATAATGGTAGAAAGGAGTGCCAATAAGTTGGAAACTTGGGAGATTTGGGAGACCCTGATGTGTGGTACATACATAGGTCACCATGTTACTTTCGTCCCAATACATAGCCTCTCAAAAAACCTAAAACCAGCGTCAGATAAATAGATAGATCAGTTTGTCTGACATAACCGCAGAAATCATCTTTTTGGCTCTGCTTAGGAGTAATCACTTCAAGTCTCCCTGAATATCTTTATTCAAGGATACTTATCATTATTGATTGCTTGAAACGTCTTTTTGCTGGGAAGAGTACATCACAATATTCCCAACCACTTCAACCCTAAGGGCCAGTCTCAACAGTAGACCGACCTCGTAAAAATGCTGAGTCAGTGTATCTCGTCAAACGATTAAATACGATGGAGATACGATTTAAATGTCATGTATTATACAGAGCAGTTACCGTCTTTGAGCTGATAAGATGATAATTGTTATTTTTACATAATCAATTTTGTTCAGTTTTTGAGGAGATTGTGCCTAAATAATAACAGCCACACGGGTCGACCTCGGGTTCAGCAACGATTGCCGAGGTCAGTACATGGATGGGCACCCATCTTAACATAACGAGATTCGTCCTTGTCCCAGCTGTCTTTTGTTCGTCTTTAACTTGTCATTGCGGGTATGCAGGAGCCTAAAATCTGAGATCAGTCTACACAGGGGATCGTGTTACCCAGTAGAGGGCACATAGGCAGACGCTCCATGCAAAAACACTAGTACTCGGATTAGGGCGTCCAATCCCGCAGCCTGAATTCAATCTCGGTATTTGCGGGACTACGAATTTTCAATCCCGCGGGATCTCGGTATTTGCGGGATCTCGCATATTGAAAATATTCATATTTATATAAGGCAAATAAAACAATGAATTAATCAACTAACTCCACGTTTATTTACGTATTACTATTAGTAATGAAATCAATCAAATTACACCGAATATTTATCACAAAAAAAAAAACAATGAATTAATCTACTAACTCCACATTTATTTACGTATTACTATTAGTATGAGATCAATCAAATTACACCGTATTTTTTTCACAAAAAAACAGTAACAAATACTGAATAAATAAAAACTTTACTGATATTTTAGGCTACATACTTAGGCTACCACTGACTGAAATTCGGCTATATTAGGCTACATAACCTGTGAAAAACGGGTGACATCGGCCCCCGCGTTGTCTGCAACACTGCCGGCCGCCAGTCACCGAGCGATCGCGCTCGCGAGAGGTCGTATGCATGCTTTTTTTCAGTCCCGCAAATCCCGCGGATCCCGCACCCGTAATCCCGCATCACGCGGGATTGGAAAATGCCGCGGGATCCCGCAATACCGAGATCTCGGTATTCCGGGATTGGACGCCCTAACTCGGATACGTGTTTTGAATACTTTGAAACATTTACTTAAAAAAATCTTACAACTCTACATCAGCAGGTGCCCGTTAAATAATAATATGAAATGTGCCACTTTTAGAAAACGCCTTTGAATTCAAACCAACGCAATCCAAAATTTACTGAGCATAGCACTAGTTAGTACTTATAACGTATTACTAATATATATCTAGGTACTGGATATTGTAAATAAGCAGGTCTTGCGTTGATACCTGAAGATTCTACTTGATCATTGAATGAGCCATGTAATCTGTGAATACGTTTATAATATAGTAATAATCAGATACGGATTAAGTCCTGAGCAGGCTGCAAAGGAATCGCTCTCCAGGCGCGAAATTACCGTGAAAAAACTACTTCGAAAATTTAAACTGCGAACTGACAGTGCAGTCCGTTAATTTGAACTGAAAATGCAGCCCAGTATGTATAGTTTATTGACTTAAAATCTTTTAGGTCAGCACTAAGGAGGTTGTATGTCGCTACTTTTAGATTACTCAACTTACGTCTAGACTCTAGACTAGGTTTCCTTTTGTTGCCTGCAGACTAGCCGCTCGCATACGAGGCATTCAGTTTTGATTTATGGAGATGCACATTTTAAACGAAGACATGTTACTTTTGTATTCAAATTTATTGTCAATGCTTGTAAGAGAATTCCTCTTAGTAGCATTTAATTTAAAGATTTAAAAGTAAATTAATAAATAACTGCTCTTGCAATGCATTCTACTGACGCCATTCATCAGTTGTGCTATTTATGCAGCGGACCATATCAAGAAATACAGAAACCAAAATAAGACAACAAAAACATAAAATTCTACTCAAGGCCACCGCTTTTAAGTTAAACGGTAGATTTTATCCATGTGTTGTATGGAATTTATCAAATGAACGAATCAACTGCGTGCGCGACCATTGCAAAACCACAATCTTGACAGATGCGATTATGTACCACTCATGCTCCGATCGTATCAAAATGACCGAACCTAAAGGGAACAAAGAAATTAAAAATAATTCAGGTCACGTCTTTGATCAAATTTGGACAGATTTTAATTCTGTGAAAAGCATTTTTTATTAGTACTTTGTTTACCGATTATATTAAGCCCACAACCTGCAAGTCATGTTTTCTGCATGCTATGCTGATTAATAGATTTATAGTCTTTGACTTACCTTATGTTAAACTACTGAGATCGTAGTAAAACTAGACGGGGCCGAGCAACTCCAACAATTTCTTTGAAAGTCATTCGCAATTTAAGCAGCACGGCTATGGAATGCCAATAAGATCAGCAAAACATGACATTGAAACTCCTCCTTTTAAAAGTATTATAAAAAATATCTACCTGTCTCCATTGTTTTAATATAGGTATCTCCCAGCGTTTATAATTATGTAGTTTATTACTTAGGTATGTATTGTACCAAGGACTACTTGCGTTTTTTTCCCTTTCTATGTCAAATCGATCCAAAGATTGTCTATAAAAGAACGCGTGATAAAATCGCTCATTGTTACCTACACCATTTTATTTGAAAAGCCCTTATTGAAATTTGTAAAGATATCCATCTAATCTATCTATCTGTATATTTAAGACATATTGACAATTAGGCAAGTAAACGTTAAACTGTCTTTTGAGATAATCTGTTATGTCTGATATTATTAAACTTCTTGCGAATGTAAACTTTGTCAATAATCGCCACTAATAACCAAGTGTTTGTTGATTTATAAAGACTAATTCAGCAGACTGACAACGGACTCTTCTATACTAATATTATAAAGAGGAAACCTTTGTATTTTTGTATGTTTGTATTGAATAGGCTCAAAAACTTCTGGACCGATTTCAAAATTTCTTTTACCATTATTTAGAGGGATTCTTCTGAATCCGTATAGGCTATATTTTATCCCGGAAAATAGATAGGATTTTTCGTGGTAGTGAAAATTGTGGGCGTCGAAAAAACTGCCGTACGTTAACGATTCTCGCGATTGCACCCGTGCGAAGCCGGGGCGGGTCGCTAGTATAAGATAAAGGTAGACATACGTCACCTACGTATCGCAGACATGCAGCTTCTAATATCCGTCGTCCAAATTATGGCGAGGTCGAAGTAGCATTTGTCTAACACATAAACTCCTACAATTAATCACCTTTTAAATGCACAATAATGCACAAATACAATAATAATATCCATACGTGAGGGTCAGAGACCAATCAATCAATATTTTGTAGAACAATTTTTCAAGCGCGCACGTTACTATTGTGGTTGGTGATTAATATGGTAGGATATATTGTCTTATTAGGCAATTAGTCAGGCTAAGGCCATGTGCCTGGGCATACCGTGACCCGACCACTTACAAAATATACCAACCGCCTACGAGCCGCGCCTTCGGTGACAATCCAGCACACACGTGTTTCAATGATCTATATGAACTAATTGCTTATAACTAGATACTATAAGCGTATTAGTAACGTATGTACCTACCTACCTACCAGTGGCGAAGGCTCCATACAATTCGATTCCTACCGGCTTCCCTTTTGAAATATGGCAAATATTTGTCTATTATTTTATATATGAATATATAAATAGTAATCTATTATTTTCAATTAAACAAATAATTATTTATGAAGTTAGGTACAAGATTTGGAAGTCAGCCACAGGGCCACAGTTACTGGAATTCACGCATCACACTTGAGCAAGGTAAGCATTTTTTGGTCCGGCTTCCCTTTTATGAAAATTCACCCTTCGCCACTGCTACCTACCATCTAAAAGTCTAAACGTCTGTACTAAAACTATATCTAAGATTGGCGGACACCACAAATAGTTTTGATTTGTGGTGGGCGGAATTAGCAAACAGGAAAATTATTTTTCTTGAATCGGTGAAAATATTACATGAATTGTTTAAAAAATTATTTAACCTTTTTTAAGAGATCATGAGTCATGAATATCCTCGTCCGATCGGAAATGGTTTATTTTGGTAATTAAAATCATAAAGGACGTACTTGTTAACTACATGTTTTATTTCTGTAGTAATATTTCTTGTCGTAAGGTCATTATTCGCTTGTCAGTACAAGCGAATAATGACTACTTTTTAGTTGCACCATCCAAATAAGGCATTTATTTACCAATAAAAGATCAATAACCAGATCAAATGACATAAAATAAATACAAATATTTTTAATGCTGTTATCATGACCTTTTAATTTTTTGTTGAGGTATGGACGGTAAAACCTTTTTTAGTGTAATCAATAAAAACGTGTGACAGCTATGCGGAAATTTAAAAAAAGTTGACCCAGATTAAGTATGATTTTATGGACTACTGCACTTTGTTTAATATATTTATAAATGTAGTACATTACGGATACGTAAGAATTAAGACAAGGTTACACATGATGCCTTGTTTCTTAAATCGAAAGATCGAAGTTCTTTATAATCCAATGATGGAAAGAGAATCAAATTACGTAAATGTAGGTCATGATTAATTGACATAGGACGGTCACATTGATGTACGAATTACAGATATTATATTCACCATGTGCTTACACAATATGATTCTTCGTTACGGTGTTACAAAAACATCCGATTTAGTGCGTAATGCTGAGACGAAAGTTTCACGAAGACTTGTTACTCGTTTTATTTTGCAACTGTTGCAGAATTTAGAATCAATATTGTAGTACAATCGGGATTGGTTTCTCAATGATATTGGTTAAATTTAATGTTTGATCGGCGAATTATAGCGAAGCGTAAATTCGCAATTGAAAGTCTAGTAGATGGCATCGCCCTTTGGCGCGCATCGGGTGCGCGGGCGCCGGCCTTCGCAGTCGTACGACTCCGGAGCTTCGTATTGATCTATTTTTCACGTGCTCGCTCTGTACGCAATTATATGCCCTCCAACAGGAACTCTAGTCGTTGCGAGGAATCTCACTATAAGATGCTGATAAGATTTTACCTTACACAAAAGTAGGGATTCGGTTTTTAGCCAACCGCATTTATTTGTTTTTGTAAGGGCCACTAAGCAGTTTTTTTATTTTGTAATTTTATAAAATGGACCATTCTACTGTTAGGTAAAATGACATTTTTTGCGGTCATAATCTTAGCATTCGATGAAAGAAAACAACAAAGAGCTATAATCACTTACTTGCCGACAAGTTCTGACATTTATTAAACTGACATTGAACACACTTTAATAACCTTTATTATACTTTAATTCATTATAATCTTAGGAGCAATAAGGCAAGATAAAATCTTAAACAGAGTATTTCGATTGTACTAGACTACTCAGTTGAAGATACTTATCTAGCTTACCTACTTGGGCAATACACATGGATAATTGGAACATATTATATTTCGTTGTATTTTGACCATTAACATTTTTGCGCTTCGGTTGCATGGTCACTTCATATCTCTATAAATCATTTGTTTAACAAGTGTGTTCACTATGTAAATGTCATAACGTGTGGGTGTGAATTAAATGTATGCGTATAGAGATCGTAGATATCAGACTATGACTGCTTCATTACGATTGTAAGTTCTTTCTTTATTAGCACACAATAGACCACCGCGGCTGCGGTTGAACCGAACTAAACCTTTCTATTTTGCTTCTGAATTTTCACTTTCTAACATCAAGTTGATCATCTGTCTGTCCGCTTCATAAACATCACACATCACAGGCATCAAAGTTCTTAAAAACAGTGCAAGTTCCTTCGGTACTAATCAGCATCTATATGTGCGTAAGGTAATGGATTGCCATGATTACTCGTTACTTCTTTTCATGTTCTATAATTTATATCTACATCACCTGACCCCACGAACTTTTTATTTTAGTTATTTTCTCACATTCCCTGGACTTCCATAAATATTTTAAAACCAAAATTAGCCAGATCGGTCCAGCCGCTCACGAGTTTTAGCGTGACGAACGAACAACAATTGATTTTTAATAATAAATTTGGTTATTGTAACAAACTAAAACACGCACTAAGAACGTATGTTAAATTACTAGAACCTTGATGCAGCGGTTTCAGGCTATTTCGTTACATTAACGAACTGTCAAAAGCAGTGATAGATTGCCATAGTTTCTTAACAACTAACCGTTGTATGTCCATTCAAGGATTGGCATGAAAATAGCGTCTAATTCGTACAAATAGCTAACAATCAGTGTTACATTAGATCAACACTAATCCAGCTGGTTCAAACAAATCGAAACTAAATGTCTATATTATGTGAACATGTCTGTATGTTTATTTGTATTTCTTTATTTGTATTTTGTTTGATTAATTTTAATATAAAAATATATTGGACAAAAGATTTTTACGACTTTTCACTTCGGGAATCCATTCTACATATTCGGGATTATTTATGTTTTTCGCGCGAGTAAAGCCACTGGCAGAAAATAGTAGTTTTATGGGTATATACAATCCGCAACTGATCGTGAGGTTTTCAAATATTATATCACTTCGATTTGCACAATAATTTACTTTCCATTTTACGGTTGTATGATTATTTGCACCTAAGTAAAGATATCTAAGTAATGAGTTTTTGCTCTCGTTCGGTTTACACAGGTCAGTAAACCGAGTCTAATGTACTGATTACTTAACTTTGCCTCATTGAAACTATTTTCTTCAAATTTGTTGTTTCAGAACATATCTTACTTTTAAAAGTGTATTATTTGTTTTAAATGTTTTATCCGAATTTAATTATTGTTAATGTGAGAACTACATGGTTTTTTTTATGTGGTGATGTCTGGCAGTTTGAGCCCTCCGACTCTGGATGGTGTGGAAAGGAGTATCAGACTTCTACTGACTAAAAACCGAACCTGTTCCTTCAAATGCCTTTGCATTCCGGGGCCGTGGTATCTCCTGCGAAAATTTTCACAACCCCTGCCACCCAAATTTACAATAGCATTGTTCGTGAATCGTAGAGGTTCTGAAGTTCTAATTTGAGTTAGATAGATACATGATAATTGACAAATGCCACGGGGTGCTTTCTTCAAAAACCAAACATTATCCGACATCACTGTATCCGTAATGAAAAGTAAGCTGGGTATCCATTATATTCCTAGTGTATTCAAGTAGTTGGCTGGGGTACATCACCTAGGCAATCGCCCTACATAAACTGGTGGTCTTCGGTGGCATTCCCTTACACTGCAGGCTACGTAATATTGGCAGGACCTATAGGCATCATCATCTCTTGCGTTCGACAACCGTCTGTTTTATAACCTTGGCCTTTACATGACCAGGAAGTATCAAATTGATCATATATATTCTAGTCCTTTGTGGACCGTATCTGTAAAGATCTACTTTTGCATGAAGGCGGGTAGACACTGCCTATATCTGATGCATCCATTAAGATTTTGAACATGTGATAACTGTGTGACTTAGTACCGAGCCACTTTAGATCTAAGCGTAAATCCCCACCTTCAGGTATAATTTCAACAGCTATTTTATTAAGTAAAGTTAATACAGACTCTACATTCAGGTTTTATAACTAAAATAAGGTATTTATTGAACCATTGTTACGAACACTTTCTTAATAAATTCTTAACACTAAGTGGATTACTGTAAAAAATTGTGAAGCATAAGTAAATCACACATAGTCTCCGCAATAGACAGCCTCCGAGATACGGGCACCGCCCTTCTAGGTCGGGGGAAAATAAATGCAAATAGATACCTACCTACGACATTTGTGCAATAAATGAACTACTTTTTGTATAGTACCAACCATTGATATACTTTTAGTATATCAATGGGTACCAACACTGAAATTGCATAAAATTATTGCTGTTCAATACGTATTGTCGACTTATGACACATACACACACATGTATCCATGGTACCTGAAATGGTTCTGTATAAAACTTTGTTAATTATGATAAGAATTGCCAGTGTTTTCACTTATTGCACTTTCGTATCTATACTATATACAGTATATAAAACGTTAATTTATTAAATGTATTGAAACTTAAACAATGTTTTTACATGGGTCTAGGTTGTAATGACAGCTAAATTATTAGCTTCGGGCGTAAAAGGTTCGCATAAAATAACGGACCTTGCAAAACCGGCCAATGAAAAACACTTAAAAGCTCAGATTTTACCTTGCCCTCTGATAAATGAGATCATACCTTCGAACAATCATTGAACTCTTTCCTGGTTTCAGAAAATTTAAGTTTATATCAAAGGGTGACTACCTACCGGATCGGTACTTACATGTGTTAGCTTCATAATATTTAGTCGATTTATTTCTCATGTTGGTAACATTTGAATCGATTGTTTGTGACGTAAATTGTCACTTTTGATGTCTATGGACATCAATGTGACAACTAGAAAAAACTGACTGGCCATATTTGAATTGAGTGACTCTCTCGATACTCAGCGGTCGAACTGTACGGATTAAATCCAATTAATTCTACGCAATCTGTATTTTATTCAAGTAAACCTGCACTGATCCTTCATCTCAGAAGTGGGATTAGACAGACTAGCTCTATATTTCTAGCAAAACGCCCACAACTCAAGTTTTGCTATACGTGGTTTGCTATACGTGCGTTTTCAATTGTTTTAACGCGCCAAAATGGAAGATGCAAACATGACACCTACCGAGATATTGGACAATTGCAAATCCTCTTCAAGAAAAAGGAAACAACACGATCGCAAGAATAAAAGAAAACGACGCAGAAGCAGATCAAACACTGAAGATGAATCGGCAACGGACTCGAGTGTTTCTATGCGAAGAAGTCGCTCTCGGGAGCGTCGTGAGCATCATCGCCAGCGACGCACGACTGTCAGCAGCGAAAGTAGTGACGGTGATCCTCACAGACGGCGCCAGGAATACAGCAGGAGCCGAAGCAATCGCCGTGAGTGTCATGGGCAGTGCCGTAGGAGTGGAAGCAGCAGCCGCAACCGCAGGCAGGTCAGCAGGAATGCGGGTGCGGGATCAGGTCATACACTATGCCTTACCTAAATTAGCTGGTGTCGCAAAAACGTGGTATCAAGCTTTACCCACTATGTCATTTTCGTGGCCTGAATGGAAACAGAAATTATTAGAATCATTCCCTAGTAGTGACGATTATGCCGAGTTACTTACAGAAATGTTGTCTAAACGCGTAAAATATAATGAATCACTAGAATTATATTATTTCGAAAAAATCATATTGCTGAATCGATGTAATATTGTAGGTAAGAGGGCAGTCGATTGTTTATTGTATGGAATTGAAGATCGTTCACTAAGATTAGGTGCGAAAGCATTGAAGTGTCAGGAACCGGAACAAGTGTTAGAATATTTTCAGTCTATCAAACAACAACCGCGTGAAACAAAAAAGCCGCATCCTTATGGAGACAAAAGATCTAACGCCTTGTCGAACGCAAAACCTACCAGCAATGACGCAAAGACTAAAAGTAGTAGTAATTCTATTGTTTGCTACAATTGTAACGAACCAGGACATTTTAGTTTTAAATGTACTAAAAAAATACTCAAATGTAATATTTGTAACAGACTTGGACATACCACATTAAATTGTTCAAAACTACCCTCCGATAACAATAATACCGATAAAGGGGGTCAAAGTCAAAAAGATATTTTAGGTATAGACGCCGAGAGCACCGCCCAAAAGGATTGTAAGTACATCGTGCAATTGATGCTCAACGGACAATTAGTTGTAGGTTATGTCGACCTAGGCAGTCAATGCACTTTAATTCGTTGCAGTGATGCTAGAAAACTAGGAATTAATTGGTCGAATAACCTAGATCTTCCTATGATGAGAGGTATTGGAAACAACATAGTGCTACCCTTAGGGCTCGCCACTGTCACTATACAAATTCAAAATGTCATGGAAAAAGTAGATGCCTTGGTTGTAGAAGATAACATTATTTAATATCCTGTGTTAATTGGGCACAGTTTTACTGAAAAACCTGGTATTATCATAACTAAAACTTACAATTCCTTGATATTTACGCGGGAACTTACAAACAAATTGTATCTCGAATTAGTCTCGGACACTGATGTGTCCGAGACTAATTCGAGATATTGATATACGGGCTAAGGAAATGTGCTTAGTCGAAGTTAGTTGCACCGGCGATTATTCAGGGACTGTGTACGTACGCGGTTCACTTCGCGGAAAGTCTGAACATGAATATTATTACCTCCTGCCAGGAGAGTATGAAATAGATAGTGGTCGTGGTCGTTTATTGATTCAAAATATATCTGACAAAATAATTTTATTAAGAAAGCATTAATTAATAACGCGTGCTTTTAGGACAAACGGGTGTTATGACATAAATGTTTTGAATATCAACGATAGTAATTTTTGCTCAGAATTTAATTATGACTTGAATTTAACTAGTGACCAAGTAGATCAATTAAAAAGCTTATTAAATAAATACAAGGAATGTTTTTCGAATAACTTAAACGATTTGGGATTCACTAACATAATAAAGATGGAAATTAAATTAAATGACACTAAGCCAGTCGTATATCGTCCGTATAGACTCTCATACCCTGAGCGTCAGCTGGTGCGATCAATGGTACAGGAAATGATAGACGCTGATATTATTTGCGAATCCAATTCTCAATACGCTAGTCCAATATTGCTCGTAAAGAAAAAGACTGGCGAAAAAAGACTCTGCGTGGATTACCGCGCTCTTAATAATAAAACGAAGAAAGAGCATTACCCTTTACCACTGATTGACGACTAGCTAGATATGCTAGCTGGAAGTTCTCTCTTTATTACGCTTGATTGTGCATCGGGCTATTATCAATTGCCTATTGTAGAAAGTTCCCAGGATAAAACGGCATTTTTTACATCGGACGGCCAATATCAATTTAAACGGATGCCGTTCGGTTTGGCAAATGCTCCGTCAGTCTTCCAAAGGGCTATGAGTAAGATACTGACGAAGTCAAAAGTTGATTTTGCCATTATATTCATGGATGACCTTTTAATTCCCGCTAGGTCATTCGAAGAGGGTTTCGAACGGCCAGAGATAGTGCTTAAACTACTCTTTGAAGCCGGACTAACTTTAAAACTTAAGAAATGTAACTTTTTCTATAGAGAAATTGACTTCTTGGGGTTTCAAGTTAGTGGTCAAGGCATAAGACCGGGGTCACGTAAGACATTGGCTGTTTCAAGTTTCCCCGTACCCAAGAATGTACATGACGTAAGACGTTTCATTGGACTCGCCAGTTTCTTCCGGCGTTTCGTAAAAGATTTTGCTCTCATCGCACGCCCTTTAACTGATCTCCTCAGGTCTAATTTCGCTTGGAAATGGAACGAGGAACATTCACAAGCTTTTAATACACTAAAGCAAAAACTTGTTGAACGTCCTATTTTGGCCTTGTACGATTCGAGACTTGAAGCAGAGTTCACACTGATGCATCCAAGTTAGGGATTGCTGGTATTTTAATGCAAAGACATAGCGACGGAATGTTTAGGCCCGTAGCGTATTACAGTCGGAAAACCACTAAAGATGAACAAAATTTACATTCATTCGAACTGGAAACGTTAGCGGTGATAGCCTCACTTAAACGTTTCCGTGTTTACTTGCTGGGATTAAAATTTAAAATCGTAACCGACTGCAATGCGCTACGCACGACACTTACCAAACGTGACCTTATACCGAGGATATCTCGGTGGTGGGTGCAGTTCCAGGAGTACGACTGTGATATTGAATACAGAACTGGCGCTGGCATGGCATATGTAGATGCTCTCAGTCGTGCTCCTGTGACTGAGCCCATTACGGGTGATGATGAGACACACATACTCGATGTTTTAAATATAAATATTAAAGATTGGATTTCCACCGTTCAAAGTAACGACGAGGAAATTGGAAAAATTAGGGACATTTTACGTGACAAAAATACGAATTATATAGCAGATGTGTATAACAATTATCAATTAAAAGGTGATCATGTGTATAGGATTGTCGGTGATAAAATAAAATGGGTAGTTCCTAGAGCCGTCAGGTGGCAAGTTTTAAGAATGAATCATGACAATGTAGGCCATTTTGGCTACGAGAAAACTCTAAGTCGACTACGCGAAACATTTTGGTTCTCTAAGATGCGACGTTTTACCAAGAAGTACGTTTCGGCATGCCTTGAATGTGCGCATCATAAGGCTCCGGGTGGTGTTAAGGAAGGAATGCTTCATTCAATACCAAAAGCAGATATTCCTTTTCATACGGTTCACGCCGATCACTTAGGCCCGTTCGTTCGCTCTAAGAGAGGAAACACTTATATTCTTGCGATTATCGATTCTTTTACAAAATTTATAACTATAAATGCTGTGCGGGATACAAAAAGTACCACAGCCATAAGAATTTTCAGAGACCATTTTAGTACTTTCGGTACTCCAACACGCCTTATTACTGATCGGGGTTCTTGTTTTACTAGCTCAAAATTTAAATCATTCATAGATAGTACAAATGTCAAACATATACTTAATGCAGTTGCTACCCCAAGGGCGAACGGACAAATAGAACGTTATAATAGAAGCATATTAGATGCTTTAAGTACGAAATGACACGATAAGGGTGATAACACTTGGGATGAGTACGTTGGTGATATCCAGCTAGGTATAAATACGACAATGAATAAAGCGTCGGGGAAAAGCCCATCAGAGTTGCTATTTGGTTTTAAAGTTTTAAATCCATCAGAAAATATAATAAATGAGGTATTAAATGAAGTTATATGTCGTGTTAGTGATAGCGAGTTAGTAAAGATAAGGACAGAAGCTAAATCTAGAATAGAAAAACAGCAGTCTAATTCAAAGAAGGCATTTGATAGGCAAAGAAAAAGGGTGACGTTATATAATATCGGTGACTTGGTTAGGGTTGAAAGAACAATAATAGATAAAGAACACATAGGTAAATCAAAGAAGCTTATATCCAAGTTTCATGGCCCATATAGAATAACAAAAATTCTAGAAAATGACAGGTTTTTGATTGAGGACACTCCTCTGACTAGGAGAGGTAGTAAAAAGTATGAAAATGTAGTAGCCGTGAATAAGATACACCCCTGGCTGAATTACACAAATATGTCCAGTGTCAGCAGCGAAAATGACAACAGTGGCGATGAATAAAACTTACCAATTCATATAAGAACCTAAATAATTATATAACATGATTGTTATAAATTAAGATTGATTATTATTTAGATTATTATTTAGATTGATTATTTAGATTGATTTAATGAAACAAAAATAAATAGGTATAAATCATAATTTGAAATAATAATAAGATGAGATTATTAGTAAATATGAGTTATTGTTAATGAGAGTATTTGATTAGTAAAGGACGATTAGATTTGCTAAGTTATTGACTTAAATTATGGACTAGACAAAAGACTTGACGACGCGATGCTTAGGCTATGAGCAATCAGTGCAGAAATTGATTGATATCGGAGATCGATATTGCACAGATGATTGTAGATCATAGCAGACTAAGTATCGTGAAATCTAGGCGCATGGGCTATGAGCTTCCAGTGCAGAATGCGAAAGGTGATGGAAATCACCGCACAGATGGTCGCAGATCATAGCAGACTATGCAACTAGATGACTGAGATATAGAGCATGGGTTGTGAGCGGTCAGTGCAGATTGCGAATGGTGTCATGCAATTGAAATCGCACAGATGACCGTAGATTACAACAGACTGTGCATGACGCGATAATGACATGAACTGAATTAGAATGGAACCATTTATTATTATTAGAATATGAAATGTATACTACTTTAAATTATTGATAAAGTTATAACGATTTTGTGTAAAAGAATTAACTGAAGAATGTATTTTTTTTTTCTCTTTTTATATTTTATTTAATGTTAACTGATTAAGTGAGAGGACTCACTTCAAAAGGATGGCCGAGCTGTTAGCTTCGTAATATTTAGTCGATTTATTTCTCATGTTGGTAACATTTGAATCGATTGTTTGTGACGTAAATTGTCACTTTTGATGTCTATGGACATCAATGTGACAACTAGAAAAAACTGACTGACCATATTTGAATTGAGTGACTCTCTCGATACTCAGCGGTCGAACTGTACGGATTAAATCCAATTAATTCTACGCAATCTGTATTTTATTCAAGTAAACCTGCACTGATCCTTCACATGCCACCCACAAAACGTTTTGGGAATACTATAATTGTACGTACCTACAGCTAAAGAGTGAAATTCCCTGCCGGACTCTGCGTTTCCTGATAGCTATAACCTGAGGGTAAGTCAAGAGTGATTCAGGTTACTTATAGGTAAGCTTCCTTCATCTTGGACCACATCATCGCTTACCATCAGGTGAGATGATGGTCTAACGTGAACCTATAATCAATAAAAAAACATCACCTACCTTTAAAAACAATTTTACTTATTTCTCAAATTAACTAAGTAATATACTTACATTAGTTAAGTATTGTACTAGTATAGTATTATAATTTAGTTAATTCAGCAAAGAAAATGAAATTCAATTTAGTTAATTTTTCAGTTGAATTAATGCAACGGCTGCGGTTTATTTTATGCCGCATTTAGTTACGGAAGTATCGGATGCAAATGATGTAAGCTATGTTGCAGTTCGAGGCATTATTTTGGCACAACTTGTAATGTGCATTACCCAGCCGTTGATGAAATACTGATTTTCGTGAAATTACTTTCAGAGTAGATGCAACCGAGTCTATTGTTAAAGTCTATGTATTGAACTAATGAGTTTTGATATCGTTACATTTTAACGATAAAAAATCAAGCAATTATTTCTTTAGCTAAATTTAATTTCGAAGTAGTTTCGAAGACATATTTTCATAATGGACTTCTTAACATAATGAACTTTCTAGAGCAAACCATTAAAATCAAAAGTCATTAAAAAAAGCTGAATTGACACTTTCAAAACGTTTCAATCACTTTTGGAAGTTTACATAAAGCAAAATTTACATTAAAAATCAACGCAATAACTACTTCCTAGTACATGACAGCTGCTCTATTAAAAATACCTCATTTGTTTTAAAGCACGGAATTGCGAATGTATGAGCTGTTATAATAATCGATAAATAAAAAGATTAAATACTTGGTTAAGTACCAACGAATGATAAACGATTATCAATTTAATCAAAATATTTAAATGAATCACGACCGATTCCCGAATTTGCTTCTTTAAATACTAACGAACTCATTAAAACGTTATTATAGTTAATGATATTAACTATAATAACGTTCTAATGAGTTCGTAATATATAACAATTAGATAGATAATTACGCACAATATAAACAGCGATTATTAAAATTTAAATTCATCCCACGATTTAATAAATCCTAGTCGACCTTGGATGCATGCTGGACAAAATGTTAATATGACGATCACGACTACTCTGATTATATCCTTAACAGAAGACAGCTTTAATTAACGTGTGGACATTAATCGATTACGTTGGACTCACGCTGGTTCAATTAGACTGGTAAAGAATGCCTTGTGGCGTTAAATCCGCCTATGTAGCACTTGTATGAGTTAATCATTCATATTTTTTTGTAATTTTTAAGGTTTGAATTGTCTCTAAACGTATTGTCGTTTACAACGTGTAACGGAAACCCCATATCTATCCAAAAGGACTGAAGACAACATCTGGTATGGAGTCTCTATGCAAAGTTTCAGCTCAAAACAAGTGACTCACAGAATTGACCCCAAATTATTAATGGTTTCATATGTTTTTTGAATACCAATAATAACAAACGTGTCACAGCACTATGAGGTTCATCACTTTCCACGTCACTTGCCAATAAAACGATAATTCTCTTCGTTCTTCTTAGTTTGAAAAATTCGGTCTCTGGTATCAATGTATTGAAATTTCTAATATGCTCCACACATGTAGACATAGGATTACAAAACCCTTGCTATATCGTTTGTTATCATCCAAAGAAGCCGTGCACTGGGTATGTATATACCCTTTAAATTACACGTTACGCACGGTTTTCTTAGGAGGAGCTCCTGACGATTACAACTGAAAATACAGAGTAGATCTTAAATGAAAAGCAACGCCTGCCTAGGTGAAGAAAGGGTGACTATCTTAAGATCTCAAGATTCCTTCGTGCCATCGAAAGCATGTTGGTCCTGGCTGTCATTTGTAACGTCTTTGACAGTCGTTATGGGAGTCAGAAGCAAGAAAATCTCCACCAGCACCAGTCTCGCCAGAGGTATTGTGTTATCCAACTTCTGGCTAGTACAGAATAGACAATCGATTCATTTAAAATGCTGGTACTTAACTTTATCTAGTTAGACAGGTCTAACTAGATACAGTTTATTTATTTATTTTATTTTTATTTTATTTATTTGGCTCACCAACAGTTAAATACACTGATACAAATAGAGAATACATTCAGTAGGTTTATGGATTAGTGTATCAACTTCTTACAGGTAAGCACATCGTGCAATAGGTACATATTACATGATAGAGTGGTGACTTACAATTAGAAGAGTTATCAGTTACAGAACACAATAAAGTTAACAAGCATAGGATTAAAATCAAAACTAAAATTAAAACTAAAATACAAATCATAATTCAACTAGAATCTAATAAAAATCCAATGAAAAATAATAGAAAAATCAAAGTAAGATAAAATGAATAAGATCAAAAATGAAAATTACAATGGAGATTAAAATAAAAACTAAGATTAAACACATAATTAAAATGGATTGCATGCAATCCATATCAACTTAACACATTTACTTAACACATTTACACTTACAAATTTTTATACACAGTACTTTTAAACTTTTTAAGTGAGTCGGAGTGTACATCGACAAGATCACTGAAGCTGTTTAATAATTTACATAGACGGGGAATAGCAGAATTAGCACCCAAGACGGTTCTACGAAGGGGAGGACGTAATGGGGTAATAGGAGCTCGTGGGCTTTTTGTAGGTACACGGAATTTGAAATTGCTCAGCAGTTGCTTTTCAGTTAAAGATACAGTAAGTGGAACTCACAACTGATTTGGGTTTGGGTTCTGGAGCCCAAACCCATATCAGTTGTGAAAATCAACAGAGGGTTGCATGGTTTCCTAAAATGGAAATCTCTTTTTTTGCCTACATAAATCTGTTCTAAGCTGGTTTAATATACCTACAATATTTATAATAATACTAAAAACCATAGAAACAACGTTATCAGTTCAATATCAGCTGCTCTAATTCCAATCTAATTTGCATATAAACAAAAGTAATCTACGTGGGTACTTATCCGCAAGATATATTACTTACAGCATGTTAACTAAATCGTACCAGCCATTAAGACACGCCTTAGCCGTAACTCACAGAAGTAGATAACGAGTGTCTAAATCGAGCACCATATGTAAGGAATTACGGCTAAGTTATATACAAGTACCGCTTTGATTTACGAAACTGTTTCTGTCTTTATACAACGTGTAACATAAAGGGTATATACATACCAAGGGCACGGCTTCTTTGGATGATATCAAACGATATTGGAAGGGTTTCAACTCAAAATAAAATACTCTAAAAGTTAATACCAAATTTTCGGTTTCGTAAGTTTCTTAAATTGCAATCATAACAATCGTGTCACCGCACTATGTAGGTCAATAACTTTCCACGTTACTTGCAAATATCAGGATAAATCTCTTCTGTGATGTGCTTATTTCAATTTGAAAAGTTCGGTTTCTGGTATCAATGTATTAAAAATTCCCATTACTTCCGAACATGTAGAGATAGGATTAAAAAACCCTTCCAATATCGTTTGATATCACCCAAAGAAGCCGTGCCCTTGGTATGTATATACCCTTTCCGTTACACGTTGTATTATATTGAATTTAATCTGGAGGCAAACTATTTTCAAGGAAGCTCCGTATACGCAATCTTACAAAAAAGTCTCTAATTTTCATACATTTTGACATTGGTTGCTGACATGATATTGCGTATTGAATTTAAACGCCTTTTAGTAACTAAGATTGGCCTACTAAGTTTGAATATCTGTGTGGCAACAGTAGGCAATGTGGCTTGGAAGTCATAATCATCCGCTTAGCCTTTTTCATAATTCCCTATGTTGAGGTTAGTCAGAGCGACTGCCTTCTATCTGACCTCCACAACCCAGTAGCTGGGGAACACGATACCCTATAGCTAGACCTGTGTCAGATTTACTGGCTTCTGACTACCCGTAATGACTGTGAAAGTGTTCAAATGATAGCCAGGACCAACGGCTTATCGGTTTTCCGAGGCATCACCAACTTCCAAACTCCGGGCTTCTACTGAGAAATTCCTTACAGAAAAACGCAATAGATATATTTGCTTGACCCGGAATCGAACCCGAGACGTCGTGCTCAGCAGTCACGCTTGCGACCACTCGACCGAGGCAGTTAATGGGCTTGGAAATCGAAAATCATAAATGGGAGAATATTGAAAGACTTGTAGTTTGTTCGCGAGGAACCACATCTATTGATAATTGAAATTGAAAAATATTACTTCCTGACAATGTTGAAATATTTTTATCGTTCCCATCAAAGAGGCTCGTTCGGTATATTGAAAACTTATAATACTAACCTCATTCATTTCCGGACTAATTTAAGATCAAACATTTCATGAAACGGTATCAGATGTCGAAACAACACCTGCGAAATACATTGTACAATATCATGTAGGATTATGTCGAAGAACTGATATTAGCGATATTAGCTATTCAGAATGCGAGCAAACTTGTCTAGAAAAATCAATCACATCGAGCCATAATTCCGCAATTAACTTAATCAGGTGTACCAATAAATTATGAACAGACATGAATTTATAGACACTTGCGCAATACTATAAAAACCGAAGCAATGTATTTTCATTTACAAATATGATTTATCTGGCAAGAAGGCCGCATACTGGCTGACTATGAAACGTGTATGTAACTGTGTACTTAGTTCATATCCGAAACGGATGTAATGATGGTTAAAATCAAGACCTCTGTATAATCTACTTGAACATTTACATATGCCTCTCACGAATGTATCCCAATTATTCAGATATTTATGTATGAGCTTGTGCACAGAACAGATAAAAGAGGTTAGAAAGGAAATAGGTCCTGATTTGTATGAGAACGCGTGTCACCGCTTGTCTCCCCACTCTTTAGCTCCATTACAAGCAAGAGGCCCGTTACGTATGTGAATTACGCACACATATAAATTACACACACTTAAATCGAGAGCTTGCTACTGATTGTAACTCACTGTCGATAAACATGCGCCGCGCATCACGGCCAATCAGGGAAATCATTAGGCCTATCGTTTAAAATATATAATATTGCGATTAATTACAGCGGTTGATGAAACAAAATTAATACTATTGAGCAAGTTTGGGAAAAATATCACGAGCCTAGACCTAACAGTTAAGCTCTATTTTCATGGTTTTTAAGGATACACATTGAACCATTGAATATTGGTGAACAATGAACATACGTCATCATCATCTGCTGCTTTTCCCAAATATACCTTGTCTAACCAGATGCAGCTAAGTCACAGAACAGATAAAAGAGGTTAGAAAGGAAATAGTTCCTGAGTTGTATGAGAACGCGTGTCGCCGCTTGTCTCCCACTCTTTAGCTCCACTACAAGCAAGAGACCCGTTACGTATGCGAATTACGCACACAAATAAATTACACACACTTAAATCGAGAGCTTGCTACTGATTGTAACTCACTGTCGATAAACATGCGCCGCGCATCACGGCCAATCAGGGCAAAGGACAAAACGTCAATGGTTGAAGCGATGAGGATGCAACGCATGCAGTACATTGTAAGCGGACTTGGGCATTGCGTTAATTAAGCGAGTATACATCGGGCAATGTATATTTTTTGTAAGTTGTTGCAAAAATGTTGTTAATGTTTGGAATTTCATAGTGATCAGAATATTTTTATGTTTTTTACAAATAAAATTGTAATTAAATGTTATTTTCGACTTACCGATGGAAAGATATACCTCCTCGCTCTATGCTTGCGGGCTGACTTTTTATTTTACAGGTTATAAGTGCACAACACGGCATTTTAAAGCAGAGCTCTGTGTTCCAAAGTATTCCGAAGCGCACTAAACGTGGTGAATAAATTAATTGGTCGAGCTATGATTTTCGAATCTCAGTAGTGGTGCGCTCGCCACGCCCACATTACCATTCCAAACTTATTCATCTATTCCGTGAGTACTAGTGTTTTACATAGAGCGACCGCCTATTGAACCTCCACAACTCCGTAACTAGGTAACATGATACCCCTGCAAGACTGGTATTAGATATTGGACCATTTTGTATATTGGATATGGGACCAACCACTTAATGTGCTTTCCGAGGCGTGGCGTACTCTCGATATGTAAAGATGTTCACTCATCCACAGACTGACCTCCACAAGCGATACTTACCCTTGAAGTTAGACTTGTGCAGCTGTTATTATTTATCTACCAGCGCCCCTGAACAATGAACATACATAGGGGTTCAAATGTTAGGTATGAACCCCCCCTCCCCCCCGCAGACAACGTTGACCCCTACCCTTGGTACATGAATTATTTTCCTATGGCCCCTAGATGGGGTAGAGGGCGTCCACAGTAGTCCTCAATCACGTACGGTCTTGAGCTTCACGCTTCATTTCACTTCACGCCAACCCAATGCTCGCCGCTTCTGCCACAACGGTGCGACGCCACGTTAGGCACGACCACGCTTCCTTTTACCATGAGGATTCCAATCCATCGCCTGTATATCGCAAAATATAGATAGGAATGTGATCAGAATCCCTCCGGAGCGTGTGGCCGATCCATTGCCATTTACGCCGTTTGATCTGCCCGTCGATCAGGCTTTTGTGGCATTTTCCCAATAGCTCTTCATTGGAGATGGTCTCGAGCCAGTATATTTACCCTTGGTACACCCAGTAGATTATATTGCACATCTGTCTGTATTAATTTAAGGGGAAACAGTGGTTTTAATAATGAGTTGCATAACTGCCAACAAGCAGTATTTGATCACAACGCATTTCGCCACTCAGACATGCTCTTACCCAAACTGATTGCGGAAAATGATCCAATAAATTGAGACAAACCGGAAAAAAAAGAGATCGTCTTACCGCATGTTGTTACTTCATAGATAATGAAGTAACAACATATACTGCAACAAAGTGTACGTGGTAAAATTTGCTAAATAGTATGAAATAATGAATCTTTTTGTCTGTCGGTACGTGCTAAGAAAACCATCATAGAAAGAAGTGACTAACCTAACCACTCAACTGATTTTGATACGGTTTTAACTATTACTACTATTTAACTATTACTATACAATGTAGCGTAAATAAAATTAAGTGCACAGTTAAACACAAACCGCTACTTAAAACGTTTAATTTTGATTAAAAGGAAAAAGATAGAAAACAAGTACTTAATTAAAAAATATAAAAAAGTTAAATATTAGTTATTATTGGGAACCTTTCAGTGATGGCGTGGGTTAACTTAGCGGAAAGAAAAAGAATGTTATCGAAAGTATTATGCAAATATTTTTAACTTACCTAACAAAAAAATCGATTGCAATCGGTTATAGCTAGGCGAATACGCATTATTATTAATTTTAATTACAAAAACACTAAGAGCATCCAACGCGTCTTGATAGGCCTTAGGTTAGAAAGAGTTTTTGACGTGAGAATTTTTAGATTAGAAATATACAAATTAGGTGCACTATTTAAAATAGAACTCCTGCTGCGAAAACTCGGTAATTCCTGGACGGCTGAACACGACTGTGGGAAGTAACGTAGAAATCACGGAGCCACTGCGCTGCGGGGTCCGCATCTACCTCGTACTCTCTTCAGGCCTTTGAGATGGACGTCTCAGGCACAGGATGTGCTCGGATATCGGGCGAGAGCGCCCCGACCTCCGTCGTCGATAACCGACGTCGCTTGCCCGTAGGGTGGAGCCAAAAATTGGCTTGTAACGGGATCTAAACAAAAAAGAAACTTCAGACCACCGATGCAAGCTGAATCTTTGATTAATTATGAAACTAGTGCGAAATGGATCGAAAAGAAAAAAGACGACAATACATACCAAATTAACCAGAAAATCACACACAGACTATACTTTTGCTAGGACACTTTATATTTTTTATTGGGTTTACACCAACAGAAAAAAAACTTTCACTTCATAATTTCGATATTAATCACAAAAAATAAGGTCGACCATCACTTATCGAGTCCCAAAAATGTAATGACGCCGTCGAAAGGCAAACAACCGACGATTTTTTCACGATTCCTGGTTCAAATGTGAATAACAGCTATGAAGAAAAAAATTTTTATTGAAAAGTTTGCATTAGGATTGGAGGAGGTTTTAACCGTAGCGGTTTTACGCTACAGTACCCCATTCCCAGTAAAAAAAAAATGAGAGTAGCAACCCTAAAGGTGAGTGGCAACCCTAAAGGAAAGGTGAGTGACAACCCTAAAAGAAAGGTGGTTGACAACCCTAAAAGAAAGGTGAGAGATCAACCCAAGTGAATGTATCAACCCAGTGAGAGGGTGACAATGCTATAACAGATTGACATCACAACAACAGATTGAAAACACAACAACAGATTGAAAACACAATAACAGACTGACAACACAAAAGGGATAGCATCAACCAAGAGTGAAAACCATAATATACAAATTAAATAAACTAGCCTAACTAACTTTAAACTAAATACATCACATCAACAACATCGAAGTGCAGCTGATACTGAATAAAATTGAAAGCCGGCCTCCAGTTTAGACGTTAAAAGTGCGAGCTTCAGATGCGTCTCCTAAACCTACATTAGAATAGAAAAACAAACGATAGATCTAGAATAATATTCTTAAATATATATAGGAACAAAGAACAATAATCAACACGAAACAAATAAGAGTTGAGATTAAGAAATAACTTAAAAATACGACGAAAACTCAAAGGAAGTCAAACAAAAACTCGAAGTCGAACACAAAAGCTCGAAGTCAGATAAAAACTCGAAGTGAGACACGACTCAAAGTCCAACACGACTCAAAGTCAAACACAACTCAAAGTCAAACACGACTCAAAGTCGAACACGACTCAAAGTCGAACACGACTCAAAGTCAAACACGACTCAAAGTCAAACACGACTCAAAGTCAAACACGACTCAAAGTCAAACACGACTCAAAGTCAAACACGACTCAAAGTCAAACACGACTCAAAGTCAAACACGACTCAAAGTCAAACACGACTCAAAGTCAAACACGACTCAAGACTGAATTTAAGAGCTTAAGTTATAGAGGGATAAGTTAGAAGGTTAAGTTAAAGAGAGAGGGTTAAGTTGAAGAGGGTGGACCTTAAATCAAAATCAAAAATACGACGCTTAATGAGAGGAAATGGTTATGAATAAATATTAACTCCAGGGAGGAATGAGGGTCGAAATAATAAAAGAGGTGTCGTTAATTGAAAACTAATGGCCTAACATAAGTAATGCTGATTAAGTTAAGAATATGGAACAAATTAATTCATTTAAGTATGTCTTTTATATGATATTGTCCAATATGATGAGAATCACAGTCTTGTAGGACATATGTAGTCATGGAGATGACTCTGATCACACGACATTTAATGAAACGAGGAGCAAGCTTTCCTGTAAAGTATTCAGCAGCTGACGATTTTGAAAAATTACGCCTCCATACAATATCGCCGGCATTAAGTGTAATAGCCGTCCGGTTCGTATTGTAATTTCGCGAATTACGGAGAAAAGCAGAAGAAAGATTGTCCGCTACTTTTGCGTAAATCTCGGCGAGCGAAGTCAGATTACTCGCGTGTTGTTCCCGACTTTCAGCTAAATTAGTGCTTAGAGTCTGGTTATTCGCACGCGGTGAATCCATACAGACTTCTCTACCGAATATGAGAAAGTTTGGCGTAAACCCTGTGGCTAAATTAATACATGAATTGAGTTAAAGTTTGACCTTGGGTAACAATTTAGCCCAATTCCTTTGGTTCTCGCCAACCAATATGCTCAAACAAGTAACGACACTTTGGTTATAACGTTCTACCGTGTTTGCTTGTGGAGTGTAATAAGGGGTATATATAGGGGATTCAATGCGAAACGATCTAAGAAAGTTTAAAAACTGATTACTACGAAAAACGGTAGCATTATCACAGAGAATAGACCGTGGAACTCCGAAGTTAAAAAATATTTCAGATTCCAAAGCTTTTATAACTGAATTGGCGTCAATCCTTTTAAGGGGCACTAACCAAACATATTTAGAAAAAACATCGACCATAGATAAAATGTATTTGAACCCATAATAAGCGATTGGAAGCGGTCCAATAACGTCGATAGAAATCATTTGTAAAGGTAAAGAAACTTCCTTTGGATAACACATATGACCACGTGGTTGGGAATTCGCGATCTTATAAGCTTTACAAACCTCACATTGCCTTAAAGTCTCAGAAACATCTCGAAACATATTTGGCCAGTAAAAGTTATCCTTGAGCTTAAAATAAGTCTTTGAAACTCCAGGATGTATAGAGAGAGGATTATTATGAGCTTCCCATATAGCGGATTTAACTTTTTCAACGGGTAAAACTACGCGCCAAGGATCAGAGCACAATGGGTTAGTGATTGGCATGCGTCTTAACAGAACACCGTTCCGAATGGCGTAAGCTGGAAACGTTTGAGGGGAGTCACGAGCCCCTAAATACACCTTTTTATACCATCTATCATTGGTATGGTCAGGTCCTTGATCGAATGTAACCGGACTCGCGTACATTCTAGATAAAGCGTCTGGAACGACGTGTTGCGACCCTTTGCGATGAATGATATCAAACGTGTATTGGGAAATCACAGTAGCCCATCGCGCCAAACGCCCTGAGGGATTACATAGTGTGAGGAGCCATTTCAAGGCCATATGATCGGTTATAACAGAAAACTTCATTCCATCTAAATAACAGCGAAAATGCTTAATGGAATCAAGAACGGATAAAAGTTCACGTTCAGTTGTACTATAATTGCGTTCTGCTTTTGAGAATAAGCGTGAATAATAAGCGATAGGATGTTCAACACCATCGAACTTTTGAGAAAGAACTGAACCAAGACCAACAGCTGACGCATCACATTGCAAAATGAAGGGCTTCGAGAAATCTGGACATGCCATAACGGAAGTATTGATGAGCGCATCCTTTAATTTTAGGAATGCTTGATCGGCGGCATCATCCCAACTTATAGGGTCACGACCCTTCTTTTTTCCTATAAGGGCAGTGAGTGGAGCTATAATAGAAGAAAAACCATCAACAAAACGCCTATAATATGAGCATAACCCAATAAAACCACGTAGTGACTTAGCTGTAGTAGGAACGGGATAATCCCTAATAGCATCGAGCTTGCTGGGATCAGTTTGTAAACCCTTTTCGTTAATGATATAACCCAAATATTTCAATTCGCTTTTACAGAACTCGCATTTTTTTAGGTTAATAGTTAAACCGGCCTCCTTGAGACGGTCTAGTACTTTTCTAAGGAGCGAGAGGTGACTATCAAAGTCTTTTGATATTATGATTAGATCATCGACGTAACCGAAAACGCAATTATCACTGGTCGAAGTGAATTCAAAATTGACGATCATATCAGTAAGGCGCTGCATCTCGGAAGCTGCATTCGTGAGACCAAATGGCATTCTGACGAACTCAAATAAACCTCGTTGTGGAACTATGAAAGCGGTTCTTTCACAACTCTCATCATCAGCGAGGGGAATCTGCCAAAATGCACTCCTAAAATCAAGAGAAATTATATACCTTGCACCTCGAAGGTTGTCAAGAATATCGTGAATACGGGGGAGCGGATAAGAATCTCTAGTAGTAACGCTATTCAATTTCCTACTATCAACGCAAAAACGTACAGAACCGTCCTTTTTGGTAACCATCACAACAGGACTGGCCCATGGAGAACGTGAGGGACGAATGACACCCATCTCCAGCATCTTATCGATTTCCTCATTGAGCAACTTTAACTTAACAGGTGAAAGAGGGTAAAAACGTTGTCTAATTGGTGGTCCAGTAGTGTTTATTTTGTGTGATAGCCAAGTAGTCTTACCAAGGCTAACTTTGTCGGATGAAATGACATCGAATTCCTCAATGACCCGTTGTAACTTTAGCTCTTGGTCTGGTAATAAAACGTTACGAGGGTAAATGTATCGAACCTCGCTAATGCAATTAATCTGAGGAAGGGATTGAGAGTCAGAGGGAAGGGTATGTGAGTCAGGAGGTAGGGAATTAGAGTCGGGAGGAAGGTACATATTACCTTTGATATTTTTGTTAAAAGCTTGACTAAAAACTGAAGTCAAACCGAACTTATTCCAAAATTCGATACCTAAAATAACTGAAGAAGACATAGAACGTGCTACTAAAAATTCGTGGACAAAAGTCGTACCATTAAACTTAACTGGGAGAAAGATAGTTCCTAAAATATCAATAGGAGAGTTATTAGCGGAAATAACACGTGGGCACTGAACGTTTGATTTTAAAGAAATACCCAGTTGTTGGGTTAAACAATCACTAATAAGGGACATTTGTGCACCAGAGTCAAGTAGGGCTTTAACGACCCGGTTACACAATATGATCTCGATGAAAGGACGGTTATCAGACGAATCGGACGCTATCACCGGTGACACTGTACGGAGTAATGCGTGTCGCCGGTGGGCTAAACATTTTTTTGGATTGCATTTTGGGCAATCACGAGTTATAAAACCAGGTGTGCGGCATTTAAAACACAGCATACCAGGGAAATCAGGGCAAGTACGATAGGGGTGTCCCGTTTTATTGCATTTTGGACAGATTTGTGATTGATTTGTTGCGCTTGAAACTAATTTTGTAGATTTGGGCAAAAAACTTTCAAAATGCGATGCAGTGTCAATGAGCGCATCTAAGTCAGTAAATTTATGTATCGATAAGCATGGAAAATATCTAGGATGCATGTTGTGAGTGATAATTTCTAATAGTTCAGATTTATCGACTGGTTTACGTAATGTATCATTCAATTGAGAAATCTGATGCACAAAATGTAAAACAGGTTGATCTGATTTCTGTTTTGTATTTCTAACTTGTTGACCGGTTTTAAACTCGAAATCAATTTCTCCGAATGTATTGAAGAAATTTTCTTTTAATTCGGGGTAAGTCATATCAGGTCGACGGATTGACCTATAATAATTCAAGGCGCGACCGGATAACACTTCGTGGAAGCGTTTAAGCAGATATCTGTCAGTTATGTCGTCTGAATCCTTCTCTTCTTCGATACTGGTAAAAAAATTTCGAACACTGGTATCTCCAGTATAATTTATGTTCCATTTTCTTAGCGAAAATCGTTTTAGAAGGTAACCGGGACAGTCCTCGGATTTCATAGGAGAAGGTAAGTTAGAACGACTAGTACCCGGAGTGGGCCTAGGTGGAATGGGAGGAGGTCTAGAAATAATAATACTTTCGTGTAAAGGAGTCTCACCGATAGAACCTTCTTCGGACATTTTTAAACACAAAATAGAAATAGATTAAATGAAAGAGAGCGGGACTTAGCAGGAAATCGTTAGATATCGTGCCGTAATATCGATACGGGAAGAAGACAACAAAATGAACGTCAAAGGAATCCGCTGGGCTAAGAATCCAACAAAAACAGATACTAGCAAATAGCAGAAAAGCAAACAGACGGGCTAAAAAATAAAAAAGGTAGACACTAGCACACGACCATTCAAAAAGCTTACCTTTGGTCACGATGCCTAACCATCCACACATCAAACATACTCTACGGGAAACTAACTACCGCTACCTACTGGGATAAAATAAAACTCGGAATAGATACGTACATTTTGGGAGAAAATAAAAGAATTGGAAATTGGGTATAGTTACAAAGTTAATCTTTAAAATTGAATTTCACAAACATCACACAATTTAGCAAAGAACATAAATTCAGTTAGCAATTCTGTAGTCCAGTCGTATGAATCGGGAAAACATTCAAGACAGGTAATCCTTTTAACTTCCATACGGGTATCTGACCAATTCTAAAACCTGAAACTCACAACAAGAAAGATGAAAATTAAAGATTGCTCTCAAGAGCAACCACACACGAGATAACAAAAAAAAAAGGTATTTTAGTAATAATTAATATGCAAACTTACTTTAATTCGGGCGCCATATTGTAGCGTAAATAAAATTAAGTGCACAGTTAAACACAAACCGCTACTTAAAACGTTTAATTTTGATTAAAAGGAAAAAGATAGAAAACAAGTACTTAATTAAAAAATATAAAAAAGTTAAATATTAGTTATTATTGGGAACCTTTCAGTGATGGCGTGGGTTAACTTAGCGGAAAGAAAAAGAATGTTATCGAAAGTATTATGCAAATATTTTTAACTTACCTAACAAAAAAATCGATTGCAATCGGTTATAGCTAGGCGAATACGCATTATTAGTAATTTTAATTACAAAAACACTAAGAGCATCCAACGCGTCTTGATAGGCCTTAGGTTAGAAAGAGTTTTTGACGTGAGAATTTTTAGATTAGAAATATACAAATTAGGTGCACTATTTAAAATAGAACTCCTGCTGCGAAAACTCGGTAATTCCTGGACGGCTGAACACGACTGTGGGAAGTAACGTAGAAATCACGGAGCCACTGCGCTGCGGGGTCCGCATCTACCTCGTACTCTCTTCAGGCCTTTGAGATGGACGTCTCAGGCACAGGATGTGCTCGGATATCGGGCGAGAGCGCCCCGACCTCCGTCGTCGATAACCGACGTCGCTTGCCCGTAGGGTGGAGCCAAAAATTGGCTTGTAACGGGATCTAAACAAAAAAGAAACTTCAGACCACCGATGCAAGCTGAATCTTTGATTAATTATGAAACTAGTGCGAAATGGATCGAAAAGAAAAAAGACGACAATACATACCAAATTAACCAGAAAATCACACACAGACTATACTTTTGCTAGGACACTTTATATTTTTTATTGGGTTTACACCAACAGAAAAAAAACTTTCACTTCATAATTTCGATATTAATCACAAAAAATAAGGTCGACCATCACTTATCGAGTCCCAAAAATGTAATGACGCCGTCGAAAGGCAAACAACCGACGATTTTTTCACGATTCCTGGTTCAAATGTGAATAACAGCTATGAAGAAAAAATTTTTTATTGAAAAGTTTGCATTAGGATTGGAGGAGGTTTTAACCGTAGCGGTTTTACGCTACAACAACTACATATTTAACTATAACTACTATTTCATTATTTCTTCAACAGGTTGTCTACAGTACATGTCTCTTGGGAGAGCAGATTACAGTCTCCCAAGGATTGTGGTCTTTTAAAGAGTAACCCTTCTATGTTTTGATGGGGATCACCATTATATTTTATCCGTGAGAACCTATAATTAATTGGCTTTAAGTTACGTATACCACTGCAATTAATATGACGATTAGCTGTGGTTCTCCTTTTCATAAATTAATAAATATGTATATAGTAAAAATTATACTTTCTAGACTTTCCCCAAAAGCCTAAGCACCTTTTAAAGTTTTCCACCGATAACAATTTTTTTGTGTTATATTAATATCATTTAGACATTTGTCCGAGTGAAGCCAGAGCATGTGGCTAGTGCACCAAAAATTGCATGTTCACCTAATTTAGCTCGTTCGGTTGCAGTTAAAATTATTACCGATTACGAGAGGATGCATAAATATTGATATTATTAATACTATCTTATGTGCAATTTGGTCTATGGTCTGGTTACCGTGCGGTGAACCAAATTTAAACTTATTTTTGTAAAAGATCAACACTATTTTGTGCCAATGAATAAAATCATGTTTTAATTTAATAACAGACACTAATTAATTTTTACTTACTATATCTATATAAATATAGGAGGAGCTCGTGGCTAAATAATAATAACTATTTGGGTCGATCGTTAAGGTTAAGCATTACTTCTCTGAGGTCGGTCTGTCAGAGCCGGATTAACCCTGTCAGAGGCCCTAAGGCAATGGCATTCTAGGGGCCCCTTTTCTAACTTTGACTGAGCAAATCGTGTGTGAACTGAGGAAACGCACATTAAGGGCTGTGGTTTTTAATATATTTGTTTACTTATTCCCAGATTACTAGTCTGTTTATCTCTTCTTGTTACCTGTCAAACACGAAGCATGCGGTGTTTACCTGTAATTGGGTGTGCAGTATTATTAATATTGTTATCTAACAAATATCAATCATGTTTAGCTGTAACACTTGTTGGTGAACCATAAATAAATAAATAAATAAATAAATTTGTTCTAAAATTGTTTTAATTCCACTACTAAATCTAATGATTTGTTTTTTGTGAGATAACAGTGAGGTCTCTAAGTTCACACGCATGTCAAATTTTCGTTCGAAGAAACATGTTTTCTTGGTGCGTGCACTGGGCCTGGGCCCCAAATTGATGCGGGGCCCCTAGGCAGTTGCCTACTCCGCCTAATGGTTAATCCGGCCCTGCGGTCTGTGGATTTAGAGATTCGTCCGTGCCTCGGAAAGCACGTTCAACTGTTGGTCCCGGCTGTCATTTGGACATCTTTGATAGGAGTCACTGGTAGTCAGAAGCCAGAAAATCTGACACTGGTCTGGCATCTGGTATCGTGCTACCCAGCTATACTATGTTATGGAAGTCAGATAGACAGTCGCTCCATATAAAATACTAATACTAAGCTGGATCCGGTCAAACTGGAAGACGAACACAACATAGGAAAAGGATAAGCTACTATTTTGTTATTATACTACACTTTGTACTACGCTTATAAATCTCGCACACGTACCAACTCACTACCCCACTACCAAATTCACACCCACATACACATCCATCTCACTCACTCACACTCAACCAATCAACTCTCCCATAAACACTTACACTCACAAATACAAGTTGCACACCTTTAATTTACTTAGTATTTTTTTAAATATATTAAGATTTAAGATTAAAATTGTAATTGTAATTAGTTTTAATTTTATTATTAACAAGCTCTGTATGTACACCTTTCTGTTTTTGTTTTTGCGCTCCTTTAATTTATTTATTAATTTTTGAAATAAGATTAAGATTAAAATTGTAATTAGGTTTATTATTTTTTATTATTATTATTAAGCTAAGCTAAGCTGATGACCATATATATCCATATAGGTAAGTAAAAATAAATGTTAGTATGTTTGTCCTGTATGCATTCTTAAAAATAAAAAATAAATTAAATAAATACCTATAAAATTCCTTTATTGCAGGCAAGCAGGCCCATATAAAAAATAATCATAAAGAAATACAAAAAGAAATAAAAAAGAAATACAAAAACAATTACAATTACACTTATCCATCCATCATATTGTGATGAAACATTGTCAGGATATGAGGAGACGCGAGAGTATTTCTAGACCAAAAAAAGCGCATAGCGCCAGCCCCAACTAACATGAATAAGGGCAGGAAGATGATGAAATTAATTTTGTCGTTCTAGCAAATAGCAAGGATTTCCGATTACGCTAGTAGATGCAAATGTGTATTGATATTTTTAATTTAATAATTATAAGCTTTCCTGTTTACTGATTTTTGTACGGTACTTTACTGAAGGGAATCAACTGGCTTCTGTGACACAGTTTATGACTAGACCAGGGAACTCCAATTTTAATAAGTTAACTTACTGGCAATAAGGAATTTATTTGTTTTCAAACTGTGTAATCTTCATAATGCGAGTGTAACCAGAACAACTGAGTTTTATTCAAAAATTTAGCGCAATCCAGTGAGGAAATTAGAATGGGTAACCGCAAAATGAATGTGATACATTGGCAAATACGCATTGACTGCACTGATATGTCGAACGAGTAAGCAACAGCCAATACGATTTTCACATGACTGTGTTAATTTGTTACGTTTTAAACTTCGATCAACAGATCGAAGGTTTTGAATTTGTTTTTACCAAAAACAAGGCGTTAGTTCTTATTCGTCCATACCGTACTGACGTATCACTACATAGTATAAAACAAAGTCGCTTCCCGCTGTCTGTCCCTATGTATGCTTAGATCTTTAAAACTACGTGACAGATTTTGATGCGGTTTTTTTAATAGATAGAATGATTCAAGAGGAAGGTTTAGGTGTATAATTTATTAAGGTTTGCGGACGAAGTCGCGGGCAGGAAGCTAGTATATTTATATTAATTATTTTGAAATCATAGACATTCAATTCAATTTAATAAAATTGAATTAATAAGAAAATGTAGAAAATGTATGTACCTATGTCTATGATTTGAGAGAGCTGAGTACTAGTTTTACATGGAGCGACTGCCTATCTGACCTCCACAACCCAGTATCTGGGTAACACGATACCCCTTGGCTAGACCTGTGTCAGATTTACTGGTTCTGACTGCCCGTAACGACTGTCAAAGATGTCCAAATGACAGCCGGGACTAACGGCTTAACGTCTTTTCGATGCACGGGGGTATCACACCGACAAAACTCAGGGCTACTACCGAGAAATTTCTTACAGAATAGCACTCTAAGGCTGCGTTTCCACCAGAGATGTGCGAGGATGCGTAGCGAGGGATGTGTTTGTAAAGAACCAATAGAATCGCTTCATTTACCTCGCCTCGGTCAGCACAGCTCTGGTGGAAACGGCTCAGCGCAGCTAGATTTTTGCGCATACAAAACAAGCGAGTGATGTGTGCGAGGGATGTGATGCGAGAGATGTGTTGCGAGGAATGTGTGTTGAGAAGGATATGTTGCGAGGTTTGCGCATCCTCGCACCACACATTAATGCGCATTTTCACAGCTCTGCTACACATCCTCGTAGGCACATTTTCATCGCACAGCTTTGGTGGAAACCTCCACACATTTTCACAGCACAGCTAGACATCCTCGCACGACACATTTCCATCGCACATCTCTGGTGGAAACGCAGCCTAACAATAGCACTTTTTGCCCAATTCACCACCTGCAATCACGTTTGTGACCACTCGACCAACAAGAAGTGCTTACTTAGGTATTTATATTAGACTAAAACACAAACTAACACTTTTGGTCTGTCTATTTGTCTGGTGTAATCACTGCAACGGCTGAATTGAATTTAATGCGACTTTCAATGAAAGAAAGAGGAGATTATAGTGCAACATATACAGGGTTAATTGTAAAACACCGAAAACCTCTCGGGACTATGTTACTAACATCATAATCAACTACTTTTGTTCTATGAATTTTAAAAATTCGTCATATTTTAGTTCACCAGATTTTCATACAAAGATAAAAATATTTAAATTGAACGCCCTAAATGTTACGGAGTCTATGCGAAACAAAAGAAAGTGATAGTATAAGTCGTTTTCTTTTACTTCGCATAGACTTTGTAACATTTAGGGCGTTCAATTTAAATATATTTATTTTTGTATGAAAATCTGGTGAACTAAAATATGACGAATTTTAAAAAGTCATAGAACAAAAGTTGTTGATTATGATGTTAGTAACATAGTCCCGAGAGGTTTTCGGTGTTTTACAATTAACCCTGTATACTAGTTTTTACCGTGTACATAATGACGTCACGGGTACAACTACTTAATAATATTTCGATAATTATGTTTTTACCACCAACTGAATCTATGAAAGACACAAGACATCTCACAAGAGACATATGACATATAGATGCAAATCGCAAAACGTTTAAATAATATATTACCGATATAATATTCGCACTTGACACCACCAATCAAACAAGGTGACACAAATAGCCACAAACTTAATTGGTTTACAAATAAACTTTAATTAAACGTATTAGGTATCGTATTAACGGAATTATGCAACTACTATACAACATGTCTTGGCTATGCTATCTAGGTATTAAGCAGAGTATCTTTTATCATACGTAGAAAGTAAAATAACAAATGTTTTAATAATCGCATCGCGTGAATAAAAATCGCGTTTTAAAAGATATTGTGCATAAAATAATTAATTATGAATAAAATTTTGTCTGTTGTCCTAATAAAATCATAAACCTTTTGCTTTAAGTTATTTGTGAGAATAATTGTAAATTGGTTTGGCCTTTTCCCAATTTTTTAAAAGAGAACTATGAGTTTTGGTAGAACTCATTACTTACTAGCAATCTTGTTAACTCCTCCAACTAAACTAAATAAGCTTGTGTCTGGAGTGGGTTCACAGCAATAGTGGATTACGAACTCGCAGCCTCTCGATGAAAAGTCCAACACCTTAGCCATTGGCTATTGACGCTTCAAAAGTTAAAATTAAACCAAATAAATTATCGTGTATTCAAAATTATCTTGTCTGTTTATAAGGAGTTTAGGCGCCATTATTTACCGTTTAGACCCTAGGGTTTTTCTGTCAGCCTTGGCGCAGTCAGCACACTGCTTTAGACGTCAACTCGTAAATTAGTTATACATATTTGCCTTCATAAAGGTGGATAATGTAATAAATATTTACAATCTGTTTGAAAACATAATCGTGATTAGCTTGTAAGGAGATCTAATTATCCACGCGTCGGCACATGTTTGTCATAAAACACATTCTGCTGTACTTATTTGTCTTCGTCTCTATACTTGACGATAATTTATTGTATTTTAATTAATTGCGCTCAAAACATTGTTGATAGCATCAATTATTCAGCAATTGCTTTTATTCACACTTACTGTAACCATAATGGTTTTTTAATACCATCTTATCTTGGTTTTGAAATGTTCGTGGAGGTCTAGGGAAGGTTTAAAAGTTGAGAAAAAAAAAATTGCCGGTAAAACCGTCAAACCAGCCCTTTTCTATTTCCTATACAAACGTTTTCTAAATAAAATGGAAAGTAGGGTAGGGGTAGGGTAGGGCTAGGGTAGATGTAGGGTAGGGGTAGGGTAGGGATAGGGTAGGGGTAGGGTAGGGATAGGGTAGATGTAGGGTAGGGGTAGGGTACGGGTAGGTTAGGATAGGGGTAGGGTATCGGTTGGATAGGGTAGGGGTAGTGTAGGGTTTGGGTAGGGTAGGGGTAGGATAGGGGTAGTGGTATCGGTTGGGTAGGGGTAGGATACCACGCGAACGAAGTCGTGGCGGGTCAGCTAGTAACTTGCGGCGGTAAGACCCCTCTTTGAGGGGTGGCTAGATCGGCGTCACGGCGTCCTGACCTACCGCATGACGCAGGTCCTCACCGGACACGGAAGTTTCGGGAGGTACCTGTGTCTGATGGGAAAGGAACAAACGCCTGGGTGTCACCACTGCGAGGGTCGCCCTGAGGACACAGTAGAGCATACGGTGCAAGACTGTCCCGCCTGGGCAGAGCACCGACGTGTCCTCACGGCGGCAATAGGCGGAGACCTCTCGCGCCCGGCATTGGTCGAGGCCATGCTGCGGGGCGAGAGGGAGTGGGAAGCGGTCGCCTCCTTCTGCGAAGCAGTCATGCTTTCGAAGGAGGAGGCGGGCCGCGTGAGGGAGAGGATGGCGTCCTCCCTCCAGCCCAGCTGCAGTGGTAGACGCCCATGGCGTCGGACGTCGGCCGACGATCTCCGGCCACCGTAGGCGCGGGCATGCGGACAGCGAGTAAAGGGTAACTCGCTGTCCGACCATGGACCATGCCCGGGTCGACGGCGCGTTGTGTTCCACGCGCGCCTCAAAGAGCGTCAGCAATATGACGAGGCCCCCCCGTAGAGGGCCGAAGCCTGCAGGGGTCGTGGGACTTATCCCATTACCGTGACCCCGGTACGTAAAGGGTTATTGAAGGAACACCGTGGATTTTAGTCAGTAAAAGTCTGACAGTCCCTCCCACCCTGCCCGGGGTGGGAGGACTTATTTGATAATTTTACCACGCTAAAAAAAGCTAGTAATAAATATAATTATGTATTAATAATCTGACAGCACTTTTCCAGAGTGGGAAAATTATCAAATGACTCCTCCCTCTCTAGGTGGAGTGGAAGAGAGTCTACTGACTAAAATCCCATCATGCTCCTTCGGCTTCCGTTGCGTTCCAGGGCCACAGTATCTTGCTAAAATATTCCCGCAACCATGGCAGGCTATGACCCTTTCGGGCCCCGTCTATGCCGCTGACTGCTCTTTGAGGCGCGTGCGGAATATGGGATGCCACCGGCCTCGGCCTGGTCCTTAAATACCGGATGGTGAGCTACCCCTGTTCGCCATCCGCAGGCTTTCATCTGCGGTGACTGAAGATCGGCTCGCGATCCCCGACGCCTGGGGCGTCTCCCGAGTCAATCTAACAGCACTTACTAACATCTTCTTCTTAGCGTTTCCATGGCAAATAGCTATATATACAACGTGTAACGGAAACCCCATATCTATCCAAAAGGGCTGAAGACAACATATGGTATAGAGTCTCTATGCACAGTTTCAGCACAAAATAACTGACTCAAAGAATTGATACCAAATTATTGGTTTCATATATTTCTTGAATACCAATCATAACAAACGTGTCACAGCACTACGAGGGTCAATAACTTTCCACGTCACTGCCAATAACACGATAATTGCTTTCGTTCTTCTTAATTTGAAAAATTCGGTCTCTGGTATCAATGTATCGTTGTATATATACGACGTGTAATTTAAAGGGTATATACATACCGAGTGCACGGCTTCTTTGAATGATAACAAAAGATATGGCCAGGGTTTTCTAATCCTATGTCTACATGTGTGGAGCATATTAGAAATTTCAATACATTGATACCAGAGGCCGATTTTTTCTAATTAAGTAGAACGAAGAGAATTATCGTTTTATTGGCAAGTGACGTGGAAAGTGATGACCCTCATAGTGCTGTTACACGTTTGTTATTACTGGTATTCAAGAAACATATGAAAACAATAATTTGGGGTCAATTCTGTGAGTCACTTATTTTGAGCTGAAACTTTGCATAGAGACTCCATACCAGATGTTGTCTTCCGCCTCCGACACACCCTTCCGCTTGACCCAGAGCGGAAGAAGTCATTCGATGATTTTCCCACCCCAAAAAAAAAAAAAGGTGGTAATACTTAGAATTGCCACCTGACATTATGCTGAGCTGAGGCCCTTTTGGCACAACGATGTTTATTTTTTTTTATGTTGTACATAATGCGTTTTCTTTTTATATGAGCCAATAAACGCAATTTTCTTTCTTTCTTATAAATGGAGTATGCCCAGCGGGCCTAGACAAAATCCATTTTCTGTAAGCGTTAACGCCAACGGAAAAAATATTTTGCATGGAGTTGACATTTACTAACACGTGACAATCACGTGACATGTGGTTAGCAAATGTCAACTCCATACAATTTAATTTTTCCGTTGGCGTTAACGCTTACAGAAAATGGATTTTGTCTAGGCCCGCTGATATGGGTAACAAGTTTGGCAACGACGGAAACTTCTATCCAGTCCTGCAGTCCTCCTATACACCCTTTTTTTTAACGTGGTAAAATTATCAAATAAGTCCTCCTACTCCGGGCAGGGTGGGAGGGACTGTCAGACTTTTACTGACTAAAATCCACGGTGTTCCTTCAATAGCCCTTTACGTACCGGGGCCACGGTATCGGGATGAGTCCCACGACCCCGGTAGGCTTCGGCCCTCTGCAGAGGGGGCCTCGTCATGTTGCTGACGCTCTTTGAGGCGCGCGTGGAACACGACGCGCCGTCGACCCGGGCATGGTCCATGGTCGGACAGCGAGTTGCCCTTTACTCGCTGTCCGCATGCCCGCGCCTACGGTGGCCGGAGATCGTCGGCCGACGTCCGACGCCGTGGGCGTCTACCACTGCGGCTGGGCTGGAGGGAGGACGCCATCCTCTCCCTCACGCGGCCCGCCTCCTCCTTCGAAAGCATGACTGCTTCGCAGAAGGAGGCGACCGCTTCCCACTCCCTCTCGCCCCGCAGCATGGCCTCGACCAAGGCCGGGCGCGAGAGGTCTCCGCCTATTGTCGCCGTGAGGACACGTCGGTGCTCTGCCCAAGCTGGGCAGTCCTGCACCGTGTGCTCGACTGTGTCCTCAGGGCGACCCTCGCAGTGGTGACACCCAGGCGTCTCTTCCTTACCCATCAGACACAGGTACCTCCCGAAACTTCCGTGTCCGGTGAGGACCTGTGTCATGCGGTAGGTCAGGACGCCGTGACGCCGATCTAGCCACTCCTCAAAGAGGGGTCTTACCGCCGCAATTGCGGCGTGCCCGGCCGTCGGTTGCGACAGTCGTTCCCTCCATACTGCCCAGAGATCGCGCCGGAGCTCTTCCCGCCGCGCCTCGACTTCTCGAGGCAGCGGGGATACACCCCGGCGCTGCGCCTCCACGCGCCATTCATAGACGCGCTGGAGGGCAGTCGCCTCCAGATCCCAGGGCAGCAATCCGGCAAGGAGGTTGGCCGATTCGCCGGCGATCGTGCGGTATTCCCGGATCATTCGGATAGCCATGACCCTCTGGCATGCGACCAACTTTAGTGGTCGCGTCCGGATGCACAGGGCCCACACTGGGGACCCGTAGAGGGCCATGGACCGCACGACGCCGGCGTACAGGCTTCGGCAGGAGGCGTTTGGCCCGCTGAGATTAGGCAGGAGTCGCCTGAAGGCGGCTGCTGCCCGGTTCAGCTTTGGGGCCAAACTCAGAAAGTGCTCCCTGAAGTTCCACCGGCTGTCGAGGACGAGTCCCAGGTACTTCATCGTCCTCCCGAAGCCGATGCGAACCCCCTCCACCGTTATGTGGGACTCGGACCGTGGCGCGTTCCGACCGCCATGAAAGCACATGGCCTCGGTCTTGTGCAGCGCCACGTCGAGTCCCAACTGCCGGATCCTATGAACGACTGTCGCAACCGCTTGCATCGCCAGGTCGGCCGCCGCCTGGTGCGACTCTCCCTGCGCCAGGACGAGCGTGTCGTCAGCGTAACATACTACGGTGACGCCGTCAGGGAGGTCGCCGCGCAGCACCCAGTCGTATCCGATGTTCCACAGGGGCGGCCCCAAGACCGATCCCTGTGGGACACCGCACGACATCTCTCGCCGGTTCCACTCTCCCCGGTGACCGAGGTAGATGACGGCTCTGTCCGTCAGGTAGTCCTCGACTATGCGACGGAGGTAGGTCGGCACCCGGTGATACCGGAGTGCCTCCCTGATGCAACTCCAGGGCAGGGTGTTAAAGGCGTTGGTGATGTCCAAAGACACCGCCAAGACGACCCTGCCCCGGGATACCGCGTCCCCCGCCGTGAGGGCTCTCACGCGCATGATGGCATTCACCGCCCCCTGCCGAGCCATTCCTGCCTGTCGAGCGCCCCCTGCGGAAGCCAAACTGGCACTCCGCAAGATCCGGGCCCACCCGATTCAGGTGCCCGAAGAGGCGGTCTGCAATTACTCTTTCCAAGAGCTTGCCCGCCTCGTCGAGCAGCACGATGGGCCGGAATGCGGACGGAGAGTCCGCAGGGCGCCCGGCTTTCTGGATCAGGACCAGCCTTCCCGTCTTCCAGCGAAGCGGAAACTGGCCCCTCTCCAGGCATGCGCTAAAGAGCCCCCCTAGTCGAGGCCCGAGAGTCTCCGAGGCCAGGACCCACGCTTTCCCTGGCAAGCCGTCGGGTCCTGGGGCGGTATTTTTGGCCTTGAGCCGTTGTACCGCCACTCTCAAGTCTACCTCGGTCACCTCTGGAGCGTCGTAGACGTCGTCGTCGCTGTGGTCCGCGTTTGCGCCAGCTTCAGGTTCCGTCGGAGACGGAGCCATGGGCGGGGGAGCGTGCTCCCCTCGCGATGGGAACAGGGCGCTCACCACGTCCTCCAAGAACTGAGGCTGGAGACTCTGCGTCAACGGGGGAGCCCAGGGGCGGAGCTTTTCTCGCACCCACTTGTAGGGGCGGCCCCATGGGTCCCCGTCCAGAGTCGCCAGCATCTCCTCCCGGGCCAGTTCCTTGGCCCGCCAGATCTCGTCTCGGAGGACGGCCTTCGCTGCCCTGTAGCCCTCGTACAGCTCCGCCTCTACAGTCGCCGCATCCGGAGGTCGGGTGCGGCGCCTGCGGAACCTGGTGTACCGGCGTCGCGCCGCAACGCACGCTTCGCGCAGCACTGCTAGCTCGCTCGACCACCAGTACAGCTGACGCCGGGCGCGTCCTTGCCGGACCCGGGGCATGGCCACGTCGCAGATCTCCGACATGGCCTCCCGGAACCACTCCGCCTCGTCGTTTATGTCGGCAGGCCTGTCCGGGGGTGACCCCCAGGCCTGCATGATCGAGGCTTCCAGGAATAGCTCCCGGTCCATCTGCTTCAGCGCCCATCGCGGACCACTCAGGTCCCGTCGGACCGGCGCGTCTGGGGTCTGGGCGGAGATGTCGAACCGGATATACCGGTGGTCGGAATAGGTCTCCACCTCCTCCACAACGCGCCAGTCGGTGACGCGCGGTGACAGGCTGGGGGTGGCGAACGTAACGTCCACCACCGACTCGCCCGTAAACCGCACGCACGTGGGGACAGAACCCCGGTTCTCGATCACCAGGCCCTGCGCACGGGCCCAGTGCTCGAGCATCCTGCCCCGCCTATAGTCCGTGGACCGGGAACCCCAAGCCGGACTCTTGGCGTTGAAGTCCCCGAGGACGAGGGCGGGGAGGGAACCGAGGGCGACGACGACGTCTCCCAGCTCCGTTAGGGAGTTCTGGAACTCGGCGAGAGTTCGGTTCGGGGAGAAATAAACGCCTACCACAGCGATCTCTCCGAACCGTGCTGCGACGATCCCACGCCCTCTTTTGACGCGATCGAGGGGCGGGGTACCGGCGGCGGCCGACGAAACGAGGGTCACCGAGCCGTCCAAGTCCGCCACCCAGTCTTTCCTGGGCAGGACAAAATACGGCTCGGCGACCACGGCGACGTTGATCAACCACTGCGCCATGCTCTGGAGCAAAAGTTCCTGAGCAGCGGTGCAGTGGTTGATGTTCGCCTGGAGGAAGCGCAATGGGGCCATTAATCGGGATCCATTGCAGCCTCCTCCAGGGCCCCTCGCGGGGGTTCAGCCACGACGGCGACGCCGGCGGCAGTGGCGACGGCGGCGGCGGCGGCGGCGGTGGCGGTGACGACGGCGGCAGAGGGCCTACCTCTGCGCCTGGCTTTGGTGGGTGGGGCGCAGGACTTGCCCCCAGCCCGGTGATCGGCCGGCTTGCCAACCTTGCTCACATGCGAAGCAGTGAGGCGGGGCGGAGCACGAGCCGGCCTTGTGACCGGGCTAACCGCAGCGGAAGCACCTATCGCTGCGGTCTACCTCCGAGGTGCACACGCATGCCGCATGGTTGCCCACTTGGCAGCGGAAGCACCTCAGGGGTCTGGGGTCCAGGAATTTCACCTGCGCAGACACCCAACCAACCAGGAGCCTTCGGCCCTCCTGGATCTTTTTGGCCGCCGGGACGGGGCAGCTAACCGTAATGGTTTGCGTCCCCGTGAAGCCAGGACGCAGGGCGCCCGCCCTCACCTAATCGGGAGGGCACCCCCCAGTCCTGGCTACGGCGGCCACCACTTCCTCGGCCGTCACGGAGTCATCCAGACCCAATATGCGCATGTCTGCGCGCTTGGTGGGTCTGGAGACTCGGGCCTCCTCCGCATTTAAGGACGCTTTGAGCCGTTCGGCCAGAGCGTCAGCGGCAGGGCCACTGGCCGCGCCGGGGATCTCCAGCATCCGAGCCCCCGTCGCAGTGACCCGGTGACGGAGGCTGCCGACGATGCCGAGCTCCGTGATGTCAATCGCCATCCGCGCCTTTGCCAGCACGTCGCGGTACGACACGCCCCTCTTCACCGCGTCCGGCTGCAGTGTGATCACTACAGCCGCGGTCTTGGGGGCGCGCAATCGCGCCGTGGCGTCTCGCTGCCGCCGTCGCTCCCTTCTCCGCGAGGACCTGGCTGTGCCAACAGCCTTCCTCTTCTCCCCGGCCACTTGCCAGTCGGCGCCGGCCGGAGGAGTCTTTGGAGGAGGCTGCTGGGACGGCTGGTTCCCGGCCTGGGCCTTCTTCCCTTTGGCCGCCTGTTTCGGCCCCGCAGGTGTCGGGGTCGGAGGCGGCTTTGGTGGGCCCAGTTTGGGCTTGGCCGGGGCCGTCTTCGCCCTCGCAGGAGCCGCCGCCGCTGGGGCCGTCTGCCCAGTGGCCGTCTTTGCCTGAGGCGGCCTCGTCGCCGTCCGGGGAGGCTTGGACGCGGTCGCAGCCGCGTACGAAGGCGCCGCCAGCGGGGGTCGCAGCACGCGGCTCTCCAATATGGAGAACCGCTGCTGGAAGGCGGCCAGCTCCTGTCGCACCAGGTCAAGAACCGAGTTCTCCGCTGGTGTGGGCTGGCCTTTCTCCTTTTGGCCCCGCGGCGGCGCATTCCGCTAGCCGTCTCCCCGGATTGCGGCCAGGTCCGCCTTAAGGGCGGCGTTCTCCCTCTGGAGAGCCTCCATGGCGGCAGTCAGGCGGGTGACCTCCGGCCGCAGATCGGACATATCGTCCCTTGCAGCCGGGGCCCCGCCGTAAGTCCGCGCGGCCGCCATGATGGAGGCCGTGGCTTCGCCGATCGCATCCTCCTTGCTTCGCCGGTTCCGCTTCCGCGAGATGGTGCGGATGGCAGCTGTCACGGCCTCTTCTAGTTTGGCCTCGCCCGAGGCCAGACCAGTGTTGGGCTCTCCAGAGGGAGGCCCCCTCCCCGAGGACTTGCCTCGGCTTTTACCCCGCACGCTAGTGGGGATCTTGCGGGCCGAGACAAGCCCCTCCTCCGACGACGACTTGTCGTCGCGGGGGCGCTTGAGGAACTCCTTCCTCCTGTCGGCGCCCCTCTCGTCGCTCCTCACTGCGCTCCCAGAGACTAAGCTCTGGAAGCTCTCGGCGTCCGATGCCGAGTCGATCTCCGACCCGAGCACCAGCGCCCCCTTCCACCGCGGAGCGGCGCTCTGCGCTCGCTCAATGTTCGGTGCCGGTGAGGTGGACGTGCTGGACAAGTCCAGCGACTCCACCTCACGGGCACGTGAGCCTCCCTGGCTCAATGCGGCGACTGCCGGGGCAAAGATGGGGTAAAAGCCTTTGGTGTCCCCCCCAGAGTACGACGGGACTGACCGGACGTGTCCGGTGCGGGACTCCCCAGCTGAAGAGCAGCTGGGACCCGCCTGGGTAGCTTTTTCAACGACTTTATTTTCCATGGTTTTTTAACTTTTTTAGAGAGGTGGGTTCCTCTGTCCCTATCTCCCATTTCCCCTCCCCTTGTTCACTTCACGGTTACGTCTAAAGATTAGACGCATACCGGAAGTGAACATTTCCTTCCCCTTGACCCGATCTCTGAGACCGGGCCCCGCGCCGTCTAGAAGCTCGAGCTAGCTGCTCGATCCTCCAGGCGGCGCGCCTTTCCCCCGGTGTGTCCCTCTTGGTCTGGTTTCTCCCTCTGGGCCCGTCCGGCATGAGTGCCTCTACCGGCATGGCCCCAGAGATCATCGAAACACGCAAGCCCCACCACGACGACAACGTGGGGACACAGTTGGTGGGGCTCCTATACACCCTAAGGCAGATTCATCAATAAATTTCCATTTATTGATGACTTACTACATAACCTAACATAATCAGCCTGTAACTTTTCTACTGTTGGGCCACAGCCCATGGCCCATTCCATCTCATAGAGAGGAGGCTCTATGAGATGGAATGGGCCATAAACCTAACCTAATCTCGCAGGCCTAATGCGTGTGGTGAAAATCGTATGTCTTCGGATTTTTCGGTCCTAGGACATTCCTTTCTTCCTGCCGGGGTTGCGGGAATGTTCTAACGAGATACCGCGGCCCCGGAACTTAAGGGCAACTGAAGGAACAGGGTGGGTTTTTAGTCAGTAGAATTCTGACACTCCCTTCCGCTCCACTCAGAGCGGGAGAAGTCATTTCCTACCCAGAAAAAAAAAAAGGACATTCCTTTCTATGATTTTCAACATCACCACTGCTCTCAACTCAAAACGCCGGTGAAGGGAAACATTGTGGGCAGTTACAAAGAACTTAATTAATTTCTCAGACCTACTTGTTTAATATCGTTGCTATGATTAGTACCACAAAAAAAAAACATTTATGACACAGATAAATTAGTAAGAATTCCTTATTTGACCGAAGTATTTGTACCAACAAGTTAATTATAATTTCCAAATATCGTATTAAGCCAGAAGGTCAGTATAGTTACTATTGAATTCTAAGTTTAGCACCATAATATAAAGTAGACCTCATGTACATTGAATTGAAGTACATACAAAAAGTTTTTTAACCGACTTATAAAAAAGGAGGAGGTTCTCAATTCGGATGTTTGTATTTTTTTTTATATGTTTGTCCGCGCATAAATCCGTTGCTTGCCAACCGATTTGAAAAATTCTTATCTTGTTAGAAAGGGTATACTTTCCAAATGGTCCCATGAAAATTTTATCGAAATCGGACAAGCCATTTTTGAAAAATCAACAAAAGTCTAAAAAAATATTTATGTTGATGATCTTTTCGTTTACTCTGCATTGCGGTTTTTGTTCGCGCATAACTCCGTCATTTACGAACCGATTTGGAAAATTCACTGACCCACTAAAAAGCACGAAAATAAAAACTATTTTGCAAAAAATAAAACCGACTTCCATATCAAAACACTACAAAGCCAGAAATAATTTTAATTTCGGAAGGCGGTGTGAAAAAAAAAGAAAATACGTAACCAATAACACCGACTACCGAAATTAAAATTATTTCTGGCTTTGTAGTGTTTTGTTATGGAAGTCGGTTTTATTTTTTGCAAAAAAGTTTTATTATCAGTTGAAAGCGTTAGATACGTTGGATATGAACGAAAGATGTACAAATATTAAATTTAATTTATAAGTCAATAATCGCTGTATATTCTATTCGCCATAGCTTTTTTGTTCGTAAATCGATTCATTCACTTCTAAGAACTTGAAAGTTTACACGGAAGAGTATGAGGATAATGGATTCAAGAAACGTATAAAAAAATTGTTCTACATAATTAAAGAATTTACTGAGGCTATAGCAATCAACGCACTGATGCAACACAAATGAACATTTTCACACTCACTGAGTACCTAAAAAGGATTTTTATAAGTTCATTATGAAATTATACACAATTAAAATAAGTAAGTATTCACGTAAGTTCAATATTTACTTACAAAATATTATGCAACAAGCTTGCATGAATAAATATTAAACAAGAAAATAATCACTTGAGTCTATTCATACAACCTTATTTAGTGCTTATTTCAACTAAGATATTCAGGTCACGTGCATTTTTAACTGCCTTGGACACCTTATAGGCTATAAAATTTAGTGAAGTTTGACATGAACCATGTATCGACATATTTATAATGGGTGGGAAAGGTGGTCACTAATTGGATCAAATAGTTTGGAACAAGGCCAATGTCACCGACACTTGATCGCGTTACCTACTTACAACGAAGTGCCGCACCTTTATAATAATTTAGATGTAATCAATTTTAAACGACAGCCAATTGACAGGATGTCTTAATAGGATGCTAAATACGCTTAATTATTGTGTTTACCTCACAATTTGGTATCAATTAATACAAGTTTTTGTTCTTTTTGAACATGTAATAATTAATATCTTTATGTATCAAGAAAACCAATGTTTTTTATTTACCTAATAAAGCGTTTACTAAGTTTATAAACACTTTAAGCAATATTTGGAATGAACTAAGACATAATCAGGTTAGCTTACCGACATGCAGCGTTAGGCAACTTTTTCAAATCTACTCCATAATTCCTAAGTTACTTTAAGTTTGGTTTTGGTTAAATTTACACTAACCTGTCAAACTTTTTGTAGCATTTTATTTATTTATTTTTTATAGATTTGACTCAACCAGCCCTCTTTTTGCTAACTTGCTAAATCTTTGCTAACAATACATTGTTTCACTTCTATTTTATAGAAATTCAGTCAGAAAACTTTACATTGATATGCTGTGTGGGTTTTAAAATGAAAGGCAGGTAAGCTGTTTAGCATTCGATGCAAGCTGTCCAAGTCAACTAATACTGCAGCCAACCTTGCACTGCAGACTTAAAAATAAAATATTCCTTAGAGACCTGTTTCAGTGTGTATTTTCCTTGTATTAGTAAACCTAAAAATAAATGGGCAACGACTGTGTAAGTATGTTTTCAAGAAGACGAGACCTCGATGTGTCCTGAGTTGGATGCTTCTATATTTTAACAGTTGCAAGGGAAAATGATCGATGCTCGATGGTGATGATCTAAGTTTTCTTTGTTTGATCTTCCTATGCTTATAGCTTTTCTGATCGTATAAGCCGGAGTCTGTGTTTCCTGACGGTTATACCTCCCTAGGTTAAAGCTATCAGGAAACACAGACCGCGGCTCTTTAATTCAAGAGTAAAAAAGTTACACCTAGGTTGGCGTGCTTCATCTTCGATCTCATAATCGCTTAATGCTTAACGTCAGGTGAGATGGTGGTCAAACGCGAGCCTACCAACAATAAAAAATTGGCCAAGTGCGAGTCGGACTAGCCCATGAAGGGTTCCGTAGTAACTATAATAAATATAACATACTTAATATACTTATTTGAAAAAAAAAAAAACAAAAAACCTTACAAATTTCTTAAAACTAGCTTATTTACAATTTTTACAACTACGCCAAATAACTTTGTTTTTCATAGTATTTGTATGAATTACAAAATTATATTTGCGGTTTTAGTTGAACCAATTTTAGTTGAAAATTTACATTAAGATCTTACAGCATATATATTTTTTTAGATTTTCACTCCATTATTATAGAAGTTAGAGGACCCACATTTTAAACCACTTTGGAAGCGTATATCTTTTAAACAATTAACTTTATGAAAAAGTGGAAGAAGAAGAAACCTCAATGTCATTTTTAAAGACCTGTCTATAGATACCAAACACGCATAGGTTTCATGAAAAATAAAATATTTTCAGTTTCAGTTCCATGTACGGGGAGCCCTCTTTTATTTTCAATATATTTTAATTTTTTTCTTTAAATCAGAAAGCGGTTCACAGAATACATCTACCTACCAAGTTTCACATGTATAGTTCTAATATTTTCGGAATAAAATGGCTGTGACATATGGACGGACGGACGGACAGACAGACAGACATGACGAAACTATAAGGATTCCGTTTTTTGCCATTCGGCTACGGAACCCTAAAAAGGAACAATGACGCACAACTCTCGTGCGTAAAGTCAAGCTTCCGCCGCGCTGACAACATGCATTATTGACTATTAATTTTAGATATTAGAGTTCTGATTAAACGGTTGATTAATGATAGCTGGGAGACTTGCGGGCAGTCCCGGGGCGGGATTGCGACACATACCACAGATCAACTCAACACTCTAATACGAGATCGACCTCGAACTACATTGCCGATTTGAGTCGTGTGTTAGCTATTTGAATTACACATGCGCTTTCGATTAAGGTTGTAGGCTTGTAGTACACGAGATGTGTGGGGGGCGGACGAGCACACAGCCTCACATTACTCGCTGCGGTCGATAAGCAGTCGTGACCGGAGCGGCTATCGTCAACATTTTACTACAAACAGTAAATACACCACGAAATATTGATAGAAACTATTTAGTTGGTTATTGTTACGAAATGTTTGATTTATAAATTTCGTAATGATAGCAAACTATATTGAAAAACAATGACTTGCGGCTCTAGTGAAGACATCACACATCAATGTCTACTTTTAGAGTACATCTCTGTTACAATAGCATTGTTCTCATGTTCGATCTGAGCTGTCAAGGTTGTTAGCAGTGTCTCAGCTTGTAATACATGACGGCTTCAATGGCAGCCGTCTAATCTGTCACTGTTGACGAATTGATCAAATGAGTTACGGCGAAGCGTAGATATGGAATTGATCAACATGTCTGAGAACGTTACGTCTATCAATGCAAAACCGTATTGGTTTTGAGTTTAGAGCTACGTTTATTGCAGTCTAATAAACACATGACAATCAAAAAAACAAGTATTAAAGCGGAAAGGTCGATCAAATACTTAAAAAATAATTATTGTTAAAAATGTGATGTGTGTGTGTGTGATGTTATTTGCCACTTTATGAAATTTCTTTGTATATCCCAGTACAAATAACAACGGGGTTGCGGGAATATTCTAACGAGATACCGTGGCCCCGGAACTTAAGGGCAGCTGAAGGAACAGGGTGGATTTTTAGTCAGTAGAAGTCTGACATTCCTATCCGCTCCACTCACAGCGTCAGTCATTAGATGATTTTCCCATCCAGAAAAAAAAGTACAAATAACAAAATATTCAGTTTATAAAACTAGCAGTATACATATACAATATAAGCGAGTTTCGTGTCTATCTATATTTTGGGACGTCTATCCCATATATGGGTAGTTGCTTAACCCATAAAAACTGGTTTTGAGGTTAACGACTCACCTAAAAACATAGCATTATTTGTGCATCTATCCCGCAAAAACTTTGGTCACATTATACCATTCCATCCAATCGAACAAAAGCATGCGACACAGGCAAGTGATAGTTGAATCCTTTCAATAACTACGTACGTACAATAGAGTAACAAGTGATTCATCTAAACTTGAAATCAAGGCATCACTCTGATCAGCGTACAACAGCCTGCAAGATCCTGCAGACGTATGGATTGCCCTAAGCTTCATAGCTTTTTCTGCCAACTATTTTTGCCCGACAAATACATCGGACACCGTCAGAGCACATGTAGGCATAATCTGTTTGCTCCACCGCCGCCGTCTAGAACTGTCACCAGAACTGAATCCGCAGTATGTCGCACTCATAATGAGAGATGAGATGCATGAGAGAAAGTATGCGAGAATGTCCACTATTCCATGTTAGATTTCTATTTTCAACTTATTTTTTTTTTATTTGATTTCAATGAATCAATCAATAAATAATGTTTTTTTTAATATTTCAATGTCTATAATGTAATTGGTGTTACATCGTTTTAATTAACAATAAAAAATAAATCTTGAGTCTGTACCGGTTTTACTATATTGCTATAACATTTACGCGTGAACCTAAACATCCGAACAACCTGTGAATGAACGGATTGATGAATGATGATAACTGTTCCATTGTTAGTCAAATCACTGTACGTTGACTTTTGCTTTACGCAACAAAGCATTTTGTTGGTGAAATAATGTGTAGGGACTGTTGCGTAGATATTTGATAAAGCCTATTCTGTTAAATCGATAACGTCATCGTCTCCGTTGAACTTCAAATGGAACACTTCCCTGAATTTGAACAGATCTGATGTAGGCATGTTCCATACGATTCTATCCCAACCAAATAGCGACGCTGCAAAGGAATTTGTTCAAATTCATGGACCACATATTGTGACAGTACAATCGTTTAGGATACGATGAGATTAACATACGCTATGCGTAAAAGACCCTATTAATAAATAAAGAAAAGGAACAGTTATAGCTAATTAGTTGGACAGATATATTTATATACATAATCTGTGATACCGTGTGATATCCCCGTGCATCGGCAAGCAAGTTAATCTTTAGGTCCTGCCCTTGAACTCTCTCCGGTTTTGTCAGATTTCCATCCCACTGGACTGTGGAATGGAACAGAGGATGCACCTATACCTGCGCACACACTTGTGCCCCATAATATCTCCTGCACTGCGAATCTCCGCTGAAATTGACCGACGTGACCGATATCGGTCAGGATTACCGAGCTCAAATGGATGCCCATTCACCAGAGAAGAAGTTTGCGCGCCTTGACTACGCTTTTCTCTTTGCTAAACTCTCCTACCCCTCCCTCTTACCTTATTTCTCATTATCAATTTCTATGTTCTTCACACGCTAAAAGTCTGCGCCCTTCCAATAATCTTCTCTTATTCTGTCCTTCTCATACTTCTGATTTTATTCATTCTTCCTTTTATATACAATCTATTCTTCTGTGGAATGCACTACCCCTTTATGAATGAATTATGAATTTAATCAATTTATTTAATTTATGAATGCCTATGGCATTAAGTCCACCTTTGTACATTTTTGTGTTTGCAAGTTTTAATAAATAAATAAATAAATCCTCCTGAGCTAACTGACTAATAACCCTATAACTGCTGGGACACAGGCCTGCTTTCTATGATATGGAATGCGTTGTAATCCACCACGAGCTGGTTGGAGGATGTCACATAATTCCACTTCAAGAACAAAAAGACTTCGGATTTTTGGTCCTAGGACATGCCGGTTTCCTCACGATGTTTACCTTCTCAGTTTTGAGAGCAGAGATGATGAATATTGCGTAGTAAGTAGAGCGTGCCTGGGTTTAAACTCGCAGCCTACGTAAGTCGTGCCTGTAATCACGGGGCTATTACTGCTTACTGCTCGTTGGACAGATACCTATGTTCTGGTGATCACCAGGGTGGTTTTAGTAAGTATAAATCCCACACTCTCTGATCTTTTCCTCAAAAGTTCAGCTTTTAAAGATGGACAGACACGGCCATTAAAATCACGAAACAAAGCACTCCTTCCGCAAATATTTTCAAAATTAGACCCAGTTTCATGAAACATTACACATGAAAGAGACGGTGATGTATAAAGAATTAAGCAATTATGTTTATGATTGTTTGAATAACTAACGTTCTCATGACGTAGTTCCCACTAGCAGGAGTCACATGATGCTCTGCAACACTCATCGTTACGACAGGGCCTTTCCTTTGTGAATGGATCGCTCGTTCCTTTCGCTCTGAGTAGTTCAGATATATGACACGCCCATACATTGCCACAGGTGCTTCGTACTCAACAGAACTTAGAAATATGTAGAAATTCTTAAATAATAATCATGTTAGTAATGAGATGGATCGATACCGAGAAGCAGTTTTACAGACTTAATACCAGATGTAAACAAGCTAAACAAACCTAAATGTTTGCAACTTGGTAACTCTATTAGTTGAAGTCTGGGACTTGATTAAAATTTTGGTTGATCACTTACGTATATGTAATTTTTAATTGATGTCAAAGGAATAAGCGTGCAAGTTTGCGTGATGTGTTGGATCAAATTGCTCTAAAACACGTAAAAGGCGTTAGAAGAGAATCGGTAAGATGTTTTATTAGGTCCTGTAGTAATAGTCATATCTCGGAACTGGAATGAAAATATAATAGCAGTACTTTGACGGAGGAAAACTAAGGGCTCTCTCGGGAAATTAGAAAAAAAGAAGCTATGTATAACATGCCCCAAGCACGGGATATATTTAGATAAACATTTTAAATTGTAATCTGAATAAGGTGGAGTTTTGACCATAATCTATAGCATATATTTTAAGTCAGGTGATATACACTTAAATAGAAACCCCAAACTACATATATATTTACATCTAAAATAAACTAAAATATGGCATCCATAAATTCGTACGCATCGCTTCCACTGGTAATGTGCATAAAAGACTGGCGGCATTGCCACGTTGTATGGCAATGCATAACCTGTGCCCAAGGTAAAAGCCAGCCCTTGGGTCACGCGAAGTGTCAACTAGGCGTCTGGATAGATTTTTAAATAATATGTGAGCACGCGGACTCCACGACCCCAAGGTTTCAACACCAAACGGCTCGAAAATATAACTACCAACAAGGTTATTATATTTCCGCCCCTTGAGTTTCTCAGCAAGTGCAGCGGCAGCACCAGCATAGCAAGACGAGCTAGAAAGATGGGATGGTGCAAGAGTGTCAACACAAGTTGCGTCCCATCCAGGCCTACCCATCTTCCATGGAAATAAAGACATGCCGTCCGCTCTTTTGCCATCGCCGCGTGCCAGACCATTGGGTTCTAATACAGCCGGAACGCCGACGGAGACAAGAGCTCGTCGAATAATGTCGTTAATATTCGCGTGCCGTGCTATGAGACCGCACTGCGGTCGCAAGAAAGGCCGTGATGACCGTGGCTGTTGACAACTTCGCCACAGTGTCAGCGATGAGTAGAACAACAGGGAGCACCTAATCTAAATAAGTATATATCTAAGTTTTCGACAAGCATTTCATGTAACGAGTCATTTAATTAATGTTGACCGTATCAAAATTATACAACAATTCATTTACATTCAGATTCATGCAAATGAAGTCTTAATTAGCTGCTATAACATTAAAGAGGCAAATGTTTTATGCAAAGTTGGAATATTGCATAAAACACAAAATTAATGGAAATAATATTATATTAACATGCAATAATAAATCCAAAATATCACTGCCTTGCTTGCTGACCATATAATTTCATTCGTAAATCAGAAAAAAACATATACATACATAAGTAGTTGAAATTTTAGCATAATAAAAATATATTGCATACATTATTATATAAACATATATTAACTTTCTGCACTCCTTCTCCGTATAAACTATAACTGTGACAAATTGTATAACACCTCCGCGTAATTTCCGTAATACGTGAAGTAAATCCTTTGTACCATGCAAAGGTTTTGCTTCAGGTATACATCTAATATATAAAATTCTCGTGTCACAATGTTAGTTACCTTACTCCTCCGAAACGGCTTTACTGATTTTTACCAAATTTTATATGCATATTCAGTAGGTCTGAGAATCGGCTACTATCTACTTTTTATCCCGGAATTCCCACGGGATCGGGACACAGAAGCAACATATAACAAAAAAGTTTCATTCAAATCGATCTTTTAGTTCCGGAACTAATAGACGGACTTGTATGAAACTTCAATCCCCGGGAATCTATACTAATATTATAAAGCGGAAAAGTTTGTCAGTTTGTTTGTTTGCTTGAACGCGCTAATCTTCGTTAGTTTGTTTGTTTGTTTGTTTGCTTGAACGCGCTAATCTTCGAAAGTACTGGGTGGATTTGGATGAAATTTGGTATGGAAGTAGCTTGAAGCTTGAGGAAGGTTATAGGCTACTTTTTACCCGACTGCAAAAAAGGAAAGTTATGTTTTACCGTGATAGAATCCACGGGAGCGAAGCCCCGCGAGAGTACTAGTAATAAATAATATGTTTTATTCCCCGGGGATTAGCGTGTACAAAAAGATAAACAGTCCATTTTTTTTTCTTACTCTATTACTACCAATGTTTCTAATCCCCCTCAATTAATATTTTTGTAAATATGTTCAATGTACAGACACATTTTTTACTGTTTTAATATATGTATATTGATTGTTATATAAATTATATGTTATCGTGTTCGGACTAGCTTGTCCAGTATTAATCTAGAGTGAATTATATAAGGTTGCTCCTTCAATAACTAAACCAGGTTGACTCCTCCAAGTCACCTGACATTTTACGTAGTCACCCACTCGTCTAATTGTTCCATTGTTATGGTACAGTTGTATAATCGGTAGCATTTTTGCACAAGCTGAAGAGACGCCCCTTGTTGATCTGTGCTAGTATGTGGCCGTGTATTATTTGTTTTTAACGTAACCACAACGGTTTAGGGACTTGTAGTGGATACCTTCTATAAAAAAATCAAAATGATAGATACCAGTAACACATTAGTAGGTAGATAAGTGCTCGATAGAGATAAAAATGTTTGATAGGTGAGCAATTCGATAGAGATCCAAACGAGAGAGAGTTTATAATCGAATATTGCGATTTAAATAATAAAATTCATATAACTCTCCAGATTCTCACTACTTAGCATATAACATCGAATTCTGTAATTTTCAGGTGTTGTAATTACCTGTGCTTATGTTTCCAATATGTCTCGGTACTGGTTTTTACCTACTTGACTGAACATTCAACATTACACATTCACTACTGAACGATCCTGCTCAGCTCAAAAGTCTTGGGTTTGATTCCCTGGTCGCCCTAATTGATAGTATCTCCCTTGCCAACGGTTAGGAATTAAAAAGCATGCACAGACAAATATTTAAAGACAAAAGTACAATTAGGAAAACACACATTAAAAACTTAAACATAAAACGGAGACTAATTAATGACATTCATTGAAATGTTTGAGTGAACTCTGGTACCCAAGAAAAAAATTAACTTATGTTATGGGTACCAGCATTCTCTAATAAATTAAATTCAACTATATTTGATATCTGCTGCATTGGTTAAAGCGTCACTACATATTATTTAAATAACAAAATTTAGAATTTTTAAGTGGACGGCTGTGCCTGTATGTTGCGTGTGAGAAAACCTGTCGTTGTAAAGTTGTGTGCATGTGTGTGTTTGCGTGTGTGCGAGTGCGTATACGCTAGTGTGAGCCTGTGTGTTTTAAGCGTTTATACTTGTGTGTGTGTGTAATATGTGTTCGCGAAAGTGAAATTACATGTAAGAAGAATGTGTGCGGGTATGATGTACGTTAGGGGTTATATTTTTAATAGATTTTCGGTGTCCTCGTAATTCTGTGTTTTAAGCCAACCAAGAACTTTTTTTATCATTCACGTAAAATGGTAGAATAAATGGGACAGCTTTTATTGATTTTATTATATATATGACTTCCCATCCCGTAGAAATGTAGCTCAGCTAGTGCCGTTCTACAGCGTTGGGTAGGGCATACCCTATAACATTAACGTTTGTCTTGAGAGCTTGGATTATAATGTAGGAACGAATGCTTACGCAACACAGTGTGAAGTAAATAAAGCTGTCTTACTGACAAATCCTGACATTCTTTGTACAGACTTGACGTAGGATGTCTGAAGGGTTTGAAGGACATAACCTTCAAGACAGCCCTTTGCGCTCGTTCAACTTGAACTTTAGCGGCACCTCCACATACAGTAACACAGTACATAAGCATTGACTGACACAGACCATAATAAACTGTTTTTAAGACAGTGCTATCAGCAGAATATCTCAGTTTTTAAAATATATATAGTATAAGTTTTCTGACGCGTAAAGTAAGACAATCTAAATGGGATTTCTAGTTTAATAGGCTATCAAACTGGACTCCCAGGTATTTAAGAGTAGCCGATCTTTCTAACAGTGGGCAGGAGCATAGTGAGTCGGGTGAAGTTGGAGAGCAAGAGTGTGCTTTTAATATAATGGAGTCAGGGGCGGGTAAAGTGGCAGCTTGCAAAGCAAAGGGCAGGAAAACTGTTTTTGACAGGTGACCATGACCACTGACTCCATGATTTGATTCCGAAACAAGTATACTTTATTAAATTTTAAGTATCTCTACAAGGTTATAATTGTCCTAGATCTGCAAGAGCTAATAAATGAGAGACAATGCTCGTAACATATGCACAATGAGCACGTGAACACGGCGATGTGAGCATGTCGTATGTGAGCCGTAATTATACAACGTTGTTTGAAATGTGACCGATTTTATCAGGCTGGCAACATGCATACATGTTAGAACAATAGATACTCGGTTACGATGCTAATTCCCGATATGAATGAGCAAAGGGAGAATGGGAGGAAAGGACTATAACAGGTGATATACAGTTGTTTCAGCCTACTCTCTCCCCCGTCACCCATTTCTCCGGACAAAAGTCCTTAGTTTATAACTTTTTTTAAAGATACTAGCTGTGCCAGCGGCTTTGCTCGCGTGTATGGGTTTCCCGCTTAAATCCCGATGCTACGGGAACTCCCGGATAAAAAAATGTTGTCCTATAACCTCCTCTACCTCCCTATGAAAGTCCTATTCAAATCAGTTCAACCGTTCCAGAGATTAGCTTGAAGAAACAGAAAGACCGACATATAGACAAAAAATTTACCGACGAACTTTTGTTACTCTGCTATGCACAAACACAGGTATGATGCAGTGCTATGATCGAATTTAATGTTTATCCATTACTTCGATATTCACATTTGATAGATCAGTCAAAACGACCTTTGGTTTATCTGCATAATGTGATTTTGCCAAAATATTATATTGCGTATTGACATAATGAGGCATTGTTTTTCTAGACTTTGAAATATTTCTACTTCATAAAATTATTAAATACATTCTGTGTGAAAATAAACTTAGAAATTCTAAAGCGAATAAAGCTAAAAGTGCACCAGTCCGTTTAGTCTATTAAGGTTGCGAGACAGTTTGTAGATTCCAATTAGTTATTCAATTTAGCAATGTTTTGTTTATCCAGTCGGGTCCAATTAGTGATGTTCTGAAATGGTGTTGCGTAACAATAGTTTTTGAAACGATGTTACGTTTCGGAGCTTTACTTAACTAAACTACCGAAGAAAGTGTGAGCTTATAACAATGGTAACAATTGATTTATAAGAATTGTGTTTTTTTTACTTTAATAGCGAGTGGAGCGGATGTAGTAAGTGGTTGCGAATGTTAGATGTTTCAAACGCAGTGAATGGAAATGCAGATGCTTCCAGTAGCGTTGATTCTAATACATATAGAGCTCAAGTTTCGGCTACTATAGCCTCACAGAATGGAATCAGGTGTTACCTTGCAGAAATCCATCCCAAAATAATACTTCAGGAAAATATGTAGTGGTAATTCCGCAAAAACCAGATGAGAGAGATCAGTCTTCCATGCAGCATGCAGCACCGCCCGCAAATATATTCACATGCAGAAGGGATGCAAAAAAAAAACATACCACATGCAAACAAACCACACTCTACACGTTTTTCGCCCTCCAGGGAGCATCATCAGGAAATGTTGGCTCGCTGATTGATCATCTGATTTTTAGTGGAATTAACACTAGATATTTTCCTGAAGTATTAATTTACGATAGCCTTGGTCAAAACTACCACGAGTCAATTTGTATGAGCAAACTCACTAAAATGCTCGGTGTGTGTAGAACCCGTCTCTAGCAGTGTGCGCTGGAACATCACTACGATCTGTGGTTCCATGTTCATTCACTCGCCTTGCGCCTGCGCATCTGGCGATCACATGACTTGATGTAACATTAAGTTAATTAAATAAACGCATGCATTATGAAATTAGAATAAGTCGGACACAATAGCAATAAAATTATAGCCGTAACCTGTATGAAATGTCATAATTTATTTTTAAAATAAACATTGTTTTATTTACATAAACATTTTATCATTTCGAGTTTAGATATTATAACAAGAAATGGCCGTGTTTTAGAAATATTATGTTCTTTTAAATTTTAATATGACGTCGCTGCGCCTGCCAAATTCCATTTGTGCATTTATTCATTTTTATGTGCACTTTTTTGCTTAAAAAAATGCTCGCCCTTTAAATGACCGATAGTTTTGGCAACTTTTGTATTTTTATAATATATTAAATAAACGTCTGTGCTGTGGTATCAATAATTTTGCCGAGTATTTTATTTTCAATTCAATAACATGTTTTTTGTTGTTTCCCAAAACCTTACAAAAATCACTTATGGAACTTGGCAAGCGCAACGACGATGAGTGGATTCCTAAGTAGGTCTGATTTTGGAAAATCTGAACAGGTGATGATCTTTTAGAGTGCTAAATAATAGTAACGAATGTGAATTACTATCACATTATCACATTATTATATCAGAGAAGACCAAGAATCAATATATGGACTGATTAACCACTAGCAAAGAAATAATAAGTAAGTAAGTATGACCTGCATAACGGCGATCCCAAAAAAAATTGGGCTAAGGCCAAGAGAATGATAGTAACGAATGTCGAATCTAGACATTGATAAGATAAGTGAGAGCATATAAATGTATTCTAATGCGTCACTGTATTAGAACTGCCTGTCGACTGCTAAAACAAATTGAAAAGGTCAATTAAACACTGTCTTATGAGCTTAAACACTAACCATTAACTTACGTATCACTAAGGATAACGTGTCTTCGAGTAACAAAATTAGACCTCAAAATATCCTAATTATAATATTGAGTAAAAGTTTTAAGAATACAATATTTATGTAAATATTTTAAATAAGTTTCAAAATAAATTAAATGTCAACAGTATTAAGTGTTCCTAGTGAAATCAAGGATCTTTATGAACTAACAATAACAGAGATAACGAATGAATTAATTCAAGACCACGGGGGTTAATTAAATTATTAATATTCTACTCCCACCACACCTTCTCTTTTTATGCATTCGTATTTGTAAGCGATTCTTAATAGGTATCTCTTTTTTCAATAGTGTAATCATTTAAAGTGCCATACTGATGTATGAAGTTCTATATATTAAATAGGGTTCTATTATCTTATTTGTACACTAGCTGTTGCCCGCGACTTCGTTTGCGTGGAATTCGGTTATTAATTCGGTATTACCCATATATGTGTTAGTAATGACTTAAACTATGTTAGTATTCAGTCCAGGGAGCGACGAGGGTGCCGCATGTTGAGTCACACACAGATAATTGCTTGGACCTTCTGCTGACTACAGATCCAGACCGCTACTCGGTAACGATATTTTCGCCGTAAGGTTCCGACCACTGTCTGGTGAAATCTGTATCCATCTACTTTCCGCCCGATCTCAGCCGTAAAGGAACTCGGCGGGTTTGGCGATACAAGTCTGCGGATTGGGATGGCATGCGACCTTTCTTTGAATGTTATCCTTGGCAGTCTACTTGCTTCTCTCAATGATTCATCGTCATGCGCAGACGCCGTAGCAGATGTTTTGCTACCGGGGATGGAGTAGGATTCCGTTCTCTGACCTAACAATGTCCGGCAAAGCTCGACCTTGGTTTGGCGCCGAAAATGATAACGCTGAAGCGCTTAAACACACGGCGCAGCATGGGTCGATGGTCGAAACTGCAAGGCAAATGACGTGGATCAGAAGAAGAGAGCCTTCAACTGGGCTGCCAAGTCCAGCAAGAAGGTTTTGCGGAGGGCTCGGTTTGACCACATTAGCCGAATTAGGAACAAACTTGCTTCATACCATGCTGGCAGCAAATCGTTTTGGTCCCTGGCGAAGTCGGTCGAATCGAACTTCTATCGCCCCTCACGGTAACCACTGCTCAAACCTGACGGGTCTCTGGCCCACTCCGCTGAGGAAAAAGCTAACTTGTTTGCCGCTCTCTTTGCGGAGTCTTCACGTCTGGATAGTAGTGGCGCTCACCCACCTGATGCTCCAATTGGATGCGAGACGTGTATGTCGGACATTCGCATCCATCAGAAGGACGACCGTAGAGTGCTGCGTAATCTTGACTGAACAAAGCTAGTGGCCCCGACGGAATACCAGCAATTGTTCTAAGAACTTGTGTGCCTGAACTGTCTCCAATCTTGACACGCTTGTTTCGCCTTTCGCTAGAGACTGGAAAGGTGCCGAAAGCATGGAAGCTGGCTAACGTACAGCATGTACACAAAAAGGGCAGTCATGCTGATCCGGCCAACTATAGGCCTATTTCAGTCATGTCCATACTCTGTAAGAGTATGGAGCGTGTACTTAATAATAAGCTCTAGCTTAATAGTAAGGGATCTTCTAGCGTATGCCATTCATATTTGGAGTGAGTCCATTGAGAAGCACGGGGAAGCACTTGCTGTATCCCTTGACATCTCCAAGGCCTTTGACAGGGTCTGGTACGATAGCCTTATTGCTAAGCTTCCTTCCTTCGGTTTACCCACTCAACTTTGCGTTTGGATTGAAGACTTCCTGAGAGATCAGTCCATTCGAGTGGTCATTGATGGCTGCTCGTCTGGTTAAGTGGCAATTAATGCTGGGGTCCTTCGGGGTTCGGTTCTCTCAGCAACTTTATTCTTGCGGCACATTAACGATCTGCTAATGCGCGGTACCTTTGGGTATGCAAACGACATCTCGGTTGCTGAGAGATATGTGTCCAGCGCGCGTGCTGGTGGGTCACAGATCCAGTCTCTCCGTGAGGACATGGTTGAGCGCTTGAACTAGTCCTTGAAGGCTGTCTCCGAATGGGGCGATGCCAACTTGGTCAGGTTTAATGCAACCAAAACTTTCCGTGGTGTAACCATGCCGATAACTGATCATATTGAGCTTCTTGGGGTGACACTAACTTCCACCCTCAATTTTGGTCCATTAAACTTATCGAGACTAAGGCTCAACTAGCATCAAAAAAGTTGGGAATCCTAATCAAAAAATCCAAATCAAGGTGAGACGGTATTTCACACCGGAACAGCTGCTCAATCTGTATCAAGCCCAGGTTCGGTCGTGTATGGAGTACTGTTCTCATCTTTGGGATGGATCTGCCAAATAACAACTGGACGCGCTTGAGTCTATCGAGAAGCGGGCCAAGAGACTCATTGTCAACGATGCACTGGATGAGTCAAAGCTTCAGCCTTGAACATCGACAACGAATTGCAAGTCTATCGGTTTTCTATCGGTTACATTTCAAGGAGTGTGCAATTGAATTACACAATCTAATTCCACCAATCCCGTTCCATCATCGGACTACGAGATAAACGGCGATGGACTATCGTTACATGGTGGACATCCCACCCATACGCGCAAAACGTTTTGGGAATACTTTCATGGGGCCTCTGTGTGTCGTCATTCACAATGACGACACACAGTTAGTTAAGAAAAAGGTTTCAAATCGACGGTGTGGTAACCTAACCTATTATTCTTTAAAAAATTCAAAATTTTATAGAGTCGGCGAGGCATTGCCGGTGTAAGGCAGCTATCCAAAACCGTGTACACGCTACAAACTATTAACTTAGAATAAATGTATTAAATTGAAATTTTTAACATTATCACCGCCTTATTTAATTAGATTTTTAAAATCTAAGTATCTATTGAAACAACTCTCGGACAGTTTAAAAATCGTTCTTAATTATTTGTCCAACTTTATTACCATTTGAAATTGTAACTGTCGATAATAAATTAAATCTGTAAGGTAAATAGTATGTGATTTTAATATTTACTCTTAATCCCGTTTACTCTATCCATATAGCTATTTCATAACATATTAATTACTTTTGAGAAGGAACATAAAAGTGCATAATAATGACATTGTTTTTTTTTAAAATGTCTGGTACTTCAAGTCGTTCGTAATTATATGACCACCACTGTATAAATAAAATAATAATTTGTGTATGTAATTGTGAGTGTGTAAACTGCCATAGTCATAGTAACTCGAAATAAATGCATTTTATATTACTATTATTATACATTGTTTCCTATATTTGTGTTTTTTTTATTTCATATCGTTGTTCGACTTCTATGTAATAATAATATTGTCTATTTCTGTTTCTCTTTCTGTTTTTTTTTTTATAATCTGTATCTACATTTCAAATAAACATAAAAACAAATTTAAAAGATATAAAGGGAATCGTGTCTTTGTATGACTGTGTGAAGAGGTGAGACGTGGGATGCGCTAAATGTTACTAAAAAAGTTATGAGTATTAATGAGCATTGATAGAAAGGGAGAGGCAGGCCAAGGAATAGATAGATAGATTGTGTATATAGTGATATAAAATAAAATAAAGCCAGTTATAACATGACTGTTTGACAGGACAGAATTGTAGGGAAAATGGGTTACGCTTTCCTTAAGTAAAATTAAATAAAGGCAAATATCGGATACTTATAGTAGTGTTTACGTCCAGGTTTATAAAATACTTTTTAAAAACAATATACCTACTTACTTACCCATCTAATCTCAAGCAAAAAAGTCTCTAGTTGAAAAAAGAATGAGAAGTACCAAAGTGTCGTTTTCTCATTTAAGGAGTAGGATGTGGTAGCTTGGAACACAATAAGAACGAGTTGAGCCGACCGCAACCGACAAAAGTGCAACGGCAGGTCATACAGGTGTTCACAAATGACCACAATATAATAATTTATTAATAAAATCAAATTTTCAGTCCCGCCAACTGATAAGAATTTTAATAAAATGTCTTGCTTGCAGAGCCCATGGTTACAGGCACAACTTATGAGCTGTAGGTCCCACGACCTTACTATAAATCCAAGTAGTAAGCCTGCCTGGGTTCGTACGTGGATACAAACCCAAGCAGGTTTACTACTTGGATTTATGTACATCATCACCGCTTTTTTTTCGGGTGAGAAAATCATCGAGTGACTTCTCTCACTCTGAGTGGAGCGCAAGGGAGTGTCAGACTTCTCATGTCTAAAAAACCACCCTGGTCCTTCAGCTGCCCTTATATTGCCCGCGTGGATGATTACAGACCATTCCCTCCGATATTCAAGAGGAATTCCCTGCCAGAGTCTGTGTTTCCTGATAGCTATAACCTGGGAGTCTTTAAATCAAGAGTGAAACTTCTAGGCAAGCGTGCTTCATCTTCGGCCACATCCTCGCTTAACATCAGGTGAGATGGTGGTTAAACGTAAACCTATCAATTAAAACAAAAAAAAAACTGGATACGTTATTGGCTGGTTAATGGGTACATTATGTTTTGTACTGCTTGGCCAAACCAGATTATAAGACTGATTGATAATTTAATCCATTCCATTGCTATAGCAATGGAATGGATTAAATGGTTATAACCGGTGATCAATTCTTTGGCCTTTGCAGTTTTCAGTAATTGTGTTTGCAACCACTATTTATTCAACCAAAATAAGTTAATCACTGTCTCCCGATAACCACTTTTACCGACGCCAATTTGTTTATAAGAATAAATCATAGAAAAGATATAAAGACTTCAATAAAACTTTCACACTATCTTAATATTTTATTAAAGCATTTTGAATGAACCAAATGTTGCACAGGTGTAGGCATTACTATAGTTATATTTATTTATAGTCGGATAGATTCTAGTTTCGATTAAGATTGTTGTAATAATTAAATATAAAATAAAAGTAAGTTCTTAACTCGTTTTTTAATTAAATCACTGCCTTGTATTTATTTCTTTAACAAAAAGTAACGAAGTAGGTTTAAATTTGTGCATAAATGTGTGTAATCTATGAAAACCCGTTAGCTTAGATTATATACTGTTTGGCAGATTATTTTTTCCATTTGAATTTGAAACCTGTTAATCAGTTTTTTTCTTTCCTTTATCTTTTTTAAAGAGAATCCACATTACTAGCGATTGCTAGTAATGTGGATTCTTAACAAGATTTTGTTAACCCCACCAACTAATAATATGCTTGTGTCTGGAGTGGGTTCACGGCAATAGTGTAAGTGGTTCGAACCCAAGACATCTCGATCACAAGTCCGACTCCTTAGCCATTAGGCTATTGACGCTTTTAAGTTGTACCAATATGGTCAAAAACTGTAGTTAATAGGGCTGTAATATTATTAATAGCCGTTTAAATACTAACGAATTTTTTTTTTAAAACGTCAGCTTCCTAAGTGACAATGAGTCATGCTTGCCATAAAGAAGCACTCTCTACTTAAAGAGCGTAATGTACTGAGCTATCAGAATACACGGAACCTGTCAGATATACCTATTCACTCAACTCAACACAGAACTGAATTAAACTCAACGCTTGAAAGACTGACTTATAAAAACCTTTTTTTATGTTGTTTAGTAACATAAGGCCGTGCGCGCACTGCGTTGCGTTTTGGAAACGCAAAATCTGTGAAGTATGGAGTGTCATAGAAGTGCGCGCACTGCGGTGGAATAAACGCGTGCGGTAGAGTCATCGAGATATTTTGCCTTTCTAACATACTACATAAATACTACTCTATTATACGCTTATTGTAACATAATATTACATATCAATATGCGGCATTATATATGTATTAGTGATTCGAGAAATATAGAAGGCCTAGAGCTAAGCACGTGATTCCGTGAAAGTCACAAATTCGCATACATAACAGAGAAATCTTTTTTGCGCACTATTTGGTATAGATATGATAAAATGTGGATTTTTCTATTGCATTTTTATTGGTATTGATTGTCAGATTTTATATAATTTACTGCTTACTGTCTACCAGCATTTTGAATACTGGCCAAATGACACTTGTTTAATACTGCTCAACATTATTGCCTGTCGCACATTTCAGAGTGTGACAGCTTTGATCACTTATAGCGCCTATACTACGTTATCCTATTTCTATTTCTCCCCCCCCCCACTCCCTTGGTGAAGGAGGATTTCAGACCCGAACTGACTAAAGTCACCCCGTGTTCCCTCGAACGCTTGCGCCGGTTGTACTTACTTAGACTTCAACGCGGCTTTCGTCTGGTGGCTGGGCCTGCACAGGCAGGACTTATGGGCCCCACCTGGTCAAAGTCAGGGGGTGTGGTGGATGACTGCTCCCCATGACGTCTCAGAGTATATGCGTCGCCACCTTGGGTCTCATGTGACAGGGTTAAGTAGGTCACCCAGACCCACTGCTCCCGGGGGCTGCCCGAGGGCATTGTCTACTCTGTCACTTAGCCATCACCTTTCTTAATTTCTACAAATTATTATCAATCGGTAATTGGAGGTTGGTCACACACATACTTCTCCGAAAGTAGGTTCGGCCGTTCGTCTGGGCTTTTGTTTTGGCTCTTTCGTTCTGTGTCGGAAAGATGGGACCGACGGGTCCGGTCAACGTATCGCAACGTATTTTTTTCTTTTTTATATAGTTGATAGGCTTGCGTTTCACCATAATCTCACCTGATGTTAAGCGATGATATGGTCGAAGATGAAGCACGCTTGCCTAGAAGTAACCTATTCACTCTTGACTTAAAGACTCCCAGGTTATAGCTATCAGGAAACATAGACTCCGGCAGGGAATTCCACTCCTTAGCCGTACGCACAATGAAAGTATTCCCAAAACGTTTCGTGCGTATGGGTGGGATCTCCACCATGTAACGATGGCGCATCGCCGTTTTTCTTGTAGTCCGATGATGGAACGAGCTTGGTGGAATTAGACTGTGCAATTCCATCACACACTCCCCGAAATGTAACCGATAGATAACTGATAGGCTTGCAACACGTCATCGATGTTCAAGGCTTTTGAAGCTTTTGTTAGACAAGGTTAGAGTGGACCCTGACATTTTTTTTAAGAGAACAAGCAGTGTGGGTAGTATTCTCAACTTTTCCGCCCAACTAACCTAAATATGCTTGTATCTGGAGTGGGTTCACGGCAATAATGTCATGGGTGAGGTTCGAAGCCGCGACCTCTCAGTCACAAGTCCAACACCTTAGCCATTACGCTATTAACAGTTTTTTAAATGAGAAAAGGCTAGGCTTATAAACATAACAGATAAATTAAAAGCTATTACTATGATGACATTGGTACAATGTTTTTTACTAATTCATAAAGTAATCAATAAATAAACGTAATTGAAAACATTAATTTTATGCAGTATTAAACGCCGATGTATTTATGTTCAATAAATTAATTACACACAAGCGAAGTGCATTTTTAATGATCTTGAGAATAAAATTCTTCAAACCTAACAAGGCAGATCGTCTGTGGAACGTTAGACATTTCGTAAGCGACACAAATAACAGCGAACCGATTATTTTGGCGCAACTGTAAGGACTCGAGTTGAATAAAAACGGTTTGAGCACAGTTGCATCTACGGTTACGAAAACTACGGGTGTTGCATGCTCGAGTCTCGTTGTATAAAATAAATCGAGTCACTGATCATCGGTGGTGTAACCGATTCCATGGTAAGAGACAAATTATTCGATTCGCTCACATAACTATCGATTCATTGTTACCCACTCAAAGAGGTTATGGATGTGTTAAGAAACTGTGCTCATTGATCCATGATTAAGGCTACGTGCTCAACAAACATCCAATTTCAGAATCCTTAATACGGCATGAAATTAGTTCGAATAGGATATCGATTTGATTACTAAGTTTATAGTTCTCGTAATCAAATGTTTGGAAATCGATCCGGCAGGTACTTACTTTATGGCAATCATTAAATTTTTGTAATAAAATAAAGTGGAATACACGTCGAATATTTCAGTTAATTACACAAGTCGTGGTTCTGCTCGTGATTCCGTGGGGTTGTTTCGAAGTCACGATATTTCAATAAATCTACATTTTGTTAATGTATATAAATGTTACTTGAATTTTAATGTCGTCTTTACTTAGTAGTAGTAGTATGTATAACCAATATTCATACAAAATGGCATTTGAAAAACACGTCTAGGATATTTACAATAAAGGAGTATATTCAAATTACTTTTATTGGTAGTTAAAATCATCAAACTACTCTCCCGCTCTGAATGGTGAGGAAAGGAGTGTCAGACTTCTACTGACTAAAACCTTCTCTGTTCCTTCCTTTCCTGTTGTTCCTCGGCCTCGGTAACTCGTTGTAACATTCCCGGCAGAAATTACCTTAACCTTTTAACTATACCAGAAAATAATGTACTACGATATAAGTATAGTTACCAGTTTTTAGTTTTCACTTCCATTTTAGTTGTTTCATCTGTTGGTTTCGAAAGAATATACCACAGAATCATCTCTTGGATAATTAGGGCACTGTTTCAATATTTTGTTACGATAACACTTGCTTAATGGTCTGTGTTCGTGAGAATATAACATGACTACTTGACTAGTAGTCGCGCGGGGTTCGCTCCCATGTACTTTACCACGATAAAAACATAACCTCCTTTTTTTTTGTCGGTTAGCTTATAACCTTCCTCCAGTTTCAATCTACTTCCATACCAAATTTCATTTAAATCCCCTCAGTAGTTTCGAAGATCAGCGCGTTCAAACAAACAAACAAACTTTTCCGCTTTGTAATATTAGTATAGATAATACTACGATATAGTAGATTTTAGCTGTACCCACCACATGTTGCCGGCAAAAGTATGTACAATCACGACTATAAATCCCTTCTGGGTAGGCAGATACTCGTAAAGATAGCCACAATAGCGCTGCGGTTTCAAAATATAGACCGTAAGGTGTAGGTGTGTGAGAAGTGATATATCTTTGTTCTAGAAGGTGTAGCATTATTTGTTAATTTTGCATTAAAGTGAAATTTTATATTTATACATACTAATGCATTTTATTGTAGAATAAACTTTGGTAATTATTTGTATCTAGAGTGTGACATACAGACTGACAAACATGACTAATGTCCATGACTAAAAAAATTAAGTTTAGGGGACATTGACTCTCCAAAAATGCATTTTGTGTCAGTTAATTTTAGGTATAATTATGAATACAAAAGGAAATCAATTTGTCAACTCGAGCTACTAAAGTCGTTTTTAGATCGTCTAAATAACAGGTTTTAGTCACGATTTCCAACGTTTGATATAAATCATGACATCGCAATGTCCTGAGAACTGTTTTGTAAACTTCAAATAAAGTAGTCATACCTTCTACATTTTTGGTGGGTTTGGCTCATTTTAATACGAGAAAGTATTCATAGAATACAACTACATATAATCTTTAGTAAACTAGCTTTTGCTCGTGTCTTTGATCATATAAAAAGTTCTTTCTTAGCGAAAAAAGTCGTTTCCAGCTCTTTTCAACTATTGTCACATCGATCCGTTGCTCCGTTTTGACCTGAAAAAAGGACGAACAAACACACTTTAGCATTTTAATATTAATAAGTACAAATTATCTACAGCATCCCAGAGTTGGATACTACTAGGCATAATCTCTACTCATACGGGGAAGGCATCAGCATTACCTTATCACTACGATTTCCAATTTGGGTTGCCTACTAAACCTCCATTCTCCATATGTCCCCTTATGCCTCATAATTCTTATCCAAACTCACGGCAACACGGCGATGCACGATGGTGCGGTTGCTGATGAGCGATTGGCTTCTGCACTACGTATCCCAGATACAATTCAAACACGAAAAAGTATTCGTTTGGTCTAAGGATTCCTGGTCTGGTTGTTTGTGTATCTAAGTTTAAAAGTTTGTAATCGCCTCCTTCTAGCAAAATTTCTAGTGTGGGTCAAGTTTTCTTTTTTCAAAGAAAACAATTCCTTTTCATACCGGCTTATTTGCTTAAAAGGAGACTCCTATCACCAGTTACTTAGATTTACTTGTTAAATGAATAAACTATTTTTTATTTTCACACGTTGAGTCTTAATACATATATACAAACCTGATGACTACATTTACGATATCAGTATGTAACATAATCGTAGTATAGCCAGTTATACTGTTATGAAACAACGTACTTGATATTCAGTAATAATACATTGACATATTACGTTAACTACGATAGGTAACATAAATGTATAACTACTAGAATCCCATTAAAAAATATTGACCTACCAATAAAACCTACCAACAAATATGTAGGTTTTTTTTATAAACGTCACTTACGAGCAAATGACTCAATGAACTTAGCTGGTTTTAGCTTAGAACATTAATTGATTCGGTTAAATTCATGGAAATGAAAAATGGGATCCTTCCTTCCTTGGAAGATTACTTCAAGTGTGTAATTTTTTCACAGCCTTTTGCCAATTTTTTTTAGCCAACTTGTTGACTAGACTTTCGCGGTACTTTTGAGCACGACAACAATAATTTTTGAAAACCGTATTATCTAAACAGTTACGAATAATACATATGTATATTACACAGGTAATATACATATGTATTATTGGTAGACAAATGTTCATACATATGCATATCTAATGAAAGGACTGTTGTGAAGGTCACAACATTTTCTTTCAAACTTTTTACACAGAAATAAAATAACGGTGGCCAGTCTGTTTCTAGGCGGGCTATATTTCGGAGGCTGACGTTGCAACTATATTAATTTTAATACAAATTTATTAGCAAGGTGAGTTGGTACAATGGTTATATTATAATAACAAAGTCCCAATTTGGGCATTTAGGAAGTTAATCCATTTGGATTTTCCTTCTAAAATGGTAATAAAAATATAAAACCAATAATCTTTTTTCTATCAATGTCTATAGGTATATAAAAAGGTAAAATAGTGTCTGTATATTGAATGTATTTACAAAAAAAGTAATAGGGCAAGAACTGTCTGTCTGTTTATCTGTTTTCATACGCTAATCTCTGGAACTTAATGAAACTTTTTTTGTTATGTAGCTATTTAGTCTGGGCAACATATTGATTCCGGACACTGGAACACCTGATACAGTGATGAACTTTACACGCAAGCGTAGCCGCAGGCAAAAACTAGTCGACAATAATATAAATATTCAATGTGTTCATCATTTTACAAAACATAACTTTAAAGAGCGTACAACTATAATTCAAAAATATTTTGCCTAACTGATTAGTATCCATGATTGATGAGTGATGAGTCAATGTTACCGGTAAAGTAATTAACATACATGAGACTGTACGTAAGTATATGTTTTCTCATGTAAAACCACTTTCGTTAGATCACGTGTACTTGTTGCCTCATCTCCGCCACACCTTCTAAATATACTGCTATTAACTGAACTCAGATTTTTTTTATATTTTTTTTTTGAATATTTAACGTTGATTGCCTGTCTATCTTCTACAGATTGTACAGCTCCACGACCTAATCCCTTCATCCCCCTTTTACTACCGGTCTACCAGACGTACCGCAGGATACCATCCACACTTGATCGATATACCGTCTTGTTGTACTAAGCGCTTTTCTTCAACATTCATTGTGCGCACAGCCAAGGTGTGGAACTCTCTGCCAGCTTCTGTGTTCCCTGCCACATATGACCCGTCAGCCTTTAAAGCAAGAGTGAATAGGCATTTTCTGGGCTCGCTCGTTCGATCGTAGATCTCATCTTACACTTACCATCAGGTGTAATCGAGGTCAAGAGCGGGCCCATTCGTAATAAAAAAAATTGTATTTTTCTGTTTCCAAACTCAGTTTTGGTATCTGGTATAGCAGATTTACTGATTTCTGACAACCAGTAACGAGTGTCAAACTTCTTAGCGACGTCAGATTTCTTAGCGACGGGAGTATAACACCGCCAACTTCCAAACTCCGGGCTACTATTGAGAAATTCCTTATAGAAAAACGCAATCATTGACCGACCCGGGAATCGAACCCTGAGACCTCGTGTTCAGCAGTCGCGCTTGCGGCCACTCAACCAACGAGGAATTTGAAAAGGGAATATGGATAAAAAAATATTTATAATGCAACTTGTTTACAGAAAAATATACCTAAACTATGATACTTTTATTTAGAACTAGATGACCCGAGAGACTTGCTGTCATAACTATGAATATTGAAGTCGAATTGGTATAATTAAAAAAATAATTCAAAAACAAAGTGTATAACAATTGCTGGCATTTTTAAAAACGAAAATTCAACTGTAAGTTAAAGAAAACTATTGTATTCCTCTTTATAACCAAGTATATCGTGTTATTAGCCCCGTTCCTGTCCCCGCAGCTCCTCCCCGCAGCGCTGCCCGACCAACTCCAACTTCTGACCCTTTGGTCACTGTGAGCAACCCATCTGCTCTCCCCGAAAAGCCCGAGCCTATAAAGGAAGTGGATCGGGCTGATGACGGCTTTGTGACGGTGCAGAGGAGGAAGTGTCGTTAGATTAGCTGTAAGAACCACTGCGGCAAGGCTCCTACGGAGCCCAACGAGAAACTACGTGCCGCGAAGCCGAATACTCCGGTGTATATTTCCCGCCTTCACTACACCACTGACGCGGAAAACATCGTTACGTACGTGCGCCAAAGGCTGAAATACGCGCCGAGAGTGCAGCTGCTGGAGCCTGGAGTCGCATCGCAATGTCAACTTCAAGGCATTTGTGGTGCGCATACCAACATGTTTCCTGCCTTAGGTGATGGAAGAAAGCTTTTGGCCGCAGAATGTGGTATTCCGCCGGTTTCGCGGACAAGTGCCACCGGACCGCACAAAGACCTAGTGCAATTTAGTGATACTAACATAGTATTAAGTTTTATTTACTAACACTATTGTTATTATATTATTTATACTTTAGGTTAAGATATATATCTATAGGTCTTTGTAACCTGAAAATAAATAATTTATTATTATTATTATATTATTATTATGTTAGTAACGTGTATAAACTTACAAAAACTCCATATTAAATTGAACTTTTAATATTAGGCGTGATAGCTTGAACTAACCGTGATGTGCACTAAGAAATTCAGTTTTTTTACATCCTCCTTTAGAATCTGTAAGATTTATGATTTGTTTTTTTTTTGGACTTAGTCTGTAGTTATATTATAGTCATTTAGGTATCGTACATTGCTTGGCACTGACTCCAAATCTTTGTTAAATTTTATTATAGGTTAATCGTAGATTAGGTTAGGTTTATTAACATAGGTAGGTTATAGTATAATTTTTAACATTTTAGTGCTTTTAGAGTTTTATGAAGTCGTTTTTTTTGTAAATACATTTTTTTTAAATATATATAGATAAGCAGGTCCATGTATCAATCAGTAAACGATTGGTTCACTAATTTAAAATTAATTACAGTCTAATATAACATTTTCAGACCGTTACTTTGCTTTAGTCAGAACCATAATATGATGATAATACTAACATTAAAAACAGAATGGACACTGATCAAAACCAACCAGTTATAATCATTTTAAAGGAATAAATCTGTAATTCCGAGAAATCGCTTTTTCTAGTAGCTGTTTGATTGTGATGGATAGATGATAGTCACGGCCTATGTTGGACTTATCGTTCTAATTTTCAACATTAAACCTAACTTGATGGATTTGTCAAATGTTCAATTTACACACATAGAGTAAAAAAGTCAATTAAACCATCATGACCGCCTAGCCTTTCTCCTACTATGTTGGGACCGACTTACAATCTTACCGGTTGCAGCTGAGCACCAGAATCTTACCTAGAGTGACTGCCAACTGACCTCCACAATCCAGTTACCGTGTAACACGATGGCCTATCAACTATCAATTTAAAAATCGTGTATGATATTAAGACAGTAAGCAAAGTTTACTTAAATGGTAAACCCACGTTCTTATCTTCATATTCTCAATTCAGTAACCGACCCTGAGTTTAATCTATACTAATATTATAAAGCGGAAAAGTTTGTTTGTTTGCTTGAACGCGCTAATCTTCGAAAGTACTGGGTGGATTTGGATGAAATTTGGTATGGAAGTAGCTTGAAGGTTGAGGAAGGTTATAGGCTACTTTTTACCCGACTGCAAAAAAGGAGCGTTATGTTTTTATGGGAGCGAAGCCCCGCGTGAGTACTAGTAAAAAAAAATATTTAATCAACCTTGTACGATAAAGTTTAGATCGTCATTATCTGATCAACTGCTTAGAATTTTCCCAACCATGTTGGAGTCAGCTTCTAGTGTGACGAATACAGCTGGGTAGGTACTAGTGTTTTACATGGAGTGACTGACATACGAGTATCCCTCCACAATACATCTAACTTCCCAGATTTTCGGGTTTCGACGACTTTCAAAGATGTACTAATTACAGCCAGGACCAAAAGCTTAACGTGCTTTTCAAGGCACGGAGAAATCTCGATATGGTATGTATGTATGTATGTCGGGCAGGTATCCGCAACTCCACGACCATGCGCGTATTTTGCGTAAGGGTAAGATTTCTCTTCACTCAATCCATGCCAGTTCCTCCAGGAAGGCGAGCAACGCCCTTGTTTTGCTTACCATTTCTCGGTACCTGGGTTACCGAAGTATTTAGTCCTGTAATCCGCGACTACAGGGCAGCTCAGTAGCAGGTGTGCTGCTGTTCCGTCCTCCTCCATGCAGGCTCTGCAGAGTGGACTGTCTGTGACTCCTATTAGATAGAGGTGTTTATTAAATGATCCATGACCGGTAAGGGTGGCTGTCACCAGCCGCAGTTGCGGTTTAGATAGTCTAAGGACCTGTTTCGACAAGCGGCCATCAAGGGTCGGGAGAGCCTCTTTGGCCTGCCTGCACTCACCATGGTCCTCCCATAGTTTGTGGTGTAGGTCTCGATATGGTAAGATCGTCACCCATTCACAGACCGACTTCGGTGAGCGTTGCTTAACCCATTGAATGCCGACTACGGATATATCCGTATATGGTTTATATACAGGACGCCGGCTACGGATATGTACGTAGAAGTTCACTACGAGTTTCTACAAAATGTACAATAACTGGCCTCACCAATAGAGTATTTTAATATAGGATTGAATCTCAAATAAAACAAGCATTAATAAAAGAGTAACTTTATCGATTCTAAGTAAAAAAAAAAAAACGAAAATATGTAAAATTTATCCGTACATAACCAAATGTATGGTGGCAACCGACTTTGGCCGTCTATCCAATCCTTGAAGACTGTAGCCACGAGCTCATCTGCAATTAAATTCAGATATAATCATCATAATCAATATCGCTGTTTTTGGCTTCAAACAATTATTTTATAAATGCACTGTAGCATTTTGTGTGTCAAAAATCACATAAACTTATATACTCTAAACATGCAGTTATTCAATAATTTATTGACCAATTCGACTCTTAATCAATACGTGGGCGGATAACTGCTTTTATATGAATTAGCATAATTCCACATTAAACTCAATGCTAACATTCCGGGCTTGAAGATGAGCTCAGCTGAGAACAGAATCAACACAGGTCAGCATATTCCAATCAATATTGCTTCTGAAATAAATAGATTGCAAATTGCTCGGAAAACCAAACAACGGACGGAAGTAAGTAATTAGAAACAATATTTTATTGACTTTATATATCCAAAACAATATTATATTAACAACCCATAGTTGTTTAAGTGTTATTGTACTCTCACTTTAATTTGAATTAAAATATATTTAAATCGCCCTAAGGTTTCCTGTCAGAGCAGGTGTCCCATTCTGGGTTAAACTCGCCTTTTTATAGTTTTGATATTAGGATGAACTAAGGAATTTAAGCGACATACAAGTATCTAGATTTAGTAGTCTACTGAATTACAGCTCAAAATACAAGGGTGGAATTAATAATTTAAGCCGTGTAGGAGATAGTTCATAAATGCAAAATCGTCTCAATCTAGCTTCTCCTAACTACATTGGGATCAACTTCCGGTCTGTCCACAAGCCAGTAACTGAGTAAAACAACACCCCTTTAGTATCAAAGTATCTGGCTACCCGTAACGACTGTCAAAGATGTTTAGATGACAACTAAACCAACGGGTGCTTTTTTCGAGTTCTTCACATATGATTAAGTGAAGACCTATCGTGATATTCAAGGATTCAAAACATGATGTAATCTGACTCAATATCTATTGTCGGTATAATCATGTACATATCCCAGTTTCAGAAAAAAGGCGTCTATAAGTAGTAGCTTTGTATTCGTTAGTAGGAAATATTAGCGTAATTTTAGGTAAATAATAACCGGAGGTATAACTAAAATGTAGATATCGTAATATCTTTTCGAAACGTGAAATTATATATAAATGAAAAATTCCAATAGCACTCCGGTTCAAATGATTCAGAAACCAGAAGACAGAGTAACGACAAAGCGAGAGATTATTGAGATATAATAACAGACGCGGTTTCTCATAGTAGTGTTAATTGATATCAAACACAATGTACAAAACGGTAAATGTTATGGTAAGTGCTGAATGTATGAAAAATTCTGTGTTTACACATCGTACATTGCTCTGACGCCCCGCCAAGAGGAATTTTACAAAGCTAAAAAATTTATGCTAATATTGCCTATATATTTAGCATACACAATTTTTTTTGTACACTTCATAATTAGCATGCTACAAATATTTCTAAAAACTACAGTGGTCTTATCACACAGGGCAATCTCTTACAGATAACCTGAGAAAGGAGATAGGTTTAAAGTGTACGAATATCATCTACATATATTAGGAACGTCAGTATACGAATATCATCAATTATATTAATATGACATAATATAACATGCTACAAAATAGCATAGTTACAGTGAAAGTTGCTCCTACACAATTTGTTTTAGCAAAATCAAAAGTTAGATGCGCTTATCTATGGTTTAAATTGCAAAATTGTTTGACAAAATAACCCAAATAGGCCTAAAATCTGCCCAACCGACCCAACACTAGAACAGATGCACCGTGAAGCCTCTCTATATTTAGTCTAAAGTCTTAGTATCAGTAAACTTAGTCTGCGGTCGTCCTTCTGGGAGTCGCGAGTGCTGGCGACTTTCATTCGATAGGCTTCGACGCCGCGACGGAGGTTCTCGACTTCAGTGTCGATCTCACCGCACTATCGTCAGCACGCGTACCAAACTATCTCCTGTAAAAATATATCTACCCCCAAAAAGTTTGAAGTTATGACAATAACTTAAACTGGACTTAGTGAGTCTTTGTGCCTAATGGTATAAGTGTTGTGTCGGACTTTTAATTGGACAGTGAGGGGACATGATGATATTAACAAGGTAATTTTTATTTATTAATTTTGGTATTTATTTTAAAAAAATATTTATATCGTCATTAATAATTTATTTTTTGTCATACTTTGTACTTGCCAAAAATTCAGTTCAAATATGAAGAATCCAAAATGAATCTAATTCAATAACTTAAAGGATAAAATTTGGCCAATTGCGAGTCAGACTCGCCCATGAAGGGTTCTGTAGTAACTACGCAAAATAACTTTGTTTTTCATAGTAATTGTATGAAATACATAATTATATTTGCGGTTTTAGAAAATGAGCTATAACTAAAAAGCTACTGACCCGATCTCGTTCAAACTAATTTTCGTTGAAAGTTTTTATTAATATACAGCTACAGCATATTTTTTTTAGGTTTTTTACTCCATTATTATAGAAGTTAGAGGGGGGGGGACAAACATTTTACCACTTTGGAAGCGTATATCTTTTAAACGATTGACTTTAAGCAAAAGTGGTTTGAGAAAACTCAATATAATTTTTAAAGACTTGTCTATAAATACCACACACGTATAGGTTTGATGAAAAAAATATTTTTAGTTTCAGTTCTATGTAAGGGGAGCCCCCTTAATTTTCTATATTTTTTCTAGTCCTAATAGTTTGGGAATAAAATGGCTGTGACATATGGACGGACGGACAGACAGACAGACATGACGAAACTATAAGGGTACCGTTTTTTTGCCATTCGGCTACGAAACCATAAAAAGGGATTATCCTGATGATTTTTCTATCACGTTTTCGTTGAAGTCTTTTGTATGAAAGGATTGTAGCGCTACGAGTCGGCGCTACGAACAATAGCGTAGCACGTAATTGAAGCTTATAGCATACTATTAATAAATACGCGTAAAGTTGTAGGCTAGATACTACTCGTATTATACTACTATACTATTGTGTTATGGTTCTTTCTAGGACGGTAGGCTACTTAATTAATGTAACAGCTGACTCATCTTGTATTTAGATGTATAATTGTATAGCTTATATAACTAATCATATCTAATATTAAATCCTATTATTTTTCAACCGACGACAAAAATGACAATGTATGATCACCGATTACTCGAAGACGGCTGAACCGATTTGGAAAATTCTTTTTTTGATTGAAAGGGTATACTTCAAAATTGGTCCCATTTTCATAAACGTCAGGATCTCATGATGGGATCCTGGAGAAATCGAGGGAACTCTTCAAATATTATAGGCACACCTATGACGTTTTGGGTATTTATTTTAGTAACTTGTGCAGTTGCTCTCAAAAAGTACCATTTGAGGAAGTGAAACTGATGATGAAGACCACAGATGGCCGCCGAAACTACTCAATAATAAGTATTGAGTGGATTGCGATTCGATTACTTGAATATGGATGTTAAGCACTTTATGCTCGTCACAATGCATATGGTGATGTAGAGCTGATGGTGAAGTACCAGGAGAACTCCTCAACAATTAACGGCCCAGCATTGGGAAAAGCAATATTTTGTAAAAGGTTCTAAGTAGTTGATATTTAGGCTCTTGTAACTAGATAAATTAAAAATAGACCAACTAAAAAGAGTGAAATAAAAACTTTTTACCAAAAAATTAAACCGACTCCCAAAAAACACTGCAAAGTGAAAAATAACTTTAATTTCGGAAGTCGGTGCCAAAAATGAAAATACAAAACTAAAGACACCGACTACCGAAATTAAAGTTATTTTTCACTTTGCAGTGTTTTTTGGCAGTCGGTTTAATTTTTAGGTAAAAAGTTTTTTCTACTTTGTTTTGGGAAAGTACAATAATACTTAATATTAAATGATCTATTAAATTTGAATATAATATGATTATAGATAAACATTAAACTTCGGAACATTAATATTTTAATATTTAGCAAACTTAACCTTTAACCTCTTGACATAATTTTCATGAAATTTTGGTATCTTTGTATTCTTAACTAAAAAACGTTTGAATATGTATGCAACCTGCGATGGGTTGTATGAATTAACATTAATTAACTAACCACTATTTCATTTACTAATGAGGTTTCCGTCCTTTATATATTTTTCGCATAATATGAACTTCGTTAATATTTTCATCACAATTTTTTATATTATGAAATTTTAGATGTGCTGAAAAATAAATATTACAATATAATCCTGAGATATATGTATATTTCAAATAGCTGAGGCCCGCAAATTCTTTCACGTAGAAAATTCACACATTTTCCCGGAAAACAAATTAGCCTAGTTGCTATTTCAAACTATAATCTATCTCCTTGCCAAATTTCAGATAGATCCTCTCTGGCATTTTGACGTAATTGCATAACAAATATCAAACATCTACATTCCTGCAATTATAATATTAGATTTCAGCGACAAGAATCATCTATATAAATAAAAATAAATCACCAAAATATATGTACTCGTATGTACGCGCATAACTTCGGAACGGCTGTACCAAGTTGGGTAACTCTTTTTGTTTTGTTTTCTATAATAAAAATGTTTGGAAAATTGTACTGCAACGACGTGCAAACGCAGATGAAGTCACGGGTAGTAGCTAGTATATAATAAGAATAGCTCTGTACACTAATTATATGAATAAAGAAAGAGCTTAACGTCTAACTATATACGCTATCACTTTACATATCACCACCATTGTAAACAATTATTACAAATAATTGTTTTGTCTTTTAAAAAGATTTTTAATTGAGATTAATTTATTTATTAATAAAATGTAATGTCGTTACTTATAAATTGAGCCATCATATTTGAATTCAGAAATGTTGCTTTCTTTTTACGACTATCCTTTTAAGGCTCTGCTATGCTTCATATCAAAAAGCAGTCAGGAGCATTGACGCGGCCCAGTCATTGCTTTTTAGGGGGTTGCGGGAATGTTCTAACCATATACCGCGGCCCCGGAACGCGAGGGCAACTGAAGGAACAGGGTAGGTTTTAGTCAATAGAAGTCTGACACTGCCTTCTGGACCTTCGCCCCGAAAAATATACTTAACATTCTAAAGAGCCTTACAATACAACATTCTAAAGAGTTCAACATCATAACACAACCTCCTTGCATCTTAAAAACCTTGAAACAAAACAAGTAACAATCGATAAAAAAATAACGAAATATAGTGATAAAAATTGCAACACGTTCAGTGCAATATTTCATCATTAATTATCCACGATTCAATTCGAACTGGGCCAACCCTTTTTTCCTTTTTAAGGCATTATTACAAAGTTGTCGTATGTTGGTAATAGTGGTGGTAACTTAGGAATCCATATGGTCGTATTTCATTGCAACTGTCACTTAATTCAGTGAGGCACCTAATCCCGGTGATGTAATTACGACATTTGTGCGATAAAAAAGTGCAGTGTTAACTGATTTTCTTTCAACCGTGGTTTTTTTTATAATGGTGTAGGACACAATTAATTAAAGCTGACATAAAGTAGGTTAAATGGAGTACTAAAATAATATGATGGTAAAGAGCAGTGGTCACAGGCACGAGTGGTCATGAGTTCGAACCCAGGTAATATGTATTACGGCGTGTTTTTCATCACATATTGTGAAGAGACTGGCAAAATCTGAAGACATGCGACATCCTCCAACCCGCACTCAACTGGGTCTGCGTGGTGGGTCCCGGCCCACATTGTCTTATACAACGTGTAATTTAAAGGGTATATACATACCAAGTGCATGGCTTCTTTGGATGATAACAAACGATATAGCAAGGATTTTGTAATCCTAAGTCTACGTGTGTAGAACTTATTACAAATTCCAATACACAATACCAGAGAATGAATTTTTCAAATTAAGAAGAACGAAAAGGATTATCGTGTTATTGGCAAGTGACGTGGAAAGTTATTGACCCTCGTAGTGCTGTGACACGTTTGTTATGATTGGTATTCAAGAAATATATGAAACCAATAATTTGGTATCAATTCTTTGAGTCAGTTATTTTGAACTGAAACTGTGCATAGAGACTCCATACCAGATGTTGTCTTCAGCCCTTTTGGATAGATATGGGGTTTCCGTTACACGTTGTAGAGAGGAGGCCTCTTTATAAACGACTAACTTTTGCCCGCGACTTTGTTCGCGTGGGATATTTTTCCCGCGTAAATCCCGATGCCGTGGGAATTTCGGGGTATAAACTATCCTATGTCCTTCTCAGGGTCCTAAACTATTTCCATGCTAAATAATATCATCTCAATCAGTTCAGCGGTTTAGGCATGGAAAGTTAACAGACAGACAGACAGAGTTACTTTCGCATTTAAAATTATATGGATATGGATAGTCGCAAAAACACATTACCCTTTGTTACATAGGGTTAAAACACAACATTTAGACATGTGGGACACACGGAGGGAAAATCATCATATGACCCACTCTGTGGGTCGGAGTGGCAAACTTCTAGTAACTAAAAAACCCACCCTGTTTCCTCAGTAGGCCTTGCTTTCTTGGGCCGCAGTATCTCGTAAGAACACTCCCGTAACAAAAATGAAATACCTACTTAAAACATATATATTATGCAATACATACATAATAATATGAAGCTACATTAGGCTAATGGTAATATTGTTAAATAGGTGTGTTTAAATTTTGGTGTACAATAAAGTATATTCTATCTGTCTATCTAAGTCGGCCTTGTGATCGAGAAGTCACGAGTTCGGACCTCACCCATTACACTGTTACTGTGAACCCATTCCAGAAACAAGCATAGTTAGCTTAACTGAAGGGGTTACCAAGATTGTTAGTAGTATGAATTCTACACACATTACTAGTTCTCTTTTTTTAATATAAAAAGGTAAAAAAAGAACAATATATCTTTCAAATTTAAAAATCTTCTCAACATTCAATGCTCTGTTAATGTAAACTGAACACAAATCTAAACGATACGGTTACACAAGTAAAACCGGCACGTGTGTGGACCGGCCTCGTTAATAATAAGATTAGCTTACCGTTACCTCAACCTTAAAGGTACGCCTTATAAGACGGTGCGCCAGAGTCCGTAACAAAAATGAAAGTGCTCGACTATTATAAAGAATATGAAGATGAGAGTCAAACAAAACCTTTTATCCATTATTTTTTATTCTTTTATTTAGTATCCAAAGATACTAGCTGTTGTCCACGTCTTCGTTTGCGAGGAAATTTATATTAATTTATTTCATGGGAATCTTACACTTTACGGGGTAGAAAGTAGCTTAGAGAAGTGGTGGGTTGTTTTTACCCAGTTACCACTACTCTAAATCAGTGAAGGAACCTATCGTGTGGTATCTTGAATGTCTTACGACCAAAAAAATCCAAGTCATGTGAATTCTACCAAAGCGCTCTGTGCCCGCGTGGCAGATTTTGGCCCATTCCCTTCGGATTGTGACTACTAAGTCACACAGGTGTACTATCTATGAGAGGGATAGCAGCGGAAGCGTTTTAGGTTAAACTGTTTAAAAGCCTATGTGCTATTTCAGATCATAATCTATCTCTGTTGCAAATTTAATCGAGATCCAAAGCGTCATTTGGACATGATTAAGTCATTTATAGTCCCGAGTGGATACGGGTAGCTGAAAACATTGACAAGCAGAGAGCCTTGGTGGAGGCCTTTATCGAAAGACAAACTGGGAAGAGGAAGAAAAAGCCGGATGCCGACGTATTAAATAGATAATTATTATAAGAGCAAGTGTTGCAAAATTAATAGGCATAAAGTGGTAGTATGATAATTGTAAATCCCCAGAAAATAAAAGCTTATTTTATTTCATTTTATAAGTCATTTATACATCATTTCACTTAAACTTTAGCATGTATAATATAAGCTTAGATATAAAATTCATTGAACACCATTATCGTAGTCCAACATCATTTCTAGGCAACTTAGAATGGACGGCAATTCCTATATCTTAAAGTATACTTTACTGTACTGTATCAATCGAATTGAATATTTCCGTTATCATGGCAACAGACTTTTTGAGAATGTAGGAAACGCCTTACATTGTTTAAGTTCCTGTTTATAAAGTGTTTCACTGTCTGATGTGTGGAGCTTAGTCATCAATAACAAGATAAGCTTTTAACGGTACAAGCACCTCTGCTTATGAGGTACACCGTATTAGACGGTGAACTGTGCTCACTGGGAAAATGAAAGTGCAAGTGTACTATATAAGGGCAAGACGACCGCAGTCACACAATATCTTTTTAGATAGGCTGTGTGTGCTTCCGAGAAAACGAAAGGAACATGTTGATTAATGTTAGTTGTTACCATAAACTAATATTCTGAGTGCAAATATAACACAATGATTAAAGTTTGATTATAAATAAACAACAATAATAACACTTTTACACGTCATTATCCACTTTTTTTTTATTGAAAATAGGTTCGCGTTTGACCACTATCTCACCTGATGGTAAGTGATTATGTGATCAAAGATGGAGCACGCTTACCTAAAAGTAACCTATTCACTCTGGACTTAAAGACTTCTAGGTTGTAGCTGTCGGGAAACACAGACTCCGGCAGGGAATTCCACTCCTTAGCCGTCCGCATAATGAAGGTATTCCCAAAACGTTTTGTGCGTATGGGTGGGATGTCCACCATGTAACGATGGCGCTTCGCCGTTTGTCTCGTAGTCCGATGATGGAACGGGCTTGGCGGAATTATATTGTGTAATTCCATCGCACACTCCCCGAAATGTAACCGATAGAAAACCGATAGACTTGCAACTCGTCGTCGATGTTCAAGGATCTGGAGCTTTGACTCGACCAGTGCATCGTTGCTAATGAGTCTCTTGGCCCGCTTCTCGATAGACTCAAGCGCGTCCAGTTGATATTTCGCAGATCCATCCCAAAGATGAGAGCAGTATTCCATACACGACCGAACCTGGGCTTGATACAAATTGAGCAGCTGTTCCGGTGTGAAGTACCGTCTCACCTTGGCTAGGATTCCCAACTTTTTTGATGCTAACTGAGCCTTAGCCTTGATGTACGGGCCAAAATTGCGTGTGGAAGTTAAAGTCACCACAAGAAGCTCAATATCTGTTATCGGCACGGTTACACCACGGAAAGTAGGAGCCGGTTCGAATTGGCTCCTTTTTGCGGAGAAGAGACACGCCTGGGTCTTGGCTGCAATAAACTTGACCAGGTTGGCATCGCCCCATTCGGAGACAGCCTTCAAGGTCAAGTTCAAGCGCCCAACCATGTCCTCACGGAGAGACTGGATCTGTGACCCACCAGCTTGCGTGCTGGACACATATCTCTCAGAAACTGTGCTGTCGTCTGCATACCCAAAGGTACCGGGCATTAGCAGATCGTTAATGTGCAGCTAGAATAAAGTTGCTGAGAGAACAGACCCCTGAGGGACCCTGGCATTAATTGCCAACTTTAAACTAAATGAATCCGGTCTCTGTCTGTCTATTTGTTAGTTGCATTTTCATGCCATTTTGGTAATCCATACGTGAAGCGAAAACGTTGTACTCCTTTTTAAGAAATCAACCAAGACGGAGATGTACATGAATTTGACACAGTTAAAGCAGAAAAGTAATATTTCATTATATCTAACATTCCGAATTTACCGTAATAAATAAAGGTGGTATTTCGACCACTAGGCGGCTATTAGCGGATCTAGATTGGATCGGACATTAAAAAAACTTTTTACCAAAAAATTAAACCGACTCCCAAAAAACACTGCAAAGTGAAAAATAACTTTAATTTCGGTAGTCGGTATTTTTAGTTACGTATTTTCATTTTTGGCACCGACTTCCGAAATTAAAGTTATTTTTCACTTTGCAGTGTTTTTTGGGAGTCGGTTTAATTTTTTGGTAAAAAGTTTTTATTTCACTCTTTTTAGTTGGATGATTTTTAATTTACCTAGTTACAAGAGCCTAAATGTCAACTACTTATAACCTTTTACAAAATATTGCTTTTCCCAATGCTGGGCCGTTAATTGTTGAGGAGTTCTCCTGGTACTTCACCATCAGCTCTACATCACCATATGCATTGTGACGAGCATAAAGTGCTTAACATCCATATTCAAGTAATCGAATCGCAATCCACTCAATACTTATTATTGAGGAGTTTCGGCGGCCATCTGTGGTCTTCATCATCAGTTCCACTTCCCCAAATGATACTTTTTGAGAGCAACTGCACAAGTTACTATAAGAAATACCCAAAACGCCATAGGTGTGCTTATAATATTTGAAGAGTTCCCTCGATTTCTCCAGGATCCCATCATCAGATCCTGACTTTGGTGATAATGGTACCAATTTCGAAGTATACCCATTCGAACAAAAAAATAATTTTCCAAATCGGTTCAGCCGTCTTCGAGTACTCGATGATCATACATAAAAAAAAAAAAAAAAAATATACGCGTCGAATTGATAACCTCCTCTTTTTGTCGTCGGTTGAAAAGAGGAAAAATACTTTTATCCCCGAATCACATACTTTCTTATTTTTATAATTAAACCTCGTAAAGTCCTTCCAAATAAAGTTATTATTATTAATAAAGTTATTATTAAAGGTTGTCTGGAAGATATCGCTCTCAGCGATAAGACCGCCATTGTAACCATTTTTTTTGTTTAAAATAAAGTATATTCTATCCATCTATATTTCTTTTGATATTATTCCCAACTCCATGCATGTGAAGCCTTTGTCTGGAGCCATAGAGATACTATTCTTTATTATTATAAACTAACTAGCAGTGGGGCGGGGCTTCGCTTCCGTGGACTTTATCACGATAAAAACATTACCCTTCTTTTTTGCAGCCGGGCAAAAGCCTATAACGTCGAAGTAACTATTTAGTAATCTGTGATAACGTTCCTCAAGCTTCAAGCAACTTCCATACCAAACTTTATCTACACAACAAACAAAACTTTGTCGCGTTATAATATTAGTATTTTTATACTACCTACAAAGATAGGAAATATTCGCGTAGTTATTACAGCTGATATAGCCAATGTGAATATGACTAATCTGGATCTATTTAATTATCATCATAACCGCAACTCAAATATTAAATGTCAGCTTACATGAACACCAAAATCTTTCAATTAAACTAAGCTAACTGACAAAGTAAAAAGGAAGTCAAAAGTGATAAATCATAATGTGCTGATTATATTATGCTAAGAAACAAAAGCAGAACAACACCAATTACGTGACTCAACAACAAAAAATAAAAACAATTTAAACAAACCAGAGTGACATAAATGAATTTGCAGACATTAATAATAAAACAATCTTCTTTAGAATAACCATAATTATGCCTTTTATGATTAATGTTGTGGCGGAGAACATATTTTTTTATGTAGGCTCCAGTTTGATCAACACCTGATGGTAAACAATGATGCGGTCGATGGTGAAGTACGCTTACCTAGAAGTAACCTATTCACTCTTGACTTGAAAACTCCCAGGTTTTAGCTATCAGGAAGCACAGAATTCGGCAGGGAATTCCACACTTTTGCTATACGCACGTTGAAAGTATTCCTAAATCGTTTTGTGCGTATGGGACGATATGACTCCAGCAGACAGAAATAACATCATCAATAAACTATGACGTCAGTATAACCGTTCAACTACGTCTTGTTACATTAACGCTAGGTTTAAGTCTCTTACGGTTCGTCGAAAGCGAAAGCTTAGTCAAGATTTGATGGATTACATTATACTCGTTACGTTTAGTGCTGTATGAGTGATGATGGTCGAGAGACTTGTTCTCGTTTAGAGTTATTTAACTCGACATTTGAACTACACTTGTTACATTACATCAGAATTTAATGAAAGTTATATATTGTTTTATGGCAGACGTTTTTTATTTTTCTGGGGAAAAATCATCAAATGGCCATCCGGAATCTCCTGGCCACCTAGGTTGGAGCGAACGACGAACAAACCAACCTTATTATTACTTTAGTTGCTCTTGCGTTCCAGGACGTTATCTCTCGTGTGCAAGGGCCCTATCGGTCCCCGTCATAAGTGCTGACTGCTCCTCTAGGAGGTTGTGGAACACGACGCGATGTCGACTCTGGTTATATGTCAGTCCTTAAATAACCTGACATTTTGATACCGCCGATTGAAAAGTTTTGATTTGAAATAACTCTCACTATAAACACTAGTATGTAAACTATGACTTAGTATATAATATCTGACTGTGTTCAAATTTTCATCCAAATCCGTTATGCCATTAAGAGGTCAAGAAGTAACTAACAGTCAGACAGACTAACAGGGAGGTGCTTTCGTCAAACGCATGCACAATTTACTATACCGATATTTCACAACTTTACGTAAACTATGTCTAAATATTTTGAACAGCCATTTATTTTCTTGGTCGTATTTAGTTTGCACAACGTTGAATTCAAGGTTAAGGTCCAATGAAACAGAAGCGCATCACTTTAGTATCCCAAATGACTTCGTAACGTCTTTCTAATTTTGTTGAACGTCAACATTTGTTTTGAATAAATACCAACTTAAGAATTTTGTATAGAAACTTGTCGGTTTGTTAACGAAGTTGAAGAACAGCATTGTGCATGTCGTCCCTAACTGTAAATTAACCGTTCCTATATTGTAACAGAATATATTTAAGTTTATAATAAAAATACCGTTTAACAAACAAATGCAGAATAGGTAGACAGACTTGAGGGATGACGAAATGAGCTTCGAGATAGCGTATGGACAAAAAAGTGCATATTTTTCTTCGTGAGATTGTTGAAAAACGTCGATAATAGACTTTAGCGTATAGATTTCAGTTGAACATATTATGAATCTATTTATACATAAAATATAGGAGTGCCTATCCGTAATATTAAATAACTATGTTTTCTCTAGTACATATAGTTATTTACACGATACTTAAATTATAGTAACTAATAACTATAAATACTTAGAACAAAGTGTGTTTACAAAGATCCTTTTTTTATTTTGGTCTGCCTGTCTTTTTGTTTGTTCGGGCTAATCTCTTGAACGATTAAACAAATTTTAACGAGACTTTCACTGAAAGATACAAGAGGTTATAGGCCAACGATAGAGACTTAAAATATTTAATTACATAATACTTATAGACAGTTAAGGTTTCATTATTAGTAGATTTGGAGGCTATCAATGACTGGTCTGATAGATTTGGAGTGTCAGTAAACCCCTCAAAATGTCAGGCCATCGTTATTGGTAGTTCACGTATGATGGGTAGAGTGGCGGCTATCTCTCTACCTCCTATTATTTTTAATGGTGTCGTCATTCCCATTAGCCCCAGCGTAAAAGATCTCGGTTTGCATCTTGACTCGACACTTGGCTGGCAAAGTCAAGTATCTAGTGTCAGCCAAAGGGCCAATGGCACTTTGCGTTCCTTGTATCGTCTGAGGAACTTTATGTCTGTTAAGACAAAGACTATGCTTGTGCAGACTTTAATTTTCCCTTTGATTGACTATGGTGACGTGTGCTACTATGACCTGAATGCGGTCTTGCTGGATTAGCTTGACCGTATTCTTAATAATTGCATTCGGTTCATATTTAACTTAAGGAAATATGACCATTTCTCAAGTTTCAGGTCTGAGCTTAAATGGATGACCATTCGTCAGAGGAGAAGTTTGCGCGCTTTGACAACGCTTTTCTCACTACTCAACTCTCCCAGCCCACCTTCTTATCTAATGTCTCACTTTCAATTTCTATGTTCTTCACACAATAAGAATCTACGTTCATCCAATAATCTTCTCTTACTCTGTCCTCATACTTCTGACTTTGTTCATTCTTCTTTTCATATCCAGTCCATTCTCCTCTGGAATGCGCTTCCTCTCGAGATGAGGACGGCTAACAATCGCTACGCATTTAAAAAGAAATTGCGGATCCACTTTCTTTACCAATAAGCAGAATTTCCATATTTAATTTTCATTTGCTTCTTAAGTATATATCGCACCTTTAAAGTAAAACCGTTACTAAACGAAAATTTTTACGAATTGAGTTATTTATACCATCAATCTAAAATATACGTAAACTGCAGGTTAAACTTGTAATTATTACAAAATATCGTCTTTTTCGCCATCTAGCGTTAAATCATATCGTTACCAAACAAAATAAAAATCTAAAAAATATTTTTGTTTTTGTTTGTTTTTGTTTTTTTTTTGTAAGTAAATAAAGAAAAACTATTCTAAAGCACATGTATACAGTAAACAGATATCTATCATATAAACTCATAAGAAATCATAAAGTACTTGTACTTAGACTTACCTAGACTAAATTAAGATACTCAACTGTTTCAATAATAAATAATAAATAAATCTTTATTCAGTACTAAAGGAATACAATTACAATAGTTGGTGATTGAAGCCTCCTTTTAAGCAAATAGTGCCTGTAATAGGAGACTCCGCTCTTCCATAACTTGAAACAGTGATAATTTTATAACTAGATGTATCTTAAATTATAATAACATGCATATGTATAAATCTAAACGAGTAATGTGTTTTGTGTATGTGTAACTGTGTGCATATGTGTATGTATGTGTATGAGTGTGCGTGTGTGTGTGTGTGTGTGTGTGAGTGTGTTATTTTATGTGTTGTAAGAGTAATTCAGTATCTTCATAGGTAAGATTCTTTAGCCAACTTTTTAGTGTTCTTTTACTTTCACGTAATGTTTTAGTGTATATATATCTCTTTATTTATCTTATTATATAGCATAGCAGACTGTTTGTCATATTGCATGGCGGCAAATTTAGTTTTGGTTTGTGGAACTAGTGCAATAATGTCTTTTCGCCTTTTTCTTAATATGTTTACATCATATGGTAGGGTCTTATGTTTTTTTAGAGTAGTGTAAACAATGTATAATTTCCTAACAGAAAGCAGCCCGCTTATTTGATAAAGACTTTCTGTGGGGTATCTAGCTTTTTTAAAATACATTATTTTCATCAATGCGCGGTGTCCTCGTTCAATTTCTATGAATTTTGATTTTGCAGCACCCCCTCATATTGGGATACAGTATACCAAAACTGATTGCGCTAGTGCCATATAGATTTCATTCAATATATTTCTGGATGGTTCCATACTTTTATTTATTTTTGTGGGAACCACAAAACGTAAGGTTTTAAATATCGACCCTAGTTTCCTTAGCCTTCCAGTAACGTGTTCCAGATGAGGGTACCAAGATAGACTTTGGTCAATTATGACGCCAAGATATTTTGTTTGTGATACTTTATTAATATTGGGACAATTGCAGTTGTTATGTAAATTTTTATCGCAAGAATGTATTTTAATCGTAAAATCCTCATCCAGTTGCGAACGATTGGAAATGCTGAAACAGATGTAATTCGTTTTTGATGTATAAGTAGGTATGTGGTAAGTAGGTTATCATTGAGCCAGCTAGCAATTTGGGCCATACCCAACTCAGCAAATAGTCTAACCTGCGACCAGCTATTCCCAACAAAAACAACCGCTGTGTCATCGGCGTAGACAAAGGTTTTAGCGTTTGGGACTTTTAAATTACAGAGATCGTTTATATACTTACATTAAAAATAGCGTCGGTCCCAATACGCTTCCCTGCGGAACGCCGAATGACACATCCGCATCGTCACTAGTGAATTGGTCTATCTTCACTCTCTGTCGTCTTTTTGAAAGGTAATCTTTAAAAAAATTAAGTGGGACTCCTCTTATTCCAACGTTTTCTAACTTGCTCACAAGGGTTGGAACAGAGACGTTGTCAAACGCTTTTTTTAGATCTAGGAATATAGTTAGGCATTTGCTTCCAGTGTCTAGATGTTTAGTTACTTGTGAACTGAGAGCAGCCACAGCATCTTCTGTCGATACTCCTTGCCTAAACCCAAATTGATTAGAAGATATTATTTGATATTTATTAAAATAGTTTATGAGTCCGATATTAGTAACTTTTTCTACAATTTTTGATATGGCAGGCAAGACGGAGTTCGGTCTATAATTGTTGACATCATCTCTGCTCCCTCCCTTGTGAACTGGTGTAATAATTGATTGTTTTAATGGGTCCGGAAAAACACCATTTTTAAAGCAGAGATTAATTAGATGAGAAATGATTGGAACGATATCTTTGCTAATGTATTTTAGGAACTTAGTGGGTATGTTATCACATCCCGGGGCACTGTCCGACTTCAAGTTCATTAGTATTTGCTCCACTTCCTTATGGTTTGTCTCCAGAAGCACAAAAGAATTACATTGTGTATTTGGCACATTGGGTATAGTAGGTCTATTAGAGAGTCTTGACTGAATATCTTGAGCTAATTGTTTACCAATACTAGCAAAATAATTGTTTACACAGTTAATAGAATCTTTTGGGGATGGCATAATATTTAATAATTGTGTGCTTTGATTTTTAGTTTTGTTTTTATAGGTTATTGTTTTTATGTTTTTCCAAAGTAATTTTGTGCTTGTGACCGATTTAGTAAGTAACTCTCTTTCGTATTGTCTTTTTAATTTTATGATTAGGTAATTACAGTAGTTTCTATAGCGAAGGTAAGTAATTTTTATGATTTCATTATGTGGGTCACCTCGGGAATTTTTCTGCAGTCTATTTCGATTTTGTATACATCTTAGCACTCCCGGGGTGATCCAAGGTTTGATTATCCGTTTACTATTAGGGACTTGTTCCATAGTAGTGCCGTTTTCAATTGAATTCATTATGGTTTTAATTAGGAGGTCAGTTAATACGTTGGGATCGTTACAAAATAGTAATTCTGCTTTATTTTGTTCTTGTAAATATTTTATGGCTAGCTCAAAATTTATAGTTTTAGTGGTTTTGTTTCTGATCACTTGGTTTTTTATTTTCGAGAGTGTTAAAAATGTTGTAAAGTGATCTGTTATAGTTGTATGCAAAATAGCGATCGATGCAGAAATCTTTTTTGTATTAATCCTCAACATGAAGTGGTCTAGACAGGTACGTTCATGCGTGGGCAATATATGACCAGGCAATACACCAAAAGTCGACATCATGGTTAGGTAACTTATACGGTTCTTTCGCTCATGAGATCCTTCAGTGTTTCTGGATCTAATATTAATGTTTAAGTCTCCTGTTATTATTAAATTTTCCTGTGAGGGCAATGATTCTAATAAGTGAGAGCTAAGTGTATCAATAAAACTATCAATGTTGGATGTGGAGGGAGACCGATAAATACATAAAATAGTATTATTTAAAATGTCCACCTGAATGCATGACGCTTGATTTAGTTGTACTTCTCGAATTTTGGGATTTAACGTATTTTTCACATAAACAGCTACTCCGTCGTTTTGATTCATCTGGCGTGTAGTTATATTGGACTGATAATTAATTAGATGTGGAATAGGTATTTTATTCAAATATTGGCTCTCCTGTAAAATTTGATAATTTCGTATAGTAACGTAAAAGTTTTACTTTAAAGGTGCGATATGTATGTATATGTATTTATATAAGTATTTATTCATATATATTATTTATGTAGATTTCTATTTTATGATATTAGGTTTTTTTTTGTGTTATCACTATTATTATAATTATTTTTCCAATATAATTTTCACGTACATATTGCACCTTCCACTCTATCTCTTCACCACTCATGGTTGGCTGGTAGAGAATGCCTACGGCATTAAGTCAGCCTTTGTACCTATGTGCATAAAGTGTAAATAAATAAATATATAAACTATCTTTAAAAAATTATATGCACATAAATCTGCTAATGGATAAACGAGTGATGTAATAGTCTGGGTTCAACTAATATATAATTAGATGATCGGAAGAGTGACCGGTTCTATCGCAAATTTGTTACTTTCTAATGAACTAGAATTCTCAGCAGCTTCTCTAACAGTTTGCGAAAAAATATGTTTTAATATGCCTAACGTAATAAGTCTTCTTGATAATCTTATCTTGATAAATCAACTGTAACTATGTGAACAACCCCTGTGCAATTTTTTATTTGCTTGCGTTAGTAGAGTTGTGAACAATTCCGTGTTTGAACGTCGTGATCATTAATGAGAAAAATTGACAGTCATGTTTGTCCATCTAGTAGTTTTTTATTTTCTCCTACTATGCTGAGTACCGTCATAGAGTTTATTTAATATGTCTTATGGTATAAAAATATATAATTGACTTACGAAACAACTTAAATTAAATAAAAATAAAAATAATTAATGGATAAATAGATAACTTAATACTAATTCTAACAAACCACTTTGGATCGTTCTTGGTGCAAAGACACCCAGAGTATTCTGCTGAGTACCAGTATTTGTGTTGTAGTTTTGTTTGTAGTAGTTATTCAAAAACATATTTATATATTAAAACGTGAAACAAAAACTTTAGACATTTTTTTACGAAAATGGCCCGGACGGAAAGGTATGAAATTTGGCACAGCTAAAGTTAACTAATATTTTTCCATAAAAATGCTTTCGAAATAATTTGAATTATGGTGAAATTTTGACGACCTCTACGCGACTAGTCAGCTTTCACGACAATAGAATGTTGTCCTCTATTTATGTTAATAAAGACGTCACGTTTATTGATTCAGCAAAAGCTATTAACAGCATAATGTAAATACACTGCCACCTAAAAAAAGGTTCTATAGGTGACATTAGGAATTGCGGCTAGCATAACATACAATTTTGTTTTTCATTAGTCTATTTCATTTCTAAGTGAACTTATTCAAAAGAAAAACAAATAACACTATCTAAAGATTTAAAAATCGTGTTCAGTTCTCAATTCATACATACAATTGACCAACAACTGAATACCATAGATAGATCGTTAAGTCCAGTGTAGGGTGAGGGGTAGATGACATAAGCCGCGCATCGCGATGAGATCCGTCTCTTGCGCAACTCGGGAACGATAACATGATTGAGAAGTGCGCCATTTATATTCGACTTTTTTACTTTTTGCCTTGTGACGCAATGATGCAGTCTTAACAGCATGAAATATAAAACTAGTATCTTGTACACCGATTTATGTAAGGCTTTCAGGAAGCATTTGTTTTTTAAAGACATGTTTAATTGATTTTTTAATTTTCACCGGCTCTAAACTCGTCTCGGCTTTCAGTAAAAGGTGTTACTCCTTAGTAAGTTATAAACTGCTTGGAATGCAATTCAGTGTGATGTCGGTACAGTAAAATTTTTAGTAAAATACAGGGATGATATTAGTGAGTAAAGGCTAGATTTTATCGCAAAACGTGTTCGTCTTTTTTGTTAAATCACTCATCTGAACTTTACGCATTTGGGGATATCCAAGCACTTCTTTTTCTTCCCCTAATGGGATTTTCTACTAAGATGTGCTTGGCATATTGCTAATAATCACTTCTTCAAAAAAATAGGTACCAACTTGGTATATTTCTTTTGCATGCAATATTGTGTAACCAAGAAACCAATTGAAACACAATACTATGCAAGTCACGCAACCATAGCCATAAACTTCAATGAAGTATTCTCAAATTATTTGTTTTCTATAAATGTTTGTTTGAAAGTATTCATGATGTCGGTCACGCAAGATGCGCAGGCGCCGATGCCGCGCGGTCACTGGGCCAGCCATGTTGCGTAACAGTGACGAGTCGAAAAAAAAAAACAAAAAGATCGTTACGGTCTTATTTAATACGTTGTGATTTTTTTGCATAAAATGTAATGCAAAATGTTAACGAAATATTCTATGATTTTTCTTTTTTTCGGAATATTGATAGACTGCTTGGGGTTTAATTAGGTACAGGACTATTAAAATGGGCTAGAATTGACTAGACGAAAAAGTAATTAAAATAGACCAAACAAACGAAAAGCAACATTTTATCTATGTATGTAAATGCATAAATACGAATTCATAAAGATGAATTACCTATAGTCATTCGTGCTCAAACAAACGTCATTACGAACGCTTAGCAAAGTATCCTCATTGTGTACTAAACAACATAATTTGTCAGATGTCTTAACTGAGCGCAGTTCCACTACATAAAATAGAGCAATTAAGTACCTTAATCAAGGATGAAGTACCAATAATGATTATTATGTCACCGTATTCTTGGTGAAAGGATTACTTACTGGTGGCATTTAGAGTGGCGAGGACGAAAAGGTCCGAGTCACGATCGATTTGACAAACGGAAATGATCTGTTTTACAAATGAGTGCCCATTAACGGTGTCCTATAAGTAATGGTTAATCTGTATTGTAATTCTATTTGTAAGTATTTGTGAAAAAAACTCTGTTTAATATAGCACACACAACCTCACGGATCGATTTTCAAGTTCAAGCAACGCTTTTTATTTATTAGATTTTCTGCATTATTGACATAGTTTTATAACTATATTTTACTCGCCAAACTTCGCAGTTTGTTGCTTGCCGAGATTGGTCCGTGGATTAACTTAAAATATTGAGATTCTTCTATTCCTTGGAAATCACTCAGTTAGTTGTCCGCGGCTGTCAGTCGTTTTAACATTATTTACGGGTTTTTATATTATAATAATAAAGTCTTTATAACATCCATAAATTGGTCGTGGAGTTACAAATACCTGCCATACATACATCTATAACTTAAAGTGATTCAGAAAAAATAATGTATATACGAATTAAACGTAGAAAAATATACACCATTTGTGTTAAACTATGGCCCCTTCTCGGGTGTATGTCTTTTACAACTTCATCAAGTGTTCCCTGTCTTTCGCTAGCTCGTTCCAGTTTCCGCCTGTCTTTGGGTATCCAGACAGGGAGACTGTCTCGATTCCCTTCTGAGGAATGGATGATTAGAAACCTAAGACCAGTCTTGCCAAGGGTTATCATGCTGCCCAATAATTGGAATGTGTAGGTTTGATTGGCCGAAAGATTATTTTAAAGATAATAATTACAGTTAGTATTGTGTTTTGAAGCGTAATGTAACTTATGTAACCTATTTTCCATATCCTTGCGGTTGCTCTTTCGATTTCTTACGGAAATAAAAGATACAACACTAGCGGGTTAGTGTAGTATCTTTAATAATAAACATAAATCCATTGGCACTTAGCGAAAATTAAAGATTGATATTGTGTTTTACGTATAGCTCTAACATTTCATAAAACGATCAATTTGACCACTTTATAATATTAGTTGAGATCAAATCTGCCAAAATTGATTTTAATGTCTTTCCATCAAAACGATTATATATTTTTGAACCACGAATAAATATTAAAACTTCCCATTACCAATGAGATAAATCAATTAACCCACTGCACTGTAAAGATAAAATAAACATAAACATCCAAAGATATATGTAAACATCTATGATAATAAAACGCTTCGAGGCAGAAAGCCGATAGAAAGTTGTGGATCAATTCACGAAATAACTATATTATAACCTCAAATAATTGGCTGTGGCTGCGTATGTGAATACAACTAATTCAATTAATAGCCTTATACAACGTGTAATTTAAAGGGTATATACATACCAAGTACACGGCTTCTTTAGATGATAACAAACGATATGGCAAGGGTTTTGTAATTCTATGTCTACATGTGTGGAGCTTATTAGAAATTTCAATACATTGATACCAAAGACCGAATTTTTCAAATTAAGAAGAACGAAGAGAATTATCATTTTATTGGCAAGTGACGTGGAAAGTGATGACCTTATTTACGTTATCTAAGGTGATGACCCTCATAGTGCTGTGACACGTTTGTTATTACTGGTATTCAAGAAACATATGAAACCAATAATTTGGGGTCAATTCTGTGAGTCACTTATTTTGAGCTGAAACTTTGCATAGAGACTCCATACCAGATGTTGTCTTCAGTCCTTTTGGATAGATATGGGGTTTCCATTACACGTTGTAAGTATATAACATTTATTTCAAGAAAAGTTTGCGCGAGTCGTTACGTGATTTCCGATAGGCGATTCTCACCCCTCGACTCTGTAGATTATAAGGCAAGACAAATGTTGCAAGAAGAGTATGGCTTCAATAAGGTAAAGTAATGGACGTGATTATAAGACAGTCTACCTAGTTATGATCAACGCCTTACGGTAATAACTTCAACAGTGCTTCAGATGAATCCTTTTCTGATATCTACACACTGAATGTTATCTAGAATGAAGTAGTTACCTATATATTAAGTAATATTATACAATACGTCTACAGATAGGTGTTCTACTGATTTTAAATGTTTCTAAATGCACCTACGGATATAGGAAAAATCCTAGTGTGGTAACATCCATCAATGAGGATGGATGGTTTAATTATTATTTATTTATTAGCTACCCATATAAGAACTCAGTTCACTGACAATGCGTTTAAATGACTAATTATAACAAGTTACAACAATATTTTGAATCAAATAGTATTCATGGATTTTATCACATAGGTACAAATTTTCTAAACAAAGCAATCCATTGACTAATCTTTAATTTAATTTGATGAAAATTCTCTACGGTAGAGAAAATAACTGGAACCAGCTTATTAAGGCTTTGATTTATTTTTTTGTTATAAAAGACATAGATTAATTTTAAGCCGCACTCAAAATATCGCCATCTATTTTTGTCTTTCAAAGTATTGGCCTCACTTTCACTTGTTTAGTAAGTTTGATGGTCCGTAGGCCATCGTGGACCATGTTGTCGCGTTTCACCTTTGCCACTTTTTGCATACCAGAGTAGTAAGATTTAAGAAATTTCTTTTTGGACAGTAAATATACCTAGTTAAAATGATTGTGTCAAAAACGTACATCAATATTACGGAGATGGACTGAATGTATCACAATCACAACCTTCTATATGTCAACCGTCGGGTTAAAAAGGCTGTACCGCAAATAAATAATATTAATAATCGGAATTTGTTTCATAAAAATCGGAATTTGTTCCATAAAAATCGGAATATGTTTCATAACTAGAACAGTTTTAAGCATACATTGCATACTCTCAATATAGCTTAAGTACGGCTCATAAATGATTATGATAGGCATATTGCAAGGCTTGGCTTCGAATTTGAAAGGATGCTACAACAGTACACCGAAACAACAGTCTCATAACGTGTATTACTGTATTAAATCATACATATATGTTACTGTAAAATGGGAGCATACATAAAACATGAAATGTCTAAAGCTACAGTGATTTAATACCTTTAATATTATTTTTCTTTCTGTCAATAGAACCGCTATAAAATAATATTTCCAGCCAACTTCGTGACTGCAGAATTTTATTTATGAAATATTAATTACTCGCCTCTTTGAAGGAATTCTTTTGATGTCTATGTTAGGAATGCCAACGTTTCGTCATAACTTGCATAAAGTTTTGGATAATTAATTTTAACTAGCTTTGTGGGTCTGCTAGAGTCTGACGACGCACTGGTAAGACTAGATCTATTAATTATTTCAATATTACTTCACGTGGACATAAACCTTCTTTATTTCGAAATCCAAATACAGCCTAAGAAGCAGTGCTGTAGTTGAAATTTCAAAATCATTACTAAAATTTTGAAACACATTACTTTTGCGTCTGCAAACGAGCATGCGTACTGGATCACTTGCAAAATGGCTGTATCACGGCCGAATAAAACACTTTCAATCATAATTAACAAATAAGAAGCACTTAAGTGTGCAGATGATGATGTGAGTTATTAAGTACTATTATAACAATTTTGAAATGTTATAATTAGATAGTATCTATACTTTCATGATCGCTGATTGTTCTATTAAATTCGATCGTAAGATCTAGCCTGATAAAGAATTGAAGTAAAGACGAGTAATCACATCTCCGCATGACAAGCTGACATTTTACCGTTGTAAATCTAATATTTTATCAGCGTTTTTGTCATATGGAATACGCCCGTGGTCGAGTAGACAATCTCGTTTACATTTCCAGTACTTCGAAACTAAGCAAAAAAAGTCTTTTTTTTTTTTCACTTTACCACGATAAAAACATAACCTTCTTGTTGTGCAGTCGGGTAAAAGGTAGCCTATAAGCTTCCTCAAGCTCACAGAAATAAATTTTATCTATGCTCAAGCTACTTCCATACCAAATTTTATCCAAATCCACCCAAGTACTTTCGTAGATCAGCGCGTTCAAACAAACAAACAAAGTTTTCCGCTTTATAATATTAGTATAGATTCGATTTTTTAAGGAAACTGAGGTACAAGAATAAATTTATTAGACCAGAGTTACAATGGAAAAAAACACAGATGAAAATCGTGTGATGAAACTTTAATCTTGTAATTGTTATGTAGTACTCAATAATAAAATCATAACAAATACCTAATCAGGAAATTTCAAAAATTTTAAATATGGAAAGTATTTTTATTAAAAAAATGAGAGACAACCCTAATGCGTTGTGTCTTTACTAGAAGCGTCACCTCGTTAGTCACATCGCATGAACTACCGGCATATCCAATACTATGGTGGTCACCACGTTAGTCGTCAGTGGCGAGCTTTCACTACACATACCGTGGCTGGCTGACTGACAACAACATTACTCTATTTCAAGTTACTAAGAGGCCGTGCAGTAGGTATACATTTTAATGGACAATACACGTGGCAATACCTACGTATTTAATACCTACTGAACTATTAAGTACATAAACTGTATTTTTGATTTCTGTGTACATAAACGAGCCATCATTAGGTTTCAAAGAATCTCTAATATCATTAATACGTGAAACTAAACCTTTGTGACATCCCTAGGCGGTGTGAAAAATAGAAAATACAAAACCAATAACACCGACTACCGAAATTAAAGTTATTTTTGGCTTTGTAGTGTTTTGATATGGTAGTCGGTTCTATTTTTTTGGTAATTTTTTTTTCGTAATTAAGTTCAATACTAAACTTTTAAAATAATTGTGGTTCAATTGTGTTAGTGATTTGAAAAAGATTTCTCCGCGTTTCTTTTAATCAAATCCCTCATGAACATCATAAATCAGCATTACCATCATCTCATTACAACTAGTTAAAGGTACTCCTTCTATACAAATAATGTTATTATTGATTTAAAAGCACTACAGGTTGGTATTCAACGACTACGAGTAGGTTTTTGCTCGATGAAATATTGAAGATTGAAAATTAGTTAAAATAATTTGAAGCTTCAACAACCCAATAGCTTAATGGCTAAGATGTCGGACTTGTGATCGAGAGGTCACAGGTTCGAACCCACCCATAACATTATTGCCGTGAACCCACTCCACACACAAGCATATTTAGCTTAGTTGAAGGGGTTAACAAGAATGTAGTAATGTGAATTTTACCCACATTGTTAATTCTCTTTATAAATATAATGCGAAGTATTTCCAATAGGTCCAAACAGCTGAGAAAAGGAATTTCCCTAAGAAATATTTATCGTGATAAGTATGTATTTCGGTGTGGATACCTATGAGGCACAAGAATGTACACTATGTCTAAACATTAAGCTACTAGTTATGGACTTAAAATCAATATACGCTGCAATCGTTTTTTGTGGTATAAACCATCAATATCAGAAAACCAGACATCACTTCACAAATAAGGAAGCAAAAGAATGTTTTTCTTCCTTATTCGTAGATTTTAAAATAAGGTTAGGACAAATGACACCTAATTAAACTTTTCAATTTCAAATAAGTTGTTCCTTCCTAATATGTTGTTCCAGGGCCGAGGTATACGGAAGATGCGTGGAATATACTTTACAGTTCATTTTCGATATCTTTATATAGTTAAAACTAAACCGCTCTGTATAGTAAATTCTGTCTGTATATCTAGTCATCTTAAATGAAACACACAACTGTGATGCGGTTTTAAACACTTGGAGAGGGATAAATTGACCCAGTTTCTGGTGACGGTACAGACGCTTGGCGCCTTCACAAATACGACTAATCTATAAATAAAATTGTAAATCTAAAGCGATTCTATTCAATTACATTTTCTAAACTAGGGTTTATTGTCAATAAATTGATTTTTATTTCAATTGATTTTGTGCAAGCTTTAAACACAAATCGATTTTCAATAAAATAGCGAAGAAATTGCCAAGAAATTAATGTGACCGCTGAATTAAACTGGATTTTAATTTAAAAATTATTGCGAACTAATGTTTTAGTCTGACCACAATAATTCTAGACCGTAAATTAAATAGTTTGCACGTGACTTGAGTCTTGATGCTCACCCAAGCATTTATTTTATCAATTGCTATTTCCCATCTTTGTTGATTTCTTATTATTCGTATTATTTATTGTCCACGAAACCTAACCTTCCATCTATCTTTTACAGAACCTTAATAGCAGCGCTATGCTGCGTATACGCAGCTGCGCTGTCACCTCTGGGTCCGGCGCACGGCGTGGGCGACACCAGTGATTGCGCCCTATACCTCAACGGACCAGGCAGAACCTCGGCATACGACTATAGCATCAACCTGCTCAAGGGCAACTTGTAAGTACTCTGGATTACTGCAATACCTTAATACTTTTCAATTAGTAACGTAATAAAAAATTAAGTACCTGCTGGTACTTGATTTTTTAACCTGCTGTTTAAGTTAACTGCATTGACTAGTGTCGTTAAAAACGACGTCCTTGAACCTCGAGCCTGCTAGAATGTATGTTACAAATATTGATGAACATTACTCGAGTACATGTTTCGTGATAATGTGGCGACAGAAGGCGACATACAAGCATAACTTAGAGGAATATAGAATTAAAACCTTGTTGTGAACCAGTTGCCTTCAGGCAAAGACATGTTCCAATCGTCTGATATCGCAACAACAATCATACAATCAACGCAGAGATCGTTAATACCCTACATATGTACCATAATAATTCAATTCCGTATTATACAGTATGTTTCTCAATGTATTAACATTAACGATGATAGATAGCTCTATTGCATGCCTATTAGGCCATTTAAGTAAGCGACTGTATGTATAAAATTATTTAAGTATACAGACATACACTAAGACAGATTAAATTGGTCTAAAATTACCAATCCCACCATACATAATGTATTGGCTAAAGTAAAGCGACAATTTGAGCGTATTTCAATCAGACTTCGAAATGTACTTGTCGGTAAAATTGCGTGCCACGCAATTTATTTCCTGTTTATGTTAAATACACTTGAGATTTTAACGAAATGCATTACAAAACCTGTTGGACAATACTGGACTCATTAAGTGCGACCTTATCGAGGGTCATCAAAATGAACTGTCGAAAGTAGGTAATGTTATGCCAAATAAAGTTTTGACAACATTTAAACAAAAATGGTTTGTTCCTAAGCATTATACTTCTAAGTGACCTTTTTGGAAGTCAAAAAACTGAAAAAATACTATATACCTAGTAGTTAATAATTTTGAATTCGGAAGACGGTGGCAAAAATCGACGTAACCATAGCAGAAGGACTAATTCTGAGATTACTACATCCCATCAAAAACATTTTCGTGTAAAACGTTCCCAAGACGAGACCATATGGCTCGCACTGTCAAAAAATTATCAGATCGCATGTAGGGGCGAGCTTCTAACTCTACAAGCACTAACTTCACGTCTTCTGGCATCTTCCTGAGCCTCTCTTATTTTTTTTTTGTTTATCGTAAAGCGGTTCACAATACTTCTACCTACCAAGTTTCATCTCTGTGGTCGAAATCGTTTTAGAATAAAGTGGCTATGACCTACGGAGAGACAGACAATACAAATCTATAAGGTTGCCCTTCTTTGCCATTCGGCTACGGAACCTTAAAACGACGAAGCGCTTCGAGAAAAAGTAGGTAGTGCCATTGCGCTTCGCTTGACTCTAACTCACCTATGGCGAGGGCACTACCATGCTCTCAGAATCATACAAAAAAATTAACGAATGAGAACTCTTTTTAACCGACTTCTAAAAAAGGAGGTTCTCAATTCGTCTTGAACTTTTATTTATGTTTGTTACCTCATATCTCGGAGACGGCTGGACCGATTTGAAAAATTCTTTTTGCGTTTGAATAGGTATACTTTCTAGTTGGTCCCTTTGTTACGAAATCAGGATCTGATGGAGAAATCGAAAGAACTCTTCAAATATTATAGGCACACCTATAGCGTTTTGGGTATTTCTAATAGTACTTTGTGCAGTTACTCTCGAAAAGCACCATTTGAGGAAGTGGAACTGATGATGAAGACCACAGATGGCCACCGTAACTACTCAATAATAACTATTTCGTTGATTGCGATTAGATTACTTGAATATACATTTTAAGCACTTTATGCACGTCACAATGCATATGGTGAAGTAGAGCTGATGGTGAAGTACCAGGAGAACTCCTCCAAAATTAACGGCTCTGCACCGGGAAAAGCAATATGTTGTAAAAGGTGATAATTAGTTGACATTTTGGCTTTTGTAACTAGATAAATTACAGACCGACCCACTAAAAAGCGTGAAAAAAAAATTTTTGCAAAAAATAAAACCGACTTCCATATAAAACACTACAAAGGCAAAAATAACTTAAACTTCGGAAGGCGGTGTCAAAAAAAAATAAGAAAATACAAAACAAATGACACCGACAACCGAAATTTAAGTTATTTTTGCCTTTGTATTGTTTTATATGGAAGTAGTTTTTTGAACATAAAACATCAGCCTGTATTATAACGTTTTCACTGCTGGGAAACAGGCCTGCTCTTTATGAAAGCCGTAATTGTCCACGCAAGTTCAGTGTGGGCTGGTGGATGTCATATGTCTTGGGATTTTTCAGTTCAAAGACATTGACGATGTTTTCCTACACCAGTTTTGTGAGCAGTGGTGATGATGAAAACTACACAAAAAATGTGGCTGTCTGGGTTCGAACTCACGACGGCCACCACTGCTTTCTTTGTTTTGACTTCATTTATTGAAATCGGTTAAAAAAGTATAGCAACTATCGTACTGTTAAAACCCAACACGAAGGTATTAATCATTTATGAATGAGCTTTCTACCAAATATAGTTACCCAAGAGGAGACTACTACCACCTCATAGATAGTGTTGTAGATAAAACCAACCGGATTGATTGATCGGCCTTTAGATATCCATCTGTATTAGATTACAATGAGAATGTTGAATTTCACTGTCACTAGCCCATTAAACATGCATCGAATGTCACGCTTTCGCAACAACTCAGAGACACAATAAGATCTATTGCACGATGTATTGTGTTTGCAATTTTGCATGCATTAAATTCTCAGTAAATAACACTCGTTCAGAAAGTGAGTTCTAAAGATTTAATAACTAATTAAGCATGACTCATTTGATTTCTATATAGTTGACTGTTAGAGAATTCCTTTTTACATTACGTCCCGTCTATATATCACATATAAGGTTGTTTGGTATACAGCCAGTGTGGATTTTTTTAAGGGAACAGGCATCCTCCTGCTTCTCGCGACGAATTCCTCAATGCTTAGGATTGTTAAACCCCGTGGGAATAGCATCTCCCTGATGGTGTTCCGAAATCTATGCCTGTTTTTGGCATCGTGTAGAGCATGTATTTTGTGGAACGGACCTTATCAACCCACCTTATAATACAGTAAAGTAATTATAATACAGTAAATTTGCTTTAATTGGTGCTTATGCAAACGATTACCTATTACGCACTGCTTGCGAATACATCTTACTGTAATTATAAATTTCGAAGTTTGGATGGTTTTTTTACGTTTTCCCTTATGATCTAAATGAATTTGCCATGGAGTTAGCTGATACCCTGGAATAACACATAGCCCTATTTATCCATATTTAGTATTAGGTAATTGGCGAAAGATACAGTCGAATTACATAAAATGTATCAAAGCATGTATAATTGTGCAACTAATATAGATGGAATGTGTAGGTGATTGTATCGTAACATCAAATTTAAGTAATTGGACAGGAATTACTGTCTCCACTCACTTGTGGTTGTGAACATCTTAAACTACCAAATGTTACTCGGTATTTAATATGTAAGCTATGTAATATGTAAGTAAGTATTTAATAAGTATTTCTAAACGACCAAGACTACCAACCGTGCCGATTTTTTTTTCATGATGATCGCGTTTGACCTCCATCTTATCTGATGGTAAGCGACGATGTGGTTGAAAATGGAGCAAACTTACCTAGAAGTAACCTATTCACTCTTCACTTAAAGCCCCCCAGGTTATAGGCATCAGAAAACACACTCCAGCAGGGAATTCTACTCCTTAGCTGTCGCACTGTGAAATTATTCCCTAAACGTTTCGTGCGTATGGGTGGGATGTCCACCATATAACGATGGCGCATCGCCATTTGTCTTGTATAATCCTCTCAAAATTAACATAATTCTTAGCCAGTGCTAAAGCAACCAGATATCTTCAGCCTTCCCAAAACTCTTGCAAGCTGACCTAAAGACTCGTCAGCACTACCACGCCGGCCAGCACAATGTCGCCTGCGCGGGAGTCTTTACTGTCGCCGTTACATCACGCGCTCCGCAAACTTGACACACTTCCGTGACACACTTGACACTGTGCTCGGTACTCACTTATCTTTTTCTATGACTATCTGTGATAAATGAGCCGACAAACATTGTTTGATGGAGTGAAAATTATGAGTAGTGTCATTGACCTACGCGGGAGTGGCAGGTTTTTCTCACGTCAATCCGGATCTCGTCGTAATCCCGGGATAAAAAATAACCCCCAATTCCAGGATTATTGGCGTGAATAAACATCCAAACATCCATCTAAACTTTCGTAATTATGATATTAGTGAAATTAACCAAAAAATCTCAAATTATTCAAAAGTATGACTGCTTAAAAAATAAAATAAAATCCATAAAATAGTGTGACAAAATCCTCTAAAAATTACTCAAAAAATAAATTACATGAATGTCTAGCTATTGTTATTTCCTAAATATATACGATAATTTGTTCAGTTTAAATACGAGTATTCTCATGTACTTAAGTCAATTATTGTGTTCTATGAGAATAAGCGTATCTTATAAACCTCAATTTTAAACAAACAAATTATAATATAACAAACTAAAGCAACATGCAAAAATTATCATTGAAAAATGTATTCTAACACCTTTTATACATAAACAATAGCTTCTTTCTTTCACACTCCCACACAAACGCCCACAATTGAATAATAAAATGGCTTAAGGGAACTATCCGCTCTATAATTATACCAAAACACTTCTTAGTTCTGCGCTCACCAAAGTGACCTCTGTCGTAACACATTATAACACAGGTCTCAATGCTTTTGAACGCTTTCATCTCTACAAAGCGTGGTATTAGCTAACTGACGAATCACATTCACTTTCAAAATCCTTTCGCTTAATTCGTTTGTAACTTTAGTAGGTACGTACAATTACGCCGTAAAACCTCTCTGTATCTTGTAAGACCGACCGCAAAGACTATAAAACCACACTCTCTGACCGACCGTCATATACAGAGAGTAGTGGTTTTCAAATCAGTGGTCATATATATCGATTCTTAGGAAAATAATGTTGGCACAGTACGGATGAAATAAATAATGGGAAACAAACTTCGTCAACTACAATTACCCTTTTTTGGTATCGGCGGGAAACCCGTCAAAGGGCGCCCGGACTTGGGGAAAAAACCAAGGAGTGTGAGATTTTTACCTCACGAAAACTATCCCTATGATCGCAAAGATTATAAATTCTCTATGCTTTCAACACACAGAAGGAGCCCCGTATCCTTAAAGAGGTTAAAAGATCACTCCGAAGCCCCCTCTGTGCAACGCCCAACAGGTCTCATCCCTGGGGAGACTGTAAAACCCTTTACAGTCTCCCCAGGGATGAGACCTATGTCTCGCTGTGCACATAGCACGTGAACACTGTGCCACCGTCTTCCCTGGGATCACTCAATGGGCGTATTACGTCCCCACTTTGCACGCCCGTGACCCCGGAGAACAACAATGACCCTGTCTGCCTTCAAAAGCCTTTCTTGTGAACATGATTAATGTTAGTGAAAAATAAAAGCCTTAATTATATTTTCTTATTGAATCTGCATTGGTCCGCGTTGAACAACTTCATCAGTTTTTATGAGCAAAATTCCAAATATGGTTGTATGGAATTAAGCGATTCAAAAATATAGCCTTCACATGAGACCAAGTCTTGATTTAGTTAATACTCCTCAATTATTTTTCCAAATGTTTATAAGCATTTATAATCTCGTAACCATGCATTTTAACTAATAAAAACATCATCTTACGTGTCCAAGTTGTGACTATGTGTAATTCTTTCCGAGGTTATCGAAATGCCAATTTTTTTTATTCCATACCTTTTTTACTTTCGCTATCGCTCACAGACTATCAATATGGCTACTACCTTAGGTGTCATCATCAGTCACAAGCGCATTGATCACTAGCAAACATGGTCCGAGAGTAGTGTGTCCGTATAACGGTGCGACCTGTTCCCGGTACCATCTGATTCTATCCGTGTCGTAGGTAGCTAGGTACTCGTTCGTTTGTCTAGCACTCGGACACGGTTCTCCTCTTATTGACAATATCGAGGCAAAACGGTAAACCACTGGCAAACACATAACCACTGCTAATTGAAACGACTAATGAAATACTGATTGATAATTACGAGACGAACATTTTACAGATAGGAATTTAAAACTGCCGGTTTATTCTGCATCATTCTTACGGTCTTACCGTAAAAACTTTAAGTAAGTAGGTGCGGTGAAGTTACAATACTAGTAGAAATAGTGTCATTCTTTAAAAAATAACACTACGTACTGTACTCATGGTGTTATTTCATTTACATGTTCACCTACCTCTCCCTGTTTTTCTGTCAGCGCAATTTGACTATAATATTTTAATGTATCTCTTTGAATTGTAGCGATAAAAATGAGTGGGTTCAGAATATGTAATTTAGACTTGCCAACACATGCCCGAGGCTATTACAAATTGAATGTTCTTAGACGGTTAGGTGCCGAAGAATATAAATAAGAATTTTTGGTCTCTAATTTTGTTTATTTTCTAGACTACTCTTTGGTCTGGACGCTGTTATATAAGTTACTAGAAAGAAAAATTAAGTGAAAAATACGTAACATAGTGTAACAACACGATGGCCTTATAGCTGAAAGCGATCACTCGAAGACTGTCTTTTTATTGACTGTCTTCAGCTACCACACAAAATAACCAATACCAAACAAATTCACCCAATCAATTGAAACAGGAATGCAAAAGACACATTAAAGAGGATGCGTAATTCTCTAGACGCTTCAATTTGTTTGCTTACATTTTGGTAGATATATAAAATAATTATTTTCTACAATGTAAAACTGTGGGTATCGATTTTTTTATCATTGACATGCATTCAAACATTATTGCTATAATTATCTATAATTCTAGTTGTAACCTCAGTTTAAGAATAGATTTGGAGCCGCTGATCCACTTAAGACTTAGTAGCCACGTAGAAAAGCTAGATGGTGAGAATCAAAGAGGCTCAGTAAACTGTACCGTGGACGTGGGAACACGGTTGGCAACCGCCGTCAATATGAGCGACGTGTTAACGTGGCATCATTGCAACACATTGAAAAACAACTAATTAAAGTATTAATTATACATTTGTCAAGATTGGGAGATTAATGTTTTATGTGTTGTATTTAATACTAGATTCTGCCTACGGCTTCGCACATGCGAAGAGAAGAATTTCAGAGAAAAATATAGTTTTTGTTACTTAGTTATAACGTAGTATTCTACTGGTTAAAGATGTTTAGAACCGGATACAACTAGTTTCGGTGATTACATCCTACATACAAAATCACTCACATAAATTAGTTTTCATACATTCTTCATTTATAGGGTTCCGTAGCCGAATGGCAAAAACTGGAACCTTTATAGTTTCGTCAAGTCTGTCTGTCTGTCTGTCCGTCCGTCCGTATGTCACAGCCATTTTATTCCGAAACTATTAGGACTACACATGTGAAACTTGGTAGGTAAATGTATTCTGTGAACCGCTTTCAGATTTTAAGCAAAAATCAAAATATATTTAAAATTAAGGGGGGCTCCCCATTTATGGAGCTGAAACAAAAAAAAAATTTTTTTTCATGTATGATGTATTCTTAAAAAAATATTTCAAATTAAGGGGCATACATGGAACTGAAACGGAAAATATTTTTTTTCATGAAACCTATGTGTGTGTGGTATCTTTAGAAAGGTCTTTAAAAAAGACAATGAGGTTTCTAAATCCACTTTTTCATAAATTCAATCATTCAAAAGATATACGCTTCCAAAGTGATAAAATGTCTGTGTCGTCCTCCCCCCTCTAACTTCTATAATAATGTAGTGAAAACTCAAAAATATATATGCTGTAGATCTTAATGTAAACTTTCAACGAAAATTAGTTTGAATGAGATCGGGTCAGCAGTTTTTGAGATATAGCATATTTTCTAAAACCGCAAATATAACTTTGTAATTCATACAAACACTATGAAAAACAAAGTTATTTTGCGTAGTTACTACGGAACCCTTGGTAGTTAGTTAATACTTAAATGCCAAAATTGGGCTACCAAAAGAGGGTGAAAGTCGTGTGATGGGAAAATATGGTTACGGAAAAAGAAATAAAAGAGGTGAAAGGTTCATTCACTTTTGTCTTCAACACAATCTCAAAATAGCTTATACAATATTTAACAAATCACCTAAGTTAAGATGGACATGGATGTCACCTAACGGTACGGCGAAGAACGAAAAAGATTACATTGCAACGAATAAACCACAAATTATCGAAGACTTCAGCGTTCTTAACAACTTTAAACACCCAAGTGATCACCGTATCATTAGAATAAAAATTAACACAGCCAGCAATAAGAAAAAACGCATTAACTTCCGAACTAAACCCCAAAAAAAACATAATTTTCAAGAAATACGCAGAAGAACTAGCCAAGCACGGCGAACACGAGAAGAAAACTGTACAAGAATACTATGACAGCATCGAGAAAAGTATCCTGAAAAGCTCTGCTTGCGCTATCCTACCTCAAAAAAGTTCACGCAAACAAACAATTATAACCAACGAAATCATCAAACTTAAAGAAGATAAACATATCCTAAGAAACAAGGATAATAAAACTAAACAAGAAAAAAAACAGCTTAGCAAACTCTACAAAGTGATACATAGGAAGATAAAATATAACACCAAAAAATATAGACAAAAAGTCTTACAAAATTACCTGGAAAAAGCTGGCGCGGTCAAAAAATCTTATAAATATCTAACGAAGACCAAAACTCTTATGAATCAGTTACAGAATAAATCTGGCCACCTTATAACAAACAGGAAAGACTTAATTAAAGTAGCTACAGATTTCTACAAAAATCTTTATAAAAAAGGTAGCGATTTCCCAGAGGAAGCCCAAACTAGCCCTGTAAATACAAATCACATACCTGAATTCTGCACGTGGGAAATTGAACATTCAATCGACAAACTCAAGTGCGAAAAAAGGCCAGGCCCGGACGGCATAACAAATGAAATGATAATATTTGGAAAGAATACCCTGACTAAACCACTAACATTACTATTTAATTTAATACTGAGCCAAAAGGAAATACCTAGACAATGGACAGGCTCAAACATTGTACTTTTGTTTAAAAAAGGAGACCCGAAACAAATATCAAACTATAGACCCATTAGTCTCATTTCAAATCTCTACAAACTATTTTCAGCAACTTTACTAAGAAGATTGACAAAACCAATAGACGAAAATCAATCAGTAGAACAAGCAGGATTTGTGAGTGACTTCTCTACCATTGACCACATACATACACTCCTTGAAAATGGTTTTGGAAAAATACAACGAGTACGACAAAGCTCTATACCTGTGCTTTATCGACTACAGCAAAGCATTCGACTCAATTTCCCACAGCTCTATATGGCAAGCCCTATCAATTCAAGGAATCAACAAAGAGTATATCGATTTGATAAAGGTAATATACAAAAATAGTAACTCTAGGATTATGCTCGAGAAACCTGGAAATAGTTTTAAAATCGAAAGAGGAGTAAAACAAGGTGACCCGCTCTCCCCCAAAATATTCATAGCGGTGTTAGAACAAATATTCAGAGCAATGAACTGGGAAAATAAAGGCCTAAACATACACGGAAAATACTTGTCACATTTACGATTTGCTGATGATATAGTACTGATGTCCGAAGACCCAAATGAAATGCAGTCTATGCTAAAGTCGCTATTTGAAGAGAGCAAAAAAGTGGGGTTAGAAGTAAACCAAACAAAAACAAAACTAATGACAAACAGACACAAAGTACCAATAATAATCTCATCTACTACCCTTGAATACGTTAACGAGTACATTTACCTAGGACACTTAATTACCTTCAAAAATTGCACAGAAAGAGAAATAGAAAGAAGAATCAAATCCACCTGGAATAAATACTGGACACTAAAAGAAATATTCAAAAGTAAGATGCCAACCAAAATAAAAACAAAAACCATGGAAACATGCCTACTTCCCACACTCATATACGCCTGTCAAACATGGCCCCTAACAAAACAAAACTTAGAAAAGCTCAGAGTATGTCAAAGAGGAATAGAAAGGAGCTACATGAACCACAGACTTAAAGACAAAGTAAAGAACACAACAATCAGAAGTAAAACCAAGGCAAAGGATGTGGGTAAAAAAGTACTTGGTTTGAAATGGAAATGGGCTGGACATTTACAAAGAGTACCAGATGAAAGGTGGACGAAAATCACCACGAACTGGTACCCACTGAATAAAAAGCGCAGACAAGGTCGACCACAAATGAGATGGAGCGAAGATATCACAAAAATAGTAGGTAAAATTTGGAGTAGAGTTGCTAGAGACAGAATAACATGGAAACGAATGGAGGAGGCTTTCACCGCTAGTTAGCGGTCCTTGTACATAATTTACTAAATAACTAATAAAACTATATAAAGTATAAATTAAGATACATAATATTACTAACACTTACACTTTAAGTTAAATTTGTAACACTTCATTAGATAAGTGGAACAAAACTGTATAAGGAAAATAAAGCTATTTTATTATTTATTTATTACTACGGAACCCTTCATGGGCGAGTCTGACTCGCACTTGTCAAATTTTTATTATATTATTAGTGTAGATTACAACCGTATTTGTAAAATGATGAATTAAAACGAAAGATGTTTATAAAATGAGAATTCAAAAGGCATCGACAGAAGCTAAAAGTTCCTATTTATTAAGTACAATTACAAGAAAACGTGGACTGCAGGAATTTGTTTGTCGATTTATATGCTTAGTAAGAAACGAATTCTTCAACTATAAGCTCAATTATTCCTCCACAAGACTCAATCTACCTCAAACCATTTGACGGTATGGTTTGGAGCTGAGGGGGCACATGCACGGGGGTTTCCTTACCGAAACAAGCCTTCTTGATTGAGCTATGTGGAGCGGAGGAAGTTTCTTTATTTATTTATTACTCAACGTGCTTTTTTACGATGCTCGTTATATGGTATGTCACATGGGGTTCTGAAGCCTATTATAAAGTTTCACAGCATGCATATAAGTAAAACTAGAAAGTACAGTAATTCTAAAAAAATAACTTTTAAATTAAAAGAAAAGGAAATATGGTAAACAATGGTAAATAATAATATACGAATATTATTCACTTAATGGTGAGTATTTTTTACAACAGATCTACGTAAAGATACCTTAAATAGCTGGAATATATCCAGATTTTCAAATTTGTCTATGTATAAGCGAGGCAGTTGATTCATTACAGCATTTTGTCCATAATTGGACTAGGTGTAAAGGTACATTAAATAAGTGAGTGTGTCTTGTGCGAGACCTTTGCGTGCAAAATTCTATGCATGACAAAAGGTCACTGCTATCAATCTCACCACGAAGAATATCTAATATATCATAAAAATAGTTTCTTCAGCAACTACCCATTTCAGAAAGCATTAGTATGAAAAAGGAAAAAAAATATTTTGTTATTAAACCACATTTGTTGTTAGTAATGGCTTATTAAAATCTACCCCTTTGTAAAACAAGACGTCAGAGACCAAATCAACTAGAAACTTTTCCCAATAGTCACGTATTTTGTCATAAAAACACAATGAAAGTTATTTTCTAATAAATACAGAAACAATTTTAAGATGTAACAGTTTTGGTAATAACGCATATTTATGTAAAAATATTCAGTCATGCGGCTCCGAACCGGAACACTTCTCAAATTATAATAAAAATGTATGACTACATTCTCTATTTATAGATATAGCAAGAAAAACACGGTTCCGTATAATAAAAATTGATTTATTATTAAAGTTTATGAAATTCATCGACAACTGTTATTTGAAAGTATTCAAGATAAAAAAAAGATAATTCTATTTTTGGGACTGACTGATACTATACATATTTATTTAATTTTGTAAGTTACTGCATAAATTATACTAAAGAGCATTGAATTGCATTTTGTTGCATCATTCTATAGGTAATCCTGAACAGTATTTACGTAATTTATGAAAAAGCAGTATCGTAATTTAATATAAGATTACTTTTAAATTAATTATCTTCCTGCATGTTTTTGTTAAGGATCCCAAAAAGTTCTGAATAGGCAACCTTTTAAGGCGCCAATTATAATGAGGTATTATAATTTTATGTTAATTTCTATATAATTTCCTGCGTGCTCTAACCCCACTTTCATACCAACATAATTTGAATATCCGATTGGAGTTTTGTAGCATATTTGTGTTTTTAGAAATTCCTAATAGTCACAATAGGTCTTTTTATTACGAGCCTATTAATATCCTGTACTAAAGAAATCCTAGTACAGGATATTAAAGACGACCTTGCCGATCAAGGTATACCAGTGATCGCCGTCCATCGCTTACATAAAGCGAGAGGCGGTGAATTGTACGACATGGTTCTTGTCATTTGTGAACCAACCGAAGGTCATCACCCGATTTTCAAGATTAAGTCCATTTGCTCCCTATCCGGTATCTCAATTGAAAAGCCCTACAAAACCGCAACAGTGGGACAATGCCACCGTTGCCAACTGTATGGCCATGCGCAGAGCAACTGCTATGCGACTCCCAGATGCGTCAAGTGTCTGGGCGAGCACAGCACTGCGGACTGCCCTCGGCCCAAAGACCGAACCCTCTGTTCGGAACCACCCAGCTGCGTTCTCTGCGGCCAGACCGGTCACCCGGCAAACTACCGCGGCTGTCCCAAAGCCAACTTGCTCCTAAATTAGCGAAGCGCGCCAACGCCCGCCAACAAAGAGAGGCACCTTCCTCTCAAATTCCCCAAAGTCTCGCTCCTCAGAGACCATCCCCGTGGAACAGGCTAAACAACGAAAAAGCCTTTCCCTCCTTGGCCCCTGCCAAACCTTTGCAGGCACTGATGGATATACCCATCGCAGCGCAGATCCTGCCTATAGCCGTGGCTCCAGAGGCCACAACCAGTCCTAAACCTGCGCCTCAAACCACTGCTGCTTCTGCAGCCAAACAACCGCCCAAACCCTCACCCGTCGGGAACGGCGAGTCTTGCGCCCAGACTCTACTGCGCCACTATAAAATTTTTATGACCCGCCAAGCCAGGTCTCTCCGCGATGCCCTTCTGGCTGCCGAGCAGCAGAATAACGGCAAAATTACGACGGAAATGTACAGCCAAATATTCAGCACACACAGTGATGTCGTGCTAGGCCTCGACCAGATGGATGCGATGGACTGATTCAATGGATTCCCAACGCACAAACCACACTAGGCCTCGATCCCTCAAATTAGGTTTTTTCAACGCCAATGGCATTTTCAACCAACGCGCCGAAATAACTAAATTCCTCCGCGACCACCAATTAGACGTCCTCCTTATACAGGAAACCCTTTTGAAACCCCACCGCGCTGACCCCAAAATTGCGAATTACCGTCTAGTTCGCAATGACAGAACACGCTGCCACGGCGGCGGTACCCTTATTTATTATAGGAAGGAGTTATACTGCATCCCTCTGACCCCACCCGCGCCTCTCTCTCACCTAGAGTACTCTGCCTGTCGACTAGGCATGACTGGTCATCCTCCGATAACCATCATCTCTGCCTACCATCCCCCACCATCGGTCGCGTCTCTTGCTTCAGACGATCCTATCGCGCTCACCAGCGATCTCACGACTCTCTTTGGCCTGAGTGACTCCGTCTTACTAGCGGACGATCTCAACGCCAAACACCCCGCTTGGAACAGCAACACGACAAATGCCAGAGGCAGAATCGTGTATAACCTAGGCGCGAACCTAAACTATGACGTCATCGCTCCGATGACTCCCACCCACTACCCACACGACCCCAACCATAACCCCGATGTCCTCGATGTGGCGCTCCTAAAGAATGTAAACCTCCATTTACACTCCATAGAAGCGCTTCACGAGCTCAACTCGGATCACCGTCCCGTTATCCTACACCTAGGTTCCCGCTCGGGTAACCATGATCCTACCCAACCTCCTCCGACCCAATTGATCACCGACTGGAGGAAAGTAAGTGAAAAACTGAAATCCACCACGTCGCCTCAATTGGACACCATTCCTGACCACATAGTCTCAGTCGCTGACACGACGGCGGCGATCGACTCGCTTACAGATCACGTACAATCCGTCCTGAACGATTGTTCAAGGGAAGTTCCTGTAGTGGAAGACCACCGCTGGAAACTCCCGGACGATGTACGGAATCTGATAACCGAGAAGAACGCAGCCATCCGTGCGTACAGCGCTTTTCCCTGCGCCGCAAACAAAGCTCACATGCGCAACTTACAGCGTGCTGTAAGGAAACGCATTGCCGAGCAGCGTAATACGAGCTGGGACAAGATGCTGAGCGAACTTGAGCCCACCCATCTTGCCTTCTGGCAGCTTCAGAGGAAGTTACGATCCACTGAAGAGGCCACAATGCCTCCTCTCATTCGTCCCGATAAGAGTGTCGCCTTCGATAACTCTGAAAAAGCAGAATGCCTAGCCGACAGCCTAGAGTCCCAGTGTTCTCCCAGCTCTCAACCAGTAGACCAAGCCCACCTCGATATGGTGAACGCCGAAGTCGAACGTAGAACTTCCCTTCCGCCCGTCGAAGATCCCGATAATCCACTGGCCCCCATTACTCCTGATGAGGTCCAGGATATCATTAAAAGTCTCCAACCGCGAAAAGCCCCTGGCTCCGACGGCATCACCAATAGGGTTTTCAAACTTTTCCCCGCCCAGCTTATAGTGCTAATGACTGCCATCTTCAATGGCGCATTGAGCAATAATATGTTCCCTACAACCTGGAAACAGGCCACCGTCATAGGTATTCCCAAACCAGGCAAGCCCAAGTCTGACCCGTCTAGCTACCGTCCCATTAGCTTACTCAACGTCCTCGGTAAAATCTATGAAAGGCTTATATATAAGCGGCTCAAAGATTTTGCCGAAGCAAAGAGTCTAATACCCAATGAGCAGTTCGGATTTAGAACCGAACACTCATGTATCCAACAAGTCCACCGCATCGTAGAACACGTCAGCGCCGGCTTCCAACGGGGCGCAATAACGGGAGCCTTATTCTTCGACATAGCGAAAGCGTTCGACAAAGTCTGGCACAATGGCTTAATTTATAAGCTATACCAACTCGGCGTGCCTGACCGTCTCGTGCTCATCCTACGTGACTTTTTATCGAATCGCACCTTTCGTTATCGAATTGAGGGGGAGCTTTCCTCCCCCCATCCCATTCGCGCAGGAGTTCCTCAAGGCTCCGTACTATCCCCCCTCGTTTTCACGCTATTCACTAGTGATATTCCCAAGCATAAAAATACCCAGCTAGCCCTATTCGCCGACGATACGGCTATCTATTATACCGGTCTTAAACCCGATGCCATCGCTCGCACTCTCCAAACTTCCGCAAACACTCTGGCCAAGTGGTTCCGGAAATAGAGAATCGAAGTCAATCCAGATAAAAGCCAGGCGGTCCTCTTTTCTAAACCACGGATAAACCCACCCTCCCCCCATCCGATTACCATGTACGGCAAGCCGGTCCCTTGGGAAAAGCAAGCCAAGGCGTGGTCCTCGATAGATAGATAGATAGATAGATAGATATATTCTTTATTGTACACCATAATAATAAAAACAAAATTATGGACTTGACAATTAAAAGGGTGATACAATGGGCGGTCTTATCGCTAAAAGCGATCTTTTACAGACAACCTTTGGATGGATTTGACACAGAAGGAGAAAATAATTACGCGGGTAGTCCACGGTGTACTAATTATCTATATAAAATACTAAACAATAAATAACGTTCTCAAAACATATATATGCATACAAAAATTAAAAAAGAAAAAGAAAGAAACAAAGACATACATAATAACAATTTAAGGAGAGAGATAAAGATCTTTTACTAAGTTTTTGAAAGAAGATAGTGTTTGTGCTTGTCTTACTGACACGGGTAGAGCATTCCACAGCCGTACTGCTTGAGCTGCGAACGACTTACCATAGAAATTGGTGGCGTGACTCGGTACCGCAAGCCTTAAGTTTTCTGATGACCTCAGAGATTTTGCATGTGTGTCGTGAAGGAACTTAAATCGTTCTTTAAGATAAGTGGGGGCTCTCCTTCGCTGAGCACATAAAGCAGGCACGTTCGCGCGCCGCTTTCGCTCTTGGTAGGCTCCACTTCATTCTTAGCTCTCGCAGCAAGTTATCACTCAGGTGCAAGCTGCGTATTTTCACCGCGGTCATCCGTCCCATCATGACCTACGCCTGCGTTGTTTTCGCACACGCAAAGCCCTACCTCCTCCACAAGATGCAGACCCTCCAAAACCGATTCCTCCGTAGAGTCACGGGAGCCCCCTTTTATGTTCGAAATGAGCTTCTTCACGTAGATCTCAAGATGCCCACCATCCAGCAGTTCATGAAACGTGTCTCCAAGCGTTTCTTTGAAACTTCAATCCAACATAGGAATCCCCTTATCGTATCGGCCGCCCAATACGAACCCTCGCGTATCTCTAAGGTTCGCCGACCAAGGCATACCCTAGTCACTCCCGATGACGCAATCACCCTGCTCCAAGAGAGCCGTAGGGAAACAAGTACAGTGGCACACAAACACAAAAACCGACCGTCCTTCCGTCCTCGCCGCCGAGGCCCGCCGCGACGTCCCCGTAATAGTCCACCCCGACCCTTGCCAGAGCCAGCCCGCGACGCTGAGCCAGTAGCTTTAAATTCCCTTATTAATAATAATAATGATATGATCCAGCCTGTCCCTAGCTGCCCTCCCCTGCGACGCCCTAAGCCGAGGTCCGTACCCCACAGGGGGTGCCCTTAGCGTGTAGTCGCCTAGTTTCTAAGTTTTTTAATAAGCCCTGGCTGGAGGCTTTAATTAATTTATTAATTAAGGCAACCACAGGCAAGTCCGGTTAAGCAGCCGACAACCTCAGAGGTTGACCTGCGAGATGCCACACAATAAAAAAAAAAAAAAAAAAGCCTATTGAAAGGAATGTGATTTGTATAAAACTCATTGCTCACACGCGGTTAGCTTAGTTCTAAATAGCTAGTAAGGAACATTTTAGAAAATATATATTTTAAATGATCTATACAGAGATGAAAAAAATACATCTTTAATTAAAATCGGTCCATTAATTTTCAAGAATGAGGACTGACCAGTTTGTATGTATCACCGGGAGAAGTAAACTTCTAAACTACAACATTACCAAACACTAAGTAACAAAAAGTTCATAATATGTATAATTAGTGGATACCATTTTAACACCACCTCTCCACCAACTTATCTCATTATTTACGTCAAAAACCCAACATTGATGTTTTCATAGCGATAATTGCTACATTTAATTCTCTCAAAGCAAACAATTTAAATCGGTTTACAGTTAATAAAAGTCTTATTTTCCCACAAGTTGTATCACGTAACACGCCATTTGTTCTCTATCTAGAAAGGTAATGAGCGCTCCACTATCAGTCGTGCCATCTCCTAGTGATGTTACCAAATTTTAGAATCACGTGAAAACACTTAAAATACGTTGTTTAACAGCGATTACCATCACGCTGCCAGTTAAGTAACTAACGGCCTTAGACATTTAACTTGCCATTAAATGTAGGCCACGAGGCCAATTGCGAATAAATATGTATCTTAACTGTCATATTGGGTGAAATATTGCTACTAATTACGTGGATTATCCGTTGCGGATGGGCACTTACACCATCTTTAAATCGAGAAAACAGAACCGACCCTACATATACGCGGAGTCTGAGATGTTAAGAATCGTAACTTAAGATGTTATTGTGCTTTAAGAAATCTCCAATTCTCATACATGGACATAATAATATTCAAAAAACCTCTTTAAAGTATTGAACTGCATACATCGTTCACTTGCCCACATACTCTCAAAGGTTACATCATAGTTCGTCAAATATGACCCGAATGAAATGAAATGCCACAAATATTCATTCTACAATTAAATTATAGAAACATACCCGCCATTGCACAGAGTAATAAAGTTTATGGTACGAGGTAATTAAACGTGTTTTTTGTTTGTTCCAGTGGATACGAAGGACAGGCCAATTGCATCACATACGAAGCTATCAATCAAGCTTATCTTGAAGCCAGAAACAGAATCTGTAAGTATTTTGAGCGTTGGAATCCGCAGCAGTTTCTTTTAAAGGTTTCCTTTTTCGATGATCTACGAAAGAATTTGTTTAATAACCAGTTTAATAATGGTACAGCCCACCAGCAAAGTTTAAATTTTATTTAACCATTTTCGGTGCTTACAAAATATATATGCGGTCACAAGTGACATAAAAAGTAATAAAATGACTCGAGAACGCAAACACGCAAGTCACATTACGATGTCATCAAGCGTTGGAGTGCGCGAACCGGAAGACTTCACCAGTTCGCGACTTGTTATGCTATTACCATTTTATACAGAACTTTCGATTTATAATAATGCCGCAACATTTTGTAATAATATTACTGTTTACATCATCATGTCAAATATTAAATGCTAAATCATCCTTTGTACGAAATAGTTACCAACTTAGGCAATTTTATGCAAACGTCTAACCTCACGGTAACGTTAGTTAGTATTGAGCAAACACTTAAAAATACAAAATATTGTGTCGTTCTTCGCTACGTGCAAAATATTGATATTCAATTGTCTCTTGCAGTGGTCTCGCAACCAAAAGGAGACTGGAAGGCTGAACACTTCGCAAGCGTCGGCGAGCTAATTCTCGACATATCAATCAACCTGGCCCGAAGGTAAGCTAAAATTACACTGACATTAAGATTCACTTAGTGATATATTCCAATCCGAAACTACTTTCTACATCCGTCTCGCCAGCTCCTTAATGCCAACAAAGGTAAACTAGGCAGGATTTATTGAATACATAACGACCTTTGCAGATAATGCGCACAATGTCATGGCATGGATATAAGTATGATTCGCAATGAACTTTCGCTCGACATTCACCTACTGAACTCTTATCATTAAGGATATTACGACATGATTTCATTATCCTTACACGAATTTAAATTGAAAACAAAAAACATGATAATCCAAGGCTGGTCTTCTTTCAAATGCGTTCTTTTGTTTTCTGACAATTTGTTCATGGCCGGCGTCCACTCACGACGCGGAAAGATCCCGAGGAGTCTATTGTGGCATTCTGACGTGCTACATTTAATCAACTAACATTTATTCTTCAGCTGTCATGGACCTAATTCTAGCCGACCCCGTATCGAATCGCAAGTTACTCGAGTGACAGTCGATCAAGGAGCCGTAAAATGATCGTTTAATTTGAAACCTCAACCGCAACAACATGTGCACTTGCAAGATAAATCGACTTTAGTTTATCATTGTGTCATAAAATAAGAAATAGACGCAAGGTAGTCAAATTTTATGAAGCAAATTCTTTGATATCAAATCTATCTTTATTGAGCTTAATTGTCAGAACAGCAAATATGGGTAGAACGTTAAATATGCGTGCACTAATCGATGCTTTTAATTATCCGATGACCACGTAGGTGCACATTGAAATCGTGTTAAACCCAAACCTTGATCTTACGGTTGTCGCCTACGAGGTGTACTGACCTTTGTAGTGAATGTCCTGTGCAAATGTCATCTCGGCTCATTAGCGGTAACCGGAGCAATGGCTGAATTACCGTGAATACGTCATCGCTGGCGCGGAAGAGAGCGAAGGAGCTCGTGGTCTGAGCCACCGTTCCTCCTTTGTACGACGATCGTCGATATGCGATGGCCATTCACTTCCTAGTCTGATAGTAAAGGGCGATTATCGAATAGAGATTGGTGATTAGAATCGATCGTCGTTACTCGTTTGAAAGGTGCTTGGTATTGTGAAGCTCCAAAAGACTTTGGTGTTCTGGTAATTTATATTAATTGGTTACACAATAGGTATATCGAGATACGATAATAACAGACATACTTATACATACATATTTAAGACCGGGATTTGATATCTTAGGCCGTGCGCGCACTGCGGTGGAATAAACGCGTGTGGTAGAGTCACCGGTGGCCCCGGTCATTCTACCGGTGCGGTAGAACTACCGCAATTGCGGCCACCGCAAGGCAGTGCGCGCACGGCCTTAAACGAGAATAGGGATTTCCAAAAATGGAGAGAACAACCTTAAAACCAAAAAAGGCATTCTGGTTTTAAATTTTAGTTTATAAATAAATTGATTGGTATGTGTAACACATTACACGGAGCTATACAGGTTCACGTGGATAAAAAAAATGGAAAAGTCTCGGCAATTTTAAGATTTGATTTGCACCAACAAGCACGACCAAGATATAAATATAAATTAAATAAATAAGGGGCCTTAGTGCTTACTAAGGCCCCTTAAAAAAGCCAGCATTCTGCCGTCAATTGAGCCAAAATTATGATTTATCTCCCCATTTTTGGTGCATGTTACCAATCAAATCTTAATTGTTGCGGACTATATTAGTGTAACTATAATAGTGTAATATATGAACTGCCCCTCTCCAGTTTTGATCAAGAATAGGTAATAAAAATATATATAGTGTTGTACACCCACTCGAATAATTCCGACTAAATTAAAATTGCAATTTTATGCTTATTCTAAATCTAAACTATTGTTTTATTTGGTGTAACAACAAATGCAAATCTGCTGTATAATTTGCTGTAAGCAACAGTTTAATTTTTTTACAAATTTTATAGTTACGACATCCGCTATGCAAGAAAATGTAAATTAATAGAAGGTTTTTTTATTACGGATGAGCCCGCTCTTGACCTCGATCTCGCCTGATGGTAAGCGATAGATGAGGTCTACGATGTGATGAGCGAGCCCAGAAGATGCCTATTTACTCGTGCTTTAAAGGCTGAAAGGTCCAAAGTGGCAGGGAAAACCGAAGCCGGCAGAGAATTCCACAAATTGGCTGTGCGCACAATAAATGTGGAGGAGAAGCGCTTGGTACGACAAGACAGTATATCAACCAAGTGTGGATGGTACCCAACCGTGTGTCTGGTAGACCGGTAGTGAAATGGAGATGGAGGAATCAGGTCATGGAGCTCCTGCGCACACTCCCCGAATTACAATCTATAGAAAACCGACAGGCAAGCAACGGTTCGCCGATGAGCCAGACTATGAAGCTTGCCCGATAGCACCTTGTCGTCTATAAGCCTTTTAGCCCTGCGCTCGATCGAGTCCAGTGCAGCAAGTTGGTATTTTGCAGAGCCATCCCACAAGTGGCTGCAATACTCCACGCAGGAACGGACCTGTGCTTTATATAGATTCAGAAGCTGTCCAGGCGTGAAGTACCGCCTCACCTTGAGTAGGATTCCCAGCTTTTTTGCTGCAGTCTGAGCTCTGGACTCGATGGTTGAGCCGAAGTTGAGGTCTGATGTCAACTCCATGCCCAAAAGCTCCAGGCGGTCGGTAACTGGTACAGATGTACTTCGGAAAGTAGGGGATAGTTGAAATGGGCTCCTTTTAGCGCTGAAAAGAAAAGCCTGTGTTTTTAGAGCGTTGAATTTGACCAAATTGTCGTCACCTCATTTGGAAACGAGATTTAAGGTCGAATTCATGCGCTCTATCATGGCCTTTCTGAGAGTGGCAATTTCGTCCCTGTCAGCTCTAGAACTGAATAAGTATCTTTCTGAGACTGTGCTGTCATCCGCGTACCCAACTGCTCCCAGCTGAAGTAAGTCATTGATATGCAGCAGAAAAAGAGTCGCAGAGAGAACAGACCCTTGAGGAACACCGACATTAATTGCCATAAGATCTGATGAGCAGCCATCGATGACCACTCGGATCAACCGCTCACTCAAGAGGTCGGATAATTAGGCATATTTGTTTTGACAAAAAGAAATATTATATTTTGTTCGATATTTATTTCTCTGCTACTTCAACCTCGTGGTCTATTCCATAAGAACCATACATTTTACTGTGATAAAAACGGGGCAAATACATTCAACTCATAAATGATATGCTTTCTATTAATAATCACTAGCTGTTTCCTGTTTTGTTCACGTGATTTTTCAGACATAAAATCCCCTCTTTTCCCCTTACCATTACGGGTGGAAGGAAAAGATGATTACTGAAAAAAAAAAATATATTATGTTAAATTTAATAAAAATCAGTTTAGCGGTTTAGCCGTGGTAGTAAAACCCACAGACAGACAAACTTTCGCATATATTTAAATAAAAATCAATGTATGTATTTTTGGCCTGTATGCGTTCATTGAAATGAAACTTAGGCAGGGTGTTCTGAGGACGTGCGAGAGGGTCTATACAACGTGTAATTTAAAGGGTATATACATACCAAGTGCACGGCTTCTTTGGATGATAACAAACGATATAGCAAGGGTTTTGTAATCCTATATCTACATGGAACTAACTAGAACTATGTGGAACTTATTAGAAATTTCAATATATTGATACCAGAGACCGAATTTTTCAAATTAAGAAGAACGAAGAGAATTATCGTTTTATTGGCAAGTGACGTGGAAAGTGATGACCCTCATAGTGCTGTAACACGTTTGTTATTACTGGTATTCAAGAAACATATGAAACCAATAATTTTGGGTCAATTCTGTGAGTCACTTATTTTGACCCGAAACTTTGCATAGAGACTCCATACCAGATGTTGTCTTCAGTCCTTTTGGATAGAAATGGGGTTTCCGTTACACGTTGTAGATCAAAAATCCTTAATACTTTACGTAGCTTAGCAACAGGGTACAGCTAGTTTAATATTAGTTGAATGATCATACTCCCACAGATCACAGACAAACACACAAAACATTTTATATTTGTGTCTAGTTTATAGGTACCTACCGATTGTATGCATTTTATCAATCTGGGTGTTACCGTTTGTATTTTGTTTGATTAGTGATCTTATGCTAACATCAATGTTGCTTGTTTTACAGGTAGGTAAGACTGCAAATACTAGTATATTTATTATATAACTAATGGGTGGCGATTTGCATACAGTAAATATCATATTTAAGTTTATGCATATAAATTTTTCTGTTTTCCAAATATAATTTTTTATCTAAATTTGTTTACGGGGTTTAAAGATTCATATCTAAGATTTCAAATATGCAGACTGAGTTTATTAGCTAGTACGAAAGGAAAACGCCCAGTTTATCGAACGAAAAAAGAAAAATTAATTTGACAAGCGCATGTCAGACGCTGTGATTGGTCGAATACATCTTCATCAGCCAACCGCGTCAATTGGCTTAAAGTTTAAGCCTTGATTTTCAAATACCAGGGGTTTGTCTTTAGCATAGATATAGAATTCGTCTTTTGAATATCCTTCATTTACAATATTCTTTTTTGTATCGTGACGTATCATCATGAAGGTCGCTGAACAAAGAATTTAATTCCACGTCTGCCTGTCTGTCTGATTGACAGATCTAGGTCGATATTAATACTCACATTGTTTCAATGTAACTCGTTACTTGTCAAACAGCTACCGAATGATCGATAGAGATAAGTATTTAATTACTACTACTATTTAATTATTACGTGAACATATTTCTATTTATAGGATGGAATTCGACAGTCTTACTTTTCAGTTGGACATTTCTAAACCTTTCTTCTCGAAAGTCTTGTTACTTTTACTTTCTATTGCTTTAACATCAGGTTCATTGTATTGAAACTAAAAAAAACATGTCTCCAGTCTGCAACATGGTTGCTCATTAACCCGTGTAGATTTTCTCCAGTATGAATAGATAGAATGGAAAAAAAAATTGACAACAAACAACGTATTTTATTTTATTTAGCCTGTTTTTATCTCACTGATCTGCAAAGGTGAGCCCTCCCTTTCCCATACAAATCCTCTACAAATCCATATATCCATAAATAAATAATGTAAAATTTAAATAAATAATGGTTGAATTTATTTCACGAATCGAATATTAGTTATGAATAATACGTATTTATCAATGACGCCATGCTTACCGTTAATAGTGTGATGTCAAATGTCGTTACTACTTCGTCACTAATATGATGTCATTGTACCCTCTTTGTACTCTGCCCAGTTAGTAAATGGTAACAAAGGGTCCATAAGAATATTTTTCATTTTTTGGTTTTGAGTTTGAGTGAGGTTTAGGGTTTGAAAAGCTGCGTGGTACACATATTATTATCATAAAAATTGGTAAAGGGCGAGTCAGACTCGCCCATGAGGGGTTCCGTAGTAACTACGCAAAATAACTTTGTTTTTCATAGTATTTGTATGAATTACAAAGTTATATTTGCGGTTTTAGAAAATATGCTATAACTCAAAAATTGCTGACCCGATCTCGTTCAAACTAACTTTCGTTGAAAGTTTACATTAAGATCTACAACATATATTTTTTTTAGATTTTCCCTCCATTATTATAGAAGTTAGAGGGGGGACACACATTTTACCAATTTGGAAGCGTATATCTTTTAAATGATTGACTTTTTGAAAAAGTGGTTCTAGAAACCTCAATGTAATTTTTAAAGACCTTTCTAAAGATGCCACACACACATAGGTTTCATGAAAAAAATATTTTCCGTTTCAGTTCCATGTATGCCCCTTAATTTGAAATACTTTTTTATTTTTTTTCTTAAAATCGGAAAGCGGTTCACAGAATACATCTATCTACCAAGTTTCATGTGTATAGTCTTTAATGTTTCGGAATAAAATGGCTGTGACATACGGACGGACGGACGGACAGACAGACAGACATGACGAAACTATAAGAGCTCCGTTTTTGCCATTTGGCTACGGAACCCTAAGAATCGTAATAAAGGGAGAATAACGTTCCCAAATTCGATTACATAATTTCGCTGAGATCTTATTGTGATGAAACCTTTCATGTTGCATAACATAGATGTTGAATGAATTATTTTATTAGCCTTTATTGTACTTTGATCTTTACGTGGAGCTACGTCAAGAACTGCTTCAAGTATTATTCGTTTTTATTATTTTATTTATTAAGTCGTCTTTAGAAAGGGTAGACAACGCATCTCCCTCGCGTAATTTATCAAATGGAATAGACTCCCGTGTAATTTTTACCAGCGTTCGGAACTTCGAATCCATTGCTTCATGGGTGATTTTCAAAATTTTTGTACAGTTACAAAAATGAAACAAAAAGGAATACCGTTACAAAAATTAACTATGTCACAAAAAAAAAACAAAAAGGAAATATTAGGGCTATTTCACAGACGACAATTATTGTTAACAATTATAAAACAACGAAATTACATTTTAATAATTAGTAATATGATCAGTCTGCTGACTTACAGCCATAAATAAATTGTCTGTTTCTTAACACTTTTTAAATAATCTATTGGAATGTCTAGCCGAATCAGTCTGTCCTACCAAATAATAATAATCAAAATAAAAATGTTGTCGAGAAATCTAAAGTTGAAAATTGAAAACTATCTATTGCATTTTTTTATGTTTCAGAGTTCGTCGGCTCTTAATCCGCTGGTAGACATTTTTGGGTAGGTGTTTGAGGCACGCTAAAAAGGTGTACAATACTTCTCCAATAATACCCGAACTCAAAATTTTGAAAGTATAATAAGTCTCGTCGTTCCTCAAGTACTTAATAATTTAGTATTTAGTATTAATTTACTATTTAATTACGTTTATTGTCTTTCATATTTAATAACATTTTTCAACATATTTGCGACAAAATGCATAATTGGTAGTGAAGCAAACTTTTCATATCAGTCGGAAAGTCATAACTACCTTGCCGTTTCTAATATACTAATATGGAAATGGCGCGATTTTACAAATGGCGCCACGAAAGACTAATTTTCTAAAACGCATCTTTTGTCTCATTTTGTCTTTAGTATTAAAGTGAGAAAAACATATTTAGCGAAAGCCCTTCCAAGGAGGTTCGATCATTAACTTATTTATTCTCGTAATGTGAAAATCCTTGGTGGAATTCTTAGATATATTTTTTTAATAAAAAAAAACCGTAAAGGACACGCACGGCGTTATACATCGGAGCATAGGCTAAAACATGTACTTAGATGAGAGTACCTATTTTACCGCACGTTCCATTGTATGGTGCTATTTTTTTACTTTCGAACAATGTAAATAGGCTCCGTAAATGCATTATTTGAGCATATGTGTTGAAAATTATATTACCAAACTAAACACTATAAATTTAACCTTTTAAGTCGACGTGTACGTTGTCCTGATACTTTTGGGCTATTATTTTTTAAATTCTTAAATTAATATTTTTTAATTATTATTAAAATTATGTGTTGATAAAATTATTAAAGGAAGCATTATCCGTCAAATCATATAAGCATAGTAATTCTGTATGAAATCAGCTTTGCTTCATTTTTGTTACGCAACAAAAAAACGTAACAAGTCGTTAGAAAAATGGAATCAATCATGAGTTGAATAAGAAACTCAAACATTTGGAGGTTAGAAATAATACTATTGGAATTATCCAGCTTCTTTTTAGTAGTTGGTCAAAATTATTCTTTAAATTTACGCAAAATTTATAAGAGATAGCTTTACCGTTGTTTTTATAGCTGATCAACCAAAAAGAAAGATTTATTGTTGAAAAAACACTGCACAGGAACAAACTCACTTTTCTTGTTGGTGGCACCCGCTGACAAATTGGTGGACAGACGTTCCGTTGTCATCTGATTGGACGGTTTTAAATGGAGAATCTTGTCAATTGAAAATTTCACATATCTACTAATATTAGTGTTACAACAAAGAATAACAAAAATGAATGAAATGGAAGACACATACTGAAACAATGTTATTATTATTATGCATTGGGTTATTTATTTATATTTTACACATTGAAATCATAATTAGAATCCTAGACATTGTGTAACAAGGACTGTAAATATGTGAGTAGTTTCTTCTTTATGCTTTTTTTTGTAACGCTCTTTTGCTTGGAGACACTGGGTCGCTGTATGAAAATATTATGAGATTGAAGAACTAAACATATTTTTTTTATTAATTACTTATTATTGTGATCTGAAATGTTGATACCTATCTGGAAAAAATGTTTGTCAAGGATAATAATACTAGTTTGATCACTTCAATGCAGTTTTTTTGGATGACATTCGAGTAGACGTTTTCACGCAACAAAATGTACAAAAATTTTGAAAATCACTCTCATATGTTTAAAAGAACATCTGCTCGCTATCGTAAAACACACATTGGTTGCTATGTCAAAATAATCGAACCGGTAATGCGAATGTTCACAGGCCATTAAATTACCACTTTATAAATTACATACTACTTATGAAAAACAAAGCATTATTGTTCCCCATCACTTTAATAGCAATCTAAATCGTTCACAATACGAAGGTCGATGTTAATTACCTATACAACATGTATCGTAATTAACGCACACCCTCAAACACCCCAATTAGAAAATTATGTTATCGTCATAGTACCTACATACTCTGAATTTTTAGTTTTACTTGTTTAAACACTTTTTTTTAAGACTTTAACTTTCTTTAAATGAGTTTCATTTTTCTGTAATGTGTACTGAATGACGGAATTTATATAAACCTGCATTTAAAAAGTTACTACTTTAATTAACGGTCCATAGTGAGTTTATTTTTACTATACAGCGAAAGTGTAATTTACGTAGATTTAATGGTGTATTCCCGTTGCTTTGGGATAAAAATTACGATATTTTTTTTAATGAATAACGATAAAAATCTATTCAGTAAACGATTCTGAACATACCTACATATTTCCTATTCAATACTTTTGTTTTAAAATGCGCCCTTGAATTACGAGTTATTTTATAAGTACTAAAGCGGACTGAACCTGAATACCACTGCTGGTTTTACTAGACTTTTCCTATCTTCTAGGGGACTGTTCTAGGTGAAGTAAACGCCGTGATCGTTGGTGGTAGACTCACTTTTTTAATAAAAGAAAAGCAAAAAATATCAAAAATAATTAACATTCGAAATATGAAAACACTGTAAAAAGTACATCAAAAAGTATAAAACTATAAAAAAGGTGCGTCGCGCACATTCCTCCCCCCCAAGTTAAGCCCACAGCTTGAGCAGCTTCTTCAAGGGCCTCCTCAGTATGCCCGCTGCAGTTCTGACGTCTGCCACTCGGATCACCCCATCGCGGCCCGAGTAAGTCGCTGAGATGCGTCCTCTCGGCCAGGAGCCTCTTGGCAGGTTGCCGTCAACTATTAGAACCAGATCGCCCACAGCCAACTCTGGAATATCACCTTGCCCGGGTCTGGGAATAAGATTCGGCAGGTACTCTTTAACCCAGCGCTGCCAGAAGTGGTCCGCCAGTCTGACCGCTTTCTGCCAGCCGCTTCTTGATACCAGATCTCGGTCCGTCAAGGCTGCTGGAACAGGGCGCCCCGACGAAGCTGCGAGGAGAAAATGATTCGGAGTAAGCGCCTCTACGCTGCCGGGTTTTACCGAGACGTGCGTCAGGGGGCGGGAGTTGATGAGCCCTTCTGCTTCTGCCAGCACGGTTTGCAGAACTTCTCCTGTCGGAGCACGTTCGGTGAGGGTTGTTCGGAGTGCTGTCTTCACACTTCTGACCAGTCGCTCCCATACTCCACCCATAAACGGGGCCGACGGAGGAATGAAGCGCCTACTGATTTTCTCCCACGCAGCATATTCCATAGCTGCGTTCCCGTAGAGTGCACGGAGTACTCTTCTTGCCCCGACGAAAGCGGTGCCAAGGACCACGATAAAGCGGACTGAACCTGAGTACGATAAAGCGGACTGAACCTGAGTACCACTGCTGGTTTTACTAGACTTTTCCTATTTTCTAGGGGACTGTTCTAGGTCAAGTAAACGCCGTGATCGTTGGTGGTAGACTCACTTTTTTAATAAAAGAAAAGCAAAAAATATCAAAAATAATTAACTTTCGAAATATGAAAACACTGTAAAAAGTACATCAAAAAGTATAAAACTATAAAAAAAGGTGCGTCGCGCACAAGTACAGTTGGCAAAAGAGACACGTAGTAATGGTGTGTTCGTCAAGTTTAAGTTTTAATTAAATTTAACGAAAAATTACAACGACCCACTGCTAAGATACACTCGGTTTCTAAATTTGGATTTTGAAGTTGTAATCTAGTAAATCTTTAGCATTTGTTATTTACTACAAATGAAAACTTTAAACCGAAATTGTCACCACTTTCAACAAACATAAATTGATTTGAAAGAGATACAATACAGTTTTTGAGATATAGCACATTTTTTTCATAGAGTTACAATATTCGTATCAAACAAACGAAAAACACAAGCAACCTTTTTGCAGACTGTACATTACTTTGCGTGAAACAAATAATGGCTAATACCTCAACTAATAATAGTAAGCCTAATTGAATTAAAATGAATTGGTACGAAATCTTCGTGCAAAAACTAACGTATCTTGTTCGGTTGACCTAGAGCACATTGTCTTACATAAATACCAATTAAAAACTTGTACATGGGTGCCTTGAACTACATGATTATATTTGACCTTGTATATGTATATGGTGTAACATATATATGCTACATTATCGTAAGTAGGCGCACCCATCTTAATTTTCTAATCAGTTGCTTGTAAAAATCCAAGCGAATAATTAGAAAATTAAGATCGATGCGCCTACTTACGGTACAAATGTTCACATTAAAAATTATTTATGTAGGATGTTAATTCAGAACGCATAATAAAATTAAGAAACTTATTGCGTATAAACGCAGCAATTAGTGAAAGATAGAGTGGGGGAAAAGACGGAAAGATATTAAATACTCGTAAGAAATTAATAAAATTAAATAAAAGAGTATTCGGGAAGTTAAAAGTATAATTTCGGTCATTCAAACTATCCTACACTTAAGTTAAATCTCTATTTTGTTTGCAATACGGAATAAAGTCGTGGTCAAACGATTTCTTTTCGCAATCTTCCAAGCGATCTCCTTTTTAGTTGGTAGACGGTTTTTCCTGAATGGTTCTTATTGTACCTTCTTGGTATATCAGAAGCAATTAAATATGTCCTCCGGAAATCCGCGTAAAATTGATACATTTAACATCTAAAATAGCCCACTTACACACTGCAATGGAATTCAAATGATATCATACACATTAAAAGGCCAAATGTCCCAATTAATCCTACATATAAAATCGTAATTGGCGTACCTACTAAAATAAATCTTTGAACAAACTCTCGTTATATTTGTAATAAACCTTGGCATTTGAATATCCGTTACTGAAGCCATTGCAATAAGCGTTTGTGAAGTGTATCAATCAATTACTTGACCATTTTAAAGTATTTTGTTAGCAATAAACACCTAGTGTTTCCTACGGCGTAGTATGTTCGTTTCTAATCTTTATTTGATACTAGCTGTTAGCCGCAACTTTATTTGCGTAGAAATTTTGCAATAGTTTTTGCGTGAAAGAGTAACAAACATCCATCCATTCTCACAATCTTTCGCATTTATAATATTAGTATAGTTGGTATTAAGTGGGATGCCACATCATAGAAAATTGTAGATTTGACGTGTTTACCATCAGCCGGCCTATTTTGTAAAATCTTAGCTTAGTTAAAAAATAATTGATGATTAGCATAAATATTATAGTAGATTCGTCATTAAAATGTTTTAAACTAAGTAAAAAGGTTTGTAATGAATAGTACTAGTTAGTAGGGAATAGTAGTTCGAATTGCATCACGTTGCAATGACAGTTCACTTCCCTAATCCCTTCCCTAAGATTTTACAGAATAGACTAGCGGTTCACACTCGATAAAAGCTTATCGATGCTTTTGCACTTAAACTACCCACTATGGTAAATTTGGCCCCACAGTCAAACCACTAATACGGTTTTGTGTGGCTTAGTTTATTAGTTATTTGTAATTAATGTTTATAAATAAATAATAATAATCGAACATGGAAAATTTTACATCAGAAATTAATAAAGTTATAAGTATGCTACCACATACCTGTACCTGACATGGCCATAATAATATAAGCTACCTGGACCGCTTAATATAACAGTTATGACAGCTATAAGGAAATTGGTAAATAAAACACTAAATTTATGTCTGAATTTAAATGATCGAAATGACTCGTGATTAGGGCGTCCAATCCCGGAATACCGAGATCTCGGTATTGCAGGATCCCGCGTCATTTTCCAATCCCGCGTGATGCGGGATTACTGGCGCGGGATCCGCAGGATTTGCGGGACTGAAAAAAAGCATGCATACGACCTCTCGCAAGCGCTATCGCTTGGTGACTGGCGGCCGGCAGTGTTGCAAACAACGCGGGGGCCGATGTCGCCCTTTTTTCACAGCTTATGTAGCCTAATATAGCCGAATTTCAGTCAGTGGTAGCCTAAGTATGTAGCCTAAAATATAAGTCAAGTTTTTTAATCAGTATTTGTTACTGTTTTTTGTGAAAAAAAAAAACGGTGTAATTTGATTGATCTCATACCAGTAGTAATACTGGAATAAATGTGACGTTAGTAGATTAATTCATTGTTTTATTTGCCTTATATAAATGTGAATATTTTAATATGCGGGATCCCGCAAATACCGAGATCCCGCGGGATTGAAAATTCGTAGTCCCGCAAATACCGAGATTGAATTCAGGCTGCGGGATTGGACGCCCTACTCGTGACCTCCATTTATTTCAATCTCTTCAAAATGGCTGTTAACTAAACCCGATAAAGTTAACTCGATAGCATTAAAATTCTAATAAAAAACCTATGCATGTTTTTTATATTTCTTGCATATATATACCGACATTTCTATTCGCATATTGTTTAATTTTAACACTATTAAGCTAAAAAGTAATCAGAGTTCTCGGTATTTCTATCTTCTCTCTGTAATTATAATTCAACATCGCCATCAGTTTTGACTATAAACTGAGGCACACTTTAGTACAACATTACTAAATTATCTTAATCTCTTTCTTCCCCAGGTACGGCCTGACTTACGAAGAAATCGAGAAGGGTTTGCCCCTCATCGACACGTCTCGCACCCTCATCCGTGAAGTATGTCCACCAGTATTTTCCCATGTGGAGTGCCGCGCCGGCAAATACCGACGATACGACGGTCTATGCAACAACCTGCAGAACCCGACCTGGGGCGCTACCATGGCTCCCTTTCAGAGGTAACTATAGTTACTATCACGTATAGTACCAATTGCAGAGACTAAAAGACATATCAAGCTTAGAAAGACGCAATCTCTCATCTGTGAATCGAGTATTAGTAAAAGTCCTACTTTATACAGCGATATGGCACTCAACTTATTGTCTGACTCATGTAATCTTTATTATTTACACTATAATGGAAAATAAGTACAGTTGTACATACACATATGACCTATAGCTATCTCACGTTTTGGTAAAAAAAAAGTTAGGAATCATAGCATAGCAGTTGACTGCTCAGGGTGCGTTAAATGAACATATTGAAAGGTTTATTTAATAAACGGACCTCATACCTTTAACGGAACCTGATCACGACGGTTCGATAGCCTCTATAGTACCTACCGTGTGATTCATATATTTTATTATTTAAAAATAGTTGGAAACCCTAAACCGGTTTCAGCAATATTGAATTAATCTACCAACAAGACCCCAACTATGCTGACAATTATTCTCAAAACAGTGACGAGTTAATAAAAGCGATAGCAATATAAATAAATAAAAAATAAACGACGTAAAATTTAAATAAATTTAAACGATAAATTCAAACATTGATTGTCCAAGTTTCTAAAGTGGCACCTGATCAGATAACTGTAGAATAAAACAAAATCAAGATTCAAGACGTATTCAAGTTTGTTGCTCGACGAGAAAGTGAAATTCGCAGTGCAAAGCCCCTTGCGAGCACGTGTATAATATACTCGCTTATATATGGAGCTCGTGTATCATGTTTCCTCTTTTCAGATTAATAGGGCCGCTTTTCGCTGACGGTATCAACTCGCCGCGTATTGCTCACCATGGCAAGGACCTGCCACTTTCCCGTGTGGTCTCGCGCACCATGCACCCTGACGAAGGCTTCCACGACCACGCTGGTACCGTCATGGTTATCGCTTGGGGACAGTTCATGGATCACGATTATACGCTGACTGGGACACCTCTAGGTAAGCTTCATAACAGATCAAGCGTACCAAAATGACTAGGTTCGATATGGGTACTATTTTAATTGACCCTCATCAATGTGACATGAAATGGTAAATGATATTTATTTAAAAAAATGGTTATAAGTGACACTTTGACACGTAAATTTAAATTATACTACCGATTGCACAAACATTACAACTAAGACATGTTTATGTATGTACTTTACGTTGTAGTAATTTAATCACATCTATTTTTAATACAAAGATGAATAACTGAAGACTGCCTGCAGACTGCAGTATACCGTCTTGTGTTTTATGGTTTCTTCTTCCAAATAGACCCTGTGAACCGTAACGACCCCGAGGAGTGCTGCAAGCGTCCCCCTCACCTGAAGCACCCCTACTGTAATGAGATTCGCATCCCTGATGACGACTACTTCTACCGTCTGTTCGGAGTCAAGTGTATTGACTTTGTCCGAGGATTCCCATCGCCAAGGCCCGGCTGCCGTCTGGGTAAGACTTTTTATTTATATTCTCATAACTTAAAAAAAAATATTCAAGACCTTCGGGATTTGAAAGTTTACTAAACTTGGATTCAGAGAGAGACGATAAAAAAATATAAGGTCACAGTATAGTTCTCAAAAAGATCAAAGTGTAATTTGGACTCTAAGGTCAAATACAATTTCGGATTCTCACACTATTTGCGTTTTCTTTTAAATTGGTCTCGTAATTTTGTCTCCGACCATCAAAGGCGTTAACAGGCAAATCCAATTTATCTAAATCAAGGCCATTGTTCTGAAAATACAAATAATATATAATTTCGTTGAGCGAATGTTTCGCTCCCATTGTGGTTGTTTCGCGACACGTGAAACAACAAACATTCGATTTCTCCAACAATGTTTAACAAATAATCCGTGACCAGTTTACACTTATCTATATAAAGGAGATTGCCCGATTTGTTAGGACAGTTGGGTCCCAGTGGAAAATTGTTGTGCCCTGAAGATTTTTATTTTAAATAATAGTAATAACATAGTATTTTCATAATCAGAAACCATTTTTCATTTATTCACCCCGGTTCAAGAGATATCATTGTTTTTCTGTTGTAAAAATCTAGGTTATAATTAGAAATGGACATATCCTTCTAATTCTATTTAGATTAATTACCTTCTTCTACTAGGTAGCTATCTACTATACATCACTATGGGGATGGGATTATGTCTCTTTTACTTTATGTCCATATAATAGCAGTACTATAGAAAGTAGATAGGTACTCATAGATGGTGTAGAATCGCCGTTTAGATACGATAAAAAATGTATAATTAGTTAACAGTTTCAGCACTGGACTTTCATAATTAACTATATTAATTAACGTATCTAAATAAAGCAATCACGCACGTAATGAACCACAGAATGTCTGCGAGTTCTCCCGTGTGACATGCGCAGGTAAATGTTGCCAGACTATTTTTTATAATCTATTAATAATTCGTTATAGTTCAATCGATAAAAACGACTTTGTTAATAAGGGGATTTCTAAATAAACATGGATATTATTTTTGTGTCTATTGCTTTTGTGGACCTTTATTATTTATAAATGTAGGCCTATTATGAATTTATGCAACCTATTATTGTCATCGTTTTTACTCGCATCGACTATGAGCAGTGTTTATTTATCCAATAGTGTTCGTCATCAAGAATACTTTACATAAACTCATATTTGGCGTACACCTATCAGGGATAACATCATTCTACCTCATCGTCGTAAAACAAAGTATGTATTAACACAGTAGCGTTGAAGTTGTCAAATGTTGAGATCTAATTGAGATGTAAACTGTCTATAGGTTATATATACTTAATTAAAATTAATTGTTTAGTGATATCGATTACTCAATTGATTAAAAGATGGCATTAGTTATTTAATTATTTGATACCCGGCAACTCTTTTTTATATACTAATCAAACCACAGACTACATTGAATTAAACGGATGTCAATGTAATGTTTAACTATTAATTAACTTTAACTTTATTCCCAGGGTGAAAGAAATTGTATAAAAATACCCTGAACGCAAAAAAATAAAACATATTTTTAGGTTATTATTAAAATCAGGCACAAGATACCACAAAAGGGAGCTGCTCCGTGGCAATCTCCTTTTACATTCCGGAAATAAACCAGAGGATATTTCACTTTAATTTTACGATTATGCGTTATATTATGGAAACCGCATACAAAGTGCGTTATTAAGATGTTCTGTTCAAACTTGCGTATCTTGTTGACGGATGGAGAGTGACCTCAGTAGCCATTGTGGTCGTGAACATTTAATGTTAGATTTGATGCTTATCTCGGAATCTCGTCATCTGCCTACGGACAGGGAAAGTATTGTTCATTACGTTGTTCTTACATTGCGCAATATAGTGTAGAACACTGTCGGTCCGGTCGTGTTTGGAATTCAGATTGTGGATAAGTATAGGTATTGTGCATTTTGCTTAACGAGAGAGCACCAGAGCTATCATTAAGGTGTGCACTATCAATCTATCGGTAATCGCAAAGCAAATGTCGCAATATAGAAGTTTCTACCATAGGGAGAAATTAGATAGGCTTTTAACCCGAACCACCAAATGAAATAAAAAAAGGATAAATGACTAACAAACCAGTTTGCTATGTAATATCATATCTTAACAAAAGCTAGGCCACGTTTTGTGAGCTTACCGCAGTAGCGCCACGGGGTGCCACTTTCACGATGAATAAAACAAATGAACGATACTATATCGCTTAATTTTCATGCTAGCTAAAAGCCACTTGACTAAATTGCAATACCACTCTGTTGCAAACATGTTATTAAGAAATCGATTGCAATACATTACACGGTTAATTTTATGATAATATTGTATGTTTAACGGCTCTATGCAATAAATTCGTTACTCGTCGTATAATATACAGACATTATGGGGCGGCTGACAAATCTGGCGCACTATCTCAAGGTTGACCAGTTCACTTGATGGATAATACACCATTTAATAATTTGATTGGCCGTAATTGCATAGATAAGACCCTAGCCAATCACGATATGGCAGACATATGACATGACACGTTTGTTATAAAATAATATTAGCAGGCCCATAACAATTTATGAATGTTAATTTATATTTTAGGATCAAGAATTCCTTTCAACACGTTGACTGGAACCATTGATGGAAACACAGTATATGGAGTAACTGAGAAATTCGCCAGGTAAACTATTTTGTCATACTTAAAGAAAATAAGATATATAAATACTGAATTATTATTTGCGTTCAAAGTAAATGACAACTGTCCTATGACCGCAATCTATAAACATTTACTACCAACAGAAATATAAGAAGACATTGTTAGCTAACTTATACTTTCGATTTACAGAATGTATGAAATATCAACGAGTAGAATTGCAACACTTTTCAACACCGTGTGACTTTTCTTATTCATAGATATTACCATAATTTTGAAAAATTGCAGGAAGCTGCGTACTGGTTTCGGTGGTCTGTTGAGAATGAACCCAGTGTTCAAAGAGTATGGTCTAAAGGACTTGTTGCCTCTCAAGCTTGACATCCCTGATGAGGGTTGCACCAGACCCAACAAGAACATGTATTGCTTTGAAGCCGGTAAGAATAATTTTGTACTAATCTATACTTTTACATAATTATGCTTCTAGTTTATTTTATTTTATCATCATATTTATGCCCAATTCTATTTATTAAGAACTAGCTGTAACGTAGGAGTCGATTTTAACAACACTAGTTTACTTCTCTATCTTCTAGTGAAAGTCCCTATAAACCAGCTAAGCTATTCCAGAATTTAGCCGGGACACACAGATAGAGACAAAATTTAAAAATGCTTGTTTTTGTTTTTGTATCGTGTAAATAACTATAAGCACTTGAGAAAAGGCAAGGAAAAAACTTATCTGTTTTTTCAACTTCAATTTTATTTATATGTATTAGAACATTATCGCAAACATATTTAAAGTTTAATATAATTTATTTTCTTGGTATTTTATACATTTTATACTTCCTGTGTTTGAATCAAACCTTGCGTTTATCAGTGAACATTTTTGTTTCATGTGCATTTTTTATTTTTACAGGTGAAATCCGAGTCAACGAGCAATTGGTTCTAACAGTGATGCACACACTCATGGCCCGTGAACATAACAGAGTCGCCAACGGTTTAGCCGAGGTCAACCCTCACTGGGACGACGAAACACTCTTCCAAGAAGCGAGACGCATCAACATTGCTGAGATCCAACACATTACTTACAATGAGTTCTTACCCATCCTATTAGGAAAAGATGTCATGGAAAAGTTTGGATTGGTGCTCCATAAAGAAGTAAGCATCCCTGACAGGAATTGCACTTTTTCAATAACCTGATGAGTAATGCGGCTAAGAAAGATAATGTCTAAGCCGAATAAGATTTCATTATAATTTTGTAAATTTTCTATCGATCGATGTTGGTCATCGATTACAATGATTTAACGGTTTCACAGCTAGGTAATTGAACTTGTGTCACATCGCGACGCTCTACTTAACTATTGCAGAGACTGATCGATCGATTTGTTTCAGGGTTACTGGGACGGATACGATCCAGAAGTCAATCCTGACGTCATCGCTTCGTTTGCTTCAGCTGCTTACCGATTCGGACACTCACTGTTGCCTACTGCTGTTGAAAGATGGTCTAAAGCGCACAAATTCATTGGTAAGCTACAACACGCACACAAGAGCAGTACTACCTACTCAAATTAGCAGCACATACAAACATTTAATATGCAACAACTCTATTTTTATCTTCATTAATAACCTAAAATTATTATTGTTTTTAGCATCCAAGAGACTTTCAGACCTCATCCGTAGACCATACGACTTGTATAGAGCTGGTGTGCTCGATGAATACGTCATGGGACTGATGAACCAGGTTGCCCAGGCTATGGATGACTCCATCACTCAGGAAGTTACAAACCATCTCTTCAAGAAGGTTGGCGCTCGCTTCGGAATGGACTTGGTATCCTTCAACATGCAAAGAGGTCGTGAGTTCGGTATTCCCGGCTACATGGAGTTCAGAAAGTTCTGCGGACTTCCTCCAGCGGAAACCTTCCAAGACTTGTTCGGTTCTATGCCTAATGCCACCGTTCAGAAATACGAAACTATCTTCGATCATCCAGTGGATGTGGATCTCTGGTCTGGTGGTGTATCAGAGCGTCCTCTGCCTGGTTCAATGTTGGGACCTACATTTGCTTGCATTATCGCTACTCAGTTCTCTTACTCAAGAAGAGGTGACAGATTCTGGTAAGCAAATTCCTGAAATAATTTCGCCTTATTATGCCTAATACTACCATAGGATTGGTAAATTAATAAATTTTCGCTCCCAGGTTCGAGTTGCCAAACCAGCCTTCATCGTTTACACCAGAACAGCTGGCTGAGGTCAGGAAGGCGCGTCTAGCGCGTGTAATTTGTGATAACACTGACATCATCGACACTGTCCAACTTTACCCCATGGTCTTGCCTGACCATGAATTGTGAGTATATGAAAAATAGTATATTATTAAGCAGGCGCGTGCACAGGATTATGACAGGGTATGCGGCGGAGTAATCGGTCACAAAAACTTTTTCTTTTATAAATTTTTAGCATGGCCACAGCCACGCATCGTAGTATGGTGGCGATGCGTGGCTGTGGCTATCGTGGACCGATTACTCCACCGCATACCCTGTCATAATCCTGTGCACGCGCCTGTTATTAAGGGAATGCCACAGCATACCTATCAAATTCTTATTTCTAAACTTATTGGGAAATATTTAACAAAACTCCACAACATATTGAATACTTACCATATCTACACAAAATTAAATTGCCATTCCGTGTCTCTTTTACAGAAACCCTCGTGTACCATGCAGAAGCGGTATCATTCCCTCCATGGACTTCAGCAAGTGGGCCGAGCCTACGCCCTTCCATGGTGCCGCGAAACAATTCGTGAGTAGCTTCTCATACGATCCGTACTTGGGCAAGAAGTAGTCGCACCAGCACCTAGCTCTTAGAGTATTCACATAGAGTAATGTTATAGTCAACGGTGTAACTGTACGTTGTTCAAGCTAAATGACCTTTAGAAATGCCCGTGAATGAACCATTGACAACCTTATGTCCTGGCATTAAGTGAAAAAGATAGTTCTATGAGATTTTTTTGAAAAATTAAGTTGATTAAACTTTCGTTAATGCAGACCACTAAATTGCTTAGCGCTAGTGACCCGAGCTGTTATAAATAACAAAATATTTAATAATACTATTATTATGCCATTATTTTTAAATGGCACTTATGGTTTTTGCAAATAGGTCATGTAGCTTGAAATTTAACACTGACCATATCATCATTTTGTACCGTTTTCACTTTTTGGTAATTGCTGTATAATGTAGAGGTCTTTGTTAAAATGTATCCTAGACAGTTATAGTGTATCATAGAATTATACACGAAGCACAACGATAGCTTCGCTTAGGTAGCTAATAATGTATTAAACAAACAGTCTGATGTAGGTGATCATAGCTATCTAAATTAAGTTATCGTGGTGTACTTTCAAGTCATCTGTTAAATATACACCCTAAGAACATTTGGTTGTTGACTTCCTCAAATATTAAAGAAGTCCGACAAATGCCAAATGTGCCAAAATAATGTCGAAGTGCAATCAAACGATCAAGCATGTTAGTATTAAGAAAAGCTATTTATAAAGTAGAATAATAACTTTGTACAAAACAGTAAAAGATGGCTTAGTCGAAGCTAAAGTGCTTTTAATTGCCATATAATTAAGTTACGGTAGTTTTGGCCTAAAATACCTATTCACATTTTATATTGTAGTTCATAAAGCACCTGTAGTAGTAAAAGTCAATTTATGCCCACTGGAGGCTGATAATTTGAAATACAAAGGGTCCCTGTACCTAATAGGTAGTCAATATCTGAATGCACTGATAATTCCTTCCTAGTCCTTATTACCTAAATATCTGGCTTCGCTTACACAAGATGTAGACACAAAACGAAATAATTATGACGTTCAACCTCATTAAACAAAAACACACACAGATGTTTGAGATTAAAACATAGAATGGATTTTTTAGTAAACCGTTTATTATGCATTTCTGTTAAGAAATTCGTCCTCATTATTTATATACCTAAAGCCTTATTCACTATTAATTTAAATCCTCTAGTAACGTTTTCATCAAATTATCACCGTAGTTAGTAAGTAAAAGCAAGTTAAAAGCTAAAGTAGACTTGTTTCATGCTTATTAGTATTTGGTTTGAATTTAAGTTACTCAGGCATATTCATAAAAAAACCTAACCAGACGCTCTAATAGAAGTTTAAAAATCACTTCAATGTTAAATGCAAATTTCCATTAAAAAAAAAATAATAAATACATAGTTAATTGATTCGCTAAGTTCTTTATTTGACTTATTTATTTAACTACTTAGTAGCAATATGGTAAAAAGTTTTCTTATGAATATGTTCTGTATATGTTCAGTTTAAGGTCTTGGTAATAGACAGAAAATAGGGTTGTAACATATCCATACTGAACATAGAAACTTGTACATTGTAGTTTTTACTTAGACCACGATATACGCCTTCGTGAGGATAAATGCTATTGTGGTTACTGCAAACACTATTCTGTAAAGTTTACTAAGACTTAGTAGTCTAAGTTGAGATTTAAGAAAACTATTTTAATGAATCAGAACGGATATTGAAAAGCTAAATCCAAAGCATTGGTATTCTAATTCATAAAATAGCATTTATCGTCATCGAACCCAATGTTTATCAGTTTTGTTATTTTTTATTTATTTTTAGTTCAAGTTAGTGTGTAATATGTAATTATGCGTGGTTAATTTGTAGTAGATTGTGTAAATACAAGTATGTTGTAATAAATGTTAGAATTATAGCACTGGTTTTATTGAACACCCATCAAGTATGTATGTACCCACACCGGTAAGTAGAAATTTTTTGTAGCAAAATATCTACATAAAACACATACAAACACCTGTTAATCTGTTTCTAACAGACAACGTAATATTTTCCTCAGATGACCAACGCTACTGCAGAAAATAACGCCACAAACTTTGAACAAATATACAAAGTAACTTGCAATCAAACCGCAAATTCTGATAATCAAACACAAAGTTGTGTTGATGCTACAATAACACAGAATAACTACATTTCTAATAACACCAATAGTAACGCAACTTCCGAGAATGAACTTCAAGACTCCGAAACCATTACCACAACCGAGCTTAACGATACCAATAGAACAGAAGAAAATCAAGTTATTGATAATAACACAGTATTAAAGTATGTGTACAAAAAAGGTGACAAGGCAGAAATACCTCTAAAGAACAAAGGTCATTTTAAGAACAGCTTACGGCGAAAAAGATCAACTAGCGACTTATATGACAAAAGCCCTCTCCCAAGCAAGTTTCAAAAACCCGTAGTAGTAAATTATGAAACTGTACATGGATCTGGAGAAATTTCGGCACCTCTGAAAAATACACGAAACAACATTCTGGGGGCAAACCTTGCTGATTTTAACATTCAAACCCGTCATCTTAATCCTGACACTAAAAAAGACGAGAATGCAGCCCCGCTCAAGAAAGACTCTAGCGAAGTAGAAAGTCTAAACGAAGGGAGCAATGAAAGAGGTGATATCCAAAAATATGACAATAATAGATCCAATAGGGAGAGTGAAGAGAGTAGTGAACGCGGAGACTACAAAAATGGAAAACATCAACAAGAGAAAGTAAACAGTGATGAACGTGGTAATTATCACAATAGAAAATCTAGTCGTGAAAATGGTGATAGTTCTGAGCGCGTAAATTATAAAAATAGAGATTCTAGTCGTCGCGAAGAGAATAGTGATGAAAGTGGTGCCTATAAAAATAGGGATTCCAGTTATGAAAGAGGCGAGAGTGGAGAAAGCGATTCCCATAAAAACGGTGAGTCTATTGGCAGCCGTGATGACAGTAGTGAACGTGGAAAATACAAAAGTAGAAGAAATGGTTCTGGAAATACTTACAATAGTGCTGAAAGTCATGAAAATTCAAGAGCTAACTCTAGATATTCTGCTCCAAATCGAAATAAAAAAATTGAACGTGACGATAGCGGTGAAAGTAAAAAATCCGATTACAATAGCTCTGAAAGCAAGGAGAGCATAGAAGCTGATGACAGAGATAGTAAAAGAAAGAATACCCATTCTTCAAATGAAAGAAGCGATGAAAGTAACGTAAGTATCGAAAGAAATAAACCACAACAAAGTTACAAATCAGATCCCAAACTTGAAATCAACAAAAACTCTCCCGGTCCTTTACGGAATATCGATTTAGGTGACTTTAACTATGAACGAGTACACGTTAACAATGATGGCAAAGTAGTACCGCAAAAGGATAATCTTGAATACGCCGATCCAAATTCTGCCGTGGAAATATTACCACTTTCAACAGCTGCACCCGTCGCAGAAACCAACAATCCTGAAACAATCAATAGTTCACCAGATGTGAACACTTTAGCAAGTCCAGAAGTAGGAAATAACGATAACAAACTAGTTCACATTGATGATGGAGAAGTTAAACCTGTTGTTGAAATTAACCCTGAGAGTGAACCCGTAAGTGAAGAAGTTGAAAGTTTAGAATCTGTTTTAGGAGTAAATCAACCAGAAAATGATCAAAAAAACAAAATTGTTGAACAAACTGAAGCTCAACAAGGAGACGTTAAACAACAATTTGAACGAATTCCTGTTAATTATAACCATGCTGCGAAAACTGAAAACAAGGATACCCAAACTACTGAAACTCCTAAAGAAGACAAAGAACCAAAACAAGGGGATGGCACAATTGATGTAATTGCACCTCAAGACCATAAATATGATGAACATTTAAATGTTAAATTCGATGATTTGACCATTAAACTACCTGAAATAAAATTACCAGATGATATTTTAGCTTACACCAAGGAGGATTCACCGTTTATTTATGAAGAAGACCAAGAGAAAAAACAACCTGGCGCTCCAAGTTATTACTACGATCGCGATGACAAGGAAAATTTACGTCAAGAAAAATCTAAAAAGAAGGATGAAGATTCTGTTGAAGATGACGATAGCGCACCTGATCTTGGGTATTACGGATACTACGGTGACAGTGAGAAAAAACAAAATTATAAAAATGAGGATGCTGAAGCTTCCAAAGAAGAGAGTGATGAAGACGACGATTTGTACGAAAAATTTGTGCGAGCAAGATTTGGGAAACAAGGCACTTTTGAAAAACGGTCGGAAAAATTAAGAGCGTCGGCGCCGAAAAACCCTGAACTGTATAAAACTTTGAAAAATATTCTTAAAAAGACTGCTGACATTGACGAACAAGCTAAGAAGAGTGGCGATCCCAACGCAGGCTACATGTGGACTCTAGAATATGGGGAGAAACTGTAGAGCAATGTAACATAAACAAACTAGGGGCTGAGACCGAGTAATTTCTTGAATCGAATAAATTTATTTTTAGCCCTCCATATTTTACAAGAGGATTAATGTTATCTCAGAAGATAACATTTCATAGGCTGATAGTGTGTAAGTTAGTTAAAATAAGTATTTAAATGTACCGCAAACGATCAAATATTTTCAATTAATGCACTTATATTTCTTGATCCTTCTTATTTATAACCAGCTTCTTTATATTTTATGCGGACTTAGCCGCACTTCTTCACTCTAAAGTGAATTCGAGTCCTGTAGGGAACAAAATATTTTAATGTTGATTTTAATTGGCCAAATAAACTTGTTCCAAAGAGGTTCGCTGCTGTGTTTAGATGATATTAATTAAACGTGAGTGTGTGGTCACTAAGTACCAAAACACACGAGTAAGGAGAAAAGACAAGCTTCCATACATTCATTTCATGCAGAAAAAATATTATAAATAGGATCTCATAAATATTGTAATGGCTTAATTTTGTAGGTATTACTATTGTGTACAATTTTTATAAAAATTAAATAAAAACATATTTTTAAAGTTTATTCCGTTGTTTTATTACTATGGTGCCTTGACACAGAGTTTGTCCTTCCTGATATACGTACCAATCACAAAAAAAAACCGGCCAAGTGCGTGTCGGGACGGACGCAGTGTAAAATCGGATTATCTGACCGATCGGTAGACGGAAAAGCTCCAATACACATCGTCGTATGTCTTCAGAAATACTATAGCAGTAAGTTTTGGTGAAACAAATGGCAAATAATCCACAACCAATACCTACTGTTGGACGCTGGGTTATAGTATTTTGGTGGTATCTAAATATGAAAACATATTTTTTTATTGATAATAGGCTCGCGTTTGACCACCATCTTACCTGATGGTAAGTAATGATGTGGTCGAAGATGGAGCACACTTGCCTAGAAGTAACCTATTCACTCTTGACTTAAAGACTCCCAGGTTATAGTGATCAGGAAACACAGACTCCGGCAGGGAATTCCACTCCTTAGCTGTAGGGTGGGATGTCCACCATGTAACGATGGCGCATCGCCGTTTGTCTTGTAGTCCGATGATGGAACGGGCTTGGGGGTATTAGATTGTGTAATTCCATCGCACACTCCCCGAAATGTAACCGATAGAAAACTGATAGACTTGCAACTCGTCGTCGATGTTCAAGGCTATGGAGCTTTGATTCGACCAGTGAATCGTTGCCGATGAGTCTCTTGGCCCTTTTCTCGATAGACTCAAGCGCGTCCAGTTGGTATTTGGCAGATCCATCCCAAAGATGAAAGCAGTACTCTATACACGACCGAACCTGGACTTGATAGAGATTGGGCATCTGTTCCGGTGTGAAGTACCGTCCCACCTTTGTTAGGATTCCCAACTTTTTTGCTGCTAGCTGAGCCTTAGCCTCGATAAATGGACCAAAATTGAGGGTTGAGGTTAGTAAACTCGTAATATTCCATTTATGTAGTAAATGTAGGTCTAATGTCCTACAGAGCCAATCTCACCGCCGGATACAGGATGTCCGGTAATTAATAGATAACCTTGAAATAGCTTATAGTAGAACTTATGATCATTCCGAAAAAAAATCGAAAAAAACCTAACCATTGGGGATTAATAAACACAACATTACAACTGAATTAAAAAACAGTTCCCATATTAATTTATTTTGCTACAGTATTTTTTTCTCCTTTTCTACATTAATAGCAATAATTCACTATTTGAAGCAGATACAAATTATGAATTGTACCATTATGAAATCTACTTGTACAGGACAACTTTAAATTTATTTATTTATTTATTTTATTATTTATGTACACACAGTAAAATATAATAGGACAACATAATTATAATATTTGAGTACAAAGGTACTGCTTATTTCTTAAGAAATTTCTTCCAGCAGACCTGCGAAAGGAGAAGTGAAAAAGAAATGATAAATTATGATAGAGTTTATAATGATTTATTGATATAATGCTACAGCTAATTGATACACTGATCGCTTATGATATAATGATTTTAGGGTATCGAACTGCTACGATATTATGATCGGGAGTACACGCGGCGAAGATCGAACGCGAACTAAAGTAAATTGCGCACGCTATACAAAACTGCTTACTTAAGGTAAAATATATTAATTGTACGGATGGATCGCACATGCTCCCAGGCACGAGAGACCAAGATAAAAATGAAAAATAAAAACATAAAAATCCAAATTAAGCATGAACTGTATGTACATAAAGAAACTAATGATAATTGAAAACACAAATTGGGTACTTAGATGTTCTAAAAACTTAACAGTCTCTAAAAAGTCTTATTCATTTTCACCGAAAATAGATTCGCGAAATACAGGCGACGTAGCCTTGTTTTGTTTACCTACGCGCACTAATTACACCCGAAACTGTATTGAGCTCAATTTCACTAGGTCCCGATTGCTCATTTACACTGATACGCGGAACACTGATTACACTAGTACTCTGAAGCTGCTGATGAGGCGAGCCAGCGCGCGGGCAGAGCCACGCTGCGCACACGCCGAAGGCACCGCCACACGTACACGGCTCCTGCCGCGCACAGGGTGAGGGCGAACACCACTAAGTTTATCACCGTATAATGATGTACGTCGTGATATGATAACTCGTCGTCCAAGTCTTCATCAATGCTCGGTTCATCTTTCATCTGACTCAACTTATCATAGACTTCCTTTACCAGACCTTGAATATCGATGTGGGTATTTATTATTAATAATAATAATAATCTTTATTCAATAATCATAATAGGTAAAGTACAAAAATAACTTAATTAAACTATGTAAGTCTTACAATGTTAACGGGGCACCGAGCTTTTTATACACAAAAACGCGTTTTTATAACGGTTGTTTGAAATAGTAAACAATTAAATTAAAATCTAAGGAAATAAATTGGTATTTTTGGGCATATATACTAGGCGGTATACACGATGGAATCATAATTTGATAAAGTTGCCTGAATAAATTCACAAAGTTAAATCTAAACAACACAACAAACAGTACGGCGTGAATACTTCGCTGAAGGTCATCAGTTTTTGAATAATAACAAAACTACATGTTTTACACAACGTATACATTTTACATTTTCAAAATGTTGATTTGTTTAACAATAAGAAGGAAATACCTAAATTCGCGCGAGTTTCGCCTATTTTATCCAGAGCCGCCGCGCCGCTGTCTTGTCCGCTTATCCGTTATTATAGTACTCTATGGCTTAAGCAGGGTTGGATTTTGTACTATAATTATAATATTTATACTATAATTTCGCCCTTTGTACTATATACTATCTACATCTAAGGATAGTACGCTAAAATACTATAATTTAAAGTTTGCTCCCGAATGCTTAGTTTTACGTCATATTATGAATATTCCGACCGAATTCCGATCTTTCGATGTTTTCTGTATACCGGGCATTCCCCAATTATCTTCCGAAGTACATATCTCTCTTTCCCAGGGTTGGGTTTTATACTTTAATAATTTGTATTGAAAATGCCATTTTATTGTCTTGTGACGTTATCAATTGCGGTAGCAAAAGTGGGAATTTTACAGATTTTATTCCTACTGAGGATATGTTGATGAGATTAAATGCCAAAGATGAAGATAGAACTAATAGTAATATTCAAGAACTGATAAACTTAGAAGTGGAGTCAATTTTGCCTTAACAGGCGTTGATTGTGCAAGCACCTCGCGTACTGGTGAAAAAAAAAAATGGGGGTTGCACAATTATTTCGACTAAAGCATTGCCCTTCTAAATGAACATGAAAACAAAAATGTTCCAAGTCTCTTAATTTCCGAGATCCGTCTAAAGGAGGTGAGAAGGGGGGCAAGGGGGGCGACTTTGAAAAATGGTTTTTACTTTACCGAGCCTTCTCTATACGAATCCGTAAAAAAAGAAAAATACGGGTCTCGTAGTTTCCGAGATACGATAGGGAGGGGGGAGAAGGGGGGTGAAAAGGGGAGGTTTGGCACTTTTCCAGTGAGTGAGTGGTAATTTAGCTTTATATAATAGAATTAAAAATAATGAAAGTGTACTATATTTTTTTTATAAATACTATCCTTTTCACTTTTTTGTACTATCTTTTTCAACATACATAAATCCAACCCTGGGCTTAAGGCTTAGGCTTTACTTTAGTTAGTCCTGCGTCGGCCATCGGACGGGGAGCTTGTGTCGCTTGCGCTTACGCACGAATTTAGTAACATAACGATGAAAATTGAATGAAAATTCATTGTAGCGTATTTGAAATGGGGAACAAAGTAAAGAAATCAAGACAGGGAAGGGGTTGGCGTAAAACCAGAAACCTCAGTCGACCGGCGCGCGATCCCCGCCGTGTTTTTATCTGTCTAGCCTAGCCAGCTCACTTACTATATGTATGAATGTACTCTGTGCAGCTCACGCACACATACACGGAGCGCATGGAATACCTACACTCGATTAGCGCAAGAAACTCGGTGCGCCCTTATGGTGAACGCAGACCTAGCCGCACCGCAGTCTCTACAGTCCCCGCAGTCATCGCTTTTTGTTAATGGCCTCGCACATCTATCCGCGCCGCAGTCGCTGCAGTCGTTCCCGTCAGTGTTGCCAGATTTTTGAAAGCATTATCTATCCGAAGATTTAAAAAATCTGTATAAAATCTGTATTTGGTATTGGTATTTTGCTCTTTTGGGTAATTTTATCTGTAGGTGCTATAATAGGGAATAAGCAAGTAATTATTTATACGAGAATAAGTAATTTTATTATAAACCGTTGACAGAGATTCTCTGTCTACTTTATAACACTGGCAACACTGCGCGCCGTGGATGCGAATGACGTCATCCGCGCTGCGCGCGGGTGACGTCATCAGCTGCGGCTAGGGGAGTTCGGTCGTTTCAGGGACTGCAGCGACTGCGGCGCGGGTAGGTGTGCGAGGTTGCATAGAACTTCATATAAAGAATTCGAATGCAAAGACTGCGGCGCGTGCGGTGCGGCTAGGTCTGCGTTCACCATTAATGCCTGTATAGATGACGCCAAATAACTTGGCAAGGTTTTGGCATAGTGGGGGTAAGTTCGCACATCGTGCACGTAGTGGAAGAAAAGAGTGGTCACTTTTACTGCTTGCCATTATTCTACGGATATTTCCATCATTTATTTTTAGATGTAGCTTCAACAAGATGGCCGCTACTAACTGTCAAAGTTCGGACGTGCCTTTTGGAAGACCCGTTACATTCTTATAAATAAGTTTCAGGATTGGAAGTTGGCTCACATTTAGATCTCAAGTCTTTTGTCGGCGAAGTCGACAATTGAACTTGGTTCCCATTTTCACATTTATGTTTTTGGTGGGATATTATTAATTTTTGTAAATACAATTATTATGAAAAATTGATCTACTTATAAAATTATTATAAATGAGGCGCTTTCTAATAAACGATTACGTTACAAAAGATGTAAAAGCTCACACTCTCAAGAAAACTAAACGTAGCACGCAATTATCAGTTAGTGCAGGGATGTCAGACGTACCAACTTCTTGGTATACATACTAGTTTTCAGTGTCATGTACCAAGACTACTGGGTCCTTGTATGCAAAAATACCAAGATTTTGATGGAAGAATCGAGTATTACTAACTAAAAATGATCAATTATTATTGTGTTTTTCTGAACATGAAATCAAATTGTTAAATAGGTATAACACAGACAAGAAATCGCAGTCAGTTGTTAATATTTTTCTACTGTACGGTTGGTAAAATTGCTTGGCTATGGCTAACCATAGCCAAGCAATTTTACCAACCGTACAGTAGAAGAACGAAGATGGCGCAGTAGTGGACTAATCCACTACTGCACCATCTTCGTTCTTCTAACATTGCTAAAATTGTTCACATAGTTCACAAGATAAATACCACATCAAATATCAAAAATATTATCGCCCATCCCCCAATCATTTTACTGATGATACCTAATAGTGAAAAAAATCATTAAAACTTGAATCTCAAACTCAAAATAAATAGTTTCGAGTCTGAAAATGTTTTTTCGGCATCTAAATTTGTGCCAGCTTCGGATTTTTTTTCTATTGTTTGATTAAGCGAACGAACCCTTTCCGATAAAAATGTTGTAACATTTCTTTGGGTACGTTCGATAATTACTGCCCTATATCAAAGATATAATAAACTGATACGTCATTGCCGAAGCAAAATATCTTTTTTTACTAGGATGCGATTTCCGATACAGTTTCTATATCAGTGGCGGCAGGGCGGCTGCGGAGCACAGGGGTTACGTTAGTAACTTATTAGTAATCTGTGACAGCGGTACCAGTTTTTCCCTTTTAATACCAGCTTTCAGACAGCTCGGTACAAGGATTTCAGGGTGGCCGTCTGACATCCCTGGTCAGTGACAGTAATGACATATGTCAAAAACATAACCTCATTTTTCTTTCTTCAAAAGTTGGTTAAAAGAAGCAATCGTGATTTGAAAAAGCAGTATATTTTAATATAAGGCAGGTTTTAACGCTCAGTTAAAATATTTTTACAATCTTTTTGTCAAAATGGCGGAAGAAATTCAAAGGAAAATGCAGAAAGAGCTGGAACAATTGAGTGGTATACAGAAAGAATACCGTAAGGCGGTCTCTCAGAAACAACAACTAGATAGTCAGTTAAATGAAAACAAAGCCGTAAAAGAAGAGTTAGTATTATTGAATAAAGACGCAGAGGTATATAAACTGATTGGACCCGTTTTAGTTAAGCAAGAACTCGAGGAAGCTACCCAGAATGTAACTAAGCGAATGGAGTACATCAGTAAAGAGATCAAAAGGACAGATGACCATATATCCGCGTTAGAGAATAAACAGGAAGCTCTACAAGAGAACCTGAATAAGTTAAAGAATGATCTTAACAAACTCAAACTAAAGGCTTGAAGAAACTACATCATATAACTCCAGGAAATGCTTCAGTTTGCAATTATTAATTACTTTTGCATTATTTGTATTTAACTAATTATACTTTTAACAACTATAGCAGTTTACTTATTTTATCTGTTTCCCATAAGATCATTATTTAAGTGAAAATACAGCTGTGTACTTTTTAAGGTTCCATAGCTGACTTGCAAAAAAATACTGTATAGATTTTCATGTCTCTGTGTCTGTCTGTATGTCACAGCCACATTATTCAGAAACTATTAGGACTACTCGGTTAAAACATAGCAGGTACATGTATTCTGTGAACTGCTTTATGATTTTTATACAAAAATAAGGAACCCATACATGGAATTGAAACTAAAAGTAATTTTCATCAAACCTATATGTGTGGGGTGTCTATAGACAGGTCGTTAAAAATTATATTGAGGTTTCTGAAACCATTTTTTTTAATCAATAATTGTTTGAAAGATATATACTTCCAAATGGTTTCTAACTTTTGAAATAAGATATTAAAAAATCTTAAAAATATATATACTGTAGGATCTTAATAAACACTGGCAACTAAAACAAATGAAATGGTTTGAAAGAGATACATACAGCAGTTTTTGAGATATAACACATTTTAAAAACCACAAATTTTAATATATCTTTGTCATTCATACAAACACTGTAAAACAAAGTGCTTGAGTCTATTGAGAAACGGGCCGAAAGACTCATTGGCAACGACTCACTGGTAGAATCAAAGCTCCAGACATCGACGACGAGTTGCTAGTCTATTGGTTACGTTTTGGGGAGTGTGCGATGGAATTACACAATCTAATTCCGCCAAACCCATTCCATCATCGAACCACAAGACAAACGGTCATGCGTCATCATTACATGGTGGACATTCCACCTATACGCACTAAACATTTTGGGAATACCTTCATTGTGCGTACCTACAGCTAAGGAGTAGAATTCTCTGCCAGTCTGTGTTTCCCGATAGCTATAACTTAGGCGTCTTTAATCAAAAGTGCATAGGTTACTTTTAGGTAAGCATGCTCCATCTTCAACCATATCATCGCTTACCATCAGGTGAGATGGTGGTAAAACGCGAGCCTATTATCAATAAAAATAATGAAGTTATTTTTCGCTAATCTTTGCTTGCTACTGTGGAACCCTTCATGAACAAATCTAACTCACTCTTGGACAGTTTTTTGTAAGAACCTGGTAGTGAATAGACTTGGATTCTAACCAGAATATTTTTTTCCCAATATACCTAGGCAGAAATTGAAGAAGGCACAATACTTATATAGGTAGTAGGTACCTACTAAGCATACTACAATCCTTTCTTGAATAATTCATACATCTTTTTAGTAACTGTTAATTATTTTAGATTCTATATTCTAAAGTTCAATGGTGAAACAACCATTTATTTCTATGGGGTCAAGGTGCAGATAATTAAAACAAGAATATTATATAGATTTTTTATTTGTTGTATTGTATATAATCCAAAAATAATACAAATGGCACTTTTTTATTTTGCACCCAAAACACTAAATATAAATATGTTTTATCTCCACAATAATTTTATCTAAAAATATTTTTTTACTATAAGACCGTCATAAGAGCGCCATTTTCGTTTACATTTATCACATTTTAATATATAGGACAAACTTACATTCTGTTCTTATTTTCTAAAGGAATATCTTAAATGCATTGGAATAACACGAAAATCAAACAATTTTCTTTCATAATTATTATTATGAAAGAAAATTGTTTACCACTGATGAATCATTAAACCTTAAATAAACATAAAATTAAATAAAGCAATTCAATGCAAATGAAACACTGGAATGCTTGGAACTATCATAAACTATTGGTCCCAACATAGAGGAACAATATAGTCTTAAATCACAATGTAAGCACATTGCAACTACATAAATAAATTTTACCACATCTTTAACAACTAACATTAATATTATCAGCCCATGTAGAGAGACGAAACATCCCAAAATATACATAATCTTATCAAACACACTGATGTAACCTGCACTATAATTTGTATATAAAATACTTTATATTAAAACTAAATCTATAATAATGGCATTTATGAAAATGGAATAAAATATACTCTTTGCTACCAAAAATACATAGTAGAATACAATATTTTCCTTAACAATCTAATTAGTAAGTAAATCCTATTTTTTTGATAAACTGAATGCCCATTACTTAATTCTGCTCTGCACACATGGCACACTACAAAATGGCATTTCCTGTTTGACCACGAAGCGTCCGCTCAGTAAACTCTTCCCGCACATTCGACCTGAGCATATGAAGCATTCTGCGTGCCAGTGCATGTTGCCCCACGACACGCCTTGTTGCTCCGGACCGATCACACCACTGCACGCACGACAACGTTCGGCGTAGAACTGATCATAACACTGCAAACATATTGGCAGGCCAGTCTTATCATCCGGGACGTACTTTTTCCCGCCAAGCGGCGCGTCGCAATGATAGCAACAGAAATGCTGAACGTGGAATGCCCTCCCTTCCGCAGCCGTGTAAGGACGCGTAAATATCAGTTCATCACATCCTGCACAACGCGGGATCTCTAAAACATCAGCCAAGTCTCGGGCGCAGTAAATCTCGCCTTTGTAGAAGAAGTACACAAGGTCTGCCAGTAGCTCATTACATTTGCTGCACGTGAAGCACTGTGGATGCCAAATAGCCTCATGCCCAGCTCTCTCGGCTTTAACAGCGACTTCGCCAGCAAACATGGACTTAGTACAACGCTGGCATGGCACTCCTTCATTATAGAGCTTCCTGTTGAACTCCACCTCAGCAGGACTGAGCGATAAGTCAGCAAGCTGGTCAATAATCTGATCAGGATTTTCGTAGTTCTGTGCAAGAGCTAGGTAGTCAGCATTTTCACCAACTGGATGCATATTATCTAGAAGCTGGTTGTTCCAGTCTGTTCCGGGAGGTGGTGGCACAGAGCTAGCTGGTGGGACAGCGCCGGGGTATGTGCTGTAATTTGGCAGGGGTGGAGGTGGCAGGTCATCCTCAGAGTGACTTCGGAGATACTCTCTCAATGGAGCAGTCTGTTGAGGTTCCACCTGATTAATAGGCTTTGTAACAGTCGAGTACTGAGGATTAATCTTTGTAGAGCAGAGAGTGCCACTGTGTTCAGGGGTTACTGGTTCATTTTTCCAGCTCCATATCTCTCCATTAGGGGCGAATATAGTTCCTTTCTGTATTCTGCTGTCCATCAGTTTAGCAGTACCCATGACATTGTTATTGGTGTTAGACCACAGGTCGGGCATAATTTGTGCTCCAAGTGACTTGCTAGAGAAGTCATTGGTCTCATCCTTGAACTGAGGATTATTATTGTACTCTTCACGGAAGAGTTTGATTGGTTGTAGATAGACATCATGTTCAACTGGCATATTGAGATCCTCTAAGTTTTTGAACAGTTTATCGTACACGGGACCATGTTCTACAGCACTCTTGATACGATCTGATTCAATACGCATGATATGAAGTTTGTCCTTTACGATTCGACTTAGAATAGGACTGGACTTGTAATCGGGCAGATTGGCGGCGCTGCTAACGACATTCCCTTGCGTATCTAAGACAAGCTTCTTGTCTGAAGCGTTCTTCGGGACAATATTGTATTTGACTCCTCTGGATACGTTTGATATTTTCAGAGGCAGGGCGTAAGACTTGGGGGCGGTGTGTGTTTTGCTGCTCTCCACGGAGAAGACATCTCCATTCTGTAGAGGCCCCACTCTGACGACGTTACCCATACCCACGACATGGTCTTTGATGCGAGTGATATATTCCTGGAAAATAAATGCTTTACGTAAGACAATAGATATTACAGCTACGTAGATAGTTATGAATATAACATTCTATTTTAAGAGTAAGTAAGGCGCACTATCACTGCCGTTATCTCGGGCAGTCTGACCTAAATTATATGACGTAAAGCTATGTGCAACACATTCTAAAATGTATGACCTCACATACACGTTATTTGTAACAAATAACGAGCATGTTTAGCCGTTATCAATGAGAGCTATAAATTCAGTAATTTAGGTCGGAATTCTAAGAATACTAGTTGCGTAAGACATTTGAAATAAAGGACCAAAGGTCTACTGCCATCATGTTACATAAACAGTTCTGAGCAGTGGAGGACCAGTGTTAATGACTCCACGTCCAAAAAAATGCGAGACTTTTTTTGTTGCTCGGCAAAATTATTAAATGCAGGAGCAGGAGGGGCTGCTCTGGGTGGAGCGGAAGGGAGTATCAGATTTCAATTGACTATACCGAACGCCACATAAAGTTGGAATAAAAGTCATTTCTCCTACATTTTTGTTGACTAATTTATTTCAAAAACGGAAATAAAGACAAATCTGTCTTGAATCCACATCTATCGCGACCCTTTACATTTTATAGTAATGAAAAACAGTTAATTGCTTATTTTTCGGGTATCTACGCAGAGATATTAGAAAAAGGTCAATGTACTTTATTTCCCGTTTATCTGGCACCTTGTATAGAACTAACTCGGTTCCTTGTTCTCTTGCATTTCGCGGCCACGGTATCTCATTAGAACATTTCCGCAACCGAAACTGATACTTTACTTTGTTTTATCAATACTGCTCTAAAATAGTGAAGAAACATTGACGGGAAACTAACTTTTTCCTTACAAAACCAAAAATTCAACAACCGTGTGGTGAACTAGCTTACACTGGATCCGCGAAGTGGATTGGTAAACTCCATATACAATGTGTAACGGAAACCCCATATCTATCCAAAAGGGCTGAAGACAACATCTGGTATGGAGTCTCTATGCACAGTTTCAGCTCAAAATAACTGACTCAAAGAATTGATACCAAATTATTGGTTTCATAATTATATTTCTTGAATACCAATCATAACAAACGTGTCACAGCACTACGAGGGTCAATAACTTCCAAAGCCCTTGCCATATCGTTTGTTATCATCCAAAGAAGCCATGCACTTGGTATGTATATACCCTTTAAATTACCCATTGTAGAGGTGGCCGGAGTAACCATGGTGCTTCTTGTCAGTTCTTTTCAATAGGAAAAGACCAAATCGAACCGTGCACTAGTGGACACGGTTCGAATTGATGGTTTCATCTTCTGACATTTTATAAGCGCCCATATAGGCTTATGTGACATTGACGGCGCGTCGTATTTCACGCGCGCCTCAAAGAGCAGTCAGCAGCATTGACGGGGCCCGATAGGGCCATAGCTTGGTTATTGAATGTTCTAACGAGATATTGCGGTCCTGGACCAAAAGGGTAACTGAGGGAACAGAGTGGGTTTTTAGCCGGTAGAAGTCTCTTTCTTTTTCTTTTAAAAAGATTGAAGCTATGTGGGTAGAATTCACATTACTAGAAATCCTGTTAACTCCTCCAACTAAGCTCTAATACAAAAATACTTGCGTCTGGAGTGGGTTCACAGCAATAGTGCAATGGGTGGGGTTAGAACCCGCGACCTCTCGATCACAAGTCCGACACCTTGGCCATTGGGCTATTGACGCTTCTGAAGCCTCCAGAAAATAAGGGCGTATGTGGAATAAAACATATTTGATTTTATTGCAAAGTAAGTTATCAATTCTTACAGTGTGTTCAGACTTCTCAAAATCGCTAGCGTGTTGTCGGACGGCCGGTGCGACGTCATGCGGTGGGAGCTGTGTCCGGAGTTGAGCGCGTCGCCGACGAGCCGCATCCGAGCCGGACACCGGCGCCAGAGAGCCCAGACATGACATGTACTCAGATACCTGTGGACCAAACATACTTAAGTTACAGCAAACCCAAAGATTTATAAGACGAAGGTTGAATACCATTGTCGCATTCTACTTCCTACCCTTACTATCTTCTTACTAATATTATAAATGGATGTTTGTTACTATTTCACGCAAACACTATTGAACGAATCGGAATGAAAAGTAAGTAGATAGTTGCTATCCTGGAATAACACATAGGCTACTCGGTCGGTAGGTCCCGGAATTCCCACGGAATCGGTTAACGCGGGAAAACTCTCCCACGCGAACGAAGTCGCGGGCCGAAGCAAGCAGCCAATAATATTTTAGAATAAGTGATTATCCGTGACTTCCTTCGCGAGGCAATTCTTAATACCTATGCGGTTTTCTTGATAAATACCGATTCCGTGATAGTGAGTCGCCTCTATGTTGCTCTATAACCTCCTAGATCTTCCAGTAAGTCCTATTAAAACCGATTCAGCCACAGGCAAACATTTATTTTTGTTTTAACCCACACTATGAGGTAGACGAGATAAAAAAATCATCCCCATTCGTGTAGGGGGAGTAACCTTAAAAAAAAGTTTTTCTTTATTTTATCTCTTTGTCGGCATTATTAATATGTATATCCATGCCAAATTTCAGCATTCTAGTACCAGTAGTTTCCGAGCTAAGCCGCGGTAAAAGCGAAACTATAAGGGTTTCTTGTCGGTTACGGTACCCTAAAAAGCATTCACTGCGTTGTCAAGTACGGTGTTATGCAAAATACAGTTAGGTATAATGTTGTAGGCACAATGTGGGTAGGGCAGAATGGTATAGTTTTCTATTTCGAAATCATCCATAGCTGTCGGAAGTTCATTCTTTTTATCATACCAGATGATAATAATTATCAAGCCTAGGTTACCCTATACTAATAAATATAGACGGGTACCTACATACTATCATGTGATATGAATATCAAATCTATCTAATTTCTGCTATCTTATCTCTATTATGGAACTCACTGTTGCTTAAAATTCTAATATAATTGTTATTAGGAGTGTTTCTTACCAGCTCTGTAGAAGCATTTGGAGGCACCCAATCGAGTTTGACAGGCTTATCAGTTACTCCTCGAATTTTGATTAGAGGCACTGAAAAATACAAAATGTAATTTAATTATTCAGGTAAACTCTAATTCTAGCAATATAAAACTACTACCGAACCAGCCCGGCTTCTCACAATCTCTTTCTGCTAATTCACTCAAAACCTTAATGAATTATACACCTAAACCTTCACCAGGAATCAAACGAAAACGTTACGAAAATCCGTTCGGTAGTTTTTGAGTTTTTAACCGACTTCGGAAAAAGGAGGAGGTTCTCAATTCGGATGTTTGTTTGTTTTTTTTTTTATGTTTGTTCGGGCATAGCTCCGTCGCACGGTGGGCTGAAAAACGGCTTTCATAGACTTAGGCATTTTATTTTGCAAGTGCCAGTTTTTGTGCCGGATATCACTTCTATTTGTTATAACAATATACAAAAATGACACCAGAATTGATTCTGCACAAAAACGAAGGTATTATAATTTTTTTACGAAAATTTTGTATGGAGCTAGTATGAAAAATCGAAATATCTCTGAAACGGCAGCGATAACCGTAATATCCTTATAGGAGGTTTTAGTACTAATTATTTATGATTTTTTGACATACGTTACATAATGGTTGTAGATGCCTTTTTTTTTTTTAAATCGTCAAAATATTTTTATTTATTTTTACATATTAAACGTTCCTTTTAGTGTTTAAGTTGAAGAATTCAGAGCTTTAACAACTCTTAACATAAAATAGCATCACCCCTATAGACCTGAAGGACTAGACAGAGGTGTGTAGTATCTTGTTGATCTTGTAAGATTTCCAACAATACCAAATAGTTGAATATCAGTGTCAAAGTGCCCATGCTGTCGCTTCTTTTAGAAAGATAGGGGAATGAAATTGTTAATTGATCATACCCTAAAAGTATGATTACAACATAACCGGACACATAATAATATCGACACAAAAGGAATTTTAAAACCTTGCATACGTTCAAAATACAAAATAACATATTGTGTAGTCATCTAATGAGTCTGATGACAAGTAATTAAGTAATTAGAATGATGGTTGTAGTCTTCTGATTCTAATGAGCCTATTAAGTGATTAAATGATTTGAAATATCTCGCAACAATACCAACTAAGAACTGCATTCACCTTTTTATAATTAGTGAGCTAATGTGATTTGCTAATGTTGATTAGTTCTACTATGAGTTCTACGAAATGTTTTTGACGATTATAAATTTTTATTATCATATCTTTTATAACTTTAATGAGGGTAGTTAACTAATTATTGACTTTATACAATAAAAGGGCTATAATTTTGTTCCATAATTTAGATTGTTCACAACCGTGTAACTGCTAACACTAAAACTATTTGCTTTGCGACTACAAAATCTTAGAATGGAAAGTTTAATCACCAACTTAGATTTGTTTGTTCTTCTAAAAAGTGAGTGTCCTTCATTTAATCATGAAGTATTGTTTAGTGCAATTGTGTCCCGCATAGGCGATTGCCTTTCTGCCGAAGATCAAGTAACTCTCAAAGAATTTTGCCGGAGATTCACGCGAGCTGCTTTAAACAGGTGGCAGAAATCTAAACGATTCTTTGATAAGTTTAGAAATACGTACGGAGAGTGGTTGCAAGCAAATATTGATTGGCCGAGTTGCGTGCAAACTTTAATAAATCAAGAACCAACTGTTGATGAGATACCAAGAGCACGCTCAGTCTCTCCAGAACCTTCGACATCATCGACTGTTGGAACAATGACAAAAAGGTCCCGAAAACCATTCAAAGATCTGGGAAGCAAACAGAAAAAGAGAAGATCTAGTGAGCACATAGGCGAGGATTCCTGTGAATTGGCATATGCAGCTGCAGCACGTTTAAAAGAAGAAGGTTATGAAGATATCGCATCTGTAATCAATTATATGATCAAAAATCCAGAAGCTGCCGTTAAAATCAAGGAAAGCATTAAGAAAACAGTAATATTTACACCAGAGAAAGCACTTGGATTGCTTCTTTCACTTAAGCTTTCAAAGTGGCAATATATTACGTTGCGAGAGACTGCCATTCGGGAAGGTGCTAAGGATATTTACCCATCCTACTATAAACTGCAACAAACTAAGCTTGCATGCTACCCTCCTAATCAATCAGTATCAGTTACGGATTCATCAGCTAGAATTACACTTCAAGCTTTACTTGACATCACGGTGAAGCGGATTCTTCAAAGTCTTTCTGATAATGTGGAAAATAAGCAGTTAAAGCTGATATCGAAGTGGGGATTTGATGGTGCTTCCAATCAAAGCCGATACAAGCAGAAAATGGACGGCGAGCATGATGATTCAAGCATTTTCATGACCTCCTTGGTGCCACTGAAACTGACAGATGGAGATAATACTATATGGACAAACCCGAAACCATGCTCAACTTTTTATTGTCGTCCGGTTCAGTTCACTTTTGTAAAAGAAAGCCATGCAGTTGTCATTGATAACAAAAGAAAAATGGATGAGGAAATTGAGGCCCTTAACCCCACAGAGTGCATTAATAGTAACAGGGTGACTCATAAACTAATGATGACAATGATCGACGCAAAAGTCTGCACGTACCTTTCTGAAGCTAGATCAAATGCATCATGCTACCTGTGCTTAGCAAAACCAACAGAAATGAACCACTTAGATGCTGTAACATCAAAAACTGTGTGTTCTGACATATATGAATTTGGCCTATCATCCCTACATGCCCGTATAAATTGCATGGAATGTCTGTTACACATTGCGTACAGACTTGACTTCAAACAGTGGGCAGCAAGAAGTAATGAGCATAAAAATATGTTACAAAACAGAAAAAAAAAACATTCAAAATAAATTTAAAGAGGAGCTCAATCTGTTAATTGATATAGTAAAACAAGGCTCGGGAACTACCAATGACGGGAATACCGCAAGGAAGTTTTTCGAGTTTCCCAATAAAACTGCAGCTATTACTGGGTTGGATCAAAACCTGATAAAAAGATTTGCTGTTATTTTGCAAGCAATAACATCTGGTGAGAAGATCGATGTCATCAAATTTAAAGATTTTGCTCGCAAAACAGCAGAAAAGTACGTGGAATTATACGACTGGTACTACATGTCATCAACCGTACATAAACTATTAATACACGGAGCTGACATAATCGAAAAAAATGATATTGTCCCGATTGGGACTCTCTCGGAAGAAGCCTCAGAGTCTCGAAACAAAGATTTTAGGAGGTTCCGGGAACATCATTCGCGGAAAAGAAGCAGGCAAGATTCTAATCAAGATATCCTAAATATGCTTGTTGTTTCTTCGGATCCTTTTCTAAGTGCACAAAGGCCGAAGTTAGATGCCAAAAGGAAGACAACCTTTTTTGCTGAAACTCTCGACCTAATACAGTTTCCGGAAACTGAGTTCGAGTTTGTAGGTATATCCGATCTGGATTCTGACTCGGAATTGGAGTCCGACAACGAAAGTTGTAAAGAAAATTTGTAAAATTTAATTATTTTTCTTTATGTTCTTTTGTTATTTATGTTAGTTTATTGTACCAATATGTTTAGTTAATAATTTCATAAATTATAGTTTCAAATATGTATTTTGTATAATTGAATTTATTAGATATTATTTTTGTTACTTCTGTTTTATTTAAATTACCTATCAATAAAAAGTTTATATACAGTCTTTTTTTTTCACATATTCTTAATATTTGGGGAAAAAGCATGCTTCCTAACGATGTTCTTTGACACAGTTCATGGATCGTTTTGAACAGTTTCATATGTTAAAATAAATAATGTTAGTACTATAATCCCCTATAAGGATATTATTATTATTATGTGTCCGGTTATGTTGTAATCATACTTTTAGGGTATGATCAATTAACAATTTCATTCCCCTATCTTTCAAAAAGAAGCGACAGCATGGGCACTTTGACACTGATATTCAACTATTTGGTATTGTTGGAAATCTTACAAGATCAACAAGACACTACACACCTCTGTCTAGTCCTTCAGGTCTATAGGGGTGATGCTATTTTATGATAAGAGTTGTTAAAGCTCTGAATTCTTCAACTTAAACACTAAAAGGAACGTTTAAATATGTAAAAATAAATAAAAATATTTTGAAGATTTTTTTTAAAAAAAGGCATCTACAACCATTATGTAACGTATGTCAAAAAATCATAAATAATTAGTACTATAACCCCCTATAAGGATATTACGGTTATCGCTGCCGTTTTAGAGATATTTCGATTTTTCATACTAGCTCCATACAAAATTTTCGTAAAAAAAATATAATTCCTTCGTTTCTGTGCAGAATCAATTCTGGTGTCATTTTTGTATATTGTTATAACTAATAGAAATGATATCCGGCAAAAAAACTCGCACTTGCAAAATAAAATGCCTAAGTCTATGAAAGCCGATTTTCAGCCCACCGTGCGTCGCTCGCCAACCGATTTGAAAAATTCTTTTTTTGTTGGAAAGGGTATACTTCCCAAATGGTCCCATGAAAATTTTATCGACATCGAACAAGCCGTTTCTGAAAAATTAACAAAAGTCTAAAAAAATATTTACATTGATGATCTTTTCGGTTACTCTATATTGTGTTTTTAGTTCGCGCGTTTTTACTTTTTTGTAGTTGACATTTTGGCTTTTATAACTAGATTAATTACAAATTGACCCACTAAAAAGCGCGAAAATAAAAACTATTTTGCAAAAAAATAAAACCGACTTCCATATCAAAACACTACAAAGCCAAAAATAATTTTAATTTCGGGAGGCGGTGTGAAAAAAAAGAAAATACAAAACCAATAACACCGACTACCGAAATTAAAATTATTTTTGGCTTTGTAGTGTTTTGATATGGAAGTCGGTTTTATTTTTTTGCAAAAAAGTTTTTTTCAGTTAGACAGACGTGACCGGGGTGACTTCATTTTACAATACTTTTAGATTTATAGATAAATATTACAACTATAAGTACTAACAGTTGCTGGACTAAAAACTATTTTCTTTAATACTGATGAACCCTCCCTTGACCTTGATGATGCTTGATGGTAAGTGATAAACAAGGTCTATGGAACAAGCAAGCCCAAAAGGTGCCTATTCACTCTTGCTTTAAATGCAGCCCGGTTATATGTGTTAGGAAACACAGATCCACACCTTAGCAAAGTGATCTACACCGGTCCAGCGACACAATAAATGTAAAGGAGAAGTGCATCACTTAACATCACACTGAGTTTATTTTCATAAATATATAGAACTTTGTAATTCATTTTTAACTGCAAGGATTTATCATAAATACTTACTAGAAGCCTTCTTGGGCCGGGCAGTGCCCAGCAGCTCAAACTGAGCCCACCCTGATAAGTCATCATCTTGAACATCATGGACATCCTTGCTGCAATGACATGATCGGCACACTTTCCTCCAGAAATGAAGGTCCAAACCGGGACATGTGGGTCCTGAAGAGACATATGAAATAGATTTAAAGTATAAATGGGTAGATGTCTTGAGTGGAACACAGAAAGATTAGGGATAACGTTATTAGTAAAAGATGGACTGGTGGCCTTACAAAGATATGAACTATGAGGAAACATAATCAATTGGTTTTATGATTAAATTGAGAAAGCCTGGATTTCTTGAGTAGAGTCATGCTTGTAGAATATGCAATACATAATATTCTCAACACAAAACACTCCATGATAAGTTTTTTTTATTTTATTACCAATGAGCCCACTCTTGACCCCGATCACACCTGATGGTAAGTGTAAGATGAGGTCTACGATCGAACGAGCGAGCCCAGAAAATGCCTATTCACTCTTGCTTTAAAGGCTGACGGGTCATATGTGGCAGGGAACACAGAAGCCGGCAGAGAGTTCCACACCTTGGCTGTGCGTACATTGAATGTTGAAGAAAAGCACTTAGTACGACAAGACGGTATATCGACCAAGTGTGGCACAAGTAAGTGAACAACATGCAAATTCATTAACACCCAAAATTACGAAGATGTCCACAGTCATAGACAATAAAAGAAGAAATCTGAAATAAATATCATTTAGTTTCATATACCAAGAGAAACGTAAATGTAAATTATCTTTATTTAGCAAATTGTTTAATAAATAACACAACACATATTTTTTTTCCATAAATTTAAACTAGATGAGGCCGGCCAGTAAAGCACCCTACTACATTGACAAAAACATTCATGATAGGCACAAAAAAGGAAGGATACATCGTCATTGGGAAATGCACACTACACATGCAAATAGATACAAACAACATAAAAAAAATTTGCTTGATTTTTATTTGTGCGTAGGCAAAAATAAAAATCAAGCTTCCTCTGTATTATCTGGTAGATAACAGGGAACATTTATTAGTAAACTGCCAACAATGCACCCAAATATGTCATTGATAAATTTTATAATCCATTCATGGAAACGGCATGACACACACATTACACAAATAAAGTAAGCTGCACTTCCTACAATTATTTTGGACTATTCATGAATTTAAGAAATATGCTGATTTATACTTATAATCAATGTAACGCAGGAATATTAGAATATAATTAATTCATTAGGTATATTTCCTCAACTAGTAATACTTTGCTTATGAATCATCTCAGTAAATTATTAATAAATACAATGTTGCTTCCGGAAATCCTACTAATAATTATGACAAATGGGCAGTTATTTATAACAATAGATTAAACTGCAAGAGGTGAATCAGGAATCAAACAAGACAATTAGTTTAAAATTAATGTGGTAAATATTAATAATTTAATCATGCTTCCCAGAATTTTAATATTTCATTCATAAAATTCCAGCCTGCATTAAATATAAATCTAAAACATTAAATGCTTATGCATGCATACTATATTAATATGCATAACTATGAACTATGATAACAAATATATTGCTATTAATGACGTCATAAAACTGATTGTCTTGAATCCACTCGACTGTTCACATGACATGCAAATTTTAGTACCCATTGCAACAACTCCATGTAGAAGTCCTGCAATAGACTCAATAATACCAAAATTATATCTATCCTAAGAAAAACTCAATCTAATTATAGCTAATAAAACAAATTTCAACGTTATTTACCGCAAGAATTGCAAGGTGCACCGGCGCCACTATCATGGCCAAGCCGAGCTTTACTTAATTTTTCTCTCTGACTTTCTAGCTTTGACAGCCAAGCCGGTGCTTCTGGAGTCTCCACACACGACCCACTCATCTGTAAGGCACATATTTTATGTTATCAACCATTTATCACAAAGTACGAAAGTTAGTTCATCGCGTAAACACAAAGTTGGTTCAAACTTTTAAAATTACCTTTTTATCGGGAAACTTAGACATCGTACTTAATGAAAACTTTGTTATTGTATCACATGAATGCACTAGTTTGTGATGTTGTGGTAAACATTTAAATATAACATAAACTCAAACCAATTCCCGCAAAGGAAGCGAGATAAATAAAAGTACTTGGCAAACTTAGCTCATTTCTCATTAACTGCAGAAGTGTAGATACAAAATATCATGACATCATGACGTACGTGACAGCACTATCAGCCAATCAGCAGAGCATTAGGCAGTGCCAAAACATAGGTATCGATATTTTAGGGTACGTGAAAGATAAATAAGTTGAATTGAAATTATGGTCAAGCCCCAAGCTCACAGAACATATTGCCCAAGCTAAAGTGCAAACTACGAGTAATTAGATACTTGTTTATTACTTTGCTTGAAAAAGAATTTTGCAAAAATATGAGTGGGGTAATTATTAATCGTAATATAATAATGAATGATTATTATCAATAATGACTTATATTGTATAAGGATTTAATTGCCCTAATTAGATACTTGAAATTACAATAGTAATATAATAATTAACTTTAACAAAACTATGACGAATAGCGACTCTAAATAATGCATATAAACGAACGCAACATCATCCGTCAACTCAGTTACATTTATAATCTGTATCTCTTCCGTAATGTCCCCATCCATCTTTCAATGCGTTTCCTTTTCTACTTCGATGTAAAATTTTGAAAAACTTGCTTTTTCTATAAATAGTTTGCCAGTGCTTCAATTCTTTGTTGTTCATATAGTGTTTGTAATTCAAAGGCAGTGTTAAAAACTTTTTATACGGTAATGTTAACTGATTGTTTTCAACATACGTTTTGGTTTAACAATGAGTCATAGGTTTGCCTTTATTTATCAATAATATTCTCTTCCATAGATGTCATCAGGAAGGCCGATCAAATGTGTGGTAGTTGGCGACGGTACTGTCGGTAAAACTTGTATGTTAATATCTTACACCACAGACAGTTTTCCAGGGGAATATGTGCCTACAGTGTAAGTGGTATCTACAATATACTGTGGACTGTAAATATTGCTAGAATGGTAGTATCAAGTGTTTGTAAGGTTGAAATATTTGACACAGTAGTTTGGTGAATTTTAACATTGCAGATTTGATAATTATTCTGCACCAATGGTTGTGGATGGAGTAGCAGTGTCTTTAGGACTGTGGGATACTGCAGGGCAGGAGGACTATGACAGGCTTAGACCATTAAGTTATCCACAAACAGATGTCTTCCTTATATGCTTCAGTGTGACAAGGTATGTTGTCATTTACAATTTATATTACACTTTCTATATGCACAATACAAGCTTAAGAACTCTATGCTGAATGCCTTTAATTACTGAACAAATTAACATTAATCAGGTCATCATTGTTAGCCATAGTAGTTTATAAAGATTACAACTTTATTATATTTGTTCTTCTTCATCATTAACACAAGTACCTAACTGGTTTCATCCAGTTTTTGGTCATAATTTTTCTAACTCCCACTTAATCTAGCAAACCCACACTATTTATGCACTTATCCTGTTAAGGTCTGCTGATGAGCGAGATAATATTAGTCTTTAGTTGATAGACAAATTTATAAATTTTCATAGCATCATTACTATAAGGCTTGGATAAGATTGTTTGAAATATTCCTTATTCAAAAACATTAATACTTAATTTGGCTATAAATGTTTCCCTTTCTGTTCTGTTATCTTCATTAACCCGGCCGGAGTGTGGTGCCAAAAATTGCTCAGAGTATGTTGTGGGGTGCTTTATACCCCAAACAAATCTGGCTGTAAAATTAGTTTTTCACCAAAATCAAATCAAATAAAATGACTGTAGAATATTTGTTTTGTGTGAACAGTCTACTCAATGAGCATAACATCCAGGAGCATTTAGAACTATTGGATTAGTATTGCATTGATTTGAGTAGAAATTCTCTGATGTATATGAATAGGAATATTTTTTGATCTGCTCGCAATTGCAAATGCCTATTATATACACCAAACTCGGTCCTAAGCTATAAAGAAATACTATTTGTTTTGTAGTTCTGTTTACATTTTCTTGCAATATGATGTTGGCATTGATACCAGCCATATTCAGAAGTCCAGAAAATACTGTCACTGGCCAGCGCTTACTGTTCCGAGAGACATTACAAGTTGCACTCAATGTGTTGACAATGTCTACTCCTGCTTTTGTGGAATTATAAAACATCATCATGATCATGGTAAAGAGTTGACATTACAATCACCATTTTATTGTTTTAGGAGAATAAGAGACTAAAGAAACATCCTTTTGAAAACCAAGTTCTAGCTAATGTTCACTACAATGATCTGATGAGCTTGATTCATCTGTAGAATATTAAAAATGTCATGCAGCATAGTTTTCTCTCACCACTTTCCACTGCCATAATTGTTGAAAATCTAAAACTAAACCATAAATTAGTCAAATAAAACAAGATTTATTATATAATTTATCGCGATAAGTATACATAAGCTATGTGGCGGGGTGTGACTTACCCCACGGACGTTTGTGCACTTGTATACTCCGCACCGGCTGATGCAACACTGCGATCACGCTAGCTACTATTCCCTCCGACTACACCTCAGCTCCAGCTACACGAAGCCGCTAAATTGTCGCATATAAAAATAAAAAACACACCAACGTAAACAATTGGTGGGGTATGTCATACCCAACCACACTTCCGCCGGGTTAAGAAGCCAAACTTGTTCAGTGGCATGTGTCCAGATCTTAATCTATGCGTGACGTAAAAACATGACCAGCCCATAATGTTCCCACTCCTGGGTCAAAGGTCTCCTTTATCCATTGCACCTGCAACCTGGGCCACCACTGCTCTGTATATTAAAGCTCAATTTGTTGGTAGGTATACCAAGTTGATGGCACAAATCTCACCTCATCCCCTATTGCCAACATTTTATTTTTTTTCTCTTGTATCTGCAATTAGTCGCCAGACTATAATCAGATTTGTTTTGTGATCCTTGCATTGTGTAATATCAAGAAGCCAGTGCCTCACTGTCCACTCAGAGAACTTGATTTCCTTTTAGTATCTTATGTATGTATGTTGGGCAGGTATCCGCAATTCCACGACCATGCGCGTATTTTTCGTAAGTGTAGGATTTTTTTCACTCAATCCATGCCAGTTCCTCCAGGAAGTCGAGCAACGCTCTTTTTTTGCTTACCACTTCTCGGAGGGTACCCGGGTAGCCTTAGTATTTAGTCCTGTAATCCATGACTAGCAGCTCAGTAGCAGGTGTGCTGCTGTTTCGTCATCCTCCATGCAGGCTCTGCAGAGTGATACTCCCATAATTTGTGGTGTAGGTCGCCATACTCGAAGCCCTTCTAGTGAGTTCGTACGTTGCATCGTTGCCTCGGGACTCGCTGTGTCCTTTGATCCATTGAATGGTTATTTTGTTGTGTCTACCAACCTGGTATCAGCCCATATAACTGTGTGGCTGTTCAGTGCTTACACAGGACTGCAATGCTGTATGTGTATTGAGTGATCAACAACTTCCCTGTTTATGATGGCCGAAGCTGATCGGCCTGCCCGTCGGTGTTGCGGAAATGTTCTAACAAAATACCGCGGCCTCGAAACTTAAGGGCAGCTGAAGGAACAGTGTGGGTTTTAGTCAGTAGAAGTCTGACACCCCCTTCCGCTTAACCCAGAGCGGGAGAAGTTATTCGAGGATTTTCCCACCCACAAAATAAAAGGCATTCGGCCTGAAACAGTGTGTTGTAGATCCTCAATGGTCTGGCTATACGAATGTTAAGATCCTCCGAAAAGACTCCTGCACCCGTCCCAGTACCTGTTTTGGAACCACCAGTGAAGACGCCCTCAGAGGGGCACAACCCCTCGCAATGGTGATCCTCGTTCAGTTGGATTCTGTATTTATTGTCACAGACTATTTGTTTTGGCACCCGGTCATTAACTGCCTTCGTTATGGGGAGCTCGTTGTTGAGCTCCTCAAGCATAGCCGTGTGCCGTGTTTCTCTCTTACCCCAGAGATCCAGCGTTTTGAGACGCACTACGACGATTCGAGTGTATTGGGATGTTGTGTCAGATGTTTGGTGAGCTGTATCTTGTAGCACTATTTCTGAAGCCACTGTTGCAATGTTTAGGTAATTGTAGACTTCATCATTTTTCATAAACTATAGAGCATTGGTGGTGTTGTGTATTGCCAACATGTAATAAAAACATAACTTATGTAATCTTGGTTAGGGGTACACCTCTAACTCTTTCTTACTTTGATTATTATCTGATGATTTTTATTGTTCCCATTAATAAGGATTGTTTTTCTATTTATAGCCCATCATCTTATGAAAATGTAACTTCAAAGTGGTACCCAGAGATAAAGCACCACTGTCCCGATGCACCTATTATATTGGTTGGTGAGTAAAAACAATTAATCTATACCTCATTAGGAAAGGGTTATTGAAGGAACACCGTGGATTTTAGTCAGTAAAAGTCTGACAGTCCCTCCCACCCTGCCCGGAGTGGGAGGACTTATTTGATAATTTTACCATGTTAAAAAAAAAAAAATACCTCATTAGGAATCATTATATTTTATTACCTACATATTTTATACTTTACTAGCTGATCGGGCGAACTTCGTACAGCATTTTTTTTTATTTTATACAAACCTCGTCCTGACAATAAGTACACAACAAAAATTAACATTGCTTTGCTAGCTGTTTATATCTTTCACGATAATATATGCATTAAGACTTGCATAATAATTATATAAAATGTAAACGGATAGTCTTATCACACAAAACTTTCTCCTGCAAGATTTCTTTATAAATAATAATAAACTTTTTACATAATCTTCTGGTCTTTCGTATTTTCTGTTTGTTTCGTAAACCTTTATATAAAGTAATAGATAGGAAACATTATTGTTTGAGGAAATCATCATTATGTGCTTAGCCTTTTCTGAACTATGTTGGTGTTAGCTTCCAGTCTAGCCGGATTTAGCTGAGTATTATACATGGAGCAACTGCCTATTTGACATCCACAAGGGTGCGTTTCCACCAGAGATGTGCGATGGAAATGTGTCGTGCGAGGATGTCTAGCTGTGCTGTGAAAACGTGTGGGGGTTTCCACCAAAGCTGTGCGATGAAAATGTGCCTACTAGGATGTGTAGCAGAGCTGTGAAAATGCGCATTAATGTGTGGTGCGAGGATGCGCAAACCTCGCAACAGATCCTTCTCAACACACATTCCTCGCAACACATCTCTCGCACACATCCCTCGCTTGTTTTGTATGCGCAAAAATCTAGCTCCGCTGAGCCGTTTTCACCAGAGCTGTGCTGACCGAGGCGAGGTAAATGAAGCGATTCTATTGGTTCTCTACAAACACATCCCTCGCTACGCATCCTCGCACATCTCTGGTGGAAACGCAGCCTTATGCTGGGTAACTCGAAACCCCTTGGCAAGCCAAGTGTCCGATTTTCTGGTCACTGACTAACTGTAAAAGTCAAGTCATGGAGAAATTATAATCAGGACCAACGGCTTAATGTGCTCCAAGGTACATAGGAATCTCGGTATGTTAGGATGGTCACCCTTCCGTAGACCTACGTTAGCAAGCGTTGCTTAACCTTATAAATCAACCCTTGTGGTTGTTATTATTTAGCCACGGGGTACATTTAGGAGCTTTATTTTTTATTATTTGAGAAAATGTGTTTGTAAAAAACCCTTGCCTATCATTTACAGGTACAAAGATTGACTTGAGGGATGACCGTGAAACCCTTAGTTTGCTATCTGAACAAGGAATGTCTCCCTTGAAGAGAGAACAAGGACAAAAGCTGGCAAACAAAATTAGAGCCGTAAAATATATGGAATGCTCTGCATTGACTCAGCGTGGACTCAAACAGGTATGCTTAATATATTCTAAGTTATTTAATATTTATTCTTGTGTATGTTAACTGCATACAAATGACATATTTATAATACCATATTAAGAAATTACTTAGCATTCTGTTTAGAAACAAAGGATTCATTTAAAGTACGACTATTAAGAGCCATTAGACGTTTTTCCGCAAATTTCTAAGATTTCAATCGCCTGCTTTACCATCTTACGTCATACTTTGAATTTTTAAAATACATGTCTAAAATAGATCAATTATTAATGAAGTGTTTCTTCGTTTCACATTTACATAAAACATGTGCATCGCTTTGTGGTGAGTAATCTCCCAAAAGTAGTTTACTGAAAAATCATCGTAGAGTCAACTTCAGATTCCGGAATCTATGACTAATGTTCACAAATTCAGGTGAAAAAAATATGTATAGTATAAGACATATACTTGATTTGTGAACTAATGTTCAATATTCAGGATTATTTATTGCATTATTTAGAAAAAAAATAAAAACTATTGTCTATTTTTAGGTGCTGTAGCGCAAATTTGTCGCGATTATTCGCATTTAATAAGGCGTAATTTCGATAAAAAAATTACGTCAAAATAAACTTTGTTCTGTGAAGAATTCAAATAAATAGTTTTTATGACAATGCGATCATGTAATTTTGTAATAACATGATTTTAAGAACGCTCTAAATTACTATATATTACGTTGCCCAAGCTAGCTGCATTCAGACTGGCTGGGGGCCTTTAATCTGGCTGGGGGCCTTTAATTATTAGAGGTCACCACAGGAAAGTCCGGTTAAGTAGACTCACAGCCTTAGTGTGCTGATCTACAAGTGGCCCTACCTAAAAAAAAAAAAAAAAAAAAAAAAATAGCTGCATTCAGTACGGCGCGAGCGCCCTCCGAGGTAGGACGTATGTCAATTTTTTCCGCGTCCCGACAGTCGAGCGCACGTATTGAGAACGCTAACTATACTATGACTACGCGGGTTTTGATACTCGTATTTTTTTTTGGAAGAAATATTTTTAGTGCTCTATACGTAATTGTTTTAGCTATGGAGAACAGGCACGGTGTATACCATTGTGTCAAAAAAGGGAAACTCAATAATTATGCATCATTAAAGAATGCACATGAAGCAAGGTACATCTTTTTTAACCGACTTCAAATAAAAAAGGAGAGGGTTTTCAGTTCGTCGGATTTTTGTATGTATGCTCCCTGATTACTTGAAGACGGTTAGACCGATTTTAACATTTTATTTTTTTGTTTGATAGGGTATACTTTCTTATTGTTTCCATTGTCATCACGTCAGGATTTGATGATCGAATCATTGAGAAATCGAGGAAACTCTTCAAATATTATAGGCACACCTACAGCGATTTGGTTATTTTTTGTAGTAACGTGCAGTTGCTCTTGAAAAACACCATTTAGTGAAGTGGAACTGATGATGAAGACCACAGATGGCCACCGGAACTACTCAATAATAAGTATTTCGTGGGTTGCGATTCGATTACTTGAATATGGCTAAGCACTTTATGCTCGTTACAATGCATAATTATGGTGAAGTAAAGCTGATGGTGAAGTACCAGGAGAACTCCTCAAAAATTAACGGCTCTGCATAGGGAAAAGCTATATTTTGTATAAGGTGATAAGTAGTTGACATTTTGGCTTTTGTAACTTGATAAATTACAAATTAAAAAGCGTTAAAAACACTTTTTAACTAACTTTTTGGAAGTCGGTGTCCAAACACGAAAATACGAAAAAAAAACCGACGAACGAAAGCAAAGTCGGTTTTATTTTTTGTTTAAAAGTTTTTTGCATTTATAATATAAAGTAATACTTTGATGTAGTCTAAATTTAGGGCTACCAACGTTTTGAGAAAAAAAATCACAAATAATCACAAAAGATAGAAGCACATAAGAAATTAAACCCTAACTGTTGTTCAGTACTGTAGAACTATAAATACAATTTAACGAATGTCATATTTCTTTATTGATTTATTTTTAAACCTACTTAATAAAAGGAGGAGGTTCTCAATTCGACTGTATTTTTGTAGTAGTTTTAGTAGATGGCTAGACCGATTTAGAAAATTCTTTTTTATTTGAAAGGATTTACTTCAAGGTGAGTTCCATTATCATCAAGTTAGGATCTGATGATGGAATCATGGAGAAATCGAGGGAACTCTTCAAATATTATAGGCACACCTATAATAAGTATTTCGTGGGTTGCGATTCGATTACTTGAATAAAATTTCTAAACAATTTATGCCCGTCACACTGCATATCGTGAAGTAGAGCTGATTTTGAAGTACCAAGAGAACTAAACGCTATCGTCCCTGCATTAGAAAAAAAAATGTTTTTCAAAAGGTGATACAAATTTGACGTTTAAGCTTTTAAACTGGGTAAATTACAAACCAACCCACTAAAAAGCGACATATAATCAAACTTTAAAAATAAAACACTGCAAAGTGAAAAATTACTTTAATTTCGTGAGTCGGTGTCTTTGGTTTTGTAGTATCGTTTTTGACAATGAATTCCGAAATTAAAGTTATTTTTCTCTTTGCAGTGTTTTTTTGTAAGTCGGGTTTATTTTTTAATACAAAGTTTATTTTATTTGAGATAAAATAAATAAATTACAAGATACCACGGCCACGGAACTTAAGGGCTGCTGATGGAACAGGGTGGATTTTTAGTCAGTAGAAGTCTAGCACTCCCATCCTCCACCTAGAGCGGGAAAACTCATTTATTGCATTTTCCACCCCAAAATAAAAGATAAAATAAATTTTATTGCAATCGTATTAATCCTGTAGCTTTAGACCTTGGGCTTGATGATGCAATGGAACTTTCGAACGCAAACGTAAATATTATTTGGACTATTTATTTATGTAGTTACTTCAATTTAGGTGTTGAACCGAATGGTCGTCATCAAGCATTGTCTTTTCAGTTACCCTTCAGAGTGACTGTGTAGTTTCTAGTCTATTCAGTGGTAAATTATTATATCTTATCTTAAATTTTATAGGAATAACCACCCGTTGCATTAGACATCAGACTTGACGATTTAGCGGAAGTTTAGAACTCAATAGTAAATACTTTTTGGATTTTCTATATTTCTTTAGTTCTGAATTTAGTTAATACGAAACAGCATTACTTATATAAATAGGGTCTTCTACAGCGTACCTTTTGTTTGGGACCCGGTATTTTGGTAATATTGAAAACACCATAATCACTGAAAGATAAAGTAGGTAGGAAGTTATCAGAGCTCGAATAAAAGGTACCTGGTAAAAAAGCCGAAATTTTTAAGATAATATATATAAATAATGGCAATAGTCTAAACTATATATATAAAACAGCACCAGTGTATAATCATATATACAACGTGTAATTTAAAGGGTATATACATACCGAGTGCACGGCTTCTTTGGATGATAACAAACGATATAGCAAGGGTTTTCTAATCTTATGTCTACATGTGTGGAGCTTATTAGATATTTCAATACATTGATACCAGAGACCGAATTTTTCAAATTAAGAAGAACGAAGAGAATTATCGTGTTATTGGCTAGTGACGTGGAAAGTGATGACCCTCATAGTGATGTGACACGTTTGTTATTATTGGTATTCAAGAAACATATGAAACCGATAATTTGGGGTCAATTCTGTGAGTCACTTATTTTGAGCTGAAACTTTGCATAGAGACTCCATACCAGATGTTGTCTTCAGTCCTTTTGGATAGATATGGGGTTTCCGTTACACGTTGTATATGATTGCATAGGTAGAACATTTTGAACGTACAAAAATCTTCAGATATGTAGTGCAACAACTACTTGTCTGAAGATAAACTAACTAACTTTAGGGTAATATATTTTAAACATGTTATACAGGTTATAATGGAATATACATAAACCCTTAAATGGGGTAATTGTACTCATTATTATGAACGTGAAAATCATCATCAGCTGTTTAGTAAATTTTGTCCAGTTATGCACACTTATAAATGAACGAGGTCGTCTATTCTTTTTCGCAATTTTAAGGTTGGTCCCATAGTAAAAGATATTCATAATGATGATTACAATTACCTCTTTTCCAGTTTTACGTATGTATATTTCATTACAAAGTTAAAATTCTGAAATGCAAACTTTTATTTTTTAGAATAATTATAAAGTGCATGGAAGGCGAATAATAGATTGTCAGTACTTTTTGAGTCAATTAATCAATATAAGCAAACACAGTGAAAAGTTCGGCTACAATATGAGCTATCTAAAAATAGAAAAAGAGAAACGGATGGGTCTCATATCCAAATTTTACTTGAAATGTAAGATGTGTGTATCTAGCTTTATTCTGAAAACTTAAGACCCCAACACAACTGAAAAATCTAAACTCAATCAAGGCGCGGTATATGGTTCAATTATGACAGGAATATTTATATTTTTGTATAGACACACCAACACTTTTTTCTTACTTGTAACCTATTTGTAGAAATAAATATCATTCACAATTTAACGTAAAAAATAACCTTCCTTCTGAAACAGTTTATTAAAAACTAAATATCGGAAACTACAACTCATAACTTACGTGCGTACGTACGTACGTACACAAAAAGTGTGATTTTTCTTAGTTAAGTAACACCGATTTTACACTTTTGAGTTTAATTTTGTTGAAGTCGGTTGTCACATAACTTCCATTTTTCTTTTAAATATATACTTTATACATGTCTTTCATTTTTTAAATCTTAAGTCATTTAAGTATTCAAATCTCTTTCTTATAAAGACGATTATAACAGCTCAAGATTGTTTAGTCCGACTCGACACTCTCTCTACACTATTAGTGTTGTTTATGTGTGCATCGCCACGCATACATGCCGATTTTTACCTAAACTCGAGCGTTCAAATTTTGAAAAATGGCTCTTAACACAAAAAATCATTATCTGTGAGTTAAGTACTGTTGTGTTTCATAACAAGGTGCATAGATAAGTTCTCGACATATAGATGGCAGGAAAATACTTTGTTGTATAACTCAAAGTATGAGCTTGAATGTCATTCATTGTTTTGAATACCCCCTTTATGTTGTACAAAACACACATGCTTCAGCTATCAACCTATATAGAAATGTGTACTGAGTTACGTGATAATATTTTCCTTCGCACTGAATAGCCATAATCTTTTTTGTACCCATTCTAGAAGGAAACTGGTCGGGTAAACTGACATTTTGTGAATAAAGTCTAGTCTACCAAAAGTTTTACGCACTAAATATCCATAACATACCAACCTAGCGACCCGCTTTTTTTTTTCTCTGGGTGGGAAAATCATCGAATGACTTCTCTCGCTCTGCGTGAAGCGGAAGGGAGTGTCAGACTTCTACTGACCAAAAACCCATCCTGTTCCTTCAGCTGCCCTTTAAAGCAAAAAAGTAAAACTGTAAAGTTATAGAATTACTTTATAAATAACTAGCTTTTGACCGCGACTTCGTTCGCTTGGGAGGTTTTTCCCACGTATATCCCGATTCCGTGATACAGCTCTCTACTACATTATGTACCTTTGTCTTACTGTTTGGCGTACGTAAGCCACGTCAATTTATTTTTAACCGACTTCTAAAAAAGGAGGAGGTTCTCAATTCGGATGTTTGTATTTTTTTTTTTATGTTTGTCCGCGCAGAACTCCGTCGCTTGTCAACCGATTAGAAAAATTCTTATCTTGCTAGAAAGAGTATACTTCCCAAATGGTCCCATGAAAATTTTATCGAAATAGAACAAGCCGTTTCTGAAAAATCGACAAAAGTCTAAAAAAATATTTACTTTGATGATCTTTTCGTTTACTCTGCATTGCGTTTTTTGTTCGCGCATAACTCCGTCATTTACGAACCGATTTGGAAAATTCTAAAATTGACCCACTAAAAAGCACGAAAATAAAAACTTTTTGCAAAAAGTAAAACCGACTTCCATATCAAAACACTACAAAGCCAAAAATAATTTTAATTTCGGTAGTCCGTGTTATTGGTTTTGTATTTTCTTTTTTTTTTCACACCGCCTTCCGAAATTAAAATTATTTTTGGCTTTGTAGTGCTTTGATATGGAAGTCGGTTTTATTTTTTGCAAAAAAGTTTTTTTCGGTGACTTGGTTGCAAAATATTATTTTATTCCTACTTTCTAATGGTATGTATAAAACATTTCTCTGATTGTTTGTAAAATCCACATCAAAATCCGTTGCGTCGTTGCGTGGTTTAGGAGGATTTAGCAGAGAAACAGATGGTGAATGTGACTTTATTTTCTACGACGTAGAGAAAGAGATTAACGAACCCTCTTCTAGATAAAAAAGTTTATTATTGCATATTATAAAACAAAGTCATATTAGAATAGAAATTGCGGATCTACTTTCTACACCAATAAGCAGAATTTCCACATTTTATTTTTTTGCTTCTTAAGCATATATGTATGTACATGTATAAGTATTTATTCATATATGTTATTTATGTAGATTTTTTATTTTATGATACTAGGTTTTTTGTGTTATCATCACTATTATTTTTTCCAATATCATTTCCACGTACATACATATTGCACCTTCCACACTATCTCTTCGCCTTCTCCGCCTTTGTACCTATTAGGGCTTTCATCCCGGGAATCTCTGTCTCGAAAATTTCGAGAGTCTCGACGATTTTTTAGTATTTTCGAGACTCGAGACTAACATTTTCGGTCACGGGAATAACGAGACTTTAGAGACTTCAGTAACATAAAAACTGTATTAAATAATTTATTAAACCAATAGTAAATTTTTATTATGGGTATGGCAATGGCAGCACGGTCGAGCGTAGAGTAAAGCTTAGTATTATCTGTGGAGCTTGAATAATCTTATTGACAAACAATACAGATTTTGTCTACATATTATAAATGTAAATTGCTGTGCCCAAAAGGTTCCATGTGAACTATTACCTACTTATATTAAGATCTTGTTAACACATAATTATGATTGCAACAAAAATTGAATTATGGAACTATTCTGATTGAATTGAAAGGGGTTCGAACTTTTTTGTATGAAGACTGGCATGTGGACCCACCACCATTTTGTTTTTTTTTAGAAATCTTGGCGCATACTGAAAGCGGCATATGTCTAACAAAAAATATCAGTAACATGGTACCCCAAAATGTCACATTACCGAGATATTTGAAGGGAAACATCGACATATGACTACAAGGACAATCATTAAAAGTAGACTTATTACGTGTCTCACACACACAGATTGTATCCAAATAATCGTTCCCAGGTTGATTATGATTATTCATGTTTATAGAAAGAGAGTAGGTACATTACACGCGACTAGGAGCACGAGAATACTACTACAAATAATTATTTATCCACTAAATTGCATCGCAATGAAACGCAGTCGACATGTCACTATCGTGTGGCGGATCATGTGACATGTTACTCAGCTTGAAAACGTTTTTTAGCAGTAGTTAAACAAAAGGCAAAAGGTATGTCATTGACGTTAACATTTATTTATAACTGTAAGTACAATATCAAACATAAGTGAATATTAATACTAAGATGTGACATTTTAAAAGATTTATAATATATCTAACACGTATCATAAATACTACTATACTACATAATCCATAAATTCAGCAGGAGGTCGGGTAGGGGTTCTTGATGCCGAGCCTAATCCATGTACCAAAACACTTTTTGTTCATTTTATAATACGGTGGGATGAAAGACAGCCAACACGCGCGTGTGGTATTCTTTGAAATGGGTTTTATTGCGATGCGATGCGATTTAGTAGGCAAATAATTAATTATAGTAGCGGTGTTGTCATACTGCTAGACTAATAAGCTAAATACCTCTAAGCGTATGGACGCGTAATGAATATATTTTTAATGATTTTCGTTAAAGTTCTATGTCGATGTTTACCTTCAAACGTTTACGTGACACTTTGGGGTACCATGTTACTGGACATTTTTTGTTCCTCTAGCCATGCATACTAGGGTGTCCCGAAAATTTTTTTTTTCGCTTTTCTCTACTCAAGCCCCCTCAAAAGTTGCATTATTACTTTTAGATTACCGTAAAAATAATAAAAAAAAAACATAAAAAAATATCTTGAGGGTTCTACCGGCATTTTTTTTTATTTTTTTATCTCTTAAATAACCCTCCAGTCAATGTCGTCTATTCTATTTTATGTACATTATTCCCATTTTATTTTTTATTTAATTGATAGTGAAACCCTAAGCTATGATTTGAAGGCAACGACAGGATTTTTTCTGTTAGGAATTGGTTTGGAACAAACTCGCAAAATTCATGTTTTGCCTTGTTTTTCTTAAATTCTCTACTTCTACTGTGAGGCAGTTCGTCTCATTTCTATTGCGGTTTTATTGCTGTAAGGTGTCGCTCTGCACTTCCTTGTGATAAAATACGTGTTTTTGTTATATATAATAATGGGTTCAAGACGAAGTGAGACTACTTGTGCTATTTTGGGATCATACAAAGATCTTGACGATCGCCAGTTACCAGTGATAAGTGACGTTATCAAATTCATTTTGTTTACTAAAAATGAACTAAAACTACAGAAGAATGGGAAAGATCCTTCTAACACAGAAGTTTTTTCAATCGTTTCTGGAAAACTTGATACGATTTGGACCAAAGCTTCGATTCCTATCGTTTCCAACGTACGAGTTACCCAATTGCTGAAATCATATTTCGACAAATACCTGTCATTGATAAGATATCCCAAAAATAAAAGAAATGATAGTTACGAAAGCAAAGTGAAGTGCTTTTTGGAATCGTCGAACAAGCTCTTCGATATTGCTGCTTGTAAGTGCACTTCGTTTGACATTTGTTCCTGCATAAAACCTAAGAAAGTTCCTATTTCTGAAAGAGACTTTTTACTGGATCAAAGAAGTGATAGAAAAATGGCAATAAGCGGTATAGACACAAAAGAAACAGCAAGACTTTTAAAGAAACATCAGAGACAAGAAAATTTGAATCGGAAAGAGTCAGAGCACGCATGTTTTCCCAGTGCATCACTAAAAACCAATCCTGTTCCGGTGCGCGAGTTGCCGCCTCGACCGCAGTCGCCTGTAACAGAGCTTTCTGCGAATAGTGACGTGCCTGTAAATGAGACTCTCATCTACTTCGTTGAATCGGAACACTCTGGCGCTGCAACAGTAGCTAAGGTATGTGATCGGTATGGACTATCAACGCGATCTGCGGCTGTGGTCGCTTCGGCGGTCTTAGCTGACGTAGGATTGGTATCTTCCGAAGATCTAAGTCTTGTTATTGATAAGAATAAAATTCATAGAGCTGTTTCAAAAGCACGGACCAAGGCCAGCAAAGACATTGATACGATTGTAATAAAAAGTATCTACTTTGATGGACGAAAGGACAAAACACTCATAAACGAGAAAATAGGCGATCGGTACCACCGCAGAGAAGTCTTGCAAGAACACATTTCAGTTTTCACAGAGCCGGGATCTATTTATTTGGGACATATGACGCCAAGTCGTGGCACTGCCAAAGGGATCGTCTCTTCTATCATATCTTTGTTAGAAAATCAAGGGTTGAACTTGGAAGAGGTGATCTGTGTGGGGTGCGATGGTACTGCTACGAATACAGGTTGGAAGGGAGGTGTCATTCAATACCTGGAAAACTATTTAAAGAGACCGTTGCAATGGTGTGTTTGTATGCTTCACGCGAATGAATTACCGCTTCGTCATTTGTTCATGTCTCTGGATGGTAGCACATCTGGGCCAAAAGAATATTCAGGACCTATTGGAAAACAGCTAGCTGCTTGTGAAAGTAAACCTCTGGCGTCTTTTTGTGCAGTGTCTGGCAATTTGCTAGTATTACCTGATAATATTGTGAAAAAGTATCTGTACGAAATGTGTCATGCTGTGATGGCTGGTTCCTGTTCCCTTGAGCTAGCGAACCGCCAACCTGGAAAAATGACGCATTCGAGATGGCTCACTACTGCCAATCGCATACTCAGACTTTACGTAAGTACTGTTTCGCCGTCAAATAATTTGCAGCTGCTTGCTGCTTGTGAACTACGTGGTCAAAGTTTACGCTCCTGTTTGGTTCCTAATCAAGCAAAACTCATCATTTAAAGATGGAGCCAAGCATATTTTTCAAATGGTTATATACTCTCGATTTTTGCCTGATAGTCAGAGATCTATTGTAAATTCGGTGATCGAAAGAAACGCTTTTTTTGTGCACCCAGAAAACTTGCTTATTGCCATGTTATTCGACGATAGAGAGCATATTCGAGAGCTTGCATCTCGCAAAATATTAAAGGCCAGAGAAGCAGAAAAGAGCAACTCTCGCAGGGTATTTAAAGCACCAAAGCTTAACTTCTGTGCGCGAGACTACACCGATATAATATTTTGGCAAGAGTGTGAAATATCAGCTCCACCAATTTTGCGACACGTCTCCAACGATGAACTTAGAATTAAGGCTAAAGAACACATCCTCGACATTATTGACTTTCCCTGCCACACACAGTCAGTGGAAAGATGTGTAAAACTAGTGACGGAGGCTTCTCAAAGCGTCACGGACGCTACAGCTCGGGATAGTTTTATTAGGAACAGATTAAAATCTCGCTCAGAAATGCCTAATTTTGGTCACAAAAACCAGTTCCGTTTTTAAAGTTGCCATTGATTATTTTGTCTTTCAACTATTTTAAACCTTGCTTTAACTTATTGTTGTACCCTTAAATTTAATAAAAACCATTTAAATGTTATTTTTGTATGATTTATAGTTTATATTAGGAACCCCTAAAAATAGCAAATTTGAAAAACTTCAAGGACTGGTAGAGGCCTCAAGATGCCGGATATCTAATTAAATTTTATAATAATCGTAATATATGTGTCAAAACGCAACTTTTGATACCTCTTGCGTAGCCGTAGCTCAGTTTTTTCCCCCCATACATGAACGGGACACCCTAATGCATACTACTTTCATCACGCGCCGCGAATAAAAAAAAAACAAAATGGTGACGTCGATACGCCAGATAAGTTCTATCCCCTTTCCTTGCGAAAGCGCGAAGTGGTACTAAGTAGTATGCCTCTAGCCATAGAATACAGCCTCTAGCGTACAAGCAGAAAGAGCTTTTTCTAATGCGGGTTACTTTTGTAATAAAATTAGGGTTAAATGCCCTTTGGTTTTTACGTGCCCACTACAAAAATGATACAAAAACTGTAATAGATGTTTTTTTTTTCATTTGCGCTTGTTTATGGAAGTAACTACTTGATTAAAATATCTTGATTTGATTCTCTAATTGCATAGCTTATAAATAAGAAACGTAGTTTTGAAATAGTCTCGAAAGTCTCGTTTTTCCCGGGAATTTCGAGACCACACCTAGTCTCGTTTTTTTCCCCGGGACTCAGTAATGCATCGAGACTGAAAGCCCTAGTACCTATGTGCATAAAGTGTAAATAAATAAATAAAGTCCCTCATCGGCCATCGTGTCTGTCTACTCTGTCTGTGTGTTCGCGATTATCTCAAAAACTACTTCTGTTTACAACAGTGATTCCTGAGATGAAAGATATACAACTTCTAACAGAATAAACGCAATTCCTGAAAGTAGTTGGTTCAGAACCGGCTTCTGAATCGATTTCCGTCATAAAAATACGTGTTAAATTTTGATGGAAAAATCTTTAATTTAACTTAAAAAATTTTTAGCAAAAAATAGAACCGACTTCCATATCAAAACACTACAAAGCCAAAAATAACTTTAATTTCGGAAGTCGGTGTTATTGGTTTTGGATTTTCCTTTTTTTTCACACCGCCTTCCGAAATTAAAGTTATTTTTGGCTTTGTAGTGTTTTGATATGGAAGTCGGTTCTATTTTTTGCAAAATTTTTTTTTTCACTCTTTTTAGTGGGTTGGTTTGTAATTTATCTAGTTACAAAAGCCATAATGTCAACAACTTACCACCTTTTACAAAATATTGCTTTTCCCTGTGCATAGCCGTTAATTTTTGAGGAGTTCTCTTGGTATTTGATCATCAGCTCTACATCACCATATGTATCGCACCCTTCCTGGAAGAGTCGCGTAACTCAACTTGCGTCATATTTTTTTTATTATTGCAAAAAATCGAGCGTACTCTAATACACCTTCTCACAAATTTTCATGAAGCTAGCGCCAAAAATAAGGGTACTGTCACAAAAAATGTGTATTTTTGCGACAAAAAATAAAATAGTTTTACATTCTTATATAGATGTAAACATACAACCATTTATTTATTTTACAAATTTCCCTGGGTATAAAGCCATAAATACACATACCCATAACTAACACGAAGAATTAACATAACTTTATAAAGTAAATAAACATAGGCATTTGTTCTTGGATAGGCATGTCTTGCAAGTCCACTTACTTACTTATTGCACAAAACTTGTTGAGGGATTGTTTTGCGTTACTATCGTTACGTAATTTTCTCCAAGCAGTTGTCATAAATACCTGACGCGTAGCTGCACTTACTTCTGTACACGCACGACACGCCTGTTTCGCCTTTCGCTAGAGACTGGAAAGGTGCCGAAAGCATGGAAGCTGGCTAACGTACAGCCTGTACCCAAAAAGGGCAGTCGTGCTGACCCGGCCAACTACAGGCCTATTTCAGTCACGTCCATACTCTGCAAGAGTATGGAGCATGTACTTAATAGTAAGCTCCTGGCATACCTAGAAGCCAACGACATGACAATACGGCATTCGAAAAACCGGTCAACTGGGGACCTTCTAGCGTATGCCATTCATACCTGTAGTGAGGCTATTGAGAAGCACGGGGAAGCACTTGCTGTTTCCCTTGACATCTCCAAAGCCTTTGATAGGGTCTGGCACAATAGCCTTATTGCTAAGCTTCCTTCCTTCGGTTTACCCACTCAACTTTACGATTGGATTGAAGACTTCCTAAGAGATCGGTCCATTCGAGTGGTAATTAATGCCGGGGTCCCTCAGGGGTCTGTTCTCTCAGCAACTGTATTTTTGCTGCACATTAACGATCTGCTGATTCCCGGTACCTTTGGGTATGCAGACGACAGCACAGTTTCTGAGTGATATGTGTCCAGCGCGTGAGCTGGTGGATCACAGATCCAGTCTGGAGAGACTGGATCTGTGACCCACCAGCTCGCTCAACAAGTTCAAGCGCCCAACCATGTAGGTTAGAGAAAAATATAGTATGTAAGTATATCAAATCAGGTTCTGATGAAGATCTTCGAAGATAAGTGATGGAACTCTTCAACTAAGAACAGCAAATCTCTCACGATTGCTGCCCTCGTACATTACATAGATGTTTTAGCATAATCAGCCTAGTTATTAATATCACCACAGCTGAGGCACAGACCTTTTGAATCACGTCTGAAATATGGTTTAAGTGGGTGAAAAAGAGGTGTACAGCAAACTCGCTTTTAAAAAATTAAGTGCAAACGGTATATAGGTATCTCAAGTTAAGTAAACAATGATACACTAAAAAGCATAAATAAAACGGTTTTCTGCTCATCTGGCCTATTGGCAATGAATACCAGGGTCCCTCAGGGGTCTATTCTCTCAGCAACTTTGTTTTTGCTGCACATTAACGATCTGCTGATTCCCGGTACCTTTGGGTATGCAGACGACAGCACACTTGCTGAGAGATATGTGTCCAGCGAGCGAGCTGGTGGGTCACAGATCCAGTCTCTCCGTGAGGACATGGTTGAGCGCTTGAACTTGTCCTTGAAGGCTGTCTCTGAATGGAGCGATGCCGACTTGGTCAAGTTTAATGCAGCTAAGGCCCAGGCGTGTCTCTTCTCCGCAAAAAAGAGTCAATTCGAACCGGCTCCTACTTTCCGGGGTGTAACCATGCCGATAACTGACCGTATCGAGCTTCTGGGGGTAACACTAACTTCTACCCTCAATTTTGGCCCGTTTATCGAGGCTAAGGCTCAACTAGCATCAAATAAGTTGGGAATCCTAGCAAAGGTGAGACGGTACTTCACACCCGAATCTCTATCAAGCCCAGGTTCGGTCGTGTATGGAGTACTGCTCTCATCTTTGGGATGGATCTGCTAAATACCAACTGGACGCGCTTGAGCCTATCGAGAAGTGGGCCAAGAGACTCATTGGCAACGATGCACTAGTCGAGTCAAAGCTCCAGAGCCTTGAATATTGACGACGAGTTGCAAATCTATCGGTTTTCTATCGGTTACATTTCGAGGAGTGCGCGATGAAATTACACAGTCAAATTCCGCCAAGCCCGTTCCATCATCAGACTACGAGACAAACGGCGAAGCGCCATCGTTACATGGTGGACATCCCACCCATACGCACAAAACGTTTTGGGAATACCTTCATTGTGCGTACGGCTAAGGAGTGGAATTCCCTGCCGGAGTCTGTGTTTCCCGATAGCTATAACCTAGGAGTCTTTAAGTCAAGAGTGAATAGGTTACTTTTAGGTAAGCGTGCTCCATTTTCGACTACATCATCACTTACCATCAGGTGAGATGGTGGTCAAACGCGAACCTATTTTTTTATGAAAAAAAGAAACAACGAGGCGAGCATGTTGGAACTATATGCCCAACACGTAGGAGTAACAAGATAAATTAACAAGCTGCTTGTAGATTCAAGAAGCTAGTCATGTCACAACAACATGTCAAGCATGTTGAAACAACAAGGCGAGCATGTTGGAACTATATGCCCAGCACGTAAGAGTAACAAGATAAATTAACAAGCTCCTTGTAGATTCAACAAGCTAGTCATGTCACAACAACGTGCTGAGCATGTTAAATCTACTTGCTAAACTTGTAAAAATAATCGGAAAATGTTAACGTAAATTCGACCTGATGTAACGTAGAAATAACATGATACGTAGCTTGTAGGATCAACAAGTTACACTTTACCGTGCATCCACACCGCAGTTAACTTTTGTGGAGCAACAAAATGCAACACAGTAACATTAGGTAACTATCTGTAACTTATGTGGCTCCTTGTTACTATTTGATGATTGTTACTTACGCGTCCATACCGCCAACAACATAAATTAACAAAATATAACAAAGAATAACTTTAGACACTAATCGACAGTGATATTTTTTGTTGCATTTTTGAGGTAACATTATCTAACAATGTTATCGATTGTAGAGCAACGTTGCTTGACTTATACTAAAACAGCAACACATATTAACAATAAATAACTTTTTGCTGTCGGATGTTGCTGAGTAACACTTGGAAACGTTGATCTACAAAAAGTAACAGCGGTGTGGATGCACGGTTACAAGATAAACTTGTAGTTTCAACCAAACAGCACGTAGGCGCTATTTTAACCCGAAAACTTGTTGAAGCAACATGAAATCTGGTTGTTTTTTTTTCTCAGTGTAGAGTCAAACTGTTTTAACATTAACAAAGGTATTTTTTTCTGTGTTTGAGTAATTAATAGAAGGTTTCCGATTTTTTAACTTTTGGCCACTTCATTTTACATACTTCTACACTTCTACAGCACGTTTTTTCTTAGCACACATACAAACATAATCTAAATCGATTAATATGATTGAAACACAGCAATTTAACTTTTTCTTTAATTACTATAAATCTATATAGTATTGACATACAATTTTTGTACATGACAAGCTGTGAACAGTAAAATAGAAGTTTACGATGATACACTTCATTATTTGAATATTTTTCCAATAAATAAACAAGTTTATTCAGAAGCTCCAGCAAAACGTAGATACTTTCGCATGCATAAAGTATGTATTTCTGTTTACTTAAATGAATGTTTCGTGTAAAAACTACGTAATTCATACTTACACTTTCAGACTAGCCTAAAATTGTAACATGAATAATGGAATAACTACACTTAACGCAGCCGATGCGGTACACCAAAGATCATAACAAAGCAATATTCATTTTTACACCGGCCATCTTTTGTAACAGTTTCGGGGATTATTTAGGTAACCGTTTAATTCAACCTTAATTCACAGTATACATAACACAATGAAAAATCGGAAACTTTATCATTTCGCCGCTGCTAAATGCCATCTTTTGTTATTTATAAGGTACTCCTGGGATTTTTTTAACAATGTTGGACACTATTTTTTAAGCTCCTGAAAAGTTGTCCGAATTCACTTACCGCTTTCTTACAGGAAGGGTGCGGTATTGTGACAAGCATAAAGTGTTTAACACCCGTACTCAAGTAATCGAATCGCAATCCACGAAATACTTATTATTGAGGAGTTTCAGTGGCCATCTGTGGTCTTCATCATCAGTTCAACTTCCCCAAATGGTACTTTTCGGAAGCAACTGCTCAAGGCACTATAAGAAATACCCAAAACGCTATAGGTGTGCCTATAATATTTGAAGAGTTCCCTCGATTTCTCCAGGATCCCATCATCAGATCCTGATTTCGTAACAATGGGACCAACTAGAAAGTATACCCATTCAAACGCAAAAAGATTTTTTCAAATTGGTCCAGCCGTCTCCGAGATATGAGGTAACATACATAAAAAAAAAAAAAAGTTCAAGACGAATTGTAAACCTCCTTTTTTTGAAGTCGGTTAAAAATGGAAACACAGTATCATGACAAATTAATACTAAGGATTGTATTAATTTGTCATGATACTGTGGTGTTTGGTTCAAGGAAATTGTGTGCGTGTCGCGTCGGCTGCTAACATGGCATGAGTGTATGCGTCTGCGTAAGGATATTGTATGACGCACATATGTTTTGCGTTTAGTAAGGATAACTATATTATAAAAAATGCCTAAGTTTGGTTTCAATTTATTTAATTACGGATGTTGTTTTAGACTTATAATTTAATATTCTAATTGGGGTGTCTGAGGTATTGCGCTTAATCTGTTACACGTTGTAAACATACAGTAACGCGGGGCTCCGCTACCGTGAACTTTATCACTATAAAACATAACCTCTTTCTTTTGCAGTCGGATAACGTACTCTATAGCCTTTCTCAAGGTTAAAGTTACCTCCATACCAAATTGCATCCAAGTCCACCCAGAACTTTTGAAGATTAGCGCGATTAACCCCTCGAATGTCGCATGTTTAAAGTACTTTTTGACATTTGGGTAGGACTTCAGAAAAAATGATAAATCGGCAATTTATGGCCATTATCATGGTATATAATATACCTTCCTGGCTTCGTTATGAGTTTATCTAACTATTTATATCATTCAATAACCAAAACAAACTGAACTTATCTCGCAGTGATGTGATATGTTTTCACTTTTATAATTTTCACTCACATTCGAAGTCATATACACGAAAAAACATATTCACGAAAAATAAAAAAACACGATAACACAATAATGTGTAGGCAATGTTAACACAAATTATTCCACTTAGACACTGTAAAAATTAATAAAAACTATTTGATAACACAACGAAAAAGTCTGCGGCGTCACAACAAAAACCACAGATGCATTTAGTAAACATTTTTTATTCGTTCATTTTAGTGGTGTTCCCTTCAAGTGGTGTACCGGTCAAGTATGAATCGATTAGTCGAATGATACAGCCACATCGTGTTACTTGCAACATAAACGTAAAATACATCGTCCAATGCGAGCCGTGACGTTATATACAAACGGTGTACCGTTGACACTTGAGGGGTTAAACAAACAAACTTTTCCGCTTTTTTATATTAGTATAGATATCTCAAGAGTTATTGCATACTGTAATCTAACGCGCGAGAAGATAAATACAAGCGGTTGGTCGGGACTCGCCGGAACAACCCCGCGCCGTCTTTTATCCCCCATTATTGACATTGTTCAGGACTTAGAGCATTTAACCTATGGAGATGGCAAGGAGCAAATCACTGAACAAATTTTTTTGCCAGTTTCTGCGGGAGGCGAGGAAAACACATACAGCACACTACAAAAATTTGACAATCGCATACAGATACATGCTTCCTATTGATACAAACGCACACGAAAAAATAATAACCACACAATAGAAAAACACACACACATTGACAAATTTGCGCGTAACTATGCTATTATCCTATGACAACAAACACAAAGTGCTAGTGATGTGATAGGAAGGATGAGTAGAATTTCATTTTAATGTATGAATGAATGAACAGAATATATTTCAAAACTCTTTCAAATAAACATATGTCCATAATTTCACAAATAACAACAAAATCGCAATATGTGGTCTGCGAAACTACGTAGGAAGCTAGGAAAAAGAACGATTGTATTTATTTAAGTCAAGAATTTTTTCGTAATTACATAATACTATGTCCCATTTAATTGCTGTACTTGCGCCTATCCTATAAGAATAGAATTGTTTAATTAGCTACAAATAAATCATATTCATAAAATGGTGGTATGGTATACGTCTTGCAGCAATATAACCTACCTACAGATTTCAGTTCAGAGTAGTAAAGAATGCATTTATTTGAAACTATATTTTTGGGGTTGATTATATTTAGGGTCAGGAATTTGAGATTCATATTCGAGCCCCGTTATTTAATACGGGCCTAATGTATACGTGTCAAATAGTAGGCAAGGGTAAATAATAAAATAATACGATCAATCGGATAGGCTTTTATTTGTTTTATGTAACACTATAACACGTTTTTTTTTTTGTTTTTTAAGACTATTTGAGTTCGGTGTTTCTGGAAAAAAGTTAAATATCTTGCGTACGCACTTATACACCTTTACCAAGTAGGGGAGACTGGGTACGGTTGCAGCAGGGTACAGTTAAACCAACGCTAATAACTCGTAAACTATTAGCGGTGTGGTGAGGGGTACAAGGGGAAAGAGACGCGGCCGGCGAGTCCGGACATGAATCACAGTGACGCGTTGCACTTTGCGCGCTCTGTACGTTTCCAGGGGACCCTATTATATTTTTTCGACCAAAAGTAAGTATTTCCTATTGTTTTCTTTTTCAAATTACTTTGTTGATATTAGCATTTGCATTTTGAGTGATTTTCTGTTTTATTGTTAGATTTTGAAGGTTTGAAAACCGTGATTCGTTTTTGTTTATGTTGTTTTGTTTCGACGCTATGTTTGTTTTATTAGCGGTTGAGGGGTATGGGGACGGATGAAGCAATTATTGTGGGTACGATTGAAACAAATACGTTGCTTTTTCCGTTCTAGATGCCCAGACAACGTATCAAAAAAACTTCAAGAGGCGAGTGTGATATAATTCAGTACGAAAATGCGTATGAAGGAGTCAAAAAGGGAATTCTTTACGAAAAGCTGCAGAGATGTACGGAGTTCACCATTCTTCTCTTCTGCGATACAAGAAAAAAAGAGACGAAGTGATCGAAGAAGGTAACCAGGCTGATGTTAGTATGGGGTATGTAGCCCACAGCCGAGTATTTACCCCTGACCAGGAATTTACACTGTCAAAATATTTGATCCGCTGTGCGGATATTTACTTTGGTCTATCTGTCAAGGAAGTAAGAAAATTAGCATTCCAGCTCGCTGTCAAATATAATTTAAACACACCTCCTACGTGGAACGAAAATCAGGTTGCCGGAGAAGAGTGGTTTCGCTCTTTTATGAGAAGAAACGTGAAATTATCGGTGCGCACAGCTCAGGCAACCAGTCTCTCCAGGGCAACAAGTTTTAACAAGACCAACGTGGATGCTTTTTACGATTACTTGCAAGTTGTCCTTGACCGTGACCACTTTGAACCACAAGACATCTACAATGTTGACGAGACGGGTGTAACAACTGTACAAAAGCCCGACAGAGTTGTGGCAAAGCATGGAACGCGACAAGTAGGAGCTGTCACTTCTGCCGAACGTGGGACGTTAGTCACACTAGCCTTTGCGGCAAACGCGTTGGGCAATGCAATTCCCCCGATGTTCGTGTTTCCAAGGGTTCGATACCAAGATCATTTTATTAGAGATGGTCCAGTGGGTTCTATTGGAATTGCCAACCCATCAGACTGGATGCAAGACGAACTATTTGTTGAGTTTCTGAAACATTTCAAGAAACATTCAAATGCCTCTACATCCCATAAAGTACTGCTGGTTCCAGACAATCATTCTTCCCACGTCCACATAAATTCTCTGGATTTCTGCAAAGAAAACGGTATCGTTTTACTTTCATTTCCACCCCACTGCTCGCACAAGTTGCAGCCTTTAGATCGATCTGTTTACGGCCCGTTAAAAAAGCTATAAACTCTACCGCTGATGCCTGGATGCGCAATAATCCTGGAAAAACGATGTCCATTTATGACATCCCTGGAATGATAAAAACTGCAATGCCACTTGCCCTGACACAGTCGAATATTCAGGCTGGGTTCCGTAAGACTGGAATATACCCTTTCAACCGGAATTTATTTCAAGATCTGGATTTTGCTCCGTCATTCGTAACGGACAGGCCAAACCCGAATGATGCGGTAGAAGACGTGGTTACACTTGCACCACTGGAGGTAATCGCACCTGCACCGGAAGAAATAGTTGTTCTAGCACCTGACGAGGAGACGCCACCGCTGTCACCTTCCTTGTTGAACGAAGCTTCTATGTCTGAAAACGTGCCACAACAACTAGCCCCGATACAGAATACAGAGACTAATATCCCACAAAACTTTGAAGGTTTAACGACGCCACCCACACAAAGTTGTGCAGGTGTACGTCAACAGTTACAAGACACAGCAATACAACCGGTATCAAATATTTCTCCTAGAGATGCTACTGCTGCTCTGAAGTTGCATTCTAGCCAAAGTTACGTCAGTCTTCAACAATCATCACCGCAGCCGTCTACAAGCAAACAACCTGTATTTACACCTGAAATAATACGGCCATATCCAAAAGCTGCCCCCCGCAAAACATCAAATAAAGCTCGCAACACAAAAAAGTCTACTATTTACACAGACACTCCGGAAAAAGAAGCTATAAGAAAAGAATATGAAGATAGACAGAAACGACAAAAATCTAAGCAGGTAAAGAAGACAATAATTGAAGATACTACAGCGAAGACGCCTAAAAGTAAAGCAAAGAAGAAGAAGGCCGATTCACCAGCTTCATCGGAAGAAGATGAATATTTTTGCCTCATATGTGTGGGAGCGTTCACGGACAGGAGATCCGGAGAAAAATGGGTACAATGTCAAGGAGGCTGTAAAATGTGGTCTCACATAGAATGTACAGATGGTGGGCGATATTATGTTTGCCACAATTGCGACGAATCTGATTAGGATCTACATTTTACTTTAAATAAAATTGTTAAGTTTATCAAATGTTTTTTATTTTTTATTTTATTTTTTTTATTATAGACAGCAGCTGCTGTTCAGTTTGTTTTTGTTCCTACAGATAATTTGAGATATGGAAATCTTATATTATCATTTAATTGTTGAGACTGATTGTTGATTTTTTAGTTATTCTTGTTTATTCGTGTTAGTTTTTTAGTTTAAACCGGAGCAGAAGAGCTCTTTTTATGTTCGAAACACTGATTGAACTGATTTTTATTACTTATTCGTTTATGTTTCAACTGACCCCCATCGCTGTTTCAACCGCCCCTGGTATGGGTACGGTTGAAACAGTGGCACATTATTTTATCAAACTCTTCCTGTCTAGTAAATATGGCAGTTGAGCCTGTAATTCTGAGATGTATTTGAAAACAAAAGTCTATTCTCTCATTTTATGTGTTTTGTTGTTTGTTATGTTTCAAAATGGCTTTACTACGAGCGTTCAAAGCAAAATTGTTTCAACTGTACCCAGTCTCCCCTAGTAATGCAGAGTGAGTGCAAAAGATTTCAATTCTGATGAACATTTCGTTCTAGGGAGCTTATCTCTCTTTTCATCCGTATTTTAAGAAGTTCCTTCTGAGTAAAACCAATTTTGCTCAAGACTAGTTTTTTTTTTTTGTTAATCAGTGATATTTCTTCTAAATTGTTATGAAGTTCTTGTATCAACCTTTTTATTTAAGTTTCGTTTTTTTTTTTCTTGCAGCCTAAGTATTTTTTTATTTTTAAACTGCAACTACTTGCGCAGTTTTATTTTAGTCGGAGTCTCAACCATGTCACTGATAGATGATGACGTTATTGGGCCGCATTGGCTGTGTGTAATTGATGGTTGAGAGATGGATAGGCTGTGAGACTGTAATGATTGAGGAATGGATTGGCTAAATGAAGAAAAAGAAACTACTACCGTTTCCATGGCAAGCATGGTCTTTGCAATTTTAATTTTGTCAAACGAAAATGATGTCCATTCATTTTATTGTGTACGTTATAGCCTTGAGAAAAACTACTTGATAAAACATATTAAATTAAAAATGTTAAAAACCCCTCTCAAAACCTCTAAAAGCAATAAATTAGCTTCATACTCGTGTAGAACCAGCAACGTTTACTATACTATAGTATATTTTATTTACTTAGCAGTTCCCTGAACCGAGTTGTCCAGTACATACACTTAATAGACGATCTCTAAAACTTAAAACCATAGGCAGCAGATTCACACAAAAATGTAACTGAACATACTGATTCAAAAATCATTTATTTTGTCAATCATTCATTCACGTTATCCCATCACTATGCACTTCGCTACCCCCTGCCCCTGTACTACGTTTGCGCTACCAACGTACCACTGAATTTTTCTATCGTAATGGCATTCACGATTATTTTGACATTGTCCTTAAATAAAACTATTTTGATGTATTTTATACTTACATGTGGTAGGAAATATCATAGTTTCGCAAATTTGAAGTGGTAGATCGCTTTTTGTAAGAAGAAACTGCACAATTCATCATTTTTTGTGAACACTTACTAGCGACACAATACGATACCTAATGGCAACGGTCGGCGAATGAACTAGTTTTATACAACGTGCATGGTCATATGATCAATCGACTTTGGCAGAGGGGTTCGCTCAGCTATGCCATCTCCATATGTTAAATGCTCTAAGTGTTCAGGAGGAAATTATGAATGTTGTATACAAGGAAACAATATAGATTGTTTTTATGTGTTAACTTAAGTTTCAAATACTTGTAGGATAGGAAATAAAATTGATTAAATAATACTCCAAGCAGCGTCGACATACACACATCAAAAGTGTCTAGGGATCAACATATATTTTTGCAATAACTTTTCTCCTGATTGATATTAATTAAAATTTTCTTTAAGGATTCATCAAATAAAGTGTTTTCGTTTGTCACAGTAACGATAAACCAAGTCACCTTTGCATTAATAAAGAAATTTGCCATTTTCCTAATAAAGGGATTTTTGACATTTGAACCACTAACATTAAAGTTCGAAAAAAAGACTGAAATAACAGTTTTCTTTAAAATTTTATTGGGTAACTTAAACAATTAATAATCCGTGTTTCTACCGCGAACACTAACAACACAAGAACATCGGTTTGGCATACTCAAAATGAGTTCATCCAAATCACGCTGTGGAATGGCCGCCCATGTTCGTTGCAACAAGAAAAAAAGGTCTTCTTGCGACTGGATACCCTCCATATTCGGCAGAGCTCTTCTCTGTAGCATATCCCATGCATGCTCAATCGGGTTCAAGTCTGGCGACTGAGCAGGCCAGAGCAGGACATTGATGTTAGCTGCGGCGAGAGTCTGTCTTACAACTCTTGCGGTGTGCGGTCGTGCATTATCATGCATTAACTGAAATAAGGGACCGATTTGCACATGTAGAAGAACGATGACGTCAGATACAATCGTCTCAGCATAAATTTGAGCGTTGAGGTTGCCTCTGATCCAAATCAACTCAGTTCTTCCGCCGATCCAAATACCCGCCCATACCATGATGGTTCCACCACTATAAGGATGGACTTCCTGGCAGGATTTTAATCGCTGTTGGCGTCCAGAGGTTCTCCAGTGTCGTATACGTCTTGTATCCGGTCTCATACCAAAACGAGACTCATCAGAAAAGCACACGAAACGCCATTGTTCTTCTGCCCAATTTCTGTGTTCAAGAGCCCATTGATATCGAATCCTACGATTGTGCATTGCTATAGGTGGTACCCGTAGCGGTCTTCGGGAATGAAGGTTCACTTCATGCAAGCGGTTTCTGACTGTTTGGTCGCTAATTAAGTTCCCTGAAGAGTGATGAAGCCTCACGGCTAACATCATGGCGGTTATTGTTGGAGCTCTTCGAGTTAAGATGGTGTGGTGCAGCGATACCGTCCTCCATGGCGCTCAGCCACGGTACCAGTGTTTCGGTAACGTGTCCAAAGTCGACTGATAACACTCTGACTTGTATTCAGAGCTAAAGCCACAGTACGTTGCCGGGAACCAGCTTCTATCATTCCCACGGCTCTGAGCATTTCTTCCCTGCTTAAATGACGTCGCCGCTCCATAATAACGTTGGTTTTAATCAGTAGTAGGGAAACAGTAGCACTAATAATGTCTTCAATGCGTTGTATGTTTTTATAGGGAAAATATTGACAGCTGATTTTCATCTTTTACTCGAATTTGATTAACAGTTCCTGTTTCAAATTATGAAATGCACCAAAAAGGATCCATATAAATTTATAAAATCATAAATTTATTACAAAGCCACATCTCAATCTCAAGAAATCCGCATAAAAATGCTTGATCCCTAGACACTTTTGATGTGTGTACATATATCATGTATGTTACATTTAAATCTAAACTAGGTACGCCAAAAATACGTAGACAATGATGCTAGTACACACATGATATTTGGATTCTGTTGCTCGTTCACCTTCTGGCTTAATTTAATTTAGGTAGTGTCTAATTTAAACTAAAACAGGCATTACTATTTAATAAATGAACAAAAATAAAATACTTTTATTTTCAGGCTTCTAAGGCCCATAGTGTTAGTACAAATTACTTAAAAACTATGTGTTGTAATTTTTGTCAAAATTAGTTTATTACTAGGTGTATATATACTAACGTTTTATTTTTTTTTGTTACACAGGTTTTTGATGAAGCTGTACGCGCAGTATTAAGACCTGAACCTCAGAAGAGACATCAGAGGAAGTGTTTAATTATGTAAATTAATAAGGAAATCTCCATGACAAATTCGACAATTATACATGCAGAAAACTCTCGACGACAGTAATAATGTGTTTCTATCCAGTCTGCTCTTCCATATTAGCACTCATTTTTTGTATTGATTATATTGAACAAAATTACAGTCATTGCATGCCAATAAGTGCCATAAAACACATTCTAAATACTGCACAGTGATACCCTGTATGTGTACCGTATCCAAATCATCATCACACAACTATTTTAGTTATATTTTCTGCTTATATTTAAGCATATGAAAATGCCAAAGATTTTATAAATAGATGTAAGACAGTATATTATTTAATATGTTTTTTGTAAAGAAATTTTCAATGGTTAGAAACAAATTGTTACTGTTATGTAAAATTACTATAATGTTATTTTTGTATATGCAACTGAACCTCAATATTCGAAGTTTTGAAATATATTATGCAACTTGTGAATAATGACTGACCGTAGATGCTAGTTTTTAACATACTCAATTTAAACTCGAATTAGTTGCAGATATTTAAGCATTTATTATCCAGTGAATGACGTATTTGTTAAGCGGTATTTTATTTAGATATTATATTATTAATATCCATGCTTATAATAATTAGTAGGTTTGCTTTGTTCTGGTTGAATAAAGTGTTATTAATTGAGATATTGGGTTCTCATTAGCTAACAATTTCTCAAGGCAATAACTTTTATGACGTTTTGTAGCCATGTATTACGTATGTACCTAATATAAATCTGACAAATACTTATACCTTATCGGCAGCTGACATGACTGTTGTAAGCTTTAGTGGTGGTGAAATTTAGTCCTATCACCTTTATTTAACTGATTCTTTTCAATTCTTTATTATTAATAATTTGATTATTTTATTTCGAATAACGTTTGTGATTAGATACAAAGTGTGTTATAGTGATTTATTAGGGCGAAATATTTTTGTATGTGGAAATCTTAGATTTAAGGAATATAATGCATTTAAAAAATACTAATTTCGCAACGAAAGTCAAGCACAACAACTTACATAGTGTCTCATACGTTCTTGAACGGGGAAGTAGTGTAAGAACTGATGACTGTCTACTCTCAAAGTACTCATAAATGAGAATAAAAAGGGGGATTGCAAAATAAATGAAAATGGCGTGCGTGTTGATAAATGCACCTTCAATTATTGATATTATTTGTAGACTGCTTTGATTTACATGTAAAGCTTCAAAAATAATTCGTGTATATACCTATTTATGTAAGAGCTAAATGAAACTTGTGTATTATGCACTTCATAAATTATTGAACTTTACCATTGTCTTTTTATTTGAAATCTATAATTTTTGATAAGTATCCCTATTGTTTATCATGTGAACTAAGATGTTTTGTATATTATTTGGGGAACATCTGTTAATTACGTCACACGTTAAGGGATTGAAGTAGGTAGACATGCATAAAAATCCATCTAACTCTATCTGCATGAACATCATCTACTTAGGCTTTCCCGAGCTGTTGGGGTCGGCTAAAGCTTTGGTTTCCTAGGAAAGCGGTGCCATCATATAGCGGCCGTAATATTACGGACGCAAAAAGGCGGCCGTCTTTACGGTGACGACATGTGGAAAGTTCCACGGCAGTTTTAACACAGTCTGCTTCATCGCTATCAATGAAACGTTCACGAAACCATCTGTCACCGACAAGACGGCCGTCATGCAAATGGCGGCACCGCTTTTTGACGTTACGGTATCAGTTACCGCTCTCTAGGAAACCGCGCCATTTTGTTTACATAGACAACGTTCTAGTGACATCATTCACCATTGTATTACGGCCGCTATATGACGGCACCGCTATCCTAGGAAAACCAAGCTTTACAGTTTAACCGGATACAGCTGAGTACTAGCTTTAGACATGGAGTAACTGCCTATATGATCTCCACGACCGCGACGCTGTAGCTGGGTAACACGATGCCCCTTCGTAAGACTAATGTCAGTTTTTTTGGTTTCTTACCACCCGTAACAACTGTAATAGATGTATAAATGACAGCCGGGACGCGTATTTCCATTTCCGTGTTCATTAGGAGACAGTACTGCCTTGAAACTAGGGATGGGTAATTTTTAGAAATTTTTCCATTTATTTTTCGGAAAAATAAAAATTATAGAAAAATATTGTTTAATGTCATTGATGTATTAAAAGGAGGAAGATACGGTACTAGACACAGCGTTTGGCCCTACCAGTGTTTCCATATGTAAATCGAGAGTTAACGTGTTGCTAGGGTAAAAATATGGTGTTTCTAGACCAAATTACGGTGAATTTACTAAAAGTGTACTTACCGTGTAATTTTTTCAAAGTAAAAAAAGCAACATTATGAAATGAATCAAAACACTATTTGCTTTTCAAATTATTAACAAATAAGTAATAATAACATGTTTTACGTCATTCATCCATATTACTTACAAATTTCGTTCCTTCTAATATTTAAATAAGGTTGAGAATAGATTGCCAACGCTTGTTCGTAGAGATAGACGTTTAGATATTGTGGGATTCCCCTCGGACTCCCGGCAGTGTTGCCTTTACAAAAATTGTTAATTTGACTGACGAAATTCGTTGTAGGACTTTTAGGCAGTACAACAAAGTAACTCATAATGGTAATACGGTGATTTATGACATGGTAATACATCATTACCTTGACGGTAGATAACGGCTTAATTACGGTGAATCTACGGTAATTACCGTGTATATGGAGACACTGGGTCCTACTCACAGAGTACCGTAAAACGTGGCAACTTTACCGAACCCTTGGTAACATTACCATACTATAGGTATTCGGTATAAACTCATTTATCTCAAAAATCTGCCTACTAGAAATCTATTTTGTAATAGTAGTATTTTTTAGACATTAAAAAGCAACATTTATCATATTTTGCGTAGAGGCAGAACTGCTGTTAAGTCAGTAATGACTGTCACAGTGTACTGTGTGAAAACGTGCTAGGAGTAAATGGTTGCTAAATTGTGCTCACAGAGCCCTAACTATTTATCACAGGTAAGTGAAATTTTGATATTGTATGTATAATACGGTTGGGATTACTGTTGTAATGTCAGCAATTGCATTTTCTTTAATTTATTGAAAAAAAACTGCTTTGGTAATGTTGGCTGAGGTTAGGTAAAGTTACCACTGACTGCTTTGTGGCAACTTTACCGGTAGCTAGGGTTGGCACTAAATCAAGCATGAGTGTTTATTTCTTGTTTGTGTGTATGTAACCATTTTCAAATACCTAAATTTCACAACATAATAGTGAATATCCTGGATGATAAGTTATATTGGATTTGCTCGCATGTGAGCTTTAGTTTTATTTAATACCTTTTGTTTCAGACCCAAAATGGCCCCCATAAAACGAAACCGCAGAAAACTTAGTCAAATCCTAATGTGACAGAAATGGGCTTGAACCTAAAGTTATATTACTCTTAGACAATGCCCCAGGACATCCAACCCAGAGACTTAAAAGTGTACGTGATGTTCCTCTCACCAAACACTACGTCAATATTAAAACCTATGGACCAGGGAGCAATAGCAAACTTTAAAGCTTATTACCATCGCCGCACTTTTATCCAACTAATTCATGAAACTGATAGGGAAGGAAGACAGTCTGCGAGACTGGTGGAAGTCATACAACTTTATGAAAGCTATTCACAACATAGAAGAGGCTTGGAAGGAAGTTAAAAAGAGTTGTATGAACGGGTGTGGCGTAATCTTTGGCCAGATGTAGTGGAATCACCTAGAACAATTGTCCAGATGCAGAGACAAGTACTTGAAGACATTGCTGTAATGATTGAGGGGTCTGAACTTGAAGATGTCGCGGTAGAATATCTCGTAGAACTTGTAGCAACGCACGACGATCCTCTCAGCAATGAAGATCTGATCGAGTTACAGAATAATCCTATCTATGATGTGGAAGAACAAGTAGAAGAGAAAGTTTTATCTTCAGGGGAATACAAAATACTCTCTCAAAAATTTATTCAGGTTTGGACATATTGCAGAGTATAGACAATAATGATGACCGTGTCTTGACCGTGTGTCAAACAATTAAAAACAGTGTTGGGTGTTATGAACGTATTTTACAAGAACGTAAAAAAAAACGCTACCCAAAAAACAATAGATGTATTTTTCCGTAAAACATAATTAATAGTATGTATTGCATAAAGTGCTCTTAGAATTAAAGTGATTGATTAAAATGATTCATATTTTGTTTTGTATTAAATTTTGACTATGTTTAATCATAAACCTCGATATACGCGAATTTCAGTTAACGCGATTTTTTCCGGAACGTATCCCTCGCGTAAAGCGGGGTATTACTGTATTTCATAAAAACACTGTTTTTTGACAACCCTGAGCGTTACAAATTATTTGTATGTAGATTACAATGAACCCCATGGCAACTTTACCTACTATCTGTGTTGCCGTTATCGTTATTGATTTCCACATATTCTTTTCATTTTTAAAAGTAGTAATCGTAATTTAGGCCATCTTTACCTCAACTACTCTTTAATATGCAATACATGATGAATACGGTGCGTAGGTAAAGTTACCAAAAATTTGGCATGTTTACCCATGTTGTTTATTCTTTTCTACAGGTTAAAATAAGTGTTTTTATAGATTGACGATTACGGTAAAGTGAGCCAAATGTATTATAATTATAAACAAATAGTTTTAGTTTCTATGCGTCTTATGGTTAAAAAAATAATTCGTTTTTTGTTATGAAATATGGTCAAGTTGCCACGTTTTACGGTACATTGAATATATGTCCTACTAAACTAAGTGATTGCCCGTAGTTAGCGACTTAGGGCTCAGTCGCGCACGGAACGTTGTTGATCACACAGCTCAAGAAATTCTCGTCTCTTCATGGTTTTAAGGATTATTTTTTCGGAATAAATAGGCATCAAAAGGACTTCTGGTGTAGCTAAACAGTGTTGAAGTTTTAGATTTATGGTACACATAGATCGAATTATATTAAATTAATAATTACTATGCACTAAATCTGCAAAATAATTCGATAGGAATTATTTAACGATTCCTATTTGGCTGTATAAAAAGTACGTGTCAAAATTTAATGGTACTCGAGGTACTCAAAACAAAGCTTTGTTGTTTAGTAAAATGGACAGAAACATCTCCTAAAAATTGGCTCGCTCTATTTATCAGCTCATATATGGAGTGCCGATTTAATTACCTGCATTGTTTCAACGTGGTGTAATACCTACTGATAACATAAAACACATTAGACGTGATTTAAAATTTGTATTTTTAAGCAATCCTTAAATAAAGTTATTAGGATTTAACCGAATTTTTCACGAAATGCTGTGCAACAGTACTAACCGTACAAATAGGTACAGCTGATTTTTTGTTTATTCTGACATTTGAATCATTTATTCTGATTCTGACATTTTGTGACATTAAGATTAAGTCTGATTCTGGACTGTCTAAGTCTTCTAAATGTTCATCATCATGGCTGTCGTCCATATGATCAGCAGCCACAGATGGTTCATTTATGTTTTTCATAAAGTCAGTATCCAGGGAAATATCTAATTTACTTAGACGCTCTTTCAATATACGAAGACAATTTTCAGCCATACTTTCATACTTCCATAAATAGGAACAAGTCCTAAGTTCCAAATTTTTTTTATATGATTGAACGCTGACAGCCATGTATGGTTTATTGGATGTTGAAGTCCACTTGTTGAAAGAAAGACTAAATCTTTCACCTGCACTTTTCAAATGCTCAATTCTGCAGTTACTTGCTTTCTGATTTTTTCACTGTAATTCATGACACGTTTTTGAATGGTGACGGCTGACTTTGGTAAATCCGAGTATTTTGCAAAGACAAATTTTCTCGAATCATCTGAAGTTATGAATATACTGAATGGAAATCCATCTAATGCAATTATTCTTGCCAAAACATCATCGAGGCTATCGTCGGCACTTTTAGTAAAATAATCATTTAATTTTCGCTTGGCTGGCGGCGGTGCTGTGTTTAGATTATCAGAATCTAGACTTGTTGACGCCGATATAAGATTGATGTTATGTTTTGATGACAAATGTGTATGTAATCCCTTAGTCGATCCATCCAAAGTCTTGAGAATGGCTGAGAATCATTTGGCACTATTCCTATCCTTCGCAACTAAAAAATAGCTCCACACTGACGTCGTGTCACTGTGTTTTTTATGTTTAACAAAGTCTCCCGCCATTTGAAATACTTAATTTCAGATAATTGACTTTTAAATTTAAATGACGTAGGTCGTGGGTTCAAATTTAGAAAATATACAATAATATAGGTTATCCATCAGAATTTAGACAGGCTTTAATTTAATTTTTATGAAATTAGTACTTCCCACAATATGATTTTGTGGGAAGTACTAATTTCACACGGGTTCCCGTTAGTATATGCTTAAACTAGACTTATGGTCTCATGGTGCGTGGTGCGCTGGTTGCACGCTACTGGTATGATTGCTCTATGTTATCTCTTAAAAAATAGTTGTAGAGATACCTACTACTGTTTCTTGTGATTTTTTTTATTGATAATAGGCTCGCGTTTGAATTTTAAGAAAAAATGAATTCAAACAAAATGTTTTATTTCACATAGGCCTACATGGGCACTTATAAAACGTCAGCAGCTTGGCGCAGGGCACGGTTCGAAATTGGTCGTTTTCTATGGAGAAGAACCGGCAAGAAACTCCACAGTTACTCTTTTAAAATATCATTCTTACAACGTATCTATAATACAGGTTAATTAGGTATGAGAGGACAGTATAGACCAATTAATACAGCACAACGGAATTACAAATAAAAAATTGTTAAACAAATCTAAGAGTCTACAGTGTTCTCCCATTCACAAAAAAGCTTTATATTATACTAAGCTAGTATAATATTGCTCGCGACTGTGCTCGGGTGGGAGGTTTTTCCAGCGTAATTCTTGATCCACTGGGAATTCCGAGATAAAAACTATCCTAAGTGTCTTCAGCGAATAGAATTATATCCGATAAGTTGATCATCATGTAAGGTAAGTCATTGATATACACTAGAAAAAGGAAAGGGCCAAGAATTGAAATTGCGGAACGCTCATCTTGGCTAGGGATCCTGCAGATGTCGCTCCATTAGCAATAACTTTTTGTTGCCTGTTTGATAAATAGGAAAGAACAAGGTCAGCAGAACACGAATCCACGAATTCCGTAATGGTGTAATTTACAGATCAGTGTCTTGTGGTCAACGCAATCAAAAGCTTTGGAGAGGTCACAAAATATGCCAATTGCATCCTGAGATTTCTCCCAAGATTCCAGAATGTGACGGATGAGCGCTACTCCTGCGTCTGTTGTTGACCTACATTTCGTGAAACCAAACTGCCGACTATGCAGAATCCCATTTGAGTTAAAATATGACAGCATCTGGTCTAGCATGATTTTTTCGTATATTTTGCTTAATGCTGGAAGCACATATATTGGTCTATAGTTAGAGGGATCACTCTTACAACCCGACTTAAAAATTAGTACTACTTTACTATGTTTCATTAAATCGGGAAAAGTACCGCTGTCTATACATTAATTAAATATGCCTGTTAGGATAGCAGCAATTGAGTCAATAATATTACCAAGAACCCTAACAGATACACCCCATAAGTCATCAGTGTTTGTTATGTTAAGACTTTGGAATGTTTTTTAATTACATCAACAGAAATGGGCTTAAATGAAAATGTTGGTGTATCCTTATTGAAGTTTTCCTTTAAAAAGATTCTGCTAATGATGACGAAGAATGTAGAGATTTAGTAACCTCTACTGGAATATTGGTAAAGTAATTTTCCAACTTCTCAGCCACTTTTGACTTATCTGAGATGACCTGATCATCGATGTTCAAAGTCAAATCATTCTAACCCTGTTGGTTTGTGTTTCCAGTTTCTTTGTTTATCACCTTCAACACAGTTTTTATTTTATTGTTAGAAATTCTAATTTTATTACTTACTGATTTAGATTTAGCTTAGGCGCATACTCTTTTAAATATCTTTGAGTAGTTTCTTACATAATTATGTTAAATGGTAAATTCCATATTTAATTTTCATTTGCTTCTTAAGTATATATGTATGTATATGTATTTATATAAGTATTTATTCATATATATTATTTATGTTGATTTCTATTTTATGATATTAGGTTTTTTGTTTTATCACTATTATCTATTATAATTATTTTTCCAATATAATTTTCACGTACATATTGCACCTTCCACTCTATCTCTTCACCACTCATGGTTGACTGGTAGAGAATGCCTACGGCATTAAGGCGAGGTTATTCGAAAAAACGTCGTTTTCAATTGTGTTTTATTCGTAGATAACACGGATTTAAATTTTGTAAAAAAACATATTACATAATTCATACTTTGATCTTTCTATTTCGGTCATCCGATACACGATTACTTGCATTTCACTGCATCTAATTAAATCGCAAAGACAAGTCTAAATTACGGTCTTATTTTTATTTTATTTGAGTTTTATTAACATGTCGGTCGTCATAATGTGAAATTTGAAAATATTTATGCCACTAAATTCAAAAATAAGTGTTTTCCTATTATTTTCATGTGCGCGGCCGCGCGCCTCGCGTCCTTTAGTCCCGAGCGGAACGTGTTGGAGGTCGGACGTATGCCAATTTTTAGCGAACCTGCCACCCCCGCTAAGTTTGGTTCCGGTCGAGCCAAAAAATTATTATAAAATATTAATTCCTATCGTTTAGTTTTAAATAGTTGTAATATAAATTGTTTTTATTAGGTATTTTAGTTATGATTTTGGTCAGTAAAACTAATGGACAAAATCAACAAAAAGAAGTTGTCATCGCTGGCTCTACGAAGGCTGAATAAACAAAAAAAGTAAGAAGGCTTTGACAATATAAATATTTAGACCTATATAAATATTTTTCTTTACTAACTAGGTTCTTTCTGTATTCTGAGGTACTATCGAAACCACAAAATAATATGTGTGTAAATAAAGACGCCACGCGCGCAAAAGCTATAATAGTTTATTTTTCTCGCGGAATAGATTTGCCAACCGCAAAAAGTGTGTGAACAATTGAATTTGAACCCTATGTCAGAGTATAAAGCCGCCGCGTGCGCAAATGCTTTTTTCAAATGTCAGACTCAAAGGAAACTGACAATATTATTATAGGTACCTATAATTATACAAATTAATATTTTACTTTACTAAGTAGATAAGTACCTACGCGGAATAGATTTACAAACCGCAAATATGTGACAAAAACATTTTTGACTTTCTTTCTCCTATAAAAATATGAAAATGTTTCTTATTTTATTCAACAAAATATTTACAAAAATACCTAAAGTACTTACAATAAAAAAGAAATCACAAAAAGACGTTTTAGAGTCTGCTGGGTTTGATCCAGAGTACTGATGAATATTAATCCGATTCTTTACTAAACGCGCTAATAGAACGTTAGTAACCCGAGTGGAAATAACTGACCGTATTCGACTGTATTAGGTTTTATTTTCGTAAATGTAATAATGGTTATTATGGTACAGTCGATCATTCGTCGCTATGACCACAGTATAAAGATCATACAGTAGGTCGACACCTTTGATCTTGTGGAAAATGCCGACAACGTCTACACAGTATCGCAACGGCCAGGGTTGTCACAAGTCAACAATATTTATTACGCGCAGCACACTCGTGCCATAGTGTAGAAATATACAGCATGACCATTTCCTACAAAAATATCATTTATTATTTTCGGTAAACTTCGGTAAACTTTATAACTCTCTGTCTTCGGTGTTCGTATCAACTTTACAATGATGATCTGCAGTTGTATGCATCTACGCGGGTGGAAAGTTTGTCATACGCTATAGGAGATTTAAACCGAGATTTAGATGCTATCAAAACTGGTCTAATTGATTTGGGGTGACTGTAAGCCCCTCAAAGTGTCAGGCCATTGTGATCGGAAGCTCACGTATGATCGTTAGAGTGGCAACTAGTTCACTTCCTGCTATCATTTTCAATTAAAGATCTCGGTTTGCATCTTGACTCTGCTTGGCTGGCAAAGTCAGGTTTGCAGTGTACTGTGTAAGCCAAAGAGTCAACGGGACTATGCGATGCCTGTATCGTCCGTACGGCACGGCTACTTTTTTGAGTACTGGTTGCACATTACCTGGCTTCCAGGACACTGGCACCACTCCGGTTTTAATAGAATGCGATACAGACGAGTATGCGATACAGGAGACAAATCCGGGGTACAACTCTTTAAGACTCGAGCAGGTATTTCTTCCGGTTCACTGGCTTTGTTCACATTTTGACTAGAAAGGGCTTTACGGACTTCCTTAACATGAAATGAGATAAATAAAATAAAGCTGTAGCGTACCGTATTATCGTTTTAACAGTTCTATGCCATATTTCTAATTTTCTCTATTTATACTCATTTTATTCCTGCTGCCACTGGTAAACTGGTAACACATTGAGTGAAATACATTTGACATTGCAAAATGTCATGTTTGCGTACAAAATGATTTTGTTTTTTTTTTACTTCAATTTTAATACTTTTCATCATCCAAAATACTTTACCAAACAACCTCCAGCGCTTGTGAAATTGTGGTGAGTCCTCCACAAAAGCCGCAAGAGTTGAAGTTGAAGTCGAATCACGGCATTAGCCAGTTGTGCATAAATGATTGTAGTTTTTAGAGAAAAAAAAGTGTGCGGTTGAGGGACCCTCGTCGTCTCTCTCGTCAGAAGATAGTCGTAAGTATTTACACATTTGCGTTACAATTTCTGCCAGTTTAGAAGCCGCGTAAAATAAATTCGTTCCAAAAAGTGTTTGTGTGTTGCTATTATTGGTATAACTATTTGATTGAAAAATATTTATATTTTTTATTATATTTTTTAAACATAATATTTCACACAGAATACCTCTAAGCCCTCATTCAATATAACAATAATTGAATTATTGTAATACAACTCTCCTAATGTAAGTGTGCCTACCTAATACTTGATTTTTTATACTGTGCCATGAAGATTTCGCACCCTTTGGGAAAGTCGAATAGCGCGCGGCGTATAATTTTGAATCATACCCGTATTCATGATCTGCGTGTCAGTCAGATTTTTTATTCACCTTGTCCCCAAATATAAATAAATATACTTATTTTTAATTATTACTAATTAGGTTCAAGTTTATACAATACGTACCTATTCTATCTATAAACTTGAAAATACTTACTATTAAAACAAAACAAAATAAACATATACTAATCAATTCAAGTTGATCTACTGCATTGCTCTATTCTGTGACGCATCTTCGTACCTACTTGAGTTCGTGAACTCATGAGCGGTGCGCTTGGCGCGCGCGTCTCCCGCGCGTCGTAATTTGTTACGTTTTGCTATTCGTTGCGGGGGCTGGGGTAAGCGTCGAATATCTACGGTGCTCTGGATAACCCGGCCTTAAGTCCGCCTTTGTACCTATGTGCATAAAGTGTAAATAAATAAAGACGGTTTCTCCTGCACCGCAACCTGTTAAAATTTGAGCCTCGATTATATTTTGTTGTAACTGGGTTACTTTTAGCCGAGTTCCATTGCAAAGTTGTGGTGGTTTTAAATTTCGGAGCAGAATAATAACCAGAAAGCTTCGAACTGCTAAGCTATCGGGAGATACACGTGTTATTGTGAGTCAACCATAAAAGATAGATATATGCTGTCGTGGGATATTTTGTATATAATTTTAAGGAGAACATTTCCGTCATAAATTATTTCTGTGTAGCTTTAACCATTAAGGTTGCACTCGCGACGGAAGCTTAATAAATGGAGTAACTTCTCCCGTTTTCCCAACATTTCCCTTCACTGCTCTGCTCCTATTGATTGTAGCGTGATGAAAAGTATACTATAACCAGCTCAGGAGTATGAAAAATAATTGAATCAAGTTTCGTTAAAATCCATCGAGTAGTTTTTGTTTCTGTAACGGTTATACAGACAGACAGACAGACAAAAATTTTACTGATTGCATTTTTGGCATCAGTATCGATCCCTAATTACCCCCTGATAGTTATTTTGTAAATATATTTCATGTACAGAATTGACCTCTCTACAGATTTATTATAAGTATAGATTATGGGAATTCTGGGAATAAAGACGGTTTCTCCTGCACCGCAACCTGTTAAAATTTGAGCCTCGATTATATTTTGTTGCAACTGGGTTACTTTTAGCCGAGTTCCATTGCAAAGTTGTGGTGGTCTTAAATTTCGGAGCAGAATAATCGGAATGCCAATTTTTAAACAAATTTCATGAGAAGGAAGTCCTATTATAATATATAAATAATATAAATATTTAAAGAATTTAAAAATTCTATCGGGTAATTAGTGGTTTCTTGTTAATCGACCATTCTATTTATTGAACTATAAACTTTGCTTTCCCCCTGAATATTCGACAGTATTTTGTTATTAATCTCAAATGCCTGGTCATTGCGAGGAGTTAAAATAGATCTTTCGCATAGCCAAGAATTGTCCCTATTTAATATATTTGTTACGTCACCGTAAACCAACGATATAAGATGTGTATTTTTTTTTAAATCTTGATTAATTAAAGAGGGTTTGTTCACAATACGAACATGCCACCCTCATAGGAACACTTTTGAGGAACATAAAAAACTTACAATCTACGCTTAAGACCTAATCTAACTAATTTATAAATAATCCTAGCAGTTTTGGAAAGGCTAGTATGGTATTACATAATCCTATTTGATTTAAATTTATATTATATTCTTGTTCAACCAAATATCTTTCTGCTTCGTTCCGGAATCCGGACACACTCCACAATAATATGATAAACATCTTCCACAATGTCGCATTCCGTGCAGTTTGGATATGTTACTTTACCCATCAATGCAGCAAAACTATAAGATGTGGTTGGGCTTGGGATTGCACTATACAACATAACTCAGGCGTCAGAATAAGTTTTCGTTTGTGTAGTTGTGGAAAGGTACCTTCACCAATCTTTAATAATGTATCAGAAAATTGACGATCATCCGGGTTATCTCCAGTTCTCACTCGCATGTTTATAGTCAAATGCACCGATTGTATATCACGCCACAAATAAGAGCTTTTCAGGCAAGCCCTAACCTCATCAGCTCGGGTTCCCCGTGGTATTACCGGTAAGGTTTGTCGGAAATCACCACAAAATAAAACCGTGATACCGCCCATTGGTCGATTTGTTTGTCTTATATCCCTTAAAGTTCTGTCTACCGCTTCTACTCCTTTTCGATGGGCCTTCGTACATTCATCCCATATTTCTCAAAAATAATCCTTATAGCATGATTCAGTATTCACGCGCGATGGCATTATTATTAGCGTATTTCATGTATAACTTTGGTGTTTCTATACCGATTTATATTCAATTAGGGGTGACTGAGAATGTTATATAAATGTAAGAAGAGACAAATATTATAATCAGAAAGCTTCGAACTGCTAAGCTATCGGGAGTTACACGTGTTATTGTGAGTCAACCATAAAATCTTTTATGGTTGACTCACAATCTATCTATCTAGACATATGCTGTCGTGGGATATTTTGTATTAACCGACTTCTAAAAAAGGAGGAGGTTCTCAATTCGGATTTGTATTTTTTTTTTATCTTTGTCCGCGCATTACTCCGTCGCTTGCCAACCGATTTGAAAAATTCTTATCTTGTTAGAAAGGGTATGGGTGAATATTTGAAGATAGACATATTCAGGATTCGTAAATTTGGTTCAAATAATGCTTCTAATTACAACTTTTATGGATTTAATGTAAAGTTTATAGTGTAGGTTAACGAAATAAATCAAACGGACAGCATTTGAACCACTATAAAGGTCTGAATCTGAAGCTGAAAAATTTCGTCGAACGGTGATGAGATATGAAACACACGGTAATTAGAATTTAAAAATTGGTAATTATGCTTCGTGATTGGTAATGAGAAATAAAATTAATGATATACTTTAATCACATATTTATTCATTATTTACGTGACAATAAATGACACCAAAGCTAGCTTTACAGCGTGATTGAATTTAAAAACAAAATACTCAAAAATCAACAACAACACTACTTCAAAACCACTGAGTTTTGAAATAGTGTTGAAAAACTTAAACGTAAACAAGTTCCATCTAAATTATTTCTTAAACCCGATGGGATCTTATCAAAAAACTTAAAAAATATTTATACTTAAATCCGAATGAGTCTCACTTTCATGACCAAAAACTGCTCATGTACTTAATCATAAAATAATTCAGTCTTAAGTAGATCTGCAAAATCGTCACACGGCAATGATAAACAGAAAATATTTGCTATTTCTATCAAACTTTGGTAAAGATGGAACTTGCCATAACTTAAAAAAATTAAGAAAATAACAACAAAATATACAGGTTTGCAAAACAAAAACAATCATAATTATCTTTCTAGTAATCTAAAGAAAATCAACTAAAACACTAGTTCAAAACTCGGTGTAGATAGAACTCAGCAACATAAAAGTTTCATTTTACTTAAATATTTTTAAAATGAGATCAATTATAAAAACTAAAAAATATTATAACTCGAATGCGAATCTGTATCACTTTCACGACCAGAAACTTTGCAGGTAGACTCAGATGCAGTCTCATGTGGGTTTGCAAGATTATTACGCAGCAATGATGATCCAAGAACATTAGGCTGGCCATTAATTATCTCATTTGCGCTTAGTTGCGATGTAGATTGAACGTAGTCTTGAAATGGACCCGAAAAATTCATATCACTGCCACTGCCGGGAATATTATACTGATTTACCATATTATCAATGTTTCGCCGTCGTGGCTGAACCCCCGCGAGGGGCCCTGGAGGAGGCTGCAATGGATCCCGATTAATGGCCCCATTGCGCTTCCTCCAGGCGAACATCAACCACTGCGCCGCTGCTCAGGAACTTTTGCTCCAGAGCATGGCGCAGTGGTTGATCAACGTCGCCGTGGTCGCCGAGCCGTATTTTGTCCTGCCCAGGAATGACTGGGTGGCGGACTTGGACGGCTCGGTGACCCTCGTTTCGTCGGCCGCCGCCGGTACCCCGCCCCTCGATCGCGTCAAGAGAGGGCGTGGGATCGTCGCAGCACGGTTCGGGGAGATCGCTGTGGTAGGCGTTTATTTCTCCCCGAACCGAACTCTCGCCGAGTTCCAGAACTCCCTAACGGAGCTGGGAGACGTCGTCGTCGCCTTCGGTTCCCTCCCCGCCCTCGTCCTCGGGGACTTCAACGCCAAAAATCCGGCTTGGGGTTCCCGGTCCATGGACCATGGGCGGGGCAGGATACTCGAGCACTGGGCCCGTGCGCAGGGCCTGGTAATCGAGAACCGGGGTTCTGTCCCCACGTGCGTGCGGTTTACGGGCGAGTCGGTGGTGGACGTTACGTTCGCCACCCCCAGCCTGTCACCGCGCGTCACCGACTGGCGCGTTGTGGAGGAGGTGGAGACCTATTCCGATCACCGGTATATCCAGTTCGACGTCTCCGCCCAGACCCCAGACGCGCCGGTCCGACGGGACCTGAGTGGTCCGCGATGGGCGCTGAAGCAGATGGACCGGGAGCTATTCCTGGAAGCCTCGATCGTGCAGGCCTGGGGGTCACCCCCGGACAGGCCTGCCGACATAAACGACGAGGCGGAGTGGTTCCGGGAGGCCATGTCGGAGATCTGCGACGTGGCCATGCCCCGGGTCCGGCAAGGACGCGCCCGGCGTCAGCTGTACTGGTGGTCGAGCGAGCTAGCAGCGCTGCGCGAAGCGTGCGTTGCGGCGCGACGCCGGTACACCAGGTTCCGCAGGCGCCGCACCCGACCTTCGGATGCGGCGACTGTAGAGGCGGAGCTGTACGAGGGCTACAGGGCAGCGAAGGCCGTCCTCCGAGACGAGATCTGGCGGGCCAAGGAACTGGCCCGGGAGGAAATGCTGGCGACTCTGGACGGGGACCCATGGGGCCGCCCCTACAAGTGGGTGCGAGAGAGGCTCCGCCCCTGGGCTCCCCCGTTGACGCAGAGTCTCCAGCCTCAGTTCTTGGAGGACGTGGTGAGCGCCCTGTTCCCATCGCGAGGGGAGCACGCTCCCCCGCCCATGGCTCCGTCTCCGACGGAACCTGAAGCTGGCGCAAACGCGGACCACAGCGACGACGACGTCTACGACGCTCCAGAGGTGACCGAGGTAGACTTGAGAGTGGCGGTACAACGGCTCAAGGCCAAAAATACCGCCCCAGGACCCGACGGCTTGCCAGGGAAAGCGTGGGTCCTGGCCTCAGAGACTCTCGGGCCTCGACTAGGGGGGCTCTTTAGCGCATGCCTGGAGAGGGGCCAGTTTCCGCTTCGCTGGAAGACGGGAAAGCTGGTCCTGATCCAGAAAGCCGGGCGCCCTGCGGACTCTCCGTCCGCATTCCGGCCCATCGTGCTGCTCGACGAGGCGGGCAAGCTCTTGGAAAGAGTAATTGCAGACCGCCTCTTCGGGCACCTGAATCGGGTGGGCCCGGATCTTGCGGAGTGCCAGTTTGGCTTCCGCAGGGGGCGCTCGACGGTGGATGCCATCATGCGCGTGAGAGCCCTCACGACGGGGGACGCGGTATCCCGGGGCAGGGTCGTCTTGGCGGTGTCTTTGGACATCACCAACGCCTTTAACACCCTGCCCTGGAGTTGCATCAGGGAGGCACTACGGTATCACCGGGTGCCGACCTACCTCCGTCGCATAGTCGAGGACTACCTGACGGACAGAGCCGTCATCTACCCCGGTCACCGGGGAGAATGGAACCGGCGAGAGATGTCGTGCGGTGTCCCACAGGGATCGGTCTTGGGGCCGCCCCTGTGGAACATCGGATACGACTGGGTGCTGCGCGGCGACCTCCCTGACGGCGTCAGCGTAGTATGTTACGCTGACGACACGCTCGTCCTGGCGCAGGGAGAGTCGCACCAGGCGGCGGCCGACCTGGCGACGCAAGCGGTTGCGACAGTCGTTCATAGGATCCGGCAGTTGGGACTCGACGTGGCGCTGCACAAGACCGAGGCCATGTGCTTTCATGGCGCTCGGAACGCGCCACGGTCCGAGTCCCACATAACGGTGGAGGGGGTTCGCATCGGCGTCGGGAGGACGATGAAGTACCTGGGACTCGTCCTCGACAGCCGGTGGAACTTCAGGGAGCACTTCCTGAGTTTGGCCCCAAAGCTGAACCGGGCAGCAGCCGCCTTCAGGCGACTCCTGCCTAATCTCAGCGGGCCAAACGCCTCCTGCCGAAGGCTGTACGCCGGCGTCGTGCGGTCCATGGCCCTCTACGGGTCCCCAGTGTGGGCCCTGTGCATCCGGACGCGACCACTAAAGTTGGTCGCATGCCAGAGGGTCATGGCTATCCGAATGATCCGGGGATACCGCACGATCGCCGGCGAATCGGCCAACCTCCTTGCCGGATTGCTGCCCTGGGATCTGGAGGCGACTGCCCTCCAGCGCGTCTATGAATGGCGCGTGGAGGCGCAGCGCCGGGGCGTATCCCCGCTGCCTCGAGAAGTCGAGGCGCGGCGGGAAGAGCTCCGGCGCGATCTCAGGGCAGTATGGAGGGAGCGACTGTCGCAACCGACGGCCGGGCACGCCGCAATTGCGGCGGTAAGACCCCTCTTTGAGGAGTGGCTAGATCGGCGTCACGGCGTCCTTACCTACCGCATGACGCAGGTCCTCACCGGACACGGAAGTTTCGGGAGGTACCTGTGTCTGATGGGTAAGGAAGAGACGCCTGGGTGTCACCACTGCGAGGGTCGCCCTGAGGACACAGTCGAGCACACGGTGCAGGACTGCCCAGCTTGGGCAGAGCACCGACGTGTCCTCACGGCGACAATAGGCGGAGACCTCTCGCGCCCGGCCTTGGTCGAGGCCATGCTGCGGGGCGAGAGGGAGTGGGAAGCGGTCGCCTCCTTCTGCGAAGCAGTCATGCTTTCGAAGGAGGAGGCGGGCCGCGTGAGGGAGAGGATGGCGTCCTCCCTCCAGCCCAGCCGCAGTGGTAGACGCCCACGGCGACGGACGTCGGCCGACGATCTCCGGCCACCGTAGGCGCGGGCATGCGGACAGCGAGTAAAGGGCAACTCGCTGTCCGACCATGGACCATGCCCGGGTCGACGGCGCGTCGTGTTTCACGCGCGCCTCAAAGAGCGTCAGCAACATGACGAGGCCCCCTCTGCAGAGGGCCGAATCCTGCCGGGGTCGTGGGACTCATCCCGTTACCGTGGCCCCGGTATGTAAAGGATTATTGAAGGAACACCGTGGATTTTAGTCAGTAAAAGTCTGACAGTCCCTCCCACCCTGCCCGGAGTGGGAGGACTTATTTGATAATTTTACCACGTTAAAAAAAAAAAAAAAAAAATTATCAATGTTTATATTAGGGTCCAAGTGTAATTTATTATCAGGTTTTAAATCAGACAGCATTTTAACGGTGGTTATGTCTCTTTTGCGTTTGGGCTTTATTAAAACATTACTCAAGATCTTAATAGTCCTGTTTTTCGGTGTATTTTTGGCTATTATTATTATTATTTTGGTCTTTACAGCATAATTTTCTGACAAATTTAGTATGTTTACAGTCCTTGTCCAAGCATATAAAGCAACTAGCTTCTCTGAATATCAGGTGGTCCTTTTCTTTCTGCCACAGTATTTGATGGACTTTCATTGTACCTTTTAATGATTTCAGATGTTCTGAAGGTATCAACATATCTTTTTCTGTTATCTGGTGTTCTTCAACAGTTGCCAGGTTAATTTTTTGTGTGTTTTGTCTTACTGTTTTCACAAATCCTTCTAATGTTACAACATCTCTACCTTGCGCTACAGCAGCGTCAGCAGTGCGTTTAACAACTGCTCCTACTCCATCTGCAGCACCTTTACCATGAGCTGATTCGAAGTAATTCCAGGTGACCATTTTTAGCCCATTAAAATACGAACACAGTTTAGAAATAACATAAAACATTGTTTTATTTCTGTATTGACTACTTGGCGAATCTGATAAAAAATGTAATGTGTCTATCTTTTTACTTGCAGAGTTCACAAATTCAAGTAACGGGATAATGTGGGCCCATACAGCAGCAGTATCATGTCGCAAGTTTTCACTTACTGTACAAAATGATGTGTTTGTCAAATTACTTGTTTCATCTGTCATATATATAACTGCAGTATGAAATGTTAACTCTTGCCTACTTCCTACAAAGTGGAAGGCTTGAACCTCCGATTCATATTTCAAAGCATAGTTCTCACTAAAATCTATGTGAATTATAGCTTCATTGTCCTTGAGATGTTCTTTCAGATCTTTTATTGCAGTAAATTGCCACCTACGTGTTCCTTCATGTTTTAGGAATATAGGAATTATATTTTCTAATTCTTCAATAGCTTGTTTCGGTGACGTGGTCACTTTGGTCTTCGCTATTATCTTTTTAGTCTTCTCTACGCCTTTAACTATATAAGTGCTTATCGAGTTTTCCCATTTTTTGAATGATAATAGATCATCGTTATCGAATTCTTGATAACCAACTACTTTATTTTTGCACAAATTACATCGTTCCAGTAAACATTCAGTTTTTGAGCAACATAGACTGTTAATTAAGTCGTTAGAGTTGTTGTATTTAAATATCTTTTTTTATGCAACGCTTGAATCTAGAGTTCCATGTTTGCATGAAGTTTACAGAGACATGTATCTCTTTGATTTACATTAGGTTTAAGTACCCAAAATGGCCTATGTTTACAAAAGTAAGAGTAACTTACCTTGCAAAATTCAGTTTAAAAAATTTTGTGAAGATTTTTCATTGTATATAACAAATATCTCTTTTGCTTTCTTTCTTTCTTCTGTGTAATAAATTCTTTTTTACCTGAAGTCGCTCTAGAAATATAGTCACGTTAAAAAAAAAATTGAATATCTTGTTTAAGTTTCTCATAATCGACTTTTCTTTGGTTAGTGTTCTTTATCTCTCTCTCACTCTGAAATTATTAGTTTCAGACAAAACCTTGAGATCTTTCAAAATCAGCTTATCGCCAATGACAGCATCACTAAATTGTCTTTTTTCTTTCTGCGATTTTTTATTTTTGTAATTTGTTTGTAAGGTATTCCTCATTGCTTCTCCAAATAAAATTTTCTTCTTAACTTCTTGTACTTTGGTTTTGTCTCTAAGGAGTTTTGTTATTTTTGAATTAGGGCTGTGCAGTCGTTTTTTCAGTCTTATAACTATTTTCCTATACGCATTATTTTTTCATTGCAGGGATATTAATTGGGATTTATACATTTGTTCTTTTTTTTTTCTATTATGTAGCGCATCTTTCTCAATTAAGTTCTTGAGCTTAAGTTCTTGACTAATGTTTCGTGTACGTCGTTAGGTATCGAGGGTTGTGGCTCATTTTCACGTCTTCTAGGTCTATTTTCATTATTATTACTATAATCTTCGCTGTCACTGGAGCTTGGTGTATTTTCATTCATATGTTTTATTTCTTCCTTGATTAACTTCTTTTTTTGAAAATGTTTTCTAAAGCTTTCTCTCCATTTCTTCCTCTGTATCTTTTTAGCCCTTGGCGTCATTTCTGCAACTGACAAAAGTTTTTTCTGTTCTCTTCGTTTTTTGTATCGTAGTCGTTCCTTTTCTTTTTCAAGGGCGTATAAAATAGGATCAGCTTTAATTTTAGCGTATCGATTTCAGCGTGCAATTTTGGCTTTAGTCAATGTTTCCTCCTTCAACTGCTTTTAAACTGAAAAAAAAAATTGTGGTGTCCGTATGTTGGTTTATTTGTTGCGACAGTGTCAGTTCACACCGAACGATCAATAATCGATCAAAAAGAAAGAAAGAAAATTCATTTATTTGCCACAGTTGAGGCACACTACAAACACGAAATAAACAAAAATAAGAAAAGAAGCAATAAAATAAAAATGGATCACGCGTTAATAGTAACAATTGAACCTCGGGCTAGCCTAGCGGAGTAGAGAGTTTCAATATAATAAGAGGTCAGCTTATACTGGTACTAATTACCATTTTAAATTGCTCATTACCATTTGCCAAAACACGAATGGAAAAAAATGGTAATTATATAAATGGTAATTAGATATTTGTACACTTTCTCACATTATACGTTCTTTATAGAACATAATAACTTAGGAACATAATCATAGAAAAGAGTATCTTAAGGCAGCTATAACAATGCATAAAAATGATAAATAAAAATAATAGACTTACCACGGGAAACTCGAATGGTAAGGAGATGTTTGTTTGCCAAACACGATTTCTGGGCGATTAAGGTAGGCTCGTGTTGGCGCCAAAACACTTTTTGACGTGTGACCCGCACGAGTCGAGACGCGGAACTGATCGCGACCGCTGAGAGTTACTCTTTCAGATAGCAATACACTAGGCGGAAAAATAACTCTGCGACTGTGTGAACAAATGGTAGTGAGTCAAAACTGTTGGGACAATTTTCAAAGTCGTTACAACCCAACTAGCACAAATGGGCTGCATTAGGGCTTTAGAGCGTATCCGATTATTACTTATGGTAATAGACGTAAGCGCTAGAGCGTCTACTACAGACTTAAAGCAGCCGCTTTAGCGCTATTTGGGCGCCATTTTATGCAACCTAAAGTTCCATTTAACCTGCACAACGGTTGCATAAAGGTTCCTTAATAGCTATAACGATTTATTAACGCTATACTAAAGCTCTCATAGCGCTACTTTTGAATGATTTTGAACTACTTTGAACGAATGAATTGATGATAGTTCTTTATTCTATATCTTCAGTTGACATTATTTGTAATATTTTGGTAAAGTGTTTTCGTCGCCATCATGAAAATAAAACAAAAAGAAGTAAAAGTTTGTATTCTGTATTAGCAAGATATATAAAGATACTTAAAACGCTGTCCAGTTTACTGTAGATATATAAGATAATTTTCGAGTAATTTTAACGCGCTTTTATGATATTTAAAAAAATAACAAAAGATATGTGATATTTTTTATTTGTTATACAGAATACATTTTATTTCCGTATTTTTACGTGTCGATAACTTACTATTTGCAAGTGGCCGATTGTTTACCGGTACATTTAATGCACATTTAACTGAAAAACCAATGTATATCAACTCAATTTTGCAAGTGAATTATAAGTTTTCTTAAAAAATCATGGCGTCATTGTAATGTAGTCATAACCTGCAGTTTGAGCTCTAATAACTCCCATTTGAGAATCATAGTGCTAATTTTCACCCTTCTAACGCTTCCAGTGATTTTTGTTACCCTAGTGCAACTAACAGCCACAAAAAGCTCCTATTTTCTTGTTTTTGAGGTTATAAGATGTAGTTACGTACTTATTCGTTTAGCATCCATTTTTATTGTTTGGTGTTTAGTGTTTTTAAATGTTTTATAATAGATACAAAAGCGGCTGTAAAATGGCGAATGGATTGAGCCTGCAAGGAATGACTATTGCTACTAAAGGCCTTAGTTACACTGATGATTTTTTTGTAACTATAGTATGCATAAGAGTTTCTATTATTTCTATAATGGAACTTCTAGTAGTATAATAGTGGTTACTATAACTATAACCTATAAAAGTTACAATGGAAACCACTGTACAGCTGTGAGTGGCAGAATGACCTTCGTAACTCTCATATAAAGGTGTAAGTGGTAAATGAGTTCTACCGTGGACTACTGTGAAGGCTAGGGTGGTATTTGATTCAGCTTATAGCACCTTAAGTAACTTTTATAGCTATAGAAGTTTACGGATGCAGATATGCAACTTTGAACTGCTTTTTGAACCCTTAAAGCGCTATTTTACAGCCGAAAGTAACAAAATAGGCTGCAATTTCCACTAATGTGCTCGTTGGGAAATTACCTAAAAGTGTTCTTTAATGTGTATAGTTCGGGTAATTAGTAAAGCATGTCGTGTACTATCTAAATTATTACTTAAAAATACGATCTTCAGGGTACATTTATTACTTTTCGAGCATTAACTGCTAAAATTTGGAAATTGGGACACGAATGGTGATGAGATTTGAGGAACGTTTATGAACATAACTTTGTTGTTTATAACAATAGGAATATATTATGTACATCTGTAAATAGTACTGGAACTATGATAAACGTCAAATAAAAAAAATATGATTTAATATCTCAATAAGTAGTTATTTGGGGAGGGCCGCGTGATATGCACATGTTCAAAGAATCACCCGTATACTTCCCAAATGGTCCCATGGAAATTTTATCGAAACGGACAAGCCGTTTCTGAAAAATCAACAAAAGTCTAAAAAAATATTTACGTTGATGATCTTTTCGTTTACTCTGCATTGCGTTTTTTGTTCGCGCATAACTCCGTCATTTACGAACCGATTTGGAAAATTCACTGACCCACTAAAAAGCACGAAAATAAAAACTTTTTTGGCAAACATAAAACCGACTTCCATATCAAAACACTACTAAAGCCAAAAATAATTTTAATTTCGGAAGGCGGTGTGAAAAATAAAAAGAAAACCATTTTATTTGATTAACCATTAAGGTTGCACACGCGACGGAAGCTTAAAAAATGGAGTAACTTCTCCCGTTTTCCCAACATTTCCCTTCACTGCTCTGCTCCTATTGATTGTAGCGTGATGAAAAGTATACTATAACCAGCTCAGGAGTATGAAAAATAAATGTACCAAGTTTCGTTAAAATCCGTCGAGTAGTTTTTGTTTCTATAACGGTTATACAGACAGACAGACAAAAATTTTACTGATTGCATTTTTGGCATCAGTATCGATCCCTAATCACCCCCTGATAGTTATTTTGGAAATATATTTCATGTACAGAATTGACCTCTCTACAGATTTATTATAAGTATAGATCACAGAAATCTTAATAATAATTAAGATTTCTGTGGTATAGATAATACGAGTATATATTAAACATTTTAACTGCTCAAATCACGGAAGGCCACCGGTGGCCTCAAAGCGGTACATTCAAGACTGTGTATCCGAATGCTAAAGTTACAGGTTGTTTTTACCATTAATTCTGTGTGGAAAAAGGCAAACGACATCGGTTTGACGAAATCTGAAGAAGGACGATACATTACTAGAATTACTGCATATTTGGCGCTCTTGCCTTCATCTTATATACAAAGATGGGTGGTCTGCTATTGTTGAATGTTCTATGCAATCACCTGAAATTAATGCAGTCGTAAGTTGCTTTTGCAGGCAATGGCTAAAGAATCTTTTGCTTATTTCCTGCGCAAATCAAAAAGACAGGACCAATAATAATTTGGAAGTATGGCATCGTTGCCTTAACGAGCGCATGCAGCACAAACCTACGTTGCTACAATTTTTATTTTATTTAAAAACAGAGGCATATTTTCAAGATAAAGAAATTTTAATTCCCTGTTTGCAGCTAACAACAAAAACAGAAACACGATATTATTTAATCGCAAGTATTTGAGAGAGTTAAATAAACTTGAAACGAAGGAGATAACGCTCATATCTTTTTTAAAAAACGTTAACGATTTAAAACGTAAATATAAACAAATAAATATTTATGTCACAATAGAATGCTTCCATTTTTAGTATTTTAATATTGGTACCGTGGAAAAGAGCTTAATGTTTTAATTATCTCTTTAGCTGTACCTACTTCAAAAAACAAATGAAAATTTAGTCGTTACGCTGTCTGGCCTTATTGCGGTCTAGTCCAAACACGATTTAGTCCAAACAAGATCTAATCATATCGAGATTTAGTCCTATTGCGAAATAGTCATATCTGCTATTTAGTCTTATCGAGAATTCGAGAGGTAGTCATAACGATTCTAACCCGTTATAGCCACAGAGCAGAAAATTAAGTAGAAGTGCCCCTACACTCTCTCAAAACGAGAACCAGTGTCGCCAAACCATTGACCTTCTATACTCTAAGCGCCAAACTCACATATTTGCAAATCAAAATGTCCATTACAAACATAAAAAACAGTGATATAATTGGCTACAAAGTTGAAACGCAACTTTAACAAATGCTGTCAAAAATATTGAGTCTTATTACAACGACCGAAAGTTGTTATTATTTGACATGACATAATCAATAAAGGCGTTTATCGTTTAAAAAACATAAATCGAACAATTTACGAGTTCAGCTACTCAACGCTAGATGGCACTGTAACCAATTTATCCTATTCGGAACGCAAAGCACTTTGAAATGATGTCATATTTGCATGCAAATGTAATGTCTTTTGCTACTCAGATAGAGATGTAGACAAATATCGATATTTTAATATCGATGTTACGTATTTTATTCATGTGAGCAATGTAATAATTTATCGACGAATCGTTCTTTTATGAAGTTTCAATCGTTATTTTAATAAACACATGCTGTAAAACAGCTATCTAATAAACGAAATATTTAAAGAGTTACCTTTCAATATTGCGTTTATCAGATAGCTGTTTTTACAGCATGTGTGTATTAAAATAACGATTGAAACTTCATAAAAGAACGAAAATGATTTTTACCACATAGCGCCTATTGCAAGCGCAACGACGATATTTGTTTAATAATTGCCGTTTTAATAGTTTTATGTGATAGGGTGGAATTGGCAGCTTGAAACTAATTAAAAATGTGAATATTATAAACATTGTGTTTATTTGTATAATGAGAAAAAGTAGAATAAATTTTACATGACACCGTACATCAATCAGATAGAAGAATATTTTAAATCAATCTAAAATAGATGTCATAGACAAACATGGACAGCATCACGACCTTGCAATACCTTCTCCTGATGTTCGTTCATGTTGCTGAGACACGTCTCTATAGAAAAAGTTGCTAAATTTAAATATTTGGGTCACTGGGTCTCAGACGATATGAAGGATACCACTGATGTGGAGCGGGAGCGCAGGTCGCTGGCTGTTCGATGCGGGATGTTGGCTCACAGGTTTGCACGTTGTACAGCACAAGTCAAGGTGACGCTTTTCAAAGCATACTGTCAATCCTTTTACACGTGCAGCCTGTGGGTGAACTTCACGCAGAGGGCATATAGTGACCTGCGGGTTCCAATATAACATCACGTTCCGGGCGATGTTGGGGCTGCCGCGCTTTTGTAGTGTGTCCGGCATTCTTGCTGACGCGAATGTGGACGGTTTTGCGGCCATCATGCGCAAGAGATGTACCTCTTTACAACGCCGTGTACGCGCCAGCCCCAACACCATTCTGAGAACGCTAGCTGATAGGTGGGACTCTCCGATCTTGGGGCGATGGATACGACTGCATGCAGTCAAGTAAACATACCCCAGGGTCGGCGTGTCCCACACAGCTTAGATTTATAATTTAATTTAGTTATAAGTTGTTATTAGGCTAATACTAACACTAGGTTATAAGTTCACATGTTACTAACAAAAAAATATGGAATCATCTGAAATAAATATATTGAATTGAATTGAATTGAATTGAATTAATCTTGCACAGTGTCTTTCGAACTTTACTTTTGACAGTGGTTTTGTCATTACGTCAGCCAACTGTATCTCTGTTGGACAGTAGCTGATATTGATCAATCCGTTCACGAAGTGTTCGTGTATAAAATGGTATCGCACATCTATGTGCTTCGACCTTTTGTTGAAGGATCCCGATTTTACGAGTTGAATCGAACTTTGGTTATCAACGTGCAAATTTATTTTTATATCCACATCGGTTATTTCCTTCAACAGAGATTTCAGATACAATGCCTCTTTGCAACAGTCTGCTGCGGCTATGTACTCGGCTTCAGTCGATGACAATGCCACTATAGGCTGTCTCTTAGACGCCCATGCGATTGGTCCATCAGCTATCATAAGCACGGAGCCAGAAGTGCTTCTTCGCGTCAATGGATCTCCAGCATAGTCCGAGTCGCTATAAGCATCGATATTCTCTATCGGTGTGTTTCGTTTGAACAAAATGCCTTTATCTTTGGTTCCCACCAAATATTTGAATATTTTCTTAAGTTTTGTGACATCTTCTCTAGTGAAATTTTCGACCTTCCTGCTAACTTGATTGACCGCTTGTGCGATGTCTGGTCTAGTTCTGGTAGACAGATACAGTAAACTTCCCACTGCCTCCCTATAGGGATATTCCTTCTCCTGGGCAGTTTCTTGTATCGACTTGGAATCGCTACTTGCGGGCGTGTCACAAGGTTTGGCATTTTTCATATTATATTTTTCCAGTACGTCATTTATATAAGATCTCTGAGTAAGAATTATTCCTTCTTTGGAATTTCTTATTTCCATACCCAGATGGGTACTTGGATTTTGATTCTTTTTCATTTCAAATTTGGTTTCAAGTTTCTTCAAAATAACTTCGATCTTTTTCTTGTCTGTTCCTATAACAAGACCATCATCGACAAATAATCCGATTATTATTGACTTATCTTCGTTTATAAAAACGCATCGATCGGTTTTTATCGTCTTGAAACCCAAATCAAACATCGCTTGGGTAAAAGTTTTATTCCATGTGAATGGAGCTTGCTTTAAGCCATACAACGACTTTTTCAGCCGGCAAACTACTTCAGTAGTATTGCAGTCAGTTTTATAGCCAATAGGTAGTTTCATATAAACTTCATCTGTCAACTCTCCGTACAAGAATGCTGTCTTGACGTCAAATGTCATGAAGTAGTAAGATTTGGATGCGGCAACGGCTAATAAAGTTTTTAAGGCAGATTGACTTACAACTGGGCTATATACGTCTTCAAAAACCAGGTTTCCTTTCTGCTCGCAGCCACGTACGACTAATCTGGCCTTGTATGTACCGTCATCTTTAATCCGAAATACCCATTTGTTCGACAAAATTTTGTGTCCTTTGGCTTCTGACCTGTCAACTAACCCAGGTGTTATTTTTCTGTAGTGAATCCATTTCAGACTGTATCGCCTTCTCCCAATTTTGTCAGTCGGTGCCCGTCACTGCATCTTGATATGTAAGAAATGAACAGTGATAGTCATCATTACTATCTGATGTAAACATAGTCACGCAACGACTTAGCTCGTAATCTTTGGTCCATGCTGGTGGCCTCACTTCTCTTTGTGGTCTTTCACTTGAGGGCGGTGGGTCAACTGGATCTCGACTGGAGCTGGAAGAAGGAAGATTAGTAGGTTCCTGAAAAAGTAAGTTATTATTCATTTTGTGTTTAATTTCAGGTATTTCAATCTCAATTGATTCTGTTTCTGGTTCTAGAGTAAAGTCTTCGTTTTTCTCAGCAGGAGTATCGCCATAATGCATCTTTTCGATTACTTTTACGTCTCTGCTGATAACAACGTCATTCTTTTCCGGTATGTAGATTCTAAAACCTTTGGCTTTATTTGCATATCCCAAAAATACTCCTTCTGTCGCTTTGGCAGAGAATTTTCCTTTTCGGTTCTTGTTAATTACAAAGGCTCTGTTTCCAAACACGTGTAGGTGATTTCCCGATGGGGTTCTTCCTACCCACTTCTCATATGGGAAGTTTCCTTTGAGAGCTTTTGCTGGGCTTCTATTTATCAAATAGTTTGCAGTGTTCACTGCTTCTGCCCATAGCTTTGCAGGAATGTTAGAATCTATCATCAGACATCTTGCTTTATCCATCAGCGACCGATTTTTCCTTTCACTCATGCCATTTTCCTGCGGTGTATAGGGTGCAGATAGTCTTCGGCTTATGCCGTTATCTTTCAGGAATTTGTCAAACGCTTTCGACCTATATTCGCCTCCATTTTCAGACTGAAGGTGAAGGTTTTGAATTTTCTTCTTATGAAACAGTTCAACATAGTTTTTATACTCCTTGAATTTTTCAATAACTTCGCTCTTTTCTTTTAAGAAGTAAACACAGCAGTATCTTGTATAGTCGTCAATAAATGTAACTTAATACTTTGATCCAGCCATTGATTTATGCTCAAAAGGGCCACATACGTCACTGTGAATTATCTGCAGCACTTTGGTAGAGATTATTTGTTCATGGCTTTGGAATGGTAGAGTGGTAAATTTACCCTTGATACAAGTCTCACAGGTACCCAAAGTTTTTTCTTTAAATTCGAGTCCTCGCATCATTTTATTTTTAACCATTTCCTTTAGGTCTCTTTCATTGACATGACCTAATTTCTTGTGCCATTTCATAATTTCGCCTTCAGCACTGGGCGTGAAATTTGCTGTCTCTTCCGGCTCATCGAATTCAATGAAGTATAGTCCATTTCTTCTTCTAGCTTTTAAGTTAACTGTTCCGTCTTTTATGATACTGGCTTGTCCCTTTTAAAATAAAACTTTTTTTTTTATGGCAATCTGCCGAAAGCTTCGGGAATTTCTGCCAGTGTCGCGTAGTGACTATACATGGGTATTTTAATAAATAAATATTTGCAGGGGGAATATTATGAACTTTTTTGTGGCAATCCTTTTAGCCCTGAAGCAACCACATAACATAGAAGTTAGTAATAGTTAGTTACATAGATGCGGTTTGTAGTATATACATTTTTTTTTAATGGCTGATTATTAGAGTTTAATATTGTTATTGGAAATAAATTTAATAAAAGCACGAATAATTTGAGGATTAGGGAAAAATGAGAGGAGATGACGAACATTAATGGGTTTTTGAATTTTCAATTTTGTAGTAACTTTATCAAAAGAGGAAACATTATTCAAAGGGCAGTTTAAAAATATGTGATCCAGCGTACCATCATCCAGTCCACACTCACACAAAGAACTGTCCCGGACCCTAATTTTATGGAGAAAAACTGGGGTACAGCAGTGGCCAATACGGATTCTGCATATAACAGATGTGACGGTTTTGGATGCTTCTTTGTATTTATAGAACCAAGGCTTGGGATTGATGGTTGGTTGAATAGATGCAAACAAGGTAGCCTTATACTTGCTAGATTGGGACCAGAGGTCTTGCCAGGATTTAAAAAGATCTACTTTGGCCTTATGAATCAGGTCATAGACCTGAACAGCATAATGTTTTTTATCTGCGAGATTGCTGCTGACCGCATTCTTAGCTGCTACATCTACAAGCTCATTGCCCCTAATATTCATATGACTAGGAATCCATACTAATATTATCTCAATGTTTTTCCTAAAACAAGAATGTAGGACAGTTTTGATTTCAACAATGATTGGGCTACGTAGGTTATCTTTAAATGAATTTTTAACTATTGCCTCCAGAGCACTCATGGAATCAGAAAAGATGATTGCTTTTGTAATAGTTGAATGAGAGGAAATAAATAGACACGCCTCCAGAAATCCAATGCATTCCCCAGTAAAAACCGAAGACTCGGGAGGGCACTGGAACTGAAGGAATATTTGGGAGTTGGAAATATATACAGCAATGCCCGTTTTACCGTCCGTGGTTAATTTAGAAGCGTCTGTATAAAATTTGTAGTGATCAGGCCAGTTGTTATTAACAGTCGGAAGAAAATGGTCATTAGCATTGGTGGTGTCCTTACTTATTCCAATAAAAGAGATCTTTGGGACAAAATTTAGAGTTTCATACGGACATGTGTAAAGTGGTAGTTTATTACACTGAGGGATGGGTGAATTGTCTTTTACATTCCGAATATTCCTAAATGAATTAAGGATCAAGGGGGGGTCTTTATTTTTCCAATAATCGCTTTGTCTACATAAGTTATCTAGTATGGAAAGCTTAGAAAGAACAATGTGATCACTAAGGAGATATGCCTTGTACATATATTTATCGGCTAGGTATTGTCTACGGAGAAGAAGGGGAGGGTCACCACTCTCAACTTGCAGTGCGTTGGTAGGAGTGGATCTCATACAACCTAGTACAATGCGGAGGGATTTCGCCTGAATGGTTTCTAGCTTGGCCAATGAAACTTCCCACAGGGTTCCAGGAGGAAAGACCCATAGTCCAATAAACTTCTTATTGTAGCATTGTATATGAGTTTAAGAGTAAAAGGATGAGCACCCCACCAAACACCCGCTAGAGCTCGTAGCATATTAAGGTTTTTCTCGCATTTACTGGTTACATATTGGAGATGAAGGGCACCAGATAATTTACGGTCCAAAATGACCCCAAGGAATTTCACGTTATCCTCGACCTTGATTGGGGATCCTTCAATTTCATGGTGGACATATGGAGTTAAACGTTTACGTGAGAAAACTACAACGGAGCTTTTGGGAGCTGACAAGCTAAGACCATGTGAGATTAACCACTGGTTTAGGGAGTTAAGGGATATTTGCATGGATACCGTAGCAAGATCTACGGACGAGGAGGGAATATATAAGCATAGGTCATCTGCGTATTGTAAAATCTGGCAGTCGCTGTTAAGGGACTTGTGAAGATCAGAGGTGTACATACTGTATAAAAGAGGACTTAGTACTGAACCCTGGGGTAACCCACGCCAAACAGTTCTGGGGTCATATGATTCTCCTGGAACATGGAGCTTAATACGTCCGTACGTACGTACGTCCAGCCTACAAGTTACCGATACAGTTAAGTATCTTTACCGGGATACTCAGCTGGTGTAATTTACTTCTGAGTACGGAAAGAAGGACACTGTCGTAAGCTGCTGAAATGTCGAGAAAGACCGCTAGAACAGACTCATTTTTGCTGAAGGCAATCCCGACATCGGTCATAAATATGCCAATACTATCCATTGTGCTAGCTCCCCTTCGGAAACCAAATTGAGATTTAGCTAGAAGACCTCGACATTCAACCAACCACTCCAACCTGTTCTTTATAAGATGTTCCAATATTTTACCTATAACAGGAGACAGAGCAATGGGTCGAAAGTTATCCGGACAATCAGGAGATTTCCCTGGTTTCAAAATAGGAATTATCAGCTGCGTTTTCCAAGTATCAGGGATATGAGAGAGAATAAAACATGCGTTGATTAATGATAAAAGGTATTGGCGGCTGCGGGACCCCATTTTTTTAAAAAACGAATATGGATGGCCATCTATGCCCGGGGCGGAGTCATGTACGTGTTTGAGCACTGCGTCCAGTTCGCTTACCAAGAAGGGGGCATCTAAGGGGTCATTGGAAATTTCCCCCTCCTCAGACGGAGACGGGCATTCTCCCAAAAGAGGAGCGGAGGGGGGAGCCAGTTTATTCATGAATGGTTCTGCAATATCACTAGGCATAGATGAGGAGTTTCGGACGGAGCAGCCACGTTTAAATCGTTTGAACTTTTGCCAAACAAGAGAAGAAGGGGTTGAAGGGGAAAGTGAAGAGCAGAATTTCTTCCACCCTTCATATTTTTTTTTTTAAGTAGACGCCTGGATCTCGCACTAATCCGGTTAAACTCGATCAGGTTTTCAGTGGACATATTTTGAGCATAATTAAGTTCCGCTTCATTTCGGGATTTAACCATGTTGGAATATTCCCGATCCCACCAGGGGGGAAATGATAGTTTGCCAGAGGCTGAATTTTTAAGAGGTATACTGTTATCCGCGGCTGAAGAAATTGCACTGGAAAATTTCAATATACAGTCATCTATGTTGGCTGGGGAAACTTGGGGCAAAGAGGGAATTATGTCCTCAAGAGTTTGAGAGTACAAGTCCCAGTCCGCGCCTGTAAGCCTATATTTTAAAAGAGGAGGGTTATCCCTATGAGGTAATGACCTATTGATCAGAGTAGTACATATTGGGTAGTGGTCGCTACCATACGTGAGGTTTAGTCGTTTCCACTCCAACTAGGCGGTCAGACTAGCTGAACACAGAGTAAGATCTACACAACTTCTACTCTGGCCAGGTCTAGGTAGGCGAGTGGCGGAACCATCGTTGACAACACATAAACCTAAGTCATCCAACAGATCAACCAACTCCAAACCAGGAGGAGGAGGAGGGGTTGGGGGAGGGAATATAGACAGATATAAAATTAATGCCAAGGATAGTGACACCTACAGTATTGATCTCATCTCCATGGGGAGGAAGGGATAGAGGGGAGGAAGAGAGAAGATTGTTCACTAGCATAGCAGCCCCGCCATAACCGTCAGAGCGGTCATCCCAGAGAGTGCCATAGCCAAGAAAATTAAAATGGAGTCGTGGAGTTAGCCACGACTCTGAGATTGCAAAAATTGCAGGTTTATGCAAGTTAATAAGGTGACAGATTTCATGTTTTTTGGGGAGTGCGCTTCTGGTGTTCCACTGCATGAGATGGAATGTTGCGGCTTTTAATTTTATTGACTATGTTGTCGGCAACGTGGTCTGGTAATGAATAATTGGAAAGTAAGGTAATAATAGTGTTAATAGTCTCTTCATTCTCATTATGAGTAGGAGTGTGGTCGAGCAGATTCAGAGCACAACCGTTAGGAGAGGGGGGGAAAGAGTAACTGTTAATAATATCCTGGTGGGCCCTACGGTCATAACCAGGATGGTGGGGTGTATGGGGCTTTGGACGGGTAGTTATAATTTTTTTACTGGAGGAAGAGGTAGGGGGTTGAGAATGGGAGGTATAATTAGGAATAGGGAGACGGGGAGGACGGAGATCATGATTAGGACTCTGGTGAATAGTCTGTGTAGGAGGGGCTGACGATGTAACGTCTGCAAAAGATCGGTAGGAGGGGGCATGACGTTTGGCTGCATCAGAATAAGACATATTTTCCTTAGCCATGGTGGACTTGATGTTCCGCTGACGCAGGAATTCCAGGCATTGACGACTGTTCGCAGGGTGGGCACCCGTACAATAAAAGCACTTAGGCTGTTCAATAGTACACCCGTCCCCAAAGTGGTCCCCACCACAGCGGTAGCACCGTGGCTTTGACCGACATTGAGTTTTGGTGTGTCCGTACTTGCAGCACCCGAAACACTGGACAGTGGGAAAATTATAGATTTCTACTGGAAGGGAATTGAAGCAGCAGAAAACTCGATCCGGGAGGCTCTGACCATCAAATGTGATTACTACGCTTGATGTAGGAATCCATTCCGATTTCCCATCATTGGAAACTCTGCGGTTCAATCTCCTCACCTTCAACACCTTACCAAGTGGGGACTTCAGAGCATCCAAGACTTCAATGTCAGTCCAATCAGAGGGGACGCCCCTCACAACACCCATCCTGGTGATGTTGAAAGTGGGAATCATCATTGTGAAACCTTTTTGTTTAATTGCATCATTGTCGATAAATGCATTGGCATCTTCCGGGCCCTTGAACTCTACTGATACCCTGTTTCTTCCTATTCTCTTTATTTCCCCTTCTACAATATTCATGATATTCATTTTCTGTACTAATTTACCGAATTTTATAGGAAGGAGGGTAGTGCCAGAGGCTGGATCGGATTCGAGAAGTGATGCGTAAACTAAAAATGGTTGTCTGTCTAAATGCGAGTACTTAGTGCGTGAAATCAACGACGGAGCCGTGACCCGGTCGCGTTTAGACGCTGAAGGATTTTCGTCAATGGCATTCGCAGGGTCGTTGTGAAGATGATTTTCAATACGTTTCCTCTTTTGTGAAGCCACTTCAAATTCCATTGTCTCAAATTGAGACAGTGGAGCCGTCAGAATAGAAACATGCGGCAAAAGATCTTGCGATTGTAGCTGAGCGGGATGAGGGTCTGGCGGGCGGCCCGGGGGCCGTTCGTCATCCGCCATTTTCACTCAGCATAGGCCAGTAGAGAAAACCTTAATTATAGGTAGATTAAAAACTTACCAAAAAAGTAAGATCACATACACAAACAAATATAAACACAAGATAAACACAAACACGTAAAGTACACCCAAAAACCACCAAAAAAAAGTAGAGAAATAGCCAAAAACCGGTGCGAGAGACAAAACCACATGTACTCGCCACAAACGCTCGTGACACTCTCTCAAATAAAACTTTATAGCCATGATCTGTAATTTTACTTACTGACATCAAGTTGTTTGACAAATCAGGCACATATAATGTGTCAATTATAGTATGTTTCAAATCTTTTATATAGAGTTCTGCGTTTCCTTTCCCTTTAACTTCAGTCGTATGCTTCTCTGAAGCTAGTCTTAGAGTGTCAGATGCAGGGATTAAGTTACAGAGTATACTTTTGTCACCCGTCATATGTGACGTACAGCCACTATCTAGACACCATAAATTGCTTTTAGTTTTTGACGTTCCTGTTGTTAAACAGATATTATGCGTCTCTTCCTGACCTTTAGTTTTATTAGAGTTATTTGGTCTCTTCTTTGACCAACAAGATTCTGTGGAATGGCCTTTCTTCTTACAATTGTTGCAACATAGTACTCTTTTCTTTGTTTTGGTATAGAATGCTTCTGAAGTCTGTGGTTCGCTTGCTTCGCTTTGCCTTCTTGCTTCGTATTCTTCTATGATTTTCACTTTTAAAATGTCAGGACTTGGTAGAACATCTCTCGACTCAATTGCCGTTCTGAAGCTATCAAAATTTGTAGGTAAACTGTATAACATCATAATGCTTAATTCTGGATGAATTTTGACATCCATATCTTCTAATTTACCCACTACGTCCATAAAATTACTGAGATGGTCTCTTACATCTTCTTGTGAAGTCATTTTCTTCAATACTAGTTGCTTTAATAGCGTAGCCTTTCTCGCGGGTCCTGAACTTTGATGTACAGATTTTAGTTTATCCCATACCTCCTTGAACGTGTTACATCCTTTAATTTGTTTAAGTTCTGGTGGAGATATAAGTAGAAGTACCTCTGACCTTGCCTTTATGTCTTCCTTTAGAAATGCCCTCTTTTCTTCGGCAGTCGCAGTTGCCGCTAACGTTTTTTCACCACTAGCGTACTCCCATAGATCGTATCTTATGAGAATCGCCTGTGCTTGTAAGCACCAGGTATCGTAATTTGATTTTGTCAGCGGTTCTATGCTTCTTAGACTTGAGCTCATTTTTTAAATTTTATTTTCTCATTTACTCACGGTTTTATTCCATTTGCCACTAATTATCCAACCACGCTCTGCTACCACTGATAGGGTGGAATTGGAAGCTTGAAACTAATTAAAAATGTGAATATTATAAACATTGTGTTTATTTGTATAACAAGGAAGGTAGAAGATCCTTGTTGTATAATGAGAAAAAGTAGAATAAATTTTACATGACACCGTACATCAATCAGATAGAAGAATATTTTAAATCAATCTAAAATAGATGTCATAGACAAACATGGACAGCATCACGACCTTCCAACATTATGTTTAATTTTAATAGGTGATGAAAGCGTATATTAATATATTTTGCCGTGATGGCTTTCATTAAGTCGGTAATATGATTAGACGTAGGAAATTCCCCTAACTGATGATAGATTATGTTTTGGAATATTGACGACCCAATAAACATCCATTTTCTTTAATAAAAAGAAAGTTACTAGAATTTATAGTATGTTGCTCCAGATAACGACCAAGTAGATTTAAACGTTGTGCTTGAATATAACGTTATTGAATATAATGAAAATAACGTTGTTTACAACGTTATTTGCATTGAAGTCATGAAATGTGGTATTGTCATTAAAATCAAATATATTTAAAATTAACTAACTTTAATAGTTATCAATGATACGATACGCCTCCACAAGACACATTTTATTTACTGCTTTCGTTTTTGCAGGTCCAAACCGCACAACAAGGCATAATTTCTAATATTTCGTGTATTTTAGAGACAACCAATCGAGACATGAATCTGACAGCGAATATGCTAATGTCGCGCATCTGTGCTTGCGATATCTGAGCGGCACTTCCACTGTATTTTCTATTCCGTGGTTATAGCTGTAGCAAGAGCTGTAGTTACTCTTCTAGCGACATATTTTAGCTTTCGAACACCACGCGCACAAAGTCCCTCTAACTAAGCTAAGTAAAATGTAAAGGACATGGACAAAAAAGTACATTCCATGTACACACATAGTAAATAATATTGTATATTAAAAATAGAAAAATGATTTAATACGTAGTTTTTAACCTCTCTGATCTCATCAGTGTTTATTTCAAAATAATTAGTAATCAAGTTGAATTCAAAGTACCATTTGTCAACGTCCGCCATAATGGACCATAGAGTAAGATAAATATAATAATGGCTGTTCCACATCAAGCATACTACTTGCATAATAATATCACATAGACGTGCGATATGGACGACAAAACGCTATTATTAAAAACATTTTATTTATACGAAACTGTCTACGTTAGTATTTTTGGCATTTAATAAAATTATCTTTTCTTAATGTTGATGCGTAAGATTGTTTTTTTTATATTTCACACAAAAAAAATCGGAAAACGGAACGCGTTACTTGTTCGACAATGTGTCCAGGGTTGCCAAATGTACGAGGTTCCTCGTACAAATACGAGATTTATGGTCTTCCGTACGAGGTACGAGGACACTATCAACCTCGTACAATTATGTACGAGATTTTGATAATATGGCCATACGAACATTTTGCATCACCATTTTACAACAGTAAAGTCATTTTAATAAAGACAGAGATAAGAAACCGGCTAACTGTGGAAACAGTGAATGGCACACTTCTTGCTGCAGAGAGTGCAAAAGGTTTAACTCGTACTGGAAACTGCGTCAATTTTGAACCCACAAAAGGAATGTATAGCCGCATGACAATAGATAAAAATTTTATCTATTGTCATATATTTAATATACGGCAGAAAAAACGATGACAGTGAGGATGTTCCTGACTAATACTTGGAGAGGAGATGTAAACTAAGTTACAAACCTTGCAAATTTTCATAATAATATAGGCACATTTAGTTTTTTTTGTGATTTTACTTGATTGAGTCACAGAAAAAAAAATTAAGTAGAAGTGCCCCTACACTCTCTCAAAACGAGAACCAGTGTCGCCAAACTCACACATTTGCAAAACCAAAATGTCAATTACACACATAAAAAACAGTGATATAATTGGCTACAAAGTTGAAACGCAACTTTAACAAATCATCTTCTTAATGCTGTCAAAAATATTGAGTCTTATTACAACGACCGAAAGTTGTTATTATTTGACATGACATAATCAATAAAGGCGTTTATCGTTTAAAAAACATAAATCGAACAATTTACATCGAGTTCAGCTACTCAACGCTAGATGGCACTGTAACCAATTTATTCTATTCGGAACGCTAAGTACTTTGAAATAGATGTCATATTTGCATGCACATGTAATGTCTTTTGCTACTCAGATAGAGATGTAGACAAATATCGATATTTTAATATCGATGTTACGTATTTTATTCGTGTGAGCAATGTAATAATTTATCGACATCATACAAATGGTCAGCAATGGAAAAAGGTTGATCATCTTCAAAAAAATGTTATCTATTTTAATATTAAAGAGGTAAAATTTGTAAGTTTGTATGTAGGTGTAACCTCTGAAACTACTGAACCGCTTCTGAAAATTCTTTCCCTAATATGTAGCTGCATTATTCTTGAATGCTATAGATAGGCTATAAATCATATAACAAAATATTAATTTCATGTGGGCGAAGCCGCTGGCACAAGCTAGTGTTCAATGAAATGTTAATAGATAGTATTAAAAATATTTATTGACCTTGAAATTATACATATTTGTTTAATAATTGCCGTTTTGATAGTTTTATGTTTAATTTTAATAGATGATGAAAGCGTATATTAATATATTTTGCCGTGATGGCTTTCATTAAGTCGGTAATATGATTAGACGTAAGAAATTCCCCTAACTGATGATAGATTATGTTTTGGAATATTGACGACCCAATAAACATCCATTTTCCTTAATAAAAGGATCTTGGAGAAAACTGAAATATTTAAATTACTTTTTTACTTTTTTTATGAGGTCAATATCCAGAAATTGATATGTTACGGTTTTACATTATGTGATGTTATATTTATTAACTACTAGCTGCTACCAGCGGCTTCGCCCGCGTGAAAGTAGAAAATTATCCCAAGGGAACATAGTCTCAGGAAAAAATTATATGTTCTATTCCAGGACATGGTACCAAGTTTCATTGAAATCCGTTCAGCTTTTCGAGCGTGAAGAAGTAACAAACACAAACTTTTGACTTATAATATTAGTGTAATTATTATTATATACTTTATTGTACACCTCAATTTAACACAGGACAATTATTTATAAAAATTAGTGTACAATAGGCGGTGTGATTAGCGACCCGTATCTACTACAGACGGATGCAGGTTACGTGTGGTTAAACATTCATAAATTATACACATAAACCGTCCGAAATAAATTTTCTGAATGATGGTGCCAGCTATGAAATGAATAAATAAAAATTATCGATACAGACCTACTTTACGAATATGTCGCATCCCTAATTGAGTAGCGTCGAAGTTACTAGAATTTTTAGTATGTTCCTCCGGATAGCGACCAAGTAGATTTAAACGTTGTGTTAATGAAAATAAGGTTGTTTATAGTTTGCATTGAAGTCATGAAATGTGGTATTGACATTAAAATCAAATATATTTAAAATTAACAAACTTTAATACTTATCGATGATACGATACGCCTCCACAAGATACATTTTATTTACTGCTTTCGTTTTTGCAGGTCCAAACCGCACAACAAGGCATAATTTCTTATATTTCGTGTATTTTAGAGACAACCAATCGTGACGTGAATTTGACAGCGAATAAGCTAATGTCGCGCATCTGTGCTTAATGTTGACACGCGTGCGATATCTGAGGGGCACTTCCACTGTATTTTCTATTCCGTGGATTGAGTAATAATAAAGATTTTTTGAAATACAACACAAAGTGATGTTTTATTTAGTAGGAAACTTGCAATAGTTTATTTCGAGTAAAAAGTCCCAAATCCAGTAGTTCAATATGCCTTAATTTTGGTTTTAGCACGTTTTGCATGCAAAATACCTAAATGTACGAGGTTTGAAAGTCAAAATACGAGATTTTTAGCTGCATATGTACGAGGGATTTTCTTTTGCGGTTGGCAACCCTGAATGTGTCATTGTCTATGTCAAATGTCAATATTATGTAAGTAATATGTAAAACATAGTGTATTACATACTCTTTGGTAATATGTTATTGCAGATTCTACATTGCGTCCTGTGTTTATTTTTGCGATTATTTTCTAATATTTTTGACCCCTGCTTATTTCAACGTACTCATACCTTCTACCACCCGATTACCTTGCTATTAATACTGGGCTCTGATTTACATTGCGTTGTGGATCAATATGAGGTGCATCAACTGCGGAATAGCCATGCAAAGGTTGCAGAGGCATCTCATATCCTCGCTTTCTGCACACAATCAAACAAGACTTTCGCGTTGGATAACCAATGCCCAAACCCAAGTAAGAAGTTGGACTAGAAAAAACTTAACCTGATTTATTTTTATAGTTCTGGTATGCGAAATCTTACAGTGCATCTTATTTTCAATTGCCTCTTGATACATTTATTTGTCATCCATGCTTATTATTATTAAACACCGAAGCTGGTGAACAAGAGAGACTACTGGGGCATAACATGGTTTGCCTTGGTTGTGGAAAATAAGACACCATAATGTCAGTATGGAGTGTCCGTTGCTGGCTGTTCTATTATCACAAAATACTAATTATGTGGTAAGCATTTTGTTTTTCATTATTATAAATACCCAGTTGTATTAGTCTATAAAAAATGAGCTTTCATACTATGTATGTATGATTGTTATATCTGTGTTTTATGTATTTTTCATCTTTAACATAATATATTTGCCTAAAGTAGGTATGTGTAACATAGTACTGCACATTTTACTATAACATAGTACTTGAAAACATAAAGAGATATTTAAAAAGATACCCTTATTACTAAAAATTATATAAACATAAGAATTATCTAATGATTGAATTAATTTATTATTGTGTTTATTCTAACTGTGGTTTATTTTCAGCCTTCAAGAAACAACTATGTTTGCCATGTGTGTTGGATGCGAGCAAATAGACAGGCAGTGCATGACTCATCATGAGACATGCAAGAATTGGCTTTGGATAATGATGTAGCAGCCCCTAATGTTAGCCAAGTTGTTAGCCCACCAGAGCCACCACCGTTGCCGCCTGTTCAAAGAGGGCCATGGGAAAGTAATACCATAATTATCATTACCTAATTACAAGCGAGCTTCGATCACATCTGTTCACAGTATATTTCAACAATGCAGAAACAGAATGGTACATTTGATCCCGCAATTCTTTAAAAGACTGCTTTTGCAGGAACAGTTTCTATGTTCCTCGCAGCTGTAGATTGTGTGAAACACATTTGTACAGCGATCAATGGCATTTATTACCTCAAATGAATGAGACACATTCTACATTTAGTGCTAACCATATAGAAGACATAATTAATATTATGAAGTCAAAAGCTAATATTTTGAACTTTGAAAATGTCTCAGAAATTCTCTCACGGAACAGTAATCACAATTAAGTAATCTATGATTGTATTTTTTTAACAAGTCTGGTTATGTTTACTTAAAGCAGTTATTTATGTAATTACTGAAGCCCTATATTTACAATTAATCCAGGTTAGTGTATTGGTGAAATAAAAATGCTCTGTTCTATCCAAGCTGGTTGATTGACCTCCCTAGGTCTCTTTATTAACACTATCGCTGCATTGCTCTAATGTATATTATCTTCGTAAGCATTTAAGATATAATAATTATAATATGTTTAAATATTTTTATTTATTTTCTCTAATAAGTAAATAAATAATAATTTTTACTCCTTTGTTTTATTCTGTGTTTCCCTCGGTCTAATGGTCGCAAGCACTACTGCTGAGCATGAGGTCCTGAGTTCGATTCCCAGGTCGAGCAAAGTGATATTGGGTTTATTCATCAGGAATTTCTCAGTAGCAGCCCGGAGTCTAGATTTGTGCCTGGTTGATAGAAACAGACTCGCCCCCTATTAAATGGTACTCAAAATAACTGGTGAAATCTGGGTGTATTATAAGTACACCTCTGCCCAACCCTTCGGGGAATACAGGCGCGATGTTATGTTAATGTTTGTTATTATTGTCACATTTTTTGAGACTATTACCCAGTTTAATAAATGTTAGTCAATATTCAGTTTAAAATCCATACTTTGTTTATTGGTTTAATACTAAACCAATCAGTTATACGCAATAATTCACAAATGTTCACTATTTTAAAGCGCCTTTAAGTTCTTAATAGCGTAATTATAATCTAAACACCTTATTGTTAGCGATCTAATTAAAAGGTTTACTGTAACTGTTTTTTGTCTAGTCTGGTGTAATAACAAGATTTCTGAGTTTTTTATTTATAGCAATTTAATGAGTCAATATTCACGAAATTAAAGCACCAAAAATCATTGGTGTACACTAAATTCGATAACTATGCCGACGTCCATAGTAAAATTGGACATATCCTTTGTTTGTGTTTGGAGTGGGTTCACTGCAATAGTGTAATGGGTGTGGTGGTAACCCGGTAATTTTCCAGGTAAATAATCGCGAGAATTTTCGGGAGATCTGCTAAACTTTTCACACTTTTAATGTGAAGTTGGGTTGGGAAGCGGCATGCCTTTTAACAGCGTCGAAGCCAGAAGATATATTAATTTCTTTATTACTGCTTCGGCAATGTGCGTAGTTTTTCCCTTTAACACTTTTTTCTAACCAATTCAAGCATTCTGGCCGTGCTTCCCATTCCTCTTTATAATTTTGCGAGTATTTTTTGCGCTTATCTCCGGTACTAGTACTTGGGCTATTATTAGCATCATCGGAGTCGGACATCGTAAATTATAAAGTTATAACACACAAAACAATTCACACAAACAAAGCTTCTACATTTCTTTGTCACAACAATAGTACGGACGAACGAAACGATAAATAATGAACTCAACATCTCTCGGTAGATTCGCGAAACAACCCGAACTAATTCCCCACCAAACAATAATAAACTCTATAGTAAGGCCGTTTTAACTAGTTTTAAGTGTTTGAGAGGCCGTATAAGAACTTTAGGGGAATCCCCGTGCCAATTTTCACCTACCCGTGCATTGGTTTAGTGTTACCAGGTCACCTTCGGTGTTGTAATCTTTGGAATGCTAAATAATACTATATTTTAATCGATACTTGTTTACAATAAAAAAATTCGGGAGACAGGGTCGCTAAATCGGGATATCGGGAGGGAAGAGCCAAAATCAGTAAATCTCCCGATTAATCGGGAACTTTTGCATCACTGCCGGGACCTTAGCCATTAGGCTATTGGAGTATATGTGTTCTGTGGTTCAAACTTATTTAAACTGTGAGTCCAGGCATGTTCAAGAATTCAGAACTACGCGAACTGGCTAAATAAAATACTCAGTACTATATGATATATTTATTTCATATAACACGTTTACATGTCACTGAAACATTGATTATAAACGAATACCTACACACGGATCAACATTAAAATTAGGACAGGTTTTACCAGAGCGCTTAGCACAAGTTGCAAAAAGAGCAATCTCTTTAAGAATTACATTGGTAAATTCATATTCATTATTGTAGGTATGTCATGGAGTACATTAAATTTATGAAATCGTCATTAAGAAATCAATTTAACTGTGACTAGATATAATCTATGTTTTATCGTATAAAATATTAACATCGACTTTCATTTAGAACTAGGATTATAAAAATTGTAAAGATGTAATACATAATAGATTGGTAGATCATAATGAACTCAATTGTGTGCACATATCACATTAAAACTTAGAAAAAAAAAAATTCACAATTCTGAACATGAATAAAGCCCAAAGAAATACAATAGTATCTAACTTCTAAATAACATACACTTATAAATACAGAAAATATTAAATGCAACTGATAGGAAACCTATAGTTTAATAATGTAAATTAGTCAAGACCAATGAGGAACTTCCCCAGAATCAACAGCAACATACACTCTGCTACAAGTCCAATAATGTTATTATGAGATCGTTTTATAGGTTTTCAATCTCTATTTAAATATACGCAAAAGTACACAAAAACATCAAAATCTAATTTACACATAAAATACTGATTACACTTTTGTGATGAATCAAAATTATTTTAATCCCCTTGCTATATCAAATTCTTAACTCTAAAAAAATATTTTCAGATGATATTATAATTATATTTAAAAAATAGTATACCATTGAAAAATGCCTGTATTAAATTATTGAAAACTGATTCAAAACAAATAATATTTTAACCATAGTACCGGTATCTTAACTAAGCTCAATAGATTGCACATGCTTTCTTATTTGGATCATCATTATACAAAATAACAATCAGAAATTAGAAGCTTTTTGACACTTGATATTGTAATAATGTTATATACTATTTAATAATCCATTGATGGACTGGAAAACATGGTTAATATAATTATTGTGCATTTTATATACAGCATTTAACAATATACTTCTTTACCTACTAACACTAATCAGTTTGTTTTTGTGTTTTTTATAATTTTTGTGATACCAATAAAACAATTGCTTAAATCTTAAACATCTATATAATGAAAACTTTAAATTGTATATATTGGGATTTACATATCTATCAAACTGGACACAAAGTTATTTTGAAACAAATTGATAGACAGAATCATAAAACATTTCAAGTATAACCCACCCACACGTTAGGAAAATTGTTACACATTTTTAAATTTATTTGTAGCATACAATGGGTATAATATTTTTTATGTTTTATTTCACAACAGAAACTTTTGAGTATACTTTTTCTGGAAAAGCTTGCCATGTCAAGCATCTACAACATTTACTAGCCTTCACCAGCTGGTAAATAATCGTCATCCTGATATCACATAGCTCTATATGGTCCTTGGGACTTTAAGTATTGGATCACTAGTGATGGTCCGGACGAAACTACTTCTGGTGGAATTGCTGTTAATGGACAATTCTCAATGCTCATAATCTGTAAGCTCACACAAAGAGCCAGCTCAAATGGCAGATTGCATAGGTTAGGGTTATCATTCAGATATAATGACTCTAAATTCTCCAATGTACCAATTTCCTCTGGTAAATATTGCAGGTTGTTCTCACCAATACTGAGGTAGGTAAGATTAGTCAGATGACCAATAGAGCGCGGCAGAGAGGTCAGCTGATTGGATTGCACAATCAGTTTCTGTAAGTCATGCAAAAATCCAATTTCATTTGGCAAAACTTCTAACTTGTTTTCCTCTAGGTCCAGAACCCTTAGTTTCCTCAGGCTTCCAATACTGGGTGGTATGCGCTTCAAACAGTTATTAGACAATATAAGCACTTCCAAATTTTGAAGGCATTGTATGTCATCAGGTAGTTTTGCCAATTGATTTGTTCCTAAGTTGAGTTCCACCATATTTACCCAAGTTCCAATGTCTAGTGGAAGAGATGTAAGTAGATTTTCTTTCATATTCAGTTTTGTTACATTCTTTGCCCTTGAGAATATCCCATATGGAATTTTATCAATTTGATTATGTTCCAAGTTGATGGAGAAGACATTTGTAAATTGAGCAGGGCCACCTGATGGGTAGCTGCCGAATGAGTTGCGAGAAAGAGTGATGCTAGTCAATTCATTCAGACTGGCTAAGAGGCCATCAGGGAGCTGTGATATTGAGTTCCCTTCAACATTGAATTCATCCATGTGCTTGCAGTTACTGAGTGTGGCCGGAATAGCAGTCAGTCTGTTGTATCTCAGGCCAAGACGAGTTATAGCTTGAAGGTTGCCAATAGTCTCTGGAATATCTAATAGTTCATTGTGCTGCAAGTCTAGTGTAGATAAATTAACACAATTACCAATCTCTTGCGGTAAATGCTCTAAATGATTGTGTGAAACATCAAATGTTACTAAATTCACCAGTTTGCCAATTCCAGATGATAATTCTTTTATTTTATTCTCTCTTAAGCTTAACATTGTCAAATTAGTGAGATGTGATATTCCATTACCAACAACTCGGATTCTATTGAATCTTAAAAACAATGTTGTCAATGATGTGAGTTTATACACCACATCTGGTATGTCATTGAGCTTGTTGTGTCGCAAGTCTAATACTTTTAGACTCCTCAGGTTAGCAAGTGATTGTGGTAAACTTGTTAATGAATTTTCATTCAATGCTAATGTTTGCAGATTCACCAGGCATCCAAACTCAGCAGGCAATAATGCAAGCTTATTTCCATATAAATAAAATTCCACTAAGTGTGTCAGATCACGGACATTTGGTGGTAGGCATGTAATGGAAGATTTGCTCAAATCCAGGCGCTTTAGTCCTTCATCACGGCATCTTTGAAATTCTTTGATAATATCTAAGTCAGCTTGTATGGGTTTGTTCTTCTTGGCAGTGGGTTTAGGCTTATTGGATTCCGGATGCTTGACTGTCACGACTTTGGGCCGTGCACCCTCCGCGTTGGTCAGCGACGCAGTAGATAACTTCTTTTCTCTCATGCTTTGATATTTATCCTTCGGGCTTACAGTACCAACAGAATCTAATGCTTCAGAATTTTCTCTCGATGAATTATCGAGATTCATACCGTTCTTTGCTAAACGCTGACAAAATGTTTTGAAAATATGTTCCCTTGTCTGAATTATTTACTAAAACACACTTGACATGGTTTTGTCATCTCATCGTATTAGACACAAATCAATACCCTATTTCAGTGGTATGAAATGAACGACTTCCTGCACTCATCTACGATAACACAAACTCATAAGTAGCACTTTTCTCTAAGAACACATCTGTAATATCAATTCTTGACTTATATTTCCACAAAAGAACGTAGTGTGCCCAAATATAAAGATTTTCACGAAAACAGACTCAAGCGAAAATGGAATGGAATTCCGTCAATTTCCGACAGACAGATTTCATTTCAAGCAGGGACAGATCAGATCAATTTTCTTTCAATAAAATTAGTCGATTTAAATAAAATATTAATTATTATACAATTTCCAAATCGATTAATAATTGTAATTATGCCAGAAATATAATTATTTAGAAATTACTTAAAACATATTTTAATCACGGTCGTCCCTATTTAGAATTTTAGAGGAGGGGCAAAAGTAAGAAATAGAATAGGCGATAGTCTAAAGCCGGCTCTACACGTTGGCCAACACAGTGGCGAATGTAGTGGCCAATGCGTATTGGCCAACGTGTAGACGGCGTGTTTGTGCATGTTGGGTTGTATTGGAATGATGGCCGACGAGTTGGCGCGAGATCCGTGTGGTGTCGGTTTTTTGCAAAAGATCAAAGGGTTGTTGGCCGAGTATTGGCTACCGCGTCCACACGTTGGCCGCGCGTTTAGTATGCTACGAGCTCCCAGAACGATCGCACGCACCTGATTAAACATTTTAACCGACTTAAAAAAAAAGAAGGAGGTTCTCAGTTCGTCTTGAACTTTTTTTTTGTGTATGTTACCTCATAACTCGAAGTCAGCTCGACCGATTTAGAAAATTCTCTTTTCATTTGAATTGGTATAGTTTCTAGTTGATCCCATTGTTACGAAATCAGGTTCTGATGATGGGATCCTGGAGAAATCGAGGGAACTCTTCAAATATTATAGGCACATCTATAGCGTTTTGGTTATATCTTATAGTATCTTGTGCAGTTGCTCTCGAAAAGCACCATTTGGGGAAGTGGAACTGATGATGAAGACCACAGACGACCACCGAAACTACTCAATAATAAGTATTTCATGGATTGCGATTCGATTACTTGAATATGGATGTTAAGCACTTTATGTTCGTCACAATGCATATGGTGATGTAGAGCTGATGGTGAAGTACCAGGAGAACTCCTCAAAAATTAACGACTCTGCATAGGGAAAAGCAATATTTTGTAAAAGGTGATAGGTAGTTGACATTTTGGCTTTTGTAACTAGATTTCTTACAAACCGACCCACTAAAAAGAGTGAATTTTTTTTTAAGTTTAAATTTTTTTTTGGCATTGTAGTGTTTTGATATGGAAGTTGGTTTTATTTTTTGTTAAAAATTTTTTATAGTCACGCGTCGGTAACAACTAGTGTAAACAAAATGTCAGTAATGACTAATAACGAAGAAACTTTTCGGTTTATAGAGCTCTACCAAGCCGTAAATTGTTTGTGGAACCCAAGAAGCAGCAGTTAGCGCCTTAATATCCATTTTAATAAATACGTCCGCACATTGGCCTGAACCGTAGCAAACTGAACGACCTTCCAACGTGTGGACGCTATCACGAACTCTTGGCCAATATGCTGGCCACTACATTCGCCACTGTGTTGGCCAACGTGTAGAGCCGGCTTTAAGCCGGCTCTTCACGTTGGCCAACACAGTGGCGAATGTAGTAGCCAATGCCTATTGGCCAACGTGTAGATGGGGTATTTGTTCATCTTGGGTGCACAAACACCCCATCTACACGTTGGCCAATTGGCATTGGCCACTACATTCGGCACTATGTTGGCCAACGTGAAGAGCCGGCATAAGTCGGGGCCCAGCCTTAAGCCGGCTCTATACGTTTGGCGAATGTAGTGGCCAGCATATCGGCCAAGAGTTCGTGATGGCGTCCACACGTTAGAAGGTCGTTCAGTTTGCTTCGGTTCAGGCCAATGTGCGGACGTATTTATTAAAATGGATATTGCGGCGCTAACTGCTGCTTCTTGGGTTCGACAAACAATTTATGGCTTGGTAGAGCTCTATAAACCGAAAAGTTTCTTCGTTATTAGTCATTACTACTGATGGGTAATTTTCGGAAATTTTTCCAAACTTGGAAATTTTTCCTTTTATTTTTCGGAAAAATAAAAATAATGGAAAAATATTTTTTAATGTATCATTTTACTTTGAATAAGGGTCAAAACGCTTGAATCATAGGGCCCAAGTGCGCGTCTCGCCGGCTGATCGATTCCTTGCGTGACTAGAGGGCTGGCTCGTTCTTTGCCCAAAGAATAAGCATTGCCATACAACGTGAAAATGCTGCTAGTCTTAGCAGTGCTTCGACGTTACAGGAAATAGTCAGTTATATCAATGTATTTTGTTGTGGTAACTCAAAATAAACAAAATAATTACCAAGGGAAGTTAATAAAATTAGAATTAAATGGTTTGTTGATTTTTTTTTAATTTACATGAAAATATACAACAAACATGAACATTCGTCACATATTATGATAAATTAAAAATGAATAGGAATAATTACATGTATTCAGTTGGAAATGAATCCGAATCGTTATTTGTAAAAAGGGAATCATGATTAACATTTCCTCCTGCATCTGTATATTCAAACAATAAATCTCTTCAATAATATGAGCAGATAGTTGATAGTTCTTCATAATATTTGGTAATTGATACGATGGTGCCAAAGCACGAAAAATTTTTTATTTAGTGGATGCTCTACCCAAAACTTATCAGGGCTCCGGATGCTGCGGTTGCTAAAGCAATCAATTTATCAATATCCTTCAAGGCTTATAGGTGACGAGGCGCTAGTTGACAAGCTTCATAGCCTGGCTTATCGACGAAAAGTTGCTTGTCTCTCAGTTTTCTACAGATTGTACTTCGGGCAGTGTGCGCAGGAACTCCATGACCTGTTCCCCCTCCATCTCCCTTTCACTACCAGTCTACCAGACATACTTGATTGATATACCGTCTTGTCGTACCAAGCGTTTCTCCTCCAAATTTATTGTGCGCTCAAGCCAAGCTGTGGAACTCTCTGCCGGCTTCTGTTTTCCCCGCCACTTATAATCTTTTACCCTTTAAAACAAAAGTAAATAGGCATCTTCTGTGCTTGCAGGTCCCATCGTAGACCCATCCCATCCATTGCTTACCATCAGGCGAGATCTAGGTCAAGAGTGAGCTCCCCGTAATAAAAAAGACGTTCTTCTCATTTATCGAACTATCTTGTTTTTATTGATAATAAGCTCGCGTTGGTTAAGCATCTCACCATCATCATGGTAAGTGATGATGTGGTCGAAGATGTAGCACGCTTACCTAGAAGTAACCTATTCACTTTTGACTTAAAGACCCCCCAATTATAGCCATCAGGAACCACAGACAACTGCGGGGAATTGCACTCCTTAGCCGCACGCACAATGAAAGTACTCCCAAAACGTTTTGTGCGTATGGGTGGGATGTCCACCATGTAACGAAGGTGCATTACCCTTTGTCTTGTAGTTCGATGATGGAACGGGCTTGGTGGAATTAGATTGTGTCATTCTATCTCACACTCCACGGAATGTAACTCTGGAGCTTTGAATGAACCCATGCATTGTTGGCAATTAGTCTCTTGGCCCGTTTTTCATTAGACTCAAGCGCGTCCAGTTGATATTTGGCAGATCCATAGCAAAGATGAGAATACATACTCCATACACGATTTAGCTTGAGCTTGAGAAGCTGTTCCGTTGTGCAGTTCTGTCTTACCTTTGCTAGGATTCTCAACTTTTTGCTGCTCGTTGAGCCTTAGCCTCGATGAACGAACCAAAATTGAGGGTCAATGTTACCCCAAGAAGCTCAATACGATCAGTTGTCGGCACGGTTACACCATGGAAAGGTGCCGGCTCCTTTTTGCGGAGAAGAGACACGCGGGTTTTAGCTGTATTAAACTTGACCAAGTTGGCATCACCCCATTCGGAGACAGCCTTTAAGGACAATTTCATGTCCAACCATGGCCTCACAGCGAGACCGGATCTGTCCCACCAGCACGCGCGCTGGATACTTATCTCTCAGAAACTGTGCTGTCGCTCCTGCCGAATATGACTGATAGGATGAAGAAGAAGGCGAACTATTCATGTAATCTGCTCTTTCCGGCAAAGTTCACGATGTTTTCGAACTTATGATTTTCACATGTTGTGGACATTTATTGAAAACTGTGCAACCACATTACCTACTATATTTACCGACTATATTAGGATAAAGAAATGTTTTGTTACAATATTTATAAGATACACTATTATTTTGATTTTCGCACAGATTTCACACGAGTTTGACCGTATTACAACCTATTTCTAACCTATACCTTTAAGAAGTACTGGTATTAAATTAAAAAGCACCTAGCCGGAATTAAATAACTCGAACGGGGAATTCCCTGTATGCGAATTACATTGGTGTTGCAAAAATAGATAAAAACTTGTTTTTCGTTTCGTCCTGCTAATTTAACATGTTATTACTAGCAGTAGTAATATTGATATTGTTTTAGTGTACACATAATTAACTAGTTTATGTATTAAAATGAGCTTTTTTGAAATGGAAAAATTTCGGAAAAGTATTGGAAAAATATCGGAAAAATATTGGAAAAATATCTTTTTTTCTTTTCTTTTCCGTTCGAAATTTTTCCACTACCCATCAGTAGTCATTACTGACATTTTGTTTACACTAGTTGTTACCGACGCGTGACTATAAAAAACTCTTTAACAAAAAATAAAACCACAATAAATATAAGTCGGTTTTATTTATTGTTAAAAAGTTTTTTCACCCTTTTTAGTGGGTCGGTTTGTAATTTATCTAGTAACAAATGCCTAAATGTCAACTACTTATTACCTTTTACAAAATATTGCTTTTCCTGATGCAGAGCCGTTAATTTTTGAGGAGTTCTCCAGGTACTTTACCATCAGCTCTACATGACCATATGCACTGTGACGAGCATAAAGTGCTTAACATCCATATTCAAGTAATCGAATCGCAATCCACGAAATACTTATTATTGAGTAGTTACGGTGGTCATCTGTGGTCTTCATCATCAGTTCCACTTCCCAAAATGGTGCTTTTCGAGAGCAACTGCACAAGATTATTATTATTTATTATTATTTGAAGAGTTCCCTCGATTACTCCAGGATCCCATCTTCAGATCCTGATTTCATAACAATTGGACCAACTAGAAAGTATACCATTTCAAATAAAAGCCAAACCAACTAGAATTTTCTAAATCGGTCCAGCCGACTGTGAGTTATGAGGTAAAATACATAAAAAGAAAGTTCAAGACGAACTGAGAACCTCCTTCTTTTTTTGAAGTCGGTTAAAAATTTTAATCAGGTGCGTGCGATCGATCTGGGAGCTCGTAGCAAACTAAACGCGCGGCCAACGTGTGGACGCGGTGGCCAATACTCGGCCACAACCCTTTGATCTCATGAAAAAAATCGTCACCACACGGATCTCGCGCCAACTTGTCGGCCATCATTCCAATACAACTCAAGATGCCACATCCCCTCTACACGTTGGCCAATAGGCACTGGCCACTACATTCGCCACTGTGTTGGCCAACGTGTAGAGCCGGCTTAAATATTGTCTCTGATACTCTGATTCCAACGCTGATTGTCAGTTTTTAGTTTTTAACTTTTTATTTGTAAAGATAAAGGTTATTAGTTTAGTTTTCCTAAGTTGCTGAGCTTTTTCTGTGTTATTACAGCAGTATACGAAAACAGCAACCATGGATAAAAGCAAAGAAAAGGAGGAACAAAGTATTATGGACAAATCCATGAGATCTGTCTTCGGTAAGATGCAAATACAACTACAACTTTCTTATCTCTAACAATCGTAATTTATCAATAGCAAGTAAATGAGTTTGTTTTTATTTCAGTGGGTAATATACCTTATGAAGCTACAGAAGAGAAACTGAAAGATATATTCAGTGAGGTCGGTCCTGTGCTTTCCTTCAAGCTAGTATTTGATAGGGAGACCGGCAAACCGAAGGGTTATGGATTCTGTGAATATAAGGACCAAGAAACTGCTCTCAGTGCTATGCGGAACCTCAACGGGTACGAGATTGGAGGGCGATCCCTTCGCGTTGACAATGCTTGTACTGAGAAATCTCGAATGGAAATGCAAGCACTGATGCAGGGGCCTCAGGTAACCACTATTATATACTAGACTTGTTTTAAGTTATGGGGATTAGAATGAGTAATCTAATTTTCACTTAGTAGTGCATCACAGTCCACTTATCCTTTCAAAAGCCTTAGTTCCTAAATGAATTAGGTAACATGTTAATAAGCAAAAGATTCATTGCTAAAGTGCTATCATACTCTATTTATACCTAGTGTCTAGAACACTGATACTAGGGTAATAGTTTATATAACCAAATGAATATATCTATAGGTATATATAAACTAGTATTTGTGTGATGCGCGAGGTGCAAGCACCTCGCGTGCTTGTGGTGGTGGATTGTTCACTTTTTAAACCCCTACATGTAGTAAAATAAAAACTAAAGCATTGCCCCTCTAAAGGAATCTGAAAAAGAGATGGGGGGGGTTGCACATTTATTTCGACTAAAGCATTGCCCCTCTTAATGAATCTGAAAAAAAAAATGTTCCAAGTCTCTTAATTTCCGAGATCCGCCTAAAGGGGGTGAGAAGGGGGGCGACTTTGAAAAATGATTTTTACTTCACCAAGCCTCCTCTATACGAATCCGTAAAAAAAAAATACGGGTCTCGTAGTTTCCGAGATACGATAGGGAGGCCTCCCTCCCTATCGTATCTCGGAAACTACGAGACCCGTATTTTTTTTTGCCAAACCTCCCCTTTTCACCCCCCTTCTCCCCAGAAGGGGGGTGAAAATATTAGTAGGATAATATAATATAATAATATTAGTAGGATAGGATATTAGTAGGAAGGATATTAGTAGGATAAAATGAATCACCGAAATGTATGTACTTGCTAAACATCGAACAACTGCAACAAATTGGATAATTTTTTTGTGTTCATTATTGTCAGGACAAAGTTTGTCTATACTAATAATATACGGTGGTAATTTTTTTAAATTGTCACTTGTGGTACAAATTCCACCAGGTTAGCTAGTAAAAAATAAAAACACACTTTTCAGTCCTATTTGTTAACGAAATGTTTAACAATAATATTTCAGATCGAAAACCCCTATGGTGAGCCAGTAGAACCAGAGAAAGCTCCAGAGGCCATCAGCAAAGCTGTAGCCACTCTGCCCCCAGAACAGATGTTTGAGCTCATGAAGCAAATGAAGCTTTGTATACAGGTAAATACATACTTAATCATAATACTAATATGCGATGCAGAAACGTTCTACCCTTTTTTTTCTCAGAAAAATATGGTGATGGTGTAGCTTTTTTTCTTGATAATAGGCTCGCGTTTGACCATCATCTCACCTGATGGTAAGTGATGATGTGGTCGAAGATGGAGCACACTTACCTAAAAGTAACCTATTCACTCTTAACTTAAAGACCCCTAGGTTGTAGCTATCCGGAAACACTTAGTATGGAATGGGAGTATGAAATTTGGCACAGTTAAAGTTTATATGGTGGAGTGCAGAAAGCTAATATTTTGCTAATATTCAAACATAAAATTTAAATTTTATATATTGTTTAATTCAATACCTCATCAACCACCATTGTTTTAATAAATATTACAGTGCCTGTTTACAGTCACATACTTTATTGTCCAATCTGCCTTCATTGGCCACTATAAATTTTTAGTGATTAATTATTGAACAAATCTATACTAATATTATAAAGCGGAAAAGTTTGTTAGTTTGTTTGTTTGTTTGCTTGAACGCGCTAATCTTCGAAAGTACTGGGTGGATTTGGATGAAATTTGGTATGGAAGTAGCTTGAAGCTTGAGGAAGGTTATAGGCCACTTTTTACCAGACTGCAAAAAAGGAGAGTTATGTTTTTACCGTGATAGAATCCACGGGAGCGAAGCCCCGCGAGAGTACTAGTTATTTATAATTTATAATTAGTAATAAAATACATTTTCAACTGGTATATAAAATTAATTGAAGACTTTTTTGTAGTTGGTCATGCATTTTTAAACCAACCATGCTCTATGGAGGAACAAGTTTGTAGGTTCCTGCACCAAAAAGTCTACTGGATCATGTGCAAGCAGTGGGCAACAACTTATTTAACAACATTAAAAACAATGCATTTTTAATTTAATAAATTCTTAGTTTAATGCCTATGTTTGACTTTCATGCCTGAATTGTTATGTCAATTCTTACAGAACAATCCTAATGAAGCTAGAAATATGATGTTACAAAATCCCCAACTTGCATATGCACTGTTGCAAGCCCAAGTTATAATGAGGATTGTGGACCCAGCCACTGCAGTTGTAAGTATAGAGATACAAATGTAGTATGCTAATGTTATGATCATGCATTCAATCTTATCCAGTGAACTTTAAACCAACTGAAAAACAATACTTGATTTATGATTACCAAAATAATTATTATAGTTGGAATACAATAAAACATAGCAGTTTTTGGTAACTATGTATTGCAACTACAGAGCTGACTATCAGAAGTGAAATGTCACATATTTTACCTTCTATATATCAGACACCAGCACATCAAGCTACAACAATCTGTCAAATTTCTTTAATTCATTTTCAACTTTATTGTTAAGCCTGCGCCGAGTAAAATAACTCAAAACGGTCTTCACAACTAAAGGAATATAACCTATAATAGTACTTTAATTACCATACAAAAATATGTAATGAACACTAGAATAAATGTGTTAGCAAACATAGTTGGCAAAATTTAAAAATATTTTATAGTTTATTAAACAAAAATACATAAAGTTGGACAAAAATCCTTACAAAACATGCTCGTGCGTCGCTGAATTTTGATAGTAAACTGTTGAATTTTTTCATAAACTTCAATTCATATTATTCTGTAATTATCATACTATCATTTACAGCTTTAACATTTCAAAAATGTCGCTTGGTTGTTTTAATTTTAATTTTTTCTTCTAATTTGCGCGCTATTTTGAACCATACGCAACGTACACCGGTCGAAAATTCAGTCGTCCACGGGAGCTCAGAGAGGGGTCACGTCTCATCGTGGAGCATTTCGCCGGTAACGATAATTCGCGATCTATTGTGTACGTATGTATTGCAGCAATCCGTTGAATAACATAAGTCATATTTTTTGGTTTTTTGAGTACGATTTATTATGCATACCCAACAATTACTTTTTATTGTTCAATATATATTTCTTTAACATTTTTTTTTTCAATATTTGTTTTATTATGAGAAAATGTAAAAAAAAATATTATTAGAAGAAAGTTGGCGCAAATTTTCGAAAAAAAAAGCCATTCTCATAAAAAGTACGTAGTTCTATTTTGTGATGTTATTATTGCTTTTTAACCGACTTCAAAAAAAAGGAGAAGGTTCTCAGTTCGTCTTAAACTTTTTTTTATGTATGTAACCTCAAACTCGAAGACGGCTGGACCGATTTGGAATTTTTTTTTCGTTTGAAAGGGTATACTTTCTAGTTGGTTCCATTGTTATGAAATCAGGATCTGATGATGGGATCCTGGAGAAAGCGAGGGAACTCTTTAAATATTATAGGCACACCTATAGCGTTTTGGGTATTTCTAATAGTACCTTGTGCAGTTGCTCCCGAAAAGCACCATTTGAGGAAGTGAAAGTGATGATGAAGACTTTTTTCAAACATTCGATATGGGTATCGTGTAATGGGTTTTTGGGGGTGGTGATTGCAAATCTGGAATTTATTTTTAAATTCAAGATGGCGTATGCAACTTTTTCTCACAAATTCGATATGGGTACCGTGTAATAGGTTTTTGGGGGTGGTGATTGCAAATCTGACATTCATTTTAAAATCCAAGATGGCGGATGCAACTTTTTCTCAAACATTCGATATGGGTATCGCGTGATGGGTTTTTGGGGGTGGTAATTGCAAATCTGGCATTCATTTTAAAATCCAAGATGGTGGATGCAACTTTTTCTCAAACATTCGATATAGGTATCGTGTAATGGGGTTTTGGGGGTGGTAATTGCAAATCTGGCATTCATTTTAAAATCCAAGATGGCGGATGCAACTTTTTCTCAAACATTCGATATGGGTATCGTGTAATGGGTTTTTGGGGGTGGTGATTGCAAATCTGGCATTCATTTTAAAATTCAAGATGGCGGATGCAACTTTTTCTCACACATTCAATGTGGGTATCGTGTAATGGGTTTTTGGGGGTGGTGATTGCAAATCTGGCTTTCATTTTGAATGAATTTTGAATGGATATCGTGTGTGTCTACTAAGTTAAATACACTGATAACCTTCAAGGGTTTATTGCTAAGTATAATTAACAAAGTAACGTAAGGGCTAAAATTATCGCTAAATGATGAAAATGAGTGCACCCGGTTGCTGTTCGAAATACACTAAGCTCGCGGCGAACTTAGTGCGACCGCATTATATCGCTTGCTCAGCAACCGTGGTCGATTGCAAAATATTGCATCAAACATCGTGTAATAGGTTTTTGGGCATACCGATTGCAATCCTGATATTCATTTTAGAATTTACGACGAAAGTTCATTGGCTACTTTGTTAGCTTACAATTTACACTGGGTTATTGACAATTTAACTGATCCTAGGTTAAGTGACTATTCAGTATTATCTAGGGTATCTAATAATACTGAAATTAATTGTTTAAACCCTTAGATGTGACAAAGGAGAGTTATAATAACACAATTTTACTATATCATCAGAATATAAATCGTTTCTCCGGCAAAATAATAGATGAGGAAATGTTAATAGATAAATATGATATAGATATCTTATGTTTTTGTGAAACCTGGCTAAAACCAGATAGACTGTTGTTTAAAATTAATATTTTTCTGTTACTAGTGCATACAACAGTTCCTCAGTAGGAGGTGGTACTTTAATATTACGTAATAATTCTCTTAGATATAAGGAACAAAAATATATCACCGCTTGCTCTGTTGATTGCTTGTGTGAGGTAGCATGTACAGAAGTTGAAGGCCAAACTTTCTTAAGTGTTTATAGACCACCAGCATCAAACTTGTCATCATTCTTAATGATAATGGGAGAAATTTTAAGTACCTAAGCTTATAAGAGATAATAAATTAGTTTTCGTTTGTGGTCACCTAAATATTGATTTGTTAGTAAATTCACCTGAACACTGCAAGCTTACTTCATTGTTTGGTTCATTTAACTTAAAATGCACATACAAGGAAGCAACAAGAATAACAGCAACATCAGCTCAATGCATAGATAATATTTATACTAATTGTGCCATAAAATACTCGTCTCAAATTAGTGGAGTTAGGTCTGACCATACAGGTCAACTAGTATCCTTTGAGTTGGTTAAAAAGCGGCAATTAAATAAGACTATTAAGTTTAGGCCACTAACTAAAAAGAAATTAATGTTTTTAATGATAACATGTTAAGTAATCTTTCAATGGCCAACTTTGACTCCCATGACCCCAATGAAAATTACAGGATATTATTTTCTTCACTATGCCACGAATTTAGTAAGGCATGTCCAGTTAAAAAATTTCAAATGAGTAATAAATCTAAATTTAATGAATGGGCCACTGCTGGAATAAGAATAAGCTGAGACAATTTATACAACTTATACCATGAAAAATCATTGACTTCCGATGAAGCCTTCCATAATTATGTAAAAAACTACTCAAAGATATTTAAAAGAGTATGCGCCCTAAGCTAAATCTAAATCAGAAAGTAATAAAATTAGCATTTCTAACAATAAAATAAAAACTGTGTTGAAGGTGATAAACAAAGAAACTGGAAACACAAACCAACAGGGTTAGAATGATTTGACTTTGAACATCGATTCTCAGATAAGTCAAAAGTGGCTGAGAAGTTGGAAAATTACTTTACCAATATTCCAGTAGAGGTTACTAAATCTCTACATTCTTCGCCATTATTAGCAGAATCTTTTTTAAAGGAAAACTTCAATAAGGATATACCAACATTTTCATTTAAGCCCATTTCTATTGATGTAATTAAAAAGCATTCCAAAGTCTTAACATAACAAACACTGATGACTTATGGAGTGCATCTGTTAGGGTTCTTGGTAATATTATTGACTCAATTGCTGCTATCCTAACAGGCACATTTAATTAATGTATAGACAGCGGTAATTTTCCCGATTTAATGAAACATAGTAAAGTAGTACTAATTTTTAAGTCGGGTTGTAAGAGTGATCCCTCTAACTATAGACCGATATATGTGCTTCCAGCATTAAGCAAAATATACGAAAAAATCATGTTGGACCAGATGCTATCATATTTTAACTCAAATGGAATTCTGCATAGTCGGCAGTTTGGTTTCACGAAAGGTAGGTCAACAACAGACGCAGGAGTAGCGCTCATCCGTCACATTCTGGAATCTTGGGAGAAATCTCAGGATGCAATTGGCATATTTTGTGACCTCTCCAAAGCTTTTGATTGCGTAGACCACAAAACACTGATCTGTAAATTACACCATTACGGAGTTCGTGGATTCGTGTTCTGCTGACCTTGTTCTTTCATATTTATCAAACAGGCAACAAAAAGGTTATTGTTAATGGAGCGACATCTGCAGGATCCCTAGCCATGATGAGTGCTCCGCAAGGTTCAATTCTTGGCCCTTTCCTTTTTATAGTGTATATCAATGACATACATGATGACCAACTTATCGGATATTTTTTATTTGTAATTCCATTGTGCTGTATTAATTGGTCTATACGACAGTATAGACCAAATTTTTAAATATAATTAAGCATATCTTAGAACTGGAAACATATCTTACAACTATATAATGATATAGGTTATCCATCAGAATTCAGACAGGCTTTAGTTTATAATCATATTGTGGGAAGTACTAATTTCACACGGGTTCCCGTTAGTATATGCTTAAACTAGACTTATGGTCTCATGGTGCGTGGTGCACTGGTTGCACGCTACTGGTATGATTGCTCTATGTTATCTCTTAAGGTGATACGTAAAAAATAAGACATAGCTCGAGGGGCGTAGCTTAACGGAAGACGCGGGGAGCACCCCCGCTAGAATACATTGCAAACTCGAGCGCACGCTCGCGGTGAGTTTGCGATGTAGTTTGTGTGTTTTGATGTTTTAGAATAGAGAAGGCACGGAGTCGCCAAAATCAAATACATTTCTTTTTAATCTGAATTAAACTAACTTATTCATTATATTGTTAGGTATTTAGTGTTTTACTTTATTTAAGAATGACAAAAAATAATATAACGTGTGTAAATGCACAGACCGTAACAGTAAATGATCATATTGACCTAAGAAAAAGAACTACTAGTGTAGTAAACAAATTCTTACTATGATTTTATTTAATTAATTTACTTAAAATGAGTAGTAACAAAAAGTTGCTTCGAAACTACGCTTTTTAACACGCTTTTATTAGGTCGACCTGTATGTAACTAACTATGTAATGGAATCTAAGGCAACTACTTTAACCATCTTCCAAGGGTCGTAGCGTAATGAAAATTAGCAACTGTATGTAGTTCTGATGACAATACAATAATATGGTACTGTCGAACTGATCTGATGATGAAGCCGGAAGATATGAACTGGAACTTCATGATGGAAAATCGTATCATAGCTGTTTTGGATTTCTTAGAAAAGTCTTGTAATGAACTTTGACCACGATTAGGTTTCAAGGTCTGATGATGAAGCCGGAAGATAGGCAGTGGCATTCCATGATGGAATATCGTATCATTGTCGTGTTTGTACTTGTGAGAAAAGCCACGTAATGGACTTTGAACACGATCAGGTTTCAAACAGGATCAGGTTTGAGGATAACAAACCTAAAGAAAATCCGTTATCGGTTTTCTTAACCTTTTTGTCAACTTTTTGTGATGTCACTTTCAAATCCTCTGGGGTGATTGACCGTTTAATTGTTCACTACTCGTGGGAATAATATAAAAACAGAAACAGCAACACAAAGAAAACGGAGGCTACAAAAAAAAAAGGAAAAGCGCGAACAAATTTTTTGTTTTTACGTGCACTTATAAAAGCGTGTTTTTCTAGTGATTTTTAAACTATTAATTTATTATTAATTAATTAAAGATTATTCATCCAATTAAATTTTTTGATGGATATTTTCTCACGAATAAAAGTCAGAGATTTAATTAAAAATTACTAAAATCTATAACTACACTATTTTCTTGGAATACATGTCTGTCGCCTTCATTTAATATTTCATCAGAGACATTTCCCCCGCGTGTTTTATTTTCTTTGTTTGTATCCTTGCCCCTATTTTTATTAATTACATATTCTGGATCACGGATCTCTCATGTACCGAGGATCTACCAGTCATATCATTATTTTCAATCTCTATTTCATATGGTAGAGGCTCATCATCTTCACTGACCTCTAGTGAATGCACTAAATCATCGTCGCGTATTTCCCTTTCCGTGTCCAACTGGCGACATCGGTCTCGCGAAATACACACGCTTTTGTATTACTACACAATTCAACCAACCCGTGCTCAACTCGCGTCAAATGAGTACGTTTTTGCGGTCAAGCAACGTTAAAAGAGGTTTTACAAAATAGTGTGCAATTGAATTGAACACGGTTTTTTAACTGGTCTGTTCGAAACAAATCCGTACTGATTTAGCGGGGTGCGTCTCATATCATAAAAAGTTATTTGGTATATTTTCATTTCAATAACGTTCACAAGATAGTGAGTTATACCAACTGTTGATGTAATTTCTTTAGACATAACATTTATATACTCTAAAACTTATTTCGTATAACGTTATTGGATATAACGTTTATTTAATCGAAAATCATTAAGCCTATCGTTTAAAATATATAATATTGCGAGTAATTTGATTGAGCGTGCTGCGGAAGCGGCGTGACAGAAACGAATTGCTGCGAAACCGATTCCACGTCTGTTCCATGTCTGTCCTACCCCTAGAGTGTTATTTAAAAACGCGTAGGCGCGGAGGGGCGAGGCGGCTCGCGAGGTGAGGAGCAGGTGGTTTTAACACTCGCCGCCGCGGCTGAGGCTAGTCGGCGAAGCCAGCCAGCAAGCCGCAGCCGCGGTGGTGAGCGTGAAACACATCTGCGAGGATAAGCTTGCATGGGACCGCCGGAGCCCTGCAGCACCGGAGCCGTGACAGAAACTATGCCTCTAGTTTCTGTCACGGCTCCGGTGCTGCAGGGCTCCGGCGGTCCCATGGTCAGTAGAGAAGTCTCTTGGTTTAAAGAGCATCACTTTCAGTACTGCTCGTTGTCAGTTATGTTTAATTTTTAAATAATTTATAAATATTTGATATTTAATAACAGGGCTTTACCTATGAATTCGCTGTTTTGCCGTACTGGCAATTTCAAATTATAATATTAAATCATATACTGTCCTCTTAATCTGTATCATGGATACTGTGGAGTTTTTTTGCCGGTTTTTCTCCCTAGAAAACGACCAATTTCAAACCATGCACTAACTTCTGACGTATTGTAAGTGCCCATGTGGGCCTATCTGAAATAAATATGTTGAGTTTGAGTTCGATAATCATATTGTTTTGGCTAATAATTATAATTTCAAATTAATTTTATTTTATAATTTGGAATTCTTGTTTCAAAGTTTGGCATAACCGTGCCCCTTGTACCTACGGCCCACAACCTCAACGACGTTTACAAAACGAACTCTAAAAATGAATGCACCACCCGTTATTAGTTTGCTCGTGTCCGATCTGGAAATTTCGACTTGAAAAATGAACCCTTTGGTTGTTGATGACGAATTAAAGGCGATAGTGGGAGCTGATGACACCCAATCTGCGGCTGAATTAGAAGCAGCTTTCAATGCTAGTATCAAAACAATATTGGTTTACTTGCGTCAAATTGGCAAGGTAAAAAAGCTTGACGTCTGCCCCACGAATTCAGTGATCATCACCGCGAAGAACGCATCGAGACGTACCTTGCACTGCTTAACAGGCACACAAACGAAATAATCTTGTTGCCTGCGGTGAAAAATGGATCCTGTTCGACAATCGTAAGCGAAATTGATTAGATCCTGGATTAGCATCTAAACGTTTTCCTAAACGAAAACTGACCCCTAGAAAAGTGTTGGTCCCTGTTTGGTGGTCTAACCCTGGTGTAATGAGTTATCTACCAAACAGGATGAGCATTACTGCAGAACTGAACACAATTATGGAGAAGCTCGCACATCTCCAACCAGCTTTGGTCAATCGCTCGGCTCCGCTGCTCTTGCACGACAACGCGCGTCCTCATACTACACAGCAGACGGTCTACAAGTTACAAGAGCTGGTGTTGGAAGTTCTCCGCCATCTGTCGTACTCACTAGACCTTGCACCTACAGACTTCTACTTTTTCCTGAATTCTAAACTTCTCGGAAAAAAATCAACATCATAGAGGCAGTAAAAATGCCTTTGCAGAATTTGTTGCCTCCCGTCCAACTGATTTCTTCAAGAAGAGTATCAATAAGCTACCAGTGCGTTGGAAAAGATGCATCGATTGCATGGGTGATTACTTTGATAAATAGAAATAAAATATATAGAAAAAAACACGATGACTGATTTCATGAATAACGGCAATATCATTGGTAATGGCTTTCAGTATTAATATACCAGACGTACTACAGGGCACCATCCTCACTTGGTCAATGTACCACTTTGTCATACTATGTAATTCTCCTCTACATTTATTGTGCGCACTTTGTCGGTCGGACTTCGGTCGGACTTCGGTCGGACTTCGACCGGTCTTCGAATTGGTTTGGAGCTCTCTGTCGGCTTCTGTGTTCTTTTCCACATATGACCCGTCTGCCACCTTTAAAGTAAGAGTGAAAAATCTCCGGCAGATGCCTTGCCACCACGAATTTTGGCCCTGGCAACGCACTTTCTTTCTATTTCATTAAGAAAAAAGCAGAAGAAAAATATTAGTTTAGTCCTGTCAAATTAAGATATTCCATAGACAATTTTAGACTCAATTAAAAGATTGGTTACTAAAAATACGTCAATTTACGTCAGACGCTGACTAATTTGACAGAAATAAACTAATATTTTCTGTCCTTTTATAATGAAATAGTAAGAAAAAGATGCACTGAACTTTAGTTTAGTTTGTGAACAAGACAATCCGCGCCAATGTATTTCTTTTTATCTTAATAGGAAATAAACAGTTTACTGACTAATTTTTTTCCAAGAAGTTAGTAGTTAGACACTGTTGATCATCCAAATTTAAAAATTATAATGGCGACTCTAATCTTCTGTTTTCCGAATCACATGTAATATCCGAGGTCTGCTCCGGCGCTGTGATTTTGTCTCTGTAAAATAAAACTGGTATGTAAATATTAAAAAATAGGGAACCCTCATAGTTCGTCATGTCTGTCCGTGTGTCCGTTCGTATGTCACAGCCATTTTATTCCGAAGCTATTAGGACTATACATGTGAAACTTGGTAGGTAGATGTATTCTGTAAACCGCTTTCAGATTTTATAAAAAAAAATATTTAAAATAAAGGGGGGCTCACCATACATGGAACTGAAACTGAAAAATTTTTTTTTTCATGAAACCTATCTGTGTGTGGTATCTATAGACAGGTCTATAAAAATGACATAGGGGTTTCTGAAACTACTTTTTATAAAGTCAATCGTTTAAAAGATATACGCTCCCAAAGTGGTAAAATGTGTACCTCCCCCCCCCCTCTAACTTCTGTAATAATGGAATGAAAATCTAAAAAAATATATGTCTGTAGATCTTAATGTATACTTTCAACCAAAATTGGTTTGAACGAGATCGGGTCAGCATTTTTTGTGATACAACATATTTTCTAAAACCGCAAATATAACTTTGTAATTCATACAAACACTATGAAAAACAAAGTTATTTGGCGTAGTTGTAAAAAATGTAAATAACTTAGTTTTAAGAAATTTGTAAGGTTTTGTTTTTCGTCAAATAAATATACATATTATATTATAATAGTTACTACGAAACCCTTCATGGGCGAGTCTGACTCGCACTTGGCCAATTATTTTCCGTCATTTTACGAGCATGATCCCTCAGGCGTTCCAAATGTCGGTTTTTAGGGTTCCGTAGCCGAATGGCAAAAAACGGAACCCTTATAGTTTCGACATGTCTGTCCGTCTGTCTGTCTGTCCGTCCGTCCGTATGTCACAGCCATTTTATTCCGAAACTATTAAGACTATACATGTAAAACTTGATAGATAGATGTATTCTGTGAACCGCTTTCCGATTTTAAGAGAAAATTTAAAAAATATTTAAAATAAAGGGGGCTCCTCATACATGGAACTGAAACTGAAAATATTTTTTTTCATGAAACCTATACGTGTGTGGTATCTATAGACAGGTCTTTAAAAATGACATTAAGGTTTCTAAAATTACTTTTTCATAAAGTTATTCGTTTAAAAGATATACGCTTCCAAATTGGTAAAATGTGTGTCCCCCCTCTAACTTCTATAATAATGAAGTGAAAAATCTAAAAAAACCATATGTTGTAGATCTTAATGTAAACTTTCAATCAAAATTAGTTTGAACGAGATCGAGTCAACATTTTTTGAGATACAGTATATTTTCTAAAACCGCAAATATAACTTTGTAATTCATACAAACACTATGAAAAACAAAGTTATTTGGCGTAGTTGTAAAAATTGTAAATAAGCTACTTTTAAGAAATTTGTAAGGTTTTTGGTTTTTTTTTTTTTCAAATAAATATATTAATTATATTATATTTATTATAGTTACTACGGAACCCTTCATGGGCGAGTCCAACTCGCACTTGGCCAATTTTTTCACCTTTCGTTGTCTTTTATACTTATTCCCCATATCGGTAAACTAATGTTATATATAAACATTGTTCACTTGTCAAATATAGATAAATAAAATCAGAAAACAAGACTAAACAATAACTATTTCGATAAAAAATTATAATCACGGTTGCGGGAGGAATCGACACAGGTCTATCACTGACAAAGGCCGCAGGCGAACTGGGCGGGCATAAGAAAGTGACAGAGTCTATTACTTCCACGTGCGAAAAAAAGAGAGCGCAACAATACGCTGGAACCAAAATAAAACAACGTAAGCGCCAAACCAAATAAAAATTGTTTAAAAATAAATTAAGCTATGTATCAAAAAATATTTTCAGACAGAGTTTTCAATTACCTATTATGCACATTTTGAATGCAATTTTGAAATGAAATTCCTTAGGATTTTAGAATTATAGTGAACAATAAAAAAGAATAGAGGTCTTTTCGGAATCAAATTCGACGGAGCAAATTTAACCCAATTGCGTTTTCCTTCGGTCAAAGTATTAATGAAATAGTCAATAAACATATTACCAAAAATAAAATCCATACTTGCTGGAATAGTGAAATAAATGTTGACGAAAAAACCCCTAATTTATTTTGGTATCGCCTTAAAAAATAGTAGTAGAGATACCTACTACTGTTTCTTGTGATTTTTTTTTTATTTTTGGCTCGCGTTTGAATTTTAAGAAAAAAATTAATTCAAACTCAAAATGTTTTATTTCACATAGGCCTAAATGGGCACTTATAAAACGTCAGCAGTTTGGCGCAGGGCACGGTTCGAAATTGGTCGTTTTCTATGGAGAAGATCCGGCAAGAAACTCCACAGTTACTCTTTTAAAATATCATTCTTACAATGTATCTATAATACAGGTTAATTAGGTATGAGAGGACATTAAAGCCTGTCTGAATTCTGATGGTTAACCTATATTATTGTATAGTTGTAAGACATGTTTCCAGTTTTAAGATATGCTTAATTATATTTAAAACTTTGGTCATTACAAGATATTTTCTAAATTTAAACCCACGACCTACGTCATTTAAATTTAAAAGTCAATTATCTGAAATTAAGTATTTCAAATGGCGGGAGACTTTGTTAAACATAAAAAACACAGTGATACGACGTCAATGTGGAGCTATTTTTTAGTTGCGAAGGATAGGAATAGTGCCAAATGTAACCGATGCTCAGCCATTCTCAAGACTTTGGATGGATCGACTAAGGGATTACATACACATTTGTCATCAAAACATAACATCAAGCTTATATCAGCTTCAACAAGTCTAGATTCTGATAATCTGAACACAGCACCGCCGCCAGCCAAGCGAAAGTTAAATGATGATTTTACTAAAAGTGCCGACGATAGCCTCGATGATGTTTTGGCAAGAATGATTGCATTAGATGGATTTCCATTCAGTATATTCATAACTTCAGATGATTCGAGAAAATTTGTCTTTGCAAAATACACGGATTTACCTAAGTCAGCCGTCACCATTCAAAAACGTGTCATGAATTACAGTGAAAAAATCAGAAAGTAAGTAACTGCAGAATTGAAACATTTGAAAAGTGCAGGTGAAAGATTTAGTCTTTCTTTCGACAAGTGGACTTCAGCATCCAATAAACCATACATGGCTGTCAGCGTTCATTCATATAAAAAAAAATTTGGAATTTAGGACTTTTTCCTATTTATGGAAGTATGAAAGTATGGCTGAAAATTGTATTCGTATATTGAAAGAGCGTCTAAGTATATTTGATATTTCCCTGGATACTGGCTTTATGAAAAACATAATTATTTGCAAGACAGCTCTACCTCAGATGATACTATAAATGAACCACCTGTGGCTGTTGATCATATGGACGACATCCATGATGATGAACATTTAGAAGACTTAGACAGTCCAGAATCAGACTTAATCTTAATATCACAAAATGACCTTGCGCTATAACACATACCAGAGTTAACACAAGATGAAAACATTAATGAGCTGATAAAGAAAATCCGCAAAGTTGTAGAGTGTATTTCAAAAGATCACCATTGAAAAATGAAACAGTACTTCAAAACTAAATGAAAATTGAACATGAAAAAGAGCTGTCACTTCTTTTGGACTGTAAAACCAGATGGAATAGTCTTTTAACAATGCTGGAGCGATTTTATCTTTTAAAAACCTTCATTCAAAAAGCTCTTATAGATCAAATCAACTTCTTCCAAACGAATTGGATGATTGCATCCAATTCGTTTGGAAGAAGTTGATTTTGAATTGGTAAATAAAATTGTTGATGTGCTGACCCCAATTAAATTGACAGTAGAAGCAATCTGTAGGCGAGATGCTAATTTATGCACAGCTGATTCCGCTTTGAAATTTCTTATAAAACAGCTATCTAGCATAATCATTTTTTGGCAAGTGCTGACACTTGCCAAAAAATGAAAACATCCTTAGTGGAACGTATGAAGCAACGACGAAGTGATGATTTGACTGGTGTGTTGAATTAATTACAAAATCCATGAAAAGATGATGAAAATCAGTTATTATCGGATTTGGAATGGCATGACTTATTTCCAGTTTCTACACAGGCTTTAGTTTGGAAGCAAATAAAGTGTATTGTTAAAAAACTTAAAAGTCGAGATGACACGGAAGAAGAAGAAGGAAGATCAGGATCACAAACAGATGATGAGTTAAGGCCACAAACCTCCCAATCCCAACCCCAATTGACACTAAAGGAAAAGTTATAGCTGGAAATTGATAAGAGTATGAAATCCCCAGATCGTGATGTACAAATACAAAATTAATCGGGGTTGGCAAAATATAGTATTAGACGTGAAATAAGCCTGTTTGAAAATGCAGGAATTAGTGGATTTCACTTAGAAACAGCATATAAGTATCTATTGTCTATTCCTCCAACCAGTGTAAAACCTAAACGAGCGTTTTCAGCTGCTGCTTATGTTGGTAATAAACGAAGCAGGCTTGGAAGTCAAACCTTGGATGCATTGATATTTCTACGATTGTATTTTCAAAATTCGAAATAAGTTTTATTGTCTTTTTATTTCTTACAAAGTATAGTATCTTTTTGTCATTTTTTCTTTTCTTACTATACTGTGATATGTGTAGTGTACCAAAATTAAAAATATATATTTTAAGAAATTACTCGTTTTTTAGAGTTCAGTTGCCGAACGGCAAAAAACGGAACCCTTATAGTTTCGTCATGTCTGTCCGTCTGTCTGTCTGTCTGTCTGTCTGTCTGTCTGTCTGTCCGTCCGTCCCTTTGTCACAGCTATTTTATTCCAAAACTATTAAGACTATACATGTGAAACTTGGTAAGTAGATGTATTCTATGAAACGCTTTCCGATATTGAGAAAAAAATTAAAAATCATTTATAATAAAGGAACATACTACTACCCCATACATGGAACTAAAACTGAAAATATTTTTTTTTTTCATGAAACCTATGCGTGTGTGGTATTTATAGACAGGTCTTTAAAAATGACATGGGGTTTTCTGAAACCACTTTTTCATAAAGTCAATCGTTTAAAAGATATAAGCTTCCAAAGTGGTCAAATGTGTATCCCTCCCTCTAACTTCTATAATAGTGGAGTGAAAAATCTAAAAAAATATGTATTTGTAGATCTTAATGTAAACTTTAAACCAAAATTGGTTTAAATGATATCGAGTTAACAGTTTTTGAGTTTTCGGCAGCTTGAACCGAACTTCGGCATTCGGCCGAAATTCAGATCAGATGCCAAACATTCGGCACAAGAAAAATAATACTTACTTGCACTATTTTGACTAAAATTTTATAGAATTAGAATAGCATTACTGTTATAAAATTATGTCTTTTATTCACTCATGGTCATTTATTTTAATTACGAACATGGTAAATGTAAATCTTAAATTAAATCGGTTCTTCTTATTTGTCTTGATAATCTCTGCCTAATTAATTTGACATAATAATTAGACATACTAGTACAAAAATTAAATAAACTTATTATTCTTCTAACAAACATCTGGATTACAATTCGTAAATTGAATTAAAAAAAAAATCACGTTTTTGATTCACAAACTAAACATTCATTAACTAAAGGGTACTTATTTTTCAAATTAACCAACTTTTCTCATCTATCTACTCACTTATATTTAAAATTTACTAGAGGCAGGCTATGGTGCAAAAACACCAAAAACTCTGCCTTATCTGGCAGAAGTTCGTTACGTGTTTTTTTTTTCGTATACGTTTCCTACCTCCGATAAAAGTTGCTCAGAACATACAGAGCTTCCAGGAGACGATAAATATATTCGAGATTGAAGTAAATGCGTAAACAAGTCACGACGTGTCGCTCTCGAGAAAGCGCGCGAAATTGAACCGAAATTCGGCCGAACTTCGGCCGAACTTTTCATTTTAACCGAATGATCGGCCGAAGTTCGGATTCGGTTCAAACCACATTCGGCCCATCTCTAAAATATACATATTATATTATATTATTATAGTTACACACGGAACCCTTCATGCGCGAGTCTGACTCGCACTTGGCCAATTTTTTACATTTGAGACCAATTAGAAACCACATAGTCTAATCCGGGGATAGCCCCAGGGTCCCAGGATTCAGCATCAAGAATCACGTAATCCCGGGATTGAAAAACATGCTCGGGATTGTATTCTCTAGTTGCAACTAAGAAAGGATTTATATCGAAATTCTATTTTAGTTGCCAAATGTGTCGAAAAAAATAGAATTAATAAATTGTAAAGAACCAGATAGATAGCCCTACAGACCTCAATCTGAACGATAATTCTGTAAGCAGTTTTATGTCGATAGGAGCCGGGTATTCTCGTTTAGAACAAGTTTCAGCTTCCTTTGACATTCCCTCTATGTCCGACAAATTATACGCCAAGTGCCGTAACAAGGTCTGTCTACTACAGGAATTAGCCAAAGAAAAATTGGCCAAGTGCGAGTCAGACTTGCCCATGAAGGGTTCCGTAGTAACTATAATATTATAATATGTATAACTACTACAACTACTAGTCTGTCTGTCTGTCCATCCGTCCGTCCGTATGTTACAGCCATTTTATTCCGAAACTATTAGGACTATACATATAAAACTTGGTAGATTGATGTATTCTGTGAACCGCTTTCCGATTTTAAGAAAAAATTAAAATATATTTAAATTAAATTAAAAAATATATTTTTTTCATGAAACCTACGCATGTGTGGTATCTATAAACAGGTCTTTAAAATGAGATTGAGGTTTCTAAAACCACTTTTTCATAAAATTAATCGTTTAAAAGATATACGCTTCCAAAGTGGTAAAATAAATCTAGTAAAATAAACCCCTCTAATTTCTATAATAATGGAGTGAAAAATATAAATAAGCTAGTTTTAAGAAATTTGTAAGTTTTAGTTTTTTGTCAAGTAAATATACATATTATATTATATTATTATAGTTACTACGGAACCCTTCATGGGCGAGTCTGACTCGCACTTGGCCAATTTTTGTAAAATGTTATAATAAGCAATATAACATTAGATTTATAGATTTCTTTTATTTATTTTTTTTTCTTTTAAATTAAGTTACACATGATACATATATTGTTATGAAATAAATTACGCTTATATTTTCTGCGAAGTAAGTTCGCTAGACAGCATTAATGAAAAAATGTTTTTTTGGTATGGCCCCACGTATATATAATAAAGTACCGAATGTTATTAAAAATATGACAGTACATCAGAATTTAAACGAGCACTAAATGAAATTTTAATAAACAAAACTTATTTCAGTCTGGTTTTATTATGACATTACATAATTATATTTTTTTTTTATTTCATACTGGTTTTATTATTCAAATAAGTACTGCATACCCATCTACCCTAACTTGCTACTTACCCAGTTTCGAAGCGTCAATAGCCTAATGGATAAGGTGTCGGACTTGTGATCGAGAGGTCGCAGGTTCGAACCCCACCCATTACACTATTGACGTGAACCCACTCCAGACACAAGCATATTTAGCTTAGTTGGAGGGGTTAACAAGATTGCTAGTAATGTGAAATGTACCCACATTGCTAGTATTCTTTAAAAAAAATCTGAGGAGTTTAATATATAAAATCAAAGTTTTATTGCAATAGGATGAATAGTGAGGGAACGGATAATGTATTACAGTACTACAGTAAAAACAAACGTTAATTTTTATATAATAGGTATAATTTATTAAATTTATTTTTGTGATTTATTTACGTACCTACTTGCTTCATTTAGATCCATCCAGCCGTTTGAGCGTGAAGAAGTAACAAACATGCAAACAGACACATTCATTCACAAACTTTCGCCTTTATAATATTAGTGTGATAAATAAAACCATCTAAATAATTAATATTCGTTTTTCAAGTTTATTCAACATAACGACAAAAAATTAAAAAATGCAAAGTTAGCAAACTTCGTCGTGCAACGGCTAGCGGGCCTCGAGCGAACTTGTCATTGTGTGTGTGACAACGCACACGACTAGCCCGCTGCAGTAAATACCTATTTTCCGCGCGTCTCGTAGGCTCGACACCCTCTTAAAGAAATTAGGTTCAAGGTTGATTGGGAAAAATTGACAGTTTGGGGTAGCTTCATGTGCTGGCGTCTGTACATTCATCTACATTAATATAATAGAGAAATGAATACCCACTATTCCCTGTATGGCATCATGTGCTTAAATAAAAATTTTGTACAGGTTTACATAAAGAAATCATAAATGTTTCAGAGCATGTTACATCCCAGTAACCCACTGCCTCCGCTGATTCAGCCAGGAGACAAGATTCCACCTTCAAACCATTATATGCCAAGCAATCCACCTCGGGGTAAGTAACTTTGTCATTTGTTTCTTGAAAGCACAAATGGTGAATTTTTGTAATAGATTTAAAAGCTACATTAAAAAGAAATTGGTCAAGTGCGAGTCAGACTCGCCCATGAAGGGTTCCGTCGTAACTACGCCAAATAACTTGGTTTTCATAGTGTTTGTTTTTTTTTGTTGAAATTTTGGTTGAAAGTTTACATTAAGATCTACAGTTATTAAAGAAGTTAGGGGGGGGGGGGGGTAACATATTTTACGACTTTGGAAGCGTATATCTTTTAAACAATTAACTTTATGAAAAAGGTGGTTTTAGAAACCTCAATGTCATTTTCAGACTTGTCTATAGATACCACACGCCTAGGTTTCATGAAAAAAATTATTTTCAGTTTCAGTTCCATGTATGGGAGATATTCCCTTTATTTTAAATATTTTTTTTTTCTTAAAATTGGAAACCGTTTCACAGAATACATCTATCTACCAAGTATCACATGTATAGTCCTAATTGTTTCGGAATAAAATGGCTGTGACATACGGACGGACGGACAGACAGACAGACATGACGAAACTTTATAGTTTCGTTTAAAAAATGGAACCCTTATGGGTTCCGTTTTTTGCCATTCGGCCATGGAACCCTAAAAAGCCTTGATATCTATACATACAGCGGTAAAAGTTTGTTTATTAAAACGCGCTAATTTTCGAAATTACTAGGTGGATTTGGATGAAGTGTGGTATGGAAGTAGCTTGAAGCTTTGAAGGTTATAGGCTACTTTTTACCCGACTGCAAAAGAAAGAGGGTAATGTTTTTTTATCATTATAATGTCCATGGGAGTGAAGCCCCGCGTGACTTCTACCCTATGGACGACGAAATAATTAAAAAGTTATTCGGTATTAGCTATGTTGTGTATCGTTAATGTTGTTTTGTTTGTGTAGAGCCTCAATCACAAATGCCGACCATGCTAGCAGCGCCTGTTCCACCGCCAGCTCAATATGCTCGTAAGTTATCTTATATCTGGTATTATCGTATACTGTGTATTGTCTTATACCATGTATTATCTGTTTTTAAACTAATATTACACGCACAGTACCTATCATTAGAATTTAAAACGGATTATTGAATGTTTCGAGTTTGTAAGTTTGAAATCATATGAGATCAAGGCACTTGCAACAGTGCCGAAATATCGGAAACTTGAATGTTTTATTATTATTTTATTTTGACTAATAAGTAATTTAATTTTAACTTAAACTATTAAATTGTCTTTACTAAGAATGTGTCCAATGGCACTTATGGCACTTTTCCTATTGTCTCTATTAAGGGGAATCAAAGGGGAATACACTTCGTTCTTGTGTTTATTTGGTAGCACTTGGCACTTTACTCTATTCACTATCACTAAACACTAACTCGAACGGTTTTGTTCTGTTTAGTCTTCTGAGTATGTTTGTGTGGTCGAGAAGCTGGATTGCCTCGATGTTCACATGATGATTAAGTCTCTTTTCATTAGCTTCTGCAAATTTCAGTATAACTTTTTTGACAACCTCAACTTTAAGGTCCCGATGGAGATCATCATTTCGAATGTACCAAGGTGCATTCACAATTTCCCTTAGCATTTTGTTGTGGAATCGCTGTATGATAAGTTTAAATTGGCATCAGGACTTGTTTGTATATTAACAATTTGTTTTGTACAGACAACATGGAGAGAGAGACAAGAGTAACTGTGGAGTTTCTTGCTGGTTCTTCTCCATAGAAAACGACAAATTTCGAACCGTACCCTAACTGCTGACGTTTTGTCCCATGTAGGCCTATGTGAAATAAAACATTTTGAGTTTGGGTTTAGAGTGTCTCCCAAGCAACCAATACATTCTTGTAAATCGCAGTTCTAATTTATTCAGCCTTTTCTTGACGTGGGTTTTCCAGCGTAGCTTCGTGTCAAGGGTCATTCCGAGATACTTGGTTGTATTCTCGTATGGGACTTTTTTATTATTAATGTAAACAGGAAAGTACTGTTGTTTTTTGTTGGTGAAGTCCTATGTGAATAGATTTGGATTCAATTAAGTTTAATCCTCCATTTCTTGGTCCAGTTATAAACTTGATTTACAGCTATTTGTACCTTTTCTACTGCTTCTTCGTGGCTTTTTCCTATACCCATTATAGCTGTATCATCAGCAAAGGTCGCAATCGTGTTTTGCTCTAATTCAGGAATATTGCAAGTGTATAGTAGGTACAGGACCGGCCCTATCACACTTCGTTGTGGTACTCCAGCTTTAATTTCTTTCAGTCCTGAGTAGGTATCTTCTTGCTTTATTCTGAAGACTGTTCAGAATGTAGGATTCTAATATATCAGAAAACTGTTTCGGTAACAGGCTCTTCAATTTATGTATAAGGCTTTCATACCATACTTTGTCAAATGCTTGCGATACGTCTAGGAAGAGAGAGAGAGAGCATACTTTCTTGTCTTCAAGGGCATGTTCTATTATGTCTATAATCCTATGCACTTGTTCAATAGTCGAGTGTTTTTCTCGAAAACGAAACTGGTGTTCTGGGATTATGTTCTTACTATCTGTTATTGGTTTCAGTCGTTTGAGTAAGGAAATAGTCCTGTATGATGATGTTTCATGTGCTAGTTTCCCAGGCTTAGCTATCATTATCTTCAGCCACCTTCCATAAGTCTGGAACATATTTATCGCGATATCTCTTTAAAAATAAGTACTAAAATAAATAATTTTAAAACCATTTTATCCCCTTAAATTAAGTCTACAATAAGACTAAAAAGTTTGTCTGTTATTTATTAACAAACCTGTAACAGGTGAAACATCTTCCAAAAAAATTGCCACATTTTGCGATCCTGCGTCATTTGTTTCCATTGTGGTCCAGCTATGTTCCAGATGTTGTCCTCCCAGCGCGTATAGTATGTACTTTTATAACGTTTGCCCACAGATCCATGTAATGATGTTACGGTCATTGTCCATCTATGAAAGAACTAGTACAGATACATAAAATAAAAGAGGAAGTAAGGTAGTTAATAAGTAGGTCTCTTTCGATATTTAAGTCGCGCTACATGTCCGGCCCATTTCCATTTAAGTTTTCTTGCATGATTAAGGGCAAAGTACTAATGTCAATAAAATAATATTAAATTGTGTTCTGTCGTCAGCTCGTCAGCCTGCGATGGGCGACGTGGACCTGCGCGGGCGCAGCTCGGGCGTACCGCCGCCGCTATTGGACCAGGACATGCGCAGCCTGCCGCCTGTACCGCCCCACCCCGTACCGCCGCCGCAGCATCACGCCCAAGACTCGTATGTATAACTTATCTTCTTTGTTTTTGGTTTTTTAAGATTACTAGCAATTTTCCACGCGCCTGTGACGGGGCCTCATAAGGCCATTGCCCGCCAGGGTTGCGGAAATGTTCTAACGAGATACCGCTTCCCCGGAACTTAAGGGTAGCTAAAGGAACAGGGCGGGTTTTTAGTCAGTAGAAGTCTGACACTATCTTCCGCTTAATCCAGAGCAGGAGAAGTTAGTCGATGATTTTCCCACCCAGAAAAAAAAGCAATGTGGGTAGAATTCCCATTACTATTGGCTATTGATGCTTATATATTATTGCTTTGCCGCTCTCTTAAAGTTTTATATCCAAGACATGGCTGGAAGAAGCACTGCTCTAGGTATATACAGGGTTAATTGTAAAACACCAAAAACCTCTCAGGACTATGTTACTAACATCATAATCAACAACTTTTGTTCTATGACTTTTAAAAATTCGTCATATTATAGTTCACCAGATTTTCATATAAAAATAAAAATATTTAAATTGAACGCCCTAAACGCATGTAGCGTCTATGCAAAGCAAACGAAAGCGATAGTATAAATTGCTTTCTTTTGCTTCGCATAGAGTTCGTAACATTTAGGGCGTTCAATTTAAATATATTTATTTTTGCATGAAAATCTGGTGAACTAAAATATGACGAATTCTTAAAAGTCATAGAACAAAAGTTGTTGATTATGATGTTAATAACATAGTCCTGAGAGGTTTTCAGTGTTTTACATTTAACCCTGTATACCGCGAGATACCGCGGCCTTGGAATACAAGGGCAATAGAAGGAGCAGGGTGTGTTTTTAGTCAGTAGTCTGACACTTCCTTCCGCTCCACCCTGAGAGCGGGGGCACACGATGCGTTGCGGCGCCGCACCGCAAAGATTTCACCGTGTCAGTGGGCACACGAGCGGTGCGGCGCCGTAACGTCGTTATGTCGCAGCGGCGCCGTGGCAGCGTTGAAAATCTATCGTATTTCGCCACCGCCGAAATCGACGTAGAAGCGTACGACGATACTGGATCTGTCCTTTTTGGATGATTGGATGTCCTGATTGGATTTTGGCAATTTGCTCCCATGCTTTTATTTTCATTGTTTTATTTTAAAGTTTTCATTGGACTTATCCCAAAGGATTTCCCGTTCTTGGACTAATGTAATTAGGTAGTCTATATCAATAACATCTAGGTTGGCACTCATTTTTTAAAACCTCAATCACAATAAACAAAAATACTTAGAAAAAAAATCGAAAAGAGCGAGCGTGTGTCCTTCCTTGTGACGCAAAACAACTGAGTGGTGCCGCTCCGACGTCGCAACGCATTCACCCCTCCCCGCCTCGTCTTGGTGGTTGCAAGTCCGGTGCGGCGCCGGAGCGCATCGTGTGCATGCCACAGATATTTCTATGTAAGACGACGCAGCGACACCGCTCCGGCGCCGCACCGCCGCCGCAACGCATCGTGTACCCCCGCTCTGAGTAGGACAGGTGAATTGATCATATTCCCACTGAAAAAAAAAAAACCATCTGTCTTTTCTCAAACATGAAGAGGTCGGCTTCAAGTATAACCGGATGCAGCTGAGTACTAGTGTTTTACATGGAACAACTGCCTAACTGATCTTCGCAACCTAGTGGCTGGTTAACACGATACGCCTTGCCAAGACTGGTGTCAGATTATCTGACTTCTGACGACCCGTAACGACTGTAAAACTCTACAAATGATAGCCAGGACGTTAACGTGCTTTGCGAATCAAAATCTCGGTATTTAAGATGATCACCCATCCTCGAACCGACCTCGGCAAGTGTTGCTGAACCTTAAAGAACGACCCGTGCGGCTAACGTGACTTGAACTACACTAGTCATAAAGGCGCTTCTAAACGGGCTATATTATTCTGCAATTTGTGGCTGCACTATTGGCAACTAATTGCCCGGCCATTACAAAAACATTGCTCGGACACTGATGTCCGAGCAATTTATGGCTGGGCCATGTGTTGCGATATGTCGGCTCATGATGCAGACTCTTAAACGGGCTACACAAATCGGCAACAATGGCTGACGAAATCACACTTGTCGCAGCAGCTTACATTATTTTAATATAAGTTTTAAAATAATTGTAAGATTATATATCTTATATATCTTGTTTAGCATTTCTGTCTTTGTATATACCGCTTTTAACATCCCAGAACTGAGGGTGTAAACGTACTTCATTAATGGAATCTATAACCTTCTCGTTAGTCCACGTATTAGTCATTTTTGTAAACATAACCTCAAAAACAAACAAGCAGAGGTCAGTCAGTCAAACAAAGCACTGAACATAGCAATTATACTCATAACAAACTTCATGTCGGTAGAAAAAGATGCGCTATGCCATTACAAGAGAGAGCGACTGAAACAAAAATAGAACTGGCTGGGCAACATTGCAGTTAAATCAATCGCTCAGCGATCGTCCGGCAATCTATCGAACAATATCGGCCACATATGGCCATACCCAAAATGTTTGTCAACTATTGCCGGGACATTACTGCAATATTGCATAGTCTGGCTGGTATTGCTAGCAATGTTGCCGGCCATTGTATTGCAGCCACATATTGCAGAAAAATATAGCCCGTTTAAAAGCGCCTTAAAATATGAAGTCAGAGTGATATGAAACTTCAGTCATACTGAACTAAAAATATATAGTTCTTCGAATAATGTGCCCTTGCTCTGATCTTGTATTTACTATTGTAATTCCAAAAACTTATCACAAAAAAATCTGTCTTTTGTGAAAATTTTAAGGGATATGTTCTTGAATATATTGTATGACAGTCTATAGTATAGTACTATAAAAGTGTGTGTACAAGCAGCTTTGTAAACATACTATCCCTGTAATATTGCTGATGTTACGCTTTTTGTCTCAAGTATTGCTCCCCCAATGGAAAAACCAACAGATCCGATGTAAGTGAAATTTTCCACTGTTCGTTATTTTTGTTTGTCCGTCGTGTCTCGTATTATGAGTTTTATTTTGTTTACCAGTTAATTTGTAGTGTCGATTACGCTGTACTTTCCACATATTCGCTTGCACAGTTTTTTTTATAGTAAATTATTTTGTTTAAAATTTTCTCCTTTTACTATATGTCATATCAAAGTATCTATACATAATCATTTTTCATGAATTTGATAAAAATTTGGCTAGGCTCTTTTTTCTATCAAACCTTCTTCTGATAAAAAGAAACAAAAAAAAAGTTATTTAAAAAATCTAAAAAACCCGACTGCTCAACTGAAATGCAAGGAACAAGCACATTTTTATTTTAAAAAGTGACAAGCAGGCGGGACCCAATTGAACGTATTTTTTTTTAAATTTGACGGGTCCGCCTGCTTGTCACTTTTTAAAATAAAAATGTGCTTGTTCCTTGCATTTCAGTTGAGCAGTCGGGTTTTTTAGATTTTTTAAATAACTTTTTTTTTTCAACTTTTCTGTTAAAATATTAATTAGGTAACAATTTTTTGATTTTCCCGGTCGTGTCACACCCCACCGGATTCAGAAAGTGAAAGAGCTCAAGTCCATATTTTTAAACTTTCTCTTTGTATTATTTTTGCTAGAATTACACTAATGATAAATATGATATACCTTTTTGAAATTCTTGTGATAAGCCCTTTAATTTGATACCCATATTGTGGTATTCGAAAAAAAAATTTTTTTTCACTGTATATAATGACTTTGCACAGCCGCCATGTTTGATTTTTTCAAATGTCACCTATCTAACACTTGGGCTGATAAGACAAATCTAACGGTACCTCAATTATGTGAATCCGTTCAGTGGTTCTGGAGGTATGAGGTAATAAAGAATATTACAAACATACATACATACATACATACAAGATACGCGCGAAAAACATAACCCTTCCTTTGCAGTCGGGTAACAAATATGCGATTTGGTTCAATTTTTCCGAAGATTTGCACCATCAATGTATGATCTCCTTTATGAGCCAGATACATGAGTCTGACAATGGAATATTAAGAGTAATGTATACGAGATCAATTATTTCTTCATATAAGGCAATATTCCAGTGAGATTTATTATGATACAATTTTTAACCGACTTCTAAAAAAGGAGGAGGTTCTCAATTCGGATGTTTGTTTTTTTTTATGTTTGTTAGGGCATAGCTCCGTCGTTTGCCAACCGATTTGAAAAATTCTTTTTTTGTTGGAAAGGGTATACTTTCCAAATGGTCCCATGAGAATTTTATCGAAATTGGACAAGCCATTTCTGAAAAATCAACAAAAGTCTAAAAAAATATTTACATTGACGATCTTTTCGTTTACTCTGTATTGCGTTTTTTGTTCGCGCATAACTCCGTCATTTTCGAACTGATGGAAAATTCTTTTTCAACCATCTTCAAAAAAAGGAGTAGATTCTCAGTTCGTCTTGTACTCTTTTTTATGTATGTTACCTCATATCTCAAAGACGGCTGGATCGATTTGGAAAAATCTTTTTTAGTTTGAAAGGGTATACTTTCTAGTTGGTCCCATTGTCATCACGTTAGGATCTGATGATGGAATCATGGAGAAAAATCGAGAGAATTCTTTAAATATTATAGGCACACCTATTTGGGTACTACTGTTTTGGCTATTTCTTATAGTAACTTGTGCAGTTGCTTTCGAAAAGCACCATTTGGGGAAGTGGAACTGATGATGAAGACCACAGATGGCCACCGAAACTACTCAATAATAAGTATTTCGTGGATTGCGATTCGATTACTTGAATATGCATGTTAAGCACTTTATACTCATCACAATGCAATGCATATGGTGAAGTAGAGTTGATGGTGAAATACCAGAACTCCTCATAAATTAACGGCTTTGCATTGGGAAAAGCAATATTTTGTAAAAGTTGATAAGTAGTTGACATTTTGGCTTTTGTAACTAGATTAATTACAAACTGACCCACTAAAAAGCGCGAAAATAAAAACTTTTTTGCAAGAAATAAAACCGACTTCCATATCAAAACACTACAAAGCCAAAAATAATTTTAATTTCGGAAGGCGGTGTGAAAAACAAGAAAATACAAAACCAATAACACCGACTACTCATTTTTTGCAAAAAAGTTTTTTAAATAATCTTGATAATCATTTCAAGATGTCTATATTTCTGTAATTTGTAATAGTTTTTTTATCTGGAATGGTTTCTGTAATATGTTTTTCTATTATATAAATATTATTTTATTCTATTCTATTCTGTTGTGTAAAATAAATCCAAAGGTTGTCTGTAAAAGATCGACAAGACTACCAATTGTCTCACTCTACTAAATCAAATAACGACTAAACAACTACAAGTTGTTTAGTCCTTATTTAATTCTGTTATGCTGTACAATAAAGAAGTCTCTATCTATACAGGATTATTGGGAATATGTCCCAATACTGTTAAGGGCGTGTAGATGAGGTCATTAACTAACAAATCAACCCTAAGTTTCTAGGCCTAAAGTATACCATTATTGAGATTTTTTTTTTAAATATTAAAATAAAATAGGACTTTATCTCTTTTAAAAATTTATAAAAAAAACGAAAACTCGTTTTAGCATTCTTATTTATTAAATAGCTAAAGAATTAAGTTGCGCATAATAAAAAAAAAACATAAAACAATTAAAAACCTCCGTACTTTTGAAAAAAGAGATCCAATACTTATTTTATTTTTATGATTTTTGCAACGTCTTATGAAATAAATATTTTTTTCTCCTAAAAATCACTAATCTATTTTGACGGCGGAACATTTTATTTTTTAGTTAATGACCTCATCTACACGCCCTTAACAGGATCGGGACATATTTCCAATAAACCTGTATATTTAAGAAAATTATATAAGCAAGTGTATTGTAATAATGTTTATTTGTAATAGTGGGTTCACTCGCGACCCGCGGCTGGCGGGCATGCAGACGCAGTCGTTCAACTCGGACCCGCGCGTGCGTTCCAACGACCCGCGTACACAGAAGATTCAACAGCGTATGTATATTTTCATCACACTTGCACGTAAACAGTATCTAAACATACAGGTTAACTTGGCCGTAATGCCCCATATAAAACCCTCGGGCTTTCTTTTTGTCATGAAACCCAAGGTCGGTAAGTATTTTTTTTTGTAATTTATAGCACAGCACACAGGTCATGCAAGTTCAAGCAAGGAGTTTACACGCAATTGAAAAAAATTCTTAAAATGTTATCTAAACTGGAATGTCATTGCAATCTCGCTACATGTTACTTAAATACTCAACTAATGTTCTTAATAATCGATTTTAATACTTTTTTGTATCAAACCGTCGAAATAATTTTTATTTTTTTCACTTCGTCATGGCAGTATACCTACGTAAGTATTTGCCCTTAACGTTTTTTCTGCCCTATAATTTTATTTATTTACTCGCAAATGTGATGAAAAACATTGTATGTTTCACGGGCGGTACGGGAATTACGAACCTCGACTCAGAAAGCCCTCAGTCTCCGACTTCGGGCTTCTACTAGATCCTCGATCGTAATTCCTTACTTACCGCCCTTAATACATAATGTACTATTCTAACACTTATTCATGGATACAACATGGAATCAGGTGTTACTTTACGGCACAATGTAACGTAATTCTTATCCATACTTCTTTCATTGTGCGTAAAGCTAATTTTGAAGCGTCAATAGCTAAGGTGTCGGACTTGTGATCGAGAGGTCGCAAGTTTGAACGAAATGGGTGGGCCATTACACTTGCCGTGAACCCACTCCAGACACAAGCATATTTAGCTTAGTTGGAGCGGTTAACAGGATTGCTAGTAATGTGAGTTCTACCCACATTGCTAGTAATATTAAAAAAATACTATCATTAGATTTGTTTTAATCGCCGTAGTGGGCTTATGGCTTCCAATCCCGCAGCCTGAATTCAATCTCGGTATTTGCGGGACTACAAATTTTCAATCCCGCGGGATCTCGGTATTTGCGGGATCCCGCATATTGAAAATATTTACATTTATATAAGGCAAATAAAACAATGAATGAATCAACTAACTCCACATTTATTTACGTAGTACTATTAGTATGAGATCAATCAAATTACACCGTTTTTTCTTCACAAAATACAGTTACAAATTAATACTGAATAAAAATCTTTACTGATATTTTAGGCTACATACTTAGGCTACCACTAACTGAAATTCGGCTATATTAGGCTACTTAAGCTTTGAAAAACGGGTGACATCGGCCTCCGCGTTGTTTACAACACTGCCGGCCGCCAGACACCGAGCGATCGCGCTCGCGAGAAGTTGCATGCATGTTTTTTTTTCAGTCCCGCAAATCCTGCGGATCCCGCATCACGCGGGATTGGAAATGACGCGGGATCCCGCAATACCGAGATCTCGGTATTCCGGGATTGGAAACCTTAAGTGGGCTATATGAATTTTGAAACAAAACGGTGGCTATGTTAATTAAAGTTCTTTTTGAGGTGAGATTGATTTGCTCACAAAAATTATGGAAATATATATCAGACTGCATGTAAATGTGAAAGTAACACTTTCCACAATGCCACATTCGCAAAATGTCACTTTCTCAAATTGTCATATTCTGAAAACGCCATATCGCCAGACGTCACAGCAAAATGCCGCTTTAGTATATATATAATGCCAGAACCTCGATATTTCACTCGGACACTATACCTACTGCATAAAACTACATTTGAAATAACTCAACTGATACACCAGAAATAAAAAGGTTCCAAACCTATTAGGAAAATCATTGGTATCCAAAATGAGCTGTGCAAAATAAAGACACAGAACAACAAATACCCTCGAAGGTTGTCATCACCGTACATGTAACCCTAAAAACGTTCACTATATTCGTACATAAATAAATTGCTACAAGAAAGTAAATACGGGGACAATATTTATCAACAATCAATATTTCACAAGTTCCAACAGAATCGGAAAAGCAAAGACATCCATTTTGATGGAAAATATAAAAATACTAGTACTCACGCGGGGCTTCGCTCCCGTGGATTCTATCACGGTAAAAACATAACTCTCCTTTTTTGCAGTCGCGTAAAAAGTAGCCTATAACCTTCCTCAAGCTTCAAGCTACTTCCATACCAAATTGCATCCAAATCCACCCAGTACTTTCGAAGATTAGCGCGTTCAAGCAAACAAACAAACAAACTTTTCCGCTTTATAATATTAGTATAGATTAAGGGATAACCGTTTGTCATTAGCAGAATGTCTGCATAAAGTTATTTATGTACAGACACACATTTTTACTGTTTTATTATATGTGTAGATGAATAGCCAATAATAGTTATCCACGGTAGATACATAGGGTGGATCATTATGCTATTTACAGTCTTAATAATATTAATATTAAAGACGATTGGGTATTTTTTCTACAAAATAAACATTTTATAGGATACTTATTATATTACAATTAAATTTACAAACAAACAGCGGACCCTTGTGTAACTAAATCGTTCCTGAAAAAATTAAAAATGCTTAAAATCCTGAAGATACAAAAAATTAAGCTTTTTTGAAAAAGCTACAATATTTTGTTATTGTTTATGGTTCTCGGCGGCATTACTTGCTTCAGAATGGAAATTCATAAATAATGTGATTAAATACTGAAATAATTTATTTAGTATTATTTTTTTATTTATAAATCATCGGCCTAAGTCACTAAGAGACTTTAACAATCTTTTATTGTCATAAAGTAAATCGCACGATTGTGATATGACTTTTTGAGAATGTGTCATTTTGCATGTAATCAATGTAGCATTTTGAAAAGACCATTTGGTGAATGGGGCATTGTGCGCCTAATCCGATATATAGACAAACATTGAAATTCACACACAGACCATAGTCATATTTCATAGATTAGAGTAGTGGGCATTGGCTCGAGTATAATTAAAAAAAATATATAATTATACTTTTTTGTTTTAATAGATAAGGGGTCAAAAGTATTTTGCCATTTAATATTTAGCAGTAAAGGTTAAATGTTAAGTTCAAAGATAATACTTGCGGTTTACGTAACTGTTTTTTTACAATGAAACACGCTTCCACATGATAGTGAATAATTTTCAAAACTGACGCCTTACAAGTCTGAGTCATTTCTAGGTCAATTACCTGTAAACATGATTACTACGTACCAAAAAAATATTCAAAAACATAAAATTAGGTATATAAGAGGCTAATGCTAGGTTAAAGTGGAACTGGGCTGGTCATATCTGCCGCATGTCGGAGGAGCAATGGGCTAAATAACCACTCAATAGGTCCCAACAGAAAGGAAACGACATGCGGCAGGCCCATAAGAAAATGGCGGGATGACCTTGACTCATTTTTAGAGAATTGGCCTACCATCGTATTAGATCACGAAAGGTGAAAGAGGAGGCAGCACAGGCGCAATAATAATAATTGGTATAGCTGGAAATTTATTGTGAAGGATGGCACGGTTGACATATGGGATGCCCCATATGTCAACGTTAAGTGGACAAGGAAAAAAAGTGAGGTTCTGAAAATCGATCATATTCGGCCCATTTATACTTCTAGTAGGTATGAATGTGAACACAAAATATTTTTTTGTATCTTGTATATTACACAAGTTAGGGGTTTCTACCATTGTTACGATAACCTGCATTTCACTGAGCTTATTCATAAAATTAAACAATCAAAGTTGAATGAGCAGACCACAGTCATTCTTTTATTTGGAAATAGCCTTAATGTGACAAAAAAGGACATTGTTAATGGTATTGGCACCCTCCTTAAATTAAAATTAGGCAAATTAATTTTATGTGCATTGCCTTATTCTAATAATTTGACATACACCCATCAAAAGTGTCTAGGGATCAAGCATTTTTATGCGGATTTCTTGAGATTGAGATGTGGCTTTGTAATAAATTTATATGGATCCTTTTTGGTGCATTTCATAATTTGAAACAGGAACTGTTAATCAAATTCGAGTAAAAGATGAAAATCAGCTGTCAATATTTTCCCTATAAAAACATACAACGCATTGAAGACATTATTAGTGCTACTGTTTCCCTACTACTGATTAAAACCAACGTTATTATGGAGCGGCGACGTCATTTAAGCAGGGAAGAAATGCTCAGAGCCGTGGGAATGATAGAAGCTGGTTCCCGGCAACGTACTGTGGCTTTAGCTCTGAATACAAGTCAGAGTGTTATCAGTCGACTTTGGACACGTTACCGAAGCACTGGTACCGTGGCTGAGCGCCATGGAGGACGGTATCGCTGCACCACACGGAGACAAGACCGATACATTCAAATCTTAACTCGAAGAGCTCCAACAATAACCGCCATGATGTTAGCCGTGAGGCTTCATCACTCTTCAGGGAACTTAATTAGCGACCAAACAGTCAGAAACCGCTTGCATGAAGTGAACCTTCATTCCCGAAGACCGCTACGGGTACCACCTATAGCAATGCACAATCGTAGGATTCGATATCAATGGGCTCTTGAACACAGAAATTGGGCAGAAGAACAATGGCGTTTCGTGTGCTTTTCTGATGAGTCTCGTTTTGGTATGAGACCGGATACAAGACGTATACGACACTGGAGAACCCCTGGACGCCAACAGCGATTAAAATCCTGCCAGGAAGTCCATCCTTATAGTGGTGGAACCATCATGGTATGGGCGGGTATTTGGATCGGCGGAAGAACTGAGTTGATTTGGATCAGAGGCAACCTCAACGCTCAAATTTATGCTGAGACGATTGTATCTGACGTCATCGTTCCTCTACAAGTGCAAATCAGTCCCTTATTTCAGTTAATGCATGATAATGCACGACCGCACACCGCAAGAGTTGTAAGACAGACTCTCGCCGCAGCTAACATCAATGTCCTGCTCTGGCCTGCTCAGTCGCCAGACTTGAACCCGATTGAGCATGCATGGGATATGCTACAGAGAAGAGCTCTGCCGAATATGGAGGGTATCCAGTCGCAAGAAGACCTTTTTTTGTTGTTGCAACGAACATGGGCGGCCATTCCACAGCGTGATTTGGATGAACTCATTTTGAGTATGCCAAACCGATGTTCTTGTGTTGTTAGTGTTCGCGGTAGAAACACGGATTATTAATTGTTTAAGTTACCCAATAAAATTTTAAAGAAAACTGTTATTTCAGTCTTTTTTTCGAACTTTAATGTTAGTGGTTCAAATGTCAAAAATCCCTTTATTAGGAAAATGGCAAATTTCTTTATTAATGCAAAGGTGACTTGGTTTATCGTTACTGTGACAAACGAAAACACTTTATTTGATGAATCCTTAAAGAAAATTTTAATTAATATCAATCAGGAGAAAAGTTATTGCAAAAATATATGTTGATCCCTAGACACTTTTGATGTGTGTATATAGAAAATGAATATATTTTTAGCCTTAATAATTTGATGCATATGTTAGTATGCCGTCATAGTGACCATTTATTGTATTTTGATACTAACAATTTTGTTAGAGCTTTTGTTTTGATTCGGGAATATATGTATCTTCCCAAAAAAAGTCGACATTTATTGGCTACTTTGTTAGCATACAATATACACTCATTTATTGATAATTTTACTGATCCTAGGTTAAGTGAATATTCAGTATTATCTAGGGTATCTAATAATACTGAAATTAATTATTGCATTGACAGTTTACATAACTCAACCAATTGCTTGGTTGTAAACAATTTTACTACTGAGAATTTAAATTAGAAATTTTGACAACAGAGGGAATCTCTAGCAGTAATGAACTTTTAAACTGCAAAGAGGACACAAATATAGTTTTAAAATCAATAAATACTATTAACCTGGTACATCAAAATATTCAAGGATTTTTAAACAAAGATTGAGTAGTAGAGTTTTTTCTTAATTTTAACAATATTGATATTCTTTGCCTAACTGAACATTGGCTTCAAAGCCATCAATTTATTTTCAATTATAATAATTACCAGGTTGGTAGTTCTTTCAGCAGAGTAAATGCTATATATGGTGGCTCTTTAATTTTAATAAGTAATAATCTTAATTTCAAGAACAGAATGGATATTGTGAGCCTCTCTGTTGAACGATCTATTGAAATAGCCTGTATTGAATTGGAGCAGTTTATTATATTAAGTGTGTACAGACCACCTTCAGGATTGTACGATTGCTTTGAAAAAGTAATGGATGAAGTTTTGCATAAAATCTGTAACTCAATTAAATATGTCATTCCCAACGAGCACATTAGTGGAAATTGCAGCCTATTTTGTTACTTTCGGCTGTAGAATAGCGCTTTAAGGGTTCAAAAAGCAGTTCAAAGTTGCATATCTGCATCCGTAAACGTCTATAGCTATAAAAGTTACTTAAGGTGCTATAAGCTGAATCAAATACCACCCTAGCCTTCACAGTAGTCCACGGTAGAACTCATTTACCACTTACACCTTTATATGAGAGTTACGAAGGTCATTCTGCCACTCACAGCTGTACAGTGGTTTCCATTGTAACTTTTATAGGTTATAGTTATAGTAACCACTATTATACTACTAGATGTTCCATTATAGAAATAATAGAAACTCTTATAAAAAAATCATCATTGTAACTAAGGCCTTTAGTAGCAATAGTCATTCCTTGCAGGCTCAATCCATTCGCCATTTTACAGCCGCTTTTGTAACTATTATAAAACATTTAAAAACACTAAACAATAAAAATGGATGCTAAACGAATAAGTACGTAACTACATCTTATAACCTCAAAAACAAGAAAATAGGAGCTTTTTGTGGCTGTGAGTTGCACTAGGGTAACAAAAATCACTGGAAGCGTTAGAAGGGTGAAAATTAGCGCTATGATTCTCAAATGGGAGTTATTAGAGCTCAAACTGCAGGTTATGACTACATTACAATGACGCCATGATTTTTTAAGATAACTTATAATTCACTTGCAAAATTGAGTTGATATACATTGGTTTTTCAGTTAAATGTGCATTAAATGTACCGGTAAACAATCGGCCACTTGCAAATAGTAAGTTATCGACACGTAAAAATACGGAAATAAAATGTATTCTGTATAACAAATAAAAATTATCACATATATTTTGTTATTTTTTTAAATATCATAAAAGCGCGTTAAAATTACCCGAAAATTATCTTATATATCTACAGTAAACTGGACAGCGTTTTAAGTATCTTTATATATCTTGCTAATACAGAATACAAACTTTTACTTCTTTTTGTTTTATTTTCATGATGGCGACGAAAACACTTTACCAAAATATTACAAATAATGTCAACTGAAGATATAGAATAAAGAACTATAATCAATTCATTCGTTCAAAGTAGTTCAAAATCATTCAAAAGTAGCGCTATGAGAGCTTTAGTATAGCGTTAATAAATCGTTATAGCTATTAAGGAACCTTTATGCAACCTTTGTGCAGGTTAAATGGAACTTTAGGTTGCATAAAATGGCGCCCAAATAGCGCTAAAGCGGCTGCTTTAAGTCTGTAGTAGACGCTCTAGCGCTTACGTCTATTACCATAAGTAATAATCGGATACGCTCTAAAGCCCTAATGCAGCCCATTTGTGCTAGTTGGGTTGTTTGTGGTGATTTAAATGTTAATTTATTAGAAAATTCTGGTTTGAGCTCTAACATTATTAGTTTATTCCAATCATACAATCTTGTAAACCTATCTATGGAGCCCACTAGAATAACTCCTACTAGTGCCACTTGCTTAGATAATATTTTTACGGATGTTGTACCGACTCACAAAAAATAATTAATTTAATAGACTCTGATCATTGTGGACAATTAATTACTTTACCAAAAAAAGTCAATAAAATGTTAAAAAAGAATATCACTGTAAATCCAAAAACTAAATATCGCCTGGAAGCATTCAAAACTAAACTCTTAAATAAAATGCCCTATTTGTTAACTAATGAGGACCCTAATAAACATTATAATGATTTTATCAAAATATATTGCCAACAATTTGATAACACATTTATTCCCAAAATTGCTTCAGTAAATAGTAACACTTCTTTCAGTGACTGGGCCACCGCTGGTATTTATAAAAGTAGAAATCGGCTTTATGAACTCTATGAGGAGCGGACTTACACTAACTCGGTAGAATTTAATTTATATGTTAAGAACTACTCTAAATTATTTAAAAAAGTCTGTTATATTGCCAAGATGGGGGTCCCCAAGGCTCAATTTTAGGTCCCTTTTTGTTTCTTATTTATATAAATGATTTGCCGTACCTGATCAAAAATCATGACATAGTGTTATTCGCTGACGATACTTCTCTTTTATTTAAAATGAAACGTCAACAGCAGGTTACTGAAGAAGTAAATAGAGCCCTTGCAACTGTAGTTAGCTGGTTTAATGTTAATTATCTTCTTCTTAATGAGAAAAAAACCAAATGCCTAAAATTTACATTACCTCATGTTGGACAAGTGAATACTAGTGTATCAATAAAGGGCGAAATATTGAAACCCGAAGATACCACAGTATTCTTGGGCATAACTTTGGATGCGAAGCTTCAGTGGGGCCCCCATATAGATAAATTGTCAAAAAAGTTAAGTTCTGCAGCATATGCCGTTAGAAAAATACGTGGATTAACTGATATCGAAACAGCACGTTTAATCTACTTTAGTTACTTTCAGAGTGTGATGTCCAGTGACCGGAGTAGGTAGATTGATTTTTGGTACTTGTATCATAAATGCACACAGAAAGAATAACATGGATAAGCCATTTTCCCGGAAAGTAATTCCGGTATTTCCGGATTCAATTAAACATTGTTAATGTTGGTAGTGATATTATTCCTACTCAATTCAAAATTTAAAGGAAGGTATAAAAACTAAATTAATTCATTATTTATCTGTTGAATAATAAAAACAATCTAATTCCGATCGAAGCTTTAATTTTTATTTTTTTATTTTTAGCCTTTTATGGCTAGAACTTTTATAGATAGACATAAATTGTTGCACTTAAATTTAAATATTTTCATAGTGGTCATGGTAATTTGCATTAAGGGTAGAATAAATGACGGGGCCCCATAGAGGGCCAATGCCTGCTGGGGTCGTGAGACTGTTCTAAGGATACACCACGACTCTGAAACGTAAAGGGCATACGAAGGAACAGGTTGATTTTAGTCAGATTTTAGGACCAAAAAAGAAGGGGTAGAATAAAGAAAAAAGATAAAAATCAACATTGTTTATCGTTAAATATGTACATTTTACATTTATTCACATTTTTAATCTTCATCGATTACAATGTCAACATCCTGGTAATCCTGATCTTTACAATTAAAATATATAACTATGAGTTTCTCTATACTTTCAATTTTCAACCTATTTCTTTTAACATCTAAAATCCATTTATAAATGGAAAAAGACCGTTCTACATCTGACGATGTCAAAGGAGCAAATTTTAAAAAAGGTATTAAATTATGTGCTTCATTTTTTTCAATGGCCTCCACTATATTCTCTAAGTGTGTCTAAATCTGGGTTTCGTTCCATAACACATTCTATTTTATTTTTTTATATTTTCTGAATTGCACTGATTTATAGCATCTCTGACGTTGTCAAATGCTAAAAGTGAATCTGTCAACGATAAATTATGCTTTTGCAATTCTTTTAAAGACAAATGAATTATAAAATAATTGTCTTTAATGTAATTTAAATCTTCTTTTAAATTTTCTTTTTCTATAATATTTTTTGCCTCTCGAATAGATACCGCATCAGAGCTGCTTAAACAAGATAATACTTCTTTTATTTTTTCAAAGTTTTGAGCGTAATAAAATGCTGCCTCTAACCAAGTGCCCCATCTTGTAACAACTGGTTGGGGAGGTAGCGGCAAATCTGGATATTTTTCTTTTAAAATTTTGACTCTACTTGGGGCTTTCAAAAATACCTTTTTAACATTTGCTATTAAAATGTTAACATCGTGATATTCTAACCTAATTTGCTCAGATACGCGATGAAGAGAGTGCGCCAAACATGTTACGTGCTTCATTTCAGGTAAGTATTGTTTTAAATTTCGTCCTGCAGACAGCATATATGCAACGCTATCAGTGCAGAGGACAAGAATGTTACCTACCTTCGATTCAAAAGAATCTTCCCAAAAGTTTTCCAAACATTCTAACACAAATTGCGTGATTGTTTGTCCATTAACTACAGTTAGCATTTTACATGCTACCAAATAAGGTCTAGTCAAATTGCTAGGATGTAATGGTTTTATTAAAAATGGACTAAATAGCGACCTAAAAAGTCTGTCGTTTCATCTAATGATATCCATAGTTTCTCATTTTTATAATTTTGCCGAATCGAATTGATTTTATTCTTAAAAAACTTATCCAAGTAAACTTTCCGTAACTGTGATTCATCTGGCAGAGTACGATTAGTACACGTACAACAGGTACTACACATATATTTTTTAAAGAAATCTTGAAAAGTAGTATTTTTCATCTGAGACCACGGAATATTGCACAAAATGAGAAATTTTATAAGATCGAAATAAAATTCCTCTTCGGGCCGCTCAAACTTTCCCTGGTGTACTGCTCCTTCGATATGTCTTTTAACGTTTCCTTTATTTATGGTTTTCAAATGGCTTTCACATTTTGAACAGTATATTGTACCACTAGCGTGATCGTAAAGTAGTTCGGGATGAACGGATATTCATTTTTCTACAGTTTCAGCCTTGACGTTTGCCATATCTGAACTCTGTTGTAGAGATGGAACCTCGTATATATCACCTAAAACAAAGACATGAAAAAAATACATTTTATTTAGTTTATTTAGCTTACTCCGTTTGTTTTATTTTTCGTGGATCAAATTTAGTCATTGAAATTTCACCCTCTTCCTGTCAACCGATTGATCTAAAATTTGGTATTCGCCTTTAATTCTGGTGACAATACAATTATGTATATTCAATATTATTGTCAATCCAAAATGGCTGCCGCTACAAGATGGCGGACAACTTAGTTTTTTTTCAATCCCATCAATATGGGTATCAAATGAAAGGGCTTGTTACGTAGAATATTTTGTAGAGAAGTAGATAAGGCCTATAGTAATTTATTTTACCAATACATTGCAAGAGGACACAGCACACAGGGCATTCAAATTATATACGGATTCCAGTAAAATGTCGGTTAATAGTGGAGTTAGCTGAATTGCGACTACATTACTAGAATATCATAATTTTGTTTCGCACTAAGCTCACTGGTTCATACTCTATTAAAGATTTAACAATATTAAGACTCATGGTATGTTCAGCAGGTTAAGCGAACAAACACAATACTAAAAATATTCTTATAGTACATCCAAACATGCTTTATACTCCTTGTAACTAGTAAAATATTACTTACCAAAGCTTGGTTCAAATATGTAGATCCAATTCAATAGTGAAAAATCTGAGTCCGTATAGCCGAGCCAAATCGTGGTTTAGAGCAGATTCCAGAAGTCAGTATGTACACAAGCCAGGGTCAAGTAACGTTTTCACAACACAGTAACAAACAAAGATGCGCACTCTACGAACCGAAGTAAACGAGTGAGCTACCTGGCATGTCGTCGGCGGGCGTACGCATTGTTCTGATAACCGGTTATTGTACCACCCATGATCCTTTGTTCTGATTGGTCGTTGGGTTTTGTCAAATCGTATAATTCAATCTTTATTGTAATCATAATTATGTGTTAACAAAATCTTAATTTAAATTGTAGCTCACATGGACCCTTTCGGGCACAGCAATTTACATTTATAATATGTAGACAAAATCTGTGTTATTTGTCAATAAGGTTATTCAGCCTTCACAGATAATACTAAGCTTTACTCTATGCTCGACCGTGCTGCCATTGCCATATCCATAATAACAATAATAAAAATTTACTGTTGGTTTAATAAATTATTTAATACAGTTTTTATGTTACTGAAGTCTCAAGTCTCGTTATTCCCGTGACCGAAGATGTTAGTCTCGAGTCTCGAAAATACAAAAAAATCATCGAGACTCTCGAAATTTTCGAGACCGAGATTCCCGGGATGAAAGCCCTAATAAGCACAACCTTGCAGCCAATATAATTCATCAGTAACTTGGTCTGGAATATTCTCTTGTGAAATCGGAAGTGCCGTACTATAGGTATGTGCCCGACCCAGTTCTCGATAATGGCAATATCACATTATACTGGGATCGGTCCATCATCACTGACAGGACTATTGTAGCCAATAAGCTTGATATAGTGGTGGTGGACCGAATCGAGAGGCGTGCCATAATTGTCGACATAACCATTCCGTATGATGAGAACCTCGTAAAAGCCGAGAAAGATAAGCAAATCAAGTCTTCTATCTTGACTTGGCACACGAGATTGTCGACATATGGGATGTGAACTCGGCAATCATTGCACCGATAGTCATCTCGGCCAATGGTTTAATAGCCAAGAGCCTCGTCCAAAACCTCAGGAGGCTCTCGTTAACGATAGCGGTAATGCTGGACACGGCACATATCGTTAGGAGGTTTCTATCTCTGGAGCCCTGACCGCCGCCGGTAGCTCGAACCCGATACCGGTGGGCTACTATTTTTTATATTTTTGAAGGTTCTTTTTTATAGGAATATTTAAAAATGTAATTTAATGTATGTATTAGAAATAAAGATAATAATAATTAGTATATAATATTTGAAGAGCTTGACGAGAAAAATTCCACTGCCTCCAAAACCTTATAAACTTATTTAGGAAAGTCATTTATTAAAAAAAAGATAATTTTTACTTACGTTCCATACGCACAAAACGTTTTGATAAGACTTTCATTGTGCGTACAGCTAATGAGTCGAATTTCCTCCGGAGTTTGTATTTCCTGACAGCTATAACCTGGTGGTCTTTAAGTCAATATTAGGTAAGCGTGCTTCATCTTCGACTACATCATCACTTTCCATCCGGTGAGATGGTGATCAAACGTGAGCCTGTGATCAATAAAAAAATGTTTGACCTTATTTTCTTGCTTACAGAACAAATGCCACCCGGTATGCCGAGCGCAGCGCAGGCTAGGACTATCCAAGGGATTCCTTCTGGTGCTTCAGATCAAGAGAAGGTTAGTAAAATATTTAGTATCCCTTTATGTTCAGTTCTTGCATGTTCTTCTCCATACAAATCTTTGATATAGAACGTGCATCTAGCATAATTTCTTTGACCATGCATGACATTTTAAAAGTGCCTGTATGTAACCAAATACCGGCACTTTCAGGAAGGTAAACCTATCTTCTATCTATATTATCTTTTCTAGCTTATCCATATCCATACTATACTATATACTATCCATACTAATATTATAAATGCGAAAGTAACTCTGTCTGTATGTTACCTTTTTACGCCTAAACCGCTCAATCTATTTAAATGAAATTTGTCATGGGAATAGTTTAGGACCCTGGGAAGGACATAGGCTAGTTTTTATCCCGATATAAGGTTCCCGTGGGATAGTTTTCAAATTGCACTCGGACGCAGCCGCTGGCAAAAGCTAAATTAAATTAATTAAATTTGGTTTTTAAAATTGGTATGGGAATAGTTTAGGACCCTGGGAAAGACAGGATAGTTTTTATCCCGGAAATCATTCTTAAAGGATGTAAAAAGGGTGTTGGAATTTCGTTTAGAGAATTAATAATGTCCCCGCCCTCTCCACACACATAATACACTTAGACTGCTGAACCGATTTAGATAAAATTTGGTATGGAGATAGTTTTAGGCCCTGGAAAAGACATATGATAGTTTTTATTCCGGAAATTATCCCTTTAGGGTGTAAAAGGGGTATTAGAACTTTGTATTGCTTTCTCCCAATTCATTCAAATCGCGTATTCAAGAACCACTCGATACATTTTTTAAACTACACAACTAAATGTAGGCTATACAAATCTTTGTTTAGGGCTAAGGTCGAACCCATATCATGCACCAGTCAACCGTTACGCCAACCGTGTCATTTAAATTTTAACCGATCAAGTTAATATACGAATGATTTATATTTTTCTAAAGTAGGTATTAGTCTATAATATACTTGCAGATTAATAGTAGACTCATACTTAAGTAGGTATCTCCGAGACATAAATATATAGGTAAATTGTCAATTTTTACGTACGTAAAGGAACCCACTCAAAGCGCGGCCGGCCGCCTGCCGCCATGTGCCACACACACATGATAATTTAATAAACCACGTTTATTCGGATTAAAAAAACATATGAGGGATAGAGAATGGCTGCGTAAAAGAGCAATTTTGGCACCGACTAACGAAAATGTAGGGCGAAAAGGATATGTCTCATGCAGAGTTGGGCAAAATTTATTCGAATGACGAATAAATAAATTATTTCTATAGTTATTCGCGAATAATAAATAATTTAATTTATTCAAAGGAAAATTATTCGGATGACGAATAATTTTTTTTATTCGTTATTCGATTAATGAATAAAAATAAAACAAAGAATAAATAGCAGGGGTAGCTCATCGTCCGGTAAGGACCAGGCCCGGGTCGGCGGCGTGTCGTGTTCCATGCGCGCCTCAAAGAATCGTCAGCACTAGTGACGGAGCCCCGTAGGGCTATTGCTTGCCGGGGTTGCGGGAATATTCTAACGAGATACCGCGGCCCCGGAACTTAAAGGCAGCTAAAGGAACATGGTGGGTTTTTAGGCAGTAGAAGTCTGACACTCCCTTCCGCTCCACCCAGAGTGGGAAAAGTCATTCGATGATTTTTCCACTCGTAAAAAAAGTACTGTAACACGTTTGTTATGATTTGTATTCAAGAAACATACGAAACCGATAATTTGGTATCAATTCTTTGATTTGCTTATTATGAGCTGAAACTGTGCATAGAAACTCCATACCAGATGTTGTCTTCACTCTTCAGCCCTATTGGATAGATTAAGGTTTCCGTTACACGTTGCATACAGATATATGTATATATTCTTTTTATAACTTATTAATAACAATATTTTTCTTGTTTGCCGCTACCCGCTACCTTTAATCAAATTCCAGGAATCAGGTAGATGATACTAATTCTACCAAATCGCCTTATCCCCTTTTCTTTCATATATTTGAGATCCGCAAAACAAGAGTCTCCAAATATTGGTAATGTGAAGCTGTAAAAGTTATTTAAAATAACGAATAAAATCACGAATAAATTATTCGTAAAGAATTTAGTTACGAATAAATTATTCATGAATGAATTATTCGCGAATAATTTTAACGAGAATAAATTTTTATTCGAATAATGCCCAACTCTGGTCTCATGTGGATGGTGATGTTGTCGAGTATCTGTCCGTCGACCATGTCATGGATATAGAGCAAGTGACGTCGTACCCTGTAGAGTTTCTCAACTCTTTGGAATTGTCACGGGTACTATCACATAAGTTGGAGCTTAAACTTGGTATCCCAGTCCTGTTGATGCATAATCTGGACGCACCAGGGCTCTATAATGGAATGGCACGTGACTACAAATTACACACCTCGGACGCAATGTACTGCAAGCAATAATTATGACAGGAACAGCAAGCTGTGAAAACGTATTTATTCGTCGCATTCCAATAATCCAATTTGCCATTTCAGTTCAAGACTAAAATTTCCCTTAAAAGCAGCATTCGCAATGACCATAAACAAAGCTCAAGGGCAGACACTGAAAGTCGCAGGTGTACATTTAGAAAAACACTGCTTTCCCATGGACAACTGTATGTGGCGTGCTCACGAGTTGGCGTGCTCACGAGTATCAAGCCCACAAAATCTACACGTTTTAGCCAAGGACGGGAAAACTAGAAACGTAGTTTACAAAAATGTATTGTAAACTACGTTTTTAAAGACACATTTTAAATACTAACTGTCTGTCTGTTTTTGGGAAAGCATGGACCCTGGTGATGGTTTTTTTAAATATTATATGCGTTTTTAAACGATCCAAAAAGGTGTACCGATTGACAACAGAATTATTGCCAAAGTGTAAATTAACGCGCGCAAAAGCTAGTCCATACTTTTTTTGTAATGTGAAAGTAACTCTGTCTGTCTGTTAGTTACCTATTCACGCCAAAACCGCTCAACCGATTCAGATGAAATTTGGCATGGCAATAGTTTAGGACACCGGGAAGGACATAGGATAGTTTTTATCCCGAAATTCCCACGGGATCGGGATTTACGCGGGAAAAACCACGCACACGAACGAAGTCGCGGTCAATAGCTAGTCTTCTATATAATAAAAAATCAATGTTTGTATATTTTTCAACCGACGACAAAAAAAGGATGAAAAATATGCGTTCGGAAACAATTGATCGGATTAAGGTGAAACTTTGGGGGGGTGTTCTGAGTGCCCTGAGAAGAGGGCACATTCGAGAGTGTTTCTGGACCAAAAAGACTTGCACTACAAAGAGAGAAATAATCTTAAAGATTGTTTTATTGGAAGTCTAATTCCGTTCAAAATAAGGGCTAGGTCACACATGGCTGAAGTCGGTGCCAAGCCAATGAATAGTTTTGATAGGCAAAATACCTACGCCGCATCCTGAGGCACGCCCGAGGTGATCAAACCTATTCATTTATCATCTTTGTAAGTTTTGAAGTCGGTTCAATTTTTTGTAAAAAAGTTTTATTTTATGCTTTTAGTGTATCATTTTTTGTTACTTGAGATACCTACATAACGTTCGCACTAACTTTTATTAAGTCTGCTGTACACGTCTTTTTTACCCGTTAAAACCATATTTCAGGCGTGATTTTATGTTATACAAAGGTTAAACGGCTTAGCGCGTTTGGCCATGATTTGATGAGTTAAGCAGTGTTTGCAGTGGCCGGTCTACAGAGAGGTGTCAAAAACTTAGTATCTCGAGTTTTTCTGGGCTTCGGAAGGCACGTTAACCTATCATTCCCGGCTGCATCCTTAGTCATTAGCACCCACTAATTCACATTGGGCTTGCTTAGTGGGTTCTGTCTAGCCCATTCTCTCCACGTACCTACGGTGTTTATTCGTAGAATCCCTTTCAATCTGGTTTCCGGCCTGGTCACAGCACTACTTCTGCACTCGTTCATATTACTGACGATATAAGGTCTGGCATGGAGATGGGGAAGTTAACTGTACTTGCACTACTAGACTTTAGCAACGCGTTTAATACAGTTGACTTCGACATTTTACTCGGCATTCGACATTTAACATATCTCCATCGGTAATTGACTGGTTTCGTAGTTACCTGTTTGGTCGTCGGCAGCGTATTTCCATTGAGGACTCCTTTTCTTCTTGGTGTGATACCTCTGCCGGTGTGCCGCAGGGTGGCGTTTTATCTCCTTTACTTTTCGTGCTTTTTATGAATGCTATCACTCAACGACTATCTTCTTTCTACCACTTGTATGCTGGTGATTTTCAAATTTACACCCAAGCTCCACACGTAGAGTTAGCTGATGCCATTAGAATGATTAATATGGACCTCGCTCGAATTGGTGACTGGAGCGCTGAGTTTGGGCTGAAAATCAATCCTGCTAAGACTCAAGTAATTGTTGTTGGTAGTTCTCGTACTATCTCCAGGATCGATTGGACGACACTTCCCCAGGTTTCTTTCAATAACACTTTCATACATTTTAGTCACACTATGAAGAACCTGGGGATACACATTGACGACACTCTTTCTTGGACTAAACAATTACAGGAAGTTAGTCGTAAAGTTTTTGCTTCTGCAGGCTCCTTGAGACGCCTTCGTAATTTTCTTCTCATCTCCACTAAAATTGCAATTGCACAAACAAGCAAAGCTCCCTATTCTGGACTATGCTGATGCCAGCTATCTCGACTTGACCCAAGACCAACTGGTCAAGCTAGAGCGACTTCAAAATCTCTGTATCAGGTTTATATTTGGCTTGCGCAAGTATGACCACGTTTCTGATTTTCGTGCACAGCTCAAATGGCCTCCTTTTCGGTTTCGCCGGAATCTTAACTTACTTTTTCTCCTTTATACTAGTAATATTTTTACTCCTTTTTATCCTAAGGAACGTTTTCAGTTCCTCTGTGGACTGTGACACACATTCTTAATCCTTGAGATCATCGGAAAATTTAGAATTAAGTATTCGTATGCATTCCACTTCTTTCTTTGACAAATCTTTTATTATTTAAGCAGGTCGTTTGTGGAATGCATTACCCATAGAAGCCAGGTGTGCTCAAACGCTACCAGCGTTCAAAAGAATGATGATGGAGCATTATATTTCTCTGTAGTTTTTCCCCTTCTTTCTCAACTGTGCGTGTAATTTTTATTTGTATATGATTTTTGTATTTTATTATATGTATTTTATATTATTATGTTTCAATGAATATTATTTATGATGTTTGTACACTGACAGCCCTAAATCTGTCTCCTTTAGTTTTGTCCATCCAAAGGTTGTCTGTAAGAGATCGCCCTGAGCGATAAGACCGCCTATTGTACACAAGTTTTAATTATTTTTGTATTCAATGAAATATTGTAAGGTGTACAATAAAGTATATAATAAATAAAATTCGTATCGAAGTTAAATTAACCTTATTTCTCTGTTTCAGGCTGCACTCATCATGCAAGTACTGCAGCTTTCCGACGAGCAAATCGCGTTGCTCCCACCAGAACAACGAGCCAGTATCTTGATGCTCAAGGAACAAATTGCCAAGAGCACTCAACAACGTTAACTTACTTTAAGTTTGTCGTACTAATGTAAGATCGAACTTGTAAGATTGTCGTACTAGTGTAAGATCGAACTTGTAAGATTGTCATACTAGTGTAAGATGGAACTTGTGTAATGCATTTTTGAGAGCATGGATGACTTGTGGCTTTTTCTTTTAATTATTTGTTATGTGTAATTTGTTGCGGCTTTGTACAACATGGTCGCTATACAGGCATATTTTACAATAAATTGATTAAATTTGAGCTATTTAAGAAACAAAACTTTTATAACCACTAAGTTCTCGGTCGTTTAATTATCTTGTCTTCATGACTTTAATGTTACGTACGTAAATTCGTCTATATCTCGATACAAAATGAATAAAATAAAATATGTCTTAAATAAAATGTGTGTTTATTTTTTCTAGATTACCTTATCTTGAAATCCACCTTACCCCTAATTTATAATCTCTTATGCAAGATAATACGTCAATGTTGTGCTTAATCGCGCACTTGGGTCAGTTCATTCGGCCTCTTATCGCGTACGTGATTATTTTATCGTATTATAATTTATTTAATCGATTAGTATGGTTTATGCTGACTGACAGCAAACCATTCTTTGTTTTGCTGTTGGACAGTGCACGTTCGGTAGGCATTTTTTTAATTAATTGATACCAAAAGTTTTGTAGGGGATCAGAATATTCTTCTAGTAATCCAATACAGCCTTTTCTAATTTTGCTGAACAAACTAGATTTTGTAATATCTGGAATTGTGAATAATTACTAAAAAGATGAGCCGTACAAAGTACAATCGGTATTATTTTAAATCAAAGTGCAAGTTGCAATTACGTGAGGTAGTCGTTGCGTATGCGTCTCTTGCATTGTAACGAGAATCTTAATGTCAAACACCTGTCTGTTGTGAATTTGTGATTGCTGAATCACTTCACACTTGTTAGTTTTTCGTTAGACATTATATAGGAATGCTTTTATTATTTTTTCTGCGTATTTACGATGCATTGAACTCCCTAAACATAAGGTACGCCAATCAATATGCTATTTTATCAAAAGATTTCCTTTTCCAAGTATTTTGTTTGCTACCTATTATAAAATACCTCTTGTTTGTTTATCTGCATACTCATTCAGTCGCGGTCCAGCGACGACTGAAAACGAACGTGTCGAATTGTTTTGTACGTGATTAGTTATATTTTGTGCATATTCCGCCGACTAAGGTTATAAATAAACATACATTACGTTGTACGTGACTTGTGTTTTTGGCACCGTATTCAAATATTACATCGATGGAAATATATTCAGTTTTACTTTTTATAGTTGGAATATTTTGTTTTTAATTTCTTTTTTTGTGTGCTTGTGTTAGAGCCATTCCGTGAAAAATTGAATGTAAGAAAAAAGTACTGTCACACCATTTTACAAACAGTTTACAAGACTATCTTATACTCTATTGAATGCATTTTTTTTTTAATGTACAGTGTAGATCATTAACTTTAAAATATATATATAATGGAGTCAGTTGTTGTTAATTTAACCGATTAAAAATTAAAAATAAGAGCCAAAAAATAACATTTTAGCGTGTCACACCTCCTGTCGCAAACTTTAACTAACCGAAGTTCATGTTTTTTTTATACATACTTCAGCGTTTTTTGGGAGCTTTAATTGAATATTGCTTTTTCTCATGTATAACATTAATTTTACTCGTAAATCTTATTGTATTACAACAAAATTCATGAAATTAAATGATAATCAAATTAGCACCAAGGTGGACTTTCCAGGTTAGTCACTACTGTTTTATTTGCTTTCAGTTTAAAAAAATTACCAAAGCAAGTTATTTTATTATCATGGTAACATTATTGTAGTAGATCAGCCATTTATTTTTACCCATCGTGCAGTTGTAACGCAGTGATCGGTGACGAAGCCGTGTTTTTAACACGTAGTCGATTAAGAAGTCCACTATAGTCACAGCAATAACGTGATACCGGTAAGTTCTTAAAACATTATTTTATTTTCGAATTATGCCTAATGTATGTGTGTATGTCGTGAAATAATGATTTCCTCCAAAAGAACAAAGAATATTGAGTGTTGTCGTCATTATTATGAGTAAGCGGAGTTCGTCACGTCCATTTAGTGTCGTGACATATTAGTGGAACAATAATTGTGACGAAATGGACACATAAGGCTAAGTTTACGTGGTGCATATTTTACCGACAACAACTAAAATGGAGTTATGTGTTTCTGTTAAATTATATTAATCATATTAGATGGTCTATCTTTTGACTACCTTAGTTAACGTTTACTATCGTTTTATTTACGGAACAGATCTGCTTACATTATTGTAGGTATAACTCTAAAAACCATAAGCATTTAATTTAATAAATAATAGTAAATTAGGATCTTTTTATTTGTATATTTCCCTTTCAGAGTTACTCCGCGAACGTTTTAATAATGGAAATATTGGTAGATATTGACAAAGTTTTATCTATTAATGATCTTATAAAATGCTTTGATGATGGACTTCAATGGTCTTGGGAAAAAACCCATTTTATTTTGGCAAAAAAGTGTTTTGTGTGCAAAAACACAGTTGCTGCTCTTGGTTCACGATTCATACATTTCTCTTTAGCTATGAATAGATAAGATATTCAGTTTTTATTGAAATCGCCATACATTTGGTGTACTTTTTGCAACTCTTGTCTTTGAGAAAAGAGTTTTTTTGTCTGTGAGAGGTATACGGAGACTCACGGGCTCAGGTATAATGCCATCAAATGTGAGGTCATGGTATTTTAAGTGTGCAATAAGATACCCGTCAATATTCCGCCCTTAACTTAACTTTGCGAAGAACACCGCTCAAAGTCGTCACTGAGTTCAAATACCTCGGGCACGTGATCACGGATTCTCTCACAGATGACAAGGATATTGATAGGGAGCGCGGAGTGTTGGCAGCAAGAGGCAACATGCTTGCTCGCAGGTTTGCACGGTGTACTACAAGAGTCAAGCTGATTCTGTTCAGAGCATACTGCCAGTCATTTTACTGGTGCAGCCTGTGGGTTAGGTATACGCAGAAGGCTTATAACGCTCTGCGCATTCAGTACAATAATGTGGTTGAGAATGCTGTTGGTGTTGCCTAGGTTTTGCAGCGCATCAGGTATGTTTGCTGAAGCACGACTGGATGATTTCTATGCCATCATGCGCAAGCGATGTGCCTCGATGCAGCGATTCACAGTCAGCACCAACGGTATCCTCGCCAAATTATCGAATGAAATCGATGGTCCTTTCCTCAGGCACATGAACTTCCGCTCTCACGTGTACACCCACGTGAGAGCGGGAATCCATGTGCCGAATTGAGTGTGAATGATTCGTTTTGTGTATGCTGTTTATTTTTTGTATTCCTACTAACATAGTTTTTAAGTTTATACTAACAAGTTTTAATGGATCTTTGCTCTGAAATAAAAAGTATATATATAGATAAATGAAAATTTTACAAAATCAATGTGTAAAGTAAATAGGTACAATACACAATATAAAATTTTCTTTAAATAAACTGAATAGTTTATTTAAAGAAAGAAAAAAGAAAGAGTAAAGAAAAGCCAAAGAAAAATTAGGGAGTTGAGCGATCGGGAAAAAGAAGAGCGAAGAAAAATTTGGAGAGAACAGAAAAAAAAGCAAAGAAATGCCAAAAAACAAGCTGTAGAGATAGCCGTATCTTCGACAAGTCATAATGAAAGAACGGTTGACTATAAAAGGAAATATAATAACTTAGCTAATAAGTACAAAACTGTTTTAAGGCAATTGAAAAAACTAAGAACCCTCAATGTGAACTTACGTAAAACTTTAAGTAGAACCAAAGAAAAATACCAGACAGAAATCAATCTAAAAGCAGAAGAGAATGATAAGCTGATAATGAGACATGAACTGCTAGAAGTTCATCATTAGGCGAGAAATATAAAGACTGTAAAACACACGAACAAAAAAACATATTGCGTTCGATTGGAATGTCCAAGTCTGTTCTCCAAAAAAGAGGATCAAAGGCACTGTTATCAAAATGTTTAGGGCTAAAAGGTGGCATTAGATTTACAAGCAATAAGAAATATAACATAAACAAGAAGATAGAAGAAGAAATAGAAGTTTTTTACAACCGGGATGAAATTAGCAGATCTACATCCGGAAAACGTGAGTGTAAAACGAAATGTAAGAAAAAGATGCAAATACGATATTTAACCGATACTTTAATTAAACTATACCATATATATAAAAACGAAGGAGGGAAATACAGTTTCTCAACATTTTGTAAATACAAACCGTGTACAAAATGTCTTGTCGCCGACACGTGCTTCACGAGACACGTGTCTATGTGTGAAACACAGTAATTTTGAATATTTAGTAACAGCTCTTAAGAAATATACTTTTCCTGCTGTTGTTTTGAAGGGCACCAAAGATCTCATATAATTAACTTCTTGTGACATAAAGTCATTTAAATGTATGTACGGTTTGTGTGATAAATGCAAAAATAAAAATAATAGTTTCGAAGCTAATAATAACTACACTGAAGTCGAATGGTGGCAATGGGAGCGTGCAAAAAAAACTTATAAAAAAAACAATGAAGACATGACAGCCAATGTAACAAAAAAAGTAAAAATAACAGGAACGTCACAGAAATTAATAGGCGAGTATGAAAAACAATTGCCTTTATTCAAAAAGCATTTTTTTAACTTCCAAGAGCAACAGCGTCAGTATAGAATGTGTGTTGAAAATTTGAAACCATGTGAATGCGCAATTTTAATGGATTTTTCGGAAAACTACGACTGTAAGTTGTCAGAAGAAATTCAGGCATTGCATTTCGGTGGATCAAAAAATTCTATAACCCTTCATACGGGTATGATTTACACTCGCACACAATGTCAATCTTTTGTGACGTTATCAGACAGCAACTGCCATGAACCCCACGCCATTTGGGCATACCTTATTCCAATTATTAAGTTAACCAAACAAATGTGTTAAATCCATTTTTTTTCGGACGGCCCGACCAGCCAATACCGGCAAAAAAAATTTCTTCCTGCTTAACCTCTTTACCACAAAACTGAACCTTTCTCTTACGACTTGGTCGTTTTCAGAAAGTGAGCATGGAAAAGGGGTAGCCGATGGTATTGGGGGTGCCACAAAAAGAGCATTAGATAGGCGTGTTTACTATGGGCACGATATTGTCAATGCCACTGATGCATTTAACAATTTAAAAACGTGCATGAAGTCAGTAAAGCCGTTTCTCATAAACAACTCTGATATAGAAAATATTAAAACTTTGGTGCCAAGTAACTTAAAGGCTATTGTAGGAACCATGCAAATTCACCAAATAATATCAAAAGCTCAAAATGAAATTTTTCACCGGCAGTTAAGTTGTTTTTGTAAGCGGTGACAGTGCGCCTGCCTCAGCCCAATCAAACATTGCTTTCTCGAAAAACCAAACTCGGATTCTAGTTCAATATTGCGTCATTCAGATGATCCACATATTTCCGAAACAGAGTCCTTTGATGTTCTTGATAATTTTGATATCCATTTTGAAAACACTACACAGGAAATGATTAATACCACACCTATGACTGATTTTATTGAATTTGCCGAAGAATGTTCTGTAGAGCCCCTTATTTCAAAAGAACCATCTCAATCAATGAGTACACTTAGCAATGATTTTGCCACTGCTCCACTTGAGGAACAGTTAAGTGAAATTTCCTAAAATATCAGCTTCAACTGGGCCCCAGAGTTCGATAAGTCTGCAACTGAAAGTATTCAGCCTGTAATGACAACTGACATCGATTCTATTATTCAAAATTTTAATGGCGTCTTTCATTCCCAAATTCCTATCTCTGAGGACCTTACAACTGATATTTATTTTTCTGAAACTCCGAGCTGTGACCTTGCTTCTGACACACCCATAAATTATAAACTAGAGTCTTTAATGACTGAAACAACGTCTAATGACGATCCTTTGTCTCATGACCGCGAGTTTCCTCAAATCGTATCTTATGATGTCTCTGAAAACACAAAAAAACAAGTAACTTACCTGGCTGAAGCTCCTAGTTGTGATTTTGCTCCTAATTCGCCCAAAAAATCTGAAAATAAAAACACTACAACCTTCAACATTCAACAAAAATACACAATTGGTACCGATAAAGCTATACCTTCGACTAAGCGTATCAAAATTATGGAGGATATTACTTACTTGCCTAAAAAAAGGGTTAAAACATGGAATTCGGTCCCAAGTGATCCCCTTAAACTTATAAACATAAATATAATGAGTACTAGAACATTTTACTGTATCTTATGCAAAACACGTAAGGCGTTTAAATTACATGAAATGATTAACTGTCTTACCTGTAAGGCATGGAACTGCATATCGTGTAGTGGTCCAATTCGCTCTGAATCATATATATGTGTAAATTGTCTAAAAGATTAATTTCAGCTATTTTATAAGAAATAGAAAAGGCATGTTGAAACTGTGTACCTGCTGTACCCAAAAGTCTGATTAGGAATCTTTTTATAAGACTTAAATAGTTTATAAATATGTATATGATTTAATAATTACCATTTTTTTCATTCAAACCCGGTTTTCGTGTATATAAGAAGTAAGTTACCAAATATTATAATTAGAATAAGAGATATCGTATTGCAATATTATGTTTAACTTTCATGTAGTCCCTAAGTTTGAATAATTCTATAAAACCTGATTTGTTTGTGCCAAGTTTGCTAGGAGTACCTAAGCATTCACGTGGAAATTCAGTCCTATTTTTATTCAAAAATAGATTTTTTTTTACCAAATATTACAAAATATAATAGAGAATAAGGAATATCGTACGGCAATATTTATAGTTTTAAATTAAACTCATGTCACTAAGTCATTAATTATAGAATCTAAGCATCCACGTAAACGTTCCTACTTGATTAATACCAAAAAAGTGTGAAGACAAGCAGGCATAAGTAATTTTAAGATAAGCAGGTACACCTTCTTATATTTATTATACTTCTTTAAATGTTTATATCCTATGTAGATACAAAGTTCCTATTAATTTAATTTGACTGTTAAAAAAATACCACAAAATGTGTGAACACAACAGAAAGTATTAAAGAAAGCTTATGATAAGAAGTATAATATAATATGAAGAATTCTTTAAGTTGATTGTTAATGAAAAATGTTTTGATTTTGTTTGTTTGTTAATGTTTGATTTTTTTATTAATATTTTTGATTATTAAACTTATTATGAACACAGCTTATGTTTCAATTTAGTAACGATGACATTTCCTACGAAGTCACTGTCACAATTTTATCTTCCAAGTTTTAGGCTGTAAACTGGAATTTGTTACTAGTAATGGTTTATTTTAGAATGAAATATAATAGAATATGATGCTAATTTTTATTTAAAATAGTTTGAATCATTTTTCAAGGAGCCAAATTAACTACAAAGTTAAAAATATAAGTCGCACTGACCTAAAACGTGACGAAAATATTTTAATATGTGATTTAAAGCTAGAGAAATATTTCAAATAGGGTAAACGAAATTGATTTCAAAAAGAGTATATGTATTTTAACTAAACATTGTTAAGAATTTGTAAAAGATAGTTCACATTGCTGATAAAATATTACGTTAGTGATCGTTATTAAATGGACAGTGCTTGTCATAGATCATGTTTGAAAGTCCGTTTTTTTTAAACTGTATACTATTTAGTTATAAACTATATATTTTTCTTAAACTTTGGTAAATGCCGCATCGATTCATGAAGAAAACTAATAAAGAAAATTTTAAAATTGTCCATTTTGTCCCCTAAGTAACGGTACAATTTTTCACGGAATGGCTCGTTAATGTTCCTATTATTTTTATTTGTAGGTAAGCAAAATGAAGTGGGAAGTTATTTTATTTGCTTGCTTGTGTTTTCTGAATTCGTACGCGGAATGCAAGTGGAAAAATGAGCGTCGGGAAAAACATTGGCGTGAAAATGCAAATGAGGTGACAACAAAAGCAAACTATAGACAAGACCCTCCGGATCACACCAAGATAATTCCTATGGCCAGATATGTCTTGCATAATGCAGGTAAAGTGTTCATATTTATTTAATGACTTGCTTATGTCCACGACTCGCGTGATAGATGTTTCTGTTTTCCTGATAATTTACGTTACATAAATTTCATGATTTTTGACCCTCCGTCCCGTGTCACACACAGCTGATCACATTTGTGAGACCCCCCAGAGTACCTACTAACATTTTGATACGGTTGGCGCAGTTGGTTAAACGATCGACTGTTAAACACTGCGTGTCGCGGGTTTGATTCCCGCACCGGGACAAATATTTTTGTCCCGAGTTGATAAAAACTCTCAAAGGGGTCTTTTATCGCTCTAATTTCAGTCCTGGAGACACTTGTTTATTATACGATCAAAATTAGAATCACACATCATACCATTATTTATTGCCCCCTATCTACAACGTGTAATTTAAAGGGTATATACATAACAAGAGCACGGCTTCTTTCGAAGATAATAAACGATATGGCAAGGGTTTTCTAATTCTATGTGTACATGTGTGGAGCATATTAGAAATTTTAATACATTGATACCAGAGACCGAATTTTTCAAAGTAAGAAGAACGAAGAGAATTATCGTTTTATTGGCAAGTGACGTGGAAAGTGATGACCCTCATAGTGCTGTGACACGTTTCTTATTACTGGTATTCAAGAAACATAATTATGAAGCCAATAATTTGGGGTCAATTCTGTGAGTCACTTATTTTGAGCTGAAACTTTGCATAGAGACTCCATACCAGATGTTGTCTTCAGTCCTTTTGGATAGATATAGGGTTTCCGTTACACGTTGTATACTGCTTATTTTATTAAATTGTCTTATTTGTGAGTAAAAGTAACCTCGTCACTCTTCACCCCTTTGACTATCTCCATACCAAATAACATCGATTCGTTGTTCTTTTTAACGTGATAGAAGGACAAACTAACAAAAAGACTGCATTTATAATATTAGTACCTATGATAAATAACAGTTGCTTTCGCAAATTGGTCTTATTCTTCGTTCCAGTCGATGCTCTTCCTTGGATCCTCAGACCAATAAGCAGCAACCTGCAAAGCACTTACCTTTGCCTTGTTTAAATCCTGCAAGAACTATTTCTTGTAAAACGCCTCCACAGTGGCATTACATTGGCGATGGGTCAAGGATAACCCATATGACTAGATTATACATATTTACAGCGGCTAACCTGGGCCCTCAATTGGTTAAGTGATTCCCAGATTGGCCACTAGAGTTCAATAAATTCTGGAAATTGGTTATTAGATAATATTTACACATATGGATAAGTCATTTAATCGTTTCTTGGAGACCTACCTAAAAATAATTTTAAAACTGTAATGAGTAGGTATCTAACATTATGCCTGGCCCATACGGCTGACACAGTTGTTTGTAGGTCGTGAGATCGAACACAGGCAGTCATTTTAAATTTTAATTTATTTCGTCACCTCTGCCCTTAGGAAAACAGTGGAGAAACTGGCACGCCAAAAATCGATAGCATGTGTGCATCTACCAATTTGTTGCTAAGCCGCTGCGCTTAGTAGATTGCGGCGGTTTTTTATTGATGATCTTATAGCTTCTGCCCCCGGATTCACTCGCGTGAAGAGTTCTTGTCGTCGAAAAAATGAGCTTTATATTGGTTCAAGAATTTTCAAAATCGGTTCAGTAGATCCGGAGGATTAGATAGTTAGGTGCGAAGGTACTAACATATGATACATACCTAATCTTCTTTCTACAAACTTTACCTCCTTAATATATTAGTATAGACGTATATAGCTCGCGTTAGACCATCATTGCTCCTGATGGTAACCGAAGATGTGGTCAAAGATAAAGCACACTTACCTTAGAAGTAACCTATAAGCTGTACGCACAATGAAAGTACCTACCTATTCCCAAAACGTTTTGTGCGTATGGGTGGGATGTTCACCATGTAACAATGGCGCTTCGCCGTTCGTCTTGGTTTTGTAGTAACGGGGACATTCTCATAAATACATACCTAACATACCGAAACGTGTGTCTGGATTTCTGGAAAAGGTTGACAGCTGCACTGTAGGTACGATATTTCTTTACATTATATACAGTTTAGTTTCGAAGTAGAATTCTCTATACTTATAATATTAAACATTTATCCTCAAAATAATAAACGCGCTAGAATTTAAGGAAATATAGAACAGTTACTCTTTATATTAGGTAATATCCTACTCATTCTTGTATTTATGCAAATTACAATCGTAGATGCTATTTCATATTGAAACTCATCATAATAATATTATAAGTCAGTGCTTACGTGAAGCTTGTCTCGTAGTACTTTTCATCATATAGATACTTACCTTATTATTAACCTTCCTATTATTTTTCGTTCCACCAGATTGGGCGTCATTGGCCACGATATCAACTCTGCCGGCCATAGAAGGGTTCCCGTTTTCAAACGTCAAATCTATCGTAGATGGCTCCCTTGCTAACTCCACTGGCGTGCCTTACTTCTACATGTCACCACTAGACTTCAGTGCTCGCGATTTGTCGGTATGTTGGATTATCATCATCATCTTAAGAGATTAAAGTCGCCATAAGGGCTGCCATCACCTAAACCGGTCCCAAACAAAGACTTCAAAATCCCCGGACATTGTGAAAATCCGCCCGGACGCCTCTGGATACTATCCAAACTAGGTCCATACCGGGGACACCCGGACGGATACCAGCTCAAAATAAGTCCATATTATAAAAGGAAATTCCTTTTCGTCTGAACTGTATTTGGAGAAACTCCTTGAGGAGTACTTACCTAATGAGGAGTACCTACCTAAACGCTTTAAAGGTATGTACGTTCAGTGTCTTCTGGGCCACCTTGCAAACTTTAAGTATTTTAATACAGCATCATTTCATACCAATTAATCTACTATGTTACCTATCAATGTAAATAGGTAAAAAAAATTATACAGAGAACTGACTGGGAGAGATCACATTTTGTTTCCAAAGCATTTCCTCAATGCATTCATTAACTATTCCAAACTTATATACTTAGTTGAAGTGTTCTACCTAGTAAGTAGATGCAGCTCATAGATGTTGGTTTGAACAACTGAAATGCATCAACAAGCAAAATAGTTTCGAAGATAAGGCATTGAATAGTAGGTAACTGTACCTACTATTCAATGCCTTATCTTCGAAACCATTCTTTTTTTAATATACTTATAGGTACAGCATTTTCCCCAAGTGATTATTACACTTAGATAATAAAATGAGTTAATTTAAAGTTTTCCGCTTCATGCCTTATCATTAGCAGGACCTCCATACAATGAACTTAATTAAAACAAACCGTCATCTACAGAAAAATAGCCGCGCTACAGTTCTAGTATCGCTTGAAGAGACGAGGTACTGCGAGAACCAGAAAATCGACCCTGAAGACCCACGATGCACCAGGTTGATGCTCTCAGGAAAGATGAAGAAGGTATGAATTAATACAATTGTTTTTTATAGCCACACGCACAAAATTTGCGTATTCCTTCACAACACAGGATCTATTGCTACATTTATGTAAAAAATCTTCTATTCGACAACTTCGAACACACGATTGCTGACTTGTAGTCACACCAGATTATCACACCAAATAAAAGATAATGCCACCGATCACATGAATTTATGCGTTCTGTAATAAGTCTGATAGATTTTTGTCATGAGGTCATTTTTGCCTTCGTTCATACTGTATGGTAAGAAACGGATGAAGTCTCCGATGAAGAAGAGCCCTGGTAGGGGAAGGGAACCCAAAGCGAGGATCAGCCTAAAATGGGTACCCCAAACGGAATCAGCCTAAACGAACTCGACGCGGTCTCGCGTCTCATAGACGTTACCCCCGCCGCTCTCCGCGGTAGTCGTGCGTTGCACCTCGGACGAACGCTTCGGCTGGTGTGAAATAAAACACAATTTTGAAGTTTTTATCCAAAAATGAGATTGTGTTTTGTCTAATTTTTAGTGATCAATGCTATTATTAAGATACATCATGTGTATTGGCTTTATCTTACTTTAATTTAATCATATTTGCATCTAAATAGGAAAATAAATTTTAGCTTAGACCGGATAAAAACGTGCGTGTGCCGCAAAAGGCAAAGCGAGCATGTCCACTATGCCCTCATGATTCTGCTCGCTATGCCCACTATTAATTGCATTGAATGACGCTAATTTATTGTTTTCTTAAAATTATTGTGTAATTTTTACGTATTCTTGTCATTTATTTTCTTTTAAGATGTTGAATAAATATAAAAGAAAATCAAACCAGTCTTTGGAGTGAAAGTGCGATGAAAAGAGTGATACAGGAGGTAACAGAACTGAAACAGGCTAAAAACTACTTCTACAAAATATAGCATCCCACGGGTCACTTTGCAGCGACATCTAAAATCAGGTTCTTGCATAAAGGAGTTAGGAAGGTTTTTTACGCTTTTCAGTGAAACAAGAACAAGAACTGTTAGACTGTTTTACAAATGAACAGTGTGTTTTACGGTTTATCCAAACAACAATTTCTACTACTTGTCTTTCAATACGCTGAAAAAAACCGCATCCCTTATCCATTCAAAGATGGTACTGCTGGTACTGATTGGTATGAAGGCTTTATTAGAAGACACCCTGAATTGACTCTGAGAAAACCAAAACTAACTTCCATTGCTAGAGACTTTAACAAGCCCCGAGTCTATAGATTTTTTGATCTACTAGAAGAACAAATACAAAAGCATGGCATGGATGCTACTCGTCTTTATAATATGGATGAACCAGGGGTACAAACTTCATCCAACAAGCCACCCCGAGTATTGACAAAAGTTGGGAAACGCCAAGTTGGTTTGATTGCAAGTAGCGAAAGAGGGAGAACTACCACTGTGATTTGTTGTTGCAATGCTGCTGGATCGTTTATACCACCATTTATGATCTTTGCTCGCAAGAAAATTAACTCGCGGGTACAGATAATGGGTGGATCAATGGACCGGCTTTCTTAGATTGGCTGAGATTCTTTATTGACACTGTCCGACCAACATCGGATAGAAAAGTAATTCTCGTGCTGGATAATCATGAATCCCACAAATATTTACCCTCTTTGGAATTCGCCTCTGCACATAATGTGATCTTCATTTCTTTGGCACCACATACGACACACAGAATGCTACTTTTGGACTACCTACTGTGTTTATGGGCCTTTGAAAATATACTTTGAGCAGGCAGTTGCTCAGTTCCAGAAAGCTCATGCTGGGCAAATCATTAATCAAAACGATATTGCAGGTCTGATCTCAGGTGCTTATATGAAAGCTGCTACACCACATAATGCAATTAATGGTTTTAAGAGCAGTGGTATTTACCCAACAGCCAGATATATTTTTGACGAGTCTGACTTTGAACCAGCAACCGTCACAGAAAAACCAGGAAAACGATCAACTTGAAAAAACCCAGTCGGAAGAAGTAGACCCTGACAGAATACCATCTCCCTCAACACTTGATCAGATTATACATTTTCAAATGTTATCTCCACCGGCAGGCTCATTAACTTCAACGGTAGTTTCTGTTCCGATTGAAAAACCCCCTGTAAATGTACCCATCATAGATGTTGTTACTTTGGAAGAACTTCCGGAGTCATCGACCGCCAAAGTAGCTCCTATACTGAATACTTGGATAAAGGACACACCAACAACACCTGTTAAACGTGATCCTTTGAATGATATAAGTGATGCTGCCACTCCTATTAAGCTAGATAATATGCCATGCTCGAGTACGATTCATTTCACTCCTATGGCTATCAGACCACTACCAAAAGTACGTCCGAATAAGACAAACCGACGAAGACAAGCTCAAAATGCTGAAATTTTAACAAGCACACCAATTAAAGAAGACCAAAGAATTAAACTATTGAAGAAAAAGAAACCAACCAAAGAAAAACTTAAAGGAGTTACGAAAAATTTTAAAGAACAAGTGAAAAGTGAAAAGAAAAAAAAATATCAAGAAACCAAAAAATGTCTTGTATGCAGCGAGCTATATGTGGATCCTCCTACAGAAGACTGGATCCAATGCGACGATTGCAAAATGTGGGCTCATGATAAGTGCACATCATACTCCTGAATTGGGTAATTTTTTTGTGATTATTGATTGGATGCGTCAAAGGAGGTAAGTCTATCTATGTGGTCGTTTCTAATCATTCTATTTTTGGAGGGCGAGATGATTTTGAGTTCCTTTGTTTATTAGTTTAAAGTCTATTATTCTTAATACTCTTTTTGATTTTGTGAAAATTTTATGAAACTACGAAGTAGTTTGTTACAAAAGTAAGATATTTTTGTTCGAATTTAATTAGTCATTAATAATGTTTAATTTTGTTAGATTATTCAATTTATGAAGAAAAGACTGGAAAGTCACTAATGACGACTGAGTAATCATAAGAATGTTGGTTTTAGATAAAGTTAATAAGTACCATTGATAGTTGTGTTCAAAGTAGGTTATACTAACATAATGTTCCTGATTATGTTATTGTGCAATAAAGATTCATTATTACTGCCCTTCTGATGTTTTCATAAATTTATTTCTTCTTATCTGTACATTAGATATTAAAAATAGACACATGCTCGCTTTACCCATTGCGTGCCCATTTTGCCCTAATGGTCATGCCCACTTTTGGCCAGCCTCCGGACAAAGTGAGCATTCGAAAGAGTTAAATATTTTGGATATTAGTTTCATATTCATGACGCATATAAGAAATTTATATACTGGGTATGAAACCACAATAAATTAAGCATTGAATAGCATTAAAAGTATTACTCATCTATGTATTAATATATCTTTTTCTCTTGCTTAAGCTTATGGTGCCCGTTTTGGGCCCCCTTCCCCTATACTTAGTTTTAAGCCTTCAAACCAAGTATCCCAGGGGCTCTTCTCTCTCGATGGATCATAGGCTGTAGGGGACGGAGAGGCTGCTGTTGGAAATTATAATTAGGAATTAAGTCCCAATTAATATGATTATCTCACAGGGTTTCATCATTAGCACACCTATTCATTCTAATGCTGAAAGTTTACCTCTAACAAATCCTGTTGTTTATTTATGGCTATCTATAAGTTCTCTTAAATACTTTATGGCTTATCTCGTGGATATTGTAGACTTTCCGTCCTGTTATTGCCAACTATATACAATATTAGATATTTTGATCTCTAAATAGAATTCTCCGAGTGAGACATGAAGCTACACAAAAGTTTTTGTTCTAAAATTAACTTTCACTAATATAAACTACGAAACGAACGGAAATACTTTATAATTTAATAGGTGTCTAACGTGTCTAATGAGTGGAAAGGGCTATAGGTATCTATGTGAATAGCCAATTTTAGAAGCTTACGGATAAAGCTTACAAAAGTAGGGGAAGGGGGCCCAAAGCGAGCACCAGCCTAAAGCGGGCACCCCAAAAGGAATCAGCCTAAACGAACTCGACGCGGTCTCGCGTCTCATAGACGTTACCCCCCGCCCCGCCGCTCTCCGCGGTAGTCGTGCGTTGCACCTCGGACGAACGCTTCGGCTCGTGTGAAATAAAATATAATTTTGAAGTTTTTATGCAAAAAAAGGAAGGTATGTAGATTGTGTTTTGTCTAATTTTGAGTGATCAATGCTATTATTAAGATACATCTTGTGTATTGGCTTTATCTTACTTTAATTTAATCATATTTGCATCTAAATATGAAAATAGATTTTAGGTTAGGCCGGATAAAAACGTGCGCTTGGTGCAAAAGGCAAAGCAAGCAGGGCAAAGTGAGCATGCCCACTATGCCCACAAACTTAAAGGAGTTACGAAAAATCTTAAAGAACAAGTGAAAAGAAAAAAATAATCGAGAAATCAAAAAATAAATCAATTTCAAAAGAGAATGAAAGTGCATACCAATGTCTTGTATGCAGCGAGCTATATGTGGATTCTCATACAGAAGACTGGAACCAATCCGACGATTGCAAAATGTGGGCTCATGATAAGTGCACATCATACTCCGGAATTGGGTCATTTCATCTGATTATTGTCAAGAGATCTAACGTCTTTGATTGGATGCGTCAAAGGAGGAAAGTCTATCTATGTGGTAGTTTCTAATCATTCTATTTTTGAATGGCGAGAAGATTTTAAGTTCCTTTGTTAAGTAGTTTTAAGTCTATTATTGAAATGAAATGAAATGAAATATTTATTTTGTAAATTGGTTATAAATAACACTTTTACACGTCATGTTTTTTTGCGTGTTAAGTTTAGCTAGATGAGGCCGGTATTTCCTAACTGACTACTCTGAGAAGAAACACCGAAACAAACTCAGAGGTCATAGTCACTTTTAAAGTACAGACAATTTGTATTTGTATATGAGAAGCATGTAGGTTCATCTCTGTGGTATTTTTTTGAGGAAATAACCACGCAAATTTGAGCGGACTTGTCCAGACAGTGCAAGCATTTGTCAGTATATAAGTATTCTTAATACTCTTTTTGATTTTGTGAAAATTTTATGAAACTACCAAGTAGTTTGTTACAAAAGTAATATATTTTTGTTTGAATTTAATTAGTCATTAATAATGTTAATTTTGTTAGATTTTTCAATTTATGAAGAAAATACTGCAGTTACTAATGACGACTGAGTAATCATTAGAATTTGAAAGTTATTGTGCAATAAAGATCCATTATTTTTGCCTTTCTGATGTTTTCATGAATTTATTTCTTCTTATATGTACATTAGATATTAAAAATAGACGCATGCTCGCTTTACCCGTTGCGTGCCCATTTTGCCCTAATGCTCATGCCCACTTTAGGCCAGCCTCCGGGCAAAGTGAGCATTCGAAAGAGTTTCATATTTTGGATGTTAGTTTAATATTCATGACACATATGAGAAATTTATGTATTGGGTATGAAACTACAATAAATTAAGCATCTAATAGCATTAAAAGTATTACTCGTCTATGTATTAATATATTTTTTTCTCTTGCTTAAACTTATGGTGCCCGTTTTGGGCACCCTTCCCCTACCAATAAATATCTATCGTAGGTATATGTGTCTGTAGAACGTAACGATATTATCGATACAATGAAATATGTACTTAGCTTTTAAATAAAGTACTAACTGTTTTATCGGACAGCCAAGCATTATGCTAAGCACATGACAATGATTGTTCTGTTTCAACACCTAATGATCTAATTGTCTATCTCTAAAGATCAAGGAGCACACACCAGAGTACGAGTTCGCAAAGGCCGCTTTGTTTGAAAGACATCCGTCTATGGCTGACTTCCCTCCGGGTATGTATTAGAATCTATCGTTTTTAGAACTAATGTCCCGTTTAGGATTTGGGCTCGCGAGGAGCTTGTGGATATGTAATAAGAGCCGCACGGGTTGCCCTTCACAATAGCATTATTGACGAAGTCGGTACCTACGTGAATGGGTGACCATTTCTTACATGACTCCTCTGTGTCTCAGAATGTAGGTACCTACATTAAGGCGTTGGGCCAGGCTGCTATTAGAAGCCGAATGAAAATCCTACGCTAATACTGATTAGGGATTAGGCAGTTACTGGGTTACCTACCTACTGCGAATATTAAACATTAAGTATCCTTACATAATTATTATAAAACAAAGTTTCCCGCCACGTCTGTCTGCCTTTATGTTCGCGATAAACTCAAAAACTATTGAACCGATTTTCACTAATGGTTCGTGATTCATGAGGTTTAAATGTATATTTTACCAAGGTTTTGTGTGAATCAGCAAAATGAGTCCATGCGAAGCTGGGTGGAGTCGCTAGTTTATGATATAAGAGTAATCAAGAACCAGACATAACACATGATCTAATCTGTAATAGAACCAACGAAGTCATTTTGCATAATATAAATATTACCCAAAGAAAAAACAATCTGCCAAGTCTAAACTTGCCTTATTACTTTCTGGTTTCTTATATTACTAGATGCAGCTGTTTCATTAGACCTACTGACCACTGTTTACACTAGAACTTTATAAGAAAAAGTAAATATAACTACTTAGCTGACTTCCCCTATGGCGGTATTACTAAATACAACTATTACCCAGAGAAATGACCCTAATAATTTCACTATATCTATTTTTTCAGACCACAACTGGTTCGTAGCTAAGCTGAAGATCGCTCAAATCGCGATGATCGACTGGTTCGGCGGCGCCAAGTACATTCCAGTTCGCGATTACCTAGCGTACAACTACACCGGCACGGAGATGTTACAATACCACAATAGACGCTTACAGACCGCTTTACCCTAAATATGAGGTAAACTGAGTCCTCACACACTAGCTGCGGAAAATTTCCTGTTGTTTTGGTTTTGTGGTAATTAAATAAAAGGCAACTTGCTGTTGTGTTCCTATAAGACAACATTAGTTTTTCTTTGTGCGAAATACGAAACACGGGTCTGGTATTTTTATGTAAAGAATCTATGTACAAAATTATTATATACACAAACCAAGCGGCGGTAAACCGCGCCGCGTGGCATCTTTGATAATTTGACGCTTGTAAACTCTGAACAAACTATGTTCAGGTTTCTCATAGTAAAAACTAATGTTGTATATTTGCCTCAATATTTTTTTGTAATAAAATAGTGTGGAGTATAGGTACATATAGATGACCATAGACTGTTGTCTACTCGTGAAGAAAAACTCTTTTGCTGTAGGTTTATTCATGCTGTTGGGATTGTTTTACTGGCAAATCCAATTTATTCACAATTAATTCTCACTGGTAGACTGATAGTAAAATCTGTGCACTTTTATATGTTTTTATAAGAAGGTAGATATGTAACTATGTATATTGTAATGATAAAAAGTTACGTCAATACTGTGATGTAAGCGAAGGAACAATACTTTTTTTAATAACGACGTAGGTATTTTTAATATTATACCATAATGATAACAAACTTTGATTACGAAATAAAAACATGATGATAACAATAAATAGTTTTATTATAAGAATTATGTACATTTTTACAGAAAAAAAATGCTTTATTGGAATGACTTGTAAAGAAATTCAACTCACTCACATAATATTAAAACAATATTTTATTATTATACACTACGAAAAATAAAAAAGTCGTTTAAACACGAGTATAGATGAAACACTTCAATAAAAAGTCGATGGTATATTTCCTAGTACTTCCGTGTTTCCAATTACGGTGGTAATTTGCTATTTTTGGACATTTCCGCATATACCTAGTTATTACGGTAAGTACATGTGTTGATTAAGGTCAACATGTAACTTGAGGAAATATTGTATTTGTTAATTAATATTTGTGTTTATAACCCCACCAATTATACTATTGCCGTGAATCCACTCCAGATACAAGCATATTTAGCTTAGTTGGAGGGGTTAACAAGATTGCTAGTACCTAATGGGAATTCTACCCAGATTAGGAAACAATTAATGGAGTGTACGACGGATAACGTACACCGTCGCTTTATTAACTCGTACAACATCACACTGGTGGTTAATTTAATTAATAATCTTGCTACAGAGCGCTAGCGCTTCGACAAAACAAACTTCTCCAGCATACTAAGCACCGCACTCTCCAGACATGGGGTACAGCAGGTACTTATTGATTGGATTACAAATATGCTAAGCAAACGTGTGGTTCGCCTTGAGGAAGACCAGCAGGTAGCCTTAATAGCCAGAGGCTGTCCACAGGGCGGGGTGCTATCACCTCTCCTCTGGAATTTAGTGATCAATGACCTCATCACACAACTCAACGCTCACCGTTATTACACAATAGGCTATGCAGACGACCTCGCAATCCTCGTGCCTGGGTAGGTAACAGGAATTATCTGTAACCTCACCCAGCAAGCGCTACGCATCGTGGAGCGATGGTGCAGGGAGTATGATTTGTCGGTAAACCCCACTAAAACCGAATTAATCTTATTCACCCATAAACGAACTCAAGGCGTTCATCGCCTACCTGAGATGTTCAATACAGAACTCCAGTTGTCTAGTGAGGTTAAATACCTGGGGGTCATTCTGGACTGTAAACTAAACTGGAGCAACCATCTAGACTACAAATTAAACAGGGCATGCATCACCTTCTGGCAATGCAAGAAAATGATAGGTAAGAAGTGGGGCTTATCCCAAAAAACACAATGTGGCTGTACAATGCTGTAATTCGGCCGATGATTACCTACGGGGCCGTGGTGTGGTGGCCCCGCACCAAGCTTGTCACAGCCGAAAACAAACTGCAACGCATGCAAAGGCTGGCCTGCATGGCGATAACGGGCTGCATGAGAACTACCCCGACAGCAGCTGTGGAGGCTATACTGGGGCTCCCGCCGCTCCATCTGTTCATACAACAGGAAGCGACGATGGCAGCAGTGCATCTTAAAACACTGGATCTCTGGGGTAAGAGAGAAACACAGCACACTGCTCTGCTTGAGGAACTCAACAACGAGCTCCCCATAACGAAGGCAGTTAATGACCGGGTGACCAAACAAATCGTCTTTGACAAAAAATACAGAATCCAACTGTACGAGGATCACCGCTGCGAGGGGCTGTGTCCCTCTGAGGTGCGTGTCTTCACTGATGGTTCCAAAACAGGTACTGGTACGGGTACAGGAGTCTTTTCGGAGGATCTCAACATTCGTATAGCCAGACCTTTGGGGTCTACAACACAGTGTTCCAGGCCAAATACCTGGGTATCTCACTGGCAGCTTCGGCCATCATAAACAGGGAAGTTGAGGACCACTCAATACGTATACTTTCGGACAGCATGGCGGTCCTGCAAGCACTGAACAGCCACACAGTTAACTCCGGGCTGATTTTGGAGTGTCACAATCTCCTTAACCAGGTTGGTAGACACAACAATATAACCATTCAATGGATCAAAGGACACAGTGACTCCCGAGGCAACGATGCAGCGGACGAACTCGCTAGAAGGGCGTCGAGTATGGCGATTATGGGACCCGAACCCATTGCGCCACTCCCCTTCGGTTATCTGCGTCACCTGGTAAGGAAACGAACCAGAGACCTACACCACAAACTATGGGAGGACCATGGTGAGTGCAGGCAGGCCAAAGAGGCTCTCCCGACCCTTGATGGCCGCTTGTCGAAACAGGGTCCTTAGACTATCTAAACCGCAATTGCGGCTGGTGACAGCCGCCCTTACCGGTCATGGATCATTTAATAAACACCTCTATCTAATAGGAGTCACAGACAGCCCACTCTGCAGAGCCTGCATAGAGGAGGACGAAACAGCAGCACACCTGCTACTGAGCTGCCCTGTAGTCGCGGATTACAGGACTAAATACTTCGGCAACCCAGGTACCCTCCGAGAAATGGTAAGCAAAACAAGGGCGTTGCTCGCCTTCCTGGAGGAACTGGCATGGATTGAGTGAAGAGAAATCTTACCCTTACGCAAAATACGCGCATAGTCGTGGAGTTGCGGATACCTGCCCGACATACATACATACATACAGAGCGCTACCAACTACGATCTTTACACACAAAAATTGTTAGTGCAAGAATGGTATCAGTTGGCTTTTAAAATAAGAAGTCAATTTAAATTATTGCTAATAATACAGAGCACCATATTACCTATAAATACTATATTAAGGGCCGATTTTTCAATTGTCAGTTAAACGACGAGATAAGATTAATTCCACAGTTAACAAGATTCTCAATTTTTCAATTGACAGATAGGCTCTAACGGCCAGTTACGCCCTCTAACTAGCGAATTAACTTAACTGGCCCTTTACACCCCCGTTAGCACGTTAACTGTCGAGTTATTAGACGTTTCTGTCATAGCGCGCGTCAGTGTTTATAGGTTATATTTGTGTTTTTGCTCCCTAAATTGTAAAACTATGGATATTTTTGATTCTATTGACGATGAAACAATCGAAGAAGATTATACAGTGCTCAATTATTTAAATCCAGACAGAAGACATAGAGTTGTAAGAGAGAGACCTGATAATATGTCTCTTTGGGACGATAAGAAATTTCACAGGAGATTTCGTCTCTTTTCTTTGTTGGTTACAGCATCGGTCTGCTTGTTTTCGATGATTGTGCGATGTTTTGCCACCAATTCGGTCAACAATCTCACTTCGCTGCTGTTAAAATTCGTGGAACGTTCACGTTTTACGATATTTTCCATATTAGAACACAGAAGACACACACAATACAGAACAGAAGAAATTCGAACGGAAACAAAATATTAACACGGAGACAAGCCGACAAGGTTTAAGGTTATGATTCCCGTTTTATTGTGACAACCGCTGTCATTACGTTGAAAGTTGTCTGTCTCTTTCTAAAATCTGTAAACGTACATAAGCGCGTCTCGCTCTCGCAGATGTAGCGTGAAGCTAGTCATAGAAATCGGTCAGGTAACTAACTGAAGGTTATCTGAGCTTTGAAAAATTGAAACTCTTTATTTGATCGTTAAAATCTCAGTTAGAGTTAATGAACTGTTAGCTATCTGACGTTTTATCTGGCTCTTGAAAAATCGGCCCTAAGTTATATTAACATAACTATGGATTAATTTTCCGCTAGACTTTCCGTAACAGGGTTTACTGCAAAAACAAGTTAAATGCAGTGAAGTTATTACTAAAATTTCAGTGGGTCCTACAACGTTAGTAGTCTCGAGAAGTTAAAAGATTATATTTTTCTGTTTTACCAGTATAAAGAGCTATAAAAAATAAGTAATTGCATGTGTTTAATCCGTTTTTTTTCATGCTAACATTAGCAGATTTTTGCAGTAAACCCTCGATATTTATGTTAAAGAATGTTTCAGAGGATTGATAATATCAAACATTTTGAGAAGGACCTAATAAGCCTAGCAAGTTACTACATATAAAACTTAACCTAAATTCAAGGAAGATGTACAACTACCACTAACCCTATTATTTATAGCATGGTACCGTCAACGACCTATCTATACACAACTTAATTAATTATCGAAGTGCCGTTAACGCCATGTCACACATTACTCCATTGTGCATTCCATAAATATAAAATACTCCTGCCAACGCTAATCGTACCAAAAAAGCCCCGGTGAGGGGAATGAAAAAAATAAGTATATAAAGTACTAAACATATGGAGCGCAAGTCCATATTATATTTGACTTATGGCAGTCATCTAGCGCTAAGAGACGGAGTGGCTTTCGTACCCAGCGATCTATTGTCAAAGGCTCTATCTATCCAAAGGTTGTCTGTAAGAGATCGCCCTGTGCGATTAGACCGCCTAATAATCCATAGAATATTCCACAACTTTCACACAACGCCATCTAGTCCCAAACTAAGCAGAGCTTGTGGTATGAGTACTAGACAACTGATAAACATACATATATATTTCTAAATACATACATATTATAGATAAATTACACCCAGACAAAGAACAAATGATCGTGCTCATCACACAAACATTTGTCCTGGGTGGGAATCGAACCCACGACCTTGAGCATAGCAGTCAGGGCCACTGACCACTAGACCAACAGGCCTGTAATAATTGTAAGGTATACAATAAAGTGTATAATAAATAAATTAAAAAAAACACGTATAGCCTCTACTGTATTCTACAAATATCGCTCTCTCTTTCCTGCCGGGGTTGCGAGAATGTTCTGACGAGATACCGCGGCCCCGGAACGCACAGGAGGAAGGAACAGGGTGGGTTTTTAGTCAGTAGAAGTCTGACACTCCCTTCCGCTCCACCCAGAGCGAGCGGGAAGAGTCATTTGATGATTTTCTCACCCAGAAAAAGGCAACTGAAGGAACAGGGTGGGTTTTTAGTCAGTAGAAGTCTGACACTCCCTTCCGCTCCACCCAGAGCGAGCGGGAAGAGTCATTTGATGATTTTCTCACCCAGAAAAAGGCAACTGAAGGAACAGGGTGGGTTTTTAGTCAGTAGAAGTCTGACACTCCCTTCCGCTCCACCCAGAGCGAGCGGGAAGAGTCATTTGATGATTTTCTCACCCAGAAAAAGGCAACTGAAGGAACAGGGTGGGTTTTTAGTCAGTAGAAGTCTGACACTCCCTTCCGCTCCACCCACAGCGGGAGAAGTCATTTGATGATTATCCCACCCAGAAAAAGAAGGGTCTCTTGCCACAAAATTCCTCGCGACACACAGCTTTTTCAGCTAGGTTTATGTGTTTCTTTATTGTATTGTGCTGTGTCCGCTAACGTAACGCTTCTGTGTCCGTCTTCTCATTTCAGCCAATTAGAGAAGCTGAACCTTGCCGTGGCAGTGTACGCAGGAGGCGATTGGTCGTGGGGTGTTGCCGCTGCTACTGTAAGCGTGGTGAACTAATGCGTTCACTGGTTCTTCACTCACCTTCCTTACGTCTAAGGGTGTCGCCATTATCTGTTAAAAGATGATACAATAATTATTTGAATGCATGAAGCAAGTAATGAAGAAAGGACTCAATCTATACAAAATCACATACGAATTGAGTCCTTTCTGTTAACTAAGTCCAAAAGTATAAAACGGAGCAAGAATCTAACAAAATTTGTAATGGCGAGCCACAATAAAATATTAATCGTTTTGCGTTGTATCGAAAATATTATAGTAAAGCCCAGGCATGTTTACCAAACACAGAGACAACAGTTACTACTAAGCTATTTATTATTTTGATTTTATTTGAATTTACATATCCAAGTTACGATTAATGTGTTATGGTCGCGTCAGGTCATATAAATATTTAAGTGTCTACGAATCGTACTTACATTTTCAGCATTCTTTTCCCCTTCAGTTATTGTGGACAATTTATCCAAATGGCTAATATCTTGCTTTTCAACTGAACTGCTGATGTTTTCAGAGAGTTTCAGGTTTACTGATGACATATCAAGTATGTTGGTTGAATGTGGAGTTGTGGCGTTAAAGTTGAGGTTCCCTATGGGTCGGTTGTACATCTTACTATTCCCTACATATTCCGTTATCGCGATGTTTTCAAGCCACTTTTCGTGGAGACTGTACAAGTTTTTATAAGTACATAACATCATGTCCCGCGCCCGGCATCGCTCGTCAAGTAATTGTTTTATTGCTTGTTGTAAATTTTCAGTCTTTTCACTTAATAATTTCTTACATTGTGCTAGTTCTTCTACCATCAAGCTGAAAACAACATAGTCATTAGTTATTAATCTATTTATTTTATACTGGCTGGACCGGCGAACTTCGAACCGCCAATTTTTTTTTTAATTCTAATTTTCACCTCAGCAGAAAATGCTTACTGAGAAGAATCATTTTTAGTTGCTTAGCTGTCTATTGTGGCTCTGCATCAGGTATTTCAGTTGCCAATAAGCTACTTATAGGCTAGCCCAGACTTAACAGCTATATAGCAAAAAAGTTTCAATAAAATCCGTCCAGTAGGTAGTTAGATTATTAGATGACCATGTACAAATAGGCAAACAAACCATTTTTTTAACTCTTGTAATATTACTGTTTATCAATTCCCCTCAATTATTTTTTGTAAATATATTCAATGTACAGGCAGTGTTTATTTAACTGTTTTAATATATGAATATTTATGAATCACCACTTCTATACAAATGTTTTATGCATCATCAACCAGTGTAAGTAAACATGTTTATTATATAATAAAATGTGTTTTTTACCTGCTTGCAAGGAATTTGCTCCTCCATACTTCACACTGGCCTGCAAGCCATTCAGTTTGCTCCTACAAAACAAAATCAAGAAATTCTGTTAATAATTAGAAGCAAGGTATCTAAAAGAAACGAGACAGACGTCCCCTTGTTTCCTACCCTATGAAGCTATGACACAACTCCTTTATAACTTAGTTAAGGTATAATGTCACCGTACCGTGCAAAATCCGTTAGATTATATTATACCTCGTCAGATTGTAAGATGTCGAGAAATTGTAATCCGTACGATACTGCTTGCAATTAACGCAGTATTTTTCGATACATCATAATCTATCAAAGTGAAACTGGGATTTTTGTACTATAGTTACAAAACGTCTTACAGCAAAACCAACCAATCAGGAACAGCTTTTGGACTGTTGGCAATTTCATGAGTGATAGATTGTAATCAAATGGTTTCAGTATCAATAAATTATAATCAGTCTAAAAATTATACAGTAAATTGCAAGCAGTACCATACTCAAAAAGTAAAATAGGTCTATAGATTGCAATCTCGCGAGATATGTTATAATCTAACGGTTTGTGCAATTTTACACTGACATATACACACTGTCACATTGCACATATGCATTTGAAGAAGTCATACGATGCGAGCCTCACAGCAGTGACTGATGATGGTCTCATAACCTATAGGTATTTATGAACTCTTATGACATACCTGATGTGTAGACAAATGTTGTGCAGAACTCAGCAAAGCATTTGCCAAATGTTTTTTATCTTCATTCAGAGATTGCACTTGGGTCTCAAGGTCCTCACCCATAGATGCCACTAGCATTGTTTTCAGTTCTTTGTTGACCTGTCGATAACACCATTTTAAAACATACTATGATGCAATGTTACTTCTGCAATATTGGTATGGATATAAGTATTGTAAATTTGTAATTATGTCTGATTAAAGTTTCAAGACTTTTTCACACATATATTTTAAATAATAGTCTGCAACCATATCTGTCTTTATGTCATGCTCGCGAAAAATCAAAAACTACTGAACAGATTTTCATGCGGTTTTCACTAATGGATAAAGAGAATCACGAGAAAGATTTTAGTGTATAACTTATTAAGGTTTTGTGTGTATTGCAGTATGAGACTGTGCAAAGCCTAAGAAGATGAGGTAATAGCATATTTTTTTTATAATTCACAAGCACTTTAAATCAGTCTTCATATATGTATATATATATATGAAGACTCAAAAGAAATGGGACCATATTATGTATATATACATTATACATACTATACATATATATACATAATATGGTCCCATTTTAGTTATTATTTATAAAAATCTTAAAAAAAATTATTAAATTTAATACAGGGTGGCCAGTTAAGAGGTATACAATTTATTTTATAAATTTTCTTTTACATAAAATGGAAATTACTAAGTATTGTTTCAAAAATATTATATTTAGGCTTGGCAATTACGTATGGAAAATAACATCTGCCAAATGTCCACCTCTAGCAGTGCGACAAATGTGAGCTCTTTTTATCGCGTTTCTGATCACATTTTCGCATATTTCCGGCGCTATCCAACTAACTGCGTCTCGGATATTCTGTTTTAAATGTTGAACATTTGTCGGCTTGTTAGCATAGACACGTCCCTTTAGATAGCCCCACAGAAAAAAGTCAGGAGCTGTCAAATCCGGTGATCTTGGGGGCCAATCAATGTCACCATTTCTTGAAATTAATTGATTTGAAAACATTCTTCTCAATATTTCGATTGTGTCTCTGCCCGTATGACATGTGGCCCCGTCTTGTTGGAACCACATGTTTTCTAAGCCCAACTGATTAATTTGATGTAACAAAAAATTGTTGATCATCTCACGGTAACGATCTCCATTCACTGTTACGGCAGCGCCCGTAGCATCTTCAAAGAAGTAGGGTCCAATTACTCCTCCTGACCAAATTCCACACTATACTGTTACTCGACGTGGATGCAGCGGTCGCTCGTGGTCGTGGATCAACAAAGGCTGTTCTTCACCCCAATAGCGAGAATTTTGTTTATTAACAAATCCACTGAGGTCGAAATGGGCTTCGTCACTCATAATGATTTTTAATGAAAATCTGGGTCGTTATCCAATTGGGTTATCACAAAATTACTGAAGTTACGACGGCGATCATGGTCCCTAGGCTGAAGTTCTTGAGTTATCTGACTCTTATATGGGAACAAACCCAGGTCTTTCTTGAGAATAGTCTGTAGGAAAGTTCTCTTAATTTCCAGCTGTTGAGAACGTCGTCTGGTAGACAATGTCGGATCTTCGGCTACACTTTCACGGAATCTTTCAATATTCTGCTCCAAACGAACTCTTCTGGAACGATGAAGAACTGGTTTATCTGTTACAATGCCATGCTGCTCAAATTTATTCACCAAACGAGTTATTGCTTGCCGCGAAGGAACGTGATTTCTACCGAAAATTGTTCGCAATTTTCTCAGCGTTTTCGCAATAGAAGATTGGTTTGAGTAGAACGTTTTGATAAGTAAAACACGTTGTTCAATCGAAAAAAAGCTCCATATCGAATTTGCCGTATCTACACGAAATAATTGTTATCAAATAACTGTCAAATATGGCGCCAAAACAAAATGGCGGCAAAAAAAGGTTGTATACCTCTAAGTTGGCCACCCTGTACAATAAACTTTTATTTTCTATTATTCTTGACCTATATATATTGTTCTGTAAAAAAATGAGTGTGGGGGAGGGGGGCTGCCGCGGTAAAGCTATTGCATAGCATTTTTTATCAACTTATGCAATTTCACTTGTGGACTCAGTTATGAGCAGTCAGCAGCTAGTCTACACGCATACGTCTAGTCGCACGCACACAAACACCGTGCCGAAGTCTGACGAACTGAAACGACGTTAGACGATGCACGGCTTTCAACGCCGCACCGCTGTGCCGGTCGGAGTGGGGGGTGTTAGGTTTATTTTCGTTACGGAATTTCTTGATTCGGTCGCCGCACTCAAAGCCCGCGGTAAAAGCTATGCAATAGCTTAAAAATGTTTAAACATTCTTGATGTACAATTGAATGACTTAAATTACAGCCAACAGTGTACAAAGTCAAGTGGATGATGTAACTCATACTATGCATATTAGAGATTTAAGTAACAAGATGATGAAAATTGATGACCCATTTCCTTACTATCGGCCTTGTCAAAGCTTTTCGAGCGGCTTGTGTATGACCAGTTGTACCCAATGATACACGACAGAATACTTCAGCAACAGCATGGTTTTGTAAAGAAAAGATCTACAACCACCAACTTGATAGCTTTCACTGACTATTTATTTAATAGTATGGACTCACATGTGCAGGTGGACACTTTTTATACTGATATTAAAAATACCCTTGGACAAGGTTGTTCATGAACTGCTCTTAAAAAAATTGCATTCAATGGTATCCATGGGAATTTGTTGTGTTGGTTCACATACTATGTCTCCAACAGAATGCAGAGTTGTAGTTAATGGGTCTCATTCTATGACCATAATAGCAACGTCTGGAGTACCACATGGTTCGATTCTCGGGCTTCTTTTATTTATTATTTTTAGTAACAATATTAACCTTTGTTTTCATAATTCTAAGTTTTTACTTTATGCTGATGATCTAAAAATTTTTAGGCCTATTAAAACAACACTCAACTGTCACCTAATTCAACAAGATCTTAATCGCCTAGCAGAGTATTGCATGCAGAGTAAACTACACCTTAGTATTCCCAAATGTTGTTGTGTCAGCTTCACTAAAAATAAAAAAATTACCAATCATTTGTATAAACTACTAAACGAAACACTAATCAGCGCTAACTCTGTGATCTGGGAGTATTACTCAATGACAAACTGCACTTGGATGTTGATAAAATAATTTGTCATGCTTATCATATGTATGACTTTGTGATGAGATGAGCCACGGAATTCATACGTCCTCACGTTTATTTACATCTTTATAGGTCTTTAATCCGGTCTCAGCTTGTGTATGCAATGCCGGTGTGGAGTCCCTTCTATAACAAGTACACTGACTGTATAGAACGAATTCAGCATAAATTTCTAAAAACTATGCATTGCCGTTGTTGCCACACACAAATACACCTCTCTTATGTTGAACAACTAAGCAAGTACAACTTACTTTCTTTGAAGTTAAGATGTATATTCTTGGAGACAATATTCCTGTATGATTTATGTAACAATGCGTATGACTGTACTACAATAAGTTCTTCTCTGACTTGGATCTATTTTCACTACCAGTTAGTAGATTTAGAAATTTGCTTTTATATAAAATTAGAAATTTAGTAAGTAATTTAGAACTTACACATATACTGTAACCTAACTTTAATAACAATACTGTTCTTTTTGTACATCTGTGGAGAATGTTATTGGTTGCACATTTGTATAACCCTATATGTTCATTTTTTTTATGAATAATGTGTAACAGTTTGTTTTCCCTAACAAATAAAATAAAAATAAAATCAAGTAAAAAACATTCACTGATTATTTTATATAGTCATTAAATTAAAAGTAGCATTATTAATATCAAACCTGAACTTGTTGCTTTAACTGTTCTTTTAGAGATTCATTTTCATGTGTTAACAAATCAATCTTTTTTTTCATTCCTACTGCCTCCGCACTGGGTTTATCGACATCTTCAGTAGACTTATCACTTGTAGAGTTCAATTTGGGACGAGGCTTAAATTCATTCAGGTTTGTATTCATCTGAGACATCTGAGTTATCAAGGTGTTAATATCCATGTTGTTCTTTGACTTTTTCAAGTCTTTTGTGACTAGAACAGGTGTCATTGGCTTTACAGCTGCAGGATATGGCTCATAAGGAACAAACTTCGGTGTCTTCCCACTAAATGATCGCCTCTTCTCTGATCTGAACACTTTAGTAGCGTACACTTGAACCAAACGAGGAGGCAACAAACTTTCTTTCCTATTTGGGCTAGCGATATTCTTAAAATCAACATTTTTAACCCTTTCTAGCGTATTTTCGTCAGATTCCATTCCATCACCAGCCGTCCTTGTTTTACTCATTATTTCTGCAATAGAATAGTAAATAACCTTATTTCAATAATTAGATAAAAATAATAGATACACAATCAGTAAGATACGTAAATATGTACACGAATGCAGAGAAGTGATTGATTATAGGATGTGCATACTTGGGTTATAGGTATATTGTTTATTCATTTCTGGGAGGTAGAATATCAAGAAGATCAGATCATATAGTTACAAATACAGCATCTACCAAGTTTATAGTAAAATATCTAATTCCTTTTACTTTCAATGACGATTGAAATGTTACGGTAATACGGTTCGCAAAGTTTTGGTCCGCCTTACGCACTTACGGTCTATAATCATAACTGTCAGTGTCACTGTCAGCTGTCATCACTGACGTATCAGGGTTGCCAACCGCAAAGGAAAATCCCTCGTACATATGCAGCTAAAAATGTCGTATTTTGACTTTCACACCTCGTACATTTATTTATTATACACAACGAATTAGGAATGATATAGAACACGAACTCCGCTCAAAAATGGTTCCACGCAAAACACAATCAAGTAGGCGGGGTGAAAAAAATACAATCAAAGCGCCTCTCAGTCTGACGTGCGCTCAGTGACAGGCGCCAGAATCGTGTTGATTAGTGAAAAATCCAAGAAAAAGCTCGTTTCTGAGGGATAAAAATGACCTCCTGCGTAGTAAGGTGGTGTAAAAGACGGAAAGAAGGAAGTAAAAAACTAACTGGGATAGCTTATCACTCGTAAGTAAAATAATTTCGTGTTTTATTTTCGTATAAACAACCACGAGTTGTCAGTATTATGCAACAAGTAGCCAGCCAGTTTTTAATACCTATCTAACTACACACATCAAAAGTGTCTAGGGATCAAGCATTTTTATGCGGATTTCTTGAGATTGAGTTGTGGCTTTGTAATAAATTTATGATTTTATAAATTTATATGGATCCTTTTTGGTGCATTTCATAATTTGAAACAGGAACTGTTAATCAAATTCGAGTAAAAGATGAAAATCAGCTGTCAATATTTTCCCTATAAAAACATACAACGCATTGAAGGGATTATTAGTGCTACTGTTTCCCTACTACTGATTAAAACCAACGTTATTATGGAGCGGCGACGTCATTTAAGCAGGGGAGAAATGCTCAGAGCCGTGGGAATGATAGAAGCTGGTTCCCTGCAACGTACTGTGGCTTTAGCTCTGAATACAAGTCAGAGTGTTATCAGTCGACTTTGGACACGTTACCGAAGCACTGGTACCGTGGCTGAGCGCCATGGAGGACGGTATCGCTGCACCACACGGAGACAAGACCGATACATTCAAATCTTAACTCGAAGAGCTCCAACAATAACCGCCATGATGTTAGCCGTGAGGCTTCATCACTCTTCAGGGAACTTAATTAGCGACCAAACAGTCAGAAACCGCTTGCATGAAGTGAACCTTCATTCCCGAAGACCGCTACGGGTACCACCTATAGCAATGCACAATCGTAGGATTCGATATCAATGGGCTCTTGAACACAGAAATTGGGCAGAAGAACAATGGCGTTTCGTGTGCTTTTCTGACGAGTCTCGTTTTGGTATGAGACCGGATACAAGACGTATACGACACTGGAGAACCCCTGGACGCCAACAGCGATTAAAATCCTGCCAGGAAGTCCATCCTTATAGTGGTGGAACCATCATGGTATGGGCGGGTATTTGGATCGGCGGAAGAACTGAGTTGATTTGGATCAGAGGCAACCTCAACGCTCAAATGTATGCTGAGACGATTGTATCTGACGTCATCGTTCCTCTACAAGTGCAAATCGATCCCTTATTTCAGTTAATGCATGATAATGCACGACCGCACACCGCAAGAGTTGTAAGACAGACTCTCGCCGCAGCTAACATCAATGTCCTGCTCTGGCCTGCTCAGTCGCCAGACTTGAACCCGATTGAGCATGCATGGGATATGCTACAGAGAAGAGCTCTGCCGAATATGGAGGGTATCCAGTCGCAAGAAGACCTTTTTTTGTTGTTGCAACGAACATGGGCGGCCATTCCACAGCGTGATTTGAACTCATTTTGAGTATGCCAAACCGATGTTCTTGTGTTGTTAGTGTTCGCGGTAGAAACACGGATTAATAATTGTTTAAGTTACCCAATAAAATTTTAAAGAAAACTGTTATTTCAGTCTTTTTTTCGAACTTTAATGTTAGTGGTTCAAATGTCAAAAATCCCTTTATTAGGAAAATGGCAAATTTCTTTATTAATGCAAAGGTGACTTGGTTTATCGTTACTGTGACAAACGAAAACACTTTATTTGATGAATCCTTAAAGAAAATTTTAATTAATATCAATCAGGAGAAAAGTTATTGCAAAAATATATGTTGATCCCTGGACACTTTTGATGTGTGTATTATATATTTTATATTAAGTACAGAGTTTTATAAATTGGATAGATTGGTCTGCCTGTGTGTTTCTTATTTTAGTTTCTTAGCTTAGAAAAAAGAGAGGATGACTGGTTACCAACTAATGCCAGTAGGTTTTGCTCCATACATTTTGGTAACGAAGACATATTCGTCACGCACTTGCTATCGTATGCTAAAAAAATTCAGTTGTACCTATTTGTACGGTTAGTATTGTTGCACAGCATTTCGTGAAAAATTCGGGTAAATCCTAATAACTTAATTTAAGGATTGCTTAAGAATACAAATTTTAAATCACGTCTAATGTGTTTCATGTTATCAGTAGGTATTACACCACGTTGAAACTATGCAGGTCATTAAATGCACTCCGTATATGAGCTGATAAATAGAGCGAGCCAATATTTAGGAGATGTTTCTGTCCATTTTACTAAACAACAAAGTTTTGTTTTGAGTACCTCGATTACCCTTAAATTTTGGCTCGTACTTTTTAAAAACCACCTTGTATATTAAATTTACTCTACTCACACATTATATATATATAAATCTAGTTTCACAGCTTATAAGCCTAACGCTCTTCTGATGGGGGTTAGCTAATGAATTCTTACCCTATTTATGTACTTTAAGAAATTAATAAATATGAAATTCGGTAGATCCCGAGGAAATAATGATTTCCATTTAAAATAGGTGTTAGATAAGTAATAAAATAACTGTTTCGTTTCCAAAGGGTGTTGTCCAAATGCTTGAAATGGAACTGCGAATAGTACTTAATTCTTTTTAATATAAAATATGTAATGATATAATTTTCAAGTTTTTTTTAGTAGGATATAAAAATATGGAAATTTTTAAAATATTTAACCTGATATCCGTTTAATTCATTCTTATTTTTATTGGAGGTCAGTTTATTTGACACTAGTAAGTGGCATTCAGCCAAACAGGAATCGTAAAATAATTCCTAACGAATTAGTTTGCAGATTTAGTGCACAGTAATTATTAATTTAATATAATTCCACCTATGTGTACCATAAATCTAAAAAAATAATATATGCATGTCAATATTAATTAAAATCAAATATTTTTTGAATAGAAAACGTATCGTAGGCTGTATGAATCACATCTCCTTTGCCTTACCTACTGACAGACTGACAGTTTGACATTACTGCATTTTCGATAGTTTGTTTACTTGATTTTACAATAGCGCTTGCAAATTGAGTTACGTACGGATTGCTTTTTTAAGGTATAGCAAAGACTATGGTCATTTTTCGAAGATTTTGATTTAATTATGCACACGATACCCTTTTTTAAACACGGACTTAGGTTGGCCCCCCTAAAAGACGACTTGGCATCCTTATTCCTAGACTTATTACGACCAATATTTCAGTAAAAGGTTTGTGACTGACTTCTACCTAGTCTTTTTGATAATTATTGAAATTTAATGGGTTACCTACGATTTGTAGTAACATTTGGCGTATATTTCACTCTTGTTCATTTCAGGAATTTTTTATATGGCCGACGGGCATGCCCTTTTATGAAGCTTTACACTTTTTGTAAACTTAATGTAAAGAGGTTTAATATTAATTTATAATATTTGAGTTCATAATAAATGACTGACTCCTACAGCACACTGCATAACACCATCCTCGCTGCTCGAAGTCACAAAACAATCCATCTCTTTCGCACTCGCTCTAACATTATCTTACTAAATAAAATAGCGCCCCAAATGAATGAATTGACGGATCCATGCGCAGAAAATCAATTTAGCAAAGTATTTTATTTTGTTAATATTGTTTTTATTAGTTTTGTTTTGTATTATCAGTGTAGTGGCATGAGTTTGGAACCATGTTTTAGCCGTTTGTTGCCCGTGGTACTACCGGTGGTACTACCAGTAGTACCACGGGTAAAAAAAAATTCCCGTGGTACTACCAATCAGTCTATTAGTACTACGGGCAAAAAAAAAAACTGCCCGTGGTACTACTAACATTAATGTAAAATATTATTATTATTTATTGTTGTAAATTTTGGAATTCGATGTAACAAATGAACATTACTGACATTACAAGTTCAATTTTATTATTTAGTAGCTGTGCGCGGTTTCAGCCGCGTATAATCCTACTAATATTAAAAATGTTTTTTTCTGAGTATTAATAAATACATGATAAAATTTAAGAGTAGGTATCTAATTCGCACTGGATATTAGAGAATCACCAAAGTTATTTATTAATTATATTGTTAAGAATAGATTTAGAGTACTTCGGCATAGAATACTTTTAGTCCTAAGTATTTTTGTTTTAGTATGTATTGGTTTTCCCTGCATCCGAATATATCTATATTATTATTTTTTATTATTTTTCACATTACCAACCAACCTATAAGTTGCTCTACCTATCTAGGTAGAGCAACTTATAGGTTGGTTGGTAATGTGAAAAATAACATTCCTTTTAAATTTATGCCGACTTGTTTGAATTCCGACCCTACGTTTCCTACTAACTAAAATTACAAAGAATCGATACGATAAACTTGCTAGTCCAATAACTATAAATTAAAAGAAATAAACATATATAGACATCTCACCTAGTAATACTTAACCACCTATTATATTAAAATTGATTCACTTAATAAAGATTTTATGTAAAAGAACAGGAAGAAGAACCAGCCTGTTGGTCAAGTGGTCGCAAGCGCGACTCACGCGGGCCAAATAGAGCTAATATACAATCTCAGTAGCAGCCCAGAGTTTGGAAGTTTGCGGTGTGATACCACCGTGCCTCGAAAAGCACGTTAAGCCGTTGGTCCCGGCTATCATTAGATAGCTATCAATAGAACATAAAAAAGATACTTTAATAGGTAGTAAAACAAAAACTGATATATACACCTACTCGTTAAATTACTTAAACTATTTAAAAATCCTATTTATTGACATATCATAAAAAGAAATTGAATTGTGCCTACACAACGTTAACAGCCGTAAAAATATAGACTACACACGTATTTTAATAACTATATACATAAAAGGTACCAAAATAAAACAAATACGAATAAACTAACCTACATTATCTAACAAATTATTGAAATGAAACACCGTTCAGCAAATCTGCAAAAGTATCAACAATCCGTGCGCCCGTTCGGTAAATAACGTTGTTGATTAATTAAAATTTTACATTTTCTCGTAAACGTTGCACCCAAATTATATACTGTATTGTCATACAATTGTGGTATTGGCTTATCACTACTTCAAATTTTTCTTTTAATTTTGATAAAGCGATATCTATCGTATTTTATGCTACGTTGGGTTCACACTCGTGTGATGCCCTTTGCAGTATTAGCTGGTCCTATAATGAAATAATCAGTAATTAGTGTTTATAATTGCATATTAAAGAATTAGTTACGTACGTACCTACTTTCATAGTCAGACTTCCAGAGCACTTTGACTTCTTAAACATACAACACCTCCATGTCGAAGAATCGTTCTTGTAATCTTTTAATTTATAGTACTGATGACCATCATCGCCAATAAGAACATTGCCGCCATTTCTTTTAATCATTGTTATTTTAGATTCAGCTGTTTCATGGCTGTTTGACACATTTTCGCGGAATTGATACAGCACCATCTACATTTGACCTTTGCTAGAAAATTGTATAGCTAATTCATTTCAAAATAATTATTAATGTATTATGAATCTTGAAGTGGAATGATCTAACACAGCAAATGACATGTGTAAATAATTTTAACTTGTAATTTCACCAATGTTATTTTCTTACAAAAGGTTTTACAAAAATAAATAAAAATCTTAGTAGTACCACGGGTAAATTATTTTTGCCCGTAGTACTACTGGACTGCTTGTTAGTACCACGGGAAAAAAATTACCCGTGGTACTACTGGTTGGACCACCGGTAGTACCACGGGCAACAAACGATTTTAGCGGACTTTGTTAGAGAGTTATGTTTCTATATCATTCCTAATTCGTTGATTATACATGCAAAACGTGCTAAAACCAAAATTAAGGCATATTGAACTATTGGATTTAGGACTTTTTACTGGAAATAAACTATTGCAAGTTTCCTATTAAACAAAACATCACTTTGTGTTGCATTTCCAAAAAATCTTTATTATTAATCAATCAAGTTAAATAAAATAAAATAAACTAAATGTATCTATATTATTATGAAAATTTGCAAGGTAACTTAAGGTGAACGCAGACTCGGCCGCACCGCAGTCTCCGCAGTCCCCACAGTCATCGCTTTTTGTAATGGCCTCGCACATCTATCCGCGCCGCAGTCGCTGCAGTCGTTCCCGTCGCCGCACGCATCGCACTTGGTTTCTTTCCTCCCTCCAGCTCCGGTTCGGCTCGCGCCGTGGATGCGAATGACGTCATTCGCGCCGCGCTAGCCGCAGCGTCCGCTGCGTGCGGGTGACGTCATCAGCTGCGGCTTGGGGAGTTCGGTCGTTTCAGGGACTGCGGCGCGGGTAGGTGTGCGAGGTTGCATAGAACTTCATATAAAGAATTCGAATGCAAAGACTGCGGCGCGTGCGGTGCGGCTAGGTTTGCGTTCACCTTTAGTTTACTTCTCCTCTCCAAATATTAGTCAGGAACATCCTCACTGTCATCGTTTTTTCTGCCGTATATTTTATCTGTTGTCATGCGGCTATACATTCCTTTTGTGGGTTCAAAATTGACGCAGTTTCCAGTACAAGTTGAACCTTTTGCACTCTCTGCATCTGCAGCAAGAAGTGTGCCGTTCACTGTTTCCACAGTTAGCCGGTTTATTATCTCTGTCTTTATTAAAATGACTTTACTTTATAAAATGGTGATGCAAAATGTTCGTATGGCCATATTATCAAAATTTCGTACGAGGTTGATAGTGTCCTCGTACCTCGTACGGAAGACCACAAATCTCGTATTTGTACGAGGAACCTCGTACGGTTGGCAACCCTGCGTAATCCTCTTCTATTATCAATTCTAAAATTAGCGTTGTTGGTCAAATATAGATATTCGTAATATTTAATATATATTTGGAAACCATACCTAATACTGGGTATTAGTTTAGCCTATATGAAAATTCGTTTTAATATTCATTCATATTTAACGTTCGCTCATGACGATTAAAGTTATCCTCCTAAATTATTTTTATTGTAGATGTCATATTAACGTCAAATCTAGTTTTTTTTATGTTTTTATTGTTGATAGGCTTGCGTTTGACCACAATCTCACCTGATGTTAAGCGATGATGTGGTCAAAGATGAAGCTAACTTGCCTAGAAGTACCCAATTCACTCTAGACTTAAAGACTTCCACGTTATAGCTATCAGTAAGTACAGACTCCGACAGATAATTCCACTCCTTAGCCGTACGCACACTGAAAGTATTCCCAAAACGTTTTCTGCGTATGGGTGCGATGTCCACCATGTAATGTTGGCGCATCGCCATTTATCTTATAGTTTGATAGAATGGCCTTGGTGGAATTAGACTGTAATTCCGTCGCACACTCTCCGAAATGTATGTACCTAACCGATAGAAAACTGATAGGCTTGCAAGTTGCAACACGTGGCCGATGTTCAAGGCTTTGGAGCTTTGCCTCGACCAGTTTCTCGTTGCCGATGAGCCTCTTGATATTCGATACTAAAATTATAAAGAGGTATTGTTTGTATGTTTTTATGTAGGGGGAAATCTCCAAAACTAATGATCTAATTCTAATTTTTTTTAATTGGTTGTAAAGTCCTATTTGCGAGTGTTATAGGCATATTTTGCTTGCAATAAATGAATTTATTTATTAATCTTTTTCAATATTCATTTATATTGCACGTTCGCTATACTATGCGATTCAAATAAGAATAGGAACGTCAATGACTTCTATCCGTCAAATATCACTTCAAATTACGGTACTTGACATGACGTCACAATACGGCGCTAAGTCTGTAAATGATTTTTATTTTGCAAATTGGTTATTAAATAACACTTTTACACGTATTTTTTTTTCGTAAATCTTAACTAGATGAGGCCGGTGTTTCCTAACTGACTACCCTGAGAAGAAACATCGAAACAAACTCAAGGGTCAATACAGTGCAAGCATTTGTCAGATGACGTATAGCTCAACTTAGAACAAGGAGCATGATGATTTGACGAACAATACCAAGGTAAGGACGTTTGGGTAAGCCGCAAAAAGCACTCAAACTGCCAGACAATCGTATTTAATTCGAATAAAATAATCTACACAGTTCACATATTCACAATCGTTTATGAGGAGTATGTAGAGGCCTTTTGACAAAAGACCCACACAGATTTGAGTAGACCCGTCCTGTCAGTGCAAGCCTTTGTCAATTAGTCTGTAAGCTCAACTTTGGACTACTAAGGAGCTCAACGACCTGACGAACAATGCCAAAGAAGGGACATTTGAGTAGGTTGCGAAAGTAGGTACTCAAATTGCCAGATATCGTGAAAGAGAGAAAATAAAAAAAATGGAAATATTAAAAAAAAAACACATAATCCACGAATTTAAGTACATAAGTATACGACCTAGGACTTTTAGCGTGATTAAATATGACAAACAGCCAAGTTTAATAAATCAGGAACTTCCCAACTTTCACACTGTAACAAACAGCTTCTTTCGTAATTTATTATACGCATCTTCCATCAATTTTTAAAAGAGCTAAGTCTAGAAGAGAACAGAGATGTGGATATATTAATTAAATAAAACGTAATGTCCTTAGTAAAATAAAATTAAGGTTACATTACTTAGAAAGAGAGGGTCTGACCACAGTGAGCGAGATAGCGATACAAAAGTTTTGCTTCAAGTAGGTATTCGAAGTGTGGGCTCCATATTAATCTATAACTTCATGGTAGTGATGTGCCGAATATCATAGATAGTAGAATTTAGTATTGCGCGAATATTTGAAACGAGCCAAATGGCCCAGGTACAAATAGTACCTACAGGTTCCCCTACCTAATACATAATAAAATGAAAAAAGCTGTTAAAAATACAGTAAATATATTTTTAACGTAGCTAAAATTAAGAACCTCTAATGATGTCGTGGCGCTGGTGGCACGAAAATCCAGAACTTATATAGAAGTCCGTGGAGGTGAAAAGGTTAAAGGCCGAAGACATTTGCTCATAACAGATTAAAGTTTTATCCAACGTTAACTAAATTCCTTCAATCGCGCCGCGCCGATAAAAAGATCCAGATGATCCAGAGCTTTCTGATCACAAAACAGATAGTTTTATTTTTGTATAATTATGTATTTAAAACATTTTTATTTATTTATAAGGAGTAAAAGACGATGGCCTTTAAGGTCGAATGCTGCAACTATTTTGGATGTAAACACACAGTAAGGTGTAAGGTCACAGATCCGGTCTCTCCACACAACTTCAAGCGCACTTGAACTGTCCTTGAAGACTGTCTCCGAATGGGGTGATGCCAATTTGGTCAAGTTTAATGTAGCTAAGACCCAGGCGTGTCTATTATCCGCAAAAAGGAGCCAATTCGAACCGGCTCCTACTTTCCGAGGTGTAACCGTGCCGATAACCGATCGTATCGAGCTTCTGGGGGTAACACTAACTTCTACCCTCAATTTTGGCCCGTTTATCGAGGCTAAGGCTCAACTTTTTTTTTTTTTAACGTGGTAAAATGATCAAATAAGTCCTCCCACCCCGGGCAGGGCCGGAGGGACTGTCAGACTTGTAGTGACTAAAATCCACGGTGTTCCTTCAATAGCCCTTTACGTTACGGGGTCACGGTAATGGGATAAGTCCCACGACCCCGGCAGGCTTCGGCCCTCTACAGAGGGGGCCTCGTCATATTAATGACGCTCTTTGAGGCGCGCGTGGAACACAACGCGCCGTCGACCCGGGTATGGTCCATGGTCGGACAGCGAGTTGCCCTTTACTCGCTGTCCGCATGCCCGCGCCTACGGTGGCCGGAGATCGTCGGCCGACGTCCAACGCCGTGGGCGTCTACCACTGCGGATGGGCTGGAGGGAGGACGCCATCCTCTCCCTCACGCGCCCGCCTCCTCCTTCGATAGCATGACTGCTTCGCAGAAGGAGGCGACCGCTTCCCATTCCGTCTCGCCCCGCAGCATGGCCTCGACCAGTGCCGGGCGCGAGAGGTCTCCGCCTATCGCCGCCCTGAGGACACGTCGGTGCTCTGCCCAAGCGGGGCAGTCTTGCACCGTATGCTCTACTGTGTCCTCAGGGCGATCCTCGCAGTGGTGATACCCAGGCGTTTCTTCCTTCCCCATCAGACACAGGTACCTCCCGAAACTTCCGTGTCCGGTGAGGACCTGTGTCATGCGGTAGGTCAGGACGCCGTGACGCCGATCTAGCCACTCCTCAAAGAGGGTTCTTACCGCCGCAATTGCGGCGTGCCCGAGGCTAAGGCTCAACTAGCATCAAAAAAGTTGGGAATACTAGCAAAGGTGAGACGGTACTTCACACCAGAACAGCTGCTCAATCTCTATCAAGCCCAGGTTCGGTCGTGTATGGAGTACTGCTCTCATCTTTGGGATGGATCTGCCAAGTACCATGCCATTTAATAAGTCCGTACCCGAAGCAGATATATTTAATGACCGTAAGTTGAAGTTTAAATAAAAAAAATCTTGGCCTCCCTCCACACCAATTAAACGTAGTCAAATTTCTCTGTACAGTTTATGAATGAGTTGCTCGTTTCCATTTCTCTTTTCGTAAAAAAAAACATATTCCATTATATTAATCAATTGTACACCTAGATTTAAGTTAGCGATTAAGCGGTAATCTGGCGTCTTTGCTGTCAATGTTGTGTTTACCTGTAATTGGCATATATATCAGAATATTACCGTATGATTAAATATATGTATGTGCTGTGGGTGAACCTCAAGTAAATAAAAAAAAGTACCAACTGGACGCGCTTGAGTCTATTGAGAAACGGGCCAAAAGACTCATTAGCAACGATACACTGGTCGAATCAAAGCTCCAGAGCATTGAACATCGACGAGTTGCTAGTCTATCGGTTTTCTATCGGTTACATTTCGGGGAGTGTGCGATGGAATTACACAATCTAATTCCGTCAAGCCCGTTCCATCATCGGACTACTAGACAAACGGCGATGCGTCATCGTTACATGGTGGACATCGCACCTATACGCACTAAACGTTTTGGGAATACCTTCATTGTGCGTATGGCTAAGGAGTGGAATTCCCTGCCGGAGTCTGTGTTTCCCGATAGCAATAACCTAGGGGTCTTTAAGTCAAGAGTGAATAGGTTACTTTTAGGTAAGCGTGCTCCATCTTCGACCACATCATCACTTACCATCGGTCAAACGCGAACCAATTATCAATTAAAAAAAATCTTCAAAGTTACGGTGTAATCTATACTAACTAATATTATAAAGCGGAAAAGTTTGTTTGTTTGTTTAAACGCGCTACTACTACTACTACTAGGCTTTTCACTCGACTGTTAAACAAGGAGGGTTATTTTTATCATGATAAATTCCACGGTAGCGAGGACTCGCGCAATTGCTACTAAATAAATTCAGCATTTTGCTTTAACCATTTTGTTTTTCGGGTGCACAATCATCAAATATTGAGCAGAGGGGAGTATCGGACTTCTCGTCACCCCTTGTCTAGACTAGAGGTGGGCAAAGTGTATCATTTTTGAGATTGGAACATTTGCTTCTCGATCACTGAAATGATCCGGAACACTGATATGTTTCATTTGGATCATCGGCTCAAATGACTCAGTAAACGCCCGCGAGTCCGCGACGCAACGTCATGTATAGAAACGTAACATTCTTACGTTGCGTAAGTTGCGTTGCGGGCGTTTACTATTGAGACATAGAAATATTTTGAGGCATCAATACTGAATGTTTTATGTCTACATATTTATTGTAATAAGTGAGATTATGAATAAAGTCGATCTTCGTGCATAGGATACAAGCGTCAATAGTTACAAGTAACTCAGTGTCTCGGTCTCTCTTTCTCGCTCGCACACTGCTCAGTCGCCACACGAGCGACGCGTCGCGCGAAATGAGCCAGAGCAAAGTAATGTTTCAGATTCAAATGATGCATTTGAAACGTTGTTACTGAACCAATCTTTTGAATCACTTCAATGATTCGAATCAGTGAGTCGGTTCCGTAAAGAGTTACACACGACTGACTAAAAACCCACCCTGTTCCGTCTCCCTTCCCTGTCCTCTCTTCCGGGGACGTGGTATCTCGTTAGAACATTCCCGCAGCCCTGGGAATCACGCAATTACTTACATCTTTGAGGCGCGCGTGGAGTACGACGCGTCGTCCATCCAGGCCTGGTCCTTAGGTCCTTAAAGCCCGTGCCTGCGGTGGCTAGAAATCACGATCCCTGATGCCCGGTGCGCCCAGCGCGGCGGCTGGGGCGTGAGGAAGATAGTTGTCTCTTTCCATACGTTTTGCTTCCTTTTTTAGCATCATTGCTTCGTAGGACGCGACTGCATCTCATTTCCTCTCGCCCCACAGCGTGGTCTGGACCAGGGCCGGGCGCGAGAAGTCACGGCAGTGCTCCGCCCGAGCGAGGCACACCTCGACACAATAAGGACACCCGGCCGTGGCTTCCCCCCTAATCCGAAACAGGCCTGTTGAGTAAGTACTTGCGACAAGTCGAAGGTGAGAACGTCACCGTCTCTGCTGCCACTCAAAGAGGGGACTTATCGACGTGATAGCAGCATGTGCAGTGCTGTTATTTTGCTTTAACCCTGTGTTAAAAGTATTTATTTACTTTAGTTGGATCCATCCGCTCAGGCTCAGGCGGTTCCAATAGATATCTGATTAAAGTGACGATGCTAAAAGAAACCATAACCTTTATTTTATTAAAATCATTCATTTATTGCAATAAATTAGTGTACCTACAATGGCATGACCCATAATTTACTAAGGCTTCAGGGTAGCATCTAGTTCCCCACTAGATTGCAGCTCCTTGACAATGTCTAATCCTCCAACGAGTTCACCTTTAACATAAAGTTGGGGGTAGGTAGGCCAGTCTGAATATTCCTTAAGGCCTTGACGTACTTCTTCATCACTCAGTATATCAAAAGTATCATATGCCACCCTAGAAAATAATTTTTCATTAGTATTGTTACAAAAAATAATCACATGATATTTCTCACAAAACTTACACTTGGGCCTTGCACTGTATTATAAGTGGCTTTCTTTATCATTTAGTAATAAAACATTACAATTTTTTTTATTTTTGTTTATTATACAGTATGTTTAGTCACAGAGTATGTGTAATTTGTGGTGTAATACTCATGCTAGGCAAGGTCAGTTAAAGTAAAATATCAACCTACTTTTTAGGGTTCCGTAGCCGAATGGCAAAAAACGGAACCCTTATAGTTTCGGTATGTCTGTCCGTCTGTCTGTCTGTCTGTCCGTCCGTCCATATGTCACAGCCATTTTATTCCGAAACTATTAAGACTATACATGTGAAACTTAGTAGGTAGATGTATTCTGTGAACTGCTTTCCGATTTTAAGAAAAAAATTAAAAAATATTTAAAATAAAGAGGGGTCCCCATACATGAAACTATAACTGAAAATATTTTTTTTCATGAAACTTATGCGTGTGTGGTATCTATAGACAGGTCTTTAAAAATGATATAAGGGTTTCTAAAGCCACTTTTTCATAAAGTCAATCGTTTAAAAGATACTAGTACTCACGCGGGGCTTCGCTCCCGTGGATTCTATCACGGTAAAAACATAACTCTCCTTTTTGCAGTCGGGTAAAAAGTAGCCTATAACCTTCCTCAAGCTTCAAGCTACTTCCATACCAAATTTCATCCAAATCCATCCAGTACTTTCGAAGATTAGCGCGTTCAAGCAAACAAACAAACAAACAAACTAACAAACTTTTCCGCTTTATAATATTAGTATAGATAAGCTTCCAAAGTGGTAAAATGTGTGTCCCCCCCTCTAACTTCAATAATAATGGAGTGAAAAATCTAAAAAAAATATATGTCTGTAGATCTTAATGTAAACTTTCAACCAAAATTGGTTTGAACAAAATTGGGCCAGCAGTTTTTGAGATACAGCATATTTTCTAAAACCGCAAATATAACTTTGTAATTCATATAAACACTATGAAAAACAAAGTTATTTAGTGTAGTTGTAAAAATGTAAATAAGCTAGTTTTAAGAAATTTGTAAGGTTTTTTTTTTTCAAATAAATATACATATTATATTATATTATTATAGTTACTACGGAACCCTTCACGGGCGAGTCTGACTCGCACTTGGCCAATTTTTCCTTTTATGTTGTTCAGCTACTGGGATGAAAATTAATAAAGAAGTATGGAAGATTAAGGCATATTACACCAGTTTCAATTAAATTAGGATAAGGGAATGAGCATGATTGATGCGATCAGAGGTCCTCAAATTAAATTATTTTATCAAATATCTTTAAAAAAATATGTTATTTACTATCCTTACCCAGTTCCATTTAGGATTTGAATTATAGTTTTACTGAAGCCACATCTCGGTTGCTCTCGGTTGCCTTTCATGAAGACCATAACATCATGTCTATTGATCAAGGCTTTAAGTCTATCTTCTAGTGTCACAGGAGCTACATCCCCTGTAGCAGTCTTATTGATACTATGCGCTTTAACTTTGGAAGATATTTGTGCAGCATCAGCACCATCTACTCTATCTAATTGTGTACCATTTCTGAACAAAATTACTGTTGGTACGGAGTCAACCTGGAAATTAAACAGATTAATTTATTCAACAACCTGTTTCCATTTAAATGCATGTTTTGGATTCTGCTACATCATTGCTCCATTGTTAATTGTATTCTCATTCGTAATATATATTTTTGATGGAACTCTTTGTATTATTAACACAACTGTTTTAACAATTAAGATCATATCAATATAATTTACATAAGTATGTGTTATTCAGTTTTAATTTGAGTATTAATTTCACCTTAAACTGCAAAGAGATTTCAGATAACTTTTCAGCATCACATAATGCTATTTTACTCCCACTAGATTGTATTTCTGGCAACTTGCTAAGTTCTTTGAGCACTTCGGTGACTTGCTTACATTGTTCTGCCCATTCAGCAGAAAAATGAACTACTGTTAGCACAGGTGTCCTGAAATTTCAAATATTTTGTGTTAATCGATGGATTTGGAACACAAAACTTATAGATAACTGTTCAGTGGGGTATAGTGATTGTTATCACAATTTTTATCTATACATTGGTATCAATGTTTTGTATAGAAGGATTATCTAGTTATCAAAATAAACAAAGCATGTCTCTTCAAAGCCTTGAGGTAGGCGTGGAAAAATTAATAGTATTTAGTTATCTTTGTTGACCTTAGGAAAAGGTGAAACACATTTGATAATTATTCAACTCATAATTATATCTAGCTTATAATGTAATAATATTAATTAATGATAAATATACGGTCTTTGCAATAGAAATAGAAAAGGAATACAAAAGAATATCTGCAATCTTTAATTCCATTCCGAAAACTAATATTTGAATAATAGTTGTTTCAGAATTTTTGAGCTATAAAACAAAAGATAAGCCTGATTCAAAGTTCTACTGAAAGAAGTTCTACAAGAAAATTATCCACGTAAGAAATTATATGGATATTTTAATTGAAAAATACTTAAATTCTTACCTAATAAAATTTTGAAAATTCTCGGATGTTTCCAAACTGGTAACAGACATGACGAGGTTGGATTGTGGTTAAGTTTCACCGTAAAACAAATTGAAATAATAAACTTTTTTATCAATAATTGTTGATTAAGGCGGCACTTTTAGGAAATGTGACACGACTACTGTATTTTGTTTTATGTCTTCACCGATTCCAAAATAATCATGAATTCTCGAATTCTCCTGTCTCCGGCAGTGTTGCCAACTCTAGCAAAAACTTCTCCCTAGATTTATTATCTAAAGTCGCTAGAAGTCACTAAAACTGATTCAACTAGAGACGGATCCCGGATTTACTTACTTTCCGGTTACTGGAGGCCATTAGCAGCCTGGAAAGGGGATGGGGGAGGCAAGTGAAGAAAAATGTACTACATAAGCAATGCAATCTTTATAATTAAAAAATAAATCAATACATCAACATACACGCCTCATGTGTACAGTCAAAATCAAAGTTATTGCCTCAGACGAACCTCCAAAGACTGGTTTCAGCCATCCCTTGAATTCGGGCTTGGTCTTTGATGTTTCTTGATATTTTTGAATGTAGGTACTGCTTCTTTTTCGGAGGTAAATCCATAATTTTGTTCACCACAAGTCCACAAAACAATTTATATACTTTGTAATTACTATGATGGGTAACGAATTAAAAATCAGGCTAGGTACAGCGTATAAAGAATTTAGAATCCAAACAGAACTTCGCTCACTCTTCACTCTAGTAGTGACTTGCGTAAGTCCGTAAGCAGGAAAAGTACAAAACCTACGGAACAATAAAATACGGGGATTCCCCGAACACATTGCTTTAATGTTACCACTGGTAAAGATAATTTAATTGCGAGTGAGCATTTTTTAAAAAGGTTTTGGGCATATATATGTATTGTTTTCTTGTAGTTTGAAAAGTCGTCAACTAAGTCGCTAGATCATTTTTGTCATCAAATATTTTTCCTTGTCACTAAGGCTTAAGCAAAAGTCGTCATTTCTAGCGACAAAGTTGCTAAATTGGCAACACTGGTCTCTGGTCAATCGGTCGGAGAATACCCGTATTTTATTATGTTCCGTAGTTTTCGTACTTTTCCTACCTACGTACTTACGCAAGTCACTACTAGTTTGAGTGAAGTTCTATTCGGATTCTAAATTCTTTATACGCTGTAACTAGCCTGATTTTTAATTCGTTACCCATCATAGTAATTACAAAGTGTATGAACTGTTTTGAAATTATGGATTTACCTCAGAAATAAAAGCAGTAAATTCAAAAATATCGAGAAACATGAGAGACCGAGCCCGAATTCAAGGAATGGCTGAAACCAGTCTGGAGATTCATCTAAGGCAATAATTTTGATGCGGACTGTACATAAGGCGTGTGTGTTGATTTATTTTTAATTTTTCCCGTGTAAACCCCGATCCCGTGTGAATTTCGCAAAATCCTTTCTTAGCGGATGCCTACGTCATAACATCAACCTGCATGCCAAATTTCAGCCCGATCCGTCCAGTGGTTTGGGCTGTGCGTTGATAGATCACTATGTCAGTCAGTCACCTTTGAGTTATATATATTTAGATTATAAAGATTGTATTGCTTAGTACATTCGTGTAGTACATTCTTCTTCACTTGCCTCCCCCATCCCTTTTCGAGGCTACTAATGGCCACCAGTAAACGGAAAGTAAGTAAATCCCTCTGACTAAGGAAAAAAAGAGGACATGGCATAAACATTCTATACGAACAGTAGTTATAGGAATATGATGCATTTCGACGGCATAGTTACTGATATATCGGCATCTCTTTTTAACTTGTGAGAGTAATCGTATGTAAAAAAGGACAACATTAGTTTTATCATTGCCAAAAATGGCAACATAACTTTGGTGATGTCACAAAATACCTAACTGCGGCCGGCCGCCATGTTTTGTCACAGCCAACAACAAGTACATCAGTTGTCATCGCGACTTGCTTGTTTCAGTGTTTTTAAGAAAATTTGGTGATAATAGGCGAAAATTGTGCTTGTTTATAGTGTAAGAACTTGCATAATACTGCATTTATCATGGGTAGGTGCAGTGTGTTAGGCTGCCGCATGAAAAGCAACAAAAACATCCCATTAAAACGTTGCACAGGTAAGTAACCGAATTCATTCAAAATATCTTGTTGTTTTCTATTATTTTGAAAGATTTTGCTATTTTTGGGAAAGTTTATAAAGATACACTTGCTTTTCTGTAATTATTTACTGTTTTACTGTTGATATTATGTGATTTTTAAGCAAATCATTTGTTAGTAAACAGAGAGTTAGAGTTACGGTTCGGAATTTTCAATTTATCGATAAAACATATCGACAGGTGAATATTATTTAACTCGATTTCTTTTTATGATTTTAGATTGCCAACATGTAAAGAAAGAAAAGAACAGTGGCTGTATATACTTGGGATTGAAAATTTGAATACTACAACCAAGCATATTTTTATTTGTTCCCTGCATTTTGAAGATAAATGTTTTAACCGAACTTTAAATATAACAAGACTGCGCGATGATGCTTTGCCTTCAAGTGAATTATTGGTAAGTTTTGAAAATAGACAAGTTTATTGTGTTTACCTACTTACTGACAAGTAACCAATCCAAACCAGTTGATGGAGAGAGAGAGGAGGGACGAGAAGCATGTCAGCAACAGCAGTTCTATATTGTTGAAATACTGGTATAAAGTTTCAGGTTTAAATACACATCAGTCAGAATAAATAGATAACTTTTTTTCTGAAAATTATAAAACATCCTTAAAATTCTCGTACAGACTGAATCAAAACCTAATATAAGTTATATGATTTTAATTATCCACCTCCTTACACAGATTAAGACACATATACCTGCACTATTTTTACTCCTGATATAGTCATAGCAAAAGGAGATGTATAATGATTAATTTTTGAAAATGATACATACATATATCAGGTTATAAAATGTTGTGTCTATGTTAAAATGCAAGCTAAACAAATGTGAGCGTGAGTTAGTGATTAAATTCGCAATGTAAATATTATTAAACATTTATGGTTATTCTTTGTATAGTTACCAGCACAATTTGACGAGTGTGAGGAACAACGATCTGTTCCTCGCAGGGTGTTGGAAGAGAAACCTGTTTGCAGCACTTCTAACAATGCAGATGTAAGTGTAATATTTCATAATAATTATGTTCCTTATGGTAATTACCATGCAATCTTGACTTTTAAATACAAACTCACTCAATATAAAAAATTGTTGTTATTTCTTTACAGTTACCAGCCCAATTTAATGAATGTGAGGCACAACATTACTCACAAAGCACTGGAAGAGGAGCCTGTCTGCAGCACTTCTAGCTATGCAGATGTAAGTGTTCTATTCTATAATATGTTACTGTATGTACTGTGGGCAGCGTAACTGGTAATTTCAAATTAATTTACGGCAAAAACTTGAACGAAGTTGCAGAAAACTAGAAGTTAATGCGTTTTTTTTTTGTTTCAGGATAAAGCGCTTGAAATTATTCAAAAATTAAAATCAAAATGTGAATATCGGAAGAAACAAATTAAAACATTAAATGAAAAAAGTGAGAAGACAGAGTAAGAAAATCCAGACTATATTCTACATCTGTGCCAAATTTCATAAAAATCCGTTCAGCCGTGATTGAGTAACAAACATCCATCCATACAAACAAACTTATAATAATATTAATAAGTAAGGATTGTGTGGTTTGTATTTTTTTTGTTTTTTGTTTGTTTCATGTTTTATTAATGTGTATATTTATATAAAATTATTGTGTATACATATTTGTATTTTAGAACTAAAGTATGACTGGGATAAACGGCTTTTATAGTTTTCAATAAATCTGTGTAAAATGATAATTTTTGTTTTATTATGAATGATCGAGCCGTGTAGTAGTACTTAAATAAAAAAAAATAATGTTAAGTTATATTATTAGTTAATAAAAATAAGTATAGTCTGAGAAACGATGAAAACAAACCGTATTTTGTATTTATTTATTCTTTTCATTGGTAATTATAGACCTTAGGTACAGGTACTGCAGTCGTGGTATGCTAATCAGTAATAGTGATACTCTAATAAGGCTCCTACACATATGCCCCGGCACAAGTCGCAGAAACTAGAAGTCCGCACGAAACTCAATCTTAATTCCAAGCGCTAAGTAACCCTGAGCCGCGCGCGGCATCCTCCCCAGCCGGCGGCACTGTGTGTAGGAGGTTTTTTACTCGCACCCACTATGTTGAGCGTGGTCGCCACAGTTGTTCTGGCCGCAATTTCGGTCGCATACTACGCCCACAGGAAAAAGCGAGCAATGAACACAGCGATCACAAGGCTACAGTTTTTTATTCGTGATCGCCGCGGTGGCAACTGGGAATAAATGGGATAGACATACCACACCATAGTAAAATTTGTTTTATTATGAACATACATGTACAAGTACAGAATACAGATAGTTAATTTAATTGCAGTAGCATCTATTCAGTATCCACGTGCCCTGCCTGACATGTAAAGTGACACTCTTCGAGCGTGTGCGTTTTTATAGCTCACATTACCACGTAAATAAAACTGAAGAAAGCTAAAAAAAACGTGTGCATCTGGATTGGGGGCCTATTTTTTTAATCCTTGCGAAACGATATAAGACTTATAGAGAAATTAGTTAAAAATAGTAAAAACTTAAAGCAAAGGGCCATGAATTTCTTAAACGTTAAACTCATTTTCGATAATTTTGAATTCTGTAAGCACCGTGCAATTCAACTATCGATGTTATAATGCGCGCAGCTCTACGGCAAGCCGCCATCTTTGTGCCAGACTCACAATAGGTATGCACGCTTTTTTCGTAGGTATTTCATGTCTATTCTTTTTTCCTTAGTCTGAGGTAAATCCGGGATCCGTCTCTAGTTGAACCAGTTTTAGCGACTTCTAGCGACTTTAGATAATAAATCTAGAGAGATTATTTTGCCGGAGTTGGCAACACTGGTCATAGATATCCGTAGTATTATAGTACTCTATGGTCATAGAATACACTTTTCAGTCTAAAGCCGGCTCTACACGTTGGCCAACACAGTGGCGAATGTAGTGGCCAGCATATTGGCCAAGAGTTCGTGATAGCGTCCACACGTTGGAAGGTCGTTCAGTTTGCTACGGTACAGGCCAATGTGCGGACGTATTTATTAAAATGGATATTGAGACGCTAACTTCTGCTTCTTGGGTTCCACAAACAATTTACGGTTTGGTAGAGCTCTATAAACCGAAAAATTTCTTCGTTATTAGTCATTAGTCATTACTGACATTTTGTTTACACTAGTTGTTACCGACGCGTGACTGTAAAAACTTTTTAACAAAAAATAAAAAGGTTTTGTATTTTCTTGTTTTGACACCGCCTTCCGAAATTAAAGTTATTTTTGCCTTTGTAGTATTTTGATATGGAAGTCGGTTTTATTTTTTGTTAAAAAGTTTTTTTCACGCTTTTTAGTGGGTCGGTTTGTAATTTATCTAGTTACAAAAGCCAAAATGTCAACTACTTATCACCTTTTACAAAATATTGCTTTCCCGATGCAGAGCCGTTAATTTTTGAGGAGTTCTCCTGGTACTTCACCATCAGCTCTACATCACCATATGCATTGTGACGAACATATAGCGCTTAACATCCATATTCAAGTAATCGAATCGCAATCCACGAAATACTTATTATTGAGTAGTTTCTGTGGTCATCTGTGGTCTTCATCATTCATCATCATTCATCAGTTCCACTTCCCCAAATGGTGCTTTTCGAGAGCAACTGCACAAGATACTATAAGAAATACCCAAAACGCTATAGGTGTGCCTATAATATTTGAAGAGTTCCCTCGATTACTCCAGGATCCTATCATCAGATCCTGATTTCATAACAATGGGACCAATTAGAAAGAATACCATTTCAAATGAAAAGAGAATTTTCTAAATCGGTCCAGCTGACTTCGAGTTATGAGGTAACATACATTAAAAAAAAGTTCAAGACGAACTGAGAACCTCCTTCTTTTTTTGAAGTCGATTAAAATTTCTAATCAGGTGCGTGCGATCGTTCTGGGAGCTCGTAGCATACTAAACGCGCGGCCAACGTGTGGACGTGGTAGCCAATACTCGGCCACAACCCTTTGATCTTTTGCAAAAAACCGACACCACACGGATCTCGCGCCAACTCGTCGGCCATCATTCCAATACAACCCAAGACGCACAAACACCCCCTCTACACGTTGGCGAATAGGCACTGGCCACTACATGCGCCACTGTGTTGGCCAACGTGTAGAGCCGGCTTAAGGAATACACTTTTTTATAACTGATAGGTATGCTCCAAATAGCTATATATCGGAAAACCAATCAATATCGGTATACCGACCTTTAAAAATATAATTATGTAAAATATAGATATTTATTGATATCGACGATACATCAATATCGATTAATTCAATGTATCATATCGAAATATCGAAAAACCCGCCCTAACTAAAACACTCACAAGATTAGGTATTATGTTATTTTAGTTTTATAACTAGGGTTAAACCAGGTTAAACACGGGATTTAACAAAAAAAGTAATTCGATAGTTGTGCGCATTAAATCGATATATTAAACTTGTATCCGTAATTATAGGTTACTAGCTGTGCTCCGCGGTTTCACCCGCGTATAATCCTAAGGCCGCGCTCAGTTTGGACACGAATTTGTATCGTACGTAAACGTACGATCGTGGTCGTACGAATTGAGTGCGTACACTGAATACGTTTTACTCCGTCAAAAAGGTAGTGATATCGCATTCGTGAAGTCATCTTTGGTTGGAGCGCAATGAATAATCTGTATCATCTAGATAATTCTCTTATAACTCGAAGATTGCGGCGGCGTCTTCGCTGTCGCAGAACCGAATGGGTGCGTGTAATTTATTTAAAAAGAATTTGGAGAATTTCATCATATTATTGAAGACTTAAATAAAGACCCTATACTGTTTCATTGTTATGTACGTATGAAAATAGAAACTTAAAATAAAGTTTTCTGCATCCATTTTTACGCATGAACGTGTTTAAAAATCCCAACGAGTTCGGATTGTTTTCGGACGTCGGAACTACACGCACGTATACGTACGACTAACTCGCATGCAGTATGTGCGCTCTTATAGTACTTGGAAAATGGAAGGTTAGGATCGTTCGTGTGTGTTCGTACGTATACGCATGAGTAAAATTCGTACGAAAACGCGTCCAAACTGAGCGCGGCCTACTACTACAGATTATTAACGCGAAAAACTCTGAATATTGATAAATAGATGGTAAAATTTTAGAAATCTATAGAGAATCGCGAAGTAAAGATAGTTGTTAATCATATTGTTAAGAATAGATTTAGAGTATTTCGGTAATATACAACGTGTAATTTAAAGGGTATATACATACTAAGTGCACGGCTTCTTTGGATGATAATAAACGATATGGCAAGGGTTTTTTAATCCTATGTGTACATGTGTGGAACTTATTAGAAATTTCAATACATTGATACCAGAGACCGAATTTTTCAAATTAAGAAGAACGAAGAGAATTATCGTTTTATTGGCAAGTGACGTGGAAAGTGATGACCTTCATAGTGATGTGACACGTTTGTTATTATTGGTATTCAAGAAACATACGAAATCAAAAATTTGGGGTCAATTCTGTGAGTCACTTATTTTGAGCTAAAACTTTGCATAGAGACTCCATACCAGATGTTGTCTTCAGTCCTTTTGGATGGATATGGGATTTCCGTTACACGTTGTATACAATATTTAAGTACTATTTTCTTGTGGTATTAGTATGTATTGGTTTCCTTGCGGATCTAGATAAAGCAACATATAATTGGCCATGTGAAAAAAATGGGTTGTTCCCGTTTGTCCACACCCCGTCGTCCACACTGCGGACGACTGGGAAAGATGCGTTCTGTTCGTTCACAGTGTAGACGAACAGAAAGCAACATACCCAGTCGCCCGCACCTCGTTTCATGTCTAGTTTATGAGTCAGTTTAAGAAATTTTAAATTAAATAAATGATTTAACGGTTTAATTAATTTAAAAACAACATAACTATTCAGTTTTTTTAATTCAAAATCATCAAATGTTAAAATAATTAACAACAATTCTAGTTTTTGTCACAGATCAACATAATGTACAATAATTAAAAGGCAATATTTTAACTAATATTTTTTTGGTAATAATACTACTTATTCTTAGTATATAAATAAACATATTTAAAGTATATAATAACAACATAATATGTACTAAGTAGTATTTAAATTCAACAGTATTTTTCATCACAGATCATCTTATTTTACAATAATTAAGGGCAACAACAGAGTAATTTGTATCACAGATCAACTTAATTTACAAAAATTTAAACATAACCATTTTTACAACATAACTATTTACAATTTTTGCCAGTAATAGTAGAATTTTACAAACCTTAAAAACTTACGAGTAATTAGAATCACATTCAATAATCGTTAAGTTAGTACACATGCACACAGATTAACACCGCATGATTTCAAGAAAATATCCAACCGATATGTCACCGTGGGTTAATTCAATTTGAGCATCTTGAATGAATTCGTCTCTACGTATATATTTCTCACTTCTTTTAGCCATGGATCTTTGATCACTTCTTTTTCGATTCTGTGTCAAGTAAAAAGAAGCATCTTCTTTTAGTAAGTGCAGTAAATTCATTATATTGGGCCCTTTCTCACCAACGACACTGTTTAATTTGTGGTGCCAGCTTTGTAAGGCATTTGTGGTTCTATGCTTTTCTCCAAATGTACACCACACTTTGATAAATGAGTCCTCCAGCCATTGCTTCTCCATATAAGTTTTAAAATTTGCGACATCTGAATCTTCGTTTTCATCACGTATAATATAATCCCAACCATTCCTTATTTCAGCTTGTGGTAAGTTTCGTTGTTTGTAAGTTTCAACAATGGAAGGACTGCACTGAGTGACACCAAGCGTTTTTTCTTGATATCTTTTGATTTGACGAGACTTAGTTCTCGACCTTTTTTCCAAACTGCTTTGTTATAATGGAAATAGCAACCTTTAAGCATAGTAGAAGGAAAAATCTCCGTTATGGCTTTCATTGCTGCTTTCTCGAAATCCGTTTTAAATTTAAACAAATTGGTAAGTGGCAAGTAATATATATATGTGTATACTACTAGCTAAATTCTCATTAGATACCTCTTTGCCGTATAAAATTTAGTTTGTTTGATAAAATTGTGTAAAAATACAAATAAACGTTTTGGTGTGCGTCGAGTAACGAAATCTAGTTTCCTTTATTTTATGTAAACTATAAAATATACTTACTCTTATCCTTATAACTCCGCCGCACTTTAATTTTTTGCTGTTAATACAACACCAAACGTTTAATCCACTTTTATGTGTTCTTCTAACGTAATATTGGTGACCTCCATGAAGTAAAACAGTCCCGTGCTTTCTTTTTATATACACGAGCACAGTTTGGTCACTTGAACCACCAGCCGGTGCACTTAACCCCGACATGATCCCGAATGCAAAAGTTCATCGTCACTTTATTGCCATATACCGTGGGCTTGCAATATGCAGCGAGCTGATTGGCTATTTCAACGCCATGTAACTATTGTTCATTCCCGGAAGCGTCTTCAAAACTGATAAGCAAAGACTATATTTTGTTGGAGGATCGACGGGGTGCAGTTATAATAGTTGAGTATATCCAGACGATTGTAACTTTAAAACTTCTTACATATCAATTGCATTTAAACTGATATTGATACAATACCCAATGTATAAAATTAAAATGTGAAACATTCTTATGCTATACATTTAGTATAAATTACGCATAATAGCTTTAGATTTACTAGGTATGTTAAAGTATTTGCCTTACTAAAGCAATAAAGCTAAGTGCATAATATTTTAAAAGTATGTTTATTATATAAGTAAATACTATCATCATATTTTCTTTATTAACTCTTAGACTAGACGTGAGATGACGGGGTGTGGACGACTGGGAATAATGCGTTCTGTTCGTCCACAGTGTAGACGAACAGAACGCAACATTCCCAGTCGTCCGCAGTGTGGACGACGGGGTGTGGACGAGCGGGAATGACTCAAAAAAATTGGCCAAGTGCTAGTTAGACTCGCTCATGATGGGTTCCATAGTAGCTACGCCAAATAACTTTTTTTTTTCATAGTGTTTGTATGAATAACAAAGTAACTTTGTTCAAACGATACATATTTCCAAAAAACAAAGTCAAAGAACACTACCTCTCCACCATCCCGTAATTTTATATATTATAGGTAGAGTCTGGCTAACGAAAGCGTGACCTGAGAAAACGCGGCAAATTCAAAAAATCTTTATGTGGTATTACTGACTATAGTAGGAGAAAAACGTTTTAATACTTGGAAATTTTATGTATTTACGACAATCAATTTGTATAATAGTTGTTTACGTACTTCATTTCTAATTTAAGGATAATACCTCATAATGTTTTTAAAGACTCCGTTTGGTGTCATGGATCCTTGACTGTCATAGGTTGAATAAAAAAACGAATGCGTAGATTTATTTATTTATTTACATAATATTTTGTTTAATTGTATAATTTGTTTAATCAACTACAGGCGTTTTGAGTATGATAATTATTTAATCATCGTACTCAAAATCTGAGTCCAAAAATTCAACCTCTAAGGATTTTTCTGTATCAGTAGACTCGTCATCACCTACACTTGTTATGAATTTTTCCATGATTTGTCTTTTCCAATCTTCTGAAGTTATTCGGCCAAATGTGGTTTTTATCAGTGTTTCTATTTCTTTTACGGGCAGATTAATGTTTTTTTTTTTGCCACCATACGCTAAGCTGAGCTCCATATAAGCTCAACGGGTTGAGATCGCAGTGGTAAGGTGGCAGTCTCAGTACCTCATGGCCGCATTGTTTCAAAAGTTCGTCAGCTACGTACAGGGGCTCGGGTTTATGTTTGTTAACTAATCATAACAATTCTGCTTTTGTTAGGCAATCTTCGTTATTTATTCTGATGTGCAGTGTGGTAGCTCACATTATTCATCACAATGACACTGGGCTCATTCAAATTAGGTATCAATTTTTCTTTTAACCATTTATTGAAGTTTTCGGCATTCATGTCATGGTGGTAATCGTACTGAAATCTAACAGTGCATTTGGTACAAACCCTGTTTCAGAGCCAGCATGTACTATAATATATCTTTTCCCTGTAGAGATTTGTTACAGCGGGCTTGATTGCGGGGAAGCACTCGTTGTTGGACCTTACCATGACATTTTAGGCTTATAATTTTTGTGTACATATATTTCATCTAAATAGATGATTGGTTTTCCTTCCGTTCGTTTGGCAGCAATTTCTCGTAGATAACGATGTCTCCAAGCAGCAATATCAAAACGTTTGACAAGAACCATTCGTTCATTTTTATTTTTCTTCAACTCAATCCCATTAGCAATTAATATTTTACGTAGAGTTTCTCTGCATCCACTATAGCCAATGCTAGAATGTAATTCTTACAACAATGTTCACAATGTCCGAACCTCCTTTCTCACAATATAAAATTCATTGATTTTATTTCTTATTGCATCAATATCAAAACTGTCTAAATCCGAGCCTGAGCTTTTGTGAGGGCGTTTTTTTTCCTGGAGTGCTCCACATCCCTTCATTCACAGATCCTTCCTTTTTAATTTTTTTTTAGTGTTGTTACACCAACCTCTGCAAAACAAAGAATAAAATGCATATTAAGAAATTAAGGTACCCAAACAGTTTCATAATATCAAATAACACAACTTTGTGAAATGGAACAATCAAATAAAACATTCTTAACCGTAACATACATACCAGTCTATGAAGATATTTCTTCCAAGAACTTAGTCTGAGTTTCTATTAAAGTTTTTTTTCTAAATTTGTTAACGTTTCAACATGGTTTTTGACATCGCAGATTCCTTGAATATCTCCAATATTATCTATAAAGATAAGAAAAAGTATCATAATATCGTAAATATATCTAATAATCAGCCACCAAGGATCAACATTACAAAGTCGTACTAACCTAAAAAATCACAGACTTTGACAACTTAATAATGTTGCCATATTAAACTTTTAAGAAAACTCCAGGACACGCTTTCGTTAGCCAGACTCTATATATTTTTTCAGTATTAATATAAATATGTATTTTATTAGCTAAGTATGTTTTAATTTACGTAATTAGTATGTATACATAGGTACTGTCTATCATCTCTTATGCAACTCTCCTGTCGCAAGTCTGCTGGAAGTAATTTCTTATGAAATAAGCAGCACATTTGTGCTTTTTTTTTCTGTAATTATTTTTCTCTTATAAGTGTCATATGTGTACATAAATAAATAAATATATTTGCCATTTCTGAAAATATCTCAAAAACTACTGACTATCTCATTGAAACCAATTTTTAACCGACTTCTAAAAAAGGAGGAGGTTCTCAATTCGGATGTTTGTTTGTTTTTTTTTTTTTTTTTTTTTTTTTTTATGTTTGTTCGGGCATAACTCGGTCGCTTGCCAACCGAATTGAAAAATTCTTTTTTTGTTAAAAGGGTATACTTTCCAAATGGTCCCATGAAAATTTTATCGAAATCGGACAAGCCGTTTCTGAAAAATCAACAAAAGTCTAAAAAAAATATTTACGTTGATGATCTTTTCGTTTACTCTGCATTGCGTTTTTTGTTCGCGCATAACTCCGTCATGTACGAACCGATTTAGAAAATTCACTGACCCACTAAAAAGCGCGAAAATAAAAACTTTTTTGCAAAAAATAAAACCGACTTCCATAACAAAACACTACAAAGCCAAAAATAATTTTAATTTCGGAAGGCGGTGTGAAAAAAAAATACAAAACCAATAACACCGACTACCGAAATTAAAATTATTTTTGGCTTTGTAGTGTTTTGTTATGGAAGTCGGTTTTATTTTTTGCAAAAAAGTTTTTATAGTTAAAAGTTTTCATTAAAATCTACGGCATATATTTTTTTATTTTACACTTTATTATTTTTAACCGACTTCTGAAAAACTTTTTTGCAAAAAAATAAAACCGACTTCCATATGAAAACACTACAAAGCCAAAAATAATTTTAATTTCGGTAGTCGGTATTATTGGTTTTGTATTTTCTTTTTTTTCACACCGCCTTCCGAAATTAAAATTATTTTTGGCTTTGTAGTGTTTTCATATGGAAGTCGGTTTTATTTTTTTGCAAAAAAGTTTTTATTTTCGCGCTTTTTAGTGGGTCAATTTGTAATTAATCTAGTTATAAAAACCAAAATGTCAACTACAAAAAACTAAAAACGCGCGAACAAAAAACACAATATAGAGTAACCGAAAAGGTCATCAATGTAAATATTTTTTTTAGACTTTTGTTGATTTTTCAGAAACGGCTTGTTCGATGTCGATAAAATTTTCATGGGACCATTTGGGAAGTATACCCTTTCCAACAAAAAAAGAATTTTTTAAATCGGTTGGCGAGCGACGGAGCTATGCCCGAACAAACATAAAAAAAAAAAAAAACAAACAAACATCCGAATTGAGAACCTCCTCCTTTTTCAGAAGTCGGTTAAAAAGGAGGAGGTTCTCAATTCGGATGTTTGTTTGTTTTTTTTTTTATGTTTGTTCGGGCATAGCTCCGTCGCTTGCCAACCGATTTCAAAAATTCTTTTTTTGTTGGAAAGGGTATACTTCCCAAATGGTCCCATGAAAATTTTATCGCAATCGGACAAGCCGTTTCTGAAAAATCAACAAAAGTCTAAAAAAAATATTTACATTGATGATCTTTTCGTTTACTCTATATTGTGTTTTTTGTTCGCGCATAACTCCGTCATGTACGAACCGATTTAGAAAATTCACTGACCCACTAAAAAGCGCGAAAATAAAAACTTTTTTGCAAAAAATAAAACCGACTTCCATAACAAAAGACTACAAAGCCAAAAATAATTTTAATTTCGGAAGGCGGTGTGAAAAAAAAATACAAAACCAATAACACCGACTACCGAAATTAAAATTATTTTTGGCTTTGTAGTGTTTTGTTATGGAAGTCGGTTTTATTTTTTGCAAAAAAGTTTTTATAGTTAAAAGTTTTCATTAAAATCTACGGCATATATTTTTTTATTTTACACTTTATTATTTTTAACCGACTTCTGAAAAACGTTTTTGCAAAAAAATAAAACCGACTTCCATATGAAAACACTACAAAGCCAAAAATAATTTTAATTTCCGTAGTCGGTGTTATTGGTTTTGTATTTTCTTTTTTTTCACACCGCCTTCCGAAATTAAAATTATTTTTGGCTTTGTAGTGTTTTCATATGGAAGTCGGTTTTATTTTTTTGCAAAAAAGTTTTTATTTTCGCGCTTTTTAGTGGGTCAATTTGTAATTAATCTAGTTATAAAAACCAAAATGTCAACTACAAAAAACTAAAAACGCGCGAACAAAAAACACAATATAGAGTAACCGAAAAGGTCATCAATGTAAATATTTTTTTTAGACTTTTGTTGATTTTTCAGAAACGGCTTGTTCGATGTCGATAAAATTTTCATGGGACCATTTGGGAAGTATACCCTTTCCAACAAAAAAAGAATTTTTTAAATCGGTTGGCGAGCGACGGAGCTATGCCCGAACAAACATAAAAAAAAAAAAAACAAACAAACATCCGAATTGAGAACCTCCTCCTTTTTCAGAAGTCGGTTAAAAAGGAGGAGGTTCTCAATTCGGATGTTTGTTTGTTTTTTTTTTTTATGTTTGTTCGGGCATAGCTCCGTCGCTTGCCAACCGATTTCAAAAATTCTTTTTTTGTTGGAAAGGGTATACTTCCCAAATGGTCCCATGAAAATTTTATCGCAATCGGACAAGCCGTTTCTGAAAAATCAACAAAAGTCTAAAAAAAATATTTACATTGATGATCTTTTCGTTTACTCTGCATTGTGTTTTTTGTTCACGCGTTTTTATTTTTTTGTAGTTGACATTTTGGCTTTTATAACTAGATTAATTACAAATTGACCCACTAAAAAGCGCGAAAATAAAAACTTTTTGCAAAAAAATAAAACCGACTTCCATATCAAAACACGACAAATCCAAAAATAATTTTAATTTCGGAAGGCGGTGTGAAAAAAAAGAAAATACAAAACCAATAACACCGACTACCGAAATTAAAATTATTTTTGGATTTGTCGTGTTTTGATATGGAAGTCGGTTTTATTTTTTTGCAAAAAAGTTTTAAAAGTTAGAGGAGCCACTTTTTACTACTTTGGAAGTATATATCTTCCTTAATGTTTTTTTTTTATTATCGTTGTATAAAAATATCGGAAAGCGGTTTGCAGAATACATCTATGTATATACCAAGTTTCAAATTTGTTGTCTTAATACAGTTTCGGAATAAAATGACGGTGCCATACGGAAGGACAGACGGACAGACGGACATGACGAATCTATAAGGGTTCCGTTTGTTGCCATTCGGATATGGAACCCTAACAACATGGCTTTAATTCTGTGCCGACGTGTTTGAATGTCTGACCCTTTTTTCAGATGGGAAAATCATCGAATGACTTCTACTGACTAAAACCCACCCTGTTCCTTCATATGCCCTTAAGTTCCGGGGCCTCAACATCTCGTTAGAACATTCCCGTAACCTCGGAAATTGTATCCTTTTAAAATAATAGATAAATCTGTAGGTACCATGGGGATTCGAGGTATTAGTGCCGTTTGTCTAGCCATTGGTCCTGTGAAAACTATAGCAACTATGATATTGCTTCGAAGATATTTTAATAAAAGTAACGACTTAGTTAGCATATAAACTTTAAATTTAAAGGAGAACGGGCATTCTAGCCTAGGAACCAATAACAACAAGCGATATATCATTGGAAAGGTTTTTTTATGTACTTCAACTATTGTTATGGCGGAAAGTCCCAAATCGCTGTGTGGATGAAGTTATAGCGCAATAAAGCCAGACTTCATTCACAAAAATTCCATTTCTCACTAATTTCGACCCAGGTGAACGTGTGAGGGAGAGACAGTTATCTTCCTCACGCCCCAGCCGCCGCGGGAGAAGCCCCGGGCGTCGGGGATCACGAGCTCATCTCCGGCCACCGTAGACGCGGGTCTGCGGACGGCGAGCAGGGGTAGCTCACCGTCCGGTAAGAACCAGACACGGGTCGGAGGCGCATCGTGTTCCACGCGCACCTCAAAGAGCAGTCAGCAGCATTGATGGGGCCCGATAGGGCCATTGCCTTACGGGGTTGCGGGAATAGTTCTGACGAGACACCGCGGCCCCGGAATACAAGGCCAACAGAGGGAGCAGGGTGTGTTTTTAGTCAGTAGAAGTCTGACACTCCCTTCCGCTCCACCCACAGCGGGAGGAGTCATATGATGATTTTCCCACCCAGAAAAAAAAAGGTGTTTTATGGCACCTCAAGCTCAAAATACCTTATCTATTGTTTAAATAACGTTTGAATACACCACGTAGAGTATTGTTTAACAGATAACTCTGTTTTTGTTATACGTTATTAGTTGCGCGTGTTTTATAGGGGTGCCTAATACTTTCGGCCAAGGCTGTATCTCGCTCTCAGTGATCTCATGCTACAGGCGCCGGTATACTTAAACTTGAAGTACCTACATACTAACACTACTTTATCCCACACATTTTATTTCTGAAAAAATAAGGTCAGATAGAGCTTGCTCTACAAAATAAAACAAGTGAAAAAACCTATGAGATTTATTATCATATCACTATCAATGAATTTTAACTTTTAACAATATTACACTTTGCTCAAGAAACATTTGATACGGTCATTACATTAACGCAAGTCACAGTGCTCAACGCGCTGTGCATCCGCGCGTCATTTTGGTAAATAACGTTGTTGAATAATTTTACATTTTCTCCTAAACTATTAGTCCAAATTAAATACTGTGAAAGGCAAAGTTTATCTTCATAAAATTATCTTGATGATGGAACTATTTTCGAACGTAAGTATTAATATGGCCTGCCGGGGTTGCGAGAATGTTTTAGCGAGATACCGCGGCCCGGGAACTTAAGGGCACCTGAAGGAACAGGGTGGGTTTTTAGTCAGTAGAATTCTGACACTCCCTTCCGCTCCACCCAGAGCGGGAGAAGTCATTCGATGATTTTCCCAACCAGAGAAAAAAAGTATTAATATGGCCACATAATAATAATACTACAAAATGATGCCTTATTTTTTAATATTTTCTTTACATAATTTGCCTTATTGTGGATTATTCATAAATGTTAGATATGTAGTACCGCGGACTAAAAATATTATACTTTACAAAGTAAATATTCATGTCAAAATAAAATATTATACTTTAAAATGTAAATATTAATTTCAAAATAAATAAAATATGAAAAAAATGTAATGTTGTATAATTGTATAAAAATAAAATACAAGAAATTGTGTTAGCATGTAGTGTTAACACTAAATGCTCCCTGTATATCATTGGAGCAGCTCAATCCCAAGCCTTTTTATCCTCAATATAGTCTTTATCAATATATCTTTAGCAGGGTAGTTTATTATAAAAACGTATGCACTAGTATTTAAAAGAACCACCTATTTTCTTGAGCCTTGTTTTTGGAACGACAAAGTTGACACTGTATTTATAAAGAGATTAATATTTTCATGTGCATACAAGAGATTCTCATAAATATACTGAGAGGGTCATTATATTAATTTCTTTAAATTTATCTCTGAGGGAGTGTCGTGGACTTAATTTATAGCTGCTTGCTTAATATATTGCTGAGGCGTCTAAGTACTCCTCCATATTGCTGTTGTCCGGAAACGTGCCCAGAAGACTGGCAGCATTGCCACGTTTTATGGCAATGTATTCTTTGTACATACAAAAAACGAACCAGCTCTCTGGTCACGCAAGGAATCGATTTGACAGGAAGGAATCGATTATTGGGTTTATTTTTGTAAGTTTTTACTAGTGACCGACCGAAACTGGATTTTCAGTCGAAACTGAAACCGAAACCGAACCTTCGGCCTTAGTCTTAAGTTTCGGCCGAAATCGAAATTTTGAAAATATAAGACAATTCGCACGATTCCAGGAATTTTAAAGGTTCGGCCGATTTGTGGCTGAAACGAAACTTCAGTTGAAACACGGTTTTTGGCCGAAACTTGATCTTAACCGAAACCAAAACAAAACTTCAGTTGATACTAGTTTTTACTAATTCCATATTGGTTTTCTTTTAACGTTTCTTGACACACGTTTCTTGACACTGACAGTCTGTCAGTCAATGTTATTAGTAATGTCAAAAGTGGAGCTGTCTTTTTGCTGTAAGGGAAATATTTGAGGTTACCTTTTCCTACTCCGAATTATGCTGAAAAGTCTTGCATTTATTTAAAATTGTAATTATTCTTATTAAACTAGTGGTAAAGTATCAAATTTATTAACAATGGCTACTGTATCAAGTGCACCAGCGCCAGGAATGCATCAAATCGATTTATCCAAGCTCAATTTACAGCAGTTGGCCCAACTCAAACAGCAGTTGGATCAAGTAAGTTAAAAATATGTATTAATGCCTCCGAGATATGCCTTTATTTGGACATTTCTCTTATATTTTCAGGTATTTCTCTATTTAATTACGAAATAACCTTAAAAACTTCCAGGTTACAGGTTCTGCTTTAGATATTACAGAGATTTTTCAATTAGGTAATTTTTTATTTTTTAGGAAATGACCGTGTTTCAAGACTCACTACAAACACTGAAGATCGCTCAAGGAAAGTTTATGGAATCAGGAGAATGTGTTGAGAAAATGACTCCTGATTGTAAAGGCAAGAGCATACTGGTGCCACTGACGGGGTCTATGTACATCCCCGGCGAAATATCTGACACAGATCATGTGCTTATTGATATAGGAACTGGATATTATGCACAGAAAGTAAGTATTGAGTCTGTTATTGTTAACAGCTTACTATAATTTTTTAAGTTAATCACAATGTTTTCCATCACTAATGGGTACCGCCAATGGGTAAGCCTAATGGGTACACATATGACTTATGACTAGTAGGACAAAACCTAGGCAAGCACATTATATTGTGTAATTTTTATCATCACAATGTTCTCAAAATGGTAGAAGAAAACATTGTGAGGAAACTGGCATGTCGTAGGACTCAAAGTCTGAAGACTTGTGACACCATCTCGTCTAAAACCTGCATGGTGGATAACGACCCATTCCCTCTCAAAGAGAAGAGGCCTGTGTTCCAGCAGTAGAACATCATGGGCTGATATGATAATAACTTTTCGAATAACTAACCTTAATTTAGATATATTTATGCATTATTAATGTTTTTTCAGACAGTTGGTCACACAATTTTAAATAAATTTCATGTTTTGTATTTAAAGGAGCTTATGGCTAAATAATAATAGTTACACAGGTTAATCTTCTAGGTTAAGCAATGCTTGTGGAGATTGGTCTGTGTATGGGTGACTAACGTAACATATTGAAATTCCTTCGTACCTTGGAAAGCATGTTAAATTGTTGGTCCCAGCTGTCATTCGGACATTTTTGACAGTTATTAAGAGTAGTCAGAAGCCAGAAAGCTTACACTGGTCTTGACAAGGGGTATCATGTTGGGGCCGTTCAAGTATTACGTAAGCACATTTTTTGCAATTATTAACCCAGCCCTCCCCCTCGTCAGCAAAAGTAAGCAAAGCTCTTACCCCTCCCCCCATGCTTACGTAAACATTGGTACAATTGATTGATTCATGAGCAGCAGTTATAAATCTAGAAACAAGTTTGGAATAGAAGTCTGTAACGCACATAATATTCATTTAAATAAACTTTACTGACACAGAATTCAACAATTCATTATTTGTAGGAATCCCCGAAAATGCATTTAGTTTTGAAGCATAGACAATGAGTGTAGCTATATGAGTAAAAAATTAAATAGTTACTGATGACGTAATCACCATCTAAATCCGTCACTCCCCATGTCATAAAAAATAAGCGAAACAAAGACCCCCTCGCCCCCCTATAGTGCTTACGTAATACTTGATCGGTCCCTTACCATGCTACTGGGTTGTAGAGTTCCGATATACATTTGCTCCATGTAAAACACTAATACTCAGTTGCATCTGGTTAGTTGCTTCAAGTCTAACCAAACGCAGCCAATTCCAATGTAGTTGAGAAAAGGGTAATCAGATGATGATGTTTTGTATTATAAACAGATGAGTTGGCTGCAGTTTTCTTGTTCAGTTTGCTCATTTTACGTATTTTTAAACATTCTGTTTTTTTATTTTTAGGATATTCCTGGTGCTAAGGACTACTTCCAGAGGAAAGTGGCATTTGTAACGGAACAGATGGATAAAATTAAAATGTTAGGCATAGAGAAGTCAAAAATTCACAAAGCTATTTGTATGATGATTGAAATGAAGTTGCAAGCCCAGATGCAAGCTGCGAAATCACCTTCCTCTTAAAATAAATGAATACTTTTTAAGTAATAATTGCTTTACTACTTTTAATTGCCTTGGGATGAGAGGCGTTACTGAAGTATGCATTAGAATCTTGACTTTTACAACTCTTTTTATATGATACAGGGATGTTCTGATCATAAATTTTGTAGAGAATACCTAATATTCTCAATACAAGAAACTATGAACTATGCTACCTCATCTAGACTACTGTTTCATTGTACAATAAAATGTTAATCTATGCATTAACTGGATTCTAATGTTCATATTTCAAATAATTTAACTGTAGCATATTAATATGCATTTATGTTTCTAAATAATTGATATTTATAAAAAGTTTATATTGAATTGATCACAACTTTGTTAATCTCTCTCTGTTTTGCATGATCTAGTGTGATAATAAATTAATATCAGTATTCTGTAACTGTTTTACTCAAATGATATCTAGTTTTGACACACTTTAGGTATTTTGTTTCATAGTTTGGTCTGAATTAAAATAAACACATTAGTCAATCAATCAATCAAAAATATGTTATGTACATTTTGTTTAAATTAATAATTTTATCATCAGTCAATCATTAAAAATCTTTTGCTGTTACTGTTAGCCTGCATCATCCCACAGCTGGGCAAAGGCCCCCATGATTTCCAGGTCATTCTGTCAAGGGTCGAAGTAAACCACTGGTCGTTACTTTGATCCAGCTCGTCCTGCCATCTCTACGAGGTCTACCGCGATGCCTAGGGATACGATATCGAAACGAAAGTATCGATACTGTAATCGATACCAGTATCGTATCAAAAGTATCGATACCAATATAAGTAGCGCAACTAAAGTATCGATGCCATAAGGTATCGATTATTTTTGCGAACTTTTATTAATATTGATTTTAAATGAATAAATCGCTGGACAGCAAGCTGGAAGGTACAATCTTTAGCTAGAATATAGAATCTTAATCATCATATCAGCCAAGGGACATCCATTGTTGAACAAAGGTCTCCAGCAAGGTCAAGTAACAACAAAGGTCAGCCAATAGAATACAATAGACACAGTATAAATTATTTTATTACACTGTATTATGAACATTAATCTGCAAATTACCGTTTGGTATGGATTTTTAAATGTTTGATTAGATAAGATATGTTTCCACCTGTTTTTATAGTTTTGAAACATATTTTACAAGTAGAACTGTGTTTGTCAATCTTTTGGAAAGTTGAGTCTTTCCAAAAGATTGACAAGCACAGATTGACATAACTTCTAATCGGGGGTGGCATTTTTCACAAACAAAAAAACACGGAATACTGCAAGAACTTACGTGAGCAACAACAGAACAAGAAGAAAAGTTACACGACTACAATTCTACTTAAATAAATTCAGTGTACTAGATACCATTATGATTGTTTTATAACTAATATGTTCCAAAAATCTAAATGAATATTATTTATTTATTTTGAATGCCTACTGTAGTGAGATAAATTATTACGACGAAGATACACAATCAGTCAAAAACTTTCCAAAAACAAATAATCGCGTAATGTGGCCACACTAAGTATTACAATTTTGGTTATGATGAGACTTCCCCAGTACCTATGTGTATTAACCACTTGATAGTGGTTGCATCGATTACATTAGAAAGTATCGGTTCCTGGTGTAGTATCGCAAGCAAAGTAATCGATTACAAAAATACTCAGTATCGAAACAAAAGTATCGATACCAATGAGTAATCTATTCTTTTTTCATATCAATCAATACGGCTTCAGAAAGGGAGTTAGTACAGAAGACGCAGTCATGGCTTTGTCTAATCATGTCGCGAGGACGCTGGATAGAAAACATAAGTGCTTGGGAATATTCCTTGATCTATCAAAGGCATTTGACACCGTTTCGGCCCCAGCCTTGTTAAACAAAATGGAGAAAATTGGTATACGTGGTCACGCCCTGAAAATATTTGCGGACTATCTGAGTAATCGCACTCAAAAGGTGAAAGTCGGACAACATATAAGTGATGAGATTCCTATCACATACGGCGTTCCACAGGGCAGCATTCTGGGGCCTACCCTCTTTCTTATTTATATAAATGAGATCTGCAAACTGTCTTTAGTAAATTGTCAGATATTTACTTATGCAGACGATACCGCTCTAATTATAGATGGTTATGACTGGCCCCAGGCTTACCGAAACGCTGAGGCTACGCTTTCTTGTGTGATGAAATGTTTAGCAGATAATATGCTCACCTTAAATGTTGAAAAAACTGTATACGTTGCGTTTGCCATCAGATCAAATCAGTGTCCCTCAAACTCCCTTACCCTAAAAGCACACACTTGTGGTTCCGCAACTCAGTGTAGTTGCCTCTCTTGCGAAATCCCTGTATGTACGATATCTGGGTATACTGATTGATCAGCATTTCAACTGACATCCCCATATAGTGAATGTGACCTCCCGGATACGTAAACTGATATATGTTTTCAAGAAATTAAGGAACTCCGCCGATCATGACACTCTTATGTTAGTTTATTTTGCCCTATGTCGGTCTGTCCTTACTTATTGTCTACCTGTTTGGGGTGCTGCTACCCAGAATATGTTTAAGTACGTGTAGAAAGGGCCCAGAGAGCTATCTTGAAGGTGATTCATGGCCGACCACGAAGGTATCCCACTGTGCAGCTCTATGCCGACAGCAAAGTGCTCACAGTCAGACAACTTTACGTGTTCCTTTGTGCCTTACACAAACACTGCACGCCCCCCTACGCAACCCAGTGGCAGACGTAAACATAATGTTTTTGCCCAGGAACGCCACAGAACTGCCTTTGCTAGACGCCAGTTCTTTGTCAGCAGCAATACCATCTACAACTCTTTAAATAAAAAATTAAATATACATTCGACCACAAGATTTCAATGTAAAAAAGATATCAGAATTTATCTCCAATCACTCACCTTTGAAGATACTGAGGATCTTCTGCGTGGTAATTTGCAGTAAACTGTTACTCATACATTATAAATACTCGCACTATCACACATGCCTTACACGCACAATTACACGCGTGCATACATACTCACGCACACACACTCGCTTAAATACCCACACTCTCTCACACATGCATACACTCTCTCACACATACTCACGCACACACACACTACACTAACACTCTTCACCGCTAAGTTTATAAGTAGTGTGTAAAGATTAGGTTTTTCTTTTTATTTAGTTTTTTGTATTACATTTCTCTTTTTTTGTACAAGTTATTGGTATCTCTCACCATTTGCTTTGTATTCAACGTCCTAACTGAAAGAAGCATAATTATTTTGCTGTTATAGTTTTTGAGGAATCACTGACTCCTAAGTCACAGGAACTTACACCTAGTTTAGGAGTCAGGGTATTTCCATCTCTTTGGACGTCATAGAATAAGCCTTTTGTTCAAACTTTTTTTGTGGTTATTTTATTTTTATTGTAATGGCTTTGGTGAAATAAAGGATATATTATTATTATTATCCCTAGCGACGCCTTCTAGCTGTGTCAGGGCTCCAGAAAGTGGTAAATTTGGCTCACAACTCATTGGGCATGCGGCAGACATGGCCAGCCCAGGGCCACTTCAACTTAGCGGCCTCTTTAGCAACGTCAGGAATTTGCGTAATATGTCCATGATTATATTATTTGTCTGGGTCAGCTAGTCTCTTTCCAGGCCAGACAAGGAACAGGTAAATCACAAGACAAACTGAAAATGCCTGGAAAAGCTACTGGTCTATGAAGGAACTTATGAAAGGAAACCTTCCTTTGTCGCTCAAGCGCAAAATCATGGACATGTGCATTCTGCCCATTTTGACCTATGTATCCCAGACTTGGTATTTGACAAATGTTCAAAAGTCCAAACTCAAGGTCTGCCAACTTGCAATGGAGCGCAGCATCCTAGGCGTCAAGCTAACTGATCATAAAAAAAACGACGGGTTTTTTTATGATCAGTTAGCTCCGGGAGTGCCGGCAGAAGTGAAAACTTGAATATTAACGTTGTGCATTTTTGATATTTTGGAATGGTTAGGGAATAGTTTTGTACGAATTGCTTTAATTATCAGTATAAAAGTACTATCATTTATGTGGTAGAATACAATATTTATTTATTGCGCTATCGTACACAAACATGACAATTTATATTACATTAAAAAGTTTGCACAGGCATACATTTTCGCCGCGCCGTCGAAAGAGAGGGCGATACTTCCTCTCCTACGCCGCGCCGGCTGTCTACTCTCCGTCCGTCTTACGAATTTTCGATCAGGTCACGTGTCCTGACGCGACTTTAACATTTTTTACCCATTACAAAAAAAGTGCACAACGCCGCCAAAGAAGTTTTCACTTCAAAAATTAAAATCTTTTATGTGAAATAAAATATTTTTGAATAATTGATCGTCTGTATCAACGAATTATAGTAGGTCAGGATATAGGATTCATTTGAAACTAATATTTCTTGGGATAGAAGGATTAAACATAACCCTTCCTTTGCAGTCGGGTAAAAATAGAAATGATGACATGTGACACCAAATGATTTATTTTTTTAATAGGCCAAAATGATAGAGCTGATGATATCTACAATAATAATGACTTATAATGAACTATCTTATTATGTATCTACAGTATGTCTTATAGTCACAAAACAATATTAACTAAATAAGGCAACGACTATTCCTTAATTTTGTAAACAATTTCTAATATTAAGTGTCGTAAAATGATTTTTCATTCAAATATCTCTTATCATGAACACGTGAAAAGGTGTCTGGATACAAGATAAACTTTTAAATATAATTTTTGTAGGAATTTACATGTTTATTATACCAGTTTTAATTACAATTTATATAAGTGTTATATCAACAGTATTAATTCTCGTATGTGTCAAACAAGATTAGAAGAACTGCTATATTTCATTTACAACAACTTGAACATAATATTTTCTCGAATAATATTTCACAAGTGGGAATTTATTTATTTATGTTTGTTACCCATTTCAATATCTATTCTTTATTCTGTACGCATCAGAGTAAAAATTTAGTTGAATTACCTATTATAATAATTAAGAGATAAGTATTTATTTACAATTTATTACATTATCGTCTCTTATAGCATCTATAATAATATAACAAACTTAAATTGGATTAGGATTAGCTGTGGATAGCCAACTTATACGTTATCGCCTTGGGCGAACACTGGAGTGTCAACACCGCAACCCTTAATATATTAAACGTTCCATACACAGTATTACATAAGTAAGCCTACACGAACAGATCACTCGCCTGCTCGGCGAGGTCCTTATCTCAAATGGTGTAATATTCTGGTGCGAAGTCGTTAGCGAGATTGCTGAGGAAGTGGAAGTCTGAGGAGGAGTTGGAGTTGTCGCCGGCAGGCGCGGCGTGCGTGGCCTCGTAGAACTGCTGGAAGGAGCCGTAGCCGTCGGCGCACTCGGCGCCGTACGCCTCCCCCGCGCCCGCCGCGCCGCCCGCCCCGCCCGCGCCCGCCGCTGCGTACCCGCTCGCCTGCTGCGGGTAAGCGTTCCCGTCGTAGTAGTTCTTCGAGTAATCCGTCCCATGTGACGCTTTTTGACCGTCAGCAGCATAATAATTGTGACCGTGGTCATGTTGCGCACCTTCGTGGTAGTGGTACCCATAGTGGCTGTTTGCATACCCCATGTGCTCCCCACTGTAACTCTGCGATTGATCATATCCTGGATGCCCATAGCCCACTTGTTCCTTACCATACGCTGGATAGCCATAATTTTGATACATTTCGTGAGGGTACGCTTGTCTCGATGCTATACCGTTTGTCGCTCTTGTAGTGGAAGATCCTTCCTGTCGTGTATGCTGCTGATTTCGCACATATGCGTGTTGGTCAGCAGCAGACTGAATAGCAGTACCGTATCCTTCATAATTTCTGTTACCCTGAGGGTATTGCGCAAGTTTCCCAATGAACTGCTTGGAGTCCATTCGGAAATCTGGGTGCGGTACGAACTGTCCTGGCGGCGCGTTACCTCTAATTACGTAAGGTGGCATCGCGTTAGGCACGGCTTGAGGGTGCGGTGGGCCTGGCGGGGCGTTAGGAGGCGACGGTCTAGGGTAGTGGCCCAGTGGACTCGGATGCATACTCGAAGGAGTGCCTGGCGCCGAAGACGGTGTCAAGTTGACTGATGAGTATTTAACATTATCCGAAAGACCAACTACTGGGCCAAGGCCGTCTTTAGAGGAAGACGGTGACACCTTACACGTGGCATCCAGTGAAGGTGATCGCTTCCTCGATTCTTGTTTGATTCTCTTAGTCAAGTTCCGGGGCGCCGCGGCCATTGTGAGGGGAGGGTGTCCATCTCGCGAGTCATCTTCAGCGAGTTTGTCGAGAGAAGAGGAAGAGGCTACGCTGGAGGCCCCGTCACTTGCGAAGCTATTGTTATTGGTGGCACTCGGTGTATTATTATTCCTTGTGCGCGATGCTAGCTCTGGTAGATCCTCTGCAGGGGAGCAAAGTGCGCCAGGCGGTAACTCACAACCCTGGCAGCTCTTCTTGCCGGAGAGTGGTCCGTCGTCGTCCAAAAATTTGTCAAGCCCGGTCTTGGAGCTCTTTCCACCTTCAGATGTGGTGGAGTCTTTGTCGTCGCCATCTTCAGTCTTGCTGAGAGTTTGTCTCTTGTGCTTCATACGCCTGTTTTGGAACCAGACTTTGACCTGTAACAAGAATTAAAAGTTGTGTTAGTTTGTGTTTCATGACACGTAAAAAAAACGCAAGAAGACCTAGATTACAGTGGATTATCTAGGTAATCCGAGACCTTGGCGCTATTCCTTAACTTCTGTTCATTTAACATAAATGGAAGTTTAAATAAAAGAAACATGAGAGTTAGTATTTTACATTGTTCTAAAATCTTTCTCGTTTTCTTTATTTACATAGGTCATTCAGATCGTGTGAAGTTTATATGTATATAGGCCTTTACGTCTATTGCAGACAATTTATGGCAATGTCTGAGAAGATGGCTAAGATTGAGCGACGTAACGTCAATTTTGTAGGAGTTTACTTTCTGACCAACAATTCAATCAGGTAAGTCATGTATGTCTGATTGACATGACTTTCGTGGTGGTGGATTTTACGGCGTTTCATCTTCCTTATAACAATGTATACCAAAAAAGAGAAGTAAAAGAAGCATTCGTAGTGAGTTCACAAATGTTAGCGCTCTGCATCGAATATATTGAGTTGGCAGCGACATTGTTTCACATGCCTATTCAAATCAAAGAATTGAAGTTTTAGCAACCTGGTGTGATGCCTGGCTGCCTACTTGACGTTTGATCGTAACAGCCTCTATTCTATGTTATCGATTGATCGTGTGACAATCCGACGGGGGCGCTAAACTTAAGAATAGAAGGCGTCTTTGTGTAAATTGGGACTCGCGGTTAGCACAATTAAATCATCATAATTGTTGACACATGCTCACCACTTTATTTCCAGACACTGCAGCTCCTGCGGAACTTAACATTAAGGACTGTTGGTAAAGAAACTAGGTGACTCCCAAAGAACGACTGTTCACGGCAATAATGTAATGGCCTAATGGGTGGGGTTAGAACCCGTGACCTCTCGATCACAAATCAGACATCTTAGCCATTACGTCATTGACGCTTTTATTATATAATTGTGAGCTAGATTAATTGTCTCCTACAAAGTATGAGATGATAAGATGTAACTTGAACACTACCTAACAATATACACTTCTCATCATAAAAATCGAAACACCTTGTAAGTTTATGTTTTGTAAGGATTATCAGAAAAATACACACGTATATTTAGGAATATAATATGTCAAATGTCGTTTAATAGTGAATAATATGAGGTTTTCAAATCCTAATGTTAATGTTCTAAATTCAAATTAAATTTTCATAGGTTTCGTATTTTGTTTAACAAGCCATTTTTACCCTGTATGGAGTATGAAGGAAATTGATAAAACAACACACATAAATGAAAAAAAAAGCTAAGAAACGTTTATTTAATAACTTGTATTCCCCGAGCTCTTATTACTGATTCCATATGGTTCTTCATCGATCGGATGAGAGTCACGAACTTGAATTGCATTTTGCAGCTGGCTAAGTGTTTCTGGGACAGGATCTCTTGCACGAATTCGTCTCTTTAATTCATCCCATAGATGTTCAATCGGATTCATGTCCAGGCTTCTTGCTGGCCATTCCATAATAGACATACTAACTTCGGTAACATAATCGCGTAAGACGCTCGCGGTGTAAGCCCTAGCATTGTCGTGCATGAATATGAAAACGTTGCCAATAAAATGTGCATGTGATGCCTTATGCACTGACAACTGCCCTATGCAAGACACTGTTCGATGTACCGATGACTGTTTAGTGCAGGCAGACGTGGCCCAGACACAAAGACAAGCTCTGTCTTACCATTGGCGCTGATTCCTCCCCAAACCGTCCACGAACCGCCACCATAGCTGACCTTTTCTTCAATGCAGCATTGTGCAAAGCATTCTCCATCTCTTCTGTAGAACTTGTTCCTTCCGTCGTTACCATACAGCATAATTTTACACGCATGAGAAAAGAGGACTTTGTTCCACTGGAGGTATGATCAATTTAGGTGCTCAGGTGCAAAGTTAAGGTGCGCTCTTCGATGGTCTGCAGTTAATTTCGGCCTATTTGCTGGCTTGTGCGGTACCAGTCCACATTTCTTTAACCTTCTTCTAATTGTAGAGTCACTTACAGCCACTCTACGTACAACATGAAGCTGCTGCTGCAGTTGAAAAGCATTAAGGCGTCGATTTCTTAAAGAAGTTGTTACAATAAATCGATCATCTCACTCAGAAGTGACCCGAATCCTGCCAGATCCTGAACGGCGCGTGAACAAACCAGTCTCCCGATAGCGTTTGTAGACTTTATGAACAGACGACAGGCTTAGATGCAATCTTTCAGCCACAATACGCTGACTAAGTCCAGAATTCAGCAATGCCACCACTTGGGCGGCTTCTGCGGGCGCAGTATCCATAAGCTTTAGAAAAAAACTTTTTCAGACGTTCCAAAGTCACAGTAAACAAATAAAGAACAAAAAGTTATCAGCGCAAATTTTTGGTTTTCAAAGGTGAAATGTACTCAACTCTAAACACACATTTGTCTCAAAACCAACGAATTACTAATTCGTTGCTCAAAACATTGAATCATTTCATTTATAGGATAAACAAATGAAATTCTAATTTTGAATTTTTGCTTATCACTGTAATGGCCAAACTGCCAGCTATACAATCATGTGATTTTTTTCATGGAATGAAAACTCTTTTGTTTTAAATTAGGACAGAAACCATAAAAACGGAAGCGATTTTCTTGATGAGAAGTGTATGTATAATTATTGTAAAGCACTGCTTTCCTGTCTGTCATAAATCGAAATGGTCATACTTTATACCAGAACTGTGAATGAACCAGAATGTAACTATCCGGCCCATTTTTGTTATCAAACCATTATCCGGACGGTACTGTCGGATATATTTTCTAATATGTAAATAAAAAATAAATCCTTAAAATAAAATAAAAAACAAAAAGAGAACTTATTTAACGTAATTTAGAAAGGTATTAAGGTAAGGCTCTTCTTAACAAACCGCGTCCCTAAAATATCTAACTAGGCATAGTTAAATTCACCGGCATTTACATCCTCGGCATTTTACGGCGCTGAAAACATAGTCAAGAATATCTTAGCTCGTTCATTGATTGATTTCTATGTCCCGTGCTTCACGAATGCTATGGAGATTCGTTTGCCTGAATTCAGCATATCAGGTACCGGTGGACAGCGATGCTTAATGCATTTTTGAACTCCATATTTCATGTTCTGAGTTTTAATTATTTAGGAGTTTTTATTTAAAGAAAGGTTTACATTTAGATCAATGATAACCCACTTAACGGAGTTCTTCGACGTTATATTTGTCTTGAAATTTGATTAAATATCTATGTAGGTACTGTCGCGTCTTTAGTGACGCTTGGAAGATGAAGACTTATCCATTAACGTAAGACTTCAAAATTTACCAATGCTTTTGGTCTTGAGAACCACGAAATACAAATAGGCTGATAAATAAGCGACATCTTGTGTCGCTTATTTATTAATATTTTTTATAGTTGAAAGGATCACGTTTGACCGCCATCTCACCTGATTGTAAGCGATGATGCGGTCGAAAATGGAGCACGCTTGCCTAGCAGTAACCTATTCACTCTTGACTTAAAGACCTCAGGTAGGTAGGTTTTATTCGGGTAAAAGTTCACGATTGATATGGATGGAATATTTTGGTGAAAATTGAGAGATGAAATTCTTGTAGGTATCTAAAATTTACCTGTCTCTCTGTAAGGTCTAATGAAGCCGCGATCTCAATTCTTCTCGGTCGGCACAGGTACTTGTTGAAATGAAACTCCTTTTCCAATTCCAGCAGTTGTGTGTTCGTGTAAGCAGTGCGCAGTCGTCGGGGTAATCCATTCTCTGTAATGAAAAGTGGAACTTAATAATTGCTTTAAAGCTCACCTTAAATATAGGTACCTGCTACATTAATGGATCAAACAGCTTTAACTTTTGTTCTATAAAATATGAGCGGCCGATTTCAAATTAATGTTATAGAATGCTATTCCTGGAAGCTTTCAATAACATAGTCGTGAGCCGGGCCGGGCTCGCGGGTACGCTTTCCTTTAATGTAATAACTTGATCGCATGTCAGAACACCGCCCTTGACGCCATTGTGTCGAAATGGTGTTCTTTTTATTTTACCACAAAATACGAATTGGAATTCGAAATTCAAATTACAAAAGGGCGGCGAATAATGGGGCGATCGCGTTCGCGTGATGGCTCGGCCGCGGGGCTCGCGATGTCATCTGTGCACTGGTTGTGGCTCTTATGTCGTGCGCGATAAGGGTTATAATGTGGTGTTGGTTTTGTTGATAAGGGGTTGGTTCGCGTTTGATTGACGTGTTCGTCAGGTCTCGCCATTGCTATTGGACAAGGGCAGCTGTCAATCAAATGGTAACGCAGCCCAGCGCAGCCCCTGGTTCCGCTTGGTTGCACTGGAGTAAATGCTGTTTTTTAATTTGTACAAATAAAAGCTTGCCCTTATTTACTTGTTTAGATACAACAATTATTATAATCTTAAGAATTATATTTGTAGGTCGTGTTAGCATTTCTCTAAACTTAGTGCAAGTGTAATTAATTCAGCTAACGTGCATAAGTTCGTATACTTGGTCAACATTCGTAAATTATCGGTTTACTGAACCCGAAACTCGATAGCCCTTGGTCATCCTACAAAATTATCATGTCTTAGTATAGAGGGGTGCGAAAGTGCTTACCTACATGTGTTAGAAGTAGGTTCCCAAGTCTACCTTTTCACTATTGATTTAGATTAGGTACACCTATCGTTTTGGCTTGATCAAGTTTAGTAGTCACTGGACTCTGGCTCCAGTGACCACTAAACTTGATGAGAGCTTATAGTCAATAAATCAACACAACTTTCCTGATTGTTTTTCATTTATTTGGGTCAAAACTTCATTTATCTTTGCAAAGGTAACTATGATGTAAGCTAGCTGGTATCCACCTAGTCAATAGAAACAATAAATATGAAATATCCCGACTTTTAGTCAGCAACTTTTGTGCACGCATATACTAGGAGTCCAGGATGAATGTGCGAAAGATGCAAGTTAGTAAGTTTTTGCTCCGTGGCAAAATAAGCACGATTATGCGGGCTCGAGAGTTCGTATAATGTTCACATTATCTCCGTGTACACTTCCGAACCACTGAACAACCATTTTTGATGTGGTTGTGGTCTTCCCCTTGTGCGGGCCTTTACTGGAGCTAAGCTTCATGAATATCTGGTAGAATTCAATTGTAGGTGTTATATAGATGATTGATTTTGCCCAACGTATAGTTCAATGTGTGTATTTTGAAGGAGGAAGAAACTTTTGAGAACTTATTTATTATAGAACGTAAATATACAGAACGTTATCCTTTGTATCTTCATATTACCTATAGTGTTATTTATATTCCAAATTAATAAATATCGAAGCATGAACATCAATAACAGGTAGCTCAATCAATCACGACAAACTATTTTATTTTTGCATACTCTCACGATCCCGCCTGGGCCATCTAAAAGGTCGGGCGGTATTAAATTATGAAGGAATGTAAATATTTCTTTATTGCGCACCCCTGTCTTGTCTACAGCGTGTAGGTAACAAATGATTGCGTAGTAGGTTGTTTAACCCCCGGTCGCGGACAGGGTATGTTGGTCCCAAGATTTACTGCGGATTAGGGGTCACTACATCGGTCAAGTCAAGAGTCCGTTTGTCTGTTCATTTGATATTATCACTGTACCCCGTGTTAGAATTGAATTATTTCTTTGGAAGTTAAACTCTTGTAAAGAATTTTAAATTTGAAAACTTTAATGTTTTGTGACATACCTTAGCAAAAGCTTTGAAAATACGAAGTGGATATTTCTACTGCCCTTTCTCTACGTACATAATTATGTGTATAAATTACACCTCCACATAGTTACAAGTCTAAGTATAATAAAGTAAAACCTTATTAATCTAAAAACAATTGCCGAAAAAAACAGGTAGCCATAAACCCAAGCATTTGATCCCTGACGTGTAAATGTAATGTAACAAGTAGTTGTAAACAATTTGCGGAGTTGCCGAGAGCACTCCCTCGGGCAACTTTAAATAATTAATCAAGAGCCGGTAAAGGATTAATGCGGTGGCCAGTTGGTGGTTGGATGCCATTAGAGATCGTTCGATGCCCCTGCGAGGGCCGGAGAGACTAAATGCTGCGGTCACATTATTTGTGTCAGAGGCGCGAGGAATCGAGGGTTACAACTGCCTAATTGGTTTTCTTAACATGTGAATGTGACATCGAATTGCTGTAAAACATTTTAATAAGCTGGGGGGAGTTTTAAAGGAGTGGGAGGTTTAGTCCTTAGTCTTTAATATGAAATATCTATGATGCAGAGAGAGGGTCGCAAAAATTATAAAATACCTCTGAGAGTCACCTAGATTCGTTAAAAAATTTAAGTTATGACGGCACCTTACCCCGGACTAGCAAAAAATTATCTGATTACTGAGTATTCACGCACAACTAACAGTAAAGTAAATACACAAGTTCGACAATAAAGTGACTGCAGACGCAAGTCGCGTGCCACACACGCTGATGATAAAGTACCAAACATTTATTTTGAATGTTGCCGCTGCAACGGAAAAGTTCCGCGAGGGGGTTCCCACCAAGAATTATTACGTTATGAGGTGTGAAAGGCATAAATGTAAAATTTCAATATTTCAAAAGAAAAAGCAAAATTTTCCACAATTTCTTGCCTGTAACAATGTCGTTTGGCGCGTTATGGGGAAAAAGTGATGCGGTGTGATATTTTGTTTTACTTACAACATTTGACATGCTGTGTTGACAAATAAAGTTTACTGAAATGATAGACACTTGATTAGATATTAGAACTACGAATGAAGTAAATTCGATCATGTCAATGATACTTAATTTGTATTTAAATCAGACAAGTCTTGAAGTGAGTTTCAAAGTTTCTTGAAGTGAGTTTCTTCTGTCAAAATAAATGGTAAGCAATCGAGTGGCTTATCAAATAGTACTTGAGTGTGTCAGTGTCGCAACAATCGATCATGTTGTGGCGGATTTGTATTTTTCCGATTAGCCGGCTGTATCGGGGCCCTGTTTGACATTGTCGCATCAATTATAAGCGTGGATTACGACGAGACAGATCTAAGACGGTTCAATTTCGTTTTGGGGCGGGGAAGAAGCGGGGCTCCGTGAAGGGTGATATCAGGAAGTGACTTGAGATTGCCTTATCAGGGCTTGATGAAGGCCTGATGTTCCCCATTATGCACGCTTACGAAAGATCCGCTCGTGTTTCGAGGTTCTGAGGATTTGCGATAAGTTTTTCAAATCTGTAATGATTTTCGGAACTCTACCTAACAATGTCTGATACGTGCAGAAACGTGGAGTGGATTTATTCATATTTGAGCTCAAACCAATCATATTTTCCATAAGCATATATTTGTTTATCAATTAACTACTGTAGAGTTCTACATCTGCAGAGTGGCGGTTCGCGTAGCATAGTGCTGCGCCAAATTTATTTGGATATTATAAAGTGGTATTCAAAAGCAGGTACTTTCACCCTTTCATGAAAGTTTCCGATCACATTAAGTTTGTTGGAAACGTAACGAGTGTCGGATTGTGCTGGGTCCCAAATCCATTTGGGTGATACAGAAGGTTATTAAAAGTTGTCGCAGAGACAGGCGGCGCGAGTTTGGAGCACTTTGACAGCCTGTCCCGGGAGAATGCGGTTCGATTCCGACGACTAGGAAATTTCATTAATCCCGTTATTAAGAAGTTCTATTTTCGTAATCGTTTGTATTAAGTTTGTTTTGTGTACTCAGCTTGATATATACAATAGGCGTAACTTTACTATTAACTATTGTTCCCTACCTTTCCGTGACCTATGTTCCTTATAAATTATGTCAACATTTCGCCTGCGTGAAAAAAATACTGCCCCCTTAAAGACCAAAAAAAACATCCTGCGACATTATTCCGTGACTTACTGCGACATTTACTATCTTTATTAGCAGCTCGATAATAAACTCTACAGAATATGCAAAGCGTTTAAGACTGGTGGTATTTAATTGCCCTTGAAAGGGGCGACAAAAAATAAACGATGGTGGGGTATAAATAACGGTGCACTTTTCATAATCGCAATTGTCGCTCCCAGAATATTTAGTGCGCCGTAAAACCGGCCCGATTGCGATCCTTGGGGATGCCTGGGGTAGGTTAATAGTTGAGGGGAAAACAGACTTATAACGAGATGCAAGTGCAAGACCTTATCAAGTCCTTAAAAATGACAGGTGGGTGGATGTCGTGTTGGATGGGGTGGCGAAGTGTCTGGAGACGTTACAGATTGAAAAATACATTACAAATTGCGCAGCTAAAGGGAGTTCCAGTTTATTATTATAATTATTTGTAAACATAAACTTCTAAATATAGGTACATATGTACCTACTCAATCAAAGATAAGCCGTAAGCAGAAATATCTAACCCAACCTAACCGATGTCAGAGAGTAGTAGATAGATTTACAAATCTAAGAAAACGATAAGTCGGTTAGTCTTTTAAAAAATATTCGTTTTTGTCCTCACTTAATTCGTATTTTCCATAAACAGTTTAGAAACAAAGACAGCGGTTTATAGGAAGTTAAAACCCACAAAGAAGCGGGAAGGCAGGCGGCGGGGAATAAATTTTATTTATCAAATAAAAAGGATGGTCTGCTCGTTTTTCACCGCGCTACAGACATTATCGCTTCTTTTAATTATTATCCCGCCGATATTTATGCGAAGTACACTATGCCTCCTCTTGTATTTGTGCCCGATGCGTAAAGCAAAAAATTAGGGTTCCGTACTACCGTTATAAATCCCACCCTTAAATGGTGCGACTATTAAAAGTAGATTTTCGGCGGCAGCCCTCCATACGATTTTGGAAAATAATTTAAACGTAGCTTGGGTACTTGGTATGATTGATATTTTACCATACGCGCTGCAGATAAAGTGTATAATTTAACATTAATTTGCATAACTTATTATGGAAATAAAACTCGATGAACAAAATAAAAGCTTTTCAAAGCTTTTCATCGAAACCGATTGAAAACTTTATTAAAAAAAATTTGATTTGTACCGATTCATGTTGTTTTTATGCTATTACTTACTTATATAAGCTATAACCAACTATTAAGTGCCTTTTTGCATGTCTGTGTATATAATTTAGATAGGTATATATACCTACCTAAATTATAAAAAATATGAACGAACGTTTTAATTCTGGCAGGGCGGCGCCCGGCCCTAGCCACGCGGCCTTAAGGAAATGAAGGAAAAAAGCGGCGGAAGCTGCGGCTCCCTTCCCCCCGCGCTTTCTACGTTCCCCGCAGACACCTTGTGGCTTTTTAAATGGAAATTTATTGTTAAACACTTCGTCAGACGAAGAGCCGAACGCTTAACAATATGCCTAGTCGGCCTCGCTTCGTTCACAGCCCTTTGTTTGATTATGCTGACCTCACAGCAAGCAAAGTTAGCTTTTGATTCAACGCGATACAACTATGTAGCTTATTCTGAACTCGTATTTGCAGGGAAGCCTTGAAATATTCCGTGAAGCTAGAAGTTTCGCATCGATTATTTTTTTACTTGAAAGTAAATGAGTTTATCGCAGCAGGGCAAGTGAACTCTTTCAAAAGTCGCAACTCTTAGCGAGTTCATAAAATTCACTCCAACCGAAAAGCTGGTCGGGATCCCCACAATTGAAAAGCGCGGGGGAGCTCCGGCGAGCAGATAGGGCACTTACTGTAAAAGTTAAAGCTAATTGCCCTTAAGACATATTTTTAATTTCATTGCCCATTCCTTCTTTCTTAGTGTTTGTCAGAGTTCACTAACTCTTGGTCCCGTAAGATTGCAAGGGTAGCTGTAATTGCCATTTTTACGAGATAAGGTCACAACTTTGAATGTCGAACATATTTTATGTTGCATTCGGGGCGGGTTTCGTGTTTAACGAAATATTTATTTCACATTCAAGAATTTTAAAGCGAATCGCGACGAGCAGTAACAAATAGGTATATTCTAGTTAGATTGCAGCAATAAAAACGTAAATGGTTTAGTTCTAGAAGTGTCGCCATAAGTCTAGTTTTTTTTAAAGAAAGTTATGCGGTCTCTTGATCTCAAAATGTTTATTATTAGGCAGACGAAGTAGTCATGATTACATCGATCAATAATTGTGACCTGACCTCAGACAAAGTAGTTACGATTACATCGATAACTGTGACCTGGCCTCATAATTGACATTTTATCTACCAAATAAAAACCTGCAAGAAGTTAGAAGAGGAGAAGTAGATTAATGGATAGCTGAATGTTTTTTTTTCAAGATAGGCTCGGATTTGTTCACCATCTCACCTGATGGTAAGCGATGATGTGGTCGAAGATGAAGCATGCTTACCTAGAAGTAATGTGTTCACTCTGGACATAAAAAAACCTTAGGTTATAGCTATCAGGAAACACAAATTTTCCACGTCTTAGCTGTACGGATAATAAATAAAAAAAAAAAAAAATGCATTTAATTCAAGTAACTTAACTCATATTATAAGATTAACAACACACACACCAAATATTATTTTCAAAGAATAAATTAAAATTAAAATGACAATTACAAAAAAAAGAAAAGAACTAAATGAAATAAAAATGTCAATAAAAAAACAATAAAATGAATAAAATAAAATGGTCATAATAATTTTTTTCTATAATTAAAAATGCTATAATTGAATAAAAAAAAAAAGATATACATTATTAATTTTAAATAAATAATTTTAAAACATAATCAAATTTTTAGTTATGTTAAATTTTTAGTTGTATGTATTCCCAAAACGTTTTGTGCATATGGGTGGAATGTCGACTATGTAACGATAGCACATTACCATTCGTTTTCAATGTCCATGTCCGTCCAATGATGGAACGGACTTGTTGATATTATTAGATTGTGCAATTACACGTGCACTACACATTCCCAGATATGTAAACGATAGAAAACCAATAGTCTTGCAACTAGTTGCAATACGTCGACAATGTTCCAGACTGGAGCTATGACTCCAATACCTTGTTCAACTTTTATCTGGTCTTTACTCCTTTCTATACTCGGTTCTATTTTTGAGTTCAAAGAATGATATTTCAGAAATATGTTTGTTATGACAAAACAGAACATGATATCTTCCGTAGTGTATATCTGCTGTACCTATCTTATATTTTTTGAAGTTTGCGTCTAGTTGGTCCTCAATTCCCAGAGGAGCAGTACAGAAGCACGTGGCATAATACCACAAAGCGGTGGCCAGTAGCCGCTCTCCTTTGTACCCGTCTTACCATTCATTCAATCTGTCTTTTCATTTTCATAAATTAATCATTCTTCATTTGAATTCGGAGGTTTTTTCTTGGCCGCTGACCTGCCCACTGCGGGGGTCGCCGCAATGACTGATGGTATTTTAATGGTTTATTTTTCTTTAACATTGTTATCACTAACTATTGTAGTTGGTAGCTAGCGGCGTGTGTGGATCTACAAAGAGATTCTATTCTTGAATTTAAATTATTATACATTTTGTTGGCGGGAGATGTTTTGTATAAACAGCGTAGTAGTATATTGATTTCTATCATTTAATTATTTTCCCCCTAAGTCAGAAATTATTTTAAATTAAAAACAAATTCAATTTCACAATCAAAAACAAACTCTTCTTAAAGGCGAAACATTTCAATAAACAAAACAATAACTTAAACCGGTAGCGTGACACAGAAGCAACAGAAGTCAGCTGTCAATAGATGTCGCTGACAGCGCTGATGAATGAGCGCAACCGTTACGTGCGCCTGCGCATTGCTCCGGTCATCATTAGCTGTACGAATACACTGCGTAGATAAGTACAGAAGTATTATATTGAGCACTTACCAGCAAGTAGATGGCATACATACGTACTTACGTCTTTTTCCCACAGGGAACACTTACTATGGGCTTTAAAAGTATACTCCTATTTGCTTCACTTACGTTGATACATCTGATCTAACACGTAAGACAGTTCACCAATGAGGTCTATGTATGCTCTTCTATGAAAGAAGCGTTGCAGCTTCAAACACCGATTAGAGGGGTGCAAATGATAAGACATCACCCGGAATTAAAAGCATTTAATTTCAAAAGCACTACTTCACGGAACTAGAACGAATCTGACAGCAACTGAACCAATAACATAACGTTTTTTAATGTTTCGCTTTTCAAAATCAGGCAGAAATATTTTCTGCATAACTGCATGATACAATATTCTTAGTCTCATGCTAAACTTAGCAGTAGGTGATATCTTTCATTAATTAGAGCCTAACTGATACCAGTTTAGTCTAAACTCCGAACCCTGAATCTAATAAGAATATCAAAGTATTGTGATGATTGAGCCGGAATGCTGTTTGCATTCCTATATTATAGTTGTATAGCAGTGTCTACATGATACTCTGTAGGAATATAGGAGCATACTATAGTCACCGGTCTGTTTATACAACGTGTAATTTAAAGGGTATATACATACCGAGTGCACGGCTTCTTTGGATGATAACAAACGATATGGCAAGGGTTTTCTAATCCTATGTCTACATGTGTGGAGCATATTAGAAATTTCAATACATTGATACCAGAGGCCGAATTTTTCAAATTAAGAAGAACAAAGAGAATTATCGTTTTATTGGCAAGTGACGTGGAAAGTGATGACCCTCATAGTGCTGTGACACGTTTGTTATTACTGGTATTCAAGAAACATATGAAACCAATAATTTGGGGTCAATTCTGTGAGTCACTTATTTTGAGCTGAAACTTTGCATAGAGACTCCATACCAGATGTTGTCTTCAGTCCTTTTGGATAGATATGGGGTTTCCGTTACACGTTGTATAGGCCAAATATATTTCGATGAGGCCTATATAAATAACCTATCATACATACTTACCTAAAACCCAACATATTTATCTTGGATACAGGGCAACAGAAGGAGCAGGATGGGATTATAGTCAGTAGAAGTCTGACACTACCTTACGCTCCACCCACAGGTATGCTATATTGGTCATGTTTGTCTTGATAAGCCCAACATTTGTTGACCAATTTTCGAAAGAGAAGTGAGGGTGATTACATAGCTTTCCTAATGTGTCATCACAGACCTTCTGTTTTCTATTTGCTCTTTGATCGTCAGAAGCAGAGATTAAAAGAAACAATCCGACCGCTGTCCGAGACAACGGAACGGAAGTCTATACAAGCGTCGGCATTCAACGTTTTATCTATTTTTTATTATTTTTCCTTATATTGTATTCGTAATTGTTAAAAAATACTTTGGCAAATTGCGGAGAACAGATAAAATAATAGCGATAATTCTTGAGATTTACCAAGTTCGCTTTTTGACTTATGGAATTCATCGTGAACTTTCGACCACTATTATGAGACCATTGTACACTTAAGTTATTTATTTATGAAAAATTATGAACGAAAAAATAGTTGGCTTGTAGATGTACATTTATTTTCAATTGTTACGGCTGCCGAAAGTGTGATTGCTACAAACATCCCTATTGTAGGTGATAGTGCATTACCGCGTAACTAATATTTTCAATAAAATCAATTTTGCAATGTTAATTCTCTTATTCTTACAGCAAATTTTAACTAACTTAACATTGCAAAATAGACGGTATTGCACTATCTGCACTATGACCGATGATATGCTAAGCTATGCGGCAACAATCTGTACTAATGACAAGTCTTGATTAATTGATTTTCATTATCTACACTTTGTAACAAAATTATTCAGTTATTCCGCGTTACATCTTCATTCACATGCCACGCTGCCAACTGTCGTCCGTTGAAGAGATGGATACGAAAATAACGCGAAATAAAAACTTATTTAAATTTAAACGCTTTGACATTTGTCTACACACAAGAGAACTATATCCGATCTTTTGTTTTTTTCTAGACAGTGGTTATTTTTGCGTCTGTCAAGCGTGGCGTCGATAGATGCGTCAGAGAGGACTTTCCGGGCACAGAATTGAACTGGCGCGGGCGCAGTGTCAATGAGACTAGGTTATTTGAAACGAATGTATGCAATAGTATTCATATTTTTTTTTTTTTTTTTTTTTATTTAAAATAGGTCCGCGTTCTCACCTGATGGTAAGTGATGATGTGTTCGAAGATGGAGCACGCTTACCTAAAAGTAACCTATTCACTCTTGACTCAAAGACTCCTAGGTTGTAGCTGTCGGGAAACACAGACTCCGGCATTCTCTCATATTCGCTAGATGAAAGACACAAGTGTTTAAGCTTCAATAAGCTTATTGTTTATTTATCTAATGCATACGCCACGTCGTAGTGATGGCGTAGATAGTAAGTAATGTCGCTGAAAATTTCAATGCCATGATAGCAAATTGTGCCATATCTTGAATAGGCCCTGTCAGATCATTACATAAATAGTCCGATGGCTTGTCTACTCGCATTATTCAATAACGCATTCTCAATTGACACTTTAACGATTACGACGATTTACGAAGAAACAGAAATGATTTCATCGCCATTGGGATTATTTCACATTATATCTAATTTTATAAATGTGTCCATGTTGTTAACACGTGAACTTTGAGACTGATATCAGTCTCTCAGGGGTATATTGTTTTTATTTGTTTAGATGCGAAGGGCTAAAAACACACACTTGTCTGCCAACGCAAGCCTGGCGTCGGACGGCGCGACGATTGACGCTTCGGCGACGCGTCCTGCTGTCAAAGACACACGAATACACGACACACGATATTCCAACATTCTCAAAACCAATATTTTATTCAATTCGATGGAAATACGTCAAAGACTTGAGTGTTGCTGCGACGTTATGTGTCAAAAATAACAACAGTTGTTGACAGTTTGGGCGGATTATTTTGTTACTAACTGAACTTTGATGTTCTGAATTCATCATTGGATGGAAAACGATGTTATATTAATATTGTCAAGAATAATGTGCGGTTTAATTTCATAACTTCTGAATGCTGAAAAATGAGTCAATTGAGATATTAGAGAATTTATAAATCTGTTTTTATTATAGAAAAAAGTTTATCCAATATATAAGCGAAATGACGCTACGATTTGAAATAAATATCAATACCTATTCCTGTATTGCCAATCTACGTGATGTAAGAAGGTGTACAAACTATTCAATATTCACTATCTCATGAAACATAAAGGTATTTATAGTTACATATATGAGCGTGATGTGCTAAGAAAACTTTTTATTGCAGCAAATAATAATAGGATTCATATTCACAGTTCGGTCGTATTCGCAAACTTTGGCGTGGTCGCGCCTGTGCGCAGTGTGCGACTTGTCGAAAAGTTTTCAACATTCGGCTATAATGCGACTAACTCACACGGTCGCACAGTGTATGGGCTGGCTCTTTGGTTCGTTACGTAAGTATATCCTTTGTAGATAACATTTCTCACTTTGGAGTAGGTATCCATTACAATATTCATAGGATAAAGAAAAAATGTTGATAAAAAGTGTGTTACAAGCTGGTCAAGCGATAAACTACAATACGCATTTGGAGGTGGTAAACTTTCCCAACGAATATTTAGCATACTTCGAAAGCTAGGTAAAGAAGTCCTAGAACCTTTCCGATTTCAAGTTCATTTAATGGACTTCTTGACAAAGCATCGTACGTACCTAGTATTTTACAAACTTATCACGTTATCGTAGTACAAAGTCTGTAGTTTATAATGGCAAAAGTTAGGCAACTATTAAGTGGTGGGACAACATTTAAGTGGCCATCAAACCGTGCTTAGATGACAATAAGTTAGTATCAAACTTGTTTCGGGACAGGCTTCATTAAGGGGACAACGGGGCGATGCATGGTGTGACGTACGATGGTCAACTCGCCCAACTCGGCCCGTTAGATGCAAGTGTCGCACATTGAGTAGACGTGGGCTAACTGGACCAACTTTCCTCTTGAATATTCCTCTCGCGCCGCCTCTACTTGTTTATGGAGGCAGTTTCGCCCCCGTTTTTGTGGTCTCGCAAGTTAGTGCGAATGGCCAGTTGAGTGTCAGCCCGTAAGATTTAGATACCGAATTATGGGGGTAGGCTAAATAGTCTATGACTGAAACTTCAAATATATACTTGAATTTAAAATTGAGGACTATCAATTTAAGTAAAAAAAAAACTGGGAAATAATACGATGTCGTAAAACGGCGTGTTCAAGATGTGGACAACTTAGTTAATTCCAAGAAAAACAAATAATGCACTAGATTTTTTCTGTCATCGTTTATTCAATAATCGACGTCAATTCAGCGGATTAACACATTATTGCCACACTTAACTAAGATTACGACGTGAGCATTGTGTTTGTAAAGACAATATTTGTTAGGCAAACACTGGGGATCGAAGGGCGCTAGTTGTCCATAACATCGAGCGGCAATGGGGGAGGTAAGTGCAAGTCACTCATATCAATATCAGGCCGCCGGGGGCCATTGGGGGTGATCCTCGTTTTGTTTCACCACTTTTTGCGTAACTTGTGGAGTTGTGGCTCCGTTTTAAACTTCGTAACAAGAGTTATCGTTACAAACTGATGTGCTCTTCTGGGATAAGGGTAGTTTATTTTGGGTTTTCGTTTAGTTGCGTGATCGAATTGGTTGTAACTTCACAAACCATCCATTAACCACCAGTGAGCAAGCTTTTAAAAATTCTCAAACGTATTTAACAACTATGTACAACTAGCGAGTGTACTCCGCAAACAGTATAAGTGTGAGGAGAGTCTGGCTAGCTGTCGTTACCTATCTACAATGATTACAAAGAAAAATATGTTTCACATCAATTTTCACCTCGATATTAGTGGAGTAATGACGTTGGATGGCACACAAACGGTACACAGCGCGGCCGGTGCAGCTCTCAAGTTTTTTCCTCTATTTGTCGTAATGGCGGGCATGAGGGGAAGGGGGGGGGGGGCATCCTGCACTACTTCTACTTGTGTAAAGTTGCCGCTTTGACGGTAGGCATCCGATTGCGGTGACGGAGCACCGTTACATTTGCATTGCATCATTGCTGGTATGGTTGGCAAAAATGTCTGTGAGCGAGGGGAATAGTATTTTTGCCAGTGATTCGAAGCAGGAATATTGGCTGTTTCTAACATCATTTCACTTATTATTGGGTAAATTTGTGTTATGGTTTATTGACAATTTGAAAAGATAAAAATAATATTGATAGTCAAGAGTGAATAGGTTACTTCTAGGCAAGCGTGCTCCATCTTCGACCACATTGTCACTTACCATCAGGTGAGATGGTGGTCAAACGCGAACCTATTATCAATAAAAAAAATAACTAAAAATATACCAATACCTTATTATTTTAAAAGTTATCTGAGAGTAGCCAAGTGGTTACACAAATTTCAAGTTGTAGAGTGTGGGTTCGAACCCAGCCAAACAATACTTTCGTGTAATTTACATCAGATCACCGCTGGACGATAAATACCAAAAATGTGTAACATCCAACGAACCTGTACTGGGCTCGCATGGTGGATAACAGCCTATTCCCACTCAATCAGAGGAGGTTTGTGTCTCAGTAGTGGGAACGGTATATGCTGATTATATTATGTAAAACTGAAGAAATATAAAGTATTTTATGATTCAGGTACTCGAAGTTTAAAGTGAGTAAGACAGCATTTACATCAGTATATTTTTGAATAAAAAAGAAATAGTTCTTAAAATGACATGAAACGAATAAACTTTGAAGATTTAAAATACCACTAAAAGTAATTTTATAAATTTAATTTAGCATGCTGTCTTTACTTTGCCCGCAGTGAGATGGCGCTTTTGACCCCAACCTACTCTAATGCTTCTGTCTGTTTGCAAAATAAAAATCAAATGCGGTCTTATTTCTGTGTATTGAATTATTCTAGCGTCATGCTTACGAAATTATTATTTGGCAGACGTTTCACTGAACGTGTAAAATGTTCGGATAGTTGCCAGTAAACTAAAGTGTTCGTTTGTATAAAAGTATAGGTACGATGGCTATTAAATGTGTATAATTTCAGTTAGAATTTACTACAGTGGTTAAAAATAACAAAAACAACAAATAGATTCCAGAATAAATCACCAGATTAACGTCTTCCGTATTTTCTTTTTATGACTTATGTCTGCGAGTGCCAGCTTTTAATTTCGCCCAGAGAACGACTTCGATTTTCTTGCAGTTCAAAAAAGTAACTTATCAGTTAAAAAGAGCGGGAAAGCTTTATTACGTTTCTGAAGTAAGAAAGAGACGAAAGAGTGCACAAGAGGGAACGAAAAATAAAACAGGGGAAGAAAGTTAAGCGTCCGTGACTTTTCAAGATTTTTTCGGCGTTTATTTTTTAAACTACGCTCGGCGCAGTACTGTAGCGAGTATATAAAAGCGAGCGTTTTCCGATTTGTCTTTTGTTTTCCTCGTTTATTTATTTCGTTTCATTCCTTTTTATAGACGCAACGGGAATTCTAGGAAGAGGTTTGCTTTTTGTACGATTTTACATTTCATTTCAGCGAAAAGATCGGTGATTAGGCACTACGGTCACTGATATGAACTATTTCTTATTCAACATGGTACACAGACACCCGTCAACATCACATACAATATCGTTCTCACGCTTAAAATAAAAATAGTTAGACAGCAAATGAAATCTATATTAGAAACAGTAATAGGTTCATAAGCAATAATGAAAGTAAACTTCCGAACCCCCTAATTACTGTGGAAGAGCGAAGGTAAATAGTACGAAGGCGCTTCGATCATCTATCATTGATAGAGAACCGCTCTTTGTGGCCTCCGACCAATTACTGGCATGAAAATTAAATTCACGAAATCTAATTAAGAACAAATTGTTTTATTTATTATGATGCGTCGGGGTCATTTGTTCTTGTCGCGGTGTGAGCAGTGCGGCGCCCGGGGCGGGTCCCCGCCTGTCCGGAGAACCATCAAACGAAGCCCGAGTTTTTTGGATGGACGAGTGATACGCCGGAGACAGTAAACGCCTCTGGTGATGTTGTTGGACCTTGAACTCGCTGAAGTGCGTTTAATACGTAAGAAAATATCGGCATATAGGCAATGGTAATGTATAGGTATACAAACAGTTACAGTAATTCTTGAAGTTCGGCTGTGAAGAGTATCGTTGTTGTCACTTATTACAGCGTGAAATTCTGCTTCTAAGTCTCGTAAGCAACTATATACAGTACCGAAATGTCCATATATAGGTATATAGGATGGAACATTTTCAAAAAGATCTAGTTTGTAGAGCGTCGCATTGGTCACTTAGTACTTGAGAGTAGGGTTCTCAAACCTCTCCCGGAATTTTGGTAGTGTCCCGGGATTGTCTTAAAACTAAATGTCATCCATATAAATATTCTCCAATGATTATAGGAATAATATGTTTTAGTACCTATATAGTTAGTTTTTTATAGTTATATTGTCTTGAAATACTGAGCCTTAGTTGCCTGAAATAAAGGATATAATAAAAATAAAAAAAGAACCTGTTCTTCTGGAATTGTAAGGTGCTAGTTCAATCAAAGATCTTTTAAACTAATTAAAGGGAAGTATTACACAACGCGGCGTTTTACAGAGAAGCAGTTACGGTCACTGTTTAGATTTATTTTATTTTTTCTGCCGGCGATCTAGGAGGCCGCAACTCCACCTGAATGGCATGACTTTTTTGTACCGTTCGTTTAACGTTTACTTCCTATAACTGTAATTAAACAGGCATTGCATTGGGAAAAATTAAATCTGAACCCTGTCTTACTTCAGACCACTTCAAGCGATCAATTTTAGAAAAATCGTTATTTTTTTGCCACATAAAAGTTGTTCAAAAAAATGTGTAGAATACATCTTCTTTTTCATGTAAAGTCCAATTTTATTATGTAAGATTATCATAATTCCGCACTTCCCTATGGGTCGGTAAGACGTACCTATGTAGTGGTGGTTCGGCCAGTAATGCCCTCATTTGTTATGTTTGCAAAATGGACGTATTACTGCTCGCCGGCAGCCGACACATAGACTGACAACGTTTTATTGTGAGATTGCCTATAAATGGATAGTATATCTATTCTTTATTTGGTCCACATCGTACTTTCGTAACTTTAGAGATGTTGATACGTTTGTAGTAGAATTTGATAAAGCTGGTTTTTATTTAATTCTTTGCTCTGTTTTATTGTAAGCTAAAATACATTTCAAAAATTGTTTAGTAATTGAATGTTATACTACTTACTCAAAGGCAGCAAGGCTGGAAAAGCTATTAAAACATTGGAAATATAATTATAGCTTTGTACTAAAGGTAGCCGTTACATTTGAATAAAAAAAAATTTTTAGCAAAAAATAGAACCGACTTCCATATCAAAACACTACAAAGGCAAAAATAACTTTAATTTCGGAAGGCGGTGTCAAAAACTAAAATATATACAAAACTGAAGACACCGCCTTCCGAAATTAAAGTTATTTTTGCCTTTGTAGTGTTTTGATATGGAAGTCAGTTCTATTTTTTGCTAAAAATTTTTTTTTTCACGCTTTTTAGTCGGTCGGTTTGTAATGTATCTAGTTACAAAAGCCATAATGTCAACAACTTATCACCTTTTACAAAATATTGCTTTTCCTGATGTATAGCCGTTAACTTTTGAGGAGTTCTCCTGGTACTTGACCATCAGCTCTACATCACCATATGCATTGTGACGAGCATAAAGTGTTTAACGTACTCAAGTAATCGAATCGCAATCCACGAAATACTTATTATTTAGGAGTTTCAGTGGCCATCTGTGGTCTTCATCATCAGTTCAACTTCCCTAAATGGTACTTTTCGGAAGCAACTGCTTAAGGTACTATAAGAAATATCCAAAACGCTATAGGTGTGCCTATAATATTTGAAGAGTTCCCTCGATTTCTCCAGGATCCCATCATCAGATCATGATTTCGTAACAATGGGACCAACTAGAAAGTATACCCATTCAAACGCAGAAAGAATTTTTCAAATCGGTCCAGCCGTCTCCGAGTTATGAGCATAGGCGTAGGAAGGGGGGGAGCCGGGTGGGCCGTGCCCACCCCAGAATGGTCTGGTACCCACCCGAGAATTTTTACTAACAAACAATTATGGCTGAAAAATTTAGAAATCTGGCCAATCGCTTCTACTACTGGGGGCCAGGCCCCCCCTGGGAAATATCTCTAGATACGCCAATGGTTATGAGGTAACATACATAAAAAAAAAAAGTTCAATACGAATTGTAAACCTCCTTTTTTTGAAGTCGGTTAAAAATATAATTGTTCCATTTAATTTTGAAAATATTTATGTAACGCCAGTGTCTATGTAAAATAAACATTGATAACTTACGGTGACCACTGTCCTAAAATAAAATATCATGTACTAAAAAAATCCTTTCCAAAGAGTTTCGAAATTCGCAAGCGGTGTTATACGTTCACATGAGTTAGTACAACAAGTACGATATCGCTCAGGTCATACATCATGCGCGCGGAAACCCCGGGTCAGCACCGGCCCCCATCCTGAGATATCACTGACCCACTGATCACCCTGTGCGAACAAGGTCGTGGTCCCAAGGGTCCCAGTAACAAACGCTTCACCTACAATAACGTAGCATGTCATAAAAATGCTACTAGCAAAAACTGCCCCGTCCCACTACGCTGACCTAATTCAGCATGAAATTATACTAAGATTGAAACAGTGGCCCCCGGCCGATGTCGTACCTATTCACGTTCTGCTCTGGACAGTTCATTTTTAATAATAAATGAGACGAAATCAAGACATGACGAATAAATGAATCCAGAACTTGACGAATAAATGAATATGGAATATGATAAATGGAAGGCTCGGATCCCTCGCGAAGATTTTTTCTTTGGCTCCGGCCGAACGGAAGACGCTGGCTTTTTCCTTTTGTAGCGGGACAAGTTAAGCGTTTTTTGGACGGCCGAGGCTGGCGGTGTGATATTTATCATTTGATATAAAAGTCGGATCTCCAATTGTGTTCCTACTTTGATTTCGGCCACTGGGTTTTGAATGAAATAGAGAGTTAGCTCGATTAATCGTGTGTGGTTTCGTACGCATCATTACAGTTATGAATGTTATATTTTAGATATAGTTTTGAAGTCGTGTCGAAAGATACATAATATCAGCAGCAGACGTGATGTGAGCGGCCTCGCTGCTTGGCGTCGGGAGACGTGTCGATATAATCCGGCGCGCGTAATCCGCGACTGCACTAGTCACTGCCACGTGGTTCTATGATAAAGTACCCGAGCAGATTATGCAAATTCTTCAAACTCAATCTCTGTCCCACTCTTGCCCGTACTATATACACATGTGCTATCCCGTTCCCGCGACCTTACGTTCACCCCACTGACGCGCGATGTCTGATGGATGATGCGTTATTCCAATAACAATTTGGATATCGTATGCTGAACATTTGAAAGTCAGAAATGTCTTTTATATGAATGGGTGCTGCTGTTCTGATGCGCTTTCTACGTTTGTTAATATATCACGTTGTTGAAGTTTAGCAGTTTGTCAATTTGTGTGTATAGGTAAGCTGACAGTTTAAGAAGAAGAAAGGTGCAAAATTACTTGTGAAACATATTTACCATTCACCACCACCTTTAACAAATGCAATTTCCGCAGAATAGTGTGGTATCTGTGGTGTACGTACAGTAATCAAGCATGGGCGATTGGTAAGTAGATGAGGCGAGCGTTAGTTCCCAGTAATCGTGCGAGCCCGTGCGAACGGGCATTTTATTACCCTTAAAACCGATACATCGACAGTTCATTCAGCAGCGAATGTGTGACATTCGCTGCTGAATGAACTGTCGATGTATCGGTTTTTATTATCTAGCACTAATATTCACTCGTTCCCTTCAATCTGCTAATATGATTACTTTATGAAATTGATTGCATTTCTTATTTGAATATTGTTCGTGCTCACAAAGTAAACTTTTGTGAAAATCTTTAGGGGTAAGTATCGTTATCTGTTTAAAAATACTTACGTATTCACAATAAGATGTGATGGCAGGTATGATTGAAAAGACGTACCAATAAAGAATATGCATGAGAAAAACATTTATTATGAAACCAGTTGACCATAAAAATAATATACATAAACAGTATACTAACAGTTAACCGGAATAGGAGACACAGATTGTTCGCTGTGCCCAGGAGTCGTACCGCGTCGCTCGAGCCCAGTCCGCTACTCCTCGCACACTCTCCGCGCTCAACGTTCTCTTGGATGCCAAACCTGATTGTGATGTGTTTGCGGATGAATGGAAGATTTTGTCTGTATACCTGGAGTACTGTGAGATGAGTGGATGACTGTTAGATGCTTTTTATAATTTAACATGTCTTCAAATAATGTAATTGGCCTTCGGCCGTGTTATTTTCAAGTAAATAAATAAACTGTGAAAACAAAATGGAAAATAATCGACCAGTTATGACAATTTTAAACGACTGCATCTGTCCCCTCTCGTGAAAATGCTTTTTCACAGCAGCTGTATGAGCGTTATAGACCTTATTTATTTATTAAAAGTTTATGCAACACAAATGGTATAAAGGCGGACTTAATGCCTTAGGCATTCTCTATCAGTCAACCGTGGACTTCGAATGTCGGACTTCTCTCGTTCTAATTCTCAACTTTAAAGCTTTACAATTTCAACTTCGACATTCATGAAGATATTTTGAAGAATATTTCGTATACACTCACTAGACCCAATAAGTTATTTATTAAGCAAATAAAAAAATTATGTATATTCCCTATTAATATATACTTGTCATATTAATCCGTCGGTACCTGCTGTCTGATCTATCTTCGAAGAAAAAAGAAACCCGAGTAAGTCCGCCAGGCCCAGAGCCACCCTTCTCGAGCTAAAACCAACGCTCAACGCAAACTCGTAAAATTCAACACATGTGCTAAACACTGGGTTGACTGTCCATCGAGATTTGACACAGGGTCAGTGAGTCAGCATTTCCCCCGACTTTGCCCGTGACTCTAACACATGCACGGAACATGACTTGCAGAAAACTCTGACAGGCATTTTTAATTACTTGTAACTTAGACAATTCAATACTACCGGCAACGACTCAATTCGACGCGTGTTGATATTTTACGTCAAAAACCACAAACCTTGTGTTCAGTCGGCCATAAAAAATCTGTTCAGTCATCGCTCTACGTACCTAACTCTGGTCTTTATTCTCAATGCTTGGATTCGCATTTTGTGAAAAATGTAGCTACCAGAGTAATCATCTAAAGCCTCTGATATTATAGATAAACCCATGCCATAATAAAAAAATAAGCACAATTTTCTGAAAAAGCACTACGCAGTTAAATAAAATCATCCTAATTAGGAATGTAACCGCTTTTCGTAATATTTCCCTAAAGTGAACTGCCTTTGTTTTGCAAAACCGCCGTGATCTTCGCAGCGGACCGCACCACTGGCGGTCAGAAAAGAAAATAGTGCACGTCGGAATAATAACTAAAGAAAAACAGACCTTGGTGGCTTGTCTGTATGTGTAACAAAAGTGTGGGTAGGCAGCCTGCTAAACGCAATATAAAGTGTGGTTGTCGTAGCATGTGTAGGTATAGGTAGATGTTCCCTCTCCCCGCGCGGTCATTAGTACCGCGGGCCCCCGCGCCCGCCAGGAGAAAGTATGATTTTACTCCTATAAAGCCGTATTTCTACTCCATACAGGAATTCGAATACGCGCGGAGAAGTTCCCGGGTTCCGAAAAGGACATGTGGCGGTTGCTTGTACATAATATCCAAGTTTAAACAATCTCAATATGGCGGGTGTGCGTTAATTTTCTCGTTGTTTGATGTTAACTCACAAGCGGTGGATTTGAACAATGTTTTAAAACAATTTGGGTTGGGAAAATGTTTTATGTTGAGATGAAGTCGTTTGTTTACAGCGTCCATCGATTTCCACGTAATTGTTGCCTTTATACAATAGTCTGTTCACCTGAGTGATACAATAGTATATACTCTGTAAGCATGTTTTGGTTTATATATACGGAAGACTGGTCAAAACCCACATCAGTTACGGAAAATGTAATGTAAAATTCATTTAATTATGAACCAGTAATTCATAGAGCGTCCTTCCCTTCGTAATTAGAAGCTATGTGTATGTGTTACAGCAATATGAAATATATAGTATGTATTTATTTAAGTGGAAAACTCACATTTCGTGGTGTGGGTTGTCCCAGCTGTGCAATTAGTGGGACCACGTGTCCGAGGGGAACAACCGCGTCTACGGAAAAAAGGTACGCTATCGCTGACCAAATTATTGTGAGGACCCATCGTAGATTATGGGTTTCAACAACTGTACCGTGTAGTACGATAATTACTATAATAATAGGTATATTCAATTTTCAACATGTATATGTTTGAGTGTTGCTGTTTCGTGTAGTTTTTATTTGTAAGTTTTCAAGGTTGTTTGGTACGTACTTGATATAATAATATGTATATGAGTCATGTTTTATTAGGAAACGTGAATCATTAAGCAAAAAGTAGAAGATTTTTCCTAATTAACTTGGTGTAAATTTTGACCTACGAAAGCGACCGAAAATCCTTGTGACATAAATAGCCATAAAAATGACATAAAAAATTGTTCATGAGCAACTTATTCGAAATCATATACTATGACGTCACAACATACATCCAGCGAGATCATGTGAGCCTCTCCGCTATCACTGAAGGCGAGAGGAGCGCGGGAGTCACCGGGACGCGAGGGTCGTTGCCATATCGATTCTCGATTTACACCCGCTGCACCCGAACTAGGTCAAGTGCTGAGGATCACGTTGATCTGATCCTGCACGAGCCTGTGTACGGGTTTGTGGTGTATTTGTGTTGAAAGTCTTTGGAAATATTGTCGATCTGGTATCTGGATTGACAAACGAAAAACGATTTGGTTCACGAAGAAAGTATCGGTACCTACGGTTTAATGGTGGGTACGTTGGTAAAATCAAGGCATTGAGCCCGCCCTTGTTCAATTTTTTTAACTTATTTACTGTATAAGATTTTAATAAATCATGTTTGGAACATCTCTTGTTCTGGCTCATAAGGCAAACTGAGGACTTTGATAAAAATACTAGTGAAGGAGATATGTCAGGGATTTTTATAACACAGGCTGACATAGCTACAAAACTAACTTTTATTCCTTCTTGTGTTTTGTTTCAACCTGTTCCTTCAACTGCCTTTACATTCTTTGGCCACGGTATCTCGTTACAACATTCCCCCAACCCCGTAGAGCTAACTAACACACTACCACCAAACTAACTAACACACTAGATTGATAACTGCTCTAAGGTTAATCTTAGATATGAAAACACATTCTAATAACAAAAAATGTGAAGACATTAATCGAAAATTACATTAAATTCTCCATACAAAGATAATATAACCATAAATCAGTTTGATTGTTCTTTCTTTGTTATTACATATATAACTCAAATTACAGACGCTACGCATTAGGTGTCCAAAGTTGCTTCCTCAAATAGAGTGATTAGTGATTAGATTTTGTTTGAGTTACACTGCGCGTGTGTCGGCGTAAATAGAAAAGTTATCGATACTGAAATGAGGAGTTTTCCAGTTTTCATTAGGGTGCGATCCGGGCAGTTAGAGCCCTTTTATTATCTGCTCGCCTCTAAATTGCCGAAAAGAAATTCCTCCCCAGGAAAAAAGGGGAACCGGGGACAAAACCTTGTCCTCAACTTAGCTACCAATGGCACACCGTTATTTAAAAATCGAACACGATAAGAGCCGAAATGTTTTTATTTTTTTAAATGGAAAGAATTTATGTTTGCCTTAAAAGTAAATATTGCAATCGATGGCAGTTTACAATAGCGAAGCTTCGATAAGGAGTTTTTATTAGATTTAGGGACAGTTAGGTTTCGGACTGTGCGTGCCTAATGTAGCATTCGATTTTCGGTAATGGTCAGCTGATAAGCAAATGATGTCATTATTGAGTCCGCCTTAGTTTGTATCGTTTGCGTTCCATTTCACTTTCGCGAAATGAGAGTCGTCTCGAGGCCAATAAAAATATCTCGTTATTGGTTGACTAGAATAAAAATTTAGTGTTTCTTTGGTAGTAAAGTGTGATTTTAATTAAATTTCAATGTTGTATCGAAAGAGATAATCAGATGACTGTCGTCGGGCTATACGTTAGAGCGGCCGGGGGTGAATCCGACCCAGTGTGCTACACCCCCGGCGTTGATAAAGAATTGAGGGTATTAAACGATTACAAATGCTTCGCGGTTCAATAAACAACCCAGTGGAGGAAACCAGCGTCTTAGACGAATTACTTACCGGCTAACGTTTTCACGACTTCTTTAAAACGAGGATTTTTCCGTTTCTAGTCTCAATAATGTGTCTACTATTTATCTTTATTGCATATAATAGGTGTATTTATAGCAGACAATAGGTGTAGTTATGTAATATGGATAATTTTAATGCCTGACTTGACTGCTACATCGGCCTTAGGCACTATCATAATGAGCAGATAAATAGTAAATAGAAAATCATGTGAAGTACACAACTTGCTTTTTTAGGGTTCCGTAGCCGAATGGCAAAAAACGGAACCCTTATAGTTTCGATATGTCTGTCCGTTTGTCTGTCTATCTGTCTGTCTGTCTGTCCGTCCGTCCGTCCGTATGTCACAGCTATTTTATTCCGAAACTATTAAGACTATACATGTGAAACTTAGTAGGTAGATGTATTCTGTGAACCGCTTTCCGATTTTAAGAAAAAAATTAAATACATTTAAAATAAAGGGGGGTTCTATACATGGAACTAGAATTGAAAATATTTTTTTTTCATGAAACCTATGCGTGTGTGGTATCTATACACAGGTCTTTAAAAATGATATAAGGGTTTCTAAAACCACTTTTTCATAAAGTCAATCGTTTAAAAGATATAAGCTCCCAAAGTGGTAAAATGTGTGTCCCTCCCCCTCTAATACTTCTATAATAATGCAGTGAAAAATCTAAAAAAATATATGTCTGTAGATCTTAATGTAAACTTTCAACCGAAATTGGTTTGAACGAAATCGGGTTAGCAGTTTTTGAGATACAGCATATTTTCTAAAACCGCATATATAACTTTGTAATTCATACAAACACTATGAAAAACAAAGTTATTTAGCGTAGTTGTAAAAATGTAAATAAGATAGTTTTAAGAAATTTTTAAGGTTTTTTTTTATTCATCAAATAAATATACATATTATATTATATTATTATAGTTACTACGGAACCCTTCATGGGCGAGTCTGACTCGCACTTGGCCAATTTTTTGAAATAACTTACCGAAAGGCCTTTATTTAATTAAAATCTAGGTTGATTAAAACAGGCTGCTTGCATACATTAGTTTACGTTGCATATGGCTGCTACATTCAAGATCATGCGGTGAGGTCCATCCTGTGGGTCCATCACTTATTCCTTTACGATTAACAACGAAACCTTTCTAAGAAGGTGACACGTTTACAATCGCATTCAAAAGAAAGAAGTGAGGCGACAAAACTGTTCAGATAAGGAATACCTTCATCCACTCTTATTTATGTAGCCCAGCATCCGATTGAGAGCTCGACGAAAGAGGCCGGGCATTTTACACGGGAATACTTATCTACCCTCCGACCCTACATTTATTTCCGTGGAACTTCCCACAGGTTGATTGTGCTTGCCTTTGCCTAAAAACCCTGGCTGATTCAAAATAGCGTATGTGTTCGAATTTTCAAAACAGTGAATTATTATAAAATAGTTTTTGGTTTAGGACCTTTTTAAACTAATTTTCTTAAGTAAATAGGTATATTTACAGGCTTATTCTTAAAACCTTTGTAAATAAAACTTAATGTTCAAATGTATGGAGATTTTAAATTTCGAAACTGCAGTATTTAAATTTTAGAGAAAGCAAATGTTTAGAATTGCTTTATGAATAAACCCGTATACCTATAAAAGAGGATAGTAAACAATAAAATCGAAACAGGGAAATATTTAAGGAGATATTTTTGAGCCGGAGTTCCGTAAAGTTAAATGAGTTTGTTGGCACCGGGTAATCGCGTCTTTGTTGCGTTACTGGATCTGATAAAAATCGTCGATACGCTTCGCTTGATTTTGATATTTATATTTTATTTTGGAAATGTTAATTTTAGATACTTTGTACAAGATAATAAAATAGAGGAACCATTATGTGTTTACTCTTGAAACTGACTTCAAAACGACTCGAAATTTTTGCTTCTGTAAGTATGGCTGCAAGTATTTTTTTGTCAGATAATCACAATAATTCCCTCACGTCTGAAATATTTCAATGCAAAGAAAAGTAATACGTCGCAAGAATCTAATAATCTTAAGTGTATTGTATGTTGAACATAACATTTGAAACCCCTAGCTTTTTTCACGACGATTTTTACACTTCCGTGTTTTCATAGATAAGCAAATACGGGGACGCGTGTGATGGATATTAAGGGCACACCTTACATCATTTGCGTTATTACCCAGCGCCGTCCCCCATGCGGGGTAGAAGGGGGGAGGGGGAGGAGCGCAAGACGGGCTCCTTATATCTAGATGTTACACCCCCTTAATATGCTAAAATCAAATTAGTTCCAAAGCGGAGTGATTCCCTCGCAATCGATCGCACTCCCAATATTACGAGCTGAGGGTGGCGAGACGTTTTATTTGAATAGCATGCGTGTTCCGCTTAATTAAACATTGCATTTTAAAACTACAACGTGAGATGCTATAGTGTGATGTTATCGAGTTGAGTTGGAGTTGTTTCAAAGCGTCAATTTCCTGCGGGATTCTAGTGAGCGTTTATCTTAGCGGGGATCGGTGTGTCAGCGGTAAGTCGCGGGTTTCATTAGCAGGGTCTTAGCAAATTAACACCCTCGTGACGAGACGAACGAGGCTCCGGTACACTCCGTCCACTTACAGACTACCCTCACGTTAACGCCATACTTAATGGTTATTTTGGAACTATAGGTATCTTCATGGTGACATTTATCATGGGTTCGTCTTTAATTGTATCTTGTTATTTTCGAACAACCTCGTTGTCTTTGTTTTTGATGTATTATAGTCACGCTAGCGGTATCTCCTTATAAGCTGTGAGACTAACAAGATCAAACTGTGTCAGCGTTAAATGACAAGTATACAATGTGTAACGGAAACCCCATATCTATCCAAAAGGGCTGATGACAACATCTGGTATGGAGTCTCTATGCACAGTTTCAGCTCAAAAAAACTGACTCAAAGAATTGATACCAAATTATCGGTTTCATATATTTCTTGAATACCAATCATAACAAACGTGTCACAGCACTACGAGGGTCAATAGCTTTCCACGTCACTTGCCAATAACACGATAATTCTCTTCACTCTTATTAATTTGAAAAATTCGGTCTCTGGTATCAGTGTATTGGTATTTGTAATAAGTTCTACACACGTAGACTTAGGATTACAAAACCCTTGCCATATCGTTTGTTATCATCCAAAGAAGCCATGCACTTGGTATGAATATACCTTTTAAATTACACGTTGTACACATACTATCGCAAATATCAAAGATTTTATGTGGTAGTTTTTAGTGGAATTTATGTATGTTCTAATTGAGAAGATGTCATTAATTCGTTCAACAATTTTGTTCCAATTTTTGCATCAATAACTTACTTTTTTGGGTGTTACTGGATCTGATATACCAGCGCGAATGTGGAATATACTCGTAGATGTAAGTGCAAAAGACCGTGCCATATAAAACTGTATACGTACTAGATAAATATTTTGTTGTCTTGACCGTTCGGTTATGGAATACGTGCGGTTTTTTACTACGACTATCTTCTATTATGAGTGCGTTTATAAACATTTTTAATATTGATAATAGGCTCGATTGTGACCACCATCTCACCTGACGATAAGACGTGATGATGTGATCGAAGATAGTGTTGCCTAAAATCAGTCTTAGGTTAAATTAGGCGGTCTTGGTCTTGCAAAAATGCAAGACCAAGACCGCCTAATTTTAGCAAGACCAAGACTTATCCTGCAAGATTTAAGCAAGAACAAGACTAAGCCTGCGAGACTCTTGCGTCTTGCAGTTAGTTCAGACTGTAATTTTCTTTGTGTTATTATTATTAAAATGAAAAATGATACATTGAAAAAACACAGGGGAAGGGCGGGCAATACAGGGGAAATAATAAAACGTAGGCAGCTAATAAAGGAACTATTTATGTGTTCTCCGAGTTTGGATCGTTGTTCAGAGCCGGATTACTAGATGAGAACGTTAATGCGCTGGCTCTGACGGAGGTGCTGCTTAAAGTTACTACCACCAACAGTGATACAGTTCCGGCAACATCGCATAAGATCAGCACACACATAATATTCGATCCATAGTTTTTTAAAATAAGAAATCAGCGCAAAATATTAAGTTGTTGTAGTTAAGTTAACTTAATATCTTTCAACTTAATTTAAAATTTTAAAGTGATTTCTAGTACCTTATATTCAATGAAAGTCAGGATAGCCGCCATGCCGGCGGCGCGCGGTGCCTTGCCTAGGGGCAGCATTTTTTGTATCTATTTATTTATGCAGTTTTAAAGCGTAGGTAGGTATCAGTGCATCAAAATGTTAAAATGTAATCATACACATAAAACTATCTCATATTTTTTTCTTTAATATAAATACTTAAGCAATTAATGATAATTGATTTTCTCAATAATTAAACTAAATACAGATACCGATACTTTTATCTCGTCTGTATTAAATAAGTCAGTATTGTTGTTTCACAGTTTTCATTGGATTTTTAACAAAATGTTTATTTATTTTATTATTTATGTACATACAGTAAAATATATTAGGATACAACATAATTATAATATTTGAGTACAAAGGTACTGCTTATTTCTTAAGAAATTTCTTTCAGCAGATCTGCGAAAGGAGAAGTGAAAAAGAAATGTAGACAATAGTGTGTGAGAACAAGAAGAGAAATAAACATGAATATGTGAAGTCTAAAACTAAAATATTAAATATACCTACACATACTTATAATGCAATAAAAATAACATATACTTAAATAAATACATAATGTTAGAATATATAAACCTATAATATAAATATATACATAAATAATTAACACAGTTAAGAGGAAAGGTAATGCTCTTTTAATCGACATTTGAATAGAGATATAGTTTTTAAATCTCGAATGCTAGGAGGAAGTGAGTTCCACAATCTTACAGCATGGACAGAGAAGGAATAAGAGTAGTAGCTAGTTTTATGAGGATGAGATTTAAGGAGCGATCTAAGGTGTGATCTACACGGTACGTCGCTAGAACGAGCGTAAGAAAAACGCTCACGCAGGTAGAAAGGGTAAGACGGGTTGTGTAAAATGTTGAAGAGGAGACACAAAATCCTAGTATTCCTGCGAAGACGGATTGGGAACCACTTGAGTTCCTTGCGAAGGTGAGAAACATGGTCATACTTTCGAAGACCGAAAACAAAGCGAATGCACAGATTTTGCAAGCGCTCAAGCTTGTTTAATAGCTCCTCAGTAGCATCCAAGTAGCAGGCAAGTGTCGTATTATCGTGATTAGTTAATACTTGTGTGTATTATTTGTACGATATCAACTTATGCGCATTACGAACAATAACATAAACATACATTGTACAAAATATTGATTAAAGAAAAAAGAGAGCATCCCTAGTTTTGACCACCGCGGCACTTTGGACACATTTTGATGTTGCCGACAACAAGTCGGGTCGAATAATATAACCTGTCAAAGAAAGTTTGCATCCATTCGGAAGTACAAGGTAAAGATACGAGTACACGCGCAGGCGGTTTCTATTGATATCGCATACAATCATCACCTCCACACCATGAGAAATATTATAAATACTTATGTGTAAAAATTGTCTACAATACTAATCAAATTAGTGACGTCACGTCGCGCATTTTGTGTTTTAAAACCAAACACATCCAAAAATTGAGATTAGCATTGTCGGTTTATCAACTTCTATCATACTCTAGTAGTTATTAAGTACCTACATAAATATAGTAAGTAGCGTACCTAGGCAAATTTTATTTAATTAATGTAGATTAATTTCATCAAAAGAAGAACAGAATATTATTTACATAATATCTACATGTTATTGCTACGTAGGCACACTATACTTATCTGAAATGCATCTGTTTTCTTAATCTTCCAAAAAATCATTATTTTTATCAAAGAATGCCGTCCTTTATCGGTATTTCGGCGTGAGCTTATAAATAGGAATATTTATTTCAATTTTAGTAATTCCATATTGAGCTTCGCTTCGAGTTTAATGTAATAATTATTTTTTACTCTAATCCTTGTTGTTCTCGGACTGATAAGTTTACAATTTGATATGAGTGACGAATATTCAAATACAATTAATTTAAATACAGTCACTAATTTGGTTTTTATATGTTTTAACCATGTTTTAGCACATGTAAGCTCATTAAATGTAAACTTTCATTAAGAAATCAACGGACTTTCATGTGACACGGTAGGTAGCTCGGTTGGTTAGACATCGGCACGGATCGCCGAGGTCGTGAGTTCAGACCATGATGTCTGAACACACAGAGATGATGTGTCAGTTGATATTTTGAATTTCTTAGTAAATTTATTAATTTGGTTAGCCTTTACTATGCCTATGTCAATTCAAGCTCAAAATGTACCTACTCTGTTACATTGTTCTAAGATCTAAACCACCGTTTAATAAATAGCAATAGGATAATCGTTAATTGCAAGACTCTTGCGAGACTCTTGCGCAAGACCAAGACCAAGACCAGGTGTATCGACCACATCAACACTTACCATCAGGTGAGATGGTGGTCAAACGCGAACCTATTTTAAATAAATAAAAAAAAAAGACCAAGACCAAGACTGGCTAAGTCTCGTCTTGGTCTTGCATTTGGGCAACACTAATCGAAGATGGAGCACGCTTACCTAAAAGTAACCTATTCACTCTTGACTTAATTACCCCTCGGTTATAGCTATCGGGAAACATGAAATTAAAATAAATTAAGGCTTGAATTATTCCTCTCCTTAGTATTATACAATGACTCCTTAATATTATACACTACATTATACAATGGAAGTATTCCCAAAACGTTTTGTGTGTATGGGTGGGATATCCACCATGTAATGATGGCGCATCGCCGTTTGTCGTCGATGTTCAAGGCTCTGAAGCTTTGACTCGATCAGTGCATCGTTGCCAATGAGTCTCTTGGCCCATTTCTCGATAGACTCAAGAGCTAGTAGCAAGTACCGTCCGTCACCTTTGCTAGAATTCCCCGCTTTTTTATGCTAAATTCACTAGATTCAACACCCAGATACGTAAAATTTATCTGTAGGCCATGTAAACTTTTGTTGGGGTACGGAATCAAACTAGCGACAAGTACGCTGAAGCCTATCGTTCAAAGGGCAATAACACATGCGCAAAAGCTGATCCTGACTTAGTCTTAAATTATTATTATAGGTAAATTAGTTAACACTGTGCTCGTGTGCAAGTTGCTAATAAGCCAACAGTCTACGATTTTTCCTTGCTTTATATGTTTAATCGATGACAGCTAATGGTTTAACTTAATATTTTTGCCAAGTGCAATCTCATTTTATCGTCTACGCTATCTTTGACTATTCCAGGTGAAGATGCTAATTTTATGTGCATAATGAACACAACAATTTTATGTGCCTTTTCGAAGCCTGTTGGGGCCATAACCTATAATGAAACAAGCGGTGACAAAAAACTAACTTTTTACTAACTGTAAATGAAAAACAAGTTGTTATCAGTTTGATTATATAATATTTTTTTCGGAGTAAACAATTTATACATTTTTTTTAATTCCAGAAGTTTGTATATAGTATATAGTAAGTATTGTAGGTATATAGAAATAAAATAGTAATGACGTCACAGACGAGTACAGTCCCTGCGAGATGTAGTTGTTTATGCAGCGACGCTCCTGCGGCTAAACGTTGCTGTGACGGTGAGTAATGACGGATGCACTAATAGTTGTGTCGCAGTCGCCAGCTCCCCCATATATCATGCGAGGGTAATGGGGGGAAAACGTCCTATCACCCTCGGACGTGATAAGGTCAAGAATCGTTTGTCCTGACAGATATTTTAGCTGGTTTTTCCGAATTTTCGCTTTATTGACTGTGATGTGTGGGTGTCGTGGGTGACCGACGAGAGTGTTTTTGTTGGAGATATATTGCTTGTTAGTATTTTTTTCATATTAGCTAAAATATCTTGCGGCTTGTTAAATATGATTGAAAATACAAAATATTTGTGAGTGGGTGTTTAAAGTGTAAAGCAGGAAATATTGCATACTACAGTTATATTAAATAGCAAATTCATTATGGCACAGAAATCAGTAACTTACACACTATTTCCGACACTACATTTTATTACTCTGCATCATCATGAAAAGTAATAGATTTTTGAAGATAAATAGACTACTGTTATGATGATAAAAATAGTTCTCATTACAAAATAATGTCACGTTCATCTGCACTTCATTTATACCGAGCGCAGTACTGAACAAAATTGATGCACTAAAGTATTAAAGACGAACAGCATTAAAATAACGACACGCATCATATAAATGACATTCGTGTCTAAATAAGTCAGCGGTCACATTAGCATTAGCATAAATAAAGCACTTTTGTGTGCGTTCATACTTCGTGAATTTAGTGTAGAAGAGAGAGAATGATAAGGATTTGTTGCGTTGTCATGTCGGGGTGTTTGTGTAGTGTCGTAGTGTGAGCGTGTACAAGGATCTCCCTCGTAGAGAGCTACGGCGTAGCACCGCTACGAGCTCCATCTCAAGATTAATACATCATAGAGGCCGTGTTAGTGGTGCAACAATTTGTCTCTATAAATGTTGACTCAGCGGCGCTGGCTTGCGGTCTCGTCGCACGATTAGCCCCGCTAAATTTATTGTTTAATTTCAAAGGCGTTATTAATAACTCGCGAGGTGATTAAACGGATTTCGCGGCTTAGCTTTAAGATGTTCGCCTTTGATTTATACGTTAGAGCTTAATATGCGGTGTCGAGCCTTTGTTGAGATATGTGTCGGCGTGAATACTTTATACTGCAACTTGACGGTTAACCAATAATTTACTGTCTAGCTATACAGTTATGAAATTAAAATTTATAACAATTTCGTGTTCGTGTATATGAATTTCTTATAATAATAAATCTAAAAAGTCAGTCACAGTTGTTTTGAATGTGACGAATAGGTATGGTGATTGTACTTAGTTTAACCTGTCAAGCTTACAGCTTTCATTTATATAGTGGTCAGTGGCCCTGACTGCTATGCGCAAGGTCGTGGGTTCGATTCCCACCTAGGACAAATGTTTGTGTGATGAGCACGATCATTTGTTCTTTGTCTGGGTGTAATTTATCTATAATATGTATGTATTTCGAAATATATATGTATGTTTATCAGTTGTCTAGTACCCATATCACTATCTCTGCTTAGTTTGGGACTAGATAGCGTTGTGTGAAAAAGTTGTGGAATATTATTATTATTATATTATTATTATTATTATAGGATACGGTGGTCTTGATTCCAATTTAAAGTTATACGTTAGTTACTAGTAGGAACAGATGTATACTGTTACTGTTTTATCAATAGGCACTTATGGTATGGAGTACAGAAACTTAGTTAATTACCCGCGACCAAGCAAACTTGTGTCCGGAAACCGGACAACACGATACGTTGGGCGTCGCACCCTCGTCTCAGACATGCTCCTGTTTGTCCCGAATAGCGACGTGACCCCCAACACAACTGCCCCCGACACACACGCCAATCTCAACCCTCCACCTACCAAACAGAGTTCAGATTCTGATAACTGAGTAAATAGAGTTACGACGTATTAAATTAGCGTACACACCAAAGATGATCTGGCAACGTTATCCAAATATGTGCTTCAAGTTTTAGTGCATATTGTTGAGAATGTTTTGTAGCCGGCGACAATAGTTGCGACCGCGATACCACGGTTTATGCGTGTAAGATGAAGCTTGTTTGGAACTCTCGCTGATATGATAAATCAGTTTAGAACCACCAAACAGCTCACTCGAGACTCATAGAGGGGTGCGAAATGCCAAACAATCTAGTGTTAAATGAACAAATTGATTATGCAGAATTGTTTACATTGTGGTGTGGAAACCGAGTTGTAGGAAATCGTTATGTTTTAATCAACTTTGTAATACATTTTTCATTGCAAATCCGATCAATATCTACGATACGTGTGGTCATTCACACGGTACGACATTAAATTAAACAGTAGCATTAATTATTCGGCGCCGCGGACTCGTTGCTTTACATCCAGAAAAAAAAGGAATCAAAAGAAAAGCTGTTCATGGAAGCCTAAAATCCCAGCCGAAAGCGAAGGTGAGAACAATTGAAGATCAAACATCGAACAACACACATAAGCTGACCGGTTTAAAAACAACCATTTCATCTGAGTTTCCATTCAGAGACTATCAGAAAAGTGCTGAGCAATATCTCTGTCTTGCACCAACGACCGCCCACGCAGATCCTCTTTCTCTCTCACCAATCACCTAATAGGATTACAGTGGACCGTGGCAGGTAAGTGTCTCTAATTGCTGTAAAAATCGGCGCCGACAATGCGCCACAAAGAGGCGCCCAGTGTGCGTTCGCCCTTAGCGAGAGTGATTTATTGATTGGCGCGTTCTTTGTGTCGGCTTAGGATTATGTTTTGTTTGTTTGTTTGTTAGTAACTCGGCGGCTCCCGTTTCTTTTGTAATTGTAAAGGTTTTATTTGATATGTTATGCATTTGTTGTGGTGTTAATTGTATCGATATGAGAGAAATTGTACAAAAATCATTAGGTACGAGCATGAAATAAACACTACTACCGTCTATGTAATTAAAACCAGCCACATAACTAAATGAATTTCTAATACATTTTCAAAACATACTGCAAGTAACAAAAACCTAAACATAAATCAATAGTCAGTGAATCTATGACTCACTTAACCCTATAAAAACACACTTGAAGCCAAACATCGATTTAAATAGTCAAATAAATCCTAAAACATATCGCATTAACGTTTTAACCTTCGGGTGTCGGGTGTATTATTTGAAATCGGGCGTGAAGGCACAAAGGGCCAGTTGTCCCCGCATTGATTTATGTGGCAACGATGATAGCCGCTGGCAGCGAAAGTGTTACGGACCGCGTAAATCATAGCGGCAATGTATTGACAGCCAATGAATATGGTTGTTGTAGCCGAAATATATTCTGTTTTAGATTCGATGTTTATGATTTATGAATAGTTCTTGATATAGAAAATTGTTTCTCGAAGAAAATGACCCGTACGTGAATACCGCTGGGCATGTTAAACGTAAATGATATACCAACGAACACGTACACTTAATTAATATCCATCTGTATAAATATTATAGCTTCAAGGAAAACTTTCAGAGGCGGAAAAGCTTCTTACAAAAATAGTTTTTATATCTGCAAATTATCTTTTTTCTGGACAATGTTTATTGTTTATCAAAATGTTTGAGTTAGAATGCAGTATGCGCCACCGCCCTAACGCCCGCAAATACAGGGTTGAAATATTCATCGGCTTTTTCTAAAATTTTCAGGTTTTTTCAGGATTTTTTTTTTTTATGAAACCTGTATAAAATCTAACCCAACGAGACTTTAATTAAAAAATAAAATTCACTCGTTTCACTTAAAACAGCAATGTAAATAAAACTCAAATGGGCTACCTGATCAGCTGTTTTGCTAGAGTTCATTTGCGAGGTCAACACAGCTGATCAGGTAGCCCTTTGGAGTTTTATTTACATTGCTGTTTTAAGTGAAACAAGTGAATTTACTGTTTTTTTTTGCATCGGCTTTGCTTAATTTTATTAAATTAAGAAAAAGCTGACGAAAAATTTCAACGTAAAGGTGTCCAGAATACTGAATACTGAATCTATGGTAAGCGGTTGCGCGCCGATGTCCCTGCCACTCTGTATATGCACAAGCAGGAGTGCGCCCATTAAACATGCAATTCAAATCTATACTAAACACAAGTTTCATGTTGTCGAATCATCATTTCCTGAGGATGCTGTATATAAAGGCAAAATTCGTCTCTTATTTGGCTGAATAACGTTTTTGCAAAGTAACGCCTGATTTCTAATTAAATCAAGTTAATAGATAACAGAAATAATTAGCTTCTTTTTTGTCAAGAACCTATGCTTTGTAGGTAGTTCTGTATCGTACTTAGTAAACGAGTGAGTTATATAAAGTTCTAACTAATGATGAAATTACAGATACAAGCTACAATATTAATTGATGTTTGAGCTGCAACAATCATTTGATTCTCAAGTAGAACCTTAACCTAATAATAGTTACTGGAACTCCATAAAACATAATAAGCGAGAGGTACACTTAAGTGGTGACCAAGAATAGCCCGCCTTACGGATATCATTCTAACCTAAAATTTACGATCATTTTTCACATTAATCAAAGCGGGCTGACCTAAAGATTTATTGCTATATTTGCGAGATGTGGTCAACTGTGTTAGATAAAAGTCTACCTGAGTTTTGGCGTTTGTTCCGACCGTAGCTAATTTACACGATTTATGACTTATTTTTGCATTGAAATTGAAAGTGGCACTATTTTTGCGCACTTTGCGCATTTGAGGGTTGAGGACCTGTTGTGACGGACAGTGGTTACAAAAAACATGCTTTTGATTCGATTATTCGATACGATATACGATTTCGATTATTTATTTAGTGTGTTAGTCTATAAAAACTAGTAGCTCTTTAATCTTTGCTTGGCTTGCGTTTGTCCTCCAACTCACCTGATGTTAAGTGATGTTGTGGTCGAAGATGATGCATTCTTGCCTAGAAGTAATCTATTCACGCTTGACTTAAAGCCTCCTAGGATATAGCTATCAGAAAACACAGACTCCGGCAGGGAATTCCACTCCTTAGCCGTAAGCACAATGAAGCTACTCCCAAAGCGTTGTTTTTTTTTGGGCAAAACGTTTCTTTAATAATACTTTCTTACGTCTTCTAGCACATAATGAGTGTACTTTAAAAAGATTGCACCCAAAATATTGTCTTGTATAAACTTCCTGCATATCTTATTAAAAAAATAAAACCAAGCCTAACAAAAAACGTTAGTTAGCGGTAAGCAGGCAGAATGACAAAGTTCCCATGCCATCATCATTACGTGTAATAGGTTCGTATTACAGTGAATATTTCAGCTGCTTATTTACAGAACGCGATACGACGCACGCGATTCTGTTAGCAACTATGGCTGTGTATTTTATTTGCTGTTTCAGAAATTTGGTCAAACAAAGAAGCACAGCTCGGTAGAAAAAAAATCTGTTAATCTTGGGTCTGACTGAATAATAAATAATCAATTTCAATATCTTTTCACTGAAAGGACAGTCATATTCGTGGGCTCTGACTCTCTCAGTCTTATTCAAATGACCTAACCAGAATCAATACAAGTTTAGATACCCTATTCTGCCCTAACCATGAAAGATACTGATTTCTGAATCAGTCTATAGGATATTCTTTCGGAACCTATTGTATCACCCATAGTACCCATAGTGTCCATGTATCACTATTGTAATGTACATAAAGTTTAAATCAATAAGTATCAAAGTTTAGCTTGACATTTACTTTGCTAATTTGACATTTAATCATTTACTCTTGATCACGTATATATTTTACTTTTGACACTATTTATACAGTATGTTAACTAACAGAGGGCGTTCCCGTTAACCCGCAATAGTACCTATAGCATCCATACATGCTAAAAAAATATTACCATTCGAAAACAAAATATTTTTATTTTTTAATATTAAAATATTCACTAAAAATGTTAAATTGATACGTAAAAGAAACACTCTGTACACGCGTACGCATTCATAAATAAATTGCGACGTTGCCGTCCTTCAAGTACCTACAACATTTTTAGTGAATATTTTAATATTAAAAAAAAATAAAAACATTTTGTTTTCGAATGGTAATATTTTTTTAGCATGTATGGATGCTATACTATTGCGGGTTAACGGGAACGCTCTCTGTTAGTTAACATACTGTATGTAATTTTGACATCAAGAATCTTGAAATCCGAATAAAAAATCTGTTAAACAGTAACAAACATCCATCTTCACTAACTTTCGCATTTATAATATTAGTAAGAAGTAAGATATGGACCTGTAATAAATGAGTTTTATTTATTTTATTTTACTGTGTTCTTTCAGAGACTTCTCAAGTTGAAACCTGCATTTGTCTTAAATAGATCTGTCGTAAACTTGACACTCATAATATTCCACGGATCTCCCGCAGCATCCCATCCTTCAAACTTTGCGAACCTTTCAAAAAACCTGGGTTACATTTAATAAAACCTTTTGTTACTCAAAAGTCATTACAGTGAACAAGGAACGTGAAATCGTAAGTGCGTCTCACGTCACTCACGTCCACTGAACAAATTGAGACAGTGCAGAATAACGCGGCTTTGTATTAAAGAATCGGAATGATCGATCGTGTCAGGGCGTTCATTTTAATTTCGATCTCCGAGATCGGCCCGGGGCGTGGTTGTGCGAACAATTTGTTTCATGTCCCTAATACGTACCTATATCTATCTATCTCCAGATTCTATTGAGAATTATCTTCTCCCCATTCGCCGTCGTTGTGGTCACTGGCTACAAGTTCCGTTTTTTTTTGTCACAGAACAATGTAAATGTTTAAGTTTGTAGTAAAATCTTTTGTGTTTTTAAATATTTGAAAATTAAATATTCGCAGCAAATAAGTAGGTTTCCAAAAGTAATACCTAACGCAATTTTCAGCAATGTGTTTTGTTGTTGCCGCTTTAAGTAACTGTTCTTTTGTATCTGAATATTGTCCCGTAGGAGTCAAAGAAAACGTCATCAGGAAACGATATTGAGAATGCCGGATATGTAACATTTGGAAATAGACGCGGGGACGGGATGAGTCAAAGTTGGTGAAGGCAATATCTAAGTTTAGGCGTAGGGCGTACATCGCGGCGGTGCATCGCGCGCGGCGTGCACCGCTCGATAGCGCTGACAGTGACGGATTACCCCGGTAGCGCCGGTTCACGGCCGGCTCTGCAGCCCTTGTGTGCTAGGGCTACCGACAGATTTCGGTGTGACGAAAGATGTGACATTTTGTGTTTCATATATTTGGTAGTATTAAGACAGAGTGACTGTGAGGAGTTTTGCTATAAGTTCCAAACGAAACAGGTTTCATACTCAATAATGCTAGACACGACACTATATTCTACATACTGATGTGTCATATTATTAATATATACTAATATTATAAAGCGGAAAAGTTTGTTTGTATGTTTGTTTGTTTGTTTGCTTGAACGCGTTAATCTTCGAAAGTACAGGGTGGATTTGGATGAAATTTGATATGGAAGTAGCTTGAAGCTTGAGGAAGGTTATAGGCTACTTTTTACGCGACTGTAAAAAAGGATAATTATGTTTTACCGTGATAGAATCCACGGGAGCGAAGCCCCGCGTGAGTACTAGTGAAGTATAAAAGATAGTGGACATACATTCATAGTTCCAACACAAACACGAAACAGGACTCACATTCAAATATGGTAGAGACGACACTCTATTCCACACACCGATGTGTCAACTAACGACGGATAAAGGAGAGTGGACATACATGGATCTTAATTCTTACTAATGATATAAATGCGAAAGTTTGTGAGGATGGATGTATAGATGTATGTACGTATGGATGTTTGTTACTCTTTCACGCAAAAACTGCTGAACAGATCTGAATTAAATTTGGTAAGTAGATAGTTGACATCCTGGGATAACTAGGATAGGCTACTTTTTATCCCGGAATTTCCTCCCACTCGAACGAAGTCGTGGCCAGAAGCTAGTTGACAAAAAAACAATCGAAGAAGCCGTTCAGACAGGAAAAATAAATATGTCTTTACTGTTAATTTATCTAACAGAAGATAATTGGGAATTGAGAAGATTTGCGGATAAACTGGGGATGTTTCAATGGCTAACTTTGACAACCCTACAGGTTTGTGCAAACTTATATTTGGAGTGGTATCATCAGGGTGCCCATAAGCAAGTTTGTGTATAATATCCGTAATAATATAACACTGTAAATACTGTTATACTTTGTCATTCTTAAGATATATGTATATTTTATTATAGGTTTTTTATACGATTTTTTTTTTGATTCTGCGATCCTTAGCATGCACTGATTAGAAATCCAACTCTCTGTTAGCATGTCTTGATTGCAATCTATTGGCAGAGGTAGGCAAAAGTTTAAACATTCTGTTTTTGGTTAGGTGCCAGAAAAATATATAATCATTTGTATCTAAGATCATTTGGCTCAGATCTTAATACGTATCTTATTTTATGTATATTGTACATACTATTGGTATATATGTGTGATCTTTGTCTTAGATAAGGCTATTCAATCTTTTTCTAGTGAAACACGAAAGGATCCTACAAGATCCTTTGTGATATTAATATCTATTATTTTGAACCTGCATATGACCAGATTATTTATTTTTATATTTAAACTTTATGCACATAGGTACAAAAAGGCGAACTTAATGCTGTAGGCATTCTATACCAGTCAACCATGAGTGGTGAAGAGATAATGTGGGAGGTGCAATATGTACGTGAAAAGTGAAATTAGAAAAAAAAAATAATAAAGATAATAAGATTAAGATATAGCTGCTCTTATGTATAAAACCAGGTATATATTCTTCTTCTTCTTTTAATAGCAATCCTTGAGATTTCTGTGATTGCAATTTAAACCTTTGACAAGAAACTGAAACATACTTTTCAGTCTTAATCGGCAGGCGAAAAGAAACAGCACTGATTTGTTAAATGTTCTTTGGAAAAAAAATCTACAAAAAACGCTTAGTAAAGAAGTACCGTCCATAAAACGATGTTAACGCGTGCGTTTTGTCGGCGAGACCCCCTGCGGTGCCCCGCGGGAGACCGCTCCTGTACACCACGCGTTAATCGCCTCAAATATGAAAATATTATCTATTACACCTTGTAAAACTGCTCAACTTTTATATGAATAGCACCCAAAAAAACTTGGAAGGTCGCAAATGTGAACGACCGAGACGAAAGTGTACAATCATCGCGTCTGATTGGTCTTAGAAAGGTGAACGGGTAATCAGTTCATATTGCAACGGTTCCCAGTAGCGGAGGTGTCTGTAACACATACCGGTAGGTTGTCCGCTTTTTGTCCTGACAGACGTCATTGTAAAGATTGTGCGCAACTGACTGTTTTTATGATTTGAGGATTTACAATTTCGTGATTTGGATTCGCATTGTAGCTTAATAATAATACGGCCACTGATTTCGGCCACGACTCAGGGCATCGATATCAGGGTAAGTGTAAGCCTGCAATACATGTTGGCCGAGCGTAGGCCAACGCGAGCATTGGCAAATAGGTACAAGGCAAGAAATAATGTCCACACGTTCGACAAGTTCGTCGAACACCAATGTAGACGACCAATGTAGAAGAGGATCTGGAGAGCTACCCACACGTTGGCCGAGCGCAGGCGAGCGCCTTTGATTTGTGACCAAAAACCGACACCGATCCGAAGTGGGGCAAGTGATCACGAGCAATGGCGAGCAAAGACAAGTTGCAACAAATGAGCTCTATACAAGTTGGCGCTGGCCTCCACTACGCCAACTAGGCAAGTGACACCGAGCGATAGCAAGACAAGGCAAATATCTACATGTTGGTATTGGCCTTCACTCGACAACGCTCGGCCAACATGTATTGCAGGCTGTACAAGTGTGTACGCAGGTACAGGTGTACTCTCAGTTGTTACTCTTGTAGTCGGATAGGACGGTAATCCGACACGACCGGAGAAAGATCAGGCGCAGGACCAGCGGCTTTACGTGTTTTTCGAGGCACGGGGGCATCACACTGCCAACTTCTTATCTCCGGGCCTCCTGAGAAATTTCTAATAGAAAAACTCAATAGCACTTTTTGTCCAAGCCGGGAATCGAACCCAAAACCTCTTGTTCAGCAGTCGACGCTAGATCAACGAAGCATAAGGGTGCGTTTCCACCAGAGATGTGCGATGGAAATGTGTCGTGCGAGGATGTCTAGCTGTGCTGTGAAAATGTGTGGCGGTTTCCACCAAAGCTGTGCGATGAAAATGTACCTACGAGGATGTGTAGCGGAGCTGTGAAAATGCGCATTAATGTGTGGTGCGAGGATGCGCAAACCTCGCAACACATCCTTCTCAACACACATTCCTCGCACACATCCGTTGCTTGTTTTGTATGCGCAAAAATCTAGCTCCGCTGAGCCGTTTCCACCAGAGCTGTGCGCCTCGGTCAGGCGAGGTAAATGAAGCGATTCTATTGGTTCTTTACAAACACATCCCTCGCTACGCATATTCGCACATCTCTGGTGGAAACGCAGCCTTAAATATACTAAAGCTGTGAAGCTTTATAAAGGCAAGTATAAGCAAAGTGTCAAATTATAATATTGACGTGTCGTTTGATAAACGTTCAATTGATTCAGCTCGTTTTGCCTGATGCCATCCTAAAGAAACCACCGACATATTTTTTAAATCACATATCGTAATTCGTTGCTAATTGTATCAATATTTTCCCAAGCTAAAGGTCGGCAGATATGTCGCAATTTGTATCGCATCCTCATGATGTATCGCTCACCAGGTGAGGGTCGGTTCTCACGACGGATGGTGATGGATCACGCGCTGCTTATTGTTCTCCCTAACACGCGTTTTGTCCCAGAGCAGACAAATTTGGGGTCACTCCGTCTTTTATCTATCGTTTAATTGTACAAAAAATGAATGTCTCTATTTTATTTAAGAGAAAAAAGTTTTCGCTCGAAAAAGCTTGATCTAATTTTTAGATAGTCCGGTCTTCGGTTTTGGCTTCACGAATAATTATGAATATATTTAGGTTACTGTCTGGGTAGCTCAGCACAACTATAGTGTGACCAATAAACTCAGTGATGCCCACTAACGGGGTCCCACTTCGTTCTTTAATTTACCTACAAGCTTATCAGCATGTCAAAATTATGTTCTAAAATGTTCTCACTTATAATTTGTGGTTATAGTGCATGTCGGGTATTCCGTTCCGTTACACGGCATGTTGGAGCGGGTCGGTGGCTCGGATAATACGAGTGCCAACGCGTAGCGGCACCACTCCCACAGCACAACCACGACCAACTACAGTTACAGACACAAAACGTCGGTGTCGCCGCGCCACACTATTCAATATATTTCGGAGTAATTTGATGTTCATTAAAGAAACTCTGGGACCGTAAACCAGAATACAATGGTTGAATAGCCATTTGTTGTAGCCGTTGAAAGGCACAATAATAATTCCGAAGTTGTTATTCATGCGGCAGTTAGGCGCACTTAGGAAAAGAAAATGTCCGCATTTGATGGAGGAGCCATTTTCTTATTGGTGGCCACGTCGTGATGGTGGGCCATGATAAATTTTTTTGACCGTCATTTACAGTTTCGAACGCTTAATTCTGATTACCTACTTCTATGTCTACTGAAGTTAACACGTACCTTGTTGACTGCTCTTTCTTGTAGTTTTTTTCTCTTTCATCCAAGGGTATTCGGGTACGTTGAGGCCTCCACCAGGGGAGGGCAGGTCGGGCGCGTAGCCCGGGGGAGTGTGTTGCGGACTGAGCTCTCCGCCTCCCAGCTGAGGTAAGGCGGTCATGAACTCCGCCATGGAAGGTTGGCTGTTGATGAAGCCGGTCTCAGTGCAGGTCTCGAGCATGGGGTGCGGCGCGCCGGCGGTGGTGACGGCCGCCAGCCAGAAGCCGTTGCCGCCGTGCTCCATGCGCGGATGCTCCTGCCCCGGCGCCGGCCCCATCGGCGGCGTATTCCTCGTCTTCACGGCAAAGTCCTCCTCCATCTCATCGCGCACCCCCATGCCAACTCTCGTGTGTTGCTTCCCTCTGATGGCGGGGAACTCTTCGCATTTTATCTTGCGCACCAGGGGGTTAGTGTCGAGCGGCAAGGCAGCGGTGTTGCATATCTCTTGCATCGCTGTGTGTGTGCCACGCTGCCCAACGCCTGATCATTCACGTGACGTGTTCGCTTTACGTTTGGCCGCATACGTCATTTTTTATTGTACATTAGGTTTATTTGAAACGGAGATTCTTGTTTATGACTGCTGCACTGGATGTTGACAGTAGCAGCATGTTATCTGGAAAAGGTGAATAGTTGTTAAATTTCATCATACATAATGATTCTGATAAATTACTTAAGTTTCTATCAAAAGAACTGAGAATATAATATCAACTCTAGCGATGCCTCATCGTCCTCAATTTGACGTAAATAGAGAGGCGCCAAATTAAATGTAACGGCAGAAGGCTGTCTCGCGGTTATTTCGCAATTATCCGCGGACATTCGACATTACGCGCCTTTGTCGAATAATTTGTACGTAAAGCCGTGATGAACCCGCGAATAATGAGCGAACCAAATTGTTTATTGTAATTTAGAGGCCTCATGAACTGTTGCACGTGACCGACGACAATGAAGCTATTACATTTTTATGAACACCGCAAAAATTTATGAAAATATAATGTCAGATCTAGATAGAGTGGAAATTACATGATCTGAACATATATATAGCGTAAATTTGGCGATGTTACCTGTCCTCGTTATTATATAATAACGAGATAAAATACTATAAGGTAACTTTAATAAACGCTAAATAAACTAGCAATAAACCGCTATCTACATGTCAAGTGCCAAACATACACACATCAAAAGTGTCTAGGGATCAAGCATTTTTATGCGGATTTCTTGAGATTGAGATGTGGCTTTGTAATAAATTTATGATTTTATAAATTTATATGGATCCTTTTTGGTGCATTTCATAATTTGAAACAGGAACTGTTAATCAAATTCGAGTAAAAGATGAAAATCAGCTGTCAATATTTTCCCTATAAAAACATACAACGCATTGAAGACATTATTAGTGCTACTGTTTCCCTACTACTGATTAAAACCAACGTTATTATGGAGCGGCGACGTCATTTAAGCAGGGAAGAAATGCTCAGAGCCGTGGGAATGATAGAAGCTGGTTCCCGGCAACGTACTGTGGCTTTAGCTCTGAATACAAGTCAGAGTGTTATCAGTCGACTTTGGACACGTTACCGAAGCACTGTTACCGTGGCTGAGCGCCATGGAGGACGGTATCGCTGCACCACACGGAGACAAGACCGATACATTCAAATCTTAACTCGACGAGCTCCAACAATAACCGCCATGATGCTAGCCGTGAGGCTTCATCACTCTTCAGGGAACTTAATTAGCGACCAAACAGTCAGAAACCGCTTGCATGAAGTGAACCTTCATTCCCGAAGACCGCTACGGGTACCACCTATAGCAATGCACAATCGTAGGATTCGATATCAATGGGCTCTTGAACACAGAAATTGGGCAGAAGAACAATGGCGTTTCGTGTGCTTTTCTGATGAGTCTCGTTTTGGTATGAGACCGGATACAAGACGTATACGACACTGGAGAACCCCTGGACGCCAACAGCGATTAAAATCCTGCCAGGAAGTCCATCCTTATAGTGGTGGAACCATCATGGTACGGGCGGGTATTTGGATCGGCGGAAGAACTGAGTTGATTTGGATCAGAGGCAACCTCAACGCTCAAATTTATGCTGAGACGATTGTATCTGACGTCATCGTTCCTCTACAAGTGCAAATCGGTCCCTTATTTCAGTTAATGCATGATAATGCACGACCGCACACCGCAAGAGTTGTAAGACAGACTCTCGCCGCAGCTAACATCAATGTCCTGCTCTGGCCTGCTCAGTCGCCAGACTTGAACCCGATTGAGCATGCATGGGATATGCTACAGAGAAGAGTTCTGCCGAATATGGAGGGTATCCAGTCGCAAGAAGACCTTTTTTTGTTGTTGCAACGAACATGGGCGGCTATTCTACAGCGTGATTTGGATGAACTCATTTTGAGTATGCCAAACCGATGTTCTTGTGTTGTTAGTGTTCGCGGTAGAAACACGGATTATTAATTGTTTAAGTTACCCAATAAAATTTTAAAGAAAACTGTTATTTCAGTCTTTTTTTCGAACTTTAATGTTAGTGGTTCAAATGTCAAAAATCCCTTTATTAGGAAAATGGCAAATTTCTTTATTAATGCAAAGGTGACTTGGTTTATCGTTACTGTGACAAACGAAAACACTTTATTTGATGAATCCTTAAAGAAAATTTTAATTAATATCAAGCAGGAGAAAAGTTATTGCAAAAATATATGTTGATCCCTAGACACTTTTGATGTGTGTATTATGATAAAAAGACCCTCTTTAGCACATGTGAGATGCTAGACGTCTTGACGTTCAAAAGATTGACAAGCGGTACTTTTTACTAACGTGTAGTTATGTACGGCTGAAGGGAGTTCGAGGTTGCGGACGTGTGGCATCACTTTTATAGCGCACATGTTGTGGGCGACCAACAGCCAACAGCCCCAACCGGGATGTAAACTCGAAAATGTTCGCAACGTCGATCGCGTTGTTGGCTCAACGTCAATTAAAATTCAAACCGCGTTCGAAATACGATTTTTTCCACTGGAATTTGCGGTGCGGCCCGGAGAAATGGCGGGAACGCGCCATTTTGTTTTATTTTTTTTTGTAAATGGAACGGCTGGCGGTTAAACCTATTTTAATGCGTATGGGTTGCTGTGTGTTTTGAATTAAAAATTGTGTGTCTGTTCTCTTTGCGCGCGGACGGACAATGAAATGTAATTTCCTTTTCGAGAATTCTGTTTTTATTTGTACGTGTGTAGGAAATTGTACATGCTGGCGAGTGGCGACTGGGAGTGTCATTCATTCTGACATATTAAAATTAGAATAAACAAGGCAAAAATATATGTTAAAATAGGTAGGTACCTATTTCTTATAGGTTGAAAATAACTCCACAAAATAGACCAAATCTGTTTCCCTCTATAAATTCAATTTACAATTCTCGCAACTAACTCTTTCACTAAACCAGGGCTTTTAAGAAAGCAAAGGAAATTTTAAAAGTCCCCTTTCCCTTTGATTCCCAGCAGGGTTCCGCAGGTTTTACGCCGCGTTTCACTTTACCGGCGCCCTCGAAGGGCCCCCTTAAAAAAGCATAAAACGTGAACAGAGCCTACTTATGAATTTGTTTATGGCCCCATTTTTAGAAGACGTCGACTTCAAAATCTGGGAGCTTACGAAATAACAATATTCCTAATTTAATGCCTCTAAATCTTTATTGATACGAGCATTTTATGTAGGTTATCTAAATCTTTGTATGTTCACCTACTACATGATATTTACACTAACTGTTAGTTTTATACTGTTTTTGCTTTAGACCATGTAATTTTAGGTTACTTTTAATACCCTTTAATTATTTATTATTTAGGTTCGGTTCGTATTTTACAAACGGTCACCCGAGTATCATCTCTATTAGATTTTTAAAAAGCAAACCAGATATGACAACAATTACAAGCCGTGAAGAACATTTGAACCTACAATTAATTTACATCTACAAAGTAGGTTACAACAGTAAAGCCATGTTATAAACTCAAGGGATAAATAGCTATTATAGTCAATTTAGTTATATATACTTGGCGTAGAGTAAATAAGCCAACATCTGCGTGTCCGCGTCCAAACCGGTGGTTAGGGTACAATTTGCTGGCCGTAACGATTTCCTCTTCGGGGAATCGAATGGCGTGCGTCCGGATGACGCCCACCTACATACAAACACACATAAATACCTACGTAGAAACGTGTATTGTACAGTAAGAGGTTTCGACGTGGTTCAACGTACGGTATGCTCGAAGAACGCTCCAATTATTGTTGATTTAGCATGTTTGAGGTTGTGAAAGACGGTATGTAATTCTAGTTTATGGCAAGCAACAATAGGTTTATCTAAGAGCGATCAGTTTGAAGAAAAAATATTTTGAGTACAGTAGCGAGAACTTTTAGGTCAATAAATAAAGGGTATTTGGAGTCTTTGGTGAAGTGGATCGACTTGAAACAGACCCACAGGACTACTTGATTGTTGAATTTTGAATAGGTGGACGAGGCCCACTGCCTTTTTACACTAAAAATACCGAATCTTATTTTTTTATATATTAATTTTTTTTAATAAATATAGGTATCTATTAATATTATTCAGTGAGGTAACTATTACACTTACGCACTACATATTCACTAACTTTAAAACGAAGTGTTCTTTTATCTGTCTGTGATTTTTAAATAGTACCCCACTTACTTTTTCTGTGTTATATTTAAGTGAATATTACATTTAGTTAATCAACCTCATCTACTTAGCCTTTTCTCAACTATGTTGGGTTAGCTTCCAGTCTAACCGGATTCAGGAGTACTAGTGTTTTACATGGAACGCCTACTTAGCTGACCTCCGCAATCCTGAATACCAACTGGATGCGCTTGAGTCTATCGAGAAACGGGCCAAGAGACTCATTGGCAACGATGCACTTGCCGAGTCAAAGTTCGAGAGCCTTGACCATCGACGATGAGTTGAGCTTACAGACTAACTGACAAAAGCTTGCACTGATGGGACGGGTCTACTCAAATCTGTGTGGTCTTTCCTCAAAAGGCCATTTCAGACTAATCTACATAATCCTCATAAACGATTGTGAATATGTGCACTATGTAGGTTATTTTATTCGAGTTAAACATAATAAATTGTCTGGCAGTTTGAGTGCTTTTTGCGGCCTACCCAAAGGTCCTTACCTTGGTATTGTTCGTCAAATCGTTAAGCTCCTTGTTTTAAGTTGACCTATACGTCATTTGGCAAATGCTTGCACTGTATGGACAGGCCCACTCAAATCTGTGAGCATCTTTCTTCAAAAGACCGCCTCAGACTGAAACCTACAAGGTTCCCATATAGTTAATTAAACCAGTGTAGATTGTATGGACTTTAAAAGAGACGGACCCCTGAGTTTGTTTCGGTATTTCTTCTCAGGGTAGTCAGTTAGGAAACACCGGCCTCATCTAGTTAATATTTACAAAAAAAATGACGTGTAAAAATGTTATTTAATAACCAATTTGCAAAATAAAGATCATTTATCATTTAGTCTATCGGTTTTTTATCGGTTACATTTCGGGGAGTGTGCGATGGAGTTACACAATCTAATTCCGCCAAGCCCGTTCCATCATCGGACTACGAGACAAACGGCGATGCCATTGTTACATGGTGGTCATCCCACCCATACGCACGAAACGTTTTGGGAATACTTTCATTGTGCGTACGTTTAAGGAATGGAATTCCCTGCCGGAGTCTGTGTTTTCTAATCGCTATAACCTGGGGGTCTTTAAGTCAAGAGTGAATAGGTTACTTCTAGGCAAGCGTGCTTCATCCTCGACCACATCGTGACTTACCATCAGGTGAGATGGTGGTCAATTTTTAATTATTATAATTTAATATTATATTATTATAATCTGTAATATTTTAGTTTTAGACTTCACATATTCATATTTATTTCTCTTCTTGTTCTCACACACTATAGTCTACATTTCTTTTTCACTTCTCTTTTCGCCGGTCTGCTGGAAGAAATTTCTTAAGAAATAAGCAGTACCTTTGTACTCAAATATTATAATTATGCTTATCTTAATGTATTTTACTGTGTGTACATAAATAATAAAATAAATAAATACCCCTTGGCCAGTGTCAATAGACAACTGATAAACATACATATATATTTCTAAATACATGTTTATCAGTTGTCTAGTACCCATACCACAAGCTCTGCTTAGTTTGGGACTAGATGGCGTTGTGTGAAAAAGTTGTGGAATATTATATACCTATATATTTATTTATAAACAAACAGAAATATCTCAACAACTCCACTACATCCATAGACAACACTACCAATACATGTGAACCCGTTATTGGTCATTATACAGTGTTGCCAACTTAGTGGTTTTTCCACTAAAACTGTTGGTTTTAATCCTCCATGTAGTGGCGAAATATTGCTTTTAGTGGCTGGTGGATTTTTCTGGTGGTTAAACAATTTAGTTTTGGTTATTAAAATACAGATCATTCAGCCACCAAGCCATTTACACGTCAATAAATACATATTCGTATAATCATATTTCTTCGTACTACTTTTTTATATTAAATGGTATTAACGATTATTGTATCAGCGGCATCAAGTTCATTTAATGAAATTTTGTTAGTGGGTTTTTGGTGGTTTTAGAGGTTGAATCTAGTGGAGAGCTAGTTTAACTGTTGGCAACACTGGTCATTATTAGCTACTTCTCGCACTGCACGCAAGTACAATCACAAGCACACACAGCACAAGCATCACAATTGACCGCATGCTTGCTTATTTGTCAATCTATATTATAGGTCGGTCATGTCGTCTGTATGTCTGTACCTAGTACTTTAGTAGGAATGCAGCCAGCTTCAGCTAAGTGGCTTGGGACAATTGATGCGAATGACTAGGTACAGGCGAGTTGATGTTGTTATGTTATTGTGTGTAGAATGTCAGTTGTCAAGTATGTGACACTAAATATACTGATCATAAAAGTCATATTTGAAAGACATTTTAGTGTCCTCGTAGTTTACAGCAGTCAAATGTAAAGTTTAAATCACTTGAAATATGTACTTTTGTTCCGACAGTGATTGTATTATTATGTCTTCCAGTTCTGTTTTGCCAAGTAGTCAAGGAGCAGTGGTGGCCCAGTGGATAGGTACAGGCACAACTTATGAGTTGTAGGTCGTGGATTCAAACCCAGGCAGGAAGATTACTGTGTGTAATTTGCATCATGAACACTACTTTCAAAACGGTGTAGGAAAACATTGTGAGAGAAAGGAAAAAGGAAAGGAAAAGAAAAAAGAAAAGGAAGGAAAGGAAAGGAAGGAGAAAGGGGATATCTCAGCTGTGGGAACGCTATAATCTGGTTAAGTTATGTAAGTTTTCAACACCAAACTGCGCTCCAAGACACAAATTGCTGACGTTGTTAAAGAGGCCGCTAAGTTGAAGTGGGCCCGGGCTGACCACGTCTGCTGCGTGTCCAATGAACTGTGGGCAAAAATCACCACTTTCTGGAGCCTTGACAAAGCCAGAAGGTGTCGCAGCAGACCTCGTAGATGGCGGGGCGAGCTGGACCAAACTAACGGCCAGTGGTTTACTTTGGCCTTTGTCCAGTAGTGGATGATGAAGACATGATGAAGACTAACAGTATCAGTATAAAATATGAACTATAAATTGTCTTGAAGATCCAAAAAACACACAGTGCGTTTCTCTCATAAACAAACGCTCCAAACTTGAATGCGATAATATTCTTAATAGACAAGAATATAAAACATAACCCGATGCAAAACAAACAGTGTTTGCTAATAAGCTAAAAAACACGCAATTTACAAACGGAAGCTTTATAATTACAACGTCATTTAGACAAGCTATTATGTGTGGACTTAGGATTTTGTGAAGCGTAGAGTTAACTATGATACTGGGAACAATGTGCCCACTGTCTTGTAGCAGAATCAAGGATGGAAAAAGAAATAGGTAGGTATGTATCATTTAAAATTATGCGTATGACAAGAAAATATGGAGCTCGCTCTTGCACAGTCTAGACAATCATGAAATATTAAAAAGTGTTGGTTAGAAAGATAAGTAGGTCTACCTACATTTACAAGCAAAACTTTTTAATTTGGGGATGAACTTAGGATGCTTTTTTTATTATATTGTTTTGATTATCTAAATAATTATTCTCCATTATGAAAGCCCACACAATGAAATACGGACTAATTTAACTCAAGAAGAAGCAAATACAGGCCACTGATATGAGAAGAAGAAACAAATGACAATCATCAGGGATATTATATTCGTCGTTGCTGTATTTATGCATCGACAAACGTCAGGCAGTAATGAGAACGACTCCATATCTCCACTAAAATCTCGTCATATGATTGATATTCTAATCCAAGAAAAACATAGTAATTTAACATACGACACCGGGTGAAATTACTTATATAGAAAACTATGAGGTAGTGGTACACCACCATTAGAAATTTACGTATTTCAACTTTCTATCCATCCGATCGGACCATAGCTAATAAGCAGGGGAGTAATTATTTTTTTGTTGGCTTGCAAATTATACTAGTTATGTTGTGTTCCTATTTAAGAGCGTGTGTTGAGGTCATTGATATACTATAGTATATCAATGGTTGAGGTACAAAAAACGACTGACATGAAAACCGACTTCACAACTGCGATTTCTTAAGAAATAGTAGTTTTCCCTACTCTGGGTCACGAATTATTGTGCGATGGAATTATCGTTACTAATGGTCGCCTTTGTGGTCAAAATTCGACAATAATTCAAATTATTTTGAATGAATTTCGGAGGCTGTTTCGGTGTTTCTTCACAGCGTAGTCAGCTAGGAAACACCGTCCTCATCTAGTTCAAATTACGAAAAAAAGTTACTTATAAAAGTGTTATTTTTTAACTTTAGTGTCACCTAGTAGCAATATAATTATCATTTATTATTTCATATTCCTCCGTGTGTAATTTACGCTAATGGGGTACAAAATTTCTGCTTCACGAATTATATAATTACATATACCTAATTAGATAAAGTGCAACCTAATAAACTACATATAAAATAAACCATCTAGCACTTGCCTGATTGTTTTAATGTTCATCATAATCTTGTTATTAGTGTATTTGTTTGTGTATTTTCTCAGGTGCTCAAGAAAACACCGAATATTAAGACCTGTATTAATTTATATTTAAGAAGATATTCTTCAACGGAAACGGAACTACTAATATGATTACATTTTTTATTCAAATAGTACGCCAATTTTGTTGCACCTATTCTTTTATAAATTCACACAAAGCAGTAAAACATAATAATTTTAAAATCTAGATTTTATGGTTTGTCATAGTAATATTTATAATGTATTCGAATGCATCGACGTTCAAAACATGCATAAATGTAAAGGGATACTTTTGGACTTTCAAGGATTACATAAGATGTATAATTTTGGATACTTTCATATTAAAACTGTGCATATTATATACATTCAATAAGAATACTATCGCTGATTCACATTATATTAACGCATAATCTAATTAATTATCAATTTCATTGTGAAATTGATACTCATACTATGATATGAGTGTTAATTTCAACATAAAAGAAGGTGTGCCTTCTTTTATGTTTTTGTAATAGTACAGAACATGCGGCATTTTTTATTCTCAGCTCAGCTCAGCTCATTAGCTTGAAATGTTCTGGATTTGATGTGAGAAGGTTGTTATTTCATGGTCATCCAATTTAAAATGAATTAATGAATGCAAATATAATATTAAATATGTATTGGTAAAAAAGTACAAGTTCCGAAGGTGGTGAACTCTTGTCGGTAACTATATTGAGAGTTGGAGCTCCCCATTTTATATTCAATAGTAAAATTGTTAGTCGAACAAGACTCAAGCCAAGAAATAAAGTTTTCTTAAAAAATAAGACAAAACCAGAATGATTTACATCGAATATAACTTATAATTCCTGCAATATTATGTAATACAAAAGTTTGTTAAGGTCATATTCATTCGGTGAAGAAGTGATCAAAGGACCAGAATCTGCATTAAAATATTCTAATATTCTAAAAAAACAAAGACAAAACCAGATGCTTAACATCCAAAAGCCCATGATCCCAATATAAGGCAATAAATAAAGTTTAACAAGGCCAATATGAGGGTGTATTGTGACAAAGTGTGTGGAGTTGGTGTGGCGGAAGGTATGCGTCATAATTCTGCTCGTAAACGTCGGAGGAACATCAGCGTGCCGGGAGGCTGTGATTCGTGATGGATCACGGGAAGGGAAACTGCGCCGGGAAAATTGTGTGAGGTCGTGATTTGTGATTAACGGGACCGATATATGTATTTGTGCGGACGAAACTAAATTGTTTATGACATTTGACAGGCCCGTTGGTATAGTGGTCAGTGGTCCTGACTGCTATGCGCAAGGTCGTGGGTTCTATTCCCACCTAGGACAAATGTTTGTGTGATGAGCACGGTCATTTCTGTTCTTTGTCTGGGTGTAATTTATCTATAATATGTATGTATTTAGAAATATATATGTATGTTTATCAGTTGTCTAGTATCCATATCACAAGCTCTGCTTAGTTTGGTACTAGATGGCGTTGTGTGAAAAAAAAAAAAAAAAAAAAAGTTGTGGAATAAAGACCACGTAATTATGTCACAAGAACCGAATTCATTTAAATACATATAATATACGATAAATTAATAGTCACGACATAGTGAAAATACGCCTTTAATTGATCAATCTTCCTAGCCTTTTAGGGTAGATAAGTAGCAATATACGATTACAACCAAGTAGCTGGATAACACGATACTCCTTGGCGAGAATACTGTAAGATTTTGTAACTTCTGACAACCCGTTACGACTGTCAAATATGTTGTTTTTATGTTTGGATGCATATGCTCTGGTGACCAATACACACATATGTACACTAAAAGTAAAATAGTTTTGTGGAAGGCATATATACCTATATACACGGTGTAACAGATTAAGCGCAATACCTCAGACACCCCAATTAGAATATTAAATTATAAGTCTAAAACAACATCCGTAATTAAATTAATTGAAACCAAACCTAGATATTTTTTTATAAAACAGTTATCCTTACTAAACGCAAAACGTATGTGCGTCATACAATACCCTTGCGTAGACGCATACACTCATGCAATGTTAGCGGCCGACACGCACACGAGCGCATTTCCTTTAATTAAGGATTAAATTAATTTGTCATGCTACTGTCTTTCCATTTTAAGTTAAATGAAAGATTTTTCCGTCAAAATTTAATACCTATTTTTTATGTCGGAAATCGATTCAGAAGCTGATTCTGAAACAACTACTTTCAGGAATTGCGTTTATTCTGTTACCTACACGTTGTATAAATAAATATCTAAGTTCACCATTTGAGCATGATATACAAGTTGAGATGTGCACCAAATGCGTCAAACCCATGTCAGATATAATGTAAACTTTTTTAATGGTTTAATCGTACACAAACAAGTAAGTAGGTATTGAAGGAAACCAGATATGAATAATCTTTGATTGGTGCAATTTGTAGCCAATATTTATACTGATCCAATTGATTTCATTGTTAGCTTACATACTTACAGGTTCAATATATCACTAAGTCACTATTTTCCATCTTATTTTTTTTTTCTCATAATTTTATCGTTCCTTTAACGACTTAAAAATACATATTCTTTAATTTAGTTGTCTGGTAGATATCGCTGTCACCGATAAGACCGCCATTTTACCTACCCATAGAATTACCTAAGTGTATAAGAGATGTTTAAATATTTTGTTGTGCAATAAAGTTTACTGTGTTCTATTTCATTCTTTCCCATAAATAAATAACCAAAAAAAACCTATGCCTTCTCTTCATGTATGTTCATGAGGTCGAGGAATTTTGGGTCCCCGGGGCGGCGGTATTGCATCGACAATAAACCAATTAATTATTCTTAATTATATACATTTTATCTTACTGCAGATTTATTGACATATTTAATGAGCGATACGTAAATATTGATCTTGAAATTTGTATTAATAAAGTCATTATTATAAAAATATTTATGTTGTCACAAAAAACCTTCTTGATAATTACAGATTATTACAAAATACTGGAAAGGTAAGTATTAGAATCTACCGATTAGAGGCGCTAGTTTAATGTATTTTTAGAGAAGACTATTTACGAAGATACTAGGTAATGTTGGGGTCGACGTCCTTTTAATTACTGTGTAAATAAGACATTGAAACCGTTTGTGGGTTGTGGAGGTTTGTCATTTATTTTCGAGACTGCATCACATAGTAACGTTAGTGGCATAATGTTTGTGTTTAACAAGCTTAATGAGTTTTTGTTACGATTTCGGTAATCTTTTAAATGTTGGTTGTAAGAAATATTTCAGTTACTACTTAATAGTTTCTTGCTGCTAAAATAAAATCTGCTTACAGAATCAACCAATCAATAATTCTTTTAATTGATGAAACTTTTTTAGGGTTCCTTACCTCCGAGAGAAAATGGAAACTCTTATAGAACCATTATGCTGTCTGTCTGTCAGTCAAGGTCCTTTTTCTCAGCAACAAGAATTGATAAATCTGATATTAGACGTCGGCGCCGTATTCTACGGTCATTTTCATCTGTCAAAAAATCAAACATGTAAATCAACGCGATCAAAAAATGTAATCATTATACTATCGCATATTTTGCGACAAGAGAATCAAAAGCTGTATCTAGCCTATTTTCTTTAGACCTAGAATTATGAAATTTGGCAAGAGGCAATAGTTTACAGTACATGACGTATAGAAAAACCGTAAAATGTTATTACGCTGGTATTGAACTTATATAACTTCTTACATAAGGTTGGATGGAACCCTCGGTGCACGAGTCCAATTTGTAGTTAGCCGGGTTTTTAACTATTCACCTTCTTCTTCTTCTTTGAGGTAATGGTAAATATATAATAATATTTTGGGCCCAGTAGGTAGTGACGCTAGTCGGGATTTCAGTGGCGTTTATCAGGTCTTCAAAGGTGCACGTATTTGGGCATTTTGGACACCAATTTTGTACCATTTGTTCTTATATCATCTTTGTTTTACTGGTAGACATTTTCAAGTGTTTCTGTGGTTGTTTGTCGGTATGCGTAAAGTACCTATATATATAAATAAATTTCAAGTATTATCAGAATATATTTTTATAATGTATAGATTAAGTATAAACCATAAGAAATAAAAATGTACCCTTACACATGTAATACACCCATATTTTATTTAATAACCAACAATATTATTTAGGTAGTATATTTAGTTCTGTCACTGTACATAAAATTGTAACCCGTGAAAACGTAGTTGACTGTACATTTATATGTTTGTTAAGTTTATAATATAATTAGGCTAACATAAAATGTATAAGTAGTTGTTTGTTTTCGAAATAAATACATTTTGAAGATGAGGGACGTGAACGAATGTACCTACCTATCGAGTTTTCTAAATATTTGTGTGTAAATTAGTAGACTCAATATCATGGTCCTTTTAAAATCAAACGTTAGCTTTTTGTAAGATAATAAAAATAAGAATCCAATTTTAGCAGCCTATGATCTCCAATTCTAAATCAAAATACGCAAAATGGCCGTAAAAATCAGTCCAGCCGTATCTATAGGAGCAGTAGGTGCTAACATACACACATATAGAGGAACTCGTATATATCTACAGGCTTACTAAAAAGTATTTGGCAACTTTTTAATATATTTTTTTTTAAAGAAAGTATATTGAAAGTCGTTTTAAAATATTGATACTTATTAAAGTTAATAAACATTATTTCATTGGGATTTTTCAATCATTGATATATACAGTATATGTATCTACGACTTCATTTTAGATTGCTAGATGAGATGTGGTTCGGGTATTGTAAGGTTGAAACTGAGAAACTTCGTCTTTTGTACCTACTTCAATATACAAATCATCGCTTATCATCAGTTGAGATGGTGTTCAATCGCAAACCCATCAAGAGTACCAAAAATTATTATATTATAATGAATCAATATAATCCCTTGTATTTCGGTTCTTAATTCAATACATTTGAAAAAAAAAAAAAAAATTATTTTTTCCTTTGTAGTGTTTTTGTATAGAAGTCGGTTCTATTTAAAAAAAAAAAAAAATTTTTACCCTTTTTAGTGGGTCGGTTTGTAATTTATCTAGTTACAAAAGCCAAAATGTCAACTACTTATGACCTTTTACAAAATATTGCTTTTCCCGGTGCAGAGCCGTTAATTTTTGAGGAGTTCTCCTGATACATCACCATCAGCTCTACTTCACCATATGCATTGTGACGAGCATAAAGTGCTTAACATCTATATTCAAGTAATCTAATCGCAATTCACGAAATACTTATTATTGAGTAGTTTCGGTGGCCATCTGGGGTCTTCATCATCAGTTCCACTTCCTCAAATGGTGCTTTTCGAGAGCATTTGCACAAGGTTCTATAAGAAATACCCAAAACGCTATAAGTGTGCCTATAATATTTGAAGAGTTCCCTCGATTTCTCCATGATCCCATCATCCAAACATGACGACAATGGGACCAACTAGAAATTATACCCTTTCAAAAAAAAAAAAGAATTTTTGAAATCGGTCCAGCCATCTGCGAGTAATAAGGTAACATACATAAAAAAAAAAGTTCAAGACGAATTGAGAATCTCCTCCTTTTTTTTGAAGTTGGTTAAAAAGGCTAGGTAGGTAAGATACCTTTGAACTTATAATAAATGGGAATGTTTGTGAGGATGGATCCATGTTTGTTATTTTTTCACGCACTATTGAACGGATCTGAATGAAATATTGTGTCTAGATAGTTGAAATCTTGAAATAACACAGGCTTTTTTTAATACCGGAATTCCCACGGGACCGGGTTAACACGGGAAAACCGTCCCACGCAAACGAAGTGGCGAGCAGAAGCTATATAAGACAGAAAATATCAACTTCCCTTCTAGATTACAATAATATAAACTTTTGTATCCGTCTCCTAATTATTTTAAAAGTTCACAGAAGAGTTTCATTGTGATTGAGTTGGTGATGGATCACGGAAGGGGTGGAACAACCCTCGCTTGTTACTTAACATCGGTATACACTTACAAGTACTGTCTTTACTCTTTGTAATGTTGTGTGAAAATGTTTCGTATAAGTTTTTGCTGAGAATCAATGTTTGTTTTTAAAAATGTAACATTTTCTCAAACAAAGTATGCACCTGTAATTGGCAAGTGTGTAAGCCCAAAACTATTTGTTACCCATTGTTAAATTATTTTATACACAAAAGCTGTTTTTTGAATAAATAAATACTTAAAAAGATTGCTTATTTTTTAATAGGACAAAGGTAGTAGAAATTATAGGAGATGTATATATCCCTATTTCAATTAAACTCCCTAACACTATACATAGACTAAAAATTGATACTGTATTCAAATTAATAAAAAAATAGAATCTGCTAATCATTATTCAAAATAAGTATTTACTAAACTAGGTATTTGGTAAAAAAAGGTTTATCTTTCTTCTCTATTCTTTGTCTTTTTATACCGCAGAGGACAACAATGTCACTTTATAATAATGTATGTAAGTTTTAAATGGGGACGATGTAGTAATTTTCCAAGCTGATTGTTTACTTAAACCAACATTTAAAAGCTACGAAAATCCCTTAACAAACGGATATAATCTTTACTAAGCCCTAGAATACACTGTTGAAACTGTTGAGAGATGATTAAAAACGACTGTATTTTGTAATATATCTAGCAAAATTATAAATTATCGATATCTTGAATAGATAATTAAAATAGAATTAAGCAATTAAGCTTTACAAATACAAGCACAACTTCGATCGTGTATGGAGTACTGCTTTCATCTCTGAGACGGATCTACCGAATACCAGCTTGATGCACTTGAGTCTATCGAAAAACGTGCTAATAGGCTCATTGGCAACGAGGCACTGGTCCAGTCAAAGTTTCAGAGCCTTGATGTTTTCTATCGGTTAAATATCGGTGAGTGTGCGATTGAATTGCACCAAGCCTGTTCCGTTCTGTGGGCTAGGTATACTCAGAAATAGTGCCCTACGCGTGTAATAAAATACGTGCAGTCAAGGCTGCAGCGCGTCAAGTATGTTCACAGACGCCCTTGTGAACTGTTTCTTTGCCACAACGCGTATACGCTATGCACCCCTGGTGCGTGGGGTGTGGGGCAGCAACAACAGAATCATGCGCCTGGAGCAGGCTGGACCGTTCGTCCGTGAATCGCTGCTGCGCCATTTTCCATGGAATGATGTTGCTACGGTAAAGCGTCGTACACTTCAGCCTCTATTTAGTACTCAGAATTTATTTTGTGTATTTAGGTTTAAGATTGAATTATTATTATATTTTTACTAACATAGGATAAGTGCTTCTAACAAATGAGTCACAGTAACTTGATAAATAAATAATTTGAATTGAATTAGGACCACAAGAGGAACGGTGATGCGCCATCGTTACGTGATGGACAAAACACCACCCCGAATACTTTCATTGTGCGTACAGCTAAGAAGTGGAATTCCCTGCCGGAGTCGGTGTCTCCTGATAGCTATAACCTGGGGGTATTTTAGTCAAGAGTGAGTAAGTCTTACTTCTTACTAATCTTACTTCTTATCTTACTAATATTATAAATGCGAAAGCTTGTGAGGATGGATGGATGTTTGTTACTCTTTCACGCAAAAACTACTGAACGGATCTGAATGAAATTTGGTAAGTAGTAAGTCTCAGAACAATGTAACAGACTCTGTTACATTGTTCTGAGATCTCAACTACCGTTTAATAAATAGCAATAGGATAATCGCTAATTGCAAGACTCTTGCGAGACTCTCGTTTGGGCAACACTACATGTGGGTAAAATTCACATTACTAGCAATCTTATAAACAAGTCCAACTAAGCTTGTGTATGAAGTGGGTTCACGCCAATAGAGTAATGGGTGGGTTCGAAGCCGCGAACTTTCAATCCTAGGTCTACGCAAACATATACAGTGTACACAATAATCCAGTGCCAATAACCAGCAAGAAACAAAATCCACTCTATAATATTCTTTAGCAACCACATGGTACCCGTGTTTATGTTTCAATATAAATTCTGAGCACGCACTAACAGTTGGGACCGCTGTTATGAACGTTATATTAGGTGTTTTATTGAGCTCCTGTTGTGAATATGACAACGATTAAGTATGTAAACAATTTGTTGGGTAGTTGCTGTGTTTTATGAAAGAGGCATTTATTTAAATAACGTACAAATTAACTGAGAGATCGTTTTTAGGTATGTTCATTTATAAAACCAGTTATAGTTGTATGAATAATGTTAGTCCTATTTTGCTTGCTAATTAAATTAAAATTGATGCTTAAGTTATTATAATAGCACACATAAGTAATAAATGTTTTAAATAACAATACATCAGCATGTAACACATAAACTAACATTAGTTTTATCGAATTGTTGCAATTATTATACAGCTCTTTTGCATTATAATTGTACAGTACAATGGCGGTTTTATGGCTAATAGTTTTGTCCAAAACCCAAACAAATTTAGAGAACAATATTTAAATAAATAGAAGATTAGAACTTTGCTTTGTTTTAGTTAGAATACCTATGCTGTATTTTAAATAATATTTATAGTCATGTTTTAACTACGAATACTCGTATAGGTCGTTACTTATTTTGTATATTTGTATATATATTATTTTCTGTTTTATAAGTATATTTATATGGTACACTAATTTAGCCCTTCCCACTTTTATTAAAGTTTTGAAAGTCCTTCCAAAGGTTGTTTGGAAGACCGCCATTGTAACCATTTAATTAAGAAATAATGTTAAATAGGTGTGTTTAAATTTTGGTGTACAATAAAGTATATCCTATCTATCTATCTAATTTTATGTTTGAAACAGGCATGTTTTAGTACTGAAAAATCCGAAAACATGCGAAATTCACTAACCTGGGCCCGTATGATAAATTACGGTTCATTCCCTCTCGGTGAGAACATTGTAGGCTAATTATATTATATATGTTTTACTACGATAAAAAAAAAACACTGGCGTGTTAGATGTTTTACCACTTACCAGAAGATGCCATATCAGAAAATGGTATTCCATTACTTATATCAAACGTAATAAAACGTAATGAACAAATTTTCTATTTGGTATTCTTGGTCCACTTTTAAAAACTAAATTCGACACAAAACGCAAGAGCAACACAAGCTAAGCAGAACACACGCTTCCTTTATAATCTGACGCCTCTATACAGTTAACAAAACACATATATACTTGATAAAACTTGGAATATATTCACACGCGCGTCGGTAAGGCGTACCGGAGCGACGGCCGGTGGGCGTGTCGGCGGTACGTCCGCCCAGAGAACCGCCCTATACCATCGCCTAGATACAAAAGCCTTGGAAATAAACGAATATACCTAGAATAGATAGGAATTAGTTTTGAATAGATATGCTATACCTATTGGGCTGAAGGCTTTGCAAACTTAGACAAATGAAAATCAATTCTCCATGGACGTCGATTTGATTTTGGTTTGGCTGTGTATTCGTTGATTAATGGAAGGATAAATATTTTAATACATTTTATTACATTTACATTTTATTTTTTATTTTAAAACACTAATAGCTACATCCGGCTAGTATTAAAATATTTCATCATTTGCTTAGCCTTTTACCAACTATGTTGCGGTCGGCTTGTATGTACAGACGCCAGCACATGAAGCTACCCGAAACTGTCAAATTTTCCCAATCAACCTTGAACCTAATTTTTTTGACAATAAAGTTGAAAATTTGTTAAAGAAATTTGACAGATTGTTGTAGCTTGATGTGCTGGCGTCTGTACTTTTTTAGGTATTTGTCATGACATTAAAAGTGACTCCTATCGGCAAGGTTTGTTAGTAAAGTCAGACCCAAACAATGACATCATTGAGGCATAGGAATAAATACACCATGAGCTTACGGGATTACGAAATTTGGATTAAAGTGACTTTGTAACATATAACTCCGTCATTCAGATTGTCCACCATTAGTTTATTTTTTATTATTGCTTAGGCTTTCGTTTGACCACCATCTCACCTGATAAGGTAAGTGATGATGTGGTCGAAGATGAAGCACGCTTACCTAAAAATAACCTATTCACTCTTGACTTAAAGACCCTCAGGCATTTTAAGGGAAAGAGAGAGTGTTGGAGCATTAGATATCTTTATGTTGTACCATCACTTTGTCCCAAATACTTGATGCAGCTGAGTACCTGTATATACAACGTGTAACTTAAAGGGTATATACCTACATATCAAGTGCACAACTTCTTTGGATGATAACAAATGATATGGCAAGGGTTTTGTAATCCTATGTCTACATGTGTGGAACTTATTAGAAATTTCAATACATTGATAACTACCAGAGACCGAATCTTTCAAATTAAGAAGAACGAAGAGAATTATCGTTTTATTGGTAAGTGACGTGGAAAGTGATAACCCTCATAGTGCTGTGACACGTTTGTTATTATTAGTATTCAAGAAACATACGAAACCAACAATTTGGGTTCAATTCTGTGAGTCACTTATTTTGAACTGAAACTTTGCATAGAGACTCCATACCAGATGTTGTCTTCAGCCCTTGTGGATAGATGTAGGGTTTCCGTTACACGTTGTATACCAGCTTCTCATATGATTTGACCGTACGGATTGTATGATCTTCAAAAGAGACTGCGAACTCTTACTCTTTAAGCTTTTTTTAATTGATAATAGGCTCGCGTTTCACCACCTTTAAACACCTGATGGTAATCGATGACGTGGTCGAAGATGAAACACGCTTGCCTAGAAGTAACCTATTTACTCTTGACTTAAAAAACCCAGGATACAGCTAGCAGGAAACACATACTCCGACAGGGAATTCCACTCTTAAGCGCAATGAAAGTATTCCCAAAACGTTTTGTGCCTATGGGTGGGCTGACTATGACTATGGATGAGAGAGGATTTAGTTACAAAATAGTTATTATTCGTTGTAACATGGAGTGACCCTGAATCAACAACCCCGTGACAACTATAGCGGTGTAGCTGGGTACCATTTGACAAGACGAGTATCAAAAAATAATATTAATATAAATAAATCTTTTTTATTTATTTATAATAGGTTCGCGTTTGACCACCATCTCACCTGATGGTAAGTGATGATGTGGTTGAAGATGGAGCACGCTTACCTAAAAGTAACCTATTCACTCTTTATTTAAAGACCCCTAGGTTAAGTATGCATATAAATAAACAAATGATTTCTATTACATATTAAAACAGGCAATGCATTTCAGCAGTCAACATACCAGCTTGTAAATTAGAAACTCGTTCTAATTTACAAGTTAGTAAGTTCTTCAGGTAACTATCTTTTTTTATAGCGATTTATAAATTCTTATTTAGCCAGTCTGCCTCCTATCCCTTCCAGTCGCTCAGATGAAGCTGCAAACTATATCTGGCCTCCACCCTTTGAAGGTTATCATGATACTCTTTGATAAGATCACGTTGAATTAGTCATTACAGGTTCCATAGCCTTAACAAGGAGTTTTATTCACCGTAATGTGTAATTGACTCGAATGGGTAAATAAAATATAGAAGCATAGAAGTAATTAAATGTGTATATACAGAACACACCTAAACTGATGAAAATAAGAATATACAGAAAGTCAATGCACTAAGAGGATGTTTATTTACTTAAAAATAATTACATGTATTACGTCATGATACTACGGCGTAGACCTTTGCTACGAAATAGCGTAGAGGTCAAAAATAGGTACATACATACATACTTAGAGTATCTATAACTGTTTTAACTGAAAACTGTTTGGTAGACAATTTGAATTGGTATTCCTTGATTTGATTAAGATTTTACTGAGAACTAGTACTAGTATAGTATTATGCAAATCAGTGGGTATTATTTTTATTTGTCGATTTTATAGAGAAAATCTTTCCATCATAGTTATTAATCTTTTACTTATTAAACTTTTAGAAAGCTATTATTTGTTTTAAGTTTCGGTATATGTCGTTTATTGTAATAAAAAAATGAAGATATATATAAATAAATCTATATATCAATATATATATATATATATATATTGATATATATATATATATATATATATTGATATATAGATTTATAAATATAAATCAATAAATGAAGAGCAGCTGCAATATTATGTAATTAAAATAACTGACGTCATTAGTATGTGTAAATAAACAAAATAACAGTTAAATTTACGTAATGTAAGTAAAAAACAATAAGTACATAATTATTGAAATATATTACCTGAAAATATAATTAGTACAATACCTGGCTGGTAGGCAGACGTTATAAACCAACAATATATGATTGTTTTACTTTTGATTAATTAATCAGTCAATAATATGATATTTTTATGATTTTACAAATGTTAATGACTCGTGATGTTCAAGTCACAACTACCGTTCTTTTCAGCAGTTTAGTATACAAAATAACTTATGTATCTATTTGATGCTAGTTCAGTTTACTTACCTATAGCAATAGGTAATTTTTAACACTAATATATTTTCTTTCAAATTATTTTCCAATAACTATACAAATAATATTAAAAACTTACTTACACTTCAACACAGCGAAAGACCACTAGGTACAGTCAACACAAAAATGATAGTCATTATCCAACAAACACAAAACACAGCACTACACTTTCATCTGAGTATTATTATATGTATTCACAGTGCACAGTTCTCTTTGCCCATAAAACACTAGGCACGAACAGTCAGCAAAAAAAGTGATTCAGTAGAAAATTGTTATCAGCGTTACTATCGGAATGTCAATGTGGCGTGGCGACTGTCAACTGTCTACTAAACGAATCGTCACTGCTTGCTTGCCGCCATGCCCACTTCTATACAACATACATTCTCCATACAACTCATCATACAAAACTTATCAAACTAAATCGTACTTTATACAGTCGTCACAAAGCTTCAAATTTTTCTCCGCTCTTTTGGCAGTTACGTCAATATGGATGAGCAGTGCTTCTATAAAATATATTTGCTGTACTGCTCATACCTGTGCACGAAGTTATGTTTCGTCTCTATCATTTCATGTTTGGAGCGTTAGTTTAAAATAGATGATTGTTTTTATCATCTGAAATAATTTTTTGGAGTTTTTCAGATTCAATATTCAGTTATTTATCTTGTATGGTTCTTCGATTTTGAGTTTGACGAGTAGAAATACGATACTGGAAATGAATAAAAGTTGTTGTAGGAGCGCATCACCTACCGGCCGAGTAGCGCCATCTCATTTACTCTCATATTTCTTGTTTGTTTCACGTCCCGCGATTGGGCCAATAGCATTTACGGAGCAACCCACCTTACGACATATAAACTAGCGTGGAATATTGTACTCTATCGCTTGTGAATAAAGTTTAACTTTTTACCATTTAATTCCGAGTTACCGGCGTTTGTCACGCAAGAGTTCTAATTTTAAATCAAGTGTAGGCGGAGCTCTCGTGTCGGAGCTTTTATATTGAAAAACAAAATGTCTTTAACGAAAACCTGTTTTGAGAAACTTAAGCCTTTTATGTACGGAAGTTTTAAGTTTAGCGTTGGGAGAGAGATAGAACCTTTTGGTCCGGAGCAGTGCGGAGCTAGTCCCGCTGAAATAAAGTAAAAAACTTTAGTAACCGGCTTGTCGGTATTTTCCTTTTGTTTGATTTTTGTTTTGCGAACGGGACATTGCATGAGAAATGCAATGCAACAATATGGCGTCGTATTCATCTTTACTGTACGTATGCAATTTTCATGGATTATTGAGCTTTGTGAAAGATGAATACAGATACGTAGGTAAGTATTATTCCTTATTCCGTTGCATAGTGTTTGAAATATTGATTTGTTTTATGCTGTTCTATATTTTTCTATCTCCATATTCTCAGTGGTGTCTTGGTGGGTTGAAGTCGTGGTGGGTACGAGTATAAGAGGTTTGTCTGGCGTCTGTTCGACGGGTGAACTCATTACGGTTGTCGGTCAAGGCCTCGAGGTCGCTGCGGTGGGTGGCCGCCTTAATTACACCCTACGATTTAGGACTTCTTTCTCGTTCATTGTGGCTAGTGGCTAGTCGGACATTCTTCTGGCTAGAGACGTGTGACTATCAAGTATCAAGATGGGCTAGTTTTTTAGTTACACTATTTTATGTGTGTGTAAAGTTCGAGGGGAATGTACGTTTTAATTTAACTACAGACCTTTTGTTTGCAAATTACAACATATTTTTAGGTTATAACTGTTTGTTTAATAAGTATATATAAATATTAGCTGTGCGCCAGGTTTCACCCGCGTTCATTTGAGGAATAAACCAAAATTGATTAAAATCGGGTCAGCGGTTTAGATTTCTCATATAAACTTTCATCCCATATTTAAATCCTATTTTGGTAGATTTTTGAAAAAGTACCATATGTTAGACCCAGAGTCTTCAACTATTTTCATTCCAAATTTCATCCAAATCGGTACTGTGGTTTAGCCGTGAAAGCGTAACAGACAGACAGACAAAGAGACGGACAGACTTTCTCTTTTTTTATATTAGTATGGATGACGTTTTAATTTTTTTTATCGAAAGTTTAAGTTCCTAATTAAAGATAACAGAAATTTTGATTGCAAATTACAACTTATTTACCTATAAATATGCAAACTTTGTTTCGTTTAATTTCACATTTTTCTTTTTACCCTCCATATAGTTCGTGTTTTATATGGTCACTTACCATATAAAATTAATGTGTACGCTACAGCCTTCAGGTACTGGCTTTGTATCTTGTTGAATATTCACGAGGAGACTTAAAACGAATAATTAAATGACGTTAAAAACTTATTTAAATATTCCATGGAGCTGCGATCCGTGGTCATCAGCTGTTCAAAACCTGTTTTACTCATTAGTTGGGTACGTATATTTGCTGTTATATCTAGTAAGGTACTCTTAAGGAATATTTTTATGGGCAATGCCTATGGCTAGAATAGTCGAATATTAACACTTCTGTTTTTAAAACCTTGAAGAGCCATTTATCGGGCAAGATTATGTAAATTTTAGTATCATCAAATGCTATGTAAATAAACTTTATTTGCTGATCGCACCTACTACGTGCTAGACGTCTATAAAACATTAAAAGACAATTAGATCAGATAGCAAAAAAAGCTTATCATAATCTTTTAATTAGACAACCATGGATAATGTACAATTATACAACGTGTAATTTGAAGGGTAAATACATGATAACGATAATATGGCAAGGGTTTTGTAATACTATATCTACATGTGTGGAACTTATTAGAAATTTCAATACATTGACACCAGATACCGAATTTTTCAAATAAAAAAGAGAATTGTCGTGTTATTGACAAGTGAGGTCGAAAGTTATTAATCCTATCGCGATACACGGTTGGTATGATTGGTATTCAATAAACATGAAAGCGATAATTTGGTATCATTCTTCGAGTCACTTATTTTGAGCTGAAACTGTGCATCTCACTAGATGTTGTCTTCAGCCCTTTTGGATAGATATGGGGTTTCCGTTACACGTTGTATAATATACATATAAAAATACCAGCCAGTGTATTTACAATCATAAGTCTTGTCTCTTGTCATTAACCTACATTATAAGTGGATCAGTACGAATTGTATGAATTTCGAAAGAGACTTTGATATCTGAGTTTGTTTCGGTGTTTCTTTTCAGGCTAATCATTGAGGAAACACCAGCCTCATCTAGCTTCAATTTACGAAAAAAAAAATACATATGAAAGTATTATTTAATAACTAAATTGCCAAAGGAAATACCATTTATCATTTGTACTGGAAATATCATGTATAGGTACTCGAACTTTCTGTACTTATTAGTTGTGAATCTTACGTATAATTATGTACATATATTTAAAATCACTCATCTCTATTTTGTGTCCTGGCTGTAAAGGTGGTCTAAAAGTTCAAGACGAATTGTAAACCTCCTTTTTTTGAAGTCGGTTAAAAACAGATAGTAGTTATGTGACATGACAAAGTGTCATTCTATCAGATAGATGTGTTTGAAAGTGTCAAAACATAGTAGATTGATCACAATCTAGGACTAATACTATAAAGCGGAAAAGATAATTTGTTTGCTTGAACCATTGAGGTATATATATAGGTATATATACTACGTACTACATATTACCTGAATGGCTTGAACGCGCTAATCTTCGAAAGGTCAACTTTTCGAAAAATCGACTTTTTATCCGACTGCAAAAAGGAAGGTTATGTTTTTATCGTGATGATTTCTACGGGAGCGAAGTCCCACGTGAATGTTAGTCTACTATATTTTGAACACATCTCTCTCGTCAGTAACTATCAATTTCCTAAAAAAATAATCGTTTTTACAACTGCCTTCCTCACGCTACCGCTGATGTATTGTCTCTTTAAAATAATTCTTTTATGAAATTAATAGTTTCTGTCTGCGGCTTCGCTTGTGTGAAAAGGCTTTTTCGATTTTGATTTTGTCCAAAGTACCTACCTAGAAAATGATTAAATTAATGAAAAATACTAAAAAGTGTAGTTTCCGTAATTATTTTTGGTAGATAGTATAATTAGAAGTCTTCTTTATATAAATAACCAATACAACATACCTACGTACATATATAGGTACTTGGTTGTAGTCTGTGTTTCCTGATAGATATAACTTGGGGGTCTTTAAATGAAGAGTGAATATTCGTAAGTTATTTCTAGGCAAGCGTGCTTGTGCTGTGATCAAACGCAAGACTATCAGAAAAGAAAATCAAACTGCAAATTGCAATAAGCAATAAGCGTGTCTACTGAGTATATAAATAAACTAAGAATACTATTATACTTACTGAAAAAACGCATCAATAACGTGTAACGTTTATAGTAATTGTAAGTTAGTGTTAGATCATGATCGGCGGGTGCCAATGATTGATGCGAGTATCGCGATCCACGTTTAATTAGAGACTATCACACGTTAATATGCCATAATTATAAACGTTATGTAGGATTGTAAGTAAGTAATAGTGAGCTCGGTTCTGTTAAAAAACTTCTTCTAAGTTTGAACTATCATTACTTGGTGGTAGATATAAAGGTAATATCAACAAACTAACAGGAGTGAATAGGTTACTTATAGGCAAGCGTGCTTCATCTTCGACAACATCATCGTTTACCATCAGGTGAGACGGTGGTCAAACGCGACTCTTTCAACAATAATAAAAACGAAATCCAAATGTCTTGCATTGCACACATAATATTTTATTTTAGCTATAAGGGAAAATAACGAGGTATTCCTTGAAGCGCTACCATTTTGAAGCGCACCTAATGAAGTGCTCCTTTTTAGGGTTCCGTAGTCAACAAGGAACCCTTATAGTTTCGCCATGTCCGTCTGTCTGTCCGTCTGTCCGCGGTTTAGCTCAAAAACTATTGGTACTAGAAAGTTGTACTTTGGCATGAGTATACACGTTAATGACGCCAAAAAAGTGGTAAAATAAAATTTTGAAAAAATCAATTATTTAGGGTACCTCCCATACATGTAAAGTGGGATGATAATTATTTTTTTTTCGTTCTTCCCATAGTGTGGGATATCGTTGGATAGGTCTTTCAAAAATATTAGGGGTTTGGTAAGACCGTTTTTTAATTAAGTAAACCGTTCGTGACTTATCAAGCTTTAAAGTACCAATTTTCGTTAGAGTCAAGTGTCCCCCCCCTCTATTAACTAAACGGTTGTAGTTAGAAATTCAAATGTCACGGCAGTAGTACCTATATATAACGAAATTTAAAGGAAAACTATCACACATAAGTAGGCTTTACAAGTTTACGAGTAATAGTCAACCAATTGTATTTGACTCGAAAATTTCGAACAACTCTATAGAAATGTCGATAGATGGCGCTAAGCGCCAGTTGTATCGTGCTAGTTTCTTGTGACGATTGAGTAGTGTAGCTGTGTCTGTATTTAAATTCAAAACACCGGCTATGACAAGTTTTATACAAATCTCTAAAAAAAATTAAAACTTTCCGTGCAAAATTGTCGGATCAGGTGAGGATTTGTATAGGAAGTCAAATTAGTTAGGTAGTCATGTTTGGGTTTTAGTTAGAGCATGGTACAAAACGATCAGTCAGCGAATACGACACGCACTTGGCTGTAATAAAAACTACGGAACCCTACACTGCGCGTGGCCCGACACGCACTTGACCGGTTTTTTATTTATTCCTCGGAGCGCTCCTTTTAGTAGCGCTCCCGATACCATGTTATCGGAAAAGGAGCGCTCCGAGGAATAAAAAAGGAGCGCTTCATTAGGTGCGCTTCAAAATAGTAGCGCTTCGAGGAATACCTCAAAATAACACATTATAATTATGTGGAAGACAAGGAAAAAAAACTTATTAAATGGTCAAAAACTAATTAATGTCACTGTCAATATTTTCAACAAAATGCTAAGTTTCAACTTAACAACTCATCATCTGCTTAGTTTTTTCCCAACTATGTTGAGTCAGCTTCCAGTCTAACAGGATGCAGCTGAGTATTAGTGTTTTACATGGAGCGTCTGCCTATCTGACCTCCACAACCCAGTAACTGGGTAACACGATACCCATTGGCTAGACCAGTGTCACATTTACTGGCTTCCGACTACCCGTATCGACTGTCATCCAACAACCATCCTATAAGTGGTTTGTGCAACACCAATTATTGGTAGTTTCATTTTATTATAGAGAGTTGATACGACAGAGGGGCATTAAATTACACTACGTATACTATACGTGTTTAGTGTTAATTTGATACAGTTAAAAATTAAAAAGAGCCAAAAAAAATTTTTATTCAAACAAACTAAATAGCTTACAAATCAGAGTAATACGCAACCACCCTTTGTAAATAAATGTGACTGACCTTAAATACCTAAGTAACAAAGTGGCAACGTAGCGCGGCGTGTGTTATCTCTTCTCTTGGTCAGATTTATCACTTTAAGGTGCATCTCATCAAAATCATTTGCGACTAAACTACTTCTCCTATTTAATTGATTTTTGGTACAAAGCTTGAAAATGGTACCTAGTATACGCAGTTTAAAGGAAAGCCCCTCGGTCGTATCAACTCTGTATGTTAACATTAACATTTCTTTGTAAGTTTCTGTTACAACTTTATAGATTCTTTTGTGATCTGAAATAAATAACTTATTATAACTTTCACACTACTGCGACTCAGGCCTTCTTTCTACGAGAGAGAATGAGCTGTAATCCACGACTCGGGCTCAGTGCGAGTTGGCGGAAGTCACATGTCTTAATAATTTTCAGTCCTAGGACATGTCAGTTTTCTCACAATGTTATCGTTTACCGTTTTGAGAGTAGCTTTATTAATACAAACAATAAATAAATATAAATTAAAATTTTAATAGCCAACTGAAGTCAAATAAACTTATTTATTCTCTTTTTAGAAACTTTTGAAGCCTTTGCACTGGCATAGGAAAAAGATTCGTTTTGAAATTCCAAGAGTAATCAATCTGGTATTACATTTAATTGTGAATGATAATGCGTTTAAATTAGTAACACTATAAGAGTGCTGGTGACGACTAGATCAGAAGATCAATTGTTTACTTAAATGTTCAAATTCATGTCGCACTATCATCTCATCGACCAGCAACGTCAAAAACTTGTCAAATTACCTATACGAACACTCCTTATGAGAATTGCCTTTCAGATGTCAAGTAATATTCACGAAAGTGGATTAAAAAAGTAATTTAAAAGATCACGAAAATAATTGTGAGATATACCCATGGACAGTTCGACGTGGCTTTCTTTTGCTTACAAGTTTAATCATAAGTAATTTAGAAAGATATTTACTTCATTTTCTTCCAGCTGCTGATATTCTGGTATCCTTTGTGAATTTCAGGGAATTTGAGGTGTTTGAACATTTCCAGAAACAGTATACATAGTCTATTATATCTGCTACGTGTGCTAAGAGTGCGGTATGTTGATAAATATTCTAGGAATACTTTTCTGAAGTTCCCATGAACACGATAAATAATTTCACACCCAAAGACAACGGTTTAACCACTGATGCAAAAACAAAAATAGAAGACTTGTAACCCGTCAAGTGATAAGGTATAATTTGGCCTCATATTACGTGACATGTGCACGGGAGGGTTGGCTGTCATTAGTGTCAGATGCTCACGGTCGGGGAGACCGTCTGTCAAGCTTTGACGAGGCTGCAATGAACGGGTTACGTTTTGCTTGCTCTGAGTCAAGGTGAACGGTTCTAAAGACGTCATTTTTCGATTCTTGCTCAACAGCATGAGCCTACGGTACCATTGCCAAGTTATCAATTGTTATGGCAATATAAATCATATATGCCCAGACATTAGAAACATGTAAAGCATTATTCGACACGAATTCGAGTCAATAAATAATGCTGTCAAAAGTAACCGCCAATAAAAATCCTCAAACAAAAAGTAAGTATTTTTTTTAAATCAATCTTATTTCAAGATCAACGTCTATATTTGTAAAAACGCCTCAACCGTTTCATAGCTTGAATATAATATGTACTTTTAGAATAAACTTTGCTACGCAAAAATATTTTTGACTCAACCGAGTAAGCGAACCGGTACATTGATTAAATCCCCAGATCCGTTGTTTCTCCGTCTAATTAGTCCGGGTTTCCTGTACATTTGCCACCAGCCTGCCACCTGTCGTGGCGTGCCTCTGACGTACCTAGCCCACCTCTCGAATTAATTACCGCGATCGATTAATAACCGCCAAGCCAAAACTTAATTATGGGGAGAAATTATTTCGCGGGTTTTTGTGGAGCGCGAGTTGTGGTTATTTTGGGATTTAGAACAATTGTAATGAAATGTTTTATTATTATAAAAACGCGAAAGTCAATCTGTCCGTTTATCTGTGTCTTAAAGCGTGTTTGTTTGTCACATTTTGATGTCACACAGGTCATGTTTTTACATCTAAACTGCTGAATAGTTTTTGATGAAACCCAAGGTAATCTGAATGTAAAATAGAGTATTGTACTCTACTTTGATTAGGCGAACTTTATAATGTACAAAAGCTGTACGTAAGTGCGGTAAGTAGGGTACTATTAGTTTTTGATTTATTATTTCAAATGGACCATTCCAATGGGTCTGGATGGTCGTTTTATACCATAAGCAAGATTTACTTAGGTTAACAAAATTTGACGCCGGCGTAATGAGTTATAGAACATTCAATAGTTGTCGTATTAAATGCTTTTACTGTTAAAATGTGTCATCATCTCTTACTATTTGCAGTGTAGATGCTCTTCCTATACTTTCATTATGATTAACGTTTTAGCAGGTGGATATCTATTTGTGGCACAGGATACAGGTGTATACCTTACCTGATACTTAATGGCCCCTGGGTCTCCTCGTATCCGTTGCTGTCTACAAATTCTATTTTGTTCTGTTTATCCAATAACGTTCATAACAAATTGTCATCAGACCTGTCCGATATTTAACACCAGTACAAGATACTCGTCCTTTACAACATATTTCTTCGTTATTGTCAGATTTTAAATGGTTACAATGTATCAACAGTCTCCCGGGGCAGTTCAGTGCACCTCGCCACCGCTTTTTGTGGCGTCGAGCTCACCCGCTTATTTGCCATCATTAATCATTATTTCGGCCCAGCGATGGACCGCCGTATGCTTCACAATTTGAGAAAATAACCCTTTTTTGTGTTTTAAGTAAGTTGGTTTGCAATAACATCGGGTCCTCAGAGCGTGGCGATCGCATGCCGAGCACATTATTTAAATTACGTACCGAGAAGGTTGGCTGTATGAGTGTATCATGTGCTGTGCTATCGTTACACGTGTATTTTATATCAAGCGCTATAGTGTCTTTGTGTTCTCCAGTTAGTGCGGATTTGTCTTCAGTTTCTAATACTTGCAACAGGACCTGTTTTTACTTCCGATGTGTTGATTGAATTAAGTTGCCTTGAGTCGAGCCGCTAATGGCTTGCATCCGTTACGTGTGCTCAAGGATGACATTAGTGAAACTCTCATCCGTCCGTTTTTGCATTGTTTTGTGAGAAGCAGGTAACTATAATGGTTTAGCTGTTGTTTCACTTTTGTGGATAATTGGTGATGATGAGTATAAATTACAAGGTGCATATTTTCTCTTTGTCACCGGGACTTTAAGACCAGTTAAACTGCTAGCAATTCTTGGACTTTGCTCGTGTCCATATTGCATATTTTTGAGCAAGTCTTATAGCATATCTTGACGGGTACAAGAAGGCGAATAACAAAGTTTTTTGTCCAGAAGTGGTCGTGATTCGGAATCTAAGATAAGTGACCATCTGAACATATTGAGATTTCAGGTTTCGGATGTCAGAAAATCTAACACCACTTTTGAGGGATGAAACTATGTACGCTATATAGCTCCGTCCCTCTTTCTCGCTCGAACGACTCACGTTTTAACACTTCATGGTATGGCCCCTGATCTCTTTCTGGTCGCATTGGATTGCCATCCCATCGGGCTATGAGAGTAAAGGATCAGAGAGTGCACGTGTACTAGCGCACATACATACAATTGTGCACAATAATATCTCAAGCAAAATGCAACCCTATGTGTAAGTAGGTATAGGTTTTAGGTTAGTTACTTACCTGGAGTAAAAATAGAAATGAAAACCTACATTTTTAGGGTTCCGTAGCCGAATGGCAAAAAACGGAACCCTTATAGTTTCGACATGTCTGTCCGTCTGTATGTCTGTCCGTCCGTCCGTATGTCACAGCCATTTTATTCCGAAACTATTAGGACTATACATGTAAAACTTGGTAGGTAGATGTATTCTGTAAACCGCTTTCCGATTTTAAGAGAAAATTTAAAAAAAATATTTAAAATAAAGGGGGCTCCCCATACATGGAACTGAAACTGAAAATATTCTCTTTCATGAAACCTATACGTGTGTGGTATCTATAGACAGGTCTTGACTTGTCTTGACATTAAGGTTTCTAAAATGACTTTTTCATAAAGTTAACAGTTTAAAAGATATACGCTTCCAAAGTGGTAAAATGTGTGTCCCCCCCTCTAACTTCTATAAAAATGAAGTGAAAAATCTAAAAAAACCATATGTTGTAGATCTTAATGTAAACTTTCAACCAAAATTAGTTTGAACGAGATCGAGTCAGCAGTTTTTGAGATACAGTATATTTTCTAAAACCGCAAATATAACTTTGTAATTCATACAAATACTATGAAAAACAAAGTTATTTGGCGTAGTTGTAAAAATTGTAAATAATCTAGTTTTAAGAAATTTGTAAGGTTTTTTGTTTTCTTTTTTTTAAATTAATATATTAAGTATATTATATTTATTATAGTTACTGCGGAACCCTTCATGTGCGAGTCCGACTCGTTTTATTTAAAATAGGTTCGCGTTTGACCACTATCTCACCTGATGGTAAGTGATGATGTGATCGAAGATGGAGCACGCTTACCTAAAAGTAACCTATTCACTCTGGACTTAAAGACTCCTAGGTTATAGCTATCGGGAAACACAGACTCCGGCAGGGAATTCTACTCCTTAGCCGTACGCACAATGAAGGTATTTCCAAAACGTTTTGTGCGTATGGGTGGGATGTCCACCATGTAACGATGGCGCTTCGCCGTTTGTCTCGTAGTCCGATGATGGAACGGGTTCGGCGGAATTAGATTGTGTAATTCCATCGCACACTCCCCGAAATGTAACCTTTTAGAAAATCAATTTAGATAAATAAAGATAGCATTTCATTAATAACGGTAGAGTGTACGCTTGTATTATGAATAATTCTTAGAAATCGTAAAAGCAATCATACAATCTAGCCATATTGCTTTCAGTATCTGATGCTTTCATGCTAGTGAATAAAAATAATTACGATGCAAATACATTTTAAATCACTTACAATATCAATCATTGTAAGTATACCTACCGGCATCATTAAATGCAGTAAGGCACCATTTTATTTTTATTTATGGTACCATTTTTGTTTTAATGTTAGAAAAATTCCTAAAAATCATTATCAGAAATGGTATCCCTTAGTTATGGTTCCGTAGCTGGATTCGTCATGTCTGTCTGTCTGTCTGTATGACACAGCTACTTTATTCCGAAACAGCTAGGAATACAAGGTTGAAACTTTGTAGGCAGATGTAATCTGTGAACCGCTTTACGATTTCTATACAAAAATAAAATACCCATTTATTTTATTATTGTATAGAAATCGTAAAGTGGTACACAGATTTACATTACTTCATGGAATTGAGACGAAAAAATATCATCAAGCCTACATATATGGTCTCCATAGACTTATAAATGACGTATAGATAGTATGTAAAAATAACATTGAGATTCCTTAAACCATTTTTCCTCGCTGTTGTTTCTAAGATAGTCCTTTCCAAAGTGGTAAAATATGCGTCTATTACTATTAAAATAAGAGATATAAAAAATATGCTGTAACTTTTACTGAACACATTCAACGAAAATTATTTTGAACTAGATGTATCTAGTTCAAAATAATTTTCGTTAAATCTATACTAATATTATAAAGCTGAAGAGTTTGTTTGTTTGTTTGCTTGAACGCGCTAATCTCAGGAACTACGGTTCTGATTTGAAAAATTCTTTCAGTGTTAGATAGCCCATTTATCGAGGAAGGCTATAGGCTATATATCATCACGCTAAGACCAATAGGAGCGGAGCACTAATGAAGAATGTTTCAAAATCGGGGGATTCTTTTTCCACGCGGACGAAGTCGCGGGCGAAAGCTAGTAAAATATACGCGTCGACTTGATAACCTCCTCCTCTTTACCCGACTGCAAAGGAAGGGTTATGTTTTTCGCGCGTATCTTGTATGTGACAAACAGGCGGACCCATCCCATTTAAAAAAAAATATGTTCAATTGGGTCCCGCCTGCTTGTCACTTTTAAAAATAAAAATGTGCTTGTTTCTTAGTCTTACACTTCAGTTGAGCAGTCGGGTTTTTGAGATTTTTTTTTTGTCGTATGTTGATAAAATAAATAAAATTTTTATTGGAACTAAAAAACATTCATTCATATCGTTTGTTCATGAGTATATTAAGAAAATTCATGAATAGACCTAGCTAACTAAGCAGCATGCGATAATGGATCGCTTTGTTTAGCTAGGCCCTGTTACGGCTAAGACAAAGTTTTTTTTAAGTAGATATGTTATCATCATTCATCATTTGCTTACCCTTTTCCCAAATATGTTGTGGTCGGCTTTCAGTCGAACCGGGTGTAGCTGAGTATTAGTGTTTTACATGGAGCGACTACCCCATGGCCCTCCACCTGTGTCAGATTTTCTGGCTTCTGACTACCCGTAACGACTATCAAAGATGTACAGACGCCAGTACATCAAGCTACAACAATCTCTCAAATTTCTTTAAGAGATTTTCAACTTTATTGTTAAAGAAATTAGGTTCAAGGTTGATTGGTAAAATTTGACAGTTTCGGGTACCTTCATGTGCTGGCGTCTGTACAAATGACAACCGGGACTTACGGCTCATCGTGCTTTCCAATACACGAAGGCATCTCGATATGTTAAGATGGTCACCCATCCACAGACCAGCCGCGGAAAGCATGCTTAACCTCGAAGATCAACCCGTGTAGCTGTTATTATTTAGCTACGCGCTCCTAATTCTCCTAAATGGATGGATATGAAAACATTTAAACTAAGAAGTACTCCAGTCTCGTGGGTAAGCTTTTAAATATACAGTACTAGCTGACCCACCACGCGCCCTACCATAACCCTACCCTACCCCTACCCTAACCCTACCCTACCCCTACCCTACCCCTCCCTACCCGTACACTAACCCTACCCTACCCCTACCCTACCCCTACCCTACCCCTACCCTACCCCTACACTACCCCTACCCTACCCATAACCTTACCCGACCCCACCCTACCCCTACCCTACCCCTACCCTACCCCTACCATACCCCAACCCTACCCTACCCCTACCCTACTCTCCATTTCTTCTTCGTTCGCGTGGGATGTTTTTCCCGCTTAAATCCCTATCCCGTGGGAATTCCGCGATAAAAACTATCCTATGTCCGTCTCCTGGCTCTAAGCTACCTCCATACCAATTTTCACCCAAATCTGTTTCTTTTATACATATAGATGTTAACAAACAGAGGGCATACCCGTTAACCCGCAATAGTATAAGCATATCAATTAGATCGCCGCACACGCAGCCCGTCATTCATAAATAAATTGCGACGTTGCCGTCCTTCAAGTACGCGTGTACAGAGTGTTTCTTTTACGTTTCAATTTAAAATTTTTAGTGAATCTATACTAATATTATAAAGAGGTAAAATTTGTAAGTTAGTATGTAGGGGGTAATCTCTGAAACTACCGAACCGATTTTGAAAATTCTTTCGCTTACATGTAGCTGCATTATCTCTGAGTGCTATAGGCTATAAATTATCTTTATATCATGCATATTAGCCGAGCTATTATAATCTTTGTCAAGCAAGTCGGGGACGGGATCCCATGGAATATTTTCGACTTCTACGCGGACGAAGTCGTGGGCAGAAGATGGTATTTTAATATTAAAAAAAAAAAAATTGTTTTCGAATGGTAATATTTTTTTAGCATGTATGGATGCGGGTTAACGGGAACGCCCTCTGTTAGTTAACATACTGTACAAAACTCACTTAAACAGGTAGAATCAAAACGTTGACGAAACAAATATTTGCCGGCATATAGCCAGTTGAGATATATGTCAGCAAGTATTTTTCCCGTGCAGGAATCGAACCAATGCAGCACGCAGTGCAGCAGCAAATCGCTCAATCACTGTGCCAACCGTGTCATACAATCTACACATTTGCGATAACCATAGTAAAGAGGTCTTTTATCCTTTATGTTCAGGATCAACAGGCGCTATCTAAACTTATTCACGTAGGAGACTGAATTTTTTTTACTTTTAAAATAGGTAGGAGGGTGTGCCTATCTAGAACTTATAGAACACAAGCAGCGCCCGCGAGTTCATTCGCTTGAATATTTTGATATATCCTACCTACCTAAACTATCTCTGTGTCAAGTATTCAAGTATTTATTGCAATCCATAATGTACACATACAGGTGGAATAAAATTAGAAGAAAAAATTATGGACTCTGTCGGGCACAGTAAAATAATAATAATAAGTGCTTTGGAGTGTGCATTACGGGAGTATCGCACCACACCGCCTGAGCTTAGACCTCGTCTGCCTCGTTTACCCATGCGTAAGAAAAATAGGGCGCTAGTGTGTGCTCTAGATTCACTGCTGTCAAATTATTTTGACAATAGTGAAGACCTCACCGATACTCATTCGATCCTATACTGTGCAGCTGTAACGGCTTGTCGCGTAGCCCATGTCAAGTTTCCAAAGACTGACAGAGTTATGCGACCAGCTGTACCAGCTTGGCAGGGCAGGATCGAACGTCGTATTGCTGAGGCTAGAGCACTCATTGGTAAACTTATCTGCTTCAGACAGGGCAACACTCGTCCTAGAGTGATGCGCTTTGTGAGGCGGGCGTTTGCGGGGACTGATATCAGTCCTCGGGATTATTTGACCCGCGTCACAGAGCGTATCGACTTCCTGAAGCAGAAAGTCTATGCATGGGCAAATCGAATTCGTCGATATAAGCGGCGAGTGGAGCGATACACTCAGAATCGCACATTCCAAAGCAATGAAAGGTGGGTTTATAGGGCCTGGGAGCGACCTGACCAAGGTGTGACTGACACGTGCCTACCGGATGATGACGCCATGTGCTCGTTCTGGCGCAGCATCTGGTCGGTGCCTGTCAGCCACACCGAGGGTGACTGAATAGTGAGATATATATATACTTATACCAGAAATGGGGGCAATTACTATCAGCCCCCAAGATGTAACCCGTGCAGTCCGTCCGTTATCCAATTGGAAATCTCCAGGGCCGGACGGGCTGCACAATTTCTGGATAAAATGGTTTCAAAGCTCGCACGCTCGCCTGGCCACTCAGTTCCAGTCTGCCTTAGGGCTAGGATCGCTACCTCAATTCCTAACTACAGGAATAACCCACCTGCTCTATAAATCAGGCAGTACTTCAGAACCTAAAAATTATAGACCGATTACGTGCTTACTGACGGTCTATAAAGTTCTTACATCCATTTTGAGAGCCAAAATTAATAATCACATTGATACAAATTCAATCAGGTCTGCTTCTCAGAATGGATGTAGGAACAGGTCCCGCGGTACTAAGGAGCTTCTCCTCATCGATATTGCCATAAACCAACAGGTTCGTTGTTCCCGAAGGAATTTATCGACATGTTGGATAGATTATAAGAAGGCCTATGACTCGGTTCCACATACATGGCTCATGAAGGTGTTGGAGTTGTACAAAATAAATCCAATACTCCGCACTTTCCTTGAATCATGTATGGGGCAATGGAAGACGGTCCTCTGCTATCCAGGATGTCGACAGATCCAGGAAAACAGCGAACCGATTAGGATTGAGCGTGGTATTTTTCAGGGCGACAGTCTGAGCCCACTGTGGTTTTGTCTGGCTCTCAACCCTCTCAGTACACTGCTGGAGGGTTCGGGGCAAGGCTACCAGTTGAGAAGAGGTGGTCAGGTCAAATCACACTTGCTTTACATGGATGATTTGAAACTTTTTGCCCCCAGCAACTTGCAACTCATGGAGCTACTGAAGGTAACGGAAACCTTCAGTAGCGCCATCAGGATGGAATTTGGGGTGGACAAATGTGCGGTCATGCATGTAAAGCGAGGGGAGATTATGGAATCCGTGGGAACTCAACTCTCGGATTCCATACACCTAAGATCCCTCGGCTCAACTGAAACCTACAAGTATTTGGGTATGTCAGAGGCACTAGGCATCAATGATGCTTATGTTAAACAATCATTGAAGGCAACGCTTCTTTGGCCGCCTGAATAAAGTACTGAATAGTCTTCTATCAGGCGGAAACAAGGTGCGTGCCTTCAATGGTTGGGTCATGCCAGTATTGATGTACTTTTTTGGCATACTCAAATGGACTCAGACTGAACTTGACGCCTTGGACAGGCGGGTCCGCACATCGCTGACTGCAAATTGAATGCATCACCCACGTTCATCGGTGATGAGGCTGTATATCCCGCGGAAATGCGGGGGTCGTGGCTTTTTAAATGCAAAGACCCTGCACAACCGCGAGATATGCAGCCTTAGGGAATATTTCCTAGAAACCGACGTGGATAAGCATCGAGATGTGGTAGCGATGGACAAAGGCCTCACTCCGCTCTCCTTAGGTACCGAGAATTGGCGCAAACCTGTAGTATTAGATACTAATGACCGCAGAGAAGTATGGCAGAGCAAGGAGCTTCACGGACGCTATTACCGGGCCCTTCATGGGTCTGACGTAGATACATTAGCGTCCGTAGCCTGGCTACGTTTTGGTGACTTCTTCGGGGAAACCGAAGGTTTTGTCTGTGCAATTATGGATGAAGTTATGATGACGAATAACTATCGGAAATATATTGTGAAGGATGGTACGGTAGACATATGTCGGGCATGTCACAAACCGGGAGAATACATTCGTCACATTATCTCCGGTTGTTCTCGTCTGGCTAGCGGAGACTATTTGCATAGACACAACCTTGTAGCTAGGATTGTTCACCAGCAACTTGCTCTTAAATACAATCTCGTGGAATCAGAAGTACCGTACTATAGGTATGTGCCCGACCCAGTTCTCGAAAATGGCAATATTACACTGTACTGGGATCGGTTTATCATCACTGACAGGACTATTGTTGCCAATAAGCCTGATATAGTGGTAATAGACCGATTAGAGCGTCGCACAGTGATTGTTGACATAGCGGTCCCTCATGAAGAGAACCTCGTGAAAGCCGAGAAAGATAAGCAAATTAAGTATCTCGCCTTGGCTCACGAGGTTGTTGACATGTGGGATGTGGATACAGCAATCATTGTGCCGATAGTCGTCTCAGCCAATTGCATAATAGACAAGAGCCTCGACAAACATCTTAGGAGGCTCTCGTTGGGCAGCTGGATCAAGGGCTTGATCCAGAAAGCAGTACTTCTGGACACGGCGCGAATTGTTAGGAGGTTCCTCTCTCAAGATCCCTGACCACCGGTAGCTTGGACCCTGTTCCCGATACCGGTGGGCTACTATTTTTTTATATTTTTAAATGTTTATATTTTTTTTATTAATATTTAAAAATGTAATTAATATGTAAATAGATTGAATAAATGGAATAATAATAATATTTCACAACTTTCACACAACGCCATCTAGTCTCAAACTAAGCAGAGCTTGTAATATGAGTACTAGACAACTGATGAACATACATATATATTTCTAAATACATACATATTATAGATAAATTACACCCAGACAAAGAACAAATGATCGTGCTCATCACACAAACATTTGTCCTGGGTGGGAATCGAACCCACGACCTTGGGCATAGCAGTCAGGGCCACTGACCACTAGACCAACAGGCCTGTCGAAATATATTAGCATAGATAGGAGAGAGGAAGTGCGCTTTGTTTGATTTTCCATAATAGGAAATATTTTTATTTAAAATTAATTATTGTTGTGTTAAATTGTATGTTGTGTAATTATTATTGTCATTCATTTAGTTTTATTCTAACATCTAATTTTGGTTTAATTATACGTTAATGTTTATATTGCATGTTTTACAGTTACCATAATATTTTACAATTTTTATTTTATAATGTAATGGATCCCTTGTTTATTAATTAAGTCAATAGTTATGTCATACTTATTTATTATTGAATTGAGTAATTATTTATTTTATCTAAAGGTGCGCTTACACGGGCAATATTTTGAGCAATAATTGCTTGGGTACACTAATGGAGCAATCTGGATCAATTAGGTGGAGCAATCTGGAGCAATTTCAATAAAATGCGACAATTGTTTCGGCATTATTGCTTCTAATTGTTCCATATATTCCATATCGCTCCATGTCGCTGATACGAATCGCCGAATATCCATTGGGTATGGAAATTCCAGTCGATTTTTATATCGATCTCTTTTTATTTTTTATTTTTATTGCTGATAGGCCCACTCTTGACCTTGATCTCGCCTGCTGGTAAGCGATAGATGAGGTCTAAGATGGGACGAGCGAGCCCAGAAGATGCCTATTTACTCGTGCTATAAAGGCTGAAAGGTCATAAGTGGCAGGGAACACAGAAGCCGGCAGAGAATTCCACACCTTGGCTGTGCGCACAATAAATGTGGAGGAGAAGCGCTTGGTACGACAAGACGGTATATCAACCAAGTGTGGGTGGTACCCAGCCGTGCGTCTGGTAGACCGGTAGTGAAAGTGAGATGGAGGAATCAGGTCATGGAGCTCCTGCGCACACTCCCAGAAGTACAATCTGTAGAAAACGGACAGGCAAGCAACGGTTCGCCAATGAGCCAGGCTATGAAGCTTGTCCACCAGCACCTCGTCACCTATAAGCCTTTTAGCTCTGCGCTCGATCGAGTCCAATACAGCAAGTCGGTACTTTGCATTGGATCTCGTTTGCACTTGTTTGTTTTGCGCCTGCTACCGTCTCGCTTGCGCGGCGAGTGCGAGACGAGAGAATTGGTTCTATCATATTGGTCGTCTGTTTCGTAATTAATGGGCTAACTTTATTCAAAAGTAATTCAAAATCAGTTCAGGACATTCTTGTAAAGTTTTTGAATAAAATATCATCTAATTCATAACACAATGAAGATTGCGTCTTTCTTGCTAAAAACGATCGCACCCAAATACGCCTATTTCTTTTCTTTCTTTTTTGCTTTTGATTTACAATAAAAAAAGCGCTACAATCCGCCGCAGCTTGATGTAGTTGTGACGTCACAGTTGACGAATGTTGACCTGGATTGAGCAATTTTAGTTGCCCGTGTAAGCGCACCTTAAGTCAGTTTGGTATTTTTTCAGTCAAATTAGTAAAAAAAAAACAATTTATTGTAACATGTATTTTTATTGTAGAGGTATGTCATATTATCATTGTACAGTTATTATTTATTATTAAAATGATTATTCATTTATTTAATAATAATGAATTTAATATGCGATAATGTTCCATAGGCAAAACTTAGTCAGTTAGGTATTCTTCCTTTCGAAATCAATCCCGCAATTTATCTGTTATTAATTCATTTATTGTGTAATAGCTTTTGTTAATTAAGAATTGTTTTAGTTTCTTTAAAAATACACTGTTGTTTTCTATTTGTTTTAAGTGTTCGGGTATTTTTTTTATAAATTTTTATTGACATTGAATATGTATATGCATTTTAAGATGAGACTGAGGCAAATTTAATCTGTTTTTATGACGCAACGAATGGGTTGTTGTCATTTTTCATAAAGATCTGTTCAGCCACTGTGGCGTGATTAGTAACAAACATCCATACATCTAGACATTCGTATTTATCATATAGGCCAGAAGCCATGATAATCAGCCTATATCGTTCGCACTACTGGGACACAGGCCTCCTCACTATGAGAACGAATGGACCTTAATTCACCACAAGGTCCCAGTGCTGGTTGGTGGATGTCACATGCTTTCGGATTTTTGTTTCTGGGACATGCAGGTTTCCTCTTGATGTTTTCCTTCACTGTTTTGAGAATACTGGCGATGAACAAAATTACATAAAGTATTGTGCCTGCCTGTGTTAGATTGGTAGATCACATTTAATAAATCGTCTTCATGTTGGCAACAGAAAAAACATTTCAAAAACTTTCAGATGCGACGCATGCTGCAGCTGGTGCGATGCGTTTAGAAACCAACACTGTTTTTACGGGTCGTGCATTTGACTGATGCAATAAACTTCGAAGATGAAGTGTCTTGTTTGAGTGAAATTATCCACATGATCCTGCACACTGATATTCTATTAGTGGTAGTTGATATTATTTCCATAAGTCTCGTAAAATTCGCGTTATGTAAAAAATCGCTTGCTTGTACTGGTGCAGTAAGGCGTCCATCGTTCTTTTTACATGGTGCACACTACTCGCATTTGTGACGTTTTATAATTTCATTTTTAACATTTTAACATTCCGTTAGTCGGTCGGTCCGAGGATAGTGACCATATTAACATATCGAGATACCTCCGTCCTTCTGAAAGCACGTAAAACCGTTGCTCCCAGCTGTTATTTCTACATCTTGACAGTCGTCACAGGTAGTTAGAAATTAGAGAACGTGACACCAGCCTTGCCAAGGGATATCGTGTTACGCAGCTATTGCGGTGTGAAAGTCAGATCAGAGACATCCACTTCATGTAAAACACTAGCACTCAGCTGTGCCCGGTTAGACTAGAAGCCAAACTTAGCAGAGTAAAGCTAAGCAGAAGAAAATACATTATGTATAGTTTTATATCTAAAGGTGCGCTTACACGGGCAACTAAAATTGCTCAATCCCGGGCAAAATTCGTCTACTGTGACGTCACGACTACATGAAGCAATTTAGGGCAATGGCAACAAGCATCAACTTGACAAAATGTTTTGCAATAACAATACTGAGCGATAAAGAGCAACTTCAAGAAACTAGGCAATACAACAATTCAGTAAATTATTCGCTCGCTATGGACGACGTTGTTCTTGCTGCGGCTTGTAGCGCTTTTAGAGTTCCGTAGCCAAACGGCAAAAAACGGAACCCTTATAGATTCGTCATGTCTCTCTGTCTGTCCGTCCGTCCGTATATCACAGCCATTTTCTACACATGTGAAACTTGGTAGGTAGATTTCTTCTTTGAACCGCTTTCCTATTATTAGACAAAAATAAAAAATATGTAAACTTAAGGGGAGTCCCCCTTAAGTTTACATATTTTTTATTTTCCTCGTACATGGAAATGAAACTAAATTTTTTTCAACAAAGTTATACGTGTGTGGTATTTATAGACAGGTCTTTAAAAATTACATAGAAGGTTCACAAAACACTTTTTCTTAAAGTTAATCGTTTAAAAGATATACGCATTCAAAGTGTTAAAATGTCCTCCCCCCCTCTAACTCCTATAATAATGGAGAGAAAAATCTAAAAAAAAATATGCTGTAGCTCTTCATAAATAATAAAAATAAAAATTAGTTTGAACGAGATCGAGTCAGCAGTTTTTGAGATATAGTATATTTTCTAAACCCGCAAATATAGCTTTGTATTTCATACAAACACTATGAAAAACAAAGTTATTTTACGTAGTTACTACGGAACCCTTCATGGGCGAGTCTGACTCGCCCTTGGCTAACTTTTTATTATAAATCAAAAGCAAAAAAGAAAGAAAAGAAATAGGCGTATCTGGGTGCGATCATTTTTAGCAAGTAGGACGCAATCTTCATTGTGTTGTGAATTATATGATATTTTATTCAAAAACTTTACTAGAGTGTCCCGTACTGATTTTGAATTACATTTGAATCGTCTCGCACTTCCCGCGAAAGCGAGACGGTAGAAGCCGCAAAACAAACAAGTGCAAACGAGAGAGATATAAAAATTGACTGGAATTTCCATGTCCAATGGATATTCGGCAATTCGTATCAGCATCATGGAGCAATATGAAACAATAAGAAGCAATAATGTTGAAACAATTGCCGCATTTTATTGAAATTGCTCCAGATTGCTCAACCTAATTGATTCAGATTGCTACATTAGTGTTGCCAAGCAATTATTGTTCAAAATACGGCCCGTGTAAGCGCACCTTTAGAGTATTCAACAATTGATTTATGACAGATAAGAAAGTAATTAATTTTATTAAAATCAGTTAATACAGGACAATTCAATAACTCGCATATTTTAGATTAAATTCACCGAAAACACTTCATCTCTGTTGTACAAGCGATCCGGAGTTTATTGCGCCGGTCGCAGACCCGTTTGAATGTACGGCCCGTAAAGACAGTATTCGTTTCTCGTATACACATCGCACCTGCGTCGCATCTGCATTTTCATGAAAATATTTTGCTCGTACTAGTACCTAAACATAGACAAAACCTCTAAACAAAATGACATTTATATACGTTTGTAAATAATACGTAAATCTTACCGACTGATTTTAATAACATTAATTATTTTAATACATTCTTTGGTGTTCGATAACGAAATCAGTCTTAACGACTGATTTCGTTGTCGCCAAAGAACACCAGAGACCATTTTGAATAGGCCGCGTTTCAGTGTCGTGATATAAATACATAATTATAAAAATACATTGCCATTATTTTCTAAAATCTGTTGAGTTATTGAGTCACTGTCATACTGAAAACTATGACTATGAAAATTAAACTAAACGACTGTATATTGCCAGAATCATATACCATAAAGCTGTGCTCGTTTTTACTATCAAAGCCCGTACAATAATATCTCCCAAAGTATGGGACAACCAAGAAGCCTTACTCCTCAGTCCAGATCAAATCCCAAGTCGAACGTATCTGTTATCAACTATGCGATTGACTCAACTTTTATACTCAAGTACCGACTCTTAAGTACCGACTTGTGGTCAAGATTACTCAATTCAAATATCCCACTTACTTCGCAAGATAAACCTCCTCATAAAAATCCTTCCACTCCAGCTCTGTCGAACACTAAAAATTCACTAAAGAAGCTTTAGTAAATTTTTTTTAGTCCTGGTCAAATCCCACGTTGAACGTTTCTCTTAACAACTACGCAATAGATTCTACTATCAAACTCAAGAGTCTGTATTCGTGGTCACACTTACTCAATCCAATATTCCGATTATTTCACAAGAATGTCTTTAAGTCAAGAGTGAATAGGTTACTTCTAGGTGAGCATGCTTCATCGTCAACCACATCATCACTTTCCATCAGGAGAGATGGTGGTCAAGCGCGAGGCTTATTTTATCAAAAAAAAAAAAAACAAACCTCTTACAAATTCTTGCAGTATTCTCCACTGTCTAGCTCTGTCGAACAAATCTGGAAGGTGTGTAGTACAAACATATAGATATAGTTACGGGGTGCAAGCGTCGCGGATGGTGCAGGGGGGGGGGGGGCGGTAACAGATGCGCTGCATTGCCGCCGCGCCAACTCCTGACACGGTAGGGACGGACTTGGGCTGCAAGAATTGATTTTTATTAATAAAGTCAAGATAGAACTTCAAACGAGATATTTACCATATTTATGAATTGTTTTGAGTTTCCGATGATGGACGGACGAACGGATGACGGATGAACTGAAATTTCGTTTTAATTTCTAATGATAATGTTAGTAACCATGTCATGTGATGTTTAAAAATGCTTAAAGCCAAGACAATTTACGATATCCTCTATTTTCCCAAACAGCTCTGGCCATAGGGGCATCCCACAGAATAAATACTGTACAAATACACATTTCGAAATCGGGAAAATGTGTGCTCTACTTATTATAAAAGGTAGAGGGGCCTACCTTTTATAACAAGTAGTCATCGGAATAAATGCACTATCAAAATGCCGAAATATGCATGTAAATAAGCACTAAAAAGGGCGAAATATGCACAAAATACGCACAGTATACAACCATTTTACTCAAACACTCACACATTCACACATACTTCACATGTACTAACATTCGTCTCTCATAATAGCAAAAAAATAAATAAATATATATATAAAATGTATATTATAGTATGATACCGTGTTATTGTCTACGCGCTTAGTATATAAATATAATATTAAAATGTAAAGGGGTGGGGTCCTGGTGTCCTGTAACACAGGCCTCAAGCCTAGCTTAGGCACCAGTCTCCCACAATATAACTAGATACCTAAGTTATGTACCATAATTTGGCAAAACTGTGTAATGCAATTTATGTATATTGTGGAGAGAAAATAAACTTATTACTTACTTACTTATTTAATATAAGAATTTACGTTTATTAGTTATAATTAAATAATAACGTTAATTAGTTATAATTTAATATATAAATTATTATTATATAATAAACTATAATTATAACAAATAAGTTTATACTTGATACACTAATTTATTATAGTTCTTGTGACAATAAACAATAACATATTTTTCTAGGTTTTCTGCTGCAAACTTTATATTAATTATAGGCTACGTCAACCGACGTCAACTGACGTTACCGGACAGAACTTGGAATTTGGTGCCATCTCTACAGAGTCCTCTTCAGGTACAGTTAGTACGTTATCGTTGATAAATGCGTAAATTTTCCTTATTCCTTCAAGACTGGGGTTTTTGTACAAAACTGCATTTAATTTGCCATGAACTTTTTGCGATAGTGAACTTGGAAGAAACCACTACGAGTTAGTAGATCGGATTAAGTGCGCTTGCTAAGTGTATACGAGGCGGACGTGTCAACGGCTAATACAACATGCCTAACACGTATAACTACTGAAAAACAGTAAGCAGTTTTTGAGGTATTTTCAAAAACCGCAAACATATCTTTGTTATTTATACAAACACTATGAAAAACGAAGTTATTTTTCGCTAATCTATATTTTTGCTACTACAGAACCTTTCTTAGGCGAGTTTGACTTGCACTTGGCCACTTTTTAACCGACTTAAAAAAGGAGGAGGTTCTCAGTTCGTTGGAATCCTTTTTTTATTGGACGCTTACCTACGCTTAATGCTTATTTAACCAAAGCTTAAGATTTATCAATAGGAGTATGTCTTGCTGATTACCCATAAAAAAGAAACTCCTGTGATAAAGAATAAGCATAATCATTCAACGTGGCAATGCTGCTTGTCTTCTGGGTACGTTTTCGTTCGAAAGCATTTTTGTATTTATGTATATAGTTAGGTGTAGTAGATATAACTAAGTAGAAAGTAATTTTTTAAGTTAATCGTATACAAAACATTGTAAAAAGTAAAAACACTTAATGTATGATAAAAGACAATCAAAAACTTCTTGCACCCCAAATCCGTCCCTGCGACAAAACGCGAGGGAGCGTCGATGACAAAATACAAATTTTATTTTATTAAATTCAAAAAAAGCCTCCAATGATTGATAGGAGCGCGCCCTCTCCGCTGCATAACTCTTGCTACTCAATAAAATGGATCATTGATTTCCCTGGAATACTCTCGTCTTGACGTGTGTATGTAGGTACTGGTGTAGCAATGTCTCTGTTCCCTATTGCGCATTGTCGCGGAACTAGAAAAGGGTAGTGGTTTGATGTGTAAGCAATTTATATTGTGCTGTTGTTTGTATATTTTTATATCCACGAAGAGAACTTGTAATAATAGGAAGATTTGCCCATTCCATTATGGGACTACAAGACAAACGGCAAAATCCAACACATACGCACAAAACGTTGTGGGAATACTTTCACAGTGCGTACGGCTAAGGAGTGGAATTCCCTGCCGGAGTCTGTGTTTCATGATAGCTATAAACTGGGGGTTTTTAAGTCAAGAGGTCAATAGGTTAATTATAAACGGGCTCCATCTTCGACCACACCATAACTTACCAGGTGAGATGGCGGACAAACGAGAGCTAATTATCTATAAAAAAAACAACATCAAGTTTGAAGCATTTTCTTATTAGTTTAAATTGCAAAGACAATTCTGGTGCGTATTATAGATGTTCATTTCTGGTGGTTGGAGCTGTCCAGCGTGGAATATTATAGCATAAACTGCACTCGAGCAGTGGTGGCTCTGTGGTTACGGGTCCGATTTACGCATTGTATGTCGTGAGTTCGAACCCAGCAGGCACATTCGTAAGGGTACCTAATTTATATCATCACCACTCACAACAGTGAAGGGAACCATCGTAAGGAAACCAACATGTTCTAGAACCAAAAAAAACGAAAATATGTGAAATCCCCAATTCACGCTGAGGCCGCGAGGTGGATTACTGCCCACTCCTTCTCATAGAGAGGAAGCCTGTGCCGCAGCAATGGGAACGTTATAGCCTTTTTTTAAGGATGGAAAGTCATCGAATGACTGCCTCCCGATCTAGGCGAAGCGGGAGGGTGTGTCAGACTTTTACTGACTAAAACCCATCCATGTTCCATCATATGCCCTTCGTGTTCCGAGGCCGCGGTAACTCTTTCGAACAATTCCGCAACCCCAGAATGCAACGGCCCTTTTATGGGCCCCGACAATTTGCTGATACTCTTGGAGGCGCGCGTGGAACACGACGCGCCGTCTACGCGGACCTGGTTTCAGTCGGGTGGCGAGCTACCCATTGCTCGCAGCCCGCAGGCCCGCGCCTACGGTGGCTAGGAGTCACCATGTGACTCCCGACGCCCGGAGCGTCTCCTGCAGCGTAACGCTATAGCCTGGATATTTATTATTTATAAGCTCTCAAGTCTTCAATTAAATAAGGGTGAAGAGACTCATACTTTAAAAGCTATCCCGAGCTTCGATACTAAAGCTATTTGAGTCATGATTGATGACAAACTTACCTATCCCCAAGCGAATAGCCATCTTATTTCATACGCCATACGTCGTGCGCTGAAGCTGCAGTAATTATTTACTTATTTACCGATTTGCGTACCCACTAATTTGCTATACGGGTATTAATATCTCGGTAACCGGTATAAGGGCTCGCACGCACTTGCGATCAGACTTTAATACGGTGAGAGGAGATATATCAGCAACAACTCGACAAGCGGTCGCTAGCTATTTACAAGAACGCGACGTAATGGCCTCCGTGTAAAACATCGGAGTGTTCTATACGGGACTTTTGTATATCCTTTACAGTGGCGTGCCTAGGGTTTCAAAATAACGCAAGCCCAATAAAATTTTAACCGATTTCAAAAAAAGAAAGTTCAGTTTTCGACTGAGTATGTAGGTACCTACCGTATGTATCATCGCAATTTTCTCATAAACTACTGGTTAGGTACAATAAATTAAAAGTTAATTCATCCATCTTCTTCTTTCCTCTTCTTTCTTCAATTTCACTCTTGCTTGTCGTGCGCGGTGAATGAGGTAACCAAAGCACACTGAAGGCATGCTAGTGCTAGATTGAATATAATAAACATATCAGCAATTGCATACCTCCGGTGGCTTTGAAAAAAGCCGTTTGGTTTGGTTTGCTTCATTGCTTGAGGGAACAAAGTTATGGTAAGTAGTTGCTTCCTTCGTAACAGAACCCAGGTTACAGACAAAAAAAAAAAAACAAAACAAAATGTTACAAAACGAAAGTTAAAAAATAGCTAGATAGAATGTAATAAGGAATTTAAATAAATTATTTATATTCTAATTGGAATCGTCTATCTTTCTTAAGAAATGATTTAATTACATCAGAGTAAAATGTTGGTGATCGTTTTAATTCTACCAACAACTGTTTTTCAATAGCTATCATTGATAATTCAGAAAGACGCTCCTTACGACCTTGTGTATTTCTCAGATAGGTATGGATACGTTTAAGAGACGAAAAAGCACGTTCCGCGGAAGAACTTGTAGCCGGAATAGTTACAACAAGATATGCTAACTTTAACAGCTCGGGAAAGGCATCTTCGAGGTTATTCTCATGAATATAACCAGATGTATTCCAAACGGAATCTTCATTCGAAAAAAATATGCAGCTCCAGCAATACAACTTATTAGTGTGCGAACAGCCAACAATCCAACTAGTTTTATACACTGATCTATTAAATTTTCGTTTATGCGATTTACTAGTCTGAGAAATACACAGATTAGGCGTCGGTTTTAATGAAGAAATTAACTGTTTTTTCTGAGCAAAGTTTAAAGATTTTACCTTATCTTCGCCAATCAAAACTTGAACGCATTTTAAATCCTCACAAGGTACAATTACCTCCATTGTTAAATAATAGTAAATCACCAAAACAATTGTATCACTGAGAAAATCTTAGAAAACAAACAAATGAAACTGAAGTGAAGTTAGTTGCACTCTGGGATGTCGGAACTACTCAAGTGTTGTCATTTAGGCAAAAAAAGTCGCCAGGTATATGAAAAATCTACCTAATATTTTTTATTTTTAAGATATTGCTTGAATACAGTCAAAATCTGTTATAACAACATCCAAGGGACCACTCATATTTGGTTGTAAAAACCGATAGTCGTAATAACCGGTGATGTTTTCAAGGTACAAAGTATTTTGTACCTATGATTTTGGTCTATATAACCGGTATGTTGTTCTAAATGATGTTGTTGTAAACGGTTTTGACTGTATTTAATTTCGTTATTTTAAAAGTCGCTAGTTTTTATTGTTGATAAATGTTAAAAAAGTTTCCAAACACGTTAAAAATCTCCAAGATCTTTCAACGTGTGGCTAAAACGGCAACACTGCAGAGTTGGCAAGCTGACAAGGTCACGCATACGCATGCAACTTCATACGAATGCCCTGCTTATATCTGCCATAGTGATTGATTTGTTCTATGCCTAAGGCCTAACTCGTTATACGGCACATCGCTATAAGTGCGAAAGTGACAGATATAGTATTTGAAAGCCCGGTAAAAGCCGGTGCGTGTAAGCGAGATAGCAATATTTAGATCATTAGATGCTACAAATGCGAAACTCTGCGCGCGAAGAATCGCGATGCGTAGTAGTTTAGTAGATTCATTGTGTTATTTTGATAAGAATTAAGCGCGCGAACTTTTAAATAGTTCGGGTTTGACATTGATTCTCTATCGAGCATTTTTTAGTAAGGCATGCCGGGCTTTTGGGCTTATATGAAGGTACCGCCACTGATCCTTTAGCGAGTATCATGAACGTTTACCTGTTATCATATACTAGCTTCTGCCCACGACTTCGTACGCGTGGAAAGGTTTTCTCACGCAAATCCCGATCCCGTGGGAATTTTGGGATAAAAAGTAGCCTATGTGTTATTCCAGGCTACCAACTGTCTACTTACCAAATTTCATTCAGATCCGTTCAGTAGTTTTTGCGTGAAAGAGTAACAAACATCCATCCATCCTCACAAACTTTCGCATTTATAATATTAGTAATAATTAGTAATATTAGTAATAGTAAAGTAATTAGTAATAGTAGGATAGTAGGAAGTAGGATAGTAGGATATACTTCTTTCAGAATCTCACAATTAGGATTGATTATACGATTTTTACGTCAGATTAAATACATATTCATTTTATTATTTCAGTAATAAGTATTAAAAGTATCAAGTAATCAAGTAAATTGAGAGGTGAATAATTTGAGATTGCAGATATTTTTGACATTCTGATACTTTGAAATTTTGTTTATGATTTATGATTAAATTTCACATGTTACATTAATATCTTAGTGAGAATCTTGATAATTGCAGCCCTAATATTATAAGCAACCACAAAAAGTCCTAAAGATATGACTCTTCCAATCAAGCAAAGGCTAGAAAACTGAACAAGGTAAAAACTAAATCATAAAAACGGGCAACAAATCTGTGTTATGTGAATCGCTATAAATATGAATACTATCTTGTAACTAGGTAATTATAAGTACGAGACAGTCGAGGTACAGGGAAGTGCTTTCCTGAGTTGGTTCTACAAAATGGAACGTAAAAATGGCAAAAGGTATTCTGGAAGGTAAATCTATAGAAAAAATCTTGACGATCGGAGGCAAATTTATCAAATTATTAAATTGGAAAATTATCCAACGGGAATCTTATATGGGGATAAAAACTATCCTGTGTCCTTTCCTGGGTCCTAAACTATTCCCGTGTCAAATTTCATCTAAATCGATTCAGTGGTTTAGGCGTGAAAAGGTAACAGACAGACAGACAGACAGAGTTACTTTTGCATTTATAATATTAGTATGGATATGGATTTTATAAATAAAATACATACTTAGGATGATTTTATGTAAAATTTTATCTGATTATAATTTCTCATCTTACAGTAATCTTACAAATGGTCGTAAGCCGAACACATCCCGTACTCTGGGTAGCGCCATGCTTCGGGGCAGCGCCCGCTTACCCAGGGTGCTACACAAGTACACATAGTTAATTTAAAATTCTCACTCGGATAAATAAGGAGGGTAACGTTTGCGTTTTATGGCCTACAATGTGCGAATGCAATGTTTGTGACGCTCCTTTGCGGTTCTGGACGTATTTTAATATCGTTAATTAGGTGTTACGAGCGTCGAGTGCTCGTTTAAAACGTTTTGTGTTTTGGATAATGTGAACATGAATTTTAGGTGGATATAAAAAGATCTAGTAGGAGCAAATCTGTTTAGAATTTTGTATTGTGATGGGAAATGTATGTATTGGAAAAGTTGTTTGAATTCATATAATTATAATCTTATGTTTTGTTTTTTCATATAACTTTGACTGACGTGTCTTGATAATTCTCCCACCTAACCGAAATAAAAAAATTTAAATATGTATTTTAAGAAATCTTCTGACCTTTGTACAAACTTGCCAAAAAGTTCTCAATCATTCTAATTCGGAAGTAGCGATGTTAGTATCTAATTTGCTTAGCACAGAAAACAAAAATCCAAGACACGGCGGCAAACAAAGGCGGCATCACGAAATGGAGCGAAACTTTCTTACTAATTAATTTAATCCCTTCCAGCCCTACCCTATTACCCTAATTGAACTGCGGTGTACATGTCAATTCTTTGCTCTTGTTCTAGAAAACTAAACCTTTAATAACAACCTTAACTTGTGAACCATAGAGTCTATTTCAGGTTGTGTTAGGTCACTGCAAAGTTATCACCATGTTAATGATATGAGGGGCATACTTTGTAAGGTTTTGCATAAGTGCCTAATTCCAATAAGCTTACTTAAAAATGTCTTCTTTGGTTTCCATTAAAATAAATCGATGTCAAATTGAGTCATTGACGTCATAAACGAAAGAAACAAAAGTAAATATGACATTTTGTGCTTATGTCTGAGTAAAAGCAAATAAGAAGCTAAGTAGAGCAATGGTATAATTATGATAACTTATTTTCATGCCCACTCCAAGTTTTTGATGACTAAATCACTACTTTATGTTTGTTTTACTGTTCAAATAAGAAAAGAAAACGTTTTCCTTCGAAGGAAAGTAGAGTGCCTTTATTATTATAAAAAAATTGGGAGTTAGTTTACCTTGACAACGAACAAACACGAACCAACTTCTTTATAATAATAATTTAAAATAAGTTAGTTCGTGATTGTATAGTCTAACTACTTATGTGAACTAAAATTACCTGCTGCCGTAGTATTATGTAATTATAACTAATGATTATAAAAATATTGCATTTTGCAGGAAACAATATTCATGGCCCACATCAAGTAAGTCTTCTAAAAACTCGGATGTATATCATAATTTATGTTATAATTGTGTTTTATTTGTATTTAAACAGTGAATTGAATGATCAGCGTCAATAGCGGACCCCCCGTAAACACGCATTTTGTTCACAGTGCCGTTGTAAAGACAAATGGCAGTAGATTCACTTAACAACGTATTGTACTAATAGGCATTTAATAGTAAAAAAGGTTACAAGAGGACAAGACACGAGAATGCGATCGGTGACCAGAGGCTAAGTAACATTTTATCAGCGAAACGATTGACATATTGACAAAATATAAGGAAATGATCACGTGACTTTTCGACATTGTTCGTCAGTTCAAATGATGAGGTTTTGTCAGTGGCCTTCGCTACGCAACCGCTGACTAAGTGTCACTTGCTTAGAGAATAAGAGATCACGAAAGTGAGTTTTAAAACCTTCAGACAATGGTGTCTGCGGTTCCAGTGGTTGTAACGTCTATAAATAGTTATAGACGTTACAACCGCTGAGACCAAAGTTCAAATCGATGGTGTATGTAAACCGATGAAGGAATTTAATTAAAATAGGTACAGATTAATGTATATTAATTAGTATATCTATGATGCCTCCAGAGGGTCTTAAAGAGGGCCAGCATCTTCATGCTTGCTTTGTTCTAACATTCTTCTAAGTCAACATCATCACCTCTTCTAATTTTATGAGTTTTCTCACATCCTGCATTGATTTGAACTTTGATCTTAGGGGTTGTAACATCTATATGTGGTGTCTGAAAGTTTTACAATCGCAAAAGCCTAGATATCCGCTTTTCGAAGCCTTCATACTAAATTAGTTATCCTTCTGCTATATAGATGCTTAGTGACTGTATTGACAAACACGTCTGCTGACACGCACATCCTTTTCATAGCCACCGCCGCCGTTCCTGTACACAAAGGACCTTCTAAATTCGGTTGCTTAAACTTCGGACTATTCACTAAAGGCATTGTATAAACGCTCTATAGTAAATAATGTTATTATGCTAACAATTTTAAAAGCATTGGAAGTTTAAATAGCAGTAATGGTTAAGTTGGGACGAAGAGCTTTTGAATTAGGTCAGTCAGTGAAGCTTTTTAGGAGATTGTTTTTGAAGAAATGTTTTGTTTTAATGTTAAAGGCGCTACTAGGTGGACCAAGTGAAATAAAGCCAAAACTTGGCTGTAAGTATATTTCAATATAGAGAGCTCTTAAACAAAGGAACAGGTGCTTTTGTGTATTTAATATATTTTTTTAAACATACTTAGTCTAATCAACCAAAATCTTTATGGAACGGGCAACAAAAAAGATGGAACCATTTACTTCATTTATTTAGTAGGTACCCATTGTTTTATTTCAGACTTGATTACTCCGTAACGAATGAAGGTTTATTACATATTCAAACCTAGAATTAATTCGTTTGATATCGATTTTTTGTCCATAAAAATAACTTAATTGCTTCAATTACTATACGAGGTCGCCGACTAAAAGACTAATCAAATTGTGTTAAAATACCGTCAGATAAGTCTGAACCATAACAAAAGTTCCGTGAAATGGGGTAAAACTCATTTGAGCCCGGTCAGTGCAAGTTTGCCATGTGTCCCGGGTTCAATTCCCGGGGGTGTTCATCTGTAATGTCACGCCTATTATTCGCCGATATATCTTCTGTTCCCGTCAATATTTTCATTTTCGTGGATTTCTGCCCATTTGGGAGTTCATTATGTCCCTCTGTGAGCATTTGTTTGATTCACCTTCATGTATCATTTGAGTCTACTTCAACGTTTCTCGTTTGGTTTACGTGTATTCGTTGTTTTATACAACGTGTAATTTAAAGGTACATACCAAGTGCATGGCTTCTTTGGATGATAACAAACGATATAGCAAGGGTTTTGTAATCCTAAGTCTACGTGTGTAGGACTTATTACAAATTCCAATACACTGATACCGAATTTTTCAAATTAAGAAGAACGAAAAGAATTATCGTGTTATTGGCAAGTGACGTGGAAAGTTATTGACCCTCGTAGTGCTGTGACACGTTTGTTATACCAATGTTACCAATAACTTGGTATCGATTCTTTGAGTCAGTTATTTTGTGCTGAAACTGTGCATAGAGACTCCATACCAGATGTTATCTGGAGCCCTTTTGGATAGATATGGGGTTTCCGTTACACGTTGTATATTACCAATAGTATTTAACTGCCTCATTGATTGAGTAGTTGCAAGGGCGACTACTGAGCGCGAGAACTCGGGTTAGGTTCCCTGGTCGGGTAAGAAGTGCAATTTTGTTTTTCTGTAAAGAATTTCATAGTAGTAGCTCGGTGTTTGGTTGTTGGTGGTGTGATTTGGAAAGCATGTTTGGTTGTTGGTGGTGTGATTTGGAAAGCATGTTTGATTGTTGGTGGTGTGATTTGGAAAGCATGTTTGGTTGTTGGTGGTGTGATTTGGAAAGCATGTTTGGTTGTTGGTGGTCTGATTTGGAAAGCATGTTTGGTTGTTGGTGGTGTGATTTGGAAAGCATGTTTGGTTGTTGGTGGTGTGATTTGGAAAGCATGTTTGGTTGTTGGTGGTGTGATTTGGAAAGCATATTTGGTTGTTGGTGGTGTGATTTGGAAAGCATGTTTGGTTGTTGGCGGTGTGATTCGGAAAGGATGTTAAGCCGTAGGGTGCTGCTTGTCATTTGGACATCTTTGACAGTCATTACGGGTAGTCCAAAACCAGTGAATCTGACTTTTGTCCAGCCAAAGGGGCCTGTTACCTAGCTAGAGGGTTGTGGAGGTCAGATAGTCAGTCGCTCCATAAAACACTCGCATGCAAAAGCAAAATACATGAATGAAAAAAATAGTCGCGTAAGGCCGTGCGCGCACTGCCTTGCGGTGGCCGCAATAGCGGTAGTTCTACCGCACCGGTAGAATGACCGGGGTCACCGGTGACTCTACCGCACGCGTTTATTCCACCGCAGTGCGCGCACATCTATGACACTCCATACTTCACAGATTTTGCGTTTCCAAAACGCAACGCAGTGCGAGCACGGCCTAAGGCCGTGCGCGCACTGCCTTGCGGTGGCCGCAATTGCGGTAGTTCTACCGCACCGGTAGAATGACCGCAATCTCAGGTGCGCGCACTGCGGCGATAAAAATGCACCTTTTGTCTGACAATGTTGCCCTACATACAGATTTCTTCGTATTTATACATATTTTCGATGTGTGATTCAGATTAGCACTCGATACAGATTTTTATACAAATTTCACACTGTATTGATAAAATTAACTGGTACAACTAAAGACAGAACTTGGCAAAATAAATTACCTAGATACTGCATTTATTACGTTACACACACCATTGTATGATTCTATTCTTTATGGTTATTTTTTATTTTTTTATAAACAACGTTAATTTAAACATTCTAATTAAGTATTTGTATTATAGAGAAAATTCCATATATTTTGTGATGATGCTGCCAAAAAAACGATTTCAAGCTCTTACATTGCAAGTACTACGTCAATAGACACCAGCCTATGTTAAAATAATGTACTACGGAAATTAATTAAAATAATAAATTAAAATAATTAGAATATTTAAATTAAAATTGTTTATAAAAATATAAAAAATAACCATAAAGAATAGATTCGTTCAACGGTCAATATGTCGTTTGTATAGATGGGTATGGGTTTAATATGTTTAAGGCGATACCAAAATAAATTAGGGGTTTTTTCGTCACCATTTATTTCACTATTCCAGCAAGTATGGAGTTAATTTTTGGTAATATGTTTATTGACTATTTCATTAATACTTTGACCGAAGGAAAACGCAATTGGGTTAAATTTGCTCCGTCGAATTTGATTCCGAAAAGACCTCTATTCTTTTTTATTATTCACTATAATTCTAAAATCCTAAGGAATTTCATTTCAAAATTGCATTCAAAATGTGCATAATAGGTAATTGAAAACTCTGACTGAAAATATTTTTTGATACATAGCTTAATTTATTTTTAAACAATTTTTATTTGGTTTGGCGCTTACGTTGTTTTATTTTGGTTCCAGCGTATTGTTGCGCTCTCTTTTTTTCGCACGTGGAAGTAACAGACTCTGTCACTTTCTTGTGCCCGCCCAGTTCGCCTGCGGCCTTTGTCAGTGATAGACCTGTGTCGATTCCTCCCGCAACCGTGATTATAATTTTTTATCGAAATAGTTATTGTTTAGTCTTGTTTTCTGATTTTATTTATCTATATTTGACAAGTGAACAATGTTTATATAACATTAGTTTACCGATATGGGGAATAAGTATAAAAGACAACGAAAGGTGAAAAAATTGGCCAAGTGCGAGTTGGACTCGCCCATGAAGGGTTCCGTAGTAACTATAATAAATATAATATACTTAATATATTTATTTGAAAAAAAAAAACCAAAAACCATACAAATTTCTTAAAAGTAGCTTATTTACAATTTTTACAACTACGCCAAATAACTTTGTTTTTCACAGTGTTTGTATGAATTACAAAGTTATATTTGCGGTTTTAGAAAATATACTGTATCTCAAAAAATGTTGACTCGATCTCGTTCAAACTAATTTTGTTTGAAAGTTTACATTAAGATCTACAACATATGGTTTTTTTTAGATTTTTCACTTCATTATTATAGAAGTTAGAGGGGGGACACACATTTTACCACTTTGGAAGCGTATATCTTTTAAACGATTAACTTTATGAAAAAGTAATTTTAGAAACCTTAATGTCATTTTTAAAGACCTGTCTATAGATACCACACACGTATAGGTTTCATGAAAAAAAATATTTTCAGTTTCAGTTCCATGTATGAGGAGCCCCCTTTATTTTAAATATTTTTTAAATTTTCTCTTAAAATCGGAAAGCGGTTCACAGAATACATCTATCTATCAAGTTTTACATGTATAGTCTTAATAGTTTCGGAATAAAATGGCTGTGACATACGGACGGACGGACAGACAGACAGACGGACAGACATGTCGAAACTATAAGGGTTCCGTTTTTTGCCATTCGGCTACGGAACCCTAAAAACCGACATTTGGAACGCCTGAGGGATCATGCTCGTAAAATGACGGAAAATAATTGGCCAAGTGCGAGTCAGACTCGCCCATGAAGGGTTTCGTAGTAACTATTATAATATAATATAATATGTATATTTATTTGACGAAAAACAAAACCTTACAAATTTCTTAAAACTAAGTTATTTACATTTTTTACAACTACGCCAAATAACTTTGTTTTTCATAGTGTTTGTATGAATTACAAAGTTATATTTGCGGTTTTAGAAAATATGTTGTATCACAAAAAATGCTGACCCGATCTCGTTCAAACCAATTTTGGTTGAAAGTATACATTAAGATCTACAGACATATATTTTTTTAGATTTTCATTCCATTATTACAGAAGTTAGAGGGGGGGGGAGGGGGAGGTACACATTCTACCACTTTGGGAGCGTATATCTTTTAAACGATTGACTTTATAAAAAGTAGTTTCAGAAACCCCTATGTCATTTTTATAGACCTGTCTATAGATACCACACACACATAGGTTTCATGAAAAAAAAAATTTTTTCAGTTTCAGTTCCATGTATGGTGAGCCCCCCTTTATTTTAAATATTTTTTTTTATAAAATCTGAAAGCGGTTTACAGAATACATCTACCTACCAAGTTTCACATGTATAGTCCTAATAGCTTCGGAATAAAATGGCTGTGACATACGAACGGACGCACGGACAGACATGACGAACTATGAGGGTTCCCTATTTTTTAATATTTACATACCAGTTTTATTTTACAGAGACAAAATCACAGCGCCGGAGCAGACCTCGAATATTACATGTGATTCGGAAAACAGAAGATTAGAGTCGCCATTATAATTTTTAAATTTGGATGATCAACAGTGTCTAACTACTAACTTCTTGGAAAAAAATTAGTCAGTAAACTGTTTATTTCCTATTAAGATAGAAAGAAATACATTGGCGCGGATTGTCTTGTTCACAAACTAAACTAAAGTTCAGTGCATCTTTTTCTTACTATTTCATTATAAAAGGACAGAAAATATTAGTTTATTTCTGTCAAATTAGTCAGCGCCTGACGTAAATTGACGTATTTTTAGTAACCAATTTTTTAATCGAGTCTAAAATTGTCTATGGAATATCTTAATTTGACAGGACTAAACTAATATTTTTCTTCTGCTTTTTTCTTAATGAAATAGAAAGAAAGTGCGTTGCCAGGGCCAAAATTCGTGGTGGCAAGGCATCTGCCGGAGATTTTTCACTCTTACATGTGGAAAAGAACACAGAAGCCGACAGAGAGTTCCAAACCGATTCGAAGACCGGTCGAAGTCCGACCGAAGTCCGACCGACAAAGTGCGCACAATAAATGTAGAGGAGAATTACATAGTATGACAAAGTGGTATATTGACCAAGTGAGGATGGTGCCCTGTAGTACGTCTGGTATATTAATACTGAAAGTCATTACCAATGATATTGCCGTTATTCATGAAATCAGTCATCGTGTTTTTTTCTATATATTTTATTTCTATTTATCAAAGTAATCACCCATGCAATCGATGCATCTTTTCCAACGCACTGGTAGCTTATTGATACCCTTCTTGAAGAAATCAGTTGGACGGGAGGCAAAAAATTCTGCAAAGGCATTTTTACTGCCTCTATGATGTTGATTTTTTTCCGAGAAGTTTAGAATTCAGGAAAAAGTAGAAGTCTGTAGGTGCAAGGTCTAGTGAGTACGACAGATGGCGGAGAACTTCCAACACCAGCTCTTGTAACTTGTAGACCGTCTGCTGTGTAGTATGAGGACGCGCGTTGTCGTGCAAGAGCAGCGGAGCCGAGCGATTGACCAAAGCTGGTTGGAGATGTGCGAGCTTCTCCATAATTGTGTTCAGTTCTGCAGTAATGCTCATCCTGTTTGGTAGATAACTCATTACACCAGGGTTAGACCACCAAACAGGGACCATCACTTTTCTAGGGGTCAGTTTTCGTTTAGGAAAACGTTTAGATGCTAATCCAGGATCTAACCAATTTCGCTTACGATTGTCAAACAGGATCCATTTTTCACCGCAGGCAACAAAATTATTTCGTTTGTGTGCCTGTTAAGCAGTGCAAGGTACGTCTCGATGCGTCCTTCGCGGTGATGATCACTGAATTCGTGGGGCAGACGTCAAGCTTTTTTACCTTGCCAATTTGACGCAAGTAAACCAATATTGTTTTGATACTAGCGTTGAAAGCTGCTTCTAATTCAGCCGCAGATTGGGTGTCATCAGCTCCCACAATCGCCTTTAATTCGTCATCGACAACCAAAGGGTTCATTTTTCAGGTCGAAATTTCCAGATCGGACACGAGCAAACTAATAACGGGTGGTGCATTCATTTTTAGAGTTCGTTTTGTAAACGTCGTTGAGGTTGTGGGCCGTAGGTACAAGGGGCACGGTTATGCCAAACTTTGAAACAAGAATTCCAAATTATAAAATAAAATTAATTTGAAATTATAATTATTAGCCAAAACAATATGATTATCGAACTCAAACTCAACATATTTATTTCACATAGGCCCACATGGGCACTTACAATACGTCAGAAGTTAGTGCATGGTTTGAAATTGGTCGTTTTCTAGGGAGAAAAACCGGCAAAAAAAACTCCACAGTATCCATGATACAGATTAAGAGGACAGTATATGATTTAATATTATAATTTGAAATTGCCAGTACGGCAAAACAGCGAATTCATAGGTAAAGCCCTGTTATTAAATATCAAATATTTATAAATTATTTAAAAATTAAACATAACTGACAACGAGCAGTACTGAAAGTGATGCTCTTTAAACCAAGAGACTTCTCTACTGACCAGCTATATTCTGACGCACAAATCCTCACAGTCAGACAGCTATATATCCTCCGTTCTATCCAGCGAAGACACCGTACTCTTCCTCTAAACAAAAACCTACTTCAAAGGCGCAAAGGTTTTCCAGTATGCAAAGCAATCCCTTGTCGATATGAATTTGCAAGTCGTCAATTTTTAGCACAAAGTTCACGTATTTATAACAAAATTAATAAAATTATTTCCATTTATAGACTCACCACTCACGAATTAAAAAAAACTTAAGAACTGGCTACTTCATTTATCTTATGACGAAGCAGAAAAAATATTGTGTATCGAAACTTAAATTTATTTATACTCCTATGGAATCATACTATCTCTCACGCCTACTATCTCTGTCGCCCACACACGCATATACACACACCTACTCACACACAAACCTTCCAGACACTCATAAACACACACACAACCTTCTTTTGCTGTTGACAACAGAAACATTGTAACAGAAATGTCACGGTCGTGTTATTTATTGCCAATGCCGAAATATCTCCGACTCCTAAGATACAGGTCTGCGTACCTAGTTTAGGTGCCGGAAATCTGACACTAATTTTTAGATTTGCTGTACAACCTACTGTTTTTCTTTTATGTATTACGTGTCTTTTCTTATGTACAAATAAATTTCATCTTATCTTATCTTATATTGAAGGAAAACTAGCAGTTGGGTAAAAAGAAGCCTATCACACTTCTCAAGCTTCAACCTACTTCAATACCAAATTTTATCTTAATCCACCCAGTACTTTCAAAGATTAGCGCATTCAAAGAAACAAACTTTACTGCTTTATAATATTAGTGTAGATTTCTTAAATTAGGAGCATTGTAGGATCATATCATAATCAGATTACTTTCAATTATTATAAGTACGATAAGTCACAAATTTGAGCGGACCATCCAGAGTGCAAACATTTGTCAGTTATCGTGTAGCTCAACTTTGAACTTAAGGAGCTCAACGATCTGACGAACAGTATCAAAGTAAGGACATTTGGGTAGGTAAGACAAATACTCAAACAGCCATACATCAACTATAAATTATAATGAAAATAACATAAAAATAAATAATAACCTACATATTCCTCACATTCATAATAATAAAAATATAAAAGATCAAAAAACGAAAAAAGAAATAATTAAATACAAAGTAGGTATATACAATACTTTAGAAAGTCAATCATTAACTAACAAAGAGGTCAGTGAAGATGATGAGCCTCTACCATATGAAATAGAGATTGACAATAATGATATGACTGGTAGGTCCTCGGTACATGAGAGATCCGTGATCCAGAATATGTAATTAATAAAAATAGGGGCAAGGATACAAACAAAGAAAATAAAACACGCGGGGGAAATGTCTCTGATGAAATATTAAATGAAGGCGAGAGACATGTATTCCAAGAAAATAGTGTAGTAATTTTTAATTTTTAGTAATTTTTAATTAAATCTCTGACTTTTATTCGTAAGAAAATATCCATCAAAAAATTTAATTGGATGAATAATCTTTAATTAATTAATAATAAATTAATAGTTTAAAAATCACTAGAAAAACACGCTTTTATAAGTGCACGTAAAAACAAAAAATTTGTTCGCGCTTTTCCTTTTTTTTTTGTAGCCTCCGTTTTCTTTGTGTTGCTGTTTCTTTTTTTATATTATTCCCACGAGTAGTGAACAATTAAACGGTCAATCACCCCAGAGGATTTGAAAGTGACATCACAAAAAGTTGACAAAAAGGTTAAGAAAACCGATAACGGATTTTCTTTAGGTTTGTTATCCTGAAACCTGATCCTGTTTGAAACCTGATCGTGTTCAAAGTCCATTACGTGGCTTTTCTCACAAGTACAAACACGACTATGATACGATATTCCATCATGGAATGCCACTGCCTATCTTCCGGCTTCATCATCAGACCTTGAAACCTAATCGTGGTCAAAGTTCATTACAAGACTTTTCTAAGAAATCCAAAACAGCTATGATACGATTTTCCATCATGAAGTTCCAGTTCATATCTTCCGGCTCCATCATCAGATCAGTTCGACAGTACCATATTATTGTATTGTCATCAGAACTACATACAGTTGCTAATTTTCATTACGCTACGACCCTTGGAAGATTGTTAAAGTAGTTGCCTTAGATTCCATTACATAGTTAGTTACATACAGGTCGACCTAATAAAAGCGTGTTAAAAAGCGTAGTTTTGAAGCAACTTTTTGTTACTACTCATTTTAAGTAAATTAATTAAATAAAATCATAGTAAGAATTTGGTTACTACACTAGTAGTTCTTTTTCTTAGGTCAATATGATCATTTACTGTTACGGTCTGTTCATTTACACACGTTATATTATTTTTTGTCATTCTTAAATAAAGTAAAACACTATATACCTAACAATATAATGAATAAGTTAGTTTAATTCAGATTAAAAAGAAATGTATTTGATTTTGGCGACTCCGTGCCTTCTCTATTCTAAAACATCAAAACACACAAACTACATCGCAAACTCACCGCGAGCGTGCGCTCGAGTTTGCAATGTATTTGTATTCTAGCGGGGGTGCTCCCCGCGTCTTCCGTTAAGCTACGCCCCTCGAGCTATGTCTTATTTTTTACGTATCACCTTAAAGAATAATGGTCAATCATTCTGTTCTGTTCAACGGTGTGTGTAACGTAATAAATGCGGTATCTAGGTAATTTATTTTGCTAAGTTCTGTTTTAGTTGTAACAGTTATCTGCATATATATTTTACTATTTTTTTTTTCTGTTTTTATGAGTAGTTAGTAAGTACACCAATTTTGCCCTCCCCACTTTAATTAAAGTTTTTAAAGTCCTTCCAAAGGTTGTCTATCAATACAGTGTGAAATTTTGATAAAAACCTGTATCGAGTGCTAATCTGTATCACACATCAAAAATATGTATAAATACAAAGAAATCTGTATGTATGGCAACATTATCAGACAAAACGTGCGTTTGTTTCACCGCAGTGCGCGGTACTACATACATTCCTATGCGATACAAAATATTTGCGGTAGACTCACCGCAATTTTGCAGCGAGGGGCCACCGGTGACTCTACCGCATGCGTTTATTCCACCGCAGTGCGCGCACTTCTATGACACTCCATACTTCACAGATTTTGCGTTTCCAAAACGCAACGCAGTGCGCGCACGGCCTGAAACACTCATATGCGTCCGGTTCGACTAGACGGAGACTCCAACATATTTGGAAAAAGCTAAGCATATGATGAGAACTTTCAGATATAGGTGGACTATTAATATAAAATGACCTTGAGATGTACAGTACTCCTTGTTTTTAACCGACTTCAAAAAAAAGGAGGAGGTTCTCAATTCGTCTTGAACTATTTTTGTTAATGTATGTTACCTCATAACTCGCTGGCTGGACCGATTTGGAAAATTCTTTTTTTGTTTGAAAGGGTATACTTTCTAGTTGGTCCCATTGTCGTCACGTTTGGATCTGATGATGGAATCATGGAGAAATCGAGATTACTTGAATATTATAATAATATTATTTAATATTGAATATGGTGTCAAAAAAAAAAGAAAAAACAAATGACCCCGACTGCCGAATTTAAAGTTATTTTTGGCTTTGTAGTGTTTTTATGTGGAAGTCGGTTTTATTTTTTGCTAAAAAGTTTTTTATCGCGTAAACTTTATATCTATACGTAATGTAGTTTACAGTTGTACAGAAAAATGACGAATCTTAAAACAATCTGTAAAATATATCCAGCAAACCTAATATTTTGACTAACATGATTGAAGATAAAGGTTATAGTTCCGTCATCGTCCATATTTGTAACAAGCCTGGCCCATGCATCACCCAGCCAGAGGGTCTCAGACAATCTTATAAAGTACCCGGACCATCACACGTCAAGGCCCACACCGACCGGCCATCCTTTATTCAAATAAACCCTATTTTTATGGAAAACCTGCCCTTTCCACATCAATATCAATTTCCCGGCGATTGTTGCAGAAATAAAGCGATGACCCTTCAGGGACGCAGGTTATCTGCCCAACTATATTAGAGGAGCTTTTAAAAGGCAGTGTTTTGCGACTATATTATGTTTTTTTTTTGTTTTTACATTTGTGGGTGGCCGTAACCTTTAAAGAGTTTGTGATAAAAACATAAACCACTTTGTACTATCACTAATCGACTTATGCAGAGTGGGTTTACACAGCGTTGGTAAATATTTATTCAAAATGGTAAATAAAAATTTGATAAAAAAATGTATAGAACGTGAAATTAAGGGTACTACCCCGCTCAAATCGTAAAAATAGCGTAACTTTAAAGAAGTTTGCTGCTGAATCTTCTTATACTTTCACCAAACAAAATATACATATTAAAGCTAAGATCATTACGATGCGAATGCATTGTTTACAAAACTGATAAATTTACCCAAATTAAAGTAATAAATCGAAATAAAAAGGCAATTTCAAGCCTAAATTGCAAATTTTACTAATAACCGGTTATTAGATATATATGATTTATAAACCAAAAAAAGGTAACGATGTCCTTGACGGTTTATATTGTTTAATTTATTATTTTGTTTAGTAATTTTTTTATAAAAAAATAAAAACCAAAAATACTACGTATAACCCGCGTGAAACACCCCCGCAACGCCTGTTGCGCATAGCCGGAACGCGTCTCGTTATTGTCTTGACGACTCTTGTGACGGGAGGACTGTGCGTGCGATATTTTTTCCGCATAAATAACAAAAGTGTAGGAATTTGAATGACTTTTCAATCAAATCATATTGCTAATAGTATAGATATATATAACATGTAAATTAAAATATAAATTAAGTTTGTAAATTAACATAAAAGTGTTTGTAAGTTTCTTTATCTTTTCAAGTTGGTCATAGATTAAACCTGATACATTATGCCTATATACAAAAGTTAAAGTAATATGAAGTTTGGCCGAGCTCTTCCAAATGATTGGTAAGTAATAAAATAATTATTTATACTAATATTATACAGTGGTAAAGTTCGTTTGTTTGTTTGTATAAACGCGCTAATCTTTGAAAATGCTGGGTAGATTTGGATAAAATTTGTATGGTAATAGTTTGAAGCTTGAAAAAGGCTACTTTTTACGCGACTGCAAAAGGAGTACATTATATTTTTATCGTGATTAAGCGCAAGTGCTAGTTTTATTATTCTTTTTTTTTTCTTAAAAAAAGTTAACTAGCAATGTGGGTAGAAATCACATTACTAATCTTATTTACACCTCCAAATAAGCTGAATATGCTTGTGTCTGGAGTGGGTTCACGGCAATAGTGTAATGGGTGGGGTTCGAACTCATGACCTACATCAGGTCATGAGTTCGAATCCAGTCAGTCAGTCATCTACATCATCATAAATCCAGGCTACAGTTTTTTTTCTATCACAGGATTATGATGACCTCAAAAATGAATTTATTAAATAAATTAAAAATAAAATCGCAAATATAACTTTGTATTTCATACAAGCTCTATTAAAATCAAACTTACTTTGCGTAGTTACTACGAAACTTTTCATGGGCGAGTCTGACACGCACTTCGCCAATTTTTTGAAGGTTATTTACTAAATCGCAAATATGACTGTGTATTTCATATAAATACATCACAAAACTGACAATGACACTTGGTAGTATGCGGCAGGTAAGTACATACGCATAGCTATCCATCGCCGCGCGCGCCATACAGCGCGGCGGCTGTCGATGCGCTCGAGGCACCCCGAGGCGATCTACCTTTCAGTCTTTCCACCGCTGCACCATCGCGCCGCTAAGCCCGCGTTGATTTTGTATGCAATCAAGAACGTTCAGTTCTTATAGTATGTTTACTATTGTTTCATAAATCTGTATCTTCTTTTAAATCCATCTTACTAGACTGTAATTTCTCCTTCCTAGACGAATCTAATAAACTATACTTGTTAAGTGGGTGTTTATATTTCAAAACCAATAGACATTCTACAAGCTATACAACGTGTTACAATTTTGTTTTCCTATTCTATTTGTAAAATGAAACATAATCATAAATAATCCGAATATGTTTGTTGCAGCCTGATCAGGGTGAAGAAAAAAGTAAGCAGAATATTCTAGCCCGACGCGGACACTATCCAATTAGAAGAATGTTATATTATTGACGGCCAACATTCACCGTCAACAACAATCACATTTAATAATCAACCGACTTGTCCTGAATATTTACAAATTGACCAGTTTTAGTCGAGTTTAAGTTAAGATTTTGTTGATTAAAAAATTCATATACCTACCTACTTACACACTTATTTTTTATTTTTATTTATACCAGTCCATCATCATTAGATATGAAATTTACCATTATATTTTATAAATATGTAATGAAACAACTAATTAAAACTAAATACCAAATCCTACTCTTCTTCTTATCGAGTGGGTAAGTAAGGTCTAACGACCCCATATACCCTAGGTTCAGAGTTTCTAGACCACCTCAAGGGCCTCTGACGTAGTCTATTTTGTCCATCGCCATTTGGCGACCAGAACCACCAGCTTATACGTACCTTCTAAAGCACGGAACCATCTTTTTATCAGACAGTCAGGTGATTCAGGCCTGCAATGTCCTAGCCAAACTGGAAACAACTTTACAAAGTATGCTTCCTACGGGAATCGAACCCACGGCCACCGGGTCACAAGGTAAATTCCACTCGACCACGGAGGCAGTTATTAAGTCTTATTACCTATATCCGGTAATTTATTTCAACATAAAACGGAATAGTAAAAATGTAGTAAGCCTCTCAGAGAACAAAATTAAATCGGCAAAGACGACAGTGACGCGACGCGCGACGCGTCTGTATTCTTAATCTAATACGCTTTTCGTATCTTTCGTTGTAGTATAGATATCAATCGGCAGAGGGCACTAAAATAACAAATGCTAGTACAGTTTCCAAATCCCCAAGGTCGTTGGGCAATTTAATCCCCTTAATAGGAGTACTATGTTCATATTTAAATTGTATTTATGCGCAGTTACGACATTCTCGATAAACTGAGTGATAAACGATTCTCTTATTATGTTTCCCACCTATAAACATATAATACCTAGGCATGAATCATAAACACATAATTGACTTAGTCTTGATACATAATACACATGATCGATGTGCTTTTATTTTAATACATGTCAACCAATAAGTACCACATAATAGCGAGCGACGCGACCATTTACGAAATGATAGGTGTGCTCGCCTGAGAACAGCAGTTGTTCTCAGCCGTGATTACAGCCGATTACCCCGTCACCGAACTCGTATTCGGTCCCCACTTAATATAATAAGCATCGCTGAATCGAAACCGATGCTATTACGTGTCTGGTCCCATTTATAATCAGTACATTGCGTCCCGAAGCGACCAGCCCGCCTTAGGGCCGCAGTAATCGGCCAATCATCTATAATTTTCCACCGTCAGTCTTTACCCGAAGCGGGCTAGATTCCTGCCAGCCCTAGTGTAATGATGCGTCCGGTTATCGATCTAATTGGTAAATTATGTATTAGCCCCTTAGGACACCGAGAATGCTCGGGGATCATTAATAGATAAATACTCATCAGTCTTTTGCTTTTTAATATACGAAGAACCAATTTATGGTCCCTATAAATAACTCTGACTAGTTTGCTTGCACAGCAACACTGGAAACTGGACACTGCAAAATTGGATCTTTTTGGTTTGGCGTTAAATTACTTATTAAACTTTCTTAGTATTCCAATATTTAGTATTTTGCTTTTGCATGATTTATTAAAAGTGCATTTGCACGAAAGCTATGTCGGCATTCTGTTATATTATAGTTGAATTAAACATTCTGTAGAATATTCTACCGTCTGGCGTCCATAAAATGTCCTTATTATGTATTCTCTATAACATTTGAAACAAAAACAGGTTATAGTTGAAACCGAGCCGCGGTGAACATTCGATCCGCCCCCAGCGACTGCATGCGGCCACTTATTTTTTGTGTTGTTTTTTAGAACAACCTTAATAAACTTTTTCCTATTGGCCGCAAGGAAATTATACATTTTTTGTCTGAGACGAAATAAAATTTATAGCAGGTGGAATGCTAGTGATTATTTGTATTATCGATTGGAATCGGTTATCGATTGCTGTGATTGGTCAGTTCAACGCCAATAGGGTTGCGGATCGATATGTGCAAGATAATCGATGTAATTATTAGATTTGAATTGTAATTCTTATTCGGTGGGGAGTTTCATGTAAAACTAGTTTATCACGATATCTGAACTGTGTTTTTTGTTGGTAGGGATATATTTTAGGTTTGCTGCCAAACGCGATCTCGCGTGACGGTGAGGCGTGGCATGCGATTACAATTAAAACACTGTTCGGTGCTTGGCCGTTCCAGCCCAAAGAACGAACCTATCCGAAATTCGATCAAAAATCTTTGTTCATTATCCGAACTTGCGTTTGCCGTATTAAATGGACGAGGTTGAGAATGTCTTTTTAAATCATTAAAAGTTGGTTTGGTACGTGTTGTGTTTAATTCTACTGTTACGGAATAAGATCGTTATCGTGGTTGTTGATCAAACGATAACTTGAGCACGTGGAGGGGGTTACGTTGTTTTTATATACTCAACCAGCTAAAATAAAGGTCACTAAAATATGTACAAATATTCAACTTTCCGGGAACTTCATTGTCCTTCTATCATCCGCGTACAACGCTGTTAATGCCCTAGCACAGATAAAGGACATCAAAGCCGTGCGCCGGTTTGTTAATTTCGTTACAAACATATTAATGACGTCATTAGTATACGTCACCACAAATGGGAATCGTGACAAAATATTGACACGACACGGAACGTGCGAGTATGTAATAAAAACATGAATTAAATGATATTGTAACAAAAAATGCGGACTGTCAAGCAACGCATTTGTCTAGAGACCGTCACTAATTTCATTAATACGCTGTATATAACTTCTGGGTTCTGTAGTCCTATTCTAAATTCCACTATGAATACATAATTCTATGTTCTTATAAGACATAATATGAATCGGCAACTCGTTCAAGTTGTTAATATTTAAAGGCAAGATGGTAAACGAAGTTGTGTTCGAAGATGCATGCTTGTCTGTAGTTAACCAATTATGAACCTTATTATTTAAAAAAAAAAGTGGATTCCAATAAGACTAATTTAGTGTTGGTAATTTTAGCCTTTTCGCTGCTTTATTTATTAAATAAAAACAAACTACTTACTATTCCCAAGTTATCAAAAGACACAGTCCTCAGACTCCGGTATAGAATTCTACTGAACCATGCACCAACATATTGTTTGCCAACGCGGATGTATCGTCACGCCTGTATAAATTCGTTACGATTTCTTGTCGGCCATTTATTTCCGAACGCGTTAAATAATAAAATTTACAAAACATGTTACATGACAAATCGAAACGATCAAAACGTTTTATGACTGGTTTTTTTTAGAAACTGTGCTTTTTTTTTCTGGAAAAGAGTTAGTGATTTGAGCGACAACTGCTTTTGTTTCGTAAAGGGATGTAACGTATCACCATCATCATCTTGTTGTTGGTGTCGGCGTATAGTTTAACTAGATCCAGCTGAGTGTTGTTTTACATAGAGTGACTGACTATCTGACGTCTACAACCAGAGCCGGATTAACCCTGTCAGAGGCCCTAAGGCAATGGCATTCCCGGGCCCCTTTTCTTACTTTGACTGACCAAATCGTGTGTGAACTGAGGCGACGCACCTTAAGGGCTGTGGTTTTTAATATATTTGTTTACTTATTCCCAGATTTGTTCTAAAATTGTTTTAATTCTACTACTCAATTTAACCATTTGTATTTTGTGAGATAAAAGTGAGGTCCCTAAGTTCACACGCACATCAAATTCTCGTTCGAAGAAACATGTTTTCTTGGTGCGTGCATTGGGCCTGGGCGCCTAGTTGATGCGGGGCCCCTAGGCAGTTGCCTACTCCGCCTAATGGCTAATCCGGCCCTGTCTACAACCCACTAGCTGGGTAACACAATACCCCTCGGCAAGACTGGTCATAAGCAATGTTACTCAAAACATCGAATTCCTTAGATGTTTAGATTTGCCTTTAAATATATGACGTCTTACATGAGGCCTTCTACGTCATCATTATGTTTTATTTGGTGTCGAAATGGACAAAGCCAAGTTACTATTTTCCAAAAACCTTTCAAGTGTCAACGGTACACCGTTTGTACATAACGTCACGGCTCGCATTGGACGATGGTATTTTACGTTTATGTTGCAAGTAACACGATGTGGCTGTGTCATTTGACTAATCGATTCATACTTGACCGGTTTTAGTAACATTTTAAAGGGAACACCACTAAAATGAACGAAAAAAAAATGTTTACAAAATGCATCTGTGGTTTTTGTTGTGACACCGCAGACTTTTTCGTTGTGTTATCAAATAGTTTTATTACTTTTTACAGTGTCTAAGTGGAATAATTTGTGTTAACATGTAAGTCTTTTGCCTACACATTATTGTGTTATCGTGTAAGTCTTTTTTCGTGAATATGTGCGTGAATTCGAATGTGAGTGAAAATGATAAAAGTGAAAACATATCACATCACTGCGAGATAAGGTCAGTTTGATTTGCTTATTGAATGATATAAACAGTTAGATAAACTCATAACGAAGCCAAGAAGGTATAATATATACCATGATAATGGCCATAAAGTGGCAAAAAAGTCCTACCCAAAATCAAAAAGTACATTCAACATGCGACATGCGAGGGGTTTGATCCTAAAGAACACCCAGATTTGCTAGACATAATATTTGTATCCCGTATTTATAGAATGATACGCAATAGGGAAAGCGCCTTTTTCCATCATCCTAATACAAACTACGCGCTGCGACTGCATCTGAGAAATCTATGTTAATATAATAAAGCAGAAAGTTTGTTTAAACTCGTTAATCGTTGAAAGTACTTGCTGGATTTGGTATGGAAGTAGGATAAAGTGAGAGGTTATAAGCTACTTTTTACCCAACTGCAAAGGTTCAAATAACCTGCTCAACCTGGAGCCAGGATAAGACAAAGCTGATATCCTGAAAACCCGGACGCTGAGAACTAGACAGTCAAAGGAATCTTGTGTCTTTAAACTAGAAACTGAATGACAGCTGACGTTTAAGTATAATATACAAAAGAGAGAACCACGTTGCATATTCTTACTCAAACATGGTCACCACCAGATTAGGACTGGCCAAAGTTTTTGCAGTAACATTCCATGATAAAAAAATCAGCAGGTGCAATCGGGGTATAGCAAATTACCCTATGATTGTTTCTATTTTAGCTGCGGTGTTATAATTAGGTCAGGTGTAAACACGGGCAATGCGGGCATAATTTATTATCTTGTAAGTTTATATGAGACACTCCCATTCATTGTGAGCATATAAAGATGCGAAATTAAAAAACTTTTTTGGTCTATATAAAAAAAGAGAATGTTATTTTTTTTGTTTATTTTAAGCCTGTAATACATGTTGGCCGAGCGTTGTCGAGTGAAGGCCAATACCAACATGTAGACAGTATATAGCCTTGTCTTGCTATCGCTCGGTGCTCATTTGGTGCAATTTGTCTTCGCTCACCGTTCGTTGCTCGTGATCACTTGCCTCACTTCGGATCGGTGTCGGTTTTTGGTCACAAATCAAAGCCGCTCGCCTGCGCTCGGCCAACGTGTGGGCAGCTCTACAGACCCTCTTCTACATTGGTCGTCTGCATTGGCGTTCGACGAACTTGTCGAACGTGTGACATTATTTCTTGCCTTGTACCTATTTGCCAACGCTCGCGTTGGCCTACGCTCGGCCAACATGTATTACAGGCTTTAAACTTTATTAGGCTTTAAACTTTATGAAGCAAAGTTAGGAATTCCTCCTGTATGCATCTACGAGCTCACAAACTGTCAAACTGGTACAATCTATAGAGAATACAATGATTAGTTTAGTGTAGGAATCGAACCGGTGACACACAGCACAGCAGCGAATCGCTTAACTACAACACCAATCATCTTGCCCTGAAGTGTTAAGTTTTATTTGTAGAGTCTGCTCCAAATTTGTTATAACATTGTTACATGTTCCTGTAAAATATCAGCTGCGCTAGTTCTATTTTAGTCATAATATTCAAACATTATCGTTTATTCTTGTCTTGAGACCCTTTAGAACTCAACTCATACTTCTTCAGGTATCTACATATCCTACTGTAAAAAATACTGATCTTTAGTCTTAAGTTAAACGCAACAATCGTAAAGGGTGAAACGATGACGTATGCCTCTCATCAATACGCGTCGCGCGTCCGAGCATTAACCCTCTCTAATGAGGTCGGACAGCGTTTAATAGAATTAAACGTCGGCCGCGGAAGGGTTAGTACCGGTGACGGTGTGACCATTTGTTACTATAGTGCCCCGCGGCGACGCTTGTGAAGCGATGACGCTATTTCCTGTAGTGTGTGATGCGTTAAATTTGACGTGTCATATGGAATTACAGTCATCAATCCTGTTTCTACTCTTTGGAGGAACTTTGGTACATATAAGAAGGAGAATTTTACATAAGACAGACTAACTTTTTGGGAGGATTTTTTAAATGTTTTTAGACCAACATCTCACCTGATTGTAAGCAATGATGTGGTCGATGATGGAGCACGCTTACCTAGAAATAAGCTATTCACTCTTGACTTAAAGACCCCCAGGTTATAGCTATCACGACACAGACTCCGGCAGGGAATACCACTTCTTAGTTGTACACACAATGAAAGTATCCCCAAAACGTTTAGTGCGTATGAGTGGAACGTCCACCATGTATCGATGGCGTATCGCCCTTCATCATTTTCATTTTAGAAAATAATGTATTAATTTCTATAATTTAGGTGCCTTCTTTTTTGCCTTAAATTGATTGGTTTGGCTGGCCAATGGCATTAATTCCATAATAACACTAGTAGGTAAGTACCTAATTGTTTTAGATTCTTCGATAAGATGAATAATTGTTTTAGATCGACGAATCTAAAACAATTTGTCGACAATTGTATATATTCAACCACCTTGGAAACCTCCAATGCTTGATTCGTTTGTACCAAAACACTAAAGATTCCCCAGCTCACCTCTGTATTATTCGTGACTAGTGGAGTGGTCATGCGGGCGGGGGGAGTTGAGGTCAGACGAGACGCAAGGCTTTGTAGCCACTAACAAGAAATGATCAGAAAATCTACCAACATTAATTTGAACTCTTATCAATCTTACTGTCATTTCATTTATTTATTTCCTTCCACAGTAAACAGGTGCAAAATGGGGAATAATTTGAAGATAGGAGATAAGAGCTCATACCATGCCAAACCTGTATTATGGCTGTCATGGTTGCCTTATCTCGAAATATTATTGAGAACTTTGAATATTCAACAAGAAAGTATTACATTATCAGGGAAGTACTTAAAGCTAGTAATATTTTTGTCCCTTTCCCAACTACACATATTAGGATTGGTTTCCAGACGGGACAATTGCACCACGCAGTCCACAACGCAGAGACAACGAAACGTGACGCTCCTTGATTCAAAATTTCGAGATTCACAAACCGACCACGTGCGTGTTGGACCCACAAACGGAGGGTATCGCAAAAACGTATCAAAATATATAAATTGAATAGTAGCACTTCTGAAATCGCAAAATATGCATAAACAGTCATATCTTTTGATCGCTTTGATTTCCAGGTTTGATTTTTTCACAGCTGATACAAACCATAGACCCCAGTATTAGATGTCAATTTTAATTATAATCTTTACGCGTTACTGAGAAAAGGACCTTGACAGACAAAAGAACAACGAAGTGATCCTACAGCGTTCCAGTTTTCCTTGGAAGGTAAGGGTAACTTAAAAATCAAATATGACAGCCGAGATCAACTACTTTACGTTATTTGCTCTGGTAGAAAGGTGTCTCAATATATCGTCAGAGCGGTCAGGACGTTTTAAGACATGGATCCTTATTGACGCCGTTCACCAGAATTTAAACCATAATCCATATTGCCTGTTACGCTGGTCTTCTGTTCCTAATCTATGTAGTGTTATAAAGAACTAGGGGGGCAAGAGGGGGGTATGCATCTCTACGCGGGCGGTGCCGGGCCGTTCTCACGCCTCTGAGGTCACGCCTTACTTTGACCATCGCCGCGCAGCATTACAAACCAACTCGTACCTATCTACGAGCTGACGAGAATAATGGAATACCTGTAACGGTATTGAGGCTCTATGCAATATTTCATTCAACGCCCTTCTGCCTGTTTTATTGCGCATTTCATGGGAAATACTTTCTAAAATAGTTTTTGAAGATGAAGATGTTATTTTGCTGCGATGGTACGTGTGTATGAGTGTTTTTTAGGTGTTTATATGAAACGTTGTTTACTTACGCTTTTTTTTCCAGGTGGGAAAATCATAAAATGACTCCTCCTGCTCTGTGTGGAGTGGAAGGGAGTGTCAGACTTCTACTGACTAAAAACTCACCCTGTTCCTTCAGTTGCCATTGTAGTTCTACGCTAAAGTACTTATTTGGATTCGTCTGACAACTATAAATAAACAGTAAACCAGTGCAACTTATGTAGGAGCAAGAATATTCCAATGCTTAAATGAAGTCTGCTTCAAATAATGTATGTAAAATCCTGCTCAGAGATGGTTTGCTGTACTAGGGGCACTGCTGGTAATGCCATATTCTTTTATTTATTTAATAATTAATGTACACACATATAAAATAAAGAATAAAAGGAAAATAGATTAAAAGATAGAAATGTGCTGCATATCTCAAAAGAAAATAGTTCCAGCATACCTGCAAAAGGATGGTTGGAAAATAGATGAAAACACCATGTGTAACAGAAGAGTTCTTCAGACCTTTGTTAGATATTGATATGTTATACAACTTCAGATGCATTTTGCACCAAAAACTTTCTTTTTATAACATTCTCCCACCAAACCAAACCCAGCCAAGACATTTCCACATAGCACAAAAGCAAGTAGACTCCATTGTAATCCTCTCACGTAACAGCAGCATATGAAATCAACACATCGTCACAAAGCCGCGTTATCCTACTTGAGCGCCGCCATTGTGAGGCGCAGATAAACGCGATACACAATGCGCTTAATATTGTAATCTATGAATATTTTCTATTGCGCGGTAAGTGTGTGGAAAGTGTGATACAGGCCTTGTATTGTAGACACGTTCTTTGTTCTGGTTGGATTTCTATATGAAGTGTGTTTATGGAGACTGGAGGAGAATGGAACCTGTGTACCTACCTACCTGCTTCTTTCAGTGACGCTAAGCTGGGTACCAATTGGAACTTGTAGGTAGATATATAATATAATAGGTATCTGTAACGTTCTCACTGCTGAGACTCAGGCATCTTCTCTATGAGAAGGAATGGACCGTAATGCACTACGCGGGGTTGATGGATGTGGCATGTTTTCGTATTTTTAGGTCTTAGGGCATGCCAGTTTCCACACGATGTTTTCTTTTATCTATAATTTTCATCATCTCCACTGGGTGGTGAAGAAAACTACACAAAGTAAAGCCTGCCTGGGTTTGAACTTATGACCTTCAACTCGTAAGTCAGGCTGGTAAACACTGAACTACCGCTGCATTGCAGTGCAGTACTATTTAGCCTTTTAACATTTAACTTATAAGTGAAACATTAACTGATGAAAAATGTCACTGTTATATCTAGTTTGCTACTTGAGAATAAGTTGTGAGTAGTAAAGAGTTGAGAATATTATTTCTGTTGCGTAAGAATTTTAGAATATATTACCAAATGTTTGGTGTCATGTGTCTGCCAGCCCCTTTCCCCACACATGTTATTGAGTGAGAACTATACATTAGCACAATTTTGTCGGTACAGATATCTTATTCACAGCCGCCTACGCGCCGCGCCTGGCTCGTCGGCGCTCGCTGCCATGACACAGCAGAATCCGGGAAATAACACCTTCCCAGCCCAAATTCACACCAAAGCCTCGTTGAAACGATTCAAATCAGAGATTTCAGGACGATACCCGATTGTATTATTCCGGTTTCGTAACCAAAAATCCAATTGTAGTCGGATCCCTTTCGGGAAAACTCTTGGAGTCCCGCAGAGATTGCCTCAATCGAACCGGCCTTCGTGGGAATGAATAACCGCGAATAATACGTTGTCATCCGCCATTATTATCTCACAATGATACAGTGCTTTTACGATAAAAATCTCGAATAACAATCGAGCAACTAGATTCTGTTATCCGCGTAATGTTATTTTAAATAAAAGAAGATATTATAATAATTTTATGTAATAGTAGCCCATTAAAACAATTATTTCAATGTCTTTATTTATAATAAGCGTGTAGGTTTTCATGTTGTGATGTCAGCCGTAAAAACATTAGCCAAAATGGCCGGATTTGAAAATAACTTTATACACGGTAGCAATGTGTGTGAGTTAATAACTGAATATGTTATCTGAAATTGTGTGACAAATACAAAATAGCTATCGTCCAGGTCAACATCGATGTAGGTCTGATTGTGACGTGTTTACAGCCACAACAAACCTGTACCTGTATCTAAACGATCTTTCCAGACCATCATGATTCTATTGCTATAAAAGATAGAGAACTTATTTAGTTATGCCACATATCTTACGTTTTCCTAAAAACTATTTGAAGGACAAAATGATTTGCACTACGCACCTAGCGAACGTTATAGTTCCAAAAATAATATTAATAGGTTAAGGGGTACATCCAGAAACTTTCAAAATATAAGCTGAGCCAAAGTTAAAAGCTAGTAAAGCTCAACTACTAGCAAAGGCTTGCATCGAATGGACAGGTTCAATCAAATCTGTGAGTTTCTTTTATTAAAATTCTTTTTGAGACATTACTCAGCATGGTCTTCATAGAACGCATTGTGAATAGGAAGACTATATATATAAGGTACATAGATTTTACGAATGTCAGTAATAGTGAGTACTTTATGCGGTCAAACTAAATCTTCAAAAAAAAACTTGGGGATTTTTCGTCAAATTGTTAAGTGTCTTAAGTTCAAAGTTAGCTAAACAATAACTGACATATACTCATATATGTCTAAGCAGGTTGACTCAAATCTGAGTGGTGCTTTCCTCATATGTTAATACTAGCTTTTGCCCGTGGCTTCGCCCGCGTTAATTTACACTTTGTCAATAATTCTTGTTGCCAAACAGGTGTACCGCTTTTGGGTGGTTAAAAAACGCATATAATATTAAAAAAAAACATCACGAGGGTCCATCCATCCCCAAAAAGAGACAGATAGTTTTTTTTTTTAAAGATATTATTTAAAATGTCTTTTTAAAACCAAAAACGTAGTTTACAATACATTTTTGTAAATGACGTTTCTGGTTTTCCCGTCCTTGGCTAAAACGCGTCGATTTTGTGAGCTTGATACTCGTGAGCACGCCACATATAGTTGCCCATGGGAAAAGCAGTCTTTTTCTAAATGTACACCTGCGACTTTCAGTGTCTGTCTTTGAGCTTTGTTTATGGTCATTGCAAATGCTGCTTTTAGGGGATATTTGAGTTTTTCTAACTGGAATGGCAATTCGGTCGAGATTATTGGAATGCGAGGAATAAATACGTTTTCACCGCTTGCTGTTTCTGTCATAATTATTGCTTGAACAACATTGCGTCCAAGGTGTGTAATTTGTAGTCGCGTGCCATTACAGAGCCTTGGTGTGTCCAGATTGCGCATCAACAGGACTGGGACACCAAGTTTAAGCCTCAAATAATGTGATGGGGTACCCTGACAATTCCAGAGAGTTGATACAGGGTACGACGTAACCTGCTCAGTATCCATGACATTGTCGACGGACAGATACTCGACAACATCACAATCCACATGAGACAATCTTTTCGTTGATCTGCCCTAAAATTTCGTTATTCGGTGCTTAAATTGCTCTTTCACGCAGCCATAGTCTATCCCTCATATTTGTTTTCAAATCCGAATAAACGTGGTTTATTAAATTATCTGTATTTTGGACTATGTTACAGAATACAGAGCTCAAATAAATCATTCCGTTGATATCTGTTGCCACACGATCTTCTCCTATTTTCAAAAGGGCAGCCGCATATTGCCCCGATTTTAAAATATAAATGATTCGTATATTAACTTGATTGGTTAAAATTTAAACGACATGGTTGGCATTACGGTTGACTAGTGCATAATGTGGGTTCGACCCCAGCCCTTAGCAAAGATTTGTATGGCCTTGTTCTTTTTTTGTTCTGGGTGGGAAAATCATCGAATGACTTCTTCCGCTCTGGATTAAGCGAAAGGGTGTGTCAGACTTCTACTGACTAATAACCCACCCTGTTCCTTCGACTGCCCTAAAGTTCCGGGGCCGCAATATCTCGATAGAACTTTCCCGCAAACCCCGGCAGGTCCATCGCAACCCCTCGCATCGCCACTTCGGCCGCCGCCTGGTGCGACCTTCCATGCGCCAGAACCAGCGTGTCGTCAGCGTATTAGACTACGCTAACGCCTGTAGGGAGGTCGGCGCGCAACACCCAGTCATAACCGAAGTTCCACAAGGGTGGCCCCAGAACCGATCCCTGTGGGACACTGCACGACATCTCTCGCCGGATCCACTCTCCTTGGTGACCAGGGTAGATGACGGCCCTGTCCGTCAAGTAGGCCTCAACCTCACGACAGAGGTAGGTCGGCATCCGGTGATACCGGAGTAAACTATTCCCATGCCAAATTTCGTTTAACCCTTAATTCACCAGGTGAAAGAAACTAACGTAAACTCCCACTATGAGTCCCAGGGACTCACATGTATTATTTTAATTTTTCTATAAATAAAATACCTATTATTTCAAATGCTTTTTTTATTAACTTCTTTACCATTTATTTAGTATTAAAATGAACACAATAAACTTAGCAAAACTCTTGAGATCATCTTAGAAATTATAGGAATTAAATTTAATAGCCTAAAAGAAAATTGTTTTTTTTTTAAGTCTCTTAAAACTGTCAAAAACTTCTGAAAAACGGTAGTAACTATCTTTTATATTTTCATAATAGACTACAAAATAAAATAAAAATAACAAAAATATATGCTACTATATAAAAATAAAAATTGTGCATCGGATTTCGACCAATACCTAAGAGCAGAGTTCTGGTGATCAGTTGATGGCAAAATAATATCCTGAAGGTTCTGTTGATGACTGCTACTTAGTTGACTATCATCTTCTTCGTTGTCACTCCCAATTTCATCGTTGAGTTGTTGTTGAAACCAAGAATTCAAAACTGAATTAGCATTTTGCGCATTTACATACACTGATGAAGTTTTTTTGTTTGTGTGCCATTTTGTGATTCTACAACAATAAAAAACATTACGAGATTAATAAATTATCAATAATAAATAAAATCCAGTAATAATGGCAAGAAAGAGAGGCAGTGAAAACATAAATTAAACATAAAGATTATAACATTAAATACCACCATGAGTCCCAGGGACTCACTTGGCGTAATAACTCACCATATAAGAGCCGTACGCGCACGTCCGCTCCACCCCGCATCACCCGCGACTAGGGATACGCAAAAAGTATCGATACCACAAGATATCGATACTTTTGTTTCGATACCAAGTACTTTTGGTATCGATACTTTTTATCTCCACCCTGCTTGATCCAAGATTTTGAAAAACTTTTTAGCAAAAATAAAACCGACTTCCATATCAAAACACTACAAAGCCAAAAATAATTTTAATTTCGGTAGTCGGTGTTATTGGTTTTGTATTTTCTGTTTTTTTTTACACCGCCTTCCGAAATTAAAGTTATTTTTGGCTTTGTAGTGTTTTGATATGGAAGTCGGTTTTATTTTTTGCTATAATTTTTTTTTTCACGCTTTTTAGTGGGTCGGTTTGTAATTTATCTAGTTACAAAAGCAAAATGTGAATTACTGATCACCTTTTACAAAATATTGCTTTTCCCGATGCAGAGCCGTTAATTTTTGAAGAGTTCTCCTGGTACTTCACCATCAGCTCTACAACACCATATGCATTGTGATGAGCATAAAGTGCTTAACATGCATATTCAAGAAATCGAATCGCAATCCACGAAGTACTCATTATTGAGTAGTTTCGGTGGCCACTTGTGGTCTTCATCATTAGTTCCACTTCCCCAAATGGTGCTTTTTGAGGACAACTGCACAAGGCACTATAAGAAATACTCAAAACGCTATAGGTGTATATTTGAAGAGTTCCCTCGATTACTCCAGGATCCCATCATCAGATTCTGATTTCATAACAATGGGACCAATTAGAAAGTATACCCTGTCAAACGAATAAAAAAAAATCCAAATCGGTCCAGCCGTCTTCGAGTTATGAGGTGACGACATACATAAAAAAAGTTCAAGACGAACTGAGAACCTCCTCCTTTTTTTGAAGTTGGTTAAAAACATCCACTTTACGGTTCCCAATGCCTGCGCTCGTGCGATTTCGTACATCCGAAGGACAATAAACGCAAATGACAGCCCATGCCCATCAACAAACTCCTCGGAATCGGAAACTGACACAATGGCTATCTGGAGTCAACATAAACAACTCATGCAAGACGTCAGAGGTCAACTGAAGGGGAAAGCGACGAGGTTGGACTATACCTTTCAAATCAAGTACCTATCTCCTCTCAAAGCAGATCTTTTGCAAGCGTGGGAAGACATAAAATTCGTTTTCCTATTATTTAACCTGATGAAAAAATATTTAATTATTCCAGCAACTTCAGTGAGTTCGGAGAAGCTTTTTTCACGAGCTGGAGCCATTATGACAGAGTCGTACTCGTTTGACTGGATCTCACCTGGATAAAATTTTATTCACGTTGGATTGCAAGATTGTCAGTTTTCTAAATAATTTAGTATTCATTATGACAGTTTATTTGTGAGTTTTATTATGTTTTTTTCTTTTTTGATAGTAAGTGATGATGTGGTCGAAGATGGAGCATGCTTGCCTAGAAGTAACTTATTCACTCTTGACTTAAAGACTCCCAGGTTATAGCGATCAGGAAACACAGACTCCGGCTGTCTGTGTTTCCAAAATAAAGACTACTTTTTTACCTTTGGATATTAGTGACTAATTTGTAAGACACGTTCCTGCTGGATTTTTTTTTGCGAAACTTAGCAACACAAACTACACTCCATTCGGGTTTTTTTATGTATTAAAAAGTACTCGATACCTTCAGGTATCGATACTTTTGTTCCAATACTTTTTTGGTATCGATACTTTTAATACGATACTGGTATCGAGTGAAGTATCGATACTTTTCAAATTTTGCGTATCCCTACCCGCGACACTGCAGGAAGGTACTGCGGCGGGCAGCAATGAAATCGCGAAAACGAACGAAATATGTTAGTTTTGAAATTTGAATGTGAGTCCCTGGGACTCAGGTGGTGAATTAAGGGTTAAATCGGTTCAGCGGTTTAGGCGTGAACAGGTAACAGACAGACAGACAGAAAGAGTTACTTTCGCATTTATAATATTAGTATGGATATGGATATGTTTGTTCCCATATTATGAAATGATTAGGAGGTAGGTATGGATTGTATTGACGTTGCCTAAATAAGAGTTTGTCTTATGAGTTTGTAAAGGTGTTTCTGCTCAGGGTAGCTAGGAAACATAAGCCTTAATTGGCGAGATTGACGCTTAAAGGGTTTATTTTTATCTTATTTACAAAGTAAGTATCATTTATCTTAGATATATAAGTGAAATACCACTCACTGATTAGTCACGAATTCTCAGAAGCTATAAGTAGTAGGGCTCTCAAATTTTGCATGGGGGTTCCTTTTAGTACGTAGATGCTCGCTAAGACGGGATTTTGCGAAATTCCCACGGAATCGGGATTTACACGGGAAAAACTTCACACGCGAACGAAGTCGCGAGCAACATGCTAGTAATGAATAATGATGGCATTGACGAAAAATAGTAGGGAATAAGGTATGTTGGTAAACCACTATAGACTAGAAGTTAAAGAGATATCTACATATATCTAAGTTGGTGATAATAATTATTTTAGACTAGTCTTCTAAGAACTTTTTTTATTACTACTATACTTAGCAAAAACAGTTTTCGCACTAAATGTTGTTGAAATGCTGATTGAAAAAGACTAGCTTCCGAAGGTCCAGGTATTGATCTGGACCTATTTTTTGCGCCCAGTACGTGGTCACGTTTATTACAGTGTCGGACCAAGCTTATACCAACATAAGAAAACCTGACTGCCATCTTCAAACAACTAAACAAACTAGGTACCTATTACACAAATGTGGCATATAAAAATAGTACCACTTTAAGATGCAAGTATGCTAGGCCGTCGTGTGTCTGCCCGCCCTGAGGCTGGGTGTTCGTGATAAATGGCCTGCACTGAGCACGGGCATGTCTGGACGCAGTACAGGTTCTGTAATAACTGGGTACAAGGCTCGCAGGGTGGTTATTGATTGAAAGGTTTTGTCATAGGCCTATTATTTTTTAGTAATATAAATATTTATAGGTGAAGCAAAAACTTTTTACTACTACATATATAGATTTTAATTGAGCGTGAAGCTAATATTTTTATTTAAATTATTTAAATGGTGGCCGATGTTCAACCGCTGGTCGACCACTAGTCTTTTATAAATATGTTTTGAGATGTTTTTGAATGATGGACACATTTTTTGTTTCGTTATTACTACCAACTTGAATTTATATTATAGTATTTCAATTATTGATTTCTACAAATTATTCTGGTTAGGAAGTTAACAGGTGTATGTGAGTGTTTTGCTCTGTAATAAACAACCGAAGTATATTTATAAGATTTTTTTATATTTACGTCTTTAGTATCTATTTAGTATCTATATTATCTTTTTTTCCGGTGGTAAAATCATGAAATGCCTCCTCCTGCTTTTAGTGGAATGGAAGGGTGTCAGACTTCTACTGAATAAAAGGCCACCCTGTTTCTTCAGTTGCCCTTACGTTCCGGGGCTACGGTATCTTGTTAGAAAACTCCCGCAACCCATGAAGTACTTACATTATTATTATCTTAAAAATAAGAAACTTCTATTTTGAGGGCGACACAGAAATACACAATAGCAACGAGTAATGGTATTTTTTTTTAATCCAAAAATACCTGGTTATTAAAATTTTATTTCGTTTTACCCGAGCCCGAATTAGAGAAGTCTACGATTAAGATAATGGTAAGATTGTGATTGGTACGTCTACGTGTTGTGCGCTGCACGGTGTACCATGATAAATGACTGCACAGTGTACGCAACGCCGCTGTTACGCGGCTCATTAGTGTTGACCTCAAATAATTTTTTCTTTAATTTCATTTCATTATCAAGATTAGATTTATTAATTTGCTTCAACATGACAAACATACAAGAATAAAAAAACGTGCATGCAAGATAACAATACAAAAATAAGGTACAATCATGTTTGCCATATAACATGGCGTGCAAATATTATAAATTTACGTTATTAATTAATTATAAGTTTGGTTGGCACTCGACAACAGCCCGGGGAACTTATTGTAAATAAAACAACTATCTCCGTAATGAGCAAGTACTATATATTCAAAAAAATCAAACTGATGTCATTCATCGGCGGAGAATCTTAACACCGAGTTATAAATTATGGCGCCTTTTACTAACAACGCCATCTATTGAGCGTTCGAGTAAACTTACGATCAAACTCGCGACCGAACATCCCGCCCACCATGGACAGAATGTCCAGAATTTAGTTTAAACAAAACAAAACTAACTGACCGCCCACCATGCGACAATAATTCGGTGGGAAGTTAAACACTAGTGGACTGTATGATTTGAACAACTAAATAACAAACATAAAAGAACATAAATTCTTAATGATAACCTTAAATTGTAATTTAACCACCAATTACATAATCCTTAACATTAATAGAAATAACAGTAAACAAGAACTTACAAACTATTTATGAGGTAAGCACAAACTATTGGGTGGTAGGCAACACAATTAACCTTGACACAGGTCTTTTTATTTTCGAACCCTTGCAGCGCAAAGAGACAACCCTTGTGATGTTGTCCGAGCCAGTATGCTTTTCTGTAATAACACCGTAGAGCCATCTGGCAGGTGGAAGATCATCTTCCATGACCAACACTACTTCACCCAACTTTATTTATTTATTTATTTATTTATTCATAGGAAACTCAACAGCTTTTTTTACAATTCTCATTATACAATAATAATGTCACATGGGGTTCTGAAGCCTATTATAGAGTTTCACAACATGCATGTTAAACTAGACAGTATAGTAGCTCTAAAATTTTAACTATACAACCAAAGTAAAAGTAAAAGGAAATATAACAACTGGTAATATAACAACTGGTAAATAATAATAATAATATACGAATAATAATTATAATAATAATTTATGAATCCATTTGTTCCTTTGGTGGAACTGACACAGATACTCACGAGACCACCTACGCCAGAAGTCTTGAACCATACGTTGAGTCAATTGCCATCGTCTTAACGTACTGATATTTGAATTTTCGAAGTTAATTTCGGGTACGAGAATCAAAGGCTCGCCAACCAGAAAATGACCCGGTGTTAATGGGCATGGATCCTCTGGGCTAGTACTGATTGCAGAAATAGGCCTGGAGTTCAGACAGGCCTCAATTTGAGCAAGTGTTGTTGCCATTTCCTCAAAAGTGAGTGTGCTTGTACCAATTACTCTTTTGAGGTGGTGTTTTGTTGACTTCACTCCAGCCTCCCAAAGACCTCCGAAGTTCGGAGAATGAGGTGGAATGAAGCTCCAATTTGTCCCGTTGGTTGCCAACCAATCGGCAATATCAGCTGCTATGCCGGACCTTTCGTGGCGTAACAGCGCCTTTAATTCCTTGTTGGCTCCAACAAAGGTAGTGCCATTATCACTCCACATCTCACCACAATGGCCTCTACTCGCTGTAAAGCGCTTAAAGGCTGCTAAAAAGGCTTGAGATGTCATGTCACTGACGACTTCTAAATGTATGGCCCGAGTAGCCATACACACGAACAAACAAATGTATCCTTTGGTTGAGTGATAACCGCGACCCTTTGTAGGACGGATACTAATAGGACCTGCATAGTCAACGCCACTTCTAAAGAAAGGTCGGCTAACATTGACCCTAGCAGAGGGCAATGACCCCATTAAAGGATGTACAGACCGAGATGAATGACGGATGCAACTGACACATTTGCGCACGTATTGTCTTACGACACTCTTTGCATTTATTATCCAATATTTGGATCGTAAATAATTAAGAACTAACTGAGGCCCACCGTGCAACGTTCTCTCATGAGCGTCAGCGATTAGGAGGTGAGTTAAATGTGACTTACGAGGAAGAATTATAGGATGCTTCGAGTTTTCGTGAAGGTTGGCCCTGTGCAACCTACCGCCAACTCTCAAAATCTGTTCCTGATCCAGGCATGGATTGAGCGAGGTAAGTACTCCCTTTTTGTTTACTTCTCCCTTTGTCTTTAAACTATCTATCTCTGATTGAAAATGTTCTCCTTGACATAATTTAATGCAGGTAAGTAATGCCCCTTGAATTTCAGAAGGTGTTAGAAATTTACTGAATTTAGTGCTATAATTTTTATTTTTAAACTTTAAGAACCTTTTACAATAGGCCACTACTCTTGTAAGTTTTCTAAGAGACGAATATTTTAAAATTATGGTATCCTCACTTGTTTCCTTTACTGCTGTATTGCATGCTACTACTGATTTCCTCTCTTCTAGGTAAGTTTCTTTAATTTCCCTTCTACTGTAATTAATCTCTTTATTTTTCAGCCAACTAGGTCCCTGTGTCCACAACTCTAGGTCAACGCACTCTGCAGGATTCACGCCGCGCGACGCGATATCTGCAGGATTATCATTGGACTGGACATGCGACCACTGACTATTTTCCATAACGGTAAGTATTTCAGACACTCGGTTGCCTACAAATGTTTTCCAGCGGCTGGGGTGGCTGCTCAACCAGGCGAGCACCACTGTCGAGTCAGTCCAGGCATGCATGTATTCTTTACAGATACCCAAGGTGTCGGAAACTTCACGCAGAAGTTTTGAAAGCAGCAATGCGCCGCATAACTCTAAACGAGGTATGGATACCTGTTTGACAGGGGCCACCCTGGTCTTAGCTGCGATAAGACTAACATGAACCCGACCATTAGCATCAATACACCGAACATAGACAGCGGCTGCGTAAGCAACATTAGATGCGTCAGAGAATCCGTGCAACTCTAGCAAGACGTCGAGTTGACTCGTGTGAATCCACCGTGGCAGACGGAAGTTCCTAAGATGATAAAGGTTGTCTCTATAACTAAGCCATTCCTTTAAGAGGAGATCTGGAAGTACCTCGTCCCATTCGGACCCCGCTAACCACAAGCGTTGAATAAACACCTTGGCTGTTATTATTACCGGCGCGAGCCAGCCCAGAGGGTCGAATAAGCGAGCGATGTCAGAGATTACCTTTCGCTTGGTTATGGAGGTTTCAGGTGGAGGAAGTTGCACAACGTATCTAAACTCATCTGACTTTCTCTGATAAGTTAATCCTAATATTTTTGTGAGCTCATCCATCTTAATATCGAGATTGTCCTGCCCAGCAGTATCCTCATTCATTTTGGATAACAATTCGTCACTGCTGCTGGACCACTTTTGAAGTTTGAAGCCCCCACGAGCTAACAATTGATTCAGCTGATGATAAATAAGTTCTCCCTCAGCGGCAGACTGACAGCCCGTTAACAGGTCATCAACATAGAACGATGTAAGGACTCTGTCTGCCGCTAGAGGAAAGTCACTTCCTTCGTCTCGAGCTAGTTGCTGGAGAGACCTGACCGCTAGGTATGGCGCAGAGGACGTTCCAAAAGTAACACGCAGTAACCGTATATGCTTCAGTTCAGCGTTTGGATTGTCGCGCCACAGAATGCGCTGATAATCAGCGTCCTCGATTGCAACCTTTACCTGACGGTACATTTTCTCTATGTCTGCAACCAAACTTATGGGGTGACATCGCCACCGCATGATAGTTTGACGCAGCTCGGGTTGTAGGGTTGGGCCAACCATTAACTCTGTATTCAATGATACACTATTGTGGCCTGAACATGAAGCGTCAAAGACGACCCTAACCTTAGTGGTGCTTTTATCCTCACGCACCACCGCGTGATGTGGTAGGTAGCACGCATTCTTACCTAACTCTATTTCGGGGACAACTTCAGCATGTCCCAGATCAATATACTCATTTAAGACTGCACTATACTGTGTCCTAAATTTCGGTTCTTTTACTAATCTTTTCTCTAGGTTGATAAAGCGCCTACGGGCAATGACCTCTGATCCACCAGACGTGCAACAGGGTAAATCGGTTTTGAATGGTAGTTTTACGACATACCTCCCAGTCGCGTCGCGTTTGAGGGTTTTGGAATAGAAATCCTCGCATTTTTGTTCTTCTTCAGTAAAGATCACGCTACGAACTGAGGGCTCTGACTCCAACTCCCAAAACTTACGCAAAAGGTCATTGACATCCGCTGACTGAACTACAGTATGATAACATACTGACCTAGAGATTGCCGACGATGGGATCTCGCCTGACAGGATCCATCCCAAATGAGTCTTCTGAGCGACTGGAGATCCCGGCGGACCCTTGACTAAACCGTCCAACATAACTTCTCCGACCACACGCGTACTTAAAAGTAAATCGATTTTCCCTGGCGTATCGAAAGTCGGATCAGCTAATTTTAAGGACGAGAACGAAGCCGATACCTGAATAATCTTCTTTTCTGGTAGATGAGATGTGAGTTTATTCAATACATACGCATCTACATATAAGACAAATGTGGGATCTACACGAGACTGTAGTTTAAACCTAACTATCCACTTAGAGGGCATTGAGTGTCCCTCGTCATCGCCTAGTCGAAATATGTCAGTGCGAGCAGGTGTTTTTCTCAGTCCAAGCAACTGTACTGCAGCCTCTGTGATGAAAGAGTCTTGAGAGCCCTGATCCATTAGAGCTCTTAACACAACAGCAGTACCGGTTCTCGACTCAACGTTGACCAAGGCTGTGGCTAGCAGACCATGGTTGTGAACATCCGCAAAACAACAAATGGGTTTGGTATCGCTTTGACTGGAAGAGGTGGCTGCATTCGCAGCTACCACCTTCGTTTCTGCTGAACCATCAACAATTTCAGCAGCATTAGCAGTTGATTTTGGGTGAAGCAGTGTGTGGTGCTTCTTCTTACAAAGGTGACATTTGGTACGCTGACGACAAGAATAGACGGAATGGTTCGTCCCTAGACAGTTGTAACAAAGCTTACTGACTCGGGCAAACTCACGACGCTCATCACAATTTTTCTTAGTAAATTGTTTACAATGACACAATTTATGATCGCCAGAACATAATACACAACCTTGAGAGGCGACATGAAAAGATTTGGCATTATTTTCACTTTTAGCACTTTTGTTTGCTTTAGGGTCTAAATACTCTAAGGCCCTAAACCTAGACTCCATAAAAGTTTTGAACTCCTCAAACGTTGGTAGGTCATCGTTAGAACTTGAACTAATTCTTAATTCCCACAATTTACGGGACTCGCTGTCTAATTTCTCTGAGCTTAAATATACAACAATTGCATCCCATGAACTAATGTCAATACCTAGACTGCGTAAACCATACAAACAATCAACCGTCGTGTCTAACAACGTTTTAACATTGGTCGAAGACTCCTTACTAATGGACGATTGATGGACAAGCCGTTTGAGCATACAGTTAGCTAAAAATCTTTTATTGTCAAATCGTTTGTTTAGAATTGACCAACACTCATTGTAATTAGATGCAGTTACAGGAATGTGTCGAAGCAACTGTTCTGCTTCGCCTGAGAGATGACCTTTTAGATAATGGAGTTTTTGAACGTCATCTAATGTTACGTTTTTATGAATTAGTGACGTAAATAAATCACGGAATGTGACCCATTCAGAATATAGCCCCGTGAACGTAGGCAAACTAATTTGTGGCAATTTCACATTTGAATTATTTTGAGTAGATTGGTTATTATTGCTAGGATTTGCACTTTTAAGCGGACAAGTTTGTTGTAAGTGCTCTTTTAATTCGGACTTATATGATATGTACAACTCTTCAGTAACATCATATATTTCCGCCGTAAAATACACATTCTTTTTTAATTCCTCGTCGGTTGCCTTTTCTATTATGCGCATATGCGTTTCAACAAATTGTTTCCACTGTACCTCTAAAGATTCTAATCTAGTCTCAATGTAACTTTGTGTGAGTCGATCTTTGGGTGATTTTTTAAAGTTAATTCTACCTTTTTCTATTACCAATTTATTGTTTATTTGCAATTTACTCAAGGACTCCATTGTGTACAAACGCTACAGAGGTATTTTAATAAATCAATACAATGCAACCGACGAAAAATTACAAGTACATACACAAAACTATTAAATATTTAAAAGTGTTCAATTAAACACGATAAACATAGAACATATAATAAATTACGTAATTAATATTGAGAATTAATTACGTATCAAATGCAAAAGAAGTTTGAATTTAGACAAATCGGGCATAGTTTTCCCGCCAGAATACTTTATCTGCAATTTATTCTAAATCTACTACTAAATATTAAAGTCTCGAACACTTTGTATTTGCACTGAACTGATCTTCAAATTCACTGAGAGAAGTTTAAAGTCTACCAAATAATTACATTGGGTTGAAACTCACGGTTTTGTCTGCCAAACCTTCTCCAAACACGTCGTTGCTCCTATGTCACTGCTGGTACCGCTGAGTGTGTCGTCACTAGCCGTGACGTCACTCTTGATGAAGTTGCTGATGTCCCGTTGCCCTCTGGACTCTGCTGTTGTCGCCGTTGCCGCACGAAGTGAGCCTCGATGCTGGTGGCGCCCCCTGGCGGAGCCGGCTGCAACCTCGCTGCTGTACTCCGCTGATCCCCTACACACACGGGGATTTACAGGCACTTCAGAGCGATCCACCCTGGTTTCTATGCCTCACCAGACGACACAAAACTGTCACCTCACTTATCGCCGCGATTTCACTTATCGCAATCCGACTCGGTAGGACCAAATATGGTTGGCACTCGACAACAGCCCGGGGAACTTATTGTAAATAAAACAACTATCTCCGTAATGAGCAAGTACTATATATTCAAAAAAATCAAACTGATGTCATTCATCGGCGGAGAATCTTAACACCGAGTTATAAATTATGGCGCCTTTTACTAACAACGCCATCTATTGAGCGTTCGAGTAAACTTACGATCAAACTCGCGACCGAACAAAGTTATTATTAATTATAAATATGAATACAGAAAAATATTACATAGATGTTAAACATCTGCTAGGCGTCCAACGACGGTATTTTTTATTTTAAAATTTTTGTTCTAATTCTAAAATTAAAAAGAAAAGGATTACTTATGTGGTTCTAAAATGAACATTTACTGTAACTAAACTAATATTTAGAGGTATACTTGTTTGCCTGAGCCAGACACTCGGTCAAAGCGTTTCAAGCGTTTTAAGTTTCTTCTAATTAAAGGTGGAGGGATGTTATGGGGTACCAATAAATTTATTATGTGTAACGTATGTAGGTAGTCTAAGTAACTAGGTTAAGATTAGTGACTGCTGCGCCAGTCGAATATACAAGCTTGTACGTACCGGTTGCATTATTATTATCTCAACAACCTCTATAAATGTTGTGTACGAGGGGGTCGTACACAACATTTATAGAGGGTAATTTCTGTAAATAAGAGTAAAGTTTTTTCTTTCACTAGAAAACTATGTTGTGACTGAGTGTTAAAATTTACATTGTATGCAAGATAAGTCACGGGTGCGGAGCTACGGAAAATATTTTTGCTAAAGATAGAAATTATTGAACCCTTAAGGTTAAGGAGACTTTATTTTAAAATGACTGACTCATCCACTCCATTTTGGTGGCAAAATTATCGAATGACTTCTCCCGCTCTGGGTTAAGCGGAAGGGAGTGTCAGACTTCTACTGACTAAAAACTCACCCTGTTCCTTCAGTAACTTCCGGGGCCGCGGTATCTCGTTAGGACATTCCCGCAACTCAAGGCAATGGCCTTATGGGGCCCCGTCATCGGTGCTGACAGCTCTTTGAGACGCGCGTGGAGCACGACGCGCCGCTTACCCGGGCCTGGTCCTAACTGTACGGTGAGCTACCCCTACTCGCCGTCCGCAAACACGTGCCAAGTCATTTGTACATTTATGCAAGTTGTTACGTTAGAACAGGATGGGTTTTTAGTCAGTAGAAGTCTGACACTCCCTTCCACTTAACCCTTAGCGGGAGAAGTCATTCGATGATTTTTCCACCCAGAAAAAAAGGGGATCAACGGCTTTACGAGTTTTCCAAGACACGCAGGAATCTTGATGTGCTCAGATCAATCCACGGACCGATCTCGGTAAGCGTTACTTAACCTTGAAGACTCGTGCCGATGTTATTGTTTAGTCACGAGCTCCTCCTAACTTACTGAATCAGTTATCAGATACGTAAGTATGTCATTTCCTACATCAGTAAAAGTTGTTAGGGTTGCTGTGGATTAATTTTATCAACGAATGAAACCAATTGCGACATGAGATTTAGTTTCTTAACTTCTAGATATCAACTTAAGTATAAAACTAATTATTAGGCATATTGATGCCTAATGGCTAAGGTGTCGCATTTGTGATCGAGAGGTCGCGGGTTCGAACCCCACCCATTACACTATTGCCGTGAACCCATTCCAGACACAAGCATATTTAGCTGAGTTGGAGGGGTTAAAAATATTGCTAGTAATGTGAATTCTATCCACATTGCTAGTTAATTATTCTAAAAAAAAACTTCTAATAAAATGTCTACTGGGCCAATCCTCTGTTTCCGCACTATACTCCAGCGAAGACACAAAACAATGTCAATCGAGCTTGACAGTGAGCAGTGAGATGATGACGTCACTAAACGTCACTCTCCCACCGAGACAAAGATAACGAGCATTCACGAGCATTCACGAGCATCCACGAGCACCAGATTTGTGTACGAAAATTTATGAATACCCGTAGAATTCTGATATTGCGCGGAGGCACATTGACGCGATGATGTAGCGAAATATTGGATATCTTGTGGAAATTATTTTAATATTCAAATCATCGTGATCTTGATGTGCTTTAGAATGTTATATGAGACATATTGTGTATTGGATTCTGATAGCTATGTAATGGATCGAGATGATATGAACTGATTTTTTTATTGTTGTTTTTACACAAATAAGAACTTGATTTAACTATTTTTCAACGGAATTTTTCCGAAAGTGAGCAGAATACGGTCGGTCGACTATTACTCATAAAATTGTGAAGCCAACTTAGGTCTGGTAGTTTTTCTTTTAACTTCGTTATATGTAGGTACTACTACTGTGACGTTTGAATTGTTGGTAGGGGGCACTTTTTTTTATTTATTTTTTTATTGATAATAGGCTCGCGTTTGACCACCATCTCACCTGATAGTAAGTAATGATTTGGTCGAAGATGAAGCATGCTTGCCTAGAAGTAACCTATTCACTCTTGACTTAAAGACCCCAGGTTATAGCTCTATCGAGTTCTATCGAGTTACCGCGGCTCCGGAAATTTAGGGCAGCCGAAGGAACAGGGTGGGTTTTTAGTCAGTAGAAGTCTGACACACCCTTCCGCTTGACCCAGGGCGGAAGAAGTCATTCGATTATAGCTATCGGGAAACACTGATCGACAGGGAATTCCATTCCTTAGCTAAATACCTTGAAAATATTGCCAAAACGTTTTGCGCGTATGGGTGGGATGTCCACCATGTAACGACTGGCATTTGCAATTTTAATCAATAAATAAATAAAAGTTCCCTTTTTAATACCGAATTAACTAATTCAACTGCTTGCGGGCAGGAGAACTTGACATTATGAGGTATTATTCAATCCATGTAAGATTAATCTCAGTTTTAATATAAATCGCAGTGGATTAGCTACAAAACTTGTTGTAACATGATGTAGGCGTGACCGGATTCATTTCATTACTTCATAATGCGTCGTTTAAGTGATGTTAGATTTTTCTAGTCATGAGTTTGGAAGTTGGTGGATGTTCGTGCCTCGGTGCGGACGTTAAGCTGTTGGTCGTGGGCCTGATCTGCCTCCGGTCTTGTCAGATTGCCATCCCATCGGATTTGAGTAAAGGAACAGTGAGTGAGGACTGTTACTATTATTGCGACACAACAAAATACGACACAGCACTGTGCTTATAGTTCTAGTTTGATATCGTATATACCATAACCACAATGCAATCTACTCGTCTACCAACTCGAAAAACATCATTACTACTGCACTGCCTCTACTCATTATCTCACACAAACAGTAAAAATATTTATTGCTCCAAAAGCGACATACCTATCAGTATTACTAAAGTATTCCGCCTCCGTTGACATCAGAGATATAAAATACACAATATCTCCGGGCACTTCCTACGATTGGTCGAGAGAGTCGAGGTGCAGAGCGGAAGTGACGTCAGAGCTGCTATCTCGAAGCTGATTGCTCATAAACCCGTCGTCGACTGATAAGACCCTGTCGAACTTTGAGAATAGACCCTCGAGATATGAGCATGGAGGTTGTAGGTACGGAGAAATACCTTGATATGATGTTATTAGTATAGATTATGTGGTTTGTAGATTAGGTTACGCGGAAATTCTGGGGAACTCAGTAGCCTTGAACTTTTCACTTACAAAATGGGGATGTTACATATTTTGAGCATATTTTGAGTCACAATCTGAGAGTCCTTGCTAGATAAAGGAAGATAAAAATACAGAAGCATGTCTAGTGATGCGACTGTCTGAGGAAAACTACGTGCTGCAATAATTTTGAAATACTGTACATTATATTCATTAGCAACATAGTACAATGCCATGTATAAAATCTATTAACATGATAGATTTAGAACAACCAACATGTAGAACATTTATACTTTCTAGGCACACTAGAATAGATGCACCTGGTGCTGAAATAATGATAGGCAACACCCTTTAATTTAGGGTAAAATTGCATGTCATGTGCAACCTCGAAAATGAAGAAAAACGAATAGACAATAAGGTGCAATAACCGTGTCTATAACAAGTTTGCCTGAAAGAATCAGCATAGCCATTCATCGTCCACAATGGTTGCGTGCCTCCCCACACCCATTGTTTTAATTTCACTCCCATCACTAATTGCCAACGTAGGGACGGCATTTTAAATATCCCCGCAAACCTTTTTAACAACCACCTCATTGCATTTTAAAAGAAAGGATTATAATTTCTTTTACTCAGCCCGAATCCTTTATTAATTCACCCGAGTTGTTTAAAGATTTTTTTTGTTTGGTTTTTGTAAATTTTGGCTCGTAAGTTTTGGTCGTGCCTTGAAATTATGTTTTAAGTTATTTTGTTTAATCTTGTGGGATACCATTATGTACTTATTTATGTAGGATAACTAAGCTGTCTTGATATTTTTCTTAAATAAAGTTTATTAGAGAGCAGTGGTGGCCCAGTATAGATAGTGCAATCCACGAAGACGCGCCCCACCAATTAGGCTGAGAGGATCGCGGGGTGGGAAAAATATATAAAATTTAAGTAGAGCATCTTTCCCTTTGACCGTGACGCTTTCTCCTGATTAGTCTATTCATCGTAGTGTGCGTTAATAAACGGTTAAGAGGAATAGTGGGGCGCGTCTTCGTGGATTGCACTATCTGTAGTTATAGCCAAGACATACGAGTGGTAGGTCGTGGGTTCGAACCCAGGGAGACACATTACTTGGTGTAATTTTCCACTACTTTTAACCACTGCTCTCAAAACGATGAGAGAAAACATCGTGAGGAAAACGACATGTTCAAGAACTGAAAAATCCAAAAACATGTGACATCCACATACCCAAATCAGGCCCGCGTGGTGGATTATGGCCCAATTTATCTCATAGAAAGGAGGCAGTTGTGTTTCAGTAGTAGGAACGTTACAGGCGGATTATATTACTCGTATTATATCCAAATTACATAAGTAACTCGCTGAAGATGCTTGGTGCTGTAACCACTTTATTCTTTTCGTGCGAAAACTTTTAAAGTGACACTTATTAATACAATCCATCATCATCATCTGCAACACACACTTCAACTATTATATATATTTTACTAGCTTCTGCCCGCGACTTTGTTCGCGTTGGAGGGTTTTCCCGCGTAAATCCCGATCCCGTAGTAATTCCGGGACAAAAACTATCCTATGTCCTTTCCAGAGTTCTAAACTATTCCCATGCCAAATTTCATCTAAATCAGTTCAGTAGTTTAGGCGTGAAAAGGTAACAAACAGACAGACAGAGTTACTTTCGCATTTATAATATTAGTATGGATTGATGATCATACATCAATCTGAAAGTACTTGACTAGTTAATTTTATAGTTTACATCGTAATTTTAAAATCTTAGAGACATTCCCTAATAAAGGAATAAATGCAGTTGCCTGACAAATTAATCATTGTAACGCGGTGAATGCGTGACACTTGACATGTCCTCAGCGCGCATGTAATTCATGCCCTTCATGACAGATGACGCTACCGGCGTAAGCGCTCATTATACGTTAGAAGTTCATGGGCGATAGTGCATCGGAATTAGCAACCATTTCGTAAGTTCGTAAGGTGAACTGCTAGTTTTTAACATGATAATGACTGAAAATGAACTAGTAAGAATTTAATTGACAAAGCTTTACCGGATAAAATATACATTAAAAGATCACCAAGCTCTTAGGACTGTGGGGTTGCGGGAATGTTTTAACGAGCTTTCGCGGCTCCGAATGCAAGAGCTGCTCAAATATCAGGGTGGGATTTTAATCAGTAAAAGTCTGGCGCTTCCTTCCGCTCCTAACTGAGCGGGAAGAGACAGTTGATGATTTTCCCCCTGAAACTGCCCTAAGAACAGTGCATTTTATTACGACCACCATCCAAATATAACATATTTTCTTCCAAACAAAAACAAAACATCATGTTTACACATACACGAATCACGAAACATGATATTCTCTTAAATATCGCACGACTCAGAAAATACAATACACAGCGCAGGCAAGGCGGGCGAGCGAAGGTGCGCAGGTTTTTGCGTCCAAATGGCGAAATAATGACAAGCGTACGTACCGCATCGGGTTTTACCACGTCCTCCCCGCATGCTAATACCGCACGATGAATATTTATAAACGTGATCCGACACTATGGAGAATAAAATCTATAGGATCAAGATTTTATTTCCATACTTTTTTATTTAATGTGCGGTTTTTTGCCTTTGGAAAATAATCATGAGCTTTATAATTTTCAGTCATGATTTTGTTTTTATTTATTCTAGTGTTTACCTTTCCTAATAATTTGGTCATACAGCTTGTCACCAAATAGCTGATTCCTGCTCAGTCTTGGCTGAGCCATGTTATTTACTGCAATAAAAAGTAGCCTGTACCCATGTTAAATCTAATAATATCCACGTTTGCTTCAGAATTTAAGTAGGTTATGTGTTTGAACCCAGATAGTAGTGACGAGTTACTAGTTTTAAGCCCCGGAGATTTTCTTCCTCATGATTTGAGTTTTTGAAATACATCATTGTGATGCTGGTCTCTCACTGCTCCATTTTCTGGTGTCTTGCTAGTTTATAAGTCTACCGCTTATCCAGCGCATCTCTGAATTTGTTTTATACATAAACCTTTTTCTCCAGCGCTGAAGTAATGCTCGTTCATATTTTTCAAAAATGATATTTATTAAATAAATTGAAGAATAAATAAAATATTTTATGAATTTCTGCATCCATAAAATCGTAAAAAAAAAATTACTGTCGCTTATTTGCAATTACTTTTCAAACAAGTAACGAGTTGGAAGTCTGCCAGCGTCATAACATTCATAACAGAATAAAAAGAAACAATTAAGAACACTTATCATCATTTGTTCATAATATTCGCTTGTAGACTATCACAATAAGAAAACACAAACTAAACATTTTGTTACTTAAAAAGCGATGTGTATCATGGATCGTGTATCCATTAGAAAAGGGGAGGGTGAGCTTTCCTAGGATTTAAATTTAAATTGCAACGGTCTCTATCTAACGAGTGTCACTCATGTCAGAGCTTGATAGATCGATGATTGTATCGAGTCCAGAGAACATAATCCTTCATCGATAGATATGTGCAGGTCTGATGTACTTATGGGTTTGCATAATATAAACTTCCAAACAGTTTCAGTAATGTTTAGTTTTACTTTTATGATTATTTATTACTCATAAAGAACTCAGTTCACTTACAATGTGCTTAAATGACTAATTGTAGCTACTTATAACTATTACAATATTTTTAAATTTATGTACGGACGCCAGCATATGAAGCTACCCGGAACTGTCAAAATTTTCCAATCAACCTTGAACCTAATTTGTTTAACAATAAAGTAGAAAATCTATTAAAGAAATTTGACAGATTGTTGTAGCTTGATGTGCTGGCGTCTGTACAAAGATTTATTTAAATACTAATCTCACGTGGCATCCTAGTTAGGAGCTATACTATACTACTACTATAGTATTAAGAGGAGCTAGTAGCAAGGTAAAGCAAGTGAACGTTTATCGAGGTTGGATGGGTGGCCATCTAAACTTATCGAGGTTCTTCTGTGCCTCGGAAAGCACCACGCCATTGATCCGTCTGTGATTTATACCTTTTTTTTGTTATCGGGGGGAAACCTTCAAAAGGCGCCTGGACTTTTGGGGAAATACCAGGTAGTGTGGGATTGCTACTTCAGTAAAACCAACCCGGTGACCATCAGCACATAGAAAGGTTCCCGGTACCTCTGAAAAGACCACTCCGGAACCCACTCTGTGCATCGCCTATTAGGGCACATCTCTGGGGAGACTGTAAATGGGGCTCCCCTGAGCTTCGTTGTGCACGGTGACACGTGACCACTGCGCCACCGTCTTCTATGGGTTGACTTTGTGAGAGCTTAGATTCCCCACTCCGAGCCCCCGTTACCCCGGAGCCCCACATGCCTTAAGGAATGCAGACGGGGATTTCGGCGTGTTAGGCGTCGAGTCGGTTGCCTACACGACGCCTTCTTCTCCTAGCGGGATCGGCCCTCTCGCGATCACGCTCAGCTGCCTCTTTCTGGATCATCACGGTTTCACAGAAAGAGGCCATAAATGTGTGTGTGTGATTTGTACCTACGTTTTTGATAGTCGTTATGGGTGAAGAAAGTCAGAAAATTTGATCAGTCTTACCAAGGAGTATATATACAGTATTCAAGTGTTACTAATAGATACTTTTATGTCGCTACCTAGGACATACATGTCCCATAACCACAAGCCTAACAATATATACATCCATTAAGCATATTTTCATGTTTCAATCTAACCTTGAACAAAGGAAAAACTTTGGCGTACAAACACAAAATAAAAACACAGTTATAAATGCACATAATTTGAACGGCAGGCCGCGAGATATCTAACAGAAGGAAAATATTAAAGGGAACTTTACCTACATTTTTAAAAGAAGTTTTCTTTATCCCACGAATAAATCGAAGGTGGGAGGGAGAACTTACCCGGCGGAAGTAGAAATCTGTTGTTTTATTCATGAAAAAATAAAGAAGGGAAAATTGTGGAATGCCAAGCGGTTCGTTTGAAATACTAAGTTCAAGTATGCTGGGTATGCAACCTAGAACTTTAGTGTTTAAAATTGAAAGCGGATGAACAATGCTTACCTACACCTCTTGTCGCGGAAGAGGACAAAATATGTTAAATAAGTCTTGAGCTCTTGAAAGTTTCTATAGAACAGAATATTTCTTTATTCAAGAACTGTGAATTAAAAAAGGTTAGTAGTATGTACTTACAAATTGTGTTAGTAACATAATATGTGTACACGTAATAGAAGATATAATTATTACAATGGGTCACCGATACCGCTGCTTCACACCATACGAGATGGCAACAAAGACCCATGTGAGAGCAGTCCCGTCTATTTTCTATCATATACAGGATGTTTTCTTTTTTTATTCCGAAAGAGCCTACTCCTGACCTCGATCTCGCCTGATGGTGAGCGATAGATGGGGTCTATGATGAAACGAGCGAGCTCAGAAGATGCCTGTTTATTCTTGCTTTAGAGATTGAAAGGTCATAAGTGACAGGGAACACAGAAGCCGGCAGAGAATTCCACAGCTTGGAAGTGCGCACAATAAATGTGGAGGAGAAGCGCTTGGTACGACAAGACGGTATATCAACCAAGTATGGGTGGTAGCCAGCCAGGGATCAGGTCATGGAGATCCTGCGCACACTTCCGAAGTACAATCTGTAGAAAACCGACAGGCAAGCAACGGTTCGCCGATGAGCCAGGCTATGAAGCTTGCCCAATAGCACCTCGTCGCCTTTAAGCCTTCTAGCGCTGCGCTCGATCGAGTCCAGTGCAGCAAGTTGGTATTTTGCAGAGCCATCCCACAAGTGACTGCAGTACTCCATGCAGGAACGGACCTGTGCTTTATATAGATTCAGAAGCTACCTAGGCGTGAAGTACCCGTCACCCTGTGTAGGATTCCTAGCTTTTTTGCTGCAGTCTGAGCTTTGGACTCGATGGTTGAGTCAAAGTTGAGGTCTGACGTCAACTCCATGCCCAAAAGCTCCAGGTAGTTGGTAACTGTTGTTGGAGGATTTAAGTCATCATCTACTTAGCCTTTCCCCAACTATATTGGGGTCGGCCTCCAGGCTAACCGAATGCAGCTGAGTCTAAGTGTTTAGATGAAACGACTGCCTCAGACCATATCACATGTAGGTGCTGAAAATACTTGTGATAAACTGATAAAATTCGTCAAAATCAATCATCGAATCTCCATCTTACGTATTTTTATAAAAATCAATTTATATCATCCAAATTCTCAAAACATTGAGTCGTGTTCAGAACAAGTGAACTTGTTGACAAATCCTCACGCACGGTATCCATTAAATAATGCAAATTTGTTGTAATCCCCACTCTGAACCGCCTGCTGGGAGAGAAATATTTAATTTTCATAAAGTATACATTAGAGGAACAAGTCGGGGACTCACTGCCTTGTTAACTGAACCGCAGAAACACTTATAATATACCTATTTGAAGACGCTGGGTATTAATTAAAAAGCTGGCTTTTATGGCGCTTTTAATGTGATTTAGATTAAGTTTTGTAATGGACCTGGAATATTGTAAATGTGAAAGTAGGAAATGTTCATTTGTATTCTATGATACTTTGTTACTTCAGATTACCTAGTCACAATATTGGCCTTGTCCCTATCTCATGACATTTGGAGTGTGTCAGTAAAGTATCAATACTCGTACTCTCATGTAGGTAATAGTTATTATCTTTCAGTTTTTCTAAGATATTCACGTGAGTACGAAATGTACCCAGTAACCTTTAAATAAAAACTGTCCCTAATAAACCCGATACTATGTCCAACTATTATAGACCCACAATCGCTGGCAGTTCGACGCGAGCCGACAGCAAATTTGCATATCACCAATATTATATCGTCACGCGAAAAACGTATCCCTTACGCCTGTGTACACATGAATGACGCGTGATGCTGCCGACCTTCCCTGACGTCATCCATCATTCGACGTGGCGCCTGCACCTAGACTCGTGACAGCCCGGGTGGAATTCAAAAACACAAACAAAAACCTACTCTCAGCAATCAGAACTAAGGTTGAAATTCCAGTGTTGAAGAACAGTGAAAGGTGGCACTCCACCCCCCCGCGAGTGAGGGAGGATCCCTGTCAAACGCTGGCGAAGAGTTTGACAGACGCGGGGCGCGGAGTATTTGACATGAAGGGGCTTGTTTGATACGGGGGTGAGCTGAGCGGGGAGGGGGCGAATTCTGCCCGGTCATGAATAGGCAATGGGCTCGCTTTATTTATAAAGATTGTTAGCCCGAACACGGGCCCAGTGAACTTCTGTTGAAAATAAACACGTCGTTCCCATTGACGTATGTATGTAGATTTTGGTCTTATTAGAATACCATCCAATTTCCGATTAGCTTCGAATATGGAAAATGACGGGATGCCTGATTGGAATTTGAATCTGCTTTGAATGTGGAACACTCGTATTGGGATCATTAAGAATGAATTGGACATCTTGTGGGAATACGTTCTTATAGGAATTTAGAACATAACTGCATGATTATGTCACATCCTAAAGACATTGGAGAAATAATGGTTGCTGTTACAGTGAATTACTGGATAGACATAAGTATCTACTACGATTACCTTAGCCTCGGACTCTGCAAAGAGCACGTCTACGTTGATATTTCACTTCTCAAACAGAATAGCGCATAAGAGTTTATCAACGACAATTTAATTCAAGCAACCGCAACCCTCTATAGCATCTTGTTAGGGGGAATAAAATCCATAAAAGACACGGCAGTGTAAAGGCAGCGTTGGGTACAAAATTTGATTATTCCGCGACGTTGGCCTATCGCCAGCGTTTGACTATTTATCAAGAGCTTTCCGCACTCGACGGTTTACAAGGATACTAATCATCGATACGAGATCTGTATAGAGTGGTGGTGTTGTGTCGAGTAGTATTCATGTGTGTCATATATCACATATTAACTAAAAAAATAAGCCAAGCACATCGATATTTTTATGTCGCTATATTATGATGACACCCAGCGCGGTTTTTTACTACTTTACCTTTGCTTAGAGATTAGCTTCGTCTCTTTACTTGAAAAATATAAACTAAATCTTACACGTGTGATAACTACGCTATCCTAGGAGAAATATTAAGAGATATGTATGTATAATATGTATGGTATAATTGTAAATATGTATATAAATATGTAAATAGCAACTAGTATTAAGTTTAAAACATTTGACATGAACTATATTTAATAGTTACTTATATTAGATGTAATTTATAGTGGCAATCCGGGTTTCGTTCAGGACATAGCACTACCACAGCTCTTGTTAAAATTACTGATGATATCAGATCAGGTATGGATAATGGGAAGTTGACGGTCCTTTCGTTACTGGACTTCAGCAACGCTTTTAATACTGTCGATTTCGATGTCCTGCTCAGTATACTCCGCTCTCTTAACATATCTCCAACAGCAATTGATTGGTTTCGAAGTTACCTGTGTGGCCGCCGACAACGTATTCGCATTGAAGATTCATCATCTTCTTGGTGCAATACCACTGCCGGCGTTCCACAGGGGGGCGTTATCTCTCCTCTTCTTTTCGCTGTATTTATAAATTCTATTTCTAATGAACTTCTCTCATCCTACCACCTTTATGCTGACGATTTGCAAATTTATTCGCAAGCTCCCGTAGATGAACTGTCTGAGGCAGTGATCATTGTGAATAATGACTTAGCACGTATTTCTCAATGGAGCTTGGATCATGGTTTGAAGGTTAATCCTGCGAAGACCCAAGTCATTGTGGTTGGCAGCTCTAGAATGCGATCCAAAATTGACTGGATGAACCTTCCCCAAATTGTTTTTGATGGTGCAGTAATACCTTATAGTGATGTAGTGAAAGACTTGGGTATTTGCATAGATAAGGACTTGTCTTGGGGTCCCCAGTTACAAGAAGTGAGTCGCAAACTGTTTGCATCTGCGGGGTCTTTGCGTAGACTGCGCAATTTCCTGCCAACTGCCACTAAAACTGCGCTCGCCCAATCTCTCCTTCTTCCTATTCTTGACTATGCTGATGCAAGTTTTCCAGACCTCACTGAAGTGCAGCTAGATAAGCTTGAGCGACTCCAAAATTTCTGTATCAGATTCATATTTGGTTTGCGCAAATACGATCATGTTTCTGAGTTTCGTATTAAGCTCAAGTGGCTGCCTATCCGTCTTCGCCGGAATGCGCATATTTTATCATTACTTTACAATATTCTGTTCAATCCAAGAATTCCCTTTTACCTCAAAGAACGTTTTAAGTTCCTTCATGACACACATACTAGAGATTTGAGATCATCGGTAAATTTGACACTTTCAATGCCTGCGCATTCCACAAAATTTTATGATTCATCGTATACGGTGCAGGCTACTCGTCTGTGGAACGCATTGCCATTGTCAGTTACACAAGCGCAGTCACTTGCTGCTTTTAAAAGCTCTGTTGTCAAACATTTTTATACACTCCTATGATTTTACCTTGTATTTCTTTCCTTATGACATATTTATATATATGAAACACATATATTTATTTATACTTATTTATGTATTGTATTGTATTATATATACCTATATATATAGTTATATTAACTACTTGAGTTACTTTTTGTGTAGTTATATATTTGAAGTAAGTACACTGACTTTCTCCTCCCCTCTTTGTTTTATGTTCTTAAAGTCCATCCAAAGGTTGTCTGGAAGATATCGCTATCAGCGATAAGACCGCCATTGTAACCATTTTTTTTTGCATTATTGTAAATCAAGTGCTTGTTTAAATTATTGGTGTACAATAAAGAGTATTCTATCTATCTATCTATCTATGGATAATGATCACTTTTACCGAATAGTCGCCCATTATGTCACGCTAAGTAATGGTATGTGCGTCTAAACAGAGGGACTACACTGGTTTTATTGCAAAATAAAAATAGTAGGATTTGGTGGTGGACTTAAACCAATTGTGGAACAAATAAGGAAATTTGTTATCAAATATATCAGCTAAAACATTACAGCCCTTAAAGTGTGATCTTTCAGTCCTCATAGATCCAACCTACCTACTATCCAACTGACCTCAAATATGTTCTGTTTTAGATACAACAAAACCAAACTAGTTTAAAAACACTTAAGATCATATAATTGAAGAGACTTGACGCCCTGAGCTAAATGTGTGTCAAATCTGTCAGAAGTTAAAATATAGACTTACTTTTAACTCTGGCCATTTTGTATTCCACAAATCCAGTGCCAGTCTTAAGATTACTTAATATTTTATTTATTTATCAAAGGTAGCTTCACAGCTGACAGGTAGTAAATATGACATCACAATTAGGGATTGCATTAGAATATTCGAATATTCTAATTATTCGAATAATCAACTGTTTCAAATATTCGAATAGAAATTTTACGATATTCGAAAATTCGACCGAATCCTAGAAAACAAAACTCAACAATCTGATGTGCACACAAAGTTCAACGTTCATGCACGCCGTCCAAATTAGGTAGCGCCGTTCGACGCGCGGGCGTTACAAGTGTTACGACAGGATTCGGCAACGATCGGGAACATTCGGAAGATGCGGAACACAACTACATGTCTGCATAACCATATGAAACTTCACCCTGTTGAGAGTACTAGGGTTACTGTTGATGAACTTTCGGCGCCAGGTACATCGGGCATACACACGAACCTACAGGAAAATGAGCCAAAGAAGAAGAAAGTTAAATTGATTGACGACTTCTTTAAAAAATCTGACAATGTGGAAAATATAGTTGCAACAATGACTTCTTGTGGTGGTCTTCCATTTAGTTTGTTCTGTACATCTGATTCCTTGCGAAATCTTAAAAAAAAGTGGCTATGAAGACTTACCGAAGTCACCAAATACAATTAAAAAGATCGTGGTAGAAAAGAGTGAGCAATTAAAAGGCGAACTTAAAGAAAAATTGCAGAAATTGAAAGCCAAAGGTCAGAAGTTTTCCGTCTCTTTAGACGAATGGACTTCAGCCCGTAACCGACGGTACATGAACGTCAACATTCATTGTCCAAACTTTGCAGGCAAGAGTTTCAGGAATCTGGGACTAGCAAGAATAACTGGCCGGGCAACAGCAGAACGTTGTACCAATATTTTAAAGAACAAACTAGCATCCATCTTTCTCTAGAAGTGGACATAGCATGTGTGGTGACTGACGGAGCTAGTGTGATGTGTGCTATGGGTCGACAATTGCCTTCGTACCATCAATTATGTTTTGCACACGGCATCCAATGTGCAGTGTTGGATGTAATTTACAAAAGGACACAAAATGCCCAAGAAGAAGAATGGGAAGAATCTACAGAAGACGCAGGGGCGAGAGGACAGGATAATGACTCTGACAGTGACGAAAAAGAAGGTGGATTTGTAATTGGGACTGGAAGACAACTGAACTGGAACCAATATGTATATGGAGATGTTAATCTAAAAATGTTATAGATAAAGTGAGAAATATTTTTATTTTTTTTTAGGAAATTACCCACCAAGATTGAATGTTTCTATAACTACCTTCCACAAGAAAAGAAAAAAATGGGCTTGATTCTAGACTGTGAAACCAGGTGGAGTAGCTTGCCTGATATGATCACAAGGTTTTTGGTACTAAAAGAGCCCATCATGAAGACTCTTATTGATTTAAAGAACAAAATCACATTCAGTTCCGCTGAGCTAGCTTTACGCCAAGAATTGTCCACTTCTCTCAATATTGTAAAGGTAACAGTCGAGGCGTTGTGCCAAGAAAATACAAATCCGCTTACTGCAGAGACAGCTCTACAATTCATGGTTGTGAAACTTCAAGCGACAAACAGTTTTACAAGTGATCAGCTACTCCAGGCTCTGAAGAAAAGAATAACTGAGAGACGCCTACTAGATCTAGTCTGGACGTTAAAATATCTACACAATCCCAGAACATAATACGCAGAGACACCTTCGGATATTTTTCCATCTCTAGGAAACGACACGAATGCTAAAGTTATAACTGAGATTAACGACAGATACTTTAGTCAAATACAAGACTTTGATGACAATGAAGATAGATTCTTAGTTGATCACCAGCAGCAGCGACAGCGAAAAAAGATATGATGTAATTCAGGAAACTGCAATAAGCTTCAAGGAAGAAATACAAAAAAGATCGACACGACAAAGGTATATGATAGGATTAAAAACGTACTGTAATTTTCTGTACTAAATGTCGCGTGCTACTTAGATCTGATCTGATCTCTTGATTTATTATTTTTGTTATCACTAAGATTTAATGTTAAATTATCAATATCACACATTGTTAGTGTGACATTGACAATTTAACATTAAGAAAACGATTTTGCATCAAAGGTTAATTGCGTTACTTACTAAACAAGTAACGCGATTAAACCTTTGTTTTGTTTAATTTTATTATATTATTACAATACTCATAACTGATTTTATAAGACTGTATTGTGTTTGTGTCCAGGGTTGAGAAACAAAATAAGATTAGTTTATTTTGATAAATATAGTCTATTTTAAAATATTTTAAGCATTTGTTTCTAATTTTTTCGAATATTATATTAGAATAACATTGTGGTGTATTAATATAATAAATATAATATAATAATATTAAGTAAAACATTAAAAAAATTCCAAAAAATACGTTGATTATTGTGTTCAACATATATTATTTGAACACAATAATCAACGTATTTTTGTATACAATATGTTATTTGAAGAAACTAGTTGATTATTTGCAGTTTAATGTTAGCTATTCTAATACTTCGTGTTCTTCTAACAGAAAAAAAATGTTATTTTAATTGTTTTTGTAACACTGCGTTAGCTTTAACTAGTATTATTTTGATTTAGAGAATAAAGACTATTTAGAAATTAAAGGACATAATTTCTATAAAACTTAATTTTTTTATTTAATATTCGAACAATATTCGAATTATTCGAATATACCTCAAAAAAATATCGAATATTCGAATTGCAAAATTGTCGAATATTTGCAAGCCCTAATTCACAATATAATCAAACAACTACCAATCAACTAAGAAGTACACAGATAAAATAACAAGAAAATAGAGAGTGAAATGACGTATGTGTATGTACCTACATTGTGTGCGTGTGTGAATGTTCATGAAAAATGAAAACTCTTTGATAAAAACTCAAGCGATCAAAATACCCGATTGAAGCAGTATTTATGGGTTGGTGGCATTATCCACTCTATATGATTTCAAAATCGCGAATTTTATCGAGTTGTTTTCTTATTGACATATCATTTACTTGATATTGGCATTATTTTTTAATCCAAAGTTATTATTTAATGATCTTAAAACTTTTAAGTACATTTTGTTTCATACAATTTAAAGATTTCGATCGCGTATTGCCGTAGTTTTAGCTTTTTCTATAGTTACTTAATTAATTAATATTCTAAAATTACATATCAAAGTGCTACTAGATATAAACTCAAGCAGTTGATTCAGCAAATAATATTTAAATCGTTAATCATTACTTGTAGTACCTACCTTTCTAATTTGCATACCTATGTAATGACATAGAAAAGTTATAATTATGTGCAAGTGCAACCTATGAGTAAACGATTTCTAATTTATTAATTGCCCAATCATTACTCAAATTAATTTTCATTCGTATGAAATACTGTTGAATATTAGTCATTATAGTATATTTAGCCAAATTATAGTCGCATTAAGTACCCACTTACTTGGTCCTTACCTAATGTACAAAATTTCTACTCTAATTAATCGACTATCATTATGTTTATGAGTTGTAACTTTCTATGAAATACTTAATATTCATTGATTAATAAAATAATGTATCACTATCTTAATTACTAGCAGTATATAATTGCATTTCACTAATACACTTTCCAATAAATATATAATTTAGAAATTGGCGCATGACATAGATTTTCTTGCAAAGTACTGTTAAGAGACACTGAATAGTAATGGACGAATATAGCTAACAACTTTGATTTCCGATACATATACAATTATCTAATATATAAAATCTCGTGTCACATGTATGTTATCGAACTCCTCCGCAACGGTATGACCGATTTTTAAGAAATGGTAGATATTTTCCACTAGAAATAATTTATATGGCAAAACAACCTTTGCCGGGTCTACTAGTAAATAATTAAAATACAGTTATTGTCTATCAAACTTCATTTTTTTTAATTTTAGTAGAGGTTAGCTAAGTTAGATAAGATTTTAACCAAAATCCAAATACTACAGCCCAAAAACACAGCATTATTAAAAATAATAATAACAGATAAATATAACGGGGCATTAAAATGAACCCCTTGAGCGTTTGAGAATCGCGCTAGGGTTGTTTCCGTCGTCCTATGATTTATTGCTCGCGAGATTTCGCCCAGGGTTCGCGTTTCCTTTTGTCGCTCGATTCGGCTTTGTGGCAACCCTGCTAGTAATAGACAGCCGATGATTCGATTCTGTAATGAATTCATCCTGCGTTCTCAGGGTTTTATATAGTTGTTTTAGCTTAATTAATATGCTTAATAGGGTTTTATGTTTCAATTAAGTGTTTTGTTAGGTGAGTTATGACTTTGGTAGTTATGGCTTTTGGTGCAAGTTGCAGTAGGTATTATAACACGTTCTAAGTGTTAGTATTATTTGTGTTTTAACAAGTAATGAAATGGTAATGGCTATTTTATTGTTCGTAAAAGTTTATTTAAGATCTGATTCGATTATGAAAGTTCTCGTTCTGAGTAAAAGCTACATTACTAATACTACAGAGAAATATCGAGTGTTAATTTCACCAAAATGTGTGTGATGTTTTTTTTTTGTATTGGTTTGTTGTGGTATTGATTTAATTGTAAATCCAAGAAATGCAGCATTCCTGAGCTGAGCTGATGTATCCATAAGGCCGCGAAAATATATAATTTCCTGGCTCAAGTAGAAAAGAACCCAAGTCTTTATTGTAGCTAACGTATATATTTCTTCCTCTAAATTCTTTAACCATAAAACTGTTTACTTACATAAACAGTCACACAGCCTACCAAACGATCTTAGCTCATAACACTTACAAGCTCGCATCATGTACCATCATCCCTCATACCATCAATGGAGGGTGACTTTAATAAAACAAAAGACACAGCATGTCGACAGTGCGCCCGATCTGCCGTCTGTCAAATAATGATGCTCATTTGTCAAACGCAATCGGGATACCGCGATGTTCTTTATTATATGATATGAGTTTACCGTGGGTATACTGTGCTATCAAATGTACTGGGCAGTTTGGTTTATGGGTTTTGTTTGTGATTTGTTGTAGGATTTTCATTTGGAACCTTTAGTGATCTTAAGCTATGCGTGTATGAGAGTAACTGACTAGGTACAACTATGGAACTAAGTTTGATCTACATTAAGTTTTCTTGTTCGAAAAATACTGTAACAGACTGAACAACAATAAAATGTTATGTGTTGAAATACAGAACTTTAGATGATAAATTCGTTTCGGATAGGTACATAAAATAACATCTATAGGAACTTTACAGTTTCTATTTCTTTAACAAATGTTTTGCTATAGTAGCTACGACCCGCAGCTCCAGCTGGTTGAAATAATAAAATAAACGAATAAAAGCAATATCCTGTCATTTATTCAAAATATAAACAATAAAATAAAGAACAAGAATAGGTATTTCCCAAATTACAGGTTAAAACCTATCTGTCACTCTGGTGTATAAGCTTTATAACTGTAAAATGAAGTGCACTAAAATCCTCCCACTAGTTTTTGCATTAAAGAGTTACAAACATGTATGCGCACACTAGTAGTAGGACGTAGTTTAATTGAACCATGTAATCTATTTTATTCAAATATACACCTAAATCAGATAAACACCTACACATATATAGTATAAGGGATGCCCTTATAACAAGGAAATAGCAGCGGATAGGAGGCTCGCCGTCGATCCCATCATTTCTTTTATATTTTTTCATCAAAATCACACGTGACGCCTGAATGTCATTTTCATATGACGAAAAAAAATGTTTATTAAGACGCCGCCTACGCAATATTACAATATTGTACTAGTGAAATATGGAAAGTGATTTTTTACGAGAATATAAGAAAGTGTGTATGTGAGATTAAAACGAAGGGTTGGCGGCCTTATTAATGTTTGTGTTAGCTTGTAGGTACCGTAAGTTTGCGGTTTTATTAAAACTAGGTTTAAGGCCAGGCAATATTGCGTATTTTGGGTAGGCTGAGTATACCCTGCATTGTATTATACCTGTAGGGTTAGTTTTTAATAACGAGCCAATTATTTTCTGGACTTCAGAAGGCCAATTCTCGCACTAATATTCAGTCGCACTATAATTTCAGTGACGATCAAAGTCAAAATATTTGAAAATTAGAGATGGTATTGACAGTTTGTGGCTGCAACCCAAAGGTGAGCGCTCCATTACAATATGAGAGAATTCCACAAGGTGTATAAATGAATGATAGGATTTTTGTTAAAAAAATAGCAAATCGAAACAAAAACAATCATTCTGCACATTATATGGCTTGGTTCTTCGGCAAAATATCAGTATCGTCTTCTATTTATCTTTTTCAGAAATGTGTTTTTATATCAAAATTATATTTTTTTCATTTCGTTTTTTTTATATGATCTAGCAATGTCACCAAATCGCAAGAGTATTATAGTAACACAGTAGATAGAGGTACTTGAATAAAGCCCACTATGAATAGTGTGGCAATTGGTTGCGACGCGAACATTTTACAAAAGAATAATTATTTTTAATTTTACTATTCAATTGCAATGCAGAAGCTAGTGATCCCACAAAACAATTAATTGTGTACAATATGTTGATGGTGTAGCAACATTTTGTAAAACTTTTGTAAATTCCTATTAAATAATTACAAGCTGTGACAAAGATCACGTAGACAGTTCCAGGAATAATTAGAAAATATCGGATTGATGTTCGAGGAAGCTTGCATTCACTGGAAACAAAGTTGTATAAATTTGAAAAAGTCAAATTTAGAAGATGACCTATGATTGTTTTGACATGTGAGAATTTGGGGTTTATATTTCGCCTTTGACAAACTTGCTGTGAAGTTATTTTAAATCTGTGCTGTCGCTGTCAAGTGTCTACCTACATTGGTGTAATAACGTGGTAATATAACTTTGGACAATAATGCAAAGAACAATCTGAATTATGATTGTAATATGAAGTATTTATTAAATAGCAACATAAATAAATAAATAAACATCAGCAGAAACTCTCGTTTGCTGTCATCATAAAATTAATCCTATTCAATCTCAAACCAACACAATAAAGATGTTCTATCGACCTACTGTTAACTAGAACACTGCACCGTAATCAAGTCAACTAAGTATATCACCACTTTGCAAGTTCGTGCATATCTTACCCGAAAATTACCGATGATTAACCGAGATTACCGAGCTGTATCGATGATTAACGAAGATTACCGAGCTGTATCGATGCAGAGTTGCACCGCCGCGGTGTGGAAGCGGCGCGGTACGGTGCGAGCGTGGCAGATGTGTCCCCGGTTGTGATTGTCTTGCTGCGATGATTGATGATCTTTCGCGGCGGCTGCTGCTTAGGGCTGTGCAGGCTTACGATTCGGAAATACTTTTTAGTTTTATTTGTATTGGGATTTGGTATTATAAAGGTTTACTAACTACTGGCACTTCGTCTGCGTGGATTTCGAAATAATTTATGGCCTTATAGCATTCAACCAGAATAAGCGTTACTACCAATGAAAAAAAAAACTGGATTTGGATCATTGGCAGATTATCATCATTCCGCAGATTACCCTGTACTTTTTTTTTTTACTTATAAGCCCGCTTTTGACCTCGATAGATGAGGCCTACGATGGTAGATCGGTAGTGAAAGGGAGAAGGAGGAACCAGGTCATATTATGGTCATCTACATACAAACAAATTTTCCCTCTTTATAATATTAGTATAGTACAACCGCGTCATTACTAGCCTACAAAAACCTCATTAATGTTAAATTAAGTTCTTAATATACAAACCTAGCCAATTTTCTCATACTTTAAAACAAAGATTTTCAATGATCACCATAATTTTTATCCAAATTAACTAAGTTTGAATAAACTACCAAGTTATTTTAAAGACGAACTTACGAAACTTTCAAAGACGAATAGAGTTTCTGCGTTTCTCCTGCTTGCTCTTGTTGGTTTTCTGTTTGTGTGAAAGAGACGAGACTACAACCAAAACAAACTAAAAAGTACTTTTTTCCTCTTGATGATAATTAAACATTATACATACTAACGGAATGCTAAAGTATTTACGTTATTTTCTACGAAGTCTGTCATAATAACAAATTTAAACCCTAATTAGTTGCAGGTAATTAAACAAAAGTTCCATATCAATTTTAGACCTTTATCTTGTCAAACGTAAAGAACAAACAAATTAAGAAAAAAATACCCTAAGACCCTGTCAACAAAGTGATTAGTAACATATTATCTATTGTTATTGACTCAGATAACTATTCAAACACTACTGAATCTACGCAGTACGGGCGTAAACATCTTTTATCAATGGAGGGATTATCCCCTTGGTAAAAGTGATTGACAGTACATCTCACTGTCTCTTTCTAATCTTATAATGTAATGGACTCCACCTTCAATTTGTAATGTGCAAATAGGGAAAGTATACCTACATCGATATCATATAATACATAAAATGAATACCATTGTTGTTTTTTAGAAAATCTTACTAATATTATAAATGCAAAAGTTTGAGAGGATGTATGGATGGATGATTGTTACTTTCACGTAAAAACTACTGAACGGATCTGAATGAAATTTGGTAAGTAGATAGTTGACATCCTGGAGTAACACATATGCTTAACACTTTTATCCCGGAATTCCCAAGGAATCGGGATTTACGCGGGAATACCGTCCCACGCGAATTAAGTTGAGGGCAGAAACTAAATACAGTATACTAATGATTATTTTGACGACAGTGCATTTATGAAAATTACCATTTAAGTAGAAAATAAAATTATTTAAAAATAATGTTACATAAAAATTAATTAGTTCAAAAATAATTGAAACGTAAAAGTAAAATAAATAATAATAAAGCAACGCACGAGACAGCCCTAGTTGTCTATTCAACTCACGTTTATTCAATATAAGGAAACTCAGGCATAGGCCACAGTAAAAGTACTTTGGCGAGATATTCAACATTCGTCAAGCGTTGCTGTTGCTACTATTCCAATGTAGGTACCTTCTTATACATATACAAAAGTATGTATCTCCGTATATAGTCACAATGTCTAGTAGGTACGGTTATGTACGTATGCCTTTTAACAGAATGTATTTATGCTCGCGAAGGATTGGCGATGTCTATGAAAATTTGTTTGTAGGTTAAGTAAATTTACCTACCTAGGTAAATTTGGTATAGGTACCTACTTGAAAAGCTAGTTCTTTGATAAAATTTGTCTGGTAGAGATCGTCAGCAAAGAAACGGGCATTGTATAGAATTTTGTTTGTTTAAAAATTGTCTGTTTTTGTTATACAATAATTTATAAGTAGGTAGATACTTTGTAAGATTGTAACTAGACAAATATGTCGAAAACAGTTTTTTTAAACGCCAGTATTGAGGAATTGAAGATTTGGCATAAAATTACATTTAAATAATTCAACCATATTAAATGTATGAAACCAATATTATATTTTATTTACTGGTATTGTTACATTCGTAATAACAAGTGACTGAAACCAGGAGATTTGATTTCAATTCTTAGTGCTTACGAAACGAATGCTTTAGCTAACAACAAAAAGGCCAATTTATTGTATTATGAAATAGCGAATGTTTGCTATGATCGGGTTTTTCTTTCAATTATTATTTTACAGAGTGTTACTCGCCACGCCATCTGTATGATTTCATGAAGGTTACCACGGATGCTGCAGTGACTAAACTGAAACGAGGTTTTCCATCAATTTTACATGGGCTTTCATGCATTTGTATCGATTGAAGCAAATAGTTTTCATTCTTTTAAACTTCCTAAAGCTATCCTACATAGTTACAGTGTATAAAATATACCAGCTTAAATAAACAATATCTGGAAGAAGGTTCGTGCGATGGAAACGGTGGGTAAAATAACAATCACAACCAAACTTTGTTCTATGAAATTTGAATGAGATCATGGTTTACTCAGCCTTGTATGCAGTTACAAAGCTCATAACTAGATGGCGCTGTTCTTAAGAATTACCGACGCTTGGAAATTATCAGCTTTATTCATAAAATCTTTATAACCATACATAGTATGCTAGTTAAAATACTAACTTGTAGGATTTTAATATATATAAAAAAAAATGAATTTAGAATCTACTAATTAATTGCTAAAAACTAAGTATGGCTAACATGTTTGTTTTAGACAGTTTAATTGAATTTGGCTCAAATTTAATAAAGGTGTCTTAAGTCGTGGTTAATGAAAATTCATTATCTGCTAAGTCCACAATGCAGTAATTGGGTAATACGATACCCCATTGGCACTACTGGACCCGGAACAAACAGCATTACGTGCTTTCCGAGGCACGGAGAAATCACGACGTGTAAAAATGGTCACTCATCATTGGACCAACCTCGGCAAGCGTTACTTAACCTAGAAGACCTGTGCGGCTATTATTATTTAGCCACGAGCTCTTCTTGGAAATTGGAAATTAGGTATACAGATAGACATATATCGTTTTTATTGTATAAAATAAAAACATGTATTGAATTGATTAGGCGTTAACCCGCAATAGTATAGCATCCTAAATACATGCTAAAAATATATATTACCATTCGAAAACAAAATGTTTTTATTTTTTTAATATTAAAATATTCACTAAAAATGTTAAATTGATACGTAAAAGAAACACTCTGTGCACGCATACTTGAAGGACGGCAACGTCGCAATTTATTTATGAATAACGGGCTGCGTGCGCGGCTATCTAATTGATGTGCTTATACACTATTGCGGGTTAACGGGAACGCCCTCTGTTAGTTAACATACTGTATATCTAGCTCTAATTGCTAGAACAGAAAGGTAGGTGTATTGAACCTCCTAAACCACATAGAAATAAAAGATATCAAACCAGATACTATTTTTTTATTTTAATCTAAGAACCTCAAGATGACGAATGAACACATATATAACTAATATTAAAACAATGTAATAGGGTATTTTCGTGTGAAGAAAGATGATTATTCTACTTGGCCCGACAGTTGCATTTTATATTATTTGCCTATTTAAATCAATAGAAATCTACAGAGATCAAAAGCTTCAAAGTTCGTGTTGGTAAAAAGTATAATACCGTGTGACGTGTGAATATAACTATGTATTTTATTCAAACACTATGAAAAACAAAGTAATTTTTTTGCGAATCTACTCTTGCTACTACGGTACCCTTCACGGGCGAGTCCGACTCGCACTTGCCCATGTTTTAATTACGTGTCAAAAGAAAAAATACGTTTCCAATATTATTAGTTAATCTTAATGAGGGACTTAATAAAATATTTAAGTTAATTATTCTATTGTTGGGTATTTTTTTTAAAATTGATAATAGGTTCGCGTTTGACCACCATCTCACCTGATGGTGAGTGATGATGTGGTCGAAGATGGAGCACGCTTAAAAGTAACCTATTCACTCTTGACTTAAAGACCTCTAGGTTATAGCTATTGGTATTGATGCAAACAGTTTGAGTGTACCAACTTTTATTAAAATGTAGGCATTTGGATTTTAAATTGAAATCCTTTAAAACCAGTGATTCTTATAAATTGGTTTTATAAGCATTTCTCTCAAACCTTATAGCGTAGTATGTACAAAACTCAAACACTATAGAAAGTGAGAACTGTTCGTAATAACAACATGACTTAAGCTCATATTAGTGAAATGTCAATTAGATAAAGCTAGTTAGGAAGGAAGAAAATAAACTTATGACATTTAATTGTTCATTAGGTTAGTGATTATATCTGGTATAAGAATTTATACTACAGTTACTTTGATTCAGTTCTGTATTTAGCACTGACGGAATCCTACCTATATTTTTTGTATTTTAGGTGACGAAAAGCAATAAGCAAACCATACAGATGCAAAGCGGATCGGTACCTATGTTATAAGCTGATGATATGATGGCTGAGGATGTGGATTTGAGAAAAAGTCCTTAAATATAGGAAGTTTTTGTACAAGACGAAAATTAATCATAACACATTTTTGTCAACTCATCAAAACATTTTATGTAACACTTATAGGTAAGTTATCCTAAAATTCTACAAACCATAGCAGACACTACAAGATTTTTCATAAACTATTGAATAATATGCACTTAAAACGTTTATTAACTTTTACTAATAAGTGCAAGAAAAGTTTAGCAAACAGCTTTCTAATCACCCAATCGAAGAACACGGCTATAGCTAATTTGCTAATTACCCCTTACCATGGGGTGGTTGTGTGTACCTATAAAACCAGGAACAATCCGGACAGACATTATAATTAACTAAGCTTTCGAAGCGAACGTTCCTTCCCTATATCGTTATTTAAAGTATTCCAAAATGCCCGAGTCTAGGACTTCGAGTCAGTCTTCGACACCAACTCCTTATAATGTTGGTAACAGTGTGGTTTCCTCCAGCTATGGTCATTGTGCCCAAGTTTGTAGCACAAATATGTTGCAGAATACTACGGTAATTTGATTTCCTTCCTATTCTGTTAAAGTATTTAACTGTATTAGCTCTTATAGAATACAAAAACATTACTGAAAAAAGATAATGCCATGTTCATTTTTATACATTGTGACGTGCGATATGAATAGTGATTAATAAAGTCTTTGTATTTTTCACAGCCTCCAGAGTGGAACGAGTTACCAGCACACAGCGCTGCATCAGCACCAGTGTGTAGCAACAATGCCACCAGTGAGTACCACGTCACCAGCAGCGTCAACAGTGTCAACAGTATCAATAACGTCAACGTCCTCAGCAACCAAGTCGTGTATAACCCACCTAACTACATGAACATGCCTTACCAAAGAAACACTGTACCTAATGCGTACACGCCTTTAAATCCTGGTAGAGGAATGAGCTCTCAAATCATTAACGGGCCAAATCTTCTGCGTACGCAAAATGGACAGATTATTGGAGGATCAGGCTGGCCTAATCAATCAGCGCTTGGAAAATTCATCTCTCAGTCACCTGGCTGGAGTAGCAACAAAACTAATGGAGGAGTTAAGAAACAAAAGCGCATCAGAACAGCGTTCACTAGCCAACAGATGATGGAGCTAGAACAGGAGTATGCTAGGGCCCGCTACTTGGATCGCGCTAGAAGGATTGAACTTGCAGAAATCCTTCGTCTGAACGAGCGCACTATCAAGATCTGGTTCCAGAATCGCCGCATGAAGGAGAAGAAAGATAGAGCTGAGAGCATGGAAGACACGGAGGAAGCCAGCACGTCTGAGTCATCACCAGAAATGGGGAACATTCAAATACCAATGCTCATTCACGAGCAGTATCCTAGCACAAAAAACGATATTTATAGGCAGGCGGAAATTTACAATCAGGGCAATATTTATGTAGAAAACTACCCTATTTCGTCAACGCCTATTGCGATGCCAGCGACGAATCTACCAACCTCGATGCCAGCCCAGACTTCGGTCCAGAATATGTATCAGACTTTTGTGTCGGAGGAAGGATGCCAGGCGCAGTACCAACAAGTGCACTTGCAAGTACAGCCATATGACACTCCATACACTGAAGTTCAGGAGTTGTCGTCAGAAGTTGAACCGAAAGAAGAAAAACCCTCCGTAAGTGACATCATTGAGAAGAGTTGGGACTTATCCTGGATCAGATCATCTATTCAGTATGAAGAATAATATTGTGTATATATAATAGGTTAATTTTAAGGCTAATATTGTAAATTGTCTTTGTAAATACTCTTCCTGAATAAAATGGTTCTCAAACATATAGTATTTTATTTAATGACGCTTTGTAAGGTTTAATGAGAAATTGTACGAGTACAGCCTTAAAGATCCGATACACAAAATAAAATCTTGGTCTCCAGTCTCCTAATATTATACATGTGAAAGTTTACATGTATGGATTTACATATAGGTTGCTTTTTTCCTCGGGAAATGTACGGAAACTCGGAATTTCCACTCGAACGAAGTGACGGGCAATACGTAACATATATCTAAAATAGGGTACGTATTAAAATCCTGAAATTTCATAATATCTATGACTGAAATACCGACGTCCAAATCAACGAAATTCAAAATATCGAATGTCGTTAGGTTAGATTAGAACATTGTAAATTAAGGCGTGTAAATTAGTGGCCCCCGAGCGCTACATCCCCTCTATTATTGGTGAATTATTTGGTTTAGATGAGGTTAAACGCCACCAAACTGTCGGCGGAGCCCCGCGCAGCGGTGCTCCTATTTCAAGAGTTTAAAGGAACCTAACCAAACCGAACCTCGGGGTGCCCCTGATATCGGCCGTGTAGGGTTATTTAAGGTACTAAAGCTATTTAGAACTGTAATTTTGCGTATTATTGTTACCTTTTCAGGTGGTTAACTTAATTAAGAAAATGAAAGTCTGATTAACATAGATTATGATTATGAATTTTGAACTTTGGGATATAGATCTTCGGGATTTCATACTTCGGGATATGGATCTACGGGATTTTTACCTTTTGGGCAAATGAACTTTCAGGATTTAAAACTCGGCGTTTCATTTTTCAGGATTTCGTCCATAGGTATTTTAAAATACAGTCTTTTAAATTTCGGTATTGTAATACGTACCCCTAAAATATGCTTAGTAGAATACAGATGATCAAAAATAGTTTCTCAAGAGATATGTTTGCTAGTGCTTTATACGGCCCACCCAAATGTCCTTACTTTGGTATTATTCGTCAAATCGTTCCAGCTCCTTAAGGTTCTAAGTTGAGCTACGCGATATTTGACAAAAATGCTTGCACTTTTTGGACGGGCCTGCTCAATTCTGTTTGATTCTGTCCTCTAAAGGGCGCCACAGACATTAACTACATGGCTCTTATATGATTTGATTATTACAGATTGTCTGGACTTTAAAAGAGACATTGACCTCTGAGTTTGTTTCAGTGTTTCTTCTCAGAGTAGTCAGTTAGGAAACACTGGCCTCATCTAGTTTAAATTTACGAAAAAAAAAGACGTGTGAAAGTGTTATTTATAACCTATTTGTAAAATAAACATCTTTATTTCATTTCATTATTATATACATATCTCACTGAAACTGTAGAGTTATCTTATTTATATATAAATATAATTAGCTGTTCATAAGTCTCACTAAAACTAGGGGATAGCTGGACTGATTTTTCTAATTCTTTTTGTTAATTTATATTCCCTGCCACACAGGGAAGATTTAAAAGGTCAGAAAGACAACGTCTGATGAGTCAGGTAGTAGTATATATAATAATTAAATAATCAATCACACTATTTTGTACATACACAAATATTTTACATATCCGTTTATAATGACATTGAAAAGAAGTGACAAACTTGTAATTTTACTCATTTACATGAATTAATAAAATCATTAAAAAATTTAAATCTAAAATCAATCAAACAAAACCATTGAAACTGCAATACAATTACTTACGGAATCAATTTCCTAAAAATAGGCGCAAATAAGGGACCTGTCATTACCGTTTGTTGCCCGTGGTACTACCGGTGGTACTACCAGTAGTACCATATTTGTATTCAAACCAAATCTCGAAGTAAATACTATATAATCAACATTCGATCAATATATAAGCTGCGTTTGAATGGATTCCACTGTAAACTGGTGTACGTATATTATAATATTAATATCCTCAGCTGTTCTCCCGTAAAAGTTTATGTTCAGTGAAAAAAGGTAGCTTTATGTAATATTTATCCCATGAAAAACATAAATGTGAAATGAGAGCCAAGTTCCATATTATCATAAATGCCTTGGTTGTTGACTTCAACGACAAAAGAAGTGAAATCTAAATGGGTCCCAAGTTTAATGGTCAGTCCTGAAATTTATTTATAACAACATAAAATATAATTTATTCTTATAACTTAGGAGAATATATCGTAGCCTAAGGTTAGACCTGGCTAGTTCTTATATGCGAATTATTATGTTCGATGGTTAGTTTTTACCAGCAAGCCAAATTTTCGGAATAATAAAATAAGAACAGACAAGTAACAGGTTTAGAACTTGCAAAGGCTATAATATAATTCGTAAATATTCGTATTTATTACGCGATAAATACGAATATTTACTATATTCTTATTTCTAAGTACAAAAACGGAAATATTTGGATTAAAAAAATTAAGGGTGGTATTTAACTCGTTATATATTCACGTAAAGATCTTAAAATCCACATATAGAGATTTATAGGCACTAATTATAAGTTAAGTGAAAATTATAATAAAATGATAAAAAATTACCAGTTTCTGATTTTTTCCTTTGTATAGGTACACCTAATTACCTATCTTCATGCCAAATTTGAACTTTCTAGGTCATCTGGAACTGGGTTATAGTTTTGATCTATAGGTCAGTCATAAAAATTACGATTTTTGGACGTTAATATCTAAATAACCGTTTGAGATATGTTTATAAAATTTGGAACACATATGTATCTTGCCAGTCTCAATATATGAGCCAAATTTGAAAAGTTTAGGTGAAATAGTTTTTGAGTTATGAGGGGCTCAAAAGTGGCTCCAAATGGTTCGTGTAATATTACACACGGTGAGCTGCGCGCCAGTTCTTGGCTTGACACGCTCCCGCGTGTCTAGATGTATTGAGTGCCTACACAAAGCTTCACAATAGAACTAAATCCGACAATATCGTGTTTCCGGTTTGACTGTGGGAACGTCTGAAAGTCTATACTATATCTGTACCAAATTACATCAAACTCGGATCAGTGGTTTAGACTTACTTAGGTTTAGTGAAAGTGAAACAGACAGACAGAGTTACTTTTGCATTTATTAAATTAGAAAGATATTAGTAGGGAATTATGATATACTAGCTTTTGCCCGCGACTTCGTTCGCGTGGGAATTCCGGGATGAAAACTATCCTATGTCCTTCCCAGGGTCCTAAACTATTCCCATCCCAAATTTCAGCTCAATCAGTTCAGCAGTTTAGGCGTGAAAAGGTAACAGACAGACAGACAGACAGAGTTACTTTCGCATTTATAATATTAGTATGGATATGGATATGTATAGTATGGATATCATATAGGTGCTTATGTAACTTTTATAATAAGTATGTTGGGACTCATTTATTGTTCTATTCCACGTTGTCTTGAAGAGAAAGTGGAATTCAATAAGGCGGCCCTATTGTATGTTTTAGTTTTAAGTTTCATACTATATAATCATATATGTTGTACATAATCAGTCTGTAAAGATAGTGTTAAGGATGGTTTAATAAATAAATAAAAAAATAATATTATACCGCGGAAGTTTGTTTAAACTCGCTAATCTTTGGAAGTACTGGGTGGATTTGGATGAAATTTGGCATGGAAGTAGTTTGAGGCTAGTTAAGCCTTTAACAAAAGAAGGAGGGTTATGTTTTTATCGTGATGGAGTCCACAGGAGAGAAACCTCAAGTAGTTCAGATGTAATTTTGTAAGTAAATCTATACTATATATAATATTATAAAGCGGAAAAGTTTGTTTGTTTGTTTGTTTGTTTGCTTGAACGTGCTAATCTTCGAAAGTACAGAGTGGATTTGGATGCAATTTGGTATGGAAGTAGCTTGAAGCTTGAGCAAGGTATAGGCTTACGCGACTGCAAAAAGGAGAGTTATGATTTTATCGTGATAGAATCCACGGGAGCGAAGCCCCGCGCGAGTACTAGTATTTTCTATGTCCCTTCTTGCTGATAAGGCAGATTTGTCATAAGAAGCCAGGCTTGCATAGAACCCAACCCTGAAACATAGTTGCAGGAATCTTCTAAAGAGATACTACTGTCTCAGAACGCATGGGTAACTGAAAGAACAGGGTGAGTTTTTATTCAGTAGGATTCTGACACTCCCTTCCGCTCCACCCAGAGCGGGAGTAGGTAGTCATTTGATGATTTTCTCACCAAAAACAGGCTCACGTTAATCATTCTTCATACTTGACAAAAAGCCAGAGTTAATAAAATTCCTGATGAAAAATTCAAATTAAATCAGCAATATTGGAAGCTAGCAAACTCAGGGCCCATGTTTAATAACCGAGCTTGCTATCTACTTATATATTATCATAAACATAACCAGTGTATGATGTCCATGCTGGAACACAGACCTTCGCTTTATGAGGAAAAATGGGCCATAATACACCACGCGAGTCTAGTACGGGTCGGTCTTAGGACATGCTGTTCTTCTCACAATCTTTTATTTCAATGTTTTGTGTAGCAAAATCATACAAAATAATGTGATTACCTGGGCTCGAACCTAAGTCGAAATACTTGTCAGGCATGCATGAAACCACTGAGCTACTACTGCTCTCACCAGTGATCTAAAGATCACTTCGTTTAATTTTCTTTCGTTTGGTTAGAATAATACACTCTCAAAAATGAATCAGACCATACTGACATGCGTATTATACAACCGATCAGCTACTAAATAATGATACTGCATTTTCATTCATTATCTATGAAGTTCAGAAATAAACAGTAAAAACGAAATATTCTATTACTTACAAATTGTACTACTACAAATTGTATTTGTATAATACTGTTAGTGCCTGTTTTACCGACCTTGATTTAGTACCATCAATACAAATTGAGTTCCATTTTCGAACTTATTTGGTGAGCAATATCTATTAGGAAATCGTGAAACAGGCCGTTAGCAATGTAAATATTACTTAAAATATTATAGTGCGTCATGTGCGTCTGTATACATTTCGATCATAACGACTCGAGTATCAATATTAGATAAGTAGTACATAATTAAACAAAGTACACGCTTTAAGCAACAACGAACATTAAGTAATTCTACAAATAATAAGATACATTATGATAATAATCGTTTATGGTCTGACAAAAATTAGTTAATAGTCATTTAATAGTGTATGATTAGGTCAAATTGTCATTAAATAATGATTTTCCAATCATAACTATATATAAGACATAATCAGTATCGAATTCTTAGTCGCTTCGTATTAGTTGTGCCAGCGTTGATTGATAATGAAATATCTGTGGTTGAATCAAAACGGTATAAAAGATAATTTAACTATGGAAATTGGTGGTGACTTTATAGGAAGACAATATCATATCAAAGTGGTAAGCATGGTGTTTATATTCAATGATTTTAATAAATAACAGCTAGATAACTGATTTCATTCTTATTATTTACTCTAAAAAAACAAATGAACAGGATTTTAAAATGAGAAGCTCGTGATCAATTGCTTCTTCATGAATGAATGTTATAAAATGGTCCTTTATGTAATTTGATTTAGTTTTTGATTAACCGTTTACCTCATAAACAGTTATATATTGAGAAGTAGTTAGATTAGCCCTTAGAGTAAAAGGATTGTCTAGCAGCCGTTTTTAAAAACGAAACTGGTAAATAGAACTAAATTAAATCACAATAAAAAAGACAATTTATTCATTACTATATTGCTTGTTTTCAGTTGGACAATTTACAACATGAAAGCCCGAAAAAGGTCAAGAGATTTCGAAGTGCTTTTACTACAGACCAAGTCAATTATTTGGAAAAACAGTTTAAGAAGTTTCCTTACATTGGTAACGCTCATCGTAAAGAAGTAGCTGCAGCCTTGAGCATTCCGGAAAGAGCCGTCAAGATCTGGTTTCAGAATCGTCGAATGAAAGAAAAGAAAGAAAGTGCCACTAAAGAACTTAATGACGAACAAGGCATTAGAAAGTCTCTGGAATTCAAAAATCAATTAAATAATGTCACAGTGCCATCAGTTAACGAACAACCGCGATCATTACCAATACTCACTCATTTGAATCAAGAAAAGTGTTACAACAATATAGGATCAATTACTTCTACTTGTGACGAAACAAAAAATCTTTCGGCACCTACTCAAAATCTGGTAACTACAGCTAAAGTGATTCATCCACCTTCTGTGTTTGTGAAAACTAGTGGTTCACATCCAGACTTCGAATCCTCTATTAATTTGTGTAAGAAATACAAAACTGAATCTTTTACAAAACCTTTTTATGATAAGATAACGTTCAAAAAAGAAACCGAAGGTTTAAAGAAGATGGAAGAACAAAAATTTGTGCCATTGACCGAGCAGATAATACCTGAAGATTTATCAACGAGTAGAAAGCTGAATATGTCTGCAATGGGTCAACCTGTTTTAGGAAATACTTCTAGTAATACAGGATTTGTATCTCTGTTGCCAACTGTCTCACCGTTTTACACGCAGCCTTACATATCTGCCAGTGGAGTTATTTGGAAGCCAGTGACTGTAATGCCCGTCGTCTCTGCGAGTTCATCATCTGTTCCAGCTCCGACTAATCCGTTGTTGAATATGTCTCCTGGTCAAGAAAACTTTGCCAAACGATCCTGTAACTGTATGTCCCAAGTACCATATAATTTCTCACAACAATCTCCAAGTCCTCAGTAAATTATAACTACCGTGCCTTTTCAAAATCCCAGTACAAAATTCTAGGAATTTGTTCGTGTTTTATAGAGGACTTCTTTGGCTGAGTAACAATTACAGCCGAAGTATATGTACTTATAATACGTATGTATGTATGTGGGATATTTAAAGATCATTTATTCATTCTAGTCGTTGTAAGAATAAGTCATTATAGTATGTTTTATACAAGTGTATGTACGTAAGTAAAGAGTTAATAAGTGTAAATGTATTGGAAAGAGGTTTATTTCTTAGGTTATATGTTTAAGATGTCATGGTTGATTAAAGAATACGAATAATTTTATTGATATTTTATTACAAAAGGTTTTAACACTGATTTTTTAATTAAAGAACATTACTACATACAAGTCTATAACATATTTGTTAAACACAATTATATAAGGTAGGCAAAATTGTTAGAAATAGAGATGTTTTCAACACAGTTTAGGATGTCACATGGAAAAATAACAAGACGTAGAAAGGAAGTACAAAATATTAAATTTGCACCTAACAATCAAACTAAAAGCTTAAACTTTAAGTTATAAACATAACAAAGTTTGTCAGAATAAGTTAAATAAAGTTTTCATATAAATTACTTAATGCTATAACCAATAAAAATAATATATTATTTTTATTTACTATATTAAAATGTTTTTTAGCCAGTCTGACTTATAAACAGCTTATATCTAGATGCAATTAAGTATCAAATACATGATTGTATAGTTTCACACTTTTCATATGACTCTTCGCTATAAATATAAAATCTTAAAGTTATAAAATAATCTGAATAACTATAATTTATACCTATGTATAAGAATAACTACAGAAATATAATTTACCTATCTTTTCTTAGCATATAATCTATTTTTACATATATTCACCATTAAATAAGCAAAACCAATAGAATTAAAGTTACAAAAAGAGGAAAACCAATTAATTTAAAACTACAGAATTAATGTTTTCCAATCTAGCATTAGCATTTGAACGAGGCTACTTACGAAAAATGTTAAATAAATTGTTAACAGGAAACTATCTAAAAAAAAATAAGAATAGATAGTTTTCATTAATATGTGAAGTTTTAATTACATTGCTGGAAAAATAATTACTTAGTAGATGCAATATTAAGAAAACACTGTGATATAAAAATTAAATAAATAAATAATAATAGATTTACCTAGTTAAAGAGAAAAGCAAATTATTTAACATAAGTAGGCAAGTTCTTACAAAAAAACACGGCTATAGCTAATTTGCTAATTACCCCTTACCATGGGGTGGTTGTGTGTACCTATAAAACCAGGAACAATCCGGACAGACATTATAATTAACTAAGCTTTCGAAGCGAACGTTCCTTCCCTATATCGTTATTTAAAGTATTTCAAAATGCCCGAGTCTAGGACTTCGAGTCAGTCTTCGACACCAACTTCTTATAATGTTGGTAACAGTGTGGTTTCCTCCAGCTATGGTCATTGTGCCCAAGTTTGTAGCACAAATATGTTGCAGAATACTACGGTAATTTGATTTCCTTCTTATTCTGTTAAAGTATTTAACTGTATTAGCTCTTATAGAATACAAAAACATTACTGAAAAAAGATAATGCCATGTTTATTTTTATACATTGTGACGTGCGATATGAATAGTGATTAATAAAGTCTTTGTATTTTTCACAGCCTCCAGAGTGGAACGAGTTACCAGCACACAGCGCTGCATCAGCACCAGCGTGTAGCAACAATGCCACCAGTGAGTACCACGTCACCAGCAGCATCAACAGCGTCAACAGTATCAATAACGTCAACGTCCTCAGCAACCAAGTCGTGTATTACCCACCTAACTACATGAACATGCCTTACCAAAGAAACACTGTACCTAATGCGTACACGCCTTTAAATCCTGGTAGAGGAATGAGCTCTCAAATCATTAACGGGCCAAATCATCTGCGTACGCAAAATGGACAGATTATTGGAGGACCAGGCTGGCCCAATCAATCAACGCTTGGAAAATTCATCTCTCAGTCACCTGGCTGGAGTAGCAACAAAACTAATGGAGGAGTTAAGAAACAAAAGCGCATCAGAACAGCATTCACTAGCCAACAGATGATGGAGCTAGAACAGGAGTATGCTAGGGCCCGCTACTTGGATCGCGCTAGAAGGATAGAACTTGCAGAAATCCTTCGTCTGAACGAGCGCACTATCAAGATCTGGTTCCAGAATCGCCGCATGAAGGAGAAGAAAGATAGAGCTGAGAGCATGGAAGACACGGAGGAAGCCAGCACGTCTGAGTCATCACCAGAAATGGGGAACATTCAAATACCAATGCTCATTCACGAGCAGTATCCTAGCATAAAAAACGATATTTATAGGCAGGCGGACATTTACAATCAGGGCAATATTTATGTAGAAAACTACCCTATTTCGTCAACGCCTATTGCGATTCCAGCGACGAATCTACCAACCTCGATGCCAGCCCAGACTTCGGTCCAGAATATGTATCAGACTTTTGTGTCGGAGGAAGGATGCCAGGCGCAGTACCAACAAGTGCACTTGCAAGTACAGCCATATGACTCTCCGTACACTGAAGTTCAGGAGTTGTCGTCAGAAGTTGAACCGAAAGAAGAAAAACCCTCCGTAAGTGCCCCAAGTGACATAATTGAGAAGAGTTGGGACTTATCCTGGATCAGATCATCTATTCAGTATGAAGAATAATATTGTGTACATATAATAGGTTAATTTTAAGGCTAATATTGTAAATTGTCTTTGTAAATACTCTTCCTGAATAAAATGGTTCTCAAACATATAGTATTTTATTTAATGACGCTTTGTAAGGTTTAATGAGAAATTGTACGAGTACAGCCTTAAAGATCCGATATACACAAAATAAAATCTTGGTCTCCAGTCTCCTAATATTATACATGTGAAAGTTTACATGTATGGATTTACATATAGGTTGCTTTTTTCCTTGGGAAATGTACGGAAACTCAGAATTTCCACTCAAACGAAGTGACGGGCAATACGTAACATATATCTAAAATAGGGTACGTATTAAAATCCCGAAATTTCATAATATCTATGACTGAAATACCGACGTCCAAATCAACGAAATTTAAAATATCGAATGTCCTACGTTAGGTTAGGTTAGAACAGTGTAAATTAAGGCGTGTAAATTAGTGGCCCCCGAGCGCTACATCCCCTCTATTATTGGTGAATTATTTGGTTTAGATGAGGTTAAACTCCACCAAATTGTCGGCGGCTCCTATTTCAAGAGTTTAAAGGAACCTAACCAAACCGAACCTCGGGGTGCCCCTGACGTCAGCCGTGTAGGGTAAGGATTTAAGGTACTAAAGCTATTTAGAACTGTAATTTTGGTCATTAATGTTACTATTTCAGGTGGTTAACTTAATTAAGAAAATGAAAATCTGATTAACATAGATTATAATTATGAATTTTGAATGATATGGATCTACGGAATTTTTACCTTTTGGGCAAATGTTCTTTCGGGATTTAAAACACGGCGTTTAATTTTTCGGGATTTCGTCCATAGGTATTATGAGAAGAGATATGCTTGCTAGTGCTTTATACGGCCCACCCAAATGTCCTTACTTTGGTATTGTTCGTCAAATCGTTCCAGCTCCTTAAGGTTCTAAGTTGAGCTACGCGATATTTGACAAAAATGCTTGCACTGTTTGGACGGGCCTGCTCAATTCTGTTTGATTCTGTCCTCTAAAGGGCGCCACAGACATTAACCTACATGGCTCTTATATGATTTGATTATTACAGATTGTCTGGACTTTAAAAGAGACTCTTTAGAAGACCTCTGAGTTTGTTTCAGTGTTTCTTCTCAGAGTAGTCAGTCAGGAACCACTGGCCTCATCTAGTTTACATTTACGAAAAAAAAAGACGTGTGAAAGTGTTATTTATAACCTATTTGTAAAATAAACATCTTTATTTCATTATTATTTCATTTCATTATTATATACATATCTCACTGAAACTGTAGAGTTATCTTATTTATATATAAATATAATTAGCTGTTCATAAGTCTCACTAAAACTAGGGGATAGCTGGACTGATTTTGCTAATTCTTTTTGTTAATTTATATTCCCTGCCACACAGGGAAGATTTAAAAGGTCAGAAAGACAACGTCTGATGAGTCAGGTAGTAGTATATTTAATAATTAAATAATCAATCACACTATTTTGTACATACACAAATATTTTACCGTTTTCTATTTATATGCTAAGCCTATAATATATATACAGGGTTAATTGTAAAACACCGGAAACCTCCCAGGACTATGTTACTAACATCATAATCAACAACTTTTGTTCTATGACTTTTAAAAATTCATCATATTTTAGTTCACCATATTTACATACAAAAATAAAAATATTTAAATTGAACGCTCTTAAATAAAAGAAATTAAATTGAAATCAAAAGAAAACGATAGTATAAATCGCTTTCTTTTGTTTTGCATAGAGTTTGTAACATTTAGGGCGTTCAATTTAAATATTTTTATTTTTGTATGAAAATCTGGTGAACAAAAATATGACGAATTTTTAAAAGTCATTGAATAAAAGTTGTTGATTATGATGTTAGTAACATAGTCCTAAGAGGTTTTCGGTGTTTTACAATTAACCCTGTATATGTACAGTAGAATCCGTTTATAATGACATTGAAAAGAAGTGACAAACTTTTTATTTTAGTCAATTACATGAATTAATAAAATCATAAAAAATTTAAAATCTAAAATCAATCAAACAAAACCATTGAAACTGTAATGCAATTACTTACGGAATTAATTTCCTAAAAATAGGCGCTAATAAGCGACCTGTCATGACATAGGTATTTGTATTCAAACCAAATCTCGAAGTAAATTCTATATAATAAACATTAGATCAATATATAAGCTGCGTTTGAATGGATTCCACTGTAAACTGGTGTACGTATATTATAATATTAAATTTTATCTTCAGCTGTTCTCCTGTAAAAGTTTATTTTCAGTGAAAAAAGGTAGCTTTATGTAATATTTATGTATTGAGTGCCTACACAAAGCTTCACAATAGAACTAAATCCGACAATACCGTGTTTCCGGTTTTACTGTGGGAACGTTTGAAAGTCTATACTATATCTGTAATTACATCAAACTCGGATCAGTGGTTTAGACTTACTTAGGTTTAGTGAAAGTGAAACAGACAGACAGAGTTACTTTTGCATTTATTAAATTAGAAAGATATTAGTAGGGAATTATGATATACTAGCTTTTGCCCGCGACTTCGTTCGCGTGGGAATTCCGGGATGAAAACTATCCTATGTCCTTCCCAGGGTCCTAAACTATTCCCATCCCAAATTTCAGCTCAATCGGTTCAGCAGTTTAGGCGTGAAAAGGTAACAGACAGACAGACAGACAGAGTTACTTTCGCATTTATAATATTAGTATGGATATGGATAGTATGGATATCATATAGGTGCTTATGTAACTTTTATAATAAGTATGTTGGGACTCATTTCTTGTTCTATTCCAGGTTGTCTTGAAGAGAAAGTGGAATTCAATAAGGCAGCCCTATTGTATGTTTTAGTTTTAAGTTTCCTACTATATAATCATATATGTTGTACATAATCAGTCTGTAAAGATAGTGTTAAGGATGGTTTAATAAATAAATAAAGAAATAATATTATACCGCGGAAGTTTGTTTAAACTCGCTAATCTTTGGAAGTACTGGGTGGATTTGGATGAAATTTGGCGTGGAAGTAGTTTGAGGCTAGTTAAGCCTTTAACAAAAGAAGGAGGGTTATGTTTTTATCGTGATGGAGTCCACAGGAGAGAAACCTCAAGTAGTTCAGATGTAATTTTGTAAGTAAATCTATACTATATATATAATATTATAAAGCGGAAAAGTTTGTTTGTTTGTTTGTTTGCTTGAACGTGCTAATCTTCGAAAGTACAGAGTGGATTTGGATGCAATTTGGTATGGAAGTAGCTTGAAGCTTGAGCAAGGTTATAGGCTTACGCGACTGCAAAAAGGAGAGTTATGTTTTTACCGTGATAGAATCCACGGGAGCGAAGCCCCGCGTGAGTACTAGTATTTTCTATGTCCCTTCTTGCTGATAAGGCAGAATTGTCATAAGAAGCCAGACTTGCTTAGAACCCAGGGTTTTAAAGAGATACTATTGTCTCAGAACGCATGGGTAACTGAAAGAACAGGGTGGGCTTTTAGTCAGTAGAAGTCTGACACTCTCTTCCGCTCCACTCAGAACGGGAGTAATCATTTGATGATTTTCTCACCAAAACAGGCTCGCGTTAATCGTTTTTCATACTTGGGTCATACTCAGAAAAAGTGTACATTTTGGATTTGTAACTAAACTGATAGGTGACGATACTGAGAATCTCCGTTACGAAACTGATGTCATAAGGCATCGTACACACGGATTGGGTGAAAACACATTATTTTTGGAGTATCACTTTTATTTAGATTAATTGAAAAAAAAAAACACTAAAATCTTACTTATAAACAAAATAAATTTATACCAAGTATAACAAGGGAATAACCTTGTCTTTTCTGAAATGGGAATGGAAAATTTAGTTAGGTTAATGATTCATACCTACAACCTACACACAACAACTTTTTGTTCTGATGAACTAAGCTTAATAATTTCTCAGTTTCGTAACATAACACAATAAATGAGATAAAATCTGAGAAATTATAATCTCTAAAAATATTTTTACGTTAACCACGTGTTTATCGCACAAGCTCTGAGCTTATTCTTTAAGATAATACAAAAAGCAAGAAAAGGACATAGTAAGTAAACCAGAATATAATAAACTTCACACAATAATAGTCGTTTATTACCCTGAGGTATTTTTTTTTTGTAAATATTCACTTGATACACGTCTTAACTCCACGACGAAAACAGAAAGGTTATCACCATAGTGATTTTGATGTAAGTAATAATCTATACTAATATTATAAAGCGGAAAAGTTTGTTTGTTTGCTTGAACGCGCTAATCTTCGAAAGTACTGGGTGGATTTGGATGTAATTTGGTATGGAAGTAGCTTGAAGCTTGAGGAAGGTTATAGGCTACTTTTTACGCGACTGCAAAAAAGGAGAGTTATGTTTTTACCGTGATAGAATCCACGGGAGCGAAGCCCCGCGTGAGTACTAGTGATGCTATAATAGGAAAAATAGTTATACCACTTTAAATCATTGTGTTTCTAATTTTATTGCGTGTTACTAACTTTGAGTAATGAAACATCATAATTTTGGGACAAAGATTGTGTAATTAAAATAAATTCTTCTATATGCAATTTAGGAAAAAAAATGTCCCAATTAGTTACTTGATTCATCAAGAATAATATAGCCACAGTCAATCTATACTAATACTATAAAGCGGAAAAGTTTGTTAGTTTGTTTGTTTGTTTGCTTGAACGCGCTAATCTTCGAAAGTACTGGGTGGATTTGGATGAAATTTGGTATGGAAGTAGCTTGAAGCTTGAGGAAGGTTATAGGCTACTTTTTACCCGACTGCAAAAAAGGAGAGTTATGTTTTTACCGTGATAGAATCCACGGGAGCGAAGCCCCGCGAGAGTACTAGTATTACATAAAGCGATGAGTATTCGTAACAATACATTTCTGAAAAAGTGTAGCGGTCCTTGGGACACTAAAAAAATGTATGAAGATATTTTTAGCAATGTTTTGGCACCCAAAAAATATACTCTTTTAATGAAAATTTAAGTTAAAATACGAGGGTAATCTTCATATCAATAGACAGATATAACAACAAAGTGGGGGAAAAGTAAATATATCATAACATTAGATATTTACTTAAATATGAAGTAGCAGGACAAGAAATAAAACCAAATGTACACTTTTTCTGAGTATGACCTACTTGACAAAAAGCCAGAGTTTATGAAATTCCTGATTTAAAATTCAAATTAAAGCAGCAATATTGGAAGCTAGCAAACTCAGGGCCCATGTTTAATAACCGAGCTTGCTATCTACTTATATATTATCATAAACATAAACAGTGTATGATGTCCATGCTGGAACACAGACCTTCGCTTTGTGAGGAAAAATGGGCCATAATACACCACGCGAGTCCAGTACGGGTCGGTCTTAGGACATGCTGTTCTTCTCACAATCTTTTATTTCAATGTTTTGTGTAGCAAAATCATACAAAATAATGTGATTACCTGGGCTCGAACCTAAGTCGAAATACTTGTAAGGCATGCATGAAACCACTGAGCTACTACTGCTCTCACCAGTGATCTAAAGATCACTTCGTTTAATTTTCTTTCGTTTGGTTACAATAATACACTCTCAAAAATGAATCAGACTATACTGACATGCGTATTATACAACCGATCAGCTACTAAATACTACTGCATTTTCATTCATTATCTATGAAGTTCAGAAATAAACAGTAAAAACGAAATATTCTATTACTTACAAAATTGTACTACTACAAATTGTATTTGTATAATACTGTTAGTGCCTGTTTTACCGACCTTGATTTAGTACCATCAATACAAATTGAGTTCCATTTTCGAACTTATTTGGTGAGCAATATCTATTAGGAAATCGTGAAACAGGCCGTTAGCAATGTAAATATTACTTAAAATATTATAGTGCGTCATGTGCGTCTGTATACATTTCGATCATAACGACTCGAGTATCAATATTAGATAAGTAGTACATAATTAAACAAAGTACACGCTTTAAGCAACAACGAACATTAAGTAATTCTACAAATAATAAGATACATTATGATAATAATCGTTTATGGTCTGACAAAAATTAGTTAATAGTCATTTAATAGTGTATGATTAGGTCAAATTGTCATTAAATAATGATTTTCCAATCATAACTATATATAAGACATAATCAGTATCGAATTCTTAGTCGCTTCGTATTAGTTGTGCCAGCGTTGATTGATAATGAAATATCTGTGGTTGAATCAAAACGGTATAAAAGATAATTTAACTATGGAAATTGGTGGTGACTTTATAGGAAGACAATATCATATCAAAGTGGTAAGCATGGTGTTTATATTCAATGATTTTAATAAATAACAGCTAGATAACTGATTTAATTCTTATTATTTGCTATAAAAAACAAATGAACAGGATTTTAAAATGAGAAGCTTGTAATCAATTACTTCTTCATAAATGAATGTTATAAAATGGTCCTTCCTTTATGTAATTTGATTTAGTTTTTGATTAACCTCGTAAACAGTTATATATTGAGAAGTAGTTAGATTACCTTTTGAGTAAAAGGATTGTCTAGCAGCCGTTTTTAAAAACGAAACTGGTAAATAGAACTAAATTAAATCACAATAAAAAAGACAATTTATTCATCACTATATTGCTTGTTTTCAGTTGGACAATTTACAACATGAAAGCCCGAAAAAGGTCAAGAGATTTCGAAGTGCTTTTACTACGGACCAAGTCAATTATTTGGAAAAACAGTTTAAGAAGTTTCCTTACATTGGTAACGCTCATCGTAAAGAAGTAGCTGCAGCCTTGAGCATTCCGGAAAGAGCCGTCAAGATCTGGTTTCAGAATCGTCGAATGAAAGAAAAGAAAGAAAGTGCCACTAAAGAACTTAATGACGAACAAGGCATTAGAAAGTCTCTGGAATTCAAAAATCAATTAAATAATGTCACAGTGCCATCAGTTAATGAACAACCGCGATCATTACCAATACTCACTCATTTGAATCACGAAAAGTGTTACAACAATATAGGATCAATTACTTCTACTTGTGACGAAACAAAAAATCTTTCGGCACCTACTCAAAATCTGGTAACTACAGCTAAAGTGATTCATCCACCTTCTGTGTTTGCGAAAACTAGTGGTTCACGTCCAGACTTCGAATCCTCTATTAATTTGTGTAAGAAATACAAAACTGAAACTTTTACAAAACCTTTTTATGATAAGATGACGTTCAAAAAAGAAACCGAAGGTTTAAAGAAGATGGAAGAACAAAAATTTGTGCCATTGACCGAGCAGATAATACCTGAAGATTTATCAACGAGTAAAAAGCTGAATATGTCTGCAATGGGTCAACCTGTTTTAGGAAATACTTCTAGTAATACAGGATTTGTATCTCTGTTGCCAACTGTCTCACCGTTTTACACGCAGCCTTACATATCTGCCAGTGGAGTTATTTGGAAGCCAGTGACTGTAATGCCCGTCGTCTCTGCGAGTTCATCATCTGTTCCAGCTCCGACTAATCCGTTGTTGAATATGTCTCCTGGTCAAGAAAACTTTGCCAAACGATCCTGTAACTGTGATTGTCATTTAAACCATGTGATGTCCCAAGTACCATTTAATTTCTCACAGCAATCTCCAAGTCCTCAGTACATTATAACTACCGTGCCTTTTCAAAATCCCAGTACAAAATTCTAGGAATTTGTTCGTGTTTTATAGAGGACTTCTTGGGCTGAGTAACAATTACAGCCGAAGTATATGTACTTATAATACGTATGTATGTATGTGGGATATTTAAAGATTATTTATTCATTCTAGTCGTTATAAGAATAAGTCATTATAGTATGTTTTATACAAGTGTATGTACGTAAGTAAAGAGTTAATAAGTGTAAATGTATTGGAAAGAGGTTTATTTCTTAGGTTATATGTTTAAGATGTCATGGTTGATTAAAGAATACGAATAATTTTATTGATATTTTATTACAAAAGGTTTTAACACTGATTTTTTAATTAAAGAACATTACTACATACAAGTCTATAACATTATTTGTTAAACACAATTATATAAGCTAGGCAAAATTGTTAGAAATAGAGATGTTTTCAACACAGTTTAGGATGTAACATGGAAAAATAACAAGACGTAGAAAGGAAGTACAAAATATTAAATTTGCACCTAACAATCAAACTAAAAGCTTAAACTTTAAGTTATAAACATAACAAAGTTTGTCAGAGTAAGTTAAATAAAGTTTTCATATAAATTACTTAATGCTATAACCAATAAAAATAATATATTATTTTTATTTACTATATTAAAATGTTTTTTAGCCAGTCTGACTTATAAACAGCTTATATCTAGATGCAATTAAGTATCAAATACATGATTGTATAGTTTCACACTTTTCATATGACTCTTCGCTATAAATATAAAATCTTAAAGTTATAAAATAATCTGAATAACTATAATTTATACCTATGTATAAGAATAACTACAGAAATATAATTTACCTATCTTTTCTTAGCATATAATCTATTTTTACATATATTCACCATTAAATAAGCAAAACCAATAGAATTAAAGTTACAAAAAGAGGAAAACCAATTAATTTAAAACTACAGAATTAATGTTTTCCAATCTAGCATTAGCATTTGAACGAGGCTACTTACGAAAAATGTTAAATAAATTGTTAACAGGAAACTATCTAAAAAAAAATAAGAATAGATAGTTTTCATTAATATGTGAAGTTTTAATTACATTGCTAGAAAAATAATTACTTAGTAGATGCAATATTAAGAAAACACTGTGATATAAAAATTAAATAAATAAATAATAATAGATTTACCTAGTTAAAGAGAAAAGCAAATTATTTAACATAAGTAGCCAAGTTCTTACAAAAAAACTTTAATTGTAATGCCAAAGTATTAAATGCCAATTCCATGTTAGTGATATCATGAAAAAGAAAAAAAAATATTTTAAATTAAAGTTGAATACGATGAAACTGTTCACAATAACCACAAAGAACAATCTTTGTAGTATCTTGCGTCGAAGTTCCAAGAAAAAAACTATAAAATGGTTTTGCTTAAATAGCGGTCAAATAACATAAAAGCTATTTTAGTTTAAAGGTTCCTAGTCTGATAAATAATTTAAATATTCGTATAATAAGGATATTGATTCCCCGTCCAACAGTTATTCATTTCACTGCCATATTGATTGTACCCACTGCCTCCATTTGAGTAGTTTACTTCGAAAGGGTAGTACTGGGTAGGATATACAGTATTTTCATTATAAAAATATCTTGCAAAACCAGGTGGAGCCATACCTCCATACATAGACTGAACTTCAGTAGTATTATAGTAAGTGGGTAGTTGGTAGATATTGTCAGGATACTGAGGAACTTGTCCAGGAGTAGGTTCATTAAGAACTACTTGCAATGGGGGCGAGGCAGGCACTGACGTGGATTCATTACTAACGGACTCACTGGAAGAATCGTAGCTGGACTCATATGATTCTCTCTTCTCCTTCATTCTTCTATTTTGAAACCAGATTTTTATACATTTATCACCGATTTTTAAAATATTGGAGAGCTCAGCACGTTTTTCTGCACCGATGTACTTGTGATGGGAGTATGCATTTTCTAAAACTCGCAGTTGGTCGGTGGAGAAGGCTGTCCGCACCCGCTTCGGTTTCTTCTTGATTGTCCTGGTTATGTCTGAAATAATAGAATAAATTGTTATCATAATGCTTCTTAATTACTTATCTGGAGAAATTGGGGATATTTGGTATGATTTTTTCAAAGGCAATTAAACCAAATCTCAACACAAATAGGTAGATTTTTCAATAAGATCTGCAGATTTATTCTTTACTTTATTCTTTGTTATACGTCAATGTGAGAAGAAAGGTTCGTGGCTAATAATAACAGCTCCACGGATCACCTTTCAAGGTTAAACAACAGGTTGCTCCACGGATGGGTGTCACTCGTGTGTTTTTGTCGTGACTAAACACGACCGCCAGTTGCAAAGCCACATTTTAAGCAGTACAATATTTTGACATCCTCTTGTAATTTATATTTTTGAAATAGCTATGTTTGTTAAGCAAAATCCAAATCGTTTTGAACGTATGGCAGATGTATTTCCAAGAAATAGGCATGACAATACGAAATTACGTGAATTAACGAGTCAAACCACCATGATGCGCAAAAGTGTTTATTGCATGGCGTCAATTATACTATAAATAATAAATTACCAATTGCTTGGAAAGAGTTAAGTTTAAGAGTAGACTGCGAAAGCTATTATCAGAGAAACTATACTACAATTTAACGGAGTTTTAAACGGATAAATTTTTGCCGAATACCTAGTACTTCTGTGAAAATAATAATGTGATTAATTAATAATGTTTGCATGTCGAACATTTATAACTTGTACATGTATTACCCATATTTGCAAAATAAAAGTCTATTCTATTCTCGAAAAGTACATTAAGCCATTGATCCTGGTGTCGTTTCTACAACTTTGGCAGTCATTACGGGTAGTCAGAAGTCAGAAAATCTGACACGAGCCATGGCTTCGTGCTAACCAGTCTGACGGTCAGATAGGAAGTCAGTCCATGTAAAACGCTAGTACTAGGTACTGCAGGGAAAAGGCTAAGCAAATAATAACTTATATTTCAATGTTATTTCAATGGAGGTCATTATGAAATACTTACCTTTTTTCTTCTGCTGTACATTTTCTGGCCACACCGTTGAAAATGGTCGGTTATCCCAGCAGTTAATCTACAAAAGAGTATTTTTTTTTAATTACTTATAATTTCAGAACGCGTTTTAAAATCTTGTTAGCGTTTAAATGTAAGTTGTAACTGATATCAAAGATGGCAGCAAATATATTTCGTCATTGAGTAATCACCGCTACGAAATCTAATTAAAGAACATTTTACCTCATTCTTAGCATTCAGTGGTGTCAATGAAGTTAACAAAACGTTTTGTATCATGGTGATAGAAGAATATATCGAACTATTATATTTTTTCTAGAAATCACTGATCCACGCACTTAACGATCACTTCGGATACTGACTGGCCGTTTTTCAGTGCAAAGGTGACATTACTTTTATTGTAATCTTTTTATGTACCTACCCTCAGTTTGAGAACTGATAATTACTTAACGTTCCATTTCACGGCAAACATGCTCGAAAGTTATAATCAAAATATTTTATCGGAATGCAAATAATTTATATCTATTAAATAATGTTTCTTTTAAGTCATCTTACACAATGAATTTGTTTTAATTTCATTATACTCGTATATCAGTGTCAGTAATATACACTTGAGAGCAAATAAATCGAGACACTCCCATTTTTCACATTTAAGGTTTAATATTTTGGTACTACGTATAATTTCATTTTGAAAGACGTACTTACTGGAACATTATTTAATAGCCTTTAAAATAAGTGTAGTTTGTTGTCAACTTATTATTTTTAATTAAAGTTAAAAGTGTATAGAAAAATTATCACTGTTTACATGCTTAAAACGCTATGGTTGCCATTTAAACAATCTTATACATATAGTGGTTTTTGTTTATTATATCCGTATAATGTGTGATTGTCTTCATCGGTGTTAAGGTTATCAACGGTTATCTGACGGAAGCTACCCATGTTGAAGGTTTACTTGAGGAATGACAGGGACAACATAAAGTGTCTCAAAGACTTCATTTAAGTCCTTCAAGGGTTCAATGAGTCTACCAGAAATACCTAGAAACTAGGGCTTTTGTTCGACAACCTAGGATCGTAGACCAAGTTGTGCTGTGTGCTGGTTTTATCAGAGAAAACTTTAGGTTCCTGATTGACAATGCAAGACCACACAGTGCCCGAATCGTTACGGGGTACTTGTCGGAGGTTAATATTCTACAAATTGTTTAGCAGACGAGAAGCCCAAATTTAAAGCCAATAGAGTACCTATGAGACGAACTTAAATGGAGGAACCGAGCCAGAGTTCTTACTGTTTCATCTATTATTGAGCTCAGATTATCGGTAGGTACGTGAAGAGTGGGAGAACATACTGAAAGATGTTATCGTGACGCTGTTCTGTTGGAAAAATTACAGACAGCAAGCATGAATTATGACACGGAGGGTAATACTAATAATTGGGACTAAATTTCCATTTTGCTTTCGATTTAAACTTGTTTTTATGCACTGTTTTAACCTTACATAATTTTTTCAATTTTATCACATAATACCATTTTTTCAGAGCCACCGATTCAAAATGTGCCGACCTTTTGATAATTTATTCTTATTTTAAAGGTCGTTAAATAAACGTTTAGTTGGAATATGTTTTAATGTAATATGATTTAAAAAGCTAAAGGAATATCCAGGAGACTAAATCGGGAGTAGCTTGGTTTATTTGCTCTCAATTGTATTTAATCCTGGTGACTTGAAATAGGTACCGGCTGTTGGCCTAGCTCAAGCTCCTACACAATTATGATATCCATTATCATAATCCGTGTAATTTTAAGATATTGTGGTGAGAAAATGATTTTTTTATATAACTTAAACAAACAGCAATGAAATTCAGAAATCATATTAAAATCGTTTATTTCCAATTTGCATTCGTAAGTACATAAATAACTTAAAAATTAAACATAAATTATAACTTAATTTAAAGGCAAAGGTTATAATGAGAGCATAGTCTGTAAATCAAACAGTCTTTGTAAAGATTCATTGGGTTGTGACGGTCTCCAATATACAGAACTGTCTTCAGTATATTCTTCAGTACTATCACTATTACTAGCTGGTGAAATAGGCTCATATACAGGACTACTATGACTTTCTACAATTTCTTCAACAGGAACATCTATACAATTTTTTGTTAAGAACTCATCAATGACGTTCACTAAGTCTCCCATTACTCCATCATCAAGAGTAACGAACCCATTTTCATCAGTTTTTCTACTGATTTGCGATTCTACTGAATCCAGACAAACAATAACTGGGGATTTTTTTTCTTCTTCTAAATGTTCTGTATAAGAACTTTCGGCTTGTTCTTCTGAAGAGTCTTGCATCTTTTTAGTTTTTAACCGGCGGTTTTGAAACCATACTTTAACAGCTTTGTCGTTAAGTTGTAATTGATTCACGATGACTTGTCGTTCTTCACGACTGATATACTGTTTGGTTTTAAAGATGTCTTCTAAAGCTTCAACTTGTTCAGTAGTGAAGATGGTGCGTTTACGCTTGCGCTTGACTACAGCCTTGAAGTTCCCTTTGGATGATGGTAGAACTGAAATTGGAGAGATATATTTTTAGCAACTGACTTCAAAGTAATAGAGAGCATATTTTCTATAGTAAAAATAAAATAATAAAAACGCCCTAAAGCAAAATGTAAACACTTACTCTGAGCTCGATATCTTCTAGCCATGTACTGATTGTTATAGCGTAGTGTTGGTTCCAATTGAAACACTGGATATGATACTGGCTCTGAAGTGAGTGGGTTGCACTGAAATAGACAAAACAAGACTATTAAAATAATCGATTAAAATAGTGATTGGTTTATACGAGTAAAGTACAGTGATAATTAAATTCTGGTTTATAAAAAGGTTTTTACCTGGATGACATTGTATGGCGGAGTATTTTCATAATATTGGCCATTAGCATAGATAATTATTTGGCCCTCAGTTGGTGCGAAAATATTAGTTTCTTGAAATGCTGTCGGATAACACAATTGCATCTGAAAACAAGATATGCTAAAATAAATACCCAATTTTAATCAAATCGATTGCGTTAAATTATTTTAAAAGGATTGACATTTACTTGAGAACCGGCAAGACTATGGTTAACCTGCATGTTTTGATCAGTATAATGGTCTGGGCAAGTCTCCATAGTTATATCACAGTAATATTCACTAGTATTCTGGTACGAGGCCATGGTTACTATAGAAAGTACTGGGATGAAATGATGTCTACTAGCAATATGCTATTGCTTTTTATACGTGTGATTTCTTTAGCTAATTAGTAATTAGCCACCCTTTCTACAGGTAAGTTGTGCTTCTATTGGTCGTCTTTAATCCTTTTATTAGTACCTAATTAGGGTTCAAAAGTTAAAAACATGATTACGGGTTTTATTCAGTTGTGTGACGATTTGACATGTTCACGATTTATATTTATAGTCATTTAGTACATGCGTATTAGGTATAATATTGTAGCAGCAATACTGATACCTAAGGTAGTAATTCGCCTATAGTCACAGTAAGTTTTGCCATACTTCTTTTGGGTTCTACTATATACATTGACAGAACGGTATAGAAACAATATGGTTTTTACACTTGTAACTATAACTTATTATCGTTTATTTAATTTATATGCCATATAAATGTCCTATATATAGCTATGAATATCCATACTATATATACTATACTATATATACTATCCATACTCCATACTAATATTATAAATGCGAAAGTAACTCTGTCTGGCTGTCTGTTACCTTTTCACACCTAAACTGCTGAACCGATTTAGATGAAATTTGACATGGGAATAGTTTAGGATATAGGATAGTTTTTATCCCGGAATTTCCATGGGATCACGAACGAAGTCGCGGGCAGAAGTAGCTTTTAATAAAAAATTATTTATTTATAATAAAACTCAACTTGCCGCATGCTAGCATACGCTACAGTATAAATTTATTTATATTTCACACGATTAAAAATCGCTCATTTATTATTCATTTGATTGAATCCATCATTATTGAGATTAACTCATTCATCATGGTATCATTATTTTAAAAAGTGAAATTAGCTTATAGTACAAGTCTCTTATTGTAATTCGCTCGGGGCTTCGCTCCTGTGGACTATGTCACGATATAAACATAACCTGCTTCTTTTGCAGTCGGGTAAAAGTACAAGCTACTTCTATTTCTTCTAAATCCACCCAGTACTTTCGAAGATTAGCGTGTTCAAACAAACAAACTTTTCCGATTTATAATAATAGTATAGATAATAATTATGAGTATAGTATCTACGGTTCATATAACACTTAACTTAAAACAACACTGCTTGACTCATGGTCACGAGTCGAGCAAAGTGTTATATGATTTTGCCACTCATCATTTTCAGTATCATCTGGGATTCTGGATGTTTGCCCGCTTGATGGCAAATAACAGAAGCATATCAGGCCAACTGTGGTTGGTGGTTAGGTGGGTTTAACAGCTCTGCCTAAGCCGAGGTATACAGGCGAGTTTATGGCATGACGTGTTTTTATTACTTGATCAATGTTTATTTTAGGGCTATTGAAGGAACACCGTGGATTTTAGTCAGTAAAAGTCTGACAGTCCCTCCCACCCTGCCCGGAGTGGGAGGACTTATTTGATAATTTTACCACGATAAAAAAAAAAAAGCTGTGCTCGCGACTTCGTCCGCGCGGAATAATGACTTTCGGCAGCATTTCTAATTTTTTGGGTTAATGATTTTGAAAACAAAACTCATACATAATTTGAATGTCGTATTTATATAATATCTTATCAAAAATCTAAATAATAAGTTTCAAGCTTCTAGCTTTAATAATGACGCAATTTCCATACAAACTTTCATCCCCTATTTCAACACCTTACAGCCCTTTTTCGCATTAAAAATTAGCCTATGTCCTTTCTCAGGCTCTAGACTATGTCTGTACTAAATTTCATTTAAATCGGTTCAGGAGTTTAGGCGTTATTGCGTAACACACAGACAGACAGAATTACTTTCGCATTTATAATATTAGTAAGGATTTTTGTGTGTTTTCTATTTTTGTTTACATAAGTTTAACCTTGTGTTAACAAAAAATATGTTTTTTTTGGCTTGAATTAAAAATATTATTTTTATAACACATACTTTTATCCACAAATCACGCCTTTAATTACAATGAAAATAAAACTACAAATCATAGGTATAGCAAACAATTTTATTACGAACATTTTATTACTTTAATAACACATAGAGAGGAAAAAAACACATACTAAAATACCATTTTACAGACTGATGATAACTACATTATAACATAAAACTTAAAAAATTGGCCAAGCGCGAGTCAGACTCGCCCATGAAGAGTTCCGTAGTAACTATACTAGTAAAAAAAACCTAACAAATTTCGTAAAAACTAGCTTATCTACATTTTTTACAACTATGCCTAATAACTTTGTTTTTCATAGTGTTTGTATGAATTACAAAGATATGTTTGCGGTTTTAGAAAATATGCTGTATCTCAAAAACAGCTGACCCGATTTCGTTCAAACCAAAGTTTACATTAAGATCTACAGACACCTATATTTTTCAGATTTTTCACTCCATTATTATAGAAGTTAGAGGGGGAGCACACATTTTACCACTTTGGAAGCTTATATCTTTTAAACGATTGACTTTATGAGAAAGTGGTTTAAGAAACGCCTATGTCATTTTTAAAGACCTGTCTATAGATACCACACACGTATAGGTTTAATGAAAAAGAAATATTTTCAGTTTTAGTTCCATGTATGGGGAGCCTCCCTTTATTTTAAATATTTCTTAATTTTTTTCTTAAAATCCGAATGTGGTTCACAGAATACATCTACCTACTAAGTTTCACATGTATAGTTCTAATAGTTTCGAAATAAATGGCTGTGACATACGGACGGACGGACAGACAGACGGACAGACATGTCGAAACTATAAGGGTTCCGTTTTTTGCCATTCGGCTACGGAACCCTAAAAAGAAAAACTTAAAAATTAAGTAGCAACACGTGATGTACCTTAAGTATTTATTGTGTTTAAGTATTTAAACTAACTGCGAATCTTATGCCTAATAGATACTGCAAGTATACATAAAAGAAAAAGATAAATGCATAAAATATAAAAAAATATGTTATAAAGATATATATGATGACGAATACTTGCTTGTAGTAGAAGATGAATGCTGAGTGGCGGGATCAGAAGGGGCCAAATATGAGAAGTAAGGATCTTGAGGCAATCCTAAGTTAGAAGTCCTTGTGTGGAGACTATCATCATAAGTAGGCATTGTAGTAGATGGCATAGATGTAACAAAACCATAACTATCAGTGGTAGATGGAGGCATTACAACAGCGCTCGGTAAAGGATTGTAATAAGCGGAGCCAGCACTAAATCTCACTAAGTCATCGTTCAACTTCAAGTTAGCTCCATTCGGCACGTAGCTATCAGATGCTAACGAAGGCAGGGGGTTAGAATTCGGCAACAGTGACTCATCGTTGCTGTATCGATAAACCTCGGACATTGGTGAGTAAGCGGCTCTGCTCGACCCCGCCGTGTAGTACGATGAATAAGATAAGTTCGGTGTATACGATGGTAACTCAACAGTGCTCTGTGGTCCCTTTATAACGGTTTTCAATGGGTTGATTGAGGTATACTCCGGAGGTCTTGATATATTGTCATTCGGTTGTAGATAGATTTTATGATGGGCTGTATGATCGGACAGAAGGCGTCTGTGCCTGTCGTGTCCACCACAGCTTCGTCCGTGACTCATCTTGTGGTCTTGGCTCGGCGACATCTCCTTGGAGCTAGATGGACTGCTATCATCCACAGACGAGGACGGCTTGTTGTGTTTGTTATCCTTCTTGTATTTCATTCTCCTATTTTGGAACCATATTTTTATCTGCCGCTCTGAAAGTTGCAGGTAGTTGGCGAGTTCAATACGTCTGGGCCGGCAGAGGTACCGATTCTGGTGGAACTCGTTTTCCAATTCAACAAGTTGCGAGCTGGTGTAGGCAGTCCGAGCCCGCTTTGTAAATCCTTTCTGGTAAGTTGAATCCGTTGACATTTCTGGAAAATTATAATAATGTTTGAGTATAAAATAATAATTTATACAGCGTACAGGATACTTTGAAATATTAATAAAAGGATGAAAATAATTTAAAATGTGGCGGATATTACGAAACTGTAGTGAATTAAGTTCACTATGGTTTTATACTAGCCCTCTACTATTTTTTTTATTATTAGAGGCCTCTAGGTGGTGGTGGGAGGTAGGTCAGTTTAGGAGGTTGTCGGGTGTCAACCAAACTTAACGATATTATTAAAGGCATTAATCCAAAATGAAATGTACCGCTCTGTGTGTAGGAAATAATCCGGAAATTACTTACCAGTAGCTGATAAAGACGATGAAGCTCGTATTGGAGTACTCGATGCAGACTTGTTATTCCATGAAGGATTCTGAAAGGCAATATAAATAACCACTAAAATAATACGTCTAACTTTGACAATGCGCACTATAATAATAAGGTGAGCTCGACCTAATTCTTAATTGTTACTATCTACCAGAAAATTAAAATGCAATTAGGAATCCGGTTGTTCTGCGGTAAATCACGTTCACTACAGTCTTTTTCAATGGATGCTAAAAGTTATTTTTTTGTTCTTCTAGTTAGTTCAATAAAGCATATTTTCCTAAAGCATTTACCTGACTGGGAAAACTAGAATCGTGCAAGTCGTTGATTTCTCTTGTAGAATCTTTTGCGACATCGCTCCCTAGACCTCTTCTGTCATGATATCGAACCAGTTCATTAGCGGCATAGTCTCTAGTATAAATAACTTGATTTCCAATGTGCGTTGTGGTCGCACTAAAGATGTTGTCACTTTTGTCTATGCAATCTTCGGTAATCACTTCTTCCGTTCCAGAGCCGTAATTATTGGAATTGTTGCTGATGTTTTCATAATTAGGCATCTGATATTCATATCTGGGTTCTAAGTCATCTTGAGAATTATCTCCAGTGTATGATTGATGTAATCCAAGGATGTCTTGAATGCTAAATCCAGTTGAGTCTCTGGAGTTGTAATCTTGCACGAAAGAGTTAGGTATCGAGGATACAACTTCTGGTTTGCAATCCGAGAATACGTTCTCATTGACATTGTAATTGATACCTTCAGATAATATATCTTCAACTCCGTGTGAGGTTACTCCACTAGTAGTAGTAGTTTTGGTATCATTTTTGTGAGATAGTTCAATAGATTCATATTTGGGTAGACCAGGATTTGAGAATTCAGATGATGAAGTATCTCTAGAGTCTTCTTGATCTGAGTGTAGGCTCGGCGGTGACGGAGTGGGTGTAGACATGTTTTGATTTCTTTCACTGATAAGGCAATCTCACACTTACATACTTTGTCTCAATTATGATTAGAGTAAATGTCAGCACAATTTTTTTTTATCACTAAGCACCTAGGCGACCGTACAGAATGAGTCTTGTTTACAAAATGCTTTTTCGTCACCTGTATGTCGTTAATTTGGTAATGACTTTGTTTCTGTGTGTGTATAATTTTTAAAGGGCTAGTGTATCTGTGTGCAGTAGATAAGCGGAACATACCGGGTTTCCGATAGTGTGCATACAATAGATAAAAGTTTGAAATCTGTTTCGGTAGCCAACTTGCTTGTCACAACTATTTATTCTAAATAGTTTTGGAAGTTGTTGTTTTAAATTAACTTTCGTAAAGTTAACTTAAAACTTAATTCAAGTTCTAAAAAAGAATGGAAACCAACCTTCTAATGTCCCGTTGGTCTAGTTTCAGACTTAGTTTTATAGATAGGTCACTACTGTTGGGTTTTCATTATAGAACTCGTGATGGTTGCATGGAATCATTTCATATATATACATTTCTGATGTCTGTTTCAGAGAACAGAAGAAAAAGCAGAACATTATTTAAGTTATTGCTGAGTATATTATAACATCAAAATCTTAATTTGACAGTGGATGGTAGGTATGGTTTTACCATTGTTATTGATTTCGTCATCGGCAATTAGGCTAACTATAAGAGCCGAGAGATATTGAAACCACAAGTTTCTACGTAGGCTATTTAGGTCCCTACCTACTTGTGACTACTGATACTACACCTATTAAGATAGAAGCCAATTCTCCTCACTAGCATAGACTGAATATATTATAAATATACGTAATTTAAATTACAAATTTTTGTGTGAATATAACGATATATATTTTGCTAATCCGATAAGTGGTTTGGAAATTAAAATGGATTATAATGGTCATACCAATTATGGTAACGTGCTAAGCAATATAGTTTTAAATGTTTCTCATTGAGACAATCAGAAACCTATTGAGTTTGTATCAGATACTTAGTGACACGTGCTTATGAGTTAAGTACAGCAATTTGCAAAATATAAATATGTTCTTTTTAGATTTTTGCATAGCTACAGTGAGACACGGAGAATCTTCAGATTGTCCTGAAAAAGTATCTCCGAAGGGCTCAGCCACTGCCTTGAATGTACAAGGACATAGACAATATTGTTTCATGCTAGTTTGATTATAGTTTCAAACCATAACTACACACTTGAGGTTTTATGTTTTATACAACTATATTATTACTGCTGTATTACTGGGGTGAACACTATGTACCTATGCCTTAATGTACGTGACAAACGTACATTAGTCATTTTATTATTAAGTCTTATTTTATGATGTTTAATGTATGTGATATGGTTGTACTTTTATTCAATATTTAAATTTAATTTGAATACAATGTCAGTTATAAAAATAAACAAAATAAACGTTAAGGAGATGCCAAGAATTGTATAAACCTGTGCCCCTGATAGTAGAGAGATGAAAATTATATCATTTGAAAATACTGATCTTTACAAATACTTAGAAAAGTGCAAATAGTTGCGCAGTAGTGAACAAAAGTTATGAAGGTTTAAAAAAGTTGATCCTTTCACTCGTTTTTTATCATAATTACACAATGTGTTCATAATATAGTTATAATTTCATGTGTTACATGGGTTAATGTGTATGCATTTGTTCTAGGTGTTTAGGATACATAAAAGTTTAGATAAAAAAACCAAGCCAGCAGTTTTTTTCTGTCGTATATTACTTTACTCTTTGTTTCTGTCAGAAAATATTTTTGTTTTTCTCCTTTGGCAACTGATATCTTTGAATCAATTTTGACACTCACTGTTTTGACACTTGATGGACGGACTGAGTGTTGTCAGTACTAAAGCAAAATATTCTTATATTACAATTTAATGCTACATGTAATACGCTGTTGCTGTATTAAATAAATAAATAAAATCCTATCCATCAGTGTATGTATTTTCATTATTTTGATCTATTATGCATTAATAGAAGGTTTGTTTTTTAGATAACATATCATAGAAAAATTCATTGTGTCTTTTATTTAAATTAATAGCAATAATTTTATTTCTGTACAGCTTGGGGCACGTTTTGGCCAAATCCTTTGCTAAAAATCAAATTTTAAACATAAAACTCCGGTAGCTATTATAAATTTATACCTGTATTTTTTCCAGTGACCATTATAAAGATGTATATACAGGGTTAATTGTAAAACACCGGAAACCGCTCAGGACTATGTTACTAACATCATAATCAACAACTTTTGTTCTATGACTTTTAAAAATTCGTCATATTTTAGTTCACCAGATTTTCATACAAAATCAAAAATATTTAAATTGAACGCCCTAAAGGTTACGAAGTCTATGCGAAGCAAAAAAGCGATTTATACTATCGCTTTCTTTTGCTTTCAATTTAATTTCTTTTATTTAAGGGCGTTAAATTTAAATATTTTTAATTTTGTATGAAAATCTGGTGAACTAAAATATGACGAATTTTTAAAAGTCATAGAACAAAAGTTGTTGATTATGATGTTAGTAACATAGTCCTGAGAGGTTTCCGGTGTTTTACAATTAACCTTGTATAATGCATGTGATGTGGCTGGTAATTTAATTTAATTTTAATACAACATCAGTCACTTAAAACAAACTGGAAATGAAATTCGAAAAAATAAACAATTTTTACAATACATTAATCCGGTAGGTAAAGTAATTTCTATATTTCTATCTGGTCACCCTTAAAAATAATACAAATGAAATCCGGTACAACTAAAAATTCTAGTTTATGACCTTCACAACAAAAGCAATATAGTCATTATAGTATTTGATTGTACGGAATCAGCTGCTCCGGCTTCGAGCGACGACCCTGGGCATTGTCTGGCATGATGGATGAGCTTCATCCGTGAGGGATCGAAGCTCGGCCAGCTTACGTTTGTTCCGATCCTTAGTAGACAGATTATGACTCATAAATTCGTATTATGTGTCGTTGGGAATATTGCTTGTGGAAGTAGTGAGTTTAATAAAATTGATATGGTTTATTTGAAAACTAGCCGTGTTTGCGACTACGTTCGCGTGGGAGGTTATTGCCGCGTAAATTTCGATCTGCTAGAATACTGGGATAAAAAGTAGCCTGGCTATATGTTTTTCTATAACTATAATATAAACCCATTGATTTCGGTATAACCTTTCCAGAGATTATTCGGAAAAACAGAAAGAATGACAAAAATTGTTTTGGTTTGTGTTTAAGTACCGTGTAAATAACTACATATAAGCACTTGATAAAACGCATGTATTTTGAAATCAGAGACAGACACATAAAATTTTTTGTATAGATAAAAAGGTTTTTTATTTTATTTATTTAGTTAATTTATAGCTAATATATATATATACTAATATAATAATTACATACAGAGGTATCACTTAAATCTAAACTCGCCAAACTTTTACGTTTGATGGCGAGAGAATTGTTTGAGAATGATAAAAATAGTAGGTGCGTATTTGGATATGAGGGACTAGAACTAGAATTTATAACGATTGCCTTTATGATTAGTTCAATCTAAGTCTATGGGCGAATGAATGTAGGTACTCATTAATAACTTCGACAAATAATTAGAAGGACGCATTTTGTTTGTTTCAATTTCATTAAAATTATAACCAGGTGCAACAGTTTCTGTTAAAGTTCCTTTCTGGGGAACAATTTTCGATTAAAACGCATCCAAAATTCGCTTGTATCGAATATAAACCGTTAACTTCAATAAAATTTACTGCTCCTGGACAAAGCAGACTGGTTCAGACGAAGACCCCAGGCTCATAACGTCAAAGCGATGATATATTACGATTTGTTCAAAGGGGACCCTTTTTTGTTCTCACCGTAATGGTTTTACTTTAATCGACACCCGTGAGGGACGGAGATAGGGGCTCCTGTAAGTGCGACCAGGATGCAAGATAAGCGTATCTGTTCCCGCCAAAGAGAAGAGTGATTCAAGCTGAGCTGGTGTTTGGATCACTATCAACAGTTCGCTTTAGGCTTCTGGTAGTGATGTTTGTGGCAACATTCATAAAAATAATTTTATTGTAGTGATGTATATACTTCACATGTGGAAATGTCCTCATACAGTGACAGTACGAGATTTTGTGCTGCAAATAATATACGTACGTGCAAATATGTAAATCATACAAAGGAAAGTTAAGAATCATAATATCAATGGAAAAAAGGTTGGTGAGATCTTTATTTATTTTTTTCAAAAATGCTGCCATCTTCAATACTAAAACCATACTTACTCAAGTATTTCCTGAAATATGCGCGCAAAGGTTCTATTTCACAATGTCAAGGGTTTGTAGGAGTGCTGTTACTGTAGTCGCCACATTGGGAGTGTAGATGGCGTTAGTGCTCATCGTTTTTTTTTTCTGTAATACGTTTTATAAATGTTTTTCTGTGAATTTTATTAACTAAAAACTAAAACACGGTCAAAACAAATACGTATGTGTTAAGATATTTTTACATAAAATAAAGACGACTTCTGGTGGCGCCATCTTTTGAGAAATGAAGTACCGGAGAGAGATTCTAGTAGACCTATTCTGTAAAAATCTCTCCATTTTATCCTAGGTAAAGTGAGTTTTGTCAATCCTCTAGCATCAATTCGTATCTCAGCACACTTCTCTTACTTTTTCACGGTGAGTTTTTATCTAGAATCGACCGTTTGATGGCGCGTCACATTTCGCCACTGAGGGTAGTTTATAATGTTTTTTGTTGGTACGAAAGTGTTAGTTTTTATTCACTACTTTTAATGAAAGGAATAATTTGAAGAATTTTTTGGTTATGTTAGTGCCTTGTGTTAGTGTTTTCGTGTATAAGTAGGTAAGTAAATATTTTCTTTATAAGGTGTTAATTCCTTAGATAAGTACTTTGACTTGGGTTATCCAACTTTTAAAACAATAACATAAAGATCAAAGAGAACGGTCTCAATCTCGTAATCTCAAGTAACCTTAGCATCAATTCGTCGCGCGTCGCCTCAATGTCATCATTGTATACATAAAAAAATATATCACATATACATAAAACATGGAATTTCCTAGAATGTCTAGACATATAACGTTAAACCCATCCAATCTACTGTCTGCAGCTTTATTGAGGTATACAAAGACCTGCGTTGCCCGTTCCATCTCAGTAAACCCGGAACCAAGTGTTCCTTAAGTATGCACTTACTTAAAATCATGTTATCATATAATAGGACTAAGTGCTCCGCTGCGGACGATATGAATCGTTGCACAGCTCTTTGCGTTAACTTTAATTTGGTTGGAAATGAAATGGTTTTTGTTGACTAGACGTTTAGACGAGATTTTGTTTTTGTTGACCAAATAATAAAAGTGACGCGGGTCGATCTTCGAGTTGCTTCGGAAAGCACGTTAGGCTGTAAGGGTGCAAACATAAAGATACAGGTTTTTCTGTCCCGATATGCCAGTACGGGTCGGTACCGATAGGTAAGGGTTCAACCACATTAGAAACAGGTAAATCTGTTCTTAGTGACCATCATGTCTTCGAGTTCGTCGGACATTACAAACATAATATTTATTGAAACAATTTGGAGGCCGTGAATTAACAGAGGGGCAACGTAACTTCAACGGGCGGTTATCTCGAGCTAGAAAAACAGTGGATTTTGCTTTTGGCAGATTATATTCCAAATGGCATTTACTATCTAAGTGCATTGAAACCGATATTGAATTTGCTGATAAAATCGTGAAAACTATGTGTCTTGCATAACATTATTATTGACAAAGAGGGTTTTGATAGGCACTTGACTCCTGTTTTTCTGTTGCTGTGTAATTTATGTCTTTTGTCCCACAAAGGTGCTTTAGTAAATACCAATGCTATTAAAACATCGCAATCCACATCCATTTTCACGACGGCGAAGACGACACACTACACTGGCAAATGCTTAAACCCGTACATATCGATGTAGATAGTCGGTACCGACAAGTTTCCACATGTTTCATTATGAACGAGCTCATATTGATTGTATGAGCTATTTTACCCGTACCAATCGATAATGATCTGTACCGACCTGTCCGTACCTGTAACCTGCTTCTTTATGTTTGCACCCTAAGGCTGTTATGATTTGATAGTCGTTACTTGCAGTTAGAAGCTTGAATATCTGACACTAGTGTTGTCAATGGGTATTACGTTACCTACTAGGTTGTGGAGTCAGAAAGGCATTTGATTTTTAAAAAATACTGTTACTCAGCTGTATCTAATTAGACTGGAAGCCAATTCCGAATAATTGAGCAAAAGGCTAAGCTAATGATGAGGCGTTGTGAGCGTGGAAATAACCTTGAAGAACGTTGTTTAGCAGTTATGTTGTATCATAATTTTGTTATGAACCAATCCATTTTATTTAGAGCCTATCTGACTTTCGCAACCCAGTAACTGGGTAGAACGATTCCTCTTGGCAAGACTGGTGTCCAGTTTCCTGGCGTTGTACTAAGTAGGTATACAGTGCCCACGGCGTCGGACGTCGGCCGATGATCTCCGGCCACCGTAGGCGCGGGCATGCGGACAGCGAGTAAAGGGCAACTCGCTGTCCGACCATGGACCATGCCCGGGTCGACCGACGCCGACGGCGCGTTGTGTTCCAAGCGCGCCTCAAAGAGCGTCAGCAAGATGACGAGGCCCCCCCTGTAGAGGGCCGAAGCCTGCCGGGGTCGTGGGATTTATCTCATTACCGTGACCCCGGAACGTAAAGGGCTATTGAAGGAATACCGTGGATTTTAGTCAGTACAAGTCTGACAGTCCCTCCGGCCCTGCCCGGGGTGGGAGGACTCATCTGATGATTTTACCACGAAAAAAAAAAGTAGGTATACAGTAATGACTGTCCACGGACAGACCTCAATGATAATGACAATTAACATTCTGGCAGTCTATAACTTAGTGAATATTAGGCCATTTTTTGCCTTTCAATTACTGATGCAATGAACTACCCATTAATGATTGGCTTCACACTACATTAGGTAATCATTCTTAAACAGCTGTAGATTGCAGTCTTTGCTTCGCTACTCGCAGCTTTCTGCGAAAAGGACTTGTCAAATATCAAAAAAAAAAACAATAGCACTGAGATGAAAACCTCCTTTCTATGATGTCGGTTAAAAATATGCCTTAAAGGTCACGCCTTTTATTCAAACTTTTTCTGATTGTCTATTCAACTAGGGTCAGTCATACCTTTTATAATCGGATTATTATATGATCCTATTATGTGTAGGTACTACATAAGGACACATTAGGAAGCTACATAAATACATTCACCCATAGACTGCCTCTACGACTAGCCAAATCGACGTGCTATACTTACTAGCTAGGTACATATGTATGTTTGTCGAAATGGCTTCCGTCTGGCTGCCTTTGTCACGCCATCTTCAGTCTTAATGAAATTCAAATAACCTTCAGCTGAACCAACTACTTACTTACTTAGTTCTAGGTTTTATTCATTACGTCTTTGTTCCGTTCGAAATTACTCAGATGATCTTTTAAAATCCAGGTCCGATAATATGAAAGCTATATGAACTATTTTATCGTGATTAAGTATCAGTAGCATTTACATAATGTGGCCAATGTTTCATTTGTTTATTAATAGAACCAGTTGACATCAATGTTTTGTTATTTAAAGTACTTCCTTGCAACACACTACATGACAAACTTCTCTTTTAAAGCAAGCAGAAATATTTCGAATTTTTCTACCTACACTCTTACAAGTATGGCTGCAGCTCAAGATTTGCGAGTTGGCACAGTAATTGTACAAGTTGGTCCATTCTCGCAATACATAAATCGCAAAAGAAAATTTCAAGTGCTTGGTAAAACCGCTGGCGTCTGAATTAATTTTGTTCAGGCGAATTTACAATGTACAAGTTGTAAAGTTTCTTGGAGAAGTTGGAATGGTCCTTCAACGCTTGTATGGGTTTAAAGTTGTGGTTGTTTATGAGAGGTGTCGTTGGCTGGACTTTAGAAGTAGGATGCCATTGGATTAGAGGTGGCAGGATTACTTACGTCGTGATATAGGTAATTACAAAACTTAATAAAATCCTTGTCCTAAATCAAAATGTCATTAGAAAAATTTTCCAAGATCCTAATGTAGCGGTGTAACTTCAATTGGAGCTGCAAGTTAAATTTAAGTAAAAAGTTCGTCTTCCTCAGATTAAACAACGCGCACGTATCGAAATGGGTGCTTTTCCACTAGTGCTATGCTATTATGATGCAAGAATGTAGATGGTAAGCTCGGGAATATTCTAACGAGATACTATGGGCCTGGAACGCAAGGGCCAGTAAAGCAGCAGGGTGGGTTGTTAGTCACTAGAAGTCTGACACTCCCTTTCATTTGATGATTTTCCCACCTAGGGAGAAAAAATAGCTGCGAAGTTATGTGACTATTTCTACTGATGCTAAGCTATGTAGCTAATGTAGCGTAGCGAGTAAGGTGTGCTATGAACATGGCTACTTTTACCTACCTACTTTACCCATTGTAGATACACAGCTCTGCACATTACACCACAGCATCCATAGCACGCATCCACAGCACGCATCCTTCGATATAAAAAGATGTAGCTTAGTTGAACCGTTTTAACCAGTGCTATGCCATGTGGCCCAATGAATGTTATGAATGGATATTAAACGCATCCATAGCGACTTGGCATAGCATTTCTGATGGAAAAAGACCCTAAGGCTTACTTTATCGTGGGCCTCCGGGCTGCGAGCAATAGGTAGCTTGCCACCCGACAGAAACCAGGCCCGTGTAGACGGCGCGTCTCTAAGGCCGTGCGCGCACTGCCTTGCGGTGGCCGCAATTCCGGTAGTTCTATCGCACCGCAAAATTTGTGAAGTATGGAGTGTCATAGAAGTGCGCGCACTGCGGTCAGTCTACCGGTGCGGTAGAACTACCGGAATTGCGGCCACCGCAAGGCAGTGCGCGCACGGCCTAAGAGTGTCAGCAAAATTGTCGGGGGCCACAAGGGGGCTGTTGCCTGCCAGGGTTGCGCAATTGTTCGAAAGAGTTACCGCGGCTTCGGGCAACACGAAGGGCAAATGATGGAACACGGATGGGTTTTAGTCAGTAAAAGTCTGGCACACCCTCCCGCTTCGCCCAGATCGGGAGATAGTCATTGGATGTTTTTCCATCCTTAAAAAAAGGCTCACTTTAGGCGAAGCCAGAGACATTTAGATATTTTATTATTGTCAAAAGTGCACTTCAATGAAAAGCCTATGAAAAATATCTTAATATAATTTAAAGAACATGGTGCAATTAATGGTATACTTTTAAGCAATATGACACTTATACTGAGACTAATTTATTTCTGGGTGTTGTAAATCTAAAACATAAAAATCTATTCAAACACTATACCTACCAATGCTATATTCCTCGCATTCCAATAAGCGTAGACACTACCAACAAAACTGTTAAAACTTACATTATCTACGCTAGTGAGTGTGTGGAAACTATACACACACATGCACACAGACTTATATTAAAAAGGTTCGCGCCTTTCGCATAGACAGATGCTGTGAATGTGCCTGTTAACGCCTAGTTCTGAACTCACGCCAGACGTTTGAAGCGAGATGGGCCGTAGCCACTTTTGTTATTATAATTTTGGTTATGTGCGATCTAGTTTTTGGATAAAATTATCGTTCAACGTTATTTTGTGAATATAATCGTTGCTAAGTTGACTAGTTCAATGAAATATAATCTTTATTTTGCACAAAAAAGATTACTTTAATTAAATAAAATTTGCTTGCTCCATCTTCGACCACATCATCACTTACCATCAGTTGAGATGGTGTTGACCACCATGGTGTGAACCTATTATCAATAAAAGAAAATAAAAAAAAAATCATCAAGAAGTATTGTTCAGAAACTATAATTTATTAAAATTTTTTTCTATATCTACTACTTATTTGTTATTTTTATAATTTTTAATCAAATAAAAAAATAAGAATGCTAGAATATCTACCTACTTACTATTTTTCCATTATGCAATTAGTGAAAAAAAAAAACTTTTTAACAAAAAATTAAACCGACTCCCAAAAAACACTGCAAAGTGAAAAATAACTTTGATTTCGGTAGTCTTTAGTTTTGTTTTTTCGTTTTTGGCACCGACTTCCGAAATTAAAGTTATTTTTCACTTTGCAGTGTTTTTTGGGAGTCGGTTTAATTTTTTGTTAAAAAGTTTTTTTTTCACTCTTTTAGTTGGATGATTTTTAATTTACCTAGTTACAAGAGCCTAAATGTCAACTACTTATAACCTTTTACAAAATATTGCTTTGCCCAATGCTGGGCCGTTAATTGTTGAGGAGTTCTCCTAGTACTTCACCATCAGCTCTACATCACCATATGCATTGTGACGAGCATAAACTGCTTAACATCCATATTCAAGTAATCGAATCGCAATCTACGAAATACTTATTATTGAGTAGTTTCGGCGGCCATCTGTGGTCTTCATCATCAGTTCCACTTCCCCAAATGGTACTTTTTGAGAGCAACTGCACAAGTTACTATAAGAAATACCCAAAACGCCATAGGTGTGCCTATAATATTTGAAGAGTTCCCTCGATTTCTCCAGGATCCCATCATCAGATCCTGACTTTGGTGATAATGGTACCAATTTCAAAGTATACCCATTCGAACAAAAAAATAATTTTCTAAATCGGCTCAGCCGTCTTCGAGTACTCGATGATCATACATAAAAAAAAAAAAAATGTACGCGTCGAATTGATAACCTCCTCTTTTGGTCGTCGGTTGAAAAGTATTGGCAATCGATAATTTGTTTACGGTTCCAAATTCAAGTTTTGTTTTTGTTAGATGGCACAACTGTTTTCCATTTTGGCGCTGATTTGAGTTGCATCTGTTATTTTGATTAAATACAATTACATAAATACAGTGCAGTTTTTAGTTAGATCATATCTAGTGTGTATTGTGAATCATAATGGACAAAAACATCGAATACAGAGTTTGTCTTAAATTTTGCATTTGAATTTCGTGTTCGGAGTCCCTGAAAATGTTACAGAAGGCTTACGATGAATCGACAAATTATATTTCGACTTAAAACATATTCGTATACATATATTTAGTATAACAGGTAAACAAAACCAGGATCAGAAAAAGGTAAGTTACACATAAAAACAGTAGTTTAGAGCGATGCGGATGGGGTAAAATGTAACAGTTGTTGTGTGTTTTTCATCTTTTTTGTAAATATTTGTTTTTCGTTGTACTTAAGTTTTGTATTGCTTCTCTACAGGCTTACGTTTTAGTACGCAACATGCGTTTAAGTATTTTTTTTAATTATTATTTAAAATATCATTTTCTAATAATAATATTATTTATCTTAATCTTACTAATATTTTTAATGTGAAAGTTTTTGAGGATGGCTGAATAGAGATATATGAATGTTTGTTACTGTTTCACGCAAAAACTACTGAACGGATCTGAATGAAATTTGGTAAGTAGATAGATAGTTGACATCCTACAATAACACATAGGCTACTTTTTATCCCGGAATTTCCACGGGATCGATATTTACGCGGTTTACCCTCCCACGCGAACGAAGTCGGGAGTAGAAGCTAGTGTCAAATATTTCGTTAATGATACTGATTACGTGTCATCAGAAGCTGCATTATTTATGTGTAAAACAAATACTTTCATCTGACTTGCTGTTAACAGTGTCTCATGGTAATTTTACGACAGCTGTAAAATTTACCATCCAATTACACCAATGATGATACATTTTTATAGCAGGGATTTTACTCCAGTAAATAGTAAATACAATAAAAAGATTTATTGGCATCTTAAATGGCTTCTGGTTTCATAGATATTTTAGGTCATTTGCTACATATTTTGATGGAAGAAGACAACATTATTTGTTACCCTGATATACATAACTCTCATTGTTCATAGAAATAAACACACATACACACTCGTTCACATGTACACACTCCACCCGCACACACCTTAGAGCATGCAGGGCCTGACCATATATAAGAGCATGCAGGGTTTTTTTTTACTATTTGTTTCCAGATAAATAATGTTAATGCAACACAAACGGGTAAAGGAATGTAACACGTAAAGCATAAGAGTCAGGGCTTCAATTGGAAATGTAAATACCTATTTATATCAATAAAATATTTATTACTGTTATTTGTCAAAGCAAACGCCGCGCCGCCGCACAGTGGTCTGGAAATCGAGCTCCATACTCATAGAAACTTAAAGTAAAGAATTAAAAAAACAAAAATTGTAATGGCTCTGGTATACCTCCCTTTACATAATATTAACGTATGGATGGTACAAGTCACACTATGCGTGAGAAAAAAAGATTTATGTTTGTTTTGTATGGGAGAAAACACTAAAAGTACGTTTTTTCGAAACTTAATGAAACTGTTAGGCTGCTACTCACACGAGCTATAGTCCCATACACGGCGATCAAGATGACATACAATTCATGTACCTTTAGGCACCGCTTCGCACGTAGCAAATTTTTGAAATTTTGAATTTTCGAAATGTGATTTTTCAAATCTTTTATGTGGTTAAATGACGTTGCCGATCGATTAACTTATATTATAGTTAGATTTAGCCTGCTAATGACCTTTATGATGACAATCATTAAAAAAGATATTGATTGTACAGGTTTTTTTGGCCATTCCAAGAACTACTTAACTCTTTTGTTAATTACCCGTGATTAAGGTTGAGATATAATTAGATAGTAATGACATGAGCATTACTGTAATTCAACTTTGAGTATCGCTTTGCACGTAGCAGTTTAGCAGGTAGGGATCTGATGATACAAGGAGAGCATTGAAAATGTCTTCCTTTGTCGTGCGTGAATGGTGTTCTCGGATTTTTTTGAAATCTTTGTTTCTGGCTTTCGTTGCCTCTTCAGATAATTTGCCAATGGGCATAATATTGAAGTGTTTGATAACTTAAGCACCATGCATTAAAAGTTTGTGGACACTCGAAGGCATGTAATACCAGCCATAGAGCTCCACGTACCTTTCTGCAGTAACGTGTAAAGTTTGCAAACGCGTCAATATTTAGGCTTATAGGCTCCCCACTGGCTACTACACACAAGTGTTGAAAATCTTTGGATCAAACAGGAATCCAATCCTGTGATAGCTGCGGTTTTCGCAGGATCACTAAAAAATTCCTAGCTGTGTTCCCATCATTTGTAGTTCCTGAACCTGAAACAAAATGAAAACTCTTGACTCTGTGCAGAAAAAAGATGTAAATGAATAATGTTACTTGAAAAAATGTAGATTTAAAAGTTATTTTATCTCACCTTGTTTGACGATGTCTACCAGGAGGCCCATTTCATCACGGAACTTCTGCTGTATGATTTGTTTTCTAATCTTCATTGACTTTTTACTGCTTGCATTTCTGGCTTGCCATGTTTTAAAGTCCGGTCTACATGAAATATGGAGAAGGAACTCCATACACCTGATCCAAGCATGAAGAGTAGATAACCCGTACTTGAACATTTCTGTTGAAACCGGTTTTCTGAAAATAAAATGGTTAAATTAATAAAAAGAATATACATATTGAAGTACTGCAGTGACATTAATTTATTAAATTATTGAAAACTCACTTTGAGATCTTCTCCAACTTATTCATTTCCGAAGGGGTAGCTTCACGTATACCTATGACATGTCTGCGATGAGGTATTTGATAGCTGTGAAATGATTTTGCCATCTATCATGGTCATAAGTATTGAGTGCTTTACAAAATGGCTTCACATAATAGAAGGCTGCAGTGCTTTAATCTCAGCCTCAATCAAAGCCTGTTTTTCCACGATGTTTAACTAGTTTTCGTTTGAAAACTTAAAATAAATAGGTCTGCAAAACATGGTGGAAGATGGCTTTGGATTCTCCCATACCTTTTCATTGCTACAAACTAAGCGCAGAGGCACAAAAGAACACATAAAAATACTGGAATCGTCTTCGTCTGCCATAGTTTGCTTATACAAACTTTGCCCTGAAGCACCATCAAAGCCCCACTTGCATATAAGTGTCAACTCTTTGCCATCCAGCGAAGATTCTACACGTAAGAATTTTCCAAGTCTAGTCACAGTTTTGTCCAAAATTGCTTGGAGCTTTACTTTTACCTCTCTTTCCGTGATGTCTATGGATCTTTTGGAGGGTAGCCTCTTTTTCTTGTTCTCCGCCTCAAGGGTGACAGTATATGAAGGATAGAGTGGTATTCCTTCTTCTTTTGCACAAGATCTTAATGTTATATACTGCCACTGCGAAAGCTTCAATGAGGTCAAAATACCTAAAGCTTTGTCAGCGGAATATATAGGCACAGTTTTCTTTGTATTTAACAATTTCTTTATCTTTGTAGCCTCTTCGGGATGCTCCGATACCAGTTTAATGATATCTGCTACATTCTTGTTTTGTGCTTTCAAACCAGTTGCATGAGTAAGGCTTTCAGTGCTATGCGTTAGGAGCTCTTCAACTCTCCTTCTCTTCTGTAGTTGGCTTAGCTCCAAGAATGGTTTTCTCGGCGTCACAACTGATGTTGATGTTCCAACACTGCACGTCTCCGGTGTGTAGGATGTTGATGCACCCTCATTTACACCAAATTCGGAACTGAAACATAGTTGCTGCTCTAGCGACACAACAGAAGTAGTCATTTTTTTCCTCACAACCTCAGGCCATTTGATGTTCTCTTGCAGCCATGTCACATACTTTTTAATATATGTATCTCTCGTGCGATTACACAAAATCTATTTCTTCCTCAAGTTACTCACATAATTCTGACAGAATTGTTTCAATTCCTTCTTTTCATTTTCCGACAGTTCAACAGTATTCTCAAAAGCTTCAAATAAAACATTCGGCTGTGAAAAACTACTGTTGTTTGCCACAAACATGTAAATATCCAAATTGGTACCAAAACCTTCTATCACAACACAATAACAAATATAAGGTAATAAGTTAGCGCGCACAAGTACTGAGAGTCACTGATAAAATTAGACTCAAATGTCCTGTTTTCATACAACTACCCTCATTTTATTTATTTATTTTTCTCAACAAATTTACATTTGTGTCGAACAGTGGTTATAAATGTTACAATATAAAAAAATTAAATAATCGTTATAAAGCAAACACTAGCTGCACAATACATTGGTCCCAACATTATTAGTCTTAATATCAATAATTATAATAATCTAACATAACAAAATTCAAAACAATTATACAATATAAATTCAATAAATAAAAATAACAATGATACAAATGTCAGTAAAATTCATTAAGATGTAATGTCATGATTATAATGTCGGATATTACATAATGTCATTAAAATACATATAATCGCATATTAGTTTGAACCAATATTATCTTTGAAAAACTCTTCTATGCTGTAATAACATTTCTTCAATAATAACGACTTTAATTTTCTTTTGAATTCATTTGGATTCATAATGTTTTTAAATTGTACAGGCAGTCTATTATAAATATTTACTGATTGCACTCTTGAGGCATGTTTAACGACATTAAGCTTCGGCTGTATAAAATTAGGTAGATCCTTTCTTCGCGTCTTTATTCTAATATCTCTCTGTTCCTCTGCCTCAAACTTATGGATATTTTTCATAAAATGACTAAGCAGTACCAGAATTAAATTATCGTTCGCTATTCTCTATAGAATTGTATTGTAAATTAGTATCTAATAATATCTTAAACTTAATCACGGTGTGGTGGTGGACAAATGAGTTAGTTCTTGGAATGAAATTTAAAAAAAACCTATACAATCAATATCTTTTTTGATGATTGTCATCATAAAGGTTATTAGCAGGCTAAATCTAACTATAATATAAGTTAATCGAACGACAAAGTCATTTAACCACGGCAAAGTTTTGAAAAATCACATTTCGAAAATTCAAAATTTCAAAAAATTTGCTACGTGCGAAGCGGTGCCTAAAGGTACATGAATTGTATGTCATCTTGATTGCTGTGTATGGGACTATAGTTCGTGTGAGCAGCAGCCTAATAGTTCCATTAAGTTTCGAAAAAACGTACTTTTAGTGTTTTCTCCCATACAAAACAAACATAAATCTTTTTTTTTCTCACGCGTAGTGTGACTTGTACTATCCACACGTTAATATTATGTAAAGGGAGGGATACCAGAGCCATTACAATTTTTGTTTTTTTAATTCTTTACTTTAAGTTTCTATGAGTATGGAGCTCGATTTCCAGACCACTGTGCGCCGGTTGCGTTGTATGTACCCGCCCGACCCACAGGCGACGCCATAATAAAAAGCCATCTGCAATCACAAATGTTCAAGTATCAATCGACATTTTTCAATATAAAATACGCTATTTTCTACAAAAATATTAATGAAAAATAGATTCAAAACTCTATGTTCTATTTAAAGTACAAACCTCCTCTCTATGATAGGATATGGGCCATAAAGTTCAGATTTTTGGTCCTAGGACATGCCGGTTTTTTTGGTCATTCCCTGTTGTCCCCACCGTCGACGCCACCACTGGTGACAAATGGGAATTTGTTCCGAAAAATTAATAGATACGCCCGCAGTAGTGGCGGTGCTAGAGCTGACTATATATAGTGATGTGAATTATTTTTTTACGAATGATAATATATAATGCACATCGAAACCGAGAGAAATAAAATGTTTAAGCATTACTCGGAAGATATATATTTCTATAAAACAAAATAATTTTAACATACAAGGTGAAAAACTGAATCAACACTTTAATCACAATAATTTACTTTTACTTGACGAAACATATTACAGAACAACATATATTTGTATAATTCGACGTTTCTAATTTGCATCTGTAAATTAAACAAATAAAAAAAAAATATTACTTAATACTATTATGTTTCTTAATTATACAATTCTTACAGTTTTATGACAGAGTAATCAATAATGAAGTCTCAATAATTAACTTCCTTAAAATATTAAGGAAGTTAATTTAATTAAATTTTGACACAGATCATATCGCACCCTTAGTAATATAAGGGCACAACTCAAAAAGTAGATTTTTGAGAAATCGGGTTTCAAGATTCTGGATTCCTACATTACAGATATTTTTTCATATAACATGCTTATTATTTAAGTTAGCCAACCGGTAAGTTAGTTAACCGGTTAGTTAACTGGTTAGATAACCGGTAGCGAATTTCATTTTGAGCCCTTAGCATTTAAAACCTCAGTTTGCAAAAATTTTGACTTGATTCCTTATATTACTGAGGGTGCGATATATTATTAACAATAATTGACGTTTTTAACCGACTTCTAAAAAAGGAGGAGGTTCTCAATTCGGATGTTTGTATTTTTTTTTTTTTTTTTTTTTTTTTTTTTTTTTTTTTTTTATGTTTGTCCACGCATAACTCCGTCGCTTGCTAACCGATTTGAAAAATTCTTTTTTTGTTGGAAAGGGTATACTTCCCAAATGGTCCCATGAAAATTTTATCGAAATCGGACGAGCCGTTTCTGAAAAATCAAAAAAAGTTGAAAAAAATAATTTACCTTGATGATCTTTTCGTTTACTCTGCATTGCGTTTTTTGTTCGCGCAGAACTCCGTCATTTACGAATCGATTTGGAAAATTCACTGACCCACTAAAAAGCGCGAAAATAAAAACTTTTTTGCAAAAAATAAAACCGACTTCCATATCAAAACACTACAAAGCCAAAAATAATTTTAATTTCGGAAGGCGGTGTGAAAAAAAAAGAAAATACAAAACCAATAACACCGACTACCGAAATTAAAATTATTTTTGGCTTTGTAGTGTTTTGATATGGAAGTCGGTTTTATTTTTTGCAAAAAAGTTTTTATATTGATAATAGGCTCTCGTTTGACCACTATCTCACCTGATGGTAAGTGATGATGTGGTCGAAGATTCTAAATTTACAGGTATTATTATGTTACTCAGTTATTTTGTGAGAGTGAGTCTGTCACAGATTAATCAACGCATTATTTACAATAATCTATGTACATAAAAGCGAAATACCGCTCACTGATTAATCACGAAATCTCAGAAGCTACTAGTAGTAGGGCTCTCAAAGGAGATGTTTAATTTTGGGCTACCTCTATGTACACCACATGGATAAATCGAAAAAACAATAGGGATTATCATAAAAATACCCAAAAAATTATTTGAAGACGGGTATAGCTGTGATAAGGTATTATTTGGGAAGATTTTTATTATGATAACCCTTGTTTTAGAGCAGCCATGACAGTCGTGTTTGACATGATGTTTGACAGATTTGAGTTTCGTGACGTCTTTCTATGAGTCATAGGGATGAGCAAGTAGAAAAAACATATTGATAAATATAGAATCGATATTTTTAAGCTATATAGATTATAATCAATATATATAAAAAATATCGATATTTTTCGTAAAGGTAACGCACGCAGGTACAGGTAACAATAAGTGCATTACATTACGTGGTTTTTGGCACAACACAATCTCGTGGCCACAAGAAAACGAAACTAACCTGAAGATATATGTATATTCTTATGGCGCAAACGTGCTGACGATCTGGTGATCAATATTTGAACTACTCCTCGGATATGACAAGGTTAGTATACGTTAGACCAATTATTCTAAAATATAAATAATATCGATTATCGATTTATTAAGATTTAAAATATCACCGATATTTATCAATTATTTTATGAAAAATATCCATATTTTGGAATATCGATTCGTCAAGCCGACATGTCAAAATGACATTCGCATCACTGTTCAACAGCAACAAGGCCGATCCACCATTGTTTTTGTGTTGCTCTCCTTGACAGAGTTTATTTGAATATCACTCTAAAACAAAGCGAAATTATAGAAAATTAACATTTAAAGACGGTTACTACATTATACAGCTATATTTACATGTGGTGTACATAGTGCTAGCCCAGGCTCCATACATTTCTGGAACATCTCCTTTTGCATCGGGGTTACTTTTAGTACGTAGATGCTCGCTAAGACGGGATTTTGCGAAATTCCCACGGGATCGGGATTTACACGGGAAAAAATTCACACGCGAACGAAGTCGCGAGCAACTGTTTTTATATTTAGTCATTTATTAATATATTTTTTTAAACACAGATTAAGATATTATTTACAATAAATTATTGACTGTGTTTTTTTTTAGATTTAGGTGGGTATTCATGACTTAAAACTATGATTTTTGTCAACTATTACTGCCTTAAAGTTTCTAACTAAATAATTACATTCGTTTCCACAAAAACGCATCAAAATGGGCGATATAACAACTCAACTAGATGTTTCACAGAAAATGGCCATCAGACAAGTTCTGATACTGAAATATAGAAGAATTATTAGCATAGAGGTCTAACATAGACTGTTTACTTTCAAATACACACTATATGACAATTTATACTTACTACGAAAGCAGTCAGATATCGCTAGCTGTATATTGCAACAGGTTTATGAAGTGGGCCATTGGAATGAAATGCGGTAAAGGATTAACCCTAATTCTTTTGCAGTCGAGTAAAAAACCTTTCCAAGCTTTAAGCAAATTTCATACAAATGCACCGAGTACTTTCGAATATTAGCGCGTTTAGACAAAAAAACTTTTCAGCTTTATTATTTTAGTATAGATATTGCGATGTATAAAAATATATTCCAAGTGATGTGTAAAAGTTTTATTTCTCATGTTTTTAATGTGCATTTAATAATACAATATATAATCCAGTTATATAATCCGTAAAAATGAATTCACATCGCAATATATTCAGCTCTAGCACCGCCACTGCTGGGGGCGTATCAATTAATTTTTCCCATTTGTCACCAGTGGTGGCAACTGGGAACAAAAACCTAGACCAAAAAGCAAAGCCAGTCCCAATTGCCACCACTGGTGACAAATAGGTTTTTTTTGGAACAAATTCCCATTTGTCACCAGTGGTGGCGTCGACGGTGGGCACAACTGGGAATGACCGCCGGTTTTCTCACGTTTTCCTTAGCCACTTTGTCAACTTGAGTCAGTGGTGATGATATTAATTACTCAAAGTAATGTGCCTGTGGTTCGAACCCGCGACATTCAACTCACAAGTTTAAAACACAAACTTTAAAAATAATTTATTGTGAAACAGCATGCCATTATTTGGTCGTTTTTACACACCAGAAAGTCGCTATACAAATTACAAACATGGTTTGCATAACATAAGTTGCTTACCTACTAAATAAATACCCTAACCATATTTTCGGGTCATTGTTCCCATTGACGGAGACAATTATCCGAGGGTTTCATCCCTAACCAATGTAGAATCTATCTCACCAGCAGACAAAGACCTCCCATGCTTCCCTATAATAATAAACGCAAATAGAAATACGGGGCATGTAGGAGATGCCATGGTTCAACTTATAATGGTTGCTCCTGTTAGGACAATGTTCAAACCTTTATACCTTTTTTAGTGTTTGTACTCAACGATCTGAAACTAAACTTCCGCAAATAATGTTAGTTATGTTTGTTTGTAGTTAAAATGTAATTATGGATAAACTTTTTCTACGTACCTAAATGTTTGTGTTATAATGTTTGAGTAATTAAATATATGTGTCCACTAAAGCCTAGAACTTATAATTTTATTTGGATGAAAATCTGTATGTGTGTGATGTGTGTAGTGTCCACTAAGAATGTTGAACACGTTAGATAGAATGTTAAAATAATATATATTTAGACATCAAATACGTCCATCGCTCTTTGGGCTCAGGGCTTTGTGACTGACCGACTAAAGGTTCAATTTCAGTTTCGTCCAGATTCAGTCAAAATACTAGTTTCGGCTATAGTTTCGGTTCAAAAATGGCCGAATTGGCGTCTTACGGCTGGTGGTTGTAACAGATAATAGATATGTAAAAATCTGACCGTCTCGTTCATTTGAGGGGTTCATTCCTTAGTTGGTCATAACTCAGGAGACATAATTTTTGCTTGATTCATAGCTCACTTATACTTAGTGTTGCCAGGTCGGATTTGTTTTAAATCGGGACAGAAGGTAAAAAAAATCGGGATATAGGGTTGTAGATCGGGACGAACGAAAAAAAAAAACAAGTTTTTTAAAAGTATCCAGAGCGCTTCTGATGTGCTGCAATAGTCAACAACATCCTGAAACTAACGGGTTTCTCAGCGCCAATTTTAAACTTTAAACTTGAATATCTTGGCAACCAGCGGGGCTAGCGGGAGGAGAGTAGTAGCGTTTGGTAGATGATTAGTGCGGATTTTTTAGTCGCTATGTCGCAGTGGTCTGGCACGCACCGCTCTTACGCAGTGGACGCGTATTTTTGCAACGAGTTTTCATTGAGTGAAGCACAGCGCAAGTTTTGTAATCGCTTTCAAATCCGCCATTTAAGTGATGCCCCGAGTATTCAGTTAATTAAGTCATGAGTAGCAAAGTTTAGAGCGACAGGATGTTTACTGAATCATTCAATTGGCCCTCGAAATAGACGTGTGCGATCGATTGAAAACATCAACCGCATCGCCACTGCGGTCGCGGAGCGTCCACGACGATCAGTTAGAAAACATGCTGCTTCTTTGAGCCTCCATCGATCAAGTATTCAACGAATTTTGGCCTTAGACTTAAAATAACATCCTTATAAAATTCAGATAGTTCAAAAAATCAAACCAGAAGACTACATCAAGCGAAAAATTTACTGTCAGAAGATATTAGAATTTATTCGGAGGAAAATGGGATGGACAATGTTTATTTTAGCGATGAGTCACACTTTCACCTCGAAGGGTACGTAAATCGACAAAATTGCTATTTTTGGTCATCTAGCAATCCAAAACAAAAACATCAGAAAGCATTACACAGCCCGAAAGTTACAGTATGGTGCGCAATATCGTCGAAGAAAATCATTGGGCCATTTTTCTTCGAGAATGACCGAGATGCAACGGTTACAGTGACGAGCAAGCGGTATACGGACATGATTAATAATTTTTGTGTACCGCAGCTTCAATAAGAGGATGTTGACGAGTCAGATATATGGTTTCAGCAAGATAGCCCACACAGCTAGGGTCTCCATGGACACACTAAGAGCGTTGTTTCCTGGGAAACTCATAAGCCGCTTTGGAGACATATTGTGGCCACCCAGATCTCCCGACTTAACCCCAGCTGTTTTTTTTTATGGGGTTATCTCAAAGCAAGAGTTTTTCATACCCCTCTTACAAATTTGGAGCAACTGAAGACTAAAATAACGACAAAAGTGAGGGCCATATCAGTTGACGATCTGCGGCGTGTCTCTGCAAATTCGCTAGTCCGTTTTGAAGAGTGCATTCGCCGTGATGGAAGACATCTTGACGATGTAATATTTCGTACATAAAATCCGCACTAATAAACTATAATTTATTGGTATTAAAATATTATAAGTACAATCTTATTTTTTTTTTATAAATAAGTATTCAAATTTTGGAATCGGCGCTGAGACACCCTTTATATTGCACATGCAGGGCGTCTAGCTATCTTTTGGAGTACTTGGTGCATAGATTACTCGTGTACAAGGCCCATGTTTTTATTACGTAGTTGTGAAATTCACCGCAAGTCATACTAAAGTTAGTTTTTTTTTAAATTTCGGCTTTGACATGCTCGTGTCAAATGGTTTCGCCTCTCGGACCAAATTAAGTTGGTTTGTGAAAATACTCTTTCCGCTGCCGCACTTGCCACGTTTGATACCGGTATTTGACGCCATAAAAGAAAATAACTTCAGAAGTTTTGCGAAGTCTGGAACCCTCAGTACGGGATCTACATCTCTCGCATTGAGGGTATTCAGAGAAAATTTCTTAAGTACCTAGATTACAGGGCGAAACAAGTATCTGTAGATTACAATCACCGATGTAGAAGGTACCATTTTCTGCCGCTTGACCAAAGGCGTAATATTAATGACATATGTTACTTATTAAATATTGCAAATGATTTAATTGACAGTACTGAACTTGTTTCTAAGTTAACGTTACGCACTAATCAAATGGGGCTGCGACAGCGACCACTTCTACGTGTACCTTCTGTAAACACTAACTATAGGCGTAATGCCTACTTCTGTAGAGTGAGTCGCAGCTTCAACAAAATTTGTTGTGAACATGATGTTGATTTGTTTTGCACCAATGCAAACACACTAAGAAAGCTCTTAGCAAAGCCATTTTTTGAACCTGTTGCACCTACTTGCATTTGAATTGAACTGCACACCTGAACATAAATTAATTGTTTTAGTTAACATGTGTAGTCGAATAGAACACATCAGTCTATTTTGTATTAGGCTAGTTCAGTTTGAACAGTATTTTTTTTATATAACTTTATTTATCTGTGAGGGCTTGTAATTAGCAACTTAGTTTTTATATATTATTGTTATAATGTTATTAGTCTGTAAGCCTTCCGAAAAGAAAATAAATAAATAATAAATAAATAAATAAGTCTTGTTTTGTAGCGGCGTAAGATCATTGTTCTGTACTGCTGCTTTACCAAGTTTGGACTGAATACACTTCTTCATAAAGTTGATCCACATCGAAGAACACATTAATTATTAGATTTTCAATAGATGACACGTAAGTAACGAGTGGTTAGAGAAAGTGATTTGAAAAAATCTAACTTGCTTTCGTTGAGTTCATATTTGGTCTCTATATAATGAAGAACTCCACGTTGCAGCACGTGAATGCCATAAACTCATCTTCAATCCTTTGCCTCAATTGCTTACTTAATTTTACCATTATTTCGTGACCTTCAAAATATAGCAATGTTTCGTTTTCAAGATATATTACTACCTACATCCTGTAAAATCATCATCAATCATCTTAAATGCCAAGCATGGCTCCGTTTCAACAGAATTGAATGAAATAAATGAAGAATTGCCACAGCGCACTTGGGACATTCATCTTCTCCCAATGATACGTAATAATCTTTCCGTATATCGAAAAATTTAGTTGCACATTCTACGGACTTCTACGGTAGAAAGAAGTGACAACCATCTTGCTCTAACATGACGCAAGACGGGAGCAAATTCAGCTTCATGCAGCTGATAAGAATCTTTTAAAGTGTCAACTCGGTTTGTAAATCGGGACATTTGGTGTCCCGATCAGCGGCAAATCGGGACGCGTCCCCATTCCCCTGAAATCGGGACGTCCCGCGAAAATCGGGACACCTGGCAGCACTACTTATACTCCTAACATAAACATGTTTGCTATGTTTGTGTTAGGAATATAAGTTTATACAATTGCCTACTATATATTTTATAACGCGAAACTTAAATCTGGGGGCACGGCAGTGCCCCCGCCAAGTCGAGCAAAAAAGCGGCACGGCCGTACCATTCTTTTCTCGAAGCAATTCAGGCCATTTTCGACCCCCTATAAATTCGTTGTGGATAAAACTAGAAGCCTGAATTTTCAGTAACCAAACAGGCATTGTATAAACACGGTATATTTCAAATTTCATTCAATTTGAACCAGTAGTTTAAGAATTATAACGAGTCAAATTTCTTAATTTTGTCACTCACTGACTGACCGATCATCAAAAGTCTAAAGCACTTCTAGCAGACATGAAGCTTCAAATTTAGAATACAATTAGTGTTTAGTATATGAATCAAGGAAAAACTATAATATTTTTCAATTTCGGTCCAGTTTTCTAGATACATCAACTGCATAAATAACTTTGTAATCCCATATAAATATATAGGATTACAAAGTTACATTTGCAGTTAATTAATAAGTGTACCTGTATTATATAATGAAATAATAGATGTATGGGTACTTTTTTTTTTCTTGGTGAAAAATATCATCGAATGACTACTTCCGTTCGGGTGTGTCAGAATTCTACTGAATAAAAACCCACCCTGTTCCTTCGGAAGCCCTAAAGTTCCGGGGCCGCGGTATCTCGATGGAACTTTCCCGCTAATCCCGACAGGCAATGGCCCTATGAGGCCCCGTCACTGGTATTGACAGCTTTTTGAGGCGCGCATGGAACACGACGCGCCGTCGACCCGGGCCTGGTCCTTACCGGACTGTGAGCGACTCCTACTCGCCATCCGCAGGCCCGCGCCTACGGTGGCCCGAAATCGACTCGCGATCCATGACGCCCGGGGCGTCTCCCCCGGCGGCTGGGGCGCAATAAACAATTTAACTTATATATGTAAAATACGTTAAAAAAAATGGTTTTTACTTTCCAACATTTTCTTAACGCTAAACGTCTTTTTTTCGAAAAACCAAGTCGTAAAACACATTTCTTTTACATCACGACAGAAAACTTGCTGTATCTAGAAATAAACATATTTTCTTGAATACAAAACGTGATAAAACACAGCAACAAAACAAAATGTGAGTTACGCCCTACATATATAGGATATTCGCATACATCAGAAGGACGTCCGTAGAGTGCTGCGTAATCTCGACGTGAACAAAACTAGTGGCCCCGACGGGATACCAGCAATAGTTCTTAAGACTTTTGCGCCTGAACTGTCTCCGAAAGCATGGAAACTGGCTAACGTGCAGCGTGTGCCCAAAAATGGCAGTCGTGCTGACCCGGCCAACTACAGGCCTATCTCAGTTACGTACTTAATAGCAAGCTCCTGGCATACCTAGAAGCAAACGATGCACGATGAACTGAGGATGTCCTCAGTGACCGACAATATGGCTTTCGCAAAAACCGGTCAACTGGGAATCTTCCAGCGTATGCCATTCACATCTGGAGTGAGGCCATTGAGAAGCAGGGGGAAGTACTTGCTGTTTCTCTTGACATCTCCAAGGCCTTTGAATTTGCCTGGCACGATAGCCGTATTGCTAAACTTCCTTGTTTCGGTTTACACATTAACTTTGCGTTTGGATTGAAGACTTCCTGAGTGATCGGTCTATTCGAGCGGTTATTGATGGTTGCTCGTCTGGCCAATTGACAATTAATGCAGGGGTCCTTCAGGAGTCGGTTCTCTCAGCAACTTCATTTTTGCTGCACATTAATGATCTGCTTATGCCCGGTACCTTTGGGGATGCAGACGACAGCACAGTTGCTGAGAGATATGTGTCCAGCGCGCGTGCTGGTGAGTCACAGATCCAGTCTCTCCGTAAGAATGGGTGGACGCTTGAACTTGTCCTTGAAGGCTGTCTCCTAATGGGGTGATGTATACTTGGTCAAGTTTAATGCAGGTAAGACCCAGGCGTTTCTTTTCCACAAAAAGGAGTCAATTCCAACCGGCTCCTACTTTCCGCGATGTAACCATGCCGATAACCGATCGTATTGAGCTTGGGGTAACACACAACTTTTACCCTCAATTTTGGTTTGTTTATTGAGGCTAAGGCTCAACTAGCAGCAAAAAAGTTGGGAATTCTAGCAAATGTGAGACGGTACTTCACACCGGAACAGATGCTTACCCACCCTTACTTACAAAACGTTTTGGGAATACTTTCATTGTGCGTACGGCTAAGGAGTGGAATTCCCTGCTGGAGTCTGTGTTTCCTGATCGCTATAACCTGGGGGTATTTAAGTCAAGAGTGAATAGGTTACTTCTAGGCAAGCGTGCTCCATCTTCGACCACATCATTGCTTACCATCAGGTGAGATGCTGGTCAAACGCGAGCCAATTCTGAATTATTATATATATTAGTAAATAAAATAATTGTGTTATCCAGAAACCAACTTGCTCACGGCACCTGTAACTTCCAATTTGATTGCAATTGATATTACCAATTAACAATAAATATGTTTAGTTATTTAAAACCGTTTATTTCATTTTTACTCAACTTATTACTATTTATATTAAAATTGCCTATAAATTCATTGCATTAGTATTAATTTCAGGGTGTATCTACATATTTTGCGAAAAAACATGTTCTTTATAACTACGTAAATTACCCTTGTATGTGCATAACTGGTCTTTACCGCAGACGTTTGTTATCAAGCCATTTAATTAAGGGGTGTATTTACATTTTTTTTTCGTTTCCAGGGGTGTAACTCCATGCTAACTTCGTTAATAACTATCGTACATAACTGTAATTAAATGAGGCAAAAGACAGCCAAAATTTGAGAACTTTCATCCTAGGACTCAATTTTATAAGTATAAAAATGAAAGAGATATTTGAGGAAGATTTTTTTTGTTTACTCTTTTGCTCATAACCAAAACTATGGGTTTTGGAGCTACGCCCTTTGTAGCGGAAAGCGTCGATATATTGTGTTTTCATGCGATGGCCGAGTCAATCTATTCACATAAAACGCTAAAGATTTTTAATATTGATATGGTTGCTATAAGATGTCGTTAGGTTAGATAATTACGTAACAACTTAAGACAGAAGGTCCCTTAAGTAGGGACTGAATAAATTAATAACCGACTTGGTATTACATGGATCTCACAACTTTTTACGGTAGAACAACTGAGTTGCGAGACTTGGTTTTTTGACAAGTATTGTTTTTTATGGGATATAACTGTCAGCAAGTTTGAATTTGCTCTGTGCACGTTTGCAGAATAAAATCATCATTTTAAATGTACTATAAATCCAAAAATCTATACTTATAATAAATCTGTAGAGAGGTTAATTCTGTACATGAAATATATTTACAAAATAACTATCAGGGGGTGATTAGGGATCGATACTGATGCCAAAAATGCAATCAGTAAAATTTTTGTCTGTCTGTCTGTCTGTCTGTCGGTCTGTCTGTCTGTCTGTCTGTATAACCGTTATAGAAACAAAAACTACTCGACGGATTTTAACGAAACTTGGTACAATTATTTTTATACTCCTGAGCTGGTTATAGTATACTTTGCATCACGCTACAATCAATAGGAGCAGAGCAGTGAAGGGAAATGTTGGGAAAACGGGAGAAGTTACTCAGTTTTTTAAGCTTCCGTCGCGAGTGCAACCTTAATGGTTAAAGCTACACAGAAATAATTTATGACGGAAATGTTCTCCTTAAAATTATATAAAAAATATCCCACGACAGCATATATCTATCTTTTATGGTTGACTCACAATAACACGTGTAACTCCCGATAGCTTAGCAGTTCGAAGCTTTCTGATTATTATTCTGCTCCGAAATTTAAAACCACCACAACTTTGCAATGGAACTCGGCTAAAAGTAACCCAGTTGCAGCAAAATATAATCGAGGCTCAAATTTTAACAGGTTGCGGTGCACGAGAAACCGTCTTTATTCCCAGAATTCCCATAATACCAAATAATTTTCCATTCCAATTTAAAAGAACGCAATTCCCAGTATCGGTGTGTTATGCAATGACAATTAATAAGGCTCAAGGGCAGACTTTTCATGTTGCTGGAGTAGATCTCGGTGTCAGTTGTTTCTCGCATGGTCAGTTGTACGTCGCTCTTTCCCGGGTTAGCATTTCTAGAAATCTTTATGTTCACGTGCCGGACGGGTCAACTTTCAACATAGTTTACCCGGAAGCTTTGCGCTGAAGTATTTTCGTTCTATAGGTACTTAAGCCTCATGTGAACGTGATCTAAACAATATTACCATTACATTAACTTAATAACACACTTGGAGTTACATGCTGACGGAGTCGCGGGCACAGCTATTAACAATAATATTGTGCGGTTCGGTATTGCGATATTTTTCAACAGTATTATAGATTGACATATTATATTTCCCTACTAAATTACGAAGGTTAATCTGTCTCTTACATCAAAATCACTGAACCGTGAGGAAGGACATAGGCTACTTTTTTTTTACGAAAAACGACGGAAACGTGGACGAAGTCGCGGGCAACAGCTATCTATACTAATAATATAAGGCTGAAGAATTTGTTTGTTTGTTTGAACGCGATAATCTGGTTCGAATTGAAAAATTATTTTTTAATTAAATAGTCAATTTATAGAGAAAGGCTATATATCATTACGCTAAGGCCAATAGGAGCGGAGCGCCAATGAAGAATGCTTAAAAATCGGGGTTAAATTTAACGTTAGCCCAAATTGCCCAAAGTAACTATTCCACGCGGACGAAGTCGCGGGCAAAAGCTAGTTAATAATATAAACTCGTATGAGTTTCATATTTATATTAGTCCTTGACATTCACTAAAATATATACTATTTGGTATTCTTTTTTTATTGTTTTATAAAAGGATAGTAATATATTTAGCTATGTTTATATTGCCGAAACTAGAATTGAGGCCGAGCAGTTTCGGCTACAAATCGTACTACGGTCGATCACTATTTGCAAGCAACTTTTCTTGGCTAATCCTACCCAGTGATGGCTTGAGCTATTCACGAGTATATCTAATGCGGTCACAAGAGAAGATGTCGAATTGATGGAAAACGATGAAGATGGATGATTCTGTGGAAGATTTAAAATCTTTTAAAAAAATATTAAGACTTAAATGGCAGTTTTGATAACCAATGATAGATGAACATCATGTTTTCTATAGAATGATAAAATATTTATTTGATAGGTGTTAGAAGAATACCCAAAATAAAAATAAGAAATTACGTAAAAACACGATTAAACAAGAAGTTTTCACCACACCTATATTATAAACAAGCTATGCCTGCGACTTCGTTCGCTTGGGGGTTTATTCCAGCGCAAACCCCGATCCCGTTGGAATCCCGGGATAAATGTTTTCTAATGTTGACTTGACCTTCTCTATCTTCCAGCGAAAGTCCCATTAAAATCGATTTAGGTTTTCCAGAGGTTAGAATCGACAAACAAAATACAGACAAAAAAAATTGAATTTTAATATCGAAAACATTTGCGAAAACAGTTATTTTGAAATCACAGACAGCCACTTACATTTTTATATGCATAGATAGATGTGATGATTATTGATACTCATAGCAAAGTACAGACAATCAGCAATATAATCTAATAAGCATAACTTAGTTGCTTACAAATAGTACGAACATCAATTACAGCAATTGAATTGAATTGTGTTAGTTCGTTACCGTTAATAGCCGGGATTGGGCATTTCCTATTTACGTCACGTATAGTCATATCGCATATCGGCGTTATGTTTATTAGTCGCGCTAAATCACGACTAATAGTCGCAACTGCTGGCGGGGTCATCCCAATGGAAATTGGGAACTACCTAATATCGGCTCTTTATAATATTCTCTCTCTATAGAATCTGATTGTAGACTACAATAACCCTGCTAGCCATTCTGATAAATTAGAATTAACGTGTTGTTTAAATTCCATCAAACATTACATTGTTTTGATTTAGATTTAATATCCTATGGATTTTGTTCTTGTTGGTTTTTGTTGTTTGTTTTGTACCAATTAATTCGATAGATCTTTATGTAAATTTAACGGCTAAGAGGAAACGAAAGCCCAATGTTTAATTAAGCATGAGGACCTATTCCAATTAGTTTTAAGCATTATGTCTTATAGAGAAAACCATTTGCAGTTCTTAATAGATGCAGATAGAAATTATTCCTGAACAGCATACCGCCACAGCTTCTTTGACAATATTTTGATAGCCAGCACAACCTTATCACAACGGACTAAGCTCTAAAATCGTCTGTTTGCTATATTTTTAAGAGTATTAATACAATATGATAGCTATTTCTTTGAACCCGGTGTTAGTAGCGATGAAATCCCGCTTAATAACCCTCTTAAGAGATAAATATTCGGATATTTCCGAGTGTTTCCGACATAGCGTAAGAATTAGGCTGAGTTATGTTTGTCTAAGAGGAAAGATATAAGAAAACATCGTTTTAATGCTAATCATCAAACTAAATAGAACCTATTTTTTAATATTGTTCATTATCAAAACAGTTCAATTCTAAAATTGAAAATAAATCAAGTACTAATTTTAAAATATCTCCTTTTCAGCGCAACAAAGAACGAAGTTCAGTCGATATATTTTTCCGTTCCATTTCCGAACGTGATTAATGTTAAGCTGTTTTTGAACAAAAATTGCATAGATTTTTTATACATTTTAACTCTGTAGACAGCATTTTGAGTTTACGAATGTAAAATTGCTTATATCCAAGGCGGGAGCTCCCCTGGGATGAGGTCCGTGCTACCGGTTTAATATTGGCATTATTTTTTATTAACCCCAGTTTATTCGGCCCCATCCGATATCAGTATTAAAGTACATATAACTCGTCACGTTTGCAATGTGAAGTGTAATTGAATTTCGGTGTCATATTAAAAGTTGGTTGGTAAATTTTGGGTCAGTGTAATAAAATTCATACATGATGTTTGTTGGGACTTGTTGAGTCATATATATTAATTAGATTAATGAAGTAATGGATCCTAGAAATTAACGTATGTTCCTGCCAATCTTACCACAAAGCATGGATTTAACCTAAAGTTATGTAAATTTATCATAGACGGTACGCTACAAAACCTGACGAGGATTCATTTTCACGGCATCAAAAATGCTAATTTCTGCACATCAAATTCTACCTTCATCCTCGTTTTTGGGGAATATTTCATTAAAATACAAAAAGACAGGCGAATAAAAGGTTTTCTTTTTTTTCAGCACGTCGAGCCCTGGTATACATGTGACGCCCGAAGCGAAAATGGCACGGTCTAAAATGGCGGGTGAAAGATCAATATGACCTACCAAAAGGTAAGGCTATCCTCGTCGCACTCACTAGCTTTATGCATCGGTCTCTATCAGCCGGAGTGGCGTATCACAGTTTCAATATGTCGTATGGCGGTACTGATTTCAGTTGCGAATTTTCACACAGCTCCTCGACGTGTGGGCCTTTTAGAGTTCTAGACGAGCGCGTTATGTTTGTAAAGCGATTAGCGATTTGCGGCGAATGTCATTACGACGGGCCCAGAGATAATGCTTGATTATGAAAATTCGAGCGTTTAAAATTATTTTACGGAGTGTAAACATTTAATTGGTAATTTTGTTAATTGAACTTCTGCTTCGTCCTCCCCGGAATTAGAATCACAAAGCAGACGATTTAACCCAACGCGAAGCTATCAAAAATTAAAGGTAAACTCCTTCCTGCTTGCCCCGTTAATACAGCGGCGACGTGGAAAAACATTCTTTATGACAGGTTCTTAAAACTTATTTAGACATGGGCTGCGTAAAAATTGTGTTGTTAAAACTCCAGGAAATATTAGCGTTGATTTATAGGTGTGCCGAAACTTTGTAGGTTCCCTGTCTGCGGCGTTTTGTAAGCATGGTTTGAGCTGAGATTAAGCGAATTAATGCGAGGCAGTAAAATATAAACCAAGCACACGTTCTTTATGTTAAAAAATAAGCTACGTAAAAAGGTGCGAGACATGATGTAAACATACATACATAAGTGCTAGTAATGTTTATATCGTCGTAAGCTCTGATATAACTAAATTTTTACACGTTCGTCGCAAGAAATAGTGGAGCGTACGCTCTTGATGTTGTTTACCGCAAATTGTTTAATCTAGTCCTCAACACCACGTCAGGGAAATACAAAACGTAGACGGATCAAACGACAGAGCAAGCTGAAAAAACGGTCCGCATTTTGTGCAGACGCACCATGAAAAGTCACATTTTATTACAAAATGGTTTTTTGTCCCTTACGAGACGAAAATAAAAGATGTCTCTAGTGCTATGTGTTGTGGAATAGTTTAATGGGGCGTTTTCCGATTCCTTGGCTTATTTAGGCTGTCTTTTGTAGGTTATTGTTGAACGGAGTAAATGTCAATGTTTTTTTTTAATGTTATAGAATTAGTGACTTATTCACTAATTCTAAAACATTAAAAAAATACGTTGGTGTCTCAATAATAAAATTTTTTTTGCAAAAAATAGAACCGACTTCCCGGAGAGTATTTAACCTAGAGAGCTTATAGACCGATTTCTTTGAAGAACGCAACTCACCAATACGGGTTGGGAGGCGAGGAAAAAATGCGCTACTACAATTGGTCAGTTCAAAGTCAAGCTTCATAGATATGCCGAGTTAGGGATTGCTCTACTTGGTTGAGGGAAAGTTATCGATATCGATAAAATGAACTTTAACATTATAAAATTACTCAATAAAATCACATAATAATATTTAATCATTATCAGTCTCAATTACAAAAAGAAAAACAAGTATGCTGTTATTATTGATTTTTAAAATGAATTAATTTGGTAAATGTTTTTCATTAAAGTTTTAGGGTCCTGATTGTTTTTGCTAAAAAATGATAACCGAGCGTCTACATATTTCTGAATTATGCATCTTGCTAATTCAATCAAATGATTGGTAATTTCTATTTCATATTGATGAAAATTAATATCCGGGAATAAATTATACCCAATCAGTAATTTTAAAACCGATCTCATAAAATAATTGGAATTATATTTCTGAGACAGCACTTTCGAACCACTCTCGTTGATCGCCCTTTTAATATAAATTTCACAACGACGACAAATTTCTATTACTGTGGTGGATCCGTACAATAACTTGTTTTAGTGTCTTTTGGAAATTGTAAGGCGTTTTGATTTGTAACACCAATCAACGCTTCAATACAAGTTAGGCATTTTATTTGCTTTATCAGAGCATGGTCAATGTAGCCGGCCATATATTATTTTTATATTTTATTTTTTCATATTTATTTTATATTCCATAATAAATATATTTTCATTAAAATCAGATGTGTCAACAACTGTAGCTTCAGCAGGCACTAGATAATAATTATTTTTTGGTGGTACTCACCACCACTAGATGATTTATCTAATGACTCCTCCCTCCTACATACACTTAACCCGTGGACTCGACATCGAAACAAAGGTACCTGTTTCTTTTTCCTGAGTGGGAAAATCATCGAATGACTTCTCCCGCTCTGGGTAAAGTGGAAGGGAGTGTTAGACTTCTACTGACTAAAAACCCACCCTGTTCCTTCAGCTGCCCTTAAGTTCCGGGGCCGCGGAATCTCATAGAGACCATTACCGCATCCCCGGAACCAAAGTAACTAACGAGGGCGATATTGTAATGCAAAGGTCCAAGTTAATTGATATTAGACTCCGTCATACTATTTGAAGCCTAGAAAGATTTGATATAGGTATCTTATATTATTTTGACTTTTCTCAACATTATATCAATAAAAACCAAACTAGAAACCAATATTGCCTAGTAACCTTATCCATCCACTTTTATTTTTAATATGGAATCTTGGGAAATCTAAAATGAAAACATGCATGTCACACAGAAGAAAAAATATCAGATCTTTCTCCTTTTTAGGGTTCCGTAGCCGAATGGCAAAAAACGGAACCCTTATAGTTTCGATATGTCTGTCCGTCTGTCTGTCTGTCTGTCTGTCTGTCTGTCTGTCTGTCTGTCCGTCCGTCCGTATGTCACAGCCATTTTATTCCGAAACTATTAAAACTATACATGTGAAACTTGGTAGATAGATGTATTCTGTAAACCGCTTTTCTATTTTAAAGAAAAAAATTAAAAAATATTTAAAATAAAGGAAAGTTCCATGTATGGGGACCCCCATACATGGAACTAGAACTGAAAATATTTTTTTACATGAAACCTATGCGTGTGTGGTATTTATAGACAGGTCTTTAAAAATGATATAAGGGTTTCTAGAACCACTTTTTCATAAAGTCAATCGTTTAAAAGATATAAGCTTCCAAAGTGGTAAAATGTGTGCCCCCCCCTCTAACTTCTATAATAATGGAGTGAAAAATCTAAAGAAAATATATGTCTGTAGATCTTAATGTAATCTTTCAAACAAAATTGGTTTGAACGAAATCGGCTCAGCAGTTTTTGAGACACAGCATATTTTCTAAAACCACAAATATAACTTTGTAATTCATACAAACACTATGTAAAACAAAGTTATTTAGCGTAGTTGTAAAAATGTAAATAAATAAGCTAGTTTTAAGAAATTTTAAGTTTATTTTTATTCGTCAAATAATTATACATAATTATTATATTATACTAGCTTCTGCCCGCGACTTCGTAACCGTGGGAAGGTTTTCCCGCGCAAATCCCGATCCCATGGGAATTTCGGGATAAAAAGTAGACTATGTGTTATTCCAGAATGACAACTATCTACTTACCAAATTTCATTCAGATCTGTTCTGTAGTTTTTGCGTGAAAGAGTAACAAACATCCATCCATCCTCACAAACTTTCGCATTTATAATATTAGTAGGAAGGATTATTATAGTTACTACGGAACCCTTCATGGGCGAGTCTGACTCGCACTTGGCCAATTTTTTTAAAGTCGGTTAATGTAGATAGGTATTTTATGACAACTATCTGAATTGAATTACAAAAAAATAAGTTTAATTTTATAATTATCGATATCGTATCCAGCCGTTATAGGTAACAGCACAGATTTTTACGATAAAAATACAGATGAAAAGACAGGGATAAAAGAATTAGAATTTCTTCATGTAAGAAAGAGACATTTCCAAAAGACATCAACGCGCGACACAGTTTTGTCCTTGACCACCCAAATCACCATTTTAAATGGACCTCTGCGGTAGCTTATAATCGGATTAAATGATAAATATTTTCATTATTTCATTACTGATGAATAGTTATGTCATCCATTTGGTATCTAGATGTCTGGGAATGTTTTCCACACCACTTCAACGTGCATGAAAGCAATATTATGCGTTATAAATTGGATACAAAAATTTAAAATTTGTAATTGTTTAGCATGCACACAGGCCTAATACTTGGTCACAACTAAAATGGTTTGTGTATCGTAGCCAATATATAGGAGCAAAAACTCGCATAGTTTTCGTGCGTCGGGGCAATGTATGTGCGATCAAGTGGTTTTCAAATCAGTGCGACTTCCATATCAAAACACTACAAAGCCAAAAATAACTTTAATTTCGGAAGGCGGTGTCAAAAACGAAAATATATACAAAACTAAAGACACCGCCTTCCGAAATTAAAGTTATTTTTGGCTTTGTAGTGTTTTGATATGGAAGTCGGTTCTATTTTTAGCAAAAAATTTTTTTTCACGCTTTTTAGTGGGTTGGTTTGTAATTTATCTAGTTACAAAAGCCATAATGTCAACAACTTATCACCTTTTACAAAATATTGCTCCCTGTGCATAGCCGTTAGTTTTTGAGGAGTTCTCCTGACATTTGACCATCAGCTCTACATCACCATATGTATTGTGACGAGCATAAAGTGTTTAACATCCGTACTCAAGTAATCGAAACGCAATCCACGAAATACTTATTATTGAGGAGTTTCAGTGGCCATCTGTGGTCTTCATCATCAGTTCAACTTCCCCAAATGGTACTATTCGGAAGCAACTGCTCAAGGTACTATAAGAAATACCCAAAACGCTATAGGTGTGCCTATAATATTTGAAGAGTTCCCTCGATTTCTCCAGGATCCCATCAATAGATCCTGATTTCGTAACAATGGAACCAACTAGAAAGTATATCCATTCAAACGCAAAAAGAATTTTTCAAATCGATTCAGCCGTCTCCGAGTTATGAGGTAAAATACATAAAAAAAAAAGTTCAAGACGAATTGTAAGCCTCCGTTTTTTGAAGTCGGTTAAAAATAAAAATAATTCTGTGTTTTCTTTATTTATACACTTCTCATCAGAAAAATCGAAGCACTTCCGTTTTTATGGTTTCTGTCCTAGTTTAACATAAAACAGTTTTCATTCTATAGATAAAATCACATCATTGTATAGCTGGCAGTTTGGCCATTACAAGTATAAGCGAAAATTCAAAATTTAATTTCATTTGTTTATCCTATTAATGAAATGATTCACTGTTTTGAGACAAATGTGTGTTTAGAGTTGGAGTACATTTCACCTTTCAAAACTAAAAATTACCGCTTATCTTAAAACTTTTTGCTCTTCATTTGTTTACTGTGACTTTGGGACGTCTGAAAAAGTATTTTTTTTTTCTAAAACATATGGATACTTCACCCGCAGAGGCCGCCCAAGTGGTGGCATTGCTGGATTCTGGACTTAGTCAGCGTGTTGTGTCTGAAAGATTGTATCTAAGCCTGTCGTCTGTTCATAGAGTCTACATACACTATTGGGAGAATGGTTTGTTCACGCGCCGTTCAGGATCTGGCAGGAATGGGGTCACTCCTGAGTGAGATGAACGATTTATTGTAACAACTTTTTTACGAAATGGACGCCTTAACGCTTTTCAACTGTAGAAGCAGGTTCATGTTGTATGTAGGGTGGCTGTAAGTGACTCTATAATTAGAAGAAGGTTGAAGGGACGTGGACCGCACAAGCCAGCAATTCGGCTAAAATTATCTACAGACCTTCGAAGAGCGCGCCTTAACTTTGCACGTGAGCATCTTAATTGGTCATACCTCCAGTGAAACAAAGTCCTCTTTTCTGATGAGTGTAAAATTATGCTGTGTGGTAACGATGGAAGGAGAAAGGTCTACAGAAGAGATGGAGAACGCTTTGCACAATGCTACATTGAAGAAAACGTCAGCTATGGTGGCAGTTCGTGGGCGGTTTGGGGATGAATCAGTGCCAACGGTAAGACAGAGCTGGTCTTTGTGTCATCATCGAACAGTGTCTTGAGCTTTACGTGATGCCCTATGCATATTTTATTGGTAACGTTGTCATTTTCATGCACGACAATGCTAGGGCTCACACCGCGAGCGTCGTACGAGATTATGTTACCGAAGTAGGTATCTCCATTATGAAATGGCCAGCAAGAAGCCCGGACATGAATCCGATTGAACATCTATGGGATGAATTAAAGAGACGAATTCGTGTAAGAGATTCTGCCCCAGAAATACTTAGCCAGCTGCAAAATGCAATCCAAGAGGAATGGAATGGAATGGAATGCCACAACATTTGATCGTGACTCTCATCCTATCGATGAAGAACCATAATTATGGAAGCAGTAATAAGAGCTCAGGGAGGGAATACAAGTTATTATATAAACGTTTCTTAGCTTTTTTAAAATATACGTTTGTTGTTTTATCAATTCTCTTTATACTCCATACAGGGTAAAAATGATTTGTTAAACAAAATACGAAACCTATGAAAACTTAATTTGAATTTAGAACATTAACATTAAAATTTGAAAACCTCATAAGTATTATTCACTATTAAACGAAATTTGAAATATTTTCCTAAATATACACATTTTTCTGATAATCCTTACAAAACATAAACTTGCAAGTGTTTCGATTTTTCTGATGAGAAGTGTATTTTTTTATAAGTACTCAAAATATTACGCACTAAGTATCTACACTTAAATACTTTGAAAAGGAAAGTAAACTCCAAATAAACTACATCGTTCCACTGTTCGGTTACAAATGATTTTACGATCGACACCGCTTTTTTCTACTTTATTGTTTTTACTTACTTATTTGTTCGAATGACGTGTATATCTCTTGGCGATTTATATTGTTCTAGTACGGGACCGTGAATCGAATCCAATTTTATATGTTCATTAAAGCTTTACATTAGGGTCGTTCGCGGGTCGCTAGTAATCGAAGAGTTAGTGCGGGCACCACGCTCCCGATTTATTGCCCGCTCTCATCGATTCTGATAGCTACAATTCTGTAACGAAAACGAAAAAACCCTCCGTAGAAACAGATATCTCAATGTCTGAAGCAGAGGGTAGTCAATCAAAATCAGTATTTTACACACAGAAATTTGTACTCCTTAATACAATATATATCGTGTACGTTTTGTCATAAGGCCTTTTAATATAAGCGAATTAATATCATTTAAAATTTGCAACTCAATATAATTTTCAACAGTAAGTAGATAAAATTACTACTTATTTATGTATATACCTATGTATATACCTATGTATATTAAAATAAATCTAATGCCAAGTTATATGCACTCCTTTTTGAAATTCTGTTTAGTTGATTATAAATTTAAATTATTTCTAGAAAAGTTTCATAAATAATCTGCTAATTAGTTTTTGAACTGCTTGAATATACTACTACATTTTTATGAATGGCTAATATCAAATAGATACATGAATGTTAGTCATCTTTACTTTCGTAATATTTCTCGGAATTTTCCGTTGGCTAAACAGACCTTAAAGAAATTACCAATTCAATGGAAACGTACTAGAGTATTTGTAAATTAAATTCAACTGAAACATCTCCCAGTTTTGCCAGACGCATTACGGAGCTTGGACATTTTCTCGTTCCATCATTCTGGAGGGGGAATACTAAACAAAAGCTCTTCGAATCCCACCGCAGAAGTAAAAACAAGGAATCTGCACTCGTCACTTATCAAACATATATTCTAAGTAATTTCAGCAAAGGAGTTCCCGCTCTAAATGCCTAAAATTAAAGTTTACTTTTCAATATTGGGGCATTAATGGTTACGTCACTTGATATGGGTTACGGATCATCCCTCTAGGAGGTATAAAACTAAATAATTCGCCTACATATCTCGTGACACAGTACGCGTCTTGGGAGTGGCAACAATTTCCTATTTGGTCGATCCGGCAGACATTGGCATAAAAATAAGCTATTTGTGGGAAGGAATACATTGACATGTCGTAGAAACATGGGCTATGATAACTGACTGAGATATATCGCGACATATTTGTTATTTGAATACTCAAATAACATTACGCTTGAAGGAAACTCGCTCAAAAATGTTACCCCTACTTATCGAGATCGGATCGTAAATACTTTATCGAAAATGCGAGTCTTGAGAAAAGAACGATATTTTATTTGCATTAGAATGTGTTGCATATTTGATAGAAGAACAGATCACTTACCTACTTGAGATGATTTTACGAAGACGCTGGTTTTAGAGATTTGTATATTTATCGGAATATATATTTATCGTACTGAAGTTTGAAAAATAGCTTGGTTAGTTTTTTTTAGACCGAAGTGAAAGTTTATTTAGACATTTAATTCAGGTGTTAGGTAGCTATCAGGTATCTTAGCAGTTTAAATTAATATTAGAGCAGGTAAATTATTAATTAGAAAACAAATAAAATAATACAATTACATTTAAATATGTTATTTAAAGGGATGTTTTTTAGTTTGTTATTATTGATAATTATTCGCTCCATTGCTTTTAGCGTATTCATAAATCGTGTAGACACCGCGTTATCTTAAAAATATTATGTAACAATATTAAAGGGTGGGATTGAAGCGATGATTCCTGAGAATTTTTGTGAGGGTTGAGTTGGTTCTGATAAAAAGGGTGCGTGGAGAGTGGGGCAATAATGCGGGGTCATGGGGCTGCGACAGGCGTCCTTCGGCGTTCACGTACTGTCTTTTAACTGAGTGCGTATTTAGATACGATATGAATACTGTATGGTGCGAATTATATTGCGGTTGTTTGTTCAGTTAAAGTTACGGCTCTTATTTCTTGTCGGAGCAGCTGGTCTGAACTTTTACTTTGTTGGGGTTATTCTTTATTTTCTTTCTTATGAGAGACTTTGTGTTTGGCAAAATGAGAGGAATATAAATAACGAAAAAATATAAAAAAGGTCAATATTGACTCGATTAAGGTTTATACATAAATAATGAATTTACTTTTAGTAATTTAAATCATTGCAGATCTGCATTGTACATCTGCGGAATAATAAAAAATATATATTTCTGATATTGTTTCTGTTAAATTCCTCAGCTATTTTAGTGGTTTTAAATAAAATGACTACCCCCGTAACACTCAAAGTGTTTGTTTTTATATCATTAAAATATTTTCTTGACAATATGTTTGTCAAGACAATATTTTAATGCTATAAAAACAAACACAAAATACGTTGAATTATTTACAATATGATATCTTTAATATTTCAGTCTCTGAGAATATGAAAGGACATGAATCCCGATCCTGATGTTATTTACATGAGTAGCCCGATAAATATAAGGATGGAGGGTAGTCGACTATTTACCCACACTCGCCTATGGTCCAGGGATGGTAAACCAACGTTACGCGTGCCGTCATCAAAATAATTCAGGCACACGTAATCCTAATTCACCTCTATGAGATAGTTCTATGTAGTTCAACTTAATATAATGATTAATAAAAAACCTCTCCAATGGCATCCTTCAAAGGCTAAATAAGTAGATCCTTTTAGCTGTTTTATGTGTATTTGTTTTTTTCTTCTTGGTGTTCATAAAAAGTTTTCCGATTGCCTAAATGTAATGTATTTGCATCATACATCACAAAATAAATGGTGCTGACTCCGTTTATTATTTGATTTTAAAACACATACAATACTGATGACTTTTTTTAATCTCATTTTTTTTTAATACTCATTTATAGCGACATATCTTGTCACTAGCTATTGAGGAGTATAATTCAAAACAATCCAGTCCGAACTCCATTGATTTTTTATATTTTATCCAATTAAACTCTCAGTCATGATTCTTTATAGCATGGCTACATACATAAGTATTCATTTTTATAAAATGGCACCGTCACTGATAAAGGTTTGCCATCCCTACTAAAGCCTATGATACGCGTAATCTTTCGGAAAAGGGTTCCGTAGTCGATACGGCTAAGGTGACAGCTACGAGCGTATCTCGATTCAACATGCTGTGTAATTGATGCTGTCTTTTTTACAAACGATAGGAGTGACAGAGAAAGAGATGCGGTTCAAATTTTGGCTTTAGTTTGAATTGGTACAAAAGTATGAATAGGGGAAGGTTGCTATGAATGGACCACATAACTTTAAGGTGTAATATTGAATTAAATGAAAGTGATAGAATACAAATAATGATTTGTATTTAATCCTTTCTTGATATAGATACGATGCTATATTTATTTCATTATAAAGTTCAGCAGTTTTGGCCATATAGTGATAAAACTATTTTCAGACGCGTTGCTTTCTTCGGACCACCCTTGCTTTAAATGGACCACTCCGTTGCCATCAATGGACTTATAAACGTTTTTACTAAAGGCCCATTCATGGAAACTTAATTAAATCACGTAATTTTAACCAACTTTTTATTAATGGGAACAATAACATCATCAATCATCTAATATTTAGTACTTTTTAACAAAATATGCATATTATTTGTTAATCTTTTAATATTTTAAAAGAATAAATAAAGACGTATGAAGATTCTGTTCTGAAATATTTTAGGGGGTGCCTTGGCTTCCATTACAGTTAACTATTTACTATAAAATTATACATATATCGCCGAATATCAATTATCGCCTTCTGATCCTATAAATTGGATCTCTTCTGAAGCTTTTTTGTTATTTCCATCCAGTCTGTGTTTCAAAGTTGCTTTCGGAACACCATAAATTCTACTTGCATTAAACCAATAGATTTTTTCTCACGGATTCCATGGCAAGTTTCATGTTCCTTCGTTGCATTCATAATAATTTTTTTTCGTCTTTCCGACATCATTCTGGAAAGAATTAGAAGCAAATTGTTATTAAGTTAGTATCATAAAAGTTTTTTTGATTGGACCAGTCCATTCATAGCTTCACTATGGTGGGCCAATGATAGCGACTAGAAAATCAATCAAAAAGATTTTTTCTATTTAAAAAGGGAACGAAATCGGTAAAATTTTCAACAACCTACTAAAACGTAGATAAATATCCTATTAATATAAAATATTAACATTGAAGACAATTATTATTATTGCTTTAATTTGGAACAACGTAGGAACCATTTTTGTTAGTACACACCTTAAATACTACAATTTAAACATTAGGGTTAGTAACACATACAAATACAAATACAAAATAAACATTATTGGGTCATGTACTTACGAGGCATTTCATGCAGACAATAATTCCGCATGAGATGCCTCAGCACAGGAGCTTTCGGGTCCTCAGCCGAGGCTTTCAGGATGCTATTGCCACTCCCCCGCATTCTCGTCACCAGCGATGCCACCTTTTTCCTGACGATAGCATGGAAACCAGTTGTATGTAATCGGGCAAACATCCCCGAGGCACTACAGAAACGAGGGAGTTTCAACATCATCCTGAAAACATTGTTGTATTGGACGCGCAGGGCATTTAGCGCCCCCCATGAACAGTTGAACCACAGACTTCCCGTGTACAGGCCTTGACAGTACGCTTTAAAGAAGGTTATTTTGACCTCATCGCTACAACGATAAAATCTGCGAGCCAACATGTTCCCGCGAACAGCTAACGCCCTGCGCTCCCTCTCCACGTCATCATCGTCCTTAAGGTCGTCGACAAGTATATGGCCCAGATATTTGAATTTGGTCACCTGCTTTATATTAGCGCCGTTCAGAGTAATTGAAGGGATGGTGTCTGGGCACTTGCCGGCGGCCCTGAAGACCATGAACTCGGTTTTCCTTACATTATAGATAAGGCCATGTGATGCAGCGTACTTCTCACAAACCTTCAGCATCTCCCTGATTGACCTCGCAGTCGGGCCCAGCAGCACCATATCGTCCGCGTAGCTGATGTTGTTTACACAAACACCGGGGGGGTGTTTGTGTGAACAACATCAGATACCCGGCAGCCGACACGCATTCCGCTGAACTCGACTATGAGGTAATTAACATATAAATTAAACAGCTTTGGAGAGAACAAACCCCCTGTCTCACTCCGCACTCCAACCTGTATGTTTCTGAGAGGCAGTTTGACCACCTAACACAATTAGTCTGATTCAAGTACCAGTATCAACAGTTTCGCTGGCATACCCCTGTCCTCCATCTTTCTCCAAAGCACTTCATACGAAACGAGATCGAAGGCTTTGGAGAGATCCAGAAAACAGGCGTATACCGGAGTTTTCCGTTCAGTGTGCTTAAGAGCCAGAATCGCGCTTTCAGTTGACAGTCCAGGTCTAAACCCGAACTGTGCGTCATGTATGTTTATGTAGGGGAAATACGTACAAAATGACATATATGTACAAAACGACATAGGCGGGTTATTTTGATTTTGGCGGACTTTAATCCGAAATTGACAGTGGTACCACGAGGCCGTAACAGCACTCTATAATCTGTTAAATTTTGAACGCATTCATTTCATTCGTCTTGGTGTCATGGCTGATGACAGGTATTCACACGTTACGAGTTTTTTTCATACTGATAAAGTTTTTGTTCAAATGGCAAGTTTTTTGCTATTGTATCTATTTATGTGGGATTTGCTTCATTAGATTTGCCACATTCAAGTAATCGAAGCGGAACACATGAAATACTTATTATTCCTACTTATATATTGAGTAGTTCCAGTGGCCATCTATGGTCTTCATAATCAGGCCCACTTCACAAATGATACTTTTCGAATGCAACTACACAAGTTATTATAAAAATACTCAAATCACTATAGGTGTGCCTATAATATTTGAAGAGTTCCCTCGATTTCTCCAGGATCCCATGATCAGATCCTGACTTGGTGGCAATGGGACCTGTTCAGTCCCAAGCCAGCCAACGGTAACTGGTATGCTGAACTGTCCACGGTACGTGGAGCCTTACCGTTGCTTGCAAACACAATATGGGCTCTTGGGCCCTACCAATACATAGTTAAACTTATAGCCTAGACTTACCTGAGCTGTAGAGACGACAAGCTACGACCTTTCCTGAGATCTCGTCCGTGATATGTGTGTAAATAGGTATTAGTAATTGAAACGTGTAATGTGAGCAAGTGGTGTCACGGCGATCACAAAGGACGCAAGCTTCAATGTGTGGTCCAGGCCGGGAGGTAGCACAAACTTCGCACCAGATTGGAGCAGCTATTTATCACCAAGTCACCATTACTTTTAGCAAATTTCGCGTGTCAGACAGGCTGACGACATTCGGCGTGGTAGTTCAAAATATCCCAGGTTTCCACTCAATTCGGGATTCTAGATTACAATTAATCACTAATCACGATTAATCTGTCTTTAACTGCGCAGATTCAACTCGATTTTCAACTAAAACCAATAAATCAATCTCAACAAACAAGGCAGTTGCTTTTGCAAAGAAAATTATATGTCAAGTGAAAAAAGTCAAAGACAATAGAATATTGCCATACCAAAAATATGCATGCAGATATTCTCTTCGGACGGAACAGGACCAATTTCAAAGAAAAATACCCTTTTAAACAAAAAAAAAAGAATTTTTCAAATCGGTTCAGCCGTCTTCGAGTAATCGGTGATCATACCTAAAAAAAAAAATTTCGCGTCGAATTGATAACCTCCTCCTTTTTTTGTCGTCGGTTGAAAAGTGGTGTTCCTCAAACAACTCTTCGTAGGCATGTTTTCGGCACTAATAAAACTTTGGAGCCCAAAGCTCGGGGCAACAAAGAAAAAACGCAAAGCCACTAAAAAAATATGTGAAAAATGATGGGGAAGAAGATTTTCCTAATATTTCTCATGACGATGAAGAGGGCTGTGTTTGCATTTACTGTAACGACCTTTATTCAAAATCTAAACCCGGAGAAGGCTGGTTGCTGTACTTACAATTCTCGCTTTGGGCTCACGCTTCTTCCGCTGATGTTTCAAGAAGAACTAAGCGTTTCATTTGCGAATTATGACATTAATTTTGTAGCCATTATATGTATGTCATTTTGTCCGAAGCATATGGACAAAATGGATTATGATTGATCTCAGTTAAATATTTTTCGTCTTTTTTTGTGTCGATTTTATGCTAAAAACGATTATGAGTTTCGATCATTTAAGGACCAAAGCTGATTGTTGTAAGCTATGAATGTGCTGTGAACTACCAATAAAAAGTAATGATACAAAAACAAAACTATATGTCATTTTGTACATACTTCCCCTACTTATCCAGACAAGACTCAAGCACGCTATCCAACACTTTTGCTACAGTTGTGGCAAGAGAGATTGGTCGATAGTTTCCCTTGTCCGATATGTCTCCTGTCCTGTTCTTCACTATGGGCACCACTGTCGTTTTCATCAAATCATCAGGTAAGTATGAATGACTAATGCACATGTTGAAGAGCATGGACAGGACCCTTGGCACGTGCACGCCTGCATATTTTAAGTGCTCAATACTGAGCCCATTGTGGCCAGGAGATTTACCTCTACGCATACTGTTTATCACTTTATTTATCACATTTTAATATTACAATACTTACATCGATGTTTTATGTATGTATGTCGGGCAGGTATCCGCAACTCCACGACCAAGCGCGTATTTTGCGTAAGGGTAGGGATCTTCTTATTCTATCCATGCCAATTCCTCCGGGAAGGCGAGCAACGCCCTCGTTTTGCTTACCATTTCTCGGAGGGTACCTGGTTTGCCGAAGTATTTAGTCCTGTAGTCCGCGACTGCAGGGCAGCTCAGTAGCAGGTGTGCTGCTGTTTCGTCCTCCTCCATGCAGGCTCTGCAGAGTGGGCTGTCTGTGACTCCTATTACATAGAGGTGTTTATTAAAGGATCCATGACCGGTAAGGGCGGCTGTCATCAGCCGCAATTGCGGTTTAGACAGTCGTAGGACCTGTTTTGACAAGCGGCCGTCAAGGGTCGGGAGAGCCTCTTTAGCCTGCCTGCACTCACCATGGTTCTCCCATAGTTTGTGGTGTAGGTCTCTGGTACATTTCCTTACCAGGTGACGCAGATAACCGAAGGGGAGTGGTGTAATGGGTTCAGGTCCCATAATCGCCATACTCGAAGCCCTTCTAGCGAGTTCGTCCGCTGCATCGTTGCCTCGGGAGTCGCTGTGTCCTTTGATCCATTGAATGGTTATATTATTGTGTCTACCAACCTGGTTGAGGAGATTGTGACACTCCAAGATCAGCCCGGAGTTAACTGTGTGGCTGCTCAGTGCTTGCAGGACTGCCATGCTGTCCGAAAGTATGCGTATTGAGTGGTCCACAACTTCCCTGTTTATAATAGCTGAGGCTGCCAGTGAGATCCCCAGGCACTCGGCTTGAAACACTGTGTTGTAGACCCCCAATGGTCTGGCTATACGAATGTTGAGATCCTCCGAAAAGACTCCTGCACCCGTACCAGTACCTGTTTTGGAACCATCGGTGAAGACCCGTACCTCAGAGGGGCACAGCCCCTCGCAGCGGTGATCCTCGTACAGTTGGATTCTGTATTTTTTGTCAAAGACAATTTGTTTGGGCACCCGGTCATTAACTGCCTTCGTTATGGGGAGCTCGTTGTTGAGTTCCTCAAGCAGAGCGGTGTGCCTTGTTCCTATCTTACCCCAAAGGTCCAGTGTTTTGAGACGTACTGCTGCCATCGTCGCTTCCTGTTGTATGAACAGATGGAGCGGCGGGAGCCCCAGCATAGCCTCTACAGCTGCTGTCGGGGTAGTTCTCTTGCAGCCCGTTATCGCCATGCAGGCCAGCCTTTGCATGCGTTGTAGTTTGTTAATGGCTGTGACAAGCTTGGTGCGGGGCCACCACACCACGGCCCCGTAGGTAATCATGGGCCGAATTACAGCGTTGTACAACCACATAGTGTTTTTTGGGGATAGGCCCCACTTCTTACCTATCATTTTCTTGCATTGCCAGAAGGTGATGCAAGCCCTGTTTAATTTATAGTCTAGATGGTTACTCCAGTTTAGTTTACAGTCCATTATGACCCCCAGGTATTTAACCTCGCTAGACAACTGGAGTTCTGTATTGAACAGCTTAGGTAGGCGATGAGGGCTTAGTGTTCGTTTATGAGTGAACAAGATTAATTCGGTTTTAGTGGGGTTTACCGACAAATCATACTCCCTGCACCATCGCTCCACGATGCGTAATGCTTGCTGGGTGAGGTTACAGATAGTTCCTGTTACCTTCCCAGGCACGAGGATCGCGAGGTCGTCTGCATAGCCTATTGTGTAATAACGGTGAGCGTTGAGTTTCGTGATGAGGTCATTGATCACTAGATTCCAGAGGAGAGGTGATAGCACCCCGCCCTGTGGACAGCCTCTGGCTATTAAGGCTACCTGCTGGTCTTCCTCAAGGCGAACCACACGTTTGCTTAGCATGTTTGTAATCCAGTCAATAAGTACCTGCTGTACCCCATGTCTGGAGAGTGCGGCTCTTATGCTGGAGAAGTTTGTTTTGTCGAAGGCTCCTTCGATGTCTATGAACGTACCCAGGCAGGAACCCTTTTGGTTGATCGATTCTTCAATTACGGTGACTACCTGATGAAGAGCGGATTCGGTCGACTTACCAGCGCAATACGCGTGTTGGTTGCCGTGCAGTGGTACTGTTTTTAGAGCGCCGTCACGTAGCTCCCTTTCACACACTCTCTCCATTGTTTTTAATAAAAAGGAGGTCAAACTGATTAGGCGGTACGATCTTGCGTTCGTGTAGTCACTCTTACCTGGCTTTGGGATGAATATGACTTTCACTTCCCTCCATACCTTTGGAACGTATCTAAATGCCAGGCACGCTCTCATTAGGGGCACCAGTCTTGTCGCAAGAGAGTTGCTTCCCCATTGAAGTAAGGCAGGGAAGACTCCGTCGGGACCTGGCGCCTTAAAAGGTTGGAAGCTTCGGATGGCCCACTGGACTTTCTCCAGCGTGATCATCTTACGAGCGTGTAGCCAATCAATGTCTGATGGTGTTTGGATTTCGTCCGTCCATTCGGTTACCTGCGCGAGGACGCTACCTGGGAAGTGTGTTTCGATTAGGATACGCCTCGTTTCTTCCGGTGATGTGGACAGTGTGTTATCAGGTTTACGAAGTGAATCAGGCCCAGAGGTGTTCTGCTGTGCCAGTATCTTCCTTACCCTGTTTGCTTGTTGGCAAGATTCGATGTCGCCACAGAACTTCCGCCATCCAGTGGTTCGTCTGAATCTGATGCTTTTTTTGTAGGCGGATTTGGCGGCATAGTAAGCCTCCCAGTCATCCTCCCTGCATGTGTTCATGGCCCTATTGAATGCCTTCCTTACCTTCCTGCGTTTACGCTCCAGATCCGCTCCCCACCAGGGCTGTTTGCCCGGTGTGTCACGCGGTGTGATTTCTAGGCATGCAGAATGGTAGCTGCTGATCAGTGATTCGGTGAGATGGTCTACCTGCGCGTCTATCTGAGTCGCATCCACCAGGTTCACCAAGTCGCTTGTAACGGCAAGCCTTGTGTCAAGGCTGCGTGTATAAGCCACTCTATCCGTATTACGCGGGTTACGTCGAGGGAGTTTAGGAGTAACACAGACCTGGATGTCGAAGCGGATCCACCTATGATCGGAGCATGAGGCCTCGTCAGATACCTGCCACCCAGTGATGAGTTCCGCTGCACCCTCCGTTGCTAGTGTAAGGTCTATAATTGTACGACTGCGTTTGGTCACGAATGTTGGTTCGGAACCTGTATTAAGAAGGGATAGGTTAGTTGTGAACAAGAATTCAACTAAGGCCTTACCTCGTTCGTTTTGTGTGTCCATACCCCATAAGGGGTGGTGTGCATTGGCGTCGGTCCCGATGACGACCTCATCCCCCCTGCCTTCACAGTGGGTCACGAGGCGGGCCAGTTCTCGAGGAGGCGGCGCCTCTGCCTCAGGCATGTAAGCCGAGACGAAGACGATCGCTTTCTCCTCGTGCCCCTGCTGTATGGTCATCTTTGCTGCAGAGACATCTCTGCAACAGAATTCGTATAAGAACTGTGTTTTGAGATTACCTGTAACGTAGATGCACGCCCTCGGTTTGTCGTGGTTCGTGTTGACTAGGAGCTTACCTCCGAGATTGGAGAGTCCTCGTACTTGGCCGCCACTGATCCACGGCTCCTGAATCAGGGCAATGGCCGTGTGTTGAACCTCCAGCCACTTGCGTATTTGGGCCGTCGCAGTCTGGCTGTGGTGGAGGTTCGCCTGTATAATTTTACAATTGGTCGAATTGGGAACCATCTTTGATGGGACCCTCGTCATCCAACCCCAGTTGTAGCCCGGCTAACAGGTCGTCGAAATCACTCCCACCCGGGACAGAGGATGGTGACAGTGTGATGTCATCCATCGCCTCTCCCGATGCAGGGGCGGCGTCCACAGTGTCTGGCACTGCCTCAGCAGCTGGATCCACCGTGGTTGTAGCCGGGTTGTCTTGTGCACCTAGTGGTGGTGCAGTTTGGTCCCATCCTGGAGGAACGTCAGTAAACCTGCTGTTCGCGCCCTGGTACTTGATGTATACCGACCCCAGACCAATTGAGAGTCGGCGATTGTGCTCCATAAGTATCGGAACCTGCTCCTCCGGAATGGCCAGCACCACAAACCAGCATGCTGCTTGTTTCTCGGCATGCAGAAGAACCCACCTCCTGACGTCGACCCACTGGTTCTGGAACCAGAGGGCTCGCCCAATGTAGGTCGCATCCTTGTACAAATTCATGTCGTCAGGGATTGCAATTCCGCAGCGCACGCGTTTCTGGATCTCCAACTGGCTCTTGACGACTAGCGAGGTGCTAGCCGGGAGAGTCAGCCCCGAGACTGTCTTCCTCAGCCATGCCAAGGTGTGGTCGTTGCCGCACCACAGTTTGAGGACACCTCCGGTGAAAGTGGGCTTAGCATGAAAGATAAGCCCGGGAGCGCCCTGTGTAGAAGCGAACGCCGCGAGCATTATCTGTTCGTGAATCGCCGCTAATACCTGCTTTGATACGTCCTCGCTGATGAACCCTGTTCGACCGCAGGTAATCGCGACGTTAAGGTGTTCACTAGCGGCCTGGGCGTAGCTTTTGTTGTCAATCCGTTTGGACTGATCAAGACACGGCCGCTTGTGCTCACCCCGAGGCGATAAACTCTCGTTGAGAGCTCGCTTAGCCGCAGCCTGATCCTTCCCTACGGATTGGTGTGATGTGGTAGCTACCTCGCCTGGACCTCCTGCGGAATTGAGATTCGGTTGAGTGGGCTTGGGTCGGCTATTGCCGGCTACGTCCTGAGACCGTTTCCCTGCAGAGAAGCTGAGCTTACCTGGCTTAGCCGTATTGGCCGTGCTAGTAGATGCTACCTGTTTACTGGAGGGGGTGATTTTTTCCTTGTATACCCTCCTGCGTTCCTGACGCCGCTCCTTACGCGTCAGCCTTTCCCTCCTCTTGCCCTGGTCGGTGGGAGCTTTCTGGCCTGAAGGGCCTGTGCCGGGGCGAAGGGTTTGTGGATTGAATTTACCCTTGCCCTTGCCTTTGCGCGTGGCTATCCGCCAGTTGCTGCTGAAGTCATCGCCAGCATTGGAGGCCGTGCCCGTTTGATCGGATGCGGCCGCCTCGCAGGCAGTGGCTTGAGGAGCCACATTGGGAGGCGAAGGTTGTTTGACAAGACTAGTTCCGGCTGTGACGTTGGTCGACACCGTTTTCGTCTTGGCGTGAGAAGGTTCGGTACTGGTCCCTTGCAGCGCCGAAGTCCTTTGTTTACGTAGGGACTTAGTTTTGGTCCTTGCTGCGGTGTTCGCCACAGCTGGACCGACGCCCGCGCTGGGGCCTGCAGCGGATGCCACAGGTTTACCAGGGGCGAGCGAAGTGCCAGAAGCACCTCGCTTGGGAGTATTGTCAGCTTTCGCCGACTCCACTCCTGCGGTATTTTCTGGCCTTAAATCCATGAAAATAGAATGAAGAAAATTCATCGGTCTGGCTCCCACCCTCCATGGAGCCCGCACCTGGGAACGTCGCACTAGAAGAGTTACGACGTTAGGACTACCAGAACGATATAGGTGCGCAAGGCTGGTTTACAGTGCGACATCGGGTGCTTGATCGGGTTGGCGTAGGGGGTTGAAAAGGCCTCCCCCCACGAACTGATCAACCGTCACTTACACCGTCAGCATGACCTTTACCTACCGCTTCGGCTACCCGAGGGCGACCTCCGCGGACCCCACGCACCTCGCCTGTGGCCCTCTGACGGGACACAATGGCCATTTCCCTACCCCTGGCTAGGGGGTAGGGCCACCGTTTCGCTTGAAATCCAGACCAAAGAGGGCGTGTTGCCTCACGGACACATTACCGCCAGCGCCGATCGGGTCAACCCCCCAGGACTCCTTCATCCCTGCTCACGGCGCTCAACTGCGCAGGTCCTAGCGCAGGTGACTAACTTCTCCTACTCGCCATCAGCATGTTGTGACAGCCGAGCCCGCAACCACCTCGTCACAGAGGGGTCACAGTAAGGGAGGGTTAGAGTGGAAAGCCCGCCACTCTACGGGTCGCCCAGTGGTTTCGGTTACGTCTATTTCTTAGGGAATTAGACCAAAAACGGGGTGGCAACCTCGTGAAGGTATATCCGCCGGACTTGCCTTGAGGATCTGCACGACTGATGCGCTCTCCCTCAAGACCTCGCCACCCTCCCCTCTCTGAAGGAGGGGGGAAGGTAGGCCTGCATCTATACTACCAAGCAAAGCAGAGCAAAGCGTGTCGTTGTGCAACCGCAAAAGCATACATACAGACCCTCCCCTCGATACATCGATGTTTATATTGCTCGGTTTTTATATCGCCGTACTCACCAACACTTCCGAGTACGTCACTACGCGACGAGTGGCCTGCCGATCCTGAGGTTTGATGCACACTCGTCGGGTTTGAAACCGATGCGTACTCACTTAATCAACATCTTCTATCGTGCTTAATTTCTGAAATACTTAGGTGGTCCGAAGAAGGCGCCGGTCCATTGATCGCAACCTTCCCCTAGATGTTTACTGCTGAACAGAATTACTGTAGATTTTATTAAAAAAGTTAAGTCCATAATTAAAACAATTGAATCAGTATTCATGGAAGTAGAATAAAAAAGGTACAAAAATAGATTTTATATAACATTTCAATTCGGATAGAATAGTGGTATGATATCAATAGTTAGTGCTTAATTATTTTAGCGTTGGTAGGTAACTATATCTCAAACTTAAATTAGAATGGGTGATTTATAACTTTCTTAAACATGAATGTAAATAGTACTTTATATATCGATTATGTGAAAGTTTGATTCTTTGTTTGTCTTTCTCTCATTTCATTGATTTTTTTTGTGGAGAGCTCTACAACAGTAATATCCTATAGGTACCAAAAATAAATTTTATTTTCACGCAAGCGATAGTATGGGCTCGTTAAGCTTAAAATGAAACGTGACGCTGCAATCTGCTGAAACAATTATTTCACTTTCCAAAATCACACAAGAAATCTGACACTTTTCACATTATCATACTGAAAACTTTCATGAAATGTCCAAACAATCGTAGAATACAAATCCACATACAAACACAGATTAAATCATTGTATGTCAACACATCAATTAATCATATTATTTGAGCAACGCCATGCGTCGAATATTATCAGACACCTCTGTTTGTTACCCTTATGGCTACAAATGGCCGATGTATAATTATTATCGCACTGATTTATACCCGAGGTACCGTTAGCAGAATATAAACGGTAACATTATTGCCACTTTCCGTATGAAGCTTTGATTATGAGCGTCGTAATTGTGTTTTGACACTTACTTAGATATGTTTGTGGGAAATGTGTGTGAGGAGGAGATGAGGAACACGATTTATGACAAGTATAACTTCTCTTTAATTCCAACTATGAAAATATCAAATGAATGGTAAAGAGCTGACAGTCTGCTAACATAACAATTTTTTTCGAAAATGAATACATACTTCTAGGTAAGCGTGCTTCATCTCAAACCACATCATTGCTTACCATCAGGTCAGCTACTGGTTAAACGCCAGTTTACCATTAATAAAAAAATACCGACCAGTTTTCCACTTTTAAAAAGCTTGAAAAAAATATCTCACAGTTTTAACCAAATTTACTACACCAAAAACTCATAAAAATCAGCAATAACAATTTTTATTACCTTCCCAAACTTTTGCAATATTATTCTACTGACCGTCCTTGATGTTTGGCGCTGCACTATTTCTGCATCAATTTAATGACGTCATAAATTCTCAATTACATTCAGGCTGCATGTGCCTGTGCCTTGGCCAGATATAAACAGTAATATAGTCACATAAAACTAATTAGAAGACTAGTTATTAGCTTTTCTTGTGATTTATTCTTGTTTCTGCATTTAATTTGAGCAGAACTTGAAGTTCATTGAGTAAAATAGCTTTTGTTTTTTTCCAGGTGCTTTGAGGAGATTGGAAGACTCGTTGAATGCAGGTCGTGTTTCGTGCTCGCAGTAAATGAATACCTACTGTTGCATTAGTATTCGAGGCCCTTGGACGTCTTTCTTCTCTGGATGGGACAGATTTTCAGTTAAGAGGTATTTATTTCGTTTTATGGTTTAAATAAAATGTGTGAGAAATTTAAGTCTTCTAGTAAACTCAAACTTGAAGACTTTTTCTAAAATTCTTATCCATTTTATTTAAACAATAACCGAACTCAAAGCGGGACTTAGCATTTAGGATTACGGGAATGTTCTTACGCGATACTGAAGCCCTAGGTCAAAGGGGCAACTGAAGAAACAGGGTGGGTTTTTAGTCAGTAGAAGTCTTACACTCCCTGCCGCTCCACTCAGAGCGGGAGATATTTGATGATTTTCAATTTTCCCCAAACAAAGCTAAGCTTATCTGTAAAGCTATAAAACAATTTAAAAGCTGTTTAACGAAACTTTCTACACCTACATTATTACAATAGCAAAGATCGCTAACACTTTACGCCTTTACCTGCCCGCATAAAAACTTCAACCGTAAACCGATAACCCTTTACTACCAAATTGAATTCCATCGAACTCTTTCGTAGTTTCAATAAATTCCTTGACGATAGCTTGATGCAGGTTTATTTGGCAAAGAGTTTCCATATCGCAGCGCGCTGCAGCTGCGTTCAGTTCTGATTGCTTCGAAACTTTGTGTGCTCCCGGCTGATTGCGGACTGAAAGATACGTGGTACGAATGCCTGGCTGGCGTTTGATATAAGATTTGTAATAAAGTCTGCAGTTATACGATTTTTTTGTGTGAAATTTATGGTGATTAGGTAGGTTAGTTGGGTTGAAATGATTTCATGTGTGAATAAAACATTCTATTTTAGATGTTCTGTTATTTCACGTCGTCATGCGTGTCACGTTTTTCTCATACGTCATTGACAACATAAAGAAACAACAGTTGTTTTAGATAGCTTTTGTAAATATAAAAAAATAACACTAAGACAACACAGTGCTTAGCCACCAAGACCTCTCAGCTGACCTTTTAGGCATTTTATTTACTGATTCCATACTAAAACCGTAAATCGCACACTGCAGAAATTTCAAGAAAATAAAAGGAAAAATAGCCGAAAATATGTTATGTTAGCCGTACCATACTTTTCTCGAAGCAATTCAGGCCATTTTCGACCCCGTATAACTTTGTTGTGGATAAAACTAGAAGCCTGAATAGTGACCATATCAATATTAAAAATCTGTAACGTTTTAAATAAATAGATTGGCTTGGCAATCGCAAAACCAATGTAATTTATTTAATTATGTATGTAATACTTGTGAGATATATTGTGTTTTCATGCGATGGTCGAGTCAATCTATTTATTTAAAACGTTAAAGATTTTTAATATTGATATGGTCACTATAAGATGTTGTTAGGTTAGATAATTACGTAACAACTTAAAACAGAAGGTCCCTTAAGTAGGGACTGAATAATCGAATAATCGACTTGGTATTACATGGATCTCACAACTTTTTACGGTAGAAGAACTGAGTTGCGAGACTTGGTTTTTTGACAAGTATTGTTTTTTATGGGATTAACTTTTTTGTGCAAACTCAAATTTCATGTCAAGAAATGACAATAGGTACCTAAAAATGTATGGACACCGTCTCCACCTTTGTAGCACTTTAAAATCTATGTCAATCGAAGGGTTATAGTCATCTTATCATTTTATTGTATGACAGAGAAAGTGAAATGTCTATCCGAAAAAAGTAACAGTAACATGAAAATACCGGAATCAGTCGCAATTATGTTGCCATTTTTTCAATTTTACCGTTTGTCGAACATCCTTAGTAAAAGCACGCAATCTGGAATTGTGCACGGTGTATGGCAATAGGTTCACCCCTTATTACATGGGACCCATTAAAGGTGCCGTTCCCTGAATTATCAAACGATGGTCTAAAGGTTTCAAACGAAGGAAATGTTAAACCCCTGTTAACATATTGCCATACACCAGGCAAAATTCCAAACTCCATGCTATTACTTTGAATTTGTTTTAAACCGAAAAACCCAGCAATACTTTACCTGAACCGGGAATCGAATCCGAGACCCCTAGCTCGGCAGTCGTACTTGCGACCACTCGACCAATGAGGTAGTCATTATATATATATATTTAACTATAGTATTTTTAAGTTTAATCATGCTAAAAAGAATGTTAAACGTCAACATAATTGTAAGTATTGTAACTGGTTCCGGTATTTTCATGTCACTGTAACTTTTTTCGGACAGACATTTCACTTTTCTTTTCACTGTCATACAATAAAATGATAATATGACTATCATGGTCATTGGATTGACATAAGTTTTAAAGTGCTACAAGAATGGAGACGTTTTGAGCATTGTTCAAAAGGTGATTAATCATTGTATGGGCAAATTATAAGTATGTTCTATAATTCCGTTATGTTTACTACCTACTATTTGTACTAGTTCTAAACTCTGCAACATATTTCACAAAAACAGCAAACTCTTTTAAAACAATATGTACAGTGTGTGCAATATAAAAGCGAATGAATAAAAGTTGTACAATATGCGCAGTTTGCAAGCTACGTGAAAGTTAGGAACGTGTTCCTAATAACTTTGCAATCGGTGAGATTTGCCCGTGAAATATGTGGAACAGTCTGTAACATACAGGACTAGTGTTTTGTATGTTTTAGTAGGAGTTATGATTTAGTTATCCACTTACTATTTAAGACTACCATAATAGGATTTAATAAATAATAAAACGGACTAATGGAAACATGCGGGTAAATAATAATTATTTACATACACACAGATAAAGCATGCATACTTATTAGGTTTTTTTTAAATTTTAACTTTAATTCACTTTTATATAGATTTTGTTTTACATTAGCGACTGAATAGGGCTAAGCTACTGACGCTTGAAACACAGGCTTTGCATAGCTCAGAAGTCAAGGTTACAATTTAATTTAATTTAACCAGTGTGATATCACGCTAGACCCAACATGCTGCTGTTTTTTTTATATGTTCTATTATTGTTAGACTATCATCTCAACTGATGGTAAGCGATGATGTGGTCGAAGATGAAGTACACTTGACTTGAAGTAACCTACTCACTCTTGAATTAAATACCTGGGGGTATTTAATTCAAGAGTGAGTCAGAAAACAGACTCCAGTAGGGAATTCCACTCTTTAGTCGTACGCACAATAACAGTATTCCTAAAACGTGTTGTGCGTTATGGGTGGGATGTCCATTATATAACGATGATGCCTCGCCGTTCGTAGAACGCATATGCTGAACACCGAGAGCCGTTCGAGTGCAATAGAACCCACACGGTAGCTTTATGTGTACAGGTTGAACGACTCCACGAATGCTGAGAAGATCGTGGAGTACATTGGCCTGAAGACCAACTGGACTTTGACTACAAGTTGGAGCCGCGGCACAATACGAATTTTCAGTCGTTCGTGGTACGAGTTCAGACCCACTAAATGTAGAATTTCCTGAAAGAGGAGTTTTGGCCAGGGAAGGAAAATGAAGTGGGAAAGTGTATTACGTAGTGGAACATTATTTATAATTATAAAAATATGTATTAGTATGTAGGTACTTACACACTTATTGCTATTTTCATGTACCTATATTTTTATATGGGTCTTAGTTACCTGCAAAAAAAACATTCAATGAATAAATAATAACAAGAACATCCGCATAGCATCAATGAGAAAAGTACTCTGAACATCAGCAGAATTGTCACGTAGAATGGCAATGCTGATTATCGTTTGCTGAGTCGACTAAACGTTTACTGATATCACGAAAACACCGAAGGAAACTTCGAAGCCATCGGTCCAACATCATGGTATATAGATACGATGTTTATAGGAGGTACCGATAAAATAATGTCTTTGATCTTTTGAAGCTACTAGACATAAACTTAGAATAAACAAAAAAATGCGCTATAAAGTTGCTACTATATCCTCGCTAGTTTAATTTTATTTTCTGATATTACTCATTTTTTTTTTTATAAATTGTTTTTCTTTTTAAGGAAATAATAAGGCTTTATTATTATTATATTACTCATATATACCTAGAGTATTGTAGTCCGGTCAATTTAGACCAAAAAATGAGAGTGAGGTACATAAAGTCCCAACAAGCTGAAAAGTAGTAAAATACACACATCAAAAGTGTCTAGGGATCAACATATATTTTTGCAATAACTTTTCTCCTGATTGATATTAATTAAAATTTTCTTTAAGGATTCATCAAATAAAGTGTTTTCGTTTGTCACAGTAACGATAAACCAAGTCACCTTTGCATTAATAAAGAAATTTGCCATTTTCCTAATAAAGGGATTTTTGACATTTGAACCACTAACATTAAATGCCGAAAAAAAGACTGAAATAACAGTTTTCTTTAAAATTTTATTGGGTAACTTAAACAATTAATAATCCGTGTTTCTACCGCGAACACTAACAACACAAGAACATCGGTTTGGCATACTCAAAATGAGTTCATCCAAATCACGCTGTGGAATGGCCGCCCATGTTCGTTGCAACAACAAAAAAAGGTCTTCTTGCGACTGGATACCCTCCATATTCGGCAGAGCTCTTCTCTGTAGCATATCCCATGCATGCTCAATCGGGTTCAAGTCTGGCGACTGAGCAGGCCAGAGCAGGACATTGATGTTAGCTGCGGCGAGAGTCTGTCTTACAACTCTTGCGGTGTGCGGTCGTGCATTATCATGCATTAACTGAAATAAGGGACCGATTTGCACTTGTAGAGGAACGATGACGTCAGATAGAATCGTCTCAGCATAAATTTGAGCGTTGAGGTTGCCTCTGATCCAAATCAACTCAGTTCTTCCGCCGATCCAAATACCCGCCCATACCATGATGGTTCCACCACTATAAGGATGGACTTCCTGGCAGGATTTTAATCGCTGTTGGCGTCCAGGGGTTCTCCAGTGTCGTATACGTCTTGTATCCGGTCTCATACCAAAACGAGACTCATCAGAAAAGCACACGAAACGCCATTGTTCTTCTGCCCAATTTCTGTGTTCAAGAGCCCATTGATATCGAATCCTACGTTTATGTGCGTGTGAACTGAGGGACCACACTGGGAATTCGCGAAATGAAAATCCCAGGATTTAGTACTAGACTTAAAACAATTGTAGAATGAATCCGGGAATTTGTAAACAAATATATTAAAAACTACGACCCATAAAGTGTGGTCCCTCAGTTCTCACAGACGATCAGCCAGATCTCGGAAAGTATCTTAAAAAATAAGGTTTTGTGAATACAGACATTTAGTAAAGAATTTTTAAAGATATTTACTAAATAAAAGACCACAAAGCATTAAAAATAAAAAAAATATAACTACTAAACTGTGGTCCCTCAGTCCACATAACAAACATAAATATTTTAGTGAATATTACTGAATAAAATTAATAAAACCGTTCTTTTTCTACATAAAGTTTTAGTAAAAGTCTTAAAACATTTTGTAAAAAGAAATGGAGCAATAATATCGAAGCATTTTGAAGATAGCGATGACTAAAACTGGTCCCTCAATCCTCTCCTCCACTGACATGTGTGTATAGGTGGTACCCGTAGCGGTCTTCGGGATTGAAGGTTCACTTCATGCAAGCGGTTTCTGACTGTTTGGTCGCTAATTAAGTTCCCTGAAGAGTGATGAAGCCTCACGGCTAACATCATGGCGGTTATTGTTGGAGCTCTTCGAGTTAAGATTTGAATGTATCGGTCTTGTCTCCGTGTGGTGCAGCGATACCGTCCTCCATGGCGCTCAGCCACGGTACCAGTGCTTCGGTAACGTGTCCAAAGTCGACTGATAACACTCTGACTTGTATTCAGAGCTAAAGCCACAGTACGTTGCCGGGAACCAGCTTCTATCATTCCCACGGCTCTGAGCATTTCTTCCCTGCTTAAATGACGTCGCCGCTCCATAATAACGTTGGTTTTAATCAGTAGTAGGGAAACAGTAGCACTAATAATGTCTTCAATGCGTTGTATGTTTTTATAGGGAAAATATTGACAGCTGATTTTCATCTTTTACTCGAATTTGATTAACAGTTCCTGTTTCAAATTATGAAATGCACCAAAAAGGATCCATATAAATTTATAAAATCATAAATTTATTACAAAGCCACATCTCAATCTCAAGAAATCCGCATAAAAATGCTTGATCCCTAGACACTTTTGATGTGTGTAGTTCAAAACATAATTATGAACAATTTTTAAAAATTCCCCATCATTCCCGTGTATGGAATTTTTTTTATTCAAGGTCAAAGGTCAAACAAATGAGTTTCGCGATTTTCTGCAAAACGGTAAGTTTTATCATAAAAGTAACTCAGACAAAAATTGTAGATCATAAAATTATCTATAAAAAAGGTATCAATACTTTTTTTCTTACGAGCCACCGTTTCTGAGATATAACGATTCAAAAAGTTATAAAAGTTGTTATCGTCATAATATGCATGAGTACGCCACGTACATACATCTCTAGAGTTGTTATATATATATATATATATAATATTATATATTGAAATATTTTTCTATCGGTCATTGTAACTTATACTTAAAATATAAAATATACATAAGTTATAACTATAAGAATATCAGGTAAAATGAAACCCAGTCCCTTAATTTTTAAGCCAGTGTACTGGCTGTGATACGACATCTGCATTTTACAGCAGTTTTCAAAATGTTTGAAATGCAAGATTTAGTTCAATGTGCTGAAGTTTTTAAAAAGAGTAATTCAACTCAACAAGAAGTTATCACCAACGGCATCCGCTTTCTTCTTTCTATGTACGGTGCTCCTAAAAAACTACCTGTTTAGATAAACATCGATATGCATGTTTCGTTAAAAATACTAAAAATAAAAAACAAGTTCAATTAATCCTGCCAAAACCCAAGTAATTGTTGTTGGTAGCTCCTGGACTATCTCTAAGATCGACTGGTCGACACTTCCCGAAGTTTCATTTAATAACACCGTCATTCCGTTCAGTCACGCCGTGAAGAAGCTTGGGGATATACATCGACAAAACTCTGTCTTGGACAAAGCAACTGCAGGAAGTCAGTCGTAAACTGTTTGCTTCTGCAGGCTCCCTGAGACGGCTTCGTAATTTTCTTCCCATCTCCACTAAAATTGCAATTGCACAGTCTCTTCTTCTTCCTATCTTGGACTATGCTGATGCCAGCTATCTTGATTTGACCCAAGACCAATTTGACAAGCTAGAGCGACTTCAAAATCTCTGTATTAGGTTTATATTTGGCTTGCGCAAATATGACCATGTTTCTGAATTTCGTACTAAGCTCAAATGGCTTCCTATTAGGTTTCGCCGGAATGTTCATTTACTTTCTCTGCTTTATAATGTGCTATTTAATCCTTTCACTCCTTTTTATCTTAAAGACCACTTTCGGTTTCTCTGTGACACACATTCAAGGCCCTTGAGATCATCGGAAAATTTAGAATTAAGTATCCGTATGTATTCCACTTCCTTCTTCGATAAATCTTTCACTATCCAAGCGGCCCGTTTGTGGAATGCATTACCCATAGATGTGAGGCGTGCTCAATCATTACCTATATTCAAAAGAATGGTGAAAGAGCATTACCTCTCACTTTAATTTTTTTCCCTCGTTTCTCTATTATGAATTTGAAATATATTAGTATATATTTATATATTATTTTTTGTGGTATGTATTATTATTATTCTATTATTATGTATAATTAGTGTTATGTATGATGTTGTACACTGACAGCCCTAAATCTATCTCTTTTAATTTCTATCCATCCAAAGGTTGTCTGTAAGTGATTGCCCTGTGCGATAAGACCGCCCATTGTACCCTAGTTTTATTATTTGTATCTTTAAATGTATTGTAAGGTGTACAATAAAGTATATAATAATAATAATAATAATTAGCTTCCTCCAACCTCAGTTGCTGCTCAACAACATCTTTTTCGGGTATATTACCAAGTTCAAGTGTGGCTTGGTTATCAGCTAGACCCTACAGACTGGGGTTGGAAGTTAGTCAACAATATATTAGAGCCAGTTCAAACTTTACTTCCACCTGTGCCGGAAATACTGCTGAACACAATTTTTGCAACTGCAAAAAGGGATGCAGTGCTAAATGTGGTTGCAAAATAGTCGGACTGCTTTGTTCTTTGGCATGCAAAAATTGTCAAGGCCGGTCGTGCTCTAATATTGAATCACAAATAATGGAGGATTCGTTTGATTCCGACAAAGTGTCATGCGATGATGTGATATAGTGGTCAGTGGCCCTGACTGCTATGCACAAGGTCGTGGGTTCGATTCCCACCTAGGACAAATGTTTGTGTGATGAGCACGATCATTTTTTCTTTGTCTGGGTGTAATTTATCTATAATATGTATGTATTTAGAAATATATATGTAAGTTTATCAGTTGTCTAGTACTCATACCACAAGCTCTGCTTAGTTTGGGACTAGATGGCGTTGTGCATCAAAATGAATAATGAAGAAGAAGTAGGAGAAGAAGAACAAGAAGAAGATCAAGAAGAAGACCAAGAAGAAGATCAAGAAGAATAAGAATTTGACACTTACGAATCAGGCGAATGAACTTCACCACTTTTTAGGGTTCCGTAGTCAACAAGGAACCCTTATAGTTTCGCCATGTCCGTCTGTCTGTCCGTCTGTCCGTGGTTTAGCTCAAAAACTATTGGTACTGGAAAGTTGTACTTTGGCATGAGTATACACGTTAATGACGCCGAAAAAGTGGTAAAATAAAATTTTGAAAAAAACAATTATTTAGAGTACCTCCCATACATGTAAAGTGGGATGATAATTATTTTTTTTCGTTCTTCCCATAGTGTGGCATATCGTTGGATATGTCTTTCAAAAATATTAGGGGTTTGGTAAGACCGTTTTTTGATTAAGTAAACCGTTCGTGACGTATCAAGCTTTAAAGTACCAATTTTCGTTAGAGTCAAGTGTCCTCCCACTCTATCAACTAAACGGTTGTAGTTAGAAATTCAAATGTCACGGCAGTAGTACCTATATATAACGAAATTTAAAGGAAAACTATCACTATCGACTATTACTCGTAAACTTGTAAAGCCCACTTATGTGGCTTTACAAGTTTACGAGTAATAGTCGACCAATTGTATTTGACTCGAAAATTTCGAACAACTCCACAGAAATGTCGATAGATGGCGCTAAGCGCACGTTGTATCGTGCTAGCTTCTTGTAACGATTGAGTAGTGTAGCTCTGTGTCCGTATTTAAATTCAAAACACCGGCTATGACAAGTTTTATACAAATCGCTAAAAAAAATTAAAACTTTTCGTGCAAAATTGTCGGATCAAGTGAGGATTTGTATAGGAAGTCAAATTAGTTAAGTAGTCATGTTTGGCTTTTAGTTAGAGCATGGTACGAAACGATCAGTCAGCGAATACGACACACACTTGGCTGTTATAAAAACTACGGAACCCTACACTGCGCGTGGCCCGACACGCACTTGACCGGTTTTTTTAATTTACATCGCTTTTGTCTTTCCTATCTTTGAAAATTTCCGTTATTTTGCAATAGTTTTACATTAAATAGGATCACAACTGACCCGTGGAGTAGGCCTACTGGAGAAACCACGTTAAAAAAAACGCGCTAAGTACACTACCTCATAGGTGGCGTGGAAACTTGTGCATATTATGACGATAACAACTTTTATAACTTTTTGAATCGTTATTTTATTTTTATTTTATTCAAGAGGAACAACAAACAGCCACAATATAAAACATAGAAACAATAAATACACAAAACACTATAAACAATATTGCAGCCCACAACGCTGTTCACAGATTAATAATTGGATTGGCATTGGCATTATATATTTATATAGGATAATACTAGCTTATTAAATCAACTTACTGTGATATATATGTATATAATATGTATGGTATAATGTATATAATTTTATATATACAAAAAAAAATACAAAATATAGAATAACATTCAAGAAAGCTCCTTAAGTATAAGACTTTTAAACCGATAGGGAGAACATGTAAAAATGTCTATATGTTCAAAAGTCCTATTGTAGGACTCGACTATTCTGCGAACAGGCGAACGCAAGCCAGAATTGGACTTGCAAGTACCCACAGAAAATAATGTGCCAGCGCGTACCTTTCGCTTGTTGACTGTCCTAGGAACTGCATAGCACAACATGTTGGAAAGTTCAATGCTGTCTTTGTTTCTAGCAATATTATATAAATTCATAACTTCTAAATACTTACGTCTATTTTCAAGTGTTGTGAGCTTATACTTTGCAAGCAAATCATGGTATGACAAATAATATCCATAACATCTATAATGCATAGCACGCAGGAATTTATATTGAACACGCTCGATCATTTCAACGTACTTTTTATAGTATGGACTCCAGACGGACACGGCATACTCCAGTTGAGAGCGTACTAGTGACTTGTACAAGCACATATAGGAAGAGGGCTTTTTAAAGTCGACTGTTGATCGCATTACAAATCCATATAATTGATATGCATTTATTAACAATCCTTCCTATGAGTAGGTCTAAGCAAAGTTTAGAATCAAGGATAACACCGAGATCACGAATGAAGTCCACTTTAAGAAGGGGGTCATTGCACAAAGTGTATGTATAGTTAATTTTTGTTTTATTTTTGGTAAAGCTTAAAAAGTTACATTTAGGTAAACTTAGTTGCAACTTATTTATTTGGCAGTAATAGGATAGTCGGTCCAAATCTTGTTGCAGCAGAAGGCAGTCATTTGTTTGTCGTATGGCTAAATAAATCTTGAGGTCATCAGCATATAATAAAAACTTGGTATTACGAAAGCATTGGCTGATGTCATTGATGTATAAAATAAACAAAAGAGGACCAAGTATAGAGCCCTGAGGCACACCAGATGTCACCTGTGCAATGTTAGATTGGTGACCATTGATTACAATCCTTTGACTGCGATTAGTAATATAGGAGGTAAACCACCTCAGAAGATTACCACGGATTCCGTTGAACGCTATTTTACTTAGTAATAGTTCATGGACAACCTTGTCGAAAGCTTTACAAAAGTCCTATCCAAAAGTTATATCTCAGAAACGGTGGCTTGTAAGAAAAAAGTATTGATACATTTTTTATAGATAATTTTATGATCTACAATTTTTGTCTGAAGTACTTTTATGATAAAACTTACCGTTTAGCGGAAAATCGCGAAAAACTCATTTTTTTGACCTTTGACCTTGAATAAAAAAAATTCCATACACGGGAATGATGGGGAACTTTTAAACATTGTTTATGAACATGTTTTGAACAATTTTACTGATTTTTAGCTTGTTGGGATTTTATGTAACTTCGAATGTCTAAATTGACCGGACTATTGGGTTTAGGAAAATATTTCAAGGTAACTATATAAATATGTTGTATGTCAAACGCTTGGGTCATAAGGCCTGATTGCGCGTCCCCTTTTCAAGGACGTGTCTCGCTGATCCGTGGGCTAAGTATGAGTTTGAAATACTTTTGTCGTTTTCAAAAACTATCGCTTAGTTTCTTTTACATGCACCAAACTGGTTAGTTTGTTGTATAGTTTTCGAAAACGAGAATAGTATTGCAAACTCATATTAAGGCCCTTTATACTTAGTACCTTGTGTGACCAAAGGGCTGGCTCTTTTTTTGCCCATAAGCATTACTATTCTACGTGGCAATGCTGCCAGTCTTATGGACGTTTTGCACGTTCAAGTTTTCAGACGACGTGGAGAAGTGTTTTGATGCATAAGTGTATTTTGTTTTGTATTGTAGTCGTTTTATAGATGTAAGTAGGTAGTAATATTTTTAAATATAAAAGGATAATTATTATGTTTCTAAAAAAACCTCATGAAGAATTGACTGATAAATAAATTGATTATTGTTTACCAATCCGCACTGGGCCTGCAGGGTGGATTACGGCCCATACCCTCTCAGAGAGGCCTGTATTTTTGCAGTTGAAACGTTATAAGCTCTTCGTATTGTGTTGTTAAACAGTTTAAATATAATTTGAAATACAACAAATAATAAAAACCTAAGCTAACACTACACAAGATAGCACACAAAGAAATGCACGTCAAATACAGACGCAAGGAAAAGAGCAACCCATTTCGTATCCCGCAAGACAAAAGCAAATACTCTCCAAAACATTACGAATATCTCCGATACCAAGTTTCTTACGAACGGTTAAAGGAAAAACTACACGACGACGCTTGTATTACTTTGTAAGTTGGTACTTACGCTCTTGGCGGCAGTTAACAACTTATGATGGGATAAGACCGCAGACGCTGCCACTAACCTCGTTACTGTTATAACAAAAACTTTCTTCCATATAATCTTATACGCAATAAGACGTGGATATGAACTGAGTTGGTTTTCTTGTCTTTAAGGTTTGGTATTGGCGGTGTTTGTAAGAGTGTGGAGTGGCTCTAAATAAAGCACTGTTGTATCAGCGAATCTAACTGTCCAGAGTCGACGATGCATAGTGCTCCTCGCGTACCTCAAAGAGGAGTCAGTAGCACTGACGGGTCCGATAAATCTATTGCCTGTCGTTATTGCGTGTATGATTCAAAGAGCCCATGGCCCGGAACGAAAGAGCAATAGAAGGAAAGGGATACACTTTTAGTCAGTAGAAGTCTGCCACTCGCTTTTGATGACTTTACTCCCAAAAACAAAGTCTGAAAAAAAGAAAATAAATTGGAAAAGATAAGTGTGCAGTGTTAAACTGTGAATAAAGTTTAAAAAAATAAGTATACTTGTAAGTACATTTTTGAGGTTTTGACAATCGCCATGGCTAAGCTACCGCTGACAGATTGTCACTACTCAAATTGTGTAAGAACCTTCCGTAGCCGAATGGATGTAGATACCCTTATAAATTCGTCATGTCTGTCTGTCTCTCTGTCTGTCCGTATGTCACATCCAAATACAATTCGGACTACACAGTTGAAACTTGGTAGGTAGACGTATTAGAAAAGTAACTTTTTCATTTTAAATACAAACGTTGTGAAAACTTTTATATTATATTAAAACAAAGTTATTTTGCGTAGCTTCATGGACGAGTCCGTCTTGCACTTGGCGAATTTTTATTAAAATTGGTTTAGAAAAATGTATCGGTTGCAATAGATTTTCAACTTAACTGTGATAGCCATAGAGCTATAGTTCCAAAATTTCATAATTATCACGACTCACGAATTCACAGGCGTTTTATTAGAAGGATGTAAGAAATAATAGGTTAGGTACTTACAAATTATTCTCGTAATATTAACATACTACTACTATGTAAGTAATAATTATTCGAGTTCCATTCCATACATAAATGTTTGTATATCCTACAAGTATTTGTTTCAGGTCAGGGTGTTTATTAAAATAGGACTAATATAGGTACTGGAGAAATTCCTGGTATGGGCTGATTTTTTTATTACTTACTTTTAATAGTTTCTAAAACTATTAAAAGTATCCCATAAAATGAAGATCAAACAAAAGGTTTTTTTTTGGGTGGAAAAAAGGTCAAATCATCAAATGGCTCCTCCCACTCTACCTATCTGGGTGGAGCGGAGTGGAGTGTCAGACTTCTACTGACTAAAAACCCACCCTGTTACTTCAGTTGCCCTTGCGATCCGGAGCCTCAGTATCACGTTAGAACAATCCCACAACCCAACCAGGAAAATCCATAGGTATAACATTTTTAGGATTACGTAGTCAACAAGGAACCCTTACAGTTACGCTATGTCCCTCTGCCCGTCCGTCTGTCCAAGGCGTAGCTCAGAAGCTATTAGTAATAGAACGTTGAAATTTGGTATCCCCCTACACGTATAGACACGTAAAGAGGGAATGGTTTTGTGTTTTTAATCGTCTACACCATGCTGTGGGGTATCACTGGATAGGTCGTTCAAAACTAATAGGATTGTGGGAAGACCAATCTTCGATTCAGTGATCCGTTTGCGAAATATTAAGCTATAAAATGCTAACTTTCATTAGAGTCAATTTCGGGGAGTGTGCGTTGGAATTACACAATCTAATTTCGCCAAGCCCGTTCCATCATTGGACTACAAGACAAACGTCGATGCGCCATCGTTACATGGTGGACATCCCACGCATATGCACAAAACGTTTTGGGAATACTTTCATTGTGCGTACGGCGAAGGAGTGGAATTCCCTGCCGGAGTCTGTGTTTCCTGATCGCTATACTCTGGGAGTCTTTAAGTCAAGAGTAAATAGGTTACTTCTAGGCAAGCATGCTCCATCTTCGATCACATCCTCATTTACCATCAGGTGAGATGGAGGTCAAACGTGAGCCTATTATCAATAAAAATAAAATAAAAAAGTGCCCCCTATCAACAATTCAAACGTCACGGTAGTAGTACCTACATATAACGAAGTTAAAAGAAAAACTACCAGACCTAAGTTGGCTTCACAATTTTATGAGTAATAGTCGACCGACCGTATTCTGCTCACTTACGGAAAAATTCCGTTTAAAAATAGTTAAATCAAGTTCTTATTTGTGTAAAACAGAGTAGATTGTTCTTGTTAGAGCACGGTACGGAACTCTCAGTCAGCTAATCCAACTCGCACTTGGAGTTGTAGTAAACTACGGAACACTACACTGTGCGTGGCCCGACATGCACTTGGCCAGTTTTTTTTAAATTACTAGCGACCCTGTCTGACTCCGCTAAGTCTCATTCTGCTAAATCACACAAAACCCTAATAAATTATACTCTAAAACCTTTCTCATGAATCACTCTGCCCAGTTTTTGAGTTTATCGTTAACAGGCAGACAGACAGACGCTGTGGGAGACTTTGTTTTATAATATCTAAAGAAGTTTGTAGTAAAATACTTGTCGTATAATCTCTAAACTGACATATTCACTAACAGCTATCATTAGAACTTAAAACAGAATACTTACCATATCTATTTAACTTAAGTTTGTCTGTGATCATGGCGCTTGCAACAGAGCCGAAATATCGGATACTTGAAACGATAAATACATATATGTTAATATCTCGTTGTAAGTTCATGATATTACTTCTAGTATTCTCGATATTTAAGCCTTAATATTCTGACCAATGTTGTAACCTAACTATCCTCAACCCTTGTCATAGTAGGTTATCATAGTTCAGAGATTGCTTTGGTACCACATTGCTGTAACGTATAAACATTAAACCTGCATGATAAAATAAAACCTGAACGACTCTCCGCCCGACGCCCGAGACGGTCGGGTCGCTCTGCGCTCCCGATCGTTCCGTGTCTGTGTCATCGCTCCGTCGCGCTCGCCGTGACGTCACTCGTAGTCGCCGACTACAACTCCCGATCCGGAACCACCTTTTAAAGGCAGTGAAGGATATTCTGTTTCTATAACATTGCTGTCAAAAACTTTTCACACAGTTTCGAGGTCCTTGGTTAGAAATCTCACGGTGTCAACGAAACCAAGGGGGTGTTGACCCGACACACCCACTGATCCCCTTCCGGGTGAAGCAGTTAATTGGAGTCGAGTGCTAGGTTTTGGCCTTGGGGATCTCCTAGTCAAACCTAGTTACTGAGTTTCCCTTTCAGCTACACACCTAGTATCGGTTGCATGTGTCTACTCCTTCGCACTAGACCCAATAGGGCCCGGTTCGCACAATAAGACTGGCGACCGGTTAAAAGCTTAGGGCTCACCATTAGGTACTCACCTCCCAGTCTCCACCCGACTGGGAACGTCGAGTTAGGCTATTAAATAGGCCCCCGCAGGAGAGAAATCTCCAAAATTTCCCCATTAAATTTTTGATCCATTCGCCAATCATGGCTGACTCCGATATTTTGGAGATATTGTTAGAAATCCTTAGGGAAAACCCTTCTATTTCTGCCAAATATGGCAGAAAAATCCAGCGTAAAGTCGCTAATTATCCCCCGGCTAACGAAGCCAACATAGTTGATTTTAGCGACGCGCTCGATAGACCGCTATCTCCCCCGCTCGCTGATCAAAGCATCCCGGTTGGCCAATTCACGGAAGCGTTTATTGTTTCTGATCCCATTGTTCGTCAAACAACAAACGACTTCCAGGTTGTGGCCATCGCCAGATTCCCGAAATTATCGATTGTTTCCGGCTGTGGATCCCGGCCCACCTAATAATCCCATTGTTCATAAAACAATAGACGCCGCGCAGGTGCGCACTGCACCTGAATTCGAAAAAATGGATATGTCAACAGTCACAGGTATCCAACCCACCCTCAGACCAAAACGAAGCCTCTTCTTGCCCTTCGTCCACCGAAGATGACTTTCAAGTCGTTACCGGAGGCAAAAGGAAGAAAGCGAAAACCTCCCAGGCCAGCAAGGCTAAAAAGACCACCACGTCGTCCTGGTCCCCAACTCAAACTCCCGTACGACCCGCTAGCCCCGTCCCAACTACCTCTGCTCGCGCGCAGAATAGTCGTCCCCCCAGCCCGATAGCCCAAACTTCCTCAGCCCAAAAGAAGCAACGCCCACCGCCGCCCTTATACGTCCAAGATAAGGCAAAATGGACTAATGTGTCCAAGATGTGTGTGGATTGAAAGATCAACTACACAAACGCCCGTGCCTGCCAAAATGGTATTAAAGTCACCGTCCCTACGTCTAACGACTATAGGAAACTATATCGCACCCCCAGTGAAAGGAATATCTCCTTTCACACGTTCACCTTCCCTGAAGACACGCCCACTCGAATAGTTATAAAACGTGTCCCGAAAGAGATCCTTGTACAAAATATCCAAGACAACCTTGCCGAACAAGGCATCCCATTCATTGCCGTCCATCACTTACATAAAGTAAGAGGTGAGGAACTTTACGACATGGATCTTGTCGTTTGTAAACCAACCGTTGGTCACCACCCAATCTTTAAAATTAGGTCCATATGCTCCCTAACTACTACTATATCAATCAAAAAGCTCTACCGTGCCACAACAGACCATCCCCGTGGAACAGGCCACGAAATAGTCTTTCCCTCCTTAACCCCTGCCAAACGCTTGCAGGTACTGATGGACATACCCATCGCAGTACCGATCCTGCCTGTAGCCGTGGCCCCAGAAGCCATAGCCAGTCCCCAACCCGCGCCTCAAACCACTGCTGCTCCCGCAGCCAAACAACAGCCCAAACCCTCAACCGTCGGGAACGGAGAGTCTTACGCCCAGACATTACTGCACCACTATAAAAAATCTATGACCCGCCAAGCCAGGTCTCTCCGCGACGCCCTTTTGGCTGCCGAGCAGCAAAATAACGGCAAGATAGCGACGGAAATGTATAACCAAATTTTCAGCACACACAGTGATGTCGTGCTAGGCCTCGACCAGATGGACGCGATGGACTAATCTAATGGATTCCCAACGTATAAATCACTCTAGGCGTCGACCCCTCAAAGTAGGGTTTTTTCAATGCCAATGGTATTTTCAACTAACGCACCGAAATATCAAAATTCCTACGCGACCACCAATTAGACGTCCTCCTTATACAGGAGATCCTTTTAGAACCCCACCGCGCTGACCCTATAATTGCCAACTACCGTCTAGTTCGCAATGACAGAACACGCTGCCACGGTGGCGGTATCCTTATTTATTATAAGAAGGAATTATACTGCATCCCTCTGAACCTACCTGCGCCTCTCTCTCACCTAGAGTACTCTGCCTGTCGACTAGGCATGACTGGTCATCCTCCGATAACCATCATCTCTGCCTACCATCCCCCGCCATCGGTCACATCTGCTGCTTCAGAGATCCTATCGCGCTCACCAGCGATCTCACGACTCTCTTCGACCTGAGTGACTCCATCTTACTAGCGAGCGATATCAACGCCAAACACCCCGCTTGGAACAGCAAGACGACAAATGCCAGAGGCAGCATCGTGTATAACCTAGGCGTGACCCTAAACTATGACGTCATCGCTCCGATGTCTCCCACTCACTACCCACACGACCCCAACCATACGCCCGGTGTCCTCGATGTGGCACTCCTAAACAATGTAAACCTCCTCTTGTAATGTAAACGTTTACACTCCATAGAAGCGCTTTACCAGATAACCAAGAAGAACGCAGCTCTCCGTGCGTACAATGCTTTTCCCTGCACCGCAAACAAAGCTCACATACGCAACTTAGAGCGTGCTGTAAGGAAACGCATTGCCGAGCAGCGTAATGCGAGCTGGGACAAGATGCTGAGCGAACTTGAGCCCACTCATCTTGCCTTCTGGCAGCTTCAGAGGAAGTTACGACCCACAATGCCTCCTCTCATTCGTCCCGAGCAGAGTGTCACCTTTGATAACTCTGAAAAAGCAGAATGCCTAGCCGATAGCCTAGAGTTCCAGTGTTTTCCAGTTGTTTTGTGAACGCCGAAGTCGAATGTAGAACTTCCCTTCCGTCCATCGAAGATCCTGATAATCCACTGGCCCCCATCACTACTGATGAGGTCCAGGACATCATCAAAAGAGTCCAATCGCCAACGGCCCCTGGCTCCGATGGCATCATCTATAGGGTTTTCAAAATTTTCCCCGCCCAGCTTATAGTGCTAATGACTGCCAATTTCAATAGCGCATTGAGCAATAATATATTCCCCGCAACCTGGAAACAGGCCATCGTCATAGGTATCCCCAAACCAGGCAAGCCCAAGTCCTAATACCCAATGAGCACTCATGCATTCAACAAGTCCACCACATCGTAGAACTTCTCAGCGCCGGCTTCCAACGGGGCGCGATAACGGGAGCCTTATTCTTCGACATAGCGAAAGCGTTCAACAAAGCCTAGCACAATAGCTTAATCTATAAGCTATACCAACTCGGCGTGTCTGACCGTCTCGTGCTCATCTTACGGGACTTTTTATCGAATGAAAAATCCTTTCGTTATCGAATTGAGGGAGAGCTTTCCTGCCCCCATCCCATTCGCGCAGGAGTTCCTCAAGGTTCCCCTCGTTTTCACGCTGTTCACTAGCGATATAACATAAAAATACCCAGCTAGCCCTATTCGCCGACGATACGGCTATCTATTATACCGGTCAGAAACCTGATGCCATCGATCGCACTCTCCAAGTTTCTGCAAACACTCTGGGCAAATGGTTACGGAAATGGAGAATCGAAGTCAATCCAGACAAAAGCCAAGCGGGCCTCTTTTCCAAACCGCAGATAAACCCACCCTCCCTCCGTCCGATTACCATGTACGGCAAGCCGATCACTTGGGAAAAGCAAGCCAAATACTTAGGCATGGTCCGTTCGCGCGTCAATCTCTGCGGTTGTCGGCTGCTTAACTGGACTTGCCTTTGGCTGCCTTAACTAACCATAATTAAAGCCGCCAGCCAGCGCTTATTAAAAACTTACAAACTAGGCGACTACACGCTAAAGGCACCCTGTGGGGTACGGACATCAGCTTAGGACGTTGCTGAGGGAGGGCAGCTAGGGACAGGCTGGATGGGATGATTCCATTCTGAAAGCTTTACCTACAATATACGATCTGCCAGAACAGAACCAACTGCATGTACTCGCATTACGTCATGTAAAATTAAAGCGTTTAAGTGCCGAATGCCGCTCCAACTTTCATTGACAGTGTGACCTCATTTGTTGCAAGCCTATTCTGTGAACGACAAAGTATATTGACAGCGCAGATTAATTCATTATTTTACAAGTCTAATGAAAACAAATGATTTTTATTGTATGTATTGTAAAAAGAGAAGGAATCAGAATATATATCGACAAAAAGAGGAGGTTATCAATTCGACGCGTATATTTTTTTAACTAAATACTTATTAATAAGTAATGATCCTAAAATAAAGTAGACAATTTAAGTTTAAAGAAAGTTTGTTTTTTTATTCAAAGTTTTAAAAACATAATGTGTGTAGTTCTTGAACCAAAAAACAATTAAAGTAGAAGCTGATGGCAGCAATATTGACCTATAGTAGCAATATTGATTTATCACACTTTAAGATATATATATATTTTTTTAAATTAAAAAATAGGTTCGCGTTTGACCACCATCTCACCTGATGGTAAGTGATGATGCGGTCGAAGATGGAGATGGATAATCTGTTTTAACAATTAGTTTGTTAATAAAATTAAAAAAAAGTTTAATTCTGGTCTTAATTAAAAAAAAACACACATTTGAGTTTTGGAAAAGTAATTAAATATCTTCCTTCTTGTTACATAAAAATAATCATCAAATCATAATTATTCACCATTTCATTAAATCTAGTTTATTTTTAAGAAGACAGAAAGGGAGCGATATATAATTGAGGGTTAATACGTGTCAAACGCTTGCCACTCGATCATTCGGCGATTAAAACGCTCCAAATGGTTGTTCGATTCATTGCGTAATTAAAATCACAGTCGATCACGAAAGCGGAATAAAACTACGTAGTAGATAGTATGTGACTTAATATCAGTGATATTCATGAATATTTCATTTATTTTATGCTGATGTTCATTATTATAAAGGTCTTGAAAATTTTATATATATGAAAAAAATTAAGTCTACTTTTTATATAATTTTTTAAGAAAAAATTTTTCTTTTTCGAGAGGAAAGTATTAGATGTCTCCTCCCATTCTGGGTTGAGCGGAAATGGAGTGTTAGACTCGGCCTGGTCCTTACCGGATGATGAGTTATCCCCGCTTGCCGTTTGCAAACCTGCGCCTACGGTTGCCGGAGATTGGCTCACGATCCCCGGAGCATCTCCTGCTACGGCTGGGGCGTGAAGAGGAAAGTTGTCTCCCATTAACTGCGTTCAGTCTACTCCTTCGCTAGCATGATTGCTTCACGGAAGGAGGTGACTGCTTTCCAAACCCCTTCATCCTGCATTTTCTGAACCATGACAGGGGCGCGAGAGGTCGACACCGTGATAATTTTACGTTTCTATTTTTTAATGAAATGCTGTCTAACTAAATTATTATGGTACCACCACAACACACTTCTATAACGGGCTTGGTAATATTAGAATTTATCTTAACATGGTCTTTTGCACATCATAGAATATGTCCGCCTTCCAGCAATTTGGATGTGCACCAAGCGAGTGCCTGCGGGTCCAATTATCATGTTGATAATAAAACTAACGGTTGGTTTTTGTAAATTGAGCAGTAAGAGTAGCATTGAGTCTCGTTGCCAACGGCAGGGTGCAATGTTTGTGTAATTAGACAGTTTGGGGCTACTTGAATGTGGAGTTTTTCTTGTAGACTATTTTGGAACGGTCGCAGAGGGAATGGAAATTGTGTTGGGTTTTCGATGATTTTCTTGTAGAAAAACCAACGTAACAATTTGTATAGTTTCGTCTAACTGTTTTTACTGAAACTGATTAGGCAGCGTCTCTGAATCCCTTTTCTTCCCTCAACAGAAAATAGTTGATGAGGCTGAACGTTTTTGAGACTGCGTACCATTAGGAAACCATTCGCGGCAAAACGATGACCTGGTTCAAGTTAAGGGTTTCCAATGTATGCGAGACGCACAGGACTAGTCGATGTGGCAATACTTGGAGAGGACTAATGTAAGGATTATTATGATAATGACTGAATTAACTAGCTATTGTGTTCGGCTTCCACTCTTCAGCGAAAACGAATACCGCGATTCAAAATATGATGCAATAATACAACTGTCTGTCTACATGTACGTTCATTATATCCGATTCGCCGCCGTGGTGTGATTGATTGATATATATAGGTACATCCAAACGTAACATTAGGTTGATAGGGTTAGTATTAGGCACGTGGTGGTTTTAGTTTTTTTTGTTTGTTTTGTTTTATTTACCCTCCTCAAGGCAGAGTACACCCATGAGGATTTCAACCTCGAGAAAAAGGTCTTAAACTTGATTTAGACTGCAATTACTCAACTTACACGAATCAAACAGGCCCCAATCTCCAAAACTTGTTCAGGAAATGTAGTTTTTCCCTCTTAAGTATGCTTTTATGTTTTTTTTATGTATACTATCGATATTTTAGTGTTGCTGTAAGTGGAATAACATGGATTGTGAAGGGCAGCTGCCCACGCTTCGTTTTACGGTCGGCAAATAGCAGGAGGAGTGTAAGTCGTTGCTTTATAAGCTAATAACATAAAATTTATCGCCCGACGTGTTTACACGGTGATTTTACTGTATTCCTGCTCTGTTTTTTTAATACAATTTGTTTGGTATATTTCGAAAACAGTGCATTTTTTCTATAGGATAGTGGAAAAATAGGATTTTAGAAATATGATTTTATTATATTTGAACTGAGGCAAACATGGCACTTTCTTTGGATTTTGGTCCCTAATTCTTGGAAACTTTAAAATTAACAGCCTTTTTCTTCCACGTCAGTCCAAAGGCTTGCCTTGCAAAAGGTTTTGCTTTTGGCTTTTCTTTGTTCTTCAGCGATGTCTATGTATCTGTATGTCTATCTATCTCCATTTTTTGGTTTCCTGGTTTACCAAATATATTTGTCCTGAATTTCTTGCTGAGAAAAAAATTAGTCAGTTTAAACGCAATGTCAGTATTCGACACGACAAAGCACATTTCTCCTACCAGCATGAACATGGCAGGACTTTCAGGTTACAATTCCCAATGCATTGTAACTGTGCACCATAATTTCTATTCAACATCGAATTAAAGCGCATTCGTGCCAAGCAATACATTAAATTGGCTGCAGCCCAAGCGCATCGCATTTCTGCTCAGTTAATCGGCCTTTCCATAGTGGGCCTAGTATCTGAAATGCTGCTTATTTAGGCGGGCGTATTTTTTGTGTGATTTTCTTGTTTGAATAGATATCTGTCAGATATTTTTGGAGTTAGACACATATATTGATATTTGTTTAATTAATACTAGCTTCTGCACGCAACTTCGTTCGCGTAGGAGGTTTTCCCGCGTAAATTCCGACCCTGTGGGAATTCCGGGATAAACAATATTCTATTACCGTCCCAGGGTCCTAAACTATTTCCATGCCAAATTTCATTTAAATCGGTTCAGCGGTTTAGGCGTGAAAAGGTAACAGACAGACAGACAGAGTTACTTTCGCATTAGCTGTGCCCGCGACTTCGTCCGCGCGGAATAGTGACTTTTGGCAGCATTTTAATTTTTTAGGCTAATTATTTTGAAAACACAACTCATACATAATTTGAATGTCGTATTTACTAATATCTAATCAAACGTCTAAAAAATAAGTTTCAAGCTTCTAGCTTTAAAAATGACGTAATTTCCATACAAACTTTTATGCCCTATTTCAACCTCGTACAGTCCTTTTTTCGCATTAAAAAGTAGCTGTTGCGTCCCAAATGTAATTTTGAACGCTCTTTTTGGTGTGGCAACATTCTATTGTCTTTGATTTTGACATTACTTTGACTTGACAGATTGACTTTGCTTGTTGGAAAAATGTCCGCACGTTTGGGACTTTGATTTGATTGTAATTGGTAAACTATTGTTGAATTCGCCCGTTGAGACCGACAATTGGGTCGCGAATTATTTGTTGGTTGAAGTGTATTCCCCATTTGTTGAAAACCCCGGGATATTGTTAAATTATACGCCGCCTTGTCGTCGGTCGGCCGGCACGCGGAATTTGTTGTAAATCGTATTGGATCTCACGAGATATGAACAGATTAATTGTGTTCAGTGATTGATTGAACTTTGTAAGCTCGGATTAACAAGAATCCAGTGATATTTCTCGGAACACATCGCCTTATTGTCTACCACGCGTAGCGCGCGCTTGCTGGAAACGAGTTGGGTGTGATGCTGAGTTGGAACCGCGCCATCTGGAGTTGCCGGCGCCTTGTGAACGTTCTACAACACTTGACTTACATCACACGTTACAATTACTCACCCTCATATTACATACAAACCACACTTGGAGCGTGACCTTGGAAGGTCGAAGTTGGCGTCCCCAGCACTCAGGTTAGTGGTACATTTTGTTTATTGAAATAAGGCCTAAGAGCCTACCACAACGTAGGGCTCCGCGTAATCGCGGACAGTTCGACATACCAGTTACCGTTGGCTGGGCTTGGGGTCGAACAGTAGCCTATGTCCTTTCTCAGACTCTAGACTATGTCCGTACCAAATTTCATTAAACTCGGTTCAGTAGTTTAGGCGTGATTGCGTAACACACAGACAGACAGAGTTACTTTCGCATTTATAATATTAGTAAGGATAAGTATGGATTATTGTCTGCTGTTGCTATATTGCATGCATTTGTAATTAAATTGCATAGCGTGCATTGCGTATTCCAATAATTAGACATTTAAGATTACTAGCATAATTATTTATTTGGTTTTAAGAAAGTTAACCAATGCCTCTAATGTAAGGTAAGTAATTTTACAGTTCTAGGAGTACGAGAATAAACAACTTTGTGTTAACCGTGACCATACAAAACTACTAGATTAGTTCTGAATGAAGTTCTATTGTTGGATTGAGTCGTAATCAGATCCCGACATTTTAAAACCAAAATATATAAGTGTCCATATTCTTCTAAAAACCTATGAATCCTTAAGACATGAACATAAAACAAAATTCCAAGGGGTATGTATTGGCATCTACCCAGAGCACACGCTAGCATGGCTGCCTGAGAGGTGTTGTGAGATATCTTGGGATTCCACACAAGCTACCCGTCTGGACAATGCACGGATTTACTTACTACACTGCATTTTAGGGTTGAACGTCCTTGGAATTGTGTGATAGCGATAGATTTATCATCGGCCTTTGTTACTTACACGATCGATAGTCGCGGCTTTGAATATGAATAGAAAGCACTTAGTAATATAGACTAAGTTGTAAGCTTTCAAAGAATAGTTTTGTAAAAGCAATTATCATGTTGTTTGCGCGATATCGGAAAGTTATTAATTCCCAACGATAACAAGGTTCAAAAGCAAAAGTTTTGAAAACTGTTTTCCAGTTAACAGCGTTTATCTTGTATTTTCTTTTGCAACTTAACGGTGATCAAGAGTAATTATAGTGACGAAACAGTGAGTTTGTCTCGATCCATTGAGGCAAACGAGAAATGGTTGACAAATTGATGCGGGAATAGGAACATTGCAAGAACCATTATTTCTAGTTCACGTGAGGTTGTCGCTCACACATATTTGTTGGTGCAGCTGTGTATGGTGATCGATGTAATCCTACTTCCTCATGAAATTCTTTGTTTAGTGTGCTTTTATTGTAAGCTAGTTCCCATTACTTTTTGAAAAAAAAAAGGTCAGTAATATTGACAGTATCGTGCCCCGCAGTCTGCCTAAAAAATAAATCCTGAATCTGATACAGAAAGCTCCAAATGAGAATGTTTTAGAATCTTTTGTTTTATAAAGAGAACCTGTTTTTGTTACATTTTACAATAGAAATCTACGACATCAGAATTAAATAAAAGTAGTAAAAAGTAGAACTGTAAGCGATATTTCAGTACCAGAAAAGGAAACGGTAGTCTGGCAGAGAAAATGTTTTGTGAATGCTTGGCGTAGCATCATGATCTATTTCCCATTATGATATTCACGTTCAGCATTTCGTTGGCTTTCAATCTTTAAACTAACATGCTTTATAATTCACACAGGAAAATTTACAATTTTAAGTCAGTTTCAAATATCATTTAGTTTCGAGGTATATTCATGTTAACCGTGATTTACTTTTACTACATTTCCTATTAAAGTTTGAGCGACTTCAATTCGTGTTTTCAAAAGGTACCGTGTTTTGTCTGTTAGCCGGTACCATTTCGTATATTAGCAGCGCTGAATGTCGGCATGTAAGGGATTAAAGTTGCAATGTCACGACATCGTCCCATACCCCCACACTTCAGCGCTCTCTCGTTACTTATTTAGTTTGGAATGTTCAACTTTTATTGTTTCCTGAACTATGTATAACTACATACAAATATAGGTATATTACCCATGTTTTCAACCCTATGGGAGCCTTGCGAAATTTAGCCAGGTTATTATCAAGAATCTCGGAATGAAAGCTGTTTTAGCAAACGACGTCTTCGCGGAAGTTATAAGTATATTTTCGTTTCTTTTATATATTTGCGTATGAAATACTGTCTAAGTTCCCGTCTGGTACAAAATACTGGAATGAATTCCCCGAGCAAAATATCTTGCTTCGCAGATAATGTAATGAGAGAGAATTCAATTACCGTATCTCTTTGTTTTTTCCCTCGCCAAAGCAAGGGCTTGGTAAAGTGCACATTCGTTGCTCAGTGTACATTGGCGATTTGTACCGCGGAGCGTGGTTCCGACACAACAGCGTTAGCGCGTCCCCCGCGCGGCCCGCACCGCCCCGCCGCGGGAAAGAGCTGGAGAGGTCTATTCAAATATCCCCTGTCTGTTCACACCCCTCCTCACCCGCCAGCGCCTCGCAGTCTCGTTCATATTTCGTGTTCCTATTTTGCGCAGCATCCCCGGGTACCCAAATGCAGTCCGCAGACTCCAAAATGGCAGAAGCATACCGCCTCGAATTTAGAATTGAACCTTATTCTGAAGGCTATAAGGCTGAATATTGATCAGCTGAGTTTGTTTTACTTACGACTTTAGGCACACAGGCGCGCTCGCCTCCCAAAGCCCCCGGAATAGGGGTAGAGATTCAGTACAAGTAGCGTGTAGGGGCGCGGCTCGCCGCAAAGTTAGACGCAACTGAGCTCCTGCCGATAACGACACTTCATGTTACATTCAGTTCAGAATTTAAAATTAAATATTTTAGAAAATCTTAAAGACTTAAACACTGGAAAAATCGGTGGTATGTATTTGTGAATAATTTTTCTGTGTTCTTTACGTGTAACGTTTGAGGGGTGAAGTTTTCGTATAATTTGATTGCGTCAAACGCTCCCTTAATGCGATTTGCTGCCCTCACCTTTTCCCTCGCGTGAGTCGTGACACGGACAAGTGTTGTTGACTTGTTGTTTCTATTTTGTTTTGACTTGGATTCTAACTGACATTTATCAGCACCTTTTTGTTCTTCTAACTTTTTGGTTCTTTTTTCAGTGCGGTTATGTGAATTTGTCTGTTTCTTATTTCAGATCTCGGGCCGAGTGGCGCTTGTCGTGCGGTCTTCCGTGTCAGGTAACGTATAAATTATTCTGTTTATTTTTTATGATTTATTCTTTTGAAATTTTATTTGTGTTTATCTATTGTTTTAGAAATTATCTTATTTACAAGATATATTTTTTTTCACATTAAGTTTATATTTCCTTTTATTATATTATTTATTTATCACGCTTTGTTGTTTGAGCAAATATGGTTTGCCTTATATATTTTTACTTTACCTGTATTTTATCTCCGCGAATTTTCGGCTGCCCGCCGCTAAGCTCCTCTTAGGTTAGGGATAAAAACTTTTGCTACACTTCCATTAACAGGATAAAACGAATCAAACCCTGATTGCCGATAAAAGCGCGCTTTTATTTATGTAGTTAATCTAGTTGAAATTATTCACAAAAATTCCGTTCATTGTTGACACAAAAAGAATCAAGTTTATTTTGATCTTTCAAATTCTACTATAAGAAGTTAGTTATCATTAGTCAATAGCCTAATGGATAAGGTGTCGGACTTGTGATCGAGAGGTCGCAAGTTCGAATCCCATCCATTACACTATTGCCGTGAACCCACTCCAGACACAAGCATATTTAGCTTAGTTGGAGGGGTTAACAAGAATGCTAGTAATGTGAATTTTACCCACATTGCTAGTATCTTTTTTTTTAATTGTTATATTCATTGCTTTGGTCCCGGAAAGCTAATTGGAATAAATTTTTCCTTGGTTCTACAATGGAAAACGATCCGAAGGTTCCATTGAAAAAAATACCATGAGAAATAAAAAAGTCATTCATATCGAAATTTTCTTCAAAGCATTTGCTTAAGTCTAGACGGTATGTTTATTAGGAAGCCAATATCTGCGAAAATCTTATCGAAAATAAGAATCACAAACATTTTTGGAGCATTCCGGTTCGTTATTATCCGATCCGTAATTACCGACATTATACCCCTGTATAAAGGACCAAATATAAGGAAAGCGTAAATAGGTATTTCTCCGTTTTCATATCATAGCTACTGTAGCAAACGGCCCCGAGAGGGCCATATTTATGAAGGCGGAGCAGAAAGTAATAACAAAAGCAAATAAGGATTTTGCGACTACGGACTTCTGTAAACCGAGTATTATACTTGTGACTTTAGGTGAGAATTATTTTTCCTATAGGGCATTTAATTAGGTTTCTCTTTTTATTAATAATCTCTATGCTAATTTTGGGGAGGTACGTGGAATATTTTAGATAAGAGGGTGGGATGGAATCGGTTTCGTATCGAGAGTCACGTCTGAGTCTATCTTATATTTGATTGTTAATTATTGCGGCTATCAAATGTTTTACTTCATTGCGAATTTTCTAGTTGTAGTTCTCTTAATACTGACATAGATACAATTGACGGTTATTGAAGTCCGTAATGGACGAGCGTTGATTTCCTGGAAATCTCTACATTTATATAGACCATTAATACGGCACGATAGAACTTAGGTACGGGGCCAGTTTTTTTATATTACAAAAAAGAAAACAATCAATCATTATTGAAAAATATAATAAGTATTATATTATAGTTTTGTAAGTACAAAACTACGGAAAATAATCTTAATTTGGAACATAACCATAAAATTACATCTGTCTTAATATCTAGACATTCATTTAACAGTAATACATAGCATAGAATAATGAAAGAACAATAAAGTTAGAATCAAGGTATTTTGCTTTAATTGATTTTGGTACATAGTATGAAAAACCAAGTATATAAACCGAGATACAACTTGAACTAAGAGGTTAAGTAAACATTATTTTACCACATTCGGTATAGGAAAGAGGATTACGAGCACATAAATTATAGTTTTCAACGGTACAAACAGGCTGTTTGGGTGCGATTTTGCGACTATCCATTATAGTGCCCCGCAGGGAAGTGCCCAAGATTAATACACGCAAGATTGCACACAATGAGGAAGTAGTTTAATCGCCGTATAAAGACGCTACAAAGCGCAGTTGAGATAGCGTAGTAGTACGGTTTTCAGACCTATCGGATGTAGCAAAAACGTTGCGTTTGAATCGATATGAAAGATTCTTTATTTGAACCTTTTTAATATTCCCACTCTTTCTTGGCCTCGATTCAATCTAAGTATCTGCCAAATAGTCTAATAGGTAGAATGGATATTCTTTCGAAGAAGATTGCGAAAATGACACACCCATAACCAGGGCTGGGAAAAATACATGCTTTGCTTTAATTGAAATACAAATTACTAAATACTGTATCGCAAGTAATTAAAATACGAAATACAAAATATCCTTAAGTAAGGTATTTGAAATATAAAATACAAAATACATTATTTTAGCTATTTTTAAATGAAATACAAATTACAAAATAAGTAATCTAGACAGCACGGGCTGAAAAGTAGAGGAAAACAAGATGAATTAATCAGTAAAACCAGTTTCCTTTCATGAACATTACATTTTTAAATGTACTGTCAGACAAACAGCCTCTTGTTGGAGAATGAATAAAACCTGCTAAAGAAAACAATCTTTCTACAGGTCCTGATGAGCACAAACTTGTGTTAAATTGTATGAACACATTTTTTATATTTGGATAGCGCTCAAGAATTGAAAGCTCTTTGCTTCTATCATTTAGGAAGCTGACCAACTCTAACTCCATTTTAGATGTCTGTGGTCGATCACTGTCTCTGTTCTCAAAAACAATAAAATCATCATCTTCTTTACTAGTAGTACTACTCCTGCTGCTTCCAGGCATTATTTCATGTTTTGTGTAACTTGTCTCTAAAGCATGAATGGCAACATTTTGAATTCTTTGCCTCTCATCTGCTGTGATGCTTTCAGGCAACCAACGCATTTATAACATGGGTGGTAGCATGACGCTAATATAGCTCCATTTACTTCAGGTGACAATTTAAAAAACTTTTCAATTTTTTTCCAAGCTCTGTTTTAGTTGTGGGTTGAGATTAAAATGCCTCAAGTTGCTATCCTGCAGTCGATCTAATCTGGTCCTAATAGACATTATAGTAGGCAGAAGTTTACCATAGTAGCCATTGTTGCCCTGTAAGTAATCTAGAGCTATAGCTATTGGTTTTAATACTACAACAAATACCTCCAAGTATTCTAATTCTATGGCAGAGAAAGTTTTACTCTTATCCAAGTTATCAAACAGGTCTTTTACTTTTGATTTGCTTCTCATAAGCTGCGCTACAGAATCATACAGAGAGTTCCATCTTGTGGGACAGGGATATATCGACTGATTTCCAAGACAGTCTTTTATGACTTCAGCCGATTTCGGTCTTCTGGACATATTCCATAGCAAAGTACATTTAGCAATGGCTGAATAATGAACCCTGCTAACACGAGAAGCTTTTATGAAATTATTCATATCTGTAGTGGCCAAAAGACTTAATGTGTGGCTGGCACATCTGAGGTGCCTAGGCAAATATAATTCTCTCTCCCTAGTTTCATTATATTCACTGGTAACAAAACCTCCTCATAAAAAACATCAGAAGTAGATGGTGATTCCACTACAGCTTCTACATTTTCTAAAACAAAACAAAAAAAATGTATATTTTAAATAAAACACCAATTGGTAGGAGTCAAAGCAACATCAAGATCATTTAGGATAGAATACATTATACAGCAAATAATGTGATTTGGTTAAAATTTGATCAATCAAACAATATGAAACCATGATTTTGATAAACTTTCTGTATAATATTATATGTAGTGATGCAACGAATACTACTTTTACGAATACGAATACGAATATCAAACCTACTATTCGGCGAATACGAATACGAATATCTGGTCATGGTAATAAAAGACTTATTTATTTGATGAATGTTTACTCTTCTAATAATTAAAATTTACAACAGGCAAATTTTCATTTAAAAACATAAAATTTGTAGATTTTCTGGTTTTAAGCGGTTTCTTTTTTCAGTCTCGGTGTTCCCAGCCGTTGAAAAAAGTTTTTCCGAGGCGACTGTACATGGCTTCAGTGAAAAATATTATTGAGCGAGTTTTTTCAGACTTGGAAATTTTTCAAATCTGCAGTAAATAAAGTTGCGTACAAAAATATTAGTTTTTAAATATTCGTATTAGTATTCGCCGAATACGAATATTCGGTAAATGTCTACTATTCGGCGAATACGAATATTCGTATTCGTATTCGTTGCATCACTAATTATATGTAATATAGAATTTAGGTATAAATGGTATGATCAAAATAATATTTTATTACCTTCAACATCATCGTCAGAAAAAGCAGGCACAATCAGTGAAACCAAATTCTCGGAAAGCCTTCACTAAATTTGACCCATTGTCTGTAGTAGTTGATACTACTTGCTCATTTCTTAATTTGAAAGAAGACTGGATTTCAAAAAGCATTTCAGCTATCTTATCATAAGTATGTGACCCATTAAAGCAGTTGAAAGATACACAACTCACACATTTCAGCGAAGTTGCATTAATCTGAAAATTGATTTTTTTGCATATTGTTGCTGCTTTACCATCGCGGTCTCGCCTCGCACTCACACTCACGATCGCTAAATGAATGAAAGTTAAATGTATTTTAATGTTAAAATGTATTTTGAAGTCTCAAGTATTTGAAAAACTAATTACAAAATACCTCGGCGTCAGGTATTTGAATTACGAATTACAAATTACATTTTAAAGAATTAAGTTAAATACAAATACCAAATACGTATTTGTATTTCAATTACGTATTTTTAATTACAAGTACTTCAAATACTGCCCAACCCTGCCCATGACATATCTACATATTTTTGAGCGGGCATTCGGGACCGGTATTGAGGTCCCGAACGCCACATTGAAATTTAAATTTTCTTTAGAGTGATACGTTGGATCACAACTAAAGATGAAAGACGTATTCAATTAAAAGTACAGCTAACGACTTAAATAAAAAGTTCGAGTTAAACAAAAGAACAACATTTCTAAAAGGCCTTCAGAGATTGTAGCAACTCAACTCATTTCGATTAAGACCCGATTTTCGAGATAGGTAACTCCTGGATACAAACATTTTACTACCTCTAACAACGAATTATTTCGTTTCTTTATTGCCGAAATACCGTCGTGTCCTATCCTACTGGTAATGTAGCAACCCTGTACTTAATCCTCCGGTGGCTGGCTATATGGCCGAAACAATTTGGTATACGCACCGTGTTTATAAGACTCGGTGGATTCCTTTTGTTTACTGAGAGAAGAATGAGGGGAATTTACAATACAAACAAGGTTTTACGTTCCCCTTGGTGGGACTTTGTGGCTGCAGCGGAGAATGTAGCCAGTAATGGGACCACCAATGACTTTTTGAAGGATATTTCTGGAGTTGGTGGAATCCTGTTGATGGCTTACGGCTGTATGTTGTTTTAAATGAAGAATTAATATAACTGTTATATCTTATGAAGTTCTAGATCTTGTGAGGAGGAAAATTTGTTGTTTAAAAACTACTATTATAAAGTCCTTTTTTATGGTCCCGTATTCCTAAAAAATCATCTCATCATTCGTCGGTGTGTCTATCAAACTAAATTTATATCAGATACTAGAGTCTATGTTCTCTTTGCGCTGTAAACAATCAAACTAATAACTCAACGCGATTATGAGATAGAAGGGTCGTTCTCAAAAAAGTGGCACCGCTAAAAATAAATTTACCAATTTAGGAAAATGTATTATTTATTGAGTTTTTTAATAAAAATACATTCGGGGTATTTCTCTAATGTTAAATTGCTTAAAGAGAATGAAAAAAATACACAACTAGGCAAAATACTGCCATTAATAAAAATCCTTACAGGTTAAAGAGATTACGTGCAGGTTAATGAGAAAAGTTTTCAGATTAAAGAGAATCAAGCAGGTAAATGAAAAGAAAAACAATTTAACAATGCAAAATCAGCTATTATTATTATTAAATGCAAACATTAACAGTTACATTAAAAAGATCGGCTTAACAATTAAGAAAACATTGAAACATCTCAACTCGGTCAGACAATATTAAAATTTAAAATGAGGTACGTATTATAAACAAAAAGAAACTTCTTAAGAACAATTAATCTTTGGATCACTTTTTGGTTCTGGTGTTGTCTTTAGACATCGCCAACGCCTTCAAACCCTGCCCTGGAATAGCATTAGGAGGGCACTCCGGCATCACCGGCTGCCGACCTACCTCCGCCATGTGATCGAGGCCCACCTAAAGGAGGTTCATCATCTGTTCCATGGAGAGTGAAAACGGCGAGAGAAGTCATGTGGTGTTCCGCAAAATTCAGTACTAGGACCGTCCTTGTAGAACATCGGGTAAGACTACGTGCTGCGCGGTGACTTCCCCTTAGGGGTCAGCGTGGTCTGTTACGCAGACGACACACTAGTCCTGGCACAGGGGGAGTCGCACCAGGTGGCGGCTGAACTAGTGACAAGCGGGATTGCAACTGTCGTTGAGAGGATCAGCAGTTGGGACTCGAGGTGGCACTGCACAAGTCCGACAACGCGCTACCACCAGATTCACAAATAATGGAAGGAGGGGTTCACATCGGCGTCGGGTCGACGATGAAGTAACTGGAACTAGTTCCCGTCAGCCTGTGATATTTTGAGGAGCACTTCCGACGTCTGGCTCCCAAACTGGATTGGTCCGGGAAGCAGTTACTGTCAAAGCTAGGATCCGGAGTTCCAGACGCCTCTTGCTGGAGGCTCTACGCGGAGATCGTTCGATCCATGGCCCTTTACGGAGCGCTAGTGTGGGCACCGTTGCTGCGAAAGCGACCGGTGGCCAAGCCGAACGAATCCTAGAGGGTCATGGCCATCCCTATGGTGCGGGTATACCGCACGGTTTCCCACAAACCGGCGAGCCACCTTGCTGGCCTGCCACCATGAGAACTGGAGACAACAGTCTTTGGTTGCATGGATGATCTGCGCATGGAGATGCAACGCCGGGGCAAAACTGCACTGCCATGGTATGGCGGACAGAGTTTTGGCGAGATCGCATGGTGAAATGGTGATGAATATCGCAACCCAGTACTGGGCATGCCATAATCATGGCAGTAAGGCCCCTCTTTGAGAAATGGCTGTAGAGGTGTCACAGCGTCCTCACCTTCTGCATGACGCAGTTCCTCCCCGAACATGGTAAGTTTGAGAGGTTCTTGCATCGGATCCAGGTGGAAGAAACGCCCAGGTGTCACCACTGTGTGGACCGTCCGGAGGACACGGTGGAGCATACGGTGGAGGTGTGTCCCACTTGGGGGGAGCACCACCGTGTCTTTGTGGAGGCAATCGGTGGTAGTGACAGTATGGTCCAGAGCCTCCTTCTGCGAAGCAGTAATGCTAGCGAAGGAGGAGGCTGGACGCGTGAAGGAACGATAATCCTCACGCCCCAGCCACCGAATCCCCGACCCCAACTTCCAGCTACGGTAGACGCAGGCTTGCGGACGTCGAGCAATGGGTAGCTCTCTTTCCGACAATCCGGTAATCGACCAGACTGAACCCCAGGCGTCGACACCGCGTAGTGATCAACGCGTTCCTTAAAAAGATAGTAGTCAGTAGATAGTCAGCAAACCATAAGGGCCAAGCAGGGTCGATGCCCGCTAGGACCACGGGGATTTCCTGAAATGGAAACCCACAGTCCTAGTTTGCAAAGGCGTCTGAAGGACACAGATGTAGTTTTAGTCAGTAAAAGTCTGACACGCCTCCCACTCCACTCAGAGTGGGAGAAGTTACTGGATGATTTCCCCCCTAAAAAACATCTAAATCGGAACTAGATTTTTCTATGATAGTACAGATAGTTTTACCAAACAATAACAGGTAAAGTATCTTTAACCTGTAATAGTCTCAATAACCTGTGCTTTTCAAACAGGTTAAAGGAACACAGGTTAATGAAAAAAATATGGTTTTGATGAAATAACAACAAAACGGTGATGTTTTTGGAGTTTATACTTATAAAATAATAAAAAGACAGTAAATTACATAATCTAACGTTATACTCGCAAAGTAGTTAATTCGCAAATAAAAAATAGGAAAGTCAGATTATAGAGAACATACCTGATACAAACTCCAAATTCAAGCAATTCGTCATAATTTCTAAAAAAAATGGCGAAAAACGTCGGCACTTTTTTCCTTGGCAGCAGTTAGTCCGATACTGCCAGGTGATTACAATTTCAACATGAATAACTCGCAAATTATGTTTATTATTAATGTACCGTATCAAATAAATTAAATTTATTAATGTACAGACTAGTATTTTGATAATTTTAAACCCATACTTTAAATGTTATTTTTTCATGTTTATTCAAAGTGTGCCTCTTTGAGTTTGGACACGGCAGGTCATTATTAAGAAACAGATGTTACAATTTTATTTTGTTCTAAGAATATCACTTCGGTTATTTTAATATTACTCAGTCTCTCTGTGAAAATCCTGTTTAGGTACAATATTGTGCAGAATTTAATGAAAAGCATTTAAAAAATCACACATTTCCACTAAAAACTGCCTGACAGGTTACAGAGCCACTTTTTTTAGAACGACCCAGAACCATTTATGTCGCATACTTTACAATGGAATCAAAACTTTCCCATTCTACTAGAATCATGAAATTATGCAAGAAACAATGTCTTACAGCACAATCATGTAAAGGAAAAATTAAAATCTGGTAAATATATAGTTAGTTTAGTACTACATATTTAACTTATTATTATAAAGTATTAGTTCAATTATACTTAAATATTCTAAGGAACCCTCTGTGCGCAAGTCCAACTCGAACTTGACCGCTTTTCTTTTAATCTCGTTCGACACAATAGCTTCTATGATACGATAGTCTAAAAAACTAATTCTCCTTTATTTTCATGTTTTCAGTTATTTCTTGTTCGGGTTATTTTGAGGCATATGATGTAACGCAGAGTGGGTTCACTTATCTCCAATCTTGTCTAGGGTTTTACTACCCAACATCTGATTTCCTTTAGGAAATTTATAGTACACTTTATACGAGCTCATTTTCCGGCCAGGAGATCAGCTGCGCTCTTAAAATAGTTCACATGGTGCTATCTTTATGATTATACTAAAATTTTATCACTACATTGGCGTAAGACATAAAATTACAGCAATAACTAAGAAAATGAAAATGAATAACTAATGAGTACAGTCCAAGAAAGGGATCTTTTATTACGGGGCCAGCGATTTATTTTGCCCTTATCCCATTCACAGTTCCAGACTTATTTTAATCTGAGAACTAAATGAGTTTTCCGTTTTATATTGCGAATTTAAATATTAATTTTGTAATTTGTTCAGCTGACAACCATTAAACTAGCCTGAATTGCCCTCATGATGTCCCAGACGTCGTGAAGCAAGTTTTTTATGTCCCCTTTTGTTTGACCTTTCGACTTTGAATAATAAAATAGTTTCCAAAGTGTCATTGATCAGTGAAGTTGGTGGACTCTGACAGGAATATCTGCCTCTCAACGTATCGATCATTCATAAAAACCTTTGCCTATTTGTGTTGTGGTCAGATTTAGCGGGTTTCCTTGAAACTTTCAGATTCTTGGATTTATTTTCTCGTAAGGGCTTTTGTCCTTAGACTAGACAATGAATGGCATCTTTAACATTAGGCGCCTCTGATATTATTTAACTTTTACGGAAAATAGTGGTACATAGGCGGAGTTATGTCCTGAGATGACATACTCTATTAGTTAAACTTAGGATTGAAACGACTGCATACTCACTGTTAGGCGTAGATTTAATCAATAATTAATATTTGAAATAGGAATAAGTTACTTAAAGATCCTAATAAAATAAGTACCTCAAATATAAAACTTATAATTATTATTGAAAATTTTGATTTTAACAATCAATATCAAGTAGCACGTTTACAAAAGAATAATATCTATCGCCAATCTTAATGACGTTATTAGCAAATTGTTAGTAGAAGTAAATTGGACTTGTCTTCGCTCGTCGTTGGCATTCTTCGCTAACGAGTGTCAATAAGTGCCAGCTAATGGATTGACTCAACCTGATGTTGGAATGCATTAAACTCCCATCGTTTTGTTAGATTTGATTTTATTGAAGAGAATAATAGTAATCTTTACACTCATCTTAAAAACTTTCATGGTATGAAAATCTTCGCACTGGTTCCGCAGTTCCGTTAAAATATTAGATTGATCTATTTGCAGAATGACTAAACTAAACTATATTTATTATTTAATAAGTATTAGGTATTTCCATGTAAAAACTTACACCTTTTAGGACTACGCCCTAAGAGTAAGCAGAAACTATATATAACGTACTATTTAAAAAGATACTGGGTACTGTATTATTTATATATTGGGCACTTTATTTTACACCTTACAATATATATATGGATGCAAATTATACAATTAGTGTACAATGGGCGGTCTTATCGCACAGGCTCTTAAAGACATCCTTGGATGGACAGAATTTGAAGAGGATGATAGATTTAGGGGAGTCAGTGTACAAATGACATAAATATATGCATATACATACAAATATATAGTAGAATTAACAAAAATCTCCAAATTTTTCTCTTCACTTTAATTTCCAGATAAAACATCTACTCGGATTTGTGTCTATGTACAATCGTGTACGGAATTTGTCCTCGCCCGCGGCCCGCGCAATCTAATACGTATGCTAATTTATGATAGCTCTCTGGAATTATAGATGTCGCCCCGGGCGCGAAATTACGATCCCCTTTCCCCCTACTCCCGCCATTCGGTGGCGGCCATCTTGCCATTTGATTCGACGCGCGGGCACAATTAAAATGCAGTAAACCACCTGCACTAGCGTGCTAATGTCCTTTTTTAAGTGGTACGTAGAATTCTGGCTGCAGAATCCAGTTGTAAGACTTAAGTTTCGTCTCCATTTTATATCGGGTTAATTTTTGGGATCATTTGTTTATTGCATCTATCTTAATTAGGGGCCTTTATTGTAAAAGCAAATGCATTAACATGTTCCAGTATTGAAATAGGCTTAAAAGACAGTTGGTTGAGGAATTAAAAGCTAAAAGTAGTTGCCATTGTAATGTTAAAGAAAAGCTATTCCCATAAAAAGCATTCATTTTTCACTCACGTAAAACCGTTCGACGGAGAACCTTTACTGAATTTAATACTAATTTGCAAGGATACGTGGCTAAGTCTACCCTTTACATTACCGGATCGGCAGGGAAAAGGGCCGCGTAAATTTTGATATTACTTAACCGGCTTAGCCCAAGGCCGGCTTTCTGCTTTGGCAAAAAATAAATTCTTCGGGGCGGATTATCATGTAAATTAGCTAACAGACCCTAAATTAACATTGCTAAAATGACTCATACCTTTTAGTTACCTCTTCTCACTTTATTTTAATCTGAAAATATATTCAGGTTGGTATATTATTCAGGTTTTTCTGGCGGCAGTGTTGTGGTCGGAGGTAGACTCTGGGGTGTCATAGAAAGGCTTGAGTTTTGAATTTTTCATTTTGGTTGTAGGCTCGTAGGTATCTATCTGGTAGTGTCGTAGATAAAAATGTTTGTAACATGGGATTGATGCTCAGATTATTAGAGACAGAATTTTGTGTTTTTGGTTTTCTTTTATCCGAACTCAGCCATGTTGGCTAGTTCTGTATCGGATTTTATATATTTATCAACTGAAAACTTTAGCCAAATACTAATTACAATTGTTTTTAAAGGGTAGATACCTACCAATATGCGTAGGTTAAATAATTTAAACGATATGATTTCCTAAGCAGTAACAAAGTCGTCTTTGTACTTCCGTCAACAATCGTTCCTTCAGAATATCCAATATTAGCCGTAACCCTCATACAACAAATCGAAATTTAAATTGCCTCGAGTCTCCATCTTAGTTTAGTGATTAATGCGTCTAACTTTAATCCTTTTCTAAACGTGGGATGATCCTACTGATGATCGATGGATATCGAAACGCGTCTACATTTAAAAAATAACTAATCCCACGATCAAACTTCTGCGACATTTCACATTTGGACGATCACTTTCAGCGTTGTCATTGTGGTTGTCATCGTATAGATTCTCGGCTATCTATCATTTTCGTGTCAACAGTAAGCTGTACAGTTTCTTCAAATAAAGATCTGTATATAAGAAGGAAAGAGAAAAATATGAGAACGTGCGAAAGCAGTAAATTATTTCTCTTGTAGCTGTACGAGTATTATTTCAACTTTACATGGTCGCCAGCTCGTATTAATTTAGCTGGCGCTCAGAAACTTGCATAAATATGAATAACGAGTTTCTCAACGCGACTACTAATGTAGAGTAATATATTTCTCTCTCTTTATATTAGCGATTACAGAAAACAATGTTTAATAGAGATGCTCAGTTATTATATAGTTACATTAATCTGTTTAGTTAGTCTTGTGTGCTTGAAGTGAAAAGTACTTTTCCTTTTGAGTATTCAGAAATTTCTTTTGAAATAATTTTATTTTGTTTTTATTGATACGTTACTTTATTTTTCTCTGTGGATTACATTGAGGTAATATGTACTACGGTGGATTATTATAGATTTATATGTTTTTTGTTTGGGTTATTATAGATTTATCTGTATTTTATTGCTTGCTCTACTGTTGTCTTTAAAAGCCTGTACTGTTCCTCTGCTGGGTAAAAAGTTCCGTTCACTCCTTCCGACGATCTAAATTTTGCGGGTCATTCTTCCAAATCTTTTGGTTTGTATACACACATTTTGTCTTGCAAATAAATCTCAACTACCAAACGCATGCAAACTAACTATAACAAACCGTAGAACCTAATTTATATAATACCAACTCTCTACGAATAGTGATATATATATTTTAATATATTTTAATTCATGCTACACACCGCAGCCCTTGCATTATGCAAATGCAATTTAGAGGAACAGCACTCACTCGCTCGGAGTAAACCTAAGGTTCTGCATCCGCTGGTTTATGTATAGGCAATCGGGCATGTAAACTAGTTGTGTTTTAGTTTTTCCTACCTCCAACAAAGGAACAATGGGACCATTAATGGATTACTTTGTTATCCGACTGCCTGTCAAGAATCTTTTTCTCAGATTCCTGAAAAAAAGCGTAAAGATATCAAAATGATTTTTTAAATATATTATTTATTTATTTATTCACAAGGCAATTACAACAGGTTACAATCCACTTATTATAACAAATACACATAATATGTTTTAAATAAAAACCCTAAACTACATTATCATATATACATCTAAAAATAAACTAAAATATGGCGTCCAGAAATTCGTGCGCATCGCTGTCCACTGGTAATGTGCCCAAAGGCTGGCGGCATTGCCACGCTGTATGGCAATGCTTAACCGCTGTCCAAGGTAAAAGCCAGCCTTTGGGTCACGCGAAGTGTCAACTAGGCGTTTGGATAGATCTTTAAATTAAATTCAAACATTTACAGTGTCACTAAACTGTAAAAGAAAAACAAAATAATAATTCCTGCGATCAAAATATATGTTCTTTCTGTCGCATATTTTTTAATTTCACAAGGAATTCAAAACATTCTTATGGATACTTCCCGTTCACCTAGGATCATGAAATTAGGCAAGAAGTAATATCTTATAGCAACTAGAAACCCTAAATATGTTATGGTTTCGGTGTTTGGAATTATATTTACTTAGATAAATTTGTACGGAACCACCGGAGCACTAAAACCGCGTTGAGTTGTCGATATCTTCAATTAAATGGGAAACTTCTGGATTGCAGGGAATCAGGAGAAAGGTTGAATATAGAGGAGGTTTTTTACCCAACAATGGATCTCTGATTCTGGAAGAAGGAGTTTACAGTAATTTAAGTACACAAATGTTTATTTTTTAAAAGATCCCATCTACATATACTCGAAATAACCAGTCCCTAATGTGTTAATTATCTTGTTCTTAAATTATTACTATTTACAAAAAAATAATTTATATAAAACATATCTTGTAACTGAACTATCAGGTCAGTGCATTATGCTAATGCGATTTAAAGGATCAGCGGGAATAAAGTCAGGGTAGTACGTCCGTTGGCTTGTATAATCAGTTTGATGAGGCGTTTCGCAGAATTATCTTATTTAAGTAATTAATTGTTTTTATTGAATATTATTTTGAAGGCAAAGATGACTAAATTTTAAACTAAAGGATGTCTAGTTTAACCCTTTGACAGCCGACCGTTATTTAGCGCGCATTCTCTGGTACGTCGGCCATTTTTGAAGATATTGTAAGATTTAAAAAAAAATAACTATAAGTGCTATATGCATATTTTTTTTTAAATTTCTTTTATGTGTTATCTATTTTAAAATTTTAATAAAAAAACAAAGCGGAGCGCCTAAAGCGGTGGCTGGAAAGTACATCCCTTCCAAGCCCATTTGTACCACCAGCTGAGCATCTCCCACCTGGACACGAACTGGCATGGCTGACCTGGAAGTCTTTAAACAGACTCCGCTCCCAGGTTGGTCGCAGCAAAGAAAATCTGTTCAGGTGGAGATTTATCGATGCCTCTGCCTTGGGGTGTATATGTGGTTCTGTTCCACAAACCATGGCACACTTAATTTCCTGTCCTGTGTGCCCTGTCAACTGCTCACTGCAGGACTTGATGGAAGCTACCGAAAATGCCAAACTTGTTGCCCAGTTCTGGGCTGACTCCATATAACTATTTGCCATCGACACGCTAAGAAGAAGAAGAATAAAAAAACATGTATTATTAATTATTTTTATATTTCAAAATAAACGTTGAATAGGGTGCGAAAATGCAATAACATATCAGTATCAGAGCTTGTCAGAAATTCATCTGCTTAACTTTTAGCAACAATGTTGTAGTCGGCATGCAGTGTAGTCGGATGCAGCCGAGTACTAGTGTTTTACATGGAGCAACTGTCTATTTAACCTCCACATCCCAGTTGCTGGGTAAGGCGGCGCTCAGTTTGGACACGAATTTGTATCGTACGTAAACGTACGATCGTGGTCGTACGAATTGAGTGCGTACACTGAATACGTTTTACTCCATCAAAAAGGTAGTGATATCGCATTCGTGAAGTCATCTTTGGTTGGAGCGCAATGAATAATCTGTATCTTCTAGATAATTCTCTTATAACTCGAAGACTGCGGCGCGGCGGCGTCTTCGCTGTCGCAGAACCGAATGGGTGCGAGAAATTTATTTAAAAAGTAAAGAATTTGGAGAATTACATCATATTATTGAAGACTTAAATAATTACCCCATACTGTTTCACGTATGAAAATAGAAACTTAAAATAAATTTTTCTACATCCATTTTACGCACGAACGTGTTTAAAAATCCCAACGAGTTCGGATTGTTTTCGGACGTCGGAACTACACGCACGTATACGTACGACTAACTCGCATGCAGTATACTATGTGCGCTCCCATAGTACTTGGAAGGTTAGGATCGTTCGTGTGTGTGAAGATCGACGTTTGGCTGTTATTTCTTTTTTAATGATAATAGGCTCGCGTTTGACCACCATCTCACCTGATGGTAAGTGATGATGTGGTCGAAGATGGAGCACGCTTACCGAAAAGTAACCTATTCTCTCTTGACTTAAAGTCCCCTAGGTTATAGCTATCGGGAAACACAGACTCCGGCAGGGAATTCTACTCCTTAGCCGTACGCACAATGAAGGTATTCCCAAAACGTTTAGTGCGTATAGGTGGGATGTCCACCATGTAACGATGGCGCATCGCCGTTTGTCTTGTAGTCCGATGATGGAACGGGCTTGGCGGAATTAGATTGTGTAATTCCATCGCACACTCTCCGAAATGTAACCGATAGAAAACCGATAGACTAGCAACTCGTCGTCGATGTTCAAGGCTCTGGAGCTTTGTTATTCTTTACTCATGAGTTTCGCAGTTTGTCTAAAGTTTGTCGGAAACGAATTTTATTTTACTCAAATTGAGGTCACGATGTGACTTAAAAAATATGCCTGTATTTGTTTGTGCTGAATTAATTCAAGTAATACTTCAGTCTAAGCGGCTCATTTTAGGTTAGGAAATTATACGAAAATAGATTTATATTGACTATTCCTTAAATTACAAGATTCAGCCTTAAGATTCAAGACGAGTTTCATTCACTTCGTTTACATCTTTTGATTTAGAGACCGACGTATTATTCCTAATCCCTGGTCATGAATTTAATCAAGTTGCATTACGTCATAAGACAGTTTTGGTGGAGTTATTTCATTGTGTGCGTTGTACGTGTTTAATTTGTATTGTCGTATAGCTTTATATACTTATGGACCTTTGGCGTGCTTGGAATAAAGCTGAGTTTTCATAGTCTACGTGCAGAAGGAGTACTCGTATTTGTAGTCTAGATTATGATGTAGTGACTATATTTTATTATCTCTTTGTCTTGAGAACTACATTCATTTGTTTTAATAAAATGGAAGCATATAACGTATTTAAGAAATTAGGTTTATTTTCATGGTATTTTCTAATATTTGCAATTATTGTCGAGCAAGACATCTTATTTAGAACTAAGATCTTGATAAATGAATTACAGTAAAATGCATTGAAAGAACAAGCATCTCACATTACGATTCCCTGAGTTGTAATATCTATGCTCTTTCATCCCGATTATAATGACAACAACGCCAAAACAAAGGCAGTCGAATACTTAATATTACTGATAATAAACTTAAAGTACCAAACAAGCACCTACATATTACCTACAGCATTAAACTGCAGTTAAAAACAGTCCTGTATTAGAGAATACCGCCACAAAATAAACGAAACACAAGCACATTTCTCAGACTATTACACGTTAATTTCCCTGGCTTAGTTTGACTGAAATATACAGGTAGCAATAATACCTTAGGCCTGTACACACTACCAAGTTTGCGACAGCTTAAATGTCTGTCCCAAGCTTAACTGGGCTAGTTCCGTTATGCAGATAAAGCGACTGCAGTTTGAAACTAAATCAAGTTTCAGCAAATGTAGATATGTAGTGAGATTGTTCTTGAAGTTAGGCTTGAGTTATGTCGCCGCATTAAGTGCGAATAATAGTGTTTATTCAAGTAAATGCAACGGGTAATATTCGCTGCTATTGTTCGGGGGTTTCATTGCGTTGTTTTATGGGTAATTCTCGGATGTTGTACTGATAAAGAGTTTCTAGATTGTTTGTCGAGTTTTATAAAATTATTAAAAGGCGACAATGTCACAAATTGCAGTGGAAATTTGGAAATTAGATAAAACTTGAAGGTTACTTACATCAAAACATAAGTTTAACAGTGGCTTTCTGTTTTTATTGATGATAGGTTCGCGTTTGATTACCATCTCACTTGATGGCAAGCAATGATGTGATTGAAGATAAGACACGCTTCCCTATAAGCAACATATTCACTCTTGATTTAAAAATCCCAAGGGTAAGTCTCGCTAAGTTTACGCAAGTCAGGCTATGCGATTGGCATTTGACAATTAATTCGATCACTTAAAGCAACCTACCGCTGCTGTAATCGGTTGAATGAAATTGTAAAATTTATGCTGTCAAACAGGGGCTTAGTGATGAAATTTATACTAATTAAATATATATATTTTTATACATACATATTTTTATGACAATAATTATCTTCTTTATTTCCATATATACATATAAATTACATTTTTAAATATTCTCTAAAAAAAATAGTAGCCCACCGGTATCGGGAACAGAGTTCAAGCTACCGGCGGTCAGGGCTCCATAGAGAGGAACCTCCTGACGATACGCACCGTGTCGAGGAGTACCGCTTTCTGAAGCAAGCCCTTGATCCAACCGTCTAACGAAAGCCTCCTGAGGTGTTGGTCGAGGCTCTTGGCTATTAAGCCATTGACTGAGATGGCTATCGGTACAATGATTGCCGAGTTCATATCCCACATGTCAACAATCTCGTGTGCCAGGTTAAGATATTTGATTTGCTTATCTTTCTTAGCTTTCACGAGATTCTCGTCATGCGGGATGGTTATGTCGACAATCATGGCACGCCTCTCGATTCGGTCCACCACCACTATATCATGCTTATTGGCTACAATAGTCCTGTCAGTGAAGATGGACCGATCCCAGTATAATGTGACATGGCCGTTATCGAGAACTGAGTGGGGCACATACCTATAGTACGGCACTTCCGATTCCACAAGAGAATATTTCAGAGCAAGTTGCTGATGGATTATCTTGGCTGCAAGGTTGTGCCTGTGCAAGTACTCTCCATTAGCAAGACGAGAACAACCAGAGATAATGTGGCGGATTGATTCACCCGGACGGTGACATGCCCGACATATGTCAAACGTGCCATCCTTCACAATTAATTTCCGGTAATTGTTCGTCATGATAACTTCGTCCATAATTGCCAAACAAAACCTTCGGTTTCCCCAAAGAGGTTATGACAATTATTATTCGAAGAATCTATATTTAGAGACGATATAGATTTTTTTATGAATGAGCCTCTGAGTTTGTTTATTTAAGATTCTAATGTATTCATAGGCTTTACAAGTGCCATTAAAATTGCAAGCACCATAAAGGCTATTGATACAACGAAAGAGCATGCACTTGTGTCCACCGATATCCCTAATACCCCGAGCATGCAGGTGTTTTGCTTATGGCCTCCCCATCCTTTTCGATCGTTTGTGGTAGTTGCTATACGGGCAGCACCCCATAACATGAGCTCTTGTGCAGTTTGCGAACTATTAGTCCACATTACAGTTTTCTCTTCACAGAACCAATTAAAATAACGTTTTCCAGCAAAACGTTTATTATCTTTTATTATCTAAAGGACTTTAAAAGTTAAAAACAATGTTATTGCTTCCAATTAGTTTTGCAATCAAAAAACCTTAAAGGACTTCAGAGTCGTGTTATCCGACAAAAACTCCTGCGCTCCGGTGGACTTTTATTTTATTTCAACCTTTAATTTCCTTGGCATCGTCTCCCTTTGTTTGTGTTTAAAAGAAAAACAATTTGAAAGTTCTACTAGTAGCTGTCGCTTTTGTCCGGATTGAATTTTGCTCTTCGCTTCTTACCGTAAAAACGGACCTACGATGTTTAAAATGTTTCCTGTAACTTCGCTGTAATTCAGTCGTGTTTAAAGGAAGAATAAATTAGAATTTGTTTTAAGGTTCCTGTTCACTGTTTACAAATCGTGTTTTATAAAACTTGAAGTTAAATAGTTTGAAGATAACACATACACACATGGTTAGTTTGACATATCTTTCCCACATAACGGCTTCAAAAAATGTTTCAACGAAAATCGCGTTAGCGCTCTTAATTATTTTTTACATGGGCGGAAATTTATATATTATGCAAGGCAGTCAAGGCAAACTCAATTTAAATTTCAGCATTAACTGCAGCACAAATTTATGCTGCCGACGTAAATGAACAGCGTTTTACTGCTGTCAGTAGGTATTTTACGCTTGGCATTTTCACAGCACGGTCCGGAAACGCAGTAAAATATTCATCTAGCGCGCACGACTTGGCTCCATACTCGCATCCCATATGATAGGCATATCGATCGCGGGTATATGGAAATATGTTTGCAAATCTGTAGCGGTCGCCTGGCCCCGAGCCAAGCCCAGCCCCCGGCTCTTTGATTTAAGTGATGGTTAATCAGGGCACAGTTGTGCTATGTTGATAATTTTGGCAGCGTAAGCCTATGTGCCGCATGAAATTGTTAAATTTTCATTGTATGTGATGCAGTTATGTATCGGGACTGTTCGAAGAGTTTGCATAGTTACCCGATCTGATATTTGTTGGTGATTTAGCATATGCTTGTGGGCATTTATTAGCTGCTCTCAAAACGATAACTCTTTCGACTCACGCGTTTTCATCATAGTTTGGAAAATAAGTATATGCTTAACGCTTAACGATCACACCACCTAGTCTAGACTTCCCCAAGCAACTAGTCCCCCCAAATACTCACTGTCTGCCATCTAGTGCGTCAGCGTACTTAACTTTATAAGCCACTAACAAAGAGATATAGCTACTCTATTTTATTCCTACCCTCACACCTCTATTACATTTCAAATGTGCACTATAAACTTTAACGTTGGCATTACACGACCAATTTTAAAACTTAATGTCTGAAGAGCGTATGTCCGAAGTTACCTCGTTACGCGGAATATTAAGAGCAAAGTTTTTGTTTAATGGGATCAAGTTTAATGTACGCACCGCTGGTGCTGGGTCGCATGCACTGCCGTAGTGGATTGTTCGCTTCAACAAAGTTATTTAATTTTTAATTATTAAGATATTGAAGATATCCTGCGAAATAAGTAGGCCATAAAAAAGAATTTTCCAAATCGGTTCAGCCATCTTCGAGTAATCGGGGGACAGCTTTTTATAAACAACTTTAAAAAAGGAGGTACCTTTTTTGAAGTTGGTGAAATAAGGTTTGGCTTGTGGTTTTGTATGCGCGAAGAGCTTTTCTGTATTTTAAATAGGTAAATACTTTTTATTTTCTTAGAATAACGGTGAATTTTATAATGATTGCTTTGTTATTCGAATAAAAGGTTTTGGGCACTTTCGGATTCGAATGTACATATCGTTACATTATCATCTTCATTAGAATTTATGGTTCAAAATTATATCATTTGTAAAGAGAATATTACGTTTTATTTTTATCTTCTACTAATAGCGAGCTAAGATAACAAGAAACTGCGGAAAAAACCAGTATTTTATAGGACATTAGCATTTGAAAGGCAAAACCAAGTCTAGACGGATACATATTTTAAGCTTTTTGTTAAAGTCAAGTACATTTTTTATGTTCACTCTGCACTAAACATTATCACAATATTATGCAAAACTTTTTGTAAGAATTAAACAGATGGAAATGTTATAAAAATGTATAATGAGCATTTCTCTTACGCATACTAATGTTTCATTATTTGCGTTTTATTATTATAAGCATGATTATTTAAATATAAAGAACAGCCTGCTAGGCATAAGTATTATGTCCGTAAGGATTGAGGAGCCATATCAGATTTTTTAAATCTGATCTCATCATTATTTAGCAGCAATGTAGATTATTTTGCAGCATGTATTCTAGATTTAGCAGCAAAATATATCACTAGTTATTTTAATGCACAAGTGGCTCCTCAATCTAAACGTCTGAATTGAGGAGCCAACTGGAACTAGTTAAGTAATAGATGAATATTTATGAAAATTTTGTATCATTTAGTAGTAATTTTGCATATTACCGTCTAAAAATTTAGCTTCTGTAGCGCTAAAATGAAAGAAATTACAATATTTTTAATATGGCTCCTCAATCTAAACTCAAGAGGTGAATTTCTATTGGATGTGAGTGATCAATTAATATATTGGACATAATGATTATTTAGCAGGTGTTGTGCTTATTTTTGCAGTATAGGAATAAAATAGTAAAACAGAGTAAATTTTGTATATAAACGCATTTTCTTTGGCTCCTCAATCCTGACGTTCTAATTATATATGTTTGACTGTAGCCACCTGAGATTTCAACAGAATCTAAAGCCAGATATACTAACATTTAGCAGAAATGTCTGCTAAATATACCTGCACAGTTCAGCAATGTATATATTTTGGATTCTGAAAAAACAATACTTAACTATTTTCTTGTAAATTCAGTGTGTAGGGTGACCACATTTTGGGGGTACCTATAAATTAATATTTCACTTACGTACCCATAATAATATTTATTTAGTAACAAAACATTCATCAGCGGTGAAGTATTCTCGTTTGTACATGAATAATGTTCATGTACAAAATAAATAATTAACTTGGATTTCTTATATTATAAAGTTAATCATCATGTTTGTGTCATCATTATTAAAATGTGGGGATTTTAATATGTGCAATATCGTGCAGCGACTGATAATTAAGTGCAGTTTGATATCCTGTTTTCAATGTAAGTACATTTGTGCCGACTATTGTTATTTTTTCACATTAAATTTATTTATTTAATATGCAGTATGTTCGGGTTTTCGAAGTTTAGAAATTAAAATACATACTACGGTCGATTCTTAAAATAGACAAAATTGAAACACTTTAATGTTCGTAAATATTTGTATATAGTAAATAGTAGCCACTGTGAATTTGCTTGTAACATGTCTTACATTTTTGAACACGTAGCCTTGAAGTATTGCTTTAGTGCCATTTTTACAAAAAAATGTACTAATGATTCGTGCCATTTAACCCAGTATCCAGGCAGATCGCATTTTTGCCTTTGAATTTGAACATAATTTCTGTTTTTGGCATCCAAGGTTCTAAACCTTAATTGACTGCAACTTTAATCGCTGAAGATAAGACTGACTGTACGTTTTGTAACAACCAAACTGTGTGTAAATATAGTCTATCAAACACAGTTTTATATGAAATGAATGGTTGTGAAAAGTTTAGAGTGAGAGAAATACCAGAATTTGTAATATTTTCGAATAAATCATATAAATTAGTAGGTGCTATAGAATTTATTCCTGCAATTATCGAAACTGGCATAGGCCACTACAAATGTCACTATCTTACACCGAAAGATGAGATGTTCTGTTACGATGATTACCATTCTAAAATTCGTATAAGTACTAAACAGCCAATATTCATTCATTCTATAACTTATAGCGAAATTGATTGCTAAATAACCAAATCGTAGGTACGATAGATATAATCTGTTATGAAAATATAAATTTAATAAATTACTTATCCTGGTTTTATTAATACGAGTATAATATGGTCACCCTACACACTGAATTTACAAGAAAATTGTTAAGTATTGTTTTTTCAGAACCCAAAATATATACATTGCTGAACTGTGCAGATATATTTAGCAGATATTTCTGCTAAATGTTAGTATCTCTGGCTTTAGATTCCGTTGAGATCTCAGGTGGCTACAGTCAAACATATATAATTAGAACGTCAGGATTGAGGAGCCAAAAAAAATGCGTTTATATACAAAATGTACTCTGTTTTACTATTTTATTCCTATGCTGCAAAAACAAACACAACACCAGCTAAATGATCATTATGGCGAATATATTAATTGATCGCTCACATCCAATAGAAATTCACCTCTTGAGTTTAGATTGAGGAGCCATATTAAAAGTATTGTAATTTCTTTCATTTTAGCGCTACAGAAGCTAAATTTTTAGACGGTAATATGCAAAATTACTACTAAATGATACAAAATTTTCATAAATATTCATCTATTACTTAACGAGTTCTAGGTGGCTCCTCAATTCACACGTTTAGATTGAGGAGCCACTTTTGCATTAAAATAACTAGTGATATATTTTGCTGCTAAATCTAGAATTCGTGCTGCAAAATAAACTACATTGCTGCTAAATAATGGTGAGATCAGATTTAAAAAATCTGATGTGGCTCTTCAATCCTTACGGACATTAAGTATTTTTCTACTTTATACTTACATTTGTCCCTTATTTAAGTATTTCCCGCGATTATAAGGATATCAATTAAACGCCCTGTTGAATACCCGCAATGCCTGAGTTAAAGATACCAGGATTTTTAGTACTGACGACGTCCGACGACGGTTAAGCTATATAACATTGGTCATCTCATGACGTCTATGTATTTTTGTTTAATAATAATTCACGAACATTTGAATACACCGTCACTAGTCCAAGTAGGAATAGAATTAAATGGTTTCTGAAGTAGTATGGAGAGCAATGGAATTTGAACTTTGACACACACGACATAAAGTTTCTTATTTTTCTTCTTAGCTTGAATTATTTTGCTTAGTATTTTGTCCCATTTTTCCGGGATTTCATCATCCAAAACCGTTAAGTCACTTTCCCGTGTTTAAGTCATAAATATATGATAAAGACATGGATCAAAGCTTTCGCATTTAAAATATTATAATATAGTATATACATGGATGGATTGTGCGAGGAATTATTTATTTATTTATTTAAACTTTATGTACAACTAGCGTGTGGCAGCGGCTTCGCCCGCGTGGAAAGTTTTTCCCGTGTAAATCCCGATCCCGTGGGAATTTCCCAAAATCCTTTCTTAGCGGATGCCTACATCATAACATCTACCTGCATGCCAAATTTCAGGCCGATCCGACCAGTGGTTTGGGCTGTGCGTTGATAGATCACTATGTCAGCCAGTCAGTCAGTCACCTTTTTATATATATATATATATCATAATATGCATATATAATAATATGAAAGAAAAAAGAGTAAATGATGCTGTCACGTCCGACAGGAGAGAATGGAAGAAGAAAACGTGTTGCGCCGACCTCAAGTAAAGTTCGGGAAGATGATGATGTTAATACCTATACAAGTTAAGACTACGAATTCGAACGACCTGTATGTTTTGCTAACAATCAAAGCACTTTTAAACAAAATATTTGAAATATGTTTTTGTAATTTCAACACCGCTCTCCGAGTATTCTCTGCTACCAGCAATAACGGAACAATACTGGCCCATTTACTTTTACGGATATGTCTGTATCTCTGTTAAAAATTTACACGTACGCATTTTTGTGTATTGGCAGAAATGCTGCAATTCAGATTAAAAGTGTGTAAATGAAGTTGTTCCCTTAATTACCTTTTAAGCTCTTTTTTTTGTGTTGAAGAGTTAATTATGTAAAATTAAAGCCAATATTTAAGAGGTTTTCATGTCAAACTGTTGAATGAATTACTTTCATAGCCAGATTTTTCGTTTTTTAGCCGATGCCAGAGTTGTTACCATTCGCCATGTTTATCTTTTAGAATGCAATCATGAGGTTTATCTAAATAGGATGGTTGGTCTCCTAATAAATTTACGAGTGGCCAACATAAATAAAACCAAATCTTTTTCATCGGCGGCTTTTAGATGGCTAAACTGATCACCTTTTTACGTTATCTTTCAGCTTCATAAATAACATTTATGTCCTACCAGTTATAAACAAACAAAATATATAGGGCATAAAATATCTCGAACACAAATATGAAATTATGTGCTCAGACATATGGAGACATATTGCTTTCAAATAAAGCGCGCTGAAAGGGGTTGAAGTAAAAGTTAGGCTGTTTTAGTCAGCATATTGAAATGTAACATTTGGAATTGAATGTTTCAGGCGGTGCTCGAGGGAAACAAAGTGATATGAGAAAAGCTTGGAAACAAACAATGTCAGGTACGTTCTATGTTCACTTGTGTTTTTCATCACGTTATTAGAAATGGAACTTATTTGAGTGTTTGCTCAGTTTTGACTGTTTTGTTTTGCTGTCTTTTTACCCGACTGCAAAGGAAGGGCAGGGTTATGTTTTTCGCGCGTATCTTGTATGTATGTATGTAATATTCTTTATTACCTCATATCTCCAGAACCACTGAACGGATTTACATAATTGAGGTATCGTTAGATTTGTCTTAGCGGCCCAAGTGTTAAAAAATCGAAAGCGCCGCCATTGAACTTAGTGAAAAAAAAAAAATCTGTTTTCGAATACTACAATATGCGTATCAAATTCAAGGGTATCAATACAAGGATTTCAAAAAGGTATATCATGGTCATTACCGTAATAATAATAAAAATAATACTTACAATGAGAAATTTTAAAAATATAGACATTGCTCTTTCACTTTCTGAATCCGGTGGGGTTCCCATGTGTCACGACCGGGGAAACTTAAAAATTATTAATTAATATTTAAACTAAAAACCGGTAAAAAAAGTTTGTTAAAAATCTAAAAAATCCAACTGCTTAAAAAAGTGACAAGCAGGAGGGACATTTAAAAAAATATATGTTCAATTGGGTTACGCCTGTTTCAGTTGAGCAGTCGGGTTTTTTAGATTCTTAAGTAACTTTTTTTTTCTTTTAAAAAAGAGAATTAGCTATATGGGTAGAATTCACGTTGCTAGCAATCTTGGTATTTCGTCTAATTAACTTAAATATGCTTTTCAACCGACGACAAAAAGAGGAGGTTATCAATTCGACGCGTATTTTTTTTTTTTTTTTTTTTTAATGTATGATCATCGATTACTCGAAGACGGCTGAACCGATTTGGAAAATTCTTTTTTTGATTGAAAGGGTATACTTCGATACTGGTCCCATTTTCATAAACGTCAGGATCTGATGATGGGATCCTGGAGAAATCGAGGGAACTCTTCAAATATTATAGGCACACCTATGTCGTTTTGGGTATTTATTATAGTAACTTGTGCAGTTGCTCTCAAAAAGTACCATTTGAGGAAGTGGAACTGATGATGAAGACCACAGATGGCCGCCGAAACTACTCAATAATAAGTATTGAGTGGATTGCGATTCGATTACTTGAATATGGATGTTACGCACTTTATGCTCGTCACAATGCATATGGTGATGTAGAGCTGATGGTGAAGTACCAGGAGAACTCTTCAACAATTAACGGCCCAGCATTGGGAAAAGCAATATTTTGTAAAAGGTTATAAGTAGTTGATAATTAGGCTCTTGTAACTAGGTAAATTAAAAATAGACCAACTAAAAAGAGTGAAATAAAAACTTTTTACCAAAAAATTAAACCGACTCCCAAAAAACACTGCAAAGTGAAAAATAACTTTAATTTCGGAAGTCGGTGCCAAAAACGAAAATACAAAACTAAAGACACCGACTACCGAAATTAAAGTTATTTTTCACTTTGCAGTGTTTTTTGGGAGTCGGTTTAATTTTTTGGTAAAAAGTTTTTGTCTAGAGTGCGTTCACGGCAATAGTGTGTATGTGTGTGTTCGAACCCGTAACTGCTCGATTTCAAGTCCGACACAGTAGCCATTAGGCTATTGCTTCATATCTGCGTTTTTTCATTGAGATGGATGTCGGCAAAATGAATAGAAGTAAAAAAATATGTACATTTGTTTTTCAGTTTTTGGTTTACAAATATGTATACATACGTGGTTCATAATTGATATTTTAGATGGTATAGAGCATGAATACGTTATCATGAATTGAGTTCGTCTCTAAAGATAACGCTAGTTTAAACTAAACTTTTTTATTTAGTCCCATTGGCAACTCCATTATTAAAAGTTCGATGAGCTGAATTCAAAACAGACATTAATACTTTTCTAAAACGTTAAGATTTTGGGAGATCTTGGTACCAATATTGTTTTTAATACACGTTGGCCGAGCGCAGGCCAACGCGAGCGTTGGCAAATAGGTACAAGGCAAGAAATAATGTCCACACGTTCGACAAGTTCGTCGAACGCCAATGCAGACGACCAATGTCGAAGAGGGTCTATAGAGTTGCCCACACGTTGGCCGAAAATGTCGCTTTTCCGTACTTACTTCATGATAAAACTTGTTTCCAAATGTTCAATGTTCGATTTTTCGGAGATAAAAACAAATGTCAAAAAGACTCAAAGTTGATTATTATGAGGAAAGTGAAAGCGTTATGTCACCGTCGCCAAATTTTACGGGGCTTATTTTTGTAATGGTATATCAGTGCTTTAAACTAAAGGCTTCGCTATTTTTGAATTTTGTAACATTGGAATTCAATTCAGCACTTTTAAAGTAACTCCGGTAACAATAATACAAAATATAAAATTTCTGAGACAAAAACTTTGTAAACTAATGTAATAGTCCGTGTGTAATGCGTACGTGTCTACTGACAAATGTAGCTGTATCCATTTTCTTACGTATTGTAGTCAAAAGTTCTTATGTATAGAAGCCACCCTCGCTTCGGTCTCAATAGATAAAGGCCTATCGTCTTCAATACGTACCGATATGAATCTAAAGCGAAATCTATCAGCAGAATATTTTCATGAAATCGCCCCAAGATAGGGATTCCATTAGCAAACGAATCTGTATCGATGAGTCGAGAATTAAGAAGACTGGTCGCTCCAATTTGTAAGGATTTTTCTTCAACATATATTATTCATATAACCTTTAAAAGTACCCTACTCTCATTAAGCTTACCTAGCTTTAGGGCACGACCAAAAATACTAAAATTCATGTTGAGACTGATAAAATTATTCGAAAAGAATATCATAAAAATGATTCCCCCATTTAATGAACAAAATTGATGAACATTTTAATCAGCAACCTTTATTAAACAAATCAAAATTAACTGCCATTAAATTCTGTTGAAGGCAAATTTCTCGGGGCTGTATCTAAACTCCAATTAATTAAGCCCCGTCGCTGGGTCGTGGAGGCCTCTAGGTAGTTATCGCTCATATCTACGATAGTTTACTTACATTATCGACACGGTACAGCTCTAAACTTGGTCTTGTGGAGAACTGTTTACTCAGAGGCAAGATTAATGATGGTGGGACGACACAGATTGGGGGAAGTAAGGGGAATAGACTCCCCACCTACGGGGAATCAGCCCCCCAAAATGTTGTATTACGTTAGTTCTATTGGGGCTAATTGCTTGTAGATATTTACGTGAGCAACCTATACTCTTATTTGCTCGAAGATTTATAAATGAGGTTCGATTAAGGCTCAGTCGATGCGCCTCGTTAGACCCGTTAGTTAATATAGTTCCAAAGCCGAAGTTTCCTCGTGTTTACTCTGGTGACTTGGGTAATGGTTCTATTTGGTAAAAGCCTTTATGTCTAGGTTCAATTATTTGATTTAGGTATAGACTTGACACTTGCAAATCGACTTATTGCGAAATTTATCAATACCATTTTCGATGCTTGAAATAAGTTTATGGGGTCAACGTTACCATTTAATATGAAATTTCGTTATAGTGTCGTTTTTGTGGGTTGAGAAATGAACTAACTTGATATACATTATTACAATAATTGGTAACATCTGCTACAAATAAAGATTGAGTTCTGAATCATTTAGAAGGCGATTAGTTTCAACAATTTTTGTATACAAGATAATTTAATACAGCATGTTGCGAATAGAACGCTCAGAAATTCTGACACTTCATCGCTTGAACACCCGTAGTTCCGTACGTGTCGTACGTCTATCCGTATTAGCGCAATCTAAGACTCAAACGTCGACGTCGATCTGAGGAAATTGATGAGTCAGACGATCGGGTGCCCGTACAAAGACCGCACGGGAAACAAAAGCCGTTCGCCTTTCAACGTTCTTCCCTCGTGCAATTAAGTGAACCTTTTTGTTGGGCTTTTCTCAACTACATTATCCACTATACAATGGTCACAGTGATTTGCGGAAATACGACGAGATTATTTTTTTCGTGGCGTATCCCGCGAGCGTCGATGCTGATTCCTGTGATTTGTGATCCCTCGTCATGCTATCAGATTAGGGTGAAAGTGTTGTATTGTTGAGCGCAAATTGAATTCTGGAAGGTGCTGAGTTTTTGCCGGGAAAGAATTTTTTCGCACGAGATTGGCATCCGATTCAATCAAGCGTTCGGTCGATTTGAAGCCTATGTCAGTAGGTTTCGTTCTATTTCAAGCTAAGCAGGATAAAGAAACGTTAAAATACGAGAATTACACTATTTTGAATCGGTAGTCCTAGTTTTACCTACCGATTTTATCCACCTACCATTTGACCCTAAACACCCCACAATCAATGAAAATTTCTCATCGTAAGCAACCGTTTTACTCCCGATTTTCCCAAGTAATAAATGATAGATAACGTGTTTAATGAGATTTCCATATTAAACGCATGCTGGCGGATGTCATATTAATTTATATATTCAGCCCATATAATATAGCTTGTGTTACAACCGACGGGTTAACACGTCATATTAAAATTTTGTAGCCCGCCTTTTCGCTATTGTTGCGACGTTTTAAGATGGTTTAATTAAGTCACTTTTTATGAAAAGCGTTTTATTAATTTTTGAAAAAGTTGAGGTTATTTTTAATATTAATGATTTTGGTGAGATAATAAATAAAGTCTCGTAAGTCACAATATCATAAGATGAATGTATCTCTACAGGGTGGTGATTAGGTTACCACATTAAATTATACAGCAGGTATTACAAGTCCGTTAAAATAATAATATAAATAATTTTACTAATATTAAGAAAATGCATTTTTCAAACAAAATAAATGGCGTTATAGGTAAAAAATAAATAATCCTTTATAAAATATTATAAAGGATTATTTTGCCAGTGTTTCTTACTGACTACTCTGAGAAGAAACACCCAAGCAAACTCAGAGGTCTGTGGTGCCGTTTTGGGATTATACTCGTACAGCGTTGCGATTAGGTTATCACATTAATTGAAACCACGTACTCTATATTAGGTATTTTATTATATAGAATTAAAATAATTTAATAATAAACAATATTATAGCCGTGAGACCTTTTTTTCCACTTTAATATTTCACAACATCATGTATTGCATAAACGTAATCAGCTCATCTGTAATAGCAAAAGATGAGTAAACTAATAAGTTTACTCATCTGTAAAAGCGAAAGATGAGTAAACTAATAAGTTTACTCATCTGTAAATGTGAAAGATGAGTAAACTAATGTATGAACTAAGTAACTCTGTCTGTCTGTCTATCTATCTGTCTATCTGTCTGTCTGTCTGTCTGTTACCTTTTCACGCCTAAACCACTGAACCGATTTAGATGAAATTTGGTATGGGAATAGTTGAGAACCCTGGGAAAGACATAGGATAGTTTTATCCCGATATAAGGTTCTCGTGGGATAGTTTTCGAATTGCACGCGGACGCAGCCCCTGGCAAAAGCTAAATTAAATTTCATTTTTTAATTTAGTATGGAAATAGTTTAGGACCCCGGGAAAGACATAGCATAGATTTTATCCCGAAATTTCGTATAGGGAATCAATAATGTCCCTACCTTCCCCACACACATAATATACTTAGACCGCTAAACCGATTAAGATGAAATTTGGTATGGAGATAGTTTTAGACCCTGGAAAAGACATAGGATAAATTTTATTCCGGAAATCATCACTTAAAAAAAAAGATGAAAAAGGGGGGTTGGAACTTTGTATTCCCCCTCCCAATTCATTCAAATCGCGTATTCAAGAACCACTCATAACATACCCCATCACATTATTTGAGGCTTAAACTTGGTGTCCCAGTCCTGTTGATGCGTAATCTGGACGCACCAAGGCTCTGTAATGGCACGCGACTACAAATTACACATCTTGGACGCATTGTTGTTCAAGCAATAATTATGACAGGAACAGCAAGTGGTGAAAATGTATTTATTCCTCTCATTCCAATAATCCCAACCAATTTGTCATTCCAGTTCAAGACTTCAATTTCCCTCAAAAGCAGCATTCGCAATGACCATAAACAAAGCTCAAGGACAGACACTGAAAGACGCAGGTGTACATTTAGAAAAACACTGCTTTGTTTTTCCCATGGGCAACTGTATGTGGCGTGCTCACGAGTATCAAGTTCACAAAATCTTCACGTTTTAACCAAGGACGGGAAAACCAGAAACGTAGTTTACAAAAACGTATTGTAAACTACGTTTTAGGTTTTAAAAAGATAAATTTTAAATATTAACTCTCTGTCTCTTTTTGGGGATGGATGGACCCTGGTGATGGTTTTTTAAGTATTATATGCGTTTTTTAACAACCCAAACAGATGCGGTGTACCTTTTTGGCAACAAGAATTATTGACAAAGTAAATTAACGCGGGCGAAGCCGCGGGCAAAATCGATTAATTTTATAAATGTAAAAGTAACTCTGTCTGTCTGTTACCTTTTCACGCCTAAACCGCTAAACCGATTTAGATGAAATTTGGCATGGTAATAGTTTAGGACTCTGTGAAGGACATACAATAGTTTTTATCCCAGAATTCTCACGGGATCGGGAATTACGCGGGAAATACCTCCCACGCGAACGAAGTCGCGGGCATAAACTAGTATAATATAATTTCATTTCATATCAGTGACAATCAAAAACTGTGAAAAGCTAGTGAAAACTGAAGTAAAACAGAGATATATTTGACAGTATATTTATGACCTAAACAAAAATAAAAATGTAAATCTAAAGTAACCAATTTGACCCAAGAGTTAAGTAACCGTGACGCTGAAAATATACTTGCTGTTCCTGTGTAGACAATAAAAAAAGACTACTACTACATTCACCCACTTACTACCTACTTACACTTACACCTATATACAGGAATACTTTTTTTTTTAACGTGGTAAAATTATCAAATAAGTCCTCCCACCCAGGGCAGGGTGGGAGGGACTGTCAGACTTTTACTGACTAAATCCACGGTGTTCCTTCAATAACCCTTTACGTACCGGGGTCACGGTAATGGGATAAGTCCCACGACCCCGGCAGGCTTCGGCCCTCTACAGTGGGGGCCTCGTCATGTTGCTGACGCTCTTTGAGGCGCGCGTGGAACACAACGCGCCGTCGACCCGGGCACGGTCCATGGTCGGACAGCGAGTTGCCCTTTACTCGCTGTCCGCATGCCCGCGCCTACGGTGGCCGGAGATCGTCGGCCGACGTCCGACGCCGTGGGCGTCTGCCACTGCGGCTGGGCTGGAGGGAGGACGCCATCCTCTCCCTCACACGGCCCGCCTCCTCCTTCGGAAGCATGACCGCTTCCCACTCCCTTTCGCCCCGCAGCATGGCCTCGACCAATGCCGGGCGCGAGAGGTCTCCGCCTATCGCCGCCGTGAGGACACGTCGGTGATCTGCCCAGGCGGGGCAGTCTTGCACCGTATGCTCTACTGTGTCCTCAGGGCGACCCTCGCAGTGGTGACACCCAGGCGTTTCTTCCTTTCCCATCAGACACAGGTACCTCCCGAAACTTCCGTGTCCGGTGAGGACCTGTGTCATGCGGTAGGTCAGTACACCGTGACGCCGATCTAGCCACCCCTCAAAGAGGGGTCTTACCACCGCAATTGCGGCGTGCCCGATATACAGTAATACTACCTAATCTCACAACAGTATATTAAACATCATATAAATTATTAAAGTCACTTAATAATTAGCTTACTTGACATTTCAAGTGCTCTAATCTATTAGAGCACTTGAAATGTCAAGTAAGCTAAAGGGTGGAGACTTAGTGTCCTGAAATACAAGTCCCAAGCTTAGTTTAGGCACCAGTTTCCCACAATGCTAGTTGTATACAATGTGTCCCTAATAATTGTAAAAATGTACATAGGTATATTGTGGCGAGAGAATAAAGATTATGATTGTTATTAGTTTGCGACTAAGATGTTCAAGCAGTTCCTTTAGTTGTATTTTCCAAAGATTAACTGTAGGATTTCAGACTCTTCATGAATTTTAAGTGCCGTGTACAACTTTACTAGCTAGCAGTAACCTCTACATACAAAAGTCTCCGAACTAAATTCTGATCATAACAACTTCATAAATAGCTGAAAACAAGCAAGAAAGTATAACGAAAGAATAAATGTTTGAAAGTTTCAGATGGCGACGACAGCTGTAGCCGAAAACTTCGTCTCAAACTCGGAACCTACCACTGAAACTCGGAAAAAACTCGAACGTTATATGGCACATTCGTGATCTACCCTGTAGATCCGGGCTTTTGTAGTTTAGTTCACATCAGAAGCTCGTCTCTACAGGTATCTCACGGCTGGAAGACCACGCTACGGAACGTCGATGAGTTTGAAGAGAGAAACCGGTGGTAGGGATTTCTGGAGACGGAAGATCGTTAGACGAAGATTTTGATACCAAAGGGATTCTGAAGATGGGACATGAAGATAACTTGTACATGTTGACTTGATATTTCCTGTGTCTTGTGCTAACCTTCTTGTTTAATATATCCTTTGAGATTCAGGGCGATAAGAAATATAGGAAAAAAAAGTAGGATAGCGTACTTTCCTTCAAATCATTTTAGAAAAGTTATTTTTAATACTGAATAATTTATTGCATTCCAAAATGTGTACTTAGGTGGTAGATTTTTACACAATATAAAACATTATGAAAACTAGTCTACAATGATCTCGGTCTTATCGCACAGGGCAATCTCACAATCTTTGGATATGCTTTGGATGGATAGAAACTAAAGGAGATTGACTTAGAGCTGTCAGTGTACAAACATCATAAATAATTTTAATTTAACATTAACTTAGATAGACAGATATACTCTTTATTGTACACTATAAAAGAATTGGAGAAAGTGGAGTACTTCCGAAAAATATCTTTTTAACCGACGAAAAAAAACGAAGGAGGTTATCAAGTCGACGCGTATATTTTTTTTTATGTATGATCACCCATTACATGAAGACGGCTGAACTGATTTGGAAAATTCTTTTTTGTTTGTATATATCAAAGTTGGTCCCATTGTCACTAAGTCAGGATCTGATGATGGGATCCTGGAGAAATCGAGGGAACTCTTCAAATATTATAGGCACACCTATAGATAGACTTTACTAGCTTCTGCCCGCGACTTCGTTCACGTTTTTTACCCCCATTTATATCTAATTAAAAGATCAAAAAATAAGTTTCAAGCTTCTAGCTTTAAAAATGACGTAATTTCCATACAAACTTTCATCCCCTATTTCAATCCCTTACAGCCCTTTTTTCGCAATAAAAAGCAGCCTATGTCCTTTTTTAGGCTCTAGACTATGTCCGTACCAAATTTCATTGAAATCGGTTCAGTAGTTTAGGCGTGATTGCGTAACACACAGACAGACAGAGTTACTTTCGCATTTATAATATTAGTAAGGATTGTACACCATAACAGTAAAACAAAATTATGGACTTAACAATTAAAAAGGGTGATATACTGGGCGGCCAAAAACGAAAATACAAATCTAAAGACACTGACTACCGAAATTAAAGTTATTTTTCACTTTGCAGTGTTTTTTAAAAGTCGGTTTAAGTTTTTGGTTTAACGTTTTTGTTAATTCTGATAAGAACAAGATGATCAATCTTGCATGCAGTATGCAGCACCGCCTGCTAATATATAGAAAAAACACCACATGCAAACAAACCTTACTCATGCCTTGCTTGCATGTGGTATGTTTTTTATTGCATCCATTTTGCGCATTAACACTAGATATTTTTCTGAAATATTAGTTTGGTATGGATTTCCACAAACGAACGCCTGATCCCTTTCGGTATACTAAAAAAGGCGATCTTATCAATAAAACCGATCTTTTACGGACTAACTTTACATAGTTTATTCATCTGAGTACTTAACTCTAAGTATGTAGGATTCCGAATGAGCTTTGTAAGTTTTTCACAGGTTACTTTATAATTATGATGTTTGTGCATTGAGTTTTGAAAAATATGTAGATAGATGTACTCTTTATTGTACACCAAAACAAAGAAAAGAGCTGGTTGGTGGTAGGACGTAAAAGTTATTATTCTGTTTACTATGTCTCAAAAACAAAAAAAAAGCTCATTTGAACAAAACATATTTCTACACTGATTCACACATTTTACCTACACTGCAAGAATCTTTTTCCTAGTCATACTTTATTTCACATCAATCCCATTATACTTACATTTTATTCTCCAATCCACTCTGCCATAACTCAGTAATAACTGCCAGACATAATTCTTTAGTTATATCCTATAAAGAGACAATGTTATCCATGCAGTGTGTCAATAGTTTATTGCCCAATATTGCGCTATTGCGGTGCTAAAGTAAAGGCTTTAGAGCAATTTATGACGCGTAGATATGCAGTTGATTGCTTTTAGTGTGTCTCTGTTATTGCACCATGTCGATTTCGAGTGATATTTCATGAAATACTGGGAAAATTAAAGTGTTGAAACGTTTTTGTGGTAGAATGTTCGAGATTTAGTTTCCATTTTACGATTTACTGTCGGTGATTTGTGGAAACAAGAAGGGAAACTTAAATCGAAGTGATCGTTAGCTAGGCTGTTGTTCCATGTAAAATGCAAGTTATATTGGTGTTCAACAGCATCTTATGAATATGGAAGCTAGCTCCAACAAAGTTGCTTAAAGAATAATATTAGCCTCGAATTTTTATACGTTCTTAAATTAGAGTTAGTTATATTTATTGTGTAGCAACCTCTCGAGTGGTATCAGGTCACTCTTGCATAAACTTAACCAGTCTTTAAGGTTCATTAATAAAGCAGTAATTTGTTTCAAAATAAGTCCGAAAAATAAGTGTATTTACATGAAAATTACATTACATTTAAATTACGGTGCATGCTTCACAAATACGAAATTGAAATTTATTACAATTTATCGGATTAAATATTTACCGAAAGTTGCTAACAAAATATATTGATTCTACTACACTATCCCTCCCGCACTTTAGCTCTATAAAAACATTTTACCAAAAAATTAAACCGACTCCCAAAAAACACTGCAAAGTGAAAAATAACTTTAATTTCGGTAGTCGGTGTCTTTATTAGTTTTGTTTTTTCGTTTTTGGCACCGACTTCCGAAATTAAAGTTATTTTTCACTTTGCAGTGTTTTTTGGGAGTCGGTATAATTTTTTGGTGAACAGTTTTTATTTCACTCTTTTTAGTTGGATGATTTTTAATTTACCTAGTTACAAGAGCCTAAATGTCAACTACTTATAACCTTTTACAAAATATTGCTTTTCCCAATGCTGGGCCGTTAATTGTTGAGGAGTTCTCCTGGTACTTCACCATCAGCTCTACATCACCATATGCATTGTGACGAGCATAAAGTGCTTAACATCCATATTCAAGTAATCGAATCGCAATCCACTCAATACTTATTATTGAGTAGTTTCGGCGGCCATCTGTGGTCTTCATCATCAGTTCCACTTCCCCAAATGGTACTTTTTGAGAGCAACTGCACAAGTTACTATAAGAAATACCCAAAACACCATAGGTGTGCCTATAATATTTGAAGAGTTCCCTCGATTTCTCCAGGATCCCATCATCAGATCCTGACTTTGGTGATAATGGGGCCAATTTCGAAGTATACCCATTTGAACAAAAAAAGAATTTTCCAAATCGGTTCAGCCGTCTTCGAGTACTCGATGACCATACATAAAAAAAAAAAATATATATACGCGTCGAATTGATAACCCCCTCTTTTTGTCGTCGGTTGAAAATTGATGGATTATGTTGATTAGGTAGTGGGTCTAGAATTTTAAATAGTGAGGTAGTGTAGGTAAACGTCTAATTTAGTTAAGTAATAACAGTTAGATCAAAAAAAGGGTAATGATATATAAAATTCCTCGCTTTTAACCTAATATACAGGATTGAACTTAGTATGTGAGTGAAAGCATAGCTTATGCAACTACAATTATATATGTATATATCTGCGTTGTGTATGTTTCCTTAATCATTTACGTTTCAGAATAATTATCGGCAATCATTTATGTTTTCTTTATCGTTTACGTTTCAGAATTATCAGCAATCATATGTATTGTGTGTTTCCTTAATCATTTAAGTTTCAGAATTCATCGCCAATCATTCAGCATTCAAGTGGATGAGAGTAGCAGAGGTTCGTGTTCAAGGAAGTTAAATTGGAGAGGCTTATGTCCAGTGATGGACTCGTCCTAGCGAGATGACTGTGATTCAGTCATTTGAATATGCTCTTTTGACAAATCGACTTCAACAATAAATAAAATATAAAATGATGAATAATTTATTTCCCTACATTTATTTTCCTGAACTATGACCGTAATCCCAGTTTTACAATAAATAAAATGTGCTAGGTAAACATGTAAATTAGGTGTGTCCTTTTTTGTAACACATTACAACAAATCCAGTGGACAAATTAATGTTAATAAAATTGGATTTCTAAAAATTTGTAGGATTATAAGGATGAGTAATTAATTTTAAACATAAGGATCAGGATTGAGAAAATCTGGGAGTTTCTGTGGGTCCACGGAATGGGATTTTCTTAGAACCATTATTTTAAATAATTCACACGGAAATGAATAAGTAAAAAATTAATAGTATAAAATTGCGACATACAACTGTAGATAGATTTGGACAATACTAGTGCCTTATAAAATACAGAAGAAAGTACTTATAGGTTCCTAAATTTTTATTAGATTTTAAATAATTCGCATGAATAAGATAATTAAAGTTTCTGAATCTTTATTATTAATAGGGTATTAGAAGACGGTAGGTAGTCATAGCTGGAAAGTAAACAATCTTTAGGTTTTCTTATCCGTTTAAATCTTGTATTTGCTCGCAATTTTAGCTTTGCTATAATGATACCTGGCTGGTGGATAGATAAGGTTCCACCCAAGTGGATTTAGTTTCCTTCTCCCCTTAATAATTATAGTCTATCTTGTTCTTATGATCTTATACTAGGGGAACGATAAATTAAAATCCGTAGAGTATTTTTGAGCAAACGGGTAACAAGCATACCATCGAGACAACCATCGCTTTAGCTATCCTCTCAAAATTTTATATTTATAATATTGGTTGAAATAGAATGGCGTGTAATAAACTGTCACTTAGGTACTGCATGCTTGTAGGTACTTATAACTGCTTTAGAAGAAAGGTTTAAGAAGGGATCATCGCACGATTCTTGCCAAGTTGCAGTTATACATACAATTATGCATATTTTGTAAAAATAAAAAAGCCGAATCCAAAGGCTTGAAACATTCGAAACCTGCAAATATGTGATATCGAGTAATTTTAGAGGATTTAGAACATTTCACAACTCATTTTGTAATTCAGATCACACAGTGACATCCAGGTCATCTGGGATTTTGTTCATTTATTTTTAGTATCTACTAATTATAAATACATAAGTATGAGATACCCAAGTCTAAAAAGGTTATAATTATTTTTAAAGTTCAATGGTTATAATTCAAATATCAAAGACTTAGGTTAACTTTACTATCCATTAAAATCTATATATACGTGAAGCAATAAGTCTATTATATAATGCTTCAAGTACCTATGCAATCTATACTAATATTATAAAGAGGAAACCTTTGTATTTTTGTATGTTTGTATTGAATAGGCTCAAAAACTGCTGGACCGATTTCAAAATTTCTTTTACCATTACTTAGAGGGATTCTTCCGAATCCGTATAGGCTATATTTTATCCCGGAAAATAGATAGGATTTTTCGTGGTAGTGAAAATTGTGGAGTAAGGCGTCGAAAAAACTGCCGTACGTTAACGATTCTCGCGAACGCTGCCTATATTTAATATAAACATTGCACCCGTGCGAAGCCGGGGCGGGTCGCTAGTAAATCATATTGTAGGTTTACAATACGGTTACATACATAATATTCATCAGTCACTTTATAATGCATGCTACTCGACGAAAGATGGCAGCAACTATTCTAACGTAGCTGTAGTACTAAACTTATCGTGTATATGAAAGGTCGCGTCGGATGTAGAGGCAGGTTTTTATTTACTTTTTGTTTTATCAACAATAGATGGCGTTGTGTAGCCCAGCTATCTTTATTCTTTTTCATCGTTTATTTACTTTGAAAGAAATAAAGAAAGAAAATTAGAGTTATTGCGCTAAATAAGGAACTGTTTGTTATAATATATTCTGTTCTGTACATTTTATTAAACCATAATTAATTCTTTGCTCTGTATGCCCAAAGTACCAACTTAGCAAAATCTAGCAACAGAAGTAGTTTTGCTTTTATTGAAACATAATGAATAAAGTAGGAAGCAAAAGCCTTAAAACATAACTTGTAAACTACTTGAATAAATTAAATGCTCATCAGTAAATGGTTACACAATTCAATATGGTCAAGATTAAATTGAATTATGATTGGCGCTTCGACATTGAAAAGCTTGATAATTGAGTACTTATTTATGGAATTCATAATCAATCCATTTTTAACGTTGGCTTAAAGGTATGTGTGAAGTCTTAGAGAATATTAAATACTATTTAAATAGTATATATATATAGTAATAATATTTAAACTAGATTAGATATGTAGGGCAAACGTATTACTAAAGTTAGATTAATTCGGTATTATGACGGTGTATTGCAGATGAACTATAATTTTCTATACAATATTGGCAAAATAAAATAATTTACTGAAACATTACGCATAAATATAGTCATAATAGCTCGGGAAATAAAGATAATAATTATGTTCGTTGTTACTTAATTAAACAACGACATCTATACCCACTGCTGCGAACTCGCTGCAGTTCTAGACAAAACAATTATATGTTACAGATACTATGGTAATATGTTCGTTATTAAATTGATGAAAATGATCGTGATGAAAATTTCATATGAAATGTCAGAATATGGTTGTTATTCAAATTAATTAAAATTATCATGACTGTCTGATCTTTTCTGCTATTAAAATAGACTGCAAAATTTTCAACATTAAAAGAAAGAAACGATTAATTTTATTATTTAATTTATTCAACAATTTCGAATCTTATATTGACCATAAAACAAAAGCAATATTGTTTTTGTGGGTGTGATTGGAAACTGTCTAAAGTTCTGTCGCGAATGTAATGGCTATTTTTAAGAACTTTTATTCTTCTTCTTGGCTTGTACCTATTTCTTCCTAAAGTCTTGCACATAAACACAAAAAGCCGGGTAATGATTGTAGAAAACGTAGGACTTTAAAAGAGTTTGATATATAAACCTCAAATCAGGGTTGTCCTAATAGTGTATCAAATGTTTTTGGGTTTCGTAGTAAAATAGGCACTCTTAGCACATAGGTCAAGAGAAACATTCATGTGGATAGGTACTGAGGGGGATTATTATTGTATTGATTTACCTATCCCATAGAGTAGAATAACGTAAGCTAAGGTTTTTTATACCTACATAACTTAGGTTGACGAATCCATTCTTCTATTCAGAGATCCTTTTCCAAAATATCTATACTAATATAATAAAGCGAAAATGTTTTTTTGTTTGAACGCGCTAATCTTTTTAGAGTACTGGGTGGATTTGGATGAAATTTGGTGTAGAAATAGCTTGAAGTTTACTATGCTATTTTTTACCTGACTAAAAAATCAGGGTTATGTTTTCATCGTGTTAAAGTTCATGGGAGCGAAGCCTCCCGCGCGACTACTAGTTCAGCTACAAAGTGGTATTATTTTGTCACCCATGTCCATGCCTTACCCTGCAACCAACGTAACATTTGCTTTTGGATATGTGAAATGAATCCGCGATCTTAATACCTATATTAGTAATGACTTATACCTAATAGGCGAACAACTTATCAAATGATTATGTTCATCGAGATTAAGTGGAGGCCAGTCGTACTTTTAACTACCTACTAGGTTAAAAGTACGACTTACGAGTTGTAGGGTTCGAACCCAGGTATTCACATGACTTTGTTTAATTTTCATCATCACCACTGATCTCAAACTATGAAGGAAGAGATCGAGAGGAAACCAGCCTGTCTTAGGACTGGAAAATTTGACTATCCATTTCCTTTGCTTTAGTTAAACTTGCTGACGGGTAACGCTTTATACTATGCCTGGTCCAACACGCACTTGGCGATTTTCCTTTATTATACATACGATTGTACACAGAATATCATGCGATGTTCTGATAAGACTATTGCCCATTGTCCATAGAACGTTGTCAATACAACGCCTGCTATCGCCCATCGCTAATACAAAACGACCAGAATCGATGACCCGCCCTCCTTCCCCGTTCCAAACAAAAGTTTAAAGTAAGAGAGAAGCGTGGAGGCGAAAGACAGGTCAGTTTATTTTGGTTCAGTTAGTCTTTCAATTGCATTTGGACTTATGAAATAAATTACCTTACAACATAGACCGCCCATTTTGAGCTGCCTTATCGAACATTGATTAATAGCCTTTGACAGGGTATATTTTTTAATAGTTGTCTAAAACTGTCCCAGATATAAACTTGAGCTCTTGCGAGCAATGTTACGAGTGGGTGTGACATCTTTTTTTGGTATTAAAAAGTCATTAATGAAGTCTGGATTAACTTCAATACCTACTCTTATCTATAGCGTCAGATCTTGAAATTGGACTAGAAGTTCTTCAAACCAAAGGTCTAGTTCGATATAACCATTACTGATCCCGTGTATTTCACTTAGATATACAATAATATAAGACCGCTTACTTTCACGATGCTTGTGGCTACAATGTGACAGTGGGCGTCTTTCTGCTAAGATATTGATGATAAGATTTTGGGAATTATGTTTATGCAAAAATGTGATTTGTTTAATTTGTTCGAAGTCAATAAAATAAAAGGCTATATAATTCATTTTATTGTTATTATACAAGTATATGTTATTAGCATACAATGAGTACAAGACTTACTACATCCTCCGACTTAACTTCAGATCATTCGATTTTCTTTAGTACCAAATTACTGCATAACTATTAAGCTATGATTAAATCAACTTAAAGTTTGCGAAAAGCAACACCAAAGAAGATCAAGAATCTAGTCTATCATATGAAATTATTAGTGTTCTTCGATCCTCAAACTCTTTAACTCTGTTCCTTTTCAGTATCTATTCAGTAGCTAGACATTTGAACTCATAGCACCGAAAAAAACCATATCTGTAGATAGTCTGAAGTGTCCGCTATTACTCTGCCAGTGTCCACAGTAGCCGGTCCCCAGTCATACCACAGATAACGCGTTATTGATGAGGACGCCTTGTGTAACCCTCGTGGACACGAGATGAGTATCGCGCCTAATTCGTCTTATCTCACATGTTTGATTAGTACACGTTAAGGAAAGGGTTTCAATTTTTATATAGATTTTTAAATTTATGTGTATGCCTTGAACATCTCTTAAAGGTCTTCACAATGTATCAACTACGGCGATGGGTTGAACTACAGTAAGACTAATAGGTAAAGGTGGTAAGGTAAGGTAGGTAATAAGAAGATACTGTTAGTTTAGGTTTTCATGTTATTCGTACTAATCTCATAAATGCAAAAGTTTATGAGGATCACGCAAAAACATCTGAGCAGATTTAAATGGAATTTGGAATTTAGTTAGGTGAAATCCTGAAGTAACACATAAGTACTGGTTTTACCCGACTGCAAAGGAAGGGTTATGTTATTCATGCGTATCTTGTATGTATGTATGTAATATTATTTATTACCTCATATCTCCAAAACCGCTGAACGGATTTACATAATTGAGGTATCGTTAGATTCGTCTTAGCAGCCCAAGCGTTCTTAAATAGGTAACGTTAAAAAATCAAACAGGGCGGCTGTGCGACGCCAATGTACTTTATGTAAAAATATATATCAAATACTATAATATGGGTATCAAATTAAACGGCTCAATACATGAATTTCAAAAAGGTATATCATAATTATCATTAGTGTAATACTAATAAAAATAATACAATGAGAAAATTTAAAATTATGGACTTAGTTCTTTCACTTTCTGAAAATAAAAAAAATGTTGATTAATATTTGAACTAAAAAGTGACAAGCAGGCGGGATTCATCCAATTTAAAAAATATAATATATTATGTGCAATTAGGACCCGCGTGCTTCTCATTTTTTTAAATAAAAATGTACTTGTTTCTTGGCTTTGAGTTGAGCAGTCGGGTATTTTAGACTTTTTAAATAACTTTTTTTCCTGGAATTCTGACGCTATCGGTAAAAACCTCCCACACGATCGTACAAAGGAGAACAAAGGAGTTGACAGAAGCTAATAGAACGGTAGGTACTACATATCTTTGCGTCAAATGAATTCAAATACCTAGAAATATTAATACTTGGCTTAGCAATCGAGAGAACCGACATTTCTTCCATTAATTTTATATCAATGCAATTTTATCTTCTTAACTAGTTCGGCACCCCTCTTCAAAACAATCGCTCTGCCGTCAGCTCGGATCTTCGATCCACTTTGGAATCAACGTTTCACTTAAAAGTTTCTACATTTCTATCCACTGGAGTGAAGACACAATATCAAATCTAGGCTTGGATTAACTGAGAATGTTATATCAATCTGATTGCCTTGAATGTTAACGTTTTGGACCTGTCAATTTTCGCCATGAGGATCTTGGTCAACTCATAATATATTTTATTTTATTTATTTGGCTTATCAACAGTTGATAAAAGTGATACTAATTGAGAACACATTCAACGAGTTTTAAGGACTTAGTGTATCCATTTCTTACAGGCAAGCAGATGTGCTGATTGACTAATAATATGTTATGCATGATGATGCATAACATATTATTAGTTAATCGAGTGCTTACTTTCAATCGGAAAAGTTCTTAATTAACGAACAAAATTAAGTAATAATCAATAACAGAAAGGTGCTTGCTAGCGGAATGAACGCAGATTATTTTATGAGATTTCGGTCTTTGGATACCTAGTTACTGTTCACATCCTACATTTCACCACTGCAAAGATACTCTGTAAGTAGGTAATCTCCCAAAAAAAATCTTATTTCGGACCAGAGCGATTCTGAAACGAAATTCATAAAGTTTAAAAACTCCTTGACTTCACTTTAATTTTGGCAGTTCCCAAAATTGCATAATTAAATCCCGTTGAAACAATGACTGCCACCCACACCAATACACACATTACACAAAACATAATTTCTTAAATATACACTCCGTCCCGGTAAAATTGTACCTTACCACAGATAATACAGAATACGACGCACTCGATCACTTTTATCGTTTAAAACAAGTCGGACCTTACTCCACGATAAGTTGCCAGGCGAAAATTTGCAACACTTATTCTTCTGATTGATGTTATTCATTTATCACTCCCCTCGTTGCTTCGGTACGTATAAAACTTTTAAAATGGGTCACAGGGCTTCGTCTGATTGCCTCACTGTTAGAGTAATTAAAATTTCAAGATCGATATGCAATTTCTTTGTGCTCGTTTGATGGAATTGGGGAGTTGGATTGTGCTGTCTTTGATTGTGTTTTGTTTTATAGTGAAAGATGGAATAGCTGCTACAGGGTTTTAGTGTGGTGGGTTTAATTGCATATGAGGTTTTTTACATCACAGAAGGATTCTGATGCTTATTTCGACAATGTCTTATCAAAGGCGGTGCTAATTTTTAAAGATAAAACTAGCTTAAAACACAAATCTGGTGTGAATTAAATATTACGAAAAGACACACGAAGTCAAACGTATCAGAGTCTGTTTTATAAACACTAGCTTTTGCCCGCGGCTTCGCCCGCGTTAATTTACACTTTGTCAATAATTCTGCTTGCCAATCGGTACACCTTTTTGGGTGGTCAAAAAACGCATATAATATAAAAAAAACATCACCAGGGTCCATCCATCCCCAAAAACAAACAGACAGTTAGTATTTAAAACGTATCTTTTTAAAATGTAAAACGTAGTTTACAATACATTTATGTAAACTACGTTTCTTGTTTTCCCGTCTTTGGCTAAAACGTGTAGATTTTGTGGGCTTGATAATCGTGAGTACGCCACATATAGTTGCCCATGGGAAAAGCAAAGCAGTGTTTTTCTAAATGTACACCTGCGACTTTCAGTGTCTGTCCTTGAGCTTTGTTTATGGTCATTGCGAATGCTGTTTTTAAGGGAAATTTTAATCTTTTGAACTGGAATGGCAAATTGGTCGGGATTATGGGAATGCGAGGCGATAAATACCTACGTTTTCGCCGCTTGCTTTTCCTGTCATAATTATTGCTTGCACAACATTGCGTCCAAGGCATGTAATTTGTAATCGCGTGCCATTACAGAGCCTTAGTGCGTCCAGATTACGCATCAACAGGACTGGAAAACCAAGTTTAAGCTCCAACTTATGTGATGGTACCCCTGACATTACCAGAGAGCTGAGAAGCTCTATAGGGTACGACGTCATTTGCTCTATATCCATGACATTGTCAACGGACAGATACTCGACAACATCACCATCCACATGAGACATAAATTCTTTTCGTTGATCTGCCCTACAATTTCGTTAGTCGGTGCCAAAATTGCTCTTTTACGCAGCCATTGTCTATCCCTCATATTTGTTTTCAAATCCGAATAAACGTGGTTTATTAAATTATCTCGTGTATGTGGCACATGGCGGCAGGCGGCCGGACGTCCTTTATGTACGTAAAAATTGATAATTTACCTCTATATTTATGTCTCTGAGATACCTACTTACGGATGAGTCTACTATTAATCTGCAAGTATATTATAAACTAATACCTAGATATGATATACAAAAGAAGATAAAAGTGTAAGTACCTACCTACTTAAAAAAAATTAAATCATTCGTATATTAACTTTATTGGTTAAAATTTAAACGACACGGTTGGCGTAACGGTTAACTGGTGCATGACATAGGTTCAAACCTAGCCAAAACAAAGATTTGTATAGCCTACTAACTTGTTTTAACTACACAACTACATGTGTAGTTAAAAAAAAATGCTTCGAGTGGTTCTTGAATACGCGATTTGAAGGAATTGGAAGAGGGGAATACAAAGTTCCAATACCCTTTTTACATCATTAAGGGATGATTTCCGGGATAAAATCTATCCTATGTCTTTTCCAGGGTCTTAAACTATTCCCATACCAATTTTGAAAATCAAATTTAATTAATTTAATTTAGCTTTTGCCAGAGACTGTGTTCGCGTGCCTTTCGAAAACTATCCCACGGGAACCTTATATCGGGATAAAAACTATCCTATGTCCTTACCAGGGTCCTAAACTATTCCCATACCAAATTTGATTTAAATCGGTTCAGCAGTTAAGGTGTGAAAAGGTAACAGACAGATAGACAGAGTTACTTTCGCATTTATAATATTAAGTATGGAGTATGGTTATGGATATGGAAGTAGGATTAGCAGGATAGGATGTATTTATAGTTCACTATTTTGGTCATATTGGCTTCCGCATAAAAGTTAGATATATGCTGTCACGGACTTTTATTTCGAACTTTTTAAGACAAACAATCATACGGTACATTATATTTTTGCATATCCAACGGTTTTAGCAGTGCACGCAATTACAAACTTTCGCATTTATAATATTATTAGGATAATAATCGTAAGGCGGTTCACAAATTACTTCTACCTACCAAGTTTCAACTCAGTTGTCTTAATTGTTTCCGAATAAAGTGGCTGTGACATACGGACGGCTAGACAGACAGATATGACGAATGTATAAGGGTTCCGTTGTTTGCCATTCGGCTACGGAACGCTAAACATGAGCAAGACTGTCAGCGTTTATGCAAATAACAATACACATCTATTTAGTGATATTACTGTTATTATTTTTATTTTATTATTATTTATTTATCTCACAAAAGAAATCCATACAAAGTTTGTTAGTAAAACACCTTACATTCTATGTTAGTAATAAAATAAATTAAAATAATAAACACTAAAAACTATTTCATATATTTTCCCGCAGCATCAGCTTCACCGCAATGCATGCGAGTCCAATGCTGCAGGAAAACACAATCCTGTTTGTTCGCAATGACTTTCAGAATACTGTTGGTACTCCCACGAATCCTACGCAGCAGTGACGCAGATCGCCGTCTCATAATAGCGCCAAAGCTATCTACCGCCGCTTCAGCAAACATATTGGACGCGCTGCAGAATCGTGGGAGGCCCAACAACATCCTGAAACCATTGTTGTACTGGATTCGAAGGGCGCTGTTGGCCCTCTGCGTATGCCTAATCCACAGGCTGCACGTGTAAAAGCACTGACAGTATGCCCTGAAAAGGGTGATCTTGACAGCACTTATACAGCGTGCGAACCTCTGGGCCAGCATATTGCAGCGGACCGACAACGCCCTTCTCTCCCGTTCAATGTCCTGGTCATCACAAAGATCATCGCACACTATATGACCCAGGTACTTAAAACGCGACACTCTATTCAGCGCTACTCCATACAGGAAGACTGGGGGCACCGTTCTGTGCTTTTTGGTACCCACACCAAACACCATTACTTCGCTCTTTCTTACATTATATAAGAGTCCGTGGGTAACAGCATACTTCTCACATACTGCAAGCAACCGTCTAAGAGCCTCAATCGACGGACTCAGCAACACCATGTCATCCGCGTAGCTGATACTATTTATAATGTTGCCATCGATTGAGCATCCGACACTAGTGCTGCTGAGCTCCACGATGAGCTGGTTGACATACAGGCTAAAAAGCACCGGGGAAGTCAGACCTCCTTGCCTCACCCCACATTCCAACGTGTTATGATGTGGGACCTTTTGCTAAATAATAACAGCCTAATGGGTCGATCTTCAAGGTTAAGAACACTTACCTAGGTCAGTTCATGGATGGTCACCATTTAATCAATAAATTGTTCAAATATAGCCCTTGTTGCTTGCCTGTTAATTAATAAAATATATTAAGTCGTAAGAATTTTTGAAATCGTTCCAGTAAATAGTTTGAGTGTACATATGTTATATGCGTACCATTCGCGTATTGCATGTTTATGCTCTTGATAACTTCGAAATTTAGTGTCCAAATCGAATAAATTAAAAAGGATTTTGCTGCTAAAAACTATTTGTTTGGATAAGAATTAATATTGCGATACGAATGTAATCTTTTGTTTCTACAAGCGATCTATTTAAATTTTACAACAAAAAAGATGCTATTGTAACTTAACTATGATAGTTAGATATGTTTCCTCGTAGACTTTTTGTAGGCAATAATGAGTACTTCAATCATATAGCACATCATTTTTGTATAGCATCAATAGTGGCTTAGCTTTAAAATTTATGGGTTTCTTATACAAATTTTTCATCCCTAATTTAACTCTCTTCTGAGATGATTTTTCAAAAATATTAATTACCAACCAAAAGGCTAAGTAGAGATTTTCATGTTTTGAACTACAAAACAAACAGGTTTCCGATTCATACTTTCAGCCCCTTTTTTACGCCCTCAGGGGCTGATTTTCTAAAACACTGAAACATGTGATTTTTAATTTTAAACCAGACTGATAACCACCAATTTTCATGGTTTAAACTACAAAAATGACGATTTTCTATAGAAACTTTCATGCCCTATTTAACTCACTTAGGGGTAGAATTTTGAAAAACACTGAAACACGTGCTTATTAATTTTTAACCAGAATGATAATCACCAATTTTTATGGTTTATTATGACGATTTTCATTACTAGCTTTCATCCCCTATTTAACTGCTTTAGGGGTTGAATTTCGAAAAACACTGAAACAGGTGGTTATTAATTTTTAACCAGAATACTAACCACCAATTTTCATGATTCAAACTTCAAAAATGACGATTTTCCATACAAACTTTCATCCCCTATTTAACACTCTTAGGGGTTGAATTTCAAAAAATCCTTCCTTATTCCTTGTCTACATTATAAAAGGAATCTCTGTGCAAAATTTCAGCATTCTAGGTCTAAGGGTTTGGGCTGGGCGTTGATGAGTCAGTCAGACAGTCAGGACTTTTCGTTTTATTTATATAGATTATCTATACTAATATTATAAAGAGGTAAAATTTGTAAGTTTGTATGTAGGGGGTAATCTCTGAAACTACCGAACCGATTTTTAAAATTCTTTCGCTTACATGTAGCTGCATTATCCTTGAGTGCTATAGGCTATAAATTATCTTTATATCCAGCATATTAGCCGATGTTTGGTCCGACGTGAAACAGAACGCACCTTTTCGTTGGCAACATCAATTATCTGTGGGCTTGACATAACTTTTTCACTTGACAGATAGACTTTGCTTGCTTGTTGAAAAATGTCGGTCATGGGTCCCTGTTGAGATAATTATAATTGGAAAAATATCGTTTGGAATCGCGTGTTGAAACCGATAATTGGGTCGCGAGTTAACTATTGTTTGAAGTTGTAATCCCCATTTGACGAAAACCCCGGGATATTTTGGATTTATCGCCGTATTGCCTCACCGCGTGGCACGCGCATTTGTTGGAAAAAGTAGTGATAAATAGCTTCAATCTGGTGCGAAGTAATTGTGCTGTGATTGCTGACGGACCGCATTGGGAGGACTGCATCTTTGAGAACCTTCGTCCATCCACACTTGACTTTCACTATACGTTCAATTACTCATTACCTATACACACACACTTGGGCGTGACCTTGGGGAAGGTCGAAGTTGGCGAACCCAGCACAGAAAGTTAGTGGTACCGATTATTTATTTGAATATATTGTATGGTTTGTAGGCCGAAGAGTCTTTTGTTTATTATTGTGTACTTTTGATTATTGTAAGCAACGTTTATAGCTCCACGAACCGTGGACAGTTCAGACCGTCCAGTTACCGTTGCACTGGCCAATTGTAGTCCTGAGCATTTGGTAGCAGGCGTGGCTCTTATAAGATCCACTGATTCATTTTGGTAGCAGGCGTGGCTCTTATAATATAAGATCCACTGGTTTAATTGGAAGTTTTGAAAATAACTTTGGTTTGATTACTTAACACAACTTATAACTTAATAAGTTTTGAATATATTACCATGTCATCCGGGCTATCTAATTGAAGTTGAATCAATTGAAGTTGTATTTGTAATTTGTACTGTAGCCCTTTGTTGAAATGACAAGTAAGATTTATTTGTGAAATTAGGAATTATTAGTTGTATTTGGTACATAATTTGGTATATTTGTTGCAATTAATGATTGAATGTCATTGATCTGAATTTAAAAGATTATCTAAATAATAATCACACATTTGTTAACATAACAAGAATTGAATGGTGTGGATTGACTTATTGCATTTATTTGTTTATTGGATTGTTGTTAGAGATTCTCCGGCTCAATATTATACAGTCAATTGTTGTGTTTATTGATGGTTATTGGTGTTGATCCTGCACAATATATACATTGAATTGTTATTTATTTAGTAACTAGCCATCTGTACGAAGCTAGATTCATACTTGGAATAAGTACAGGGTCGGATTTGGACTTGAAATAATTGAAAGAAAAGAAAGAAAGAAAGAAAAACGTTTATTGACACATGCCACAAGTACACACAGTAAAAAAAAAACTTACAAGAAACAAACAAAATCATATTATTATGAAAATAAAATATATTAAAAAAGTGAAATTGAATAGATCCAGGATGATTAATATTACTGTGTGACTCACGGATGCGCCAAATAGGCCCAGTTCAGCAAAAGCCGGACAACTAGTGCCCAACGCTGGTTTTCAACTGGTCCTAATAGTGAGTGTACGGATGTCAATCAGTTTATCATATAATATAATAATAATATACATAATATAAAAAAGGAAATATACATAAAATAGAAATATAAAGTACTTTACGAATCCAATAAATATTTATATACAATACATAATAATTATATGTGTATTTCCAGTAGTTGCACGCGCATCGCCCGTAAACACAAACATTCCACTCAAATTGACACAGCATCATATCAGGGACACATTTATATTGACCATGTCCAGTCTTCGCTGTGCGTCTATCAAATACTGTCGCAAACGTTTTCTGAACAGATTTAACGAGTTGCATGTTCTAATAGGAGGCGGCAGATTGTTCCAGATTTTTGAAGCCGCATAACGGAAACTGCCTCTGAATGCTGCCGTGCGATGAGAACGAGACGCAAGCTGCTGTGAACATTGCCTTCTTTCACAACCCCGTGTACTAGTCAGCCATCTTAGTTTATTGTACAAGTACTCTGGCTTTTTATGTTTTAGCACACCGAACAGAAGGCATGCCAGGTGCAACTTGCGTCTTGATTTCATTTTGAGTGTGTAGTGCTCATTAAGTACGGGCGTTACGTGGCTCCTAGGAGGAATTGTGTAACAGAACCGGGCACAGGCGTTTTGCACCCTTTGAATAAGGCGGTCTGTGCGGGCTAATAGACGTGGGCCGTAAACTGCATCCGCATAGTTTAGCCTAGACAACACCAGAGTCTCAACAAGCTGCTCGCGTAGAGTAACAGACAAGTAAGGCCTCACTTTGTACAGAACCTTTAGTCGGTAGAAGCAGTTACGAACAGAGTCAGCTACATGTTTTTCGAAACGGAGGTCTTTGTCCATATTGAGACCAAGATTGCGCGCTTCAAAAACTCTGTCAATTTGTTCACCCATCAATTCTAGGTTAAGGGTGGCGGGTAGTTTATATAGTTGCTGTTTAGTGCCGAATTGAATTTGAGTTTTTATTTTGGTGAAATTATTTGGTCGGCTAACAAGTTATTGTTGTTTGTTTAGTTAATTATAGCCTGTTGTATTAATATTTGATTGTTGCAATGGCCTCAATAAGGGCAGTCAGGGAGGCTGCTGCCGGATTGACCTCACAGTTGAGATGGTTCACATCGGCAGCTGCAACGGTTGAGCGTGTAGAATTGGAAGAGCTCACCCTTGCTCGGTATGGGCAAGTGATTGAGAGGATCAAGTCACTCGCGTTCACACGCTTCAACGAGTACATCATGGACGTGGATTTGGGGGTGATGGATCAGACAGCCCGCGATAAGATTTTGGGTGACTATGACCAGATTGTCCACCTGGGGGATGTCATATGTCTACGAGCGCGGGAAATTTTGAAGAGTCGGGTGCCTGATGCGGCCAAGCCGCGGACCCTCGTTGTTGCAGGCCCTGGACTATTGAGTAGGCTGCCCACCCTGGAGCTGCCACATTTTGACGGTCGCTTGGACCACCGGCTGGGCTTCCTAAATCTCTTTGAGAGTCTTGTCGTTGCACGCTCGGACCTCGGACCTGCCCAGAAGCTGGCCTATTTATTGTCTGTCCTGGAGGGCGAAGCCAGAGCCTTGGTGCAGCACTTGCCGGTGACGGATTCCTCCTACCCGACCGCTCTGGAGCTTCTCTCCCGACGGTATCAGAACAAGCGCTGCCTGGCTGATGTGCACATCGACCAGATTTTGGGGCTACCGGCCATTGTCAGCACGTCGACGTTGCGCACTGACTTGCTGAACCCGTTGGTCTCAGCGACCAACGCCTTGAGACGCTTGGAGTTACCGGTAGAACATTGGTCCTACTTGTTGGTGCACATAGTGCTGCAGTTGCTCCCCGCGGAGTTGAGGTCACGTTTTGAGCAGAAGTATGGTGGGGATAGTGCCACCCATCTTTCCCCCTTTGACGACCTCCTCAAATTTTTGGAAGACGAGTGTCGGTTTTCGGATAACACTCGTGGCGCCACGGGGTCACCCCCACTACCTTCTCGGCCTAGAGACCAGGGACGGACTAGGGCTCGGGGGCCTGTTGATGTTCACCCCGCCCCCCGTTTTGCTGGCGCCCGGAGTCCTCGGGCTAGGGGGCCTGTTGATGTTCGCCCCGCCCCCCGTTTTGCTGGCACCCGGAGTCCTCGGGCTAGGGGGCCTGTTGATGTTCGCCCCGCCCCCCGTTTTGCTGGCGCCCGGAGTCCGCATCATTGTGACTTTTGTAAGGCAACGGGGCATGTCATGGCGCGTTGCCCGGACTTTTTGAATTTGCACGTAAGTGCCCGCCGCCGCATTGTCAACGCACGCCGTTTGTGCTTCTCGTGCTTGGGGGCCCACTTTCATCGGGATTGCCCCGACCTCCGCCCGTGTAGAATTTGTGAAGAGTCCCATCTTGAGATTTTGTGCGCCACCGCTCCAGCAGACCATCTTCTGAGGAGGGTTCTCGCAGGGGGGGGGGTACCCCGGAGACGAGCACCGGGCTGAGGCCCGCAATTCTGTACGCTGCACTCCACCCCCCGCGCAAGTTGAACGGGAGCCCCGCGAGCGCCATTTGGTCTCCCCTCGTCAGGCAGAACGCGCATTGGCTGCTAGGCAGCAGTGGCCGGGTCGGCGCCGCTGCCTTTCCCCTCCGCTGGCGGAACGTCCCCGGCTGGAGTCGCGCCCTCCGCCATTCGGGCATCCGATGGGATATGCCCCTCCAGTGATGGCGAGCGGCTCGGGACACCGCGCGGACGAATGTTTGGATTATTGGCCTCGTCGTGAACGAAGGCAGCCTGGATGCGGCGATCGGTCGCCGCCCAGGCATCACTAAGAGATTGACGCCTGCCCCGCTAAAGGACCCCCCGATCAAGACGGTTTTGTTGCCAACGGCCTCGGTCAAGGTCTGGGGACCCTTGGGTGACTCGATTGTGGTCTGTGCCATTTTGGACACGGGAGTCCAGGGTTGCCTTTTGTCGTCTTGGTTAGCGGGACAGGTTGGCCTGAAGGTGATCGACCTTTCAGGCAAGATTTGGGAATTGGCGAAACGGCTGTCATCACTGTTGAGGGAAGGACCTGGTTTGAAATCACCCTTGTGAGTTGTCCTTACCCTAAAATTGGTGCTCCTGCCCTTGTTATAACTGAACTTGGTTGGGACGAGCCACTTCGGGAAACCCTGTTGGAGGACGGTTGAGGCACTCTAGCCTTCCTTATGGGGCCCGTCACCCCCCTTTGTTGCCCAAGGAGGGCCACTTGGTTCAATTGTTGGTGACTGATCGTCACACTAAGAACTCGCATGCCGGTTGCAATGCGCTGTTGGCCATTCTGCAGCGAGAATTTTGGATTTTGTCGGCCGATCGCGTCAATGAGGCGAGGCCCTTTGCTGGCGTCGTAACGGACTTGTTGGTCCCCCTTTGTTGAAGACGTCCACCCTTCGTAATAGTAAGATTGTTAAAGCTTAATTGTGTGTTTTTGTCTGCCTGTCAACCATGGCAGTACACTTGGAGCTGGTAACCTCCCTCTCGACAGAGGCCTTTGAGGCGACTTTGGAAAGATTTGTGTCTCGCCGTGGGTTACCTTTGATTAATTCTGATTGCGGTACAAATTACAAGGGTACAAGTAACTATTTGAAGGAGGTATACGCCTTCCTTAATGAGAGCCAGGTTGATATTGGTAATAGTTTGGCCCGCCGAGGGGTCACTTGGTTGTTTGACCCGCCAGCCTGCCCCCATTGGGGGGGTATTTTTGGGGCCGCGGTGAAAGTGGCAAAGGGACGCTGGCGGAGATTGTTGGGAGACACCGTTCTCACCTTTGAGGAACTAGCTACGGTATTTGGCCGCATTGAAGCTGTGTTAAATTTGCAACCTTGTCAAGACTTCCAATTGATTAGCGGACGGGTAGGCCCGTCCGGGGGGGGTAGATGTTTGGTCCGACGTGAAACAGAACGCACCTTTTCGCTGGCAACATCAATTATCTGTGGGCTTGACATAACTTTTTCACTTGACAGATAGACTTTGCTTGCTTGTTGAAAAATGTCGGTCATGGGACCCTGTTGAGATAATTATAATTGGAAAAATATCGTTTGGAATCGCGTGTTGAAACCGATAATATGGGTCGCGAGTTAACTATTGTTTGAAGTTGTAATCCCCATTTGACGAAAACCCCGGGATATTTTGGATTTATCGCCGTATTGCCTCACCGCGTGGCACGCGCATTTGTTGGAAAAAGTAGTGATAAATAGCTTCAATCTGGTGCGAAGTAATTGTGCTGTGATTGCTGACGGACCGCATTGGGAGGACTGAATCTTTGAGAACCTTCGTCCATCCACACTTGACTTTCACTATACGTTCAATTACTCATTACCTATACACACACACTTGGGCGTGACCTTGGGGAAGGTCGAAGTTGGCGAACCCAGCACAGAAGGTTAGTGGTACCGATTATTTATTTGAATATATTGTATGGTTTGTAGGCCGAAGAGTCTTTTGTTTATTATTGTGTACTTTTGATTATTGTAAGCAACGTTTATAGCTCCACGAACCGTGGTCAGTTCAGACCGTCCAGTTACCGTTGCACTGGCCAATTGTAGGATTGAACAGCCGAGCTATTATAATCTTTGTCAAGCAAGTCGGAAAATTGTATTTATTTATTTATTATATACTTTATTGTACCTCTTAAAATATAATTATTTCCTTGCGCTGCCTAAACAGTTGCATAAAACTGAAAACATGTATGGCAATCTGGTCCGTCTTAAATAATTATATTTTATATTTTAGCAGATATAGGAGGATTTATGTAAAAAAGCTTTTTCAACACACTTACGTTTCAGTTTCATTGGAGCAGCAGTCGGTATGTTCAATTCGCAAAAATGGGCCCCTTGGACAGTTATTACAGAATATATCGCTGATAATGTGGGATGAATGCACAATGAGCCATAGAGCTCAAGTTGAAGTAGTGGATCGAACGCTTAAGGACTTGAGAAATTCAGTTGCTATCATGGGTGGTGTCACCTTTGTGTTTGCTGCTGACTTTCGGCAGACACTTCCCGCCGTCACAAAAAGGACCCGTGCGGACATCATAAAGGCGTGTCTTAAATCGTTACCTCTATGGAGTATGGTCCAAACTTTAAACTTACGAACTAATATGAGAGACCATCTAATCCGAAGTACAGATAATGATTTTCCACAACAGCTACTCAAAGTTAGAGAAGGGTCTTTTTCTTCTCAAACCTTGGGCACTAACGTTGCGAAATCGTTATAAATGAGACCAGTAGGCCGAATAGTTCACAATTTGCAGCAACTCATAGATGCAGTTTATCCAGACCTTGAATATTTATTAGATAGAGACATTAATTGGCTTTGTTCAAGGGCTATCGTCTCACCAAGAAACGATACAGTCAATGAAATCAATAACCTAATTTTACAAAAAGTCCCCGGTCAATTCAAAATTTACAAGTCCGTTGATACAGTGTGCAATGTCGAGGATGTAGTCCATTATCCGCTAGAATTTTTAAATTCCTTGAATCCATCTGGCCTGCCACCTCACGAACTGCTCTTGAAAACTGGAACGCCTATTATGCTTTCAAGGAATTTAAGCCCACCCAACCTGTGTGCACAAGGCAACTAATTAAAGATTTAAAAGATAAATTAATTGTGGCGACTATTCTCATCGGACCAGGAGCTGGCCAGTTGGCGCACATCCCGAGAACTCCAATGATTCCTACGGATCTGCCTATACCGTTTAAGCGACTCCAGTTTCCCATAAAAAACATCTTTTACCCTGACTATAAACAAGTCCCAAGGACAAACTTTCTCTTTAGTTAGCATTGACTTAAGAAAAGAATGTTTTTCCCATGGGCAAATCCCGCCAGTCTTTTGGGCACATTACCAGTGGACAGCGATGCACACGAATTTCTGGATGTCATATTTTAGTTTATTTTTAGATGTATATATGTAGTTTAGGGTTTTTATTTAAGTGTTTAAAGTGTTAAAATTTAATGTTAAAAACTAATAAATATAAGCCAATGGACAATTATATGTTGGTCTATCACGAGTTGGATCATCTGAAAAGCAGATTATTTTGTTACCGGAAAATAAGACAACCTCAAATATTGTATACAGACATTTTACTTACCTTTGTGTCTCCTGTTCAGCCATGGGACGTTAAAGAGCTGAAAGCTCTTAGATTAGTATTGTATTTAATTCGAAAAAAACATCGCCTGTAAAAATTGCACGCGGACGAAGTCATAGGCGAAATCTTTCCTAATTAAAAATGGGATTGTAAATCTATAATATCTATACTAATATTATAAATGCGAAAGTTTGGATGGATGTTTGTTATTAAATCACGCTATAACAGGTGAACGGATTTGAAAGAAATTTGGCACACAGATAAATATGTCCTGGAATAAAACATAGGATAATATTTATCCCGGGGACGGGATCCCGTGGAATATTTTCGACTTCTACGCGGACGAAGTCGCGGGCAGAAGCTAGTAGTCAAATAAGATCAAAACATCAATACCTGTTTCGCCACAAACAACACTGATACACTTACTACCTATAAGTACAAATTGTGGTATCTATGCTTAGGTACAGAACCCCACGTCAAAATATTGACGGGCCGATCAGGTCTCGACGTCACACCGGCTGTCTGGAGATGTTATCATCTGATGATGCGGAGGCAAGCGCCCCCGCGTTAACACCACACTAGAAAACTCTCCAGCCCTTCGATATCTTAAAATATTCATTATACATTGCGCGTTTAGTATAGCTGGCTTACCAAAGCCGTAGAACAAACATCGTATTGGATGTTGTATGCCTGTTTCAGTCGATGTAGTTGTTAAGTGATATCGTTATGTGTTCTCGTGGTAGTCAGTGAGATTGAAACGATAAGTCAATCAAGGTGCTATCCAGGTCATGTGGATAGATGATGTTTTGTGAATTGTATGCGTGCTGATTGAGCTGAATGGTATGAAAAAAATAGTCAGCAGCTCCTTGTACCTCCTTGTTAGCTTTGATATGGAGAAAAAAAAATTGGTTTATTTTACATGCAAATCATAAGATTACAATAGGACAGCTTATTTACAAAGGTAAGTTTAACACTTAACCTCCGACACCTAATTTAATGACTGAGGTGTTGGACTTGCGATCGAGAAGTCGCATTTTCGAACCCCAACCATTAAAGTATTACCGTAAACCCACTCCAGATACAAGCATATTAGCTTATATGGATAGATTAACAAGATTCCTAGTAATGTGAATTCTACTCAGATTGCTAGTTCTATATACACAACAAAACATTGTTGGGCTGTTTTATAGAAAACCTCAGAGTGGTACAGACATTTCCAGTACACAAAGAAAGATTAAACTGGCTTATATTTAAAGTAAAGAAGAAGGTAAGTATATAAAACTATACATAGCTCACGATTCTTCTCCCGAAAACTTCCAACGAAGGCTTTGTGTACAGTGTGTGACATATAATTTCAAATGCGTAGAGCTCAAACAGTAAATTAGGTTTTCAAGGCAACGTCTGTTGGCAATTAATGTAGGCAAAAGAAATAATGATGAGCAGCAAGTCTTTCCACTAGAAAAAAGATACGCAAAGCGTTTTCAAAGGTATAAAAGAGAGGTGGATTAAGAAAGAATAGAAAAGAGTAGATCAAGAGTGTGGGTAAAAATATACGTAATAAATATTTGTATTTGTATTTTGAATATGTAAAAAATATTTGTATTTGTATTTTGTATTTTGGTATCTCAACGCTGTCGAATTTGGTGTGCATACTCCAAAACCACAATCAGGCTTTAGTTGTTTGTGCATATACCCTGAACTAGACCTACTTAGCATAGCTCGGAGGAACATCATTTTACTGTAGGGCTTTTTAAAAACTGATCGTATTGTTAGTGATCTAATTGTATTGTTTAATTTTATTTGTGTGCTTACTATTTTCTTTTGTGTTGATTCCCTATAAACATGTTAAGTGTCTCTAAAGTTTGCTACTTGTACATATATAAATGTATTTTTTATATTTGTACTTTTTTTTTTTAACGTGGTAAAATTATCAAATAAGTCCTCCCACTCCGGGCAGGGTGGGAGGGACTGTCAGACTTTTACTGACTAAAATCCACGGTGTTCCTTCAATAGCCCTTTACGTACCGGGGCCACGGTAACGGGATGAGTCCCAAGACCCCGGCAGGCTTCGGCCCTCTGCAGAGGGGGCCTCGTCATGTTGCTGACGCTCTTTGAGGCGCGCGTGGAACACGACGCGCCGTCGAGTCGGGCATGGTCCATGGTCGGACAGCGAGTTGCCCTTTACTCGCTGTCCGCATGCCCGCGCCTACGGTGGCCGGAGATCGTCGGCCGACGTCCGACGCCGTGGGCGTCTACCACTGCGGCTGGGCTGGAGGGAGGACGCCATCCTCTCCCTCACGCGGCCCGCCTCCTCCTTCGGAAGCATGACTGCTTCGCAGAAGGAGGCGACCGCTTCCCACTCCCTCTCGCCCCGCAGCATGGCCTCGACCAAGGCCGGGCGCGAGAGGTCTCCGCCTATTGTCGCCGTGAGGACACGTCGGTGCTCTGCCCAAGCTGGGCAGTCCTGCACCGTGTGCTCGACTGTGTCCTCAGGGCGACCCTCGCAGTGGTGACACCCAGGCGTCTCTTCCTTACCCATCAGACACAGGTACCTCCCGAAACTTCCGTGTCCGGTGAGGACCTGCGTCATGCGGTAGGTCAGGACGCCGTGACGCCGATCTAGCCACTCTTCAAAGAGGGGTCTTACCGCTGCAATTGCGGCGTGCCCATTATCTTTGTACTTGGACTGAAAAATAAATAATTGTTTGAAGAAACCGTCATGTTTGCTTTTTTATATCCACCCAAAAGAAGTGAAGCGAGAAGCTCAAGATCGATCGCGATGGAGGATTGCTGTGGACGTCCTTTGGGGAAATTAAGTCAAAAGTAAGTAAAAAATACGACTTACCTATAAAGTACGAATTTCAAGTCGCTCTGCGTAATTTATGCCAACCACCATAACCAAGGCTGTAGTTACTCTCAGTTTAGGCATCTAACTATGTTAAAAGTCTACGATAATTTGCCAGATGCCAAGCCTTTCAGGAAAAAAATCAGGGTTGGAACATTCATTTCCTAATCATTGAAGTAATTAATTATAAGTTTTTAAGCTAATATGGTCACTAACAGTAGGTATCATTAGAACTCAAAACGGAATATTTACGATGTGTATTGTACGGCACTATTGCAAGCGCCATGATCATTGGATGAATTCATTATCATTTGATGTTCATTCGTGATATTGGTGCTTGCAACAGTGCCGAAATAATAAGATACTGTAATATCAGAGTCAAACTCTCAGAATACATGTATAAGTAAATATGATAGACCAAATTAAGATTAAAAACAAAGATACTGTAATGTATTTAACTTTATACTATATAAAGCTAAATTAAAAAAAAAAAAAAAAAAAAAAAAAAAAAAAATTACCACTGACTGACTCACTGACATAATTGTTCTCCCAGATGGTGGATGGGGAGGTTGGTATATTTTGACGGATTCGTAAACAAGTAACTCTCAAACCTACGGGAAAAGTGCCAAACCTCCCCTTTTCCCCCACCTTCTCCCCCCTCCCTATCGTATCTCGGAAACTACGAGACCCGTATTTTTTGTTTTTTACGGATTCGTATAGAGGAGGCTCGGTAAAGTAAAAACCATTTATCAAAGTCGCCCCCCCCCACCCCCCTTCTCATCCCCTTTAGGCGGATCTCGGAAATTAAGAGACTTGGAAAACTTTTTTTTTTCAGATTCATTTTGAGGGGCAATGCTTTAGTCGACATAATTGTACTACCCCCCCCCCCCCTTTTTTTTTGCACAAGCATTCGAGGTGCTTGCATCTCGCGCAACACGCAAATACTAAACCCCCCCCATCTCCCCCATCACCCCCCCTCCCATTTTGCTTTTTTTTCACAAGCACGCGAGGTGCTTGCACTTCGCGCAACACGCAAATACTAGTTGTATTATACAAAGCTAAATTACCACTGACTCACTGACTCACTCACTCACTCATTGACATAATTGTTCTTCCAGATGGTGGATGGGGAGGTGGGTATATTTTGACAGATTCGTAAACAAGTAACTCTCAAACCTACGGGAAAAGTGCCAAACCTCCCCTTTTCACCCCCCTTCTCCCCCCTCCCTTTCGTATCTCGGAAACTACTACTAGTTATACTATATAAAGCTAAATTACCACTCACTCACTGACTGACTCATTGACATAATTGTTCTCCCAGATGGTGGATGGGGAGGTGAGTATATTTTGACAGATTCGTAAACAAGTAACTCTCAAACCTACGGGAAAAGTGCCAAACCTCCCCTTTTCACCCGCCTTCTCCCCCCTCTCTATCGTATCTCGGAAACTACGAGACCCGTATTTTTTTTTATTACGGATTCGTATAGAGGAGGCTTGGTAAAGTAAAAACGTCGCACCCCTTGCCCCCCTTCTCACCCCCTTTAGGCGGATCTCGGAAATTAAGAGACTTGGAACATTTTTTTTTTCAGATTCATTTTGGGGGGCAATGCTTTAGTCGAAATAATTGTGCACCCCCCCATCACCCCCCCCCTATATTTTTTTTTCACAAGCACGCGAGGTGCTTGCACCTCGCGCAACACGCAAATACTAGTTTATATTATAAGCTTAAATACACAAGTGCGCTACGTGAGTAAGTGGCTTACCTATGTGTACCACTCACCCTGAGTGTGTGTCTGAATGTGAGGTGTGGGGATGCGGAGGGTAATTTTTATTATTAGTTTTAAATATTATCTACCATTAGCTACTTGGGTTTACGAGATTTATCCAGAAAAAAAAAACAGCGGAGATTTACAAACAGTTGGATACATTTCGAAGACAGAACCCTAATTACTTTATTACCTCAACTTTTTACTTTCAAGCATTGTCTTCTAAATCTCCTTGAATAGGTAAAGTTTTTTCAGTCAATTACGAAATCGGAACAAAAATAGCCAGGACAAGGAAACTCACAAAATGTACGTACTGAGGTGGAAGGCGGTGGAACTATAGAAGTGTATTCAACTGTGCCCTGGTAGCTGCCACCGATATCATTAATTTTGATTTTTTTTCCGCTTAAATGTGTCTTTACAAACCAGTGTCACGTTGACGTACCAACCTAGGGAGCATGGTCTGCAAAACAGAAGTTTGAAGATGATTCTAACTTCGATACGTGTCGAATTTGTTGTAATTTAGTAGTTAGAATGTAATAATTACAAAGATGATGCTACGATATTTCCATGTGTGGTAATTTTGGGGGTTTGGAGAATGTTCTAACGAGATACCTGTTACCGCGGGCCCGGAACCCAAGGGTAATTGAAGGAGCAGGGTAGGTTTTTAGCCAGTAGAAGTCTAATGCCCGCCTTCCACTAAAAAGGGTAATGAGTGGAAACTGAGCTGATGATCTGAGCGAACCGGAGTAAAAATAGTTGTACACTTCCACTAAGAAAGAATTTCAGATTTTGCCTTCCACTGCCAGAGGGCTTTGCGGAGCGAGTGAGGCGGGAAATTAGCGGGGTCGGATGAGCGAGTTGTTTGCGTTCCATTGCCAGCGGCGCGGGGCGATGAGCGAGGAGGCGCAGAAATATATCAGTGCCAGGCGATCCACAGAGAAAGCAAGTCGCGCGGTAAATTTTGCGATAACGATGTCTGACGATTCCAGTGAAGAGGATTACGTAAATATTATAAATAAATGCTTGCTACTTGGGGGGAGGTGAGCTGAGTCCGGTCAAAACTTGCGTGCGACGCCATGACGCAGCGGACCCATTTTAACTCGCTCAATCCGTTCCGCTTACTCGCTCGCAGTGGAAGCACTTGTATGAAATTTTGCGTTGCTAGTTGAACTGAGTCCATACGGAGTCCGTTGGAAATCCGCTCAACTCTGCGACCACTCTTATAACTCTTTGTACTCTTTTGATCCGCTCAGTCCGCTCATTCACAGTGGAAGCACTTCTATGAAAAAAGCCGTTGCGAGTTAAACGGAGTCCGTACGGAGCCCGCTCCGCTCGCAGTGGAAGGCGGACATAATACTCTCTCCCGATCCACCCAGAGCGGTAGGAGTCATTTGATGATACCTATTCCCTTAAAAAAACAGTCTATTTCAATATATTATGTGCCATGTTTGATACAATTTACTAACAGGAAATAACAAATAAGCACAAAGTTACTTATGAGACGACCATATTCCGTTTCAAAGAACTTGATAATTTACCTACCATTTAATTTACGCCAGATAAATATTGATGACAAGTAAATTGTCTGTTATAAGTCTATTTATTTTAAAATGATATGAGGTTTTTCAGAATGCGGTAAATATTTTATTCGAATGAGTTGTTAATTTGTATCTTTTTAGTATATGCTTATGTTTAAAAATATATGTCGGAATGTTCTAAAGAGTTACTGCTGCATTCTGCTGCTCCACTTAGTCACGCGGGGCAGTCATTTGATATCTTAACTAACTAAATAACTAAAATTTTATACAAAAATAATTCCAATAATATATAAATATAACTGAATTAAGTAGTATCTTAATTATCAAAACAGCCCTTAATCTTAATCTGCTATCCGTACAAAGTAAAGTAACGTACAATAATTACCGACTCAGTTCCGTGCAATGTCGCGAGCGGCTGTATCGAAAAACTTTTAATTTAGCCAAGTCTCCATTGTGAGCCTTTTAAAAAGCTCCAAGTATTGTATGCATTTAACAAGGCAACTGTGACAGATATTAATGGATTTTCTACTATTTTTCTTGGCTGGTGCAAAAGGATCGGCTTATACTTAACTACCTACGGTCCTAGTCTTTGTGTGAATTTGATTTGGAGCTGGATTTTTGTTCAGTTTTCAGCTGTTGTCTGATGACTTGATCGTTGATGTGACTGATTTGTCCTTTAAGTTTTGGTAGTTAGCTGTATTTTAAATGATAAAAATATAGTAGCATATTTTGAGTAAATTTAATAACATTCATAGCATAATCTAAATTTATATAACTCAAAGGTGACTGACTGACTGACTGACATAGTGATCTATCAACGCACAGCCCAAACCACTGGACGGATCGGGCTGAAATTTGGCATGCAGGTAGATGTTATGACGTAGGCATCCGCTAAGAAAGGATTTTGCGAAATTCCCACGAGATCGGGATTTACCCCTGCCTACGGTTTGTAGGCACGACCTACAACTCGTAACTCGTGCCGTGCCGCTGGGCCTTCTCCAGCCTAAAATGAAAAACCATAAATACCTATTAAGCTGCAACATCTACCTCAGTCTCCATCCTCTACAATCACTTCACATTATGGTTACAGAATAATCCAAAAATATACACAATCAAGCAAACGAGAACCAAGCAAATTTCTTCAAAACAACCAATGGATAACTTCTAAAAAAATAGGAGTTGGTTTCATGTAGTCACTGCTCTTTAAAGAAACATCACAAACACATAAAAAAATTTTGGTGCTTATAATTTCAAAATATTTTTCCAAAATCAGCGGCATCTTTGAACATTTTACCCAATTATACGTATTTCAATCGTCATTGTCTACGGGTACGAGTGTGAGGTATTTTTCGGAATCCGCACTCACTGCGCGGTCCACAACATCATTAGTCATCCCGAGGTAGTGGCGAAAGACGCCTTTTGCGGATGTATACAGTGGGTACTGATGCAACGAAACAACGTGTATCGGAGAGAGGGTTTTGTTCAATGGTATGGATCAATTGTTCAAGATAAGATAGGAATGCTTTTAGATTTACTGAAGATCCAATAGAAGTTTCACCTGACAGATGCGCAAACGCGAACCGCGAAGAAAGCCGAAGACGGGAATGCAGGAACTACAATGTGAAATAAAGAATAAAAAATCGCCCTCAACGCTGTAGTATAACAATGTGGCCAAAAAACTGGCGGTATTGCCAGGTTGTATGGCAATGATTATAATAATAAACAAAAATATTTATAACTAATAAAAGCCCAGTATTGTGCCACAGTAAACATTCGACATCATTCTACTTGATGCTTTCTGTAGAATTATATATGCCACAAAGAAAATTGCGACATGTGCACATTTTTCTGGAATAAGATTAAAAAACGTAACTATTTGCTATTCCAATCTACAACAAATTCTTTGTGCTAAATTTTGTCCAAATGCGTTCAGCCATCTACTGATTGATGGATTTCAAATGTATGGATAGATGGACCCTGAATTAAGAACCTACTAACTACTAAGCATAGAATAACTTATGACTTGTTTGGAATTCTATGCGCACGAATGCGGTTATGAAGATAAGAATGTTAAACAAAAACAGCCTCAACTACGATAATTAAAAAGAAGATCAAGGAGATCTCTAAAGAATACTAGTGTCTAAGTGGCCGTATAGCTTTTAACCATCCCGCCGCCAATCTTATTGAAATCCCAAGAGGCAAGTTGTCTCTAAACTCGCCGTTGTATAGCACAAGCGAATCGCTACTGTTCAGACATAGAACATTTCATCCAGCACCCTTGAGACCGATCTATCAAACGTCTAAAGATATTAAGTTTTCTAACATTCCCTTCAGATATGAAAGCGATTGTTTCGTCATACGATTCTTCGATGTCAAAATATTTACGTCGAATCAGTACGATTTTCCGGCCGATCGATCATTGGAAAGTAAGATGTGTAAGCGTGAAATTTTAGTTTATTTAAGTTTAATGTAACAGTCAGCGTTTGATCGATCGATATTACAAGCAGATTCGTTTTTGTTATTTGCTTGTTATGAATATTTATAGTGTCATGATTCTGTGATATTGCGTTGTTGGTTCCATTTTATTATTTGAGTTAGTCGAACACGCTTAAGAAAACGTAATATACCTGTGCATTGAAATTAAAAATATGCGTACCAAACCTTATACTAATGCAATGGTCAAATATTTTCTTTGTCCTTATTGTGATTGTCCAACCGTTAATCTTTTGTGTGCAGGTTGCGCACATACGGTAAAGAAGTCTTGGCGAAAGGCAGATAGCGACTAAATCAATGAATTGACTAGAAAATACTGACCAAGAAATGCAGTAATTTGGCATGGATACAGTTTATACAGAAAATTATTTCTGATGTTATGATTTAAAAAAGATCCGAAACGATCCGAAAGTCCCTAACGACGAATGACTCGCCTTTACCTAACTATGTTGGGCTCTACTTCCAGTCTGACCGGATGTAGCCGAGATAGATAGATAGATAAAACTTTTATTGGTCAACAGAAGACGCAGAAAAGCACATAAACATATAACACATAAATTACACGAAAAACAAGAACAGAACAAACGCATACATACAATCAAAAATATTATAAACGAAAAAAGAAACAAACAACCTTTAAAAATGTAACATGGAAAGTCGGTGCGGTGTGTGTCTCCAAATTGCACCAAATGGGAGTCCAGCTCAGCATGTGCCAGGCAAATGTGCCTGACGCTGGTATTCTGCTGGATCCCAGTAGTCGTACTTACGGACGTCGAGCAGGTGGCGTAGGTAAAATTAAATAATAAAATAAATTAAAAGTTTAAAAAACACTAGAAATACACGATTTTATAAATGCACGTAAAAATAAAAAGAAATTAAGAAATCCGATAACGGATTTTATTTAGGTTTGTTATAACCTTGAAACCTGATCGTGTTCAAGGTCCAATACGTGGCCTTTGTCACAACTGCAAACACGACTATGATACGATATTCCATCATGAAATGCCGGTGCCTATCTTCCGGCTTCATCATAAGACCTTGAAACCTAATCGTGGTCAAAGTTCATCACAAGACTTTTCTAAGAAATCCAAAACAGCTATGATACGATTTTCCATCATGAAGTTCCAGTTCATATCTTCCGGCTCCATCATCAGAACAGTTCGACAGTACCATATTATTATATTGTCATCAGAACTACATACAGCTGTCAATTTTCATTACCCTACGACCCTTGGAAGATAGTTAAATTAGTTACCTTAGATTCCATTACATAGTTACATACAGGTCGACCTAATAAAAGCGTGTTAAAAAGAACATGAGAGTGAGAGTAGTGCTATGCGAAATGGTTTGTACAATACTGACAGCGGCAGCATTTCTCTCTACCGCAGCATCTGACCTCTACAACCCAGTAACCCGGTAATACCCCTTGACCACACCACTGTCTGATTTTCTGACTACCGGTAACGACTATCAAAAATGTCCAAATGACAGCCGGGACTACTTTCTGAGGCACAGAGGTATCGAACCGCCAACTTCCAAACTCCGGAGTTTCTCAATCGAATCGGAATTTCTCAGTAGAAGCCCGGGCTTCTACTGAGAAATTACTTATCAGACCCGAAATATCTATCCGTACCTACCTAGGCCATACTAGGATTGGTTCTGTGTGGGATTTGAACTCACGACACGCAGCACATGAGCCAATCACTCAACCACTACACCCGCCAACCGTGTCATAAAAGTCTAATAATATATAATATAGGTATATCGGTTTATATTTTGTATTTCCTCGGAATAAAAACGTTCTGGACTATAATCTCTATGCCAAATATCATACAAACCGTTAGCCAATTGAGATTGATTGAATTCAGTAACAAAGATATACATGGTGGTCATATAATGAAGAACGTTTGTAGTACCAGATATTTAATAAAAAAACAATTTTATATGTACTTTTATGTTCCTTCTCAAAACTAATTAATTATGTTATGAAATAGCTACATGGATAGAGTAAACGGAGTTAAGAGTAAATATTAAAATCACTTACTATTTACTAGAAGGGGACTTCTGGGCCCAGCAGTTAACTAGTTGAAATATGTATTAAAAAAACCGTTATATTTTTCTAAAGGAAATCACAAAGTATGGTACCATGTTTCTACCTAGAAAGCGAGAAAACTTAAATTAAGTAACTAAAACTACTATTAACTTAATTTATTATCGACAGTTACAATTTCAAATAGTAGTAAAGCTGGACAAATAATTAAGAACGATTCTTAAACTGCGCGAGAGTTGTTTCAGTAGATACATAGATTTTAAAAATCTCATTAATTAAGACGGTGATAATGTTAAAAATTGCACTTTAAAACATTTTATTCTAAGTTAATAGTTTGTAGCGTGTCCACGGCTTTTGATGACTGCCTTACACCGGCGAGGCATTGACTGTATAATTTTTTTGTTATTTTTCAAGAGAAATAGAGCGCCATTCTTCTAAAAAAAGTTGTATAACTCACTTAGGTTACCACACCGTCGATTTGAAATCTTTTCTTAACTTCGCACCAAAGATGCTCTATGGGATTTAAGTCTGGACTGTTTGTTGGCCATTGTAAGACAGAAACTGAGATGTGAGGAATTCTTTAACCGTGTATGCAGTGTGCTTGGGATCATTGTCGTGTTGAAATGTCCAAATAATCGGAAGCACGTCTTCTACATAATGGTAACATTGTTTCTTCCAGTAAGTAGTATATTTTTGTATTGGAATTGATCCATGTTTCCTTCTATCAATCTAACAGGTCCAACATCATGACTAGAGAAAGCACCCCCAAATTTTCGCATTTCTACCACCATGCTTTAATGTCACTTTTGTGTACTTGGGGTCAAATGCTGTATTGGGAGGGCGTCGAACATATCATTTCCCATCAGAACATACTCTGTTAATTTTTGTCTCGTCAGAGCAAAGAACATTTTTCCACTGTCTTACTGTCCAGCTTTCATACCCCCTAGCAAATGCAAGGCGGGCTAGCCTATGACACCATTTCAACATGGGTATCTTTCTTGCTATCCTTCCGTTCAACTTAGCTTCTACTAAACGCCTTTAGATAGTGCGCGCTGAAATCACTGAAGAGTTGTTTTCACCAAAATATTCTTTTCTCAACTGGTTAGACCCCTTAAAAGGGTATTGTTTCGCCAAACGCACGATATTTCTATCATCTCGCCGAGATGAATTTCTCTGTTTAAGTAAACGTGGAATATTTGAAGTTGTTTGATACGTGTTAAAATGATTCATAGCGTGGAATATCATCGTTTTTGAGCACTGCAGGATTACTGCAGGTGATCGGCTATCTTTTTATATGACCAATTCTTATCGCGAAGTTTTATTGTCACTTCCCTTGTAGATTCATCGCACCTTTTATCATTCCTCATTGTTTTTATGTGAAATAATCAACTTCTTGACTTTTACAGCACTAAATTGGCTCAAAATTACTCGAATAATGGCTTAGTTACAGAGTATTTTGTATTTAAATTTGAACAAAAAAAAAATAAACTATCCAGCGTTCTTAATTATGTGGCCAGCCAGTAAGTTAAGTTAAGTTAATAATATGTTAAGGTTTAACTGCGAAACGTTTATCTATATATCATTGAATTAATCATGTTATAACTGTGTGCTACGACATAGTGGAACAATTTTGCGATACCGAGAGATACAAAAAGACATGCAAAAAGTGTAATTCTCGTAAGTTTGAAATAAAGCTTGTTTTTAAATAGTCATTCTTAATTATATGACCACCACTGTATACATTCAACTTGCATATTTGTAGTGTTATACATATATGTATTATGTAAGTAGGAATAGTCACTTTAAAATCAATTTTAGCTGAATATAAAAGTAAAAATAATATTCAACTATTGACTGACTTATATACTCACCAAAATCCATATAGCACCCATACATAACATCAAAATGCAGTAACAAAAGCACCCCTATTCACGGAGGGATAACTCTGGGAGTGCACCCAGAGGGGAGGAGATAGCAAGACTTATACAGGGTAGCGTGTGTCGGATAAAATTTATGCATTGAAATGCAAATTGCTTTTGCTTTTAGATAAAGTTGAGTAGGGTTAAAAGATTCGGGTTTAGGATCTCGTTGAGTTGAGATGAGATGTTTAATTTGAGGAGATATGTGTAGTGGGCAGATTGTATTATTCTGCTGGTGTACTGATTGATGTTTTTTCGTTGAGTAAAGTTCGATGGCATCAAGAATTATGTTTTACGTTTGAATGACAAGTATGAATCGATTTTATTTTATAAAACAAAAAACTGTTAATCTTATTTTATACTCGGTACAAAGTATTTAATCTCAACCAAAATGAAGCACGTATAAATTCTTCCTCAACTCTGTGAGCTGATAATGTATCCAAAAACTGGTGGCGTTACCACGTTGTATGGCAATGCTTAACTTTTGGCTAAAGTAATAGGTGGCCATACTATTAATTAAAGTGTAAGTATAAATGGGACACCCTATTCAGAGCGTTCTATACGAAAATATGGTAAACAACAAACACAAACAAGAGTAAGGAAACAATGAATTATTATCCGTCTCAGTACATTTAATAAGCAATAGATACGTATACTATTGATTAGCGACCACCCAGTCTCAGCCAAGTTTCCCAGGAAATCGTGTCCAATATCCAATCTAAGGGCGCAAGAGGAAAAAAATTGAACCACGACGCCAGCGCTGCTGCACTGTCGCGACTGTTTGCTGATTAATGAAACATCTGCTCACTCAGCTGGAAACCATCGTAACAACTAGATAAGAAACAGAGAAAAATAGATTTTATCATATAGTAGTAGAGTTGAATTTCGAGTATAGGAAGACAAGAGTTACGCTGAAACAGTCGGTCTTGTCAGGAATACCAAACGTTCCCCCTCGACGCTGTAACATTTGACGTTTTTGTGAGGCATACATACACATAAAATGGCAAAATATGAACTTTGACTGTAGTAGAAAATGCCATATAAATCTTAAGAATATAGTGCTCAGTGAAAATATTGGAACAAGAATCCGAGTATTTTTGGTAGAAAGGTCAGTCTTTGCAATAAGTTTCATAATTCTATAAGATGCTTCTAGGCATTTCATATCAGTTTATTTTTTAATAAAAAAGTAAAAGTTTTTTTTAAACTCACACAGCAATTTCATTATTGATTACCATTTCCGGCTTATTAATAAATTGGGTAGATAGTATGTCTGTTTTACAATCAACAAAATTCAAATCTTGCTAGACGCTATACAATCCCTTTGATGGGTGACGTCATCCTGGGGGGCGCGGGAGGTGGCAGGGGGCAAGGGGGGTGTCAGCTGTCAAACGTCTGACATACGATGACGTACCCGCGTCAGGGACTTGTGCGTGGCTTTGAGAAGCTCGCTCCGGAGTAGACGCGTTCACAATGTATGTAGGTGTATGTTAACATCGTGAATATTAAATTATAAAGGCATGCCTAAGAGAACCTCTCTAAATAGCTGTAGTTATATTCGTAAGAAGAGGTTGAAGTATCAAAATAAACTCTCGCTAACTAAACGTAAGAAGTAGAAGCGCCAAAAAAAAGTATATAAGTGCTTACATGCGTACGCATGTAAGCACTTATACCCATAAATTTCATCAAAGCCAGCCCTCGGCATGGGAGGGGCGAGACTTTGCAAAAAATGTCGGCACTCGGCCCAACAAAGATAGGAAACGCAACCCGCCATTACAGAAAATTGGCTATACGATCCCTTCGCAACATGGATTGGAAACAGGACTGCGAAATTTTAAATTGTATTTTTTGCTCTCAACTTATGATACAGTCCCATTTATATTCGCCCTGAAACAAAAATACAAAATTTTCGGATTCTCATCCGAATTAAACTGTGTTTGTAACAAATATTATAAATGACCTTGTTGAAATCTTATAAGATCCAGTTCAAATAAACTCTCATTATTCCGACACTGTATCTAAAAGGCAAAACAAGAAACAAATAATACGATCAAAGTCAGCTAAATAGGTTTTTCTCCAGCTGAGAATTGGAAAGGTAAAACGACCTATCTGCATTAAAGCGTACAAAAGAATTTAAACTCGTGGCTGCACTTTTTAAAGTCGGGAATCGTCTGATGGCAAAGTTAGGAAGTCCAAAGTTTGATTAAGGGCCTGTCGTATTGTTCATTAAACTTGGATTAAGTTTGTGCTGGATAGAACGAGCTGGCAGGCAGTTAGCGTCACGAGAAAAAACACAACGGGAGCTAGCAAGTTTGTTGAAGAAAGTTTGCTACGATAAGGATGTCTTCAATGGGGGACGATTATCTCTCATGAAGAAATTATATTAATTTAAAACTTTGGTAGACTTTCAAAATGGTATCGAAAATATGTCACTTTTGCAGCTCTTAATTTGTAGATAGGTATGGGTGTCCATTTTTATTTATAAAATTTGTTAATTCGACCCTATGAGTTTCAAAGTAATACCACTTACTTCCAAAATCTTCTCTCTCTCTCTCTGCCCTTCACTTACTTCTGATTTTGTTCATTCTTCTTTTTATATTCAGTCTATTTTTCTGTAGAATGCACTGCCTCTCGTTATCGTGATGGCCACCAGTCAGTATGCATTCAAGCAAAATTTACGGAATTATTTTCTAAACAAATAGAGAAGCAGAGTTGTATTACACTCATAACTCTCTTTTAAATATCTTTATACCATATATTATTATGTATTAAGATATATATGAATGTAAGATTATTTAAGTTATATATTATATGCCTGTCATTTATCTAGAAAATATTTTCCACCTATGTTTTTTTGATGTATCTGCCATGTTTTCTCTTCACCACCGTTGGTAGACTGGTAGATTAATGCCTGAGGCATAGTCCGCCCTTGTACTTTTAAGATGCATAAGGTCGACATTGACACTGGTCAATATCGACTTCGATTATCAGTCATCATTCATGTTCAGGTAGCTGCATACTGATGCAGCCATCTGAACATGACTGATGAACATGAAAGGAGCCTTTCTGATACATCGTACTGAGATCCCAAACGCCCGGCGCACCCTGGACGCAGAGTCTAGCTGACTAATCCTTTCACCACGATGACTCAAACTCAATTATAGCAGTGTTGAGTTGAGTATCATCATCGCATGTTCAGCCTTTTCCCAACTAATATGGAGTCGGCTTCCAATGTGATCGGATGCAACTGAGCACAGTTTTAGAGTTTTACATGACGCGACTATCTATCTGACTTTCACAACCTGATAGCTGGGTAACAAGATAGCCCTTGGCATTTTGGCAAGTGATTTTTGGCTTCGAATTATCCGTTATGACTGTCAAAAATGTGCAAATGATAGCTGGGACCAACAGTTTATCGTGCTTTCTGACCCATCCACAGACAGACATTTACAAGCGGTGCTTAATCTTGAAGATAAACTCATGTGGCTGTATTTATCCACGAGTTAAATTGAGTATAGGCTTAGCAAAAAATATACCTACTATAGTTACGTCTAAGATTAAAACAATTTACATCTTGTCAAGATCACCGATAACCCAGACTGACAGGCATTTCGACACATTGCACAGTGATTAGACACGATCTGGATTAGAGGAGCGCGTATTAACGCTTATCGTTTTCCTTGTCCATATACCGGTTAGCTACCAGTAGCTGAGCAATTATCATTTTCATCAGCAGCTTATTAATTACAAGATATAACAACAGTTCGTCGGGGATTCCCGTACCTATATAATTACAATCAATGGTCGTGAGGACAATCGTTATCTATCATATGAATACAATTGAACTGTCTGTCTGTAATATCAAAATAACTGTTTTTTTTTCAAGCGCTAGTAGTCATGTATACGATACGAAAACATAAACAAACTTTTTTATTATTATGTTCTATTTGTTCGGGCTAATCTCTAAAACTGCAGAATCAGTTTTTATGGGAACATACAGTATGTTATAGGGCAACGTACAGGCTACGTAAGTTCCCGGAATTTCCATTGGACGGAATATCGGAAACTTCTCATGCAAACAAAGTTGCTGGCACAAATATTTACAAATAGTTATCTCCATTCTTGCCAATGGACTATCACAACATAATAATTATCTTTTTAAAAGCTGTGACGTATAATCATTTTGGTTTGATAGACAGATAGAATATACTTTATTGTACACCTAAATTTAAACACACCTATTTAAAAATATTGATTAATACTATGGTTTGAAATCTTAAAATCGCCTAGCCCTATTCTAACTTAGTATTTTGAGATTTACTTCCCGTCTCAAGAGACTTCGTATGTGGACTCTACAACTGGGTTACAAGATATCAAAAAATAAAATAACTTTACGTTCAGGCATTACAGACCATAGGTCAACAGATTTCGCTGACATGTTATGTTAGTGTGTTGCCTTGTAATTTACTAAACCCCTATAAATCACGGGTATCTGGATACGTTGTTAAACACTGATACCTATAGGATCTACAAGAGAACCGAGACTAAAGCAAAGCGTAATTCTGAGGGAAGAAGGAATGGTCAAAAATCCTGAGGCAGACCGGATCGGACTGATGGGAAAAGGTCTCCATACCTCACTGTCCGGTGCGATTTCTGACCATAGTACATGCTATGCGGAGACTAACCTATATTTTACCAGTTTCTAAATTGTACCACTTGTACGATAAATACGAGCATGTACCCAATATTTGAACTAGAATAAAGACTTAGAAGTAAAGAAAGCAAGGCACTGTTTTCCTGAGATGATTTTCTATATGTCTAGTTCAAGAAAAATAGCTCTATTGTACTGTATTTATTTATTTAAACTTTATGTACATTGGTGGTACATGGACTTAATGTGACAAGGCATTTTCTACTAAAGAATCTTTGGCTTAATTTTTGTTTACTGTGACCGAATTTGGTTGCAAATAAAGATTATTATTTAATATCAATACAAAAATGTAACTTGCAAGCAAAAAAATGGACTCGAAAAATATAAGAAATGTTACAACAGCATCAAATACAATTCTCCATTTGGATTTAGGTACAATTTCAAAACTCATTCCATCAGACTAGAGCAAAAGGACTGAGAAGCAGCTGAACCTTTGTCCTAGCAACACAAAACAGAATCAGTCTTAAAAAAGGCCGAGCCGGACCAGATACACGTCTATTTATTGATCAAACAGCCATTGATCGGGTGTTACCACCTTTTGTGGTCGAGCCGGGAGCTACGATGACTCAGCAGAACTTCACCGTGGTCCATTGTGATCATCTAATTCAATAAAATCACCATTTTTGTTTATTTGGTGTCCAAGTCGGCTCCCTTGTCGGGTCTTAGTGTAGTATTAGTGGCTTAGACGGTATCATAGTACCATGACTAGTAAATGTTTTGTTTTTTGTTCGGGAGTATGGACTGATCGGATTTGTCATGTGATTTGTGTGATAAATATCTTGGTTAACGTCATGTGTTTTGATACCTATTGTTTTAAGTTTCTACGTTTTCAGTTGCTTTGGTCTTGACGTTCATGTTATCAAGGATAAGTAATTTAAAATTTTCTAAGCTCTATATTTAAGTATTTCTGTTTATGCGTTCTACTTGTAGGTTAGCTAACAGTAGTATTTTATATACCTACATTTTTTTTACTCATTAATGATAACAATTAACAAGTTAAATATGTGTACGTGACATGATATTTAATTTACTCCACGCAAATCGAAAAGCCTGTTATTCACTAAATATAGCTGTAAGCAAGTTTTATCACAAAACATAATGTTAACGTAATTAATTAGTGATAATTAAAACCGTAAAACAGAACTAACACTCAAAATAATTAATATTGCGTTGACCATGAGTGACGGATACTAAAATGCAAATGACCGTATGATGGCCGTACACGGATTGTATAAAAACTATTAATTTCTACCTAATTATATCTCACTTGTCGTCCATTAAAATAATGAACAGTATAATAATAAAAAATAAAGGAAATTGCATATTAAATATTTAAAACCCGCTGCCGTGTCGCTACGAACAGAGACCATGTTCGTTCTGTATTATTATTAAACAGCTTCTTAATCTCTTCTATAGTAAAGCGCACACTAAACTTCGCTCTCATTTCCTCTAACTTAAAAAGGTACCTGATAGAACGAGACAACGATATTGGGTTGGTTATTGCGTCGACGAACGATTTATGCGTCTATTTCTTTCGCACGCATTCGTATGTTTACAAGCGGGAGGGGGAAAAGCGTGGTTGCTGGTTATTGCTTTCAAGTGAGGCTGCAGACGAGATAAGTTCTTATTCGCAGGAGATAAAGTTGGAAATAGTTTATTGGAATATACGCAAGTATCAAGAAGAACAGTTCCGCCTTAAAAATGGAAGGTGGTATGTAAAAATTGATGAACATGTATAGGAGTCCTTAAAGTGACAGAGTGTGCTGGCGTGTTGGGCAGTGTATATTGTCTCAAAATGTTGCAGGACAGCGCGCCTCTAGCACCATTGTTTATTATCAAAAAGTGATAAATCAAATGACTTTGCAATAATGCTGTTCTAAAACTTTTGCGATCAAAACTGTGAAATGAACTGACTTGTTTGTGATGGTGTTTAGTGGATAGCCGCTGTAGGTAGATAGTGAAGATAACAGTGTTGATAAATGTGATAATTGTAACAACAGATAATTAGAAAAACTGAACGTTAACGGTAAGGTTTATGGACGTTTTGAACGAGTTAATTTTGTTTTGGAACAATTTATTTTAGACTTTCAAGGTGGACATAAAGCTGGGAATAAATATTTTGTACAAACTAATAATTTTGTCAAAGCTGTGAAGTGTATTAAACTAATCCATACTTCGTAAGTGATTAGAGAGCTTTATTACCTTCTTGATGAAATCAAGATTAACTGCAACAGAATTAATGGTGTAACGGCATAACCTTCCATAGAACGATTTGGTGAGAATATTCAAATCCACACTCTTTTCAAAAACTCTCATTGTATATTGATTAAGCCTGAGAGCTTTACTCTACTTATGGTTTTGCAAAAGAAGTTCAAGAAATGTGAATAATCCATTGTTATCACATATGATATGACCATAAAACACAAGAGAAATTTTGAAAAATTGTCTTTAATTTGAATGGCGGCCATATTAGCAGGCGTTTTAAGTGCGAGGTGATGCGCGGAGGGTACCACGCCCACCATGAGCTCATTCCTCACCAACGGTGGGTACCAACCGCAGCCAGACCCAAAATTCCCACCTTCCGAGGAATATAGCCAAGCAGACTACATACCGCCAGGAGAGTACTACCAACACCAACATTTGCAGTATGGATATCAACACCAGTATGCCCCAGTTCAGATTGGAACTGGGTACGGGTATGGAGGGTATTACCATCCGCTACCGCAGCACCCACCTGTGGCCCCACCACCTCGTCCACCCGAGCCTTCCCATCCGTCCGACGCTGACCACGGATATCCAAACCATAACCCCGACACTGCTCCCGGTTTAGCAGAACTTGGACTAAGGCTTGAAAGACATATTGAAGAAGCAGCTCCAGCAGGAAGAAAACTCCATGCTTTAGGACGAGAAGGATCTCCTGGATCTGAACTAGATGATGAGAGGCTTCTGCTAGATTCTCCGCCCGTAGAAGACGATGATTCTTCGATATGTTCAGACAATACTGATAGAGTAATATATCCATGGATGAAGAAGATACATGTCGCTGGGGCCTGTAAGTATTATTTGTATGAACGTATTTTTAACTGAAAATTAAGGTGTTTTGGTACAGAAGATCAATTCAATGATAAATAATCAGATGACTGCTGACTTAATTTAGTAGCTTTTGAAATTGAGAAGCAATTGCAAGTTCGGCGTTTGTTACGTTGTGTAACATACGAATTTGTTGATACGATAGTTCATCAAGTAGTTGAGAATGTATTCAGCTAGATAGATTAATCGAGTATGGAATCAAAAGATCATAGAGTTACGTAGACACCAACTGCAAAGAATGTTAGTTTTTGGGAGCCATTCTGTCATTCTGTTTAGTACCACTGGTTATTCAATCGGTAAAATTGGTTCAACCACCTCTTTTGTTGGTTAATCCGTGGTCTGCCAGACCCCACTTTACTGGTTCAATCAAATAGTTTAGTCTTTTTGGCCCACAGTACGTACGTACGCAAAGTATTTTCGACGTTGGAAGGTTTTTAAAGATTCACATTCTCAATGAAGTGTAATAGCTATGGTAACTTAGAATATTGTAATCTTAAATTAAATTAAAGACCAAATCTGTGAGCTATAAGTGTTTAGATGAATTGAAGAAGAATACATAAGGCTATCAGCTTGCTTTTTAGTGGCATGGGCTAGTCATCTTTGACTGGATTATGTGAATACCTGTAGCGTTATTCTACTTTATAACAATTTCACTAGGCAGTAATTACTGTCGCATTAGCGGCATGCATACAAATTAAAAACATAACCCAAATTTTAACTACAAATTTAATTTATTATCGACAGTTACAATTTCAAATAGTAATAAAGCTGGACAAATAATTAAGAACGATTCTTAAACTGCTCGAGAGTTGTTTCAGTAGATACTTCGATTTTAAAAATCTCATTAAATAAGATGGTGATCTTCTTATCGTGTGGGTAGTAAGGTCTAACGACCCCATACCTACACCCTAGTGTCAGAGTTTCTAGACCGCCTCAAGGGCCTCTGATGTGGTCTATTTTGACGACCGCCATTTAGCGACCGGGACCACCGGCTTATACGTGCCTTCCGAAGCACGGAATCATCATTTTATCAGACAATTAGGTGATTCAGGCCTACAATATCCTAGCCAACTGGAAACAACATTACAAAGTATGCTTCCCGCGGGAATCGAACCCACGACCACCGGGTCACAAGGCAAACGCCTAAAAACCACTCGACCACGGAGGCAGTTGTTGATAAAATTGCAATTTAATATATTTTATTCTAAGTTAATAGTTTGTAGCGTGTCCTAGTTGTGCTTTTGATGACTGCATTACACCGGCGAGGCATTGACTCTATCAATTTTTGACATTTTTCAAGATAAATAGAGCGCCATTCTTCTAAAAAAACGTTGTAACTCACTTAGGCTACTACACCGTCGATTTGAAACCTTTTTCTTAACTTCGCACCAAAGATGCTCTATGGGATTTAAATCTGGATTGTTTGGTGGCCATTGTCAGACAGAAATTGATTGAGATGTGAGGAATTCTTTAATCGTGCGTGCAGTTTGCTTGGGATCATTGTCGTGTTGAAATGTCCAAATAATCGGAAGCACGTCTTCAGTATGGTAACATTGTTTCTTCCAGTATATTTTTGTATTGGAATTGATCCATGTTTCATTCTATCAATCTAACAGGTCCAACACCATGACCAGAGAAGCACCCCCAAAGGAGAATGCCAAGTTTCGGCTCTAATCATGTAGCGTCCAACAGACTTTCTAAATTAATGATAATTAATTATATAAAACTGTAAGTATTATACAGTAGAAATAAAATCTGTAGAAGTACACCGTTTAAAATTCATTTTAAATAGTTATTCAATTTATCAACACGTTTTCTATCTACAATTTCAATTAGAAATATTGCCAATACCAAAATAAAATAATATCGATACGAAATTGCACTTGCAAATCGATTACATTAATATCATTATGAACCTATGAAAGTGAATTTATTAGTTACTAAAGCCATAACTCGTAATTCTTATAATAATTAATAATGTTTAGTTATATTTTTAATATCTTATAATAATTTAAAATAATTCAGTTCAATTATCGATACAGCTTAGAATAGTTATTTAGTGCTGGTAACACTCTATCACTAATCTTGTAGTTGTCACTGATAATTCGCAAAAGTTTTACTTCTCCCGCCTTTTATGATGAGCGACGAAGTGTCTTATGTGTTCTTTGAGTTTTGTGTTGTTTATTGCTTTGTTACTGGAGTCCGATTTCTGTATTACTAACGACTACCTTGGCTATTGAAAATGAATTCAATAGTTATTATTCAATAATTTTATAGTTTATTTCATGCAATCGTTAAAATTAGAAGTATTAAGTGGTCAACTTCAACGAACTATAATTTTTTTTGGTGTACTTCTTATAGAAAACTAATTATAGAGTCAAATTATATAATTATTTTCTTTCTTTATGATATATAGTTCATCTTTGTCGGTTCTGGTCGAGTCTTGGAGCAAGCCTTGGCATTTTTTCCTTTTCACATTTGCTCCACCATGCTTTAATGTCACATTTGCACCACCATGCTTTAATGTCGCCTCCCAATACAGAAAATATTCTGTTATTTTTGTCTCGTCGGAGAAAAGAACATTTTTCCACTATTTTACTGTCCAGCTTTCATACCCCCTAGCAAATGCAAGCCGGAAACATTTCAACATGGGTACCTTTCTTGCTATCCTTCCGTTCAACTAAGCTTCTAAAAAACGCCTTAGGATATTGCGCGCTGAGATCGCTGAAGAGTTGCTTTCACCAAAATATTATTTTCTCAACTCGTTAGACCTCTTAAAAGGGTATTGTTTTGCCAAACGCAGGATATTTCTATCGTCTCGCTGAGATGAATTTCTTTGTTTAGAAACACGTGGAATATTAGAAGTTGTTTGATACGTGTTAAAATGCTTCACAGCGTGGAATATCATCGGTTTTGAGTTCTGCAGGTGATTGGCTACCTTTTTATATGACCAATTCTTATCGCAAAATTTTATCATCACTTCCCTTGTAGATCCATCGCAATTTTTATTATTTCCCATGGTTTTTAAGTGAAATAATGACTTGACTTTTACAGCACTAAATGACGCCAAAATTACGCGAATAATGGCTTAGTTGCAGAGTGTTTGTTCTCTATTTAAATTTGAATAAAAAAAATAACTATCCAGCATTCTTAATTATGTGGCCAGCCAGTAAGTTTGCAATAATATGTTAAGGTTTAATGTAAAACGTTTATCTATATACTCGTATTATTGAATTAACCATGTTATAACTGTCTGCTACGACAATGTGGAACAATTTTGCGATACCGAGAGATACAAAAAGACATGCAAAAATGTAATTCTCGTAAGTTTGAAAAAAGGCTTGTTTATAAATAGTCTTTCTTAATTATATGCCACTATTGTATATATTATGTAACCTGAAATAACCAGCTCATTTAAGAAATAATATGTTTCCAAATACTGTTAATTACTATATCGTAGCCATCGTTAGAATATAGGCGTTTTCTATTTCAAAGAACAAGATTATGTCCTAAGTAGCAGTTGCGCGGGGCTTCGCTCCCGTGGATTTTATCAGGATATAAGCATAACCCTCCTTTTTCGCAGTCGGATAAAATTAGTCTATAACCTTCCTGAAGCTTCAAGCTACTTCCATACCATCCAAATCCAGTAGTTTCAATGATTAGCGCGTTCAAACAAACAAACATCTCTATTTGGCTTTATAATATTAGTACAGATAGAATCAACGTTCACCAGCAAAGTAACATTAAAATTGGTAACAATGTGCCTAAAAATATATCTTCAATTCATCATTGGTTTATTCATAAATATTTTATTTCATTTTAATTAATTGATACACCTAACTACAATACTAATTATACTTACTCACTGAAGTGTCTACTTACAACCAATATATCAAAACTCGGTTCGTGGCTTCAATGTTAAAATAAAGTAACGAATAAATCATTTTTGGAAATATTTTTAGAGATATGCAATCAAAACAAAAATATAGTCTAGGTACCTATTAAATCCCGGGAGGAGATGCTGGCGACTCTGGACGGGGACCCATGGGGCCGCCCCTACAAGTGGGTGCGAGAGAAGCTCCGCCCCTGGGCTCCCCCGTTGACGCAGAGTCTTCAGCCTCAGTTCTTGGAGGACGTGGTGAGCGCCCTGTTCCCATCGCGAGGGGAGCACGATCCCCCGCCCATGGCTCCGTCTCCGACGGAACCTGAAGCTGGCGCAAACGCGGACCACAGCGACGACGACGTCTACGACGCTCCAGAGGTGACCGAGGTAGACTTGTGAGTGGCGGTACAACGGCTCAAGGCCAAAAATACCGCCCCAGGACCCGACGGCTTGCCAGGGAAAGCGTGGGTCCTGGCCTCGGAGACTCTCGGGCCTTGACTAGGGGGGCTCTTTAGCGCATGCCTGGAGAGGGGCCAGTTTCCGCTTCGCTGGAAGACGGGAAAGCTGGTCCTGATCCAGAAAGCCGGGCGCCCTGCGGACTCTCCGTCCGCATTCCGGCCCACCGTGCTGCTCGACGAGGCGGGCAAGCTCTTGGAAAGAGTAATTGCAGACCGCCTCTTCGGGCACCTGAATCGGGTGGGCCCGGATCTTGCGGAGTGCCAGTTTGGCTTCCGCAGGGGGCGCTCGACGGTGGATGCCATCATGCGCGTGAGAGCCCTCACGACGGGGGACGCGGTATCCCGGGGCAGGGTCGTCTTGGTGGTGTCTTTGGACATCACTAACGCCTTTAACACCCTGCCCTGGAGTTGCATCAGGGAGGCACTCCGGTCCCTCAGCCACAGACTCTCCAGAAGAAGAGGAGAGCACCGATGTCCCCGAGGTGACGCAAGCAGAGATGAGAGCGGCCGTGTCGCGACTCCGGGCTAAGAACACAGCGCCCGGACCCGACGGAGTGCCTGGTCGAGCTCTCGTCCTGGCTCTGAAGGAGCTAGAGCCCCAGCTGAGGAGGCTTCTCACGGCATGCCTCGAGCAGGGTCAGTTTCCCAGTGTGTGGAAGGAGGGGAGGCTGGTCCTCCTCAGGAAGGAGGGGCGCCCCGCGGACTCGCCGTCCGCGTATCGGCCCATAGTGCTGCTTGACGAGGCGGGCAAACTTTTTGAGCGTGTCATCGCAGATCGCCTCGTCAGCCACTTGTGCAGGGAGGGGCCGAACCTGGACGACAATCAATTCGGTTTTCGTCGGGGGCGCTCCACCATAGACGCCATCATGCGCGTGAGGGCCCTGGCGGAGGAGACGGTGTCCCGGGGTGGGGTGGTGGTGGCGGTGTCTTTAGACATCTCCAACGCATTCAACACCCTACCCTGGAGTTGTATTCGGGAGGCCCTGAAATACCATCGCGTGCCTCCCTACCTCCGCCGTACAGTAGGGGCTTACCTGGAGGGTAGATGCGTCACCTATCGGGGACGTGACGGTGCTGGTCGGCACCTCACGTCGTGCGGTGTTCCGCAGGGATCGGTCTTGGGACCGCCCCTGTGGAACATCGGCTACGACTGGGTGCTGAGAGGCGAACTCCCGCCGGGCGCCGACGTGACGTGTTATGCGGATGACACGCTCGTAACTGCCCGGGGGAGCTCGCACAGGGAAGCGACGTTGTTAGCCACGGCTGCGGTGTCACAGGTGGTGAACCGCATCCGGCGCCTGGGCCTGGAGGTGGCCCTAAACAAGTCGGAGGCCATGGTGTTTCATGGCCCTCGACGGGCGCCGCCGCCGGGATCACACATCGTGGTCAGCGGGACCCGGATAGCTGTCGAGTCCACCATGAAGTATCTGGGATTGGTGCTCGACAGCCGATGGGAATTCGGGCCCCACTTCCGGCGACTGGTGCCCAAGTTGATGGGCGCAGCGGGCGCGCTTTCAACGTTGCTTCCCAACTTGGGGGGCCCGAGCGCCGCCTGTAGGCGGTTGTACGTGGGAATCGTGCGGTCCATGGCCCTGTATGCGGCCCCTGTGTGGGCGCTGGACATGACGGCCGGCACTCTCGCCATTCTGCGCAAACCGCAGAGGGTGATGGCCGTCAGAGTCGTCCGCGGGTACCGCACGATTTCCTACGAGGCGGCTTGCGTCCTGGCCGGATCCCCGCCCTGGGACCTAGAGGCGAAAGTACTCGCGTCGTTGTATCGATGGCGCGAGGAAGAGCGGGCACGGGGCTCGAGGCCGGTGCAGCGGCAGATCGCGCTGCGCCGAGAGGAGCTCCGTCAGGTCTTGGTGGCGGAATGGCGGCAGAGGCTTCTGCGCCCTACCGCCGGCCTCGCTACCGTCGAGGCGATCCGGCCAGTACTCGACGACTGGCTCGGGAGAAGGCACGGCTCCCTGTCGTTTAGAGTGACACAGGTGCTGTCGGGGCACGGCTGCTTCGGCAAGTACCTGTGCCGCATAGACAGAGAGCCGGACGCTCGGTGCCACCACTGCGTCCATTGCGGGGAGGACACGGCGCAACACACGCTTGCCGAGTGTGTAGCTTGGGAGGAGCAGCGCCGTGTCCTCACAAATGAAGTAGGAGGCGATCTGTCGCTGCCGGCCGTAGTGCAGAGTATGGTCGGCAGGGCAGAGTCGTGGGACGCGGTGGTTTCCTTCTGCGAGGACGTGATGTCGCGGAAGGAAACTGCGGAAAGGGAGAGGGAGATCTCCACTCCCTTCCCTGGCCGCAGAAGGCGCACCGGGCGCAGGGGAAGGGCGGATAACGCCCTTTTCCAGCCCCCATGAATGGGTCCAGGGGCGAGGGACTTGGGGAAGTCCCCCGCCCCCTATTCGATGGACCCGAGTCGCAGGCGCGCGCGGGTGTCGGCGCGCGCCTCTGAGGCGATGCACGGGGTAGTTCAACACCTCACTACCCCGTGCAGGAGGCGAGGCCGGGACGGACCTGGCCAGCACTAGTGCGGGGCTGCGGAAGAATTAGGTTTCCCGCGGCCCCCCGCGCACGTGTGAGGAGACACCGGGGTGGTTTTAGCCGGTAAGAATCCGGCACGCCCCTCCGCCATTCCCCAGGCGGAGGTAGTCCATGAGGATTTCCCCCCGTAAAAAAAAAAAAAAAAAGGGAGGCACTCCGGTATCACCGGGTGCCGACTTACCTCCGTCGCATAGTCGAGGACTACCTGACGGACAGAGCCGTCATCTACCCCGGTCACCGGGGAGAGTGGAACCGGCGAGAGATGTCGTGCGGTGTCCCACAGGGATCGGTCTTGGGGCCGCCCCTGTGGAACATCGGATACGACTGGGTGCTGCGTGGCGACCTCCCTGACGGCGTCAGCGTAGTATGTTACGCTGACGACACGCTCGTCCTGGCGCAGGGAGAGTCGCACCAGGCGGCGGCCGACCTGGCGACGCAAGCAGTTGCGACAGTCGTTCATAGGATCCGGCAGTTGGGACTCGACGTGGCGCTGCACAAGACCGAGGCCATATGCTTTCATGGCGGTCGGAACGCGCCACGGTCCGAGTCCCACATAACGGTGAAGGGGGTTCGCATCGGCGTCGGGAGGACGATGAAGTACCTGGGACTCGTCCTCGACAGCCGGTGGAACTTCAGGGAGCACTTCCTAAGTTTGGCCCCAAAGCTGAACCGGGCAGCAGCCGCCTTCAGGCGACTCCTGCCTAATCTCAGCGGGCCAAACGCCTCCTGCCGAAGGCTGTACGCCGGCGTCGTGCGGTCCATGGCCCTCTACGGGTCCCCAGTGTGGGCCCTGTGCATCCGAACGCGACCACTAAAGATGGTCGCATGCCAGAGGGTCATGGCTATCCGAATGATCCGGGGATACCGCACGATCGCCGGCGAATCGGCCAACCTCCTTGCCGGATTGCTGCCCTGGGATCTGGAGGCGACTGCCCTCCAGCGCGTCTATGAATGGCGCGTGGAGGCGCAGCGCCGGGGCGTATCCCCGCTGCCTCGAGAAGTCGAGGCGCGGCGGGAAGAGCTCCGGCGCGATCTCAGGGCAGTATGGAGGGAACGACTGTCGCAACCGACGGCCGGGCACGCCGCAATTGCGGCGGTAAGACCCCTCTTTGAGGAGTGGCTAGATCGGCGTCACGGCGTCCTGACCTACCGCATGACGCAGGTCCTCACCGGACACGGAAGTTTCGGGAGGTACCTGTGTCTGATGAATAAGGAAGAGATGCCTGGGTGTCACCACTGCGAGGGTCGCCCTGAGGACACAGTCGAGCACACGGTGCAGGACTGCTCAGCTTGGGCAGAGCACCGACGTGTCCTCACGGCGACAATAGGCGGAGACCTCTCGCGCCCGGCATTGGTCGAGGCCATGCTGCGGGACGAGAGGGAGTGGGAAGCGGTCGCCTCCTTCTGCGAAGCAGTCATGCTTCCGAAGGAGGAGGCGGGCCGCGTGAGGGAGAGGATGGCGTCCTCCCTCCAACCCAGCCGCAGTGGTAGACGCCCACGGCGTCGGACGTCGGCCGACGATCTCCGGCCACCGTAGGCGCGGGCATGCGGACAGCGAGTAAAGGCAACTCGCTGTCCGACCATGGACCATGCCCGGGTCGACGGCGCGTCGTGTTCCACGCGCGCCTCAAAGAGCGTCAGCAACATGACGAGGCCCCCTCTGCAGAGGGCCGAAGCCTGCCGGGGTCGTGGGACTCATCCCGTTACCGTGGCCCCGGTACGTAAAGGGCTATTGAAGGAACACCGTGGATTTTAGTCAGTAAAAGTCTGACAGTCCCTCCCACCCTGCCCGGAGTGGGAGGACTTATTTGATAATTTTACCACGTTAAAAACAAAAAATAAAAAAAAGGTACCTACTAAATGGCGCCAAAATTACGCGAATAATGGCTTAGTTACAGAGTGTTTGTTCTCTATTTAAATTTGAATAAAAAAATTAACTATCCAGCATTCTTAATTATGTGGCCAGCCAGTAAGTTTGCAATAATATGTTAAAAATATAGTCTAGGTACCTACCTACATTGTTACTTGTCATAAGCTGTACAAGTTATAGTACACCATAAACGTAGGAAGAATAGGTTTTTTTAAGTTTTATTGGTTAACAGTACCACACAGGGCCACACGAGCCTAAAACATAAATCAATGTTTAGTCATGTTTTCCAAGCGTTGAAATATTGCGATATAAGTGAAAGATGCTTCAAGCTAAATATTATGACACTGAACGAAAAACAGTTAAGCGATAAGAATTAACTGTATCTACTGAAGTTAATATAGGTACTATACCTACCTATATACAACGTGTAACAGAATAAACGCAATAAATTAATAAAGCTATTTAAATCAGCATGTTAAAATACGAAATTAAAACGATGTCTCATTAAGATTTAGATATTTGATTGATACCTAGTACTTTCCTTCAATTTGAAACTGTACACGTTACTACATGTACTACATAGATATAAGACTAGCCCTCGACTTCGTCCGCTTGGAAAGCAATTTTCTAGGATAAAAGTAGCCTGTTTGTAAACTATAATAGTGCTAAGTTTAGTCCTATCTGTAATTGAAATACAAATATACAAACTATCACATATTACTATTTGTAGGAACTAAGATTTTGTTAAAATAAAATTTATAATGTTTCTTAATGCACACAGCACGTTTCTTCAGTTACAACGTAAATAGGTATTGTACAGTTTACAACATTCTTTTCAAACTTATCCTTGCAATTCATCACTTTAATAATCCGCCGAATGTATCTTTTCTCTTTAAAGAAACTAAAATTAATCGCCTAACAAAAAAAAAAACATGCACGTGAGTGTACTTAAAAATGCTTTTATAAACCGATACAAATATTGAAGACACAGAAAATACCACAATGCACCCAAATCACAAGTTAAAACTACTTAATGGCTTACAAATGAATATAAAATATAAATTTCATCAAGATTAATGCTCACACATTAATTCTACCATTGTGTACAATCAATGCGAAAACTTTTAAACATATTAAACGTTCGCGGTGCGTATGTGAAAGAATTAAAATATTGCTTGCAATTAATAACCTCAAATGTTTACTTCAACCACTCGTCTTCGAGTGTGTCTTTTCTGTTTTGACATTTTACTAATGCGTTGTCATTAAAATGGTCCTTTAAGACGCCAGGATCATTGTTGCGCTACAAAGGGCCAACACTTATGTTAATGAGTGTCATTTATTTTTATAGTTTTTAAATAGCTGTTTGTGGTTCTACATTTGACGTGGAGATTATCGATATAGTTTTTTTTATTATGACTGTCTTCCTTTTGTCGTGTTTTGCTTTGCCGTGATATTGTTCAGGTGTTCTAAATTCAAATCCATGTTAACATTTGCAATTTGTCACTTTATTAATCTTGTCTAACTATTGTTGAATTAATATCGCAATAAAAGCTAAGCAAAGAGGTACTCTTTGCTTCCTTTTCTTAGCTTTTATTGCGTATCGAATTAAGTCTATAATGGCTGCAATAACAGGAGAATATTTTTCACTCCGACGCAAGATTTTATCTCTTCATAATTATAACACAATTTATTTTTACTCTAAAAGATGGCAAGTTAGAAATGGTGATAACAGTATAAAAGGTGAAAGTAGTAGTTGAATAAACTTTAAGGTGAATTACATTAAATTACTTTTTTTTTAAACTTTGGAATTATGAGTTCAATGGCTTTATGTCTCAAAATTTTTATTATATTTTCCATTTCGAATCCGTCTTGCACAGTTTATTAAAGAATAATTTTACAATGCAAGTTTTCTTACTCGTCTTTTTACTCTCAACGATACACTCAGTCACACAGGGGTTTTACAATAAATTATACCTATAGCTTAATTTCTTACTTTTCTATGACCGTGTCTGTATCTTTCAAATTTTCTTTTATATCTACACACAATCTTAGATTGTACACACAATGTAAGAATAAGGTACCGTACTACATCATAATGTCTAGTCTTTTGGCTTGACTTCATTGACTAGACAAATTATCCTAAGCTACTCATTATTTTGTATCAAAAAGCCAACTCTTAGATATAAAAACACTAATTGCATACTTCATTCAAAATTATGACAGGCATTTAACATAGTTATATTTGATGATATTACCGGTAAATTACAAAAACAAAAAACTCTAAGTAAATGATAAATGGAATTTATTTTGCAAATAGGTTATAATAACACTTACACGTATTAAAAACAAACTTGGAGATCAACATTTCTTCAAATCCAGAAAATTCGTACTGTTTAAATTATATGAGAACCAGACCCGTTAGGTGGTGCTCTTTTGTGGAAAGAAACACACAGGTTTTTTGTAGAACTATCCAAATAGACCAAACAAAAATACACGTCCAATAAAATGTAGTTTATTCCTAAAAATCAGAACCTACAAAAAAAAGGATTCATATGATTGACGTTCCACTTTGGGTCACTTTTATATAGGTATACTGGTGGAATTTAGCATAACCAGGAAACAAAATGATGTTAATCAATGCAATGATATCATCCTCCGTATTATTCACATACACCTTACGAACATAAATGCTAGTGCAAACACTAGAACATCTATCAATGATCATGATCATTGCATTGTTTAGGTAGTTGTTAGAGCTTGTATATACACGTTAATGTTGCTTCCACATCATTATATTATTCATTATTCTTCACCTAAAATTATCTCACCTTATGGTAAGTGATGATATGGTCGAAGATGAAGCACGCTAACTTAGAAGTAACCTATTCACTCTTAACTTAAAAACCCCTAGGTTATAGCTATCGGGAAACATAGACTCCGGCAGAGAATTCTACTCCTTAGCCGTTCGCACAATGAAAGTATTCCTAAAACGTTTCGTGCGTATGGGTGGAGTGCCCTGTAGTCGCGGATTACAGGACTAAATACTTCGGCAACCCAGGTACCCTCCGAGAAATGGTAAGCAAAACAAGGGCGTTGCTCGCCTTCCTGGAGGAACTGGCATGGATTGAGTGAAGAGAAATCTTACCCCTTACGCAAAATACGCGCATGGTCGTGGAGTTGCGGACACCTGCCCGACATACATACATACATGGGTGGGATGTCCTCCGTGTAACGATGGCGCATCGCCGTTTGTCTTGTAATGCCATGATGAAACTGTATTGGTGGAATTAGATTGTGCAATTCCAACGCACACTCCCCGAAATTTAACCGATAGTGCAAACACTAAAACATCTATCATTGTTTATGATAATTGCATGGTTTAGGTACTTGTTAGAGCTTGCATTTATACGTTAATGTTGCTTCTACATCAGTATATTCATTATTTTTCACATAAAATAATCATATTTATATGTCTTTATAACACTAGCGACCTTTAGTTATTGTCTCATGAACTTGCTGTCGACACTTTTTTCTGAACTAACTCTAAATTATGCATATTGTATTCACTTGAAGCAAAAAGTCTGATGTATGTATTTGTTGACATTTGGAATACTTATGTATATACATTTATTTTGGTGCGCATTATGGGTGGCGTACTTTTAATTTTTTGGAGGATTTAATTCTTGCGATCACTTTCCTTCTTTGTTAAGCTCTCTGCCAAATCACAATATAAAATAATTATCTTACTACCTTGAATATGCATTATTTTCTATTTATGTATTTTGTTTAATAAAACTGTGGAACAAACAGGACAAGTAGATAGGTACCGTAGTTTCACCCAAAATCAGGGAAATCTAAAAATAATTGCATTATTGACACCAAATTGAAATTTTGTTTCGAGCTCATTTTTGTTATTGTGTACCCAAAAACCATGAAATAAACTCTTGATGAAAAATTTGGATTTCAATTTTAAATCTATTACTAGGGTAGGTAAGTATCCTTCTGCGAAGCAGTCATGCTTCCGAAGGAGAAGGCGGGCCGCGAGAGGGAGAGAATGGCGTCCTCCCTCCAGCCCAGCCGCAGTGGTAGACGCCCACGGCGTCGGACGTCGGCCGACGATCTCCGGCCACCGTAGGCGCGGGCATGCGGACAGCGAGTAAAGGGCAACTCGCTGTCCGACCATGGACCATGCCCGGGTCGACGGCGCGTCGTGTTCCACGCGCGCCTCAAAGAGCGTCAGCAATATGACGAGGCCCCCCCGTAGAGGGCCGAAGCCTGCCGGGGTCGTGGGACTCATCCCGTTACCGTGGCCCCGGTACGTAAAGGGCTATTGAAAATATTGAAAAAGTCTGACAGTCCCTCCCACCCTGCCCGGGGTGGGAGGACTTATTTGATAATTTTACCACGATAAAAAAAAAAGGGTAGGTAAGTATATATAATTATTCTTGTGATATTTGTGACATTTTTGCTTTTTGATATACCTACGTTTTATAAGTTGGTCAAAAACTCATTACCTGTGAAGTCTGCTTAGCTATATTTTGGTAGCTTAGCTTAGATTTTATTTGAAGTTCGTTATATACCTATATAACGAACTTTAAAGAAAATCTAAGCAAAGCTGTTGTGTTGTGTACCTACACATACTCTTATTGTGCACACTTAAATACATCCAAAAACTTTAACATAAATAATTTATTTAAAGATTTTAAATTCGTGAACGGTTACAACATAATGGTTAAACATTCCATATTTTTATAAGACGTATCCAATGAATATCCCCTTTTCTTGTAGGGTACGTAAAAATGTATTATAAAAAAATTGCAAGTCTTTCATTAATATCTGATGAAAATTTAACTATCCTAAATAACAGCTTCTCTGGGTAAAATGCGGACGGGCGTAATGTCTGGCATTGTGATACTAAAAGAGTTTCTTGTTCTTGTAATACGAACCCTGAACTGTCGGAGCAGCTGACTATATAGTACTTACCATTTATTCCGGGGAGAAAATCTTTAAACGTCTCCTCCCGTTCTGGGTAGACCGGAAGGGAGTACCAGACTCCTAAAATAACCCTAATAATAAACCCCTATTAACTAAAACCGGGTCGCAGTATCTCATCAATACATTCCCGCAACATTTTTAACATTCCCCGAACCACACAGTTTGCTTTCATTTACACTTTGAAGTTGTTAATTATAAAAAAGCAAATTAAAATGGACAACAGTCCAGTCCCAAAAATAGAAGCTGGCAGTTGATACAGTATGAAAAATCGTAAATAAATGTAAGAAATCCAATTTCGCTTTTCCATTTTCTAAAGAAATAGCCGGAGATACGATTAGCAAATGCACAACCAGGTTCCCTTGAGCGTGATGCAGCAAGTTTGTTGAAACTCATCCCTTACGGAGAGAAAAGACAGGGTGCGTGATGATGTGAATTTTATATTTTACTTCGCCAGCTTTTTGGATTCAATAACAGCTGGATCAAAAGCAATTCTTAGTCGCATGATTATCAAAAATAATAAAAATGGAATTCAGGACTTGATTTTTAAGTAAATCTTTTCTGAAAGTTTATTTTATTTATTTATTTATTTTATACACACAAGTTGAAAGACATACAGACAGAAAATACAATACATAAAGTTACAAAACACAAAAGAGAAAGTTGTTTTACTGTAAATGAAAAAAAAGCGAGAGAGATTTAAAATCCAACCTTTCGTTGTATTTATTAAGCGGCATTTTATTCTGCAAGCGATAATCATCTTTAATTAAGGCTACGTACTATTAAATATTAAACTATAAATATTGAAAACTTATCTTGTATTTTGGTGCATGCTTTGTAGGTTGTCCTTAAATAAATAAATGTAAGAGTTGGTACAACAGGTTATCAACTCTAAAAATAATAAAACGTCAAACAAAGTTACACCAAAAGTGAAATCCTTTACGATTAAAATGACAAACATCAAAGGAATCCTCATCCATTGTAACATCATTAATGAACCGGTCTCGTTGATTGATCGCCAAAGAAATTGCTAGTATCACATTCGCGCGTTTTATTCCGAATTTAAAATAGAGACTTGGCTTATCGACACCTGTCATTGGACTAACATTTTTCATGGTACACAATAGTGGGACAAAGAGGCTTTAGATCCATCGTAAGTTGGACGTAATGAGGCGGGACCACCTCGAGCGGCCGATAGCGCATGCGTCGTAAGATCGACTCGAGATTAACAGATGGACCACACGTTGGTCGCAGGTAGCTCGTAATTCAATTGAGATTGTCATCGTCTCGATGACGTGATAGTGGCTAACGAAGCGAAGATCGAGCACCGGTAGCGAGTAGCGGTTCTGCGATGATGATTAAAATAATGAGTCGCCGGTTCTTTCTGGCAGGTGATACAAGCTTTTAAAAGAATATTAAAATGATTATTATGTTGTAACATTGATCACTGTCTATGGTTGGTTACGTTGTCATTGCTGATATCAAATTATTTTGTGGTTGACGGTGTATCTTCTTAGACGTAACAAGATACTAATGTTAATAAAAGATTGCTCTTGAACAAGTTAAACTATTCTTTGCAACCTACTTTCTGGGGGTTAAGTATCCGTTTATACCTTCTAAGAAAACTACTTATTGCAAAATACGGTAATTTATAACTGCTTTTGTTCCAAATAAATAAAATAAAAATACTTACTGATTTTCAAGTTTATCACTATTTTTATTTAATCTGTCCGAACAGAACAGAACTAATATCTGTTGCGACTATTTTTATTTTTGGACTCTGATTAATTCGTTCCAATTAACATTTACGTAGCCATGAGACAAAAAAATCTGACAATTTCCACGGCTAATCAGTCAACAAAGTCAGTTTGTCGCCACGGATGTTTGAATAATTTGTCGGTAATTGATGACAGGTACGTGGACAAACAGTAACCTTTATATTAGCTACTGGTCTTCCAAAATTGGTACCTGTTTGTTAAGTAAAAAATTGTATGAATTTATTGTCAGGCTCCTTGAAGAGATTAATTAAAATTTCTTTAGAGATCAGTATCAGGCAAAACGCAGATTATCTTAAGGAAAACCTGTTTTAAAGTCATATTTCAATGTTTTTATCTCTCATTTACTAGTTACAGCTCATTGTATAGTAGGTGTGTTTTGTTCAAACAATACGTAGAGATTGAGAAAGTTCTCACCATATTCAAATAAAGTGTTTGCACTTACTAATACTACACAAAAAATATGAGCACAGCAGATTATATCTACAATTTTTCACGTATTTATTTTTGCTATTTAAAAGGCCATCAATTAGCCATTATTGCTTCGTATGATACCGCTTTCTCCCAAACCAAATAAGGGAAAGCAAAATTTGAAATAAAGACTATTATAATTACAGAAAATCTACACTACGTGTCCAAAAAACAGACACGCCTCCTATTCCCTTATTTTCCTCGTATTTGGAACCGAGCATACCTAAAACTAGGCGACTATATCTCCATATTTATTTGGTACGATCCCTGGACCCTGCTCAATGTGGAGTTGTCAGTGGTCAGCGGGAATCTCGGTTCAACCCGGCGACCGCACATACCAGAACCGCGGAGATTCAAAGAAATACCACTACGAACCCACAGAAATGTCTCTATCCCTCTCGCACTAAGGCTCTTGTATATAGATTAGTGATTTGTGATCTCGTTCCAGATTATCTTTTTGTTTTATCGATATAAATAAAAGGAAGTTCGGCTGGTTGTGTGTGCGCTATGTGTGACGGATGGAGTTTCGTGATGTTTATATCACCATGTAGCAACTTTTGTTATAGCCTAGGCATGCATAAAAGTAGCGTAGCGAATTGTAAATGAAATATTTCATCAACAATAAATACAATTACAACCTATTTGTATCCGTAACTTTCGTTTTTCTGTGTAAGTGAGACAATGCTCATTAAGATAATTACTGTAGGTGCAGATAATCTAGATTACTTTTTGCTATTCAACAGTTTAAATATAAAACTTGTAACTTGGTCTTATTATAAATAAGTAGGTAAAACTTATATAATAATTACAAGTGCGAAGGAAAATTTATTCTGAATTTCCGATGCTGCCGGATTCTGCTACGTCATTGTACTCTGAAAAAAGCTAATGAATATAAGAATTTTCCATTTCATCCTATTCTTATAAATAAAAAAAGACGTTACATTGACAAAGCTCCTTTGACATGAAATATAAAGGCAATTTCCTCGAAAGGAAATTACAAAATTACTAGGACTTGGTTCACAATAGAACTATTCCGTCAAGAACTCAAGACTATTAGCCCCATTGTACATTCAAGGGAGGTTTAATTCTAGTCTTTTAAAGGAAAGCCTTTAACCTTGGTCATAGGCCTCAAATACTTCAGCACTGAAATACCAATATTTACGTATAACCTCGAAGGACTGTGTCAAACGAATTGAAAAGGCTCTATTGAATTCGTTGATTAAACCCAAATTGAAAGGGTGATCATGCCGTAGGAATTCAATACGCTATGCCCTATAGCCTAGTTTTGGCAGGCATTCAAATTATTGCAATTTAAATTCGAATATATTTATGATCCCAACTCAAAACTTAAACAAAAAATTTTAGCCAATTTCAATAGTAGGTACCTATGATTATAATGCTGCAGTTATCAGCTTCACTGGCAAAAGATTTAGGATCTAAATAGGTATCAAGTTCTTTAGACACGCCTGAAATTTATCTATAATAAGAACGGATAATATTTTTGAGTAGGTAATCTTAAAACAAAATTCTTTTTTTTCTAGTACAAAAATGTTTAACTAAGCAAATTACTTATCTAAAAAACTTTTTACCAAAAAATTAAACCGACTCCCAATAACACTGCAAAGTGAAAAATAACTTTAATTTCGGTAGTCGGTGTCTTTAGCTTTGTATTTTCGTTTTTGGCACCGACTTCCGAAATTAAAGTTATTTTTCACTTTGCAGTGTTATTGGGAGTCGGATTAATTTTTTGGTAAAAAGTTTTTATTTCACTCTTTTTATTTGGTCGATTTTTAATTTACCTAGGTAAAAGAGTCTAAATATCAACTACTTATAACCTTTTACAAAATATTGCTTTTCCCAATGCTGGGCCGTTAATTGTTGAGGAGTTTTCCTGGTACTTCACCATCAGTTCTACATCACCATATGCATTGTGACGAACATAAAGTGCTTAACATCCATATTCAAGTAATCGAATCGCAATCCACGAAATACTTATTATTGAGTAGGTTCGGCGGCCATCTGTAGTCTTCATCATCAGTTCCACTTCCCCAAATGGTATTTTTGAGACCAACTGCACAAGTTACTATAATATTTGAAGAGTTCCCTCGATTTCTCCAGGATCCCATCATCAGATCCTGACCTGGTGACAATGGGACCAATTTCGAAGACGGGACCCTTTCAAACAAAAAAGAATTTTCCAAATCGGTTCAGCCGTCTTCGAGTAATCGGTGATAATACATAAAAATAAAAAGGCGTCGAATTGATAACCTCCTCTTTTGGTCGTCTGTTGAAAATGACGATTTTGGGATGTTAATAACTACATAACCGTGTATGCGGTGCTTATAATAGGTTGGGTAAAAATATTTCTTCGCATTTTTTAAGAAACTTCAAAACATTTTTTAATGTAGTTTATTTACATTTAACTAAAGTATGTAGATACCATTTTGTTCGATAACTTTTTGCGATCTTGTAGGTAGGGACATGATCACATTGCTATAGAAATTTTGGGACTTCTGATCAAAATACCGCGACAAGTGGTTTTGGCAGTCCTCTCGTGATGTTAACCTGACACTGCCTAAAGAATTCTGAAGAGACCGAAACAGGTGGAAATCTGAAGGTCAGGACTATACGGCGGATGCATTAACACCTCCCAGCCAAACTTTTAATTTAATATAATATAATAAACTCTTAATTTTTGCTGAGTGGCTAAAGATGTGTGAGGTCTAGTTATCATGATGAAAAACTACATCCCTTCTGTTGATTAATTCCGGCCGCTTTCTCTCAACTTCTTGCTTTAATCTCATCAGTTGTTCGCAGTAGAGTTCAGAATCGATGGTCCTGCCTGGTGGTAACAGCTCATAATGAATAATGCCCTTCCAATCCCATCACACACACAACATCACCTTGTTGCGAGTTAACCCGGGTTTTGCCACAGTCTGTGAAGCCTGACCGCCCTTTGACCACGACCTTTTTTACACGTTCTTGTCGTACATGATCCACTTTTCATCACCAGTTATCAGCTTCTTCAAAAATGGTTCGGTTTCATTACGTCGTAATAAAGAATCACAAATGAGTACACGGTTCATTAGGTTTCTTTCAGTGAGCTCGTGAGGTACCCAAATATCGAGCTTTTTTGTGTACCCAGTTTTTTTCAAATGAGGCAAAACTGTTTTGTGGTCAATTCCCAGTTCTTCAGCTACGTCGTAACTACTGATATGCCGATCTTGCTCCAATTTTTCAAAAATGGTATCCATTTTATCCGTAATAGGGTAACCAGAGCGACGTGCATCTTTGACATCAAAATTTCCGGATTGAAAACGCTTAAACCAAATTTGTGCTACCCTCACAGACACTGCACTAGGTCCATAAACATTGCAAATTTTTTTCGCGGCCTGCGTTGCATTTTTACCTTTTTTGTAGTAAAATTTTAAAATGTATCGAATTTCTTCATTAGATTCACTCATCTTGACAGTGCGAAAAACAAATGAAAATCACACATTTTCCTAATTTGAATTTGGAATTATGTTCTTTAAAATTTAAACTTTTAATGATATCAAAACCAGCCAGATACAAATAGATTTTATTACAAGTTCATACATACTATAATGCGAAAAGACTTTTTCCCCAACATTATATAATTTAGAGTCTAAATAGAGCCCAATTTGTTGCGTTTAACTTCCACATATAAATAAAATTGATTTGTCTACGTTTTCAAAATCACTGTTTTTTCAAGTTATTACAGTTACCTAATAAAACATGAACAACTTTTATTATTTTTGTCTGTCTTTTAATTTTTCGGTGCTAATTTCTGGAAGGACTGAGCCAATTTGAATGGGACTTTCACTGGAAGATAGAGACTACAGGAGAAAGAATACCTTCCAGGCTCACGAAGTCCCGGCCATATCTACTGTTAAAAAGTTTTTGAGTTATTAAGGATCAAAATTGGCTCCACATAGTTTGTGTAAGCTTAGCTTGAAGCGCTCCCACGTATCATAATTAAAGTTACGAAACCATAATTCTCAGAAATGATCTTATGAAATGTTCAGTCACACAAGTCATTGTGTGACTGAACATTTCATTTCATTTCATTTCATTTTGAGGGTGACAAAGTGAATTCGTCACATTTTGTAAACTCCATACATTGAAAGTGTATTCGTCACATGCACAAAAAGTATGTGTAAATTCGTCACAAGTCTGCATAGGTACATATGTTTTGCATAAAGTACTGGTAGAAAACAAAGTTATCGATTTTAAGCGGTTGAAATAAAAATGATTTCTAAAATCGCTCGCTCGCTATATCTATCTCTTTCTAGCCGTACCGGTCAATGCATTAGTCCAGTCATCCAGTGACTCACTTGATGTTGTCGATGCGCGTGTGGTGTTCTCAATGACTATAATAATAATTATTATAGTTTTCTGTGGGTGTTCTGTTGCAAATGTGATCTGCTTAATATTGTAGTTACCATAGAGTTATAGCACATAATATATTAGATCGACGGTAGTTAGTTAGATAGGTGCATCTCTGAAAAAATGGATCATAATCAGCTGGGCACAAGCTCGGGTGGACATGGTGTAAGTATATTATTATTTAATGCAGTATTGTTTTTAAAAAGAGTACTTATATATTATTATGGCTAAAATTTCCATTATTGGCCGTTGCTTTGGAAGATCATATTTTTTTGGAGATAGTACATGAGTACTATCTCCAAAAAAATATCATCTTGAAAAAAAATATGAAATAGAAAACTTTTTACATATTTTTAAGTGGCGGAGATTCATGATTTATTTGGAAATATAATCGATTATTTGCATCGATTTTTGGTCTTGATCAATTTAATTTTTTACTAACTTATTTATTTTGCACTTAAAACATGAATATAATAATTATGATCTTTCAGATCACATTTACGAAAACTGAAAGAGGACGGCGAATGCTTGTGAGACATGGTTACATGTACAATCTGGATCGGGAAAATAAATCTGGAAGTGTATGGAGATGTTCTAATCGTTCGTGCAGCGCAACTATCAAAATTTTGGAGAATATTGACATCAGAATTTTGCATGAAGCGGCCCACAAGTTTCAACCAAATATAGAAAAAACTGAAGTTATAAAGATAGTAAATCTTTATAAGGAAGCAGCAGCGAACACAAGTACAGCTATGCCTCAAGTGTATGAAGAAGCTTTTCCACCAACCAAGGATGCGGGTTATGAGATATTCATAACGAAATGCCATAACGAAATTTTCGAACATTTCGCGAACACTATACAATGTGAGGAATCGTAAACTAAACATGCCCAAAACGCATTTTTCAAGATGAAAAGATGTTATTATTCCACAAAATTATACACATTCTTTTTTATTATTAGATGATGACAGTGAACCTGAAAATAGAATAATAGTTTTCTGCACTCTCACTTGAAATACATATTTATATAGGATTAGGCATGTCACGCAGGTCACGCTGTCCTTGACAACGTGGGCTTAAAAACGCACAAAACCAGATAATATTAGCGTATATTTTAGCTATAAGTAGAAATGTGATTATTATGTGAATATCTGTGATTATGAAAAATATATAAATAATGTTTTAATCTTTATTGTTTGATTTTTCTGCTGTCTGTACGGTAATAAACAATATGGCGGATTTTTTTTTAATAAAAGTAGAGTTGTGGCGAGTTTACACATACTTTTTTTTGTGACTAATTTACTTTGTGACGAATGTACAATAACCCCATTTTGATACCTCAAAGTTTCAACAATAAAGTCATTTATTGTTGAAACTTTGAGGTATCAAAATCATTTGAAAACTCAAATTTGTTTGTTAAAATGGCAAATTGTAAAATATTGACCCTATTTAAAAAAGTGCTTATAAAAAAAAACTTATTTAAAAAATCTAAACAACCCGACTGCTCAACTGAAATGTAAGAAACAAGCACATTTTTATTTTTAAAAGTGACAAACAGGCGGGACCCAATTGAACATATTTTTTTAAAATTGGATGGGTGAAGAGTGGGTAAAGTTGGATGTGGTGCTTGTTTCTTAGACTTTAGTTGAGCAGTCGGGTTTTTTAGATTTTTTGAATATTTTTTTTTTTTTTTCGTTAAAATATTAATTAACAATTTTTTAGTTTTCCCGGTCGTGTCACATTGGCACTTCACCGGATTCAGAAAGTGGGTCCATATTTTTAAATTTTCTCATTGTGTTATTTTGCTAGTATTACACTAATGATAAACATGATATACTTTTTTGAAATTCTTATGTTAAGCCCTTTAATTTGATACCTACCCATATAGTATTTGAAAAAAAAATTTTTTTTTTTCACCATGTATAATGGCTTCGCACAGCCGACATGTTTAATTTTTTTAATGTCAACTATCTAAGAACACTCGGGCTATTAAGACAAATCTAACAATACCTCAATTGTGTGAATCCGTTCAGCGGTTCTGGAGATATGAGGTATTAAAGAATATTACATACATGCATACATACAAGATACGCGCGAAAAACACAACCCTTCCTTTGCAGTTGGGTAAAAAGACGCACAGTTAAGTTAAACTTTATCTTCTAACAAAAAAACGATAGTCAATAGAAACTAGTGTAGAAGAAAAATATTTGACTTATTAATCTAAAAATTAAAAGTGTCTTACTTGAGAATGATCAATCAAAATTGACAACAAACGAAATTGAAATTCTATATTTAGCCTTTAGACATACTCAAGAACGTTTATGTACCGATGTAAACAACTTCCTTGTATGTGCTTACATATTACATGCAAAATTGTAACAAGCCTTAAAAGGTGTACGAAATCGGATCAATGTCTACGGTGTCTGTACAACTAATTTACTAGGCGCAATTAATCAAAACAAAAAGGAAGCTCAGGCGCATGCATGTGTAATTATTATGCACATTAATTAACACAACGGGTCGGTACATAAATTATTGCTAGTACGTCGAGCACGCAACGCTACTGATGTACGTACGGCCTTATTTATGTTTATGTTGGTACTTATGGTTTTAGTAGGGGCGTTTAAGATTACGATATTTAATTCCAGTAAAGTTCAGTGTAGTTACATTTTAATCTAGAAATGCGAATGAAATGACAACAAAATTACAAAATAGCTGATCGCATTTTACTTAAAGAAACTGTAAATACATGGTTTGTGATGGACCTTAATGGAACTATTTTGGCCATTAAAGACTCCTCGTAAAATCTCTTTCTCCTCCTTCTATCTCCAAAGTTTAATGCTCGAAATTAAAACATTTTATTTTATTTCACAGCAAACGGCCAATTTCAACCTGGAATGGAACCGAAGCGTCAGCGCACAGCCTACACGAGACACCAAATACTAGAGCTTGAGAAAGAATTCCACTACAACAGATACCTAACGCGAAGAAGAAGAATAGAGATAGCTCACACTCTAGTCTTATCCGAAAGACAAATTAAAATCTGGTTCCAGAATAGACGGATGAAGTGGAAGAAGGACAATAAGCTACCCAACACCAAAAACGTTAGAAGAAAAACAAATCCGGCCGGCGTCACTACAACCACAACTAAGGGTACACCAAAGAGTAGATCGAATAAGAATACAAATAACAATGATAAAAAGAAATCAAACAACAACGGTCGACCGGACAGTATAGAAAATGTAACTGATAACATAATGAATGATTTGCATTGTGTTGGGGCACAGCAAAATTTATCGCACGATCCAGCAATCAGTCCGATGTCTCATCCTGGGAGTCAGATGAATGCGGGGCACCCTATGACGCCGCATCACCTTCACATGATGAGTATGCACGGGGGCATGGACCCTGCTTTGCTCGCTAATCTTGCAGCCCACGGCTCGCCCGTCGGGTCGGCAGGCTGCGGCACCGGTATCCCATCAAACCAACCAGTCATCAAATCAGACTACGGTCTAACCGCCTTATAATCTCTAGATGTGTAAAGAAGAAAACTCTATTTTTCATTATCGAACTGTAATTCTTACCATTCCTTTGTGTCTAAGGTGTAATAAAGTGATTAAATTAATATAAGGGTTATTTTTAAGTTGTGTAAGTATTTTAGAGTAACCAGTCATAATCGGATGTTTGGATAGTTAGGTGGAAAACTTTACAATGTCAAAAGTGTGATTATTATTATTTTAGGGTAGGTAAACATCTTCTGAGTGTTGAATTTGTACATTTTATTTCAAGTCATTGTCAGTAATTAACAATTGTATTTATAAAATTAATAACTTACTTTTTATAAGTTGCAAAAAAATAAAATGTGTCATCGATGTACGCTAAATTGTCTATTTACTTCTAGTTACCAATACAGTTATGTATTTAATTGTTTTCAACCCATCTACCAATCTGTTTTTATTCAGTTTGTAGGCAACTATTCACAAAATCTAGCTTTGTATTACATTTTGGGAACGTATCATTAATATTGATTGAATGAACAAAAATATGAAACGATTACTTTTACAAAAACTTAAAATAACTGAATGCTTTGGTGATTAGTTAAATGCTTTGATGTAAAATATGTATTATGTTGAATAATTTATTATACTGTTCCTAAATAAAGCTACAGGTGGGTAGATGTACTGTGTATGTAAAAAATAATCATAATAATAAAAATGTCGTTCATAATGTTCATGACTTATGTGATGTAGACAATGACTTAGGCTTAGGTACAAAATGTGGATTTAATTTTTAACGAGAAATTGTTTTGTAACTGAAATAGAAAAATGTGAATACAAAACCAATAAATATAGCAATGAAAAACAATTCAACTTTTTATTATTTTAAATGAATCCCTGGTTGTTACCGTACTGAAATAAGAATAGGGAAGAAATGCAAAGTTAAAATAAATCGGTTGTTAGTCCCAGTTACAATATAACAATAAATTGATTAAACGTTCGAATTCAGTTTCAATTAAAACAAACCAAACCACCATGAACTTACTTTACCTCGCCCCGAGCCATATCGTTAAACAAGCACCCAATTTACATTCAACTAAAATCGCATCCAAGCACATCGGCGTGCATCACAAGTTACTCCTACGCCGACCGTTCGTCTGGCATCGATATCATAACCTTGTGACATTCATATCGAACGAAATGAAAGCAAAAATCGTAATGTATTCATTCGTTGAATGTAAGGTCATTAATCAAAGTCATCGGCTCATTGTGTGGCCGGCACGCAACATCTCCTGCGTGGCTGACGACTACGGTTTTATCAACTCTGATATAACTTGTAGTTGTGTTCACAGTTTTATGACCCTTGTAGGATTTTCTACACTTGAATATTATTCAATGCTGTTACTGTTAATGCTGAAATGAGAACAGATTAGTTAGGTAGTTTTAGGTTGTGTGTTTCAACCCAGGCGGGCACATTATTTTGTGAAATTTACAATTAAAAACTACTTTTAAAATTATGAAGGAAAACATCCTGAAGAAACCGGCTTAGGACCAATAAATCTGAACATATGTGGTATTCATCAACCGGCACTGGGCTTGTGTGTGGATAACTGCCCATTCCTTCACTCCAATGTGAAGAGACCAGTGTCCCAACAGTGAAATATAGTTAATAAGCTGGTTTTATTTATAAAGTTGTAAATATTTGATTTTTTATTGCCATTATAATTTTTAATCCTATATTTACTTTAGCTTTTATAATGTGTCTAACAAATTCAGTTATTGCTAAATATGGCGATGAAATTCAGACCTAAATGGTTTTCTACTATTATTTACTTAAATAAATCTAAAAGCACCAATTAGATATATTAAAAGCCATTACCTAAATTGCCGATCAACAAAAAACTGATCGCGTGCCTCATTTGTACGGTAAATGACCGCTAATCTTACACGAAATAATGAAGCAAATGGTAGCTTTGAGAAATGGACATTGACATTGATTTGAAGTTTCATTTCTGATGTTTAAATAAGGACTAAATTAAGATTATGGCAAAACTCCAGCAGAATTTTAAAAACAAAGAATTTAGGTTTTAGACGCAGATGATATGCAAAAAAATGTTGCAAAAACTGCCAAATTTGCCGTAACATTTTCTTATACATTCGCATAAGACTGGCAAGGTTTCTTCACAATAACCCTTTTTTGCACGGCGCGTGAAAGAGTTATAATTTTTGCAGATCTTCTTGGCGTAGACAAAAGATGTTATTGTTGTTGAGATTTGTATGCAAATAACAAGATTATGGCTACCGTCACTGTTTGAAGGATTTATTGTACTTTGCCGCTTGTAAAATGTTAAAAGTCCCATGAGGCTCTTTTGTCAAAGCAGACGGTAGCTGGTTTACTGTTATTTGATTCTTTACTTAGAGAAAAAATATGAACTAAAATGGCAAAACTTATTATGAATTTTGCCATCTTTGTTCAAATGTTTCTTAACCACGCTAGGTATTTTAAGATCCTAATGAATTAGGGTCCGAGCTCGAGGTCATAGTTTTGCTTGGCAGTCTTGCGTAAAACTAAAAATATGCTCGATAGGCATGCAACCGGAAGCGAGTAAGTAAACTTTTCTAGGAAACTTCCTTAGTGTAATTGTATGTTCAGACCGCCGATCTAAATTCAAAGCATGTATTTAATTTAAACTAACTTCAAGTCAAGGAGTTGCTATGAACTTATTGTTAAGATTATGAATTAACTTTATTTTGGAGGGTTTTGGATTATATGGCACGTTTTCTAAATTATGCGAAAACACTTTATTTAAATTAAGTAATTTCATAATCCTTCTTATATTTAAGTGGTTCCTTCCTACAGGTTTCTAAGAAATTTCTATAAAATACGTAAGCTACTCTTGCAGATTTATATTTTACCAGAATATCACTAAAAGCTTTTTAACACTCGCCCTTGCTGACGATATTAGTTCCCAAAATTGCCGACTACTGTTCCATTGGGAATGAAGCATTATTTTGCAACCTCCTAACATTTAGGAAACAAAAGGCGGCAAAGTAAAAGGTCTCAGAGAGTGGAGGCTTCGGCAGGTGAGTCCCTCAGGACTGGTTGAGGAAGTGGAGCAATAGTACCGCCGGGATCATGACTTGCTGAAATAAGGTAAGACATCAGGTGAGAGACGGTTTCGCAGAAATTATCAGTGAATTTGGAGTTAATGTCGAAATAATTTAAAACTTATAGCGGTCTTGAATAATATTTTGATGTAATTAACTAATTTAATTTATTTTTAAGATTGGAGATATACGTTCATTTTGTACTAGCTGCTATTTGAAAATTATCCAAAGAAACATAATTTCATTCATCGAAATTTGCTCTGCTGTTAAGATCTACAAAGGTTTCAAACTAACGTATGAAATAACATTTGTATTTTTATGTTAGTATCTACTATAAAAATTATTTTATTTATAATAAAATTGTATCAAACAACTACAATAGCTGAACATTTTTTGCAATTACATACAACGTTAAAACAATACAGAGACCTTTATAGTGAATAGTCTCCTGGGATGGTTAAAAGAGTGCGGTCATCTTTCTTTGGATGACTTCAACTTTACTCCAGCGTGGCGAGTGACTTGCCGAATTGCGAGAACACCGGTAAGTATTCAGGTAAGCCTGTAAGTATGACGATCTACTACTGAAGTGAAGAATGGTTAGTAAAGAGAGATTTATCTTCGATATATTTTATAGAAATGTTTACAAACACTTTTAGATGTGACTGGCTGATTTGATGTAGAGATTTTTAAAAACGAAACAAAAGTATTTAATCTTTTTATGAATCTCCAAATGTGTGTAGATTGCGTTCGTAAATTAGTAAGTTCATCCAAAAAGGAGTTCACTGTAATTATTTGCTTCGCCTTTTCTCAACTATGTCAGGGTTGGTTTCTAGTCTAACTTGACGCAGCTGGGTAGGAACTAGTATTTTAAATGAAGCGACTGCTTATCTGGATTTCACAACCCAATAACTGGATAAAATAATAGCCTTTGGCAAGACTGGAGCATGATTTTCTGTCTATGACAACTACTGTCGAACATGCACAAATAATAGCCAGGACAAACTTAACTTCCTTTCAAGGCATGGTGAACTCTCGATAAGATAAGATAGTCCCCTATCCGCAGACCAAATTCTAACAGCTTTTCTTAATTATGATAATCATTATTATTTAGGTACAAGCTTCTCACACACTCGGAAATTAGTACAATCATGCCAACAAAGTTCCGATAAAAAGAACAGTAATTTACTCTATCAGTTGTATATTGATGACAAAACAACAAAAGCAACGCAAGCTTAAAACAAACTTATATAATTAGCAGAACATGTCATAGAGAACAATGGGCGTCTTAAATTTAAGCCAAAGTACGTAGACGTATACGCTTTAGCAACAGTCAGCAATTTTAGTGACGCGAAGTGAACTCAAAGAGCTATACGACGCGACAAATTTCAATACATCGTCTTGTTGCGTAGGGGCGCCCGTCTCACTGAATATGGCGGATGGTTTTCGTGTGGTACAAGTTTATAAAGTAAATATTTATTTTTTATCTATTGAAAAATATTTTGGGAAGACGCAATAGACGCTAAATGGGCTAACGCGCTGCGTGTTGCGGGTTTGATTTTCACATTAGATGAAATGTTTTGTAGTACCTACAAATAGTTCTAATTATTACAATATTCTTACAATTCAGAAGAAATTCAAAGTTCTATTGATTATAGTAATTTTACCTGGTTCGGCTCAAAACTAACATGTTAGTACTAGCTAATCGTTGTTTTGCCTTATAAATGATTTCTAATGAAAACAGAACATTGCCTGGAACCTACCAAATATACACAAAAAAACATAAAGATAGAAGAGAAAACCGTTTCGGAAGAGTTCGATAACAAACGCTTGTGACACGAGATTTTTGTATATTAGGTATAATATGCTGTGGATACATTTGTATCATGTACTTAATTCATATGGTAGTCTATAAGATCTAACGTGGGCTATTCCTAAATAATTGAATTAGATAACTGTAAATAACCAGGATACTGTTTTATGGAAAATAAAGATTAACGTAATACTTTTTTCAGAAGCTGAAGGGTATTTTTTTTTCCTTGAAAAAGAGTACTACAATCTTGCTACTGGTTCATGAAACATAACATCAGTATATTATGTACAATTTTGATGGCTAATATAGATATTTGATTAATTGATTGCTAATTGAATGTTTTATTGTTATATATTTCACGCAGTACCTTATAGCTTGTGCCTGTACATCGTAGTATAGGGTGGCTCAAGTCGTCGGCTGTATGTAATCCATACTCGAGTCGATTTGAGAGCTGCAGAAATGTACGTGAGAAGCTGACATATGCGTAGGGGTCGCTCAAGATATTGGATTTCTGTGTTTGTGGAGTATGATAATATTAAATAAAATTCAATTTTGGTTTTGTGCATTTAATGTTATCGAAGGAAAGAAGTACACAGATTCGTCATTATTTTTGCAATAATAATGATAATTGCCTAGCCTATTGTTTCCACTGCTAGGACACAGGAATCCTCTCTATGTGAGAGAATGGGCTGTAATTCACCACATTGGCTCATTGCAGATTGGTGGACGAGACATGAGTTCAAAGTTTTGGTCGTAGGATATGTCGGTTTGAGAGGAGTATGCATGTCACAATGTACTTATTTATCCAAGGAGAATTAAAAATGACAGTATAATCAAAAATAATAATTGATATTTGCATCTGTTTTACCTTTTCAGAACTATGTTAGGGTGGGGTTCTAGTCTAACCATATACAGCTACCAGTGTTTTACATAGAGTGTCTGCCTATCTGACCTCCACAACCCAGTTGCTGGGTAACGTGATACCCTTGGCAAGACGAGAGACAGATTTTCTGACTTTCGACTACCCGTATCGACCGTCAAGTGTGTACAAACAACAGCCCGGACCAATGGCTTAAGGTTTTTTTTTTATTGATAATAGGTTCGCGTTTGACCACCATCTCACGTCTCAGTGATGATGTGGTCGAAGATGGAGCACGCTTACCTAAAAGTAACCTATTCACTACGCCAAGTTTATAGCTATCGGGAAACATAGACTTCGGCAGGGAATTCCACTCCTTAGCCGTACGCACAATGAAAGTATTCCCAAAACGTTTAAAGCGTATGGGCGGGATGTCCACCATGTAACGATGGCGCATCGCCGTTTGTCTTGTAGTCCGTTGATGGAACGGGCTTGGCGGAATTAGATTGTGTAATTCCATCGCACACTCTCCGAAATGTAACCGATAGGAAACCAGTGCATCGTTGCCAATGAGTCTCTAGGCCCGTTTCTCAATGGACCCAAGCGCGTCCAGTTGGTATTTGGCAGATCCATCGCAACGATGATCGCATTGTGCTTTCCGATGCACGGAGAAATCCCGATATGTAAAGATGGGCACCCATCCACTTAACCTTGAAGATTAACATTAATAATTACTCAAAAATGTATACTTTGAAACAAAAACATTATTTAGTCCTTGAATGTGGTAAAGAGGTTTATTAAGAACACGTATACCTAACAGCTATGTTATTATTATTTTTTTAATTGAAAAGAAATGAGAAGAGACTAGGTAAAATATACCTAGATATGTATGTATTAATACGTATATGTATAACTATATTTGCGTGAGGACGAATGTGCGTCTTGCAGACAACCTTTACAAGGTGATTCATACACGTTAGTATAGGTGTATTATGTTTATGTTATGTATGTTAAAGATAGTATTTATAAGTCAATACAAGTACTTTTACGTTTAAAATTGAACATCTGAATGATACATCAATGATAACAAACAACAACACATCAGTTCGTAAAAGCTTGTCCATTCTTTCAAGTTTTTGAACCTAAAATAGTTGGTACGTTTATTAGTACCTGCTGAATTTGGTTAGTAATATATTTTGGATTCCACATTGTTCAATTTTTTTTTAAAGAGAACTAGTAATCTTGTTAACCCCTAAAGTGGGTTCACGGTAATAGTGTAATGGGTGGGGTTCGAACCCGCGACCTCTCGATTACAAGCCCGACACCTTAGCCATTAGGCTAAGCAATATTTCTCATAGTCTAAAGGAAAAACTGCCTACACCTCTCAAATCAACGAAGCGCATTCAGACATTGTTTCGCTTTCAAACGCGTTTCAAGACGCTCCATATACTACATAGACTATTATAAAGACATGCAATATATCACAGCTGTATGTATATCACATATCTCGGTAGTCAGTCGGCCAAGCTTTTGTGCCCTTCTGTGGGGCGACGCACGGTACGTGGGTATGTGGGGGTGAGTTGTGTGTGTGTGCGTTGATTTCCCGACACGACGCGACGCCGCGCCCGCTCGGTATGGTTCTGTGGTACGGTTGGAAGAAAGTACGGGGGATTTATTGAATTAAATTGTTTTATAGATGTGAATTCAATAAAAATATCATTAAAATTATCAGGCAGTTTGTTATAAAGAGGTAACTTGTATAGAAAAATTGGCTCCCTAAAAATCATTGCGTTCGTGCTATTTTGAATCATACCTATTACTTGGAAGAAAGTCTCAAGTCAGTTATTTTAAAAATATAAGAGATAGATTGATTGGCTCTAGTACTATTAATTTATATTTACTGTATTTTGAGTAGATGGCCTCCAAGTACTCGGATTCTCTCATCTCTTTGTTAAAGTTTGATACGGTAATTTTGTTTGTTTTAGTTGTTGTATTTGTCTTTTTTAAGTGTCATGTGTGTTCATATATAAAAAATTAAAACAGTGACTAAAGTCCGTTATTTCTTTGCGTTTATTTTTCATTTATTTGAAATGTGTCTTCAAAAGCAAACTATACTTCCTACGAATTTATCAAGACCCTGCAACTTCCCATTTTATTTTATTTCAGTTAGTACTTTCTTTGCGCCATGCTCAGCTGTCAGCCGCTCGTTCCGAGGGCACTCACACATACACAATGTAATACAGTTGGCACTCACCCACATGCACGCACGCGAGGGGGTGCGCCCCAAGCATGGTGGGGACTGTATTAAGTTCCTTTCTTTTCACTAAAATAATTTTAGGGGATGGTTTTAGTTCAATATTTTTTTACGAAGGGTCGTTGAATGCGTCCGTACAATTTGAGAAATGGCCGTTTCTGTAGGGTGCATTTACTAGTGGTTGAGATGTTTGCAACTGTGATATATCTTCTACGCACATTTTAACTCTATGTGCGTGTCCTTTTAACTCGGTATATTTAAAATCGTTCAACTGTGTGTAGATGTAAACACGTTTGTTGAATGCCAATGAGGCCTTTGCTCATCTTTGGTTTCTTTAGGAGTTTTTGTTTTATCAATTGCCCTAAAGTATTGAAAGACCGCTACTTAAAATAAATTAATTTATGCAGTTGAAAAGACCGCTTGACCGAACTGCCTAAAGACAACAAAACTTAATTATTCAAATAAAACCTAGTTATGCCAATTAACCAGCGAAAATTAAAAAAAAACATCGCATCCTGGCAGCTTCTCGCTCAAGCACATTCAAAATGAGAACAGGTGAACGAAACCGAATAATATTTCGGAGATAAAAAGGTAAAACCCGATAGCATCGCAAGCGATCCTTTGCTGAAATATTTTTAATCAAACGTAGTACCTTTTGGCGGTTACCTGCTAGGCCGCGGGCATCCCACCGACCTGTCAATCTTTCAAACGTTAGATTAAAAACACCATCTTTGCTTTTTTTAGCATTAAGAGGATCAAGGAATTATGTTGAAAAAAAAATCTCTGCTGTATGATTATGAGGCGTTAGATAAAGTTTTGACGAAGGTCGGTGAGAATCTTTGGTTATGTATTTTGTTTATTGTTGTATATAGGGTGCAGGTAAGTATCAGGTTTTCTTGGCCTTTGATATTTAGACATGTGTGTATCGTTGCTGGGTCTTTTTTCAAGATTTACTTGTGGACTGGACGAATATGAAGATAGGTACGTAAATTTGTATAATACAACGGTTAATTGGTTTCTTTTGTTGGATATATCGATAGCTGCAATATTATTAAATTCTTATTTTACATTCTGTTCAAAAGGCAACTGATCTTTTTCGTTTGGTCTTTGCTGTCGTCATTATTTTTGTCAATAAACGCTCATTGTTAGACAGACAACTCCACATCAAGCGTTCCTGAGATTCTTTCATTCAGAAAAGGCCCACAGGTTCTCAGTAGGTCATAGTTCCACCTTGACTTAAGGCCTTGCATTACGCTCCTTCTGGCAGGCACCACTCCGAAACGCTATTTAAATCATTATCTGCTGTTTGTAGACACATCAAACTCCACGTAGGTACAATGAAAATACTTTAAATGCTCAAAAACAAACGATAGCTACTAATGATATCAAATACAACTACAATAACCTTGTAAATACTTTAATTAACAAACCGTATCTATCGCTTAAATCTCACTTAAGCTGTACCAACTCTTCTAAATCACATTAAAGCAAAACCACCTTTACTTCTTTTATCATACAACCCATAGTCCTATCTATCGACTATTCTACGATGCTTTCTATGGGTTACTAAGGCAGGTGTGCTAAAACTGCTGAATCATCACAGTGGCACCGGTAGTCCGTGGTAGCATGTTCGAATCCCGGTCGATCACAATTTACATGTCAGTTGCGCCGCTTGATATCCGATTGTTACTTTGAACTATGCTAGTCATTCTGGAATCGGTATCAGTCTCGGTATCGGAATACGATTATGGTGATGCGGATTTTGGTGGTATTATACGTGATGGTTGATAAGGATGTTTGTAGGTAAATAGAGATCTTATGGTTTTGCTTTGGGTCATGTCTTTAGCTACAGGATTACGCAGTACGCATTATGGTATATCTTTTGCTGGGAGTATTGGGCGATTACTTAGAAATCAAACATGCCTAAATTAAGTAAGAAGCTAAGATAAGAATTCGTCAGGGAAATGTTAACATGAACTGTATCAATTTGTATTTTTTTTCGTTGTCTTTTAGTATTTAATTATTGTATGGTTATTTGTGGAAACTTGTAATTAGCTATATCCTAGTTGTTAATGAAATTATTGTGTCTATGGTTCATGTCCAATGATTTAGTTTAGTTTCGTGAAATATTTATTTAAATCTACAATAGTATAAACTTAAGTTCTTGAAACTTAACAGACATGGTTTTTTCCACGGTTCAACCCTTTCTCTACCCATCTAAAACACGTAGTATAGGCTGGCATTTTGGAAGGCTGTCATCATGTAATTTTTGATAGTACAAAGTGCTGAGTTTGAATAAGTAAATGTTGATTGAATTGAATGCTATTATATCGAACCAGTTCTGCCTTTGAAATTCAACGTTCAGTATAATGAAATCAATAAGACACATGAACCAAAAGTACATACCAACGAAATGAAGATGCTTAGGTGGGCGGGAGGTGTGACTAGACACTATAAAATACGACATGAGTATATACGAGGCAGTTTCAAATCGCTGACAAAATTACCGAGAGTCGACTACGCTGGTATGATCACATAAAAAGACGCCAAGAAGATCACGTTGTGAATATTGCCTTCAACCTCCCTGAACAAAAACGTGGTAGCGGCCGCCCGCCACTGACCTGGTGGTCCCAGATAAAGAGAGACCTCGAGAAAGCCCAAATTGCTGGAAACGACAACCCAAGACAGACTGTCCTGGCGCAGGAAAGTGAGGAGACCCGACCCCAAATGAACTGGGATCAGGGACGAATATAGATAGTTCAGTATTACAGTGAGATAACTTAAATGGAAAGCTTATGCATATACAATAGGAAATATTATTAGTTGAACTGCCCTATATGAAATTGAGATGTTTATAGGTAATCTGTTTAATGAGATACAGTCTTTATATTGATATGATATATTAATCTTATACATTACTTTCTTCTCCCTGTAAAATAAAAATAACTATATCTGAGATTGTTTTCTTATGAGTTGTTGAACATGTTTGAAGAGTCCACAAGAGCGCTTAGAGAATTCGGTTGCCAGTTCTATCACATAAATTATTTGACAATGGTTTTTCTAGAGACAGCAAAGACAGAATTATGTTTTACACGAATAATATCTTTGTATGTAGTAACAAAATTGACGCAATTGTGTTTCTTCCTTGCGCCCATCTTAGCACAGCTGACTAGTTATTATGTGTATGTTTAACAACATCAAAATCGCTAAAGAGGGCCCTAAAAACCTAAGATTGCTCTTAGACTTTTAAGAGGAATTTCTAAAAGGCTGGTTGACATCCAAGGATTGGCTTTTGCTTTGGTCAAACTCAACTCAAACTCAAAATGTTTTATTTCACATAGGCCTACATGGGACAAAACGTCAGCAGTTAGGGTACGGTTCGAAATTAGTCGTTTTCTATGGAGAAGAACCGGCAAGAAACTCCACAGTTACTTTTTTCAAATCAGAATATCATTTTTACAATGTAACCATAATACAGGTTAATTAGGTATGAGAGGACAGTATAGACCAATTAATACAACACAATGGAATTACAAATAAAAAAAAATGTAAAACAAATCTAAGAGTCTACAGTATTCTCCCATTCAAAAAAAAGCTTTACATTATATTAAAATAAATTTGAGAAGCGCATTAGACTTCAATAATTAAGGATAAATTAATAATAAAAATGAAACAAAAAGAAAATCTGTCAAATCGAATGGATTATCATAGGGAAATATAAAAAGACACGAAAATGGAGTTGTTAATACACTAGTCGATAACGCACTTACAATAAGCCAGGGAAGCTACATGTGCAGAAGGAAGGAATCATCGCCAAGCAGTCATGACTTCAACGTAGTTCCGAATCTTGTAATACGCTTTTTTGATAAGGACACGTTTGACGTGGGTTTTAAATTTTCCCTCGCTAAGTTCTGTAACAGACTTTGGCAACTTGTTATAAAAGCGTATGCTATTTATGAGGAATGACTTGCTTGTCTTGGCTAATCTACATTTAGGTATAACAATTTCATGTGTGTTGCGTGTATTTATTGTGTGAATATCGCTTCTAATCTTATAAAATTCTAAGTTTTTGCGTGCATATAATATGCTTTCTAATATATAAAGTGAAGGCAGAGTCAGTACATCGACCTCTTTAAAAACATTTCGAAGGTAGTCGCGAGGACCCATTTTGTATATTGCCCGGATTGCCCATCTTTTGCATTATAAAAATTGAATCTACGTCAGCTGCGGATCCCCACAATAATTTACCATAAGACATGATGCTGTGGAAATAAGCAAAATAAACTAACCGAGCTGTCGCTACATCAGTTACTTGTCTAATTTTTCTTACTACATATGCAGCTGAGCTTAATCTACAAGAGTCCTAATATGATCGCCTCACTGTGACTTTGAATCGATAGTTATACCCAAAAATACAGTTTCCGTAATAACATCGAGTATTTTGCCATCAAGGATTAAATTGACACTAGCTTGTGGTACAGTAGGCAATGAAATCTTGAGACATTTCCTTTGTTCGCATTAAGTGCGCATTTCGCAAGAAGTGCCAGACCTTCATTTACATGTAAGGCAAAATTTTAGTTTGTAGCTTACTTTGCATAATAAAGAATAGTTTGTTTAAAATTTAAAATGAAATGAATTTAAATATTAAAAAGTTTGAAACATCCTAAACGTTATGTTAGCACACCACAATTCACGATATTCGGCGTGAACGTAATCCGACGGCTTCCGTTATGAAGACGGACATGTCAATTTGAACCAATAACCAGCTCAATGGACACCAGCCGCAACGATATAATACAATGACTGCTTATAACATCGGAGTTGTTAAAGGGTTTCGTAAAGTCAAACTCAATTTTAAATAAAACTGAATTTTCTTAAGAGTAGCAATCGTTCTCTAGCTAACTAAAAAGGGAAGAGCGCAAGACCTCACTCATGTATGTTCAGAATGTATGTTTTGTATCAACTGAAATAAAAAAAATAAAAGCTTTATTCACTAAACAGGTGTTATAGTAAAATCAAGAAATAGGTACATTTAACTTATGTCCTAATGATCATTTTAGACAGCATTTTGGAAAGAAAATTTTGGAAAAATTATAACTGATACCGTTGTTCATATTTAAAACAAATCTTAACCACTTTATATGTGTCTTTGTGTTCCCAATTAACCATAATTTTTTTTCGCTTTGTGTTAAACCAGAAAATTTTGATTCCAATACATTAGTGAATCCGTAAACCCTCTACGATCTTTCCTCTAACATAATATTAATTAATGTACAAGTTTTGATTACTTGCATCAAATGTGCTAACGAAATAACAGCTGGCTACGCCTCTCTGGTTATCTGTAGATCTCACAAAAAAGTTCAGCAATGATTATACATAGTTTATATGAGAAAATTTGATCCGACGCTTTATATCGACCAACTCAAAATCAATTTCATCTCCTCCATTTTCCTAACTTTTTTGTGGACGGCTACCAGCCTAAGCGGATGAAGCTAGAACTTCAAAACCTAGTACATGGGTAACACGTTAACACTTAGCCCAAAATAAATACAAACCGAACATAAATGGCTGTGCAGATATACCTATCCTATTCCCTACTCAGCCCTACCTATACATACTAATATTATAAAGCTGAAATCTTTGTTTGTTTAAACACACTAATCTTCGAAAGTGCTGGATGGATTTAATGAAACTTAGTATGAAAGTAGCTTGTATCTTGAGAAAGGTTATAGGCTTATTACCAAACTGCAAAAGAGGAGGGTTAGGTTTTTATCGTGATAAAGTCCACGAAGCTCTGGTTTAGGTTTGTAGATAGCTGAAAACTTGGAATAACACACAGTTTCGGATTTTACTCGAAAAATCTTCAACGCGACAAAGTCACGGGCATAGCTAGTTATACATACATTGTAAAATATCTTACTAAAATATTGCAAAAGTAACATAAGCGACTTGCTTTCCACATAGTCTCATCATCAACTTTATTCTCTGTCCCTACAAATAACACTATTTAAACTAAATAGGTAAGTACATACGTCGTTTATTAAAATGGCCCCCAAAACTAATACAGACATCCAACCACCATAACTGCACTCTATTCAATTTGCGCAAACACTTTCTTTTTGAAAGTCATGCCAACATATTTGTCTTCATTCGACTGACGGCTCAATGCTGGACGCCATGACCAGAAATCTGACAGAATTGACACACAGCCAGTGAGACAATGGTGTGAATTAAAAATGATAAAAACCGTGGCGACTGTCAGTTCTTATTGAGACAAATGACTTACTGAAATGTCTCTTATCATGCTAATCTGCGGAGTTTAGAAGAGAAATAAATAAAATAATAGCACTATTGTGACTACACTGTATCATAATAATTGATCCTTTTGTAATTACATTTTCATTAAAAAGATACTTTTTTAATTGAAGGTCCAAAATAATCAAGCATTACGCCTGTGGAACGCTCTACCCGTGTAAAATGGTCACTAACAGTAAAACAACAATAAATACACATGGTAAATATCCCGTTTTAAGTACAAATTCTTTCTTAAAATAATAATAAATAATAAAAGTTTAGTATGTCTTAGATGTTTTATGTATAATTATAATTATGTAAGCGTCAATAGCGTAATAGCTAAGATGTCAGACTTGAGCTCGAGAGGTCGCAGGTTCGAACCCCACTCATTACACTATTGCCGTGAACCCACTCCAGACACAAGCATATTTAGTTTAGTTGAAGGGGTCAACAAGATTGATAATAATGTGAATTCTAACCTCATTGCTAGTTCTCTTTAAAAAATATATGTTTAAATATGTATTGAGTATGTAGTATACAATCTGTAACGGAAACCCCATATCTATCCAAAAGGGCTGAAGACAACATCTGGTATGGAGTCTCTATGCCCAGTTTCAGCACAAAATAACTGACTCAAAGAATTGATACCAAATTATCGGTTTCATATATTTCTTGAATACCAATCATAAGAAACGTGTCACAGCACTACGAGGGTCAATAACTTTCCACGTCACTTGCCAATAACACGATAATTCTCTTCGTTCTTCTTAATTTGATAAATTCGGTCTCTGGTATCAGTGTATTGGTATTTGTAATAAGTTCTACACACGTAGACTTAGGATTACAAAACCCTTGCCATATCGTTTGTTATCATCCAAAGAAGCCATGCACTTGGTATTTATATACCCTTTAAATTACACGTTATATACACATATATTGTATACAAGTAAATAATACAGCATGAACTATCTTCTCATTTATTTTCTACTGCTGTGTCAAATCCATCTAAAAGATGTCTGAAAAAGAACGCTTTTAGCGATAAGACCGCCCATTGTCTCGTTGTAGTTGTTAAGTCCTTATTTAATTAAGTTATGGCTTACAATGAAGAGTATATCTATCTATCTAACAATCCTAAAATGATTTATTTTTCATTTTAAAGTCGGAAACAACAACTGTTCGTGTTGCCGCATAGTTTGTGCTAATTGATAATTTGTTTTGATGTTAAAATTCTCAGTAACCAGTCGTGATTCAAATTGTGTACTATAATAAAGGACAATGGTCCGCCTGTATTGCATAGAATGCACTGATCGCGTTAACGATGCATTTTTCAGCGAACAGGGGTACGATACAACTCACACTTCACTCTGCATGTTGGTGGGCAGGAAGGTTTACATATGTTCCGGGAAAATTAGTTGGTATACAATGTAATAGGCGTAGTCGTTGTTAGCATCATTTCAGCTGAATGACGTTCACTACTGGAAGTAAGCGTTCCCAAACTGTTGATACATCGCCCTTGGTGATTGATCATCAACTTTCCAACGCTGCGTTAACCGATACGTGGTCGCCACTCATTAACCTTTACGACCCTATGTTCTATCTGTGCAGCGATTGTATGCCTATTAACACTCAAGTTTGGCGATACTATACGCTATGCCAATCACACAAATCTTTGCATGACGATTTTGAAGGGTAAACGAAATCCTGGAAAAATCAACAAAAAAATATTGAAAAAAAGTAGCGTTAGCGAAGTTAGCGTGAAAGTAACTTTCAGCAGGAATAACGATTTCCAAAAAGTCTACAATGTATGGAGAGAAATAACGCTTGTTTTATAAGATTGGCTGTTATGGCGAAAGGAAATGAAAACAATCGAATTTCCAAATTCAAAAACTACGGCAATTTAATGAATAATCGAAAAAAAAACAAAAACTAATCAATAACCCCAATGAGAATGGGCATAAAAAGCTCACATCTGTCTCATTCCCCATTGTGTAGACCGTTGAGCACGTGCTCAGTACATGCAACGTCATCGGACAGTCATTATCGGGGTCAACGGCCTGCTGATTACCTCGCCCTGTCGTTCATCATTAGCCTAGGTTAGGATGTTTGTAAACATAGCCTCCATTCAGTGGTCATATCCCGTGTAATTGGGTCACTTGAAAATTGTGATATATGTTTGATGGGTCTATTTTATCAATTAATTTTTTACACGATGTATCTCTAAGGCTCCATTCCATATTTTACTCTACTAAGCCTTTTCTCAACTATGCTGTGCTGGCCTTCCAGTCTAACCAAATGCTGGCAGGTAGGCAGGTAGGATGGTCCTAGGCATTTAACACATAGAGGCTGCCTATCTTTCACCCATAAGGGCGCCTTCAAATTAGACGCAAAGTGCCACAAGCGTCCGCGCTGCTTTGTAAATCCATATAAATATGAACGCGTGGCAGCAGCGCGGCTGCAGCGCTGCGGCCGTGCGTCATTTATTTGTATGGATTAAGAAAGCCACGCAGCGGCAGCGCTGCAGCCGCGCTGCTGCCGCGCGGCACTTTGCGACTAATTTGAAGGCCCTAACCTAGTCACAGGATATCCCATGACTAGACTTCTGTCAGATTTATTGGCTTCTGACTATCCGTAACGTTTAAAAGAATTATGACAGCTGGAAGAAACAGACAACTTTGTTTTCTATGGTGACGAGGAACTTCGGTATGTTAAATTAGCCACCTATCATCATACAGATCTTGGCAAGCGTTGCTTTTTATTTTTCTTTAAACCACTTTGTAATATAACATAAAAACTAAATAAAATGAATCTGATCGATAGCTTTTCAGTTAAAACCGCAATGAAAAGATAGGCTGAAATGTATAGGTACTTTATCTTTTTATTACACGATACTCTCGGCGTCTCTGTCACAGTTTTCAATGATAGGTATTATAAATGGCATCAGAAGTGCTCTAATGATGCATCAATAGAATCTTTGTAAAACGTGAGCAAAATGCTTGACTACCCATAATATCGAAGATACATTTGATTTTTTTTGGTCAGCCGATAATGTCCCACTCCTTAGCAAAGATAGAAGACCTTTTTCCAGAAGTTGGGAAATACAAATCCTTTCAAATGCTTTTTTCAAGCGTTACCTCGGTAACCGTTTGGAAAATAAAATGTAGGTGTATCTACGTCTAAATACGTAAATAGAAACGAACAATATTTTTTTATACATTCATCTAAGTAATATAAAACAACTGACTGTCGTTTTTTCGCTTACTGCTTCCAAACCACGCAACGGATTTTGATACGGTTTTCACTAGCGGAAAGAACATTAATCGAGAAAGGTTTGTGTCTACACGTGTGTGAAAAGAGAATCCATATTATTAATTCTAAGTCAGCTTCTGCCACGTACCTAAATGTAGTGAACTGGACCAAGGAACATGCTTTTGAAATAAAAATTGGCCAAGTGCGAGTCAGACTCGCCCATGAAGGGTTCCGTAGTAACTATAATAATATAATATAATATTTATATTTATTTGACAAAAAAACCCTACAAATTTCTTATAACTATGCTGTATTACAAAAACTGCTGACCCAATCTCGTTCAAACAAATTTTGGTTCAAAGTTTATATGAAGATCTACAGGCAATATTTTTTTTTAGATTTTTACTCTATTATTATAGAATTTAGAGGGGGAGGGACACACACACATTTTACCACTTTGGAAGCGTATATCTTTTAAACGATTTACTTTATGAAAAAGTGGTTTTAGACCCCAATGTAATTTATAAAGACCTGTCTATAGATACCACACACGCATAGGTTTCATGAAAAAAAATATTTTCTGTCTTAGTTCTATGTAGCCCCCCTTTATTTTAAATATCTTTTAATTTTTTTCTTAAAATCGGAAAGCGGTTCATAGAATACATCTACCTACCAAGTTTCACATCTATAGTCTTAATAGTTTCGGAATAAAATGGCTGTGACATACGGACGGACGGACGGACAGACAGACAGACAGACGGACGGAAGGACATGACAAAACTATAAGGGTTCCATTTTTTGCCATTCGGCTATGGAACCCTAAAAAGTATTTATTATCATCCTCTGCTTAGCCTTATCCCAACAATGTCAGTTTGCAGGTTAACCAGATGCAGCTGTGAACTCTAGTATTAGAAATGGAGCTGTTCCTTCTAACACTCACCTATCTGACCACCACAATCCAGTAGCTCCGTAGCACGATACTTCTTAGCAAAACCGGTGTCACCGGTGTCAGCTTTTCTGGATTATTACTGGCCTATTACCCGTAAATACTGTAAAAGACAGCTGAAATCAACGACTTAACGTGTGACTTTTGAGCCGTTTTGGGGTGGAGACCTTGGGATCGTGGGGTCCGAGTGCTCACAAATTATTTAAAGAACTATCCAGGCGCCAAGTTGACACTTCGCGTGACACAAAGGCTGGCTTTTACCTTGGACAGCGGTTAAGCATTGCCATACAGCGTGGCAATGCAGCCAGTCTTTGGGGCACGTTACCAGCGGACAGCGATGCGCACGAATTTCTGGACGCCATATTTTAGTTTATTTTTAGATGTATACAACGTGTAACGGAAACCCCATATCTATCCAAAAGGGCTGAAGACAACATCTGGTATGGAGTCTCTATGCACAGTTTCAGCACAAAATAACTGACTTGAATTGATACCAAATTATTGGTTTCATATATTTCTTGAATACCAATCATAACAAACGTGTCACATCACTACGAGGGTAACTTTCCATGTCACTTGCCAATAACACGATAATTCTTTTCCTTCTTCTTAATTTGAAATATTCGGTCTCTGGTATCAGTGTATTGGAATTTGTAATAAGTTCTACACACGTAGATTTAGGATTACAAAAAAAAACTTTTTAGCAAAAAATAGAACCGACTTCCATATAAAAACACTACAAAGGCAAAAATAACTTTAATTTTGGAAGGCGGTGTCAAAAACTAAAATATATACAAAACTAAAGACACCGCCTTCCGAAATTAAAGTTATTTTTGCCTTTGTAGTGTTTTTATATGGAAGTCGGTTCTAATTTTTGCTAAAAAGTTTTTTTTCACGCTTTTTAGTGGGTCGATTTGTAATTTATCTAGTTACAAAAGCCAAAATGTCAACTACTTATCACCTTTTACAAAATATTGCTTTTCCCGGTGCAGAGCCGTTAATTTTTGAGGAGTTCTCCTGGTACATCACCATCAGCTCTACTTCACCATATGCATTGTGACGAGCATAAAGTGCTTAACATCCATATTCAAGTAATCTAAACGCAATCAACGAAATACTTATTATTGAGTAGTTTCGGTGGCCATTTGGGGTCTTCATCATCAGTTCCACTTCCTCAAATGGTGCTTTTCGAGAGCAACTGCACAAGGTACTTGTTCCGTCCAACGAGAAACCGAACGCATATTTTTGGTATGGCAATATTCTATTGTCTTTGATTTTGACACTTGACATAACTTTTTCACTTGACATATAACCTTGCTTCCTGTTAAAAAAACCGCCTCGTTGTTGAGATTGATTATATTGATTTGTAATTGTATCCGGGTGAATCTGTGTTTTTATCGACAAGTTGGTCGCAATTAATGATTGGAAATTGGAATCCCGTTTTGAGTACCACACTGGGATATTTTGAACAATAACGCCGTATTGAAGTCAGACTGACTGACGCGCGAACTTTTTTGCAAGTAATTGTGAATTGGTGATAAATAGCTGCTCCAATCTGGTGCGAAGTTTGTGCTACATCCCGGCCTGGACCACGCTGTGGAAGCCTGCGTCTTTTGTGACCGCCGTGACACCACTTGACACCATTACACATTCAAATATACTTACACATACACACCCCACGGACGTGATCAGAACAGATCCTCGCTTGTCGTCTCCAGCTCAGAGGGTAAGTCTAGGCTATAAGTTTTAACTATTAAAGTACTGAGGCCTAAGAGCCTATTGTTTGTAAAGCAACGTAGTTAGGGCTCCACGTACCGTGGACAGTTCGGTCATCCAGTACCGTTGCGCTGATTGTAGGACTGAACAGTACTATAAGAAATACTCAAAACGCTATAGGTGTGCCTATAATATTGGAAGAGTTCCCTCGATTTCTCCATGATCCCATCATCAGATCTAAACGTGACGACAATGGGACCAACTAGAAAATTTTTTTCAAACAAAAAAGATTTTTCCAAATCGGTCCAGCCATCTCCGAGTTATGAAGTTCAAGACGAATTGTAAACCTCCTTTTTTTGAAGTCGGTTAAAAACCCTTGCCATTATCGTTTGTTACACAAATGAAATAATTAATTTATTAATTGTGTTTGTTAAATTACACGTTATATATGTAGTTTAGGGTTTTTACTTAAGTTAAATGTACGTACGTTACGTAGGTACGTACGTTAGTACGTAAGTTTTTATTCCATCATTGATTAAATAACGCACTTAATGTGTTATTTGAGGCATGGAGGAATCTCGATTTGCTATGATGATCACCCATTCACGAACTGCTGTTAATCAATGCTTGCATGGTACGAGTGGACCCGAGCAGCTGTGGATTATTTGTCTCCTGTGTGAGAAAAAGTATCCAGTATTATATGTAATCCAATTCTATTCATGAGACTAAAAAGTAACCAGCAAATAGATAGATAGAAATACTTTCACTTCTATTATATGGGTAACGTTAGAAGGCATTCCACAAGATTGTAAGGTCCGCTAAGCCACTTAAGGTCGCGGTAATTTGCAGGACGGGAGATGCCCAGGGTTGATGGATTTCGTGAAACTTAGGAGATGCCCATAAGTCTAACATTAGATGTGCTTCGAATGAAACGTTGATGATGATGATGATATAACTAAGATGGATGGTTCATTTCAAGAGCTACCTAAGCCAGCTAACTAAAATTAAATTAACACAAAAATAACATCGATTAATTTGAGTTTGCAAAGATCAATAACGTTTTAACCTGATCTCTGACCCGTAATGTATCACACTAAAATAAACATTAAATATAGTTTAGTCTAGCCAGAAGCGGATTACGTACAGTCACAGAAAAAACTACATAATCAATCATTCGGAACATCACGTGTCCAAAAGAAAATATTTATTACCTGTCATTACTGTAGTTCAGCTAATCAATTAATAGTTTAGATTTAAATTTTCTAAAAAACGGTTAATATTTGAAAAATATGTGAATAAATGAGGATGGTTGTCTGTTTGTATGCGTGTGCACAGGTTTTGACGGGTAATAAATCTTAGTACGCATTCGTGCGCACGATTCTGCAGCGTTGAATGTATCAAAGCAGCTTGGTGCCTCACGATCGGCAGCTTTTGTTTTGTGTCCAAGAGTGATTTCATTTGTGCTAACCTAGTTTCCGATTGTGAGATAAACGGAATGGTTAAGCGGCAAAATACTTAATTATAAAGTTCAAACCGTTTGATCTTATATTTTAATAAGTTGTCTGGGAGGTGTGTAACATTCGGTTGTAACGGTATTAAGTTCATGGGTGACTTCAGTTCACAATGATATGACACCGTTATGTTTCTTCATACGAAATTACAAAAATATAATCATATAAGTTTCACATGATGTAGGTGGTTAGTTCCATTATTCATTAATGATATTTCGAAGTATTGCAATTATTAGTTTTAATATTCTAGCAGGTACTTATCACCAAAAGACAAGATTACTATATATTTTTACCAGGCTTTGAGATCTAGGCGCCGGGCCTTCCGTCTTTATGCTGATGCTGACCACATGGTTGGTTTTACTGTGATAAAAATCCCATACTCCTCTTTCCGAATTCATCTTAACCCTAAAGACTGACGCATCTTTTGAAGATTCCCACGATAACAAAAAGAAGAATTGATTCTACATATAACATAATTTTGGTTCAAATATATTTACAGAACATACCAACGTTTTCTACATTAGATATGCTCTATTGATTTGTTTACAGCGTAAGAAATTTTCATGCGATCCTTCTTAGCAATGTATATCATAATTTACATTCTGGTTGCGCATGAGTAGTCGGTCGCTTTGATCTCCGTTACAATCGGACGTAATTGATGATTGCGCGCCAACTCCATGTACAGGAGACATGGAGTAGAGAGAATAATGGAGACAAGAGAGAAAAGGGACATAAGAAATCTTTTAATACAAATAGATATGTTTTCAATAGTATTACAGAAATTGTCTTTTTGAGACTAGCTTTTACCCGCGGCTTCGCCTGCGTTAATTTACACTTTGTAAATAATTAAAATTTAAAAAAATTAAAATTTTGTGTGGTTAAAAACGCATATAATATTTAAAAATAAATATCACCAGGTTCCATCCATCCCCAAAAAGAGACAGACAGTATTTAAAATTTATCTTTTTAACCAAAAACGTAGCTTACAATACATTTTTGTAAACTACATTTCTGGTTTTTTCGTCCTTGGCTAAAACGTGTAAATTTTGTGGGCTTGATACTCGTGAGCATGGAAAAAGCAGTATTTTTCTAAATGCATGTACACCTGCGACTTTCGGTGTCTATCCTTGAACTTTGGTCTGGAGAAATTGGAGTCTTTTGAATTGGGATGGCAAATCGGTCAGGATTATGGGAATGTGAGGAATAAATACGTTATCAACGCTTGCTGTTCCTGTCATAATTATTGCTTGCACAACGTTGCGTCCAAGGTGCGTATTTGTAGTCGTGTGCCATTACAGAGCCTTGGTGCGTCCAGATTACGTATCAACAGGACTGGCACATCCTGTCAATTCCAGAGAGTTGAGAAACTCTACACGGTACCACGTCACTTGCTCAATATCCATGACATTGTCGACGGACAATCGCCCTACTCGAAAACATCACCATCCACATGAGACGTAATATTTTCGTTGATCTACTCTACAATTTCGTAAGTCGGTGCCAAAATTACTCTTTCATACAGCCATTCTCTATCCCTCATATTTGTTTTCAAATCCGCATAAACATGGTTTATTAAATTATCTGTATCTTGGACTATGTTACAGAATTCAGGGCTCAAATAAATTATCCCATTGATATCTGATGTAATATCACAGTGCAGCTGTACCTACTCGCATGTTTATACATAGTTTAAAAAAAATACTGTCGAGTGGTTCTTGAATACGTGATTTGAATGAATTGGGAGGGGGGAATACAAAATTCCAACACCCCTTTTAAATCCTTTAGGGATGATTTCCGGGATAAAACAATCCTATGTCTTTTCCAGGGTACTAAACTATTCCCATGCCAAATTTCATCTAAATCGGTTCAGCGGTTTGGGCGTGAAAAGTAACGGGCAGACAGACAGAGTTACTTTTGCATTTATAATATTAGTATAGATTATTCCATTGAAGCAAATACAGTGTACATATATGAGCTTATCATTTGATTGTTGTGCAATGTTAACTAAAAATGTTAATTTATGATTATAATTTAGAGGTCACGGGTTCGAACCCCGCCCATTACACTATTGCCGTGAACCCACTCCAGACACAAGCCTATTAAGCTTAGTTGGAAAGGTTTACAAGATCGCTTGCTATTAATGTGAATTCTACTCACATTGCTAGTTCTCTTTGAAAAAAAAAGTAAAGTAGTGTTTTAAAAAGGTGATAAATAAAATTATGATTGTTTGTAATTGTTTGCGATCAATCTACTCAAGCACTATTCATAGTAAACGTAATGTCTATCTTCAATTAGAAGCAGGCTGACTAATAATTGACAGCGTTCCTTTGTGAATGAAATTTATGTATTGCATACCAATGAAATGTATTACGCTCTTTTACAGCCCATTGTGTGTGTGGGTATAAAGCATATCTATGCGGATAGCCCACCTAATTCACTTTTTAATGAGCTCTCATTTCTCCATTTCCTATCTATTCCGTGTTTTAATGCGAGACCAATCTAACGCGCGCGCCGCTGTCACGCAGAGCCGTGTGCTAGCGCATGCCTGCACTACGCGCTATGAAATACGTAGGTGAAGAATACCTTCAATATGACATAGGTATACCTTTTCAAAGTATTGCTGCTATTCTCTCGTATGCGAATTTGATACTTTGACGATCTAAGTAGGTACATTAACTGAATAAAAACCTGTCTAGAATACTTACACAAAGTTTAAAGGAGGTAGATGGACATAACAGTCAGATACAGTTTTAAAGAGAATTGGTTTTCTTTTTTTTATACCAGATGAGCCCATTCAACCTCGATTACAGCTGATAGTAAACCATAGATGAGGTCTACGATGGAACGAGCGAGCCCCAAAGATGCCTGTTTACTCTTGTCTTAAAGGCTGAATTATCATGATGTTAAAGGGTCATCCTAAAAATATTTTTCAAAATATTTTATAATTCTTTATATTGTTTTATTTTATATTGTTTTCGTATTATTTCTTTAATCCTTTCCTTGGATTATTTCTTCTAACACAAGACACAACAACTGTTCTGCAAGATTTTCATCCTTGCGTCATGTTTCCATTGAAGGGGATTGTAATGACATTACAATAATGACCTACACACAAAATTTAAAATTTTGTTATAATAAGATTAACATTAATATTGGATGCATTTAGGACATTTTTATTTAGTCTGACCAGCGGCAGCCTGCAGACCTACTTGTTCTCGGAACTCATGACCACTAAGACTTAGGAGAGAGATTCTTACTACCGAAAGGAACATTTATACGTATATAAAAGCTTATATAGTACCTGCATACATCTTAATTCAACTAACAAAACACTGCGTCGCTGCAGATTATGAAAACCTAACAAAACATCGCCTCATAATACACTTTTAATATTATATTTAAACATGAGCAAAATCAATATGTAAAGCGTAATTATAGTGCAGTGCTTATTATATGCAAGGTGTATTAATTTTCAATCCTCTTTAGATGACCGTCGCGACGATTACCGTATGGAAAATTGCCCCTAATGAAGTCATTACATCCCGAAGCCATCAACCTAATGGCTAAAAGCTCTTAAAACTCAATCGATCTTCATGTTTTTGAGCCGTGTTGCAATTTAAAATTATAGACTTTACTTCTAAGTTTAAGGGGAAAACGTTAGCATGAAAATTTCATTATATTCCTTACAATTTTAAGGTTATTATTAGGTTGAACACATCGGATATTTGTAAACTCTTTATATATAATGTGCCATCGTTACACACTGGACATCCCACCCATACGCACACAACGTTTCGGGAATACTTTCATTGTGCGTACGGCTAAGGATAGTAGAATACAGGCATTCACTATACACCAATATAGCTTATACGCACACACCGACACATTCATTTAAAACTCCCCATGCACACTCCTTAATACTGTACTAATAATGTTAACGTTTATTATTCCCTAATACTCACCTACATGTTTGTTACTATCTAGTGAATAAATTGTAAATCCGTAATTGGCTATAAGATTAGATATAAGATACTGTAAAAGCTTTGTTCAAGAGCTGTGGATTTTGTTATAAATAAATAAATAGAGTCTTTTAAGTCAAGAGTGAACAGGTTATATCTAGGTAAGTGTGCGTCATATTCGACCACATCATGACTTAGGTACCATCAGGTGAGATAGTGGTCAAACGCGAGCCTATTATCAATAAAATGAAAAAGTTGCCCACAATTTAAAAACAAGGTACCTAACTACCGCATTTCTTAACCATGTGTGCGTATGCGCATGCATTAGTTACCTAGCACTATCGGTAGCAAAACGATTAGTATCGATTAATGTTTGTGCGTGTTTTTTTATATATAATGATGTAGGAACAATTACGTATTAAATATAGAGGCGTTATCACTACATAGTATAAAACAAAGTCGCGTCCCGCTGTCTGTCCCTACGTATGCTTAGATCTTTAAAACTAAGTGACAGATTTTGATGCGGTTTTTTTTAATAGATAGTATGATTCAAGAGGAAGGCTTAGGTGTATAATTTATTAAGGATTGCGGACGAAGTCGCGGGCAGGAAGCTAGTCTATATATAAAACGTAATTGATCTCCTCTTTATGTCGATTGATTACTAAACTTTCCATACTTCTTCTTTACTTAGACAGCTCTTATTTGTCACGTTCAGATCCGGAAAAGGAGCTACAAGCGTTTAGGTAAAAATGGCAGGAAAGCATCTCCTACGTAAGGCCCCAAGCTATCTGTGAGATGGATTTATTACTGCATTGTTTTTCTTTCAGTATATTCCATGATTGGCATGATGGGTACGCTTGAAAAGGTTAAAATAATTCTCATTCACTAATTTTATAATGTAGGTAAAATCAGAATCTCATGCTAAGTTTATAAATGAAAGTCTAGATATTTAAATTTTGTAGACTATAGAAGCGTACTCCCCTTAAGCGGAATGGTAAGCGGTATATTATTAGTGAAGCTTATAGAAATTATTTAGAATCCAGGCGTAGGTTTTAGGTGGTTGTGTAAATGATATTTTAGTATATTAACGTTGTGCATTTTTGATATTTTGGAATGGTTAGGGAATAATTTTGCACGAATTGCTTTAATTATCAGTATAAAAGTACTATCATTTATGTGGTAGAATACAATATTTATTTATTGCGCTATCGTACACAAACATGACAATTTATATTACATTAAAAAATATGCGCAGGCATACATTTTCGCCGCGCCGTAGAAAGAGAGGGGGATACTTCCTCTCCTACGCCGCGCCGGCTGTCTACTCTCCGTCCGTCTTACGAATTTTCGATCAGGTCACGTGTCCTGACGCGAGTTAAACATTTTTTACCCATTGCAAAAAAAGTGCACAACGCCGCTAAAGAAGTTTTCACTTCAAAAAAAAAAACAAAGAAAGGAAAAAGAAAAAATGAAAGCCATGAAAGAGTTTTAAAACTTGTGACTACAATTCGTTGAGTCTTCCTTATAGAAATAGCTGAAAAAAAAATTCTATAAATAAAATTGTAAACTTATAAAAAGCAATGTTGCGTTGTCTGTGGTCTCTATGTAATGCCTGGAATAAAAAAATATCTCAACTTAGTAGGTATAAAAATTATTCAAAATCAAAACATTTTATTTCTTTCTAGCATCCCGGCTGGACTTCAAACGATCGCATTCTTCTAACTCACATAAAACTTTAATTAATGATAATAACCTTACACAGGAATCACTATTTCTATTAGTGGAAACAGCATGAAAATTTGTTGAGTAGTTTATGAGTTCATCGCAAACATACAGACAGACAGACGTAGTGGGAGACTTCGTTTCCACTGATTACTTTGTTACATATGGAGTTTTTGAAGTTTGTATTCAGATATAACGAAAGACAGTAAATAGTTGTATCAGTTTTCAATATGACGAAGCATTTCTGAATGAGCCTGTATAAATATCACTTATTTTGAAGCATTGACCCATGTAAGACGTATGTATGTATCTACGGTATTATATCGCGCCTACAAACTTATATTCGTTACAGCGAAAACGTATCTCAATCAATTTCGGACCTTTGACTGACAATCGAAATAGATTCAAAATTGTTTCAAAACGAAAATGTTACATTGTTGTATTGTTTAGTGCAACTCGGTCTGTCGCGTTGGAGCCAAAAGTCGGCCACCAAAAATGTAATAGCTGTCAGAAGCCATGATTAATGCAATTAATCCCACAATGGCCACATCGCAGTACACTGTCTGGCTTTGAATGTGTAGCGTTTCAATTTTAAAACCTTTTGTTTTATTTTTCGTTTGTAGTTTATTGGAATGGATTGTAAAAGCAGAATTAAATATCAAAAACATTACTTGTAGGAACCTGACCAGAAGGGTGGCGTAGGTATTTTTTGGTCAATAATAATCATTGCTACTCAATGTGGCAAGGTAGCAGGCACGATGGCGATCTTAAAGAATTTTACAGCTTTTATTTGTTTCACAAAAATTTTCACCGTCTGAAGGAAATTGTGTCTAGGTACAGACGCCAGCACATCAAGCTACAACAATCTGTCAAATTTCTTTAATAGATTTTCAACTTTATTGTTAAAGAAAGTAGGTTCAAGGTTGATTGAGAAAATTTGACAGTTTCGGGTAGCTTCATATGCTGGCATCTGTACATTGCTATCCGTTTCCTTAAGAATACATAATTTACGTCAATCAGTGTTTGCAACAGGACTTGTTGTAGTATGTTGTGTGTTAGCTCAGTATTACATGAACAAATTAAACGATTCCCTGTTCTGAATCATGTAAGTACCTACTGAAAATTTATTATTTAATTTATTTATTTATTTAAGTTCATTCTTTGAAATTATCCTATCAAACTGTTATCATTTCAAACTGTTCCCAGTACATCAAAAGCTGTATACCAGACCTCGGCCGCCACAACAAATGCATAGTTGGGCGCCCCGTCTGATACATTTCATAAATAACGTGTACAATTTTTGTACATAGATTTATTACGTTCGGCGAGCGAAAATGGTTAGAGATTGTTTTTCAATTTAACCCGAGGTATCCTGCTGTTTGACAAGCCGCTCGGCGGGCCTTCCGCGGACCCACGGCTTGATATATCGTGTGGATTTATTTCCGTTTTCATTTGTGTATTAGGTATTAATAAAGTTTGGGACGGGCTTTGTTTTTTAGAGGCGGTATTGGGTGGGTAGAGGTATGGTTATGTAAAAAAAGCATAGCTATTTATAACTCATGCATACAGTCGTTCTTGTTGCAGTTCCAGCAAGGGATTAGGTACACAAAAATTATAATTCAATTAATGTTCGAATTTTTGGGTAGGTATAAGTAATCAAATTATCATCGCGATACAACTAATGTTGTAAAAGAGCTTTATAAATCGAGGGTTTGTTAGTCGAAGATCAAATATAAACTATATTTATCGCAGATAGGAAGATAATTTTGTGATGATGATTCTCACCAGATACTCGACAAGAAAACGCTCCTAAGGACTTTAAAAAAAAATGATAGAGTAATAATCTAGTAATTACAGTTTTGTGCCGTTTGGGGTGAAAACGCTTGGGTTATGGGGCCCGAGTGCGCGTCTCTTTTATAAGGAATTGTGTCGCTGGCTGATCGATTCCTTGCGTGACCAGAGCGCTGGCTAGTTCTTTGCCCAAAGAATAAGCAGTGCCATACAACGTGGCAATGTTGCCTGTCTCCTGGGCACGTTTCCGGATGACAGCGATGTGGAGGAGTACTTTGACGCCTATTGCGGCGGTAAGACCCCTCTTTGAGGAGTGGCTAGATCGGCGTCACGGCGTCCTGACCTACCGCATGACGCAGGTCCTCACCGGACACGGAAGTTTCGGGAGGTACCTGTGTCTGATAGGAAAGGAGGAAACGCCTGGGTGTCACCACTGCGAGGGTCGCCCTGAGGACACCGTAGAGCACACGGTGCAAGACTGCCCCGCCTGGGCAGAGCACCGACGTGTCCTCATGGCGGCGATAGGCGGAGACCTCTCGCGCCCGGCATTGGTCGAGGCCATGCTGCGGGGTGAGAGGGAGTGGGAAGCGGTCGCCTCCTTCTGTGAAGCAGTCATGCTTCCGAAGGAGGAGGCGGGCCGCGTGAGGGAGAGGATGGCATCCTCCCTCCAGCCCAGCCGCAGTGGTAGACGCCCACGGCGTCGGACGTCGGCCGACGATCTCCGGCCACCGTAGGCGCTGGCATGCGGACAGCGAGTAAAGGGCAACTCGCTGTCCGACCATGGACCATGCCCGGGTCGACGGCGCGTCGTGTTCCACGCGCGCCTCAAAGAGCGTCAGCAACATGACGAGGCCCCCTCTACAGAGGGCCGAAGCCTGCCGGGGTCGTGGGACTTATCCCATTACCGTGACCCCGGTACGTAAAGGGTTATTGAAGGAACACCGTGGATTTTAGTCAGTAAAAGTCTGACAGTCCCTCCCACCCTGCCCGGGGTGGGAGGACTTATTTGATAATTTTACCAAGTTAAAAAAAAAAAAGATTTTGTTATGCACGTAGTTACGTTTAGCAGTGATTTTAAAATCTAATGTTTTAAATCACAATGAATGAATATATTATAAATGCGAAAAAAAATATAGTTTATGTCTATCCTCAAATCATAAAACAAAATTTAAATAAAAATAATATCGTCTGAAGTCTATAATACTAACATTGACATGTGTGACCGAAAATCCAAGTGTTTTGACTTGGTTTTGACTTTTAAACTGTAAACGATTGTCGAATTGTTTACGTCAATAGAATAACTACTTTATCTTGAATCTCAGAAGAACAAAGTTTTCCATGTTTTACTAGCCAGTTAATCAAAATCTATTCATAACGTGGCGTGGACCACACATGACACGACATACCTACATCTCAATGTGTAATAATTAGCTGAAATCGTTCGTGGACGCCCACCGTCAGCGCCGCCCAATGTATTGACTCACGCATTCCGCGAAGTCTATTTTGAAACTCGCGCGTCTATTTATATATTGTCAAGATTTCCGTTTCAAATAAACATCGGGATTTTCTTTGCAGCTTTTGTTAACCAAGGCTCATTTCAACATTATTTTCCCGAGTTGTCGGCACGTCGTATTCCACGCACGCCTCACGGAGCAGTCAGCGGCAATAACGGAGCCCTATAGGACCAATATTTGCCGTGGTTGCGGGAATGCTGTAAAGACCCCGGCCGCCCCGAAGTACTAGGAGCGGCAGGAATAGAGTATAATACTTTCATTGTGCGTACAGCTAAAGAGGGGAATTCTCTGCCGGAGTCTGTGTTTCCTGAAAGCTTTAACCTGAGGGTATTTATGTCAAGAGTAAATAGATTACTTCTAGGCGAACGTGCTTCATCTTCGACCACACAATTGCTTATCATCAGGTGAGATGGTGGTCAAACGTGAGTCGAATAATAATATAAAAGAGTAGATAAGTTTTTACTCAGTTGATAATTTTCCCACAGAAAAATACTTCTTAACTAGGAGAGTATTTATTACAAGGTATCAAAGAAATATTGTGTTCAAAATTAAACAATATCTAACTTGATTTATAAAATTGAGTTATGTACAATAAAAAATTAAGAACCCTTAGAAATGAGAATTCAGATAACAATTCCTGGAAAAACTGCGTTGATTATTAAAATTTATTTATTACCTTTATTAGTAAGGTAACTTTCTTCTGATGAAGTAAGTACATAGTAAGGTAACTTCTGATGCCAAAGTTATATAAGTTAGTTTTCACTTTTAATCGTGAGACATTTTTATAAGTTTTTTTTACTCAAGCCACTTTAAAGAAGGTACATATGTCATGAAAGTGATCTGTTTCGCCTTACTTAAACATTAATTTATAAAACTCTGAACTAACATGCGTATATATCAAATGTGTATTATTATCGTGCATAATATAATCAGATTAATTTGTGTTTCGACCAGTTTTAATCATTTATCCTATGAACTGTGCAAGTGAAATATTATGTCTATCGCTGCTGTATAATATACATATTGTAGCGTAAATAAAATTAAGTGTACAGTAAAACACAAACCGCTACTTAAAACGTTTAATTTTGATTAAAAGGAAGAAGATAGAAAACAAGTACTTAATTAAAAAATATAAAAAAGTTAAATATTAGTTATTATTGGGAACCTTTCAGTGATGGCGTGGGTTAACTTAGCGGAAAGAAAAGAATGTTATCGAAAGTATTATGCAAATATTTTTAACTTACCTAACAAAAAAATCGATTGCAATCGGTTATAGCTAGGCGAATACGCAATATTAGTAATTTTAGTTACAAAAACACTAAGAGCATCCAACGCGTCTTGATAGGCCTTAGGTTAGAAAGAGTATTTGACGTGAGAATTTTTAGATTAGAAATATACAAATTAGGTGCACTATTTAAAATAGAACTCTTGCTGCGAAAACTCGGTAATTCCTGGACGGCTGAACACGACTGTGGGAAGTAACGTAGAAATCACGGAGCCACAGCGCTGCGGAGTCCGCATCTACCTCGTACTCGCTTCAGGCCTTTGAGATGGACGTCTCAGGCACAGGATGTGCTCGGATATCGGGCGAGAGCGCCCCGACCTCCGTCGTCGATAACCGACGTCGCTTGCCCGTAGGGTGGAGCCAAAAATTGGCTTGTAACGGGATCTAAACAAAAAAGAAACTTCAGACCACCGATGCAAGCTGAATCTTTGATTAATTATGAAACTAGTGCGAAATGGATCGAAAAGAAAAAAGACGACAATACATACCAAATTAACCAGAAAATCACACACAGACTATACTTTTGCTAGGACACTTTATATTTTTTATTGGGTTTACACCAACAGAAAAAAAACTTTCACTTCATAATTTCGATATTAATCACAAAAAATAAGGTCGACCATCACTTATCGGGTCCCAAAAATGTCATCACGCCGTCAAAAGGCAAACAACCGACGATTTTTTCACGATTCCTGGTTCAAATGTGAATAACAGCTATGAAGAAAAAATGTTTTATTGAAAAGTTTGGATTAGGATTGGAGGAAGTTTTAACCGTAGCGGTTTTACGCTACAGTACCCCATTTCCAGTAAAAAAAATTGAGAGTAGCAACCCTAAAGGTGAGTGGCAACCCTAAAGGAAAGGTGAGTGACAACCCTAAAAGAAAGGTGGTTGACAACCCTAAAAGAAAGGTGAGAGATCAACCCAAGTGAATGTATCAACCCAGTGAGAGGGTGACAACGCTATAACAGATTGACATCACAACAACAGATTGAAAACACGACAACAGATTGAAAACACAATAACAGATTGACAACACAAAAGGGATAGCATCAACCAAGAGTGAAAACCATAATATACAAATTAAATAAACTAGCCTAACTAACTTTAAACTAAATACATCAAATCAACAACATCGAAGTGCAGCTGATACTGAATAAAATTGAAAGCCGGCCTCCATTTTAGACGTTAAAAGTGCGAGCTTCAGATGCGTCTCCTAAACCTACATTAGAATAGAAAAACAAACGATAGATCTAGAATAATATTCTTAAATATATATAGGAACAAAGAACAATAATCAACACGAAACAAATAAGAGTTGAGATTAAGAAATAACTTAAAAATACGACGAAAACTCAAAGGAAGTCAAACAAAAACTCGAAGTCGAACACAAAAGCTCGAAGTCAGATAAAAACTCGAAGTGAGACACGACTCAAAGTCCAACACGACTCAAAGTCAAACACGACTCAAAGTCGAACACGACTCAAAGTCAAACACGACTCAAAGTCAAACACGACTCAAAGTCAAACACGACTCAAAGTCAAACACGACTCAAAGTCAAACACGACTCAAAGTCAAACACGACTCAAAGTCAAACACGACTCAAGACTGAATTTAAGAGCTTAAGTTATAGAGGGATAAGTTAGAAGGTTAAGTTAAAGAGAGAGGGTTAAGTTGAAGAGGGTGGACCTTAAATCAAAATCAAAAATACGACGCTTAATGAGAGGAAATGGTTATGAATAAATATTAACTCCAGGGAGGAATGAGGGTCGAAATAATAAAAGAGGTGTCGTTAATTGAAAACTAATGGCCTAACATAAGTAATGCTGATTAAGTTAAGAATATGGAACAAATTAATTCATTTAAGTATGTCTTTTATATGATATTGTCCAATATGATGAGAATCACAGTCTTGTAGGACATATGTAGTCATGGAGATGACTCTGATCACACGACATTTAATGAAACGAGGAGCAAGCTTTCCTGTAAAGTATTCAGCAGCTGACGATTTTGAAAAATTACGCCTCCATACAATGTCGCCGGCATTAAGCGTAATAGCCGTCCGGTTCGTATTGTAATTTCGTGAATTACGGAGAAAAGCAGAAGAAAGATTGTCCGCTACTTTTGCGTAAATCTCGGCGAGCGAAGTCAGATTACTCGCGTGTTGTTCCCGACTTTCAGCTAAATTAGTGCTTAGAGTCTGGTTATTCGCACGCGATGAATCCATACAGACTTCTCTACCGAATATGAGAAAGTTTGGCGTAAACCCTGTGGCTAAATTAATACATGAATTGAGGTAAAGTTTGACCCTGGGTAACAATTTAGCCCAATTCCTTTGGTTCTCGCCAACCAATATGCTCAAACAAGTAACGACACTTTGGTTGTAACGTTCTACGGTGTTTGCTTGTGGAGTGTAATAAGGGGTATATGTAGGGGATTCAATGCGAAACGATCTAAGAAAGTTTAAAAACTGATTACTACGAAAAACGGTAGCATTATCACAGAGAATAGACCGTGGAACTCCGAAGTTAAAAAATATTTCAGATTCCAAAGCTTTTATAACTGAATTGGCGTCAATCCTTTTAAGGGGCACTAACCAAACATATTTAGAAAAAACATCGACCATAGATAAAATGTATTTGAACCCATAATAAGCGATTGAAAGCGGTCCAATAACGTCGATAGAAATCATTTGTAAAGGTAAAGAAACTTCCTTTGGATAACACATATGATCACGTGGTTGGGAATTCGCGATCTTATAAGCTTTACAAACCTCACATTGCCTTAAAGTCTCAGAAACATCTCAAAACATATTTGGCCAGTAAAAGTTATCCTTGAGCTTAAAATAAGTCTTTGAAACTCCAGGATGTATAGAGAGAGGATTATTATGAGCTTCCCATATAGCGGATTTAACTTTTTCAACGGGTAAAACTACGCGCCAAGGATCAGAACACAATGGGTTAGTGATTGGCATGCGTCTTAACAGAACACCGTTCCGAATGGCGTAAGCTGGAAACGTTTGAGGGGAGTCACGAGCCCCTAAATACACCTTTTTATACCATCTATCATTGGTATGATCAGGTCCTTGATCGAATGTAACCGGACTCGCGTACATTCTAGATAAAGCGTCTGGAACGACGTGTTGCGACCCTTTGCGATGAATGATATCAAACGTGTATTGGGAAATCACAGTAGCCCATCGCGCCAAACGCCCTGAGGGATTACATAGTGTGAGGAGCCATTTCAAGGCCATATGATCGGTTATAACAGAAAACTTCATTCCATCTAAATAACAGCGAAAATGCTTAATGGAATCAAGAACGGATAAAAGTTCACGTTCAGTTGTACTATAATTGCGTTCTGCTTTTGAGAATAAGCGTGAATAATAAGCGATAGGATGTTCAACACCATCGAACTTTTGAGAAAGAACTGAACCAAGACCAACAGCTGACGCATCACATTGCAAAATGAAGGGCTTCGAGAAATCTGGACAAGCCATAACGGGAGTATTGATGAGCGCATCCTTTAATTTTAGGAATGCTTGATCGGCGGCATCATCCCAACTTATAGGGTCACGACCCTTCTTTTTTCCTATAAGGGCAGTGAGTGGAGCTATTATAAAAGAAAAACCATCAACAAAACGCCTATAATATGAGCATAACCCAATAAAACCACGTAGTGACTTAGCTGTAGTAGGAACGGGATAATCCCTAATAGCATCGAGCTTGCTGGGATCAGTTTGTAAACCCTTTTAGTTAATGATATAACCCAAATATTTCAATTCGCTTTTACAGAACTCGCATTTTTTTAGGTTAATAGTTAAACCGGCCTCCTTGAGACGGTCTAGTACTTTTCTAAGGAGCGAAAGGTGACTATCAAAGTCTTTTGATATTATGATTAGATCATCGACGTAACCGAAAACGCAATTATCACTGGTCGAAGTGAATTCAAAATTGACGATCATATCAGTAAGGCACTGCATCTCGGAAGCTGCATTCGTGAGACCAAATGGCATTCTGACGAACTCAAATAAACCTCGTTGTGGAACTATGAAAGCGGTTCTTTCACAACTCTCATCATCAGCGAGAGGAATCTGCCAAAATGCACTCCTAAAATCAAGAGAACTTACCTTGCACCTCGAAGGTTGTCAAGAATATCGTGAATACGGGGGAGCGGGTAAGAATCTCTAGTAGTAACGCTATTCAATTTCCTACTATCAACGCAAAAACGTACAGAACCGTCCTTTTTGGTAACCATCACAACAGGACTGGCCCATGGAGAACGTGAGGGACGAATGACACCCATCTCCAGCATCTTATCGATTTCCTCATTAGCAACTTTAACTTAACAGGTGAAAGAGGGTAAAACCGTTGTCTAATTGGTGGTCCAGTAGTGTTTATTTTGTGTGATAGCCAAGTAGTCTTACCAAGGCCAACTTTATCGGATGAAATGACATCGAATTCCTCAATGACCCGTTGTAACTTTAGCTCTTGGTCTGGTAATAAAACGTTACGAGGGTAAATGTATCGAACCTCGCTAATGCAATTAATCTGAGGAAGGGATTGAGAGTCAGAAGGAAGGGTATGTGAGTCAGGAGGTAGGGAATTAGAGTCGGGAGGAAGGTACATATTACCTTTGATATTTTTGTTAAAAGCTTGACTAAAAACTGAAGTCAAACCGAACTTATTCCAAAATTCGATACCTAAAATAACTGAAGAAGACATAGAACGTGCTACTAAAAATTCGTGGATAAAAGTCGTACCATTAAACTTAACTGGGAGAAAGATAGTTCCTAAAATATCAATAGGAGAGTTATTAGCGGAAATAACACGTGGGCACTGAACGTTTGATTTTAAAGAAATACCCAGTTGTTGGGTTAAACAATCACTAATAAGGGACATTTGTGCACCAGAGTCAAGTAGGGCTTTAACGACCCGGTTACACAATATGATCTCGATGAAAGGACGGTTATCAGACGAATCGGACGCTATCACCGGTGACACTGTACGGAGTAATGCGTGTCGCCGGTGGGCTAAACATTTTTTGGATTGCATTTTGGGCAATCACGAGTTATAAAACCAGGTGTGCGGCATTTAAAACACAGCATACCAGGGAAATCAGGGCAAGTACGATAGGGGTGTCCCGTTTTATTGCATTTTGGACAGATTTGTGATTGATTTGTTGCGCTTGAAACTAATTTTGTAGATTTGGGCAAAAAACTTTCAAAATGCGATGCAGTGTCAATGAGCGCATCTAAGTCAGTAAATTTATGTATCGATAAGCATGGAAAATATCTAGGATGCATGTTGTGAGTGATAATTTCTAATAGTTCAGATTTATCGACTGGTTTACGTAATGTATCATTCAATTGAGAAATCTGATGCACAAAATGTAAAACAGGTTGATCTGATTTCTGTTTTGTATTTCTAACTTGTTGACCGGTTTTAAACTCGAAATCAATTTCTCCGAATGTATTGAAGAAATTTTCTTTTAATTCGGGGTAAGTCATATCAGGTCGACGGATTGACCTATAATAATTCAAGGCGCGACCGGATAACACTTCGTGGAAGCGTTTAAGCAGATATCTGTCAGTTATGTCGTCTGAATCCTTCTCTTCTTCGATACTGGTAAAAAAATTTCGAACACTGGTATCTCCAGTATAATTTATGTTCCATTTTCTTAGCGAAAATCGTTTTAGAAGGTAACCGGGACAGTCCTCGGATTTCATAGGAGAAGGTAAGTTAGAACGACTAGTACCCGGAGTGGGCCTAGGTGGAATGGGAGGAGGTCTAGAAATAATAATACTTTCGCGTAAAGGAGTCTCACCGATAGAACCTTCTTCAGACATTTTTAAACACAAAATAGAAATAGATTAAATGAAAGAGAGCGGGACTTAGCAGGAAATCGTTAGATATCGTGCCGTAATATCGATACGGGAAGAAGACAACAAAATGAACGTCAAAGGAATCCGCTGGGCTAAGAATCCAACAAAAACAGATACTAGCAAATAGCAGAAAAGCAAACAGTCGGGCTAAAAAATAAAAAAGGTAGACACTAGCACACGACCATTCAAAAGGCTTACCTTTGGTCACGATGCCTAACCATCCACACATCAAACACACTCTACGGAAACTAACTACCGCTACCTACTGGGATAAAATAAAACTCGGGATAGATACGTATATTTTGGGAGAAAATAAAAGAATTGGAAATTGGGTATAGTTACAAAGTTAATCTTTAAAATTGAATTTCGCAAACATCACACAATTAAGCAAAGAACATAAATTCAGTTAGCAATTCCGTAGTCCAGTCGTATGAATCGGGAAAACATTCAAGACAGGTAATCCTTTTAACTTCCATACGGGTATCTGACCAATTCTAAAACCTGAAACTCACAATAAGAAAGATGAAAATTAAAGATTGCTCTCAAGAGCAACCACACACGAGATAACAAAAAAAAAAAAAATAGGTATTTTAGTAATAATTAATATGCAAACTTACTTTAATTCGGGCGCCATATTGTAGCGTAAATAAAATTAAGTGCACAGTAAAACACAAACCGCTACTTAAAACGTTTAATTTTGATTAAAAGGAAGAAGATAGAAAACAAGTACTTAATTAAAAAATATAAAAAAGTTAAATATTAGTTATTATTGGGAACCTTTCAGTGATGGCGTGGGTTAACTTAGCGGAAAGAAAAGAATGTTATCGAAAGTATTATGCAAATATTTTTAACTTACCTAACAAAAAAATCGATTGCAATCGGTTATAGCTAGGCGAATACGCAATATTAGTAATTTTAGTTACAAAAACACTAAGAGCATCCAACGCGTCTTGATAGGCCTTAGGTTAGAAAGAGTATTTGACGTGAGAATTTTTAGATTAGAAATATACAAATTAGGTGCACTATTTAAAATAGAACTCTTGCTGCGAAAACTCGGTAATTCCTGGACGGCTGAACACGACTGTGGGAAGTAACGTAGAAATCACGGAGCCACAGCGCTGCGGAGTCCGCATCTACCTCGTACTCGCTTCAGGCCTTTGAGATGGACGTCTCAGGCACAGGATGTGCTCGGATATCGGGCGAGAGCGCCCCGACCTCCGTCGTCGATAACCGACGTCGCTTGCCCGTAGGGTGGAGCCAAAAATTGGCTTGTAACGGGATCTAAACAAAAAAGAAACTTCAGACCACCGATGCAAGCTGAATCTTTGATTAATTATGAAACTAGTGCGAAATGGATCGAAAAGAAAAAAGACGACAATACATACCAAATTAACCAGAAAATCACACACAGACTATACTTTTGCTAGGACACTTTATATTTTTTATTGGGTTTACACCAACAGAAAAAAAACTTTCACTTCATAATTTCGATATTAATCACAAAAAATAAGGTCGACCATCACTTATCGGGTCCCAAAAATGTCATCACGCCGTCAAAAGGCAAACAACCGACGATTTTTTCACGATTCCTGGTTCAAATGTGAATAACAGCTATGAAGAAAAAATGTTTTATTGAAAAGTTTGGATTAGGATTGGAGGAAGTTTTAACCGTAGCGGTTTTACGCTACAGTACCCCATTTCCAGTAAAAAAAATTGAGAGTAGCAACCCTAAAGGTGAGTGGCAACCCTAAAGGAAAGGTGAGTGACAACCCTAAAAGAAAGGTGGTTGACAACCCTAAAAGAAAGGTGAGAGATCAACCCAAGTGAATGTATCAACCCAGTGAGAGGGTGACAACGCTATAACAGATTGACATCACAACAACAGATTGAAAACACGACAACAGATTGAAAACACAATAACAGATTGACAACACAAAAGGGATAGCATCAACCAAGAGTGAAAACCATAATATACAAATTAAATAAACTAGCCTAACTAACTTTAAACTAAATACATCAAATCAACAACATCGAAGTGCAGCTGATACTGAATAAAATTGAAAGCCGGCCTCCATTTTAGACGTTAAAAGTGCGAGCTTCAGATGCGTCTCCTAAACCTACATTAGAATAGAAAAACAAACGATAGATCTAGAATAATATTCTTAAATATATATAGGAACAAAGAACAATAATCAACACGAAACAAATAAGAGTTGAGATTAAGAAATAACTTAAAAATACGACGAAAACTCAAAGGAAGTCAAACAAAAACTCGAAGTCGAACACAAAAGCTCGAAGTCAGATAAAAACTCGAAGTGAGACACGACTCAAAGTCCAACACGACTCAAAGTCAAACACGACTCAAAGTCGAACACGACTCAAAGTCAAACACGACTCAAAGTCAAACACGACTCAAAGTCAAACACGACTCAAAGTCAAACACGACTCAAAGTCAAACACGACTCAAAGTCAAACACGACTCAAAGTCAAACACGACTCAAGACTGAATTTAAGAGCTTAAGTTATAGAGGGATAAGTTAGAAGGTTAAGTTAAAGAGAGAGGGTTAAGTTGAAGAGGGTGGACCTTAAATCAAAATCAAAAATACGACGCTTAATGAGAGGAAATGGTTATGAATAAATATTAACTCCAGGGAGGAATGAGGGTCGAAATAATAAAAGAGGTGTCGTTAATTGAAAACTAATGGCCTAACATAAGTAATGCTGATTAAGTTAAGAATATGGAACAAATTAATTCATTTAAGTATGTCTTTTATATGATATTGTCCAATATGATGAGAATCACAGTCTTGTAGGACATATGTAGTCATGGAGATGACTCTGATCACACGACATTTAATGAAACGAGGAGCAAGCTTTCCTGTAAAGTATTCAGCAGCTGACGATTTTGAAAAATTACGCCTCCATACAATGTCGCCGGCATTAAGCGTAATAGCCGTCCGGTTCGTATTGTAATTTCGTGAATTACGGAGAAAAGCAGAAGAAAGATTGTCCGCTACTTTTGCGTAAATCTCGGCGAGCGAAGTCAGATTACTCGCGTGTTGTTCCCGACTTTCAGCTAAATTAGTGCTTAGAGTCTGGTTATTCGCACGCGATGAATCCATACAGACTTCTCTACCGAATATGAGAAAGTTTGGCGTAAACCCTGTGGCTAAATTAATACATGAATTGAGGTAAAGTTTGACCCTGGGTAACAATTTAGCCCAATTCCTTTGGTTCTCGCCAACCAATATGCTCAAACAAGTAACGACACTTTGGTTGTAACGTTCTACGGTGTTTGCTTGTGGAGTGTAATAAGGGGTATATGTAGGGGATTCAATGCGAAACGATCTAAGAAAGTTTAAAAACTGATTACTACGAAAAACGGTAGCATTATCACAGAGAATAGACCGTGGAACTCCGAAGTTAAAAAATATTTCAGATTCCAAAGCTTTTATAACTGAATTGGCGTCAATCCTTTTAAGGGGCACTAACCAAACATATTTAGAAAAAACATCGACCATAGATAAAATGTATTTGAACCCATAATAAGCGATTGAAAGCGGTCCAATAACGTCGATAGAAATCATTTGTAAAGGTAAAGAAACTTCCTTTGGATAACACATATGATCACGTGGTTGGGAATTCGCGATCTTATAAGCTTTACAAACCTCACATTGCCTTAAAGTCTCAGAAACATCTCAAAACATATTTGGCCAGTAAAAGTTATCCTTGAGCTTAAAATAAGTCTTTGAAACTCCAGGATGTATAGAGAGAGGATTATTATGAGCTTCCCATATAGCGGATTTAACTTTTTCAACGGGTAAAACTACGCGCCAAGGATCAGAACACAATGGGTTAGTGATTGGCATGCGTCTTAACAGAACACCGTTCCGAATGGCGTAAGCTGGAAACGTTTGAGGGGAGTCACGAGCCCCTAAATACACCTTTTTATACCATCTATCATTGGTATGATCAGGTCCTTGATCGAATGTAACCGGACTCGCGTACATTCTAGATAAAGCGTCTGGAACGACGTGTTGCGACCCTTTGCGATGAATGATATCAAACGTGTATTGGGAAATCACAGTAGCCCATCGCGCCAAACGCCCTGAGGGATTACATAGTGTGAGGAGCCATTTCAAGGCCATATGATCGGTTATAACAGAAAACTTCATTCCATCTAAATAACAGCGAAAATGCTTAATGGAATCAAGAACGGATAAAAGTTCACGTTCAGTTGTACTATAATTGCGTTCTGCTTTTGAGAATAAGCGTGAATAATAAGCGATAGGATGTTCAACACCATCGAACTTTTGAGAAAGAACTGAACCAAGACCAACAGCTGACGCATCACATTGCAAAATGAAGGGCTTCGAGAAATCTGGACAAGCCATAACGGGAGTATTGATGAGCGCATCCTTTAATTTTAGGAATGCTTGATCGGCGGCATCATCCCAACTTATAGGGTCACGACCCTTCTTTTTTCCTATAAGGGCAGTGAGTGGAGCTATTATAAAAGAAAAACCATCAACAAAACGCCTATAATATGAGCATAACCCAATAAAACCACGTAGTGACTTAGCTGTAGTAGGAACGGGATAATCCCTAATAGCATCGAGCTTGCTGGGATCAGTTTGTAAACCCTTTTAGTTAATGATATAACCCAAATATTTCAATTCGCTTTTACAGAACTCGCATTTTTTTAGGTTAATAGTTAAACCGGCCTCCTTGAGACGGTCTAGTACTTTTCTAAGGAGCGAAAGGTGACTATCAAAGTCTTTTGATATTATGATTAGATCATCGACGTAACCGAAAACGCAATTATCACTGGTCGAAGTGAATTCAAAATTGACGATCATATCAGTAAGGCACTGCATCTCGGAAGCTGCATTCGTGAGACCAAATGGCATTCTGACGAACTCAAATAAACCTCGTTGTGGAACTATGAAAGCGGTTCTTTCACAACTCTCATCATCAGCGAGAGGAATCTGCCAAAATGCACTCCTAAAATCAAGAGAACTTACCTTGCACCTCGAAGGTTGTCAAGAATATCGTGAATACGGGGGAGCGGGTAAGAATCTCTAGTAGTAACGCTATTCAATTTCCTACTATCAACGCAAAAACGTACAGAACCGTCCTTTTTGGTAACCATCACAACAGGACTGGCCCATGGAGAACGTGAGGGACGAATGACACCCATCTCCAGCATCTTATCGATTTCCTCATTAGCAACTTTAACTTAACAGGTGAAAGAGGGTAAAACCGTTGTCTAATTGGTGGTCCAGTAGTGTTTATTTTGTGTGATAGCCAAGTAGTCTTACCAAGGCCAACTTTATCGGATGAAATGACATCGAATTCCTCAATGACCCGTTGTAACTTTAGCTCTTGGTCTGGTAATAAAACGTTACGAGGGTAAATGTATCGAACCTCGCTAATGCAATTAATCTGAGGAAGGGATTGAGAGTCAGAAGGAAGGGTATGTGAGTCAGGAGGTAGGGAATTAGAGTCGGGAGGAAGGTACATATTACCTTTGATATTTTTGTTAAAAGCTTGACTAAAAACTGAAGTCAAACCGAACTTATTCCAAAATTCGATACCTAAAATAACTGAAGAAGACATAGAACGTGCTACTAAAAATTCGTGGATAAAAGTCGTACCATTAAACTTAACTGGGAGAAAGATAGTTCCTAAAATATCAATAGGAGAGTTATTAGCGGAAATAACACGTGGGCACTGAACGTTTGATTTTAAAGAAATACCCAGTTGTTGGGTTAAACAATCACTAATAAGGGACATTTGTGCACCAGAGTCAAGTAGGGCTTTAACGACCCGGTTACACAATATGATCTCGATGAAAGGACGGTTATCAGACGAATCGGACGCTATCACCGGTGACACTGTACGGAGTAATGCGTGTCGCCGGTGGGCTAAACATTTTTTGGATTGCATTTTGGGCAATCACGAGTTATAAAACCAGGTGTGCGGCATTTAAAACACAGCATACCAGGGAAATCAGGGCAAGTACGATAGGGGTGTCCCGTTTTATTGCATTTTGGACAGATTTGTGATTGATTTGTTGCGCTTGAAACTAATTTTGTAGATTTGGGCAAAAAACTTTCAAAATGCGATGCAGTGTCAATGAGCGCATCTAAGTCAGTAAATTTATGTATCGATAAGCATGGAAAATATCTAGGATGCATGTTGTGAGTGATAATTTCTAATAGTTCAGATTTATCGACTGGTTTACGTAATGTATCATTCAATTGAGAAATCTGATGCACAAAATGTAAAACAGGTTGATCTGATTTCTGTTTTGTATTTCTAACTTGTTGACCGGTTTTAAACTCGAAATCAATTTCTCCGAATGTATTGAAGAAATTTTCTTTTAATTCGGGGTAAGTCATATCAGGTCGACGGATTGACCTATAATAATTCAAGGCGCGACCGGATAACACTTCGTGGAAGCGTTTAAGCAGATATCTGTCAGTTATGTCGTCTGAATCCTTCTCTTCTTCGATACTGGTAAAAAAATTTCGAACACTGGTATCTCCAGTATAATTTATGTTCCATTTTCTTAGCGAAAATCGTTTTAGAAGGTAACCGGGACAGTCCTCGGATTTCATAGGAGAAGGTAAGTTAGAACGACTAGTACCCGGAGTGGGCCTAGGTGGAATGGGAGGAGGTCTAGAAATAATAATACTTTCGCGTAAAGGAGTCTCACCGATAGAACCTTCTTCAGACATTTTTAAACACAAAATAGAAATAGATTAAATGAAAGAGAGCGGGACTTAGCAGGAAATCGTTAGATATCGTGCCGTAATATCGATACGGGAAGAAGACAACAAAATGAACGTCAAAGGAATCCGCTGGGCTAAGAATCCAACAAAAACAGATACTAGCAAATAGCAGAAAAGCAAACAGTCGGGCTAAAAAATAAAAAAGGTAGACACTAGCACACGACCATTCAAAAGGCTTACCTTTGGTCACGATGCCTAACCATCCACACATCAAACACACTCTACGGAAACTAACTACCGCTACCTACTGGGATAAAATAAAACTCGGGATAGATACGTATATTTTGGGAGAAAATAAAAGAATTGGAAATTGGGTATAGTTACAAAGTTAATCTTTAAAATTGAATTTCGCAAACATCACACAATTAAGCAAAGAACATAAATTCAGTTAGCAATTCCGTAGTCCAGTCGTATGAATCGGGAAAACATTCAAGACAGGTAATCCTTTTAACTTCCATACGGGTATCTGACCAATTCTAAAACCTGAAACTCACAATAAGAAAGATGAAAATTAAAGATTGCTCTCAAGAGCAACCACACACGAGATAACAAAAAAAAAAAAAATAGGTATTTTAGTAATAATTAATATGCAAACTTACTTTAATTCGGGCGCCATATTGTAGCGTAAATAAAATTAAGTGCACAGTAAAACACAAACCGCTACTTAAAACGTTTAATTTTGATTAAAAGGAAGAAGATAGAAAACAAGTACTTAATTAAAAAATATAAAAAAGTTAAATATTAGTTATTATTGGGAACCTTTCAGTGATGGCGTGGGTTAACTTAGCGGAAAGAAAAGAATGTTATCGAAAGTATTATGCAAATATTTTTAACTTACCTAACAAAAAAATCGATTGCAATCGGTTATAGCTAGGCGAATACGCAATATTAGTAATTTTAGTTACAAAAACACTAAGAGCATCCAACGCGTCTTGATAGGCCTTAGGTTAGAAAGAGTATTTGACGTGAGAATTTTTAGATTAGAAATATACAAATTAGGTGCACTATTTAAAATAGAACTCTTGCTGCGAAAACTCGGTAATTCCTGGACGGCTGAACACGACTGTGGGAAGTAACGTAGAAATCACGGAGCCACAGCGCTGCGGAGTCCGCATCTACCTCGTACTCGCTTCAGGCCTTTGAGATGGACGTCTCAGGCACAGGATGTGCTCGGATATCGGGCGAGAGCGCCCCGACCTCCGTCGTCGATAACCGACGTCGCTTGCCCGTAGGGTGGAGCCAAAAATTGGCTTGTAACGGGATCTAAACAAAAAAGAAACTTCAGACCACCGATGCAAGCTGAATCTTTGATTAATTATGAAACTAGTGCGAAATGGATCGAAAAGAAAAAAGACGACAATACATACCAAATTAACCAGAAAATCACACACAGACTATACTTTTGCTAGGACACTTTATATTTTTTATTGGGTTTACACCAACAGAAAAAAAACTTTCACTTCATAATTTCGATATTAATCACAAAAAATAAGGTCGACCATCACTTATCGGGTCCCAAAAATGTCATCACGCCGTCAAAAGGCAAACAACCGACGATTTTTTCACGATTCCTGGTTCAAATGTGAATAACAGCTATGAAGAAAAAATGTTTTATTGAAAAGTTTGGATTAGGATTGGAGGAAGTTTTAACCGTAGCGGTTTTACGCTACAATACCCCATTTCCAGTAAAAAAAAATTGAGAGTAGCAACCCTAAAGGTGAGTGGCAACCCTAAAGGAAAGGTGAGTGACAACCCTAAAAGAAAGGTGGTTGACAACCCTAAAAGAAAGGTGAGAGATCAACCCAAGTGAATGTATCAACCCAGTGAGAGGGTGACAACGCTATAACAGATTGACATCACAACAACAGATTGAAAACACGACAACAGATTGAAAACACAATAACAGATTGACAACACAAAAGGGATAGCATCAACCAAGAGTGAAAACCATAATATACAAATTAAATAAACTAGCCTAACTAACTTTAAACTAAATACATCAAATCAACAACATCGAAGTGCAGCTGATACTGAATAAAATTGAAAGCCGGCCTCCATTTTAGACGTTAAAAGTGCGAGCTTCAGATGCGTCTCCTAAACCTACATTAGAATAGAAAAACAAACGATAGATCTAGAATAATATTCTTAAATATATATAGGAACAAAGAACAATAATCAACACGAAACAAATAAGAGTTGAGATTAAGAAATAACTTAAAAATACGACGAAAACTCAAAGGAAGTCAAACAAAAACTCGAAGTCGAACACAAAAGCTCGAAGTCAGATAAAAACTCGAAGTGAGACACGACTCAAAGTCCAACACGACTCAAAGTCAAACACGACTCAAAGTCGAACACGACTCAAAGTCAAACACGACTCAAAGTCAAACACGACTCAAAGTCAAACACGACTCAAAGTCAAACACGACTCAAAGTCAAACACGACTCAAAGTCAAACACGACTCAAAGTCAAACACGACTCAAGACTGAATTTAAGAGCTTAAGTTATAGAGGGATAAGTTAGAAGGTTAAGTTAAAGAGAGAGGGTTAAGTTGAAGAGGGTGGACCTTAAATCAAAATCAAAAATACGACGCTTAATGAGAGGAAATGGTTATGAATAAATATTAACTCCAGGGAGGAATGAGGGTCGAAATAATAAAAGAGGTGTCGTTAATTGAAAACTAATGGCCTAACATAAGTAATGCTGATTAAGTTAAGAATATGGAACAAATTAATTCATTTAAGTATGTCTTTTATATGATATTGTCCAATATGATGAGAATCACAGTCTTGTAGGACATATGTAGTCATGGAGATGACTCTGATCACACGACATTTAATGAAACGAGGAGCAAGCTTTCCTGTAAAGTATTCAGCAGCTGACGATTTTGAAAAATTACGCCTCCATACAATGTCGCCGGCATTAAGCGTAATAGCCGTCCGGTTCGTATTGTAATTTCGTGAATTACGGAGAAAAGCAGAAGAAAGATTGTCCGCTACTTTTGCGTAAATCTCGGCGAGCGAAGTCAGATTACTCGCGTGTTGTTCCCGACTTTCAGCTAAATTAGTGCTTAGAGTCTGGTTATTCGCACGCGATGAATCCATACAGACTTCTCTACCGAATATGAGAAAGTTTGGCGTAAACCCTGTGGCTAAATTAATACATGAATTGAGGTAAAGTTTGACCCTGGGTAACAATTTAGCCCAATTCCTTTGGTTCTCGCCAACCAATATGCTCAAACAAGTAACGACACTTTGGTTGTAACGTTCTACGGTGTTTGCTTGTGGAGTGTAATAAGGGGTATATGTAGGGGATTCAATGCGAAACGATCTAAGAAAGTTTAAAAACTGATTACTACGAAAAACGGTAGCATTATCACAGAGAATAGACCGTGGAACTCCGAAGTTAAAAAATATTTCAGATTCCAAAGCTTTTATAACTGAATTGGCGTCAATCCTTTTAAGGGGCACTAACCAAACATATTTAGAAAAAACATCGACCATAGATAAAATGTATTTGAACCCATAATAAGCGATTGAAAGCGGTCCAATAACGTCGATAGAAATCATTTGTAAAGGTAAAGAAACTTCCTTTGGATAACACATATGACCACGTGGTTGGGAATTCGCGATCTTATAAGCTTTACAAACCTCACATTGCCTTAAAGTCTCAGAAACATCTCGAAACATATTTGGCCAGTAAAAGTTATCCTTGAGCTTAAAATAAGTCTTTGAAACTCCAGGATGTATAGAGAGAGGATTATTATGAGCTTCCCATATAGCGGATTTAACTTTTTCAACGGGTAAAACTACGCGCCAAGGATCAGAACACAATGGGTTAGTGATTGGCATGCGTCTTAACAGAACACCGTTCCGAATGGCGTAAGCTGGAAACGTTTGAGGGGAGTCACGAGCCCCTAAATACACCTTTTTATACCATCTATCATTGGTATGATCAGGTCCTTGATCGAATGTAACCGGACTCGCGTACATTCTAGATAAAGCGTCTGGAACGACGTGTTGCGACCCTTTGCGATGAATGATATCAAACGTGTATTGGGAAATCACAGTAGCCCATCGCGCCAAACGCCCTGAGGGATTACATAGTGTGAGGAGCCATTTCAAGGCCATATGATCGGTTATAACAGAAAACTTCATTCCATCTAAATAACAGCGAAAATGCTTAATGGAATCAAGAACGGATAAAAGTTCACGTTCAGTTGTACTATAATTGCGTTCTGCTTTTGAGAATAAGCGTGAATAATAAGCGATAGGATGTTCAACACCATCGAACTTTTGAGAAAGAACTGAACCAAGACCAACAGCTGACGCATCACATTGCAAAATGAAGGGCTTCGAGAAATCTGGACAAGCCATAACGGGAGTATTGATGAGCGCATCCTTTAATTTTAGGAATGCTTGATCGGCGGCATCATCCCAACTTATAGGGTCACGACCCTTCTTTTTTCCTATAAGGGCAGTGAGTGGAGCTATTATAGAAGAAAAACCATCAACAAAACGCCTATAATATGAGCATAACCCAATAAAACCACGTAGTGACTTAGCTGTAGTAGGAACGGGATAATCCCTAATAGCATCGAGCTTGCTGGGATCAGTTTGTAAACCCTTTTCGTTAATGATATAACCCAAATATTTCAATTCGCTTTTACAGAACTCGCATTTTTTTAGGTTAATAGTTAAACCGGCCTCCTTGAGACGGTCTAGTACTTTTCTAAGGAGCGAGAGGTGACTATCAAAGTCTTTTGATATTATGATTAGATCATCGACGTAACCGAAAACGCAATTATCACTGGTCGAAGTGAATTCAAAATTGACGATCATATCAGTAAGGCACTGCATCTCGGAAGCTGCATTCGTGAGACCAAATGGCATTCTGACGAACTCAAATAAACCTCGTTGTGGAACTATGAAAGCGGTTCTTTCACAACTCTCATCATCAGCGAGAGGAATCTGCCAAAATGCACTCCTAAAATCAAGAGAACTTACCTTGCACCTCGAAGGTTGTCAAGAATATCGTGAATACGGGGGAGCGGGTAAGAATCTCTAGTAGTAACGCTATTCAATTTCCTACTATCAACTCAAAAACGTACAGAACCGTCCTTTTTTGGTAACCATCACAACAGGACTGGCCCATGGAGAACGTGAGGGACGAATGACACCCATCTCCAGCATCTTATCGATTTCCTCATTGAGCAACTTTAACTTAACAGGTGAAAGAGGGTAAAACCGTTGTCTAATTGGTGGTCCAGTAGTGTTTATTTTGTGTGATAGCCAAGTAGTCTTACCAAGGCCAACTTTATCGGATGAAATGACATCGAATTCCTCAATGACCCGTTGTAACTTTAGCTCTTGGTCTGGTAATAAAACGTTACGAGGGTAAATGTATCGAACCTCGCTAATGCAATTAATCTGAGGAAGGGATTGAGAGTCAGAAGGAAGGGTATGTGAGTCAGGAGGTAGGGAATTAGAGTCGGGAGGAAGGTACATATTACCTTTGATATTTTTGTTAAAAGCTTGACTAAAAACTGAAGTCAAACCGAACTTATTCCAAAATTCGATACCTAAAATAACTGAAGAAGACATAGAACGTGCTACTAAAAATTCGTGGACAAAAGTCGTACCATTAAACTTAACTGGGAGAAAGATAGTTCCTAAAATATCAATAGGAGAGTTATTAGCGGAAATAACACGTGGGCACTGAACGTTTGATTTTAAAGAAATACCCAGTTGTTGGGTTAAACAATCACTAATAAGGGACATTTGTGCACCAGAGTCAAGTAGGGCTTTAACGACCCGGTTACACAATATGATCTCGATGAAAGGACGGTTATCAGACGAATCGGACGCTATCACCGGTGACACTGTACGGAGTAATGCGTGTCGCCGGTGGGCTAAACATTTTTTGGATTGCATTTTGGGCAATCACGAGTTATAAAACCAGGTGTGCGGCATTTAAAACACAGCATACCAGGGAAATCAGGGCAAGTACGATAGGGGTGTCCCGTTTTATTGCATTTTGGACAGATTTGTGATTGATTTGTTGCGCTTGAAACTAATTTTGTAGATTTGGGCAAAAAACTTTCAAAATGCGATGCAGTGTCAATGAGCGCATCTAAGTCAGTAAATTTATGTATCGATAAGCATGGAAAATATCTAGGATGCATGTTGTGAGTGATAATTTCTAATAGTTCAGATTTATCGACTGGTTTACGTAATGTATCATTCAATTGAGAAATCTGATGCACAAAATGTAAAACAGGTTGATCTGATTTCTGTTTTGTATTTCTAACTTGTTGACCGGTTTTAAACTCGAAATCAATTTCTCCGAATGTATTGAAGAAATTTTCTTTTAATTCGGGGTAAGTCATATCAGGTCGACGGATTGACCTATAATAATTCAAGGCGCGACCGGATAACACTTCGTGGAAGCGTTTAAGCAGATATCTGTCAGTTATGTCGTCTGAATCCTTCTCTTCTTCGATACTGGTAAAAAAATTTCGAACACTGGTATCTCCAGTATAATTTATGTTCCATTTTCTTAGCGAAAATCGTTTTAGAAGGTAACCGGGACAGTCCTCGGATTTCATAGGAGAAGGTAAGTTAGAACGACTAGTACCCGGAGTGGGCCTAGGTGGAATGGGAGGAGGTCTAGAAATAATAATACTTTCGCGTAAAGGAGTCTCACCGATAGAACCTTCTTCAGACATTTTTAAACACAAAATAGAAATAGATTAAATGAAAGAGAGCGGGACTTAGCAGGAAATCGTTAGATATCGTGCCGTAATATCGATACGGGAAGAAGACAACAAAATGAACGTCAAAGGAATCCGCTGGGCTAAGAATCCAACAAAAACAGATACTAGCAAATAGCAGAAAAGCAAACAGTCGGGCTAAAAAATAAAAAGGTAGACACTAGCACACGACCATTCAAAAGGCTTACCTTTGGTCACGATGCCTAACCATCCACACATCAAACACACTCTACGGAAACTAACTACCGCTACCTACTGGGATAAAATAAAACTCGGGATAGATACGTATATTTTGGGAGAAAATAAAAGAATTGGAAATTGGGTATAGTTACAAAGTTAATCTTTAAAATTGAATTTCACAAACATCACACAATTAAGCAAAGAACATAAATTCAGTTAGCAATTCCGTAGTCCAGTCGTATGAATCGGGAAAACATTCAAGACAGGTAATCCTTTTAACTTCCATACGGGTATCTGACCAATTCTAAAACCTGAAACTCACAATAAGAAAGATGAAAATTAAAGATTGCTCTCAAGAGCAACCACACACGAGATAACAAAAAAAAAAAAAATAGGTATTTTAGTAATAATTAATATGCAAACTTACTTTAATTCGGGCGCCAGTGTCAATGAGCGCATCTAAGTCAGTAAATTTATGTATCGATAAGCATGGAAAATATCTAGGATGCATGTTGTGAGTGATAATTTCTAATAGTTCAGATTTATCGACTGGTTTACGTAATGTATCATTCAATTGAGAAATCTGATGCACAAAATGTAAAACAGGTTGATCTGATTTCTGTTTTGTATTTCTAACTTGTTGACCGGTTTTAAACTCGAAATCAATTTCTCCGAATGTATTGAAGAAATTTTCTTTTAATTCGGGGTAAGTCATATCAGGTCGACGGATTGACCTATAATAATTCAAGGCGCGACCGGATAACACTTCGTGGAAGCGTTTAAGCAGATATCTGTCAGTTATGTCGTCTGAATCCTTCTCTTCTTCGATACTGGTAAAAAAATTTCGAACACTGGTATCTCCAGTATAATTTATGTTCCATTTTCTTAGCGAAAATCGTTTTAGAAGGTAACCGGGACAGTCCTCGGATTTCATAGGAGAAGGTAAGTTAGAACGACTAGTACCCGGAGTGGGCCTAGGTGGAATGGGAGGAGGTCTAGAAATAATAATACTTTCGCGTAAAGGAGTCTCACCGATAGAACCTTCTTCAGACATTTTTAAACACAAAATAGAAATAGATTAAATGAAAGAGAGCGGGACTTAGCAGGAAATCGTTAGATATCGTGCCGTAATATCGATACGGGAAGAAGACAACAAAATGAACGTCAAAGGAATCCGCTGGGCTAAGAATCCAACAAAAACAGATACTAGCAAATAGCAGAAAAGCAAACAGTCGGGCTAAAAAATAAAAAGGTAGACACTAGCACACGACCATTCAAAAGGCTTACCTTTGGTCACGATGCCTAACCATCCACACATCAAACACACTCTACGGAAACTAACTACCGCTACCTACTGGGATAAAATAAAACTCGGGATAGATACGTATATTTTGGGAGAAAATAAAAGAATTGGAAATTGGGTATAGTTACAAAGTTAATCTTTAAAATTGAATTTCACAAACATCACACAATTAAGCAAAGAACATAAATTCAGTTAGCAATTCCGTAGTCCAGTCGTATGAATCGGGAAAACATTCAAGACAGGTAATCCTTTTAACTTCCATACGGGTATCTGACCAATTCTAAAACCTGAAACTCACAATAAGAAAGATGAAAATTAAAGATTGCTCTCAAGAGCAACCACACACGAGATAACAAAAAAAAAAAAAATAGGTATTTTAGTAATAATTAATATGCAAACTTACTTTAATTCGGGCGCCATATTGTAGCGTAAATAAAATTAAGTGCACAGTAAAACACAAACCGCTACTTAAAACGTTTAATTTTGATTAAAAGGAAGAAGATAGAAAACAAGTACTTAATTAAAAAATATAAAAAAGTTAAATATTAGTTTTTATTGGGAACCTTTCAGTGATGGCGTGGGTTAACTTAGCGGAAAGAAAAGAATGTTATCGAAAGTATTATGCAAATATTTTTAACTTACCTAACAAAAAAATCGATTGCAATCGGTTATAGCTAGGCGAATACGCAATATTAGTAATTTTAGTTACAAAAACACTAAGAGCATCCAACGCGTCTTGATAGGCCTTAGGTTAGAAAGAGTATTTGACGTGAGAATTTTTAGATTAGAAATATACAAATTAGGTGCACTATTTAAAATAGAACTCTTGCTGCGAAAACTCGGTAATTCCTGGACGGCTGAACACGACTGTGGGAAGTAACGTAGAAATCACGGAGCCACAGCGCTGCGGAGTCCGCATCTACCTCGTACTCGCTTCAGGCCTTTGAGATGGACGTCTCAGGCACAGGATGTGCTCGGATATCGGGCGAGAGCGCCCCGACCTCCGTCGTCGATAACCGACGTCGCTTGCCCGTAGGGTGGAGCCAAAAATTGGCTTGTAACGGGATCTAAACAAAAAAGAAACTTCAGACCACCGATGCAAGCTGAATCTTTGATTAATTATGAAACTAGTGCGAAATGGATCGAAAAGAAAAAAGACGACAATACATACCAAATTAACCAGAAAATCACACACAGGACACTTTATATTTTTTATTGGGTTTACACCAACAGAAAAAAAACTTTCACTTCATAATTTCGATATTAATCACAAAAAATAAGGTCGACCATCACTTATCGGGTCCCAAAAATGTCATCACGCCGTCAAAAGGCAAACAACCGACGATTTTTTCACGATTCCTGGTTCAAATGTGAATAACAGCTATGAAGAAAAAATTTTTTATTGAAAAGTTTGGATTAGGATTGGAGGAAGTTTTAACCGTAGCGGTTTTACGCTACAATATGTAGGTTCTCATACATCATTTTGTTTACCGTCATTCCGTTTCAGGTATTTGGAAGAATAAATTAGTTAAATGCTATGTGCATTTATTACATTCAATTATAAATTGCATGAAACTTGCTAGTGTATTAAGTTTCATGCAACTTGAAAGAAAATGTTTTTTCTTAACCACCTCACTAGGCCCACGTAACAATTGAAATATTCAAATCTATCAAACCATTTCCAAGTTCCGAGTTTGAGTTTCCTGCATGATTTTATATTGTTATTATTATTAAGTTTTGAGTTTTCGATATGATTATGATATGTCAATAAATAAAAGAAATACAATAATTCATCAGGATACAGTTTACTTGGTTCTGCCCGCGGCTTCGCTCGTGTGAAAAGGTTATTTTTTATTCAGCTAAATGCATGTATGCCTATTTTACTCAGTCATAATGTAGAATTTTACACGTGAAAGATTGTTTTAAAATCGGATGAGTGTTTTCGATAATAACCCCTTATATAAAAACTCACTCACAAACATTACCTCTTTATAGTTTAAGAAGATAGTACCTATAGATATAAATCAACACACATCTGAACGTGTTGTCGGCCAGAGTGGACAGCCAAATCCTGAGGCATTGGTCGTTCATGCATACCAAAATAATATAATTACTTTAAATCTTACTAACAAAAGCCATAATTCTCTGCCTTCTACATAACATAATATATATTAATTGTGCGCTTAGTTTGAAAGAAATATTTTTATTGCATTTAATTTCACAGAATAAAGATTATTAACATTTAATGTGAAGACAGCAGAATTTCTGGGTGTGGATACTCACAGTACATTTCTTTCCCCTTGCGTAACGTCTAGCCCGACCTTACACACTTTTAGATCCCAAAACCATTATTTCTGTTATTCTATAAAGGCGTATTAAATCCCGCAAATAGCGTGGAAGAAGTTAAAATCAATAGCCATCCCTTAATGAAATGTCAACGACCACCGGCCGCCTCAGAGCGCTTACATTAAAAGCCCTTTTATCAACCATCTTTAATCCAATTAAAGGCCACCTCTCAGCAGGTAGACCTACGATGAATAAAACAAAAGTTGCGGTCAGTTGACGACCACATTAACCTGATCCCTAACCTAGACCACATTACACCTGACACATCATATTTTTAGAACTGCCAAAGGGGTGGGGAAGGTCATTTTACCTGGTCACTCCACTGGACTTTAGGGATTTCGCTCCGAGGGTCATGGAAAAACAATAGTAACTGTTAAGCTAGGGCTTTATGCTTAATGGACTATGTGGAATAGTCTCTGGGTACTTTCACAATTAATTAGCACCTCCAAGGGTAGCTTACTGCTCGATTTTGGTTAAAAGTTGGAATATATTGAAAGCAAAGTTGATGATTTTGTTTTGCTTTTGGGTTGAACGGGAAAGTTTTCTGAATAGTTTTAAAATTAGGTGAGTGGTCACAATGTAAATTAGAGTACCCTTTTGATTTTTGGTTGAACATTTGTGGTAAGTTTGAAAATGTTGTACCTTTTCAAGGATTTATGGTGAAAAGTTATTTCAGTGAGTTGTTTATTGAACTAAATATTTCTATACAAACTAACTACACACATAAACTCACAAAAATTTTCAAGAAATTAAAATGAAACTATAAAAGGCGCTAATAATATCTTTCTTTGCATTGAGATACTTCATTTGAAGTTAAAAGAGACGTAGCTAACATGTATAAAAAATATGTAACTAAGTCTAATTTAGTTATAAAAGGTAGTTTATTACTCATAGATATAGCTGATTTGTAGATATTACGACTAGTATTAAGTCTACTTTGTGACCGAAGCCAAAACTTAGTAAACACAAGTACCTACATTTATTAAATAAATTGCAGAGGTATAACTTTAAAACAAAAGCACAAATTCAAAGATCCAAAAACCCTTGAAAAGTAAATAAAAACCTCTCGCCAGCTTTTTGCGTGAGCGACAAATTTACACTTCAACAATTTTTCCATTCCATACAAGTGATTTTAAAAACTTCCCTCTTTTGCACCCCTCGCATTCATCGTTCATTCCTCGCCCTCTCGTTCTTACCCCATGGTACTTTTCTCCCTTGGTCCGAAGTCGCATCCCTATGGAACACACGTCCTTTTACAGTGCTGATTGGTACAGCTCTAGTGGATTACAGAGGGCACTGTGATGACCACTCGCCGTTTGGGAATTGGGGAATTAACACCAGTGTTGGGGCTGGACTTTGTTTACGAGGTTCAATTAAAATAAGAGATCGTGCAACATGCTTGTAATACTACTATTCTGGAATTACCTACTTTAACTACACCAATGTTTTCTCTGCGCGCTTTTTCGAATGCGCTTCATTTGGATGTCGATATATTTATACTTAGCTTCAAGTTTTACACAATTCACACATTTTTAAGATTTTTTTTATCGCATTCTTATGATGTTTTACCACTAGGGACCAATTAATATCTTTTAAATTCCTATCAAAAACGACAATTGTTGAAAACCAGTGTCATCATCGATCTTAAATTTTTTGGTAAATAACAAACGCTGTCATCGGCGCCCCTCAATCCCATGTCAAGAAAATAACGAAATCGTTTTTAAAATAAATCGATTTATTTTATTCGATACGGACGCCACTCGTTTCGTTTTCATCTCGCGTCGAAATGTTCAGATGCTGTAGAGATGTTTTATGGCGCATGAAATTGTTGCATTGTATGAATTCTTGCACATATCGACGGGTTTTCCATTTTCACTGCTAGGTTATAATACAATTCGGTTTTGACGTGTTTTGTTAATGATCATGTTGACATTATTCTCACGACTTTTGAAATAGTGAGATAATGATGAAATGTCGAAAATGACGGTACCAAGCTGACAATTGTAAAGAATATTTTATTTTATGTATAATTTCCTGGGTAATAAGTATAATAGTAGTCTGTAAAATGTATAAATTAATATTAAAAGGTCTTGTAGATTTCTAAAAAACGGAAAATGGTTGTCAAATACTTCAAAATGCCAACATGTCAAGGCCGAATCATTTGCAGAAGTTTGAAGATTATATGTCTATCAAAATATCAACTAGCCAACTAAACATAGCAACATATTTCAATGCAACCGCCACCAGCCGTGAAAATCCCGAAAATGTAAATTAAAATCATTACTTTTAAATTCATCCAAAATAAACTCTGTCAGATATTTCAAGCTGCGGATGTTTGTAAACGATGTTACATCCCCGATCGCGAGCGGTTTGTTCATGATTAATAGATGGCAATGTCACATGGTACTGACGTCACGGTTCATCCTCGACACGCATTGCTTATTATTTCAAGAGAGCGAGGAAGCCGAACGCCATTGGCAAGGAAGGAATGTTCTTGAAAACCTTTATGGGCCTGCTGGTGGTAATATTATTCTTAGACAGAGATGAAGGGACCATGAAGGACTTGTGCCGATGTCTTTATGTGTATTGGTGACCAACCTATTAAGCCGTTTATCTAGGGGTCTTTAAGTCAAGAATGAATAGGTTACTTCTAGGTAAGCGTGATGCATCTTCGACCATATCATCACTTACCATCAGGTGAGATGGTCGTCAAACGAGCTTATTATCAATAAAATAAATTAATAGTTTAAAAAACACTAGAATAACACGCTTTTATAAATGCACGTATAAACAAAAAAGAAAACCGATAACGGATTTTCTTTAGGTTTGTTAAAACCTTGAAACCTAATCGTATTCAAAGTCCATTACGTGGCGTTTCTCATAAGTGCCAACACGACTATGATACGATATTCCATCATGGAATGCCAGTGCCTATCTTCCGGCTTCATCACTAGACCTTGAAACCTAATCGTGGTCAAAGTTCATTACAAGACTTTTCTAAGAAATCCAAAACATCTATGATACGATTTTCCATCATGAAGTTTCAGTTCATATCTTCCGGCTCCATCATCAGATCAGTTCGACAGTACCATATTATTGTATTGTCATCAGAACTACATACAGCTGCCAATTTTCATTATGCTACGACCCTTGGAAGATGGTTAAATTAGTTACCTTAGATTCTATTACATAGTTAGTAAATAATTATTTATTTTAAACAATAATGGAATATACACTTAAATAAAAACCCTAAACTACATAATTATATACATCTAAAAATAAACTAAAATATGGCGTCCAGAAATTCGTACGCATCGCTGTCCACTGGTAATGTGCCCAAAAGACTGGCGGCATTGCCACGCTGTATGGCAATGCTTAACCGCTGTCCAAGGTAAAAGCCAGCCTTTGGGTCACGCGAAGTGTCAACTAGGCGTTTGGATAAATCTTTAAATAATCTGTGAGCACTCGGACCCCACGACCCCAAGGTTTCAACCCCAAACGGCTCGAAAATATAACTACCAACAAGGTTATTATAATTCCGCCGCTTGAGGTTTTCAGCAGCCGCAGCGGCAGCGCCAGCACAGCAAAACGAGCTAGGAAGATGGGATGGCGCAAGAGTATCGACACAAGTTGCGTCCCACACTAAAGGCCTACCCATTTTCCAAGGAAATAAAGACATGCCGTCCGGTCTTTTGCCATCGTCGCGTGCCAGGCCATTGGGTTCTAATACAGCTGGAACGCCGACGGTGACAAGAGCTCGTCGGATGATGTCGTTAATATTCGCGTGCCGTGCTATGCGACCCGCACTGCGGCCGCATGAAAGGCCGTGATGACCGAGGCTGTTGACAACTTCGCCGCAGTGGCAGCGATGAGCAGAACAACAAGGAGCACCTAATCGAAGGGAAGCAGCGAGGCGGAAAGTAGTATCATCGAACAAGGTGCCTATGTTCGACGACGGTAGTGCATGAAGCCAGAGACCCGACTCCCATTCACTCACAGCCAGCAAGCGCGCACGCTCTGCAGCCGAAGCAGATGTGGCAATAAGGTCACTCTGAACTGCTTTACAGAGCGGCTCATCCCACCGCCTCTGAGATGATGGGTTGTCGGGTGGATTTAGATTCGGGCAAGCGATTCTCCAGGTGTCCATAGCCTCGGTGAAGCACGGCACATTGAAATCAACCAGTGACGGAGCTAGAATATTCCTGATTAATTTCTCAGTACCGTGGACCGAAGATATAAAAGCCGGGAGACTAATGCTAGAAATTTTGCGGACGCCGAGACCTCCCATACGAATGGGAAGAGTAGCTTGTGCCCAAGTTCGGTCGTCCATAGTTAGTTACATACAGGTCGACCTAATAAAAGCGTGTTAAAAACAAAAGAAATCGGCTGTTAATTTTATATATTTGTGTTGACCGTTGTTAATCTGATAGCAGTCTTACCAATGAGGTATCCTGTTATAGTTATTAGGTCGTAGAGTTCAGATAGGCAGAACCCATTTTTACTAAAATGAAATACAGGTAGATTGGAAGCCAAGCAAGTTCAAAAAAGTTATTCATGCTTTTAGTGGCAAATAAATAATTTATGCCTTAGAAATGGCTGTTAAGATATTTTTGGTACAGAAGCCTAAACGTGTATTACCTCTTACTCTGTCTTAAAACAGTTGGCTTTTGTTAAGGTTACTTCAATAATAACTTCCATTATTAGCGCTTAGTTATAAAATGATGGTCGAATAAACATTCTCTATATATAGTGCCAAGTGAAACTAATTTAAATGGCCTTCGATTCACATGATTGGCTTGTATAATAATGAAGTCCGTTATTTACCTTTTTTAAAACCGCAAATCGCATTTTAATGACATTGCAGGGAAGCACCTATGCACTTTACATCAGATCAGGTCAGTTTTAATACTAAGAACTATAGAAGGTTTGTCTAAACTTAGATTTGTTGTTAGTGTAATCATAAGCTATAGGTATGATTAAACTATTGTGGTATTACAAAATACATATGAAAGACTTGTATGTTGATTATTTGTTCAACAATAACTATTGATTCTATTTATTATTACGTAATAATTTACATAATTTTCTTAATTTGTGATTATATTGTATTTAAATTGGCGTTAATACCAGTCTTTTTTTTTTTTTAACGTGGTAAAATTATCAAATAAGTCCTCCCACTCCGGGCAGGGTGGGAGGGACTGTCAGACTTTTACTGACTAAAATCCACGGTGTTCCTTCAATAACCCTTTACATACCGGGGCCACGGTAACGGAATGAGTCCCGCGACCCCGGCGGGGTTAATACCAGTCTTAGACTATGTTTGATAAGACTTCTAAGTGTTAACCCAATAAAGCATCTTAATGTTTTTGTGTAGATGTAATTTAGAATAAGTGCATTTTTATCAGACAAAAAATAAAGGTTTAGTTTTTTGATGAGCACATTATAAGAAACCGTTTTTCTACATTAATATTACGATTAGATAAAGTTACACACTTGCAAGGCTTGCGCAGTATGCTCAGTTCCTTTTAAATAAGTAAGATCCTTATTTGAACCAACTCTGTAACCACACTAAAGTACGTACTCATTACACCCCACAACCACAGCCTTCCTAGCGTGAATCTATTAATGTTCGTCTATGGCAAGTTAATTAACACTCGGTAGCAAAACAACGAATGCCCGTGAACTAATCAACCTTCTTTTTAAGAGTTTTTTCTGTCGCAACAAGCCGGACGCCATTCAGAGCTAACCCGCTGACCTACATGCTTCAATCACTAGCAATTTTTATTTAGTATCATGCTGCTTGAAAAATAGACGTGCGAATGAAAAACTTAGAAGTTTTCGGAGACAAAAGACGGTCGTGGGCGAGTTGAATGTTAGGAAGATCATTAGCGAGGCATTGTAGGGAGGTACGTCGGTTGTCCGCGGTTCTCAAACTCCTATTGTATGCCTTGAATGCCGGCGTTTGTACTCTAGTGTTAATTTTACTATTATACACCAGGTTATTGAATTAAATTAAAAGAAATCATATTTTATGAGTGACGATAATGGAGGAAATTGTTTAAAGTGTGTAGGTGGAACAGTGTAACGTAAAAAATATGGTGTGTGCGTATTGTGTGAGATTGTATATCGTTTGCGTGTGTCAGATCTGCTCACAATTAGCACTTATGCGTATAACTACTATGAAGTCAATGGTACTTGAAAGTTTTCATGGCTTGGCTTGAAGCAGTTTAATTTACTCTACCCTATCTGTTATTTATCATAGTCAATACGAACTTTTCTACATTTAAATAATCAAAATAACACCGTGATTAGGATATAAAGAGGAAACGTAACTTTGTACTTATTTAAATAAATGTTAATGACATTTTTATCCTCCATATTTCATTTACCAAAATAAATAAATAATGGCAATTGATAAACTTTACTGACTTTATAAAAAAAAATATTGGTAATTGGCTCGCATTTGACCACCTGATGGTAAGTGATGATGTGGTCGAAGATGGAACACGCTTGCCTAGAAGTAACCTATTCACTCTAGGCTTAAAAACTCCCAGGTTATAGCGATCAGGAAACACAGACTCCGGCAGGGAATTCCTTAGCCGTACGCACAATGAAAGTATTCCCAAAACGTTTTGTGCGTAACGATGGCGCATCGTCGTTTGTCTTGTAGTCCGATGATGGAACGGGCTTGGCGGAATTAGATTGTGTAATTGCATCGCACACTCCCCGAAATGTAACCGATAGAAAACCGATAGACTTGCAACTCGTCGTCGATGTTCAAGGCTCTGGAGCTTTGATTCGATCAGTGAATCGTTGCCAGTGAGTCTCTTGGCCCGTTTCTCGATAGACTCAAGCGCGTGCAGTTGACAAATAAAACTGAAATTCTGAGTGTTTTGCAATAAAACCTTCAAGAACACACTTAACTGCTTCACTATAATATTAAACTTCTAAGTCAATAAAACAGTAAATGGAATATCGAATACCTAAAGATTAATGTAATAAAGCTTGAGTGTAGGTCATCTATCATCGCAGGACGAGTTTCAATACAGTGTCAGAGAAATGGCTGAAAACCGTGATCATAGATTTGGGCGTGTATGAAGCAGGATAGAGTAAGAAACTTGCTTCTGCAAATATAAATTACTTAGCGTCCTAATCCCGGCCATGGTTAACCATTGTTCTGAAATTCATCCGCATACTTTCAGTTTTTTGTCTATTTTATTTGACTCAAAATTTATTTTCAGCAGTAAATACAATCATAACTACTGGGATACAGGCCACCACTCTATGAGAGAGAATGGGCTGTAATACACCATCTGAGCTCATTGCGGGTTGGTGCATATCACATGTCTTCGGATTTGTGGTCTTAGAACATTTCGCTTTCGACGATGTTTTGAGATCAGTAATCATGAGCTCTATGCCTGCCTGGGTTCAAACCCAACCCCTATGTGATGTATGCGATTGAAAAACAGATACCAAAAACACAATATTCGTAGGATTTAGGGCATAGGCTTCGCATTATCAACCCCACAACAGTTTGAGGATCGCTGCACATCAGACACATTGCACTGTCAATACAGAAAACAGTAACTGACCTACAAAAGGGTAGTGACTTGCAAAAACCCTCCATTGTCACAGACCACCTTTACGACACCATAAATTATTTCCAAACATACAAAAATTGTAACAGTTACAAACGGGAGTTTGCGAAAATTGCAAGAAAAGGGTTGTTATTGTTGCAAATTGTAACAATAAACATTTTTGTTTAGAGGCAATACATGATTTTGTGCTACTGTTCTTTGTGATATGCAAAGTTTTGGATATAATGATGTTGAGAGAGCTCAGAATGGTTACAATGTCTTTTTTTAGAAGGTTAAATACTTTTGCAGTAGCACATGGCAATGTATGTGAATATAACTTACTAAAAGATCTTAATGATCATGCCAAAATCATCTAGAGGTACTAGGAAACTCAAAATGGAAGATATAACTTAAGTAAGAATAACCTATGACATTCGCTTTTGGTTGCTCATTTGACAGAAAGAAGTACATAATGACTTCTTAAATGAGGTAGTAAGAAACGATTTTTGTATAGGAATTGCATCTTGTTATATCTTGTAACGCGCTCTCATATCACATTCACAGACTAGAAACATGTTATCTTGTTTTACTAATATTATAATTGAGAAAGTTTGTGAGCATGGATGTATATGTCGCAGTAAGATAGATAAAGCCGTGATATGGTTATATCCCTAGGGATATAATTATATACCGTAACATAGATAAACGGAAGCGATTCATTACTATCTTACTAGGAATATAATTATAATACCATTCAAGTTTAGTGTTATAATTATATTACTGGATTAAGTTTAGTGAAATAATTGTAGGAGTGTAGTGCGGTGGTGCGGCGGAGGTTAACACCCCGACTCAGAGTACCCCGACTCGGATAGGATAGGTTAGAAGTCTAAGGCGGGAGCGAAGCGGAGTGGAGCTCCCGCCTTAGCCTTCGTGATTTTTTTTTTAAACCACCCAGAATTAAGAGCCCCGCAAAGCGGGACTCCGTCGATTTTGCGTAAACACCATAAAATCACTGCCAACTTTAATACGTATTATTGCTAAAAAGTATTGTAACTAATTGCAGGTTGCAAAAAGTTGATTATGTAATAAAAATAAAAACCAATATATTGTTTTATTTGATTTTGTGGTAGATTTATAAACATTTAACTAGATTAGTTTAGTCAGATAAACATATTACTAGATTGCGACCGTAAGATAGTAATGAATCGCTTTCGTATAACTATGTTACGGTATATAATTATATCCCTAGGGATATAACCATCGGCGTCGTGCGGTCCATGGCCCTCTACGGGTCCCCAGTGTGGGCCCTGTGCATCCGGACGCGACCACTAAAGTTGGTCGCATGCCAGAGGGTCATGGCTATCCGAATGATCCGGGGATACCGCACGATCGCCGGCGAATCGGCCAACCTCCTTGCCGGATTGCTGCTCTGGGATCTGGAGGCGACTGCCCTCCAGCGCGTCTATGAATGGCGCGTGGAGGCGCAGCGCCGGGGCGTATCCCCGCTGCCTCGAGAAGTCGAGGCGCGGCGGGAAGAGCTCCGGCGTGATCTCAGGGCAGTATGGAGGGAACGACTGTCGCAACCGACGGCCGGGCACGCCGCAATTGCGGCGGTAAGACCCCTCTTTGAGGAGTGGCTAGATCGGCGTCATGGCGTCCTGACCTACCGCATGACGCAGGTCCTCACCGGACACGGAAGTTTCGGGAGGTACCTGTGTCTGATGGGAAAGGAGGAAACGCCTGGGTGTCACCACTGCGAGGGTCGCCCTGAGGACACCGTAGAGCACACGGTGCAAGACTGCCCCGCTTGGGCAGAGCACCGACGTGTCCTCACGGCGGCGATAGGCGGAGACCTCTCGCGCCCGGCATTGGTCGAGGCTATGCTGCGGGGCGAGAGGGAGTGGGAAGCGGTCGCCTCCTTCTGCGAAGCAGTCATGCTTCCGAAGGAGGAGGCGGGCCGCGTGAGGGAGAGGATGGCGTCCTCCCTCCAGCCCAGACGCAGTGGTAGACGCCCACGGCGTCGGACGTCGGCCGACGATCCCCGGCCACCGTAGGCGCGGGCATGCGGACAGCGAGTAAAGGGCAACTCGCTGTCCGACCATGGACCATGCCCGGGTCGACGGCGCGTCGTGTTCCACGTGCGCCTCAAAGAGCGTCAGCAACATGACGAGGCCCCCTCTGCAGAGGACCGAAGCCTGCCGGGGTCGTGGGACTCATCCCGTTACCGTGGCCCCGGTATGTAAAGGGTTATTGAAGGAACACCGTGGATTTTAGTCAGTAAAAGTCTGACAGTCCCTCCCACCCTGCTCGGAGTGGGAGGACTTATTTGATAATTTAACCACGTTAAAAAAAAAAGGGATATAACCATATTACGGCTTTATCTATCATACTGCGACATATAGATATATTGACAGGCCTGTTGGTCTAGTGGTCAGTGGCGCTGACTGCCATGCACAAGGTCGTGGGTTCGATTCCCACCCAGGACAAATGTTTGTGTGATGAGCACGATCATTTGTTCTTTGTCTGGGTGTAATTTATCTATAATATGTATGTATTTACAAATATATATGTATGTTTATCAGTTGTCTAGTACTCATAGCACAAGCTCTGCTTAGTTTGGTACTAGATGGCGTTGTGTGAACGTTGTTGAATAATTATATAATTATAATTATTGATGTTTGTTACTCTTTCAAGCATATACTGCTGAACGGATCTGAATGAAATTTAGTAAGTGAACGAAGTTGCGGTCAGAAGCTAGTAAGTATTATTTATTTATTTATTTATTTCCAAGGCACGCCAACAACTTATTTACAAAATTATATACAGATAAACATACATTAATAGACCTGTGTAAACAAGTTACTTAAAGGCATGCACAACACTCACAGAGGAAAGATTAATTGGTTATAAACATGTGATACATAATGTTTTTATAATAGTTTTAAAATTTAACAATAAGTAAAATGACTGCAAAAACCAATAAAAAAATTAAGAGTAAGCAAAAAAATTACAATATCAATTCAATAAAAAAAAACATATAAATTCAAATAAAATTCAACTAAAAATTCAATTAAGGATTTCAGTTAAGAATAAATACTAAAAATTATGAATTATAACAAGCAAATTCTTTGACAATAATAATAATATTGCAACAAGAGTCAATGTGACTACGAATCAATTCAATTATTTATTTATTTATTATTATATACCTACTTAATTGTACACCTTACAATGGGACTTAAGGATACAGATAATAAAGTAATATAATTAGAACCTTGCAACGAGTTAAAATAGTTAAAGGCAGCTCAGCTCTCCGAAATGTAATAATTATTTTATTTAAAAGTAAAAAAATTAATAAAAATCTCGTCAATATATAATAACTATCCAAAGACTTCATGTGTTAACAATAGCCACTGAAATATTTATACTACTACGATAAACTCGTTTTCCAAGCACCATAGATTAAAAATTAACACTTATATAATAATAAGTTCTGAACTGATTGATGCTATATTTGAGTGCAATAATAATAAGAATAGTATAATCGCTGGAACACACTGAAATTTGTTTTAGTTTTTACAATGTCCGTTTATAAAACACCATCAGATGTAATCTGGAGACTATTTAATATAATATTGAGTTTAGTTTGCAAAGTTATACATACTTCAAGATAAGATGAGCAGATTGACCTGACCGTAATTACGAACATTTACGGTCAGATGTTGAATCTTTATTTTCTATTGGGATAGCCTCTCGTTTGATAACTATCTCTCCTAATGGTAAGCGATGATATGGCCGAAAATGAGGCACACTTACCTTGAAGTAAAAGACCCCATGTTATAGCAGTCAAGAAAAACAGACTCTGGCAGGGAATTCCCTTCCTTAGCTTTTCGCACAATGAAAGTATTCCTAAAACATTTTGTGCGTATAGTTGGAATGATATTGACATCATACTACTTTATGGTGGGTTTTAAAACAAATACAACCACTTCAACATGTTCCGGCAAGCTGTAATCCCCAAATAACATAAACAACGCTATGCTTGCAAGCACAATCCAAAAATTAATTCATAAGTTTTCCCTAAATTTCGAAAACAACAAAAGGCATATCTAATTCGTTGATTCAAAGTCTGGAACCCCATATGGCGCTGATCAGCGTTAACTACTGTTCGATACTTGCTCCCTAGGTGACTCGGCATTTACTAACAATGTTCGTTGCACAGACAGACATACCAATCGGTTGTAAGTTGATAGAGATTACTATTATATTGGTAGCAACTGCTGATTTTGTTTTGGGGTTTGTACTTATAATTTGGAGTATAGCAGTTTTAAAGAATGAGGCGAATGTTTCAGATTATTTCTAGTAGTAGTTCGATTATAGTTTAAATGAGATTTCCCAAATGGTAGGTAGCTAAGGCTCTTTTGAGCTGATCATATGCCTGGATTGAATATAATCGTTATAATATAATTTATGTTTTAATATTCAAAATTATCAATCTATCTCTGTGCTAAATTTTATCCTCATTCATTCCATTTTGGCATGAGTAACAAACATCAATTTCTCTAAAAATAATAATTCATAATACATATTTTCATATCATTTTATTTTCCGACTATACTGCATAGATTAAATTTGCTTTCAAATATCTAGAATAGCTATCATTAATAGTTATTTCCCACACAATTAGACGTGGTTTCTTCATCTGAAATACAGAATTATAAATTGTTGTCATTCCTTAACAACTATGATATAAGCTACAAATCTACCTTTTCTGTAGTGATGTGTTGCTATATATCAGTGGTAACTGTTGGCGTAGCGTATACAGATTGACTGACATTCGATTAAGTATCTCTGTTTGCACTGCAAGAGTCCCCAAATAAAAGATGTTGATTTTTTGAGATCTCTTATTTTCAAATGTATCTCATCAAGTGTTTAGTTTTAAAAATTGTCTTAAAGTTTAAAACATTTAAGCTCGCTAACTTGTTTTAAATCTCAATTATCAAAGCTACCAAAAACTATATCACAGTTGCACGAGTGGGCCCTCTTTATGTAATATAATTACATACATATATGAACTGGCCAGTTTCAATGACAATACCTCAATTTAATTTTACAAATGTTAATTTTAGGCTCATGTCTTTAATGTTTATTTTTGTCTGGTTCTAATCTTTAGAATACTAACTTTTACCCGCGACTTCGTTTGCGTGGGAGGTTTTTCCGGCGTAAACCCCGATCCCGTTGGAATTCCAGGATAAAAAGTAGCGTATGTGTTATTCCAAGATATCAACTATCTACGCATCAAATTTGATAGAGAGCCGTTCAGTAGCTTTTTCGTGAAAGAGCAAAAACCGGTCAACTGGGGATCTTCTAGCGTATGCTATTCATATCTGGAGTGAGGCCATTGAGAGGCAAGGGGAAGCACTTGCTGTTTCCCTTGACATCTCCAAGGCTTTTGACAGGGTCTGGCACGATAGCCTTATTGCTAAGCTTCCTTCTTTCGGTTTACCCACTCAACTTTGCGTTTGGATTGAAGACTTCCTGAGGGATCGGTCCATTCGAGTGGTCATTGATGGCTGCTCGTCTGGCCAATTGGCAATTAATGCCGGGGTCCCTCAGGGGTCTGTTCTCTCAGCAACTTTATTCTTGCTGCACATTAACGATCTGCTAATGCCCGGTACCTTTGGGTATGCAGACGACAGCACAGTTTCTGAGAGATATGTGTCCAGCGCGCGAGCTGGTGGGTCACAGATCCAGTCTCTCCGTGAGGACATAGTCGGGCGCTTGAACTTGACCTTGAAGGCTGTCTCCGAATGGGGCGATGCCAACCTGGTCAAGTTTAATGCAGCTAAGAGCCAAGCGTGTCTCTTGTCTCTTCTCCGCAAAAAGGAGCCAATTTGAACCGGCTCCTACTTTCCGAGGTGTAACTGTGCCGATAACCGACCGTATCGAGCTTCTGGGGGTAACATTAACTTCTACCCTCAATTTTGGCCCGTTTATCGAGGCTAAGGCTCAACTAGCATCAAAAAGGTTGGGAATCCTAGCAAAGGTGAGACGGTACTTCACACCCGAACAGTTGCTCAATCTCTATCAAGCCCAGGTTCGGTCGTGTATGGAGTACTGCTCTCATCTTTGGGATGGATCTGCTAAATACCAACTGGACGCGCTTGAGTCTATCGAGAAGCGGGCCAAAAGACGCATTGGCAACGATGCACTGTTCGAATCAAAGCTCCAGAGCCTTGAACATCGACGACGAGTTGCAAGTCTATCGGTTTTCTATCGGTTACATTTCGGGGAGTGTGCGATGGAATTACACAATCTAATTCCACCAAGCCCGTTCCATCATCGGACTACGAGACAAACGGCGAAGCGCCATCGTTACATGGTGGACATCCCACCCATACGCACCAAACGTTTTGGGAATACCTTCATTGTGCGTACGGCTAAGGAGTGGAATTCCCTGCCGGAGTCTGTGTTTCCCGATAGCTATAACCTAGGAGTCTTTAAGTCAAGAGTGAATAGGTTACTTTTAGGTAAGCGTGCTCCATCTTCGACCACATCATCACTTACCATCAGGTGAGATGGTGATCAAACGCGAACCTATTCTAAATAAAAAAATAAAATAAAAAAAGCATCAAACATACATACACTCTAACAAACTTTCGCATTTATTGAATTAATAGGAAATGATAACTATAATTATAATAATTTGTTTTTTTTTTATATATTTTTGTGAGTTACATGTAAATGTGAAAAATTCTGCCCAAAACAGTATGTACAGTCACGGACTATAATTGATAAGCTACTTTCAAGATTTCCAATTTTGCAGTTTTATACATTCACGAGATTACACGATTAAACACGAACTCAAACCGAATGCTCGGAAACAAAATGACAAATTACTAATAATCGGGGAAATAGTCTTATCCATAGAGGTTGAAAAATGACTTTATAAGTTGTCAATGATAAATCCATACAACGGTGCTTACGTGTATCCCATCTATTTGATACTGACCTCCTTTGAAATAGTCCTCATTAAATACTCTTTATTAACCGACTTCAAAAAAAGGAGGTTTACAATAATTCGTCTTGAACTTTTTTTTTTTTTTTTTTTTATGTATGTTACCTCATAACTCGGAGATGGCTGGACCGATTTGGAAAATTCTTTTTTTGTTCGAAAGGGTATACTTTCTAGTTGGTCCCATTATCGTCACGTTTGGATCTGATGATGGGATCATGGATAAATCGAGGGAAATCTTCAAATATTATAGGCACACCTATAGCGTTTTGGGTACTTCTTATAGTACCTTGTGCAGTTGCTCTCGAAAAGCACCATTTGAGGAAGTGGAACTGATGATGAAGACCCCAGATGGCCACCGAAATTACTCAATAATAAGTATTTCGTTGATTGCGATTAGATTACTTGAATATGGATGTTAAGCACTTTATGCTCATCACAGTGCATATGGTGAAGTAGAGCTGATGGTGATGTACCACCATCAGCTCTACTTCTCTATCTATCAGAACTCCTCAAAAATTAACGGCTCTGCACCGGGAAAAGCAATATTTTGTAAAAGGTGATAAGTAGTTGACATTTTGGCTTTTGTAACTAGATAAATTACAAACCGACCCACTAAACAGCGTGAAAAATAAACTATTTAGCAAAAAATAGAACCGACTTCCATATAAAAAAACTACAAAGGCAAAAATAACTTTAATTTCGGAAGGCGGTGTCTTTAGTTTTGTATATATTTTCGTTTTTGACACCGCCTTCCGAAATTAAAGTTATTTTTGCCTTTGTAGTTTTTTTATATGGAAGTCGGTTCTATTTTTTGCTAAAAAGTTTTTTTTTCTGAAATCCTATCCGAAGACAGAGTGACAGTTGAAATGTCGATGTCAGAAAAGATTTGGAGACGAAAATTTCGAATTTTGGTGAACCGTAGCCGTAGTTATTAACGCGAAAATGCCGGCTGCAATTTCTGAAGAAATTCGCTATAGAATCATAACAATGCATCAGCAGGGTCTGAGCATTCGTGTAATTTCGAGAGGTCTGCACTTGACGGTGAGCTTATTCACTCAATCTATGTTTTTGAATTTTTTTAAAAAGGTAATTATCTAAGTCCATTAACTTGAAAGTTGTTATTTTTTTAGCGAAACACCGTTTCTTTGTGGGTAAGACGATACGCCGAAGAAGGACATATAAATGATCGTCGCCGAAACAAACATCGCCCTTCTGCATTAAGCGAAGCTCAGAGAACTGAAATGCTCCGCGAATATGAAGTTGATGGATTTATACCAACGCAGCGTTACGCGGAACGTTTTGATGTGAATCCCAGAACCATCCGAAGGCATCTTCACTCAATGAATTTGCATCATAGGATTCCTGCCTACAAAGTCGATATGACAGACGCTCATAAAACCGCACGTGTAAATTTCGCACACCGATTTTTAAATTTCGATTGGTCATCAACTATTTTTTGTGATGAGAAGTCATTCCAATCAAGCGATCATGGCCGCTTACACCTATGGCGATATAACAGTTCACGGTATGATGCAGATAACGTCATACCAAATAGGGAATCAGGAAGGATAACTGTTAATATGTGGGGTTGGATGAGCTCCGAAGGTGTAGGCGAGCTTGTTCAACTACCACCTCGTGCAAATGCCGTGAACTATATAAGGATTTTGGAAGATTTTATGCTTCCGTCTGTAAGGATTGTGTATCCACAGCACGAAATGGAAAATATTAATTTTGTTCACGATAATTCTGCCATACATCGAGCAAGGACTGTCAGGACCTGGTTTGAAGCACATCCAGACATAACGGTGATTCCATGGCCAGCTAAATCCCCGGACCTGAATCCCATAACAAATCTGTGGGGTTTAATGGTGCAGCGATGGGATCACCGTAATGAACGAAGAAAGGAAGATCTGGCTCAACATTGTCAAGAAGTATGGGAGAACATGCGAGGGACTGATATTTGCACTCGTCTGGTTAGCTCCATGCAATCACGACTGCAAGCTGTAATAGACAGCCAGCGAGCATTTACAAGATATTAAGACAGTCCAACAGTTTTGATTCTTATTATACAAAATAAAATAATTATTCAAATAATATAGTGTTTTTTTTTTGCTTAGCACATTTTATGACATTTATAATAGCTAAAACGTAAACTCTTTAGCAGAAATAGCAAATAAAACTTCTTGCAAGATGGCGGCAGTTAGGTGTTATCTATGTTTAATACATAATCGTAATTATCGTGAACGTCATCTTGGACTCTACGCGTTCGGATAAAATCGTGGTTTCGAGTTTTTCCGATGTCTAAATTATACCAACTATAATTTCTCCGTACACCAACGTTACTATGGCTACGCTAAAACAATTGTCGCTAGGTTACGGTTTCTACACCTGCAATTCGTCGACTTTAGGTAGTCACTCTGTTCTGTGTACGAATATAACCGATTAAACCCGATTTGCATTACACGGCTAAAATACGAATGGTGGCAAGTGGCTCATCATTTATAGTCCGTGACTGTACATCCTAAAACATTTTTAAAAGCTGCACTACAGAAAAGCAATTTTCCGCAGGACCGCAAACTGTACATTCCAGTGCAGTAGGTGCGTACTAGTCAGCGTTCAATGTGAGCTAAAACTAGTGATTAATGGTGGAGCCCGCCGCGGGCGCCGCCGGCCGACGACTGTGGCTGCGGGCGGGCTAGACCAGGTGACGTGGAGATAGTACGCTTGTAGACGTTTCTACCTACAGGCATTGTTTAAGTTTAAATAATCCTTATTTCTCCTTTTATGTTTAACCTTATGTGCCTTCGTCTGACAGACACTATTATATGCACGCTAAGCTAGATAATCTGCAGCTCCAGGCTTCAAAGGACGGCCTCAAAATCAACGCTCAGTAGTCCCAGGAGATGCGCACTGAGGGAAGGAACGCGCTGCCACTCATGCTAGATGCGAACCGGATAGAGAGCGTGCAGCAGTTTACGTACCTTGGCAGTGTCGTGTCGAGTACAGGAAGGACTGACGAAGATATCACATCCAGACAGAACGCGATGGCGGAGCACTCTGTAGACGCCCTCTGCCCCACCTAGGGGATTTAGGACATTAAGTCAAGTAAGTCAATCTTTATTTCTCACTAGCTCATTGCTCAAGTGCCTCCTTGGTCAAGTGGTCGCAAGCGTAACTGCTTAGCATGGGGGCTCGAATTCCTGGGTTGGGTAAAAAGTGCAATTGGGTTTTTATATAAGAAATTTCTAAGTAGAAGACCAGAGTTCAGAAGTTGGCGGAACCCGCGCCTCGGAAAGTACGGTAAGCCGTTGGTTCCTGCTGTCATACGGACATCTTTGGCGGTCATTACGGGTAGTCAGAAGACAGAAATTCTGACACTGGTATGGGGGTACCAAGGGGTATCGTTTACCCAGTTACTGGGTTCTGGAGATCAGATAGGCAGTCGTTGCATGTAAAACACTAATATTCAGCTGCATTATTATTTAGGCGTACCGTCATAATTATTTCCGTTCGATTTTTTAAATGTTCTTTTATACAAACCTAGTTGCCTTGACAATAACAAATAAAGATATTTAATTTTTGATGTAAGAGCTGATACACTCCTGGTACCCTCATAATGTACTCTCTATTCTTTTTATCGTGAGGCGCACAAATAGCTAATAAAAATTACACAACTGCCTATATGCTTGAGTGCGAAAAGTAAAACAAAACTTCTTTTTGATCAATGAAATTGTTACCTTAAAATACCCTACTTCTCCTATGTAGAAATTTTAAGCTTATTTAATTATAAAAATTATTTGAAGGCAGATCTTTACGCACTTCTATGGTCAAATGATTTTTCACGTCAACACTTATGATGCCGAAAGTTTCTCGATTTTATGCTAATCCTTATGCCTGATTTTCGCCTGCCTGAAGTTTTTCCCCGAGGTAGATATCCTAACGGATGTCTTCCTCCGTAGGGCCGGTGTAGGGGCCTGTCAACTCTTAACTGACTAACACTACTTTAGGTTCCCTCGCACACTTGCGCAGGGACTGCGGGAGCACTAAAATATTCTTTAACACAGTCCACATCGTCCGATCATTAACCTAACCTAGAAGACAGAATCCTGTTCTTCGTAACTCATTCAACTTCATAGTTACCTTCAATCGCTGAATGGGAACTTTTACATGAACTATGATTTGCATGCAAGTAGTAAAAATGCCGCTAAGTACTTGTACCAAAAGTCAATGAAATATGTCATCGTCCAATCTTCTTACTATCTTATCTTATCTTCTTCTTTCTTACTAATATTATAAATGCGAAAGTTTGTGAGGATGGATGGATGTTTGTTACTCTTTCACCCAAAAACTACTGAACGGATCTCAATGAAATTTAGTAAGTAGATAGTAGACATCCTGGAATAACACATAGGCTACTTTTTATCGCGGAAATCCCACAGGGTCGGGATCTACGCGGGAAAACCTTCCCACGCGAACGAAGTCGCGGGCAAAAGCTAGTCAAAAGTATAATTTGTTACTAAAACTGTGTCGTACTGTAGAGATCGAAGCGGGCCTATGTAAACTTTCACAACATCAAACTTTTTATTCACACGTCCCTTCTGAATATTTTGTGATTACTCTTTGTTCGTAGTAAACCGTTTCTCCAGGACTTGATTAAAAGTTCGCTGTGCAATGTTGCAATGGGATTTTGATATGGAAACTGTTATATTATAAGTCTCTGGATGTGAAAACTAATTTGTTTCGTGACTGTCTCTTATCACAATAGTACACAAAAGTATTTTAAAAGATTATTTTTTTGTGAAAATTAATCTTACAGGTTGGTAGGTAATTGTTATGTTTATAAGTTATACTTATCTCTACATTGTTTTAAGTGGCTTTTACCTGTTATGATTGTGAATTTGACCACTTCCTCGTATTCCATAGAAACATTACGTTTAAAGACTGATGATAACCTAATTCTTCATAAAGGTTAACATTAGGCGATGCCATGGCTCACTGTGTAATACACAATTTCTTTCTTCCTCCAATAACAGTTATCTGTAAAAACTTGTGGTTGACCATATTGTAGTTATTAATTAAATTTAAGTATTGTGTCTCTTTGTTTGTCCGGACATTATATTAAAATATATTAATATTTTAAGACAATATTTTGTATTAGTAAGGACCTAATTCTGCCAAAATAATATCGTATGAGCTTCAAGATTAACAAGGTGTAAGTACGCAATATATGCAGAAGATATCCCACACAGTATCGTCAGCAAAAGTTACATCGAAGGAATTATCAATAAATAATTAATATAATAAGGAATTATTAATATAGTGTCATGTCATGGATTTCCTTTCGGTAACCATTGATATACTAAAAACCCTCGGTAACTAATAAAGTCATTAAGTAATTCCATTTTGAAAATAGAACCCTTCTGTAACAACCATCAAAATTCGCGCCAACATAAGGGTGGGCACACAAAGCGACTGGCTAATCGTAAGCGAGCGACTGAGCGTGCAAGCGTATCGTCGAATTTCAGAAACAGCAGTCACTTTTCCCAGAGATTCGCTCCAGTAATAATAATGAGAAGGTGCCTACTAAGCCGGCGAATAGCGAAAATATTAAAAGGAAAAAAGAAGCATCCGGGAAATCTCAACCAACCACTATAAGTTCAACTGTACAGGAAAACCGCGCATCGTTTTTCAACCCACTTTTCTTTTAGTACAGAGGGGTGGGGGAGGCCAAAGTAATCTGGAAAGAAATAAGTATGAAACAAACTCTGTTTTTGCAGAGAACATTTTCTCGTTACTTTGCTGAAGTTTTTTTTTTTGTTTCTTTTTGTGTCCTTCGTACGTGTATTGTTATTTCATTACCTAGGTACTGATTATTTTCCTGACTGGATCTGTACAAATCTTTTTTCTTTGGATGTAATTAATTACCAAATGGTTACGCAATTTTCTGTACACATAAGATTAAATTGAGGATTTATGTATTGTTCAGGTTTATTTTGATTTTAAAGCAAATCAGGAATGAATGCGTCAGCGGTCCTATTTTCTTAAATGATAAACTAGAGAATAACAAGGCGTAAATGATCAACTTTCAACTGCTACCCATTACTATTCAAAGTACATTTAATTGTGCAAAGATCATCAGCAACATAATATTCTAATAACGAACTATTGTTGGCAAAAAATATTTATCCTTAAAATTCGTTCCGGCTTTAACTAGGACTATTTAAAAATCGCATAAGGCAACGCTTTTTTTAATTAATAACATTATGGAGTCCTTTCAAAGAAAAGGTCGGAACGTTTCAAACGTAAACGGCATGAATAATAGTTTTAAATGTATTTGAATAAGCAGTTCATTAATTATGGCGCAGGGTATAATAGTAATTTTTGACGTGGCCCTTCCTGTTAGCAATGCTTTCGCTTAGTTACACAATGTTTCTATGGTAGGTCTGATTTGGGAGCAGTCGATTTGCGATAGAGGTATTTTTAAGTGAGTTGTTTATGAAAAAGGATTTATTTTATAATTGTCCGTAAGATTTTTTTTAAATCGAGTGTATTTTGAATTTAGTTTTCGATTCTAAATCGTATTCTTTTGAATTATCTATATATCTTCTATTCACCAATGTATATTCTTTTTTTATAAATACATAAATACCTACATATAAATAAAAATGAAGTGTCCGTCTGTGATACTAACTATGACCTCATAACCGAGTTTTTGAAGTGCTTATAGTTATTTATTACTCGATACTAAAACACAAACTCTCGCACACTCGTTTTTCTGTTTGTCCAGGCAAATCTCTGGAATGTCTGATTGGACTTTCACTAGAGTAGGTATATAGGTGGTTAACGAGCAACATATAAACTACTTTATATCCCGAAATTTCCGCATAAATCCCAAAAGTTTACGTGGGAAAACCCTCGCATGCGATTGAAGTCGTGGACACAGCGAACATTGAAAAAGAAACCAAAATTCTGTAGGCTTTTATTTTCCACAAATTAATATGTTTTAACTTGATATTTCTGTAAATTATGTAAACTATGTAAGATACTTCTTATTGTATGACAAAATTAAAATTACTTAAAAGAGCTGTAAGGCAAAAAAAACAAAGATTAATGTTTAATCTCAAAACTTGACAGTTTAAAAGTCACACATGAAAAAAGTCCTTTCAATACTACTACAGGGGTCTTAAACATTCTAAGTAATCTATCTATGTCGTTAGTTTTGGCGCAGATGCAGGCCAAGACCCCCGTCAAGTAGTGCTTAAGTTTAGCAAGGAACGTAGGGTCTTCATGTGATTAATAGTACTCATTATAGAGAAAGGTGAGCCCCTGTGTGTCAGATTTTCGTGTTTGCACACGTGGCAGCCCTGTCCGGCGAGATTAGTTATGTAATCCACTTTATAAGGAGTTATGGTTACCTGAGAAGTGAAATAAGATAAGTGGGTGAGACTTGTTTAAGTACGGACGCCAGCACATCAAGCTACAACATTCTGTCAAATTTCTTTAATAGATTTTCAACTTTATTGTTAAAGGAATTAGGTTCAAGTTTGATTGGGAAAATTTGACAGTTTCGGGTAGCTTCATGTGCTGGCGTCTGTACATGTGTGGAGATACGGCACTTCATTTATGGTAAGTTGGTAACATTGCAAATGCTTTCACGATTGACAGAAATTCTATTCATAGCTATTCACAACTATTCGATTCTAGGTTTCGAAACGATTGTTTGTTTTTTTTGCGTGGTTCAAAAGCAAGTCTTTTAAGAGTAAAAAGTATTAACTACCACACATGCACAAAAAGGTACTTATCTTGCAATTAAGCTGTAGTTGAAACGTAAAATTTTTAATTTAGTAGGAGGACAGTTCTATTCTTTCGTGCCCGTGATGAAAATATTGCTTTTCAATAACGGTGCCAGTCCTCAGTAAAAGTGTAAACCGTTCACCTTGTTTTCTATTTCTTTGCTTATTTTTTTTTAAATACAGACACGGTTTAGCTATGGATCTGATCCAAATTCATACGTCAATAAAAATCATATATTCAACAACGACAATCAGGCAGTGAATACTGCTACAATGACTGCTGCTTGTAAAGATGCCAAGCAAACACTAAACAATAAAATATAGGCTTCCTATAAAGGGAAGTTCGTAATTTGGTGAAATGATGACATAAATTAATAAACCTACAGCGTAGATTGACGCATGTAAGCAACTACAGCATCAGAGAATTTATGCCTCGATACAAAATAATTACACTTTAACTTCTAACACATTTTATATACAAGTAACACATAAGAAAGCCAAGAAATTGCTATAAAATGTTAATGAAGGCGAGCATAATCAACTTAATTACTTCACAGCACCATCCTCTAAAGCAAAGAAACATCACCTCGATGTAAAACAAAGAAACTTCACCATACATGAACTCACATGACCACAGTCACTATGTAGTTTCTGAAAGCTGAAAAGGTCTCGGGTCGGGCCAATTATGAAAATGGCGCACCTGCGCTTGTCAAACGTGGCCGCGCTTGTCTGCCGTCCCGCGATAGTCATTAATCTTTTCTTTCCTTATACATTTCTGGTACCTCGCTGCCGGCTCTTCGCTGTATGAAATTGTGAGACACAAATAGAAGGTTGTATTTAGATGTTTAAAAGGATATTTGGTATAAATAATTATTTAACAAAAAAATGTTTTGGTATAAAACATAATCTTTTCCACCTTCCTACATTCCTGGTACCTCGCTGCCGGCTGTTCACGCTATGAAATTGTTAAACACAAATATAAGGTTGTATTTACACATATTTAAAAGGTTTTTTTGGTATAAAAAATATTATTCTAAGATATTTTACTTAAAGTATATTTTGGTATAAAATGTAATCTTTTCGTCGCTTTACATTCCTGGCATCTCGCTGCTAGTCCTTAGCTCTATGACTTTATGGGACATCAAGGAAAGCTTTATTTAAGGTGTTTAAAAAGATTTTTAGATCATGTTCGTTGCAATACATTTTTTATTAATTTATTTCTTAATATAGAATGAATATAGATGATACACGTTAAATAACAAGCCACCTTATTGAAATATGGTTTAATATAAACGATTTTGCTCCAGCAAAACAAGCAAACTTATGATAAAATAGCTTCACTGATTGCGTTTGACGTTATTAGTAAGTAAAATAGTATAGACGACAAAATGCTGGACAAGGATAGAAGATAAATTCAAACGCTTATAATATTCTCTATTTTTCCACCGATTGAAATATTTTTCTCACAAATCATAGTATTTTTGTTACATCTTTAAAATAAGTAAGTTATATTATGTATAATCTATTTTACAGGTACTGCAACCCTTCATGAAACTCATGGGCCTGAGATACGCGCTCTGAGAAACTTGTTAGACAGTTTTCTTTAAGAACAACAATGATCACGGTTTTTAAACCAAAGTTGCAAGTTACTAGACATTCATTCATTAAGTGGGCACCAAGGTTTCATGTTATGCTGGTCAAGTCTAGTAATCGATAATTTAAATTCAAATAGTACCTGTCTAGTAACTAGGTAGGTAGTTAGGTCTACATCTATTAAAATTTTCCGAATTGTTCGATAAAGCATTTTAGTACTCCCTGGGGTTATGAATTTTTTAATTATTCTGGGTAGGTATTCAGGTACTTAATTCTTATTCGTTTAAGTTTTTTTTTGGGTTGTCTACGAAATGGGATTAACATAGGTACCATATTCTATTACTTTCATCATACCTTGTATGTGACTTGTAAGTAGGTAACTAGCTAGATTATAAGTTAATGGTACTTTCAACTGAGGGTCACCGGGTCACAGGGCCATTGCTTGCCGTGGTTGTGAGGATATACTAAAGAAATATTGCGGCCATGGAATATAAGGGCAACTTCAGGAACAGAATGGGTTTTTAATCAGTAGAAGTGTGACATCAAGAGCTAATGGAGTCTCGTAAAATGGTAGGTAGGTACTTGCAACCGCTCTTCGATAAGGACTCAGAAACATCTGAACTAAGACCAATTTAAATCTTAGTACAAATACAAAATAAACTTAGTACCTACTGAAACCTAAAATTGAAATAAAGGCGCGATTGTCAAAAGCAAATTTTTAGCTATGTCCTACTATGTAGGTATGTAGGAGTAAACCCTAAGTACTATGTCTGACTGTACCAAATGCAAGTTAACTAAAAATACTGAATATATGAATTAAAACGTTTTAACTGTTGTTTTTTTTTTTGGGTGAAATCATCAAATAACTTCTCTCGCTCTAGGTGGAGCGGAAAGAAGGGTGAAAATCTATTGAATATTCATCCTTACGACAGTCTGATAGTTTTAACCTGGCCACCCTAATAAGCTTCTATATACTTAGAACGATTGCCAAAAATGGCAAACCAATTACTTGTGCATAATAAAAACAACACAAAACGTCACCCTGAGAAACGCTTTTACTGCCATCTATTGTTGAATAGATCAGAACAATCCAACATGAAGTAGCTAGACGAACTGTTTTGCCATAAACTAGCGACATCTAGTAGGCACTAGGACAGGTAAACCCCACGTTGAAAGTATTGATTTTTAGAAGTTTGAATACATTAGTGCGTTCCTACCCCTCTGTGGGTTAATTTATTGCTGCACTGTGTAATTTATTTTATTTAAAACAATTTATCGATTTGTTGTTTCTCTGTAGTTAGCTTGCATAGTAATGTGATACCTAGCTATCTAACTTGAATAAGCTTCTATTGATCTTCATAGTTTTTATATAAATGTGTAAAAATATCGATTTTGTTTTCTAAAATGATTTCAAAATTAGTTAAATAACTTTTCTGTCAGTCAGGAGTCAGTCTTAACAGATATTAAGAACTTGTCTACAACTGCTTATTATAAGGTGCCGCGTATAATATTACTACAAGAATTATTATAACATCATGAAAATGTACCTAATAACATGCCACTGCAAGCTTCAATAAATTCGCTAAAACTTCATATGGCATTAGTATTGAAATTAAGAAATAGAATGCAGTGGTATTACAGTATTTCAGCAGACAGATAATATATTTCGTTAAAAAAGTGTTTTCTGCATTCATATTTCATTATTATTACTACCAAAGCTATTAAGCTACTAGTAATGTGTGTGCATGACATTTTCATTTTGCCTGCAGCAGGAGGTAAAAGACAAGACAATAAATACACAGGACATCTTATTTATTTAATTTATTTCACACTCATACACGTTGGACATCGAGAATCTATTTTAACAAAATCGGAAAAAATAAGCATGTACATGTACAATATACGAAAAACAATACTTGACAATACGAAAGTTTAAAAAATACAAACTGTAGATAAAAATAGATTCTTTCTGACAAATGCATAAAATAAAACACGAAAATATTTAAAGTCATATCGATACCTATCTAGAAAATATAACTGAATGATATTTACAGTAAACTAACTTCTGCCCGTGGCTTCACTCGCGTTTATAGGTTTTTCAGCGAAAATAAAATACCTAGTCTATGTCACTTCACTTCAAGTATCTCCGCACCAAAAATCACATCAATCCATTGCTTCGTTTGGATGTGAAAGAAGCACAAACAAATACACTTTAAAATGTATAAGTATGGAGTATGGATTCAAACCTAGCTCTTGAAATCACACACTCTGACCTCTTTTCAAATTTTTACCAGTGTTTAGTGAGGTTACGTAAGTGCTAAAGCGTTAAATGGCTATTAACATCAATTAATTTGTACGGAAAGGAACACTCAAATGAGCAGAATGTATCAAAATATGACTATCATCCTAGTGTGCCTACCTATTTTGGTATATTTGTAGAAACTTTGAACTCCTCTTAGTACAAAAGTTCTACAAATATACAAAGATTTAAACTACCAACATTTTTCAAGAGAGAGAGATAAAAGTAGAGTGGTTTATTTCCTGATAGCTTTTGTTAGCTGTAACCTCAGGCAAGGTTTAAGTCAATAGGTAACTTCTATATAATCGTGCTTCATCTTCGACCACATCGTCTCTTAACATCACGTCAGATGCTGGCCAAATGCAAACGTAGCAACAATACAAAAAATAGAAAATACAAGTACGTAGTAAAGTTGTTATAAAACTACAGCTTGTGTTTAGAAATACTGAACCAGAATTATACAAAATAAAATATCAAATATACACGAAATCCAGTGCAGTTAGCAAGGCAATGAAAACGAATATAATGCAGAAGAAGCAGTTCCAATCGTACGATTACACATGACTATGCAAGTACATCAAACTTTATGTGGAAATCGATGCACTTGCACTATGTGATGGAAGAAACTGATCATCTGCATCAATGGCAAGTCAACACCAATCATATAAAAGAAAAAATAATTGACAGTAAGAAAAAGCTGAAAAAAAAATGCAAGTTTACAGATTTTTTTTAATTTGACATAATTCTGACAGTCTTATTATCGTAGAATTTTCCGAGTCTGTAAAAAATTAAGGCCTACCGAAACAAAATTCACTTTCAGCGCCAACTTATTTAAAATAAATTTATAGTTTAAAAAAGACTAGAAAAACACGCTTTTAAAAATGCACGTAAATACAAAAAAAATGTTAAGAAAACCGATTACTGATTTTCTTTAGGTTTGTTATAACCTTGAAACCTGATCGTGTTCAAAGTCCATTACGTGGCCTTTCTCACAAGTGCAAACACGACTATGATACGATATTCTATCATGGAATGCCAGTGCCTATCTTCCGGCTTCATCATCAGACCTTGAAACCTAATCGTGGTCAAATTTCATTACAACACTTTTCTAAGAAATTCAAAACAGCTATGATACGATTTTCCATCATGAATTTCCAGTTTATATCTTCCGGCTCCATCATCACATCAGTTCGACAGTACCATATTATTGTATTGTCATCAGAACTACACACAGCTGCCAATTTTCATTACGCTACGACCCTTGGAAGATGGTTAAATTAGTTAGCTTAGATTCCATTACATAGTTAGTTACATACAGGTCGACCTAATAAAAGCGTGTTAATATACTTCTGTTTGTGCGAAATAGAATGATGATTTAACAATCTTTCCAACTCGTTTAGCCCTAAATGTGTTACGTTGGAAAGAAAATTTTAGAATTTAGAATTTCGTCTAATGTTTTTGAGTAAGCAAAAGAATGACACCTGTGTATCTATGAAATTTAAAATCTATGTAATGATTATTTAACTATACCAGTTACAACTATCACAATATTAATTCATTGTAATGCTACGCTTGTACTTAATCACCGTATTAGGAAAATGGTGACATCTATGAATATTATATTTTCTTCAAAAGGTTCTTCTATATTTTTTACATAAATAGATGTACAGTATACCTATAGACGTATGCACATGCTACATATGGGTATATAATACATCAATGTAAGTGTTTATTCAAAAATTATCTCATAACTGCTAAATGACAATACATTTAGCAATTATGGGAGAGTTGCTAAATGAATAATTGCCTAAAACCGATAGATGCTATATTGATAGCATCGTTCTATTTTAGACATCTTTTGAAGAAGATAGAAATAAACTGATGTTTTAAATATAATATTTAGTTATTTTTGGTGCAATCTACTTCTTTGTAATGCATTCATGAGGAGAATAGGACAGTATGCAATTGATTACTACCACGTATAAAAAAACAAGTTAAACTAATACTAGAATTATTTAAATTAAATTATTTGAAACCAAACACGCCTACGCTTAATGTTTGCGTAAATATAAAATATTGTTTTTATTCATAATAATATTCATATCCACAAAACAAGATTCCGCCCTAAGACTATTTCCATATTTCTAACAATAAGGAATACTCATTTCGTATGAGTGTCGGGAATACAATTTTTCCTAGGACGTGCCTTGAATTTAATATTTCTAGATAAGTTTAGTTTTATTTTATATCATACGTGCTTAGTTTTTCTAGTTTTCTGAGCTGCTAAGCGCAATATTTTCACTTTTGTGATAAGCAGGATTTTTAGCTGCAAATTGAAATCCGTGGGTAGTAGTGGGTACTCTAATCATTTTAAATATTTCTATTAAATCATACCGTCCTGACATTGCACTAAGATAAATTAAAATCGACATATTTCTAAGCTGTTGATTCTTATGATAATAATAAAAATAGACTGAGAAAATGCTAAGAAATAAGACATAACTAATACATAATATTAATATACCGAATCATATTGAAAAAAAAAAAAGATATCTAGCCGTAGTAACAGAGCCCAATTACTCTATGATTTTTAGCAGTTTCAACAATACAGTTCAATTACTCGCGAATAACACATCGATATAGAAATTGCTGAATAAATACTTAAAGTTTTACAAAAAATATTACCACGTTCTGCGTTATCCTGGGCTATATTACTGCCGACATACACACACAAAAGTCAAAGAAATTAAGAAAGCTGAAATATCTTCAACGTTGCCATCATTGTCTTGAAACGTCGCAGTGCATGCACCACACAAACCTCTCTAGAACCGAATTTGTCGCCTCACTTCAAACAAATTCGGATCTACAGGGTAGATGTAGGGCACTAATATTGATGCCGATGAGCACCAGAGGTGTTCAGCTGAAAGGATCTCCATTGAAGGCGTTTCTGGAAACAGAAAAAGAAATAGTTACACCATTTTCTCAGAAAACCTTAAATGAGTATCGTAAGAGAAGCGTCATTATGGCTTAATAATCGCTTGCTGAGGTCGGTACTATCATCTTAACATATAGATATTCTTCCGTGCCTCGGAAATAGGGTTGCCATTCGTCCAGGTTTTTAGAGCGCCCGGGGGCGTCCGCGGGGATTTTCCCAATAAGCGTCCAGGTAAAACCCGGACACACATTGGTCTTACGGATAACAAAAAGCACGATCTCTATTATTATTTTCCTATGGTATTTCATCTCATCGTTTATGTGACGTTGATTAAATGAAAAGGAAGAGACTGTTATTAAAAAAGTTCTAAAGCTCTACAATGTTATCACTTTATCAGTAAATAAAAACCATAATTAAACATCGTTGTTTTTAGTTGCAAGTTCAAAAATGTATTTTTCTACCGTGTCCGAGGAAAAACTGTGATTTTACCCAAATGTCCGGGGTTTATAAGTCTTTGTCTGGGGCCGGCAAATTTGGTGATGGCAACCCTACTCGGAAAGTACGTCAAGATGACATTTTGTCATCTTTGACAGAGGGTACAGCACGGCCGTTCTAACTTGGCGAGTGTGAAATTAGGCTCTGCGAACTTTAGCGCTTGTGCACTCGTACAAAAATAAATGTTTAAAAAAAAAAAATACCAATAACAGTTGTTAACAGGAATAACAACTGCTAATTGCATAAATTTTTTTAAAACCTTTATTTTTGTACGAGTGCACAAGCGTTAAAGTTCGCAGAGCCTAACTTCACACTCGCCAAATTAGAGCGGCCGCATTGTATGTCGGTAGTCAGAAGTAAGAAAATTTGACACGAATCTTGTCAAAAGGTACCTATCGTTCTACCCAACTACTGGCTTGTGGAGGTCAGATAAACAGTAACTCCAAGTAAAATTTCGTTAGGTACGCATTAAGTTAGACACAGACCCCACCATAGTTAAGAAAAGGTTAAACCGATGATCATGATATGAACATTCCTAACTCCTGGCATACTAGTGCAGTAAATATGCCACAATTTAAATAATTAATTCAAGTTTGATGAATAGTGTAAGATAAGTGCATTTAAAGAGATATTTGAAGAGAGCGCTAGAAGACATTGGCCCCTCTCAGGTTGGGACAAGTACAAGTAAATACAATTGGGGATTTAAATTATAACTTACAATGATGACCCGTTTTTTAAAGGAGGATTTTATACACCTGTCAATATTTAAAAAAAGAAAATCTAAAACATGTTTGGTCATAAATCTTAACTTCGAGCAGCCAGTTTCAACTTCTTAATAACTACTTTGGTATGTTAAGCAGCTTATTAAAATAAAATGTTAGTAAAATGCTGTTGGTTTCTCGAATGGCTACATATTAGTTAACATACATTCGTTACCTAACCAATAACCACGAAATTGTTTGATTTAGCTGTGGGTTTTTCAGAGTTTTACATACAGATTTTGAGAGAATACTTTTTCATGGTAAGACCAAGATATAGTGGTAAACATGTCTAGTTTCTAGTCTAATTAGAGCTTATGTCTAGTTTCTAGTCTAATTAGAGCTTAGCTAAAACTTCGTAGTTGTATGTGAAAGAAACTCTTGATATAAGTAGGTATTAAAATGGAAACAAAAATGCTTTTATTTTAATTAACGAATATTGAGTTAAAATTGATGACTCCGCAGTTAGTTTTATGCCGTCAATAACTGAGTTAGTTTAGCGCTAAACATATTTAAAATAGTACTGTTTCACCTTGGGGATATTAAAACAATACTTTGTAGACTTGTTGTGAAAAGGGGCCTTAGAATTCTTTTGGCGGTTATGATGAAGTAATTGATGAGACGGTTATTTTAATGATATTGGTAAGAAAATGAAATAAACTTCTCTGAATCCTTGGATATCGCTTAGGTGGCCGAGGCACGAACCGCGCCGTCCGAAATATTCACCTGAAATAAAAATAAAATACTGTTTAAATACTGAAAGCATACATTAAAATATGAAATTAACTTAAACATCGAAAAATCATATAAAAACGCAACATTTTGAACTTAACATCAAAACACGCATCCATCAAAATTAATAGTGCTGTCAACGCGCGTTAGGTTTTATCGATTACAATATCACCGTAAGGTGGTGTCACCTACACAATCAGATTCTATAATAAGCATGTAACAGAAGCTGAGTGTCGTAATCGATCATCGTAATGTACTGTTTATCTACAGACAAGAGTAAGGTAAACATCAGAGACAGGTAAGGACATCGGTGTTTAAACAGTCTTATACTGTCCCGAGATGAATAATGACTTAGTGATCGCATTAACACGAGGCTGAAAGTGGGCAAGTAGGGGAAAGCTATGTTCAAAAACTTCTATTACGTAGATATTTTACACATCAGCGGAAGGAACTTGGTAACAGGGACGCATTTTAGATGGTGCATGTTAATGAATACAAAAAGAGATTCGTTTGTTTTTACGCACACGTAATATCATTTTGCAAATGTTGCATCACGCTGACTCATAAAAACTCGTAGTAACTTTTGTGAATCACTAATATCATATCAACTGGTTTTATAGAATAGGTTCCAGCACCTATTCCAGTTATAACGGTATTTTAATTTATTAAATTGGAGTCGTCCTCCAACAAGTTTTTTTCATACAAAATCGCTTACCTAGAGTTTAATTCAATATTTTTATTGTTCGATTAATATCCGGTTGTAATCACGATCTGGGATATCGATAAATTCGACATCGATTCTATATTTAATCACTGTTCATCGAACTTTAAGTAATCAGCGCGTCACTACGTCTGCGGACCGCGAATTCGTCGGTTGATTCGCCAACCTTGGCGTAACGAGGTCGCCATCCGCCCGGCGGCGGCGCGGCGCTGGCAAGTGGGTCAGGGGACGCGCATGCGCGCTCCGGACACGAGCAATGAGCGCCGCCCCCGCCCTCGAATGAATGGCCCGGACCCCCCACTTTAGACCCACCAGCCGACATAACCTGACCTCCCCTTCCTAGGATCCTATTTACGATGACAGCATGATTTGGGGTGGCTCAAAGGCTGGAAGAGCTCCGGCTAGCCTGGTCTTTAACACTAGCAGCTGTTGTACGAATCTGTTGAGCGCTCAGCCCACTAGTTGCTAAGCGAATCTTGGGATGTTTGATTTTGTCTATTGTCTGTGTGGGCATTTCATTATGGCTACTACACAATATAACGCCTACCGATAAACATGGAAGGCTAAGATTGATGTTTTATCCCGGGTGAATTATTCAGTGCAAAGATATTCAATAATATGATTGCCTATCAGATAAAATCAGTTCAGCTGGAATATAAATTCAGTCTATATTATGAACGCATTGTATTGCTCATAGTATATAACGTGTGATAGCTACCTATTGCTAGTCTTGACTTGCGTTCCTAAGGATAGATAAAGGACCAACCCAAAGAGATACACCCTAAGTATTGTAAATGTAGGTAATTTCATTTCGCTGTACATTTTCATTTCCAATAATCACGTTTCCCTTTGAACAAACACATTCTGTTTCCTTTCATAGCTATCAACATAAGAATAATTTATGAACGCAGAGAACTTTTCTCAGTTCTTTTATGTACGTTATTTCCATTTTATTCTCTTGTATTCTAGAAACGTATTATATAAAGCTACTACCAAATATAAATATTTTTATACAAGAGTCTTGACGTGAACACATATTCATACATTTTGTAGGAACATTTTGATGGTACTTTTGGTACTGATAATAAATTGTGCTATTAATTTTATTGCGTTATGTAAGAATATTATTGGCTCACTTAGTTTTTGTCATCTCGAACTTATTTATTCAGAAAACTATTACATTTATATACATGATATATGCATGTGAGAAATGTTAAGAAATACATATAATCTGTATTCTTGTACTTTGTATATATAATACATATTAAGTAAGTATATATTAAAACTGAAATCTAAAGTTCTATTTGTATAAAATTCCTTTTATTTATTGGCTGAATATTGAAAGTTATGAGACAGCCAAAAACCAGTATTAAATTATTTAGACAAAAATAATCTCAGTTGGAATTGGATGAAATGAGAAACAGAAATCTAAATAAACAACCAAAAATAAAAATGTTGCGGAGAGAACAATTGGAAAGGACATTCTGAAATAAATGAAAAAAGGCAAGATTTATACAACGGATTCAACTACATTTTGTAGTCGTTAACATAAATTTCTTGCGCTCTAAATGCGAAGCTGTATAATACATTTCAACCCTAAAAGCCTGCACTGCCGACCTAGTTCTGTCAAATAAATCTAACTTAGCGAACGTTTAACTCTATACTTGAATTTATGAACCGAACAGTTGAAATAATTAAGTAGAAAATGGAAAACTCACCGATCCGAAAGCAGACAAGAACTGAATTAACAATAGAATATATTCGAGACTACGTTTGTGGAGTGATTTAAAAGAAAACCACAACAAAGCACGATGTGAGCACAACGAGAGTCGATCTCAGTATGATGTGTTCCTGTACAATGAAGCGCTTGAAACTATTGGTGATGAAAACTATTAGTAAGCCACTAATTGTACGGCAGCCTACATATGCGGCGGTAATTGGCCCATTTACACATTTTGTTAGTCCGGCGTGCATAATTGTTGCCTGTTTACATGAGAGATGATATGAATGTGCCAACCACGAAATGTGAAAAAATTTCGTGGTATACAGAACATTTAGAGGGCATACACATACATACAAGGTGCTAATGAGTAATTTTTTTTTATAATTTGCTTATTAACAGCATACACACATTCTTTCCAAATGTTATTTGTGTCTAGGAACTGTGAAAGTCTTTTAGACTTAGTTTCAATAACTGCTTTTATTCTATGTCATCTCTTTGAAAAACATTTTACCCAGGGAAATGATTACAAATTATTGTCAGAAATAACATCTAAAAAGTACCAAAATTATTGTGTAATTATCTAATTATGTAAATGAGTCCCGACAAGATATAAGTTAAATCATTGAAAAACCATGAACCATGGTCAAACATAACAGTTACAAATATGAGTTTAATAACAAATTCATACAATGTGGGTGATCGGTTGATCATTTGCATATCTATCGTTGAATATGTTTAAGACAAGACAATGAGGAGGTACTTAGATAATAATGTATTTACAATAACCGTTGAACAGTTGTGGCTGGGTGACAGACAAAAGCGTCTGGTAGCATTCAAATTAAGCAATCATAGATGCAGGAAGATAAATCAATATGCTTGATATACAAACATGACGTTTGATGGAAGATTTGCTTGCAGATTAATTTCAAATGGAAGACGCGTGCAGTACTGGTGACAAAAAAATTAAATTTATATAAAGTCAAAGACCAATCTAATCAGCGCAATAATGATAAATTCAAAGAAGAAAATTTCAACACTGTCAATTTAAGTCTTTTTAGGTATAGAAAGATTTGTGTCAAAAGGGAAATATTCCGAAATTGTGTAGCCATTTTTAATATCACGTCCAAAAATACCGGCAATGACTAATACAGCGTAGTTATAACGCTAATAAATACCGACCCAGAAAGTTTGTTCGAGCGCAAACAATTAACGGGAACGCTTTGTTACATCTTAGAGCCGAACACATTGGATCTATTGTTTAAGCATCTTCATCTTTTATGGGCTCTATAAGTTTATTTAAAACATCTTTGTTTATTCTAGTTACCTGAGATGGAACATCTAAAGAGGGTACCGATTTTATTTGGGCCGATATTTGTGCATTGATTTTTCTTTTGGCTTGCCAAGTTGGTACAAAATCTGAAACTGTTTTGAAAACATCAATCATCCTTAATTGGTGTCAAATTAACTTTTCCTAATTAATTGTGATAATGACATCAATAATTGATTGTCACAGTTCCAATTCCTATTATTCTGTTATGTTCTATCCATACAAAAAATAGATATTATACTTGGATTGGTATGCTTATCGGAATAAATCTGATATCTTTAACAAGCTAATATACTTAAGGAAATGAAAGCCATACAAAGATACAGTAAATCACAAAAATATCACCACAGTTTCCACCACATCTAATAACGGAAGCAGACAATTGCCCATAAAATGTATAGCTGGTTAAACATGTCCTTTGGCTCGATGCCAGAACGTCTGCGAACTTAAACATTGCCCGAAACAAATTTATCAAAACTCATGCAAGATGTGTAATTAAGGCAGCGAAATTGTATATTAGGTACTTACATTTTTAAGAGACAATTTTCCTCCCGGCTCTGCACGCCTGGCGCCATCTGAAATGATTTCCACATAAAACATTATTATTTATTACGAATATTATGTCAAAAGATGAAAGCGCAGCAGCGTAATTTAATGTATCAGGAATTACAAAAAGTTCCCACTAATGGAAACCGACCTTGTTCATCCTGCTTGATACGCGCCAAACTGGCGTTGACTTGACAGTCCTGCCAAACATGGCTGCCGCTCGTGTGGGAAGCGGAAATACACGAATTACTACGAGCCAGAAAGGATAGAACAATCTGTGTGCGCGTGCAAAAAAGAGACGGACGACAGGTCCTGGCTGTTCGAACTTTTAGAAAGAGATAACGATATGCGATTTGACAGGAGTGCGAAAGGATAAGAATCTCATCTAAACGGTTTTTAGGGTGGAGCTGTCTGGACTTTCGGGTCGGCGAGACGCGCAGATGGTAACAAAAAGGGACCAGTCAGGACTAAAATTTGGGCATAAATTGAACGACATTTTTGCCACATTGCTGCGGGGTTGTCCATCGTCTCGAGAACGAACAGAAACATTTAGTCCTGACGTTATTATTGTTACAATTTCAGTTAAAATAATGTAACGTTCAACTTAATTGTTAAATATGAGTAATTAAAAGTCTTTTAAGAGAGTCCAATTTTCCTCATTTGGTATATTTATGATACAACCGGATTTTTTTTCTATTATGATAATTTTAACATGTGGATCTGTTTGTTCTAACAAAACACGTTTCGCAAAACAGAATTAGCTGTATTCAAGTCACGGGGTCACTGACTCGGGATTTATTGTTGGTTTCCTGCCGTTTTATTAAACTTCATATTTTTCCTAAACACGAGTTCGCCGACCAAATGTGTCTTCCGCTTTCTATAATATGTTCGGACTGTCATTGTTGTTCTATTTTGGGCGCATAGTTTTAAGTGGTTTAAAGTACGATATGCACGATCAGTTACATCATTTTTCGTCGAAGCTGTCTTGTTATATTAAACTTTAATTTCAAATAAAATAAAGTCTAGATTTCTTTGGATTTTGACTTCAAGAAGTACGCGTACGAGCATATTATATTGAGATTGCATCAGGAGTAGCGCCTTATGAGTATCGAAGTATTTTATTTTTAACCGTGATGTATGTACCGAACACACCGCTCACGTATTTTCCCTATAGGAATAGTACTAGAACCTGTGGAGGTTGTCATGCGTAAATTGTTGGGACTAGTTGACATAAAAAAAATCCTTTTTTTAAAAGAGAACCACCAATGTGTTACTAGCAATCTTGTTAAACCCTCCAACTAAGCTAAATAATAATATGCTTGTGTCTGAAATGGGTTCGGGGCATTAGTGTAATGAGTCGGGTTCGAACCTGCAATCTCTGCGATCACAAGTCCGACACCAGCCATTAGGCTATTGACCACACAAACACACAGCATACCAAAAATCTAGTATACAACGTGTAACGGAAAACCCATATCTATCCAAAAGGACTGAAGACAACATCTGGTATGGAGTCTCTATGCAAAGTTTCAGCTCAAAATAAGTGACTCACAGAATTCATATGTTTCTTGAATACCAGTAATACCAAACGTGTCACAGCACTATGAGGGTCATCGCTTTCCGCGTCACTTGCCAATAAAACGATAATTCTCTTAGTTCTTCTTAATTTGAAAAATTCGGCCTCTGGTATCAATGTATTGAAATTTCTTATAAGTTCCACACATGTAGACATAGGATTACAAAACCCTTGCTATATCGTTTGTTATCATTCAAAGAAGCCGTGCACTTGGTATGTATATACCCTTTAAATTACACGTTGTATGATCTATACCTACTAATATTATAAAGAGGTAAAATTTGTAAGTTTGTATGTAGGGGGTAATCTCTGAAACTACCGAACCGATTTTGAAAATTCTTTCGCTTACATGTAGCTGCATTATCCCTGAGTGCTATAGGCTATAAATTATCTTTATGTCATGCATATTAGCCGAGCTATTATAATCTTTGTCAAGCAAGTCGGGGACGGGATCCCGTGGAATATTTAAGACTTCTACGCGGACGAAGTCGTGGGCAGAAGCTAGTAATATGTTATTTTTGTCTAGTATTGGAATCATTGTCCATTAAGTCCACAGACACTAAAGAAAGCAAATAATATATTTATTGAACATCACAAGGTTATGATTCATCTAACCCCGTCAATTTTAAAGGAGCTAATAAATATAGCAAATAACCCATCAAACAAATTAACTCCCTTGTAACAGCAACTAAATACCTAAATTAATGTGGTCGGTTATGGGCTATTCAAACTTAATTCCTTTACCATTTACTTGAAGGAATGTATTAGAATTACATATAAAGATCATGTCTATGAAGCATTCTAGCATAAAATTACAGTTATAGATGAAATATTTCAATCAAATCGAACTATGTTGATATAAATCTCTGAATCTGTCTCTTGCCGAACGAAGACTTATAAAGTAGGTACTGTTTAGATATTAGCATTAAATAAATATCTCTAAATTGAACGTTTATGGCGTCTTCGTGTGGCAATAGTTAGTTTTCTATAATGTGTGAGAATCATAACAGGTTTTCAATTAAATTATCATGGCGAAACCTAGAATCATAAACTGCTATAAACGAGGTACTTAATTTTAGGTTCAAGGGTATATCGGGTCGAGTGAAACGGTATCATCAATACTAGTAGACAGTTATAAAATTAAAGGCTTACTTATTTTTATGGAACATTATAATGCGTAAAGTTTTCGTTTTCTTTATAATAATACTAGCTGTGCCCGCGACTTCGTCCGCGCGGAATAGTGACTTTCGAATTAGCAGCATTTAAATTTTTTTAGACTAATTATTTTGAAAATAAAACTCATATATAATTTGAATGTCGTATGTATTAACATCTAATCAAAAGTCTAAAAAATAAGTTTCAAGCTTCTAGCTTTAAAAATGACGTAATTTCCATACAAACTTTCATCCCCTATTTCAACCCCTCACAGCCCTTTTTCCGCATTAAAAAGCAACATATGTCCTTTCTCAGACTCTAGACTATGTCCGTACCAAATTTCATTAAAATCGGTTCGGTAGTTTAGGCGTGATTGCGTAACGCAGACAGACAGAGTTACTTTCGCATTTATAATATTAACTAGCTGTGCCCTCGACTTTGTCCGCGCGGAATAGTGAGTTTCGGCAGCATTTTTAATTTTTTAGGCTAATGATTTTGGAAACAAAACTCATACATGATTTTTTTTTTTTAATTTGAATTTCGTATTTATTAATATCTAATCAAAAGTATAAAAAATAATTTTCAAGCTTCTAACTTTAAAATGACGTAATTTCCATACAAACTTTCATCCCCTATTTCAACCCCTCACAGCCCTTTTTCCGCATTAAAAAGTAGCCTATGTCCTTTCTCAGACTCCAGACTATATCCGTACCAAATTTAATTAAAATCGGTTGGGTAGTTTAGGCGTGATTGCGTAACACACAGACAGACAGAGTTACTTTCGCATTTATAATATTAATATATAGTATTATATATATAGTATTATCTGGTTTGCCTTTTTCGTAACTATGTTGGGGTTGACTTCCAGTATAACTGGACACAGCTGAGTATTAATTAGTGGTTTTCCTGAAGCGACTGCCTGTTTGACTTCCATCCAGTACCACGGGTGACACAATAGCCCAGGGTAGGCGAACCTTTATGTAAGTATCAATGTGCCATTTTTTGTACAGAAAATTTTAATGAGATCGTAAACGTGCCGTCGAATAACTTTGTCTTTTTTATTAGAAAATAATAATAATAGTATCAACTCAAAACCCTTTATTTACTACAAAAAGATAAATTTTACAATATTTCTCATCGAAAACTCTGTAGTGTAGGGTCACTCCGTCATAAAATACCTAATTCAGATTTTTTTTGTAGTGCATAATGAATTTCGTGATCGGTGACGTGTCCAAAATATTATGTGGCGAGCCATTGGTTCGCCATCCCTGCAATAGCCGTTGGCCAGACCAGTGTCAGATTTTCTGGCTTCTGACAGTCTGACAGTCGCGAACAACGACTTAACATGACTTCCGAGGCACGGGGCGTCACACCGCCAACACTTCCGGCTACTACTGAGACATTTTTTATAGAAATAACCAATAGCACATTTTGCCTAGCTCAGCACTTCGCGCTCACGACCTCTGGACAAACGAGGTGTCCCATTATTTTCAACCGACGACAAAAAGAGGAGGTTATCAATTCGACGCGTATATATATATATATATATTTTTAATGTATGATCATCGATTACTCGAAGACGGCTGAACCGATTTGGAAAATTCTTTTTTTGATTGAAATGGTATACTCCGAAATTGGTCCCATTTTCATAAACGTCAGGATCTGATGATGGCATCCTGGAGAAATCGAGGGAACTCTTCAAATATTATAGGCACACCTATGACGTTTTGGGTATTTATTATAGTAACTTATGCAGTTGCTCTCAAAAAGTACCATCTGAGGAAGTGGAACTGATGATGAAGACCACAGATGGCCGCCGAAACTACTCAATAATAAGTATTGAGTGGATTGCGATTCGATTACTTGAATATGGATGTTAAGCACTTTATGCTCGTCACAATGCATATGGTGATGTAGAGCTGATGGTGAAGTACCAGGAGAACTCCTCAACAATTAACAGCCCACCATTGGGAAAAGCAATATTTTGTAAAAGGTTATAAGTAGTTGACATTTAGGCTCTTGTAACTAGGTAAATTAAAAATAGACCAACTAAAAAGAGTGAAATAAAAACTTTTTACCAAAAATTTAAACCGACTCCCAAAAAACACTGCAAAGTGAAAAATAACTTTAATTTCGGAAGTCGGTGCCAAAAACGAAAATACAAAACTAAAGACACCGACTACCGAAATTAAAGTTATTTTTCACTTTGCAGTGTTTTTTGGGAGTCGGTTTAATTTTTTGGTAAAAAGTTTTTATTATAGTGGTGAGTTTAATAAGATTATATTACGAGCAAGAGGACTAATGGGCAAATTCAACTATAATGTATTTATATCGTCATTTGCCCTCAATAATCGCATACAACTAGCACCTCCATAAATTGCTGCGTATCGTTACAAAGACAAAAACCTGTAATTACTATTTGAGATACCTGTAATTTGTTCTAGTACAATAATAATTTCCAATCGCACTTCGTAAACAGGTTTCATTTAGCCATTTACACTTTAAGACATCGATGCACGTTTTTGCAATCGAACGAGTTTGTTACACGAGCTTAGCTATCGATAAAATTGATCCATATGTATTAGGCCTTATCGATACACTGTATAATTGATCGATAATCGTTTGGTTATTAATTAAATGCTTGCGCTTATTTAGTGATTGGATTGACAGTGATCTTATTTATAAGGTACAAGTTTATATAGTTGGCGCCAGATATGTTTCTTTGAGCGGAAAGGAAACATCTGCTACACATAAAGAGAATTTCCTAATGCTAGATAAGGCATATGGTAGACAGGTCGCAGTCTTATCCAACATGCAAGAACGAATCGGTGACGCCTTCGATTGGCTGATACAGTCCGCATGAGGCCACCGGATTGGCTAACGCACCTGCGCAAACGTGCTGTCAAGACCGCTAGCCCTGTGCAAAATTGTACTACGTATATGTCTATTTCAAGTAACCACATCAAGTATGGACACTTGAAATTCAGTGTTTCTCATGAATATCAGATCATCTTTATAACTGGTAATCTTTAAAACCGGTAATCTTTTTAGGGTTGCGTAGCCGAATGGCAAAAAAACGGAACCCTTATAGATTCATCATGTCTGTCTGTCTGTCCGTCCGTCCGTAAGTCACAGCCATTTTATTCCAAAATTATTAGGACTATACATGTTAAACTTGGTAGGTAGATGTATTCTGTGAATTGCTTTCAGATTATAAGAAAAAAATTAAAAAGTACATATTTCCTTAAATATATTTAATAAACCCCTTTACTTGAAATATGTTTTAATTTTATCCCCATACATGGAACTGAAACTGAAAATATTTTGTTTCATGAAACCTATGCGTGTGTGGTATCTATAGACATATAAGTATTTAAAAATTACATTGAGGTTTCTAAAACCACTTTTTCATAAAGTTAATCGTTTAAAAGATATACGCTTCCAAAGTGGTAAAATGTGTCCTCCACCTTTAACTTCTATAATAATGGAGTGAAAAATAGAAAAAAGAATGCTGTAGACCCTAATATAAAATTTCAAACAAAATTAGTTTGAACGAGATCGGGTCAGTAGAGTTTGAGATACAGGATATTTTCTAAAACCGCAAATATAACTTTGTAATTCATACAAACACTATAAAAAAAAAACAAAGTTTATGGACGTGGTTACTACGGAACCCTTCATGGGCGAGTCTGACTCGCACTTGGCCAATTTTTTTATGCTTGTTTACGATTTGGCATGATAAAAATATTCCTATCATTTTAATTTTCGACTAATTAAATTACCTGGCTTATATGATAAGATTAACGATTATTATGTTAACCTGGTTTAAGTTTAACTTAATATCATAGATAAGAGATTAAGGCAACGGAAGCTGCCGCGCTCTGTGTTTGCATTTACTTTATAATATCGTATCAACTTGAGATTAAGGTTGTATAGTATGTCACCTGTAGCCAGTAGGTAGCTGATAAATCTCTATTTAACTAAGATAAGGACACAGTGTGAGACACTAGTTTAGATAGGTAGGTATGTGCTTGAGACCACAGATTTCAACCCGTGAACGAATACACAAAACTGCATCCGTCAGGTTTTTTTTTACCTTTTTGTGATTAAGTTAGACGTTACAGATTTCACAAGACTTAAAAAAACATTATCTAATGTCGTCCTTTCCCTATTACTGGTAAATAAGACTTAAGGCGGACGCACATTTAATATTTCCCCATTTCAGCTCTCATAGCAAATATGCTGGCGACGCCAACGAAAATGACAGAAAAAAAAACCAATCTCCTAAACGATTCCTGAATACCAGAAGGTCTGCAATTACTTCCTGTATTAATAACCACTCCAAAATAAAAATACCGTACTTATACAGAATAGAATGTTCGGAGTAGATTTTAACATCATTATTGGTCGACTGTAATTACGATGGTATCGTTCGCCTGGATCTAATGCCATGCATCATGATGGTAGACATAACTACCATCAGGTTTTTTTATCGTTCAAAGCATATTTTGACGTCGATGACTTCCGAACAACAAGGCGTGTCGATGGTATCGATCGGCATCGTCGAAGCACCTCGCATTTCTCGCGAACTTCGAATTTTGCACGAATGTAGACGAGAGATTTCGAGATGAAATAAGAATTTACTGGTACGCGCTATGTAAATATTCTGGGTTCGTATATTTAATTACGACGAAACGAAATGTGTTCGTACAAAAGTGAGTTGGAATTTCATTTGCCTATGTTCTGATGGATTTTTTTGCCAATCTTATTTGGAAAATTTAGCCAGTAGTTAGTACTTTTAATTCACAAATATACAATGATCTAGACTATCGGAAAGTTTTGATATTCAAAATGGCAAATTTCGCTCTGAAAACAATATAAATTATTAAAGGAAATAATTACTTATTCATCACGCAATTTCCTAGTATCTCTTTCAAAAGTAAAGCCGCTCCAACCCTAAATAAAACTTGCATGGAGCCAACGATAAACTGACGTTTTTTTATAATAAAATATTTAGGGACTGTAAACGTGGCCATGATAAGTTAGACAGAAAATATTCTCGTAGACACGCAATCCTTGAGAATATTATTATTTATTTACAGGGCTGTTTATGAACTTGGAAACTTTTAATGACAATGAAAATAACTTACGTTGGTAATAAAAATACATTAATTCTTATACAAGCTTGTCACGCGACTTTTCCCGCGAGGACAGTTGAGTTTCCTTATGGAGTGCTTGGAAACTTTGCATGTGCAAGTTCTTACGCGGATTTTACTTAAAAAAAAGATATACGAGTGTTTTACACCCAAGAAATATCAAAGGTGGGCTCCCTTCGGCGACATTTGTTTAAAACACGTTCGTTTCAGGTATTCGTTTAAAATACGTTCGTTTCGTTTCGGTATATGTAAAAGTTGTGTGTCGATATCGGCAATACCTAAAATTTTTCTAATTAGTATCGATAAATAATTTTAAAGCACATCGGCATTGGTATTTTTCCAAACTACGCTGTACCTTGGTTGCGGTGTGTACTGTGTATGTTCATAAAATGTTCGTTGGTATCGTTAACGAACGTTTCTTTAAATATGCCGACTATCCTTGAGAGGATATTCAATTTGAACCTGACGTAACTTTTATTGCGGCTATTATTTTTATGTAAATACAGACACAGGTATCTGACAAAATGTAAGTACACGTTGGCTTCCATGACACCCAGTCATAAAGCCTAACGATGCCTGTCACGTACATCTAAGTGTGAACCATTGAATTTTTATTCGCGTGTTTGCCTATTGAGACCATAGTTCTAGAGTAGGACTTATTTTATCATTTATAGCATTCTACATTTTCGTCTATGCGACCAATTAGTTATGGTTGTTTTGGTGACAGTTTATCAGTAAACTTTTTAAAATAGCGTAATAAATATTCTAAAAAGAAAATCTAAAAGTACTTTTTGACGCATTTGCAACTACATAAATTTTCCATACAATTAAGTACTTTTGAGTACCTAGCTACCTATTGGCATACCTATCAAAATAAAATTATTTTGATAGGTTTTGTAGTAAATACTTACTACATAATGGTTTTAAAATATGTACATGTATACCAGGTGGCTATGCTATTTGAGTTTGCAAATTCTTAAATAACTTTACCAGTTTACCCTCGCAATGCTATGATTAATTATAATTATAAAACAAACAACAAAAGCTAGTTAGTAATAAAACTTCGGAAAACAAATCTAAATAATAACGAAACGGAAACGTTTTATTATTTGTTAAACGTCGCTTTCATATTCTAAACCCATAACTAATAATAAAAACGGATCCAACTTTATGAAAATATATACCATTTACATGCAAGCAACACAGAGCTAATTTTTATTTGTTGTTTTCCACGGCAGCAAAACGCGGTATTTTTAATAATTGCATAATAATTCACGGGAAAACGTACCATAGGTAGGTGCCATGATTTAAATTTAGTGGCAGTTTTACAGTTCAAGCTGTAATATTCCCTGTTCGCGAAATAGGGAAGGAAATAACTTGGTGTTTGTAGGGCTATTAAGTGGGTATACTGTTTCAGAGAAGGTGGAACATTTGTGGTTATTTTGGCAAGTAATTAAGCAGCCTGAGTGATTAAAAGCCGAGGAACGCTTTAACCCGAGGAAGCCTTTGTCCGTTTACCGAGCTGTTATCTTGTTACACGTTTACCATCTACCTGTGTGTGATCTAGTTTATGTGCTGCAGCTGATAGAAGGAGTTTCACGACACAGTTATTTAAATTTTCAGGTTATTTTGTTTAAATAGCTTCCCCTCCGGTTTAGAAAAGAAAATGGAACCAAGTGTTGATCAATTATGACATAATTACCATAAGGTTATATATTCATAACTATTTTATACCTAATTAATCTTCAAAACGTAAAGCGCCTCTCTGTCTCCCTACATTTCCGAATAATACAAAAAAAACAGTAAACTTTTCAAATGTCAAACGTTTAAACAAACCGAAAAGCCGGCAAATAAAACGTATTTATCAAATGCCACGACAATGGGCGGAGAAGAGAAAGGTCAAAACCTTTTTTGATACCACGCATTAACATGCATAAATGGAGAAATCAGAATATTATCTGTGTACTGCCAATTCCGCACATGCGTACAACGCGCGCCAATATCGACGGGTGGGTTCGGCGTCGCGCGCAGCCCACCCTATAACGTAAATAATATCTACAATAAAAATAATACAATCCCACTCGATTTGAATGTCTTCTGTTCTCTGTAGGTATGGAGTCAACTTGATGGACTGTTATAGAAGACTACAAACCCTCGATACGAGATTTTGTTGCGATTGTAAGTTTTTCTTTACGACGACAATATAATTGATGGACTGACCTCGTCGAGGAAGCGAGTGTTTGTTTCAATATTGACAAAGGAAATTTATTTGATTGTGCTTTGAATGAGTTGGGTGGTGATTTGATGACTGGCAAGGTCAAATGAAAAATTCATTCTGATTTTTTTTTCTGATTTTCAAAGGATGCAAAATAATCTTACTCTTATATAAAAAAGCTTTCTAATAAAGATATAAAAGCCAGAGCGTTACTGTAAACATTTCACTTGTACGTTTTTAACTTACAAGTAAGATACAGTAGGAATTATTTTCAAACCACCTAGCAATGCAACACTTAAAAATCCAAAGCATATAATGTATATTATAACGCCAAATAACTATCCTATGTAATAAAATATGACAAAAAAAAAAAAATATTCTCGGAACCGTCAAAGCGCCCTAAAAATGCTATTTGTTCCACGCATTTCGGAACAGATGCGTTTGACCGTACGTACCGCACCAACGGGTTAAATGTCAAAGAAGCAACTTTTTCATTGCTGTATATTCCAAGCTTCCTCCAATAAATATTGGTAAAGTAGGACAAATAACAGTAATAGTAAAACATCAAAAGTGATTAATTAAATAACGACAAAATAATTTCTAACAAAAACTCGACAATTAATCCGCGGCCATTTTAGAACCACGTCAAAAATTATAATACTAAATCAAGCAAAGAAATTACATTATAACTTATAAATAATTTGAAATACGAAGCGGTGATATTGCGAGGTTGGTATAGAAAAATTCCAAATTTAAAATTGCGCTTACCGTAGGGAGGCGCATGGGGCAGCTGCGCGGCGCGAAGTGCGAGCGGCGACACAAGCCTACTACGTCACCCTCCCTCCCGCTGCCCCGCCCTACTCCTTACTCCTCACAGATTTGTCTACACAACCCCTCGCTACCGGAGTTAACAGGCTCTAGATCTAATAATACCTATTAATTACCCTTTAATAGGCTTGCTTATGTCAATTTTCCGGCAGTTAGCAACAGCGTAAGTGAAACATATTAATAATCATATCTAAGAGCTAGTTTTACCACGTTCGAATATTAATCGAACAAAATAAAAAAAATGGCAAGTCACACGTGGGAAATGAAAACTTATTTAAATATTTTTTTATAAAACAAATGACTGGAAAACAAAACTCTAGGTGTGACGGAAAAATTACGCAACTTAAAACGTGTGTGAGTATGTACAAAGATGTGCAAACAAAAGTAAAAAGCGTGCTTACCTATTGACAGTGAAACCGTTACGGACGCGTGTGTGACGTAACCAAGCCTGCCGGTTCCGGAGGACGGGTTCACATGGTCTAACGTTTTACGAACGATTATTATTACTTTAAAGAATAGGTATCTGTTGAGACTTACAGCTAGTTTACTATAGCAAAAATACCACTGCATTGTTTCTTCTTTATTTTTAACTACTACCGTTTGATATGACTTTTAATTAAATATTATATTTTAATATTTTGTCATTATTCTGCAACGACTTAATATTTCATTTTCATATAAAAGACTCCGAAGCGGCGATACAAACAATTTGAAATAAGAATTTGATATCTCCAGGGACGTCTAGTCGGTGCAACAATAGCGTCATTCCATGACATCTCAATGTTACATAAGTATAATATTTTTCAAGTGAAATGCATTCTATGCAAATCCTTTGTCTTTAGGATGTACAATCTAATTACCGTTTTTGTCGGCACGGTGCGTGCGACAAAACTGTCGCAGTATCAGAATTTGCATTCTAAACGGCGCTTATCCATCGTGACATGTCCGTCCGGAGTCTATGTCCAACTAACAAGACGCCATATGGCGTTCACGGGCGAATGACTCAATACATTTTTGTAACTCATTGTAACCGTTGGTGCGTGCGATTTTATATGCGTTTATATCATTGCTATTAGGTAATGTAGGTATAATAGATTTATTACTTATGGTATGGCTTGCCCTTAATTCTTGGATATGGGTCGCATGTTTCAACATGGCGGCTGGTTCGAATTTTAAATTGTGATTCCAGTGGTGATTATTTTTAAGAATCTGATGTATGGAAAATCGGTACTGTATTTATTAGAGACTTATTGCATTATTTTAAGAAGGAAATGCATCAGACAGCACAATTTTAGAATGAACGTTATACTTTGTTCGTTGAACACGCTACTACGCTGTTGCTAAGCGAGTGAAAGAAACAAGTCCTTCGCAGATGTGGTTTATAGACCCAAAATGTCCTAAAATAAACAGTTATTGTACGTCATTTATTTTAGTTTAGTTTTATTGTAGTTGTGGTACGTCAAATCAGGTTTCTTTTTCGATGAATTGTCATGTTTTATGAAGTACTGATTTGTTACTGATTTGTTAGCATTGATGTAACGATATATCATAAAGACATCAAGAAGGCCGAGTCTAAATTCTCTTTTAAGCGTAAAATGAGAAACCACTACTTAAAAGCCTGTCTTTTTTGGCTTTCGCCATAAATATATTTGTTGCGAGTTCTCTTAGTCAGAAAGATTATAAAGTATCGTATTTATTAGTCTATTATTTTACCATATGTATTTTATTATCTTTATTTCCAATATATACAAACAAATTACATTTTTAAATATTCTCTAAAAAAAAAAAAATCATTTAACAGACAGAGTCCAAGCTACCGGTGGTCAGGGCTCTTGAGAGAGGAACCTCACAATACGCGCCGTTTCCAGAAGTAATGCTTTCTGGATCAAGACCTTGATCCAGCTGCACAACGAGAGCCTCCTTAGATGTTGTTCGAGGCTCTTGGCTATTATACCATTGGCTGTGACGACTATCGGCACAATGATTGCTGTCTCCACATCCCACATGTCGACAACCTCGCGCGCCAGGTCAAGATACTTACTCGTATTTTTTTTATCTATCTCAGCTTTCACGTTCTTCTTTCTTCTTCGTCTTATTATTATTATAAGATTAAATATTAAAATCACTTACTATTTACCTTACCAATTTAATTTATTATAGACAGTTACAATTTTAAATAGTAATAAAGCTGGACGAATAATTAAGAACGATTCTTAAGCTGCTCGAGAGTTGTTTCGGTAGATACTTAGATTTTAAAAATCTCATTAAATAATACGGTGATAAAATTAAAAATTGCAATTTTATTCTAAGTTAATAGTTTGTAGCCTTACTGCCTTACACCGTAGCCGCGGCGAGGCATTGAATCTATAAATTTTTAACGTTTTTCAAGAGAAATAGAGCGCCATTCTTCTAAAAAAACGTTGTATAACTCACTTAGGTTACCACACCATCTGCACTGTTTGGTGGCCATTCTAAGACAGAAACTGATTGAGATGTGAGGAATTCTCTAACCGTGCGTGCAGTGTGCTTGGGATCATTGTCGTGTTGAAATGTCCAAATAATCGGAAGCACGTCTTCAGCATATGGTAACATTGTTTCTTCCAGTATATTTTTGTATTGGAATTGATCCATGTTTCCTTCTATCAATCTAACAGGTCCAAAACCATGACCAGAGAAGCACCCCCAAATTTTCACATTTCCACCACCATGCTTTTATGTCACTTTTGTATACTTGGGGTTGAATGTTATATTGGGAGGGCGTCGAACATAATATCGTTTACCATCAGAACATACTCTGTTCATTTTTGTCTCGTCAGAGACAAGAACATTTTTCCACTATCTCACTGTCCAGCTTTCATACCCCCTAGCAAATGCAAGCCGGGCTTGCCTATGACACCGTTTCAACATAGGTACCTTTCTTGTAGTTTTAAATAGTGCGCGCTGAGATCGCTGAAGAGTTGTTTTCACCAAAATATTATTTTCTCAACTCGTTAGACCCCTTAAAAGGGTATTGTTTTGCCAAACGCACGATATTTCTATCGACTCGCCAAGATCAATTTCTCTGTTTAAGTAACATGAAATATTTGAAGTTAGTATACGTGTTAAAATGCTTCACAGTGTGGCATATCATCGTTTTTGAGCACTGCAGGTGATCGGCTATCAAAAACTAAACTAAACTATTCCCATGCCAAATTTCATCTAAATCGGTTCAGCGGTTTAGGCGTGAAAGGTAACACACAGACGGACAGAGTTACTGTCACATTTATAATATTAGTATGCAAGTATGGATAATCAACTTCTTGACTTTTACAGCACTAAATGGCGCCAAAATTACGCGAATAATGACTTAGTTACAGTGTTCTCTATTTAAATTTGAATAAAAAAATGAACTATCCAGCGTTTTTAATTATGTGGCCAGCCAGTAAGTTTGAAATAATATGTTAAGGTTTAATGTAAAACGCTTATCTATATATTATTGAATTAATCATGTTATAACTGTGTGCTACGACAATGTGGAACAATTTTGTGATACCGAGAGAGATACAAAAAGACATGCATAAACTGTAATTCTCGTAAGTTTGAGAAAAAAGCTTGTTTTTAAATAGTCGTTCTTATGACCACCACTGTATATTCTTTCGATAATTACATTTATTTTACTTGTACACCTACCACATTGTGGTCTTATTGAGAATGCCTTGTTGCATTAAGTCCGCCCATGTACCACTATTGTACAGACGCCAGCACATCAAGCTACAACAATCTGTCAAATTTCTTTAATAAATTTTCAACTTTATTGTTAAAGAAATTAGGTTCAAGGTTAATTGGGAAAATTTGACAGTTTCGGGTAGCTTCATGTGCTGGCGTCTGTACATAAAGTTTAAATAAATAAATAAATAGATATATTCGTCGCTCCGTGATTCTTTTGTCATTTCAGAATATTGACACAGTCTCGTGACATTCCGTATTGTGATAATAAAACTAACTATATAATAATGTAACTCTACTCTAGAAGGTGTATTATACAATTTTAGTGTTACTAATTTGAAAAAACATCTGTCCATCTATAAAAAAATAGTAACATAACGTTTTCAGAATAATTTAAAATAATCAATATCCAAATAATGCAGGACAAAACGTCAAAATGACACCTGGTTTTGTTAAAACAGTATAAAATATCTCAAAAATTACAAGTTGCAAACATTGAGTACCCCATGTCACTCAACCGAAGGATTATTTTGCTCGGATGCTCGCAGCCAATCCGACGTCACCCCTCCCCTTATTGGTGAATTTAAAAAAGGAATTTCAATTTAATCCGCTCCCCTCGACTATAGCTGACAGGCGGTGCTTTGCCGAGTGTCGAAGTCGAACCGATCATTGAGTGATCTCAATTTTTTTTTTAATATAATAATCGAGCATTATTTAGGCCCAATTGCATCAGAAATAACTATACATATTTAGCGGTAAAAGAAATTTGGTCCATAGATACACTTTGTGTATCTGTGGGCCAAATATTCAAACATTGTTCTATTTCTGTCAAATGTTTGAAGATGACAAGAACTGAATGATGACAGTTAATACCCTTCCAGAATAATAATTAATTTATGCTACTTATTAAAAAAAAAAAACAAATGTTCAGTGGAATATTTCACAAATCGTCGATACCTATTAACGACAACTGAATAGCTAGGCATTATAGCCAAGTTGTGTAATAATTTCACATGAATACGTCATTTTAATAAGTACCAGTTACCTACCTATATATTATGATGCTTGGGTGGCAACAGTCTGTATCTGATAAATAGTAGACAACTTTCCAACTCCAAATACTTCTCGACAAGACAATTATATAATCGACTTTGATGAAATTCGGGATAAAACATAAGTAACTTTTTTGTTTACAAATAAAACCTTTTTTCCCTGTGGGAAAATTATCAAATGATTCCTCCCGTTCTGTGTGGAGCGCAAAAGAGTGTCAGATTTATACTGACTAAAAAATCACCCTGTTTCTTTAGTCACCCTTGCGTTTAGGGTCCATGGCATTACGTTAGTACTTTCCCGCAACCCCGGCAGGCAATTTTCCATTCGGACCCCATCACTAGTGCTGACAGCTCTTTGTGGCGCGCATGGAATACGATGCCCCGTCGACCCTGGCCTGGTCCTTAGCGGACTGTGAGCTTCGAATAAACCCAAAAGAGCAAGGAATAGGGATGAAAGTTTGCATATAAAGTCGAAAAGTGTGAACGAAGACACGATCAATAGCTAGTATTTTTATTCGCGCATGACTTCGCATGAGTCATCTCCATGTCAAATCCGTTGCTACTTAATAACATCTCAGAAACGAGATCACAATTGTGATACATACGAGTCTGTTTGTTTAATGTATTCTTAGTTAGCTTGTTTAGGCAGCTGATACGAATTATTTTGAGTTTCGTTCATATTTTTGGGTGTGTTATTTTGTCTTTCAAACTTGTTGATTTACCGTTACGTGTATAACTATCTGAAAATCTATAATAATATCAATATAAATCATCTTCATCTATTTGTTCCTAAGGATGTTGGAATCGTAGGCTTCCTTCCAGTCGACTTAGGTGCAGTTGATTTTAAATGGAGCAACTGTTTGTCTTCATAATTATGTAGTTGTTTTGTTGAATAAGACTACATAGGTTTTTGCTTTTCATAATAAAGACATGTACTATAGGCATTTTTGTGCAAAATATGTTAGTGCATTTAATTTACGACTAACTATCTAAAATCCACAACACAGTAACTAGGTAACCATAAAGGTTGATTAAATCCGTCTTACTAACATTTACGGTGGCCGATTTAAAAAAAAAAAACGGAAAAATATTCTAGTTACCTATGTTGATGATTAAAATACGGATTACAGCAGATATCAAGACAAGCAATTATATAATTTAAGGAGTTATTTCGTATTTAATTTCATATTTCCTGATTTTTCTTAACCATTAAATAAAAATAAACTGTCCCGTACTTTGTATAAGATCCAAATGTAAAAGGAATATAAAATGTGTACCTGCCCACTAAATTTTTGTTCATGTGCCACCCTAATTTCTATTTTAATAAAAAGAACAAATACTGTTTTCTACTAAATAAAATATTAACGAAACGCAACCCAGCTTATAGCTAACAGGATTTGTTAAAAATGTCGCTACCATTGTCTCTCGAAGAAAGGAACTCACGCATAGACTTAGAACGTGAAAAAAAATTATGTTTTAAAGTACCTTTCGAAAAAAGTAATTACTATAACTAAAGAAATATAGCAAAATTTATACATAATAAACTTGCTATAATAAAGGACAATGAGGCGATTTCAACCAATGTGGAAATATTTTATTTTTGAAAAAATCTGTTCGATCAAAATGGTAATTTTAATTAGTTTTATCAGGGGAATAAGTTGAACTGTATTCATGATTAACTTCTATTAATAAATTAATTTTGTGTGTTTGCTATAATTTGTGTGGCATATAAATTACTTCAATTTCCACCGAGGTAAATATTTATAACAGTAGTCATAAAATACCAACAGCCAAAACTAATCATTATAAAAATAAACAAAGCTATTTCATAATAATTAAGGCATTTCTCGCAAAGGAATGTATGATTGTTTCATAATTTTATTTAGGAATGTCAATGAGTTAATTATTATAGAACGATATTATTACGACCGTGAGACCGTTTAAATATTTACACGAACTGTTTTTTTTTGTTAATGGACGTGGAAAGCGAAGTTTATAATTTACCCATTTTAATTATTAATATTGTTTCTATTCTACAAGTAACCTAGCAGTAGTTATGAATAAAGCTTGAATAAAACGGATTATGATTTAAATCAATGCTCCCATTTCAAAAGAGAGCTCATCACCCTAGCTTATAGCAGTCCAGCTGGACGAAGATCATTACAATGCCGTGCCATAACCGTCTTCCATATACCCTGATCTACCTTTTCATACCAATGCTCCATCTAGCTGGAAGCAATCCCAGATTAAGCTGCCGATATGGAATCTACTCTAAGACTGACCTGTTCCACAAGCTATTAGTTGTACGACAACATGGCCAACGCACTACTTACTGGCTTAGAATCTAATGTTGCCAGTATTCTGGACACTTGCCACTGACAGCGATTTCGACATGTATGTTTTTTTTATTATTAATTGTTTTCTGTTTTTTTTTTATTAATACTATTATTATTATCAACGCTCTAATAATAATAAAAGACAAACATAATAATTATTAGAGATTTGATAATATGTGTTTATGTAAATAAATACTTTGACTTGCTAAGCTATATCGTAAGTCATCACTCCAGTTCTTTTCATATACTCAAATTTGGATCTTATTTTTTTCACAGAATACCCAAAAATACCTTTAGTGCGTCTCCCAGTGTACTAGAGAATACTTCTTAAATGAGTGGATCTATTTTAATAAAACTATACTTATTTCAGATATGTATATGACAACGGAAGGACACGATGGCAGACCGGTAGCAGACCTTAGTCTTCAATTATTGCGAAACCAGCAAAGAAGTTGAGGAAATTCCAACCAAAACAAATGTCTATCGTTCTCTCGATCTCGAAATTGGCTGCAACGAGCCTGATGATTTTTAGCAAATAAACTCATTCCTTAGTTAGTCGATATTGGAAAGTTAAACAACTAAATATGCAACTTCAAGTGCAAGTTCAGTTGGGACTCAATGAGTAAAATAATAAAATTTTATAGAAGAGCTATGGCTATGATGTATATATAAATTATCTCAGTAATGTAAATATTTTATTATAATAAAAAAACGCTGTTAATTTCTTTGATTGCGTTTTCGTAATCATTACATTGCTGCCGTCCAAAGCTTTTTGAAATTTTAACTCGGACTCAGATCCGTGATATTCATAAATAAATTGTAGAATGTGAGTGGCTTTCGTGAACCCTTAGTTTGTGCAGCCGTTACCCAAATGCGCAAGTCTGAGATCGGCGCAGGCGCAAAGGTGCCTTTGTGGCGGCCATATTTTATTGCCTCTTTTTCGGGACGAACACAAATATCCATTCATAGAAGTCAGGTATAAAAATGTTTTTGTTTGTCTTTTAGAATGCAACCATTCCTTTGCCGTACGGGATTAGGAGGGTTTTTGACAGGATCTAGTTCGGTAGATAAAGATTTGAAAATAAAACTTTTAGTAATTGGATTATGTATTAATGGCGCGAGCATATTAGAAAAAAAAAACATTTGGATATGGAATGATTCTCCAGTTTGAAAGAGTTTTGGTTGAGCCAACATAGATGGTGACGCATACGTCATAAGAGTGCATCTCAGACAAAGGAAGATGAATATAATATATAATATGGTATAATAAAGCGTTATATAGGTACTAGGCGTTTACTATATTCTTCAGTAGTTTTATTGGGGTGAAAGCAAATGTTTTTAAAGCCTAATGAAACTACTTCATTGGAGTTAGAATTCAACAAAAAGAAACATTGTGTATATAGGCATTTTTTTACTTAAACACGTAAGTATTACTTATTTTATACTTCATTCTACGTTTCGTCATAAGCTGAGGTCAAACATTTATATGAACCAGTGTAGAAAAAGTGGTCTCTTGTAGAATATAGCTTTATCTTACAGACAACCTTTGGATGGACAGAACAAAAATAGATTATATTTGGAAAAACCTAGGCTCCTCATGTTTAGGTAAGTGTGAGTAATTTATCAATTATCAATTACCAAATATTTTATGTACCTACCTTTAGTAGGTATTACTTACTCACACTTACCTAAACATGAGGAGCCTAGGTTTTTCTAAAAATCCTCTAGCTTTAAACCTGATCTTTAATTTTGAAAAACATAAATAAAAATAATCGTTCTCCTAGTTACCTCAAACAGCCATTCAAAAATTTGGATTTTTTATTCTTATCTTATATTCGAACGAATACTCAGTGCCTTTATGCATGAAACACAAACAAATGCCGTTTAAATTCATAGTTTTATTAATTCATCTCAAATAATACCGACGTTAAAATGACTCAGTTGCGACAAATGCGTTCATTATGACATTGCAAACGTATTCATTGTGTGTTTTATGTTGTGTAGCAGACAATTTATTTAAGATACGCGGCATTGGATCTAGAATTACATTCGATTGTAAATAACATTACAGATTTATTAGTTACAGAAATAGCGTTTGACCTGCGATCCACGTATCAACTTATAATAATTACATAGTATTTGGTTTCTTTGGTAAGTTATTTAAAATCAAAATGCTTATGAATTAATATCATAATTTTCATAATAAATTTGCGAATTCAAAATGTGCCAAGTAATTACATACCTACACATAAACAGGGTACTAACTTAAATGTTGTAAAAAACTGTACTTTTACTATGACTGTAAGATATCAACATTTGTAGTTATAACTAACTGATTTATTGGTTTTTCCTCAGCTATTTGGATGCTCCTTAATATGTGAAAAAGGATATAAAAGAATGAAGTCGTTTGAAAAATAAAAAAGTAAGCACTTCCTGAACTGAATTACTGTAACTTTTGAGGAAGCTGAGGTAATAATTAAAGTTGCTGTTTTAGGATAAAAACCTAAGTACTAGGTATAAGAGATACGCTTATTTAAAACTTATTTGTTATAGTAACTTAGTATTGATGAAATTAAATGTATTTTTATATAATAATGTTAAAGTACTTACCAGAAGGAAACACCGAGTACAGCTGCTGGAGTCTCCATGAAAAAAAAAACAGGAAATATTACCAAAAACTATTATGAAACTCGTCCGTACGCTAATATGAAAGCTTTTTGAATGAAAGCTCCCTCCGAACTTGACAGAAAGACAGCACTGTTTTACCATTCTTATGTTTGTTTAAAAGCGCCACCTAGTAGCGAGTAGAGTAACTAAACCACCTAGCAATTAAGTGGAGCTTGTTAGAATAAAAATAATATCAATAATCTTGTTAGATTTTTGAAGGAAAAGGGAAAACATTATTATCACTATTATAAACTCCTTAACAAAATATTTCTGTAATGACGAAATAACATCTACAAGATTAAATAATAAAATTATGCACTTACCCTTTATCCGCAGTGCAGAATGCGTCTCTAAAGGCCACCTCCCAAAATATGAAATAAAACTTATTGCCTCCATTTGTCAATACAGAATAACCTATAGACAATATGAAAATGAAATGTTAAACTTAAAATTCTCACTGGAAAACTAGTAATGATTTTTTTTTTAAACTGTACGTGTACTTGATGCGGATTCTAATCAGAATTTTCCTATAATGAAGGCACAAAGCGACATCTACGGAAAAAAATAGAACTAGGTACTCCCCTACGTCACTTTGAGGGTTTGTTTTAGTTTTAATTTTTCACGTAAGATGGCGGTTGTTGTACGAGCTTTGGCGAGCCAGCTGCTTTTGTACTTCCAAGTACTTTGTTAAGATGTCGCCATTTAGAATCTAGCACTACATAATATTAATTAAAAATATTTTTTCGTGAAATGTGATAGTTTTCCTGAATTCGTGTCTACAATGTAGTTCATTGACGAAGGTGTCTAATAATTAACTACCTACTTTAAATGACTGTAATAACTTTTAATTATTGCTTTTGACTAGGTACTTTGTATAAAGTAACACACACACACACACGTAACACAGTACAGTTCACATGTATATGTGTACTGTGACTGTGAACTCAAATATTTATTTCAGCAAATATACATAATTAAGTACTAAAATATTTAAAATACCAACTAGAATAAAGCATCAAAAATTAATCCCCAACGCTGTCGGCTGGCAACGTACCCAAGATACTGGCGACATTGCCTTGTTGTTTGGAAATGCTTATCCGTTGACCAAAGAAATAGCCAGCCCTTGGGTCGCGGGAAGCGTCAACGAGCCTTTTCGATATGTCTTTAAAAAGGCTGTGAGCACACGAGCCCCATGGTCCGAGAGTTTCGACCCCAAAAGGCTTGAAAATATGGTTATCACCGAGATGACTATATTTACGCCGCTTGAGGTTTTCCGAAGCCACAGCGGGAGCACCAGCACAACATGATGAACTGGGAAGATGGGATAGCGCGACAGTATCGACACAGGTTGCGTCCTACTTTGACTGTTATATTTTAATTATTGAATTATATAAAGTTGTTTTTATTTTTTATTTTTATTACTTATTATATAGTATTATTACCTGTATAATTTTCTAATACTAAATTTTGAACAATAATAATCTGCATTTACTTACCTACTTAAATATTTGTATGCCATTGTATAAATACGGCAAACATTACGACCTATGTAACGGGTCTTCCAATAGGCACGTCCGAACTTTGACAGTTAGTAGCGGCCATCTTGTTGAAGCTATATCTGTCAAATTGGTTGTTATTTATGCATTCTGTTTTGCCAAATCATCATGGATACCTATAGCATTCAACAACACGTGCAAATGATAAAATTGTTCCGCGCGCTTCACCCATTTTACGGTCGCCATAATCGTCCTACCGAGAGGACTATTCGTCGTGTGGTGGATAAATTTGAGTCCACTGGTTCGGTAAATGATCGACCAACACCCGTACGTCAACGAAACGCAAGGTCTGCCGAAAACATCGCCGCTGTCCGTGAGAGTGTGCAGGAGAATCTGAGGCAGTCGATTTCGCGTCGCTCACAAGAACTCGTTCTTTCACAGACCACAACTGGGCGATTTTTTAAATTTAAATTTAAAGATAGGACACGCTTAATGAAAGATCCTTTATAATATTTATGTATGTTTACTAATGTTTCAACAAATAAAATGATCTAAATCTTATCTTAATATTATACAACGTGTAATTTAAAGGGTATATATACACACCGACTGCACGGCTTCTTTGGATGATAACAAACGATATAGCAAGGGTTTTGTAATCCTATGTCTACATGTGTGGAGCTTATTAGAAATTTCAATACATTGATACCAGAGATCGAATTTTTTAAATTAAGAAGAACGAAGAGAATTATCGTGTTATTGGCTAGAGACGGGGAAAGTTATGACCCTAATAGTGCTGTGACACGTTTGTTATTATTGGTATTCAAGAAACCGATAATTTGGTTCCAATTCTGTGAGTCACTTATTTTGAGCTGAAACTTTGCATAGAGACTCCATACCAGATATTGTCTTCAGTCCTTTTGGATAGATATGGGGTTTCCGTTACATGTTGTATATGAATCCCAAGTACCTAAATCATTATCATCTGCTTAGCCTTTTTCCAACTATGTTGGGGTTAGCTTCCAGTCTAACCTAACTGAGTAACGAAATTTTACATAGAGTGACTGCCTACCTAACCCTCACAACCCAGTAGCTAAGTCTAGTCAGATTTTCTCGCTTCTGACTACCCGTAACGGCTGTCATAGGTGTACATATGATAGCCGGACCCAACGGCTTTCTGTGCTTTCTGCAGCACGAAGGAATCTCAATATGTTAAAATGGTCACCCATCCAAAGACCGACCTCAGCAAGAGTTACTTAATCTAGAAGATCGACCCTTACGGCTGCTAATATTTAGCCAAGAACTCCTTAAACAACCGAAATACGTGAATACGAGTATAATACAGTATGTTAACTAACAGAGAGCGTTTTGACAGGCCCGTTGGTATAGTGGTCAGTGGCCCTGACTGCTATGCGCAAGGTCGTGGGTTCGATTCCCACCTAGGACAAATGTTTGTGTGATGAGCACGGTCATTTGTTCTTTGTCTGGTTGTAATTTATCTATAATATGTATGTATTTAGAAATATATATGTATGTTTATCAGTTGTCTAGTACCCATATCACAAGCTCTGCTTAGTTTGGGACTAGATGGCGTTGTGTGAAAAGTTGTGGAATAAAAAAAAGAAAAAAAAAAAAGAGAGCGTTCCCGTTAACCCGCAATAGTATAGCATCCATACATGCTAAAAAATATATTAACATTCGAAAACAACATGTCTTTTTTTAATATTAAAATATTCACTAAAAATGTTAACTTGATACGTAAAAGAAACACTCTGTACACGCGTACTTGAAGGACGGCAACGTCGCAATTTATTTATGAATGACGGGCCGCGTGTGCGGCGATCTAATTGATGTGCTTATACTATTGCGCGTTAACGGGAACGCCCTCTGTTAGTTAACATACTGTATATCCATATCCACTTGATGAGATAATGTAGGTAGGTAACCGACCTCAACCTTCCTATAACTACACTTTCAACAACGAGGGCAAGCATTATTGTTCTACTTGCAACCGGGTGTTCAAGACGAAATTCGGATTCGCCAGCCACATACGAGCACACGCCAGGAGATAGCCAGAGTCGCCATCATCGGACACGACGCGGACGACATCACCATCATCATCATTATCACATAACTCGTTTGAATTCTTTACATATAATTTATAGCTTTATAATATGATACCGCTATAGCATTTTTTTCTTACCAAAACTGACTTTATATTATTGTTTTAATTTTTAAATAATTTAATGATTGACATTTTTCTATTGTAACGTTCTATAATAATTAATTTGTTAATTGATATAATTTAATAGGTATGTATACTTATGTCAGAATTGTCAATTTTAATGAATATTGTAATATTTTATTTATTTTTAATCATAAACTTTTGTTAATATTTGCACACCATGACAATATGGTGAACATGTTACCGCGACTCCATGTACTTGTAACAACTTGCATGCATTTTTGTTTTTTTATAAGATATTTGTACACTCATGTTTGAGCAAATAAAATTATCTGAATCCGAATCTAAGCAACTTAGATTTACATTTTGAGCCCATTTATTTGATATAACGATTACAACAACAGAAACGATTTAATTGTACTACCCATTAAAATTAAAAAAAAGTATAACAAATTAGCAGGGACATTCGAATTTAACAAAAAATCATTTTAGTTACCCATTTAACTTTTTTCAAAGAATATTATTTATGTTTTAGGAGTGCTAAAATTTGTAAATATAGTCCATTGACTTTTGAACCGACTTTAAAATGGAGGAGGATCTGAATTCGACTGTACACTTATGTTTTTTTAGCATGCTCGTTACGCGATTGTTAAGTCAATAACTGTACTTTTAATGCAGTTTTAACTGGACATGCTAGGACGTTTATAACTTCTTCTTTACCCATACAAAGAATATTTAATAAAGGAACACTAGGCTTTTAAACGAATCGGGGCCCGACAGGTCATTGTCTGCCGTTCGTGCGTGTGCCGTTCAATGTTCTAACGAGATACCACGGCCATGGAACATGAGGGCAAATGAAGGAACAGGGTGGATTTTTAGTCAGTAAAAGTCTGACACTCCCTTCCACTTTATCCAACCATTTGATGATAACCAAAAAAGGCTTTTAAATGAAAAAAAAAAACAACCATTTAAAAGCTATTGTTTTATTTTAACACTTATTTTTTACTTACCATTATCTCGTGTGTCCTATAAAGGTGATTCAGTCATTAAACATAATGTAGCACGTTCAATAAAAACACTTTTGTGTTACCTCCGTGCTGAGTCCAACAGTATGAGGCCATGATTGATGAACAGTTCGCCCGATTGTATTCTCCTCTGATAATATTTTCTCAGTTTATTTGGAATGAATTTGTTCGTGTAGAACGTTTTACTTCGACAGTTTTGGAAATTGATATTCTAGAAAGCGTTTGATATTTTATTTGCCCGGCTAGTGGTTTAATTATAATAGTAGCACTGTTGGCTAAATTCATTGAAGGGGTTAATAACCCCTTCACGTAGTTACCTTAATAAACGAGTTAACCATTTCGCTGGATTCGAGGATGTCACTCGAACAAAAGGTAAGACTACCATACAAGTTACCCCATGTACGCGTTATCCTCTCAAAGGCTTAATTCTCCACCAACCCCGTGTACTGCGTTGCCCAGTAACTGGGCAATATGCGGTACGATACTCAGTCAGGTAAGTCAGCTATTCTTTCCATAACAGCATCCGATTATACTGGAGCCGACCTAAACATAAGTAGGGTAAGTTCTTAGTGGATTGAGTATTGATATTTTTAACCGACTTCAAAAAAAGGAGGAGGTTCTCAGTTGGTCTTGACTTTTTTTTTTATGTGTGTTTCCACATAACTCAAGGACGGCTGGACCGATTTAGACAACTATTTTTTTGTTCGAAAGGGTATACTTTCTAGTTGATCTCATTGTCATCACGTTAGGATTTGATGATGGAATCATGGAGAAATCGAGGGAACTCTTCAAATATTATAGGCGCACCTACGGCGTTTTGGGTATTTCTTATAGTACTTTATGCAGTTGCTCTCGAAAAGCACCATTTGGGGAAGTGGAACTGATGATGAAGACCACAGATAGCCACCGAAACTACTCAATAATAAGTATTTCGTGGATTACGATTCGATTACTTGAATATGGATGTTAAGCACTTTATGCTCGTCGCAATGTATATGATGAAGTAGCAGGAGAACTCCTCAAAAATTAACAGCTCTCCATCGGGAAAAGCAATATTTTGTAAAAGTAATAAGTTGGCTTTTGTAACTAGATGAATTACAAACATACCCACTAAAAAGCGTGAAAAATAACTTTTTTTTGCAAAAAATAGAACCGACTTCCACATCAAAACACTACAAAGCTAAAAATTACTTTAATTACTTTTATTTTTACTTGAAGTGGTGTGGAAAATATTCCCAGACATCTAGTGTTAATTATTTTACTGGTACCGCTGATGAGGCGGTGATCGCGCCATGTCGACCGGTATAACAGCTTCGTTTCTCGCCACAGCACCATTCGCGCTAGCTTCACTCGGTGTTGCCAACACTAGATACTAAATGGATGACATAACTATTCATCAGTAATGAAATACTACGAAAATTATTTTTTCTTTAATCAAATTATGAGCCACCGCAGGGGTCTGTTTAAAATGTTAGTTTAGGTGAGCAAGCCCACGGCTGAGTCGCGCGTTGATGTCTTTTGGAAAAGTCTCTTTCTTCCATTAAGATATTTTAATTCTTTTATCCCTTTCTTTCCCTTTGTATTTTTATCGTAAAAATTTGGACTGGTAGCTTTAACGTCTGAATACGATATCGATAATTAAAAAAATAAACTTATTTTATTTTAAATTCAGTTTTACTTTTAGCGGACTTTAAAAAAGGAGGAAGTTCTAAAGGTTTTTCTTCTGTATGTCGTGCATATTTTCATTTAAGATTTCCGAAGATTCCAGAATTAAAATTACAGTGGATAGATCAGGTTACTAGGGAATATTGGTTTCTAGTTTTGTTTTTATTGATATAATGTCGAGAACAGTCAAATCGTGAAAATAAGATACCTATATTCAATCTTTTTAGGCTTCAAATGGTATGGCGGACTCTAATAGTAATTAACTTGGGCCTTAATTCAAATATTTTTACTATGGGATTCTCACTCGGTATTTTTACAATGTTAACATCAATTTGATCGATATCGACTATTTTCCCTTAATCAAGTAGACCAATCCCTAGCCTGGCATATCTACGCAACTTGACCTTGAACTGACCAATTACAGCTCTGCATTTCTCTCTCTCTCATAACAGTGAGTCGTGTTCTTCAAAGAAATCGGCCTATACGCTCTCTAGTGGTCATATACTCTCTGGTCACCAAGGACATCACGCGTCAGATCCAGGTATTCGTCAACCGCTGTCTTCGACAGATTCTCGGCACCTTCTGGCTTCAAAAGATAACCATCGAATACCCACTGGAAGTCTGCCATGAAACACTGATCGGATAGCAGATCGCTCGTCGCAAGTGGTCTTGGATTGGCCACACTCTCCAAAGGGACCCCAGCCACATCCCTAGACAAGGTCTAGAGTGGACCTTACAGGGGAAGCGGAAGCGTGGCCGTCCAAAGCTTACTTGGAACGTGGCCCGAGGTGAAGCGCGTAGCCCAAGACAGAACACGATGGCGGAGGACTGTAGACGCCCTCTGCCCCACCTAGGGGACTTAGGACATTGAGTCAAGTCAAGTGAGTCAGGTAGCCCGGACAAACAAAAAAACACAAAATTAAAAAAGTTTATTTGTGTTTCAGTACCATGTAAAAAAACTATCATCACTTGAGAAAACACCGCTATTTTGAAATGGCAGACAGACATGTATGTAGGTATAGATTCTAAAGGTATGGTTGGTAAGTAAACATCAGGTGCCTGAAATTGTGTTAATCAAAGTCAAAACCAAAAATATTTTATTTCACAGCCTACATGGGCACATATGTATAAAACATAAGAAGCAAGTACACTGATAAGGGTAATATCTGTAGGTATCTACCTACTGTTTTTTAGGGTTCCGTAGCCGAATGGCAAAACACGGAACCCTTATAGTTTCGACATGTCTGTCCGTAATGTCTGTCTGTCCGTCCGTCCGTATATCACAGCCATTTTATTCCGAAACTATTAAGACTATACATGTAAAACTTGGTAAGTAGATGTATTCTGTGAACCGCTTTCCGATTTTAAGAGAAAATTAAAAAAATATTTAAAATAAAGGGGGCTCCCCATACATGGAACTGAAACTGAAAATATATTTTTTTATGAGACCTATACGTGTGTGGTATCTATAGACAGGTCTTTAAAAATGACATTATGGTTTCTAAAATTACTATTTCATAAAGTTAATCGTTTAAAAGATATACGCTTCCAAAGTGGTAAAATGTGTCCCCCCCTTTAACTTCTATAAATCTAAAAAAACCATATGTTGTAGATCTTAATGTAAGCTTTCAACCAAAATTGGTTTGAACGAGATCGAGTCAGCAGTTTTTGAGATACGGTATATTTTCAAAAACCGCAAATATAACTTTGTAATTCATACAAATACTATGAAAAACAAAGTTATTTGGCGTAGTTGTAAAAATTGTAAATAAGCTAGTTTTAAGAAATTTGTAAGGTTTTTTTTTCAAATTATGTTATATTTATCATAGTTACTACGGAACCCTTCATGGGCGAGTCCGACTCGCACTTGGCCAATTTTTTTTAAGATTACCAGCATTGTGGGAGAATTCACATTAATAGCAATCTTGTTAACCACTCCAACTAAGCTAAATAATATGCTTGTGTCTGGAGTGGGTTCCCGGCAATAGTGTAGGTAATGGGTGGGGTTCAAACCCGCGAACTCTCGATCACAAGCCACAACCTTATCCATTAGGCTATTGACGCTTAATTTATTTATATAAAACATACTTGATTTTATTGTATCGTGAGAATCCGTACAGAAAAAGGAATTGCGCTATTAGTTGTGTCTCTCTTTCATCCCGTAACGAAAATTTTTAGCTTTGAATAGTAGTATTACATTCATAAATATTATATCGTGTTAATATAGACGAGCTAGAGCAACCAACGTACTCAAGCGACGAGATGTGGGTGTAATAGCACTTGTGCATACCTACCTATAAAACGTACGTACAAGTGAATATTATCAAGCTGATCTGGTTCTTAGGCCGTGCGCGCGCTGCCTTGCGGTGGAACGCGGTGCGTTTATTCTACCGCACCGGTAGAATGAACGCAATCTCGGGTGCGTACACTGCGGCGAGAAAAACGCACCTTTTGTCTGACAATGTTGCCATACATACAGATTTTTTCGTATTTATACATATTTTCGATGTGTGATACAGATTAACACTCAATACAGATTTTTGTACAAATTACACACTGTATTGATATAATTACCTGTTACAACTAAAAACAGATACAGCATATATCTATCTCAAATGGTTGACTCACAGTAACCATTTTTATCTCTAAATAATTAATTTAAAATATTATTTTATTTGCAAAAGGTAATTTCTCCTAATAAATACGAATCCTTATCCAAATAAGTATATTATTTACCTTGGCCATTTAAAGTAGATCAAAAACTTTACTTTTTTCATTTAAATGATAAGTTATCACAGATTTAAAATTACACGCAACCAAGAAATTCATTGCAGCGAAACAGCTGGCACATGGCATGGCACATATGTATTTTAACTTAAATGATAGCTAAACACACTTTTTGTAACGACGTACTATCACTGTCGAAGAAAATAATTTTTAAAGACGCCATGCAAAGCCGGGCCAGGCCACTAGTATATAGGTTTTTTTCGTAAATATAAACTAGATAAGGCCGGTTTTTCCCTGAGAAAACCTTTTTTGGATACGAACGTAGATATGCATGTGCGCCCGCGACGACATCTGCTATCGGCTTCTCCGCAACCTTGAGGACTCCAGGTTCTCTACGCTTTAGGCTCTGGTGGATACAGGCATGGATAAAATTATTTATGCCTGTGTCTACCGCTCGCAAAGTGGAGATCAGGAGACAACCAGGCTCACACAGTAAGGCGGCAGATGCGGCCCAGCAGCGGAACCCTTCAGCTCATTTCGTGTTACTGGGGGACTTTAATGCCCATCACTAGGAGTGGCTCTTCCTATACCAGTGCACGAATCATGTTGAGCGAGAGATGCACAATCTTGCGCTTGTTTTAAATCTCACTCAGCTGGTCCAGGGAGCAACGAGGGTGCCGGATGTTGAGTCACACACAGCCAATTGCTTGGACCTTCTGCTGACTACAGATCCAGACCGCTACTCGGTAACGATATCTTTACCGTTAGGTAGTTCCGACCACTGTCTGGTGAAGTCTGTATCCGTCTACTCCCTGCCCGATCCCAGCATTAAAGGCATATGGCGGGTGTGGCGATACAAGTCAGCGGATTCGGATGGCATGCGATCTTTCTTTGCATGTTATCCTTGGCAGCTACCTGCTTCTCTTCAAATGATTCATCGTCGTGGGCAGACGCCGTGTCGGATGTTTTGCGACAGGGGATGGAGTACTACATTCTCTGACCTAACAATGTCCGGCAAAGCTCGACCTTGGTTTGGCGCCGAATGTGATCGCGATGAAGCGCTTAAACACGCAGCGTACTTAGCATGGATCGATGCTCGAAACTGCAAAGCAAATGACGTGATTCAGAAGAAGAGAGCTTTCAAAAGGGCTGCCAAGTCCTGGAAAAAGGTTTTGCGGAGGGCTCGGTTTGACCACGTTAGCCGAATTGGGAACAAACTTGCTTCATACCCTGCTGGCAGCAAAGTTTTTTGGTCCCTGGCAAAGTCGGTCGAATCGAACTTCTGTCGCTCCTCACTACCACCACTGCTTAAACCTGACGGGTCTCTAGTCCACTCCGCTGAGGAAAAAGCAAACTTGTTTGCCGTCCTTTTTGCGGAGTCTTCACGTCTGGATAGTAGTGGCGCTCACCTTCCTGATGCTCTTATTGGATGCGGGACGTGTATGTCGGACATTCGCATCCATCAGAAGGACGTCCGTAGAGTGCTGCGTAATCTTGACGTGAACAAAGCTAGTGGCCTCGACGGGATACCACCAATTGTTCTTAGAACTTGTGTACTTGAACTCTCCCCAATCTTGACACGCCTGTTTCGCCTTTCGCTTGGGACTGGAAAGGTGCCGAAAGCATGGAAGTTGGCTAACGTGCAGCCTGTGCCCAAAAAGGTTAGTCGTGCTGACCCGGCCAACTATAGGCCTATTTCAGTCACGTTCATACTCTGTAAAAGTATGGAGCGTGTACTTAATAGTAAGCTCCTGGCATACCTAGAAGCCAACGACATCCTCAGTGACCGACTATACGGCTTCCGCAAAAACCGGTCTACTGGGGACCTTCTAGCGTATGCTATTCATATCTGGAGTGAGGCCATCGAGAAGCACGGGGAAACACTTGCTGTTTCCCTTGACATCTCTAAGGCCTTTGACAGGTTCTGGAACGATAGCCTTATTGCTAGCTAAGCTTCCTTCTTTCGGTTTACCCAACCAACTTTGCGTTTGGATTGCAGACTTTTTATTTATTTATTAAATGACACACCAACGACTTATTCACTAAATCGAATACATATAAAATTGTTACAAATACTAATACTGTAGTGAATTCATCACTTATAGGTGTGCACAGCACTTGTATAAGTAATTAGAGAGACTTCTGAGAGATCGGTCCATTCGAGTGGTCATTGATGGCTGCTCATCTGGCCAATTGGCAATTAATGCCGGGGTCCCCCCTCTGGGGTCGGTTCACTCAGCAACTTTATTCTTGCTGCACATTAATGATCTGCTTATGCCCGGTACCTTTGGATATGCAGACGACAGCGCAGTTGCTGAGAGATATGTGTCAAGCGCGCGTGCTGGCGGGTCATAGATCCAGTCTCTCCGTGAGGACATGGTTGGTCGCCTGAACTTGACCTTGAAGGCTGTCTCCGAATGGGGCGATGCCAACTTAGTCAAGTTTAATGCAGCCAAGACCCAGGCGTGTCTCTTCTCCGCAAAAAGGAGTCAATTCGAACCGGCTCCTACTTTCCGAGGTGTAACCGTGCTGATAACCGATCGTATCGAGCTTCTGGTAGTAACACTAACTTCTACCCTCAATTTTAGCCCATATATCGAGGCTAAGGCTCAATTAGCATCAAAAAAGTTGGGAATCCTAGCAAAGGTGAGACGGTTCTTCACACCCGAACAACTGCTCTATCTCTATCAAGCCCAGGTTCAGTCGTGTATGGAGTACTGCTCTCATCCTTGGGATGGATCTGCCAAGTACCAGCTGGACGCGCTTGAGTCTATTGAGAAACGGGCCAAAAAACTCATTGGCAACGATATACTGGTCGAATCAAAGCTCCAGAGCCTTGAACATCGACGACGAGTTGCTAGTCTATCGGTTTTCTATCAATTACATTTCCCCGAAATGTAATTGATGATGCGATGGAATTACACAATCTAATTCCACCAAGCCCGTTCCATCATCGGACTACAAGACAAACGGCGATGCGCCATCGTTACATGGTGGACATCCCACCTATACGCACTAAACGTTTTGGGAATACCTTTATTGTGCGTACAGCTAAGGAGTGGAATTCCCTGCCGGAGTCTGTGTTTGCCGATAGCTATAATTTTTTTTTTATTTATTTTTTTTTATTTATTTCTCCCACAAAATACATAAAACAAAATTTCTTTAAACAATTTCTTTGGTAGGGAGACAGGAGCCCATACTAAGAAAACTTGTGTTATGGGTCTCCTGGCCACCTTAACCCAGACACATTACAGAACAGGTCAAATTGGTAACTTAGAATTAAGGGAGTGTGTCAGATTTGAAAACGTTTTCGTGCGTGTGTGAGTTTATGTGCGTTTGAGTGTGTTTTGTGAGTATGTTTGTGTGTGTGTGTTTTTGTGTGTCATGTGCTAGTATGTGTGTACCTTTACCTCTGAATAGGTTACTTTTAGGTAAGCGTGATCCATCTTCGACCACATCATTACTTACCATCAGGTGAGGTGGTGGTCAAATGCGAGCCTATTATAAATAAATAAAATATCTTACGAAAACTTAGTAAGTTGGTTTGTAATTTATCTAGCAACAATAGCCAGAATGTCAACTTTTTCAGCACTCTGGGTTTTTTTATTAATATTAAATTCAATAAAAGTTTGTACCTATAATATTAATTATAAACGTATTTTACGTAGGTGCAACACTACGAATGCGAGAGCGTTGGATAGCATGCAACAATCTTTGAGGGATTTCCCGAGCACAGCGAGTGAAACATAAACTGCTGACCATACTAAAACTTAACGTTGTCTATGGAAAAAAAAAAACTATAAGAACTAGAATCACACAATAGTGTGTGTAACTTAATAAATGCCGTATCTAGGTAATTTATTTTGCTAAGTGTTGTTTTAGTTTTAACAGTTAATTTGATCAATACAGTGTGAAATTTGTATAAAAATCTGTATTGAATGCTAATCTGTACCACACATCGAAAATATTATGTATAAATACAAAGAAATCTGTATGTATGGCAACATTGGTAGAAAAAACGTGCGCTTTTTTATCGCAGTGCGTGGTACTACATACATTTCTATGTGATACAAAAATAATTGCGATAAATTCACCGCAATTTTGCATCGAGGGGCCAACAGTGACTCTACCGCATGCGTTTATTCCACCGCAGACCGCGCACTTCTATGACACTCTATACCTACCTCACAGATTTTGTGTTTCCAAAACGCAAGGCAGTGCGCGCACGGTCTTAGGCCGTGCGCGCACTGCCTTGCGGTGGCCGCAATTCCGGTAGTTCTACCGCACCGGTAGACTGACCGCAGTGCGCGCACTTCTATGACACTCCATACTTCACAAATTTTGCGGTACCGCAATTCCGGTAGTTTTACCGCACCGCAAAATTTGTGAAGTATGGAGTGTCATAGAAGTGCGCGCACTGCGGTCAGTCTACCGGTGCGGTAGAACTACCGGAATTGCGGACACCGCAAGGCTGTGCGCGCACGGCCTTATAGCCCATAAACACAGTGAACCATATTTGATTCAGATCAGCATTCATAACTCAATTCGTATACAAAAGTTCAATCAAGCAGTCAGTGACGTTTCATGGGCCGCTGTTCTGCGCTAGATCTGGACATTTAGTGTATTGTTTTTTATCCCCAAATCAAATCAAAAATATATTGTTTCTCATAGCCCTGCATTGGCATTAATGAAACGTCAGAAGATAGTGCACGGTTCAAATTGGTTGTTTCCCAAAAAGAACAACATGCTAGAAACTTCATGGTTATTCTTATCAAATCCTAATTTATTGTCATAGTTTCTAAAATTGTTTCTGGAATAAACTATTCTCTTTTCATTTAAGACAGATTTTTACTTTATTTGTTTATAGAGGGTTTGATTATTATGACCATGCGACCCAATTAGTATCTTTTTAATTTACAATTACCTCCGCTTAATACCTACCTACATTTACAAATTCGTAAAGTTCTTTGGCGCACTCCGACAGTGGAAATACCAGACTTCTAATGTATTTTTTGCATATAGGTACTCACTTCTTTCAACTTTATTCCGGACACACTCCGCCAAAATCAAAATATGATATCATGCAACTTTTTGTGAGATTTTATTTTATTAGTATAATAAGTTACCATACTTTGTATCCATAGTTGGATTTTACAGAAAAGTGGTGGCCCAGTGGTAAAGGCTCCGACTTGCAGGTCCAACCCAGTCAGGCACATTTCTTTGTGTAGTTTATATCATCACCAGTGTTCTCAAAACGTTGAAGGTAAGCATCGTGAGGAAACTGGCATGCCCTAAGACCAAAATTCAAATTCATATTCAAATTTATTTATTCATTTGGTGAATTTAGGTGATTACAGATGTTTTTCAATAATTTAAATTTTAATTGTACAAACCATGTCCCGCCGATAGGCATACAAAATCAGTTTTACGAAGTTAGTTTATTTGATATAAAAGAATGTCAAAGATACGAGTATATGCATGTCAAATTATAAAATTGTCTCAATAAAATAGGGAAAATGTCATGAAAATAGGAAAGAATAATAAATACACAATTTCAAAAGATTGCAAAAAAACAAATAAAAAATATAAATTATAAAAATTGATCAAAATTTTCCATCCAAATACTCCTTGGCCGAATAATATACCTTGTCATTTAGTAGCTTAAAGAGGTTACTTTTAAATTAATAATTATTTTTACTGTTTCTAATATTACAAGATAATTTATTTAATTTTAATATATAATATTAAAATTAAATAAATGAAAAGTTGAATAAAATACTTTGAAAAAAAAAATTTTTGAATAAAATTAATTGAATAATGAAGGCGTGTGACATCCACCTTGACCTGCACTAGGCCCGTGTAGTGGATTACCCATTCCTCTCATTGAGAAGTGACCTGGTTCCAGCAGTGGTAACAGGCTGGGTAATTATTATAATTTTATTTTACTGAAACAATTAAATTAGGTATCCGTAGATGTCAGTTGTATGTGAAATTGTTTACATAATCAGCCTATAAAGTCCCCCTGGTGGTACACAGGCTTCTTCACTATGAGACGTAATTGGTTGTAATTCAATAAACAGGCTCATTGCAGGTTGGTGGATTATTAATTAATTAATAGCTTATGAAATTTATTTGTTTTTTTTTTTTTTTTTTCAAGGTAGGCTCTCGCTTGACTACTATCTCACCAGATGGTAAGCCATAATGTGCTTGAAGTAACGTATTCACTCTTGACTTGACCCCTAGGGTACAGCTATCAGGAAACACAGACTGCAGCAGGGAATTCCACTCTAGCTGTACATACAATGAAAGTATATGTTCCCAAAAACTTTTTGTGCGTTTGGGAGGGATGTCCACATTAAGGTATTCCACCTTCATTAAAGGATTATTGATTTCAACGTAACGGTCAAAATAATCTCTAAATTAACATTCATTCAAGACATCCTTTTAATAACTCATAAGTAACGTAAAATCTTATCATTTCTGTCAAAACAGTGTCGCGGGTACATCGCAGTATGAAATATGGTTCGCAACTTCGACGCACCTAATGTGAGGTGTATCACGGACTGTCCACATTGAGGACAGGAGAACATTAATAATATTACTCATTGTAACACGACACGACTGATACTCATCTCGTGAGTAACCTTAATGCTTGTATCTTTAAAATTCTTTGGAAATTACTCGCATGTTTTGAGTTTTGTAGGAGGTAACTGATTTCAAATCGGATTTTATCTATTAATGTGACTGCTTGTAGATATATCCATTTGGGATTCTCAGAAACTAATGATTTGCGACCAGGGAAAATTAAATATCCCAAAAACATTCTGGATTTAATTATCTGGAACATCCAGGATAAAGTAGATATAGATATAGATAGAGCAAGCTTGTAGTACTTGCACTATGAAAGGAGGTCAATGTACTTGGTGATTAGGTGATCGTTTAGAATTCTGTGACTAAAGATAACAACCTCTTGTAGAATTTGTAATATTCCAGTAATGTTATCAAATAAATTAAATAGTAATACTTCATGCTTTTATATTATTCTATACTAGCTATATACAGAGAGTTCCAGAGCATGCACAGAACAATCGCTTCTCGCACCACAGCCAATTTGATCGTTTAAACCTTTCAGCACCAGTTACCATATCAAAACATTGTATAGAACGAAATATTCCGACAGCATGATTTATAGGACCAGCCTCCGACCTACAAACTAAGGCAACCTTCACATTTTCCGACACTCTTTTGTTGGCACGTGGTGAGTTGCTGGCGCCCTCGCAGGTTTCGGCTGTCATGTCATTGCGATGCTCATTTATCATCGCTCAAGTCAATACTACCATCAACTGTGCCGTCTCTGTGGCGCTTGTGAACGAATAGTTCGATACTTTCTATCGTAACGATAATATTGTGTTTTAAATGTTTCGGAGTATTTGTCATCATTTGTTTTATAGAGTTGGATTTGTTGAGGCTCTTGGTCTCGTTGTGATTTTGTTGTATTATTTTCTTTTGTTGAGTTCTTTTCTTTTGTTGAATTTTCTTTTTGATTTTGCAATATGTCTGTTTGAACCTCTAATTTCATCAATCATCATATGTGAGAACCTAATGTACTTTTTGAGATAAGTACAACTAACATTTTACAATAAGTGGTGTTATTTCTATAACCTTAATAAAACTCATTCATATCATCATAATTTATTTTATCATCTTCACCAATTTTTCAAATTTAATACACTTTATGAATACATACAATAATTTAAATGATCAGTAGCATATTTTACTAGAGTCCTCATTTAAACTGGAATGAACGATAAACGTTATTTTATTAGTTAATAAAGAAATAACATAATTAAATTAGGTGGAAAATATTTTACAAAATGATAGAAGACAGAAAAAAGTCAGGCCACATCCTATTGCACAGATTTTTTACAAAAGAAATAATGAGAGAAGTTATTACTTAAGAATTTGAACATCGTTTTAGTTTACACTAAGTTATCTAATATTTACAAACAATAAATAAAGCAACAAATGTACCAATCAAAGAAAATAAGCATTATAAATATACTCCTGAAATAAAATCAAATATACGTAATCAAATCGCGCTGTTTTCACTTAAGAATTAAAATTTAACAAAATATCACAGTTGACCACGACGTTTACTAATAAAAAAATGTGACAGCAAAAATTTAAGCGACAATTTATAAATCATAAGTTCAAATTATCGAACATCATAAATTTATCATTGGACGTTCTGACAAGGTTAGGTAATGCTGTGAGCACGTGAGTTGTATGACATCGAGATCGAGGTGTATAACCTTGGAAGGGCGTCTGAATCATAATTTGTAAAACTATATTATTATTGAAATTAATAAAAACGTTAACATACTACTGATAGCTTCACAAAAATCAATGAAAATGAAAACAATTTCAAAACAACTGAAGAAAGTCATGAAAAACGAATATTTTTAATCACTAGCATTATTTTAAGTACATTTTACATATACGACATTAAAGACTTTAAAGTACGCAATAGAGCCACATGATTTTTTTATATGGTATCCTTTGTGGAAACTTTAAAAAATCACTATTCATATTATTACTTAATAACGTTAGCTATAGTACGTATTTATAATGTGATAAATACTTTGTTATATACAAACTAAGGACAGGAACATAAAACAGTTCGGGAGACATTTTGATAATTATATATTATTTTTTTCACCGTACCTACTACGTGACAAGTTATTTACATTAATAGGAAGGAATTACTTATTCACAATCTATTACTGAGCTTACTTCATTAAGTTTCACAGCGCTTTTACAAGCCCTCTCTAATATTCGTTACTAGATTATGAAATGACCTAAATATAATATTTTCTGATACATTTTGTCTTTAACAATAATGTTGTTCGTACGCCCGTTACTCTATCCCTGTACAATTCCGAATTTGTTTTATCTTTGTGATGACTACAGTATTTTGGGTACAACGACTATCTTAATTCTATAAAGTGTCTACGATGACAACACGGCACACGAACTTTCGTGCAACGTTTAACAGTTCATTGAGTGGTTTTTCAACATCATCAATCGTTGTTGTGTTGGAAAAATCAATTAATTGTTAACGATACAAGAATATTCCTGTCACGTTGTTTAATTTTAGACACTTTCTAGTCACCACAATGTACATAATATCGGTATTTAGTTGTTTATATCTTACAGTTTTATGAATAATTCAAATCGATACAGCTTATGACTAGGTAAAATTCAATTCTACTTTAAAATTTAACACCGTTGTAGTTAATGTTTACGTTTAACACTTTTGTGACAAGAAATTTTGATGATTTAATTTCATGCGTTTAGCAGGGGTATGGGAAACTGGAATAATTTTTATATGTTATATTTATATTTCTCACAATGACTACACTGTTTTCATCACTCCTGTTCGGTTTCACAGTATCTTGCAGCACTAACACTGTCTTCGTCACTCGTAACGTCACAATAACAATATAACAAAATTAGACTACACAAGATAAATTTTTCGAACAGCGAATAACTGACCCAGTCTGGTTGCTGTAACATCAGTGTACAACACGATATTACATGCAACCCCGTGTTGTGGACGACTGTCTACATTAATAAATCAGTTATCCGCTGTTCGAAAAATTCCACTGATCCTATGCGGAGAGATGCGCGAACTGACTGGGGTGAAGATCGAACTGGTAGGGGTGGCCATACGGATTCATATGGTATGGCACTATGTTCATGGATGCCATCTTGTGCTCCTTCTTCCACTTCATGCGGCGGTTCTGGAACCAGATCTTGATCTGGCGCTCGGTGAGGCAGAGCGCGTGCGCGATCTCGATCCGTCTCCTCCGCGTCAGGTACCGATTGAAATGGAACTCCTTCTCTAGCTCTAGCGTCTGGTACCGGGTGTACGATGTCCTTTGACGCTTAGTCTCTCCGTTGGCGTTCACCGTACCTGAAACAGTTAAGTCAGTTGATTAGTATGACTTATACGACCCACGATTTAGTTCACATTAGTTGTATAAGTTTGTTAAGTATTATTCTGGTCACAAAACGCGAGGCACGTTAGTATTTAGAACTGAATGTTCGTTAGAGCGCCAATGAATAGTTGGCTCGATCAACTTCGTGCCTTGCCACGCTTGCTCGATTGTGATGTACAGCTCGCGGCAACATGCTCCGCTAAGAACAAGATTTCTATTCAGAAATATAAACACTATTGTGCAATTAATTTTAATTTATTCCCCGAGCTGTCACATTTTTCTTAATTTATATCTTGTTTCGCGACGCACTACGACACCTTCTCTAATGATTGTTTTGGCACATGCTTGTTCCTGTTTGCGAATACAAACCGCAGCCAAGATAAACTTTTAGCTGGGGTCATCATATGCGAGAGATGGTTCCGAAGATATTACACATGTTGGTTTCGATTAAATGAATATTTTTTGGTATTACTAGCATATCGGGCATGACTGAGCTGTGTTTATTTAGAAAGCATCTAGAGTATGAAGTGCAGTTAGTAAATGAATATCAAAGGGGGAGCAGCGAGTAAGCGGTATGGATGGCGGCGGCGCGCGAGTCATGGGTTGCATGCCGCACCTGTCACGGCATGTCGACGACCGGCCCACCACTTGGTCAGGCTTGGACGGTCGCCAGTATTCCTGTGATAGATACGCAGCCCGTCTCGGGTGTGTCTACCAAATTAAACTGCACCATTTATTATATTTCTTTAAGGAGATTGGTCGACTAATGAGTGAGCCACATCATTATTATTAACCTATTGAATCATGCTATTGTTGTTATACCTTTGCCTTGTCCCAGTGAATTACAATTCAAAATAACCGGAGCAGATGCAGTGACTAATTATAAACCGATTGCTTGGCACAATAAATTCAGTAATAGATATTGGAAGGCGTTTAGTCCTTTCTCTTATTCCCCCAGTTGTCAGACCCGCGTCAATAAAGATGTTTAAACGAGTATAAATATTCGATTTAGTACGAGTTTAAAAGTGTACGAGTGAAGCTGCAGCAAAAACCCAGTCGATTGAAATGTTAGTGACAGGCCGATGCACAAACAACAGACGTACAGCATTATTTTAACATAAATAATCCTTGTACGAAACGAATGGATACAATACGGGAGCATTTGAATTTCAATATGAATACACGAATACATTGATGTTGATTAAACGGTCACATCTAGATTATAATTTAAATGTATTTAAGTTCAAGTGATAAGCTATGTGTATCCAAATATTGACAGGTCCTTCAGAAGATCTGCAATCAAACTTTTTGAAGATGACAATTTATGGGTAAGACCATAATAAATTGTGTGTGGGCTTTAAATAATGAATGGTTTTTCATTATTTTTGTAATGGGCAAAGTTTCAAAATTGATTAAAGTTGAATCCTACTTAAATGTTTTAAGAATAAATAGTAGATATATTATCGAAAAAGATCCACAAAGTTCATCAGAGGTATATTTAATTGGTGATCTCGTTCTTTTTGCTGTAAACCTCGATGATATCCAGCAGACGCTTGAAGCATCTTTACAATGCTTAAAACATCTTCTGAATATGACCAAGACAAAGATAATGGCAAATGTTTGTAGGAATTCAGACCTATCTGTCAAGGTCGGGAATGAAAGTTTGGAAACAGTAGATAAGTCTGTCATATCAGTATTCTTTAAAATTAACCAACGGAGATATCGAGAAGAATACAGTTAAGATTCGCTGCATTCAGCAAAGTGCACGACATTCTCAATCCCTTATGAACCACTAATGTCAGTATGTATTTACTACCCGTCATGATGTATCAGTCAGGTGGAGTAAAGTTGTGACCGAGTGGTGTCCAAGGACTGGATAGTAGAGTTGGGCAGCGACATTGTTGCCATCGTGGGCATATCCTGGATGAGACTTACACAGGACCGTGGAGCTTAGCACAAGCGAAAAGAGCCCTATACCCAGCAGTGGGTGAAGTCAGGCTGTGGATGATGATGATGATGATATTTCATTACCTAAGAAAGGAAGTGAAAACGAAGAGTCATCACATCATCATTCACTATAACTGGGAATCGATTTATCTAATCGAAAAGTATTGCTTATACTCAGATTATTTCTGGTTTTGAGTAAATTAAAACCTAAGTAGTCGATATGATTATTTTCAAAGGAATGCACTGCAGAATGATTGCATCAGAGAATATGGATTGCAAGAAACGCCTTCTGAAACATAATTAGAAATCACGTACAAACACTTAAGATCACAAATAGGAACAGCAACGCTTACACCTCCAACACTTATTTGCGCCGGCGCAATATCATTTGGGACAAAACTTATCTCCTAGTGATCTGATACTTGCACTAAGATATACGAAAACGGCAGTCGTCTTTATGTCTAAACTAGATAATTCTAGGTCACAGACCATTGATATTCCGTCTACCATAGTCTAGACATATTGCATGGTCGAATTTTAAATGAATGACATCGCATTACCAATGGATGAGACTTGAAAATTTGAAATCTAAAATAGGTAACGTCTGGAGACAGTATTTGATAAAACGTGATATTCAGATGTAGACTAAGTTTAATTTAGAAATGCATTGAACGGTACTGCTAATGAAAACTGCGACAAAATGTTATATGACAGTATTTGATAAAACGTGATATTCAGATGTAGACTAAGTTTAATTTAGAAATGCATTGAACGGTACTGCTAATGAAAACTGCGACAAAATGTTATATGTATAGTTAGAACATAATCATAAATATGTATAATTTCTCATATGTGTAACTACTGATAATTAATTACGAATTCTTTTGACTTGGCCTTTTGAATATAATTAATGTAATGTTTTGATGTTTTATGCAGTGAAAATACTAATAAAATATTTTTTTGTTTTGATTAACATTATTATAAAATTCAAGTGACATCATTTGTATTACTGCATTTTTCATTTCTACAGAACCTTTTTTCTCAAAGATCCCACCACTTCTATCCATTACATTTGTTTTTGTATTTGATATGATTTATTATTCAACATCAAAAATAATGAGGACAAGAAATATAATCAGCATTAACAACTAAAACATTTATTGTATCAAACGTTAGGATTCTTTAATCATCACACTACTCTGCGCTGTATGTGCCCGACAGAAAAACGGTCAAGATCTAAGATCAAAGCAATGACTAATGATATCTAGATGAGAACAGAGTGTGCAATAAAAATGTCACAAATATATTTTTATCTGTGGTCTACATAGCCCGTATAATTGTCGATACTATCGTTTTTGTATTCACACTGTTTTGCTTTAATTAATTGGAGCCAAGCTTTGTAGTCGCTAATTGAGTCGGATGTTCGGTGATATAAATAGTACTTTCATATTTCGAAACATGAGAAAAAAATATATTTCTCCTTGCAATCTTCCCTGACCGCAATATTAAAATAATGTGTGGACCTTCAAATAATTCGATAATTTAGTGAGATGTTATCTTGAAAAAGTACAGCTTTGCTTACCTATATTTAATGGGTGAACACATCATCCATTAAATATAGGTAAATAATTCTCAGCATTAATTTCAGTACCGTCATTCCTGTATGTAGTTCCGCCACTTTACCTAAATGCTAGTACAAAATATTCATTCGATAACTATTTCAATAAATTTTACTACACTTTATTAATCAACTTCTATTCAAGCGTTATTTATTAAGTACAATGTTTATGCTGCTTCGACCATAGTAAATATATTGTATCTAATTAGTCTTTTTTTCGTAAGTTACTCCATTTGATATGTATCTGTGTTGTATTATCTCACATGTAATTGAGGATACGTACAGTGTAGTGGATATACTAGCTATCGGCTAGCTTACAATGTAGGGCTATCTTCGAAGTTCAAACGCAGCTATTCTTCTTGTTAGATATCTTTATATTAACTAGTTTAAAATAGGTATGCATTGAGTAAGCACAGGTTCTTTCGCCTTGAAAACTGCGCGCCTTCTACTTTTCTGTTTTTCCTGTATTTTATTTTTTATTAATGGAAAACTTTTATCATATCTCCAATGTCTACTGCACTTTTTGTTTCAATAATTTATTGCAAGCTATAATGTACACATACAGGTGTAATACAATTAAAAAGTCAAAAATTATGGCCCCTGCCGGGCACAGCAAAATTTTAAATAAGTAGGAGAGTGGTAGAGCACTTTAGTCACGTTTCCAATTACCTAAAATTTATTAAAAATTAAATTATAGTCTGTTGTCAAAATGCTAATTGTCTGTGCTATTTATTGTATTAATTTATTCTTATTAATCTTTTATGTCTTATATAATTAATAATTAATTAATTTAATTATATTTTAATGGTTAGGTTTATGTTTGGTTCAGGAACTTACTGCCAAGATTGTGTGAATCAAAAGGTTAACACAGTCTTGGCATTAAATCGGTGGTTCCAGTAGAATTTAGAATTGAAATATTTAGGTAGAAATATTACCAAGAATATTTTCATAAAAATGCAATGAAGATCTATCAAAGTCTAGACTAAATCGAACAGAACAGATAAATAAAACGTCATCGTATCAAATTCAAAAATAATTCGATACTGTGACATCAGCTGCAGCGGAAGCAAAGTTCACTGAGCATAAAATATTATACAAAAAAAGTCAGATATCTATATCGAGATAGACAATTAAATCAGTTGCTATGGGCGTCTAGGCTGAATGAATAACATCTGCCCATTACAAGCAGTCGGTGCATCGACAAGCAGGTCATCCGACTTCACGCACACAACTAGACACATCAATCATGAATAGCGGGTGAATTTTGAATTTCGTACCTAGAACAAAGTGTTTTAAAGGACATGTTAGGTTTTTCTATGGAGGCTGGGATTTTATTCGAAACTGCTGTGAACAGGGAAGAGATTATGTTTTTGTGAAAGTACATAAATTAAGGATACTTCGTATATATTTTTTATTTTTTTTAAAAGCACCCTTTCGTAGTTATTGTATTTTTAAATAATTATAATTAAAAAGTTAAATTGCAACCCACATTAATTATTTATTTTGGCAACATTGTTCTGTTAGATGTCATTGTTGTCATCGTGAGCGTCAAATCAAGTGTCAAATTCAATTCAATATTCAACGGACACAAGTGATTTGAATTTGTTTGCGAGTGTTTTTGTTATTTTTGTCTTGTTAAGTTTCTTCTTATAAGTTTATCTTTATTTGACCTGGCTTATAATTTGGATTCTTTGATACTGCACACGATTTGAAAACTCGACGACCGGCGATACTGACGACCCTGATTTTTCCCTCGGACTTGGATTTTGCACACGATTAACATCCATTTATCGCTGCTGTGTAAGGTTAGTATCTATTTTGTACGAATTCTAACAAACGATCAAGTCGCAGACATGGACTATAAACAAGTACTTCATAAGGTCTGTTGTGTTCAGATCTGCCTTTTAAAACAATGAATTTGATTACCTATCGTAGACCAACTGAAACCACACTAAGTAATGTTTTTATCTTTCAGGTAATCCTCACCATCATGCCTCGCTGCATTAATTGCTGGATTGCTATTCCAATTACACAACAATATCAGTACAATGCAACCCATATGGATCTTGAAATTATCTCTGTATTAGAAGAATGGATTGCCAGACAGGTATGTAGCTAAAAATCTGCATACACATAATTTTAAAACTAGACTCCATGTTATCTACTCATCAGTTTAATAATACTGATTTTTATTTGCCAATTATAGTGTATTTACTATTGATTTTTACACATTTGTGCAAGCAATTGTCTTCTTGGTTTTTGGCAGTATCATATCATAGTAATTATAAACATCATTAACTTAAAAAAGAGCATATTCTGGTATAAATTAAAATACGACGTTTTTCTTGTTTTAGGTAATTGATGAAGACCACCTTTGTCAAGAATGTGTTAGCCTATTAATTCATGAATCAAATAACAGGAATGAAGGCAATATAGGTGGACGTCAATTTGGCCATGATGCAGTATGTGTATGTTGTGGCATATCCATTCCCAGAAGAACTGGGAGGCGCTCTCGTCAATTAAATTATGGTGATGCTGAATGGATTTATTTTGCAAATATAATCAGCCCGCTTGAAGTAAGTGTACCTGCTTGTTGTATACATTATTCCTACTTTATTGACTTTAATTAGTTTAAAAAAAATGTATACCATAATAATATCAACTTATTTCAGCAATTCAAGCTTAACTTGACCAGCTTCTGTACTTGTACTCACTTTTTCTGTTTGTATAAATATTCCCCACATTAGAATTACTAAAACTAATTGTAACTTCAATTGCAGATGCCGTCTAACGCCCGGGTATGTAATGCTTGTTGGTTAAGAGCTCATCGGCAACCACCACCACCTGCAGAAAGTGGATCTGGATTATCCGTAATGAGTACTGCCAGCACCGAAAATGAGGATATTCTGCAAGAACCAAATCCAATCATCAGTGGATCCAGCTCTGTTGCGGAGCCTCCCAGTTCTGCCAGTACAGACATTGAAAATGTTCTCCGAGAACCAGTTATGAGCATTACATTAGATGGTTATAGTCGCACTCCAGATACCACTACTCATTGTTTTGTTCCGGATTGTGTGAATCGCGAAAGGAAACGTGTGCCATTGTATTTAAAGAAAAATATTCTAAAACATCAAAAACTGTACATCACTCAAAATGCTCGGGTGTGTGAAGAACATTTAAGCGTATACAATTGGGACTTTCTTGCTGAATTTGAATTTGTAACTGAATTCAACCCATGGCATATTACTAAAATGCTTGACTTATTAAGGAGGGATGTAAATAACACCATAGACTTTGAAAATGTTGAACACATGAGTAATATTACTTGTCGATACTGGACAGGCTTGACTGTTTTGAACTTTCTGGCAATATTAACTTGTATACCTCAATTGTCCAATATATGTAAAAAACCTAAAACAGCACTTGGTATGTATATAATAAAAATAAGGACTGGGGAACCTTTTCGACGCATTGCATCTTTGTTTCGTTTATCAACTTATACAGTCTGCCAGTATGTAAAGAAGGCCCGTGGCTGCTTATTGGATTCATATGTTCCATTACATTTGGGCATTAATAATATTCCAAGGGCCAGCTTGTCCAGTAGAAATCTTTTGATTCCACAGGGTCTTTTTGGTACACAGGAAAGTAATCCTATAGTAATCTTTGATGGCACATATATATATTTGCAAAAGTCGTCTAACTACCTATTCCAAAAAAAAACCTACAGCTTACATAAATACGCCAATCTATTGAAACCTTTTATAATGGCAACCACAGATGGGTTTATTTTAGATGTTTATGGTCCGTATGCTGCTACAACATCTGATGCCCAGATAATGAACCAGCTTTTTGCACCCAGTGGTGCTCTCAGAAATTATTTTAGAGAAAATGATGTGTTTTTGCTAGATAGAGGGTTTCGGGATGCTATAGGACTACTTACCTCATTAGGATTCTCAGTACACAAGCCAGAGACTCTAGATGTAGGTGAAACACAATTGTCCACAATAAAAGCAAACAAATCTCGGCTTGTAACCTTGTGCAGATGGGTAATTGAAGTAGTGAATGGTCGGTTTAAACGTGATTTCAAAATGTTCAGGAATAAATATTTTAATGTAGCATCAAGAAACTTGATGAGTGATTTTAGAATTTGCGCAGCAATATTGAACAATTTCCATCCGCTTATAACCGACCGTTCTGATGCTCAAGCAATCTTAGACAGAGCAATGCAAAGAGTAAACTTGCCGAACTATTTAGGTGATTATGTGCTTGAGCATCAATTAAATAGACGCCGAGCCAGTTTCATAAGAATAGACAATGCCCAATTACCACAAATAAATATGTTCCCTGTAATGGAAATATCAGACTTGATTTTGTTCAGTCTTGGAATTTACCAAATAAAGCAAGCTAGATCATATTACGGGGAGCATATTCGTGCAAATGGGACATTTTTGGTTGAAATAAGTGAAAGCTTAGAAATCACAAATGTCCCAGGCATAATGTCATCACATGAGACAGTATTGCTTAGAGGCAGGATCAGATCAAGACATCAAAGCAATAAAGTATATTATACTTATGTTTTAATAAAATTAATAGAGTCAAATAATTGGGAGGAGAGAATTCCTGAATATTACTGCAGCTGTATAGTAGGGAAGCGAACTGTCGGAAGCTGTGCTCATGTGATGACGATCATATGGTATCTTGGGTGGGCTCGGCATCAAAACAACATATTACCGCCTGCACAGTTTCTTGATGATGTAATTGTTAGGGAAGATGTAGAAAATGAAGAAGTAGAATAAATATAAGTGAACACATTATTCTTTTATTTCTCTACCTAATACACATGTTCACCTATTCCGACCTGCTGGAGTGACTATTTACAAAAGGGTAACAGATCCAATCTAGTCTGACTGGTTTACTGACCCACCGTGGAAGAGACGCATAACCTTCAGTAGTCATTCTGTAGTTTACCGACTTCTTGGTCATAATGTCCCAAATTGTAGGAGAAAAAGATCTTTATATCTTATATGATTTATTATCCTTATCATAAATCATTTATTCTAAGGGAAAAGTACGAAATCAACGCAGGCTAAGAGCTAGTTGTTAATAATAGCGCTTCTGCGTTAACACAGTCGCTAACAGTAAATAAAATGAATTCAGCCCATTAGGTACTGTCCCATTGCTGGGCATGGGTCTCTTCTCAGAATGAGAAGGGCGAGGCCGTAGTCCAACACGCTGGTCTGGTGCAGGTTGATGGACTACACTCCATCCATCAACTTACAATGGCGATTTTGACATACATAGCATTTCTGCCTACCCCATGGCCAGAATCTAGTCTTGTAGGTAAACAAACAACTGTCAATGTGTCAAGTGTTGCAACCATTGACACAGGTAATGTTTTCAAAGGCGGCAAAGGAATCAATGTCATACATCCAAATCATGGAGATTATACGGTGGTTTTAGTATAAAACCATTTAATAATGTTTTTGTATAACACAAAGGCGTATAATATGCTTTAAAATAATATTAAACAGCTTTTTCTTTGTTTTAATGTGCCAAAATAATTTATTACGATAAAAAATATCTAGGTTTAAAATATTTATTTATTAAATAATGGTGCTTTTATTTATTTTTTTGTTTTTGTAAGGCCATCCTGGATAATTTTCCCTACCAGAAAAACCGCATATGATAGTTGTTCAAGAACAAAATTATTTTAAGCCCATTTCCTAACATGTCCTTTTGTGCTAATATTACGTAATACCTAATATCTACCGGGGTTGCGCTAGGGCAAATGAAGGAACAGGATCATTATTTTAGGTAAGTCTCATACTCCCTTCTGCTTGATCTAGAGTGGAAGGAGTTATTTGATTTTTTCCAACTAAATAAAACCTAGCCTACGTCACAACGTATAACTTACTCACCTGCCTCTTCCCAGTTATTCTAGCGGATGCAGCCGAGTAACAGTATTTTACATATCTGACCTCTCAACTCAACTCTCTCAGTAACTGGGTAACATGATACGTATAGGCAAAACCGTCTCCAGATTTTTTACTTTCCAACTACCTGTACCTACTACGACCATACGACGAATGACTGATGGCTTCACGTTATAGTTTAGGTAAAAAGTAATTAAAAAAATTAAAAAACCCGACTGCAACCTTCTACTACCTACCTTCTAATACCTACTAAAACTAACTGAAAAGCTAATAAAAACAAGCCCATTTTAAATTAAATAAAAGTTGGAAGCAGGCGGGGCCCATACCATTATTATAGTTTCAAACTCAAATGGGTCCCGCCTGCTTCCAACTTTTATTTAATTTAAACTGGGCTTGTTTTTATTAGATTTTCAGTTAGTTTTAGTATAAGGTTGCAGTTGGGTTTTTAATTTTTTTAATTACTTTTTTTATTTCCAGCTTTTTAGTTTACAAATGTGAAAGATTTTGCAGACGATTTAGTTCTTGATACGTGTTTTTTACGATTTGTCACTTTGTATTACATTTAACCATATAAGTTGTATATATGTTTGTAATCACCTTTTAAAACCCTTTATTTTGATAGGTACCCCACTCGATAGGTTTTGAGAAAAAAAACTTTTTGAAGGCATAATATGGCGCCAAAAATCCGCCATTTTGGTTTTTTTTTTATTTTGATATACCCAGTGTCACTTTCACAGTCAATACGAATCTAACGATACCTCTCAAGCTAAAATCCGTCGAGCTGTTCAGGCCACAGAGCGTGCCAAACAATTATACATACATACATACTCTCGAAAAACATAACCCTCCTTCTGGCGCAGTCGGGTAAAAAGAGATATAGATAAATAACAACCCATCCACGGACCGTCCTTGGAAAGCATTGCTTAACCTTGAAATAAGTTAGAGCGAGGCTGTTATTATTTACGCATATGCTCTTTGATGTTACAAATGACCTTATATTATATACTAGTACTTACGCGGGACTTCGCTCCCGTGGATTGTATCACGGTAAAAACATAACTCTCCTTTTTTTCAGTCGCGTAAAAAGTAGCCTATAACCTTCCTCAAGCTTCAAGCTACTTCCATACCAAATTTCATCCAAATCCACCCTGTACTTTCGAAGATTAGCGCGTTCAAGCAAACAAACAAACAAACAAACTTTTCCGCCATATAATCTTAAGTATCCCATTGATCTACAACCTCGTCTTTTCTAAACTATGTTGGGAGCTGTTTCCAGGCTAGCAGGCTTAAGCTAAATACTAGCAGGTATTTAACATAGCGACTGCTTGTTACTACTTACTACTATTTACTTCACAAATCTAATAACCCTCTAGATGAGACAATTTTCTACGTTTTGCGGAAAATATGTTGGTACAGAATATGATTTACCATTTTTTCACGGAAATGAAAACAGTGAAGTAACCTTGGCCATGTTCTAAGAACTTGCACGTGCAGTTTAAATACGCATTATTTCTGTAAGTGGAAAAACCTGAGAAATCAAAAATGCGTTTTAATATGTTGCTCAGACACAACAGTATTATAAAACGTCATCCAAAAGCTACAAGTGAGCTTAAATATTAAAATGTCATTCTGATAGTGACAGGAAAATTTATTCGTCTTTGAGACTATAAAAAATGATTATCCGTTTATTTTAATATTTTTCAAAGCGTGACATTTTGGTGGGATATTACCATAAGACTGGGACCGGAGCAAATTCACCTGCGTTTTGAAACAACGCGCTTCGTCGCACGCGCATATTTGACGTATGACTGACGTGCGCAAGGTGGCCTGAGGCATATTCCTATACAGCCTTCCTGTTCCTTACTAGATACCAACTTACATTTGCTACTGCATGAACACTTTTTTCTCTACCACCATATACTGCAAACCTTCTTTCAAACGCATAATTTATATGGCATAAGCTGTTGCAAATATATCTTTTTATTATTTTGATGAATTAGTCACGTTGTAATGTCATTCATTTCAGATTTATCATTCGGTGTTGACTTACATACATGAAACGAGTTTTTGGCAATGAATTACGGTGATATTATTTTAGTGTTTAAGAAAGTCGATTTAAGTTATAAGGAGGTTTAGATGTCTGAGTAAAGGCAATTAATATTTTCAGACCTGGTTGTTCAAAATAAAAAAGTGAAAACTTTATAGTTTTCACGATTTTATTTTGAACAACGGTTGCATTTTAAACAAAAAGCTGTCTTTAAGCAGTGCAAGGCTGATTTACCTTTACACGGAGTTTGCATTCTGCTGGTAAATAATTATTATATGTCGCCTATCTATCGAGCTTTTGCGTATTAAAGCTACCCGCGTCGTGTAAAGGTTTTATTTGAAGATACGACTTTTTTAGCCACTATCTGTGGCCAGGTATCACTGCAATGTGTCAGTCTGTCCCGCGGTGCCACTTTACGAAACTTTTGATTTACTGTACTAACAAGTTTACGATTTTTGTTTCCTTATGACATCCCTTGAGGCTTTGGGAAAATATTTTTTTTGCAGGGTGGTTTTCTTATGGGTGATTGGGGTTGCTCTCATATATTAATCTGTGTTGTTTAATAATAAACCTTTGAGGATACTTTTCATTAGTCATTTGTCTTGCTAAAAGTAAAGCAGCGTTACAATGTTAAAGCTATTATTTACTGTACATTTATGAAGACGTGACTGAGATTCGGTAGCGTTTCTAACGTAATGAGTTACAGCGATGATGTGCGCACACGCATGTTTCAAATTATGTCATCAGCCAACCCACTAAGATTGTGTTATGTTACCCAAATGTCACTGGCTTCTAGTCGCCGTTAGTTATTATTTGGCTCGTTGCCCCACGATTATTAACTTTTACATACAGAGGAAATTAGTTAATCCAGTAAAGATAATAATAGTCGAGATTTATAGTAGAGAAATGTGGAATTACAAATAGAGTCGAACCAGTTGCGCGGCGCAAGCGCGGGTACGTAACCGCCGATCCATAAAAGAGAATCCGAAGATTGCCCGATTGGATCCCGAGCGGGCACGAAGCTTCGCATTAAGAGTGGATTTCTCACGTTCGTGGTGAGCACTAATCACGACGTAGAAATATTAAGGACACTAATATCTTGTACACATTTACATAACACGCAATAAATCTCTATGTGCGGGCGCAGCGGCGCGTTTGCAGACGGCGCCGTTGATAAATTCTTATTGGAGCTTTTTCGATAGACTATTTCGATGCGGTGGCTATTATGTTTGTTCTCTTTGTACTGCTGTTCTTGTTCCGGATGACTTACGTAAAGAAACAATTTTTTTTATAACCCCAATAATAGTCCCAATAAAAGTGTCTCCTTCATGTAATATAAATCTGTAAGCTGCATGGCGTCTCTTAACACGAGGCGTGTGGTAATCGTGGTGAAGAGGGGGTACTGCGCAACGAAAAGCTAACTTTACAGCAATAAATATTGACGCTTATAGCAACTACTATACTGATAACACAGCTATGCAAATTAACACAAACTAATCATGTTTTATAAACATATAATTCATTATCCACCTACCTATTATTGATAAACTGTTATTCAAATCAATTTACATCAGTTTACCGGAACATAACGATCATGCAAAATACAGACGCCCTGGACTATTTATCACTAAAGTAAATACCTTTATGTACGAATCCAGTACATTATTATGTGACTTAAGTTCAGATCTCTTATCTAGAAGACTAATTGTACATCTATCTACATTTACTTAGTAGCTTAACGGACCAAACCGGTAACCACGCCAGGTTATTTATAGGAAGTTAGTATTAAACCTTGGTATGGCAAACGGTATGTACGATTTTATTGTGATTTATAACTAAACGTCCTTTGAAACATTTGTCATTATTATGAGCGTAAATAAATGCTTATTTTTTTCTACAGTCATGCGCTTTGGTACAATGTGCAGTTTTTTCATGTGATGCACTTGTTTTTGTTTTAGTGTCCAAATATAGATAAATTTATGTGGGCAGCAAAAAATGATATATATTTTTGGCAGCAAATTATGAAAAAAAAAAAATCGGCGTACCTACAATTATTCAATTTGCAACATTTATTTATGGCTCATTTACAAACACGTATTGAATCTAAATCGATGAATGCATGATAATATCAGCACAATTTTCAAACACAAAACCTTTAAACAATTCGAGGAAGCGCTGAGCGAGTTGAATATTTGTAATTTATTCCCGTGAAATTATCAAACATATACATAAACTGATCGAAGCGATAGTACATCTAGAAACAGACGTGAAACTCTGACTGACGTAATATAAAAAAAAATGTCGAGTTTCGACTTCGATTCGATCGCTTCCTTAATCGTTGGCAGCACAATTACTGGAGACGCCGTGGGACCGATAATAATTTTAAAAATATCGCCCAGTAAATGATGCCATAAATTAAATTTAATAATACGTACGCCCAACACAACGGCATCATGTGCGGAAAGCTAATTGAATATTAATTTAATAAGTAATCTGGTCAGACGAGTCTTCGCCTATGCCTCTCTTATTTATAACTTAACTCCAACTTCGGCAATACTAATTTTGATAGATTTAAATGGGCAACAATTTATTTTTGTCACAGATATTAAAAACTTTAATTGTAAAAAGTTTTTTGTTTGAATTAGTCAAAGTCTAATGTTTGGAGCCACACCTTCGTGGCGACCATTACAAACACCTTCCGTTTCACTTAATTTATTACTTTTATCTCGAGCACAGTCGCGGTCGATGCACACAAACACACGACATCTCCGACAATAAGACAAATCGAACGATTACGAGACACTACCTGCCCGCGGTGGGTCCGGCCATGCAAATTTTCAAAAGGCTTTTTTTTCTTTTGAACCAATTATCATCATACATTTTCAAAGAAAGTAAAAGCATTAGTATAGTGTACAGTAATCAATAGTCGCATTAGCAAATTAATGACTGTGACATTTTCGAAAGAAAGTCTTTTAAAATTTCTTTGAAAACACAATGGTTCAGAACGTAGAAAAAAATGTTACAATTTTGAATGCAATTTGACCTTGCCAAATGCACGACAGCTCGCCGTTTTGCAACATTTGGTCATTTTCGCACAGACTCGTGATTTATGTCGTCTCAAAGACATGCTTTGTTGTAAAGCCGAGTTGTTTTAAATAAGACCACTTGCGGTGTCCTTATAGCATAACTATAAAAGAATCGTATGGCCACTAAGCGACTAAGGAAAACATAATGAATGTATTAAGTACCCGGCCATTTGCATTGTATCTACAAACAAGGATGACGTAGACTATAGAGTATAAAGACCTCGACGTTTGCGCGGATGGAAATGTGTGCTACGCCGAGCCAAGAATAGATCATGATATCATAATATCTAGTCAGCAATTTGGCTATGATCCTATCAATAGCGTAGGTTTGATGACGAGATAAACAACACAATGATACAAATGATACGATAAATGGAACAAAAACTACTTAAGTATTAAAACAAGAGTGTTAAAATGCGCAGTACGTCGGCTATTAAAGAAAGGAGCAACGTTTATCAATTTCAAACATTAATCCAAGACTAGATAAAGGCCACCACACGGCTAGCGCGGTATTGTCGAAAGAAATCTCCATACAAAACATTACTCGGCTGTGTTGAGCGATTTATGCGACGGCCTGAGGCCTGCGCACCACTGTGCACTCCTTATTGTATATTATCGTAGTGACACCGACTAATTTGTTGGCCGACTGATGAGCCAACTGCGGGGAAAGAGATTGTTTATGTTTTACTATATTAACTCTAAACGTAGAGCAGATTATCCCATAGTAAAATATAAACTAGAACTCAATCTCGCGCAGTATATTATATACATCTGAAGGTTGAATTGAGATATCCGCTGGTAAGGTAGAATGTTAAACTGAAAGTAATTTTAATCTGTTCTAACAGCGCAGCTTTTGCAATTACAGTGAGGCGATCGATATTAAACGTCTTCATAGAAAATTATTTATTAATAACATGGTTTAATGAAGTAATAACTACGGATCTTATCCAGTTTATGCGGGATTTTGATCTTAGTGAGTGGATTTATTTAATCCGGGCTTCTGCGTAGAGCCGGCGCAGACGCTGTCGCGGAGTGACAGCGTGGTGTGTGCACGCGCGCTTCTCTTCACATCGCCGGACAGTAGGCATGAGGAGATATGTTTAAGTTAATTTTATATTAAATTGGACATCGTCATTCAGAATTTAAATGTTGTAATATGTAGACTGAAATATTTTGATCTTTGTAAATATTTCGGGTAAGCTGCTGCTTAGCTGTTATTTTTATACAACGCGTCAGACAAAAATATTAAAATTGTGAGTACAATATTAACGTAATTAATATTACAACACAAGTTTATCTTCAATCGATATCACAAGACCAACCTTGTCTTTTCCACAAATACCCAAGTCACTGAACACAGAATAGCTGTTAATTATTTTAATTGCAAATATAAACGCCCGATAATTTAGTAAAATACACGTAAACGTAAGTCGTGACATGAAACGAGTGGCTCGGCACCGCTCACGACATTTCAAAACAAACCGATCATTCTTCTTAGCACAACGTCTATACCTCGACGCATGTTTCTGACGCCTTCTTGATACTGTTTGTACATATTTTGACTGGTTAAATCGGCATATTAACCACTGTGCGATGTTAAAAAAAAACAAAAAGATATTAACAGCGCACGTTTGAAATAAAATTGCTAGTTTTAGAGGATTTTGTATGGTGGTGTTATAAAACGGATACTATTCATAACTATTTCGTAAGATGTTACAAAATATTAACGTGTATCAGATGTAGTCACTATTTTGATTGTTTTAAGTATAAATAGCAACTACAAATCAGGCGCGTGCACAGGATTATGACAGGGTATGCGGCGGAGTAATCGGTCACAAAAACTTTATCTTTTATAGATTTTTAGCATAGCCACAGCCACGCATCGTAGCATGGTGGCGATACGTGGCTGTGGCTATGCTAAAAATCTATAAAAGAAAAAGTTTTTGTGACCGATTACTCCGCCACATACCCTGTCATAATCCTGTGCACGCACCTGCTACAAATAAGGAAAACGTCAATACTATCATTGTACAAAAACTTACCATTATGAGTCATCTTCTGCTTTAGTCTTTTCCCAACTATGCTGGGATCGTCTAACCGGATGCAGTTGAGTATTAGTGTTTTACATGGGGTGACTACCTATCTGACCTCTATACCCCAGCAGGGTATAACACGATACCCCTTGGTAAGACCAGTGTTAGATTTTCTCGCTTCTGCCTATTCGTAACGGCTGTTAAAGATATTCAAATAAAAGCCAGGATCAATATATATCTTAGTGTGCTTTTTGAAGCACGGTGGAATCTGGATGTGTTAGGCAATTGTCCGACTGCCGGCGAGTAAACGACTATCGGCGATTTACTCGCTCAAGAAACGCACAATGAAATATACATTCCGTGTAAATGAAAGAGATGCATATATTAATAGTTGCTCTCTGACTGTTCACACTGCCAGCGACTACTCGCTTCACTTTTGTTGCTGAGCGACAAGAGTTGTCAAAGATAATACTCGCTCAGCGATCACTTTGCAGTCAGAACTCACGCTGAGAGACTAACCAGATGATAGCTCAGCGACTAAAGTATCGGAACAACACACTCGCTGCTCGCTGCTCGCCAACTCGTTTTCAGATGTTAGCTCTATTCACTACTCGTTCATCGTCGGCGGTGGTCACCATCCACAGACTGGCTTTGATAAGCCTTGAAGATTGGCCCATGTAGCTGTTATTATTTAGTCACGAGCTCCTAAGTCTTGTATAATTATGACAATGAAACAAAGTGTGAATTTATTTCAATAAAATACATCATTATTGAAATAAATTCACACTTTCTTTTTAAACATTTTCCGGTAAAACAGCTGACAGGAGGGTGGTCAACTCTATTACTTTTAATGCTTTTATTGTAAAAAAGTATGACTATGAATTGAATGAACATTAAGTCTGACGCCTAGACTCCCCTGAGTCGTGGGCCAGCCATAATTAATCATATACCTAATGACGTGTTTATACCGCGACGTGAGGTTATGCAAGCGTATCGTTTATTACGATTATTTAATTTTTATTTATGTCCATACACACGTTTTGTACCATTTGGATTAGCAGGATCTTGGGTGGCCAGGATAATCGTTTCAAATTAATTAAAAACGACTCAAAATGTCTTCCGTTATCCCATATTCATTTAAATTCATAGATTCAAAAATGAAACAAGGTCAATTAAATAATGATACAGATTAATAGCACATCATCATGTTGGCTAAGGAATATGACGTTAACGGTGCTAATATTCGCAGGGTACCAACATAATTAAACAGGTCTAAAATACACTACATCATTTTTCACTGCAATATCGGTAATGAAAGAGTCAGTAACTCAGTAACACATAGAGGTCTATAATTGATTACATAACTCCTTACCCACAAAGTCGATCATTGCATTTTTGAATCGGGCTTCTAATATTATAAATGTAGTCTGTACTTCAGTCAATCGAATACCAGATTATTAGATAAGCATCATTAAGAAGTATTGTTAGCAGAGTAGGTATGGGTTTGGTGTCCTGTAGAACACAGCACAAAGGATAATTATTTTTGTAGAATGAAGAAGTGAAGCCGCAGTTACCCCTTACAGTAAATAAACAAAGTAGACGTTTTTAGTACATTTTTCAAGTAAATATCTACTTTTAGTACTTGAATATCAAACAAGCACCTACTTTGATTGCATTTTACACGAATGCAATGCTGCACGTGCAGCCACACCCAGCCATGCTGATAATAATTAACCAATTACAAAATGACAACCCATCGCCGCCATTTTAATTGGTTTGCGATTCCTATGCATTGGTTCATAAATCTGTTGGTTATGTACGATCGAGTTGTAACCACTGTGCAAGCTCATATCTTATAATTGGAGTTTATAACAGGTAGCTAAAGTCGATTTGCTTTTGTTTTACAATTTTATTGGGCACTCTTCACGTATAGTTTACCTACCTACACATTTAACTTTTTTCTTTTTGCTGGCAGAAACGCGAATACCAGTTTTGGGTAGTTAACCGGTGAGCGTGTAATCAAAGAAATTATTGTGTTAATGAAGCAGCTGTATGAAAAAGCATAACAAAACTTTGAACTCGAATTATTGCTTGGTACTTAATGGACATTACATTCATTATTATCAACTAGCTGTGTTCCACAGTTTCACCGCGATAATTTGAAGAAAAACCGAATTTCATTAAAATCAGTTAAGCAGTTTCTATTTCTCATACAAATTTTCATTCCCTATTTCAACACTTTAGGGGTTGATTTTTGAAAAAGTTTGTCTATCTGCCTGTGACGTTTTCGCGACTAAACCACAGCACCGATATATAAGCTAGACTTTACATTTATAATATTAGTATGAATTTAAACTGTAAGTCAAGAATACTCTAGCAATTATAGCAAGCCTCGCAGAGACAACAAAAAGAAAATTCCTGTCAATCCAATTAATCAATACATCAATCTGGTATTGGCGTTTTAATTGCACGCTGTTTATCGTGCTTTAAAAGCTGGGGAAACGAAAACGCAACACAATATTTTTTCCATATAACCATTAATATCTGTCGGTTTTGTTTCCTCGGAGGACGCACTCGCCCCACAGTGCAGTAGGGTAGTTGTAGTCGGACTAACAATTATTATTGCGTTCGATTTTTGTGAAAAGTTTTATTTTTGGTTACGGAGATCTATAATTTTATGGAGATTCTTGATAGCTGAGAAGATTCAGTACTTCTTGAAATTCATAGTATCATGATTTTGAATCCGAAAACGTCAGATAGTTTTTGATTTTTATCTATCAGCTGAGTTTTATTTATCTACTTTGGGCCATATTTTTGAATCTGATTTATGTTAAATCAGGTGTCAAAACATTTTTGAAAGCTGTAAATATTTTCCTTTATAATAGATATACAAGAAGTCACGCGGGGCTTCTTTAAGCTTTCCACAATACTAGTTATCTTTAAAAAAACATCAAAATCAACCTAGTACTTTCGAAGATTAGTGCGTTAAAACAAACTTACGTTATAATATTAGTACATACATGATATTAATGAGATGTGAATAAAAAAATTTATCATCGGCAACGCCCCTTTTCACTAATAAACGAACTAGTGTGACTTTACCTCTGACTGGTACTTCAGGTTACATTCGATTCCAGTTTAATGACCCGATGATACTGTGTAATTATTACTTAGCTTTGTGACTTACGGGAAATCCTAGTCTATACCGTTGCCCTCCCCTTTCAATAGAAACAATTTCACTTATTACGTCACAGAACATGTCCTTCGCGTCCATTGATCAGCGTTGTTCAAGAATTAATGAAGTGAGCACGTCGACCCCTGTCACTTTCTGTCGAGCCTCCGAACTCTGAGACATGTCGAGACCCTCTGTTGGAATGTCGATACACTACGTGTCACAACTATTTGCTGAATAAATACTATTTCGGCCTCCTTTTGTCCGAAGTGTGTCCGGAAAAAAACGAAACTACACTTCGTTATAGATGTACATAGTAGGTACCTATGTTACCCAATAATTGGGTAATGGGTATTGATATTCAGCTGCATCCAGTGGGACTGTAAATCGCGGCGGTGAAGTTATGAAAAGGTCGGACGAAGCAGTGATACCTCATTCAGCGATAAGACCGCCATTGTAACCATAGAATAAGCAATATTGTTAAATAGGTATGTTTAAATTTTGGTGTACTATAAAGTATATTCTATCTAGATAGATGGAGCTTGAGTACTTTATGCAGCGTACCCAAATATCCTTATTACGGTATTGTTCGCCAATTCGCTTAACCACCTTAAAGTTGAGCTACGTGATAGTTAAAGGACCACCACAGATATAAACCTAATAGTCCCCACATGATTTGACCAGTACGGATTGAATGTAATTCAAAATATACGATTATCTTTTAATTTTTATATGGTGTTTCTTTTCGGGTAGTGTGCCTATCACACGCTGGCCGTAACTAAATTTATAAAAAAACGTGCAGAAGTGTATTATAATTAATGTGCAAAATATGTTACTTAAGTAAGTAACTGTTTCTATACGAAAAATGAAACATTTCTGTCCGGCCTTTTCCCGACATGTTAAGGTTAGCTTTCAGTCTAAATTAGTATAATCTTTACTTGGTGCAATTAACTGTCTAACTGCCACAAGACAGTAACAAGATAACACGATACCTACGCCTTAGCAAGATTAGAGTTGACTTTCTGGCACTCACAGTATCGAGATCTTCAAATGACAGCCGGAATCAGCGCACTGACATGACTTTTAAGGCACGGAAGAATCCCGATATTTTATTATACCATCCCTGAACAGATCTCGGTAAGCTTGGTTTAACCTTAAAGATAGGCCCGTACCTACGGCTGTTATAACTTAACCCTTAAATGAATATTGTTGCCATTTGTCATCATACCCTTTTTAATTTTTAATTAAAAAGAGTGAAAGTTATGTGTTTCTGAACGAAACGTAACAACTGTCATGAAGCCACAGATTATTGAATGAAATAAAAAAAATACTCAGTTTTGGCGCGAATTTTTTGACAGTTTGTATTTATTGTCAACGGAGGTGAAAAAGTTAGTAGATTACAATTTGTGACTAATTTTTTATTTCGGATTGCTGTTGGTGCTAATTTGATTACAAAAGTTGTTATCGACTTAGAAAAAGGTTAGTTATAGGTTGGTAAGGTTAGTTATATATAAGTAATTAGGTATTATATGCATATTGTAGCCAAATGGCAACATAGTGATTTTTTTATTTTAATATATTAATAAGTTTTATTATGATTTTTTTATTATTTTTCCCGACATCTGTACATAATAACGTACCTAATAAAAAAAAAATCCACAAAAAATTAAAAATCATGCATGTAAGGGTTAAAAGCCACAGAAAACTTATAACCAATCTGATCTTTATAATTCCTATTCAGTTAGTTCACTGAAGGAAACTATCAATAAAACTATTAAAACCATCCATAATAAAACCATTACCATCCAAAAGCTTCATCATTTTAAATATGCGATTCAGTTGTTAATACATGTGTATGTAGGTACAGTTTTAGATAATCTAGCTGTTGCATTTAATATTTATGACTACTGCATGATAGAAAACAGCTGATACATGTTTTTCTTTTATGTACTCTGGTAATAGCGGCGTGGGTGCATAAAAACATTATCTTCCTAAGAGATAATACCGAACCTAATACGCATAGAATAAAAAAACTTTTTAGCAAAAAATAAAACCGACTTCCATATAAAAACACTACAAAGGCAAAAATAACTTTAATTTCGGAAGGCGGTGTCAAAAAAAAAGAAAATACAAAACAAATTACACCGACCACCGAAATTAAAGTTATTTTTGCCTTCGTAGTGTTTTTTTGCTAAAAAGTTTTCTTTCACGCTTTTTAGTAGGTCGGTTTGTAATTTATCTAGTTGCAAAAAACAAAATGTCAACTACTTATCACCTTTTACAAAATATTGCTTTTCCTGGTGCAGAGCCGTTAATTTTTGAGGAGTTCTCCTGATACATCACCATCAGCTCTACTTCACCATATGCATTGCGACGAGCATAAAGTGCTTAACATCTATATTCAAGTAATGTAATCGTTATCGACGAAATACTTATTATTGAGTAGTTTCGGGGGCCATTTGGGTTCTTCATCATCAGTTCCACTTCCTCAAATGGTGCTTTTCGAGAGTACAAGGTACTATAAGAAATACCCAAAACGCTATAGGTGTGCCTATAATATTTGAAGAGTTCCCTCGATTTCTCCATGATTCCATCATCAGATCCAAACATCACGACAATGGGACCAACTAGAAAGTATACCCTTTTAAACAAAAAAAGAATTTTCGCAATTTTGAAGTTGGTTAAAAACCGAAAATATTGTGAAATATTTTTATAAATATCTTCAAAAGCATGTTAAGACGTGGCTCTCGTTTGCGGGAAAGTTCTATCGAGATACCGCGGCCCCGGAACTTTAGGGCAGCCGAAGGAACAGGGTGGGTTTTTAGTCAATAGAAGTCTGACATACCCTTCCGCTGAACCCAGAGTGCAAGCAGTCATTCGATGATTTTCCCACCCAAGAAAAAAAAAGTTGTTGCTCTCGGCTATCATTTGTATATCTTTGGTCGATTCGATCATTGGGTAGATAGAAGAGAATCTGACATCAGTCTTGAAAAGCAGCATCGCGCTAACCAGTTACTGGGTTGTGAACGAAAATACTAGTACTTGCCACTTAGACCAGAAGCCGATACAACATAGCTTTTGAATACGTTTATTCTTTTCCTAACTAGGTATAGCCATGTAAATATGAAATTCACCATCTCTAAAGATTAGTAGATTACATTCAAATATGGGGATAATAAACTAAACTTACAATAATCATTGAATAAATAATGAAATAAGTGTATGAAATAATAATGATGTTTATTTTGCAAATAGGTTATAAATAACACTTTTTTTTTTTCGTAAATGAACTAGATGAGGTCAGTGTTTCCTAACTGACTTCTCTGAGAAGAAACACTGAAAAAAACTCAGAGGTCATATGAGAGCCATGTAGGTTAATGTCTGTGGCGCGCTTTAGAGGACAGAATCAAACAGATTTCAGCAGGCCCGTCCAAACAGTGCAAGCATTTGTCAAATATCGCGTAGCCCAACTTAGAACCTTAAGGAGCTGGAACGATTTGACGAACAATACCAAAGTAAGGACATTTGGGTGGGCCGTATAAAGCACTCAAACTGCCAGACAGTACGGTAATCACAAAATAGAATTGCACTGAGAGCTTTCAACCATAATATGAGTAACCAATGAAAATAATAATAGCAAAAACACAAATTAGATGATTAAAATTATTAGGATTAGTATTTTACATGGAGTGACTGCCTAAATGACTTCCACAATCCACTATCTAGGTAACACAGTATTGCAACCACTTGTGGGATGGCTCTGCAACATACCAACTTGCTGCATTGGACTCGATCGAGCATAGAGCTAAACTTATAGGCGACGAGATGCTGGTGGACAAGCTTCATAGCCTGTCGGTTTTCTATACATTGTACTTCGTGCAGTGTGCGCAGGAGCTCCATGACCTGATTCCTCCATCTCCATTTCACTACCGGTCTACCAGACGCACGGCTGACTACCATCCACACTTGGTTGATATACCGTCTTGTCGTACCAAGCGCTTCTCCTCCACATTTATTGTGCGCACGGCCAAGTTGTGGAGTTCTCTGCCGGCTTCTGTGTTCCCTGCCACTTATGACCTTTCAGCCTTTAAAGCAAGAGTAAATAGGCATCTTCTGGGCTCGCTCGTCACATCGTAGTTCTCATCCGTAATTAAAAAAAAACACGATAATCTTGGCAAGACCTGTGTCCGATTTTCTGTCTTCTGACTACCTTTAATGACTGTCAAATATGAACAAACGACAACCGGGAACAATGTGATATGTTAAGATGGTCACCCATACCTGGTCACCTTAGAAAGCATTGCTTAACCTTGGCTGTTATAATGAGCTTCTCTAAACTTCATGTAATATTTATTTTCTTTTGGATATAGTTTCACAAGAAAAGTTATTCTCATTAGAAAATGCAGCTCTATAACATTGTAGGTACTGTGGAGGTCTGCTATGCGAGCGGTCAGCCTACCGCACTGGCTGGCATAGTTTGAAATGTTTGAATTTAGATCGCAATGTTCGACATGCGAAGAAATTTTTTTTTAACAAGAGAGAGAACGGTATGGGACGTCGCCCGCATAAGCAGACTCAATATTAAAATAACGTGAAAATGTAATTAGAATAATCTTCCATAAAAATGTAAACATAATATTATACAAAGTATAAAACCTACCGCGTTTATATTGAAAACCCCGAGTATACTCACATCCCCGTTACAGTATCTAGTAGTCTTCCTAAGAAGTTAATTCAAATCGACTACCAATCGGCTAATAAACACAAACACGAGATTATTCACACACAGTGAGAGCACGAACGTGTATTGTTTTACGATATTTGAATGTCAACACGTATCAACATTTTAAGCGTTTTTTAATTCGTTTCGTGTGAATGTTGAAGCTATCTAGTGGTATAATCCGTTCATGATTTATTTCAGATTGCGGATCATCTACATCGACTGACAATTAGCTGTAAAATTAAAATGAATTATAATTATACTCGACGCCGAGGCAGGGCTAAGAAACTCAACTGTCGTGATAGTCTTGACTCATTCCTGACGGATTGTTCTGGAGAAGACTGCAGACAAAGCTGGATGAAAGGATTTGGGGGAGGCTTTTACCCAGCTATAAAACCCTTCAAGCTAACAAATAAAAATGTTTACTCTTTTTTTTATTGATAATAGGCTCGCGTTTGACCACCATCTCACCTGTTGGTAAGAGACGATGTGGTCGAAGATGGAGCACGCTTGCCTAGAAGTAACCTATTCACTCTTGACTTAAAGACTCCCAGGTAATAGCGATCAGGAAACACAGACTCCGGCAGGGAATTCCACTCCTTAGCCGTACGCACAATGAAAGTATTCCCAAAACGTTTTGTGCGTATGGGTGGGATGTTCACCATGTAACGATGGCGCATCGCCGCCGCCGTTTGTCTTGTAGTCCGATGATGGAACGGGCTTGGTGGAATTAGATTGTGTAATTCCAACGCACACTCCCCGAAATGTAACCGATAGAAACTCTATTCTTTATTTCTATAGAAACTCTAGTCTCTAATATCGATAATTATTCATACAGATTGACGCACAATACGATGATCTATAAAAACGGAAAAGATTCTTTTTTTGTTTGTTTAAACGCGCTAATATTCGAAAGTAGCGAGTGCAGTTGGAAGAAATTTGGTATGGCAGTAGCTTGAAACTAGGGAGGTTATAATACTTTTACTCGACTGCAAAAGAGGGAGGTTTATGTTTAAATCATGATAAAGTCTACGGAAGCGAAGCCCAGCACCCTGCTAGTATTTGATAAAATTGTCACTTCGACGATTTTTCATACAAAGTAATTGGCTCACAATTCTGTTTAAATATTTCCATTCGCAACATTTATTAAAAATAATGTATCAGTTTGTGGTCGAATCATAAAGAATAGTCAGAAATTATTCAGTCTTAGACGTAACAATTGCAATCGTCAGTTACACAATAAGTAATACGATTACTTGTATATAACCTATGATATTATTCCTGCAATAGACTTAAACTGTTGCTGTGTATTTCAGATTTTTTTTAAACAAACGCTATCGCAATTGCTCATGTCAATCCGATTGTCGTTATTTTGTGTATCGGTAGTACTAAGAATAGACTCTAGATATTTTTTTTAATTGGAAATGATACATATGGCAAATCAACGTTTGCTGAATCAGTTAGTATTTGCTTAAAAACCCTTTTCTCTTTTTCGTGTCAATGTTCTATAAGTATAACAAATTTAAACACTTTTTATAAGTCAGCTACGTAGTTTTACATGTTATTTCTTACTCGCGTCTAGCACATATTCGAAATTGTAAACTTACCACAAGAGATTCTGTTTTAAGAATTGAGACCACCAGCTATGACTTCGTGAAGTGCAGATATGTCGTCGAAACTGGCAAATTTTATACACCTTTTAGCTTTCAACACAGTACAGCCACAGTCGTAGAAACTAAATTTTATGTAGGTATTTTGAACCCTACTTATAACACCTACCACACCTACTTATACACACAAACACGCTTAGCCTCGCTCAGAAACAAACACTTCACCAAACACACTCACACACACAATAAAAAAATAGAAACATTGGAAATGTAAAAGGTGTCCTGAAATACAGGCTGGGCTCGTAGCCTGTATATAGCTTAGGCACCAGTCTCCCACAATATAATTATGACTAATGAAACATAATTATATATCCGTCTTAACGGTATTACAATTGTATATTGTGGTGAGAAAAATAAATATAGTATACTAAGTAGAGAAAGTGTTGAAGCATTGGGATAGCAAACTTTAACATAACTATCGAAACGAAGAGTAAAGAGACCAGCTATAAACTGCATTAAAATCAATACTTACAACAATACAACCTAAACGGCTAATATCCGATTACAACTATAATTGACGACTAATTACGAACTGTTAAAGAAAACATTATTAGCTATTTTTCCTCATTCGTTTTTACTAACAAATCGATACGATAAGCATCGTCTACAAACAAAACACGAACAAGCAAAAACTATTAACACGATTTTAAGCATTGAAAATTGCCTAATAAACGCATTTAATCTTCTTAAATAAACACTTTTATGCAAGTATTCCATGAATCTAGTTAAACTACAAAGATCACAGCACTACAATGGCTAGATAAACCGACATATTAATTTTTAATCTATCCCTTACCGAGAACCAAGCCATTCCTATAAAGTTAAATCAAATGTGGTGGCAGTAGAAAGTTTAACGAGCAGTGTGAAGTTGCATAGACATGGATGTTAATGGTAATTTAAAAGGTAATACGTAAACAATTTACTGATCTTTTAAAGCTTAAGCCTTTAAATATACTCCACGGCTAGCAGTTTAGTAGTTCGATAAAACGTCTAAAGCGTGCAAAGTAGTTCGCTCAAGGCGTTTACCAGAATCGACTTAAACCATTTTAAAATTAACTTGCTCTAGCAAATTATTGGTTGAGTTTTTTACTTCAATAGGCAAATCAATTGCTCTATCAAATTATACGTTTTGAAAAACATTTTCAGTCAATCGGAACACGAACCCGTTACCGTCATAGATGAAGAGACATGAAATATTATAATCGATTGACACAATCGCCAAACAGGAAAATTAAACTTTGGTTCCCACTAAACTATTCCTTGACTTATTAGAATTTTAATAATAATTTCAGTAGACAAGAGTTCGCTAAACTAAATAATGATTTTTCTTGAGCAATATTGGAAAACTCTCGTACAACTTTGTCAGTCCAAATTAGACTTTATTTTTATAAGGAAAAGTGTTAGATTGCTAAGTTCGGTTATTGAGATATATCATTTATGTATCGATAGATTCCGGGTGTTCGAGTCCGCGGTATTAAAGGCGTCTTTAGACTATTTAAATTCCGTTACGGTTCGTTGCGTCTCTGGTTTATACGGTGTCGTTAATTTTAGTGGAAATTGAACTAGGGGACAGTATCGATCTCAAGTAATTTAGCTGCACTTTATTTACCGATGTTTGGGTAAGTGACCAAGAAGGAACGATTATATTCGCATGGGACCATTGAATAAATTTTTGTAGCCTATAAACACAATATAGGTAATACACATTCAGGTTAAATTATTTGTGTACTTTATATCATCAACGTTCATCTCAAATCGGTGAAGCGAAACTTTGTGAGAAACGCGGCATGTCGTAAGACACATATTTTGAAGACATGTGACATTCACAAACTCGCATTCGCCTCCCATAGAGAGGATGCTTGCGTCCCAGTAGAGGGAAATATATAAGCTAAATTTTAATTTATTTATTGTATACCCGTAGTCAAAACTATCTTTCCATTACAACCTTCACGAAACAAGCCCTAACCAACTAAGTACGTGCAAAATAGCCAACGAACACATAATGAATCATTCGTGAAGTCTATAATGAGGTCTACAGGCGTAAGAGGGCGTATTCTAAAGATCATGACCCTTTAAGAGTACTGGACCTACACTACTGTAACCTGACCGGTTCCATGATTCCATAGCTACGATTGCTACTACACGTTTAAGAAAAGTAAAGACGACGCCGGTTATCGATAGACCTACAAAGTTGCTTAGAACAATGGTTGACCGACCAACGCAATGCAGTTCAATGAATTATACACAGTCGAATTTGTAGTTACTATACAGGTTGGGTCTTACTTATAGAATATATACGTTTATTTATTTACAAGAATAATATATTTACAAAGCTTTCATAATAATGAGTTATGACCCAACGAGCACATTAGTGGAAATAGCAGCCTATTTTGTTACTTTGGGCTGTAAAATAGCGGTTTAAGGGTTCAAAAAGCTGTTCAAAGTTGCATATCTGCATCCGTAAACGTCTATAGCTATAAAAGTTACTTAAGGTGCTATAAGCTGAATCAAATACTACCCTAGCCTTCACAGTAGTCCACGGTAGAACTCATTTACCACTTACACCTTTATATGAGAGTTACGAAGGTCAATCTGCCACTCACAGCTGCACAGTGGTTTCCATTGTAACTTTTATAGGTTATAGTTATAGTAACCACTATTATACTACTATAAGTTTCATCTATACTAATATTATAAAGCTGAAGAGTTTGTTTGTTTGTTTGCTTGAACGCGCTAATCTCAGGAACTACGGTTCTGATTTGAAAAATTCTTTCAGTGTTAGATAGCCCATTTATCGAGGAAGGCTATAGGCTATATATCATCACGCTAAGACCAATAGGAGCGGAGCACTAATGAAGAATGTTTCGAAATCGGGGGATTTTTTTCCACGCGGACGAAGTCGCGGGCGGAAGCTAGTTATAGATATAATAGAAACTCTTATGCATACTATAGTTACAAAAATATCATCAGTGTAACTAAGGCCTTTAGTAGCAATAGTCATTCCTTGCAGGCTCAATCCATTCGCCATTTTACAGCCGCTTTTGTAACTATTATAAAACATTTAATAAAAATGGATGCTAAACGAATAAGTACGTAACTAGATCTTATAACCTCAAAAACAGGAAAATAGGAGCTTTTTGTGGCTGTGAGTTGCACTAGGGGAACAAAAATCACTGGAAGCGTTAGAAGGATGAAAATTAGCGCTATGATTCTCAAAAGGGAGTTATTAGAGCTAAAACTGCAGGTTATGACTACATTACAATGACGCCATGATTTTTTAAGAAAACTTATAATTCACTTGCAAAATTGAGTTGATATACATTGGTTTTTCAGTTAAATGTGCATTAAATGTACCGGTAAACAATCGGCCACTTGCAAATAGTAAGTTATCGACACGTAAAAATACGGAAATATTTTTTTTCTGTATAACAAATAAAAAATATCACATATCTTTTGTTAATTTTTTAAATATCATAAAAGCGCGTTAAAATTACTCGAAAATTATCTTATAACTCTACAGTAAACTGGACAGCGTTTTAAGTATCTTTATATATCTTGCTAATACAGAATACAAACTTTTACTTCTTTTTGTTTTATTTTCATGATGGCGACGAAAACACTTTACCAAAATATTACAAATAATGTCAACTGAAGATATACAATAAAGAACTATACTCAATTCATTCGTTCAAAGTAGTTCAAAATCATTCAAAAGTAGCGCTACGAGCGCTTTAGTATAGCGTTAATAAATCGTTATAGCTATTAAGGAATCTTTATGCAACCGTTGTGCAGGTTAAATGGAACTTTAGGTTGCATAAAATGGCGCCCAAATAGCGCTAAAGCGGCTGCTTTAAGTCTGTAGTAGACGCTCTAGCGCTTACGTCTATTACCATAAGTAATAATCGGATACGCTCCAAAGCCCTAATGCAGCCCATTTGTGCTAGTTGGGGAAGTTAGAGCTGAATATAAATAAGGGACATAAAAAAATCTTCAGCATCGTTGTCAGTGGGAAAAGTGCCGAAAACACTGGTAGTATTGCCACGTCTAGTTCTAATCTTATTTCTGGTTATTTTAGTTTATTCCTTGCGTGGGTTCATTGAACGTGTGCTTGGGTGTTCGTTATTACAACCAGCCTACCCTCTAAAAGCAAATTAGTTCTCGTGGTCTAGTCAGGAAGCCTGTAAGAGAAGTTACCCTAAGGCATGTTTCCGTAATTTGATGATACTTTTATTTATTTATTTATTTGAGAAGTATGGAGGACTAATAGCTATTAAATATAGAAAATATATAGTATAGTAGACAGTAAAGCACTTAAGAAGCACGTGCCTCACCATAATTTTCTTCGTTTCCATGCATGTTCTGCGTTCAGGATGGTCTTTTCACGACAAGGGTTGACAAATCAGATACTGATTTCGGTTGGGTATTTGAACCTTAACGATCATGAGATTATGATCAATGTTCTAAATTCTAAATTTAAGTTCTAAATTTGAAAACAATGACGGTCATGATCGCGAGCTGTGTGTACGATTGTTTCGATTTATTAGAACAATATGAATGATTATAGAGTCAAACTAAAAGATGTACTTAATAATGCCAAGTTATGGTTACAATTGAGGGATATCAGTCCAGCACGAAGTGATGATGATGATGATCAGCATTTGTTTTATTAAGTGATATTTCTGATATGTCTGCAATTCTACACACACAAAGACTGTTAAAATTAAAGATAGGTACATTATAAATGCCTTTATTTTACTCACCACAATATCTTTAAATTACATGTATAGTAATACAATAATGGGAATCATACGTATATTGTGGGAGCCTGGTGCCTGAGCTAGGCCAAAAAGCCTGTATTTCAGGTCGCCATTGATTTGCTATGGACATTGTTTGCCTAGTAACGATTTCATTGGACTATTGGTAACAAGGCTATTTCAGCCAACCTGATTTCTAATCTCTCAGTATCGAGTTTATGCTTCAGATCGTACAAACGTATAATTGAGCTTTCTGCTGTAAAACTTAGTTCAGTATTGGATCTTTAACTCTATACAAAGTGATAAGGTTACTTTATGATCTAATACCGCCATCGGCAAACTGTAGATGTTAAATGATGGTATCTTTACTACCGGCAAGCCCTGATGGATCAAAGGTCAACGGTTATATATATTTTATGGTAATTTTTATTATTAAAGAGATCTGTTGATAGTATGAAATAGTTTTGAAATCCATTTGAAACAAACTACAAGCAATGATTCTGACAAATGATGATAAATAAATGATTACACTAACAGTATTATGATTCACTAGAATGCTTACAAAAGACTTGAACAGTTTAAATAAACGTCGTAATGATACATATAAAATTGCTCAGTAATCTGTCAAAACACTTTGTATTCGTTTACTCAATAAAAAATGAATCGAGATACACGAACTGACACTGCAATGCAGAGCGAAAATTTATTTTTATTCACCAAATACGGTCCAATAATAAAATTGGTCCGCAGTGCACGGAGTTCGTAATAATTATTTTTAGCAACACAAGAATAAAATATCTTGTTTGGTCCAGACGATTTGAAACTTTCAGTTCGCGCTGAAGTATCGACGATGGATATATTAATTGAAAAATTCTAGTTTCCAGTTTATGTGGAAAAACAAAAACTTTTCAAATATATTTGTACATCATCTTCAATTAGTTGTATGTTGAAGGTAGGGGTGATATTATTAAGTTAAATTGCGTCACAAATTAATAGCAGACGTTCTGAGAGCGGCCGCTGACAGATGTTTTGACAGCTCCAATATTATTAATTGTGACATCACGGTGTCGTTAGGGCATCGCCCAGAACGTTCTTCCGCTTCCACGTCATTAATAAAATGAGCAATAGTCGAAATATTTATCAATGGCATAATCGATACAGAAACAATTATAACCACATCCATCAAAATTCTAAACTCAGCTTTGCATCAGAAGCGTCCAAATTTTTTAACCTGCCAAATGAACAAGCAACTCTATAACCATGTGCGAAAGAGTTCTAACTGTAATGACGGCTTAGTATTATAGCTTAAAATAGCTGTTGAATCTTATTTGTTACAGGTTAATGTTCATTTTCGTGTAGCATAATGTAACAAATGAAGTACAGTGGTATCAAGTAACATTAAAATTCTTATCTCTGGTCTGTCACACAGCGAGAACGTCAAAGTTCGAAGTGAGGAACGCATTATAATTAATAGTCGATGATACGCGAGGATCGTAAACAAAAGCGGTGATAAATGGATTAAAGTCTGATACTAGATAATGAGAACTGTGGGTTGTAAATCGTGGTTTCGTAAGCGATGGTCACTTTTTAGATTTTTATAGCGGTCGTCTGTCATACAGCTGTGTATCATCACACTCTGCTTTATTTCTTGATGATAGATGTGTTCACGCTTAAGACATCAGTCAATGCTTTAAATCATCACCAAACCAAGACTGATTAAATGAATTTAGAAAATCTGATTTAACTCACTCTCTCTCTCTGTCTCTTTTAGATACATTTGTTATTTAAAATTTAGTTTTTATAATAAAACCTAAACAGACTTATTGGTTACCGAAATAAAAAAAGCTTAACCTGGAAAGTTGGAATAAATTGACACTGAAAAGCATTTAAGAAGAACACAAAAAAGCCAACTTATATAATATAATGACAGCACAGCTATGATATCAAAGTATTATCAATGTTAGGTGATATTGGCTTAAGCTTACGATACGGTGTAAATGGCATCCAGTCTTATATTAAACCGTTTTGATTTCAATGACATATTAACTGTCAAATATACGTTGATACATTAGAGGCGTCACGCGTTCTGTTAAAGTCTATCATTAGGATTCGATTTACCTTTTTGCTGTTATTGATTACGTTTGACAATAATCGGTGTACTCGTATCGTTAGATTGTGGGAATTGGGACAAGAATTAATATTCTACGTTTACCAAGTGTTACTTTCACTTAATGATGTAATGCTGTTGTCTGAGCGATGATAGGGTTGTAAATTACTTGTGGAAGCAATCAATAGGTGTTTGTGAGTTGCAATCGCAGAGATTTGAGTTAACCTTTGCAAGTGCTTCAAACACTCGGTATCACGTTTTTGAATCATTGACATTTCCAACCAAATCGAAACCACATCTTATCATATAAACCCGACCAAAACAAATTAATATAATTTTCTTTAATTAGTTGGTAATGAGCATAAAGTACAGTCAACGAAAATATCTGTTCCACCATTAACGCACTTGTTAATAAAAAATTAATTTCCCCGAAAAACATAGTAGCTACGAACACGATGTTTTCTACTATACCAGTCACCACTTTGGCCGAATCTTTTTAAGTACCTAAGATCATAACTCGAGTTGAAACGACCACAACACGTGTGGCTCCGAAATCAAATTAAAATCATGTTTGATAAGATCGAGTGGCGGTTATGGAAATTTATGACTATATTACCTGCGCGAGCGCATCGCGACCGACAAAAACCGGGGTCGGTCCGCGCAATTATTTATGTGGTCCGCGAATGATTATAGTTTACGAGCATTTGATAGGTCAGCCTCTGGCGTACACAGTGGGCCGAGATTCAGGACACTTTGGATAAAATTAATTTTATATTTTTTGGTAATTTGGAGACGCCAAAGAGACTACTTTTCTGTTAAAAGTGCTGAATACTAATTTCAGCAAGGACGCCACATATTGCATACTATGGGTTTTTATTCATACTAGTTTATTAAAAGGAGGGAAAAGATCTTGTTTTTAATGCTATGTTAACAGATTTGCTAAATACCAAAACCATGTACCACAGGTAAGTTTTGACACCATAAATTATTTTTATTACGTGATCCAGGAAATAAAACTTTCTAAATAGACGTAAAAAATGTTGTATCAGAATGAAACTGAGACAAAAATGTGTTGGCCGCAAAAGATACAGAAATAAATCAGACAGATGACAATTTAAAGTGGTTAACCCACTAACTGTGACCATTTTAGATACTTTGATCAAATCTTGTCGAAACCCAACTTGTATTAGCAGCGACAAGCTCATTTAAACTTTATTTTCTGAGCAATAAAGATGAATTTTATTAATTTTATGTTGTTTTAGTGGGTGTTTGTTCAACAGTTTTTAGAGTCAGAGTAAAGATTTATGTTTTTATTTAAGAATTAATGGTATAGTGTGAGTAATCGCCGTTATTTTAATTTTATGCATTAATGATATCTGATTATGAATAAAAAAGTTTGTTTCGCATATATTACAAGAGCCATAAATTCTCATAATCATTGTAATGTTCTCACTTCCAGAGTAATTTTCGTTATTTACTAATCGTAAATTTAACATAATCTGAAGACGTATCTATGGAGACAAGTATGTAATCAAAAGCTTTATGAGTTTGGCTCCAGATTTATAGCCAGTCAAAATATATCGTATTTCAGTAATTATAGTTCTTCTGAATAATTAATGAAGTATATTTAAAAAGCCACTAAGTGTCAGTAATGTAAATGGATATTTCAAGTAAAAAAACGTTTTTACTCTCCTTCAATTTCCCCCAAAACTGTTTAATGCACCTGGCGCCACTTCTCGCTCTTCACTTCATTCCATATACTTTACGATCTGTTAAAAGACTGAATTCGCTGTCCAAATTAACACGAAATAAAAACGGAATCGAACCAACAAAAAATAAGCAAAGGTACAAGATAAAAGTTTAAAAAAGGCCCACGTCAAAACATTTGATTGTATTAATATTTATAGGCTTCGTATCGCCGCAGGAAAGACGGCCCGAGACGGAAGAAAAAAAAATGTTTATCAGCCCGTTTAGCTTTTAAGGAAACCGCGAATCTTTTGTAAAAAGTTATTTATGGTCACGAAAACAATTGTAGTGTTACCATTATATCACATTTGACAGCAATAACTGTATTATTTTTTTTGTCCCCGAAATGAAGACGTTTCGTTCACTGTGGACGATATAACAATAGTACATTATTGTGCGTGAAGTGGTGTGATTCACATATATTGACTTTACTGTTTTTATGACGAGGTTTGAGGATTTTTTTCTAAATTTAATAAAGTTCGTTATAATTTTTTTATCATGAATTCATGGCCAAAGATTTCGATTGAAATACTGCCAGAATTTAATATAATTTTACTGGATATATTTGCAGTTTCACTACAGTAAAAAAGTAGGCGTATATGAATGATAATACAAATACCTATGTCAAATAACTATGCGGGGACATTACAATAACTCATTCATGTGTTACTAATCGATTGTATGAAACATGAATAACCATCAACTATGAATTTTAACTAATGTATGTTATTGGAATACAATAGATATTAAAATTACGTGTAATTTCTTTTTTTTTTTTAATTATCAAGAAAAACCTTAATCCCAATTTAGTTGGGGTCGGCTTCCAGTCTAACCGAATGAAGTTAAATACTAGTGTTTAATTAGAGCGACAGCCTAACCGACTTCCACAACCCAGGAGCTGGGTACCACGATATCCCTTAGGCTTCTAACAAGACTTTAGTCAGAGCCCAGAAAATCATACATATAAGAAAACTAGTATTTGCGTGTTGCGCGAGGTGCAAGCACATCGCGTGCTTGTGAAAAAAAAATGTGGGGTGCGTGATGGGGGGGGGTTGCACAATTATTTTGACTAAAGCATTGCCCCTCTAAATGAAATCTGAAAAAAAATATTTCCAAGTCTCTTAATTTCCGAGATCCGCCTAAAGGGGGTGAGAAGGGGGGCAAGGGGGGCGACTTTGAAAAATGGTTTTTACTTTACCGAGCCTCCTCTATACGAATCCGTAAAAAACAAAAAATACGGGTCTCGTAGTTTCCGAGATACGATAGGGAGGGGGGGAAGGGGGGTGAAAAGGGGAGGTTTGGCACTTTTCCCGTAGGATTGAGAGTTAGTTGTTTACGAATCTGTTAAAATATACCCACCTCCCCATCCACCATCTGGGAGAACAATTATGTCAATGAGTGAGTGAGTGAGTCAGTCAGTGGTAATTTAGCTTTATATAATAGAAATCATATATCATATCAAGCCAGGACTAATGGCTTTACGTACTTTCCAAAGAACGGAGGAATCTCGAAATGTTAAGAGATGTTCACCCAACCACGCACTGACCTCGGCAAGCGTTGCTTAACTCTGAAGGTCAACTCGTGCGGCTGTTATTATATAGCCTTAGTTACTATTAACCTCTCAAGGACCACCATTATTTACGTCAACTATTAGTTGAGCCCCGCTGGCACACAAATTTTGTGCCAGTGGGGCTCAACTAATACTTGTTTACTGGCACGTTTTTGTGCCGCTGGGGCTCTAGAGGTTAAAGTAGGTAGCTTCGTAGGTATGTAATATGGTGGGCAAATAATTACCTACTTATTATTATTATGATATCGGTACCAATCTAACATCGAGTGCCGTCCTGTTTGATATACGACCCAGGATTCCTATGCTAATAATGCATTAACACAAATAAATATTGCAATTACATAAAGACAGTTGTGTGCGACTGTACATCGTAAAAAGCTTGAAACGAAATGGTACTGAATGTATCGTATACTAGCACTTCGCCCGCGACTTTCTCCGCTTGGATTTCGAAATATTTTATAGCCTATAACACTCACTAATAATGTACCCTACTCTCAATGAAGTAACATTTAGAATTGGATCACTCTTTCTGGAGATTATAGGAGAAAAGTTATTTTGGTCTTTTTAACCCAAAGGTTGACTGGTAAAGAATGCCTTGTTACATTAAGTCCACCCAAGTGCCACTATTGTACATAAGTTTACAAAAAGCAATATTTTTGATCTGTGACATTCAATGTTGCTAATTGAAAAACTTTTAAACCACCAAAATAAACTATCAATTTTTGACAAAATAATTGAAAAAATAAGTGTAAATTTTATGGTAGTCACATGTAGGTCACATAAAAAATACATTCATTTTGTCAAATATTTTTTGAAAACATTATTATACAAAGATCCAATACCTAATCTTCCATCGTGCGCTCAGTAAAGCTAAGCCCACATAAAACGGCATATGCTAATTCTGCGTTGGCGCAGCATTTGCAGGCGACTGTACGTCTCTTATGGGAAGCTTAATCAGTGTCTTGCACCGACATGGGTTATTGAATCGAAATTAAAACACTGGCTCCATGGTTTTAATAGTCGTGTTATGTATTTTAATTAAAATGAAATAGGCTCTGTGTAGGTATGCGGTAGTCGTTTCATCAAGGAGAATATACAGCTAACATTAGGTGTGCGAACTGAAACTGAAAGTGCACGGAACTTTATGTGTTGCGTTTATTGCTACATTAAAAAAACACAACAATATTGTGCCAACAGGGCCTCAGCTCAGCATAATGTCAGGTGGCAACCCTAAGTATTACCACACAATATTGATTTTTAGCTGCAGCCCACGGATGCCACACGCTCGAACATGCAATACACGCGCGCCTAGACATTCTAGTCAAAAATCGTAAAAATATCAAGTAGTTTTTCTTTCTGATAAGAATTTTGTAAGAGCAAAAGTGTTCACGCCATGGGTGCCACGGTCAGGGTTGTCGGAATTATCCTACCGAGGTACCGCGGCCCCGGAAGGTAAGGGCAGTGAAGGAACAGGGTGGGTTTTTAGTATCAGTCTGACACTCCCTTCCGCTCCACCCAGAGCGGGAGAAATTAGATGATTTTCGCACCAAAAAAATAAAATTTAAATGGGTGTCACGGGAATGGCTGACGCCGCCCAGGTCAGTCCAGAAGAAGATAGCGAGATGACCTGGATGCGCACTACGATGACAGGTCCGATATGGAGCTTGAACAGAGTACTTAGAAGGATTTGGGGTAGACCTTTGCCCAACAGTGGGACATGTATGGGCGAGTGAAAAAACAAGTAAAAAAAAGTTTATGTTTTTTGTGTCATACAAAATTGCTATACTGAACGTACATATGAAGATTATTTTTAATATTAGTACAACGACAAGCTTCGGTACTATGGTTATTGAAACAAAGCTCTGCCGATGAATTAATAAACTAGAAACAATCTCAATAAACCATGATTTTCTATTGAATTGATTCAGTAGTAATATGTTTATTTACTTTATCTACGTTATGAATGTGAGTAGGTACCTTTATATGCATGCTTTAATAAGATAATCATTATTAATCCCGTGCTTATCCATCAGCCTGTTTCTTTTGTCATTAACTGTTCCCAGAGACACCTTTTCTTAACAAAAACATAATATTCAAAAGGCCACACAAAACGCGGTTTAAACGATCAATAAACGTTTTCATAATGTAAAAACAGGGTAATCGCATTGAAATGCATCGTACAATGTATATTTATTAGTAATTAAACACAATAATGAAATAATAACAGTAATTGTGGCTTCGTAAGATTACTGCAAAAACTTCAGTAAGAGACCTATGTGTAGAAATAATGATAAACATAATTAAATGTACATTTTTTTGATCAAATGGTCTTCATTTGTAATTATAAGCCTGCACAGTAGCGTCATCGGTGGGGAAAATTTGACTTTACTTGAACATAAAATAATTATAGAAAATAGTAAAAGTTTTGCAATCGTTATACATAATTACGATAATTATTTACATTTGAAATCTTCTTCTAGATAAATCTTTTTTCAGATAATCGCAGCTGAATATTAGTATTTTACATAGAGCGAGTGCCTATCAAACCTCCACAACCCAGCTGGGTAACAAGATACTTCTTGGAAAGACTGGATGCCAGATTTTTTGGATTCTGACTAGTAAATTTTATTTGTAAGTACCCACTTCTCCTATGTGCAATATTTTGGGCAATTCACCTTTAGTAACTACCGGTTCATGAGAAATTGGCACAGCCTGATAATTTTCATAAGTATGTCCACACTAAATAATATTAGTATGAAAGTAGCTCTATGTGTCTGTTTGGTTTTTGAATCATATGTTTAACATCGATATAGCCTATGACCTGCAGAAAGAATAGGAAACTTTGTGGGATCCCAAACATCTAGATGGAAAAACAGAACTTGGATGGGTGGAGGGATTCACTAATCTGTGTAACTATAAGATTTTCTGTCACAGCCAATTTTCTTCGTATATTTTGGACCAACCTGTTGAAATTTATTTGAACTTTCAAAGGGTACAATAGAAAATTAATAAAATAAAGTATTTCTTATAAATGCCGCCTATCTACCATCTGTCTACGTCGCATTCTTTCTTACTTTAGCTACATAATGCTGTGATGGGATAACAGCCTGGAGAAACTGGTCGTTGTTGGCGGAGTATAAAGTGAGAGAGTCCGAGGTCGCTCGCCAACCAGATGAATCTGACAAGTAAAAGAAGCACCAGCCTCAAATTCACTTGGCGGTGAGGGCGGCAGTGGCCAGGGACCGGTGGAGGACCATTATCAAAGCAACAGAAGCCAGTGATACTCAGTAATCAGGGAACGATCAGAGAGAGAGAGAGACTTATAAATGCAAGAAGAAAGAGGCGACATTCAGGCACTCCATTATCAGTGAAGCCCACCATACCACAGTAGCCCGAACGGAATGGCGGAATATAGTCTATAAGAAAGTGTTACATGAATATAGCGATCCTCAGCATTGAGGACAACGCAAGGAAGAGGATACATTCAAGATACATTTCGAGTCCGATTCGCCTTTGGCCGGTTTTATAGAAACCACGAATATGAAACACCGGAAGGTAAGCATTGTTATAACGTACGAACATAATACGCTCAATGTTAGCCGGGACAGTACTGCTATAATACGTATATAGCTACACAATTTCTTGGTCTGACTTAAACAGCTAACTTGACTCATACAGAAATCCACTTAGGTAATTTAAATTAGCAATACGGCGAGAAACCTTAAAATTACTAGGAGTGAAGGGCCTTGGTCCGTAATTGGACTATTATAACTTAACACGGCGAGGTCTATAAAGGCTGTTGATACATGTTAGATTGAAAACAACTGCGTAAACTTGTTGCCTTGTTTAGTTCTGAATCCCTTCTAAATCATAAGTCAGACGTAAATATTTTCTCGCTTTTGATATTGATTGTTTTCCAATCATATTATTCTCTTCGTGTGGATTTAGCTGCACTTGACGCGTATGCGTCAAGTATAGCCGTTGTTATGTTTGCTAACGGTATCCTGTTGTTTTTTGCATTTAATGAATGCTGGCTTTGTTGTATTAACTTAGCGACTGCTATGAATGCTGAACTAACCTTATCTTGTAGTAGCTATTAAAAATCTACAACGAATGTATCATCTTTTAGAACATTTTTCAGACATTGCAGATAAAATCTTTTGTATATTAATTATAATATTCATATAAAACTAGCAACAGACGGTTTAATAGATGTGCAATTTATGTACTAGGGTGCAATGAATGATGTGGTGTAATTAAAAATTATAATGAGATAATTTGCATCGATGACTGTCAACGTCATCTACGGATAAAATCTATGACGAGTCGCTTTGATGTCTTTTTGTTCGTCGGCATCGTACCTAGTGCTTGTCATAAGGAAATAATAAGTACCTACTCGGTGTTTTAGAGATGCTTGGTCATATTTATGTGAGTGTTAATAAGTACTTACAACATGAAACACTTTTCGAGTATTCTGATGCAGTTATAGGCATTTATTTTAGTATATTTTTCCTGAATATAATGATTTTATTACTCCATGTTTACAGGCTAATGATTTAAACGCTTAAACTCTTCACGGGGTAACTGCGGAAAATTAGGTAATATAGTAAATTGCTTTTATATAACTCAACTAATCAACAAAAAAGCCACCCACGAGAAATGCTCACTAGATAAACTTCAGAATTATAGAAAAAAAAAAATGCTAGTATTTCTTCTTAAGAGTACGTATGTTTTTATCATTAAAAACTTGATAGCAATATAAATTAACGCAAATATTAAAACATTAACACATAAAAACATGAGAACGATTGATTACAGCTCAGTACACACCTGCGGTACGTCTGACATTCGTTCAACGAACACAATTAATACCCTGACTAATATCACGTGTGAGACCCTATTTTAAAAACACAACACATAAATTACCAGTAAATGAAAAAATAAAATAAGAAAATACTACAAGTTATTTAAAGCTAAACCAGATGAAAAATAGTTTTTTCTTCCCCTATATTTTATCGCGGCTAAAAGTTGCCATCAATAATTGAAGTTGTGTCTCTGGGGAGAACAGCTTACCAGTACTCTTGACGTGTGCGTACTTATACATAGTTGGCGGGTCAGTTAATACGGACGGTGAGTACGTGGCTTTACTTCGAAAGAAACTTGAAAAGATTTGTAATTATGTTTCCTTTTGCGTGTTAGATTAAGAACTTCAAAATGTTAGACATACAATAACTTTTCCCGCTTTATGTAGAGCAAAAAGGAGTGTCAGACTTTTGCTAACTAAACCCACCTTGTTCCTTCAGTTACCCTTATGTTCCGGGGCCGCTGTATCTCGTGAGTACATTCCCACAACCCCGGAAGATAATGGCCCCATCGGACTATTACCGTTGACTATGTTATGAGGCGCTCGTGGAACACGACATGCCTTGGAATCGGGTCTGATCTTTACAGGACGCTGACCAACCCCTGTTCCCCGTCAGCAATGTTAGACATAGGTACTGATAGGTCTAATTTAGTGTAGAAGTAAACACACGGACATAATCATTTAAATTTTGGGAACTTCAACATTTATGGTTCCAGCCACATATTTCATTTTATCAACGTGCTTTTATAGAAAGAAAGAGAGAGACTACAAATAGCACTATTCCTTTTCCACAATGGATTCAAGTTGACACTAGGGGACAATTAAAATATCGTTTTTATACAACGTGTAATTTAAAGGGTATATACATACCAAGTGCATGGCTTCTTTGGATGATATCAAACGATACTTATGGCAAGGGTTTTGTAATCCTAAGTCTACGTGTGTAGAACTTATTACAAATTCCAATACACTGATACCAGAGACCGAATTTTCCAAAATAAGAAGAACGAAAAGAATTATCGTGTTATTGGCAAGTGACGTAGAAAGTTATTGACCCTCGTAGTGCTGTGACACGTTTATTATGATTGGTAGGTATTCAAGAAATATATGAAACCAATAATTTGGTATCAATTCTTTGAGTCAGTTATTTTGTGCTGAAACTGTGCATAGAGACTCCATACCAGATGTTGTCTTCAGCCCTTTTGGATAGATATGGGATTTCCGTTACATGTTTTATATCAAATTTTGTTTTGTTTCAAAACTGGGAAAGAACAGTTTCAACTACTAAACTAAAGCATAAAACTTGTATGAAAAGGTAAATCATCCAGCCTCATCCTCCGTCGACCAATACAAAAGTACCATTTAATAAAACACGATTCACACAGCTTACAAAACCGGCGCAAGCGGCAATGAGAAACCCGCAACAGTAGTATACATACATACATACCACAATATATATTTGTATAGTAACACTTTAGCAAGAATTCTGCCATATCATCGCGCCGCCATTGCAAGCTCCGACCAACCCGCGACTGTTAATCCCTTCACAAAATATTTATTCGTTTTTCAACCATTCAAGTTTTAGAAGTTTTATTTTTGTGTACCCTTTTATGCATATTTAACGTAGTACGTGTTACAGTCGGGGAGATGTGAGCGATATTATCAAGTGATCTGGTTCGGACTAAGTAGTATGTGGTGTATAAATAAGTATTTGGTAAGTTATAGAATGTTTGTATGTGCTGAGGAATTCTTTGAGACCGGTTCTCTGTTAGGTCGTATGCTAGCTTTTTGTATGTAGATTAGACTAGGCATTGGTGTTGCGGTGAATTCGTTTTTGTCGGGTTTAGCGTCATAGAATGTTTTTTTTTTATGTTGAACATAACCTCTGCTATCAAACTTTGCTATGCGAAAATGTTCCTTATATACATGCTTTTAAGTCACACTAAATTATGATAGTGTTCATTAGTCCTATTTACATAAACCTAAAAAGTACCTACTTAATACAGCACTGCGCAAAGGCTGGACACAAATGTCTCAAACTAGCAAATTGCATACATTTACTCCTACTTAACATCGCAATAAAATTATTAATCTATAACGAATTATAGCTGGTGGCAAATTAAAAACAGTTATATCAGAAAAACAAACCGTATCATTGACTCGTTGCAAAAAAAAAACTTGATATCATTGGCACGTTACTATATACTATTTCAAATCATGATAACCAACTAAGTCTCTCATATGTACCTATACACATCGTCAGTACACGCTAAAGCTCTGCACACACTATAATCTATACATATCGAACAGCTAATTATAAAAGCACAAAAAAGGCTTTATAAGCACGAACGGCTTTAAGTGGCGACTACACTGGCATACCTTTAGCATAATATTATTTGAGTCATAATTTACCTCGGTCTCCAAGACCGAACGCTTGATTTATTTATGAGCGCATACTGACTCCGCCACTAATCTTTAGTGGAATTTAATTTGTTATTTATTTACTAATCGCCGCTAGTAACTGTGGAACAGGTAGGGTTATGCATGTCATTAAGGATGGTCGGTTTAAGGGGTGGCTATTTTTGGATTTGTGGGTTCCTTAGGAAATTGGAAAGTTAGGGAATGAGTCGTAGGGGGAAGTTATAAATGTTCTTCATTCGAAATTCGAAAGATATTAAAAAAAAATATTAGTACAGATTTGTAATTTTATCTATAAAAATGTTTGTAAAATATTTAATTAGCAGAATCCGATTTCAAATTATCTTTCAAACATTTTAATAAAAAATTTGCTCATCAGTAATACTCGTAGGATATTAAAATAATTTTGGTACAGCTTTGTAATCCTATCCATAAAGATGTTTAAATAATATTTAATTAACGGGTTCTAAATTCAAATTATTTATAGAAGATTTTAATAAAGCACCAGCTAATCAGTTAAAACTAAGTGTATGGTTAGATTTTTGTTATGTTCTTATGTTCGTAATTTATAAGAAAAAAAAACCTCTAGTGTCGAAATCTAGTGTATTTCAGGATTTTTTATTTATTTAGTGAGAACAAAAAGCACTTTTCTTCTTCTGTGTACCTATGTGCTACGTTAGGTGGGTTCTGCTCTTCTAATTAATCGTCACCAAATCGCTTTGTTTTGGGTTGTCGAGTTTGGTAGAAATTCAATTAAAGAAGCCGGGCACGGGGCAATGCTGGTTATTCATTTAGAGGGAGGGTAGCCAATACCTCTTTTAAGTTCCGGGATGCTTAAGACCTTTTTGAACTGAAAGAAGTCCATGAAACATTGACTTTAAAACCCCTTTTTTGTTTTTTTCTGGGTGGGAAAATCAGCGAATGACTTCTCCTGCTCTGGGTCAAGCGGAAGGGTGTGTCAGACTTCTACTGACTAAAAACCCACCCTGTTTCAGCTGCCCCTAAGTTCCGGGGCCGCGCCATCTTGTTAGAACATTTCCGCAACCCCGGCGGGGACTTTAAAACCCCTAGGTTATAGCTATCAGAAAAAGTGAATTTAAAAGTGATAAGATATATGTTTTCTTTTGTTAGTTAGCTTCGCACCTATGTAGTTCTATGCAAAACCTTTAGATTTTCTTTATTTAATAAGCTGTTAGTATAAATCGTTTAAAAGGGCGCAATAAATGTAAATATCTATGATATATGTGGCACTTAGTCCTTTTATATTTAAATAAGGTGTAACTTGGTTTCCTTATTTTATTTATTATGATTTACATTAGTATACGTGTTTGATTGTACCTATTGACATTTAATACACGATAATAAATATTCATTAAATTCAACTAAACGGATATAATCAAGCTGCTATTAGAATCAAGTGGTAAATAGTAATCTATTTGTAACGAATATAATTTTGTTAATTGCTCCTGATTAATTTTACTAGTTTTATAGCCAAGTTTTCGTTGTTAACGATTAAATTTATTCGCGTGTGGCCTGCTTATCGTTTTAAGGTATTTCGAGTTAAAAAGAGCTTGTTAGTTGGTCTGTATCTGGTGGTTACGATCTTTATGCTTAGGTAAGAAGCCCAGATTTAAATAGAACAACCCTGTAGTGTTGAGGTACTCAAGTCAAAGTGGTTCGCAAATACTTTTAGGTTCTCTTCAGTCTCTTTTAGGTTTCTTACATTAGACGTTTTTTTTTAATCAATTCGCTTCACTAGTCATTTCTCCTATATCGTTTACCAATATCTAGACCTGCCATATTCATTTATTACTTCAGTCGCTCGACTACAATGACACTGAAAAAATTCTAAAATAACACATCAGACACCTACATATTTCCCATCTACACTCACAAACACGCACTAACTCATACACAAACACATACACACACACACAGATAAAGCATGCATAATTATAGATTTTTATGTTTAATTTCAATTTACTTTTAAATAATTTTTATTGTACATTAGCAACTATAAAAGGCAATGATACTAACTTCTGAAACACAGGCTTTGCCTAGCTCAGAAGTCAGGGTTACAATCTGCGGTGTATTGCTATTGCATATTGATGTCAATAAAAATATTTGTATTCGTATGAGTCCATTTATTTCTATTCAATACAAATATTTGGAAATTGAACCCGCGACACACAGCGCGGCAGCTAATCGCTCAACTACTGCACCAACTGTGTCATTATTATGTACCTATCAGACATGGAATGTTGGTTTTATAATATGATTTATTTTTATAATTCTATTGCCATCTTAAAAAGTTCACTTTTAAGCATAAAACGTGCTCAAAGAATCAACCATAGTTGGGTAGGCTTCAAATTAATTATTACATAACTTTATCCCTTGTAACGTATTGCAAATCAGGCATTGTTTTCGCTAAAGTCTGAGCTAGCCAGTCACTGGCTCAAATAACTTACACGAACCCTGAGACATGATTAGGTACCTATAAGCTAACAAGACTGGGTCCCTTAATGTATTTTCAATGTCCATTTCAAGATAATTGAAAACCTACCAACTATGACTCAATAATTTAGATCAGATTACCTTGGCATAAAGTAATATTTAACCGCTTATTCTTAACAGAGTCTATACATTAATAATAATATAGAATCACGGATAATTTTATAGCTTTTAAATTGATTTTAAAGGGTATCGAAAAAAACGTCTGACGTTGCCTGCCCAAAAAAATAATTGATTACAATCACCTGTTTTGACTTTCGGCCTCAGTTTGTATGAACAAGTGTATGATTACTTACAATACTTTTGATTATTGGGAAAGTTCATCCCTGTAAGAATCTTAATAATCTGTTGTGATTAATTTGCTTCCTTGTCATAAAACCTAATGAGCTTTCGCGATGACCCGAGATGATTAGCCTTTTAGGGTCAGCTTTCCAATAAGTGTTCCTAACTAAAGGGATTTTATTTAATATTTAGTAACCTTTTAAGGTTGTGTATAAGACAACTCATCGTTAATTTAGAAAGATTGTATACAACATGAAGAGGGAGACGAGCGGAGAAGCGATGGCAGCCTGGAGAAATGGGTCGTTGTTGGCGAAGTAGAAGGCAAGAAAGCCCGAGATCGTTCGCCAACCAGAAGGTCTCACCAAGTTAAAGATGCAAAGATGTAAAGTCCCTCAAAGAAATTTCACCTGGCGGTGAAAGCACCAAAGTCGGTAATCACGCTCCTCAGAAATGAGGGAACGATCAAGAATAGAGAGTAATAAAAGTAACCTAACACATAAAATATTTTTGGGGCGAGCAAGGAACTCTTTATTAAAGCAGTTGTAACTAAATTTAAATTGACATATAGGTTTCATGACCAATGTAATACTGTCCCTTTATTAGTCGTAATGTTGAACCCTATTAGCACAGATATTCATTAGCGTTTTAATTCTGTTTATATCACAATCAAAAGTTAAATTTTAGAGTTCGATCACTTGCATTCTTGAGAATCGACATAATTTGAGTTATGGTTTTTCCTATAGGGTGGGCAGGAACTTTAAAATACGTCTTTGGCTTTATTCATACATGCACTGTGTTGCAAATTCCAACGTATGCCTTCTTCAACACTTTCCTCTTACATTAAAAGGGCACCTTTCAAACAATTTTCACACGATTTTTCCCAACAACTTAATTTCCACATGTTAATACCGCAGTTGGGGTATGTAACTAGCGCTAAATAACGGTGTATTGAATTCTTATAAGTCGTCAGACGGCACGCACGGGGGGCGGTGGCTTCCACCACTCCTTGAGTTATGACCACCAAACATGTAACACGACCTAGCCGCCTGCCAACTCTATTTGCATACTTCAGCTTGTTGCAATCGGGCGACTGTCGAAATGTGCGACTGAAATCTATGTGAAATGTTGTGAGTATTTTGAATATGCCTGACGACATGGTAAAAGATGTCTATCTCATTAAGTTGTTATAATTAATATACGTCTTAGTTTTTTTTATATGTATGTATGTTTTGAGTAAGTAGTTTTAAATTTTACCTCTTTATAATAATTTAGTAGGAATAGATTAAATAGTCTTCCTGAGTTATTTCGGCCAATCTCAGTGGAGATTAGCCATCTGCACAGATGATATTATATTGCACAAATAAATTATAAATTAAATTAATTAAATTACCTTAAAATAAATTACATTATGAAGTTACATTCAATAATTTTTACAACAAATTACATAAATATCAATTAATTGCAACAAATGTCAATATATTATTTTACATTTTAAAATATCGGATATACTCGCAATTGTATATCTAGCAATAAATTGAAATAAAAATATATATAGTCTATTCTTCTGTGGAATAATAATAATAAAAGTAATTTATTTCTCCTCACACAATAAGACAAACATAATAACATAACATATTAATTCAAATAAGATAAATAGGGGTGCATATTATCATGCTTATAACTTTAAATATGTGAGGAGCACCAGCTCAGACACCAGTCTGAATCAGGCATAATGCCTGTACTACAGATCACCAGGTCCCCACCCCACAGTATAAAAGTTCATTAATGTGAGTGGTTCTGTTTCTTCCTTAGTAACAAACAAATAAATAAAATAAAACAGAAAAAATAAGTTAAGTTAAAAAGGCTTATATTAAAAGACTAAAAAAGGCAAAAAATAAAAATGATAATAGCCGTTTTTTGTAGGCCTGGTTTATTAGCTATGACATATATGACTTAGAGGGTGTGGTGAGTGTGTGTTTACGTGTAAGTGTTTGTTAATGTGTGCGTGTGTGTTAGTGCATGTTTGTGTGTGTCTGAAGAAGATTTGTTTGAAGACATTTCGAGAAGCTAATTATGTAGTAAGCTTTCTGTTTTGTCATAGTCCAACTTGATCAGCAACTCCATGACAACAGGTTTGCACTAGATTTAGCACTAGATAATGCGTATATAGACAGGGCTCGATTTAATTTGCTATACAAATTACAGCTTTGGAAGTAAAAGAATCGGTAAGATAGTTTGGTTTTGAATAGGGTTGAGGTGAAAACTAAATCCTTACGGTGCTTGTTGCAAAATTTGCCAGGCTCGTATTTTAACTGGGAATGTTTTTTGAGTACCGTGTGCAGAATGAAAAGCTGTCTCACCGTTAACACATCCCACTTCTTTGACAGGTCCACCGTCGGATAATAATAAGGCAAGAACAAGCTGACCATAAGAATTGCTCTTTGCGCCCTTTCGATTTTTAAAAGATATGTTTTACCGGCACCTCCCCAAGATGTGATGTAATAGATGAGAAGAGACTGGCAGAACGCGAAACACTGTTTTAATAACATGTTTCTGAGCAACGTGTCTCTAAGCTTTAAAAATAACTATCAGTTTTTGCACTCTCCCAGCTAAGGGTTCAATGTGATAGTGGAAACTCAGGTTTCTATCTATCATAACACCCAGATACTTGATTAATGCTATGTGTGTGTGATTAGGACAAGAACAGTTTCTATGATGATACGGTACGAAGGATCAGATTTATCAATGGTTTTAGTGGAGAAAGTTATAAAGTTTGTTTTTGTGACATTTAGCGTCAAAACATTACTGTATAAATGTATAACCATCTAGTTACCATATTTATTCCTCTCTGAGCATTCGCGAAAACTTGCTCCCATGAGTTCCCACAAAAAAGTAAAGCCATGTCATCTGTTAAGGTCGTTGATGTATACAAGGAAGAGCGTAGAGCCCAGGATACTTCCCTGAGGCACACCAAAAGTCACTAGGACCTCTTGACTAATGATATTGCCGATTTGTACACACTATATCCTGTCAGTAAGGTAATCCTGAAGTAGTTTCAACTGGAGATCCCGAATTCCAAGGTTTTCTAGTTTCCTAATTAAAATCGGGACAGAGACTGTGTCAAATGCCTTTGCTAAATCTAAAAATATACCTATTGTCTTCTTTTTATCATCTATATTTTTAACTATGTAATTTGATAGTTCAAGTACAGCCTCTGACGTAGATCGATTTGCCCTAAAACCAAATTGTGCTTATGAATGTAAGTTTTTAGTTTCCAGATATTTAACCAGTCTGTTATTAATTATTCGTTCCAAAAATTTTGAAAGAGCAGGGAGAATAGAAATTGGTCTGTAATTGTTGACACAGCCTCTGTCTCCATTCTTGTAAATTGGATGAATTCGCGACTTTTGTATACCCGAGGGAAAATTCCAGTTGAGAGTGACAGGTTGCAAATATACAATATCGGAGACGTTAAGATATCTTTATTTGCCTTTGAGATTACACTTGATATCATATCCAACCCTGCCGCACAACTACTCCTTAGTCCTGTTATTAGTATCCCAATCTCATCCTCATCGGAAGGCTGAAGTGTAACTATGTTCTCAGGTACAGATGCATTATCTGTCCCTTTACTCTCATAACAAATAAATAATATAAAAACTTTAATAATTTTGTGGCTAATGATGGATGTAATATGGATGGATGGTAGTAATAAATCCATCTAAAGTTTGTCTGTAAAAGACCGCTTTTAGCGATTAGACTGCCCATTGTATCACACATTCTAGTTGGTAAGTCCTTCTTTGATTCCGATATTGTATGTAAATTAAAAAACAAATTATGAAAATTTAGAGTTAAGTATCCGTATACATTCCACTTCTTTTTTCGATAAGTCTTTCACTATCCAAGCGGCCTGTTTGTGGAATGCATTACCCATAGATGTGAGGCGTGCTCAAACATTACCTACGTTCAAAAGAATGGTGAAGGAGCACTATCTCTCACTATATTTTTTTTTCTCCTCCTTTCTCTGTTATGAATTTGATATGTATTTTACATTAAAATGTTTAATTAGTATTATGTTGTACACTGACAACCCTAAATCTATCTCCTTTAATTTCTGTCCATCCGAAGGTTGTTTGTAAGAGATTGCCCTGTGCGATAAGACCGCCCATTGTACACTAGTTTTATTATTTGTATCCTTAAATGTATTGTAAGGTGTACAATAAAGTAAATAATAAATAAATATGTTTATTGAATCAGATATCAATTACAATCATGATTAATTTTTTTGCAATATAGCTAATATTAATTTAAAATTAATGAAACAAAAATATCGCAAATCAATAGTGAAGCGTGGCTACGGAAATGTTCTAACAAGATACAGCAGCCTCGAAATGTAAGGCCAGTTGAAAGAACATGGTGAGTTATTAGTTAGTAGAAGTCTGACACTACCTTCCACTCAACCTAGAGCGAGAGGAGTCATTAGATGATTTTCCTACCGAAAAATAAGTTATACAAATAATGTAAAATAAAGAAGAATACTACATTTATGCATCAATGGATATCTCCGACCGTGTCCAATAATCGTGATGAAAGGAAATAAACGCAGTCGATCGTTATAAAGTACTTGGCACTATTGTTTTTTCTACAAAACTATGATAATATTTGGAAGTAGAATTAACCAAAAATCAAGTATAAGTAGGTATTAATTAATTAAGCAGTTGCCCTGTGGCAGTATAAGTTACTAAGCAAGACAGAAAACAAAGATATCTCGATACGCATGTGTGCCTTACATGCACCATTAATAAAAAAATATTGCTCTCTAATACAGCTGTAAGTATTATAATGAATTATTATTCTATTATGATCTGTTGCAACATTGTTTAATAGAGACACTGAATCAATTTATTCACTATTAATATGTCAAAGGCTAAATGCGAGAGCTGGCAATATATAGCATAATTTGACTGTGAAAAATAGCTGTGTGCTATCGGTAACTGCTCTACAAAAAACTGCACAGATACTATTATAAATATTAGCAGTTGCTTCAAAAGGATTCTATGCAAGAACTAACTTTAAAATTATATCTAATTGAGGTATTATTTGTTACTAGCAGTAAACAGTGAAAGACAAATAGATATTACCTTCGTAGTTTTCCCATGTAATTCCTAATCTCGAAGTGTACGGGCTAATATTATGCCGCATAATTTCCTAACTCTTCCTATGACTGTCCAATTAAAATTGGTTGGGTTGTTCCAGAAATTAGCCCGGAAAACAGAAAGACAGACAGACAAAATAAAAGTTTGTTTATGTTTATTATTAAATAAGTGTAAGCACTTGAGAAAACAAGTAGTCGGAAATAATATCTATGTATCGGTAACTATAGCCAGTACAGTCTCGCGAATCTCCAACAGTAGCCCGTCTGCAGTAGGCCTATCGGTTGAAATATACATTTTAATAAGGCTTTGTCAAACCCACAGACTTGCTGCGTATAATAACAGGGTTTTGCCGTATGTTCGTAAGAGAACTATTTATTTTCTTAAACAGGTCTTTGGTAATTTTTAATAGTATAATACACTGACTTGGTGTCTGCAATCATCCCCGATGACAGAATTGTGATTTATACAGAGGCGTTCATTTCTAAAAATATTTTCTTCGGAAGTTTTTCTTGTACTGAAATGATGTGTCGTGCGCTTTGCCAATATTTTTTGTTATTGAGCCGTCTAGTTTGTTTACTGTTTCATTGATTACTAGTTCTAGTTATTGCTATGTTATTATTGAATGAAAGTAAGAAACACCAGAATGAGCGTGATTATTTATCATAAATACCACTCGTAGAATATATTTATACATTTTGTTAAAAGTTAATTTGACTCTCAGTCACCCAGTTACTATATTGCTTTGTTGATGAATTAAAATACTCCGAAAAATAAATTTAACGTTTATAAATATATGAATATTTAAATTCTGGGCTATAGTGATGAGAATACAACAAGACAGTATTTAAAAACTGGAAAATGTATCTCATAAAATATATAGTCACGAAGTCTGTCACCATCATGCAGTTGACAAGTAACCACATGCGTGAGAATTGCAAAAATAAACCAATTAAGAGAACATCGTAAGCCTTGGCAAGGTCGATACAAATCTGTGCTACTTAAAACAATACAAATTCAATATAATTTCGCCGAAATGTTGCCGCTGACATCTACTCTTGTCTTTACATCGGGACATGTTCGTGACAGGCGCTGTGGCATCCTGCGTCTTGTTACCTACTGTTATCTCCCTGACACTTTATAATTTCGCATTTTATATTTTTCACATTTTACCAGACACTAGCCACACGTAGCAATGAAGAGTTGACCGAATCACCCTTCTCAATTCAAAACAGAACAATTTCTAACAATCACGAAATTGTAACACAAAGCCAGAATTTTGTAATAATGTGCCGTGAAGAAAAAGAACAAATAGTTTAGAGGATGCTCCCGAATTTTAATTTAAAGCAGATTAACCCTTGAATAACCCAATTCACGCTTAAAGGTTAGGATCCGTCAAATGAAACGTCACGGTGACTATACACTTTCCCCATCATTAGGATACGAGAAGAAAAAAGGCTTCGGATGTTCAGTTGTAAGCGCCCGCCAACAAAGCCATTATGCCTTATTATGGACACCATCCATCAGCCAGCCATATCGATCCAACATTAATGCATGCTAATGCTTTATAAATAGATATATAATTTGTTTTGTCTCCACCTCGGTATCCAATTGATGGATTGTTTTATTTCTATTACGTCAAACTGTTGGTTTTTGATAGAGGCGTGGTTATAGCTGCCGTTATTAGTTTAGCCGACGAAGTTAAATCATTTATGATTTCACGCTAGCGGTAAAAAAGTGTGAAACAAGCCGTTCATAATGTTGATTATTCTTGCGATGGAAAAATCATTAATAACATAAAATATTGTACCGTTAAGATCTTAAATCTATGCTAAAGCATCAAAAATGTTTTCACTTACTTTGTCCTAGATGAACTCGCTTCATCCATGGATATATCTGCGGAGGATTTGCCGATGAGTTTGATGCTGAAGACTTGGAATTCTTCGTGTTTGAGCTAGAATTATTAGCCTCATTGCTCTCGTTGCTTGATGTGGAGGAGGCTGGACTTGATATATTCTGATTGACATTAGCCTTATGTTCCACAGGAGAAGCGATGGGAGTAGTTAGGCCTAGTTTAGTACTTGTAGTTCCACTAGAGTTTTGTCCACCGACGCCACCGAAGCCAGGCGATGTTCGACCCGGTCCCGAAGATGTGGATAGATCTTGAGGGGATGCTACTCCAGTTGTAGAGGTTGAATCCGCAAATTTACAACTGGCTCCAGCAGCTTGGCTGGGTGGGGTGGACATCAGGTTGGGGGACAATGCTCCTGGACTCGGATTTGAATGCTGATGCATGTGACTCGCTGTGCTACCAAGTCTTTGAGGATGTAGCTGTGTATAGTCTATCATCGTTTGCGGTTGCATGTGTGCTCCGGTAGCGGTTGCGCCATATGGGTGTTGTGGGTAGTGATGTCCAACTTGCGGCGGCGAATAGCAAGTATTCGGATATGCTGAAGCTGCCGCGTTAGGATTGTAGTAATCAGCTCCCGGTGTTGGCAGACCGGGATGACCAGCTTGCTCGACGGGCGTGCCAGTACGCCCGGGCGCTTGGTTCCCATAGCAGGAAGCAAGCGAGTTGACGAACTGGTAGGAGCTCATCCCTGCGTTATAATTTAATTCGTTCATCGATAACAGCTTCTGTTTAGCGTTCTTCTCAAAATCACTCGGCACTTGTCATCGTTTGGACGAGCACTGAATAGTCTAGTTGGACATGTTAAGTGCTACTGATGTTCGCGGTCCGTTTCAATTGTCCCCGTAGAGTGGAGCTTGATTGATGGACCTGTGATAAAATGAGACACATTAGTCGGTCAAGTACTTCGTCTCGTTATACATGATAAATGTTGTAATACAGATCGTATCTTGAGTGTTTGATTTAAATATGTATTGTGTTTTGTCCGATATGAAATATGGTTCCAATAATGTTTTATACTATGACCTAAAGATAATATTTTGTTGTATTACGTGTTACGTACGTCTATTTAACCTTCCTACATATTTATTACATTCACGCTCATTGAGCTCCTTAAATGTATAAATGCCAAAAAAAAAACTGAAATTCTGAACACATACAAAAACTCCAAGTACCTATAATATGAGTAATTATAGTTTGGAGAGTGAAATGGGTAAACTTTGTCAAAAAGAAGGGTTTTTTTAAGGCGAAAGCCTTTAAAAACCCTTCTTTTTATGTTCCTTTTTCAAGTATTCGCAAGGGTGGCCCATTTGCGATAGCGGAGTTTGCAACGTGGTTCATTTTACGGTCACTTTCGTTTTTAATACCTACTCAGTAGTAGTTGCATAAATCACTAAACACGTGTAACACTTGCGTCACGCAGGGGGTCTATTCTAAAACAATAAATTAATACGGGGATGTGACTTCCTAAAGCGCTGTACACATGTCAAGTGCGGAAAAAACTGAGCCTCAGCCACGTGGTAGGGCTATAAAAGTGTCCGCAGAGGTTTATGGGTGTAAGCGGTAGGCCGAATGTGACTTCTCCCGATTTATGTACTCCGCTCGGTGCATACATCTTTATGAGCAAATTAGCAGTCATTGTGCACCCGATTTATTCGTCGCATTTGCTTGCTGAATGATAAATGTGGGAACTTCGGTCAGACATCGCCGTAATCGTACATTTTGAGTGCATAAATAACGATTGTAGCGTAATACGCCCGTGCGCTGAGAAAATATGGAACTTTTTGGATATTTAAAACAATGGCTTGGGCTGTTTTATTTGAGTTTAGCTAATCATCAGTTGTACTTTAAAATATCTTAGAATACAAAAATATTATTTTTGATAAAAAACAGTCTTTCTCTGTAAATTAAGTTGGAAGCATGGAACATTTTGAACATTAAATAGATCTAGTTTAAATACTTTTTTGGGCAACTTCATATTTAAAAAATTAATATAGTTATACAAAATGGCTGATCATCATAATTTAAAAAAAAAGCTAAGCAGTTAACAAAATTTATCACACATTAAGTAGATAATTATCATAATAGCATTATTTATAGTTTATTATTTATATCGCAAGATCCTAATCGCACCTAGAAAAAGATACAAAAACTAACGCGAAACGCAGAACATTCAAGTAGAGAATCAATTAAGTTTTAGTAGAATAAAATCAAAACTACAAGAAACAAAATATAATATTTATGATTTAATTGCCAGACACTATAAAAATGTAAATCTACCTTTTACCTATATAACATATCGATTTATGTTCATGAAACAATATTCAATTTAAATTTCAATATTAGTTTCATGAAACATTGTTAATGTTTGCCCAAAGCAATGTTCCTACCTACCTTAGCTAAGCTACCTTCTACCAACGCAGAGCTTCACAAGGATACAAAAGATCTGTCCCAAGAAACTGCTATACACAATTATAGCAATTTTAACGTAAGTGTTTATTTTTCCTGAACCTCATAATACAGACTAATATAAAGAGAACATGTTTATAATCAGTTCACATAGATATTTTGAAACTAGAATCTACTAAAAATACCTATGTTACTATAAAAGAAGTCAGGCTGAATGCACATACCTATATCCTAAGTAAAATGTAGTTATATCATAAGTTTCAACAATATTGGAATGAAAACTATGGACTGTACTGCTTCTGCTAAACTCTCTGCTTAGAACAGAATTATTTTTTATCTAATTTAATTGCAATTAGTTAAAGCTAGAAGACTGTACTCTAATTACAAAGACAATTGAAAAATGTTATGTTATCTGCCTTCGTGTACCTACATATCTCAATGATTCATTTAGAATGGGAAATCTCGTCTGTTTCCTTATATCCAATAGGTTCTTTATACTAGTGGGTCTATCTACTGTGACCACCATAGCATTTTACTGATAAATCTTGTCTACTGTAGTGTCTGTTCACTGTTCCTCTTCATTTTCAGTACTTCATCTCATTGTTTCCTATCCTACTCCGTGTGACATACAGACACATGTGTTCAGTTTATTTCAGTGTAGAATTTTTGTCACTCCCGTCCGGTCCACATTAAATGGGCCGAACGATTTTATTGCTTTTGTTTTATTCTTTTACATTTTTTTTCTTACACAGTTGTTTATTCCCAGACATCCTTTGATGAACATGCCTCGGATGTCTGTTTTAATTTTAATTCGGCACTTTGATAGCTTTTATTGTGTCGTTTGGTATTAATGGTAACTTGCTAGTTGTGTTTTATGTCGTGGTTATTTGATAGGACTGAAGGATGATCTAGTTTTCTAGCTTTTTGATGATTGTGACTTCTTTTTGTCTCAAATGTTATCGAATATTCGAATTTTTTCGTTTTCTTTACGTAATTTTATCATAGACAGATTATCTATCTCAAAGTAAGTAGCATTGTAATTAGATGTGTTAAAGATTTTATAAAATATAAATTGGTAGCAACAAAATCATCAAAAGTTATACATTTCTTACGAAGTTGGTCAAATAAATATAAATCGAGCTATAAAATTATTTTAATATCCACTAATGCCAAAAAGCTCTCGGGATATAATAACTTTTAATGTTCCGTGTCAAGTGGACAGTTTGAATCCACTGCGTCCTGGGAGATTTACTGCGACACGCTTTGATTTCTCCACTCGCGCCTTTTCAATTTAACTGTATCAATTGGCGATAATTTTCTATACCTAAAAAAAATGACGACTAATAAAGATAATTTAATATACTCACTCCAATTCAAAGTTTAGAGTGACCAACAGCGGCTACAGCCAACTTTACGACCAATCACAACCAATCGTTGACAAAATCACAAAACATCCCACAAGTTTATTTGCTGACACTTTTCACATAAAAATATATTTTACCAAAAAATATGAATCATAAAACAACAAAATCTACTAAAATCAAATACGACCGTTACAGTCTATTCAAGAACCAAACTTCGAACTTCAAAATTCGGAAAACTTCGGTGCGTGTCGTCGCGGCGAAAAACGACTCGTGTTTTCCCGGCGTTCGAGCGTCGAGTGCAGCGCGCGTCTGACGACGAGGTGAGCGGCTGAGTTGACGCGGCGTCAAACTAGAGGCGGGCGGGGCGAGCGGGGCGGGGCGCACCTGAGCCCGCCACGTGCGAGCCCGCTCCGCTCTCGCTCGCTCCGCTCAACCCGCTCCCGCTCTCGCACCCGCTCCTTCGATTAGCGTAATTAGGGTACACCGTCGCAACACCACGTATCCGATTTCAATGGACCGATTGATGATTATGGATGGTAAATGGTGAACGATTGTCGGTAGCCGTGAACTGCAATCTTTTTAGCATTTTTGTTCGCTTTTCTACGTTAGAAATTTTGTTGAATGAAGTACAGTTTCATGGGTTTCTCTGTCTATTTTGTTCAGGTTTTGGGTATTTCTTTGACACCATTGTGCTATTTCATTCGTTGTAGTGATTGCTAGTGTTTTGAAAAAATACAGTAGTATTTTTAAGGGGAAAGTAGTTTAATTATTTTAAGAGAACTACATAAGTACCAACAAAACTTCGAAAAAATGAATACACAATGTTTGATCAAAATTTAACCTTCTGCAGTGTTGCAGTCAGTAACATCATTGTAATTATCACAATAACACAAACATACATACATAGGTAGGTATATTCTATGAGCGGCAACATAACTCGTCAAGCAAAGTGCTTAGTCCTAGTCTAGATGAGCGGACAAGGGCCATGCATCACTCTTGACGCACGACGTCTTGCTGAGGAGTAAAAATTAATACACACCGCACAAATGTATCACTAGCCTATATTTTCATAATCACATGCAGATGTATGGTAGTGGCCTAGCTTGCCTGTGGGAATTTTAAATAGAAAAGGTTTGAAATTATTTCCTAGAAGGTAAATTTCTGTACAAAACGTATTTGTGTTTTTCTATTGTATTTCTATCAGTCTTATTTTACTACACCTACATGAAATCTTTCTGGTAAAATCGATGTTGAAATTCGATTTCATGATGAACAAATGGAAAATAGGATAGTGCTTTGACTATAGTGGGAATGAGTCATGATTCTCGATATAAGGGTCTCACTAAGAAGGAGTATTTATATGCAAACCAATATTAAAAAGTAACCTGGTTAAATTTTGCATTCTTGCTCTGGTCCAGTAATAATGCAAATCACAACTTGACGAGAAAAGACCTATAGTCAATACTATAATGTCGGTCTTTTCTCGTACAAGTTGTGATTTGATATATTTTGATATTATTTGATTTTGTGATGTTGATATTATTGTCCAAATTAATTACAACAGTGGTGTTCATGCACATACAAAAAAACCCTGTATATTTATCTGCATGTAAATATTATATGCATCACAGTTGAGTCGCCAAAAACACAAACCATTACCACCTGACTACAGTAAAAAGTTGCACCATCAAATCAAATGGTATGCTTGAAATTCAATGTATTACAAACAGTTTGTAAAGTCGCCACGATCCAACTAACGACTCACATTCGTCTTGTACACTGGCTTAATTATAATTAACTGCTAATTATGACGATAGTACGCCACTTGCTGACGACCTCACTGACTAATAGCGTGATGTTACAGCTGAATTTATTGTTTTTTCACACGATTCTCAACCAAATATTCGTAGTGAGGATGTATATGTTTTGGTGGATAATGCAAATGAAGTTCATGGTTTAATGTAAGGCTTTTAAATTTTAAATGCGGTTTTCGTCATGGCCACTTTTAAGCTAAACTGTGTGTAATTTACTAGAAAGCTGTTTGAGACGTTATTGTTTTTAGTAATGAGGAAAAGTCTGTTTGCTTAGAATTTTCTACAGATGTCTTATTTGGATACTCTGTGGAATCTTCGGCAATGAGTTGAAAAAATGTTTGATTGCAGTACCAGTGTATATATTTGTATTTTGTAATAATTGATGGTTTTGTAGATGTTTTTAATCTTTTTTTATATCATAGAGGGTTTGAACACATATGATCATAGGCCTCACAAAAATAACGAATATTTTTTTGCTGAAGTGCTCAATCAAAAAATTTCTACGATATTTTCCCCCTTTGGCTAGGATAAAAATTTAATTTCTTAACTCGTAACACCAAGATCTATGAAATGTGTTTATTTATTCTTCTTTTGCCAATATAAACCAGTCTAAGATTCTGGTCATTTTAATTCCAACTCCTAAAAATATTTGTTTGGCTTAGTGACAAATTGGAATTTATTATAATAATAGAGTGCTGTCTGATATCAGGCATTTATGGCAATAATACCTTAAGTTTGGCTTTTAAATTAATTTTGATCTTGCTTGTCCTATGTGTAGTTACTTGTCCAAAAAGGCTTAAATAGAAAATCTCTCTAGCTAAAACTCAACTGATGAACTCCAGAGAAAGCTCTTCTGATTTCGTCATTGCTTGTTGTTTTTTTTTTTAATTATTTACTATATTGAACAATATTGTTCGCTCTAAGAATGTCCTGAAAAGTTAAAGTTTACTAAGTTACTAAATGTCAGGGATTATACTTGTTATACTCGCTCTAACATTTTGGATTTGCTCAAGCTTGCTTCTGCTTCTAACATATTCATACCAAGTGAATGTCTATATAAATAACTACTACTACTACTACTAAAAATATTTTTTTCTGCTGTATGCCTTGTATTTTAACCATTGATCAGATTATGATGAAACTCAAAAGTTTCTAAACTCTCTCTTTGAAGTTTTTAAGTCAAGAGTGATTAGGTTTTTTTATTACTGATGAGCCAACTCTGACCTCGATCTCGCCTGATGGTAAGCGATAGATGAGGTCTAGGATGGGACGAGCGAGTCCAGAAGATGCCTATTTACTTGTGCTTTAAAGGCTGAAAGGTCATAAGTGGCAGGGAACACAAAAGACGGCAGAGAATTCCACAGCTTGGCTGTGCGCACAATAAATGTGCGCTTCTAGAGAAGCGTGCTTCATCTTTGACCACATCAACGCTCACCATCAGGTGAGTTATAGAGGATAAACTAAATGCGAATTTAACGTGCATTAAAAAATACTTTGGCAGTTGACAGTTTTGACAGTTTTTGGACCGAAAATCTACTACAGCACGATCAAAATTTTTTAATTTTGTGAAAATTCTTTCAGATTTGTCAGAACTCAAGCAACATATTAGGCATCGAGCATTTATCAGGACACAGCAGTTGTTCGTTTTTATACAAACCTTCGTCACCTACGAACAACAAAAGCATTGTGTCCACACTTGCTTCCATTAATACATCTTTAACTCTTCGATCAGCTCCTACATTAACATAAAGTCATGAATCACCACCAACTCCTACTGTTACAGGTATTTTCATACTATTTTGTTAATCACACAAAAAATTAAGGTCCGTCTGTATGTCCCAAAAGACACCTACCCCACGTCCCGTGGGCCACAAAATTTATTACAACTTAATAATCGGCTAGTCACGCGACAAATGCACATGTGTGCCAACAACCTCGAAATAATTTACGACTTAAGGGTTACTCTATACCTGTCTCTGTTATTTGTGCAACGAAAGAAAAGGATGCCCAATTAATATGTTTATTTAAAAATCGTTTATTGGTATTTAATAGGGAACTGGTTTTGGTTTCTAAATTTATTTCTTTTCTTGTTGCAGGTATGTGGAGAATTTGAAGTGCTGTATCAGATTGGCGTTCTGACAGAACTCTTATGTCTTACTGGATTTTTGGGAATGAGGTTGGTATTTTCAAAGATGGAGGCATCATTATTCTTGGTAGATATTTCCAAGTAGGTATCATCAATAGTTTTATTTTATGAAAATATGTCTGTTTAACTAAGAATATTTACATAATTATCTAAATGTGAATGAATGATCAATGGGAGGTTTACTAATGAAGGTATCAATTAAAGCTATCTTACAACTTTTTTCTGAAGTACACAGAAACTAGTGTAGATACTATATTTTCTAAAGGTCAGCAGAATATTTGTCTCAATTAAAAGAATTAATTACTTCTTTATCTACATGTCTGGATGACAACAAACTAATTACTTCTTTAGTATTTATATTGTGAGAAAAACTTTAATAGAAAGTAAATAAACATTACTTATCATTATCTTTAAGTCCAATAAATTATAGTCTGAAAGTAGTAAACTTTTTAATTTTCCTTATTTTATTTATTATTTTTTCTCCCACCCCTGTGCTTAATTGGTATAATTATTAACTAAACTAATGTCTCTTTCTCGATTCTTCGAACTTCATTGTATATAATAATTGTAGACATAATGGTAGCAATTGCACAACCCTTGACTATAACAAGAACATCACGCGTTTCTTCAACAAAACGAACAACTTAACCGTGATACCCACATAATAACACATAATTACTTAATGCAATACTTAATTTGCAAATGAATAAAAAATTTGCATGTAATCATAATGGCAAATGTGTTGCTGTCTCTATCGCACGAGGTGGTATAGTACGGGAGGAAGTGAGACGTTAGTTGATTGCGCGCTCCTTGGTTGTGGAAGCATGCGTATTGCAGCGGCCGTGGGCGCGGCTTCGAACGCGGCCCGACGGCTTCCGATTGGCCACGAGTCCACAACTCTCGCTGAAGTGGGGTGTAAATGAAGAAACTTCAAACAGTTTTATAGTTGAAAACTTTATGAAATTATACAAAAATTTCCTACTTTCTAACGTTTTTTGGCGACGTGATTGGAATGTGGAAGTTATTAGATAAAATACTTTTCTGTTTTCCTGTAAAGGGTAAGTGGAAAACTTGGATGTTTTAGACTTACTGCTTGTTAAATCCCATCACTAACACAACCCAGTAAAAACAATCAAGCTTCGAATTGACTTTATTAATGAGTTGGGTGAATTAAATGTGTTTTGGAAATTTATTAAAAATATTCCTTATTCGCTATAGAGATTTTTTCTTAACTACATAGGTAGATATTTGAATAGTAAACAAATATAATATATTTCTCCCACAAACGTAAATTAACGGTATCTTACCTCAAGTCGTGGGTCAATTCAAGACCCAGGTATTTCAATAAAGCACTATCAGCAGTATACCTAGGTACTTAACAACCTACTAGGGAGATCTATTTTCCTACTAACGATGCAGCAGATTATGAAACAGATTTATTGCAATTATTGTACATCAAACAATATTCTATGTACCTATCTATCTATGCAATTAGTCAACAAAAGTTAGCGTTCTAAAACGGGTCCCTATATTGAGGTAGGAACTTGTCAAACCCTTCTTGAATAGTTACTTTGACAGGTTTTTTGGATAAAGTGAAGATTCAACAGCAGGTTCTCGACATCAAATGTTTGGTTCAGAAATCGAGATATCCAGACTCTGTATGTAAGTATACCTAGTTCTTATATTTTTAGTAATTCAATATAAATTGTGTTAAAAAAATATGACTCCACTTCCCTATCGATGTTGAACATACATCAATCATCAATATTTTTTCAGCAGTATAAGAAACTTCTTAAATTTTCCAACTAAAACTACGCTTCTATATCCATACCTATACATTTCTTATTGAAAAACTCATAAGCAGAAAAAGCAAGCAGTGATAGGAGAAGAAATGACTTACTATTTGTAGTTGTGGGCTCGAAGAGAGAGGCAGGCATATTACTTTGAGTAATTTTAATCACCGCTACTATTCTCAATACGGTCTTCTTATTAAATCTCTTCTTCTTCATCTTTTCGAGTCGATGGTCAAACGTCTTTGGAGCAGTATACACCTGAAAAATGTTGATGGAAAACATCGTTAGGAAAACGGCGTGGCCTACGACCGAAATCTAAAGACATACCATATCAGAATAGAATACAATTTTATATATTTTAGGTAATTTGGCTTATATATTTTAATTAGTTTCTTTTTTTCGTTATGAGTATTTGTAGTACACTAATTTAGCCCTCCCCAATTCAATTAAAGCTTTTAAAGTCCTTCCAAAGGTTGTCTGGAAGATATCGCTCTCAGCGATAAGACCGCCATTGTAAACAAAGTTATAGAAATAAGGTTATGTGTGTTTCAATTTTTGGTGTACAATAAAGTATATTCTATTTATCTATCTAAACCCCTCGGCCAGAATTCTTCCTTCACGAAAGTCGACAAATGTTCGGTCGACGCTCTCACCACAATCAACCCACACTGGGCCAGCATTAATTGGATTATTGGATTGATATTAAAGCGTAAAAATTATGGTTTAAGCGTCAATAGCCTAATGGATAAGGTGTCGGAATTGTGATCGAGACGGCACGAGTTCGAACCCCACCCATTACAGTATTGCCGTGAACCCACTCCAGATACAAGCATATTAAGCTTAGTTGGAGTGGTTAACAAGATTGCTAGTAATGTGAATTCTACCCATATTGCTAGATATCTTAAAAAAAAAATACGGCCCATTCATAGAGAGGAGAGGACTGGCTCCCAACAGTAGGAAAATTATAGGCTGATTATATGATTCGGGTATAAATAGAGATCAGATCATTACCTATTATTGGGTTTGGGGTTTGGTGTGGCCATGATAGAGGATTAAGTTCCTATACCTAACTTGAAAACTCTTATTGGATAATAGAATACCCTATAGAATCAAATGTCCTAAGACAATGTTAATTGCTATGGAATTTCATATAAATGTTCTAATAGCAATGAGAGGGGGTCTAATAAGACTTATTTAAATTCTGCCACATTTGACCCGTCAGGCATCTTCTGGGCTCGCTCGTTCGATCGTAGACCTCATCTTACACTTACAGTGTTGTAGTTTAAAAAAAAAGAATTTAATTATCAAGCTGAAAACTACTGCATAGGTACGTACTTGCGTACTTTACCTATTTAAAATCAATGCTAGTAACACCTCACTTTGACACAAGACACATAAAACATGCGTATTCTAAATGGACGGTAGCAATAACAATAACAAATATATACACAGTTTATATACATACAGATTATATAAATGAAGTATTTTGTAGGTGTACTTTTTCACTTATAAGAGACCACATCGTGCACGATAAGATTAACTAAAAAATTAATCAAAATTATAAAAAATAGAAACGAATTAGAAATTACGTAAAAAAAACATGAGCAATAATGACAACATGAACATGAATACACCAACATCCCAGCCCAGTACTTAGCTATTATACCAGCTGGTACTCATTCGTCTCATCTATTTAGTTATACTAGTTAGTACTGTGCCTACGACTTTGACCGCGTTTAAGATTTTTCTGTGTACCTCTACATCTCAAACTGCGCGAATTCCGAAAAAAGTAAAAGCCTCTATGTTGTCTTGTTAAATCTGCTCAGCGGTTCCAGAAATTAGCCCAGAAGGGCAGATGGACAAAAAATTAAAAAAAGTTTGTGCCTTAGTATTGTGTAAATAACTGAAAAGACAGTTATTTTGAAATCACAGACTGATACCTAATTTTATTGATCCTTACTATTATTATAAATGCGAAAGTAACTCTGTCTGTCTGTGTGTTACGCAATCACGCCTAAACAATTGAACCGATTTTAATGAAATTTGGTACGGACATAGTCTAGAGCCTGAGAAAGGACATAGACTAATTTTTAATGCGAAAAACGGGCTGTAACGGGTTGAAATAGGGGATGAAAGTTTGTATGGAAACTACGTCATTTTTAAAGCTGGAAGCTTGAAATGTATTTTTTAGACTTTTAATTAGATGTTAAGACATTCAAATTATGTACCTATGACTTTTATTTTCAAAATAATTAGTCTAAAAAATTAAAAATGCTGCTGAAATTCACTATTCCGCGCGGACGAAATCGCGGGCACAATAGTAGGTATATAATTGTATTAATTCTTATTGCTCAGTAGTACGAGTAGTGCGGAGTTTGGAAGTTGGCGGTGTGATACGGACATTTTTGTCAGTCGTTACTAGTCTGAAGCCAGAAAGTCTGACACTGGTCTAGCCAAGGAGTATCATGTTACCCAGTTACTGGGTTGTAGAGGTCAAATAGGCAGTCACTCCATGTTAAACACTTATACTAGTTAGACTGGAAGCCTACCCAAATATAATTGGAAAAAGGCTAAGCAAATGATAATATAGGTACTGATTAATCAAAATACCTACTCAGCCCATCGCAGTGAACTTCAGTACAGATGCCTCTTCTAAATTTCACTGCAACCTCTAGTACCTTTCGTATCTCGTGTACCTCCCTCCATTGAAGTTATGAACTCCTAGTACCTAAAGTGAGTTCTACACTACTTACGTTTACACGGTTTCCACTCTAAGATTCGTCTATTCCACCGGCTACAAAGATCCCATGAAAGACCACAACACGTCCACTGCAACCACTTTCATCCATGCTGGTAATTCCTGTTTTTTCCTGAAAGGAACTTTAGCTTGATCCATATCGCGTTGTGTGAACTTGAACTTGCGAACTAAGCTGAAACTGTATTGTTAATATTCTTTAAATTCATTCCACGAACTTTTTACAACATAAGCATAGGAGCGTATATGTGAGGAGCTCGTGGCTTACTAATAATAATCGCACACTTATATTTTCAAGGTTAAACACCACATGTCGAGGTAGGTCTGTGGATCTCCGTGCCTTGAAAAACATGCCGTTGCCGCTAAGCGATTAGTCCTAGTTGTTATTTGTAAATGTTTGTCAGTCCTTATACGTTAGTCAGAGCCCAGAAAATCTAATAATGGTCTAGCCAGACTCTAGACTAGAAGCTGACTCCGAATTGTCAGGAAAAAGTTAAGTTAAGCATGAAGTGTAGGTGCGTATAGTTTCCTACTACAGAATTAATTGTCAATTCAGCTTGTCTTGAGACAATATAGTTACCTGAATTAAATGACTGATACTGATAATATTCGGTATCCTATCTCCGGACTGTTGGAATATTTATTCCTAACCTAAACCTTGAGATAAATATTTGTAGCTTAGAGTAAATTTTAACATTTGTTCTCACCCAATTATGTAGGAAATTAGAATTCCTAACAGAATTTACTCTTAGTGGAGTTTTCTTTGTAAAATATACTCCAGTTTAATAGCAAATAACAACACTTTTGTTGATGTTTAATTAGATTTTTAAATGACTTTATGTTTTGACACTAACACTTACTTCCAAGGATTACTTCACTAATTTCCGAACTATTAATCAAATTCAAATATTTTCAGTTAATTTGTAATATTTTATCAAAACAATTGTTATGATAAATTAAGTTTTTTGCAAATACGGATTACACAACTATTGGATTTTTCCCTGATAGTTACTGTCATGTCAACTTTTTTACTGACTACCCAAAAAATGCATAGATTCTTACTTAGGTACCCCATATTTTTCATTACCTTTGGTTATATAGAACAGTGGTGGCCCAGTGGTTATTATAATATATTATAAACACGACTTATACTACTATGCGTTTAAAATAAGAATAGCAAAAAAAAAAATAGGAACGTCAATAACCTCTATCTGTCAAATGTCACATGAAAAGTATGATATGCAAAAAAACGCTGCCGTCATAACATGACACTGGCAGAATAGTCGACACCGGCTCAGTTGCCAAAGAAGGGAAAAAAAACTTAATAGTGAAAATTAATAACGGGTCTCACAATAAATCTTAATTCGTTTTTTTTAAACATATTTTCTTCTCTTACAAAGTTACCTATAGGTGGATTATGTTATGTCATTACACTGTTAATCTGTGGTAGCTTATTAGCAATACGTAGGTACAACTCAGATTCGGTAAACTCCTAAAGGCAAAAGGAAGGACTTCATATTTTACAGTATTTTACCAATAGAGGCGCCACTGTCAAAGTTTCACCAGCAAAAACTCATGGCCTACAGCAGTATAGATGGCGCTGATTATTTGGAAATAAACAAGTGCCTGTTATTAAAAAAAAAAATCCTATATTGAAGTCTTATAGTTCCCGAATTTTTTTAAGGCAACTGAGGTCAATTTCTTTAATTTTTTCTGTATTGAAACCTACTTTTAACAAATATCGTATGGCGTGTTCTATTGAAAGGACTAAGTTTTAGAAGTTTTATGATAATCGTTTTTGGCTCATGGAAAAAGACACTGATTAATTTTTTTTTGACCTAAGAGCTATATTAGTATAAATTTTGCATATTTTTACAAGAAATATCCTCTAAATACCTCTTACCAATTAAATGCGAAGTGATTATTAATAATAAAATTACTATTAATTATAAGTATCATATAAAATATCTTAATTAAATTATTTTAATGATTCAAAACGTGGCTTTAATTTGTTATGTTATAATGAAGATATAGTAGGAACCAGTTTTGTTATGTTAATCAATTTATTTGAATTAATGTTTCCATATTGTTGACAAGGAAAGCGTTGATGGTATCAGTTGATACCCACTTGGACTATTATAAAATATATGGATTGTTTCCTCATTTGTGGGGAAAGTAGGTACTGTGTCTTTTGCTAAACGAACACTTCGATAGACTTTTAAGTAGGTAAATACTTTAATTTTTTAACAAATGTAGGCTGAAGATAATGAGACAGTACAAAACTATCTTTTAATTTAATTGTATAGTATGATGTTAGTATCTATTAGTCAATGTATGTTGGCAATTAAATATGAAGACATGGAAAAACAAATCACCCTTTCTTCAGGGGGAATATCATCAAATGACTGCTGTCGCTGTGAGTGGGGTGGAAGAGCTTCTGACTAAAAACCCACCCTGTTCCTTTGCGTTCTGGTGCTGAGGTATCTCGTTAGAACTTTTCCGCGACCCCGGCAGGCATTGACCCTGTTTTGGTCGGTGTTGACTCCTGTTTGAGGCATACGTGGAACATGGCGCGCCGTCGATTAAAAGTAAGGATCATAATAGTGAATTAAATTCAGTAATAACTCAATCTCTCGTCTGTATACGTTCCTATGAGTATCAGTTAAATTGTAGCCTTGGACATCACAGAATCGAGACAATAATTAGCTAGACATTTCGTAGATTGTTATTATTAGTAGCATCATTTGTTTGCAGAGCAGAACAGAAATTAACGAAAAATGTTCAAGGTTCTGTCATTTACTTGGTTCGAGACTTTATTTTTTCTACCACAGATAATATAGGTAAATTTCCTTCTTCACAATTATCCATAGGTGAATATAAAACCAACCTATTAACCACAGTGTAAACTTCGTCTATCAATACATTACGCAAAGTTGAGAGTTCAAAAACAATAGCGTTCACTCACGTTCAGCTCAGTCCAATAAATGTGTTCTGTTAGCCGAGTGCTGCTGCCAAAAGAAGTCGGTGCTACGTGGCGACTCGGTAACATTCAAACTTGGAACATTTTCGGCGCGCGAATCAGAAAACTCGTTCGTATACGCATATCATTCATTATTAAACAAGCAAGCAACAATATTATTGGACAATTGAAGTGTATTGCATAATGATCATGGCTAAGATGTCGGACTTGTGATAGAGAGGTCGCGGGTTCTAACCCCACCCATTACACTATTGTGTAATGGGTGGGGTTGTGAATCCGTGAACCCACTCCAGAGAAACACATTTTTAGCATATATGGAGGGGTTAACAAGATTGCTAGTAATGTGAATTCTACCCACATTGCTACTTCTCTTCATAAAAAGAAAAAAAAAAGAAAAATAGGTATTAAGTAAGTCAAGAAGTTTGTTGTATTGCGTAGATTTTGACAGCCACTGACCTTACTCACGAGACAAAATAGTACCAACGTGTTTTGTTTTTATCTAAATCCATTCAAGCGTTAACACGTAAAAAGCTAGTTAACTGATAAAATTAATTTGTACTATTGTATAGCAAGATTTATTTGTTTTCTTCGCTATTGTTTTGGTTAAACTTACCATCTCCCGGCGTTAAAAAAATAGGCTGTTGATTGAGCTTTACTAAAATGGAGATACTTAAATACTTTAGACTTTAGAGTATGAATCTCTGGCACCAATTCTAAATCGCAAATTAGATAACACGCAGCTCATTTCTCATTTGTTTTAATAAACTGATTAATCTCTAATAATCCATTTTTACCACCGTTTCAAACCAGCCCTCGTGGAACACGTTCCGGTCGTCTCGCCATCTCTTCCTGGGCCGGCCTCACCGGCGCTGACCATTCTTCGGTACCCATTGTGTGGGTTTCCACACAATGGGTACCGAAGTATGGTGATACAGTTAACGTGACGGGAAAACAGCGCATGGAAGGAATTGAGCCTTTGCCCAGCAGTGGGACGGTGTAGGCTAAAAAAGGTAAGTACTTTTGAAAGGTTAAAATTAATCAGTTAATAACCTCATATTCAATTTATGTGTTTTTCTGTGTATTGCCATACCAACCAATATTTCTGCACACTACTGCAGACTTGCTCCAAATCGCCCAAGTCCAAATAGTCGGCGCGTCGGCGAAAGTAAGAGAAGTGACGTGAAACACCATTAGTCAAAGTGTCGCCCCTTGTCAAACGTTCGAACTCGCTCCTGACGCCGACCTTACTAATACCGCTAAACACCAGTGACAGCGTGTGATGTTATTAAGTGCTCATGTTTAATGACATTCTTTCTATATTCCCTACACTGAGTTACTAAAGTTGTTAGTTGAGCTACATGATATTTGACAAATATTTGCACTGTTTGGACTGGTCCACTCAAATCTGTGTATGTTTTTCCTCAAAAGAGCACCTCAAACATTAACTTTATGGTAGGTTTATTTCTGAGTTTATGTTTCATTTCCCATCTTCAGTCACCATGCGTAAACGTCTAACAAGTCTGACAAACTGTTCTACTACACCTAGAGTGTTAGGAGTTACTTGTTGATGAAAATTCATATTAAATAAAAATCACATTAAATCGTATTGTGATTTGACAGGTAGATATGAATTGTATGGACTTCAAAGGAGGCTTTGATTCCAAAGCTTGTTTCAGTGTTTCTTCTTAGGGTAATCAGTTACTAAAGACCAGCCTCATCTAGTTACAATTTATTAAAAAAAAACCTGTACAAGTGTAATTTAATAACTAATTTGTAAAATAAAAATCATTCATAGCCTCGACGTTGTATAAAACTTACAGGTTCTACTCCATCGAATCTCCAAAGCCAGCAACAACTTGAAAGCGTTACATGGTGGACATCCCAACCATACGCACATAACGTTTTGGAAATACTTTCATTGTGCGATGGAATTCCCTGCAAGAGTGTACGTTTCCTGATAACAATAAACTGGGGGTATTTAAGTCAACAGTGAACATATTGCTTCTATTTAAGCATGTGTAAGATATTTTAAATTATAAATATGTATTTACACTAGTTTTGTATAAAATAAAAGGATATAAGTAAATAAATAGGAACATAAATATTTCAAAATCATTGGAATTATTTATTTATTTATTTATAGTTAATTAAAACGGTAAAACACCAATTACATTAATTAACTTAGTAAGAAAAGAATAATAATAATTGTGATTGATAATTGAAATTATATAAAATAAAATTAATATTAAAATGGAACAGTAGACACTCTAGCATACTTCTTCTCGCAGAACACCAGACATGCACGCATAATTTTACTCCATTCGTCGGCAAACACATCACATTCAGGGTTGGTAGTCAAGAGGGCATTGAGCATCCTTAGAGTGCGACATACTGGGGATTCAGCTCTGGCGACAGTTTTAGAAGTCGGTGGAGCAAACAAATAGTGCAAGCGGTTCTGACGGTGCCCGATGTATTTGTCAGGCACGAATAGTATGCAGAAAAGGCCATGTAGCTCGGGACAGTTGATACGCCCGCTTTACCCTGGTCACCAGAGAGAGTGGAATCGGCGAGAGTTCTGGGACCACCCCTGTGGAACATCGGTTACGACTGGGTGTTGCGCGCCGACCTCCCTACAGGCGTCAGCGTAGTCTGCTACGCTGACGACACGCTGGTCTTGGCGCATGGGAGGTCGCACCAGGCGGCGGCCGAACTGGCGATGCGAGGGGTTGCGACAGTCGTAGAAAGGATCCGGCAACTGGGACTCGAGGTGGCTTTGCACAAGTCCGAGGCCATGTGTTTTCATGGCCGTCGGAACGCGCCGCCTTCGGGTTCCCAAGTAACGGTGGGAGGGGTTCACATCGGCGTCGAGACGACGATGAAGTACCTGGGACTTGTCGTCGACAGCCGGTGGAACTTCGTCGAACATTTCCGACGTTTGGCTCCAAGACTGGACCGGGCGGGGGCTGCACTCAAGCGGCTCCTACCAAATCTAGGGGGGCCAAACGCCTCCTGCCGGAGGCTATACGCGAAGATTGTGCGGTCCATGGCCCTCTATGGGGCCCCTGTGTGGGCGCTGCATCTACAGCGGCGACCAGCTCGCCAGCTGGTTGCGTCTCAGAGGGTCATGGCTATCCGGATGATCCGGGGATACCGCACGATCTCTGGGGTGGCGGCGAACCTCCTTGCCAGATTGCTGCCGTGGGATCTGGAGGCGGTAGCCCTCGCGCGCGTGCACAATTGGCGCGCGGAGGTGCTAAGCCGGGGTGAAACTCCGCTACCGCGTCAAGTCGCGGCTCAGCGGATAGAACTCCGGCGCGATCTCACGGCAGCACGGAAAGAGCGGCTGTCGCAACCGAAGGCTAGGCACGCCGCAATCGCGGCGATAAGTCCCCTCTTTGAGGAGTGGCTGGAGAGAGGCCACGGCGTCCTCACCTTCCGCCTGACGCAGGTGCTGACCGGACATGGTTGTTTCGGTAGGTACCTGTTTCGGATTCAGCGGGAGGACACGCCCGGGTATCGTCATTGTGAGGACCACCTGGAGGACACGGTGGAGCATACGGTCAAGGTATGCCCTGCTTGGGCGGAGCACCGCCGTGTCCTCGTAGAGGCGGTCGGCGGCGGCGACCTCTCGCGCCCTGCTCTGGTTCAGACCATGGTGCGGAGCGAGAGGGAATGGGATGCGGTCGCCTCCTTCTGCGAAGCAGTCATGCTAGCGAAGGAGGAGGCCAAACACGCGAGGGAGAGGCAACTCTCTTCCTCGCGCCCCAGCCGTTGTGGTAGACGCCCCGGGCGTCGGGGATCGAAGGGAGAAATATATATGTATGTTTATCAGTTGTTTAGTACCCATACCACAAGCTCTGCTTAGTTTGGGACTAACTAGATGGCGTTGTGTGAAAAAGTTGTGGAAAAAAAAGTTGTGGAATTTAAGCTCAGACCTGAAACTTGAGACATGGTCATATTTCCTTAAATTAAATATGAACCGAATGCAGTTATTAAGAATACGGTCAAGCTTATCCAGCAAGACCGCATTCAGGTCGTAGTAGCACACGTCACCATAGTCATTCAAAGGGAAAATTAAAGTCTGCACAAGCATAATCTTTGTCTTAACAGGCAAAAAGTTCCTCAGACGATACAAAGAACGCAAAGTGCCATTGGCCCTTTTGCTGACACTAGATACTTGACTTTGCCAGCCAAGTGTCGAGTCAAGATGCAAACCGAGATCTTTTACGCTGGAGCTAATGGGAATGACGACACCATTAAAAATAATAGGAGGTAGAGAGATAGCCGCCACTCTACCCATCATACGTGAACTACCAATAACGATGGCCTGACATTTTGAGGGGTTTACTGACACTCCAAATCTATCAGACCAGTCATTGATAGCCTCCAAATCCCGGTTTACATCCCCTATAGCGTCCGACAAACCTTCTATCCGCACAGCTGTATATAATTGAAGATCATCGGCATAAAGATGATACGAACACCGAAGACAGTGAGTAATAAAGTTAATGAAGACAGAGAATAATAATGGAGAAAGAATACCGCCTTGTGGAACACCAGCATCCAGGCCACGCCAACTCGAAGATCTCTCATCAACGCGTACCGACTGCTGACGTCCCCGAAGATAAGAAGAGAACCATTCCAGCGCCTCGGAAGAAACCATAAGATAGGATAGGATAGCAAGGAGTATATCATGACTGACCGCGTTAAAGGCATTGGAGAAATCAATTAATACTAACAGAGTAACTTTAGTATCCTCCATAGCTTCTCTAATGTCACCAGTCACTTTAAGAAGAGCAGAGGATGTACTGTCCCCGGGTCTGAATCCAGACTGGAATGGGCTTACAAGGTTATTGCGGTAAACAAACGCAGAAAACTGTTTGTAAACACAGGCCTCGAGCACTTTTGACAGGAAAGGGAGAATGGATATAGGTCGAAAATGATTAGACAGGGAAGGATTCGATATTTTAGGAAGTGGACGGACATAGGCCATACGCCATAAGGACGGAAATTGCCCGGAATCTAAGGAGAAGTTAATGATATGGGTAATTGGCGGGAGAAGACAGTCAAGGATCAAGGTAACCATACCACGACTGATGTTATCATTGCCTACAGCTTTGGATTTAATGGACAGGATAATCTTTTTAATTTCTTCCAAGGTGGCTGGTGAAAACTTAAATGGTTCAATGATTGGACCAGTCAAACTAGTGACAAAATCAACCGTCTGAGATAAAATAAGGGGGTCCAAATTACAAGTGGTAGTAAAATGACGGTTGATATCATCCAAAATGATTGTTTTAGGAAAATCAACATGACTTGGCCTGCCAATACCGAGAGTTCCAAGGAATTTCCAGATATCAGCAGGCGAAGAAGATGAAATGTTTTCAAGAATATGGCGGCGTTTAGCGTTGCGTATCATCTGATTACACCGATTCCTTGCAATTCTGTAGGAGTTTTTATTCTGTTCACTGCGATCCTTTTTAAACTTCCGAAAGGCCCGATCCCTGCACCTCCTCGCTAAACGAACCCCTAGTGACATCCAAGGGGCTGGTGCTTACCTAAGTTTAACCCTACGAACAGGAGCATGTTCATCGAAGAGAGCAAGGACAGCCTGATTGAAGATACGCAGTTTGTCATCAATTGTCGTTGCCGCTGCAAGCTGGTCCCAATCAATTTCTGACGATTCTTGATGCAGCTTTTCAACATCCATGCGCGCATAACAACGCAAGTGCAGAACTTTAGGAAGAGGTTTAGGTGGCTTTAAGATATAGGAGAGGAAAATGAGATCCAACAAAACCAGGTGCAGGACATTGGCCATGAGATGAAACCAAGCTAGGAGTGGATATTAGGATCAAGTCGAGCCACGTATCATCACCAGACACATTAAAATGAGTGGGCTGCAATGGAAGAACATGGAGACTAACGGACTCAATGATGTGAAGGAGTTTTCGGGAAGGAGGGGTTGAGCGAGAAATGTCTGTGTTGAAATCACCCATGATGACGCAATGTGCATACTCAGAACCTATAGATTCAAGTGCCAGTTCAAGGTTGGAAAAATAATTAACGGCAGGCGGGCAATAGACAACGCCTAGTAGAGCCTTGACACCCTTAACGCAAATTTCCAGGAAGAGGTACTCTGCAGAAGCGCAATATTGTGAAGGAGAACTGGCTACTATTTTGAAAGAAAAATCACTGCGAAGATAGATAGCTACACCACCTCCTCCCTTTCCAATTCTATCATTCCGGATGAGAATGAAACCGGGAAGAGAGTAGGCAGTGGAAAGAAGATGGGGTTTGAGATGGCATGGATATGGCATTAGAAAAGGTGTCATACAGATCGCTATAATGACTAGGAACACTCTGTGCATTTATATGGCAGACATTGAAAATGCTTTCATTTTGTTGGCTGAAGCTGCGATGCACAAAGTCACTGACAGCGTCAGGCAAGGAACAGAAACTTGCATTAGGAGAAGAATTTGCGGAATCAAAAACAGAATGAAAGGAGTCATCAGAGGACATAGAGAAAAAAATATATAAATATAAACAAATATATGCTTAAACTACCTAATTACCGTCCGGTGATACACTACTATCTGTGCACCACCCACCAGCCACACTAGTGTACAATTGTTTACAAAACATAATAAAAAAAGTATAGATTTACGCAAGCGAGGAACAAAACTACATACTAAATTACACATTATACAAAAACAAAACGAAAATCTCAAACTAAGAAATTAAGAAATAGGGATAATACAAAACGTGGAACAGAATAACATAAAATAACACATTTCATTACTAAAAGATTTTAAAATAATCCAACGTTATGATATTAGCAATTATTGAAGTGGCTCAAAAGCCACTTATCTAGAGTTGAATATTAAAAACATTTGATGTAATTTAATGACTGACAAGTGACAGTGACATTGTTGCACACAAAAACAAAATAAAATTATACCATAACTTCAAAGTTCAAAGAGCAAAAACCAAATTAAACTTATACAAAGGTCACAACTATATGATGTGGGTAGAAAGTACACTACCTAATCCGAGAAAAATGGCGCTTCAAACACGAACACTGACAGCGAGATTATATGAGGACTAACGTGTACACTGACTTTGAACTCCTGGCTTGCTTCCTATTGCAACAGCATTCTCTCCTATCTTCTTGGGATACTTTGCCAACAAGGAGTTCAGATTATCTAATGAAGTAATCTTATGACGCGCTCCATCGTGGAATTTAACATTAATCATTCCGTCCTGGGTCCAGCACGCCGTCATCCCGAAATGCAACCGCGCTCGGCTGAAAACTGTCTGCCTAGACCTGGTCAAGAACTCCTTAACTGTAATCCCAGAGCCCTTCAGAGCCGATTTAGCCTTCCAAATAGCGGATCTACAGTCGATATGAGCAAACTTCACCAAAATAGGTCTGCTGCGTGTGGATTCTTTGTATGAAGCCCCCAGTCTGTGACATACTTTAATCGAAGAAGCAGTGATGTCCAAAATCCCTAGTTTTTTATGAAGTATGTTTAATACAAGAGACTTACAATCTTCTTTTTCTGTCTCTGCAAACCCGGTGAAAAGGAGAGCCTTACGGCGAACATGTGTCTCCAATCCGTCCACCACTCTAGAGCACTCCATGATTTGCTTCCGGAGAAGTCCCAACATGCTAAACATTAGCTCCCTGAAAGTCCGGAACTCTTCAGCAATCTTCGCAACGGTTTCCTTTGCAGGTCCAGCACATTGTATCTGTGCCTCGAGTTCACCCATCTTCTTCAGGAAATATTCTTCCAAGTTTCTCTGTGCAGACTGTATATCATCCAGTTGTGACATATTGCAAGTTGTGATCCTCTTGTGACAATACTAGTGAACAGCTGGTAGGTGGTGTAGCTCTTAGTGTTATCTTACATGTACTATTTCACAAATTGTAAGTACCTCTAAATGAATACTTTATACCTCAAATATTAGGTAGAAAACATGTAAAAATCAATTAATTTAATTAAAATTTTAGAGCTCTCACTAAAAACACGTCTGTACTTTATTTACACCTACCCGCGAAAAAAAAAAATCCCTCATATTTGTTTTCAAATCAGAATAAACGTGGTTTATTAAATTATCTGTATCTCGGAATACGTTCACTATGTATGTTACTTCAGTTTCAGCTTCAGTTTCAGTTTCAGCTTCAGCTTCAGTTTTGTTTTCAGCATCAGTTTCAGCTTCAGTTTGGTTTCAGCGTCAGTTTCAGCTACAGTTCCAGTTTCAGCTTCAGTTTCAGTTTCAGCTTCAGTTTTAGTTTCAGCATCAGTTTCAGTTTCGGCTTCAGTTTGGTTTCAGTTTCAGCTTCAGTTTCAGTTTGGTTTCAGCTACAGTTCCAGTTTCAGCTTCAGCTTCAGTTTTGGTTTCAGATTCAGTTTCAGTTTCAGTTTCAGCTTCAGCTTCAGTTTGGTTTCAGCATCAGTTTCAGCTTCAGCTTTAGTTTCAGTTTCAGCTTCAGTTTGGTTTCAGCGTCAGTTTCAGCTACAGTTCCAGTTTCAGCTTCAGCTTCAGTTTTGGTTTCAGTTTCAGATTCAGTTTCTGCTTCAGCTTCAGTTTTGGTTTTAGTTTCAGCTTTAGTTTGGTTTCAGCGTCAGTTTCAGCTACAGTTTCAGCTTCAGATTCAGTTTCAGCTTCAGTTTGGTTTCAGTTTCAGCTTCAGTTTCAGCTTCAGTTTGGTTTCAGCGTCAGTTTCAGCTACAGTTCCAGTTTCAGCTTCAGTTTCAGTTTCGGCTTCAGTTTGGTTTCAGTTTCAGCTTCAGTTTCAGTTTGGTTTCAGCGTCAGTTTCAGCTACAGTTCCAGTATCAGCTTCAGTTTCAGTTTCGGCTTCAGTTTGGTTTCAGTTTCAGTTTGGTTTCAGCGTCAGTTTCAGCTCCAGTTCCAGTTTTAGCTTCAGCTTCACTTTTGGTTTCAGATTCAGTTTCAGCTTCAGGTTTGGTTTTAGTTTCAGATTCAGCTACAGTTTCAGCTTAATTTTCAGCTTCAGTTTCAGTTTCAGCTTCAGCTACAGTTTTGGTTTTAGCATCAGTTTCAGCTTCAGCTTTAGTTTCAGTTTCAGCTTCAGTTTGGTTTCAGCGTCAGTTTCAGCTACAGTTCCAGTTTCAGCTTCAGTTTTGATTTCAGTATCAGATTCAGTTTCTGCTTCAGCTTCAGTTTTAGTTTCAGTTTCAGCTTCAGATTCAGCTACAGTTTCAGTTTCAGTTTCAGCTTCAGTTTCAGCTTGTTTCAGTTTCAGATTCAGTTCAGCTCAAATAAATCATCCCGTTGATATCTGTTGCCACACGATCTTCTCCTATTTTCAAAAGGGTAAACGCATATTGCCCCGATTTTGAAATAGAAATGATTCGTATTTTAACTTGATTGGTTAAAATTTAAGCGACACGGTTGGCGTAACTATTAACTGGTGCATGACGTGGGTTCGACCCCAGCTCTAAACAAAGATTTGTATAGCCTACATGCAGTTGTGTAGTTTGAAAAATTTTATGAGTGGTTCTTGAATACGCGATTTGAATGAATTGAGAGGGGGAGTACAAAGTCCCAACACCCCTTTACATCCTTAAGGGATGATTTCTAGGATAAAAACTATCCTATGTCTTTTCCAGGGTCGAAAACTATCTCCATAGCAAATGTCATCCAAATCGGTTTAGCGGTCAAGTGTATTATGTGGGTGGGGAGGGTGGGGACATCATTGATTCCCTATACAAAATTCCAACACCATTTTTACATCTTTTAGGAATGATTTCCGGGAATAAAACTATACTATGTCTTTTCCAGGGTCTAAAACTATCTCCATACCAAATTTCATCCAAAACGGTTTAGCGGTCTAAGTGTATTATGTGTGTGGGTAGGGCGGGGACATTATTGATTTCCTAAACGAAATTCTAACACCTCTTTTACATCCTTTAGGAATGATTTCCGGGACGAAACCTATGCTATGTCTTTCCCAACTATTCCGATGCCAAATTTCATCTAAATCGGTATAGCGGTTTAGGCGTGAAAAGGTAGCAGACAGACAGACAGACAGTTACTTTCGTATTATGATAATATTAGTATGGAAGTATTGATGGATATGGAAGTATGGATAGTATGGATATGGATATGGAAGTATGGAGTTATATTATTAGTATTAAAGTATGGATAGCTTTTGTCCGCGACTTCGTTCGAGTGGGAGGTTTTCCCCGTGTAAATCCCAAACCCATGGGAATTCCGGGAAAAAAAAGTAGCTTATGTGTTTTTACAGGATGTCAACTGTCTCCTTACCAAATTTCATTGAGATCCGTTCAGTAGTTTTTGCGTGAAAAAGCAACAAAGATACAATTCGAAAACTATCCTGCGGGAACCTTACATCGGGATAAAAACTATCCTATGTCCTTCCCAGGGTCCTCAACTATTCCCATGCCAAATTTCATGTAAATCGGTTCAGCGTTTAAGGCGTGAAAAGGTAACAGACAGACAGACAGACAGACAGACAGACAGAGTTACTTTCGCATTTATAATATTAGTATGGATATGGATATGGATATGGAAGTATGGATTCTCCGCCTGAGTTTATGTTTCGTGATAACTATAAACTGGGGGTATTTAAATCAAGAGGGAATACGTTGCTTCTATGTAAGAATGTGTGAGATGTTTTAAATTATAAAATACAAATGTATTTACATTAGTTTTATATAATTATAAAATAAAGGGATATAAGTAAATGAATAGGAACTTTAATAGTTCAAAATTATTGAAATTTTACATTATTAGTAACCTGACCATTTGTCCCGCTTTTGGCGGGATTGTCCCGCTTTCAGACTGTCCCGCTGTCCCCAACGAGATCAAAAATGTCCCGCTTTTACCAACTAAACCTTTATTTATATACCTACTTACATGTTTGTCTACATTCAAATATCTCTAAAATCATGCCGAAGACGGCAGCGTAGACGCAAGATTGAGAGTCAGGAACAAGGGAGGGCGAGCGACTAACATGCGAGAACTAGATAGACGATAAATAAACCGAACAAGTACATCGCGCGAACGGATACAAGATCATGAATACTGATACATTGAATGTTATTAAATTAGTATAGCTTTACAGTTGTTTACGAAGACGGCAATGTATTTCAGCCACATTCAAATTATCAACTCAGTTCATTTATCAATGTGCAAGTTTTTATTTAGAATTTTACCGAATACTTACTAATTCTATTCTAACTCCCTATCCATACTACTATTATAAATGCGAAAGTAACTCGGTCTGTCTGTCTGTCTGTCTGTTACCTTTTCACGCCTTAACCGCATAACCGATTTACATGAAATTTGGCATGGGAATAGTTGAGGACCCTGGGAAGGACATAGGATAGTTTTTATCCCGATGTAAGGTTCCCGCAGGATAGTTTTTGAATTGTATCTTTGTTGCTCTTTCACGCATAAACTACTGAACGGATCTCAATGTTTGGTAAGGAGATAGTTGACATCCTGTAAAAACACATAAGCTACTTTTTATCCCGGAATTCCTACGGATTCGGGATTTACGCGGGGAAAACCTCCTTCCTAAAGGATGTAAAAATGGTGTTGGAATTTTGTATAGGGAATCAATGATGTCCCCGCCCTCCCCACCCACATAATACACTTGACCGCTAAACCGATTTGGGTGAAGTTTGGTATGGAGATAGTTTTAGACCCTGGAAAAGTCATAGGATAGTTTTTAGTTAACTACACAACTGCATGTAGGCTATACAAATCTTTGTTTAGGGCTGGGGTCGAACCCACGTCATGCACCAGTTAACAGTTACGCTAACCATGTCGCTTAAATTTGAACCAATCAAGTTAATATACGAATCATTTCTATTTCAAAATCGGGGCAATATGCGTTTGCCTTTTTGAAAATAGGAGATGATCGTGTGGCAACAGATATCAACGGGCTGATTTATTTGAGCTGAACTGAATCTGAAACTGAAACAGAAGCTGAAACTGAAACTGAAGCTGAAACTGAAGCTGAAACTGTAGCTGAAACTGAAGGTGATACCAAACTGAAGCTGAAACTGAAACTGAAGCTGAAACCAAAACTGAAGCTGAAAATGAAACTGAAGCTGAAGCTGAAACTGAAGCTGACGCTAAAACCAAACTGTAGCTGAAACTGAAACAGATGCTGAAGCTGGAACTGACGCTGAAACCAAACTTAAGCTGAAACTGAAACTGATGCTGAAATTAAAACTGAAGCTGAAGCTGAAACTGATGCTGAAACGGAAGTAACATACATATTGAACGTAGTCCAAGATACAGATAATTTAATAAACCACGTTTATTCTGATTTGAAAACAAATATGAGAGATAAAGAATGGCTGCGTGAAAGAGTAATTTTGGCACCAACTAACGAAATTGTAGGGCAGATCAACGAAAAGATTATGTCTTATGTGGATTGTGATGTTGTTGAGTATCTGTCCGTCAACAATGTCATGGATACAAAGCAAGTGACGTCGTACTCTGTAGAGTTTATTAACTCTCTGGAATTGTCAGGGTACCCCATCACATTATTTGAGGCTTAAACTTGGTGTCCCAGTCCTGTTGATGCGTAATCAGGGCGCACCAAGGCTCTGTAATGGCATGCGACTACAAATTACTCACCTTGGATGCAATGTTTTAAGCAATAATTATGTAACGTATTTATTCCTCACATTAAGTTCGAAAAACTCAAATTTCCCCTAAAAGCGGCATTCGCAATGACCATAAACAAAGCTCAAGGACAGACACTAAAAGTCGCAGGTGTACATTTAGAAAAAGACTGCTTTTCCCATGGGCAACTGTATGTGGCGTGCTCACGAGTATCAAGCGCACAAAATCAACACGCCAAGGACGGGAAAACCAGAAACGTAGTTTACAAAAATGTATTGTAAACTACGTTTTTGGTTTTAAAAATATGAATTTTAAATAGTAACTCTCTGTCTCTTTTTGGGGATGGATGGACCCTGGTGATGGTTTTTAAAATTATTATATGCGTTTTTTAACCACCCAAAAAGATACGGTACACCTTTTTGGCGACAAAAATAAAGTGTAAATAAATGCAGGCGAAGCCGCGGGCAAAAGCTAGTTATATTATAAATACAAAAGTAACTCTGTCAGTTATTTCACGAAATCATGCTTAAGCGAGAATTCGTGAAACATTCGTAAGACCGTTGAACCGATTTTGCTGTAGTATAATTCTCGTCAAATAACTTAGCAAGAGTTGTTCAATGCGCAGAAGTCGATTTTTAGGTGTCAGCGGTTGTCAGCGGAACGCGGGGTATGACGTTGAGCCGCTCCAAGCGCGCGATTGGTACGTCAGTAGTTCTCGTTCAATTTGCTCCCGAATACACTTGCGTACACGAAAGTTATACCCTTTGTTTTTGTTACGAGTTGTTGTTTTAAATTTATTTTTTGTTACGTTGATTACAATGCCAGGACCAAATACCGTTTTACGCAGACTATTAAAACGTCAGAAAGAACAGTTAGACACTATAGTTAAAGAAGGTTGTAATTCCGAAAAAGACAAAAAAGGGATTAAAGGGGTAGAGTCTGGCTAACGAAAGCGTGACCTGAGAAAACGCGGCAAATTCAATAAATATTTATGTGGTATTACTGACTATAGTAGGATAAAAATGTTTTGATACTTGGAAATTTTATGTATTTACGACAATCAATTTATTTAGGTAATAGTTGTTTACGAACTTATTTAGGGATAATACCACATAATGTTTTTAAAGACTCCGTTTGGTGTCTCGGAGCCTTGACTGTCATGGATTGATTAAAAAAACGAATGTGTAGATTTATTTATTAGTATATACATAATATTAACCTACTTAACATGTAGTTTATTAAATTTCTTCAACATTTTTTTTTAATCAACTACAGGCATTTTAATTATGATAATTATTTAATCATCGTACTCAAAATCCGAGTGCAAAAATTCAACCTCTAAGGATTCTTCTGTATCAGCGGAGTCGTCATCACCTACACTTATTATGATTTTTTCCAATACATTTTCTGTTATGTGATCTCTTTGTTTGTATTATTTTATTTTCCACATTTATTACATGATTTTTTTTTTCAATCTTCTGCAGTTATTCAGCCAAATGAGGTTTTTATCAGTGTTCTATTCTGTTTTAGGGGCACCACTCGTTGTTAGATCTTGCCATGACATTTTAGGCTTATAATTTTTGTGTACATATGTTTCATCTAAATAGATGATTTGTTTTCCTTCCGTTCGTTTAGCAGCAATTTCTCGTGGATAAAGATGTCTACAAGTAGCAATATCAAAACGTTTGACAAGAACCGTTCGTTCATTTTTTTTTAACTTATACCCATTAGCAATTAATATTTCACGCAGAGTTTCTCTACATCCACTAAAGCCAATGCTAGAATGTAATTCTTCTAACAATGTTCGGAATGTTGGGACCTCCTTTCTCACAATATAAAATTCATTGATTTTATTTCTTATTGCATCAATATCAAAACTGTCTAAATTCAACACTGAGCTTTTGTGTGGGCATTTTTTCCTGGAGTGCTCCACATCAATTCATTCACAGATCCTTCTTTTTTATAAGTGTTGTGACACCAACCTCTGCAAAGCGAAGTATAAACTGCATATTAAAAAATCAAGGTACCCAAACGATTTGATAATGTCAAATACCACAACTCATCAACAAAACATTCTTAACCGTAACATACGTACAGACGCCAGCACATCAAGCTACAACAATCTGTCAAATTTCTTTAATAGATTTTCAACTTTATTGTTAAAGAAATTTGGTTCAAGGTTGATTGGGAAAATTTGACAGTTTCGGGTAGCTTCATGTACTGGCGTCTGTACCAGTTAATTAATATATTTCTTCTAAGAACTTAGTCTGAGTTTCTATTAAAGATTTTTTCTCGAAATTTTTTGACGTTTCCACAAGTCGCAGATTCCTTGAATATCTCCAATATTATCTATAAAGATAAGAAAAAGTATCATAATATCGTAAATAGGTATATCTAATAATCAGCCACCAAGGATCAACATTACAAAGTCGTACTAACCTAAAAAATCCGAGATCGCATCTAAACATCGTTGTTTTTCTTGGAAAACAATTTCTTTCTCTTCTTGTTTTTGTTTAAACTTACTCATCATAATATGTAGCAGCTTTCGCACGTTACTTTTTATTGTTTTACCCATATTATAGCGATTATTGTTGAATATTAATTGTGTTTACAAATTACTGACAATAGTAATCACAGACTTTGACAGCTTAATAATGTTGCCATATTAAACTTTTAAGAAAACTCCAGATCACGCTTTCGTTAGCCAGACTCTAGCAGTTTTATGAACTAATTGTGACGACGAGAACATATTATTTTTAATGTTTTTTTTTTTAAATACATTTTTTTCACTTTTAAATGTATTTATGTATTATATCTATTTTATTTATAATACCGAATTAACGAATGAATTCCTCTTCTTTCTTTAACATTCTTCTGAACAGACATGATTAAAAATAAATTATGGCAATAACCATAAAATAATGGTAAGCAGTAAAAGTGACCACTTTTTTCTTCCACCAAGTGCACGATGCGCGAATTTACCCCCACTACGCCGAAACCTTGCCAACTTACGTAACGAGGACTATAATATAGTTTTTGTCGCGAAATTATTTAGGTATAAATTTTATTACTAGGGTGATTTGGTGTAATGTCAGTGAGGGTAAAATACCACAAGTACCTATTTAAAGTTACATCTAAACCATAATTTTGACGGGTAAAAAGCAAATGGGGTCAAGCACCACAAGACCGCTTCTTGGTAACGATTCTTCACTTTCAGGTAGTTCCGACCACTGTCTGGTGAACTCTGTTTCCATCTTCTTCCCGCCCGATCCCAGCCTTAAAAGCACTCGGTGAGTTTGGCGATACAAGTCAGCAGATTGGGATGGCATGCAATCTTTCTTTGCATGTTATCCTTCGCAGCCTACTTGTTTTTCTTGAAATTACCTACTCAATGTTGCGTAGATGCTGTAGCGGATATTTTACAGCAAGGGATGGAGTACTACATCCCATTCTCTGACCTAACAATGTCTGGCGAAGCTCGACCTTGGTTTGGCACCCAATGTGATCGCGCTGAATTGAAACTGGCGGCGTACCTAACATGGGTCGATGCGTGAAACTGAAAAGCAAATGATGAAGAAGAAGAGAGCTTTCAAAAGGGCAGCCAAGTCCTGCAAGAAGGTGTTTCGAGGAGCTAGGTTTGACCACGTTAGCCGAATTGGGAAAAGTCGGTTGAATAGAACTTCTGTTGCTTCTCATCACTGCTCAAACCTGACAGGTCACTGGCCCACTCCGCTGAGGAAACAGCTCTCCGCTTTTTACGGAGTCTTTAAATCTGGATGGTGGTTGACCTCCTGATGCTCCTAATGGATGCAGGACGAGTATGTCGGAATGACATTCGTAGAGTACTGCGTAAACTCGACGTGTACAAAGCTAGTGGCCCCGACGGGATACCGGCAATTGTTTTTAGAACTTGTGTGCCTGAAATGTCTCCTATTTTGAATAGCCTTTTCACCTTTCACTTGAGTGTGCAAAAGTGCCGAAAGCTTGGAAGATAGCTAACATGCAGCCCAAGAAGCGCAGTCGTGCAGATTCGGACAACTAAAGGCCTATCTCAATCACATCCACAGAGTATCGTGTACTTAATAGTAAGTTCCTGAAAACACGGGGAAGCACTTGCTATTTCCCTTGATATCTCCAAGGTTTCGACAGGGTTTGGCACGATAGTTTACCCAATGAAATATGCATTTGGATTGAATATTCCCTGAAAGATCGATCCATTCGAGTGGTTATTGATGACTGCTCGTCTGGCCAATAGGCTATTAATGCCGGGGTCAGTTCTCTCAGCAACTTAATTCTTGCTGCATATTTACGATCTGCTAATGCCCTGCACCTTTGGGTAGTAAGTAGTGGGAAAGGGGTGGCAGCGCATCAGCTACACCCCTGGTGCTGTGGGCGTTTATAAATAAAATGAGGTTTAACTTACTGATGATAGTACAGGAATCACGTCATGTTGATTTTCTTCGACCTATTCATTATGATTATTAATTTTTACTGCCTCGGTGGCCTAGAGGTTGCAAGCGCGACTGCTGAGCAAGAGGTCTTGGGTTCGAATCCTGGGTCGGACAAAAAAGTGCTATTGGGTTTTTCTGTTAGAAATTTGTCAGTAGTAGCCCGGAGTTTGGAAGTTGGTGGGGTGATAACCCCCGTGCCTTGAAAAGCACGTAAAGCCGTTGTTGCTGCGCCTGATCTCTCTCTGGTCGTATCGGATTGCCGTCCCATCGGACAATGAGAGTAAAGGAACAGAGTGCACCAGTACCTGTGCACACGCTTGTGCAGTATAATATCTCCTGCGCAGATAGCTAGTGCAGTATAATATCTCCTGCGCAGATAGCTAATCAATTATAATATTAGCCGCCGTGGCCGAAAATCGGTTAGGAGAACTATGTGAGTATTAAACCGTCTTCATACTAGTAACAGTTTTTTTCGGTCAGAAATAATATAAAGACATTTGTAATACATAGGTACATAGACCCGCATTTAACACAGTGCGTACAGAGTGGATCAAACGCAGCGTAAACCAATAAATGATTTCTAAAGAGATCCATGCTAACATTCAGTCGATCAAGAACGCCGCTTCACTACAGCTACAAACTGGACGACGGGCTTTTGAAGAGAGAGGAAGCAGTGCGAGACCTTGGCGTTCGTATGGATTCACAGCTCAGATTCCGAGAGCATGTAATTAATGTTTGTAAAAAGGCTTACAAATGGCTGGGATTCGTGCTTCACAGGGCAGCATCTTTTACGAATGTTAAGGCTATTTCAGCATCATACAACGCTCTAATAAGGAGCCAGTTAGAGGGAAATGCAGCTGTATGGGCTCCGCATGAGGCGAAATACAGTGTAATGTTGGAGCGCATACAAAATAAATATCTTAGATGTACCTCATGCACCTCAGAATTTATGGGGTGTACCCTCTTTATCCCTTGATGTATCCAACCTTGTTTGTTTTAGGCATGGTGGGATACAACAGGTTGGAAACGGGCCGTCGCATGAAAACACAATATATCTCACAAGTAATACATATATAAATTAAATTGTTTATTGCGATTGCCAAGTCAATCTATTTATTTAAAACGGTAAAGATTTTTAATATTGATATGGTCACTATAAGATGTCGTTAGGTTAGATAATTACGTAACAACTTAAGACAGAAGGTCCCTTAAGTAGGGACTGAATAAATTAATAACCGACTTGGTATTACATGGATCTCACAACTTTTTACGGTAGAACAACTAAGTTGCGAGATTTGGTTTTTTGACAAGTATTGTTTTTTATGGGATCTCATTGCTTTTTGTAGAAAGTCCTACTTTTTTCCTTTCCGGTACCTTCTACTTCTTGTATACCAACAACGAATTTTCTTAAAGCCCACTCCCTGTCTCTATGGGTTTTTTTCGGAGGCTTTGATACGCACATATGAATACACACGTACGTCTTTTGCATTAGTTAGTAATAATTAATGCCGCAATCGTCAAACGTCTCGGTTAAAGTTAATCCATACGTAAGTAATTATGCAATTTCGGGCAATTTACTCTAATTAATACTCCCCAATACTCTTAATACTTCTTGCTTTTTTATTCCGTTGACCATTTAACAAGTTACCTTTGAGCATAATTATTATATCTAGGTACCTATCTACACTGGAAGACACGGTGGAGCATATGGTCGAGGTGTGCCCTGCATGGGTGGAGCACCGTCGTATCCTCATAGAGGCGATCGGCGGCGGTGACTTCTCGCGCCCTGCTCTGGTTTAGACCATGGTGCGAAGCGAGAGGGAATGGGATGCAGTCACCTCCTGCTGCGAAGCAGTCATGCTAGCGAAGGAGGAGGCCTAACGTGCGAGGGAGAGGCAACTCTCTTCCTCGCGCCCCAACCGCCGGGGGAGACGCCCCGGGCGTCGTGGATCGCGAGTCGATTTCGGGCCACCGTAGGCGCGGGCCTGCGGATGGCGAGCAGGGGTCGCTCACCGTCCGGTAAGGACCAGGCCCGGGTCGGCGGCGCATTGTGTTCCACGCGCAAAAACGCTGTTAATACCAGTGACGGGGCCTCATAGGGCCATTGCCTGTCGGGGTTTGCGAGAAAGTTCCGTCGAGATACCGCGGCCCCGCAACTTTAGGGCTTCCGAAGGAACAGGGTGGGTTTTTAGTCAGTAGAATTCTGATACACCCGAGCGGAAGAAGTCATTCGATGATATTTTTCACCAAGAAAAAAAAGTACCCATCTACATTTATTATTTCATTATATTATACAGGTGCACTGATTAATTAACCGCAAATGTAACTTTGTAATCCTATATATTTATATGGGATTACAAAGTTATTTATGCAGTTGATGTATCTAGAAAACTGGAACGAAATTAAAAAATATTATAGTTTTTCCTTGATTCATATACTAAACACTAATTGTATTCTAAATTTGAAGCTTCTATGTCTGCTAGAAGTGCCTTGGACTTTTGATGATCGATCGGTCAGTCAGTGACAAAATTTTGTAAATTAAGGAACTTTGACTCGTTATAATTCTTAAACTACTGGTTCAAATTGAATGAAATTTGAAATATACCGTGTTTATACAATGCCTGTTTGGTTACTGAAAATTCAGGCTTCTAGTTTTATCCACAACGAAGTTATAGGGGGTCGAAAATGGCCTGAATTGCTTCGAGAAAAGAATGGTACGGCCGTGCCGCTTTTTTGCTCGACTTGGCGGGGGCACTGCCGTGCCCCCAGATATGGATATAAACGACAAATTTTGTTATTAATATATTTTTGAACAAGTCACAAAAACGTAAAATACAAAATGGTCGTTCAACCAAACAAGCTAAAGTCAGCGTTGCTTGAGCACTTTTGGCGAGTGTCAATTTTGCAATTCAGTACAAATAAATCTTTGGTGCAAATGACTTTTTTCATGCTAGAGACCGTTCGAAGAGAATAAAAAAATGCAGTTGGAGTCTATAAAAAAGTTAAAATCGCAAAATGTGGCGCTTGCCTTTTACTGTCGATTTGTATTTAGCTCTTAAATAAATATAAATAAAAATATAAATATGGGTCAATTCGGTGTAAGATGCCAATCTTACACCGAATTGACCCATATTTATATTTTTATTTATTTTTATAGAAAATTCCGTAGGCGTCCCGCTTTGATACGAAAAAAAAATGATCAAGTTAATTATTAGTCGAATTAAGTGCATAATATTCTTTGTTTCTTACGTATTAACCTGTAGTCGGAAGTCAGGAAGAGTGAGGTTGATGTGGTAGTCGGCAACGCACAGTGTCACTTGTATTCGAGACTTTGGACAGAACACTACTCTGCTTCCTGTCGGTTCTATCTGGCTCTGAGTACCTACTTGTATTTACAGATAAGTATTTGATTATGGTTTTATATGTTATTATTATATATTAAACTGTAGTATAAAGAATTATATACTTAAATATTTGTTTTTATTTATTTAATAAATACTAAGGTTATTTAACTAAATTGTTCTGCTTTGTTTATATTACGGGTATCCCATATCAATATCAAAATATATTTACAGGCTTGAAATGAAAGCTGTTGTCCCATTATAGCGTTATTGCATATCATTCTTAAAATCATAGGATAACAGTGCATTTTGGTTTCTTATGCATAAACCTCATACTTAACATGGCCCATTAAACCCCGCTTGGAGCTTTTGGATTCTATGTTTAGTCGGATTCTGAAAGGACCATCTTTTACATAGTTCCGTATCAATATTCACCGTAGTTGACATGAGAATTTAACTCTGAAATCTGGTTCCTAACGTTTGATATATCAAGTGTTTGCTTTACCCCATTGACTAAGACCAAAAAAGGAGTTTTTATAGAAAAGACTCTTACTTACCTGATGATAGTTTCAGTCGCCATCTATAAATAAAAAATCTGCCAAGTGCGAGTTGGATTTGCACAGCAAGGGTTCCATACAAATTTTCTCTTAATTACAGCTCAATAGTACTGATCTAACAACATAATTACGTTTTCCAAATTCTTTTATTTACATGTGCTGTAAGACATTGCTTCTTGCCTAATTCCATGAATCAAGACCAACGGGAAGTAGGTACACTATAGGTTTACTTTCTCTTATGAATTTATAAAATAATTATGTTGTATTCGAGAAATAAAATATAAGTAAAGAAAATATAACGACGGTTGAAAGGCTAATTGATCTAAGCGACATTTTGTGAAACTTGCAGGAGGACGGATCAAAGTTATTTATTTTGAAAAAAAATTCATAAAAAAGCAACCATTTGATAGACTTTCGTTTATTTAATACAGTATATCTCTAATTAAGTAAGGAAGTTGTTGAAGTTATTACTGTTGAAAATTGTGTATTATTTTAGAAAATTTATGTTGGTTAGCCCAAAATGCATCAAATTTAGTTATTTTTTGAGAAAGGCAAAATGGTTCAAATGCCTACCGTAAATAAAATAGCTGAAAGTAAACTAGCTCAAGTTTTAACCTAGAATAAAATAAAACGAGAGAAAATGAATTTAGCGCCAAGTCAACTGACAGTTGAATATACCCAATGAGCATAAGCAACATGATGGTGTTGCACCAGAGTGAAGTAGTTTGATGCAGATGCCCATTAGAGGGATTGCAGGATGAAACAAAATGAACCCTTACTAGATTATAGTAGATATTGATGCTTAGGCTATCATAATTCAAAACATTTTTGTGTAGAGGTATCATTCAAGATGTTGATGCAATATGTTTTGGAACAAGGTATTAGATAAGGTGGTATATCATCCTAAGCCTAGGTGATACTACTCACCAATTACGGAAGCCAGAGAGGCGGAGCTGTACAAGGAGTACAGAGGAGCGAAGACTGTCCTCAAAGAAGAAATCCGGCGGGCCAAAGATCTGGCCCGCAAGGAGATGTTAGGGATTCTTAATCGGGACCCGTGGGAACGTCCATAGAAAATGGTGCGGGACAAACTCCGCACCTGGGCTCCCCCGCTGACACAGTCTTCGGCCCCAATTAGTAGAGGACGTGGTGAGCACTCTGTTCCCCTCGCGAGGTGGGCATACTCCCCCAAACATGGCTCTGCCACTTGCGGTGCCCGACGCGGGCCACAGTGACGACAACGCTCCAGAAGTGACCGAGGTAGACCTGAGAGTGGCGGTACGCAGGCTGAATGCCAAAAATACCGCCCCGGGACCCGACGGCTTCCCTGGCAAAGCCTGGGTCCTGGCCTTGAAGCCTCTCGAGCCTCAACTGTTAGGGTTCTTTAACGCATGTTTGGAGAGGGACCAGTTCCCGCTTCGTTGGAAGACGGCAAAACTGGTCCTAATCAATAAACCGGGGCGCCCGGGGTGCCATATCGGCCTATTGTGCTGCTTGACGAAGTGGGCAAAATCTTTGAAACAGTTATTGCAAACCACCTCGTTGGCCGGATCTTGCGGATAGCCAAATTGGTTTCCGCGAGGGGCGCTCGACGGTGGATACAATCATGCGTGTGAGGGTTCTCTTGACAGACACCGCCAATGCCTTTAACACCCTGCCCTGGAGTTGCATACGGGAGGCACTCCGGTATCACCGGATGCCAACCTACCTCTGTCGTGTGGTTGAGGCCTACCTGACGGACAGGGCCGTCATCTACTCTGGTCACCAAGGAGAGTGGAACTGACGAGAGATGTCATGCGGTGTCCCACAGGGATCGATTCTGGGGCCACCCTTGTGGAACATCAGTTACGACTGGGTGTTGTGCGCCAACCTTCCCACAGGTGACGCCTGTACACTGACGACACGCTGGTCCTGGCGCGTAGAAGGTCGCACCAGGCGGCGGCCGAAGTGGCGTTGCAAGGGGTTGTGACGATCGTAGAAAGGATCTGACAACTGGGACTCGAGGTGGCTCTGCACAAGTCCGAGGCCATGTGTTTTCATGGCCGTTGGAACGCGCCACCTTCGGGTTCCCAAATAACGGTGGGAGGGGTTCGCATCGGTGTCGAGACGACGATGAAGTACTTGGGACTTGTCCTCGACAGCCGGTGGAACTTCGTCGAACACTTCCGACGTTTGGCTCCAAGACTGGACCGGGCGGGGGCTGCACTCAAGCGGCTTTTACCCAATCTAGGGACGCCAAACGCCTCCTGCCGAAGGCTATATGCGGGCATTGTGCGGTCCATGGCCCTCTATGGGGCCGCTCTGTGTTCGTTGAATCTGCTGCGGCGATCAGCTCACCAGCTGGTCGGCTCTCAGAGGGTCATGGCTATCCGGATGATCCGGGGATACCGCACGATCTCTGGGGAGACGACGAACCTCCTTGCCGGATTGCTGCCGTGGGATCTGGAGGCGGTAGCCCCCGCGCACGTGGATGTACTAAGCCGGGGTGAAACTCCGCTACCGCGGCACGTCGCGGCTCAGCGGATAGAGCTCCGGTGCGATCTCACGGCAGCATGGAAAGAGCGGCTGTCGCAACCGAAGGCTGGGCACGCCGCAAACGCGGCTATAAGTCCCCTTCCACCTGACGCAGGTGCTGACCAGACATGGCTGTTTCGGGAGATACTTGTTTCGGATACAGCGGGAAGACACGCCCGGGTGTCGTCATTCTGAGGACCACCTGGAGGACACGGTGGAGCATACGGTCGAGGTGTGCCCTGCTTGGCTGGAGCACTGTCGTGTCCTCGTAGAGGCGGTCAGCGGCGGAGACCTCTCGCGCCCTGCTCTGGTTCAGACCATGGTGCAGAGCGAGAGGGAATGGGATGCAGTCGCCTCCTTCTGCGAAGCAGTCATGCTAGCGAAGGAGGAGGCCGAACGCGCGAGGGAGAGGCAACCCTCTTCCTTCTCGCCCCAGCTGCCGTGGGAGACGCCCCGGGCGTCGGGGATCGCGTGCCGATTTCCGGCCACCGTAGGCGCGGGCCTGCGGACGGCGAGCAGAGTCGCTCACCGTCCGGTAAGGACCAGGCTCGGGTCGGTGGTGGCGGTGGTGGATGGCACGTCGTGTTCAAAGAGCTGTCAACGCCAGTGACGGGGCCTCATAGGGCCATTGCCTGCCGGGGTTTGCGGGAAAGTTCTATCGAGATACCGCGGCCCCGGAACTTTAGGGCAGCCGAAGGAACAGGTGGGTTTTTAGTCAGTAGAAGTCTGACACAGCCTTCCGCTTAACCCAGAGCGGAAGAATTCATTCGATGATTTTCACACCCAGAAAAAAAAGTTAGTAGTATCACCACGGAATACATTGTACTTTAGTATCACTTTACAAATAAAACAACAAATAAATTGTTATTAGTTAGTGTTACTCAAAATAGCCGAAGTGACATTACTGATTATCCTTAATAGACGCTTAATGGAATCAAGAGACATATTTAATTAATATAACTTAATGCAAAATGGTTCAAGTAACACGATTTTTTAATGTAGTTGAATGCAAAATGGGCCAAACGACATAGCTTATTTTTTTGATTTATTGCAAAATAGGCCAAACGACAAAATCACAATTATGGCGAAAAATCCAAATGCCTTAATCGACACACGTTATAAAAGTTTGAAAAATCAAAATAGCTTAAGTCATCGAGTCCTCAAATATGTCTAATTTTGTGTCGTATAGATCAATGAGCTTAGAAATGAGGCCTGTTTTGCAGTGGGTGCTAAGCGCCAAAAAAGTAGTCAAAAAAATTTGAAACCTAACTCAAACGATGGAGAAAAATTTGCTGATTCCGAATATGTATATAACTCAATATCGCAAAAAATGTCGCTTAGATCAATTAGCCTTTCAACCGTCGATAAGTCGCTTAAGTTCCAATTAAATTAATCACAACTTTTATACAAATGTATCAGACTACTTAGACAGTAATATTTTGAGGTTCAGTTTATAACATTTTTTTTTAAATATATTATTGCAATAGTTTCAACAACAGTCTTAATTCTTAAATATGAACCCGCACTTCTGGAACATCATGTTGACAAGGATAGGCTAGATTAAGCTATAATAAAACCAACGCTATATTATTAACTTTTCTGTAATACATTATTTCATACAATGAGTGGCACCCCATACCTGTAACAAAGAATCACTAATTCATTTAAATGATTCAAACATATATAAAGCATAGACTTAAGCATAACACTTAATTATACGTAATAAGAAAAGCTAAACAATTAAAAGTTTTCACTAATGTTAAATACATACATAAAATTAAGATTACGGTACCTATCAGTTTTTTTCATTGTTTATATTTAAATAAGAAACTTGTAATGGTAGAATGCTTTTTTATAATTAGACATACAATAGTAAACAATGGTGGTAGTGGTTATAGGCTCAACACATCGTGAAGAGACTGGAATGTCCTTTTTTGGGTGGGAAAATCATCTGTCTCCTCCCGCTCTAGGTCGACTGGAAGAGATTGTCATCTACAACATCTACTGACTAAAAATGAGTGTGACAGCATGGGACTGCCGCGGTAAAGCTATTGCATAGCATTTTTTATCAACTTATGCAATTATAATTATTTATTTATTTTATTTATACAGTATTTTTTTTCTTTGATATTAATTCAAGTTACACTTTTTGAGCGTGGTGACCGATAAGAAAACATTTTTTTTTTATTGAATAAATGAGAAGTTAATATTGTTTAAAATATGTTTATTATCTTACAATACATACCTATACACCTATATACTTTCTCACAAACAGCTGCTTACGTATACGTCCGATTTCGGAGCAGCTCGTCTCGATCCGTGCGAGCTTCGTATAGTTGTACCATATACATACACGTTAAGGTTCGACTAGTCGCGGGCTCGAACTCACTCGTGGACTCAGTTATGAGCAGTTAGCAGCTAGTCTATACGCATACGTCTAGTCGCACGCACACAAACACCGTGCCGAAGTCTGCCGAACTGAAACGACGTTAGACGATGCACGGCTTTCAACGCCGCACCGCTGTGCAGGCCGGAGTGGGAGGTGTTAGGTTTATTTTCGTTACGGAATTTCTTGATTCGGTCGCCGCGCTCAAAGCCCGCGATAAAAGCTATGCAACAGCTTAAAAACCCACCCTATACCTTCATCTGCCCTTACGTTCCCGCAAACACGGCAGGCAATGTCCCTGTCGGGCCCCGTTAATACTGCTGACTGCTCTTTGCACCTGGTCCTTACCAGACGGTGAGCTACCCCTGCTCGCCGTTAGCAAGCCCACTCCAACGATGATCCGTTCCGCAGTTATTAAATGAACGAAATAAAATAAAAATAAAACTTTTTTTTAATTCCGAGCCTGAGTGACTCACTGCCTGGGCACGCTGCAATCGCGGCGATAAGTCCCATCTTTGAGGAGTGGCTGGAGAGACGCCACGGCGTCCTCACCTTCCGCCTGACGCAGGTGCTGACCGAACATGGCTGTTTCGGGAGGTACATGTTTCGGATACAGCGGGAGGACACGCCCGGGTGTCGTCATTGTGAGGACCACCCGGAGGACACGGTGGAGCATACGGTCGAGGTGTGCCCGGCTTGGGCGGAGCATTGATCTTCGACCACAGTAGGCGCGGGCTGTCAATACCAGTGACGGGGCCTCATAGGGCCATTGCCTGCCGAGGTTTGCGGGAAAGTTCAAACGAGATACCGCGGCCCCGGAACTTTAGGGCAGCTGAAGGAACAGGGTGGTTTTTTAGTCAGTAGAAGTCTGACACTCCCTTCTGCTTAACGCAGAGCGGGAGAAGTAAGTCATTAGATGACCTAGGAAAAAAATAGTTACTCACCGCAAAAAAAGCCTCTTTCAATTTTTTTCATCTAATTTAAGCTTTTAACTATTATATCAAACTTTCACATTCAGAGTGAGCAGTCATAATATTGAAACCATGTGACCTAAACCTAGCATTTGTATGCACATAATGAGCTGCCGCTATCATTCCCAATACATAATTTCAGAAATCCATTACTATTCAATTCTTATAACAGATATAATCACCAACAAAGCCATGTCTCGGAATAAAAATAGCCTTCCAAGTGTTCACTTTAATGAGATTTCTTCGGTAAATAAAAATGGCTGGAAACTTTGAGAATTTCCGTTAAGAGTTTTGTTTGCTTGCCCGTCAATCCTCCGTGGCGTGGCGGGTTTGTTCAAGAATTCGGCGACTGGACTTTTACTTAATTAATTTTAGCTTTTAACTTTGTCATTTATTAGTTAGCTTGATATATCCCTCTATCTAGAATCTTGTAAATTCCGATCAAGTATTTTTCGAACATCTCAATTTATTTGGACATTTAAGAAACTAGAATTTGTATTGATGACTAAAATTAAGAAACTAATTAATATATATTTTTTGTTTTGTGCTGATATATCAAAGACTTTAATGGATGTATTTTAATATTAAATATATCAATGTATTTTTGAATATTCACTATGGAACATAATCATACTACATTTAAAATTGAAGTTAAATATTAAGTTCAATATTGTTTGATATAATGCATAACAAAATGTGGCCAACTAATCACACAAAAACCTGTTGATAAAAACGGTATAAGACTTTCATCAATGTCTATTTAACATTAAAATAAACCTTTTTTAATACTATTCGATACTAGGTGATATTTACAGTGTGCAATATATTGAATGTTTAAATGTATAATTAGGGTGTTTGGCACTGATAGTCGAAATACAGGCATTACCATGTTCGCCTATGGAAGCCTAATATGCTTTAGAACACATTGTAGCCTAAGTTATTTTACTATTATGTATTAAGTTTATTAGAGCAATATTATAATTGATAAATCAAACGAAATTATAATTAAAGAGACAAAAGTATTTGGATTTTAAATTTCACCGCTAACCATCGATTTAATAGAAAAAATACATAAGTACCTAATACCACATGAAAATCTAGAACTAAAAGTTAACCCTTTTAAACCAACCCTCGTAACCTCAATATGTCTGAAAACTAGCAACGAACAGTCAAACAGTGTTATTACAAAAGCAGAGGAGAAATAATTAGAGAAAGAGCCGGTTTCCAAGTGCGGTGCGTCGCTCAAACAATGTTAACTTACATTTAGCCGTCAGTCAAAAACAATTTGGAATTTGTACGCGCGGAGGGTCCGGGCGGAGCGCTGGGGAAATTGTATACTCCTAGAGCTGTTGTTACCCGGTTAAAATGAGTTGTTTCCGTTTCGACAGATTTTTGTTTCGACAGCATGTCACTTTGATATCTCCAACTTACAGTTATATACAAAAATAAAAGACACAGGTATATGAACCTTTTGAACGCCATTGTCATATTTATTTGATTTTCTTTTAATTTTTTAATATCTGCTTTTATATTGACAGCCTCTGTTAAATGCTTTGTGAAGATTACTATATTGGGATGTAGTGGCATGTTAATTAAATTTTAGTGTCGTGAGTACGGTTTATTAGATAATAAATACAAAAATAAAATCTCAGTTGTATATCTATAAAGTTTTGGAATCACTATATTTTATGAAGGTCATTTGACAGAAAAAGGGGCTTGGCGTCAAGCGTACGGCGATACGTTTATACTCTCGCGTTCAAAGGGTTAATAAAGTATATTGATGGTATGACGCTAATGAAAACTAAGCCCCAGTCTTATTCAACAATTCTAAACGCGATTACTTGAGCTAAACGCAGTTTACGCAAAAACAGTGTTCTAGTTGGTAGTTTCACAGCAATCACAACCAATCAGAACGCTGTATTTAAATTAACTAAGTTTAGCTTAGTAAACGCGTTTAGAATTATTGTTGGTGAAAACGAGACACTTGGCTGGAAAAGTCAAGTTTCTAGTGTCAGCCAAAGGGCCAATGGAACTTGCGTTCCTTGTATCGTCTGAGGAACCTTTTGTGTGTTAAAACAAAAACTATGCTTGTGAAGACTTTAATTTCGACTATGGTGATCTGTGCTACTTGGTGACCTGAATGTGGTCTTGCTCGATAAGCTTGATCGTATCCACAATAACTGCATTCGGTTCATATTATTTAAATTAAGGAAATACGACCATATCTCAAGTTTCAGGTCTGAGCTAAAATAGATGCCCATTCGTCAGAGAAGTTTCCCAGCCCACCTTCTTATCTAATGTCACACTTTCAGTTTCTTTGTTCTTCACACAACAGGAATCTACGTTCCTCCAACAATCTTCTCTTAATCTGCCCTTCTCATACTTCTGACTTTGTTCATTCTTCTTTCATATTCAGTCGATTCTCCTCTGGAATGCGCTTCCTCATGAAATCAGGACGGCTAACAGTCTAAAAATAAATTATCGAGCAATTTTACATCACTGACATTTTTAAAATTGCTCTTAGCTATTCAGTAATTTATTTTGTGCTCGGTATAAACTTGATTGTTTAGATAAAAAGGTATTGTTTAGGGTCTGGACTATTAGTAACATGAGTTATCGAAACTTGCTCTCAAAAATTTTTGGAATCGGCTCCATGTATGTACGGACACGTTTGCACTCATGAAACATTTTGTCATACTGACAGTTTATATTATAAGGAGAACAATTATTGTGTTTGCTTTTCTTCACTATTTTATTATTATGTACTGTCATAGAAGTATTACATACGTCTTTTTGAGTAAAATGCCAATTTTCAATTTTCGGACTTGTTTTCTTTCACAAAAGTATATTTATAACCGCCACACACTAGTATTTTTTTTCTTTTTGCTATCAATACAAGGTGTAACAGATTAAGCGCAATACCTCAGACACCCCAATTATAATATTAAATTATAAGTCTAAAACAACATCCGTAACTAAATAAATTGAAACCAAATATTTTTTATGAAATAGTTATCCTTACTAAACGCAAAACGTATGTGCGTCATACAATATCCTTACGCAGACGCATACACTCATGCAATATTAGCGGCCGACACACACATGAGCGCATTTCCTTGAATTAAGGATTGTATTAATTTGTCATGATACTAAGTAAGAAGTTACATTACAGTTACAGTTACATTTAAGTTAAATGAAAGATTTTTCTCCGTCAAAATTTGACACATATTTTTTATGACGGAAATCGATTCAGAACCCGATTCTGAATCAACTTTCAGGAATTGCGTTTATTCTGTTACACGTTGTATAAACTAAGTCACTGTTTTCATTCATTTTAGTGTTTCTATTTTTTGTAACATAAGCCCAAAAAATGTTCTAATACAATAATGAATGAAGGTAAATACTCGTCATGATGACATTAGTCATTACTATTACTCAAAATAATTGAGTAATAGTATTTCCACCAGTCAGCAGTTTACAAAGAATAAAGAATTTAATAAAAAAAATGTAAAATAATTGTAAACTTGTATAATATGCAGATCCAAATAAAAGTTTTTCAGTTACCGCTGAAATATGTATAAATAATTGTATTGTGCTGAATTATTGTGCTTGTGATAAATAAATCACTTTAACTGGATTTATGACTCCTTTTACTGTCGAAACAAAAATCTGGCGAAACGAAAGTCTGACGAAACGGAAACAACTCGTTAAAATCATCTGATCTTAGAAATAAGTTAAGATGACGTGGAAATGGTAAGTATTTATCTTGATGATTACCACTAGCCTACCAAGTGCCTACCAAAAAGTATAATTCAATAGTAAATAGGTACCGTAGTACAAACAATATTGTGAGTCTTCTCACTGATTGCTAACGTAATGAAAGCATCTATGAGGCTATATTTTAATAAATTACTACGATGACAACATTTCGTATAAAACTACAATTAAGAAAATTTTCAGTTTCTATTTCTTATTATCTCTTATACTCTTAGATACTTATACATAATTATATAAGTTATGTGTGTATATAATCATTATTGAAAAAATAAATAAAAATGTCCATATACTATCTTTCTAGCAGCTCTATACATTTCCAGATAGTTGACGTTACAGCAACGGCCGGGTTGCTACCATCCATCATTTCCTCCATCCACTCGCCGGGTTAAGCACATAAGTGACATTGACGCCGAACCAACCAGCCTCACTTGAACTCGAATCCTAAAACAAATGAAACATTTAATCTCCCACGATTGGGATCAAATAAAATTGGACGGTCAACGGACATTTTTGCGGGCACGTCATGCCGAGTTACGGTCAGGTAAATGATGTTACGATTTTGATTTGAACGGAGACTGACAATATTGTAGTTTTGACGGGTATAAAATTAGGTGAAGGAAAGTTCAATACATATATGGAATTTGGACGACCTAAATATAACAATGAAACAAGTTGAACAACATTAATGAAGTCTGTAAATAAGAGGCTTCTAAGTTTTGTTTATTTTTTCTCAATTGATTTGTTAAAATCGTTAAACCAACCGATAGTTAGTTAACACAAATGGCTGTAAAAACACAGCAATATTATAACTGTTGATATTCTCTATTTCGCCTTTGTGACATAATACACATTAGTACTCACGAAGTAAGAAATAACAAGGCCTTCTGTACATCCATTCAGATAATTATATTCATTAGTTCGTAACACGCCATATTACCGTCATTATAATGTACAAAAGCATAATAAAATGTCAAAGGAGTCACTGCATTTTCTTGGACATTACTGAAGCAACAAGCAGATGTGTTTTAAAAACTTTTTACATATTCAACCTTCTTCACTCATGCCACTCTATTTAATTTTAAATTAATAAGAAGAAAAGAAAATGGTGATTCGATATTCAAAATCAAATTTATATAATGATCCACTCAACGAAAGTCTATCGTTGTTTCGAACAAAGCAAAAGATGTCGAGTTCATAAATTGAGTCATTATAAATTTCGCAAAAAGGCGTTAAATTGCAGAATTATAATAATGGCTATTATACAGTGGCGAGCAAACGATCAGCGGTTCGTACTTGTCCATTTAAGACTTGATTACTACTGAATAATTCTATAAATATCCTGTTTGAACATAAATACATAGTGATGATATTACTTTGACACCAGTTTAGTATTTTAATGATAATTATGTGCATCGAATTGGTATTTAAGTCAATAGAGTGGATAGATTAATTAACCCAGTTAACGTATGGTTTTACATGGAAGACTAAGACTATGTCTCAGTGCATGCTAGCTTCAGTGACTGAATCTTGATAGTTATTTGCATTTTATTGATGCTCAAAGCTTATAATAAAGTTAAATCGTAAGCATAAAACATAAAAAGCTGTGAAAACTTTCAAAGTCAAAACTGAAATATTTTATTCTACTTTTTGCGGTGTCATAAAATTTTGGTCTTAGTGACTCGAATGAAAATTATCACAATATTTTTCCATTCAATTTGTGAGGGGGCAAATTTTTTGCTTAAACCAGTGGTAAGTTGGCTATTGTTATCTAAGAATCAATACAGTTTGATGGTCGGTCGGTTACATCGCTATTGCTATTTTATTTTTGAATTTAAATCCCGTTATTGCTATTAGATATAGCGTTTATCAGTGAATCCAAAATTAATGAGATTAAAAGGAACTTCCTGAGAGTGAGGAAGACAACTTCTAACACTTTTTGTTCCGGTGCACTCAAAAATTTTAAAACCAGCTCAAACATTATACTCGCATGATTTTTGTGTTATGTGACCGTTAAATGAGTAGCAACTTTAAACGAGATCTTAACTTTTTTTATGTTTCTCCTAAGAGTAGTCAGCTAGAAAACCTTGGCTTCATATAGTTTAAAGTTTACACCAACCAAACAAATATTACACAATAATATAGCAAATGATCTACGAAAACTTTTAATAACGATGCAAAAATTTTAATCTTGGTCGATGCTGGCTCCATTGATCCACGATCTGCTCTCGAACGATGCCAGTGGAGCGTTGTTGATAAATGATCCGGACGGCTGGGACAATGCGCCGTGCAGATTCTTTTGTTGAACCCACACTTTTTGTGTCCACTGATGTTGCTGTGATGTGACCAAACGTGATGTTTACGTGTTATGCTGTATCGATTTATGTCCTATTTGCTATTGTGATTTTGGAAGCTCCTGATTTAGCGAGCTGTCTGGGTATTAGATTCATCTTGCTGAAGTAGTTGCTCCAGTACTAGTTGATAGTATATAAATTATGATAATAAGATATAGTAATAATAAATAGTCACTTATTTTTCCTTTTGAGGTAGTTTTCAGTAGATTGAAAACTAAGAACTATTATGCATTTATAATACTTTGCGTTTGTGACATATACATCGATTAATAATAATATGTCAACAATTGATTGAGATCTGTTTCCAAACGTGATGAAAAGACAGGTTTTTGGACATAGGCGTACACTATTACGCCACTGTTTGCACAAAGTATTTCAACCTCAGAGAGGGAAATAAAAATTGAGCTTAGTTTTTTTTAATAACGCGGTGCTTGTAGTCCTGAATGTTATTTTCCTGAGACCTAAAACAGTTGCTAGGTAACGGTACTAGCAAAAAAAATCTAGAGCAACGCGGTATTCAAACAGTGTGTAGCTATTTAAATATAATTATTTATGTTTATGTTCCCATTGTTGGGAAAATGGCCCGTTACGAGAAAATTTGTCGTTATGGACATGGGCCCAGCGTGGTTTTGTGACCAGTGGTGACGATACCCAAACAAACAAATGTTCATTGGAAGACTAGCGTCAGACAGTATTATTTGTCTGGCATGGGCATTAATGCTGAAATGAACCTTTTTGGAGCACCCGTGTAGTATGTAGGTACTGTCTTTTTTAATTTGTTTATTACTCATTTATCCGTATTTTATATGTGTGTGACTGATAAATGAAATAAATGTTTTTCTCTCCTTCTTTAGCATCAATTCGTAATTCGGTACCACAACCATTGGGCCGCAACTACTCATTACATCCATCTTGCCTAACAAGTTTAAAATTATTTTAAAAGGTGTTTCAAAACCAATAAAACAGTATTGACAGCGAACATAAACAAACATCAAACAAAATCCATATCACAGTGATTTGTCATGAGCAATAAATCCAGCTCCCTCTTTAGTACTAATTGGTCGTAATGTTTAATTATAAATTGTAATTTATGGGCGATGATAACTCCGCACTTTGATCGTACAAAAGTGATCAAAGCAAAGTACATGTGGAAGTCACTGTTGATAACACTGTGTTTCGACAGAAATGTTTTAAGAATTTATTTTATGAATTAATTTTATGTAGTTAGGTGCTCCACAAAAAATGTATAGGTATCGAAGTGAATACAAATCATATAAGTGTAGATTTTTGTTTATAAATAAATGGAACTCGATTAAAGAACAGTATGCATGCGAATTATGTAAGTGCGAACTTAGATCAATTAAACTTTTATAGTATATACTTGGTTTGTACTTTACACGTAACTGACGTACTGCGAAAAAGCAAGATAACTAAATACGCAAACAACAAAGATTTAATGAGATTAAAAAAAACATGTTGTGTGTTTCAGCGTATTAGTTTTTTTGTGGGGCACAAGTAGTATATTGCGCCTAACATATTATTATTACAAACGGTCCAATTAATTATTCTTTGCAATGTGAAAGTATTGATTAATGATAACATCCATGAAATATTATTAAGACAGTAGGTATAAGTATATGTAACAGAGCTCCTAATAAAAAAAAACCTTGTTGTATGTATCTAACTTGTTTTAGAGTAATAGCCAACCATATCTTGCTACTCTTTTCCACTGATATCGGTTCGCCATTTCATTAAAATTCAGCCAGTAGATATATTGCCTAAAAGTAGTTATATATGTTACCGGCCAAATTCGATTTCAGGACAAACTAGTTTTGCCTAGGCTAAACTAGTTCATTCTTTACGCGATCCAAACTAAATCAAGCTGCATCATAGCAATAAAAAAGCACCTGAAAACCCTTAACTATCAGAAAACAGAGAATCTTTTAACCATTCTAAAATAAACTAACTCCATTCACAGCTACTCCTCATCTCAATATTTTCCTCACATACAAATACATACTTCATTCTCCTCTACACACACTCACACTCCTCACCTAAACAAAACATATCACACACAACCTCACTGACACTATATTTCTCACTCACACACCCGATCTCACAAACCGAGTCCATAATTTCTGTTTAGTTGTAGTTTTAATATATATATATATTTATCATTTTTATTTTATGTTATAGCTACATTTCTATTATTTATTTTTTACTTTTTTATTATTTTTTACTCCTTTGTACATACACGGCACCAAAATAAAAGCTTATTCTCGCCGTGAAGGGGCCTGGTGACCTGTAACACAGGTTTTTTTTCCAAAAACCTATTTCAGGCACCAGTCTCTCACACAGAGTACATCTTATGAAATTGTACCTACATTAATTATATTATAAGGCAACTTTGTGGAGAGAGAATAAATAATTTATTGATTGATTGATAGATTGATAGGATTAACTAGTATAGCCTAGGCCAAACTAGTTGATCCTGATACAAATATGCACACTTCCAGGGTAAACTGGTATGGCCTAGTCTAAACATTATAGTATATCTAGAAAGTCTAAATAAATAGATAAACTGAATAAAATACTCCATAGTTGGAAAAATTATCATTTTTATTAAAACGATAATGATTCGTCGTTAAAAGTTATGGATAATTGGTAATACAAACAATCATACTATAACAAATAATAAATGTTTTTTTTTTTAATAGAAGTAATAATCATATCTCAATCATTAAAATTGTTATTTATTTTTACATGGTGTGCTTTGGTGACACTTAGAATTGCAGAGTATCATTGCCTTCTTGCACTGGCATCTGTTTGTGTAACAGTTTTTGTTGCAGCTGCATATCACAAAACCTTGGCCTGATAGAACTGAATGTTTCGTAGCTGCAGTCCTTAACGATACTTCAGAGCCTTGGTTTACATTTGCTACTTCTAAAAAAGTTTGATTGCAAATGTCGAACTATGATCTGAAAAAAAAACATATTAGCTACTTTAGAATATCATTAATGCTCCAGAAAGATAGATAACTAATTAAGTAAGAAAAAATAAAAACTGCAATATAGTTTTTTAAAGTACACCATGTTTGGTGCCAACTTTGTAAAAACTTTCGTTATTTTTCTGAAGAATAACTCCAATGATATTTCTGAGATCACAGGTATCAAAGGTAAAGCCTTTGTCAACATCTGGAATAGGTATAGTCACATTATCTTCAATGTTGGCAGGTGGGTGAGACTTGTCAGAAGTAACTTTTATTTTCTTAGCCTGTTTCACAAGATTTTTTGCTGCATTTGTTCTAATTTTATGAATATAATTTTTTTCTTGGTTACTAACTTCGGCAACGTTATCATCACTGTCTTCTGTCAGGTTAACATTGCAATCATCTTCTATTACCTTCCTTAAATCATCTTCATCCTGAATATCATTTATGATTTCTTACGGCAAAGAGGAAGTCGAAAGTCCTACTCTGGGTTCTATTCCAAATAATGCCTTGTATGGCGATTGTTTTATCCCTGAATGGTAGGCACGGTTTTTCATGAAATGAACATATCTCAAGCTTTCTGACCATTCCGTTGAAACGTTGTTCTTTATCCAAGAACCTATCATATTCTCAATATCTTGATTGGCACGTTCAACAGAGCCCTGGTTTTGACTGTGCCTGTGTTTTCCGTGCACAACTTTGAGTTCTGGCCATAGACTCACTTATAACATTATTTAAAAATTACCTACCGTTGTTAGATTGAAGAATGCACGGCGCTCCTATAGTTAGAAATATTTCATTCAAATGGTAAGACACCTCTGTCGCTCTCTTAGTCTGTAAAGCGCGTAGCAGAACAAATTTTGTCAGATGGTCTTGGTAAACCATAATAAATTTAAAATTTCCATCTGGTTGTGTCTAAGAATCGACTAAATCTACTTGGCACCTACTATTCCTTTCCGAATGAAGGATGGTCTTAGAAACTAATCCTCTTTTCTTCTTTGTTTTCTTTTTTCAGATTTTTCTGCATCTTCATCTTATTCAACGAGTTCCAAATATTGCTCTGATGATAACGCATTATAATGAGAAGACATTTTACTTTCACTTTGTAAAATTTTTGTCAAAAACTTTTCCCTCCATTGTTTTTGATCTGCTTGTCGACTTGACGTTGGTTCATCCATATTGAAAGAGAAGAAAACTATATAATGTAGTGTAAATAAAACGTTACGCATGGCTGGCAACTAGACGCAAAATGCGTTTAAAACGACGCGATGAATGGCAAGCGAGGAGCGGTGCGGGGCGCTCGGGGCGTGATTTGGGAACTTCTGCATGTACAAGTCCTAACATGTTTGCTCAATTATCGTTTACTCTAGGCCGTACTAGTTTATTCTAGAGTGTGCGTATTTATATCAGGATCAACTAGTTTGACCTAGGCTAAACTGGTTTATCCTATCGGGCTTAGGACAAATTAGTTTGAACTAGGCTATACTAATTAATCCTATCGCATATAGGAAGAACTAGTTTAGCCTAGGCAAAACCAGTTTGTCCTGAAATCGGGTTTGGCCGGTAACATATATATTAATAAAATAAAAAAATGAAATAAAGTATAAATTAAATTAAAATTAAAAAGAAGACATCACTAAAATAATGCTTTGAACTTCTATAATATTTTTTGTATTATCAACATATTCTTCAAATGACCAGAGAGCTGGCCTTTTCTGCGGACAGAGAATCAGATGCATCTAGTGTTCTGGGCACTTTTGATAGCGATGTTGACGAATTTTTCGATGCCGTATAAATTCTTTTTATTTTCGCCTGTAGGTATATGTTTTATTTTTAGAGCTTTGTAAATATAATATTATATTTTTTCGTAATATACATAAATCGTCTTTCTATTCCGGTAAATATTAATATGCTCCGGTAACCCTGCACTAGGTACCTATCTACTATAGGTACATATACATATGTAGACATTAATACTCTATGGCTATACTTTTCGAGGGCACGCGTATGACAAGTTCATGAGTCTTAGAATACCTTTGAAGCTCTAAAATGTAGGACATTGACATTTCAAAATGACAAGTACTCCCTCAGACAAATAATTTTGTGTGACCATGTTTAGAGCTCAGTAGATTTATCAGTAGCTAAACATACCATATTCAGCCTATTACGTTCCCTCTGCTGGGCATAAGCCTCCTCTATGAGAGATCATGGGCCGTAATCCAGTAGGATGGCCCAATGCGGGTTGGCTGTGTTCGGATTTTCGGTCCAGGTTCAAGACATTCCTGTTTCCTCACGATGTTTTCCTTTCATTTGCGTCTCCATTTTGTGAGCAGTAGGTAGTGATGATGAAAATTACACAAAGTAATGTACCTGCCTAGGTTCGAAACCACTTCCTACAACTCGTAAGTCGTGCCAATTAACACTAGGCCACTATTACTCTGAAATTAGATTTTAAACTGAATTAAAAATAAACACATAATATGACACTTCGCGTGACCCAAGGGCTGGCTTTTACCTTGGACAGAGGTTAAGCATTGCCATACATACAACGTGGCAATGCCGCCAGTCTTTTGGGCACATTACCAGTGGACAGCGATGCGCACGAATTTCTGGATGCCATATTTTAGTTTATTTTTAGATGTATATATGTAGTTTAGGGTTTTATTTAAGTGTTTAAAGTGTTAAAAATTTAATGTTAAAAACCTATTAAAAATCAATATAACTACAATGTACAAACTACAAACACGCATCCATATTTGGCTATCTGAATGTATTCCGCTTAATAGCGGAATCTATTCAAATAGCCAAATATATGTAAGTACCTAATGTAAAAAAAAACAAATACCAGATATAAATACTATGGTACTTTGTAAGAGACGTGTTATGATTGATTTTGACAGGTTCATAGTGTGGACCGCACCCGACATCGCCTCATACATTTTTTGTATTTATATGACTCACTAATTTCTAAACCTTACTAAGTCGATTCGTACTAAAGGTAAATACTATAGTGGCATTCAAATATCCATTAGAAGGTTTCTTTTGATCCGCCTTCAATGAGAGCTGGCTCGTTCGGCGTGAGGATTAATTAGACCCGTCATTCAAGCTACGTTTTCAATGCACAGACGGACCAACTTATATTTGCCGTTGGCGAACAAAATTTTGAAGTCTGAAGATCATTAAGGCGCTAATATTAATGGTCATTTCGAACAACAATCAGTTTGAGAACTGCATTTATATCTTGGTTTCTAAAACCAAGGTGTGTTAGTTGCTAAACCGAAATGTTCTTGTTTTCATTTGATTGGTAACAAAGGCTTTTTGATCGATCAAACGAGGAATAAAACTTGAGCGTTAATATTTTTTTTTTCAAGTTTACAGTTTTATTTCAGTTTAAGCTTAATTGGACAGAAAATACAGGTTCCATGAGGTACCTATGTATGAAAAATACGAATCAAGACTCTTTTGTACTTAAATGAAGAAAGCACGTTCATGGGATAAATCTGTGGTAGGTACCTATATACCGACAAACATAAATAAGTAAAATTAATCATTGTTTGAATTCTGATTTATGCTAATATCATTGCATAAAACAGGATATAGTCACGTTTTACAAAAAAAAAAAATGTTTTGATTTGTTTGTACTAAGCATTAACCATGTAATTATCTAACTATTATTATAACAGTAAAAACTCGCTCGTACCTACTAGTACCTTTATTGGTAAAGTTATTTAAAACCAACAGAAAGATACGATTATTTATAAATCGATTGTTGATTAGAACAAAATATAACTTCTAAAAGCTGTTTATTTATTGTTTTGATAACAAAATGACGTAGACTTACCAGGGTTTCAGATATAGTTATGGTTACTGCCAGGTATTCAATAAAATATCACCAGTTCTTCTTGAATATGCATCATTACCGTGCTTTGAAAGCGTTTGAGATAATTTTATTTTAATAAAACTGTCATTTAATGGAAAAATTAATAAAATACGAACTAAACACAGGCAGCCATCTTGGTTGAATGTTCGCCGCGCATGCGTACTTCACACTTACCCCTGTATAGAGGGTTGATTTTTGTTGCATCTCATTCTTACATTCAGGATCAGATGCTATTGACGTCTCCTTTGCGCAACTCTATTGTAATTCTCTATTCAAAAGGCAGGAGGGTCCACTTTACGCTGGGGCGATGGATGTAGTGAAGTTAGCTACAAATGCAAGTTGTCAAAGTATAACTCTTTTGAATCTTTGCTGTCCAATTAACACTAAAAAAACATTAACATTAGAAAACCCTGGCCATATCGTTTGTTATCATCTAAAGAAGCCGTGCACTTGGTACCTATGTATATACCCTTTAAATTACACGCTGTATTATGTATTGTTGCTAAAAAGAAAATATCACGCTAGCGAAGCAGAGGGCATAAAAATGTAACATATCCAAGTTTAATTGCGAATCCTACGCCACTAATACCGTAGTTTTTAGTGAGTTTGGTAAGTATAACCATTAACCAGGTACCTACCTACCTACGTAAAAGAGCTGCAGCTGCCATAGGACTGACCCACGCACCCACACAAAGAAAGACCATGAAATGGTAAACTACTTTCGATATAAAAATGTGGTTGTTATTGGTAGTTTTTTTTTGTAAAGCCTACTGTACGTTTTAGGAAACTGATATAACACTCATAAATAATGTACCTTACTTCCAATGAAAAAATATGAAAATTGGATGATTCGTTCCGAAATTACCTCCAGATACAAACATACAAATTTACCTCCTTATAATATTATTACTATAATATAGACTAACTGTTGCCTACGACTCCATTCTTGTGGTACCTAATTTTTGCACAAGAAGCAGTAGATTTTTTGATGTAGAAACTACCGGTAGTGCATCCTCAGAACACCCTGAAAAATTTTCAATCTGTTCAATAATTTAAGAACTCACACAGAAAAACATTTACTTTTGTTTACTAAAAAAACAGAACCGTCCATCGAAAGATGAACAGATCCATGTACCGATCGAGTTTCAGTTACCGCACTTCACTTATACATGGGAGTGTTGCATAGCGGCCGCTTTCTATATGATTCCTTTATGAGGCTTTAGTCATCTTATGGTTTAGGTCCGTATTTTAGTGACACCTGCCGTATAAGGAGGACTTTCCCTTATAATTATCATGGAAGTGGTGGCAGTGTTCCCAACACTCACCTCAGCACCAATTACAGGCTCAAAAGGAGGCAGATTAATTTTATGTTCTGAAAAAGCCTCATTGGACGACCTGCAGCCCATTAGAAAGGATTGTGTGTGAGGTATGATGTTACATAAGTGAAACATAAGAAAGTCAGTAATCAAATAGTAGCAGTCTACCCTTAGTGACGAAATTAGCAATAAACGGAAGAATAAATAATTGAAAAATATGTTTTCTGTGCATAAACTTTACCTTAGCGTAAACTTTATAATATTATTACGATAATCAGATAGTTTCCAATCTAATAAAAGCAAAACAAAACAGCACGACAATAATCCATAATATCAATCACCAAAACCAAAAAAAAACGGAACCAAACGTAGAACCTTAATCCTTCAACACAGGTAGCCAACCATAACAAGATTACTCAGCAAAATTTTTCTAAAAGCCGATAAACAGTCAAAACATGTCAAATTTACCAACAACATTTGCACATTTAGAAATGATCCCTGGAGACCACTGTTTACACTTCGGACCCTTTAAACTATGTGAAAGGGTTACACTGTTAACGATTATCCCATTGTTGCTAAACGTTAGTTTTAAACGGATCTGCTCCTGGTTTGATGTTTAGCGCGACTGTTTAGCTTAATATTTTAAGATGTATCAAAATCGATGTGATTCTTTTATGTTATTTGTGTTGTTTAACCAAAATGAAACTATTCCTAATCATTAAAACCAAAGTATGATCTTCTAAATGCAAATGTTTATGTCGAGTTCTAAGCATTGCTTTAGGTATGAGTAGATAAGTATATACAAAACGATCTAGTCCTTACTGTGCCAGAATGTTTTACAAATCAATGTTTTCGACATTTCCTTTAAAGCCATTCATGGACTTTTAGCTTAATTCAATAGATAAAGCCGAATAAACAAAAATATCGACCTGGCTTCATTATTAGTTATTTTTAACACCTTCAAGTGGGGATTAAAAAAATAAGAAGCATTCAATAATCAGGAATTCAAACTCCTCTTTATTAATAGCGCCTTTATGATTGACTAGAGAAGTACAAAAATATATTTAAATCATAAATTATTAACCTTACAATAATTAATATAATCAGCAATCTATAATAGTAATATGTTATTATCATTTTTAACCTAAATAGGAACATTTTTACTAAACTTAATATTTACAATAATACTACAAATCTAAGATTACAACAGAGAAACCTTATTAAAAGTTCTTTACAGATTTTCAATATTCTAATCAATCGATCGATAATCTTATGTGCAAATCGATTGAAAATAATTTTCTTTTTACAAACTGATATTATTTCGAGTTCACTATAATTAACAATAGTTTTTACTAGCGTTTACGACCGAAAGGTCGGAGCTAATGAACAAAAACTAAGGATGAATAATTAAAAGCTTACAGCGAACAATTGATAAGAATCATGTCAGTAGATATCGATACTATGATAGCATCAGTCTAATTGCCAATAGCCGTGACACGCAAAAACATTTGACCAATTTATACAATTATAATTTGCAAGCTTTTAATATCAATGCAAAATAAGACACAAAATCATGAATAACAGAGACGTGCAACGTTAAAATTGTTAATTAATAAACATCACTTGAACTAAACTAAATGAGGAGTCTTATGGTCACATTTTGATACCTTCATATGGGGGCATCATATAGTTATGAGGCATAGCCGCTGCTACATGAGGTGGCATAATTGTCTGCGCAGAATTCATGTGATGGCTAGAATAGTCTCCGGGGCCTGGCATTAGCTGCCTTATGTCCATATACTCAGGCATACCAGTAAGCTTAGCCGCACTTTCATCAACACTATAAGGATCCGGCGATGTAGTCAACTTCCCATCCTTCTTAGCTTTCATTCTTCTGTTCTGAAACCAGATTTTGATTTGCCTTTCTGTCAGCCCTAAAGCATGTGAGACTTCTATTCTTCGCCTCCTAGATAGGTATTTGTTAAAGTGAAACTCCTTCTCCAATTCAAGAGTTTGGAATCTTGTGTAGGTCTGCCGCGTCCGTTTAGAACCTTCCTTTTTGTCATCACCTGTAAACAGAAAAACAACATTATTAGAATCAAGTTTCAAATGCTAATAGAAAATAATTCGATGATATAACTTTTTTTAATTAGGCTTGATAATATTGTGATATAATAAACATTGTTAAGATAAGAACTTACCACCACCAACGCCCTTCATCCACGGATAAAACGCTTGCACATCTTGCGCAGCGGCCATTTTGTTATCTGCGTAATCCGCTTTGTCCCCGCCTGCGTCGACCCTCGTCATGTCCTGACAGGGTTCTGCAGAGTCCTGTGATGACTGTGCGCCTTCCGCCGCTCCACCCACTGCATCTTGCTTGATTGACGTTTGACCCTCAACGCTTTCGAAGCCACCATGAAATTGCGACAAATTGCATTCCTTCTCAGCACTCTCATTATTTTTTTTCCAATCGCTCACCTCTTCTGAGTTAAACATCATGCGCTGTAGCATTTCCTGCGTATATGATTTGTCACATTTCACGAAGTAAGGCGATGGACTTTTGCCTATGGGTTTCGTTAGTAGTGCTCTCAAATTTGGTGAGTCATCTGCTTCAGGTGTGGGTGATTTAAAATTGCTTGATGCGCTCTGCGGTGATCCATAATTAGTATCAGGAATACTACACTCACCGGGTGAATTCATTAATCTTATATCTTCTGGTTTTTCTACACCATTCTGATTCATTGCATTCATTTTCTGTTCATATCCGTAGTTTTCCTGTTGCTGCTGTGCATAGTAGCTCATTTCCCTCCATCGGTTGATCATTTCCACGTTCGCGTGATTCCCATTGACGTAGTTTGCATGGTAACCTTGAAAAGGGATAGGTTCCGATTTCACTACTCCTTCACTATGATTATGTTCGTATCGTTTTCCGTAACCAGCACTCAACACATTAGAATATTCACAGTTTTGAGGATAATAATTGTTCTGATAGTTATAATACTCTGATGGCATCGTTGGGTATTGTTTATATCCGTTATGCTTAGGTTGTCTCGCACTTTGAGCGTTCACATCTGCGTGATTGTTCCACATTTCACTAGCACGATTAGTTGTAGCCGCTAAAGACATATTGTTCTTAAAATATCCGTCACTGACACTGATTTACTAACACTGATTTCATGTAATTAGCACTGAAACTGGACTGCGTAGGAGACGGCGACCCGTCTCCGGAGTTGTCTGCGAAACGAATGGTGTAAGTGCATACAGGCGGTGAGGCGGCACGACCCTAACAAATGTAATACTTTTATATGACCTAAAAAAAGTTTGGGGTACTCTCAACAATAGCGTCACCATTGTCCCTCCGCGAAGTTGTAAACCCGGGTGCGCTGTCTCGTTCTTTTGTTAGTTCTTCTATTCAATAGGAAAGAGAGGGGTATATACGGTCCGATTGGCGGAACATTTTGCAAATATCCCGTAAATGTTTACAAAGCCAATATTTCCAATAATTCATTTGTGTGTGTGCGCGTAGGCACGGGTAGATCATTGATTGCGCTGCGTCTGTGTGAGTGAAAGAGGGAGTATGGATTGATTTCTATTATTGGTTTAGTGTAAAGCCGCGTATGTGTGTCACTGTGCTGCACTGGCGATTGCATTTTATACGGGATGTTTCACTATAATTCATTTGTAATAATAATTTAGAAAAGCGATTACTTTCTTATCATGAATTTAATATGTATGACATTATTTACAACCTTGATACGTTTTTTAAAATTGATAAATTATTTATTAGGTACCTCAAACTTAATTATTTTACTGCGGCATAACCATTGTGCCTACCTAGTAATCATAAAAGTACAGGCGACGACCATTCATAAAATTAAATAATAATAAACACTTACCTACTCATCATTTGCCATATCAACATTTGGCCAAGTTTCATAGAAGTGATTGTGTACTCAAATTTTAAAACTTTTTAGGGTTCCGTAGCCGAATGGCAAAAAACGGAACCCTTATAGTTTCGACATGTCTGTCCGTCTGTCTGTCTGTCCGTCCGTCCGTATGTCACAGCCATTTTATTCCGATACTCTTAGGACTATACACGTGAAACTTGGTAAGTAGATGTATTCTGTGAACCGCTTTCCGATTTCATGAAAAAAAATAAAAAATATTTAAAATAAAGGGGGGCTTCCCATACATGGAACTGAAACTGAAAATACTTTTTTTCATGAAACCTATGCGTGTGTGGTATCTATAGACAGTTCTTTAAAAGTGATATAGAGGTTTTTAAAACCACTTTTTCATAAAGTTAATCGTTTAAAAGATATACGCTTCTAAAGCGGTAAAATGTGTGTCCCCCCCTCTAACTTCTATAATTATGGAGTGAAAAATCTAAAACAAATATATGCTGTAGATCTTAATGTAATCTTTCAAACAAAATTGGTTTGAACGAGATCGGATCAGCAGTTTTTGAGATACAGCATATTTTCTAAAACCGCAAATATAACTTTGTAATTCATACAAACACTATGAAAAACAAAGTTAGTTGGCGTAGTTGTTGAAATTGTAATTAATAAGCTAGTTTTAAGAAATTTTGAAGTTTTTTTTTTCTAATAAAAAAAAATCCATATTAATTTATATTTATTATAAACTACTAGTTACTACGGAACCCTTCATGGGCGAGTCTGACTCGCACTTGGCCAATTTTTTCCATATGGATTTGTAGGTATATGGATTTGTATATATCAAGTTAGATGCGCTCGATCTCGGTCTCATAGACCAAAATAACTATCTCAAAATCTTCCTAATATACAAAACGAACGAAAAGACAAGAAATTCAAATAGCACGAACGAAACCTAACTCCGCATCACGAAAAAAGATCCCGGTCTCGGAACCACCGCGCCCTGTATAAACCCAGGACTGGCTTAGAACATAACTCATCTCGACGTGTAACAGTTCAATTGGGGGTCGCGACAATAGCGCAGCATGCGACTGTGCGCGTGCGACGTTTTCAACGCGACTCTGCGATTTTAATGTCATTGGAGTTCGAAGTAATTAAACTAGCTTAATCAATTGAAGAAACTTCTGTTTTAAATACAATACACAATAAAATTACTGTAACGTAAAATACTCCAGGAAATAAAAAAATATGACTAATATGCTTGTTGAAGTGTTTACGTAGGTATATAAATTAAAACAATTGCTGTTCGTTATTCTCGCTAAAACTCAAGATTGGCTGGATCGAGTTGGATAATTTTGATTTTAAATATCCAAGTCCAGGAAGTGCAGGGAAAGTTTAAAAGGTGAAAAAATATGAAAAAGAAATGACGGTGCGAAGTTCACTGGGTTAGCTAATTTTGAATTAAAGATAAATGTTTAAAGCTAAAGTGCGCCAAGTAACCCGTAGCCGAGCCATGCATTTCTTAGTATGCGAAAGTTTCTGTTCCTCACTTATTATCAAACCGAGAGTTTTCATCTCTCGTCTATCAACTTGTACGGGGCAAACACGACAAAATAATAGTTTCTTTCTATAAATATTTCATCGAATTAAAAAATGTGTTTGTTGATCCATGATTTGAATTTTTAATAAACTGTACTATAATATAATTATTATTCTGACTCTTTGTTAACAGTATTGCTATCTATACCTTATTAACATATGAATAGGTTACAAAATGCAATAATAACTCAATAAAAACTTATGGAACTAAAGCTTACAATTATTAGTTGTATGTTCTAAATTAGTGTTGCGGGAATGTTCTAACGAGATACCGCAGCCCCGGAATGCAAGGGCAACCGAAGGGGAAGGGTGGGTTTTTAGTCAGTAGAAGTCTGACACTCGACCTGCAGCGGGAGGAGTCATTTGATGATTTTCCCACCCAGAAAAAATAAATAAAAAAAGGTTCTGAATTGGTATTTTCAGACAAATTCAAATCTAATTTCATATTTCATATTTTGGTATGGCATTGCTGAGAAATAGGTACCGGCCCTACATACATACCTATGTACATTGTTTAAATACCTACAAATGCTAAAACTGCTTGGTCATGCTACGTTCGCTTTATTGAACGCCCAATAGTAAGCATCGGTACACACAAGCGGCAGTGAACGCGACATATGCATTCATTGTCACAGTACACACCTCCTGTCCGGAGCGATTCACATCTGTTACATGCGTACACCCACCATCTGAGGGCATTGTGTTCTCCGCCTTGCATTTGATTTGGGATATCGATCGATGGTAGTTCTCAGAAAAAAACTGGTATGGTATTGGAAGGTATTTTCACTGAATTTATTTTAAGTGTTGTCTAAAATTGAAAATATTTATCTGTAATTTGTAGTACCTTTTAGCGAATATGCGAATGCTTCTCTGACCTCTACAACCCAGGGGCTGGTTAACACGATACCCCTCGCCAAGACCGTTAAACCGTAACGACTCACAAAGATTTATAATCTTGTGATATAGATATTAAGCTTAAATAATAAGGACACTTCTGTCAAAACCTTAAAGAAAAGTAGGCGTTATGCTATTTAAAATATAAAAATAGAAAAACAAACAAATAAAACGAAACGCAATGAGGTTTTAGTCTCGTTGCCAACATTAGTAACATATTAGTAAAACATAAAGTTACTTGGGTGCCAGACCGAGTAAGCTCATTGGATCATAAATCAAAAAATATTAAGTTCAACCCATTACACTCTAATGTGGTTGAACATTTAAATCGGGGCAAACAGCACTATTGGTTTTTAAAACCAAACAAATAAATATTTAATCGTCATATTAACCATAGAGCCAATCTTACTTTGTGTCGACTGTGCTTTCAAATAAAAAACTTTTATTTCAATTTCACACTGAATTCCAAAATCAATTTCTATCGAACCCCAAGTTTCAGACTCCGATATCCACAGAGACTTAAGTCTGTAATACTTATGAAAGGAACTGTGAATTTTATCGCTCAGGAAACAGAGCTGAATTTTAGTTACACATGAAATAAAAACAGTGAGCACCATTCATTGCTCTGTCAGTTCAAAAAGATTTCAAAAATTAAATTTGTTAGCCCTTATACATAAGGTTATAAAACACATTTTGGTTGCGCAAATTCGGCTAGCCTTCTCGTCATACTGTGGCGCTGACAATGTGCAACCATTAATCTTACGAAATCAATCGATGGCTTATTCAGAATATTGTATTTGGTTTTGCTGCGGGGCTTTTTGGTTGATATTTACTTTGGATCTTTTTCTCTAATTTATGGTTTGTGCAAAAAAAAATTACATCTGTCGCTTTACTGAGATTTGTACAGAGTCGATAAAAATACAAAAGCACATTCTTACGCACACTTAAAGCATACTATATTACTGAACAGTGCCAAACTATGACTTCTTTACAAGAAGTTCGCACTGCAATGCATCATAAGTAAGTAAGCTTGTGGTACTTACAACGTTAAAAAATCATTATATGAACTAATAAATTATTCGAGCTTCGGGTAGAAAATATTCATCCAACTTACCTTCATGATCATATACAAAGTTTTTTAAAGAAAGGTACTGAAATTAAACTTTTTTATGCGATTATTATTACGATCTGCTTATCTGTTACCAATCAGCTGCTAAAGAAGACCGACTTCCATTTTCTATCCACCGACAAAATCCCATGTGCTGAACTTGCCTTTGAAACGTACGCACCTTCCGAAGTAGTCTACCTAAGAATTGTTTTTCGGCGGCACGTCGAAACAAGGGGCGTAGTCGGCTTCTTGAATACAAACATGCTATTTTTATTGGGCCTTAAAACAATAAAATACTTTCTAGTTGTTTCTGGTTCTTTGATAAAGCGTGCCGCCATCATAAAACTGGGACTACCTGCTTTCATGTTTTGCGAATTTTTTCCGGTTCCCAATTTAGATGTGAAGGGCTTGTTTTTCCGAAATTCTGCGTTAAAATATGCGTGTAATTCTTTTCTTACTTAATAATATCAAATATATGGTCTTAATGACCTGATTAGTTAGTTGGTAGGGATAGAAGAATTATCTCTATGAAGTATATTTCTAGTTTGCTTGTATCTTTGTATCTTTAAGCTAGTTGGTTGGTACCACAAAACACTGTTCATATCACAATTCCTTCAGACCATTTTAGATTCAAAAAAGCCTAACCTTTCAGTCTCAGTCATTACAAAGTAACGCGTAAACAAAGATAAATTTAGTTTCGCTTCAAACGGACAATTGGACAATCATCAGGACAATGTTTAGCACCATTATTTTGTCAACTTAGCGACTGAACGGTTGAAGTGGTAAAATTGTAGATTTATGACTAACGTACGGGGAACGGGATTCTTTGGCGTACCGTTTCGGAAGTCTCATTCTTTTTAACCGTACACAGGCAAAATGTGGAAAGAGTAACCCGTTTTACGCGGAAGTTTCCTTTTTGAATGCCAGCGTAGTGACAGTTATTCTTGGTATACTGACTCCCAAGCTCCCCAGCCTTTTTGTAGTAGGAAATTTTGCTTTCCTATGGTTTTCAAAGGAGATACATATTATTATTAGAATCAAACCACATATTTTAAAATGACCAGTTATATCATTAACAGAAACTTGCCAAAATATAAAGAAGTAAAGTCTTAACTCTGACTTTATGACATAATTCCAAACGCGGTGCGAATTCGAAAGTTGTTTAAAAATACTAAAATTGTTAAAACGACTATCAAAAATTCTTGTTTTCCACTATACAAATATCTCTGACCCAATGAAGTGTCAGTCGCTATTTGCCAAAAGTCGAACCCATTTTTATGACACATATCTTTTTCGCGAAACTTTTGCGACTCCATTGTTTTGTCTACCCTTGACCAATTAAACAACAAACATTTTAAAAATACGACAATACTGACTATAAACACAATTATGACTTCCTAAGCAAGGGAAAAAATATTGAAAAAGCTTTCGGCGTCTCTCAAAGTGAGTAAAAGAATAGGTTTTTTACGATACAAAAAGATTAAATGAGATGTTTCTTTATCTTTTTGTCTTATTGTGTTGTTTTTAGAGGCATTTGTCACGGAGTTACACGCACGATTGCTAAGTCCGTCATATAATGTGCGTAGTGTTGTGTTTGAAGCGAAACGCCATGTTCAAACCAGGTATGCGATGATCACTTTTTTTGTACTATTTATGAGCTCTTTCATGATTTTGATAATTTTTCTTAAGTTTGTGAAGAGATATAGAGATGTATGGATGTTTATCACTCTTTCACGAAAAACTACTGAACGGGTCTGGATGAAATTTGATATCCCGGAACTATTAAGATTATGTTAATTTTTATTATTCAATTTATTATATTTATTCAATTATATTATATTAAGATTGTTGACATCCTGGAATCGGGATCCCATGGAATCCCACGGCATCAGGATTTACGCGGAAAAACCTTCCGTCGCGATTGAAGTCACGGGCAGAAGTAAGTCATTCTATATATCAATTTTTTTTGACGAACAATTTCATTAATGATATAGCATTATCTTTGATATAAACGACATGCCCGTGGTTTGCTCGCGTAAATAGTTAATTTTAGCTTATGTTACTCTCGATACACTCGATCAAAAATCACATCGATCCGTAGCTCAATTTTGGCATGAAAGAAGGATAAACAAACCAAAAAGCATACTTTCACATTTTTACGATATAATTATTATCCCCAAAAACTTTCGCATTTATTAGATCTGGTGTTTTTTTTTTTTTTGCTACAACATAAATTTCAATATGTTAAACCAAAAATATTGAGGAATTGTGAACCAAAAAAAACTTTTTACCAAAAAATTAAACCGACTCCCAAAAAACACTGCAAAGTGAAAAATAACTTTAATTTCGGTAGTCGGTGTCTTTAGTTTTGTATTTTCGTTTATGGCACCGACTTCCGAAATTAAAGTTATTTTTCACTTTGCAGTGTTTTTTGGGAGTCGGTTTAATTTTTTGGTAAAAAGTTTTTATTTCACTCTTTTTAGTTGGTCTATTTTTAATTTACCTAGTTACAAGAGCCTAATTATCAACTACTTATAACCTTTTACAAAATATTACTTTTCCCAATGCTGGGCCGTTAATTGTTGAGGAGTTCTCCTGGTACTTCACCATCAGCTCTACATCACCATATGCATTGTGACGAGCATAAAGTGCGTAACATCCATATTCAAGTAATCGAATCGCAATCCACTCAATACTTATTATTGAGTAGTTTCGGCGGCCATCTGTGGTCTTCATCATCAGTTCCACTTCCTCAAATGGTACTTTTTGAGAGCAACTGCACAAGTTACTATAATAAATACCCAAAACGACATAGGTGTGCCTATAATATTTGAAGAGTTCCCTCGATTTCTCCAGGATTCCATCATCAGATCCTGACGTTTATGAAAATGGGACCAATATCGAAGTATACCCTTTCAATCAAAAAAAGAATTTTCCAAATCGGTTCAGCCGTCTTCGAGTAATCGATGATCATACATAAAAAAAAAAAAAAAAAATATATGCCTCGAATTGATAACCTCCTCTTTTTGTCGTCGGTTGAAAAACCATAATCTGCACTCAAACAATTTTACCCAATACAAAATCTTGGTTATCTGGCCACGGAATTTCCATCGGCTTTACGATGGGTGATCGTGCCCCGTGCTTGTGCATTTCAGCAAACACCGGTCGGTCAACTGTGTGGCATAATCTCTTGCTGCGGCCTAATACCCTGATAACATCGTTAAGGACACGCGCTCACTGAGCTAATGTTTTGTTACACTACCTACTTTTGCCTTCGGATTCGGTTGCAAGTACGTCGTTTTTTTTTAATACTGTGAATGTTACTTACGAACATTTACTAGAAGGTAGAAGGTTCAGTAAATCCTATGGATAAGAGTGATGATATTATTTTATGGAGTAAGTACTGGGGATGGAAGATTTTTTCAGTCAAAGCGTCAATAGTCTAATGGCCAAGGTGTCAGTATTGTTATCGACAGGTCGTAGGTTCGAACCTCCCCCATTACACTATACCATGAACCCACTTCAGACACAAGCATATTTAGCTTAGTTGACATCCCACCCGTACGCACTAAACGTTTTAGGAATACTTTAATTGCGCGTACGGCTAAGGAGTGGAATTCCCTACCGGTGTCAGTTTCCCGATAGTTATAAGTTATAACCTAGGGGTCTTTAAGTCAAGAGTGAATAGGTTACTTTTAGGTAAGCGTGCTCCATCTTCGATCACATCATCATTTACCGTCAGGTGAGATGGTGGTCAATCGCGAACCTATTATCAATGAAAAAAAGAATTGCTAGTAATCTTGTTTTTCTTTAATATAAAAGTACATGCATTTTTTTGTTGTTGAAATAATGAATTACTATTTAGCATCTGCTAAAAGTAGTTGTAGGAAATGATGTTGAATAATTTAAACACCACATCAATGACCACACCTAAATAATTTCGAATAAAGAATTCCGATTAATTTCCATGTTACTGGTCTAATTTATTTAGTTATACAAGTCTTAAATTTACTATTGTGTTGTATGCTAAAAGTGTTAGTACCTACTTAATTATTTTAAGTACCTTCCTAACAGTGTTGTATTTTATACTACCTAAATGAAAATAAAACTAATAAAAAATAACAGGTGTTAACAGAGCTATTGCATGAGATTATTTAAGTACCGTCAAGCGGAGTTAGCAAAAAAGTCTGGCTTTTCTAAAACATACTTTTGGTTTTATAAAACAAGTAATTTTTTTCTACATTTCGCACTATAAGTCGCCCCTAAGTCGTCCCTCGCTGCACAGTCATTAATCAGTGCTTCGATCCTGGACTCCTTACAATAGGGAATGTTCAGAATGCCCGTACGATCCATTAGAATAACAATAATTACTCTTCTACCGGCATGGGTACGTCATAGCTGGTCGAAAACGAATCAAAAGTGTAAAGCGGCCGGCCATTTGATACATTTGACTGTTTAATACAGCGTGTGACTCACGGTATTAATGTTAAGATCGAGTATTGTTTAGATTGGGCTACACTGTGGTTAAAAATCTGAAATAGAACATCAACGAGAAGCAAGCCTATCGATTTTCTTTGTATATTTATTATATATTATTATGTGCCATTTTTACATGGTGGGCTTAACTTTAAATAATAATGAATACTTTGAAATAGCAGCAAAATTAAAGTTGCTTACAGCTAAGGAGTGGAATTCCCTGTCTGTGTTTACTGATAGCTATATCCTGGGTGTCTTAAAATATAAAGCGTCCTTCATCTTTGCCCTCGTCATCGCTTACCATCAGGTGAGATAGTGGTCAAACGCGAACCTGTAAATCATTAAAAACTATATTCTTAAATACTAAATTTGTTTTACCAACATTTAGTTTGAAAACTAAAATGTGACTAAAATTTCAAAACCTAATTCAGTTTACTCATAAATATAAATGAGATTAATTGGTAGTTATAACCATAACCTGGACATAATGTTCACATGCTGAAAGAGGCAGAGCTGAACAAACAATCATTTTATTGCTTCATTAATATCTTGATTACGTTTGTCTTAGACTTGTCAACGATATAATTTGTTAACACCCAAGTTTGTATCATTTTATACAATTTACTGAAGGTTCGTAGTTACGTCACTGTAATTGAGTGAGCCAATTTGGTGGCCACCTAGTTACTAATATTTTTAAACGACAATAACTTGAAAATTTATTTAAAAACACATTCAAATTACGTGTAAAACTAGTGATAAAACAAACCAAGAGTTGTAAATCACAATCGCAGAAGTAACCCAGACGGGGTGTGCGTGATTCTAAACAAAACATGGTGGCTCGGCCTCTCCAAGAAAAACACCCGACGACTGATTTACGAGACAATATCATTCGAGAAATGTGGCCAGAAATAAAATTAAACGTGAAAATGCCAGATTAACATAGATTTGCATAAGAAAACACGTTAGTGGAACTTTGGAAAATAGTTTTGTGTAAATAAATTACAAGCTACTCTGAAACGTGAAATATTTTTTTTTAAATTAGTATTGAAGACTATAATGACCTCGTGATCGTTCAATGCAACAGTTTGTGAGGAGGTCTATGTAAATGTCTGACCAGTAACCGCTTACAAGTCGAAATTGAAACTCATTCATTAGTCGGTTACAAAAAGTCAATGAAGACTGTCTCGAAAAACAGTCATACCTACATTAAATCTGGCTATGAAATTGTACATCACAATTTTAAAGTAGAGAACAGTGAGAACTATGGAACGTTATCATTCCGAAGATATTTAAAATTATTATGAACTACCAAGTTAAATATCGTCAGGTGTTTGCAGTCTGTAAATCTTAGAAGACTCAGCGGAACTTTAGCCGTCTAAACTGTCAGTTTTTCCATGAGTGTCGACAATAAATCGATATCGGACTAAACACACCGAACAGTGACGAAGACTGATCGAAATTCGAGAGTGGCCGATTGAATCATTCTGGTTTTTTTTTCTCGACGCCTTACTATTCAGTGGCTTTTTCGTAAGTCCAGAATAATAATTCAATGGAGTCGCCAGCGTTTTAACCTCCAAAAAAATCATATTCTGCACAAAATGTTGTTGGATCACTTGGAGGAGCTCGTGGCTAAATAGCAACAGGCACACGGGTTAATTTTCAAGGTTAAGCAACGGTTGCCGAGGTTGACCTGTGGATGGGAGATTTCTCAATGCCTCGGAAAACACGCTAAGCCATTGGTCTCGACTGTCATTTGTACATCTTTGACAACTTCATTACTGGAAGTCAGAAAATCTTTCAAGGGGTACCTATCGCGTAACCCAGCTACTGTATTGTGGAGATCAGTTAGGCAGTCACTCCAAGTAAAATACTAATACTCACCGCTTCCCGTAAGACTCGATGCCGACACCAAAATAATTGGGAATAGAAATATTACCTGATTGAGTATCGCGTGTAGCCACTGACGCTTTTGAAGTTTTCTATCACGAAACAGGCTTAAAGGATATAAATTTAATAGTCAGGTACTTACAGGAATACTGGGAGTCAGAAGATCACCACACAATGTCACTAGCAGTCATATTTCACCAGGTTTTGAGTGTTTTTCAACCGCGCGCGCGGAGTTAGCATCTACCGGCCCTCTTCGTTTTGCACTAGTTTCTCCTCGCTTCACCAGATGGCGGGAGCGATGCGTTGTTCGAGATGTTACTAGAAGCGATAGGTGAATGCGAGTGGCGGCAAATTTGAATAAGGAATGGACTTAGGGGAACATCCTTAAGCCTATTCATTACCCTCCCTTGCGTTGCGTAGTCGGGTAAAATGGCTAAGCTGATGATGATCCTGTTGGTTCACTTTAACTAGAACTTGACGTTAATTTAGCTTTTTAAGATATGCAAATAAATAGGTATAAGTGATATTTTCTAGATGGTAATTTATTCATCTAGTTTCAGGATTACCAACGAAGAACACCGAATAATATCTTCAAATACACCATACAGTATCACGTGATGCATATTCATTTACAGGTAAATACAACTTACACATTGTTGAGCATACAATATGCATATGCATTATGGGTGACATACATAATAATTAGTACTCAGAATACAATATTAGTTTTGTATACATACTTTATTACACTTACTAGCTTTTGCCCGCGACTGCGTCCGCGTGGAATAGTTACTTTGGGCTAACGTTAAATTTAACCCCGATTTTGAAGCATTCTTCATGTGCGCTCCGCTCCTATTGGCCTTAGCGTAATGATATATAGCCTTATAGCCTTTCTCTATAAATTGACTATTTAATAAAAAAAAAATTTTTCAATTCGAATTAGTAGTTCCTGAGATTATCGCGTTCAAACAAACAAACATACTCTTCAGCCTTATATTGTTAGTATAGATAGCTGTTGCCCGCGACTTCGTGCACGTTCTCGTCGTTTTTCGTAAAAAAAAGTAGCCTATGTCCTTCCTCACGGTTCAGTGATTTTGATGTAACAGACAGATTAACTTTCGTAATTTAGTAAGGAAATATATTATGTCAATCTATAATACTGTTGAAAAATATCGCAATACCAAACCGCATAATATTATTGTTAATATCTGTGCCCGCGACTCCGTCAGCGTGTAACTCCTTGTGTGTTATTAAGTTAATATATCGGTAATATTGTTTAGATCACGTTCACATGAGGCTTAAGTACCTATAGAACGAAAATACTTCAGCGCAAAGCTTCCGGGTAAATTATGTTGAAAGTTGACCCGTCCGGCACGTGAACATAAAGATTTTTAGAACTGCTAACCCGGGAAAGAGTGACGTACAACAGTGACCATGCGAGAAACAACTGACACCGAGATCTACTCCAGCAACACGAAAAGTCTGCCCTTGAGCCTTATTAATTGTCATTGCATAACACACCGATACTGGGAATTGCGTTCTTTTAAATTGGAATGGAAAAATATTTGGTATTATGGGAATTCTGGGAATAAAGACGGTTTCTCCTGCACCGCAACCTGTTAAAATTTGAGCCTCGATTATATTTTGTTGCAACTGGGTTACTTTTAGCCGAGTTCCATTGCAAAGTTGTGGTGGTTTTAAATTTCGAAGCAGAATAATAATCAGAAAGCTTCGAACTGCTAAGCTATCGGGAGTTACACGTGTTATTGTGAGTCAACCATAAAAGATAGACATATGCTGTCGTGGGATATTTTTATATAATTTTAAGGAAAACATTTTCGTCATAAATGATTTCTGTGTAGCTTTAACCATTAAGGTTGCACACGCGTCGGAAGCTTAAAAAATGGAGTAACTTCTCCCGTTTTCCCAACATTTCCCTTCACTGTCCTGCTCCTATTGATTGTAGCGTGATGAAAAGTATACTATAACCAGCTCAGGAGTATGAAAAATAATTGTACCAAGTTTCGTTAAAATCCGTCAAGTAGTTTTTGTTTCTATAAAGGTTATACAGACAGACAGACAAAAATTTTACTGATTGCATTTTTGGCATCATTATCGATCCCTAATCACCCCCTGATAGTTATTTTGTAAATATATTTCATGTACAGAATTGACCTCTCTACAGATTTATTATAAGTATAGATAATACTTGCTGTGCTGTACATTTTCCCGGAAAAAATAGTAGCCTGTGTTATTCTGATACTAGCTTTTGCCCGCGACTTCGTCCGCGTGGAATAGTTACTTTGGGCTAACGTTAAATTTAACCCCGATTTTGAAACATTCTTCATTGGTGCTCCGCTTTCTCTATAAATTGACTATTTAATTAAAAATATTTTTTCAATTCGAACCAGTACCTGAGATTATCGCGTTCAAACAAACAAACTCTTCAACCTTATATTATTAGCATAGATAGCTGTTGCCCGCGACTTCGTCCACGTTTCCGTCGTTTTTCGTAAAAAAAAGTAGCCTATGTCCTTCCTCACGGTTCAGTGATTTTGATGTAACAGACAGATTAACTTTCGTAATTTAGTAGGGAAATATAATATGTTAATCTATAATACTGTTGAAAAATATCGCAATACCGAACCGCATAATATTATTGTTAATAGCTGTGCCCGCGACTCCGTCATCGTGTAACTCCTTGTGTGTTATTAAGTTAATGTATTGGTAATATTGTTTAGATCACATTCACATGAGGCTTAAGTACCTATAGAACGACAATACTTCAGCGCAAAGCTTCCGGGTAAACTATGTTGAAAGTTGACCCGTCCGGTACGTGAAAATAAAGATTTCTAGAACTGCTAACCCGGGAAAGAGCGACGTACAACTGATCATCCGAGAAACAACTGACACCGAGATCTACTCCAGCAACACGAAAAGTCTGCCCTTGAGCCTTATTAATTGTCATTGCATAACACACCGATACTGGGAATCGCGTTCTTTTAAATTGGAATGGAAAATGATTTGGTATTTTGGGAATTCTGGGAATAAAGGCGGTTTCTCTTGCACTGCAACCTGTTAAAATTTGAGCCTAGATTATATTTTGTTGCAACTGGGTTACTTTTAGCCGAGTTCCATTGCAAAGTTGTGGTGGTTTTAAATTTCGGAGCAGAATAATAATCAGAAAGCTTCGAACTGCTAAGCTATCGGGAGTTACACGTGTTATTGTGAGTCAACCATAAAAGATAGATATATGCTGTCGTGGGATATTTTTTATATAATTTTAAGGAGAACATTTCCGTCATAAATTATTTCTATGTAGCTTTAACCATTAAGGTTGCACACGCGACGGAAGCTTAAAAAATGGAGTAACTTCTCCCGTTTTCCCAACATTTCCCTTCACTGCACTGTAGCGTGATGAAAAGTATACTATAACCAGCTCAGGAGTATGAAGAATAATTGTACCAAGTTTCGTTAAAATCCGTCGAGTAGTTTTTGTTTCTATAACGGTTATACAGACAGACAGACAGACAGACAGACAGACAGACAGATAGACAGACAGACAGACAGACAGACAAAAATTTTACTGATTGCATTTTTGGCATCAGTATCGATCCCTAATTACCCCCTGATAGTTATTTTGTAAATATATTTCATGTACAGAATTGACCTCTCTACAGATTTATTATAAGTATAGATATAGATGTGTAAACCATTAAAAATATATTTAAAAAGTACACATGGCTACATGTATACAATATTAGCTCGATTTTAAGATAATAATATAAAGACTTTACTATGTTTTTAAATAAAATAAATAAAAATAAGTTAATTAAACACAAAAATAAAAATTTCGCACTACCTACCTAATGAAAACAAACTGTGATTGATTGATAGTAACTAATATTGCAACTGTATTAGGTAGTTTGCATAATAATAATAAGTATATTATGATAACATTAAATAATAAAATGTTTGTTATTTTTGGCCCCTCTCATGTATCCTCAGAACACCCTGCCAAAGTTGCATAATGATCTGGTCGATGGTTATAAAAATGAATGTGTGTCCTACATTAATTTTTATTTATTTGAATTGTGCAATAAAAAAAAAATTCAAACACATTTGACTCTATCTTTTAAATAAAAATCAGTTCAATTTTGGAAAAGTGTCTCCAGAAATTATTTTTCATAAACGATGACTCCTCTACTTTTTTGTTCGCAATAGTATGAAGGGGCTGCAGAAACCTCGCCAGCCTATGAAAATGATATCACTGCCGACATAGGAATACACTTAATGTTTCTTTCCCTCCGATATCTTCACTTTCCGTACATACCAGTCAATCGATCATGTTTATGCGGAGACAGTGGACGATAATTAACGACTGTGTAGTGATGCGTGCCTTGCTTACTTTCCGTGGTAGTGAATGAAAATTCAGTTCGCATGTTCTTTCTGGGAATTCCTTTTTTACGTTAAAAACTAATCTCTTTTTCTCCGTGTAAATCCTACGAGCCTTTATTAATCAGATCACCATTTTAGGTTTACCGTTTTTATTGATTGTAGGCTCACGTATGACCACTATCTCACCTGATGTTAAGCGATGACGTTGTCTAAGATAAAGTACGCATAGAAGTAACCTATTCACTCTTGACTTAAATACCCATAGGTTATAGCAATCAGGAAATACAGAGTCCGGCAGGGCATTTTACTAACCTAACATCAAAAGCTTACCAAAGATGACCATTCTTTCATTCTTGGTCTGGACACTTAATAGGGTAAATTAGTTCAGTATCTTATATTCAATACCTATAGGTTGGCTATTTTCTGATACCTTTATCAATATAACTACTTTAGAACATGGATATAAGTATGTGTTAATAAACATGCGACGATCGACAGGTGCACTTACACTAATCGAGATGAAACACTTGAAAGTGATAAAAATGCCATCAAAGATAAAACCTCATTGGTAAGAGTTAATTTTAATAACATTCCAATCAATAATAATGGTTGTAAAGAACCGGCCAGGAGTAAGTTGGGCTTGCAAATCGAGGGTTCCGTATAAACATGTCTAAGCATATACATAATATGTGCAATAGTTCGCCCATTGAAGATTTTGAAACATACAGATTTTTTGTGCTGTGAGACCTTGCTTCTAGCCAAATTACATGTTTCTAGGTTAACAGGAAGTAGGAAATCAAAACCTATAGGAAGGTTGTAAATCTCTTGTGAAATCGCCAAATATAGATAGATATATAGAATATACTTGATTGCACACCAAAAATTAAACACACCTATTAAAAATATGTGACATAAACGGTCATAGCTAAAAGACACTGTAAACACGAGTATCTGATATAAATTTCAGTTTGATATCGGTACGCGTTCCTGAGTAAAAGGGTCTTGACAGACAGATGGACGACGAAAAGATATTATAAAGGTTCCGATTTTGCTTTTGAGGAACGGAACCCTAAAAAGTAATAATACAGACATATATGTATTCAAATGTCTGGGAGTATGTAAAATTAATAGAGATAATGGTAACATTGGCAACAGATCCAATTACTTCTGTAGCCTTGCCTTGCTTACAAGGGCCATATATAGATAGCGACAGAACTACTATACTCGATGAAAGGTGTGTGGATTATATGTATATCTTTGTGTCGAGTACTTTATCTACAAATAATTGCTATTATGAACATTTTAATGGTGAGAAGAACTTTATTGAAGAATGCAGTGTTTCACCGAGTACAGTAAATTATGGATATAGACATTAAATTTAAGATACTTATCCAGGGTATCGCTCAGTCACTAGAAGTTCCCAACTGAGTCAGAATCCAATGCAGTTTAGTACTAGTGTTTTACATGGACCAACTGCCTATCCAACACCATAAGTAGATACCCTTAGCAAGATTGATGTCAGATTTTTTGACTTCTAACTACCTGTAATGACTACCAAAGTACCAATGACCATTGGAAACGATATTTAACGTATCTATTTTGCGAGGTCTGGAGCCCCGTCCGATTACCATGTACGGCAAGCCGATCCCCTGGGAAAAGCAAGCCAAATACTTAGGCGTGGTACTCGATAAACACCTTTCCTTCGCTGAGCACATAAAGCAGGCACGTTCGCGCGCCGCTTTCGCTCTAGGTAGGCTCCACTTCATTCTTAGCTCCCGCAGCAAGTTATCACTCAGGTGCAAGCTGCGTATTTTCACCGCGGTCATCCGTCCCATCATGACCTACGCCTGCGTTGTTTTCGCACACGCAAAGCCCTACCTCCTCCACAAGATGCAGACCCTTCAAAACCGATTCCTCCGTAGAGTCACGGGAGCCCCCTTTTATGTTCGAAATGAGCTTCTTCACGTAGACCTCAAGATGCCCACCATCCAGCAGTTCATGAAACGTGTCTCCAAGCGTTTCTTTGATACTGCAATCCAACATAGGAATCCCCTTATCGTATCGGCCGCCCAATACGAACCCTCGCGTATCTCTAAGATTCGCCGACCAAGGCATACCCTTGTCACTCCCGATGACGCAATCACCCTGCTCCAAGAGAGCCGTAGGGAAACAAGTACAGTGGCACACAAAAACAAAAACCGACCGTCCTTCCGTCCTCGCCGCCGAGGCCCGCCGTGACGTCCCCGTAATAGTCCGCCCCGACCCTTGCCAGAGCCAGCCCGCGACGCTGAGCCAGTAGCTTTAAATTCCTTTATTAATAATAAAAATGATATGATCCAGCCTGTCCCTAGCTGCCCTCCCACTGCGACGCCCTAAGCCGAGGTCCGTACCCCACAGGGGGTGCCCTTAGCGTGTAGTCGCCTAGTTTGTAAGTTTTCTAATAAGCCCTGGCTGGAGGCTTTAATTAATTTATTAATTAAGGCAACCACAGGCAAGCCCGGTTAAGCAGCCGACAACCTCAGAGGTTGACCTGCGAGATGCCACACACAAAAAAAAAAAAAGAGGTCTGGAGGTATACCGATATGTTTTGATGGTTATTAAGCCAATGTATGTGCAAACTCATAAATGAACGCAGCAACCTGGCTGACGTCCACTCAGATTCAATATCCAAATTTGTCAAATTAATTTGGAGTTAATTAAGATATTTTATTTAGATGTAGGTCTTTGCCCTACCTTTTCTGATTTTAAAATTATTTTATAGCCTGTAGCGCTCGCAAACGGTGTAAACTTTCAACCAGTGAAAACATTTTTAGAATGGGATAACTACTTCTAAAGAATACTCCCTATATACAAAATTGCAACCAAATTTGTCTGTTTATAATATTAATATAGATTTAAGTACTTACATTTTTTTTAAATTATATTACCAAGAGCATATTGTTTGTGGTGTTTGCCTATAATTGGTTGTGCAGTTAGATTTAAGACACTACCCAACGAGCACATTAGTGGAAATAGCAGCCTATTTTGTTACTTTGGGCTGTAAAATAGCGGTTTAAGGGTTCAAAAAGCAGTTCAAAGTTGCATATCTGCATCCGTAAACGTCTATAGCCATAAAAGTTACTTAAGGTGCTATAAGCTGAATCAAATACTACCCTAGCCTTCACAGTAGTCCACGGTAGAACTCATTTACCACTTACACCTTTATATGAGAGTTACGACGGTCATTCTGCCACTCACAGCTGCACAGTGGTTTCCATTGTAACTTTTATAGGTTATAGTTATAGTAACCACTATTATACAACTATAAGTTTCATTATAGAAATAATAGAAACTCTTATGCATACTATAGTTACAAAAAAATCATCAGTGTAACTAAGGCCTTTAGTAGCAATAGTCATTCCTTGCAGGCTCAATCCATTCGCCATTTTACAGCCGCTTTTGTAACTATTATAGAACATTTCATAAAATTAGATGCTAAACGAATAAGTACGTAACTAGATCTTATAACCTCAAAAACAGGAATATAGGAGCTTTTTGTGGCTGTGAGTTGCACTAGGGGAACAAAAATCACTGGAAGCGTTAGAAGGGTAAAAATTAGCGCTATGATTCTCAAAAGGGAGTTATTAGAGCTAAAACTGCAGGTTATGACTACATTACAATGACGCCATGATTTTTTATGAAAACTTATAATTCACTTGCAAAATTGTGTTGATATACATTGGTGTTTCAGTTAAATGTGCATTAAATGTACCGGTAAACAATCGGCCACTTGCGAATAGTAAGTTATCGACACGTAAAAATACGGAAATAAAATTTATTCTGTATAACAAAAAAAAAATATCACATATCTTTTGTTAATTTTTTAAATATCATAAAAGCGCGTTAAAATTACCCAAAAATTATCTTATATATCTACAGTAAACTGGACAGCGTTTTAATTATCTTTATATATCTTGCTAATACAGAATACAAACTTTTACTTAAGTACTTTTGTTTTATTTTCATGATGGCGACGAAAACACTTTACCAAAATATTACAAATAATGTCAACTGAAGATATACAATAAAGAACTATAATCAATTCATTCGTTCAAAGTAGTTCAAAATCATTCAAAAGTAGCGCTACGAGAGCTTTATAATAGCGTTAATAAATCATTATAGCTATTAAGGAACCTTTATGCAACCGTTGTGCAGGTTAAATGGAACTTTACGTTGCATAAAATGGCGCCCAAATAGCGCTAAAGCGGCTGCTTTAAGTCTGTAGTAGACGCTCTAGCGCTTACGTCTATTACCATAAGTAATAATCGGATACGCTCCAAAGCCCCAATGCAGCCCGTTTGTGCTAGTTGGGTAATACATATATTTTCCTATCTGTGTTATATCTGTAACAACTGTTGGTGAACCTTAATTAAATAAATAAATAAGGCAAGGCAAGGCAAGCGATTACTATTTTATTGATGATAGGCTCGTGTGTAACCACTAACTCACCTGATGGTAAGCGATGATGTGGTCAAAGATGAAGCACGTTGAAGAACTCTTGGCTTAAAGAGCGATACGAGTACGTGTGGCTGTTATTCTTTAGCCACAAGTTTCTGCCCAATAAGTATATACCTTCTATTTTTTGTCATCATTTTTCTGGGTGAGACTATCATCGAATGACTTCTCCCGATCTGGGTTAAGCGGAAGGGAATGTTAGACTTCTACTAACTAAAATCATACCCTGTTCCTTCAACTGCCCTTAAGTTCCAGGGCCGCGGTATCTCGTTAGAACATTTCCACAACCCCCGCAGGCAATGGCCTTATGGGGCCCCGTCACTAGTGCTGACAGCTCTTTGAGGCGCGCGTGGAACACGACGTGCCGCCGCGCCGACCCGGGTCTGGTCATAATAAGTGTTGCGTCCAGAACGTATTTGAACGCATGTTTTTGGTGTGGCAACATTCTATTGAATTTTGATGTTGACACTTGACATAGACTTGACAGATAGACTTTGCTTCCGTTGTTGAAAAATGTCCGCCTTGGGACTTTGATTTTATTGTAATTGGAAATATCGTGTCCAATCGCCCGTTGTAACCGATATTTGGGTCGCGATTGGCGATGAGTTGAAGTTGTAATCCCGAACTGACGAAAACCCTGGGATATTTTGGAACAATAACTCCGTATTGAAGTGAGACTGACTGACGCGTGAACCTTGTTGCAAGCAGTTGTTAATTAGTGATAAATAGCTACTAATCTGGTGCCAAAGTGTAGCAGAGTTGTGCTGTGATGCTATCTGGACCACGCCATCTGAAGACCGGCGCCTTGTGAACGTCCATGAACACTTGACCATCATTACACTTTTCAATTACTCATTACCTATTTTCACACATACCACACGGACATGACCTGCTAGGAAAGGTCGTAGCTGTCGTCCCAGCTCAGGTAAGTGGTTAGTATTAGTTAATGAAGCCTAAGAGGCTATTGTGTAACTTTGTTTGCAAGCAACGGCAAAGCTCCACGTACCGTGGACAGTTCAGCATACCAGTATCGTTGCGCTGGCTTGGGACTGAACAATAAGTATATACCGATAGTTGTTATAGTCTTCCAAGATTCTAAATCCAGTATATGTATACATAGTACAGGAGTAACTTACTGGTTGTCAAATGATATTCGCTATTATGCTTTGCATTATAGTTGAATGTTTTCTTAGCCCATTCTACTTCAATAATCAACATTTTATTTTTCTTACAAATTAAACATTTTTATCGTACCATTAACCTTGTTTTACAAAATACGCCTCTAAAACATCTTGTTGTGTATCAGCCATCAATAATCACGATGTTTCGCGGGCCGGGCCGAGACGTGCGCCCACATTCACGCTGCAACGTTGACTAACGACCTGCCAATCAGGCCCTAACTTAATTGGAAATCCGTGTTTGTAGAACCACTCCCCGTCAGCCTTTGTTGCTAAAAATTAAACGTTCTATGGTTATTTGAATAATAGTCATTTATTTAGTATTGAGATCAGTATTTGTGTTAGAACTACTCTAGTAGGTAGTATTATTAGTATTGGCTTTATTACGGCTGCTGATTGCAAGACTTAATTAGTCTTTGAAATTGCTGTTCAGTGCAGCCATTTTGCATGATTTTTACTTTATCAATTCTTATCGTCTGACTGCATCTTATTTTAGATTATTTACCCAATAGTATTTAGAAAACCAGCTAGTATTGCAATATTACCTATATTTTCAACATTAATGTTGTAGATACATTTTGCAATTTCTCGTTTAGGTATCTCAATTAAATTCAAACAAATTACTCAAACAGCGACTGGCAGTTTGTTAGTAACAAGCGAGATAAGTATATCCTTATACGATTTTATTTGCCTTAAGGATGAGTGACGTTAAGTGGACTTCAAGTGGGCCGGAGCGGCAGTGCTTTTACACATGTGCCAAATTGATAACGTCGTCTCTACTACATGTAAAGTCTGCATAGTCTTTAATGACGTGACCTATTGGCCCACCGTGTTGACCTTACAGCTTTCGCAACAAGATATAATGTTTTACCTTTCATCCATCACACAATGCGTATTCCATCACGAGTAACACAAACTTATATGTTACATCGTATGGCAGCTACGAAACACGATTGTACCATCTCTTTCACACTTGAATAAAGAGCTACGTATGAATGAGATAGATATAGTCGGTCGCCAAGTGCATGCGACAAGTGTGTATGCTAATTCCGACCACGACACGTATTGTAGCTGTCAAACTCGCTGGAGAACAGTTAATGTTCCTTTCGTGCTGTGTTATTGTAGACAAGACAGTTTACTGGGAATTGGAGTGCAGATTTGAATTACTGCTGTAATTGTATTCTTAGAGGTTATGTAAGTTAGGCTTGGATTATGGATCAAGGGCATTGCATTATTAACATATGCAAAATCAAAGACAAAACGTTAAAAGATCTGCCAACTTACATAAAACGTCATTTTACCATTAGGCACTAAAAGGAATAAGACAATGTTGGCAGTTTAAATACAGTCTTGAATTTTGAAGGAGCCTTTGTTTTTCATCACAGTTGTTGCAAACTATCAAAAACCCACATTCTATTTACTAGTTTTCGAGCTGCAATGACAGAACGGCCTTCTATCAATAAGTATGGTTTTTCTACTAACAGACCAGGCTTTTATGAGGATGTTTGTAAATCCAATAAATAGAAGAAAAGAAGAACTTCATGGTTAAGCAGTGCTTGCCGTGTTTATTCCGTGGATGAGTGACGTTCTTAACATATATCAGAATGCTCTTTAGTCCCCGCCGACATATTTATTTATTTATTTGGCTCACCAACAATGTTAACACCAAAATTTTTACAATTATGATTGCTAACTACAACGTGTAACGGAAACCCCATATCTATCCAAAAGGGCTGAAGACAACATCTGGTATGGAGTCTCTATGCACAGTTTCAGCACAAAATAACTGACTAAAAGAATTGATACCAAGTTATTGGTTTCATATATTTCTTGAATACCAATCATGACAAACGTGTCACAGGACTATGAGGGTCAATAATTTTTTTAAATTAAGAAGAACGAAATAAATTATCGTGTTATTGGCAAGTGCCAATAACACGATAATTAATTTCGTTCTTCTTAATTTAAAAAATTCGGTCTTTGGTCAGTATATTGGAATTTGTAATAAGTTCTACACACGTAGGCTTAGGATTACAAAACCCTTGCCATATCGTTTGTTATCATCCAAAGAAGCCATGCTCTTGGTATGTATATACCCTTTAAATTACACGTTGTATATTTCCTAGTGTCACAATTTTTACAGGTAAGCACCACATATGCCATTGTGTACAAAACAATACAATACAATTCTTAACTCTCTAACTTGGAACTAAGCAAAATAACGAACGACTATGAAGAAGCTAGAAAATCTGCTCGCCGCAGGGTTATTGTGTTACCCAGTCACTGTACTATGGAATTCAGACAAACAGTCATTCTATGTAAAATAATGGTGCACAGCTACAACTTATTGTACTGGAAGCCAATCTCAATGTAGTTGAGAAAAGGCTAGGCAGCTGATGGTGAGAAGAAATGTACAGAAAAGAAGGTCAGAGAATAAGATTTTTAAGACTATTCCATGTTAACGATGATGACGTGTTAAAATGTTATTTAATAACCAATTTGCAAAATAAATATATAATATCATTTAATTACAGGTAACATGGGACATCAGATATCAGTAAAAGCTGTGTACGGAAAAATACGAAATAGGCAGTGTCTCATCCACATATTTCAAGCATTCGATAGACTAGCCTTCCTTGTTTGGGGATATTAAAAATTGTTCCGGCTAGCGTGGCTAATCGCCGACAGCCGGTGTTCGGTCGCTGGAACCTTATAACTTTAATAGATGTATGTTATGTTCGAATTTAAGAATCATAAAACAATGGAAATCATACCTATCAGGAATGTGCTACATAAACGTAAAATAGAAAAGCTAGTATTTTTTTTTTCTACACCGACTCATGTAATTTTCGCCTGTGTGATTCGAATATGGAACTTGATTTTTAAATATGTTGGAATAAAGTTTTTTTTATAATTTTCGGTTAATGTGAAAAGTATTAAAACTCATTCCACGAATATAGTTCTGATTTATTTACATTAATAACCAAGAGCTCTGTCAGCGCCATCTGTTCTCACTTTTGTGTAACACAATGTAACTTGCGCCATCTGTACAAGGTATGGTGTACGATAACCAACCCCTCATTGCTAAGGGTTGCGAAGTTGCGAATGAAAATCTGCGAAACGGCGCCACTTACGAATATTAGTGAAGTGGAAATTGGCGCCAAACATGAAAGAAGTTTTCCGAAAAAAAATTGTATTTTCTTCGAAGTTTGAGTGGTGTGTAGTTAATCGTTTCTAGGGTAACAAGAAAACATCCAAATATAAACTAATTTGTTTCTGTTAGTTATGTTTATTTCGGTGTACGTACCACGGAATGTCAATTGATCACAGATTAACCCCTCAAATTTGAAACGTCACAAAATGTACCGCCTTTGTGGCCGCCGGCGGCCTTCCGTGATTGAAAAACAATAATTACAAATTAGATTTACAAAACCGAAAAATCGTATTAGCAACATTTAAAATTATTCCTTTTAACAAGATTATAATTATGGACCTACATACTATTAAGATTACAATCTAATATGAAGGTAACTAATACGTATTAGTATTTTCAGTACTTGCAACATCGAATAAGAAACCCCTTCAATTCTAAAAGACTATATCAATATGGGATTCAGAAAAAGAATTATGAGAATCAAAAAGCACACAGCAACTATAATCTTTTGTTGGCCAGACAACCTTGCGCAAAATATTTTCATGACTCCGCGCGGTTCGAGACTTGAATTTAAATCTTGTGATGTAAGAAAAGTTTTTGTTGAAGCCAAATGGCGAGCCGAGTAAAGTTTTAGAGTTTTAATACGTTGTAATGTCGGAGATTTGTGGCGGTAACGACGTGTCATTAGCTGAAGACATGACCGTACCGCTACACAGAACTCCACCAAAATCCACAAGTTATAATTGACTAATTTAAAAATCGAGAGTTGCATTGTTTGATTCTAACAAAAGATCCATTATCTCTATTTGTTTTTCTCCTTTACTTGTCCTATACAACTCATAAATTTCTTCTAGAATTACGTAAGTTTTTTTACTCGAGCAAACGTCCGTGAAAAACAATTGAAATTATAACGGCTCTCAGTCTCCAAGAGAACTTTTTGCTGCAAACTTTTTTACTAGATTAGAGAAAAAAAAAAAAAGATTTTTCTTTAAGTTATCCTCTATCTGTCTGGAACTAAGTTCAAATCTATCTTAAAGAGGAGACCATATTTAAACAGACGGATTATTTTATCTCTTTCTAGAGTAATCAGAAGAGGCATTTAGAATACGGTTCAAAATAATTTAAATAAAACTTATCTATTAAAGCTGCCTTTTTATGTTGATATTTTTTCTGTTATTTATGAATCAATTTTGCTACTCAAAGTTAATATTACTAGATGAAAAACTTCAAGACTGTAACATGGAAAATAAAGAAACGTTAACTTGCAATGGCTTAATCTAATTCAAGCTTTAACGGTGGCTCCGTTTGATGTCATGACACCTGCATCCACAACATTTACATCTGTTACCAAGGCACTCGTAATCCGAATCCAGAATACGTAATCAACAAGGCCCCACAAGAGGTGCGAGAGAAATTAAAACCTCGAGAGAGAGAGAGGGCCGGTACACCACAAATCGCTTAGTGCCTCCGCCCGTCCTAATGGCACACCAATTAAAAGTTTTGCGCGGCTGCTCCACGGAGGATTGTTACGCGGGTTGAGCTGTAAAACTGAACAGTTGAACATCCCAGCATAATGTAGTTTATTCGACATTTCGAGTGCGCTCGTAGTTTGGTATTAGCATTTTGATGTCCCGTCTAGTAGTTTGACGTCTGGGATTTGTTTATCGATGTTTTATTGATGGTGGAGTTAGGACCATAAGTCATTATAAGCAGTTGAAACTGAAACTTGGATAAGAAGCAAGGTATATGTAGTTTTGAAATTTTGGTAATACTATTCATAAAATAAACGTTTAGAGATTAGCTAATCTTCTTTTCAAAATTTCGTCTACGTAGACCTCATATTATATAGTAAAAAAAATTTATATGGTACAGCTATGTATTATGAGCACCAATTTTAGTTCAATCTGTTCGGTAGTGTTTGTGTTAAAGAGGAGAAAACAACCACCTTTTGAAACTATCACCTTTACAATTGTAAGATTCAAGTTTCAAACGATATTACAGTAAGTCCATTACAAAAGTGGGAAATAAAAATAAACCAAAACGAAAATAAAAATGTTGCTGTACATGCTCACATTTTAGCAAATTCATCACCACTATCTAGTTTTAAGTAGACAGAAACGCAAGATGAACTCCTTGAAACTAAAAGGGAAATTAACCAACATCCCTAGTACTACGAAATTCTTGATAAAGTCTTCAGTAATTCAAAACAAGTGTCATTTGGCAGGCAACTTAGCACTCTGTTAACGTACCTGACACAAATATGAAGTTTTAATAACAAGTCATTATACGAGGAGCAACGGTTGCGTCGTGTTCTCGTTGTCTCTAATTAGACATTGTGGGGTCCGCTTAGATGCTGTGCTGCTGGTGGAATGTAAGGCTTGGTGCAAATAATATGTACACTTGTGTCATTATTTGATTGGTAAAAGTTACCGGTGATGCCGATAGCACCGGGAAATTAGTCATCAATTTGAATATCAAACGTTTGGAGAGAACGGAATGCCCTGTTCTGTGCATAATTAATACGCTCAACTTTAAATACTTCTTCTTCTTCTATTTCTTCTTTAAATTCTGTTGCAAACTCTAGTAGGTACTTTACTTAGACTAATAAATCTGCGTAACCTTTTCCTAACAATCGTGGCGTCGGCTTCCTGTCTGATCGTATTGTACCTGTATACTGTATGTCATCTGACATCAACACTTGGCAAAACTGGTGCCATATTTTCTGGCTTTTGACTAAGTTACAACTGTAAGTAATGTACAAATGGCAACAGCGATCAACGGTGTAACATGCTTTGCGAGATACGTTTAGATATAGGGATATGTTCACCTATCCAAAGGCTCGCCTCGGTAAGCGGTGCCTAACCATGAAAATCGTCACATTCTGCTGTTATTATTTAGCCAAATGCTTCTCATGATCACAGCGTTTGAGAATTTTCTGCCGGTTAATGAATCAAAGGGAATGAAATGGAAATGAAAGGTTGTAAATCCATAGTATCGACTGACGACCAATCAACAAATTTGACCAAGTAGTTATTTCAAAATAAATAAGAAACACATTATTTCACTAATTCAAATCACAAATGATTATTATCAGTGGCTTTGATTAAAACCCTATGCACGACGACATAATTTAATAAACACCCCTTGTTTTAAGCTCTTACGTATAACCTCTACAACCCTTTACCATGTTTTCCGATGGCTAAGTCGATTTTCGGGTCTCGCATTTGGATAACGGGTTTGCACTTTCAAATCGTTAGCTACGTTTCCCCAGATTACTGCAGAAATGGAATTCATAATATTTTATCGTAATATTCATAATTCTATGGAGGTATTTTAAGGGTCTTTTATTAAGTGGTTGGCAGTACTGGCTCATTGGTTATAGGCATGACTTACGAACTTACGAGTTGTTGGTCGTGGGTTCGAACCTAGACAGCCATATTGAAGCCCAATTTGTGTCATCATCACCGCTGCTTTGAAAACGGTGAAGAAAATCGGCATGTCTAAGCATTCATGTCTGGAGGCCTGTGTTCCACATAAGTTCCTACACTGTATAGGTTGATTAAGATTGAGTAGAGGGTGTCTAGTAAATCTGTCAAAATTAAGAAAGACATCACCATTCCTCTCACAACGGCGAAAGAAAGCATCATAAGGAAACCATTGTTGGTTTTTGTTTTAGAACGTAGAAATCCGTCATCCTCCCAACTAGACTGGGCCCGCGTGGTGGCGGATCACGACCCATTTCCTCTCATAGAGAAAAGGCTTATGTTACAGGAGTGGGATCATGTTATGCTATTTTTTGGTATAACAGCTTAGCTGTAGCTTTAATGTTATTTTTTTGTTTCAAAAATTATGATTTATACTGTTGCATAAATTGGACTTCTTTAAACATAACAAACAAATATGTTGGCTAGGACTGCTAACTTTAAATATATTTACTGAATGTACTTTTTATAAATTGGAGATAATCACATGGATTTTTTAGTAGACCTAAAAATCCATGTGATTATCTCCAATTTGATGTGAATGTGATTAACTCCAGTTTCTATATTCTACATTTAGTAATTTAGATAAGTTAGTATCTAACTACAAGCTTTTGTGGTCTACTCTTAATAGTAACTCTCCTAAGTACACTTATACGAGTCTAGCTCTGTGCATTGCTAAGTGGAATTTCGGGTCAGTCCGCCTTTTGCTAACGTCCGAGCACTGTCGAGTCGTTAGTGACGTGACAAGCCAAGCTAGACTAGGGTTGTTCTGGATACCTACTCTTGGAGTATTTATTTAGGTACGAGGAGGTCGATTAATTAATTTTATACAAAACAGAATCGTTTGTCTGATAACTTCTGCTTCTATGTGAATGTCGTTCTAAAAATCTTGGCATGGCTTATTTGACGTTCAGAAAACGATTTTTTTTCCGAGTAAAGCCATGAAAGCAAGACGTTCATAACGGAGAGGTTTGCAATATAAAACAGTCGTGAGAAATAGACAAACTGGCGGAAGATCTAAACCCAGTTCAGTGACAGTGCGTAGGTATTGATGTCATAAAAACCTCAGATTTCTTAAATATAATAAATAGACATAGTGAAAACTGGGAAAGCGAAAACGTACAGTATTTTCATGCCGTAAGGTTGGTCGGTAGTTATTTATGTAGGTATGTACATGCCTTTCAAAATGTATTGTATTTTATAGTTGTATTTATTAATAATGTAGCATACTATTAAATAAATCACATGCTGACTAAAAGAAGAAGAAAAGGTTATTTTATATCATCCAAAGGTTGTCTGGTAGATAGCGATAAGACCCCCATTGTAACTCTAGAATTATATTGGTGTGTGATGTATATATATATACTAGGTATACAATTAAATATATTCTATTAATTATATTTATTAACAAAACGATACAGCATCAATGCATCGCCTGCACATTTCACAATCATCGATCATCATTTTTCACTGAGACACGTATTCAAATAGTTTCTATTCTGTGATTGTTGTCTTTATTCATAGTTTAATCACATCCCCTTGCTCTCTAAGGGACTCCTAGGCCCCCTCTATATGTCCTCAATTAACATAAAAGGTGCAAGATTAACGCGTCAAGAATTTGCATTTAACATCAAGATGTTTCAATGAATAATGGAGTATTGTTTCATATTTGGCATGCAGCTCTTTGATCATGTTTATTTTATTAATGATCTTAGTGGGAATTGTTGAACTTGGAATGGTGTGGTTTCCGGCAAGACCACCCGTAAATTTTTTATGAATGATCCGTGGCGTAATCTATAGCAAGAAATTTTACAATTGTGGAAATTTTGGTGTTTATGTTGTATGAATATGGATGTTTTTGCCAAAATGGCTTAACGGATCTGTATTTGGTCATTGAATTTTGAAAGATTATAGTCTAATAGACAGATTATAACATAGGCTTTTTTTTATCCCGGGACAACGTACGATCCACGTGTTAAAAAATTACACGCTGACTTAGTCGCGGCTAGTATTCAAACCTAATTCTCTGAAAGTCTATGCAGCTGTGAATGGTCTTTCAGAGCAGTCACCACTTCTGACAGTGCCCAATAAGGCCAATGCCAAGCGAGAATTATCTAATGAGATATCGCGGTCCCGACACATAATGGCAACTGAAGGAACAAGTTGGCTTATATGTCAGGAAGACATTGACACTCCCTTCTGGCTTATCCTGAGCAGGAGGAGCCATTTTATGACTTTCCCTCCGAAAAACAAAAACAATACTTACATCTCATAGAAAATGCTTTTGCCTTGCTTCGAATTCTCGTTTATTGTAGGCGTAAAGACACTAGAGCTATCAGTTATTATTGAAAGAACCTACTAATGTTTTCAAATTATGTCAAAGAGTAGAGTAGTTTACTTAAAAAATACAAGATTCAGAGCCTGGAAACCCGACGGTTACTTTTGGATGTAATGATGCTGCATGGTTTGTGATATAATAGGTTTGACTGTACTGACCTTACGAATAAATTACGTTACTTCATAGACTAATAATTAACTAAAACCACTTCATAAGGCATTGATATTTTCTCTCTTTCTAATAAAAATTTAAAACACTCGCTATCAGTGCATCTAAATGCAATCTAAATTCTAATAAAAATGTATCATAATGATGTATATAACTCAATTCACACGTCATTTAATCATATGAGTATGTGTAGTGATCAAATCATATGAGAGCCATGTAGGTTAATGTCTGTGGCGCCCTTTAGAGGACAGAATCAAACAGATTTGAGCAGGCCCGTTCAAACAGTGCAAGCATTTGTCAAATATCGCGTAGCTCAACTTAGAACCTTAAGGAGCTCGAACAATTTGGCGAACAATACCAAAGTAAGGACATTTGGGTGGGCCGTATAAAGCACTCAAATTGCCAGACAGTGCGGTAATCTATTCATAATCGAATATTATTTATTTATTTTATGAATTTTATTTATTGTTATCCCACACTGCTCTCACATTCACAATATTGCTTTTACAAAAAAATATATAACTTGAAAAAGAAAATAATATTGCCATCTTGCACAAATGAAATAAAAAAATATAAAGTAAAAATGTAGTAAATTAAATTACTTTTTTTTTTAGCGTGGTAAAATTATCAAATAAGTCCTCCCACCCCGGGCAGGATGGGAGGGACTGTCAGACTTTTACTGACTAAAATCCACGGTGTTCCTTCAATAACCCTTTACTTACCGGGGTCACGGTAATGGGATAAGTCCCACACCCCGGCAGGCTTCGGCCCTCTGCAGGGGGGGCCTCGTCATGTTGCTGACGCTCTTTGAGGCGCGCGTGGAACACAACGCGCCGTCGACCCGGGCATGGTCCATGGTCGGACAGCGAGTTGCCCTTTACTCGCTGTCCGCATGCCTGCGCCTACGGTGGCCGGAGATCGTCGGCCGACGTCCGACGCCGTGGGCGTCCACTGCCACTGCGGCTGGGCTGGAGGGAGGACGCCATCCTCTCCCTCATGCGGCCCGCCTCCTCCTTCGGAAGCATGACTGCTTCGCAGAATGAGGCGACCGCTTCCTACTCCCTCTCGCCCCGCAGCATGGCCTCGACCGATGCCGGGCGCGAGAGGTCTCCGCCTATCGCCGCCGTGAGGACACGTCGGTGCTCTGCCCAAGCTGGGCAGTCCTGCACCGTGTGCTCGACTGTGTCCTCAGGGCTACCCTCGCAGTGGTGATACCCAGGCGTCTCTTCCTTTCCCATCAGACACAGGTACCTCCCGAAACTTCCGTGTCCGGTGAGGACCTGCGTCATGCGGTAGGTCAGGACGCCGTGACGCCGATCTAGCCACTCCTCAAAGAGGGGTCTTACCGCCGCAATTGCGGCGTGCCCGGCCATCGGTTGCGACAGTCGTTCCCTCCATACTGCCCTGACTCTCGAGGCAGCGGGGATACGCCCCGGCGCTGTGCCTCCACGCGCCATTCATAGACGCGCTAGAGGGCAGTCGCCTCCAGATCCCAGGGCAGCAATCCGGCAAGGAGGTTGGCCGATTCGCCGGCGATCGTGCGGTATCCCCGGATCATTCCGATAGCCATGACCCTCTGGCATGCGACCAACTTTAGTGGTCGCGTCCGGATGCTCAGGGCCCACACTTGGGACCCGTAGAGGGCCATGGACCGCACGACGCCGGCGTACAGCCTTCGGCAAGAGGCGTTTGGCCCGCTGAGATTTGGCAGGAGTCGCCTGAAGGCGGCTGCTGCCCGGTTCAGCTTTGGGGCCAAACTCAGGAAATGCTCCCTGAAGTTCCAGCGTCTGTCGAGGACGAGTCCCAGGTACTTCATCGTCCTCCCGACGCCGATGCGAACCCCCTCCACCGTTACATGGGACTCGGACCGTGGCGTGTTCCGACCGCCATGGAAGCACATGGCCTCTGTCTTGTGCAGCGCCACGTCGAGTCCCAACTGCCGGATCCTATGAACGACTGTCGCAACCGCTTGCGTCGCCAGATCGGCCGCCGCCTGGTGCGACTCTCCCTGCGCCAGGACGAGCGTGTCGTCAGCGTAACATATTACGTTGACGCCGTCAGGGAGGTCGCCGCGCAGCACCCAGTCGTATCCGATGTTCCACAGGGGCGGCCCCAAGACCGATCCCTGTGGGACACCGCACGACATCTCTCACCGGTTCCACTCTCCCCGGTGACCGGGGTAGATGACGGCTCTGTCCGTCAGGTAGTCCTCGACTATACGACGGAGGTAGGTCGGTACCCGGTGATACCGGAGTGCCTCCCTGATGCAACTCCAGGGCAGGGTGTTAAAGGCGTGGATGATGTCCAAAGACACCGCCAAGACGACCCTGCCCCGGGATACTGCGTCCCCCGTCGTGAGGGCTCTCACGCGCATGATGGCATCCACCGTCGAGCGCCCCCTGCGGAAGCCAAACTGGCATTCCGCAAGATCCGGGCCCACCCGATTCAAGTGCCCGAAGAGGCGGTCTGCAATTACTCTTTCCAAGAGCTTGCCCACCTCGTCGAGCAGCACGATGGGCCGGAATGCGGACGGAGAGTCTGCAGGGCGCCCGGCTTTCTGGATCAGGACCAGCTTTCCCGTCTTCCAGCGAAGCGGAAACTGGCCCCTCTCCAGGCATGCGCTAAAGAGCCCCCCTAGTCGAGGCCTGAGAGTCTCCGAGGCTAGGACCCAGGCTTTCCCTGGCAAGCCGTCGGGTCCTGGGGTGGTATTTTTGGCCTTGAGCCGTTGTACCGCCACTCTCAAGTCTACCTCGGTCACCTCTGGAGCGTCGTAGACGTCGTCGTCGCTGTGGTCCGCGTTTGCGCCAGCTTCAGGTTCCGTCGGAGACGGAGCCATGGGCGGGGGAGCATGCTCCCCTCGCGATGGGAACAGGGCGCTCACCACGTCCTCCAAGAACTGAGGCTGGAGACTCTGCGTCAATGGGGGAGCCCAGGGGCGGAGCTTCTCTCGCACCCACTTGTAGGGGCGGCCCCATGGGTCCCCGTCCAGAGTCCCCAGCTTCTCCTCCCGGGCCAGTTCCTTGGTCCGCCAGATCTCGTCTCGGAGGACGGCCTTCGCTGCCCTGTAGCCCTCGTACAGCTCCGCCTCTACAGTCGCCGCATCCGAAGGTCGGGTGCGGCGCCTGCAGTACCTGGTGTACCGGCATCGCGCCGCAACGCACGCTTCGCGCAGCCCTGCTAGATCGCTCGACCACCAGTACAGCTGACGCCGGGCGCGTCCTTGCCGGACCCGGGGCATGGCCACGTCGCAGATCTCCGACATGGCCTCCCGGAGCCACTCCGCCTCGTCGTTTATGTCGGCAGGCCTGTCCGGGGGTGACCCCAAGGCCTGCATGATCGAGGCTTCCAGGAATAGCTCCCGGTCCATCTGCTTCAGCGCCCATCGCGGACCACTCAGGTCCCGTCGGACCGGCGCGTCTGGGGTCTGGGCGGAGACGTCGAACCGGATATACCGGTGGTCGGAATAGGTCTCCACCTCCTCCACAACGCACCAGTCGGTGACAGAGAGAACCCCGGTTCTCGATCACCAGGCCCTGCGCACGGGCCCAGTGCTCGAGCATCCTGCCCCGCCTATAGGCCGTGGACCGGGAACCCCAAGCCGGACTTTTGGCGTTGAAGTCTCCGAGGACGAGGGCGGGGAGGGAACCGAGGACGAGGGCGGGGAGGGAACCGAGGGTGACGACGACGTCTTCCAGCTCCTTTAGGGAGTTCTGGAACTCGGCGAGAGTTCGGTTCGGGGAGAAATAAACGCCTACCATAGCGATCTCCCGAACCGTGCTGCGACGATCACACGCCCTCTCTTGACGCGATCGAGGGGCGGGGGTACCGGCGGTGGCCGACGAAACGAGGGTCACCGAGCCGTCCAAGTCTGCCACCCAGTCATTCTTGGGCAGGAAAAAATACGGCTCGACGACCACGGCGACGTTGATCAACCACTGCGCCATGCTCTGGAGCAAAAGTTCCTGAGCAGCGGCGCAGTGGTTGATGTTCGCCTGGAGGAAGCGCAATGGGGCCATTAATCGGGATCCATTGCAGCCTCCTCCAGGGCCCCTCGCGGGGGATCAGCCACGACGGCGATGGCGGCGGCAGTAGCGACGGCGGCGGTGGCGGTGACGGTGGCGGCAGAGGGCCTACCTCTGAGCCTGGCTTTTGTGGGTGGGGCGCAGGACTTGCCCCCAGCCCGGTGATCGGCCGGCTTGCCAACCGCCTCACATGCGAAGCAGTGATGGTTGCCCACTTAGCAGCGGAAGCACCTCAGGGGTCTGGGGTCCAGGACTTTCACCTGCGCGGACACCCAACCAACCAGGAGCCTTCGGCCCTCCTGCAACTTTTTCGCCGCCGGGATGGGGCAGCTAACCGTAATAGTTTGCAACCCCGTGAAGCCAGGACGCAGGGCGCCCGCCCTCACCTGATCGGGAGGGCACTCCCCAGTCCTGGCAATGGCAGCCACCACTTCCTCGGCCGTCACGGAGTCATCCAGACCCAATATGCGCACGTCTGCGCGCTTGGTGGGTCTGGAAACTCGGGCCTCCTCCGCATTTAAGGACGCTCTGAGCCGTTCAGCCAGAGCGTCAGCGGTAGGGCCACTGGCCGCGCCGGGGATCTCCAACATCCGAGCCCCCGTCGCAGTGACCCGGTGATGGAGGCCACCGGTGATGCCGAGCTCCGTGATGTCTGTCACCTGCCGCGCCTTCGTGAGCACGTTGCGGTACGACACGCCCCTCTTCACCGCATCCGGCTGCAGTGTGATCACTATAGCCGCGGTCTTGGGGGCGCGCAATCGCGCCGCGGCGTCTCGCCACCGCCGTCTCTCCCTTCTCCTCGAGGACCTGGCTGCGCCAGCAGCCTTCCTCTTCTCACCGGCCACATGCCGGTCGGCGCCGGCCGGAGAAGTCTTTGGAGGAGGCTGCTGGGACGGCTGGTTCCCGGCCTGGGCTTTCTTCCTTTTGGCCGCCTGTTTCGGCCCCGCAGGTGTCGGGGTCGGAGGCGGCTTTGGTGGGCCCGGTTTCGGCTTGGCCGGGGCCGTCTTCGCCCTCGCAGGAGCCGCCGTCGCTGGGGCCGTCTGCCCAGTGGCCGTCTTCGCCTGAGGTGGCTTCGTCGCCGTCCGGGGAGGCTTGGACGCGGCCGCAGCCGCGTACGAAGGCACCGCCAAGGGGGGTCGCAGCACGCGGCTCTCCAATACGGAGAACCGCTGCTGGAAGGCGGCCAGCTCCTGTCGCACCAGGTCGAGAACCGAGTTCTTCGCTGGTGTGGGCTGGCCTTTCTCCTTTTGGCCCCGCGGCGGCGCATTCCGCTGGCCGTCTCCCCGGATTGCGGCCAGGTCCGCCTTGAGGGCGGCGTTCTCCCTCTGGAGAGCCTCCATGGCGGCAGTCAAGCGGGTGACCTCCTGCCGCAGATCGGAAATATCGTCCCTTGGAGCCGGAACCCCGCCGTAAGTCTGCGCGGCCGCCATGATGGAGGCCGTGGCTTCGCCGATCGCGTCCTCCTTGCTCTTGCGGTTCCGCTTCCGCGAGATGGTGCGGATGGCAGCTGCCACGGCCTCTTCTAGTTTGGCCTCGCTCGAGGCCAGACCAGTGTTGGGCTCTCCAGAGGAAGGCCCCCTCCCCGAGGTCTTGCCTCGGCCTTTACCCCGCACGCTAGTGGGGATCTTGCGGACCGAGACAAGCCCCTCCACCGACGACGACTCGTCGTCGCGGGTGCGCTTGAGGAACTCATTCCTCCTGTCGGCGCCCCCCTCGTCGCTCCTCACTGCGCTTCCAGAGACCATGCTCTGGAAGCTCTTGGCGTCCGATGCCGAGTCGGTCTCCGACCCGAGCACCAGCGCCCCCTTCCTTCGCGGAGCGGCACTCTGTGCTCGCTCAGAATTCGGTGCCGGTGAAGTGGACGTGCTGGACAAGTCCAGCGACTCCACCTCACGGGCACGTGAGCCTCCCTGGCTCGATGCGGCGACTGCCGGGGCAAATTTGGGGTAGAAGCGGGTGTTGTCCCCCCCAGAGTACGGTGGGACTGACCGGACGTGTCCGGTGCGGGACACCCCAGCTGAAGAGCAGCTGGGACTCGCCTGGGTATCTTTGACAAACGCTTTTTCTTCCATTATTTTTAACTTTTTTAGAGAGGTGAGTTCCTCTATCCCTACACCCCATTTCCCCTCCCCTGTTTCACTTCACGGTTACGTCTAAAGATCAGACGCATACCGGAAGTGAACCTTTCCTCCCCCTTGACCCGATCTCTGAGACCGGGCCCCGCGCCGTCTAGAAGCTCGAGCTAGCTGCTCGATCCTCCAGGCGGCGCGCCTTTCCCCAGGTGTGTCCCTCTTGGTCTGGTTTCTCCCTCTGGGCCCATCCGGCATGAGTGCCTCTACCGGCATGGCCCCAGAGATCATCGAAACACGCAAGCCCCACCACGATGACAACGTGGGGACATAGTTGGTGGGGTTATTCTATTGCTTGAAAAAGTAACTAATATTGTCATGTCAAAAAGTATATGAAATAATCATTATAATAAAATAAAAGAAATGAGTAATAAGAAAAATCAAACAAAACAGAATTACAACAAATGTAATTGGAGCAGCTTAATCCCAAGCATTTTTGTCCGCAAGGTAGTCTTTAGCAGAATAAGGCCGTGCGCGCACTGCGTTGCGTTTTGGAAACGCAAAATCTGTGAAGTATGGAGTATCATAGAAGTGCGCGCACTGCGGTGGAATAAACGCGTGCGGTAGAGTCACCGGTGGCCCCGGTCATTCTACCGGTGCGGTAGAACTACCGCAATTGCGGCCACCGCAAGGCAGTGCGCGCACGGCCTAAAAAGCTTTCTGGCAAAGTTTCTGCTTCACAAATGATTGAAATTTATTGAGGCTTAGTTCTTGGATATGACTGGGAAGTTTATTGTAAAAGCGTATACATTGACATCTAAATGAGCCCTCAATTTTCTTGAGCCTAGTTGAAGGAACAATAAAAGTGTGCTTATTTCTAGTATTTATATTGTGGATATCACTGTACTTTTTAAACAAATTTTATTTTTACATACAATATATTTTCATAAATATATTGTCAGGGCACAGTCATTATATTAATATCTTTAAACTTATCTCTGAGGGAGCATCGAGGACTTAATTTATAAATTGAACGAATAGCTCTTTTTTGTAAAACAAAGACTGTCTGAATATCGATGGCATTTCCCCACAAAAGAATACCGTACGACATTACACTATGAAAATAGCTAAAGTAAACTAAACGACCTGTCTCTAGATCAGTTAAACTTCGGATTTTTCTCACTGCATATGCGGCAGAACTTAGTTTTTTGGACATTATATCTATATGTGGACCCCACTGAAGCTTAGCATTTAGAGTAATGCCCAAGAACACTGTTGCATCCTCAGAGCTCAACTCTTTACCCTTTATCGAAACAGTAGTTGGCACTTGCCTAACGTGAGACATCGTAAACTTTAGACATTTCGTTTTTTTTTTTCATTCAGAAGAAGATTATTAATATTAAACCAAAGTACTATAGAAATAGTACTTTCAGAAGAAAGGGTGTTATTAATGTCGTCAGAATCCGGTTGCTGACGTTTAATTTTAAACAAAAGTGAAGTGTCGTCTGCAAACAACACAATTGTATTGCTATCCTTTATAAGGTAAGGTAGGTCATTTATATAAATGAGAAACAAAAATGGTCCAAGAATTGAGCCCTAGGGCACAACCATAGTCACCACCGATCCTGGGGATATTTTTCCATTTACATCGACTCTCTGAATCCTATCACTCAAATATGAAGTGAGAAAATTCAAAGAGGAGTCCCGAATTCCGTAATAGTGTAGTTTTGTGACCAATGTTTCATGATGAACACAGTCAAATGCCTTGGACAAATCGCAAAAGATACCCAGGGCATCACATTTGTCTTCCTATGCATTGTAGATGTGTCCTAAAAGTTCAACAACCGATGAAACGATGTTTCATTTTCGGCTACCACTATGTACACCACATAGATAAATAGAAAAAATAACAGGGATTATCAAAAAATATTCAAAGAATTATTTGGATACGACTATACCTGTGGTAAGTTATTATTTGGTAAGATTTTTATTATGATAACCCGTGTTTTGTCGTGTTTGACATGACGTTTGACAGATTTAAGTTTCGTGACGTTTCATGTCTTTCTGTGAGTCATAAGGATAAGCATGTGAAAAAATATATTGTTAAATATCGTATCGATATTTTTAAGCTCTGTTGATTATTATCGATCAAAAATATGGATGTATCGATATTTTTCGTAAAGGTAAAGCACGTATGTAACATTTACTATTTTCGTACGTAGTTTTTAGCACTTCGCGATCTCGTGACCAAAAAAAAACTAATCTGAAGGTATATGCACATTCTTATGGCGCATTGATCGTCGTGTTTATTCGTCGTCATCGTCGTGCTGACGATCTGGTGATCAATGTTTGAACTACTCCCCGGATATGAAAGATTAGTGTAAGTAAGACCAATAATACTAAATTGAATAAAGAAACAACGATTATCGATTTATTGAGATTTAAAATATCGTCGATATTAATAGATTATTTTATGAAACCATATCCATATTTTGTTGACATGTCAAAATGACATTCGCATCACTGTTCAACAACAACATGGCTGGTCCACCTATTGAGGTAATATTATGTACTACCTACGAGAGAAGTTACCACACATCACTACGGCGTTCCATTCAAGTGCGGTCAATTGGCCGCCAGTGAATAATTAGATATTCATTTTTAGGGTTCCGTAGTCAACAAGGAACCCTTATAGTTTCGCCATGTCCGTCTGTCTGTCCGTCTGTCCGCGGTTTAGCTCAAAAACTATTAGTACTAGAAAGTTGTACTTTGGCATGAGTATACACGTTAATGACGCCAAAAAAGTGGTAAAATAAAATTTTGAAAAAAACAATTATTTAGGGTACCTCCCATACATATAAAGTGGGATGATAAATTATTTTTTTTGTTCTTCCCATAGTATGGGATATCGTTGGATATTATGTCTTTCAAAAATATTAGGCGTTTGGTAAGACCGTTTTTTGATTAAGTAAACCGTTCGTGACTTATCAAGCTTTAAAGTACCAATTTTCGTTAGAGTCAAGTGTCCCGGTTATAGTTAGAAATTCAAATGTCATGGCAGTAGTACCTATATATAACGAAATTTAAAGGAAAACTATCACACATAAGTGGGCTTTACAAGTTTACGAGTAATAGTCGACCAATTGTATTTGACTCGAAAATTTCGAACAACTCTATAGAAATGTCGATAGATGGCGCTAAAAGCCAGTTGTATCGTGCTAGCTTCTTGTGACGATTGAGTAGTGTAGCTCTGTGTCCGTATTTAAATTCAAAACACCGGCTATGACAAGTTTTATACAAATATCTAAAAAAAAATGAAACTTTCCGTGCAAAATTGTCGGATCAAGTGAGGATTTGTATAGGAAGTCAAATTAGTTAGGTAGTCATGTTTGGCTTTTAGTTAGAGCATGGTACGAAACGATCAGTCAGCGAATACGACACGCACTTGGCTGTTAAAAAACTACGGAACCCTACACTGCGCGTGGCCTGACACGCACTTGACCGGTTTTTTTAAATTTAATTTGAAGAAAATATTTGGTGGACGCCATTTGTCAAAGACTAAAAATTAAGATGTACAAACTGACATTTTTTTATATAGCGGAAGATAATAATCTAACATATAATATATTACATTATTATTTGATAATTACATTTAGAAAAGAACTAACGGTGGTTATTCAAAGAAAAAAGATAAAAAATTAAAGTTAAAAAATAATTATTGCATACTGTAAGAAATAATTTGTTACATCTTTTTTATTTTTGTTTCCACGTTTGAGCCGTAAAGATAGGGAAATATTAATAAAATTCGTCCTAAACAACCTGACAAAGAGACCTGGTTACCATCCAATCATACTTATGTATATTCGTTGTATTTTTGCGAAGCGGATAAATTATACTACCAAAGCAGAAAGGCATTTTCTGAAATCTGTTGAACCTTGTGTAAGCTGTAAGCTTTGCGTTCCAAGCGAATTGTAAATTTCTTTACCTATTCCAATTTGATATGTTTTAATTAATTGTATAGTGATAGACAAATAACTTGGCAAGAGTCGTTCGATGCGCAGAAGTCGATTTTCAGGTGTCAGCGGTAGTCAGCGGGACGCTCGGTATGACGTAGCGCCGCTCCTAGCGCGCGATTGGTGCGTCAGTAGTTCTCGTTCCATTTGCTCCCGAATACACTTGCGTACACGAAAGTTGTACCCTTTGTTTTTGTTACAAGTTGTTGTTTTAAATTTAGTTTTTGTTGCGTTGATTATAATGCCAGGACGAAATACCGTTTTACGCAGACTATAAAAACGTCAGAAAGAACAGTTAGACACAAGGTTGAAATTCTGATTTCACTGTCCAGGACACCGGGAAAAAAGAAGATTAAAAGGGGTAGCAGTTTTATTAACTAATTGTGACGACGAGAACCTATTATTTTTAATGTGTTTTTTTTTAAATACATTTTTTTTTTTTTTTAATATATTTGTGTGTTATATCTGTTTTATTTATAATACTGAATTGACTAATGCATTCCTCTTCTTTCTTTAACATTTTTCTGAACAGACATGATTAAAAATAAATGATGGCAATAACCATAGAATAATGTTCATTCTTCTTTTCATATCCAGTCGATTCTCCTCTAGAATGCACTTCTTCTTGAGATCAGAACGGCTAACAGTCGCTATGCATTTAAAAAGAAATTGTGGATCTATTTTCTATACCAAGAAGCAGAATTTCCATTTGGTTTTCATTTGCTTCTTCATTGTATACAGTATGTTAGCTTAAACGAGGGACTTATTGAGGGAGAGTATTCAGTATTCGATTCTCGTCCCAAATATGTGAAAAACCTATAACTTAAATTTTTGACGTAATTGTCCAATATCTCTAATATTTCAGTGTACATTTATCATGTACACCAAGGCGCAAGAGGTAAATGAACTTGTAAACAGTACCTAAGGTAATCACGTGGCAAAACACGGCCCGATCCTCCCAAAAAAAGGAAGCTTCTGTGTAAACTCCGCCCCCACGGGAGTCCCCCCGAGAACTTTTGGTATGGTTCTGTATGTTATTTATCAGTGTTTTTTTTGTTCATATTTTTATTAGTATCATGTAAGCATACACTATTGTAGGTTTGAATATGTCCCTCGTTTAAACTAACTTACTTATATAAGTATTCATTCATATTATTTATGTAGATTTCTATTTTTATATGAAACTAGGGTTTTTGTGTTATTACTCTTATTGTATATATATTTTTTCTAATTTTACTTTTCACGTTCATATTGCACCTCCCACACTATGTCTTCATGGTTGACTGGTAGAGAATGCCTACGGCATTAAGTCCGCCTTTGTACCTATGTGCATAAAGTGTAAATAAATAAGCAGTAGAAGTGACCACTTTTTTGTTCCACTAAGTGCACGATGCGCGAATTTACCCCCACGACGCCAAAACCTTGCCAACTTACGTGCCGAGGACTATAACCGTATTTGATTATATAAATAAACAAAAGCTTGTTTTAATTTAAAAGTACTAAGGTTAACTTCAATTAATAATAAATTATGAAAAAGAAGTACGAATGAGGCTTGTTAGCATATAGCTATGTCACTTTTGTAGTCCGTCAGCAGTTTAGTCTATATGGGTGACATGTTGTAGCAGAACGTTGAACTAAATGCGTAAGCGCCATGTAAAGTGTGTATAGTGGTCAGTGGTCCTGACTGCTATGCGCAAGGTCGTGGGTTCAATTCCCACCTAGGACAAATGTTTGTGTGATGAGCACGGTCATTTGTTCTTTGTCTGGGTGTAATTTATCTATAATATGTATGTATTTAGAAATATATATGTATATCAGTTGTCTAGTATCCATATCACAAGCTCTGCTTAGTTTGGGACTAGATGGCGTTGTGTGAAAAAGTTGTGGAATATTATTATTATTATTATATCTTTATTTCCAATATATACATATAAGTTACATTTTTAAATATTCTCAAAGAAAAAAAAAACATTTAAAAATATAAAAAATAGTAGCCCACCGGTATCGGGAACAGGGTCCAAGCTACCGGCGGTCAGGGCTCCATAGAGAGGAACCTCTTGACTATACGCGCCGTGTCCAGGAGTACCGCTTTCTGAAGCAAGCCCTTGATCCAACCGTCTAACGAGAGCCTCCTGAGGTGTTGGTCGAGGCTCTTGGCTATTAAGCCATTGGCTGAAATGACTATCGGTACAATGACTGCCGAGTTCACATCCCACATGTCGACAATCTCGTGTGCCAAGTCAAGATACTTGATTTGCTTATCTTTCTCAGCTTTCACGAGGTTCTCGTTATGCGGGATGGTTATGTCGACAATCATGGCACGCCTCTCGATTAGGTCCACCACCACTATATCAGGCTTATTGGCTACAATAGTCCTGTCAGTGATGATGGACCGATCCCAGTATAATGTGACATGGCCGTTATCGAGAACTGAGTCGGGCACATACCTATAGTAAGGCACTTCTGATTCCACAAGAGAATATTTCAGAGCAAGTTGCTGATGAATTATCTTGGCTGCAAGGTTGTGCCTGTGCAAGTACTCTCCATTAGCAAGACGAGAACAACCAGAGATAATGTGGCGGATTGATTCACCCGGACGGTGACATGCCCGACATATGTCAACCGTGCCATCCTTCACAATAAATTTCCGGTAGTTGTTCGTCATGATAACTTCGTCCATAATTGCACAGATAAAACCTTCGGTTTCCCCAAAGAGGTCACCGAAGCGCAACCAAGCTACGGACGCCACTTGGTCTACGTCGGACCCATGTAGGGCCCGGAAAAAACGTCCATGAAGCTCCTTACTCTGCCATATGCCCCTTCGATCGTTAGTGTCTAGCACTATAGGTTTGCGCCAGTTCTTATTAGCCAAGGAGAGCGGGGTGAGTCCCTTGTCCACTGCTACTACATCTCGATGCATACCCACTTCAGAAGCAAGGAAATGTTCCCTGAGACTGTATACCTCGCGGTTGTGGAGAGTTTTAGCATTCAAAAAGCCTCGACCTCCACATTTCCGCGGGATATACAGCCTCATCACCGACGAGCGTGAGTGATGCATTCGATATGCAGTCAGCAATGTACGTACTCTTCTATCCAGGGCGTCAAGTTCAGTTTGAGTCCATTTGAGTACGCCGAAAGAGTATATCAACACTGGCATGACCCAACCGTTGAAGGCACGCACCTTATTTCCGCCCGATAGAAGGCTTTTAAATACCTTCTTTAGGCGTCCAAAGAAGCGCTCCTTCAGCGATTGCTTCATGTCAACTACATTGATACCTAACGCTTCCGACATACCCAAATACTTATAGGTTTCGGTTGGGGAGAGGGATCTCAGGTTTATGGAATTCGAGGGTTGAGATCCCACGGATTCCACAATCTCCCCTCGCTTTACATGCATAATCGCACATTTGTCGACACCAAACTCCATCCTGATGGCACTACTGAAAGTTTCAGTTACCTTCAGTAGTTCCGTCAGTTGTAGACTAGTGGCGCCAAAAAGTTTTAAATCATCCATGTAAAGGAGGTGAGAAATAACCTGACCACCTCTTTTCAACCTATAGCCCAGGCCTGAATTCTCCAGCAGTGTGCTTAGAGGATTCAAGGCTAAGCAAAACCAAAGTGGACTCAAACTATCGCCCTGAAATATACCTCGCTCGATCCTTACCGGTTCGCTGTACCTTGGGATATATCGACATCCTGGATAGCGAAGAACTGTCCTCCATTGTCCCATACATGATGTCAGAAAGGTGCGTAAAGTTGTATTAATTTTATACAATTCTAGCACCCTCATGAGCCATGTATGAGGCACTGAGTCATAGGCCTTCTTGTAGTCTATCCAACATGTCGACAGATCTTTTTTGGAACGTCGAACCTGTTGGCTAATGGCCATATCAATGAGGAGTAGCTCCTTAGTACCGCGGGATCCATTCTTACATCCATTTTGAGAGGGAGACATGATGTGATTGTCTTCAATATGTTTGTTAATTTTAACCCTCAAAATGGATGTAAGAACCTTATAGACCGTTGGTAGACACGTGATTGGTCTATAATTTTTGGGTTCCGCGGTGCTACCAGATTTGTGGAGCAGGTGGGTAACTCCAGTGGTAAAGAACTCAGGTAGTGAGCCAGATTCTAGGGCAGACTGGTACTGAGACGCCAAGCGGGCGTGCGATCTTGTTTGCCACTTGATCCAAAAGTTATGCAGTCCATCCGGCCCTGGAGACTTCCAATTAGGCAGCGGACGGACTGCATGGGCTACATCTCGGGGGCTGATAGTGATTGCCCCCATTTCTGGTATTGGATCGCACACTCGCTCGACCTCCCGAGTCCAATCACCTTCGGTGTGACTGACTGGTACCGACCAGATGTTGCGCCAAAATGTACATAAGGCGTCATCATCCGGCAGGCACATATCAGTCGCACCTTGGTCCGGTCGCTCCCAAGCCCTATATACCCACCTTTCGTTACTTTGGAAAGTGCGATTCTGGGTGAATCGCTCCACTCGCCGCCTATACCTCCGGATACGGTTTGCCCATGCATACACCTTTTGCTTTAGGAAGTCGATGCGCTCTGTGACACAGGACATATAATTATGTGGGTGGATATTGGTTCCCAAAAACGCCCGTCTCACAAAGCGCATCACTCTCGGGCGAGTGTTGCCCTCCCTAAAGCAAACAAGTTTGCCAATGAGTGCCCTGGCCTCACCAATACGACGCTCGATCCTACACTGCCAAGCTGGTACAGCGGGTTTAGGTCGAATAGCTATGTCATTAGAAATTTTAACATTAGCTACACGACATGCCGCAACAGCTGCGCAGTATAAGATAGAGTGGGTATCAGCGAGGACTTCGCAGTTATCAAAATAGTTTGACAACTGCGAATCCAGAGCAGCCACCAGTGCCCTATTCCTGTTATGCATGGGCAAACGAGGTAAGCGTGGTCTTAGTTCAGGAGGCATGTTGCGATATTCCCAAATAGCACACTCCAAAGCACTCCTCAATTGCTCATTACACCGGGTACTTACGTTTGTAACTCTGTCACTACTCTCCTCAACTTGAATGTTGGGCTGTGGTGGTGCCACCACAGTCGGCGTCGGATTTGAAGTGACACAGCTACTCATTTCCGAACGGAGGCGATCAAGTACGGCTTCATCCAACATACGGTTACGTTGGATGACACGCACCTGATCCGATAGTCGCTGGGCCGAAACGTTGACAGCTGGCTCAAGTACAGAAGTGAAACAGAGAGAGCATCCGACCACGGTACGCAGTCAGGTTAGTTCCCCCCTCTGTAGCCCCATAGTATGAGCGCATGACGTTCTCATTGATGGGTTGAGTCCATCGCATGCACTGCACACTTCCACCGGCAGCGGGGACCCTATCAGAGGCCAGCGGGCCTCGAGGTCCCAAGCAGGCCGGAGGTCGGCCTCTTCCCCGTCGACGCGCAGGTGGTGGTGTCGTCAACGGTGAGAAGTATTCGTCGCTCGAGCTCGACGCAACTGCAGCGACCGGAATCTCTTCACTCACGATTGGAGCAGGTCCCGGCGGCTGGGAGGCGGAGCTGGGCGACGAATCCGAAGATCTTGGGCGTGTGTTCTTGTGTAATCTTGCCCGGTTTCTCGTCAACATTGTTTACGTTGCCACAAATTTTTCATTTAGGTACATCATTTGGTCTATTTTTAGGTTGGAAGATAGGTATATGAAGTGTAGTTTCATGGATTATTGTTTTTTTTTTAACTAGTTTTGTTCTATCGAACATTTTATTTAACTATTTTATTTCAAAATTATTAATAAAAATCAGGATGAAAATATTTGACGTCCTTGTTGACAACCGGGCCACTTATTATTATTATATCACGACGCTTCCGACCTTTTGGTCGCGAGAAAAATACACCTTAGGAGCGTTCTAGCGCTGCGTGTTTTTACTGTTTTGTTATGCGATTAATTATTGTTTCAGCGCTGCAGCGAACTTTAGTTTAAACTGTTGCCAAAATGGAACAGAATGGAACATATGCTTTGTTTAGGATAGCTCCTCTAGTACGTAGTACATATTACCTCAATGGGTCCACCATATTTGTTGTGTTGCTCTCCTTGACCGAGTTAATTTGAATATCACACTAAAATAAAGTGAAATTCTAGAAAATAAACATTAAAAAACGGCTACTACATTGTACAGCTATATTTGCATGTGGTGTACAGAGCGCTAGCCCAGACTCCATACATTTTTGGAACGTCTCCTTTGTAACTTTAGTTTAAGTAATATCTTTAAATGTCACTAATTTCGTGTCTTTATTACAATAAAAATAATCATTCGTCTCCTTTTCAAGAAGATATTTTATTTTATTTTTATTGTAAGAAGATTATATTCAACTCCTCCGTTCAAATTTCGCGACAACCCTGTTCATGACCCGCTTGCCTTACTGACTAATTATAATATGTGACGAGTGACTGTCTCACTCCCAACACCCGACACCATTCAGTTCACACTTCTAGCTCATCATTTAACTATGTTTTTTCACATTTGATATTTGTTTTATAAATTATAGTGTTGACTTGAAAAGTGAAGGCTCGTGCTTCTGAAATTATATTGACAAGAATCTACTTCGAGTACTGGGTATCATTAGTAGATTTTTCAGGTCAGGGGCTGTATGAGGCCCGCAAGTCTGTTAACCAATCATATCAAAGTGTATCGTGTTACTCCATTACTTTAAATTGTTTATGAAAGTCTATAATACTGAGTGTTGACTGTTCAGCTACATAGTAATAATCTTTAACAGTCACTAATTTCATGTTATTTTTATTGAAATGAATAATTTATCTCCTTTTCAACTGTGCGAAGATTACATTATTCAACTCAGCCATTCTAATTTAATTGGGAATCGATCTCAACATACCTATGTAGATAGTTAGGAAAACAAGCATTTTTTGTAATCATTGCCTGACACCGGGAATTTCTCCAGTATTGTCACTGCATTTCACAAACACCCAGACTCGAAGCAAATATTTGTGGGCTACATAAACATTTATTTCGGTGCAAATATCATACCGAGCGACGGGCGTTTGGCAACACAGTAGCTACAGCTCAGCATTTTTTTCATATCTTGAGGTAAAAATCCTCATGGATATCCTCTACCCTGGGGTGAGCGAAAGGTTATTTCACGCTCTTACTAACTAAAAGCACCCCGCGTTTCCTACCACTTTTGCGCTTGCAGCCGTGTGGCTGGCGCAGTGGTTGAATGATTCAGTCAGGGGCCCCAATGAAGAATACACCACTCACTAATAAACAGTCGATAAACAGTCTTATCGCACTAAGCGCTTCTGCTCTACATTTATTGTGTGCACAGCCAAGGTGCGGAACTCTCTGCCGGCTTTTGCCTACCACAAATGAACCACCACAACCTTTAAAGCAAAAGTGAACAAGCATCTGCTTGCCCACTCGTTCCATCGTAGACCTCATCTAACGCTTACCATGAGGTGTTGTCAGGGTCAAGAACTTGTTCATCAGTAATAAAAATAAATTTCTAGGATACAACTCTTCAGCAGTCCCGGCGCAAGAGTGGAAGGCTACATGGGGTGGTTTTAGTTAACTCGGCATGATGTGAGACTTTTAATGATTTTTATTGGAAAAATCATAAGAATCATAAGTTATTCTGATTTATTTCGTAATTTAGTAATGATGACGATGATGTTTATTTTGCAAATAGGCTATAAATAACACTTTCACACGTCTTAAACTACACTCGAGAGCAATGAATCCGGGTCACTTAAAGAATCCTAAAAATCTCGGAAACTAAAAATGCTAGGTTAATGCAATAAATTGTATTTAATAGACAATGTAATACTCCTTAAATGAAGGTATTAAAACTTCTTAGTTATTGTAAAGTTATATCATAAAAAAATCAAATTTGAAAAAGGGCCACTTTCGAAGATGGAACTACGAAATTACAGCATTTGGTTTTGCTTTTGTTTGTAATCTGTCATTTATGTGGGTACATAAACCATGTTGATAGTGCTCTATATTCATTATTCAAGCTGAATTTATGTCGCTTACGCCTGAAGAATGCACCAGAATACTTACAATGCTGGAAACCGGCCGGAGTCAGCGCGATACAGCCAGGACTGTCGGTGTGTCGCTGTCAACAGTACAAAGAGTTCTCCGACGTTACGAAGAAACTGGTTCTAACCTACGCAGACCAGGAACGGGCAGAACCAGGTGTACCACAGCACGAGAAGACCGATACTTGGTGAACACCATGCTTCGAAATCGCTTTCTCACAGGAACTGAACTCACCAATCAGTTTCGACGCCTCGGAGGAAGTAACCCAAGTGCAAGGACAGTAAGACGTCGGCTTGCTGAATCTAACTTAAAACCCCTTAGACCTGCAAACGGCCCTAAACTGGAGCGTGGGCATCGTATCTCAAGACTAAGATATGCCCAGAGCCACGTAAATTGGAGTATTGAAGATTGGTCAAAAGTTATGTTCTCCGACGAATCAAAATTTATACTCTACAAGCACGATGGAAGACACAGAGTGTATCGAAGACCAGGGGAAAGATTCAAGCAAGCATGCATCGAAGAAAAAGTAGCCTACGGTGGTGGGTCTGTACTTGTGTGGGCCGGAATTTCTTCTGAAAGTCGCACAGAGCTGGTGATCATAGAAAACGGCTCTTTAGCTAGCGTAAGATATGTGGAAGAAATCCTCAATGATCACGTAGGTCCATTTATGGTCAATTTAGGTGAGGATGCTATATTTATGCATGACAATGCCCGACCTCATACAGGTAGGATTGTGAATGACTACCTTCAAGAGATGAACATTACTCGTATGGAGTGGCCAGCGCGCAGCCCGGATATCAACCCGATCGAGCATGCTTGGGACGAGCTAGGCAGATGCGTAAAACAACGAAACCCTCCCCCAATCACGCTTCGTGAGCTCAAAATTGCTCTCACAGAGGAATGGGAGAATATTCCCCAAAATCGTATAAGGAACTTGGTGTACAGCATGCCAAACCGCGTAAACGCAGTAATGGAAGCACGAGGAGGCAATACGAAGTATTAAAATTCAAGAAACTCGTAATAAAGTTCAAAAATTTCATGTTTCCTATTTTTGTTTTAAGGAGAGATCAGCAGTTTTTTTCTTTATGTAATTTTGTGTTAATAAAATGTATGGTGACTCATATTTTTTTTACTTTCATTTAAGGAGTATTACATTGTCTATTAAATACAATTTATTGCATTAACCTAGCATTTTTAGTTCCCGAGATTTTTAGGATTCTTTAAGTGACCCGGATTCATTGCTCTCGAGTGTAGATGAGGCCAGTGTTTCCGAACTGACTACTCTGAGAAGAAACACTGAAACAAACTCAGAGGTCAACGTCTCTTTTAAAGTCCAGACAATCTGTAGTGATCAAATCATATTCATATGAGAGCCATGTAGGTTAATGTCTGTGGCGCCCTTTAGAGGACAGAATCAAACAAAATTGAGCAGGCCCGTCCAAACAGTGCAAGCATTTGTCAAATATCGCGTAGCCCAACTTAGAACCTTAAGGAGCTGGAACGATTAATGCAAAACTGAGAGGGAGATTGAATTTGAGTGATGATATTGTATTTATTTCGATTTTGGTTCGATAGCTTACTTTATTATGTGTGGAGCTCGTGGCTAAATAATAGGAGCCGTACAAGTCTGAGGATCTTAACATGTTGATTACTCTGTGCTTCGGAAAACGAGGTATTCCTCGAAGCGCTACCATTTTGAAGTGCTCCTAATGAAGCGCTCCTTTTTTATTCCTCTGAGCGCTCCTTTTAGTAGCGCTCTCGATACCATGTTATCGGGAGCGCTACTAAAAGGAGCGCTCCGAGGAATAAAAAGGAGCGCTTCATTAGGAGCGCTTCAAAATGGTAGCGCTTCGAGGAATACCTCCGGAAAACACGTTAAGCCGTGGGTCCCGGCTATGATTTGTAAATCTGTGAGAGTCGTTACGGTTAGACAGTAGCCAGAAACTCTGACACTAGTCTCGCCAAGGAGTATCGTTTTACCCAGTTACTGGGTAGTGAAGTTAAGATAGGTAGTTGCTCCATTTAAAACTCTAGTACTCAGTTGCATCCTGATTCATGTTAGACTGAAAGCCGACTCCAGTATAGTTGGAAAAAGGCTAAACAGATAATGAACTTACTTCGTTATAACAATATAAATACGCTTTATTGATAATACAAAAAGTTGTTATAATAGTTTGCTATGACTGGAAGTAATTATCCATTGTCACTCAGGAAATGCTTTTACTCATAAAAAGTATTTCAAAATTTGTGGTACATTAAACATTATTGTGCGTTATTAAACTAGAAATCAATTACAAGTCTCACTAACAGGAAATGTATTAAATTAATGAATAGCTGAATCGATTTCTAAACCGCACGGCTACTGGCCATCAGCAACCGACAATGTTACAGTAATACTGAGAATTTGCGTGGTGCAAGTTACGAGGTTTTAGCGGGCTGCGTAGAAGACAAACGTTTGGTCATTGTATTTTAAGGAGGGTTAATAAACACGCTGTGTTTCTTTTAAGAGTCTTGTAAATGAACTGGAATAGGGATTTGACATTTTGGTCTACGCATTTTAGCTTTATGGTCTAGTATAAATCTGAAGAAATAAACAATATGAGGCAATCTTAATTTTTTTTTTGTTTTAATATGATAATTAAATTTAAAATAAGCGTAAGGTAATCCAGGTTTATAAAAAACATTATATGTATTTTTATATATTTAAATACGAAAACTAATACTATATTATTTTATCGTTTGCTATTCAAAAGTGTTGGTCCACTTCAATCTCATATTTTTTCAGTAATTTCTATGTTCCATAAACGTCATTGAAGTCTTGAGCGATTTTCGTAATCGTAATAACTGTTTGGGCAATCTGTTTTTATTACAAAAACATATTAAGCAACATAAAATATTGTACTGAAACTGTTGTATTGTTGTGAATTCGTGTCATTGGTAGGTAATTTATATCCTCGTATATGTTCGTGTAAGTCTTTTTTTCATTTACCCCCAATTCGATCGATATTTTCTCTCTTTCTAATAAAAAATTTAAAACACTCGCTATTAGTGCATTAGCATCTAAATTCTAATAAAAATGTTGAAAACTAACAGTAAAATTTTATTAATCCGTTATCGTTTTCCATTCAATATGTAATTGATTAATCCGTGGACAATAGTGTGGGTTATGTGTTTACCTATATATCTTAAGAACATTAATGTAATATCATAACATGTAACTGTTTTTGTCCCTAATAAATAAATAAATAAATTAATTCAATTTTATTCATCTATTTACTCATGACTTAATAAATAATTTAAAAAAATTAGATGTAGCTATCAAAAACCATAGAAATCGACTGGGAATTACACTGGCTAAAAAGAATACAGGATTACTCATATTAAATATTTTTGTATGCTATTTAATATGAGTTTTGAACTTGAACATGAGTCTCATGGTAACACAAGTTTATCATTGCACATCGTACTTGTACTTAAATAATATTGCTTAAGTTTACATTTGATATTTTTAAGTGTAATACACTAATTTAGCTGCGTCTTGTAGGAATGGGCTAGGCTTGTAGTATCTGGTATCTAGTTTTAGGAGACATCATATTTTAATGACCAAAGCTACTTAATAATATAATATATAATTACAAAAAAGATATTTGTAATACATTAATGGGTACATAATCTAAAATGTGGTCTAGTAACATAATACTTTACGAATCTGTGGGTGTGGTTCTTCCCTTCAATGTAAGCTGCGATACTACCTGTGTTTAGGAGAAGAAGTGCCCGCTTCATCATTTAATATTTTTCTAGTAATCTTTTTTTTTTCAAATAATAAAATAAAACTCGCTACTTCTTACTACTTCTTCTTCTACAGTAAATCCTAATTTTGTAGGTTCCCCTTAAGGATTAATCATTCTATGTTTATTTTTTGTAGAACAATATTTTCTAACATGATTATGGCAGACCATTTTCATGTTGCGTAACGATACACCACCACAAAAAGTTTCACTGGTGTGCATATATATACCTACCATTAGTATATAATATATTCGTGTCTTTCCTTTCTCGCAATAGGTGTACTTAATTCATTGTCTATATTCACGTCTACAAAACATTTTGGTTTGCAATATTATGAATGAATTAAATTGAATTATTCATCAATAAGAAAGTACCGAATAATCTGCTTAGTCTTATTCCCAATTATGTTGAAGTCAGCTTTCAGTCTGACTGGATACAGCTGAGTATTAGTGTTATACAGGGTTAATTGTAAAACACCGTTAACCTCTCAGGACTATGTTACTAACATCATAATCAACAACTTTTGTTCAAATGACTTTTAAAAATTCGTCGAAGTCTATGCGAAGCAAAAGAAAGCGATTTATAATATCGCTTTCTTTTGATTCGCATAGACTTCGTAAAATTTAGGGCGTTCAATTTAAATATTTTTATTTTTATATGAAAATCTGGTGAAATAAAATTTGACGAATTTTTAAAAGTCATAGAACAAAAGTTGTTGATTATAATGTTAGTAACATAGTCGTGAGAGGTTAACGGTGTTTTACAATTAACCCTGTATATGTGGAGCAACTGTCTATCTGACCTCTACCACCCAGTAGCTGAGATGAAATGAAATGAAATGAAATGAAATATTTATTTTGTAAATTGGTTATAAATAACGCTTTTACACGTCATGTTTTTTTGCGTGTTAAGTTTAGTTTAGTTTAGCTAGATGAGGCCGGTGTTTCCTAACTGACTACTCTGAGAAGAAACACCGAAACAAACTCAGAGGTCAACGTCTCTTTTAAAGTCCATACAATTTGTGTTTTGTGTTTCGGTGAGTAACACCGATACCTCTTGAATAGACTAGTGTCAGATTTACTGGCTTTTGACTACCCGTAACGACTGTCAAATATGTCCACATTGACAGCTGGAACCAACATCTTAACAGGCACGGAGGTATTACATTGACAACTTTCAAACTCCGCGCTACTACTGAGAAATTTCTTAATGAAAAACCCAATGGCACTTTTTTCTCGAGCTGGATATCTAACCTGATACCTTGTGGTCAGCAGCCGCGCATTTTTATTTAGACTTAGAGCCCAACAAAGCAAGCGTATCAAGATCTATTCTTCTGGCCATTATTGTTAGCTAAAATTTCAAACAATATACTTAATGGCTGGGTATCTAGTTAGTATATATTTTCATTTCTATATGTATGTATTTTTTTTTCTTCATATATATAAATTAGTATATGTTATTTGTAATTATTTGTATCTATTATATGATGTATATTATATCCTTCATGAATATTATATACTGATCTCTTCAAAGTGCCCAATCATCTTTAATATTAATATTAAGACTGATCCACCTTGAATATCTTTTGTGGATAACTGTTATTGGCTACTCATGTAATTATAGATAAGTACCCATTTAAGAAATGTATGCTGTTGTTATCCCTAATAATAAATAAATAAATAAAATTGTTTAGATTTCTTCTGCCTCTTTCTTGTACCACCAGCACTCTACTGAAAGCGCGCACCACAAAACGGCCCGTTTCCACACCTCATTGCAGCCCGACGCGGCGTTTACAAATAGCCCTGTGATTATAAGACATTATCGTAATGGAACCGCGCAATTAGAACAATCGACTGCACTGGCTCGCGCAAAAACTTCTGCCGTTGTAAAAGTTGGGCGACAAATTGATGGAAACGGAGCCGGCTTTTTGTTTGATTGATTCGTAATCGTAAAGTTATAATGGAAAATCTAGGTTTATATTTTTCCTGGTACTGTGGTTATGCAAATTTATTGATAGAAAATGACGATTGACTTCGATGTCGACACCGTTTGAAGAAATCATTTGTTTGAAATTATTTTGTATTGATTTTATAATATCTGAAAGTCTGTAAAATCCCTTTAACAGAGGCATTGATATTAAAATATACAACGGCATGGAAATTGAGTCATTCCTCATCATTAGCAAGATAACACACGAAATAGGGTTGCAGCGACAGATTAAGTCATTACATGTAAAACCTTACAACTTCAATTACTATTCGATGAGCGAAAGAAGGCAAAATATGCAAAAGGCCTTTTCAAAAGTCACAAAACAAGTCCGGTACAATTTCGCAATCAAGTTCACCCCATCATGCCATCATCGAAAGTCATAACTAATAACACAAAATTGGTTCTTTTACATAAATTATTATAATGAAAATGCCCATCACATAGTACACTTATGTAGGTTGGTATACAACCTCAAATTACAGTAAAAGTTGACGCTAATGACTTTTAGGTAACGACCATTGGCTCGTACTAATGATCTGACGGCCGGCCCACTTTTTTACCGGTGATCCATTTTGGTAATTTACGTTTTTACATGACTACCGCTTGATGCGTAAAAACTATTAGGTGTGGGTAGACTTTGAAAAAATAGGAAAATTTATGCCCTTTCCCAGGGTCGGATGGCTTTGAATTTGCTGCGAAGGTTTTTCTTAATAGCCCGGGAGAGTTGAGTTAATTTTATGCCTAATTCTTCATTATTACCTCCTTCTGTCTGTAATTTTGGACTAATTTCCTATTCTGTGTAACCTTTTGGGAATGTTTTTTGACTACTTTAAAAGGAAATCAAATGTTGCTTCACTTTACTAGCAATCTTGTTAAGCCCTCCAACTAAGCTAAATATTCTGTCAGTCTGGAGTGGGTTCACGGCAGTAGTGTAATCAATGGGTGAGGTTGAAGGGGTTGAAACCAGGGATGTTATGGATATGAAATTTCGTATACGGATTGGATACGGATATAGGAATGATTATTATACCGGATACGGATAAGGATACAGATATGAAATTATTTCGGATTATCCGTTAGTTTCGGATAATTTCGGTTACGAATATTAAATTTTTAAGGAATTTGAAAAGTAAAATACAAATAGATACATCATACCATAACGCGCTATCTCATTTCATGTAATGATGTATTACATTTTATAACGCGAGAATTTCATTACAATAACCATCGTGTGGCGCTTCATTACGCGTCATGTTTGGAGTCATGGTGTAATGCAATATTCCCCGGTACTAAATGTAATGTCATATAACATCACTTTCTAGCGCACTGTTTTGCGCATGTCTACTTGTGTGTTTCGCCGCCGCCCGGCCGATCAAAACAACTTGTCATAACGTGTCTCAATTAGGCTCCGCCCCTATCCGATATTATCCGAAACATTTATTTCGGATTCGGTTACGGTTACGAATATTTTTTTATATCGGATATCCGAAAGTTTCGGTTACGGTTACGGAGCTCCCTAACATCCCTGGTTGAAACCCGCTTAAAAATACCAAACGGATATTCAACTTAATTTCAGTTTATTTTGTCGCTAATTCTATAAATACAAACTCATACACCACATCTAAGCAAGCACCCATGGCTACCTTAAAGCGTTGCCAGCAATTGTTCCGCAGTCATTCCGATTGGCTACGCATGCTGAACGATTAGTTACCGTCATACACTCACTACTGCCTTTCTAATACCTTCAGTTGAAATATTATATTGTAATGCCTGTCTGCCTTTCTGTTTCGGACAAATGGGCTAAGTATGATGGCATTTGGAAGCTGGTTTCGATATGGTTTTACTAAGATGCGCCAGTGACAGCTGCTGTTCATTTAGTTCCATATAATCATCACAAACATATATGTAGTCTCCTTTTTCGGCAGAAAATCAAATAATGGTAAAGTGCTGAGTTTTTAATTTGTTTTACATTGGTGAAATTCTTCCAGAGTTTAATAAACATTCGACGACGAAAAATTTCACTCACTCATCTGGTTTACTTAAAATTCTTTTAAGGATCTTCGTTTGAGATGTTCAAAATAAATGTAAGATTGATATGAAAAAAAAATTTTTTAGGATCAAGACTTTAATCCTTTTCTCCATAAAATCCTCAGCTGCCAAATTGAGGGAAATTTAACTCAGCTGACTTTCAAGATAATCTTCTTATTATCGTATGTATATTGCCATACTGACAAGTTGTAGCTAGTTATTCTTATAGTAACAACACATATAATAAATTATGTTTTGTACTAAAAAAAATCTTGTAGAGAAATCTAGCAAAGCTTTACTAGATGCTCACTAGATGAAAAGCCATGACGATCATTTACAGATTCATCGTACACTCTCAAAAGCAATATTCGCAGGTGGCAATACACGTAAAACAATGTTATATAATGGGATGTTACCGCGGTGATTTTGTTTCGTCGTAATTTGTTTCTTGTGAACTTTAGTGGAGTTTAAAACCTAACGCTGCACGCCCATTTACTCTTTAAGCCAACTCTGACGTCAAAGTGCTCATATTTACATCACAGAGTTGAAAATATGTCTAGACGTGGCATTTGGTTTTTTTAGATCGCTACGTAGGTACTTGAGAAGGTATGAATGATGTGTAGAAAATATATAATAAAAAAAAAATGTTTTTTCTAGTTCGTAAGTTTTTATTTAAAGAATCGTGAAAGGAAATCAGACAAAAGTCAGGAAATCTTACAGTGTTCTGACTGAGTAGAGGACAGTGATGATCCAGTTGCTATAGGCATGAATGTTCCAGATAATTTTTATCATCACCACTGCTCTCAAAGCAGTGAAACAAAACATCGCGAGGCAACTGATATGTCCTAAGATCGAAAATCCAAAGACATGCGACATTCCCCAACCCGCAAAGGGCCCGCGTAGCGTCCCATTTCCTCGTAAAGAAAATAGGACTTTGACGCAGTAGTGGGAATGACTGCTGACTATGACTATGATAAATCTCTGAAGACTCTGCCTTCTAAGACACCACACTTTACCTGCTTTATAGGAGAGAGGAAGGTAGCAGGAGGATAAAAGTTCCCGAGGTTTGAACTGAATAGATGAGCAAGAATTATACAGCTGTAAACTGCAAGAAACTATGTATGTCCGGATTTAGCATTTTTTGCGTGTTTGTACCTAATATTAGTATTAGGTAGATACAAACACACCCAGAGGACACGGTGGAGTATACGGTGGAGGTGTGCCCTGCTTGGGCAGAGCCTCGCCGTGTCCTCGTTGAAGCGATCGGCAGCGGGGACCTCTCGCGACTGCCCCTGGTTCAGAACATGGTGCGGAGCGAGAGAGAATGGGATGCGATCGCCTCCTTCTGCGAAGCAGTCATGCTAGCGAAGGAGGAGGCCGAATGCGCCAGGGAGAGACAACTCTCATCCTCACGACCCAGCCGCCGTGGAATACTCGACGCCCCGGGCGTCGAGTATCGCGAGCCGATTTCCGGCCACCGTAGACGCGGGCTTGCGGACGGCGAGCAGGGGTAGCTCACCGTCCGGTAAGGACCAGGCCCGGGTCGGCGGCGCGTCTTGTTCCACGCGCGCCTCAAAGAGCTGTCAGCACCAGTGACAGGGCCCCATAAGGCCATTCCTGCCGGGGTTGAGGGAATGTTCTAACGAGATACCGCGGCCCCGGAACTTAAGAGCAGCTGAAGGAACAGGGTGGATTTTTAGTCAGTACACGTCTGACACTCCCTTCCGCTCCACCCAGAGCGGGAGAAGTTATTCGATGATTTTCCCAACAAGAAAAACAAAAAGAAATGTAGATACACACATCAATATAAACAATCATTTTGTTTATCTTTAATTCCCAAATACCTTTATTGTCTCGATCTTTAAACAAGAAATCCCTTCTGCACCTTCATACTACACGGGTATGCTCCGGTACCCTCCAGCCGAACAGCGATACATCAACGCGTACCCACGCTCCTGATGAGAAGATGATGACCGTAATTTGCGACGCACCAAGACGTCTATGTCTCGTGTTTTTTCACTGAGCTCAGGTATCACCCGAGTACGAAATTACAAGTAATTTATCGTTCGTACACGGGGATAACACCGCTGGAGTCTGCAAATATTTTCTTTTAAAAAGTACTCATGTAGATTGTCGAAATGTTTTAGGGTATTTTGGGAAAAGATGAGCGACGATGCTATAGAACCAGCCAAAATTTGAGGAACGCCTTGACAAAAAATGGTTTTCAGGAAGATATGATTAATGCTTTCCTTAAGAAGAGTGAATAAAGTTAATACTATTATTATTATTTTTATACATAAGTGTAAAAACACTTTTTAATGTCTTTTTTGTTTAGATGACTGATGACTTTTGTGATGATGATGTTGAGATGAGGCCGATTTTTCCTAGCTAACACTGTGAAAACATAAAGAGACGTATTAGCTTCCTGCATACCTTCTCCATCTACTTCGCCCTTTCTCGACTAAGACGGGGTCCAGAGTCCAGGAGAGAATTCCACTCCTTAGATGTACTTACAAAGTATACGTTTTGTGCGGATTGGTGGGAAGTCCACCATTTAACGATTGCGCAACGCCATTCGTCTGATAGTCCGATGATGGAACGGGCTTGATGGAATTAGATTGTGCAATTGCATTGCAAACTTCCCGAATTGAAATCGACTTGCAACAAGCGGCTGATGTTTAAGGCTCCGGAGCTTTGAATCGAACAGTTCCTCGTTGCAAATGAGCCTTTTGATCCATCCCAGAGACGGGAACAGTACTCCATATGCAGCTGACTACAGTGTTTTACATGTAGAGACAACCTATCTGACTTCCACAACCCAGACACCGGCTAACACAATACATCTTGGTAGGATTGATAGGATTAAATTTTCTGTGTAAACCGAAAATCTCAAAGTATTAAACCAAATTGAAAACAGTTGAACATGTGCAGCTAGATCAGACAAAATATAGATAAAGTACACGAGAAACAGATTATAGTACTTCACTCCGTATTTGTTTTAGGTAAACACTTTGATAAATTACAACCGACTTTACTTTAATTATGAGAAATAAATAATCTACGCAATCATTTTAGTTCAGCAATATACTAGAATTATAATTTGATGGAGTACTGGGACCAAATTGGATAGATTTCGAACGTATAAAATGCCGGTCATGTTAATTTTATTGAGTGTTATGGTAAGCAAGCTGACAATATTGATTGAAGTGAATGTATGAAACGTGCAGTTAATTTAAATATGTATTGCTAATTATTACTGGTAATGCATTAGCTAAAGCAATGACTTAATATTTCTTGATTTGAATTACAGATATCAATTTCAAAAGACATCCATCCACCAAGACATCTTCAAGAATTTCGTCGAAAATCGTTCGATATTTCCTACTCTTAATAATTAAAAATATTAGATACTATTTTTTGATAATAAGTTCGCGTTTGACCACCATCTCACCCGATGGTAAGTGATGATGTGGTCGAAAATGCAGCACGCTTACCTAAAAGTACCTTATACTCAGATAAGAGTAATTTTATTGTGCTCATTCAGGGGCCTCTCTAATATTTGATAATAAAATCGTATCGTTATCGTCGGAATGATATTCACATGTTGATATTTTTATAATGGCCGCTGTTATATTATTTAAAACTACCTCGTGTCCAGCGCAGCTTTACTGACTGTTTATTTTACCTTTATTCCAATTCCGACACGCCGATTTCGTGGTTTTATAGTATACTACATTTACCATAATGACCATTGCAAGGTAAAAATATATTCAGTACAAAAAACAACTCTAAGTTTCACATAACAGGGTTGCTTTTTGTTTAGTTATAGTGCATTAACGATATTTTAATTGAGTCGATCCTGACGTAGAGTAATGATTGGATGTAACATCGATTTATTTCGACTTCTCGTTGCTGATTGGCGGTCGCGATAAGTTTATATCTATCGTGTAATGTTTTTATAATCGTTGTACAAAGATTTACATCGTATATAGAAAATTATAGCGAAGCTAACTAGCGTTTTCTGGGGATTGAGTTTTTGCTTGAAAACCCTATTAGTTTAATGATACCTCATGTACTTATGAGACAGATCTTTGTGATTGCTAATAGGAGTTGTCACAAAAACAAATAATAACATAATAATAAGATACTTGTAGGAGTTAAACTTACTTTATGTGCTAATACATTAACGGGCGCACCTTTGTGTCAGGTGTTAAATACAACGTGTAACGGAAACCCCATATCTATCCAAAAGGACTGAAGACAACATCTGGTATGGAGTCTCTATGCAAAGTTTCAGCTCAAAATAAGTGACTCACAGAATTGGCACCAAATTATCGGCTTCATAAATGTTTCTTGATTACCAGTAATAACAAAAGTGTCACAGCACTATGAGGGTCATCACTTTCCACGTCACTTGCCAATAAAACGATCATTCTCTTCGTTCTTCTTAATTTGAAAAATTCGGTCGCTGGTATCAATGTATTGAAATTTCTAATATGCTCCACACATGTACACATAGGATTAGAAAACCCTTGCTATATCGTTTATTATCATCCAAAGAAGCCGTGCACTTGGTATGTATATACCTGTATATACCCTTTAAATTACACGTTGTATATAAGTCTTAAGTTATTAGATCATGTAAAGATGGTAATACATATAGTGGTAATATAGTTTGAATGGTAATATAACATGAATCTAAATTCCTACAAAAACATTACCTCTTTGCAGGGAAAATAAACACCAATCACAACGGCTCATTAAAGACCTACTTAGGTACTTAACAATAAAGGAGAATTCTGCCACACCCCCAATAGCGTTAAGATATATTTCATTGGATGGATCCCTTCAAGAATAACTTTCTTCCAGGACCTTTTTTGCTTGTTGAGAGAGGAGAGGAGTTACATAGCACTAAATGTGAGTAATTAAATCTGTACTAATATTATAAAGGGGTAAAAGGAGATGTTTCATTTTGGGCTACCTCTATGTACACCACATAGATAAATCGAAAAATCAATAGGGATTATCATAAAAATACCCAAAAAAATATTTGGAGACGGTTATAGCAGTGATAAATTATTATTTGGGAAGATTTTTAATATAATAGCCCTTGTTTTAGAGCAACCATGACAGTCGTGTTTGACATGACGTTTGACAGATTTGAGTTTCGTGACGTCTTTCTGTGAGTCGTAGGGATGGGCAAGTGGAAAAAACATTGATAAATATAGAATCGATATTTTTAAGCTATATCGATTATTAATTATTATTCATGTATATTAAAAATAACGATAAATCGTAGTATCGATATTTTTTGTAAAGGTAACTTACCTGAAAGTATATGCATAAATTCATATAGCGCAAATGTGCTGACGATCTGGTGATCAACATTTGAACTACTCCCCGGATATGACAAGATTAGTATACGTTAGACTAATTATTCTAAAATGAATAAAAAATATCGATTACCAATTTATTGAGATTTAAAATATCGCCCATATATATCGATTATTTTATTAAAAATATCTATATTTTTATATGTCGTTTCATCAAGCCGACATGTCAAAATGACATTCGCATCACTGTTCAACAGCAACATGGCCGATCCACCATATTTTTTGTGTTGCTCTCCTTGACCGAGTTAATTTTGAACATCACACTACAATAAAGTGAAATTATAGAAAATTAACATTAAAAGACGGTTACTACATTATACAGCTATATTTACATGTGGTGTACATAGTGCTAGCCCAGGCTCAGGTGACTTTCGAAACTAATGATCCAATCCTAAAATGTTTTTCTTTATTAGTACGGTGCATTATTTTTGAGTGCTGTAGACTATTTTGAAATCCACGCGACGAAGTTGTAGGCAAAGTAGCACTTTACTCGTCTCAAATATTTCGTTAATTGATGAAAAGTATTATTATCCAAAGCACACCAGACGTTCTCATATGATTTGACCAGAACGGGTTGTATGAATTTCAAAAGAAGCTTTGGTATAAGATTTTTTCGCAACAGATGCCTCATGTAGTTTAAGTTTACGAAAATCAAAATGTAAAATATTATTTATTAACTAATTTGCACACATTATAACATTCATCATTTATAGCTCAGTCAGACTAAACGTTAAACCTGCTCTGCTTAAAATCTATATACAACGTGTAACGGAAACCCCATATCTATCCAAAAGGGCTGAAGACAACATCTGGTATGGAGTCTCTATGCACAGTTTCAGCACAAAATAACTGACTCAAAGAATTAATACCAAATTATTGGTTTCATATATTTCTTGAATACCAATCATAACAAACGTGTCACAGCATTACGAGGGTCAATAACTTTCACGTCACTTGCCAATAACACGATAATTCTCTTTGTTCTTCTTAATTTGAAAAATTCGGTCTCTGGTATCAGCGTACCTATTGGAAATTGTAATAAGTTCTACACACGTAGACTTAGGATTACAAAACCCTTGCCATATCGCTTGTTATCATCCAAAGAAGCCATGCACTTGGTATGTATACACCCTTTAAATTATTTGTTGTATATAAAATCGAACTACCACTCCCTGATTATTCACGAAATCTCAGAAACTATAAGTTGTAGGGCTCTAGTGAATACTAGTGTATCAATAAAGGGCGAAATATTGAAACCCGAAGATACCACAGTATTCTTGGGCATAAATTTAGATGCGAAGCTTCAGTGGGGCCCCCATATAAATTGTCAAAAAAGTTAAGTTCTGCAGCATATGCCGTTAGAAAAATACGTGGATTAACTGATATCGAAACAGCACGTTTAGTCTACTTCAGTTACTTTCACAGTGTGATGTCATACGGCATTTTACTTTGGGGAAATGCCGCTGACATTCACACAATATTTGTATTACAAAAAAGGGCCATTCGTGCAATTTATAAATTAAGCCCCAAGCACTCCTTAAGAGATAAAGAACAATGGCAGCCACCCATACATTAATTTAGCTGAGATTAAATTTTTGCGTCTTTAATTGAAAAATATTTTGTTTAACTCGACGTCAACTTTCAGAAGTTTAGTTTGTGCAAGAACTATTGTTCGAGAAGTCCGAGAATAATAGAAATTCAGTCATGAACTTTTGTAGGTTATGTCCAGGTCAAGTGAAAATTAAAGAAAACGGAAAAAAATCGAGAGCACAAGGCATAATGTGCAAGCGTCTGTGACATGAACAATCAACAGTTGTCAAACCAAGTTTTTTTTTAAATTGGGATAATAGTCTTTTTGCCAGTCATTAATTGAAAGTAATTCATTTATTTTTACCTTACAATATTTTTACTTCCCTACAAAGAACACTTCCACTTATAAATAAATATTATTGTTAATTCATTTACTCCTTTTTGTTACAATAACAAACCAAAACTGATTTTATTACAATAATATTGCACTTACTGTCACTTGGCAGAATAAATACAAAATGGCATCACTAATAATCAATGAAAAAATCAAATAACTTTTCATTTAAAATATTTTTTTATCCGGACTTAACTAGGTAATGTGATACTTTGAAAAAACGTAGAAAAATAATAGAACTGCCTTCGTATATAAGTCACTTTTAGACGCTCAAATTAAAGTCAGCTAAGCTTTCGCCGTTGTTCTTTAATATTATGACTGTGCCATCTCAGTATATTTATGAGAATCTCTTGTATGCACACAAAAATATGAATCTGTTTAAAAAATACAGTGATATTCAAAGTGTAAATACAAGGAACAAAGACACATATTATGTCATTCCTAAAACAAGGTTAAAAAAATAGGTGGTTCGTTTAGATGCCAATGTATACGTTTTTATAATAAAATTCCAAGCCATATTCAAGAACTAAGTACATTGATATACTAAAAACCCAATATATCAATGACTAAGTATTAATAAATTCAAATTATTTATAAAACGTAAGCTATGTCAGAAAGCTTTTTACACTGTTAAAGATTATATTGAGGACAAGAAGGCTTGGGAATGAACTGCTCCAGTGATATACGTGAGCCTTTTTTATTTTTTAAATTTGTATAGTTGATTTGTTTTTTATTGATTAAAATATTTGTTTTGTTAAGTATTGTATATACCTATTTAATTTAAATTTGTTTTTTTTTTTTATATAATTATTTCATTATTGTTAATGTGAGGACAATGTAGGTTATTCTTTCTTCGTTGTTTTTACTTTCACTATAATTTATTTAATGATGTCAAGCAGTTTGAGTACTTGTGTGGCCTACCCAAATGTCCGTTGGTATTTTTTGTCAAATTGTTGAGCTCCTTAAGTTCTAAGTTGAGCTACACGATAACTGACAAATGCTTGCACTGTCTGGACAGGTCCGCTCAAATTTGCGTGGTTATTTCCTCAAAAGAATACCACAGACATGAACCTACATGCTTCTCATATAAAAATACAAATTGTCTGGACTTTAAAAGATACTATGACCTCTGAGTTTGTTTCGGTGGTTCTTCTCAGAGTTGTCAGTTAGGAAATACCGGCCTCATCTAGCTAAACTTAACACGCAAAAAACATGACGAGTAAAAGTGTTATTTATAACCAATTTACAAAATAAATATTTCATTTCATTTCATTTCATTTCTCAAATTTTGCATGGGGGTTCCTTTTAGTACGTAGATGCTCGCTAAGACGGGATTTTGCGAAATTCCCACGGGATTGGGATTTACACGGGAAAAACTTCCCACGCGAACGAAGTCGCGAGTAACTGCTAGTATATTTATGTATGTCTTTGGATTGATCTCTGTCAAGCCGAATGTTTCCTAAATTTAAAACTTTTCTGAATCCCGGATATATGAGAAGCTACAGGAGCTCTAAATTTGAATAACTAATTACAATTTAGTCACTTAATTATCTTTTGTTGGTGTTTGTTCACAAGTACTTTCTAATGGTTTATATCTTGTGGCTAGTAGACGCTTAAAATGCTTAACTTTGGTGTCCAATTATTTAACTATGTGAGCAATTAATGACAATCAATCAAATAATTTATTGGTCTAACAAAGGTACGAAACTAAAGTTATTTATCTAATATTAAGAGCGTTTTCAAAAGGACATTTAGCAAAAGTCGTTTTAGAAGAGATGAATGTTCTTGAAAAGCCATTTCCATTAGTGTATTAGTAAGTGTAAAGCCATTTACGTTGGGGTAGTAGACACCAAAACATCTCAAGTTCTGTTCTCAAAACTAGATACTATTTAGATAATTAGCCTGGTAAGCTCTTTTAACAATCGGCAAATGTTGAGTTAGTCCTGAAGATTCTCTAAAAAAGTTCTTGCTTACGGCTATGTAGTTTGGGGCAAATTCCCATAAATCGTTACCCGCTCTCCTTATTAAAAATATTTTGACGAATGGACATAACTCGTTTTTTTTTTCAGGGTGAAATTCATGAAATGACTCCTACTGCTCTGGGTGGGGCATAAAGGAGTGTCTGACTTCTACTGACCAACGCAACCCCAACAGGCAATGGCACTATCCAGCCCCGTCCCGTCATAAGTGCAGATTGCCCTTTGAGGCGCGGCTAGAACAAGGACATGAATATGTTCATGTCCTTGTTCTAGCCGCGCCTACCTTCCTTTCACCGATTTTCTAATTAAATTTCTTCACTTGGTCAATGTCGACTTAGTCCATCTCAATGAATTTGAGAGTTTGTTATCATATCGACATTAATGCAACATGACATTTTTTCATTGTCATGGTGACTGGTTTGAGTAGTCTGGTAGATTTCTTCTAACGGGCATATAGTGGGGCTGTTTGATACTGAAAAAATGTTGAACTCTCATATATCCATTCATCAATCAACTTGACACATCAGTTTACCAAAAACTCAGGAGTCTCAGGAGTCGTAAACCTAAGTTTTTTCCTTCAATGTCCATTAACGTACACTAGTGACGACCGACTCGTATTGAGACCCTTAATCCCCGGAGATTCAACCAGATTCGGCCCTAATGAGCCTTTCGCTGACAAATGGGAGTTCGGGTACGCCCTCTATCGGCGATCAGCGAACTATCTCGAGTATGTATTGATACACTTTTGCACTTGCAACCGGGGTTTCAGGTGTAGAATTTGTCTGGTTTGATTTTTTTTTTAATTTAGAAAGAAAACTCCGTAAAATCACCAGGAGGTTAAGAAAATGTAAGAAAAGTCTGAGTATGAATGGAGCTATATGATTACTTGATTAGTGGAACCAAAGAATTGATGAATTACTGTTTAAAAATAATATGTATTTCTAGAAAAAGCATTATATGAAGCAAGATGATGGTTTAAAAGATTAATGTGGGTTGTTTTTCGTGGGATAAAGAGTAGCTTATATGTTTTATTAAAAGTGGTTCAGCGGGTAAGCAGATAAGCCCGAACAAACACGAAAACTGATAGAGAGACAAACATTTCAAAACAGTTTTTATGTGTTTTAATATCGTATAAATATTAATAATCACTTGGGAAAACACCGTTCTTTTAAAATCACAGACAGAAAATTAAATTTAATTCTTACGTATGTACTTATACATAACTCAATACTTTCGGAGCTAATACCAATCATTTACCAACTAATAAGAAAATAACATCCACTATCATCAACAGTCACTATCTAAATTCAATATTTTTCGTCATCCAACATCCAAGTTAAATTACCAACATCCGTCTACACGTGAGAGCCGCGAAAATCTTAATTAACAGATAGGCGCAAGTCATTTATCATGTCGCTATGTGATAAGGCAGGGGGCGCCACCTTCCAGGTAAAGATATCGTTAGTGATGACGGGCCAAGATTGATGGAAAATTCGATTTGTTAATGATTATGTTGCTACTGTGGAAGATGAGTGTTTGTTTTAGGGATTTAGAGGAGGGCCTTAGGCTGTTTGATTTGAATCAAACCATGGTACAGTATCTCTTGTTACACACGCACACACGGTCGTTTTTGTTTTTCACTTTTTTTTATTTACTTGCATGTGAGTGCCTGACAAACTGATGCCAAATAAATGTATTTCTTTCTATCTTTTTCGTTTTTTGAAAGTCGAAAACTAGGTGCGTCTATTATGAACTGACAGCGTACGCTAAAGTGGCAATAGTAGGGCGTCCAATCCCGGAATACCGAGATCTCGGTATTGCGGGATCCCGCGTCATTTTCCAATCCCGCGTGATGCGGGGTTACGGGCGCGGGATCGGCGGGATCTGCGGGACTGAAAAAAAAAAGCATGCATACGACCTCTCGCGAGCGCGATCGCTCGGTGATTTCGATGACTGGTGGCCGGCAGTGTTGCAAACAACGCGGGGGCCGATGTAGACCCGTTTTTCACAGCTTATGTAGCCTAATATAGCCGAATTTCAGTCAGTGGTAGCCTAAATATGTAGCCTAAAATATCAATAAAGTTTCTTATTCAGTATTTGTTCATCTAGTAGTAAAACTGGAATAAATGTGGAGTTAGTAGATTAATTCAATGCTTTTTTTTTGTGATAAATAAACGGTGTAATTTGATTGCTCTCATAGTAATACGTAAATAAACGTGGAGTTAGTTGATTAATTCATTGTTTTATTTGCCTTATATAAATGTGAATATTTTCAATATGCGGGATCCCGCAAATACCGAGATCCCGCGGGATTGAAAATTCGTAGTCCCGCAAATACCGAGATTGAATTCAGGCTGCGGGATTGGACGCCCTAGGCAATAGTAGCCAATTATTTACAGAAAATTATGACTTTGTTCAAGGTCTTCAAACTAAGAGTTAATAGGTTAGTTTAAGGTAGGTCTGCTTCATCATCGGTCATATTATAGCTTACAATCAGGTGAGATGGTGGTCAAACACGAGATTTTGAAAATTGTGCCCGAAACGCAACATATGTATCGACAACGAATATTTTGTCAAACTATGAAATAAGATCCTGAATAATTTGACATAATGTCAAAAGAATGATACACCATGAAAAGATAGCACTTCACAAAGCTAAACAGAATACACTTAAGATTGAAGATATACCTGTTAAGTAAAGAATCAGGACACGCTAATGAAAACGTAATATTATAATGTATGTTTAATTTATAGTAGCCTATTTCAGTGCAAATGAATAGGCTAACTCTTACAACAAAACAGAAGGAACTGTTGATAGCTCGAAATGACACAGCTGTTAAAGTATTAATGAACAACTATCATAGTTGCAAGACAAACTATCATTCCGGCTTGGACTATGCAGTATTTCTCTTGTTTTACCACTTCGACTGAGAACTGGTTGTATCGTTTTATTTGCGTCTAGCTTGCTGGTAATGGATATTTCGATATGTGAGTTAGAAGTGGTCGGACGGAGATGCTTGTGCATTTTGTGATTTTTTTAGAATTCACATTCCACAAATTGGGAGGTTCATTGAAGTCAAATGTGTAGTTCGGATTGGATTTTATGATAACGTCACTTTTTACTTGGCTGGGGATATTAATTTCAAACTGAGGTCTTTTATTTAAGGTGAGATATAGGTATAAACCACGTAAGTTTACAGTCCGGTAAGCAAGCTATGTTTCTGGGAAAACCTCCATGAGTTTGTTGAAGAACGATGTAAGTTTGTGTACCTAATCGTTTTCCAAACCAACCAGACACCCACCAAATGTATTAGTTGTAACTCTCTTGGTCAAACGTTCCTACGTTTTGCCGAAGAAATATCGAGTGCAGACAGAAAATCGCTTCAAAATAGCACTCAACAAACGACATAGCACTAACAAAATATATTCGTGATGCAATGAAATATTACAAGCAAAACATTACTTGTCAAAATTAGGCGAGATACATTAGGGTGCTCTATAATTAAACATCAATAGCGTTACAAAAAGTAAATAAACAGGGTATGTGCGGGGAAATGGGGGGTTCGGAGAGGGAGGACGGGAGGTCTCGACTATGACTAATGTCCCGCGATTCGTCAATGTCACTCGCGGGTTGAAGGGGGCGCCACTCTTAACAGGGCCGGAGTACGATATCCTTCCCGAACAATATTTACCCTACGATTTCTGATATAGATCTGTATGTTAATATGGATTTTACGTGTCTGTAAAGGGTCGAAGGTTTGGTTTGTGATCGGTATCTCAAATATTTCCGAAGCAAATAGACTCGAGTTTACTAAACACTGCAGCTGTATGTGACATTCAGTGTACCTACTTAAAACATAATAGTATGGAAGGTTTTTTCTTTTCCTTGGATTACAAAAGGGCTGGCATTACAACAGCCATTCACATCCTTTCCACAGTAAACTTAGATTCATGTACCTACCTACGTACAGCTAATTACCATAACATTTGCAATTCCTGTCCCTGAAGATTATATCTAAAAATATCACAAGTCCATCCGACTCTGTACAGTTTCTGGGTCTTTTGAAATTGGTTTCCGTGCAGGGCAGCGAAGTAGATACTCCGCGACACATCGCCCCATCTCTGGGGCATACCGCGGGCACAATTAGATAAAATAAAAAAAAGAAACGAGTAATCCTGGGCCCAACTAGATTGCTTTCGGGACTGTAGGGTTGGTGGAAAAAAAGTCAAGATAAAAATCAAATTCGCGGAATTAGAAGTATTTGGGTCTACTGTGTGGGTCTACATTATCTTTCTTCTGGTGAATTCATATGCATAAACTTAATCATTGTGTCGCTTTTAAAAATATTTATATAAGAATTAAATAGTTTTTCGCTACGTGAAGAATCACATGAGTAATAGCAAGAAGTAGCAAATTAAAAAAATCCGTTGAAGCCGTTTCTAATATATAGCCGACTTGTACGGAACAATTCTTTTCACATTTCACATAAAACCTACGTGGAATTTAATAACAGAAGGCGGACATACAACAAGCGAACAGCAATTATTCATACTGATTTTTTTCCTTTTAATTTCATCAAATTTATTTCACTCCTACAAATGGACTATCATTAATTTAACATTTACGGGATCCGATTATTTTACACTGACTGCCTACCCGATACAAATGAGCCTCAGTAATGTACTTATGTACATATATATGCTTTTTTATATGATTTCCTGTATGTACTACATTAAGGTTTTCCGAGGAAATTGATGCCTTTCATTTCCTTCTCTTAGCGAGAACTCAAAGTAATGGGATTTATTTTTCTTCAAACTATGGCTGTCGGGGTTTAGGTGACAGTAGTATCTCAAATGGTGTGTTTACGACCAGTTATAGACATACATAAGTATACAACGTGTAATTTAAAGGGTATATACATACCAAGTGCACGGCTTCTTTGGGTGATAATAAACGATATGGCAAGGGTTTTCTAATCCTATGTGTACATGTGTGGAACTTATTAGAAATTTCAATACATTGATACCAGAGACCGAATTTTTTAAATTAAGAAGGACGAATAGAATTATCGTGTTATTGGCAAGTGACGTGGAAAGTTATTGATCCTCGTAGTGCTGTGACACGTTTGTTATTATTGGTATTCAAGAAACATACGAAATCAACAATTTGGGGTCAATTCTGTGAGTCACTTATTTTGTGCTGAAAATTTGCATAGAGACTCCATACCAGATGTTGTCTTCAGTCCTTTTGGATAGATATGGGGTTTCCGTTACACGTTGTAGAAGTGATAAGAAAGTAATATGCATGCAAAATGTAATATGCATCCTTCGATCGTAGACCTCATCTTACACTTAACATTAGGTGTGATCGAGGTCAACAGCGGGATCATTTGTTATTAAAAAAATGCTGACTTAATTCGCGAGTAAATTGTGCCATTCCAGATTACTCATACTGGTCAAATTTGTGTGCAAATCCGTTAATTCATTTTGTCTTAAAATCATGCCAATGATATTAGTGTATACATATAATGCAACAACCTATAATATTTTGAGTTTTATATGCAACAAAACTTAGTACTTACTTTAAAAATAATAAAGTACTTTTTTCCAAATATAATGGTATGGAATCCATTTGCAACAACTTTATACCCACAACTTTGGGACCAAATTGAATTTTAATCGATTAATCAAGGGTTTTTTGAAGTTTTCGTCCTGAATGTACAGAATGAATAAACCCATTACTCTTGTCGATGCATAGTAAGTTGCTTTAAACAACATCACATTTGTTAGTCACACAAATGCTAATCACACAAAATGAATATCCAATTTTATATTTTGAACTTTTTTTTCTGTGTGGAAAAATCGTCAAATGACTCCTTCTGCTCAGGTGGAGTGCAAAGGAGTGTCAGACTTCTAATGACTAAAAACCAACCCTACTTCTACAGTTGCTCTTGCGGCTTAGGGTCACGGAATTTCGATAGAATATTCCTGCAACCCTGGTAGAATCATATTTTGATCTTAGAATCGCTTCGAAATGTTTCCGAATTGTGAAGCCAACTTTAAAATTTAGTACAACCTATACATACTTTAGATTTGAATCAGGATGTTACCAAGCAATTCGATCACGACTGAACTAATCGTGAGCCACGGCAAAGAAGTTCAAAGCCGTAAGATGAATCAAACATGATTATCATTATTTATCTAGGTTTCAAGGCAGAATACGATAGAAAAGACGAGCATGATAAAATGGATTGACGATCAATGGCCGATGATCGTTGTGATAAACAAATATATTATGTATTTCATTTCTATAGTGATGTTGCTGATTCATATCCATTGTCAAAAACCCATCCTGTTCCTGAGTTGCCCTTGTGGTAATCTCGTTAGGACATTCCTGCAACCCCATCAATAGAGAAAATTCCGTAATCTACCATACAGGACCAGTGCTGGTTGGTAGACATATTGACTTGCTTACACTTAGACACTGGCAAAGAAAGGAGCCGGCCCCAATTTAGTAATGTTATATTAAAACGTATGCCATTTTTTCGGGTTGACTCCCGTCTAAAGAGTCCACCAGATTATGTCATTAAATTATCATGATTAGGCTGAGAGAAGAAGACGGCGTTATACTTGACACATAACAATGTCCCTTTTACACAACAGCCTCAGGTCTCGTGAGATTCCACATAGAGACAAGACAAGGCTGACTTTAGTCAGTATACTACCTAAGACACCTTTGACTTACTAACCTAGTTTTCTTCAATAGTGCACAGTCAAGATAGATAGCCTCTGAGCGTAAGACATCTGAGTTGAGATCAACGTAGAAATAGCTTTCTATGTGAAAATACAGGGAATTTAATGGTTTAAAATTAATAGTTTAAAACACACTAGAAAAACACGCTTTTATAAATGCACGTGAAAACAAATGTTGCTGTTTCTTTTTGTTGTTTTTGCCATATTATTCCCACGAGTAGTGAACAGTTAAACGGTCGTTCCTCCCAGAGGATTTGAAAGTGATATCTATAAAAAAAATAAATCTATGGATTTTCTTTAGGTTTGTTATAACCTTGAAACCTGATCGTGTTCAAAGTCCATTACGTGGCCTTTCTCACAAGTGCAAACACGACTATGATACGATATTCCATCATGGAATGCCAGTGCCTATCTTCCGGCTTCATCATCAGACCTTGAAACCTAATCGTGGTCAAAGTTCATTACAAGACTTTTCTATGAAATCCAAAACAGCTATGATACGATTTTCCATCATGAAGTTCCAGTTCATATCTTTCGGCTCCATCATCAGATCAGTTCGACAGTACCATATTATTGTATTGTCATCAAAACTACATACAGCTGCCAATTTTCATTACGCTACGACCCTTGGAAGATAGTTAAATTAGTTACCTTAGATTTCATTACATAGTTAGTTACATACAGGTCGACCTAATAAAAGCGTGTTAAAAAGAAAAGTAGACACATGATATTATTCAAGTAAATTATGTTTTGAGAACTATTTGAATCATATTATTATAGTCGCCCATTAAAGAAATACAGAAGCTTCCAACATAAGCACCGATGCATTAAAATTATGTGTATTGAATAAAATGCACACAATGAGATAAACAATTAAATTAATTAGTAACGTAGCACAAATACGGTAAGTTTTAATTCAATACCCATTGAAAGAAAAGTTTGCCGATCAAAAATCAACCAACAAACATTCTTTATAAGTTTCATTTTTCATTGTGAAAATGTTTTCGGAAGCTTACAAAATGAGATTTCGGCGGCGCGGACCCGAATGAACTCTATATTTTTGCGCGTAAATTTCAATTTTGCGTAGCTTTACATCAACAGAAGATTTTGGAATCTGGTCAGTTGGTGTTGTTGGAAAACTAACATTAAAGTTGAGGGTAAAAGGTTGATTTTCCTTAATATTGTGAGATGGTTTTCCCGTCCCGTACCTCAATGCAGACCCTTAGACAAATGACGCAGCATTTGTCCAAATGATGGCGCGGGCGGCGGAGAGAATGAATTTAAATTATCAGTCAGTGGTACCAACACACAGTGCAAGAGTCCAAATTCGGTTCTGTGTGGGTGCACCACCACATTCCGCTTAGAAACCGAAAATGTATATGCAAATCTGATAAGAATCTATCTATTTCCGACAGCACGTTTGTTTACTGATTGCGATTGGCCCATAGTTGTTCGGTTTGTTTACTATATCGGTATTCATTTAGATATTGGAATGAAAAGATAATTAATATTTCAGGATTACTGTATTTTAGTGGCCATTTAAATAAAACCTAATATAAAATTCGCAATGAAAAATCAACAACTATCAATTCTGAAAACGATACTTTTTCAATCAGCGCCCCTCTACGGAACACCCACGTCAACAAACCCTAGACCCATTCAAAATCATATTCCAATACCTATTTATTCAGCCATAAATCATAGAGTAACATCAAGCCGACAGTGAGGCGTCGCGTCTCTATTCCGTGTTCTAAACGGTTGTTTGAATTCTTTTTACGCGCTCTTTTTTGGCGGCAAAGGAAATTGAGTAATGGCGTCGTCACAGATGGCATCATGGTAGATTGATAACGGGGAATGAAGAGCACCGTTCTATTGTGGTTTTGTATACCTATATATCTGCAGGTAGGTATAACACTAAAAAAACTTATTTCCTTCCCGTATGCTGCATTTGTATTAAGAATTTGTGTGGAAGTGTGACTGATTGATTGATTTTGATGGATTTTTGTGTCAGTTTTTTATTTGGTTTGGCGATCTGTATTAGGTTTATTAGACAATCTTTGTAATATTTATCATCAAACATGTACAATCGTGATTGTACCTGTATCTTACAGCTACAACATAAACTTGTGATAAAATAAATTATGGTTAGTACACCCCACACCTCAGGCCACTAGCACGGGGTCACCGTCCATAAATATTATTAACAAGTATGTAAGAATCTTATATTTAAGTACAGATATATTTTTATCTCCACAAGCTAAGTCGTCGATGCGCCTAGTGCCTGACAAATGGGACACAAAGACAGCAAAACACGTTTCCCAACTGTATAGCTGTAACAGAAAACAATCCCGCGTGTGGTGCCCAAAGAAAAAAAAACAATGGGGTCGTGATGAAGACGTAGCCATTGTGAACAACGAGCGAGCAATATTTCACGGCTTTGTATGGCTTCAGAGCCCGATTAATTCTAGATATCTCCATTCGCCTATACGTAATAGTGTGATGAAACCTTTTTGATTCAACTCATGTTAACAAAGATAGCGTGGGTTGGAACAAAAGTAAAATATCGCTACATATCTACTTTTCTAATTATTCTATATTTGAAATTTGTATAAATAAATATACAAGCAGCCAATTAAAACTATACTTTATCAAACGGAAAATCAACATGAATAATCTATTTATACACTTCAAAGGACAAACGAATTGCGTTCCCATTCAGTGAGATTTCCATACTCACCTACTTTAGAAAGCAGGCGACATTATGCAAATAAAGTAAATTGAATTACCGGAGTTAAATGTCGTATAAGATAAAAACGACAACGCAATCTACAACCCAATGAGGAGACGCTGTATTAACATATTCAAACCCCTATTGAATATTTATATTATGTAGGATACTCTGAGACAACTGGTGTCGGCTCTTTACTCAGCCTTGTAGCCCTAATGGATGCCACCATAGATAAAATAAATAACTAGATGTGGTCAACAGAAGAAATTATATCGGAACCGTGTGTCTCCAGTTAGGCGCTGGGCGGGGCAACAACTACACATGCAGTTTAATAAAATCAATAGATACGCACTCGCGCACACACCCGCATTTCCTAAATCAGAACGTACTATACAATCAATAATAAACCTTATTCCGTCAAACACAGTGTGTATTTACCATGCACCTTAGAATTTACCCACACAAAAACATCGGTCGCTATCGTTGTGCTGTGCAAAAGTAATTTATTTTACATATACGCTAGTGATTGACTAAATCGGAAAGTTATCGATTCTTCCATTTGTTATTGTACATTTTTTTTGGGCACCTGAAAATGAACCAAATAAAAAATGGCATGTCCAGAAAATATTATAATAACAATAAACATATTATTAAGAACATAACATTACATAATTATTATTAAGTACTACCTACTAAGTATTAAGGGCTACCCTGGCGCTTTCGACTTAAATCTTAATATTTAATTATCATAGTGATAGGTCAAATAGAAGTTGATGTTAACTTACATTACGCTCTTGATCGGAACATACCAGCCATATAGGTTGTATAGAATCCTGAAAAGTTGAATGACTGATTTTATGAATGTCCTAAAACATGAGAATAGCTTTCAGTAATAAAATAAAATTTAACCCACTTCTGCAAAAATCAGTTGTACTCTTAATTTTGGAATTGTCCATTCAGGCTGGAACATTTCTGCGCTGAAGTGAACCGAGCATTTATGGTGCTATTTTGTGTAGGGTACCAGTTAGGTGGCATGCCTGTGGCATCAATCCATTCCTTTTTTATATTGCCATCTTTTGGGAAGCTGAAAAGTACGAAAACCACTTATTTATCATTTACATACATCCTAAGCTACTTCTAAACGTCACCATATAATAAGCATCGCAATAATTACGTACCACACTATAAATCAAGATCTGAATGATTTTGACGTATATTGCTAATCCATTGCTACATATGTTCAAAATATTGGTCTGCTCAACAACGTAAATACCACAGTGAGTGTTGTTGATTTAGCATAATGAAACCGATTCCTACTGTAAGTGTGTTACGCAATTACCCCGCAGGTAATAGTTTAGTAGGTTATAATAGGTTTTTGTTATAAGAAAAATCCTAGTTAAATATATGAAAACAAACACACATCCATGCCTAACAAATAAGTAGCATGAATATATTGACTTATTTTAAGCTAAATTCACTAATATATTATCTGAACCATGCCGATTATTATAACGCATTCGAAGCTTCAACGGAAGTAAAATACAAAAACCATAAAAAAATAAAGAAACAGCAACATAGGATAAGGCATAACATACGATAATTCTAAACCGAAAAACACCACCGATTATTAACCTAAAATTAAAGTAACTTACTTTACGAATATTGGTTACGCATTTCTCTACTACTCTCTAAAAAAATCAAAATAAGTAAAATAACATTATTTACACCGGGCTAAAACGGTTGACAGATTGAAAAATAAACTATTGTAGCGACAGCGACGTCGGAACTCCTTACGCATGCTGCGGGCGTAAAATAAATTGTTTATTTTTTTTACTTTTTTGTACACTTGACATTTCAACGTATTTTTATTTCTGTCATCTCATGTAAAATAAAAGTTAAACCAATTTTCTTAGAGGTCTCCGTATGTTATAAAAAACTTTTTACCGGTCTTTAGTTTTGTATTTTCGTTTTTGGCACCGACTTCCGAAATTAAAGTTATTTTTCACTTTGCAGTGTTTTTTGGGAGTCGGTTTAATTTTTTGGTAAAAAGTTTTTATTTCACTCTTTTTAGTTGGTCGATTTTTAATTTACCTAGTTACAAGAGCCTAAATGTCAACTACTTATATTCATTTACAAAATATTGCTTTTCCCAATGTTGGGCTGTTATTTGTTGAGGAGTTCTCCTGGTAGTTCACCATCAGCTTCACTTCACCATATGCATTATGACGAGCATATTGTGCTTAATAACCACATTCAAGTAATCGAAGCGGAACACATGAACTACTTATTATTCCTACTTATATATTGAGTAGTTCCAGTGGCCATCGGTGGTCTTCATCATCAGGTCTACTTCACAAATGGTGCTTTTCGAATGCAACTACACAAGTTACTATAAAAATACTCAAATCACTATAGGTGTGCCTATAATATTTGAAGAGTTCCCTCGATTTCTCCAGGATCCCATCATCAGATCCTGACTTGGTGACAATGGGACCAATTTCAAAGTATACCCTTTCAAACAAAAAAAGAATTTTCCAAATCGGTTGAGCCGTCTCCGAGTAATCGGTGATCATACATAAAAAAATAATAATAATATACGCGTCGAATTGATAACCTCCTCCTTTTTTTGTCGTCGTTTGAAAAACCCCTAAACTATAATAGCAATATTTCATTCGTCAATCGACATTGCTGTCGATAGCATACGTTAGTGGATCTGCACAAGCACATCACTAATTCGTCGCAAGAAGTGGCGGCCTCACTACGCGATGAATCCGCGTAATATAGTTTCGTATGTTATGTTTACATTGCTTGTCCAGTTACTTAGTGACGAACTCAGGTAGTGGTTAAGGAGCAATGTATTTATAGCATAAGGAGTACAGTCGCTCTGATATTTGAAAACAAAAATAACATAGTAAAACCAAGAAAGATTTTACGATGTATTGTTTTTCATGATTTTAAAGACAAATATTGTAAAATACTTGTACTTACATATGGTAAGTGATTCCATGATTCACATAGTTTTGATTTTGGCTTCGGTTTTTACAAGATACCACAGAAAAACTCGGCATTCATATATGTTATCACGATCGCCGTCGAAAGCGCACTAGTTCGCAGAGACGGCCACTTGCCTGTGACATGAGCCCTTTGGCCATGTCGCGCGGACACCGATACGCCCCCTTACCACTTCTCCTATATTTTTGATTTCTGTGGATGCCACTATCTTTTCCCTGTATGCGTCAAAACAAAAACAAAAAATTGGATTAGCGGCCTACCTTTGTGGCTCTCTCCGTATCTAATTACAATAAGAAAAACAACTGGCCATCTAAAGAAATGTAGAAAACAAGTGATAAAAATGTATTCCATTTTCAAAACTCTAGAGTGAGACATTCCGACTTGTATTTACATAAAGTAATAAATAGGTGCCTATATACAACGAAGTTAGTACCAGCGTTTGCTTTTATTTACTTTTTAAGATAAAACATTGAGTGACCTTCAAGTTAAGAAGGGTGAACATAGAATACATTGTATTTTGAAATATCAAAATAGAGCTTGAATTTATTAAAGTGGCTTAAGGTACAGTGGTGTACAATTGAAGAAATTCGGTCCTAATGGGCTGCTATTATTAATTAGTGTAAATTTCGATTACCTAATATTGTAACTAAACTAGAAATTCGAAAGTCTGTCTGCTTGTAATGCTATCGCGGCTAAACCATAGAACCGATTTTGATGTGCTTTAAAGCAAGAGTAAACAGACCGTATTTTCTGGGCTCGCTCGTTCGATCGTAGACCTCGTCTTACACTTACCATCAGGTGTAATCGAAGTCAAGAACGGGCTCATTTATCATTAATTTTTTTTAAATAGTATGCAGATATTTGACCCGGAGGACATAGCATACTTTTTTTACAATCCCTAAGGGGCTGAAACAGGACATTACGTACTGTTGGCGTAATAAATACAGAAAGGTTCTTTACTTTATGTTGCTAATTTCACCGCCACAGTTTTCAATACATTGAAGTAATACTTCGCGAGGATGCCGTTACGTTCTAAAAACAAAAAAATCGAATGTCACATCAACCTAATCAACACTGGGTTCACGTAGCACAGCCCTCTCTTCTTCTGAGAAATGGCCTGTGTACAAGTAGCGGAAAAATTATAGCCTGTTTATACTTAAGGTAAATATTATATAATAATAAAAATAACGAGAATAAAAACTGTCAATAATTTTTTTTCCAGTTCCAAACTCATCTTTTTTTTGAAAATTTCTTCTTTAATTTAACGTAAAATCTTTATAATTAGCTCTCTAGTCCCACCTCCTTGATTTTCCACATCAATCTATCCGTTATGGTCATTCAATTTAATTCTACGCCAGCCGCGTAAGGCAACTTATTAAAAAGCCATCAAATCGTTTACCGCCTAAAGGTTTCTTCGCTTTAAAGGCCTGAAATATGTTCCACTTGGGCCCATTAATAAAATTCTGATGAGAATAATAATTATGATGTTGAAATACTAATAGGGATGACGGTGACTTATTAGACATATGTAATTAAAACGTCTGTACAGAACTATATTATGTATTATTGATTAATATTATAGGAAGTTTTAAATTATAATAAATTGTATTAGGCGCGTAGGTAGAGATAAGTTACAGTTACCGTTATCATTTAGAACTTTAAGGTATTTTGAGCACATCATACCAGAAGCTCAAGAAAACGAGTTCAAGGTTCAAAATGTGAATAGAACGATTAATGATATTATGCAATACTCAGATGTAGGGTTAATTTAATCTGAAACTTGTTTATCTTCTTTCGTAATGCATGAGTTTCAATGAGTTTGTATGACATTTTAATGAGTTTGTATGACGTCTCACTACAATTATTTATAGGGTGTTTCAGAAGTACATGGTCATATTTGAAGGTAAGATTCGCTGTGTGATAAAGTAAAAAGAATTGCGAATATACAAAAAAAAACACATTGCCCTTAAAAAAAATCGACCCTAAAATACGCCTAAAACGTTCCATGTAAATTGTTAGGCTTGTTGTATTGTTCAAGCAATCAGATGCAATTGATAAATTGTAATTTACTCCGATCATATATTTGATACCATCAACACTGTTACCGATTAACAAATAAAACTCATGCGAAGAAATTTTTGCAAACACAATTCATGTAAAATGAAATGATTTTTTTTTTGCGTTTGGTATAAATTTGAAGACCGGAACGCCTACGCTCGTTTCAAAAATATGTTTATATTATTTATTTATTTTCCATTTAAATCAACCTGTTAATACAGGTAATTATAAATGATTTCATTGTTATAATTTATTTTGATCAATTCCAAGACTAGATTTTTCACGAAGCCTTATCGTAATCGAAATAAATAAATTTAAAAAATACAATAATAAATGTACTGTATCACATACCTTTTTAAGAGTGGTTCTAAAAGGAACACAACAAATCGTCCCGCGACGAAGACGCACGCATCGCGCCTTACCCGAGGCTAAAGGCGAATTTTGCAATCAGCACGCTCGTGTAACCTTTTATTTTAAAACAAAATATTAATAAATAAGTACCTATGTAAGAAGCTGTAAATAATAATTGAGTTTTTGGTAAGCCTACATGTTTTAATTGATATTAAATGAATTGCATATTAAATGATCTGAACATTAAAAAAGAACTTAATAAAAATAGAACTTACAAAAATATAGTAAAAGCTGCAGCAGAAGGCCGTAGCAATAACTTAATAGACTGCAGTTCGTCTCACATGAAGCGTGTGTTGAAATGTAGGAGACCTGCGGATAAAATATTGCTTTTGGTTATTGTTTTGGATAATATATAATATTTAGAACAAATTATGTTTTATTTTGGTATCACAACTTTAATTTTAAGTTTATAAGCCATTCAAAAATCGTCTTTTACAAAAAACTAGGTAACTTGTCATGTGTTGATTAAGATATTTAAAACTAATTATGTTTTATTTTGTTTACACCACTTTATTTTTAATTTTATGTAATATTCAAAAATCTTCTAATTTACAACAAACTAACTTGTCATGTGTTGATACATATTTTATTCACCGTAGTGAGCATAACTGTCGATTTTTTAATGATTTCAATTTCTGTCTAATTTCTAGATTCACTTTACAACAAAGCGTAGCTAAAGCAATGGTAGGCTCATGAATAAATAAAGTGGTGTTTATCTAACGTTTGGCTGGGATTAAAATTCAAATATTCTGACAAGTCAATCTACGAAGTTCCCGGGCGGTCCCGAGAGCGGACAGTAGAGCGTCATGCACATAGCATAGTATATGCAAAACGTGAAGATTCTATATTTTTGCTGTACAATTTAAATTTGGTTTTGAAAACTTACACCCTGATTATGTGGAGTGATCATCTAAGTTATAAAACGTCAATCAGGCAGTGAATACAATTGCAATGTTATAATAAAAATCAAAACAAAATATTTTAGTATCGTTCATAAGGTTAATATAACATGTAGTGATTGAAGCCTCCCGTTAAGCTATGAAAACCTGTTATTTATTGCCTGACGCTGGTGGTTTTACCGTAAGTTTATTTGACACTCCAATAATCGACTATAACTTAGGTGAGTAAGTTGGTTTGTTAGTAAGGCGGTCAAGTGAATCTGACTGCATAATTTATTAAACGTAATTTATATTAACCATGGAAGATTTATTAAGCCTAAGACGTCCTTATTGCTAAGTATTTGCCCAAACTGATAGTATTTGACCAAACCATCTATAAATATTTTTTATTTCTTTTTAGTAAGCAAAATATAATAAACTAGCTTCTGCCTGCGACTTCGTCCGCGTAGAAGTCGAAAATATTCCACGGGATCCCGTCCCCGACTTGCTTGACAAAGATTATAATAGCTCGGCTAATATGCGTGATATAAAGATAATTTATAGCCTATAGCACTCAGGGATAATGCAGCTACAAAAAAGCGAAAGAATTATCAAAATCGGTTCAGTAGTTTCAGAGATTACCCCATACATACAAACTTACAAACTTACAAATTTTACCTCTTTATAATATTAGTATAGATAAAATTGGATGCTTATTGAGCACATTGACTTAAAATGCATAAAAAATGCAGAGCAGTCGTCTAATATGCATTTACTTAGTATTGAGATACATAAAATACACAAAAAATCTATGAAGAGAACATAAATTAAGTTTAATAATTTTAATATGAGTGTCTGTTAGGTTCCTAATATCCATCATCGGACTACGAGACAAACGGCGAAGCGCCATCGTTAAATGGTGGACATCCCACCCATACGCACAAAACGTTTTCGGAATACCTTCATTGTGCGTACGGCTAAGGAGTGGAATTCCCTGCCGGAGTCTGTGTTTCCCGATAGCTATAACCTAGGAGTCTTTAAGTCAAGAGTGAATAGGTTAATTTTAGGTAAGCGTGCTCCATCTTCGACCACATCATCACTTACAATCAGGTGAGATGGTGGTCAAACGCGAACCTATTTTTAATCAAAATAAAAAATATAGAGTTTTTACTTATTGCTACATCAATCCCGTTCGTAATATATAACCATATCATATAAAAGTCAATACCAAGAAGTATTTATAGTTTTACATACATGTATCAATATATTACACTAATGCTGTGAACCCATTTCAAACACAAGCATATTTAGCTTAGTAGTTATTAACAAGATTGCTAGTAACGTGAATTGTGAATTCTACCTACAATGCTAGTTCTCTTAAAAAAAAATTGGCCAAGTGTGAGTTAGACTCGCCCATGAAGGGTTCCGCAGTATCTATAATAATATAATATAATATGTATATTTATTTGACAAAAACAAATCCTTACATATTTCTTAAAACTAGCTTATTTTTAACAACTACGCCCGATAACTTTGTTTTTCAGAGTGTTTGTATGAATTACAAAGTTATATTTGCGATTTTAGAAAATATGCTTTATCTCAAAAACTGCTGACCCGATCTCATTCAAACTAATGTTGGTGAAAGTATACATTTAGATCTACAGATACATATGTTTTTTAGATTTTTCACTCCATTATTATAGAAGTTAGAGGGGGGGGGGGGACAGACATTTTACCACTTTGGAAGCGTATATCTTTTAAACGATTACTTTTCTGAAAAGGTGGTCTTAGAAACCTCAATGTCATTTTTAAAGACCTATCTATAAATACCACACAAGCATAGGTTTCATGAAAAAAAAATTCAGTTTTAGTTCAAATATCAAATATCAATATCAAATATCAAATTCATTTTATTTGCATCAAACATGGTATTAAAGTTCTTACATCAAAATAAGTGCGTACATGTTTTGCTAAGGATACATAGCATGCAAACTTATAGGTATGCGTTACATCACATCATATTTGTATTATTACATTATTATTGGAGCATGTTTAGTCTCTAAAAAGTCTTTAATAGAATAAAAGTTTTGTGTCTTTAGCCAGTTATACAATTTATACTTGAATGCTTTACATGTCAATGTTTTAAAATTACTGGGTATATTATTATATATACGTACACACATTGCCAAACAGTTCTTATTGTATTTTGTAGATCTAGGGGGGTTCGCATCGGTGTCGGGAGGACGATGAAGTACCTGGGACTCGTCCTCGACAGCCGGTGGAACTTCAGGGAGCACTTCCTGAGTTTGGCCCCAAAGCTGAGCCGGGCAGCAGCCGCCTTCAGGCGACTCCTGCCCAATCTCAGCGGGCCAAACGCCTCCTGCCGAAGGCTGTACGCCGGCGTCGTGCGGTCCATGGCCCTCTACGGGTCCCCAGTGTGGGCCCTGTGCATCCGGACGCGACCACTAAAGTTGGTCGCATGCCAGAGGGTCATGGCTATCCGAATGATCCGGGGATACCGCACGATCGCCGGCGAATCGGCCAACCTCCTTGCCGGATTGCTGCCCTGGGATCTGGAGGCGACTGCCCTCCAGCGCGTCTATGAATGGCGCGTGGAGGCGCAGCGCCGGGGCGTATCCCCGCTGCCTCGAGAAGTCGAGGCGCGGCGGGAAGAGCTCCGGCGCGATCTCAGAGCAGTATGGAGGGAACGACTGTCGCAACCGACGGCCGGGCACGCCGCAATTGCGGCGGTAAGACCCCTCTTTGAGGAGTGGCTAGATCGGCGTCACGGCGTCCTGACCTACCGCATGACGCAGGTCCTCACCGGACACGGAAGTTTCGGGAGGTACCTGTGTCTGATGGGAAAGGAGGAAACGCCTGGGTGTCACCACTGCGAGGGTCGCCCTGAGGACACCGTAGAGCACACGGTGCAAGACTGCCCCGCCTGGGCAGAGCACCGACGTGTCCTCACGGCGGCGATAGGCGGAGACCTCTCGCGCCCGGCATTGGTCGAGGCCATGCTGCGGGGCGAGAGGGAGTGGGAAGCGGTCGCCTCCTTCTGCGAAGCAGTCATGCTTCCGAAGGAGGAGGCGGGCCGCGAGAGGGAGAGGATGGCGTCCTCCCTCCAGCCCAGCCGCAGTGGTAGACGCCCACGGCGTCGGACGTCGGCCAACGATCTCCGGCCACCGTAGGCGCGGGCATGCGGACAGCGAGTAAAGGGCAACTCGCTGTCCGACCATGGACCATGCCCGGGTCGACGGCGCGTCGTGTTCCACGCGCGCCTCAAAGAGCGTCAGCAACATGACGAGGCCCCCTCTGCAGAGGGCCGAAGCCTGCCGGGGTCGTGGGACTCATCCCGTTACCGTGGCCCCGGTATGTAAAGGGTTATTGAAGGAACACCGTGGATTTTAGTCAGTAAAAGTCTGACAGTCCCTCCCACCCTGCCCGGAGTGGGAGGACTTAATTGATAATTTTACCACGTTAAAAAAAAAAAAAAAAAGATCTAGGAATTTCATGTAGCACAAGTCTAAATGGATCTCTGCGATTTCTTTGATACACCTCATTAGCAGTTTTAAATAAATCTTTGTTATTTGATACGAATATACATGTATATAAAGTGACGGCAGAGGTAACAAACCAAGCTTCTTAAAAATTTGTTGGCACGATTGATCTGGTTGCATCCCGTACATTGCTCTTATGCATTTTTTTTGTGCAACAAAAGCTTTGTGCTGCTCTGTGCCGTTTCCCAACATTACAAGTCCATAGCGTACTATTGATTGTACATGGGCATGATACGTCATAATAGCTGTTTTTAAATTAGTAACGTACTTAACTTGTCTTAATGCGTAAACAAATTTATTTAGCCTTTTGGATACACTTTCTGTCTGTAATTTCCAGTTTAAGTCTTCGTCTATTATTATTCCTAGAAACTTTGTATGTGTGCCTTTATTTTTGGTATGTCAAGATTAATATTATGTCTTTTATTATTAGATTTATTAAATTGTATGAATACAGATTTATCGAGATTTATTTTAAGTTCATTTATGTCTAACCAATTAATCAATTTATCTATTGTGTTATTTATATCATTTTTGTGATCTTTAACTGTATATAGTTTTTTATCTGTTGTTACTATTATTGAAATATCGTCAGCAAATAGTATCTATACATTTATGGTTGGTGACTTCTATGATATCATTAATATACAACAGGAATAAGATCGGTCCCAGCACGCTTCCTTGTGGAACGCCGCGTATGCATTGTTTGTATTTAGACTTGTACGTTCTAAGTACCTTTTTCCCATTTATTCTAGATATCACAGTGCATTGCTGTCTGTTGCTGAGATATGACGATATCCATTTATGTGCAGGACCTCTTATCCCGTTCCTTTCTATCTTTTGAAGCAATATATCGTGTGAAACGAGGTCAAAGGCTTTAGATAAGTCAAAGAATAGACCCGTGGTCAGGTGATTACTATTGATGTTAGTTAAAATTGAATTCACGGTATCGTAAATAGCGTGAGTCGTTGATTTATATTTTTGGAAACCATGCTGTTCTTTTCGTATAATATTATATTTGTCACAGAAATTAACAATTTTTTCTTCATACACTTTTCATATATCTATACTAATATTATAAAGCGGAAAAGTTTGTTAGTTTGTTTGTTTGTTTGTTTGTTTGTTTGTTTGCTTGAACGCGCTAATCTTGGAAAGTACTGGGTGGATTTGGATGAAATTTGGTATGGAAGTAGCTTGAAGCTTGGGGAAGGTTATAGGCTACTTTTTACCCGACTGCAAAAAAGGAGAGTTATGTTTTTACCGTGATAGAATCCACGGGAGCGAAGCCCCGCGTGAGTACTAGTCTTTGATAAAATAGGTACTAGCGTTATTGGACGATAATTACGTTAGTTCCATGTATGGGGTTCCCTTTATTTTAAATATATTTTTTTTCTTAAAATCGGAAAGCGGTTTACAGAATACATCTACCTACCAAGTTTTACATGTATGAACCTAATAGTTTCGGAATAAAATGGCTGTGACATACGGACGGACGGACAGACCGACGGACAGACAGACGGCCAGACATGATGAAACTGAACCCTAATAATTGTAAGATAACCTAATTAAACTTCAATATTATTTCAGTAGTAGTATACCTATACTGTTAATGCTTCAGATTGGAATTCGTTTCTAAATGTATGTTATGTATTTAAGTTTTTATATCAATATAGGCAAACGGAATATTCTAAGCATCTCCATTCCTTACATATTCTACATCTATTAAACATATTCAGTGCATTTGCATACGTTTCTACACGGAGTACCTATGACTGCTGTATTAATACTACTCTGTAATCTGAATCTTAAAATTAAGCTACTATGCGATATAAATTAATGGCGAAATTAATTTAACATTTGTTAATTCAGCAACGATAATACTTATGATTCAACGATGTTAGTACCTTTGTTAATTTATATCAAATAATTATTATTAGTACATACATAAAAAAATATATTTACGTAAAAGTTTTTTGTTTGCTTACCCAAACCGTCCTTCTACAGTTATGATAATAAAATTAAACAACAAAAGAAAAGTAATTAAAAAACCGACTACTTTATTAACAAAAATTAAAACGTCAAAATCAAACACAAAAGACGCCATATTTGGTCGACGGGCACGTAGTGGAACACGCACCGCTAACAGAAAATAAGGGACACACAGAAAGACAGGAAGGGCCCGTGCGAGCGAGAGGGACATAAAACAAGCCCTCGGACGAAAGGGAAGGCGATAGTGACGCGATGATTGAACGCGCCACAAGAAAAATGATCACCCGTCAAGCGGCGACTGAGAGAAACTACCCCTAGCGGGCGAGACAAGGAAAGACATACTTTCCGATAAAGCGTGCGACTGAAATGGCAAGCACCAAAATAGGGGTGACGTACAGTGATGGATTATGCTTTTCTCTCTAAAGAAGGGAGGGGCTCACAGGTCGTTATGGAAAAAGCTGAGGGAAGTGGGGACCGACATGTGTCGGAGACGTATACGGAACCGATGGTGGCCTTAATTGATTTCTGGATTAATCTAACATTTTTGTTATTAATTAGGCTACATGAATACCTAATATTATGTGTGCTAATAAGTAATGTACATCATTTGATGAAGGAACATAATAAATGATCGTTGATTGTTGTTTATAGAATTGGCTAAAATGATACAAAGTTAAATAAATGATTAAACTTCGCGAATTATGGTAGGTGTGTAGCATATCACAACATCGAATACAAAATATAAATAAAAACACTACACTACACATCATTACCCCTATTATAAATACACCCAATTAAAATTTTGGAAAATTTCAAAGTCATGCAAACAGAGCTGTAGGCCGAAGTTTCAAAATATAGCTTACCATTCAGTATTAGAATTTTATTTCTAGCAAAAATATTTTAGTTTCAAATATAGGTATGTACGTAGTAATGAATGTGGTGACTAAGTACGTGCTAACATATAGTTAGTGCCGAACAATCAACTGACCACCCCACACATTAAAATTTTTACGAGGGGCATCTAAAATGCCACTCACAGAAATGCCTTTGTCCACTTTGAAGGGCGTGTATTGTTTTATGCCTTTGTTGTGTTAAAATTTAAATCCTTAATTATTCATAGGATTGTTTGGGCGACAATATTTTCACAATGGGCCCGGTTTTGCAGGGGAGGTAATCGGTTTGATTAATAAATTGTCAAGTTGAATCCAGCGTTAGAATATATAAATTGTTACCACAGATATTTCATCCTATTATTATAGCGGGAGCTCATTGTTTTACGAAATGTCATATCTCATGCTGTCACCTGATTGTTTTGGTTTGAATTTCAATGGGAGGTGTCTTCTAGTTTATACCTGGAATTGAATGAATTTAGAGGTTTACGGATTTGGATTTATCGTGTAAAGGGTATTTTGTGACTGGCCAAAATGTTACCGGAGTGGAGTCTAAATGTGCCAAAGCTGTGAGTAAACCATCGATTTAAACATTCAATGTAAAATACTGTCAATTTTAAATGCTCTTTTAAACAAACGTTAGGTCAACTAAGTTAAATTGAAAACACATTCAATATTCAAAGAAGATTTAAAATTAGAACGTACGTAAATCCATAAAAAAATATTTAGACGGTATTTTTACAGGCTGTTAAACAATCCTCATTTCTGCTACCGTTTTGTTCAAACAAATTAATTTAGATAAGAGGAAGATGTAAAAAACTTCTAAACAGCAATTACGTTTTATTGTAAGTCATTATATTAATCATCGGCAAAATTAATTTTTCATTTGGACAAATCACCGAGCGGTTTGTTCTAACTTATTTTGTTTGTGATTGATAACTTGAGTTTTGATAAGGAAATTGTTAAATTGAAATATCTAAAGGATTTTATTGTTGCTGTATTCTTTAATAAAATATTATTACGAAAACATGTCAAAAGTCATATAAGTTTTAAGCTAACATGGTCACTAACAGTTTTATTAGAACTTAAAACTGGAGAAACGGGACCATGTGTACTTTTTGTTAAATGTCATTATAGAAACACATTTTATTCAAAAATTATATACAGCCGTAAAACTTAATGAAAAATTGTAATATTGGGTTTAGCAAAATAAATTTACTCCATGCAAAATAATTCTAAAAGCACCAAATAATTGACTAACCTAAAAACCAAAAATTTTGATAAGCAAGCGAATAAGCATAAAGAAGTAACAAACGCTTAAAATGATAAAATAGTTGACTGTTCAATATGGGCATCATCACGAAACCCATTAGCTTCCCAAACGATACATATTCACAACGAACCACTGACAAAGCCTTAAAAATCAGTGAACGCATTCTGTAATTGATTTACCGCTTATTGTCCACAAGTCAGCCCGTCTCATTAACGATTCAACAGAGCAAATTGTGCTACCTAATTATAACTCAATGGTTTGAGACAAAACACTATTTATGTTCACTAATTTATCACACAATGAGCCAATGTTTCGGCCGACGACGTACATTGAACGCACGAAAACCTTAAAATTGAGCTTAGTAGAACTATTAGCATTTAACAAATGTAAGAACGTTGGAAATATGACATTGCCAGTGCACGGTGTTCACTAAAACAAAAGACAGTATTTAAATAGTGTAAAGAAACAATTGCCTTTTATGTGTATGCTATTAAGAACGAGTTGAAGCACGCGTGTACTTGTATGGCACGGGGTTCGACGCCGCGCCGTTTCAATTAAAGGCAGTTGAAATTAAACACTGGTTCCTGATTAGTTGTGTCTTGATGTTTGAGTAATTGAGGGGCAGGTCACGACTGTGTAGTTGACGCGTAAGTTATTATAAAAGTATATACATCAATTTCAGCTTATATTTACATTAATTTTACGGTAGCCAAGCACATAAAAAACGTCTGAATATTTTCATACTTTATCATTAAGTTTGATTTTGAATACTTCTTATAAAGTATTACTTTTGTCCTTGATACGCATAAGCAACCAATATTTCACATTTTTCCAATACGACAGCAGTTAATCATGTGAAACTTTGTTGACACCACGAATCCATTATACATGAGTGTGCGATTATTTTGATGGATTCCATGAGAACACAGGCATCAGCACTCCCCTAAAATCTCGAAATCGAACAAAGGGAACACGTGAGACTCCCTTCGCATCCGAGGCTAATGCTCACCCCACGGAGGAAGGAGATGTAGAGAAAAATGCGTATTTATAGCAAATACTCGTACTCAAACAGTCCTACATTGTGTACGAGTCAAATAAATGAGTCTCATTTTTCGTGCTGTCAAAAAAATCTGAATGGAAAAGAAAACGCGGCAGCGAAAAAACGGCAGGCTGCGGGCTTTTTATTTAGTTTTTAATGTAATACTGATTTGGGATGTTTCAGATTAATTGCACCTTACCTGAGGCGCGGCAAGGGTGATGCCACTGAAAGAGTTCCTCGACGCTGATCGATCGCCGAGCGCAGATTGAAAGGAGAGACGTGAAAGGTAATTATTCATTTGGCGACTAGAATAGAACACTTTTGTACCTTTATCTTGGGGTTTTTTCGATACTTTTGCACGAAATTTGCAAGTAAATGGATGGAATGACACGGTGATTTGTTTTGTCCGACGCCTTAGACTTCCCACGAATTCGATTCTCGCGCCTTGCGTGAAGGTACGTTATAGAAATGGTAATGTGACTTCAGTGAACCTGCGAAACACGTGATATTATCATATAAGTGCCTAAAATTGCCTGTACTTTAGGTTTAGGCACAAGAATATAAATAGATATCAGACATGCAAGCCAAAAATTTGGATATATATAGTGCTGCATGGAGCCCAGAATTTTGGGCAGTGACGCAAGAAATAATGTCAAAATGTTGAAGTTTTGTGATATTCAAAACAGTAGGAAAAAATTGCATAATGCAAAAGTGGAAGACACTTTCGAAAATGAAACAAAAAATTTGCATGCCGATAGCTGACAATGGATTCCCGCAGAACCCGGAAGATAGCACAATACGGAACAATGCACAAGAAGCACATGTTATCCTGACCTGATTTCACGAAATCCTATTAAGGGAGTACTGAAGACGCCAGGAGCCTTTGTCTCCAAAACCTTTTATGATTTATGTGACGTTTCTTTGATGTTTATGGTACATGCCTCATTTAAATACGTCGTCTTGTGCTTTGCACATTTTAACGCTCGCCCATAGTGATTTTTTCCAATGACACTGCGCAATACGGCCACGAGTTCTTAGCATTTGAATGAACATTTGGTTACCAGATTAGTTTACTATGAGGCGAAACTATACGTGTGTAAACAACGAGTTACATTGACTCATTAACTTATATTCCTAATGTGTTATTCTTGGACAAAACAACGCTCGATTTACATCTGAATGAGCGAGGATACTGCTCACTCATTTGTATGATAAAATGATGTTCGTCCCGTGGCATTATGGCGGACTTTCTTCGTTGTTACGTAACCGAAAGCCAGTGATTACGGGCCTATCCGCAGCAAAAAGGGTAAAGTTTAAAATATCAAAATGAAGTCTTCAAGTTGTTCGACGTTGTTATAAAATTACAGGCAGCTAGGCGGCGAAAACTGGCAAATTATAGTCTGAGACCGCAGACATTGGCCGTGGTCATGGGTGCTTGATAGAGATCGCGGTGATTGCGTGCCCGACTATTGTGGGCGACCATTACGGTGACTTAACTAAACGCTACGAAGGAATGTACCTAAGTATTCGTCGCAATGTTGTGTTGTTTACTCTTTTCATAAGCAACATAACTGGTTAGTTTTGCTGAGAATACCTATAGAGAGATACCTCTTATATACTAAAAAAGACTTACGAAAGACGCAAAATTACTAGATTTTGTATTTAATATGGAATATCCCAAAATTAGTATACCAACGTAAACCCGTGGCAATACCCGAAATATTTACGTGAATTCACTGCACTCGCTAACTTTATTACAAGACGACGGTTCTGTAAAGGTATGGTCCGATGAAAGATAATCTCGATTGACTCAGCCCATACCCTTAGTACACTTTAAACGAGCAGTACCAACCCACCAACCTGTTAAATGGACGGCCATGTTGATTCTTTCAAAAGTTCGATGCCTTAAAATCATCAGGTTTAGTGATCCGAAACGTCTCAATACCCAAGTAACGAGTTGCCCATTAATACGGGGATGTATCGCGAGATAACTTTATTCTGGTAGCCGGCTGCTTTGTATGCGGCCGTCCAAGCGTCCGTCATTACCAAAAAACCAAGATAAAACCCACCTTAAACACACAATACTGGTCTTTAAGTTAATAGTGTTAAGGCTCCTCCAAAGTGTCTGATTACGTTTGCAAGCGCAGCCCTCTCGCTTTTATCTTATTGGTCAACCATTACTCCTAAATTTAAACTCTTCATTATAATGCCGCAGTGAGAAAAGTCGCGATAACAGACGGCCACGTGAATAAAATATAGGTAATGAATTCTGATAAAGGAAGGTTCGTGGATAGATAATTTGTCGTGTTAAGTTGTTTGCGGGAAATGCGATCGAGATACGGATAGTAGTTTTACTTAAGACTACAAGTTACATTATATTTACTGGCTTCTGCCCGTGACTTTGTTCGCATTGGAGGATTATCCCGCGTAAACCCGATCCCGTAGGAATTCCGGAATAAAAAGTAGTCTATGTGTTATTCCAGGATATCAACTGTCTACTTACTAATTTTCATTCAGATTCGTTCAGTAGTTTTTGCGTTAAAGAGTAACAAACATCCATCCATCCATCCTCACAAAGTTTTTATCATTATTAGTAAGAAGTATGAAAAAGCAAAACATAGCCACAATACTGTTAGTCAACTAATGTTGTTCTAGATATTTAAGTTAGATATTTCGTCAGTCATACATTCATATTTCCGTATACTCTTAAGAAGATTTTTTAAATAAAATTTGTTGGGAATATTTTCAGAAACAAAATGAAAAAACCGACAATACATTCCCCAATATTATTGTTCATGCATGACTAACATCGTAATATTCGCAACTAAACACAATAACACGTCATTTCACGAGATTAAACGCCCAAACATTTTGAAACTTCTTACCTCACGTTATGACGAAGAGGTACACTCAAGAACAGTAATTTGCTGGAAGAGCCAAAGGCCGGCCATTCCTTGATTAGGGCACGACTCCGATGATGTTGTTTACCCCTTTCTTATGCGGAGAACGTTTAGGTTATATAGCTATGATTGACGTGACCTAAGCTGCGCGGTGGTTGGTCCTTAATAGCGTGTACTTATCTGTCTGTACATCCAGGAGTTTTGAAAGACGAAAGTATTGCGTTGGGGCCAATTTAAGTATATTACACGTTGTTTTTTAAACATATAAACGCGTATACTGGCAATCATAGTTTGAACTAAATTCCATATCAGGACTCCCATGTTTACCTCTCTCGTTCAGTTTTAAATCTCTACTGCCGGGCTAAATATTACAATATTAATGTAACAAAAACGACAAAATATATTCAATTAAAACATCAAAACAATCGATACACGCCCAAACCAAAATCGATTACCAACAATCGATATTCGCGTCCCAAGAGGAGGTTGGGGGGAAAGGGAACGGTTGTCTCTGCACCAGGCGTTGACTAATCGCGGCGCGTCCGCGTGGAATAAGACTGATTGCACCGGGGCTTGCCTATGCCTGCCTGCTATGTGGTTCGCCAGCCCTCTACCTACACAAACCGACATTATTTAAGAAATCAGCTCACTCGAGCGGCAACAAAGGGAGTTTTTACCGCCTACGCTACGTGTTTTTGAAAGACTTATTACGTAAATTAAGTAGTGTGATTATAGAAAGTCGAAGTTAGCTTTGAGTTAATATTTTACGTGTTTTGCAACGAGTTTATGCATCATTGTAGTCATCTTAAGTCATACTAAAATGGCACCTATATTTTCTGTAACTAAAAATTCCAAACCTGCCAAGGTTTAACAAATAATTGCAGAATTCTTTCCAAAGTTCCGAGTTCCACTTTATATTAAATGTTTCTTTTTTTCTTGTTCCTTGGGGTATTATTTGGTGATAGCAGTATACATACATAGTAAAATGTTCCCAAATCCTTTATTAATTACAAATTTAAAACTAGCCTAGCTTTAGATATAAATGCGAATCATAAATATATCAGTTCTCGTTTGAAAAACAGCAAGTAGTTTGAATAATTACAAAACCTAGGTAGGCGCAAGTTATTTAGATCGCAACATAATAAAAAGCATATTAATTGATCGCTTAATTAACTACTTTCAATTTATATCCATCGCGAATCAGTAGTGAAGTAATGGTGTTGTTAATGATTGCTGTTATCAATCTATAATTTCCACTCAATAAATGTACCAAACACGCCCATTTTCCTCATTCATGTACGATCCATCATACGTGTGGTTTCTATCTCTTTTTTATTCACTATGAAAGAAAAGGACATAAGACTCGTGACGAAGACGGCAATCAAGATATTACATTATAATTGTACGATTAAAACCGGTCTCGCGAAACAATCTACGAGGGAATAATTTGCACTTCAATAGTAATACCAGTGCAAAAACAATGATTTAATAATAAACTGGTGAATTATGTATTATTCTGGAAATAATGGTTAGTACGTATTTTATTAAGGTACTGTCAAAATATCAACATCGATTAAATATTTTTTGATTTCGGTTTCTTAATAATTAGTTCAAAAAGAAAAGAAATATTCTTCCTATGATAAATGAAACGTAAAGAGTTGTATATTTTTTATGTTATAGATTATTAGGATATAATAATAATAATAATATTTAATTAATAATATATAGATATTATAAATAGATAATATTAAAGACGTTTTGAAATCTTTTATGATGACGAAGAACTACACTTGTCATCATAAAAATCGAAACACTTCCGTTTTTATGGTTTCTGTCTTAATTTAACACAAAAGAGTTTTCATTTCATGACAAAAGCCACATGATTCAAAACAATTCAAATTTGAATTTAATTTGTTTATCCGATAAGTGAAATGATTCACTGTTTTGAGACAAATGTGTGTTTAGAGTTGGAGTACAAGCACCTATGAAAACTAAAAATTTGAGCTAAATATAATAACCTTGTTGATAGTTATATTTTCGAGCCGTTTGGGGTTAAAACCTTGGGGTCGTGGGGTCCGAGTGCTCACAAATTATTTAAAGATCTATCCAGACGCCTAGTTGACACTTCGCGTGACCCAAGGGCTGGCTTTTACCTTGGACAGAGGTTAAGTATTGCCATACAACGTGGCTATGCCGCCAGTCTTTTGGGCACATTACCAGTGGACAGCGATGCACACGAATTTCTGGATGCCATATTTTAGTTTATTTTGAGATGTATATATGTAGTTTAGGGTTTTTATTTAAGTGTTTAAAGTGTTAAAAATTTTATGTTAAAAACTAATAAATATTAGATTTTGTTCTTTATTTGTTTACTGTGACTTTGGGACGTCCGAAAAGTTTTTTTTCTAAAAAATATGGATACTTTGCCTGCAGACGCCACTCAAGTGGTGGCATTGCTGGATTCTGGACTTAGTCAGCGAGTTGTGGCTTAAAGATTGCATCTAAGCCTGTCGTCTGTTCATAGAGTCTACAAACGCTATCGGGAGACTGGTTTGTTCACGCGCCGTTCAGGATCTGGTAGAAATCGGGTCACTTCTGAGCGAGATGACCGATTTATTGTAACAACTTCTTTGCGAAATCGACCTTAATGCTTTTCAACTACAGCAGCAGCTTCATGTTGTACGTAGGGTGACTGTAAGTGACTCTACAATTAGAAGAAGGTTGAAGGAACGCAGACCGGTACCGCACAAGGCAGCAAATGCGCCGAAATTAACTGCAGACTATCGAAGAGCACACCTTAACTTTGCACATGAGCACTTAAATTGGTCATACCTCCAGTGGAACAAAGCCCTCTTTTCTGATGAGTGTAAAATTATGTTGTATGGTAATGACGGAAGGAACAAGGTCTACAGAAGAGATGGAGAATGCTTCGCACAATGCTTTTTTTAAAGAAAAGGTCAGCTATGGTGGCGGTTCGTGAAGGGTTTGGGGAGGAATTAGTACCGACGGTAAGACAGAGCTTGTTTTTGTGTCTAGGCCACGTCTGCCTGCACTAAACAATCATCGGTACATCGAACAGTGTCTTAAGCCTCACGTGATGCCCTTTGCACATTTTGTTGGCAACGGTTTCATATTCATGCACGACAATTCTAGGGCTCACACCGCGAGTGTCGTATGAGATTATGTTACCGAAGTCGGTAAAATATCTGTTGCCAAACCAATATTTAAAAAAGGTGATAAATGTGACATGAAAAATTATTGCCCCATAACACTGATACCCATCATATCTAAAATTTATGAGAAATGCATGTATCAAAGAATAGTTAACTACTTTGAGAAATTTAAGATTATAAAAAAGGAGCAATTCGGCTTTCAGAAACATAAATCGACATCTTTAGCCATATTTTCACTTTTGGAAGCAATATTGACCAACATTAACGACAAACAGTTAACGACAGGGCTATGCTTTGATCTGTCTTAAGGCATTCGATATCGTTTTACACAAATTATTACTAAAAAAACTAGAGGATATCGGTATTAGAGGGCTGCCACTTCAATGGATATCGTCCTACTTATCAAGCAGGTAACAGTGTCACTATTACTAAACTTAATGAAAGTAGGAACATGACAAAATATTCTTCTGAATATATAAATATAAAACGTGGCATCCCCCAGGGTAGCATATTGGGCCCTATCTTATTTCTTCTCTACATAAACGACATAGTTAATGTAACTAGTCTTCCTAATATTAATGTAACTAATGCTTCCTTTTTGCCGATGACATTTCTATAATTGTTATTACCTATAAAAATATTATTCAATTACACACAATCTAATAAACTGGCTAAATAACTATAATTTATCTATTAATCGTAATAAATCTATATACGTACAATTTAATCAATGTTATAATAATAAATTTAAATTTTAAATGAACATTTCAAAAATTACGCAAGTGACACAAACTAAGTTTCTAAGAGCAGTAATTGACGAGCATTTAGACTGGAAAGCACAGGTTGATACTGTATGCAATGAAATACATAAATTTGTCTATGCTTTGAGACAAATAAAAAAAGACACCAATATAAAAACGGCTGTGATATCATACCGCGCATATGTTGAATCTTCACTACGGTATGGTAGTCCATACCGTAGTGGGGAGAAATAGTACTGATCGCAATAGAGAATTTATCGCCCAAAAGAAATGTATACGCGCACTATACGAGATTCCATCTGATGAATCATGTCAACCAATAGGTATTTAAGGAACTTGGTTTGTTACCGTTACCTTCATATGAAGTTGTTAAAGTTGAATGTTTGTTCAAAAACATAAATGGTTATTTAAAACAGCGGAGGAAATAAGCTCTCGTCTCGTAAGTCGACGTGATCAATACAGACTTGTACTGGATGATCTGCCTAGATTTATTTATTCTCAAGGCAATTACAACAGGTTACAATCCACTTATAATAACAATACACATAATACGTTTTGGGCTGATTGTGACCCAGAGCGTAATCGCATAACAACAACAAAAAGAAATATAAATTTAACTACAAGCGATAGGTTATAGAAAAGTGTTTAAATACTAAATTAGTGTAAAACAGTGTTAAGTATATATATTAAAACATTAACAGAGAGTAAGAGCACTTACAAGTCTTTTAAAAGCTGTGGTACGAGCATCGAAGATATCAATACTAATTCTGGTATCTTTCGATATTTCATTATAAAGGCGACACATTCTAACGATAGGGTTGTAATAAGAGGTGTTATTTCTATATGCCAGAAGTGAAAAGTTCTTGGCATTCTGGAGGAATACCTAGTATTAATATTAATAGAGGACAGCAGGGTGGATGAGTTCGGTGTGGAGTGTAGGATCTTATGTAGGTTTATTAAATCTTGCTGCTTGCGACGAACATGCAAAGGCATCAAATTAAACTTAATAAGGCGATCCGAATAAGTTTGTAGTGTTCTTGCGAAGCCATACCGGTACGTGACCCATTTTAAACACTTTCTTTGTACGCTCTTGATTCTGTCAGAGATTAGCGAAATATAATAAAAACTGTGTGGCTATGTGTGTTTATCTTTATAATAAATTACCTAACATGTTAAAAACATTAAATAGAAAATTATTTAAATTACAACTGTTTAAATGGCTCTGTAATCATAATTTTTGCTCCATTAATGAGTAATTAAAATGAATTTCAATTTAACATACCTATTAATTTCATTTTTTTTATTGTTGATAGGCTTGCACGATAGATAGATAGACGGTCAAATACCGTAATCTCACCTGATGTTAAGCGATGATGTGGTTGAAGCTGAAGCACGCTTGCCTAGAAGTACTCTTGACTTAAAGAGTGAATAAGTTACTAATTCAATGTAATATTGTATCTTAGTAAGTAAGTTTGCATACTTTAGTTGTAGGCAAGACATGACTATCCTATATTTATTTATAACACCTTGTATACCATGTTTTAAGCAAATAAATACATCTTATCTTATCTCCATTATGGAATGGCCAGCAAGAAGCCCGGACATGAATCCGATTGAACATCTATGGTATGAAATAAAGAGACGAATTCGTGTAAGAGATCCTGCCCCAGAAACACTTAGCCAGCTGCAAAATGCAATCCAAGAGGAATGGAATGGGATGCCACAACATTTGATCGTGACTCTCATCCGATCGATGAAAAACTATATGGAAGCAGTAATAAGAGCTCAGGGAGGGAATACAAGTCAGTAAATAAACGTTTCTTAGCTTTTTTTATTTACGTGTGTTGTTTTACCAATTTCCTTCATACTCCATACAGGGTAAAAATGACTTGTTAAACAAACTACGAAACCTATGAAAATTTAATTTGAATTTAGAACTTAATTTAATTTTAGGATTTGAAAACCTCATATTATTCACTATTAACCAACATTTCATATACAACGTGTAACGGAAACCCCATATCTATCCAAAGGGGCTGAAGACAACATCTAGTATAGAATCTCTATGCACAGTTTCAGCTCAAAATAAATGACACAAAGAATTGATACCAAATTATCGGTTTCATATGTTTCTTGAATACCAATCATAACAAACGTGTCACAGAACTACGAGGATCAATAACTTTCTACGTCACTTGCCAATAACACGGTGATTCTCTTCGTTCTTCTTAATTTGAAAATTCTGCCTCTGGTAAGAAATTTCTATTATACTTCACACATGTAGACATAGGATTATAAAACCCTTGCCATATCGTTTATTATCATCCAAAGAAACCGTGCACTTGGTATGTATATAAATTACACATTGTAGGTATATTCCTAAATATACACATTTTTCTGATAATCCTTACAAAACATAAACTTGCAAGGTGTTTCGATTTTTCTGATGAGAAGTGTATAAGACATAGTTGTGATCAGCTGCCCAAGAAACAATTAAAATAATTCAAAAACAAAAATGTCTTCACCACTTTCTAATCCAAAAGGTCTATTCTGAAACCACAAAATCTCTTAATCCGATGCCACATAATAATTTCTCGATGTTTACAATTCGTCCAACGTTAATGGGCTATTAAAGTTCCTTAGCGATCTTTTAATAGTTCTCAATTGGCGATATATCAAACTTTTGCTCGAACAAATAAAACAATTACGTACTACACATAGTGAAGGCAATCGGCGTGTCTGGAGGTAGAGTGATGGTGGATGCGATCGATGGTGACAAATGGATGTCGACACACAGGAATACGGCCGCGCGCACGTTTCAGACAAAAATGTCGTGAATAGTGACAGATAAAAATAGTGGTGCTAATGGGATTTTGGGAGACGATTGATTGGTTAATCGGTGACTGTGTTAGTGACGAAACAACTTTCACATAATTTTCTTCAATATATTATGGACTAGCAACAGCTTGTTCGCATTAATTTAATATCTAAACCTATAGTAAATATTTCAACGCTAAATGATTAAACAATAAAATGATTCACTTGACATACTGTTTGAAATTCACACTATCATCTTATAGTGGCCTATGTTTGACCCCGGATCATTATTTATCTCCTTGCCAAATTTAATTGAAATCGGCTTAGATTTTTCATACAAACTTCCATCCCCTATTTTTTAGCCTATAAGGGGTTATTTTTGAAAAAAAAATGTGTATATGTTCGATCCAGTGCTTTTGACTATGTTCATTTGGCAGTCATAAAACATACATAACACGCTCCACTTTGTTTCTACAAAAAAAAAAAACAAATACTTGCATTCATTTTAATCATTCCAATTTCAAACCCAAGTGTCAGAAAAGTCGTCCGTTTACATAAGGCCTGTTGTACACGCGATCGGTATGCGACATGCAGTAGTAACAAAACGCGATACCGATGCCGTGCCGTAGTACATGAGTCAAATGCCCGCATGCCTTAGGGCCCCACCCTATTATTGGATGGAATTATTCAAGTCATGACGCTGTGTGACGCCCGATTTTAATCTAACTTCCTGCCTATGATTTGGACATTGTACTTTTGTTTTGCTCAGAAGATTTATATGGCTACTGTTTGAGTACATGTCTTAATTTTAATTTGTAATTACATTTTTATTTGTCACTTGCAGTCGCTCGGGTCTTCACTCTGGTGGACTTTATTACGATAAAAACATAACCCTCCTTTTTCCATGCCAAAAATTCATCAAAATCCACCCAATACTTTTGAAGATTAGTGCAATTAAACAAACAATAAACTTTTCCGCTTCATAATATTGTTATAGATTTTTGTCGTTTAGCATGTTGTGGATGTTTATTATGGGTTACCTAAAAAAGTCGCATTAAAAATCACAACATTCTTTACATCTCCCAACACTAAAGTACTATAGCGTACTTAGACAAGAACAAAGGCACCGCACTCGATGCTCTTTTTTATCGATGCTAAATATCGAGATGTTATTTGAATCGGTACCGGATTGATGGCTGCTCGGATATATCGCATACCTATCAGTTTTATGTTCTGGCACTTACAGTTAAGGCGAAAGGATTCGTCAAACTACGAAATAGACCTCTCTTTGAAGGACTACTACTACTAGACGGATGGACCAAATAGATAAAAAAAAAATACCTAATACGCGTAACATATTTGACTTTAAATTTTAAATTTAATTTTTTTGTTATTGTTCATACTTTTCTCGGAAAAAAATCGAATATATCCTCTTTATTTTTGCAATAATTTGCTTACTGCTTTCAAATAACTGGACCGATTTAAATATTTCTTTCACATTATTATAGAGAATTTATTGCTTTATAAAATTTAAATTCAAAATTTTACAAAATTATTACTTACGTGCCGTTAAATCAATAATACTATATTATTACATTCGCGCTCGGCGCGCGCGCTCGCTCATACGCAAGGACCAGTCTCACCCTAGCGTTCGCACAGGGAGGCTGTGTCGCATGTTAGCGCGCCCCGCTCTTTAAACTTTGCGTCAAAGAGTAAACAGCGTAGATAGTACGTTTGGTACAGTGGTACGGTTGAGCTATTTAAAAATGGGACATTTTGTTTGCGCTTGGACGTATGTGAATATTTAGTTTTAGTGTTGATTGCAAGTGGACTAAACTAAATGTTAAGTAAATAAAGATAGATAGATTTTATATTTTAGTTTTTATTGTTTCGTAGCCAAATGATACAAACCATTTTTTCTCCAAGTCAATTGTTTGAAATATTATTATTATTGCACTGCTGGGCAAAGGCCTCCCTTCATTCCTTCCAATGGTCCCGGTTGTGCGGCAATTCTTTCCAATTCTCAAGGAAGACATCAAGTTCGTCCCGCCATCTCCTTCGTGGTCTGCCGCGACCCTGTGTCCCTGTTTCAGGGCACCAATCTTGAGGTTTACGGGCCCACAGCTCGTTCGGCATGCATATCGTTCGTTTGAAATATATTTATTTATTTTATTAACACTATGAAAAACAAAGTTGAAAGCAAAACTGCTTGCTACTATGGAACTCTTCATGGGCGAGTCCGACTCGCAATCGGACAGTTTTTTATTAGGGCTCCGTAGCAGAATGACTTGAATGACAAAAAACGGAACCCTTATAGTTTCGATATGTCTGTCCGTTTGTCTGTCTGTCTGTCTGTCCGTCCGTCCGTATGTTACAGCCATTTTATTCCGAAACTATTAAGAATATACATGTGAAACTTAGTAGATAGATGTATTCTGTAAACCGCTTTCTTATTTTAAGAAAAAAATTAAAATATATTTAAAATAAAGGGGGGTCCCCATACATGGAACTAGAACTGAAAATATTTTTTTTCATGAAACCTATGCGTGTGTGGTATACATAGACAGGTCTTTAAAAATGATATAAGGGTTTCTAAAACCACTTTTTCATAAAGTCAATAGTTTAAAAGATATAAGCTTCCAAAGGGGTAAAATGTGTGTGTCTCCCCTCTAACTTCTATAATAATGGAGTGAAAAATCTAAAAAAAATATATGTCTATAGACCTTAATGTAAACTTTCAACCAAAATTAGTTTGAATGAAATCGGGTCAGCAATTTTTGAGATACAGCATATTTTCTAAAACCGCAAATATAACTTTGTAATTCATACAAACACTATGAAAAACCAAGTTATTTAGCGTAGTTGTAAAAATGTAAATAAGCTAGTTTTAAAAAAAATTGTAGGTTTTTTTTTTCGTCAAATAAATATACATAATTATTATATTATTATAGTTACTACGGAACCTTTCATGGGTGAGTCTGACTCGCACTTGGCCTATTTTTTTAGTACATTAAAAAAAATTTTTTCCAAAAATTAAACCGACTCCCAAAAAACACTGCAAAGTGAAAAATAACTAACCACATTCAAGTAATCGAAGCGGAACACATGAAATACTTATTATTTCTACTTATATATTGAGTAGTTCCAGTGGCCATCTGTTGTATTCATCATCAGGTCCACTTCACAAATTGTGCTTTTCGAATGCAACTACACAACATACTATAAAAAATACTCAAATCACTATAGCTGTGCCTATAATATTTGAAGAGTTTCCTCGATTTCTCCAGGATTCCATCATCAGATCCTGACTAAGTGACAATGGGACCAATTTCGAAGTATAGGGTATACTTCGAAATTGGTCCCATTGTCACTTCAAACAAAAAAAGAATTTTCCAAATCGGTTCAGCCGTCTTTGAGTAATCGGTGAAAATACATTACAAAAAATATATATGCGTCAAATTGATAACCTCCTCCTTTTTTGTCGTCGGTTGATAAAAGCGTTATTATTTATTTTCACAAAAACAAATTGATATTTTTTATATTTTGATTCACTCTAACTACAATAACCGTACTCACTAAAGAATATTTTGTTCTCAAAACAAGCATTGCAAATGTTCTGAGTCCGACTATATTCAATCGATTTCATGATGATAAAAGCTAATAGGTAGCGACAAAAATGCTTCGAACGTATCTGCGTCCGGTGATACCTATGACGTTCGGGGGAGCGCGCGGGCGCTCGGGGTGGTCAGCACTGGCCGCTTGTTTCACGTTCAATGCTCAAGGACGTTGGGCGATCCTTTCACCTTAATGCTTTCAGAAATGCCCAGCATTAGTTAGCATGTCGATTTAGTCATTGCTCGTTCACTTAGTGATGAGCAAATTGTTATTCGATTAGGCTGTTAAATGATCATTTAAATTGACGTAAATCGATTATTTAATCGTTACTTATTAACCTTGTTAGTTGTGAATCATTGCGAGGCAATAAAGTAGATCGTATATTACGGTATTTTTCTTACTATGAACATTTTTATTTACGAAACATTTTCTTAAAATGATTGCTAAACGATAAAATGATTTCAACGTTTAGCAAATAATCATAATTAAAAATTTCTTTTCAACTAACAGCTACGTTGTACGACAATCATTAGCCTTTAGCCAAAGTAAAAGCCAGCGTTTGGGTCACTAGAAATGTTAACCACCATTGTAACCATTTTTTTTACAATATATTTTCAATTATTGGTGTACAATAAAGTATAGTCTATCTATCTACCATCCTTTTCAGCCCATGAAAGTTGAGCCAAGCCCAGTCTAATTTGGTCTATCAACATTCTATATTATCATTAATTATCATTATTATCATATATCATTAATTCTGAAACATCTAAACAGTAATAGTTGCTGTTGATGCTTTAATTCAGTGTTTGTATGAAATCACAAAAAGGAACTAAACACATCCCTCCAACATTACACAGTTCAGTGTCCACGCTAATACTATTGAAAAAACTCTACAAGTAACTGCATAATTAAAGCAACGCACCCAACTTCTGCCTCACATCAACATACATACAAACCGCCACGCTATTAGGAATCAGCCCCAAAAAACACAAAATTCGATACACAAGTGTCGGTCCCACATTTATAGATACTGATTAATGATATGAAAGTGAAGAGGGGACGTTTGTAAATGATCGATGGTTCTCAAACTTATTAGATAATAGTATTTCAATAGAATTAGGAGCTTTGTTCTTCGTGCCCTGGGCTGGGGTCAAGCACGAGATATATCTCACGCCTGTCTTGAGGTAACGGTATACAGCTATCGTCGATGGTGTATTTATAAAATGACGGAATTTGTACGGTGTTAAGTTGAGCGTCGCTTCGAAAATAGATGGTGTGGTATTTTACGTACGGGCAAGTTAAAGCTTTGATGTTTTGTTTTTTTTTTTTAGTTTGAAAAGGTGTGATTACACTTGAATATAAGTAGTATTGATCGTGATTTAATAATAAAAAATGAAGACTATCTTTTCTAGTTGAAACTGTTGAAAGTGACATTTGCTATCAAAAAAGCTGAGCATATATGCTTAGCTTTTTCCAACTATTTTGGGGAGGGTTTAACCAAATACATTACAAAATGCATGGTTGACTGGTAGAGAATGCCTACGGCATTAAGTCCGCCTTTGGACCTATGTGCATAAAGTGTAAATAAATTAATAAATATAGGTAATATGTTAAATTTATTTCCTATAACTTCACCATATTACCTATGTATCGATTTATACAAGTAACAAAAACTCAACTGTACTAGTTCCTAAGATTCCACACAAAGTTCAAACCCAAGAAACTTCCGCCTTCTCAAAGTTATGCAATAAAATAAAATAGTGTGTTAACATTTAACAAATAGTTAATTCGTACAGTATTAATAACAGCGAAACATCTGTTATTGCAGTCGGCTATAATGAGCTAAAGAAGGAACGCGATACATTCGTGTACATATGCGATACTATAATATGCGGGTATATATAGTATTCTAGAAAAAAAAAAACAATAGCATGTGTATTCTGCAGGTAATATAAAAAAAGAGTCTGATAAGTAAACAAATTGACTTAGTTACTTTACGTTTCAATCTATTTGATGTTAATAAATTAAGAAAATTATAAGCCCCTGCTTAAATAACTAAACTTATTATAGCTACCTACAATTTTCACAGGAAAAAATCCACCATTTCCTTATTATAAATACTCGTAGTGATTATTCAATTCTAAACTTAAATTTTCTTTTGAATATTTGAATAAAGAATCGGTACTTAAAAATACTTCCAATAAAAAAAATATTTCGATAGGGTTGTATGGGTTTCATTTAAACAAGTGGATATTTTTGGACAATGTAAAATAAATTAAAAGTCAGATCAATTAAATCTGTTTACTGTATTGTGCTGTAGCTTCGTAACGCTACGCTTTTGATACGTTAGCAGAATAATCAACAGATGTGTCTAATATGAAAGAGATATTGTTGAATACCGGAAGGAAAATTTTAATAGTGCTAAACAGTGAATTCATTGAGTGAAAGTAATCTTTATTAAAAAAGTATGAATAAAAAATATTTTGCGGTAGCCTTGATCAATCAAGTTATGTGGATTTCTTTGTGAGTTATTTGATATGCTTACTTATACTGCTTATACTTGGTTTTATTTTTTTCGTTTCAATATGAATGGGAACTTTAATCTTATTAAATTCGTAATAAAGCGACTCGTATGCTGAGATTTAAAATTTTACACGGTTGTAAGAGAACTGGAAAGGAATTAGTGGAGTCAGATCATCTGTTCCTGATACAACCCTGATGTTGACCACGATTCTCTGATGTGTGGGATCGACGAGAGAGAGACATACATAGATTAATTTTTATTATAAATAGAACTAGTAATGTGGGTAGAGTTCACATTACTAACAATCTTGTTAAACCCTCAAAGTAAGCTAACGTATAATATGCTTGTGTCTGGAGTAGATTCATGGCAATAGGCAATAGTTTAATGGGTGGGGTTTGAAGCCGTGACCTCTCGATCAAAAGTCCGACACTTTAGCAACTAGGTTATTGACAAATAAAACAAAAAAAATGGTTAGTTTTAATATTTTGCGCGTCTAATGTGTCCGATTGCCGATGACCGTGATTACCGATTCTTTTTATTGTATCTTCATAAGATTGTCGAACTATACTCACTAGTTATGTAGTATTGGTTTAGATATTATGTCAATGCTTTTATATGGGTACAACGTGTAACGGAAACCCCATATCTATCCAAAAGGGCTGAAGACAACATCTGGTATGGAGTCTCTATGCACAGTTACAGCACAAAATAACTGACTCAAATAATTGATACCAAATTATTGGTTTCATATATTTCTTGAATACCAATCATAACAAACGTGTCACAGCACTACGAGGGTCAATAACTTTCCACATCACTTGCCAATAACACGCATTCTCTTCGTTCTTCTTTATTTTCTTTAGGTATACATTGATACCAGAGACCGAATTTTTCAAATTAAGAAGAACGAAGAGAATTATCGTTTTACTGGCAAGTGACGTGGAAAGTGATGACCCTCATAGTGATGTGACACGTTTGTTATTATTGGTATCCAACAAACATACGAAATCAACAACTTGGGTCAATTCTGTGAGTCACTTATTTTGAGCTGAAACTTTGCATAGAGACTCTATACCAGATGTTGTCTTCAGTCCCTTTGGATAGATATGGGGTTTCCGTTACATGTTGTATTACAAAGGGATGGCACAGGGCCTTGATTAAATGAATGACATTATGATTGAGATGTTTTAGCACCTATTATGGTATTAATACCCCCAAAATAGCTCCTGAAAATGTCTCAAATAAATAAACAAATCTATTTGTAGGCATTAATGTAACTATACATATTAAAATGAAAATCGACCACAATTTAAACTATTTCGAATGCGTCATTATAAATAGGAATATTAGCTTCCTACCCTTCTTTTCTATATAAACTTTAACAGTGCCAAACACACTCCTTCACAAACAATAAAGCCTAATATTTTAACAAAAGCCTTTCGCGCTTTTTTACAGCAAGCAAGGATGCTGCATTCCGCTATATAAAAATTAATTGCAGTATCACTTAAAGAAACCAAAGATTGCCAACACAAAAAAAAAACTCCACCATTATTTATTGCGACAAAACTGTTCAAAATTGTAACAGGTACTTTCTTTTACATTTCTAGCAAAGAAAAAGAAGAAAGAAAGAAAGTGTTTACTGATTTACAACCACACGAAGGGCATTGCGGCTGCTAAAATTCAACAAACACTACAAAACAATGCATAGAAAAGAATTTAAAGTAAAGGTGTTACATATTCGCAAGAATTCGAGCGAAAGTGATTTTCGCTCTTCAAGAAGAATAGGGCAGTTCTAGACAAAAGTGTTTTTGTCACAATTACCACCTGCCGATCGTGACAATTTGCATATTATTCGCAAAGACATGACAGAAATGCCGTTTCGTTTTCACTTGACCGGCTCAGTTTGTTTGTATGCTTCGGTAAAATCAGTTCGGAATTGGTGTAGTGCATTGCGTAAACTAAAACTAAAAGTGTTCTTATAAATATCTAGTAAAAAGTGACGACGAAATGAAGTAAGTAGCACTTCATTATATTTTACAGCTTTTCGTTAATAAGTAGGTATGCTATGTTACTTTACAATACATAGATAAACCGCAAGCCTATATTAAGTAACAGTTATAAATTAATAATACTAATACACTAATTAATAAAAGTGCAAAAAAAAACATCTAAAATTCAAAAGTATTCGAAAAAAAAAAATCAAACGCAACGGCCGGCGGAAAAGTCATACATTAAAATATACCGCAAGACATGCATGTTCGTAACATTATTGATGTCAACACGGGATGCCTACTTATATTATGTTTTACTGAGAGACGCTTCGGCAGGTAGGCTCACATAAGCGGTTTTATTTATAAGGTGGTGTTGGTAATGTGGAATGCTGTGGTCGCCGACGACGACGGTTGGACGACGCGAGAGAGGGGCCGGATCTATAGGGTGTTCTGCGCCAAATAGGGGACATTTATGTGGCTGGACATAAGACGAGTGATTCCTGTTGTGTAGGTCATAATTAAACGATTGACCTATTTTTATTACGTTTAAAACAGTTGTAGGCATCTGTTCAATTTGTAGCGTTTATTTTTCAAGTCAGTTATAAATAAAAAAGTATACCAAAAGTTTATTGACTACCAAATGAGATATAAATAAAGTCTCCGCATAAAATAAGACCTGATTACACTCATTAATACATAGTAAATGGCCTGTGAGGAAACGATGTAGGGCAATAAATTGTAAAAACGCGAGATGAAATCGACATAAGGACACCCCGTACAGCGGAGAGTATGATATCAAGGTTAGGCTTAGCGGAACACTCCACATGTGGTCAACCTTAATAAAGTGTGATAGCCATACACAAGGTCCGCGCGTGCGACAGAGACAGATATAGGAGCTTAGCGGCCATGTTGTATTATGGATGCCTATCATATTTTGGACCCGCTCCGGACCGGATTATTCTTTTTTCTTTTGCGCCTCCATCTCGAAACCGGTCTCCGAGCGACGACCACCATTTATTGTAGATTAAAGAGGCTTGTTGTCTTAATTTTAAGCCACGCTTTAATTTATGGCCACGTATTAATGTACAGTCTCCGCCATTTTTTCCAAAGATAGATACGTCATTGATTTCTTTATTTGTACTGTCGAGTTTATTAATTCCGTAGCACTAGTGCTGACTAATATTTTCGTGCTTAACTTAATGATTTGACAATTAAATTAAATTGTTCTCGTTGTGGTAGCTAAATTAAAATTTACAGCGATGAGAGATTTTAAGCGGTGCGCCATCGCCCCCGCTGTCGACTGAATATATATTTGTCATGTCGGCCTTAAGGGAATTTGCGATACTGTGTTTGTTCATCGATAATTAAACGTTTTAATTAATGGCTGCATTATTATTATACAGATAGTTTATTTACACGCGTGTGTAAGCTGCGGTTCAATGTCTTGGGTCATTCAACTGTGCGTCATCGGTGGTACAAATTAATCATAAATCCTCTGTACAAAACAAAAGCAAAATGAGCAAGTGCAAACTCCCATGTCCGAGTGAAAAAAATGACAGTACGCTCGGGCAAACCGAAAGGACGCCAGCGCAAAAAGCGCTACCGGTGAAAAAATATGATTTATAGCGTGAAAAATGTGGAAACACACGCAAAAAGGGAGAACGGTGAAAGCGTGGCGTTTCCACTAGACAAATTTATTAATCCTATCGGCCGGCCGCTTTTATTTGTGTGCTGTATCGGCTTTTTATTTCTGCACCTTTTAGTGTCGCTAAACAGTTACTGTTTCAAAACCGAACCTTGAAGTTTGTGAGTTGTTAGCAGTGTTAATATCTACCACTTTACCTAATCCACAATACCTGCATTAACCTCTCTTCAACAAACCGCCATCTAATTAACAAATCAACTGAAATTTGTAAGTAAAACACCAAGTTTAGTAAGCAATCGTACAAATTGCCTCACGTAACACCAAATCAATGCAAATCACATATCATTGGCGCAACGTCTGTATTCTCGCATCTCGTTATTCCAGAAGGTATCATTTCAATGATAAACCCTACTTCGAGTCAGACGATCGCTATCCAAGCACCTCGTATTAACACATGCACATTATTTGCCCACGTATCGCGCATTCGATCTGCAGTAGTATAAAATCAACATCGCCCCAGCCGGTGGCGTTCCATACTCTGTAATTACGCTACCATTCAATAACAAACTGGTATCTTAATAGAGTGCTAAGAATGTTGCTGATGTCTGATATAATGCTGCAGTGTTAGGGAGGAGTGGGTTTGTGTTATATGGGAGAATTTATATCAGACAGTCTGTGTATGGTTTAGTTTACATAATTCGAAACTCGTTTCGGTAACTAAAAATATCAATAAAAGTATTCTAATAATTTGAAATTAATCTGTAAACCTCTTTACAAAAGCGGAGACCTCCCCTCTCACCAATACACGGTAATAAACCCACAGATCAATAAATTCCATTGCAGACATCATGAATAAACCCAGATGCATCATTTGCTTCTGGAAGGAGGTAGGCTGATTGGAGTGATGGCCGCCATGGCTCATGCACAATGGTCCCGCGCAACGATTAATTGCGAAACTGAGAAAAAATGAGCCTCCTCCTTGAAGGCTCATTTATTTATATTGCCCCCACCAGACCGAATCACATTCAAAACACAACATTTTTTAACCTTCTAAAACCAATAGTCCAACCAAAACCAAAAGACCACTAACAAAATCCTTACGTAATTAAATTCTTCGCTTCACAACCCACATGTAAGGCGTAGTACACATAAACATAATATATCCGCGGATTGTATATGTCCGCTGACAGATACGGGGACGCGCGGCGGATCTTAGGCGGAAATTAAAACTAATAATTCAAAAAGTTTCCGCGCGACCGAGCCGCCGTGCCAGATTTATGTTTCAGCCAGTCTTGTGAATGCTTCCTACGTTGTTCTAGCTACTCTTTGGGCTAGCTAGAAGGGGTAGGATAACCTTTTTGTGGTATTAAAGGTTTTGGGAGTTAATTTTGCTTCCTGGAGCTGTCAGAATTTCAAATTCCGAACTTGCTTTGGAAGGGAAACTATGTGAGTTTCTTTAGTTTTGAATTAGCACGATTATAAATCATGGTATGTGTAGCTGTATGGTCGGTTTGTATACCCGAGTCGACATGCTTCATATGAGCCCAAAAGAGCAGTCAGCAGAAGTTATGACGGGGCATCTAGGGCTATTGTCTGCTGTGGTTGCGTAAACTTTCTAACGAGATACCACGGTTCTAGAACGCAAGGGCAACTGAAAAAATAGTGTGGGTGGTAGTCAGTAGAAGTCTGACACTGACTTTCGCGCCACCCAGTGCGGATGGATTCATTTGATGAGTTTCCTCCCAGAAAAAAGCGATCTAAGACAAGTATTCTAACGGAATTGTTCGAAGGATGCGGAATAGTTCCGCGACCTCGGAATACGAAGGGCATATGATGGAACACGGATGAGTTTTAGTCAGTCAAAATCTGACACACCCTCCCGCTTCGCCCAGACCGGGAGACAGTCATTGGATAATTTCCCATTCTTAAAAAAGCCTTAAGTTAAATTGGCCCATGTTATAAATCTATGTAAAGTAAGTTTTGCAAGTTAGAATAACTAACAACTTAGGCCTTATGGTTCGAAAGCCTAATTATATACTTCAGTATATAACGGCTTAAATACCAATATAGTCGCAAATATATTCAAGTGATTACAATGTCTCGAGATTGTTAAGTGGCGATCTCGATTTATTGATATCGTGTTACCACTATGGAGACAAAGTATTTATTTATCGAACGACTCTTACTAGCAAGCTGAATACTTGGTTAAGCGAATTTTAATATATACATATATAATTGAGTAGGTAAGTAATTTGAATATACGTCAGTCTATATCCATACATCTTCTATAAATCTTACCTACATATAAATAAAACTAACTTCCGCCCGCGACTTCGTCCGCATGGAAAAAGAATCCCCCGATTTTGAAATAAATGGGCTATCTAACACTGAAAGAATTCTTCAAATCAGAACCGTAGTTCCTGAGATTAGCACGTTCAAGCAAACAAACAAACAAACAAACAAACTCTTCAGCCTTATAATATTAGTATAGATTTATATGTCTGTAGGTGATTTAAAATTAATTGTGCAAGTAGGTACTTGTAGTCACTAAAAAAAGCAAACTGTTTTTTAAATAAATTGTATTCTTGTCGGTCTGTCTGCCTTTCTATTTGTTCCAGCTAATCTCTGGAACGGCTCGGCTGATTTTAATAGGGCTTTCACTTTGAGATAGAGGAAGTTATAGGACAATATATATTTTATCCTGGAATTTCCCAGAGACCTGATCTGATCTTTCAGGGATTAACGTAGAATAAAGAATGAACGAATTCTCAGGCTTAGATCAGAAAGAAAAGACTATAAAATTAACCAAATCCGCTGGTTCTAGTCCAGTATTTCTGAATAGGTATTTATATTTCTTCTTGGGATCCTTAAATAGTTTTTGTAACGATTCCTTACCATCATGTCATTTAAATATTATTTGAGTTCAAAGTTTTAATTATACTTATTTAAGCGATTTTTCATCAAGGTTTGAATCATGACAGGTTTTAGTCGAGCCTTTAAGTTCTTAATATTTTAACTCTACGCTATCCAATTTCCAATAACACAGTTATATACGGTAACTTAGTTTTTGTTCTTCCGTCCAAACGAACAACTTTTCGGTCACTATTTGTTGTTTCTTGGCTAACTGTTTTAGATTGCTTTTGGTGAAAGAAACTCTTTAGAAACAATGCATCAGCTTTTGATTTCAGCTCAGTCAGTTTTCGTTTTTTAAGTCATACAAATGGTAATTAAGTGTCATTGCTAAATATTTTTTTTTTGTTTTCTATATACTTAATCCCTTTCAATGAGAGGAAGCCTGTGGAAACTTATTAGGCCGATATGTCTATTTAATCAAATGCATCAATCCCTACTAATATTATAAATTCAAAAGTAATTTAATCTGTCCGTTACACTTTAACATTTAAAGTAATTAAATTATTTTGTACAATTTGGAAAAAAAAACAATAATAATATGCTACAGAGATAGGTAAGACCTTGGGAAAGGACATAAAATACTTTATTAACATCAAAATACCACTGAGGCGGGCGAAGCCAAGGGCAGAAGCTAGTCAAAAATAAAACAATTTCTATAAAGTATGATTCTTAAAATCAAGTCAATAACAGAATATTTTAAAAAAGGACTGCGCCTTATCTGAAATTCGTACTTATAGATACCTATTCAGATATTCCCCGGTCGCAGACAATACGCATTACAATCTAACACTAAAATAAAACTCCTTAAACGCGGACACAGACTAACAGTAGTCGGACACGATCGCATTGACATTAGGTACATAACGAGTGCAATACGTCCACCGTCGGTGGTGCATCAATCGAATGCACAGTGGCCCTGAGGAAATGCATCAATGGACTACTGTAGCAATGCTGCGCAATCTGACGGCCTTATGTTTCACGACTCTTCACCACTTTTCAACATTCATTGCCTCTTTCGTACGGCATTCGAAATTGCGTCACTGTTTCAAGTCGCCAATGGATTGTAAAACAGGAACGTTACCGTAGACAGAGATGCGAGAAGGATATTTGTTTTCAAAGGTCAACGAAAGAAATGTAGTTTTCTGTCCTTCTTCGGCCATTTATACCTGACGCTGATTCCTGACTGCGAAAAATTTCACCATTGTGTTATTAATGGAAGTCAAAGTTATTCAATTTCCAAGAAAAAGAATTTGTTTGAATTTCAAACGAACTCATAAAACATTCAAAAGTACACATATAACATTATCTACGTACTTCAAAAGTAAACTGAAATTGTCTGAAATTAATATTATAGCCATAATAATTATCTAGAGTAGCTTCAGCTTCATTAAAAAAAAAACCATTACCCTTGGCTTTAGTTACTAACAGTCTTACCGATACCTACCTACGTAGAAAATTACTTGTTTAGCACAACAATTTACTTCTAATGTTACTTTGCCTTAAGAATTACCTCGGGGTCAATACGATCGGTCCACAGCCGACGAGGGGTTGTACCGCAAAATGTCTTGGAGGATTTAAACTATGTATTTTACGAATTTAATACATATCATAGGCATGTGTTTTCATAGATAAGATATTTAGTAAATATTCTAAAACCGAATACAATTTTTGTAAAAGCATAATAAATGGCGGTATTAATATTTTTTCTGCTGTCACTTATATTAAAGGACAGATAAATCTGGTTTGCATTTTTATAGAATTTCTTTAGTGTATTTGTTGTACCTACATATGTATTGCATTGGATGTTAATTTACTGAACCACGCCAAAATAGCCGAACGGATTGGAATGCAATTATGCTATTAATTATTATGCCAGAAAATTCTCAAAATTTACAAGGTGTCGTGATTTTATTCGTTTCTATTACGATTTTTTAAGAAAATAAATAAATGTCTTTTACTTCAGAAAGTATCGTAATCGACTTAGCTGTTTTTTTTTTGTACCTGGCGTTTCCCAGCAGCCTGTCTGCTTTGCCAAGTAACTCATTAACAATAGCAATTTGCTTATCCCGCCAAAATGGATGAAAGCTACCGCCTCTCATGTAGACATCAGTACTTTCAGTCTGTGTTTATTTTAATTTGAAATTTTTTGTGGTTGAAAAGAAATTAGGAACCTACATACTTCATACAAATGAGTAACATGTTTTATTCGAATCTAAAATTCACATAATCAAATTAATACATAAGTTAATATTTATAGTACTTACTCATACTACTTAAATATACCGAATGTGTGCTTGTTTGATGAAAGTGCCTTCGCTTATTTTGCATCAAAATAGAGCAATGGATCGATGTGATTTTCGGTGTGGGGATAGTTGAAAGTTTTTTTTTCGGTCGGAATACCCTCAGATGACTCCTTCCGCTCTGGGTGACTGGGAGACTTTTACTGAATAATAACCCACCCTGTTCCTTTAACTGCTCTGTTTTCGGGGCCACGACATCTCGTTAGAACTTTCCCGCAACCCTGAATACTTGTAGGACTCAAGTGTAAAATACGATACCTTTTTATTTACGCTTAAATAAATGTAGCGCAAGTAAAGCCGCGGGCAGAAGCTAGCTTGAACTAATTATCATGATTAGCTTTATAATTTTATGTAATTGTTTCAGCTGAATGATGACCTTTGCTAGCTGTAGCCTGCGCCCAAGTGTCACCACATCAACTGGTCCTATGCGCCTCACAGCTAGCAGCTGTAACCTGGACCACGTTATCGGTTCACGTTGTGGGAAGACCTTCCAAACTGCATCGAGTGGTACGAGGCTGCCACTCCAGAGCCTTTCGATGTCATATACTACTTGTTCTGCAAGCCATTTGCCCTAGTGAGTATTGTCATTGTATACTTTTCTATGTAAATAAATCTGCACACTTAAATGTTAATGTACACTATCTGTGCCGACTTCGTTTACGTGGGATAATTTTTCCGCTTTAATCCTGTCAGAGTTCAGGGCTTCAAGTGCCTAAATGTTGTCCTACAAACTCCTCTATCGTCCCTTAGTCTTCTTTAAATCGGTTTAGCTGTTCCAGAAATTACCACAAACAAACAGAAGGTCAGACAGACACAATTTTTAATAAAGTTTGTTGCCAATGTAAATTTACAGTAATCCACAATACCTATGTTCCTAAATAGTAAGTAGTATATAGGTATAGGTAAACCTATTAAAGGCTCATAAAGTATATAGATATCACGTCAATACTTATCTTACTATCTTTCTTTAAATCCAAACAGTTTTCTCCATCACTAATACTTCCTTCGATACATAGGTATCAGCGTGTAGTCTGTCCGGGCGTAGGTAGAGAGAGGAGCTGTTTATTATTTAGAATGTGTAGCGGTGGGGACGCGACTTGATGCTCACTTCAAGTGGAAATCTTTTGGGATTACGCCGCCGTCAACCGGATGAAGGTGTGGCTGTACTGGGAGGATTTTATACGTGGTGTGTGTGTTTTTGCCTTTATTTTAAACTCATCAAGTTTGCTAACAGTCTGTACTGTCACACTGCTGGGCAGTCTTTTCTTAATAATTCTCTTTTATGGTGTATTATTATCGTATCGGCCTCTATTGCGATAGAAATTCTATGTTTACTTTCCAGAAAAAAATTACGTTGCGATATGGCCTAGTATTTAAGTATTTTGCGGAAATCAAAAATATTCTTATAGATTTATTTTTACAGTATCAAATGATCTTAATAGATATAAAAGTGGAAAATAAAAACACAATTGGGTATTAACACTTTTTATTTAATTCACGTCGTATTATTCTTTTTTTTATAATCAAAATTTTTTTCTAAGCAAAAAAATTTGCTTTAGGAACTGCAAGTCTTTCTTTTTGGATTTTTTAAAGAATAACGCAAAAAATCGCAGCCTCTCAGTGTGCCACCATCTCAATGATCTGAAGCGTAGCGCTATGATGTACGAGAAGACGACGCCTGGCGAAACCTAAACCGAAGTAAAGCCTCCATCACGTCAAATGAATACTAAATCACGGGTGGCCATTTGAATTTCAATATCTATCCGCTCGGTGTGCCCGCTGCCCTAATGTTTGTGGGTTTTTGATTTCGATCTTTCGTCTTTACATATTTTTTATTTCACTCAAAAATAAGTCTAGATTTTTTTTTTAAGTTAAATATAGCAAAGTGCAATGTGGGTAGAACAAGATTGTTAAGATGTGTCCAAACATTGAGCAGCAAGAGCACGGCAGCAACATGCGGCATTTCAAGGACACATTTTTGCCGCGCTCTAGTTAGGACAAAGCCGACGAATATTTACGCGGCAGTCGTCTAAACACAGGGCGACGGGCCGCGCGCGGCAGCCGCGCTCGATTGCCGCTCAATGTTTGGCCACATCTCTAGTAATGTGAATCATTACTAGCAATCTTGTAAACCCCTTCAACTAAGCTAAATATGCTTGTGTCTGGAGTGGGTTCACGCCAATAGTGTAATGTCGGTCACAAGTCCGACATTTTAACCATTCGGCTATTGACGCTTGTTTGTCTTGTTTACCTACAAACTTCAATTACAGACATAGAATGCAGGATAGTTAGGTAATTCAATATTTCTGCAGCGTCATCGCATACACATAAATGGTATTTTTATACATTTGTCATTCCGGTGAAATGACATTGATCTGGTTTGTTTAAGCAATTATGATCATTATGAGTCAAGGGCATATTATTTTGTAATAGGGAAATGGGTCATTTCCGTTGTGTATAAAATGATGCAGGTTTGTAATAAGTGGTTTTGGTTGTAATTGTAGTACCTACCTACTTATATGTCAAAAATAATCATATTAGCACCAAATAGAAAAGTGACTAAAAATAGAATACTATTGAGTTACATTTTTTTTTGTAGTATTTATGTGAATACCTGTTCATCCATTAGAGGTTATGTATGGTAGAATCTATGTATGCTGTCATCATACAAAGGATGTTTACTAGCAAAAAACAAGACAAACGTTTCACTTTCTTCCATCGTCGCCGTCACATGGCAGATTTCCCAGGGAATACAAAAAAAAACTTCCACCACTAAAGCACTTAATGAAACAAAAGGATCCGAACTACACACAAATTGCCAGATACATATTCCGAGCACATTTATCAGTGGAAAAAGAACCGGCGCTGAATCGGCAAATATTTTTTCTAGACGATTAGCGGAAACTCTCTCGAAATACCTACACTAAAACAAACTTGCTTTTACGGTTGCTGAAATGAGTTTTCCAACGCATGCGACTTTCACACTACAATTTAAGGCTTATTTTCAAGATGAGGATAGACTCATTAAGTGAAAATATAGCTTGGTTTTAGTCGTAGGTTCAGCGTGGGAATGGCCGCGTCGCAGTGACCCCTCGATGCTTAGACAAATGATTTCCAACCAAGTATTTTCTTCAAATGTTTTTCGTTTCGATGTTATTCGGGATTTCGTGAAGTCCGCAGGCGATCCGGTTTAAATCTATTTAATACATCTTTAAGGCTGGTCTTAGTATCCGTTTTGAGTTATTTTTAAAGAAATAGAAATGGACACTTTTCATTAGCAATTTTTATGATAAATAAATTTAACAAATTAGATTTTCTCTCATTAAATATTTTATATTTACTGATATTCATATAAAAATACCTAAAAGACATTCAAACTTTGATATTAACCAAATAAATGTTCATTTCGTTTGATCAATAGCAAAAAAAGCACAAATATTTTATCATCAACCCAATCTAAATATTGAATATCAATACATTATTTATTTAGCATGCCGATACCCTTTATATAAACCAACACTTTGCTGGAAGGGAAGGGGGATTCTCGGACGCATTCTAACAATTTTTCTCATAAACCGAACATGACATATTCGTCAGAGATTGATCGAGCGAGCGTAGTTCATCTCATGGGGTGCCGAATTATAATGCGTGGGGTGGTTTTGTACCCCAAGACGTTTGTGCTCATCGATAGGTATTAGAATAACATCTGTGATTCGTATTATTCTGATTCCGGGAGTCATGCTTGTGGTTGTTATTTTGGGATCTAAAACCGACTTCCTAACAGGCTGGTGTCTTAAGTATGAAGAAGTACCCAAAAGTTGAAAACCGTTACGATACATTATATAGTCGTCCTTACTGATTTCAGTAACGGGGACTCTTTGAAAATACTTCCTTGCTTAAGTGACTGGCCAGACCAAGTATGGTTTTAAACAGCCGTTCAGAAATATTGCAGCAAAGTTGACCGCCAGAGAAATAAGTGTAAGTATAAGAGGGCTTAGATCTATTTTAACATAGTTGGCGTTACATTTTTATACCTGTGGTTCACCAAGACAACCTATGTCACGCGAGCTTATGCAAACTTATCTAATAACTAATCGAAACTCTGTGTGAAGAATTTGGAATTAAATATTATTATGATTAATATATTAAGCACTTTTCTTATCTTAGCACTTAGTTTTCTACCATTTTAAATAACCAATTAATTTTACTACTCACCGGGACTGGTTTCGTCAAATTCAAATAAGCGAGTAATTGGCTGTTTTTTTTTCTAATTAAAGTGGCATTAAAAGAGTTTATACAAACAAATTGCATTTTAAGCTTCTTAAATTTTTTCCCGGCGTCTAGATGAAAATCTTCCTTCGACGGAGGGCGGACTACCCTTGAAAAAATATAAAAAGTATTATTAAAGAAGGAGACAGTTCGGGCCGCATTTGTAACTGTCGCGGGCCCTATGATGAAAAATTAGTTCAGTCCTCGTGACAAAGGCGAGCTAAACCCACTATACATGTTTATCTCACTCTAACTTACGAGAGGTATCAGGAAGAAAAGGGACAGATAGATGCTGCGTTTCCAATAGCAAATGACACAGATAGCTTAGGGATGACCGTAGGAGCGAACAGCAAGTTTTTGACAGGGCCCATTTATTGTGTATTGAATATCAATATAATTTCCGTGAGAGTCGATTTTTGTCCCATAGTGTGTGTGTCCCCGGAGTGAGGAGTTTGGGCACACAGATTACGACCAATAGCAAATATTGTGTGTGATTGATGGAGGCGAGACGCCTCCGTAGATCTGCCATTTCTTTGCTTTGTTCTTTTGTTTTTCTTGTACGCAAATTCCAATGATTTTGATGGATTGTAGTGGAATGAAGGTGACAGAGTAGCAGACGGGCTCAACTAAATTAATATTTTTGTGTGTTTTATTTTTAAACAAATAGTCGGTCTTGCAGGGCAATATAACTTATTTTAAAAATATGGATTTATATAGAACTTGTATTAATGATGTTTCTCAAAAATTTATACGGCCATCCCAATATATGTAAGTGGAGATAACGAAACTTAAATAGTCACCACTCAACCCTGACAATGTCTATTTCAAGGATCCTTAAATATTTATGAAAAAATTCTTGACATTTATGGGAATGTTTCAGATATGCGCGCACATAGACAAGAATATCTAAAATGCCGCGACCTTTCGTTCTTAGTGCGTAATTGATATTGTTCATTATGTATATAGCCACAAAGCAGTCCTGTAAGGAATAAGAAGGTAGGAAAATACCAAACATTTCATTGGATCAACTGGAGAGGTCGTGGCTTAATAATAACTAAGACACGCCTGTTTCTTCACGATTCTTTTCTCTTTCTTCACCGTTATGAGAGGTGATGATGAAAATTACGCAAGTACTTAATGTTTGAACCTACCTTTAACTAATCTTTCGTATTCAACACACTAAAATTTTTTATTTACTTAACAATTTTTGACACTATCAGCTCACTGGAATGTCTTGCACTCGTACGCAAATGGAGAGGATTATCCAGTAACGACACCACCATTCCGTGTAACTACGACAGAGCTAGAACCACCGTACATAATCGATTGTCTTGCTGGCCTACATAACCGCTTTGCTGAGTGGATTTACTGGGACTAAGGATTTAATTTGAAAATTGCATATTATCTAAGTCGTTGTTAATTACTGTTTGTGGGATCGTGATGAGTTTAGGAGAGTTTGACAGAGAGTCTAGTCAGTGGGTGTCTTTATTTGGCTGAATAAAAACGATTGTGTATCAATATTCAATCAGCATAATTTAAATGCAATAATGCAGCCTATACCGTTCCCACTGTCCTATACAACCGCTTTTCTGATTGGATTTACTGGGACTAAGGATTTAATTTCAAAATTGAATATTATTTAAGTCGTTGTTAATTACTGTTTGGGGGATCGTGATGAGTTTAGGAGAGTTTGGCAGAGAGGCTGGTCAGTGGGTGTCTTTATTTGGCTGAACAAAAACGATTGTGTATCAATCAACATAATTTAAATCTAATAATTCAGCCTATAACGTTTCCACTGCTAGGACGCAGGCCTCTTTTCTATGAGAGTGTATGAGACGTAATTCACTATGCGGGCCCAGTGCGAGTTAGTGAAAGTCACCTTTAACTTATCGGTGCTAGGACTTGCCGGTTTCCTCACTATATTTTCCTTCACCACCATGAGAGTAGAGGTGATGATATAAAGTACCCCAAGTTATACAACGTGTAACGGAAACCCCATATCTATCCAAAAGGACTGAAGACAACATCTGGTATGGAGCCTCTATGCACAGTTTCAGCTCAAAATAAGTGACTCACAGAATTGAACCCAAATTGTTGGTTTCGTATGTTTCTTGAATTCCAATAATAACAAACGTGTCACAGCACTATGAGGGTCATCACTTTCCACGTCACTTGCCAATAAAATGATAATTCTCTTCGTTCTTCTTAATTTGAAAAATTCGGTCTCTGGTATCAATGTATTGAAATTTCTAATAAGTTCCACACATGTAGACATAGGATTACAAAACCCTTGCTATATCGTTTGTTATCATCCAAAGAAGCTGTGCACTTGGTATGTATATACCCTTTAAATTACACGTTGTATAGTTAGGTTACGTTGTATAATATACCAGACTGGGTTCGAGCTCACGACCTATACCTCGTAAGTCAGGTCCGTACGAGTACGTATCCAGTGGCCACCATTGCTCCACAGAATTAAACATTAGTTAATGGTGAATATTATGTGAGGAATTTATTCTCGGCTAGTCAACCATTTCAAAGTTTTCTTGACAGTATAAAGATATTTACGAAAGTAAAATGGAATCGTACAACATTAATTATAACAAGAATCCAGGAGCACCCCAATCAATCATTAGTCTCTCCAACTTAGTGCTACGTAGTGTGTGGCTACAACTCGCCACAGCAAGGTAGCCACTAGCCACCTGTCAGTTTATAAAGTGGCTGTATGGTCAGTCGACAAATAAAGTCATTAGCATCCACACCCACTAACCTGTGCTATACGAATATAATAACTGTTTAACCGATCAAGATTTTAGAGGAAAATGACTGAACACTAACTTACACTACAGAAAAATCAGTTATTCATTCTTGCGTACAGTATGCAGCACTAATATACATACTACATGTGAGATGAACAACTGGTTTTGTGCGGAACTAACACTGGATATTTTTCTGTTGTATTAATAAACTACAAGAAGGTACGTGTAAAGGTATTGATTTTTACAAAGTAAAGTCTAGTTATATTCTGTGTTTCTTATAGCTTATTTACAAAATTACATAAACATGTGGCATACACAAGGTAACACATACTTATTAATTGAATAGTAATTACTTAATAGTAAAAGCATCCCAAATCAGCAATCTCCTACTTTCCTATAGCAAAGTAGACATATCAGCAGAGAAAGCAACATTTAACCTGTAAAAAAAAACACCGGCGAATTTTTCGCTCAGAATTTCTTCAGACAATTTAGAACACCTCTATTTATATACCTATTTAATCATGTTTACTGCTGTCTGTTTTGCAATTATCCTGTTTATCAAATAGCTATTAGTCCTCTATAAATTTAAAATAAATAAATACAGCCTATACCAAGCATTCTAATCATTCCATTTTCAGATTCAGAACATTCAATAACTCTTGAAATTTTCCACGAACATTACATAACCAAGCTTCAGTACAGTCATCAAAGTAAAATCACAGTACATAGCTGGTACAGAATCGGTTGACCGTCGCGACGCGCGGAGCGGCCACAGGCAAATGACAAGGAATTAGTTGGTAATGGCGAGACCATTGTACCTAACGGCCTGGTGGCTCACCTAGACATACATAATTGATTATCCCACTGAACCCTTCTGTGGAAGTTTGGTTTTAGAATTATAAACGGTTTGAATATTTTGCGAGGATTGTGAAAATTTTAAAGAATTTTCGTGAATTTCGAAGAAGATTAAGGAGTTTCGTCCATAGCCTAATGGCTAAGATGTCGGGGATGTGATCGAGGGGTCGTGAGTTCGAATCCCACCCTTTATATATTTGTCGTGAACTCACTCCAGACACAATTATTTTTAGCTTAGTTCGAGGGTTAACAAGATAGTTAGTAATGCGCGTACAGCTAAGGAGTGGAATTATCTGCCGGAGTCATTAAGTCAAGAGTGAATAGGTTACTTCAAGGCAACCGTGCTTCATCTTCGACCACATCATCGCTTAACATCAGGTGAAATGGTGGTCACACGCAAGCCTATAAACAATAATAAAATAAACATTGCTAGTTTTCTTTAAAAAAAAAAAACACCTGCAATTCTGACTGATGTCCGACTTCCTTCCAAGTCACCTTTGCCAATCAATATTTAAGCTAAGTTATAATAATTATTATAATATTTTAGCCCATAACGTTGGGACACAGGTCTCCTATGTGTCAAATCCATTCAAAGGTTGTCTGTAAAAGATCGCTTTTAGTGATAAGACCACCCATTGTATCATCCTTTTTAGTTGTAAAGTCCTAATTGTTTTACTGTTATGGTTTACAATAAATATATTATAAATATACATATATCTATATATCTCCGTTCTATTAGAGGGAACGGGCCGTAACCCAATACACGATTCCAATGTAGATTGGTGGATATCTCATAATTATCTTCGAAATTTTGATCACAGGACATGTTGGTTTCATCTCGATATTTTCGTTCACCAATTTGAAAGCAGATATGGTAATATAAATTCCACAAAGTATTAATAAATATAATTAAGTATTCGTAATAAAAAAAAAATAAAAAAAAAAGTAATTTTCTTGACTAGGTTTGAATCCACGACCTGCTACCCGCAAGTCGAACCCGTAGGTACTGGGCCATCACTGCTTTTACTTAATCTAAGTATTGTGTAAGAAAAAAGTAACTGAATGTAAATAATGGCCGGTTATACCGACCATTACTCAAACATTCAATGTCATACAAAATGATTTTGTTAGGTACATGTACGTGCAACATATATTAAAATTACACATGCAGCTTAAATATGTTTTACATAATTACCTTCGTATGTTCTATGTAAGACGAAACTTACTGGAAACACTCCTCCCAAGAGAAACTAGGAATGTCGCGTTGGCATTACTGGAACCACGTGTTGCAGTTTTTTTTTTTTTAATTTATATGTATTCGTTAAATTAGTACTTAAATATAGCAGATTTTATAGAAAATCTATATAAGGGCAAAGTATTTTTTTTTTGGCAAATACGGACTCATACTAAAACTAGTGTGTAAATCTTTAATTATTTTGAAATTAATCATTGAGGAGATTTTTTTAAATAATGCGCTAACATAAAAAAATCGTTCAAATTCAACTCGCAATATATCATTACTGGATACCGGAAGGATTTTTTACAATTTGCCACTGTTATGTGAATGCAAAATGATTCTTAGAAATACGAGAATTGTCCCTCTTTTGTTATTAATATATCTTTAAACAGATACAGCTTCTTTACTACACATTTTTATTGATTTTTTTTTTCAAACGAAATAAAAAAAAATAAAGCTAAAAGAATCACTCCAAAAAATTATCATATTGAAACATCTGATCCGAAAAAAAAAATGAAACAAAGCCCAATGACACACATTGTGAGAATCCAGGTAATTAAATAAGGAATAAAATTCAAGGTTGGAATATGGCTGAATAATCTTATTTATCTGTGTCAAACGCCGGCTTTTTTACTAAGACGAATCTGTCACAGATTATCTCAAACCATTATTCATTTGCTTTGGTGGAGGAGCAATCTGACAGCTGTCTTAACCCTTTTTTAACCAATGAGAATGTCATAGGCGCACGATGTACATTGAGTTGTTTTTTTTTACGTCTCAGCTAAGTATATTAAGTGATTTTTATTGCGTTTTAATATCCTTGTTGTTTTTTGTTGGGAAGTAGGGGATTTAATTATTTTGTTAGGTGTATCACTTGGATTCTTGAGGTTGACTGTTAGTCAGATTCTTTCCTCGAAATTTTACAGAAAAATGCAATAGTATTTCATTTTTAAGCATCTTATACGTGCTTAAAATTATAATTATGAAAACAAAACACTTTATGATTGATGTAAGCTTATTAACAACTTTGTTAGGCTCAATAATAATTTTTCACGATTAAAACTTTAGTTTTAAATTCCTTTTATTACCACTCAATTTGACAAAAACACGTGTAAAATCATTAAACTGTATGGAACAAACATTAACTAAATAACAGCATCATAAAACGCGACACCCATTACCTAATAAAAAAGACAAGCAATAATATTATTTATTACTACAATAAACACATTTTAATTAACGTTATCTATTCACAATCGCGTAATTAATAGCAGCAATAAAATTAACCCGCCATGTTTCAAATAAAACGGTCGAAACAAAATCTCCTAACAAAATAAACGATACTCATAATACATCATTTGTGTAGCTATCAATAAAGCGGCCGAATCTTAACATCTTACTAACATCTCAATTTCTTGTATTGGAAACAACAATAATATTTCCTGAAACAGGATATTTATTTAAAACAAGGCGTTGATAAAGTAATTTTCTTTTAACCTTAACCATGTCTTTATGGAGTGGTCATTACTTAGCAATGGTACACAGCCCGCTCTGAGCAATGGCTATGTATTAATCAAAATGCCATATTTTTGTCTCGCTCCTTTTATACTTCCGTTCCTCTCTCACTAGTCACGGATATCTCGTTTTTATTTGTTGCCAAGTATCTTTCTTCGTGGGACTCCGGGGTCGTGGGACTCATCCCGTTACCGTGGCCCCGGTATGTAAAGGATTATTGAAGGAACACCGTGGATTTTAGTCAGTAAAAGTCTGACAGTCCCTCCCACCCTGCCCGGAGTGGGAGGACTTATTTGATAATTTTACCACGTTAAAAAAAAAAAAAAAAAAAAAAAAGTATCTTTCTAAAACGTTAATCTCATCAGCGGAAAACAATCCCTAATTGTTTTCTCGTTGGTTCTTATTTCAAGTGTGCTATTTTGCTTCTTATTACCTTTTTCGTTGGATGATCATACTCAGGTTCTGCAGTCTTACTCTCCTGAGACGAAATTCGGTCTTTTTTTCGTCTCTCCATCACTGATCCTTTTTTCGCTTTTTCTGAATAGACGTAGGAAAGCATTCTTGCCTTCGTCCATTTCTTACGCATTATCTCGTAATCATTAGTTTCACCATTTCCTTGATAGTAAAAGGTTTTCAGACAACTCAATTAAGTAGACAGATTACTTTTACACTTTCGTTTTACGAACGTAAGTAAATACTGTTCGGATACTATAACTTACTTCTGTTTTATCGCTAAGTTGATTAACCTGTTTCATAACATTCATTACAAAAACATAGTAATTCTGCAACCGATTTAACTTTTGAATCTTTGACCTCAACATTTTTAATATTGTGTAAGTTTTAAAATCTGCAACTACTTTACTTGGCAATAACTACTTTACTTGATTGATTAATCAAAAACGATGAATAAAAATATTAATTAAAACATAAATAAGTACAATTAATATATCTGTACTTCCACACAACCTAATGTTTTGCACCTTAGCGAACTTAATTCTCAAGAGAAGACAAACTAGATTACATCAGCCCTTTTAACATAAGAATTACCTAGGTAGAATTCATATAGATATGTACTGGAGCACGCTAGACAAAAATAAATCTGAAATCAATTGTCTCGATCGTATTCCTCAAGTTTCTCAATATATCCCAAACTTAATACAAACATCGTCATTCCATTTAAAATACAAATGCTAAACAAACTAATCACTTACCAGCAATATGCCCGCAGCTTCTTCACATTTCCACATGTTACATGTCACCACGCTCTCCCTTCTCGCTGAAGTGCGTACGTCATCACAAAGCGGCCATGACACATACCTGTTTCTTCTTAAATATCGCGGGAACTTGGTATTTCAGTTCGTCGTATGTAGTTGGCATTTTGGTGTGTAATTACTTTTGGCAGATGTTTTATAGGAGAAGAAAATAGTGGGATTGGTTTGTAATTAGTTGTATGTTTTATTGAATTAAGGGCCTATTTATATTTTAGAGAAGAATTAAAAATATATGGTCTATCTTTTATGTAGAAAATGTTGCATATTTGTTTATCAGGTAAACGATCCTGCTGGGAGACAGACCTTCTCTCTGTGAGAGAAAATATGTCTTCATCTAACACGCAGACCCGCCCATACGGGTTGGTAACTGTTGAATAGTGTGCTCTTATTAATAATCGTAATCTTTATTGCTGTTATAAAATTACTAAATAACTTACTACATAATAAATAAAATAAAAAGGTAAAAAAATCTTTGTTAGTGATTTCCGATTCATTTTTGATAAGTCACTTTTCCTCAACTTGCTGAAAACAAAGTATCGTTAATATGGCCACCTTAATGAATCATTACATAGTCAAAGACTACAGTTTAAACTTTTAACGGCCTTTCCTTCACCATCCTTTTGTAGGTCTTTTTTTTCGGTGGGAAAGTGATCAAATGACGCTCTGAGTGGAGCAGAAGAGAGTGACAGACGTCTAGTGTCTAAAAACTCACCCTGTTCTTTCAACTGCTCTTACGATCCGGGGTTTTGGTATCTCATTAGAAAATTCCCGCATCCCACGGCAATGTATGTAGGTCTACCAGACCAACATTGTCTGCCGGGAAAATCTATAAGCCGATCGCAAAGTCTGTGGGCGATACGTGTCACTAACTCTTTGACGATGTGATCTTTAACCTAGCACTCAGTTTTGGGGTACGCCTACGCAAGTAACGGATTTCTTTGTAGTTTTATACATATATCTAACTTAGATATATTGATTAAAGATAACAAAAGCCCAGGGCAGTACACAGGCCTCTGTTATTGTAAACCTACACTAGGTTAGCAACCTTGTCAGGAATATGACAAATGATACTAACATACCCGTATCATGAAAATAAAACCGAAGTCGCTTGAGGTAACTTCTGCGATCACCTTTTGGTAGACGTTGACACTCATGTTCCACCTATTACTAAATAATTGTTCACGGTTGAATGAGTGCCTTGTGGAGGAATGAAATTCATGTCAAACACAGGCGTGGGTGGTATTGCATTACCGAACCTTTTGCTTTTATATTTCATTTAACATTTAATGTGGGACATTGGCGGATAAATCCGGGTGGAAAGGGAGTGTCAGACCTGCTGACTAGCGCGTGGAACACGACGCGCGGTTGATTCGGGCCTGGTCTTTACCGGAACCGGAAAGCATGCAACCCCCCCCCCCCCCCCTCTGCTCGCCGTCACGCCTGTTTAAATTGAAGTTCTAGAAGTTAATAAAAAAATCTTATCTTCATTAATATTTAATATAAAACTAATTTACACTGGATAATTTTATTAAAACGTTACCCTACAATAGGATTTAGCTAACATTTATTTGTGGTACAAATATCTAAAGGCCATAAACATATGGAAAAAATTCTTGCATAGCTCACAAAGCTTCAGTCCGTAATCACCAATCACTGATGATTCCCACAAGTGTCACATCATTCATCATCAAAACCAGTGGCGTGCCACTTAGATGGTGATCAGTGGCGTATCGCGATCGAACCCAGTGTTGGTACACGATGGTGAACATTTGCATATAATGGTACGATGCGATGCCATTCGTCAAACTGTGTGAGTGACACCTACTTCATACAGGGTGTTTAAATTCAGAACATAATATGTTTTTAAATATTATATTATTTTTTATGATTTAGCCTATTATACAAACTAGACGGGTCAATTTTACAGGTTCAGCAATGATTGCCGCGGTCGAACCGTGGATTGATGATCACCTTCATAAATCAAAGTTCCGCCATGCCTAGGAAATCACGTTAAGCGGTTGGTCCCGGCTGACATTTCTAAGTCTTGCCAAGAAGTACCATGTTACCCACAGTTACTGGGTTGTGAATGCGGAGGTCAGATTGTCGCAGTCGGCAGTCGCTTCATGTAAAATAAAATTACTCAGCTGTATTCGGTTAGACTGGAAATAGTTGATGATGTTTTTATGATGATGTTTTCAAATATATATTTTTTGATCTGATCAAAAAAACTTACTTATTGCTCATATTTGAAATTCTGTCTAAATAAGCATGCACCTTCTTTATTTTAGTTTTGAAGCTTACATACTTACCAAGAAATACTTGGTACTTTCATTTTATGCATAACTGGAAATTTAATACTTAATTTTAGCCTATAGATAAGTTGAATAGTTATATATTTATATAATTTAAAAATATTTGCTTATTGTACTTAAAACTGTTTTAGTATCTAATCATATAATTCGACACTACAGTTTTGTCTCCTATACAACGTGTAACGGAAACCCCATATCTATCCAAAAGGACTGAATACAACATCTGGCATGGAATCTCTATGCAAAGTTTCAGCTTAAAATAAGTGACTCACAGAATTGACCCCAATTATTGGTTTCATGTGTTTCTTGAATACCAGTAATAACAAACGTGTCACAGCACTATGAGAGTCATCACTTTCCACGTCACTTGCCAATAAAACGATAATTCTCTTCGTTCTTCTTAATTTGAATAATTCGGCCTTTGTGGATCAATGTATTGAAATTTCTAATATGCTCCACACATGTAGACATAGGATTAGAAAACCCTGGCCATATCGTTTGTTATCATCCAAAGAAGCCGTGCACTCGGTATGTATATACCCTTTAAATTACACGTTGTATATAAAGCAGGAGACAACATTGTAGTGTCGAATTATAGACCGATCTCTTTGCTACCTAGTTTTTCAAAAATTCTAGAAAAACTAATACATAAGAGGCTAAAACACTACCTTGAAACTCATAATCTTATCTCGGGTAATCAGTTTGGGTTCAGGGAAAAAATATCAACCGCTGACGCTCTTCACAAACTAACTTCGTATGTAGTTGAAAACATGGATAGGGGACAGAAGTCTCTAGGCATATTCTTAGACCTAGCAAAGGCCTTCGACACCGTCTCTACCCATCCTCCTGAACAAACTCGATACCTTAGAAATTCGAGGAATACCTCTCCAACTTTTCCAAGATTACTTGACAAACCAGAAACAGGTTATAAAAATTGATAACAGTATAAGCCATGAGGAAAATGTCACGTTCGGAGTGCCTCAAGGCAGTGTATTGGGTCCTACGCTGTTTTTAATATATGTATATTAATGACCTCTACAATTTGCTTTTAGAAAATGGTCAAATATTAACATTTGCAGATGACACAGTATTATTATTCAGCTCTAACTCGTGGAAAGATGTAACCGAAGCAGCAAATAAAGGTTTTTCTCTAGTAACCTCATGGCTGGACAATCATCTGTTGACATTTAATCTTGACAAAACGAAATATATTACATTCACAATTAACAGTAGAACTCAACCGTCTCCTAACGCAATAACTATACAAACTCACCATTGCAACATTCGAAGTACTTGTCATTGTAACCCAATCACCAGAACTAATTCCATAAGATATCTAGGTGTTATAGTAGACCAAAACTTAAACTGGAATGAACACGTCATTAAGGTAAATAATCGCGCAAGAAAGCTGATTTATATTTTTCAAACTATTAGAAATGCATGTGACATTACATTAACCTACTGATAAAAATCTATTTAGCACTATGCCAATCCATACTGGTATACGGCCTGAATGTGTGGGGAGGAACCTCAAAAACAACCATGTTGTCTGTCGAAAGAGCCCAACGTATAGTACTTAAAGTAATTTCTCGCAAAAAGTACACTTATCCGACACACCTACTTTACTCAGAACTAGGAGTCCTTACGGTGAGAAAATTATTCATTAAGCAACAGATCATGGCACAGCATTAAATAAAACCGCACTTTGCTAAAAGGCGACGATTAGATATTGTTTATAACGTACCCAAATTTAGAACATCTTTTGCACAATTATCTCGGTCCTAGCCTTTACAACAAAATAAGCAAAGATCTAAAATTTAAGAATCTTGATAGCCAAACATGCAAAAACGCTATTGAAAAATATTTGACAGCACTAGACTACAACAGCACTGAAAAACTACTTTAGAACGATGTTATAATCAAGGCACATAAATAAATAAATAATAAAGCACTCCTAACTTTACACATACAGAAATACACACATACATAAAAACATATACACATATACATACACCCAAACACGGACAATTACAATCGTTTGTAACTTAATTAATATAATTACCTATACAGTACGTAATCAAACTGATGCTATGTGACTTAACTGGAACCTTGTGGGAATCTGTTGTTCGAGGGTTGAGGAAGACTATCCCCTCGTGATACAGTTTTATACTAGTACGAGTGGATAGGGCGAATCAGTCTAAAGACAGCCAAACCATAACCATATTTACATTGTACCTTCACATTCAACGATCTGTTTATTTTGTGTTTATTATTAAGTTACTCTGTATGGTTGTCTTAAATTTGTGTGAATAAATAAATATATTATAAAAAAAATATACTATATTATGTTATATCTAAAATGCTTTTTTTCCCATGAATCACTTAACGGATATCAGGATATATGTTAAACTTTTATTATTAACGTTACCGTGACTAATGGTATCATTTGTATATGACACTTTCTCAGAATAAAAAAAAATATTTGGCCTTTATTAAATGTTCATTATGCATCGGATCAAAACATAATAAATGAGTTGTAATAACTCAAAATTCATTGTTGCAAATAATTCACATAATCTATTCGTCTTTTCAGATCACGAAGTTTGGCGTCTCAGCATCTCCTGCAAAAAAAAAGAAACCAATATTTAATACAATAAAGAAACACCATATATATGAAAACAAGGGAAGGGTAAATAAAACCTAAAGGCAGAACGCATTAAGGTATTCGGGCAAGACGCCATTGTTGTCATATCACGGATAAACTATGACATTAATCAATTGAGGACAACAATAGTACCGCACACCTCAAACCGAACTCATCCCACCAATCTACCTTGCACCCTAAACCCCTTCTACGGAGTACCAGACTTGAGTACTCAAAGGTGTCATGGAAACTGGTTGAGTGTATCAAGTGAATACATCTACATAATGTGGGCAACAGCACAACACTAGATAACCGTTATTGTGACGACAATCGATTCTACCCACGTGTTTATTGGGACCTGAAGATATAAGCGCTTATATACCATGTGTTATTATGTTAATAAAATATTAAGTTTGTAATAAATATTATTTATAGGTAGCTGCTACCGAAGATTCTTTATATATATTTTGATAATTTGTACATTTATTCGCATTAACCACCAGCAAAATCTTCGCGGTAGGTTATTGAACATGTAAAAAGTTTTGAAAAGCAACGAATTTTTATCGATCTTCCCTGATATTAGATTAATTTAGATTCCTATTTATCCTCTAATTATTGCAGCAGGTCCCAGATGCAAATTTTTATCTGTGTTTTTTGAAGAAATTAAAGTTATTTACACAAAGACTAGAACACGATCAATCTTTTGAAAATATTTTTTCGGTGTGTTTCTGTCCAGGCTAATCTCTGGAACTCCTGAACCAATTTTAACAGAAGTTTCACTAGATGATAGAAGAAGTTATAGGGCAATATATAAGTATACTAGTACCTCACGCGGGGCTTCGCTCCCATGGATTCTATCACGGTAAAAACATAACTCTTCTTTTTTGCAGTCGCGTAAAAAGTAGCCTAGCCTTCCTCAAGCTTCAAGCTACTTCCATACCAAATTGCATCCAAATCCACCCAGTACTTTCGAAGATTAGCGCGTTCAAGCAAACAAACAAACAAACTTTTCCGCTTTATAATATTAGTATAGATATATAAGTATATAACCAACATTCCATCCCGGAATTCCCACGAAATCTAGACGACTTCCAAGCGAACGAAGTCACGAGCACCGCTAGCTTTTAATAGAACCATTATTTTTATTTACTCGTAGATACATTCCAAACATATTGGTAGTTACTTCTTACCAATATCAAAAACCATGAACTGCACAGCGTAGTCCCAACTGAAACCAAAATTAATTTGTGATATGCAAAATCAAATCCCTAACGACACTCGCATTCATTCCCCACCATTTCACTCGGCTCGTTAATCACGAGGGTTCCTTCAGCGAGGACAGATAATTTCATTAGTAGATATGTGGTACGTATAGGTATGTTTGGATGTATGGAAAGTTAGTGTTCATCATATATTTTGCCCCTTTGTGTAAGCTTGTCACTTCTTCCCTTGTACATTGCCAAGAACTTTACTTTGGTTTCTCGAAAATGTTGAGTGATATTTTCTTTCAGGAATGTCTATCTATATAAATGTATTAAATGGGACTGAGTAGGACGTGTCTATTCTTAAGACACAGAATAGGTGCCCTGAAAAAGCAACACGGTACCCTGACAGACCGCGAAGAAGTTGGTGAGATGACTTGGGAGAAATGAAGAGGAGCCTTTGCCCAGCTGTAGAACTGTACGGCTAATAAAAATAATGTAATAATATCTTTATTTTGGTATCTAAAAATAATAGTTGGTGATTGGAGCCTTCTTTTACCAAATAATATCTGAAATATTTATATACATCACTATAATACATTTTCATAATAAATAATCAATGATACGGACAAACAGCTTAAGTGTGTTCAAAAATTATCATTTTAGCATATAAAATGTTCAACTTAGAGCCTCCACTGGCCACGAGGTTCAATTAACCTGTTGTAGTTAAACTTGTTTGCTAAAAAAGTTCATTCACCGTGTATCAAGATTGAGTCATTACCTCTCAACCGCCAATCAACGTCTTCGCCCTTGGGCTACTGACGCTCTTAATAATTTTATTGAGTCCAAAAACAAATAAATACTGTATTTTTATATCAATACAGAAGTTCGATGAACTCTATAAAACTACGACTTTTCTTGTAACTTTATGTTACACAAGATTCTGTTAATTTTCAAAATCGGTATAGTATTTTTTAGTGTATTCGTTAGGTACAAACATTAAAAATACTCTTTATAATATTAGTAAAGATTCATCATGCAATCTAAAACTTGACAAAATATGACAATTCTTACCATAATATAAGAGTCCATGTGTATTTTCGAGACTCCTTGGTAAGATCAAGATGAAAACTCCAACCTCTTGGCGCTGAGAAAAGCTAGGAAACAAGCGACACACAAAATACTTGCTATTGTGTTGCGAAGCGACGAGATTGGTTCCCGCGACACTGTGATAGAGGCCTTTGTAAGGCTGCACTAGGGATCCGTAAATATTTCGTAAGTATGTATATGAACGTCATGCAGATACGGATGAGAAGCTAATCAATAACATTGTTCCACTGCTGAGACGCAGGCTTCATTTCTTCTAGAGGGACTAAACTGCAATAGGTACTCCACACGGGCGCAATGCTGGTAGCTGGATATCGCATGTCTCCAGATTTTCGGTCCTAGGACATGCAGGTTTCATTTCGACGTTTACCTTCACCGTAATAAGAGCTGATAAATTTGAACAAAGTAGGTAAGTTACTATATTAAAAAAAAACTGTATGTCAAATAAAAGAAAGTAAGGATTATATAATTTCTGAAATTGAAATTCATGACCCAAAGACCTATTGAATATAAACAAAATAAACTTGGTATAATATTATGATATTATGATTTAGCTCACACCAAAATCCAAGCAGGAAGTCTTAAACTCAATTATATTATTCAAATTCTCGTACCATTTCTTTTTCTCCCGGACCGAAGTTCCAAAATCTGGGCAAGGAAATAAACAAAAAGTGGGGCAACAAAAATATGAAGGAGCCCCGCTGTGCTTATCCGTAGACACGCAATGATATTAGAGAAATCGGAACACCGCATTATTGTGTACGATGACAACGGTTAGCAGCAGCGCTGAGAGAAACGGAGAAATGTTGTTCTAAGCGATAAAGGTTAGGTAGGAAACGTTGAGTATGTCGTCAGGAAAAATAAGAATATTCAAAGGGAAACTCCTCTCATCTTATTGAATCTTCTTATTGCTATAATTTAGACAAACAAACTGCAATGAGTCATCGAACATTGGATACAAGGCTACGACTAAAACTATTTAGATATTACTTATTACAATTTTTTTTCCGTGGGAAAATTATCGAATTAATCCTTCTGCTCTGGGTGGAGTGGAAAGGGGTTTCAGACCCTGTTCCTTCAACTGCTTAAAACATTCCCACAACCACTAGTCTATACCTGCAGGCTGCAGAATCTTTTAAATGAAACAAAAATTTACTAGTCTCATGAAAAGCTCCACCTCTAAAAGTTTGTAAAACAAGCATGAAGGTGACATCCATAGGTGAGCATGCATTAGTTACTTTGTTATAAACTTTACGAACCCTACGAACATAATCTCACTCATTAATATCTTCAACACCTACTTAAAAAATGACGTAAGTATTAACGTAACTTGCTACGTTGCGTTGATTGAATTTATCATGAGAAGTTTTATCATAATGTGGTTTTAGTGTCACCTATGTGAGGGACTGGTTTTGAGGTCAGCAACTTGTATGCCTGTTGTGGAGACTGCGCTCATATTCAGACTATCTTTTATATTTTAACTTTATAGGTATATAAGTATACCTATCTGCCTCATTGGTCTAGTGGTCGCAAGCGCGACTGCTGAGCGTAAGGTGACGGGTTCGATTCCCGAGTCAGTTAAAAATGCAATTATACCCGAACTTTTAATTCGATGCAGTAAGCTGACATAAGCTAATGTGACTTACTAAAATAAAAATACCCTATTTAACTTAAAAGTGATGGATTCAATCAATCGAATAATAAATAAGCGATTTTTAATCGTTAGAAATACAAATAAATGATAAAATGTATAGTTACTATTATCAATTACTTTTAAGTAGTAACTAGATTTTATTATTATTTTTATTAATAAAATATATATCTAACCACTTATGATAAAAGCCACTCTTTTGCAAATTGTTTCATGTGATAAATATTTTAATAAATTGCGCGGGATTACTATTAAAAGACTGCCCTCATACCACCGCGACCTAAACCATGTTGGAATGGGTACGAGTAGTAGTATTATCATGATCTACTTATTCGTTTTATTTTTCACGCCCCTTTATAATCACTTTTTACTTTTTGTTATTTTCACACAATATTACTTTAAAATTAATTTATTTTTTATTATTAAAAAATTGTTTACATCGTTATTCGATTTTATTCCTGAATCGATCAATTTAGTTACATCACAATTTTTGTAGTCGTCATTATCTGACAACTCAGAAACTGTCAGTCTACTGCAGTGACTTAAAAGTCCGGGTATAGGTTATTCTAATAGAAATTTTTCAGTAGTAGTCCGGAGTTAGGAAGTTGGCGGTGCGATACCCTAGGTATGTGCCTCAGAACGTTGGTCTTCAGTCGTGTGGGATTGCCGTCCCATATGACTTTGAGAGTAAAAGGAACAGATAGTGTAGGTACCTACGCATTTACTTGTGAACTATAATATCTCCTGCGAAGATGGCTAACCTCCAATATACAACGTGTAAGGGAAACCCCATATCTATCCAAAAGGGCTGAAGACAACATCTGGTATGGAGTCTCTATGCACAGTTTCAACACAAAATAACTGACTCAAAGAATTGATACCAAATTATTGGTTTCATATATTTCTTGAATACCAATCATAACAAACGTGTTGGTAACGTAACACTACGAGGCTCAATAACTTTCCACGTCACTTGCCAATAACACGATAATTCTTTTCGTTCTTCGTAATTTGAAAAATTCGGTCTCTGGTATAATTTGTCATAAGTTCTACACACGTAGATTTAGGATTACAAAACCCTTTCCATATCGTTTGTTATCATCCAAAGAAGCCATGCACTTGGTCTGTATACACCCTTTAAATTACACGTCGTATAAGTATACTAGTATATAAGTATACTAAACTAATACTAACTAGAACTTTTTAAGTATCGGAGAGGTGGGTGATGGCCGTGTAGTAACGGGCTCGACTTATAAGTTGCACAAGGTGTGTTCAAACCCAGTCAGACACATTGTAACATACATATCATCATGACTGCACTCAAATCGATGAAGGCAAATATCGAGAGGAAACCGTCACGTCCTTGGACCAAACCTCCAAAAACTAGTGACATGCACCAAACGTCCTTGGACCAAACCTCCAAAAACTAGTGACATGCACCAAACCGTACTGGGCCCACGATGGATGAACGCCCATTCCCTCTCATAGAGAAGAGGTCTATATGTTCCAGCAGTAGGAACATAATAGGCTGGATTAATATTATTATTGGTATAAATAACATATATGCACTGTTGGAAACAGTTTTTCAGCTTTTAATTTACCTTTATGTACTATCGGCCAAAGATACGCATGCTCACTTAAGAAAATATTTCTGCGGAAGCGCAGCTAGTGACAAACCAAATATACATTTTGTGAGTACAGGGCATGTAACATTATATTAATATTTACTATTAAGAACTAAAATACACTTCCTATTGGTCAAAATACATGTATTAGGCGATCGAGCTGTGAGCCATGCTATGCGATTATAGCCTTAAAGGTGAGCATGCGGAAGATTGGTCGATAGTACCTACAGCCCAATCAACATAAGCTTCTGTTTAAGAAACTGCATTGAGTATCACATTGTCCAGCCTGCAGGCAGCCTCCATACTTTCTGGCAAATAATCTTCTTATACAAACCATTTCTAGCTCAACTGAAGTTAACAAATTTATTTAAGATACAGGGAACTGCTGACCTGTAATACAGATTCTTATAAAAACCTATTCAGGCACCAGTCCCTCACAAAATCAAACTCTTAGTTAAATTTAGTTTAACTAGCTTTAAGTTACTTTATATGGAGAAAACTAAATGTCTTTATTTCTTATCCTTAGACTTTTCAATAAAAAACGTAGATATGTTATATTGTGTTTAGTATTATTCGTTCCTGCATTGAATTCTTCCAAAATCTAACCTCCCCAGATTCCTGCACACCTACAACTAGATTATATCTTGGCTATGATTACACGCTTACCAGCTGCTATCTACGGATTATCTTTATTGAATGCCACACGCTGCTCACAGCACGCCGCCGAACATAACTTACTGCAGACTACGAAGCGTGCAATAAGGGCTTTATCTTGTTATTTTTGTCTAACTAGCATTTTTGTGGTAAATTTTTGATAGGTAAGAAAATTGGCAATAACTCAGACATATTTTGAAAGGAAAACTAAGCACATCTTCTCCGATTACGATAAGGCATTAAATTAAAGGTACAATAGCTAAATTGATGTAAATCTTAAAAACTATCATCAAAGTAATACTGACGACTATCATAACTATGATGAAACAAATCCGATTCGCCATTACAGCATTCGTAGGACTCAATTGCTTAAGAGCTACCAGATCTAGTCCAATAAAACATAACAACGATTATTTAGTCGTTCCACTATCAGATAGTTAGTATCTCCATTATTAAGGACACCATTGGTATCACTGGATGTAAGTATATTTGATCTAGGTAAGAGCGTAGGTTGGTACCAACAGATGAATCGAGAAACGTAATGAGAAGATTTGAGGCGGATATTAACTTTACTTGAGGATGTTCGACGGACTGACTGAGTACTGTGATGCTTTGTTCAGCATTTCAGTAATATTATCCTCTGCATAAAAAGAAGTAAGTATTGACTCAAGTACATGTGCCATATATGTACATATGTGCCGTATACCTATGCATATCAAGTATATTAAAAGCATATACACAAAGCTAATCACAAAATAGCAACTGGCATTTAAATATTAATCTTCAAAATATAAAATGTATCTCGGAAAGTAGGGACCTACCTACCTTTTATCTCTACAAAAATAATGAAATAAGCATTTTGGATGATTTTATTCAAACGGTCCTAGATAAAGTATCCCAAAAATATCCTACATTTTACTAGTTTCCTGAGTTATTTACTACAGAAAATAACGTGATTTTATGGAAACTCGCAGTTTCCTCTTACCAAGAAATTAATGTGTTACGTCCATCCATGGGAAACTGGCTATCTAACACTGAAAGAACTATCTAATCTTATTGAGTGAGTGCTTTCAGGAAATGTACAACACTTGATAGATGAGAAAGTCTCATATAAAGTGATAAAGTGCTATATTATGAAATATAAAGCTCGTAATTAAATTTCTCTTAGCCAATTGCATGTCATAATATAGTTATTTAAGTTTAAATTGAAGATTTGTAGTGAGGACTTTAGTAGTCTACCATGACAAAAATATATATTATAATAAAAATGAAGCATGATATGTATATAATTACATGTACCTATGTATGATTATATTCACATATTATGGTTGTCTTTTTTATAGGTCAGATACAGCCATTTAACCTTTATAGACGATAGGTAATGTCCATCGATGATATAGGTAAGGTAGGATGGAAGAAATGCCACAGAACAAGCGTTAAGTACTTGACTTGGCACAACAGCGCCTCTCCATAATACGCCTCCACAGAATACTGCAATACTTTGGTCATATAGCACGACGAAGTACAGACAATTTGTATAAGCTCACAGTTACCGGCAATGTTGTGTTGTGGCTGATCAAATGCCCGAAGTACTGCAGATGCTGATGTCCCAGGCTCTCGCAACGTTTTCGTTCTCAGTACTGAGGGACCGACTTGAGGAAGAGAGACTTGACTTTATACAATAAACACCAATTAATATTAGACTAAGCCTCAATGCAAAGGAAACGTCAAAAATTAGAAAGTGCAATATTTCGCTCAACATAAAAACGGCATTAAGAAATCGTGACTGTACACTTGGCATCACGAGTTGCTTATGCAAATCATGTGAACCAACCTTGCACCGACAAAGCAGTCACAACCGACACCCGACCATTGTTTTCCAACAACACATGAAAACGACACTATTCAGAAGTACGCGAACAAAATGTAAGCCAAGTGAACACAGAACAACACTGTGCCGCTCCTTGAGGTGGTATCATCAATCATTATGAATACCGTTAAATAACATCACATTACATTTAAAGATTATTTTTATTTGTAAAACGGCAACGAATGACATATAGTAAGATTATACAGTTTTTAATCCGTGTGTATTTTTGCGTATTAACACGAAAACGTGTTTTGGGTTAACCAAGTGAGTTATAGTTATTACAATTCTTTAAAAATATCTTAGTATATGTACAATTTTATGCATAAAAAGAGCTTTTCTGCAGTTTAATCTAGCACCAATACCTTAAAATTAAGTTGTCGCCTCTCCACAAGTAAGTATATAGGCTTTTTCGCATTTACTTCTCACGTTATATGTATGTATATGTATTTTGGCTGTACCTTCACGATTTATAAAATTATGGTGCACCTTTTTGAACGCTTGCCAAGCCCTGTTTTAATAACAATTTCATAAGATTTTTATGCTTGGAAATTTAGAAAACTGCACAATCTTATATGGAAGAGCAAGTCCCAAAAATGATATCGACGGCCGTCGGCGTTGCTCTATTTTGGGACTATCCGTCGGCCGTAACACTGTTGGTGCAGGTAACACCAACAGTTTCAACTTTTTGCCCCTCCACATACACTCTCTCACTTATTTATACCGAGAAGTCGTTTAGCAGTGTAAAATATCAAACAGGTGATAAAACACGAAAACTTGGCACACAGACAGACAAATTGACATGCACATCGGAAGTGACATTAACAATCCTTTATAAATACCAACAAATTGGAGTCAGATAAAAATAATCTAATTACCAAGCAATATTATACGGTCAAAGCTTCATTACGATCTAATTATTTTATAAAGTGTGCTACATGATGTTGTGAGCGTACAATTTGTGCTAATTCATTAATAATTCATATAATGAGTAACGGTGAAATTAATTGCTTGATGTAGATCAGTTTAGGGGTGAAAAGTGTATTATTGGCTATAATGGAATTTATTATAAGATCGTACGTTGTTGCTGCAAGTCCTTAATTTTTAATTAGCACGTAGCAGTAAGTATCACTTGTCTACGCCACGTCAAGAATAATTAATTTATGTCTACCTAACGAATACTTTTTGTGCAAGTGGAGAACTGTCATTATAATTAAATCAAAGACTTCTATAATAATATAAAATATGTACATAATTGCGAAAATAAATTTGACATGCGAGTAAAGTTAATTATGAATCATTTTGAAATGAAGGTGCAACCTTAACCGACCTAAGATTGAATTGATATCAAAGAAGATTATGAAATTATGGAGGATATCAGTTCATCAGCAAAATCACCTGTTAAGTGGAGGGAGTGTAAAATAATTAACGGTTTGGAAATTGCGTTATTACCAGCGAATTATTCTTTACTCATAATCTGTTCTTAACTGTGAATAGGCTTGGTATGGCAAAATGATGGCATGACTGAAGTGGATCAATTCAAAATTTGCTCTTTTTTGTTAAGAGAGGAGGAGAGATATTAGGAGAGGAGAATTTTAGCAAAGCAATGATTACAATGTTGTAGAAGAACTCCTTGCTATCTTATGCACTGAAAAAAAAAAGAATTGTTGAATGTACTAAAGTAGCGTAGGTTGAGTAATGAACTGCCATAGTCAACCCTTTTCATAGTTAATTTTACTATAACAAGAGTGAATTTAACAAAATCCACTTTGTTGATTTACATAATCAACCAGTTCTATTTGGTAAAATCAACAATTTCGTGTGTAACCTATATAACCCGCGGATTTGATAAAATTTACGCGGAATTTAGTAAAATCAATCATTCTTTTTTTTCAGTGTGTCAAATACAAATGTCTACACGTAACTGATCTATGAGGACAGGTCATCAACCTACATTAATTAAGATAGCTGAACGCAACATTGACAGCCAAACTGCCAAAGAATTCTTTTTTGAATTCCCACGTTGAACTATTTATTGGTTGATATAATTATTCTACAATGTAATAGGCTGAATAGGCTGAGAATAGCCGAGATGTCTGCCAGCAGTCATAATGATCGCCCGTGAGAGCTAGGTGATGAGATTAATGACTTGCGTGTGAAGCAGGTAAATGATATGCGTGTCAGTTTAGAAAGATCTTGTCTTTAGAGATCAGAACGTTTTGAAAAGTATGCAGTAAGGGTCATAAGTGCTTGATCATATTTAAAACTGATGTTTTGCTGCTGATATACTGTAAAAAAATACTTTTTAAAGAAACTTGACATAAAGTGTCGCAACGAAAATTGACAAACATTTTGTTTATGACCACAAATTTCTGATCGAACTATCGATCAGAAATCGATCATTGGAATAGAAAATAAGACAAGAAGAATAAGTTTAATAAAAATGGGGTACCTATCAATTACATACTTAATAATAATCTTTTTTTTTTAATAATAACGTATTTATTTATTAATAAATACGTTATTTGACTATCATCTCACCTGATGGTCAGTGATGATGTGATCATAGATGGAAAGCACGCTTACAAAGAAACTCAAATATCGAACAAAAACCCCAGGTTATAGCTATCAGGAAACTGTAAGCTGTTAACAATACAATTATTACCCAAATGTTATACTTAATTTACTTTAGATTTCATTCAAAAAATGCGAATGCATGTGGTACTGAAATGTCGGTATCTGGCTTCAAGTATACTTAACTACTGAACCACCATGTCATTTTAGAAAAGTCTATAATAACATCTAATGGATAATATATCCAACGAATTGCTTTATAATAACAGAGCCGTTGATGACGCTCCAATTACTGCCAACACCAAAAGACGAGCTATTTAGAGATGTAATCGGGGTACTTTTTACATTCAATGTTTTTAAACGCCATTAGCTATCAAGGCGTACACAGTAGCTAAGGAGTTTCTTTCTTTTTTCATGAGTTGGTATAGTTAACCCCGTCCATAACTTTCACTAATTGGTAAAATAGTTAGGTATATCTATACTAATATTATAAAGAAATAAAATTTGTTTGTAAGTTTGTCTGTAGGGGGTAATCTCCGGAATTAAAGACCCAATTCTAAATTTTTTTCATTAGTAGTTAGGTAGTTGTATTATTTGTGAGGGCTATAAATTATTTGTAAATCCACGAGGATGAAATCGTGAGTCAAGTGCTAATCTTACTTCTTTCTTACTTTCTTACTAATATTATAAATGCGAAAGTTTGTGAGGATGGATGGATGTTTGTTACTCTTTCACGCAAAAACTACTGAACGGATCTGAATGAAATTTGGTGAGTAGATAGTTAACATTCTGGAATAACACATAGGCTACTTTTTATCCCGAAATTCCCAAGGAATCGGGGGATTTGTGCGGGAAAACCTTCTCACGCGTACGTAGTCGCGGGCAGGAGCTAGTATAATATATTTACATAACATAATCAGCCTGTAAAGTGGGGACGTTACAGGCTGACTATAGGCCCAGGAGCCTGCTTTCTCTATTACGGAACAGGCCGTGGTCCACCTCGCGGGCCAAATGCAGGTTGATGGATAGATTAAAATTCTATATAAGTACCTAATAATTATCAAGTGATATCTAAGTTAGCCAATCATCGCACACTGCTATATACAGAACAAACTCAACATTTAGATTTTTAAATCATTCTTGCATTTGAATGTTCTGAGACTATATGAAACTACCAGATAGAGATCTACACTTAATCATTTGTTGACTTATAGGTCTGCATTAAAATTTTGAGTTCCAACAGTAGGTAGATTTGTATCCCGATTTAATAATAATAACAGCCATATGATATGGTTTGAGCTTAAAGATGAAGAAATGTTTGTAAAGGACAGCTCGGATATGGGAAGCATGTTAGCAGTTGGTTCGGGTGTCCATTCTTAAATACCTAAATCCTTGGCAGTCCACACTGAGTTAGTTAAAAGCCAGAAAATCACAAACGTCTTGAAGTTACGGCGTTACTCAGTTACTGAGTTATGGAGGTTTCGTAAGGAGTCACTCCATGTAAAATACTTGTAGGTAGATATACCTACCATGCTACTCAACTGTATTCAATTATACTGGAAGCCGTTCTAAGGCAAAACAGATGATAAGTATGCTTTTTAATTATTGGCTTTATTCACCTATTTGTGGCATTATTTTATGGACCTGTTATTATTTATTTCAATATTAAGTACCTAATTTTATTTCCATTTTTTTTATTGATATTAGGCTCGCGTTTGACCACCATCTCACCTGATGGTAAGTGATGATGTGGTCGAAGATGGAGCACGCTTGCCTAGAAGTAACCTATTCACTCTTGACTTAAAGACTCCCAGGTTATTGCGATCAGGAAACACAGACTCCGGCAGGGAATTCCACTCCTTAGCCGTACGCACAATGAAAGTATTCCCAAAACGTTTTGTGCGTATGGGTGGGATGTCCACCATGTACCTAACGATGGCGCATCGCCGTTTGTCTTGTAGTCCAATGATGGAACGGGCTTGGCGGAATTAGATTGTGTAATTTTCTGGTTTCCCACATAGAAATTCCTCACATCAAATGTGTATTAAATATTTCTTCGTTTTATGTTTGTATAGTTACTGACTACGTTTAAATCCGTATCTATTTTTGCATTATCCTTTAAAGCTGGTATACCTATTCCATTTGTGCTTGAGTTAAAAAATTCAAGAGATCGCAACACAATATAGTTAGATATACATACCTACCTATTCGTATACCTACGTATAGTTGATACGTGCTTCCCTTAAGTGACGTAACTGCTCCCCCGCGTCTGTTGTGCTTCAAGCTGGACTGAGTAAAAGTGCTAATTAAAAAGGACAGAAATATATAGCTTACCATATATGGGAATAGGACGGTAGCATTTCTATCGGTGTCATCTTCCAATGCAACGCCTGACGGGTATCCAAGCGAACACAAGTTTCGCCGCTAACTTGACTTAAATTATATTATTTTATTACTGTGTAGAGTTTTATAAGTATTTTTGTATTCAGTTGCTATCAATTTAATGAAAAATAATGCCATAGTAGAAATCTTTTTTTTTTAAATTATATTGTGTTTATTACTGTCTTTTGGTCATGTTTTTCTAATTTCCTATCGTTAGAATAACGAAAAAAATTAATGATTGTAATAATTATGTAATATCCTATAAGACTATTTTACCCCATTTAAACCAAGTCCTTTCATTATTCAACATTTTTTGAAACGTTAATTTCACCATTACCAATGTAATTTCATTTCGCACGCTAATTTATAGCATTTTGTTGTAAGTAACTACAATTTAACCCAAATTATTTACAAACCTACCTAAATTACTGTTTCCTTAATCGTAAAGAAGTGATAAATTTAGATTTATTAAACAAAATGTTGAAAAAGTATTAGCCCTAACACCGTAGCAACCTGTTGGGTAGAGTGTACACTATAACAAATGAGTTGGGCTGCGTCCGAGTGGCTGACGCGTGGGAGTGGCGCCACGGGGCGGGGCGAGCGAGGACACCGCCCCAAACAAAATGGCAGCCGCGCGGGCGCCAATTTTGAATTTTAATTCGGATTTATAAAACAACTTATTAGAGTTATACAATGAAAATTAAAATTATACTGAGTAAAACAAATTGATAATCAATTGGCCTGATAATATTTTAAGTTTCAATTGATGTTCAAATTTAAATTAATGAGAATGTTAGCTGATATTCAATTATTATTATAAATTATTACTGACGACTTAGTTACAATTACGTTTGACACAAAAGTTGCTAGTTAGCAAAATAATAAGACAAAAAAGTCTCAAAATTTTTACTATAAACCAAGAAGTCAATATTTGCTTATACCACAGCCTTGTGATCAATAAACACTATAGTTTCAATATTTTGACTACCCAACCCTATGATTTATATTAATTTCGATGTCGCATACTAACACCCACCATGAATTACCAACGATGACGTATCAATTAATAACAGAATGTCAGATAAGTTATCAAATGTGTCAAAAAGCCAATAAAATCAATTACAGAGTTGACTTGTATCTTAACACGGGACCATAAATTAAACTTATTCCTACAAAGGATCGCCGACAACACGACTATCTATAAACAAATCGTTATTGCGATTTAAGGACCCATTTAAAAGCTATTAATTTTAAAACACAACACAATATCAACCTAATACCGAAAGCTGCAGAGTCTATAATAATTTGTTTAGGGGCTACACCTTAGCTCTCATAAACTATTTTCAGTAACAGCTAAATGAAGAGGCGACTTTTCTATCTCGCTCCAGCATTCCTATATTTTCATGAGCATGAAAGGGACAGGAAATATTTACGAGGTGTTTATATCGATACAGCGGCGTTGATTTAACCATTGCTTTGGTTTATTGCAGTCAATAAAATTTAACGTTATGAGGCAAGGTCGTAAGTGAAAAATCGTCAAAGATTTATGTCTTCATCTTGGGACAGTAAGTTTAAAGTTTGATGTCGATGAGCTTCTTGTGTGGGTGGTTTAAAACTAATCGATGTTGGCTACAAATGTTTGACAGGGTGCATGAGTGAATGTTAAAAAGTAATTTGTATTTTTTTAACATGCGCTAGTTGGAGAATCCATAGACATTTAGATAAAAAATAAATTGTTAAACTTACAAATATAATCATTAGGTATATGGGAAATTTTTTGTTTGCATCATTCAATCAATACACACCAAATGCTTTAACACATTAGAATGTGTAGAAACTTACATAGTTGATGACTACTATTACTATCATTCTAGTCAGAACTAAATGGTATTCAATTAGTACCTACTGGTTCTTATCAGAAGTGTAAGAAGTTTCCAGTATTGATATTTCAAAACCAATGACAAGCTCTTTGGATTAAAAATCAAATATTCCAATAAGAATGTTTTGCAGTACAAAATTGAACTCAAAGTAAACAATAACAGTAGTTAATTAAACAATATAATATTTTCAACTAGAAATATCTATACTAATATTATAAAGCAGAAAGTTGAAAGTAGGTACTGAGTGGATTTGGATGAAATTTGGTATGGATGCAGCTTCCAGCTTAAGGAAGGTTATAGGTTTGTTACCCAACTGCAAAAGAAGGAGGTAATGTTTCTAACATGATAAAGTCCACGAGAGCGATGCTCTGTACGACTGTTAGTTTTTATGTAAAATACATCAAGAGACAGAATCAGAGTGATTGCTCCAATTTCTGGACATACATAGATGATTGTGTTATCTGAGCACGACCGTGAACCCAATCTGTGGCAAGTGCAATGGCACATTGACGAAGCTCATAAATAACACTTATCATCATTCCCCGAGAGAAGACACCCACCATTATACTATGACCCCTATCATAAAACAAATTGACACCAAATCTCTATGATATGAAGGATCTAGCTACATTGGCAGTTGAATTGAAAGAAATTGGATTGTTTACATCCGTTGCTGAATGATAAAAATAGTAAATACATTGGTGCCAATATCAATGTTTTGGAAGTAAATATAAATTTGCCAAAAGCCATACACGTCGAATGAAATAATATAGATGATACCAACATAACTTGTAAACATCAATAGACCGGTGAGGTGCAACAAAATACACCGAACAGTAATCAAAATGATTGAATGGAACCTTGTGGGCAAATGCCACAATGAGATCAATCGGAAATGTAACGGGAAACAACACTAAAAATCACCGGTATAATTACAAAAAAAAAACACTTATAATTACTTCCGGCGATCCCAGAAATCGGACAGACAAATACACGCCATTTAAAACCTTGCAAAACCATAATTGCCTCAATTTCAAACTTGTCAAAATCGCATTAGTAGAGATCGCGCCCGAGAATAATGTTTCGCCTTCAGCGTTCATTGGACGTAGGGATTATTAAAAAGACATTAGAGAGGCCACACCTAGTCGTATAAATAGCTTTCGTGAAACAGAAAAAAGCGTAATTTCTCAGATTTGTGAGGGGGGAGGGGAGGCACCAATCAACCGTAACTGACACGGAAGGTACGAGGTACGGGCGTATCACGCAAAATCATTATTTTGTCGTTAAGCTGACGTATTATAACGTTGGTATCTAGAACCACGATCTGGAAGAAAGCCTTTATTTTATAGCCCAAGTTGAGATATGTGCAACATTAGACACAGCTGTGTAGAACCGTGACCTTTTTGTAGTTAAGCAACATTATGTAGGAATCTTGAACTTGAGAGGACGGTACTATCTCTTTATTGTTAATAAGCTCGCGTTTGAAGGGGTTGAAGATGAAGCACGATTACCTTAAAAAAAAACTAAAAGAGTAGCCTGTTCACATTTAAAGACCGCCAGGTAACTATAAACCAGGATAGCTAACAGGACTCCAGCAGGGAATTCTACTCCTTAGCATAATGAAAATATACCCAAAAGGTACTGAGACGATATGAATGAGATTTTCTCGCAGGTAGTTTCAAACAGCTAATCTAAAAATGTCAATGAGAAAATGAATTCAATCTCGTGCTTATTTGAAACGTTACGAGCATCAACCAATTGATAGGTGTATTATGATACAATGTATGTATGTACAAATTGTAAAAGATCTTATAGCTAAAATTGTAATGAAAGTTAATTTAAATATACCTACTATTTTAAGTATCAAATCATCATATTATTTCATTGTATAAAAGAGTTTTTCGTAAGAATGCTAACTTTCACTATATCTTAAAATATATTGCATAGGTAGTTAACAATAAAAATCTCAAAGTACAATCATTATGCTTTATTAATTTCATGTATTTATATATTTATGACAATATCGTCTCGCCTAACCTTATTATGTTACTAATTATAGTTATATTTCATAAATTTTGAATAGAAGGACATAAATGGTAAATAAAATCGTTGAAATTAGGTTCCAATGTTACTCTACAGACCTAATTTTGAGTTTTAAGGACAGTTCTCAACAGACTTAAGAATCAGAACTTAATTTAAGTAAAACTAATTTTAAAATTTTACATTTCAAACTCATAGTTTCTATCTGGCAAGGGATTTGAAATTTTTGTGGAACATTGCACTGAAATATATTACCATCTAAGAGGATTTATAACTGACAATGTCGTTAATATATCATACTTATTGTAGTACACTTTTTAAAAGTAACAACGAATAAAAATACTGCTTAACTCTAGCAATAAAATTACAACACAAACATGTGAATTGAGCAATTAAAAATAATTCAACAAAATGCATCCCAGCCAGACAGCTATCGAATATTCCACCCAATTGCAATATAAGAAAACGTAAGCGAACCTAATTAGCGAATCAATAAATAAATATTGAATATATCGACAATATACAATTATTACAATTTACATTTCACTTAACGAACACAGCACAAAACTAAAAAAAAAAAGAAAAAATTATAGAACCGGCTCACTGAGTTCTTATTAAAACATTCACTAATTACAATCTATGTGAAAAATAATTTACAAATAGTACTTTTTTATACATTATTACGAAAAAACGTATAACTTGAATCCTGACAAGATCAACCTTTCTATCACTCGCCAATTTTTTTAATAATAATATTCGTAAAACTAACGTGTTACGAGTATATATATTACATATTTTTTTACGTATATCGGGTTTCTTAATCAATGATTTTATAAAAATACCTTTTCAAAATGATGTATTACGGCTATACCTGAAACGTCAAGCGCCTCCGTATCTACGTATATTCGTTCGTATAAACACCAGTTTATTTCCTAACTTTGGTATACTGTGAACATGTAACCTCGTACCTACATTCCACAAGAGATTTATAAATCAAAGTATCAAGTCCTGCACCTACGATATTGAAGGTAACTTTTGTTTCATTATAAATAAAGTGATTTTCCTCATTCATTTCCTTCCTCCGATGATTTCTTCCCAAGATGTCTTCACGTGACACACAACTTTCTACAATAGAAGTTCAAAGAATATCTCTTTTATGTTCTCATTAAGTAATTTCTAAATTATAAGCTTCGATCTCGTAACATTTTACAATAATAATAGATTTCCTATGACGTTTATTATCAGTATTAATTACGTATATGTGTCATCAAAAATCGTATACATTGCACTTGTAAACTGGCCTTTCCACACTACGGTTACGCGCATAGAAAAAAAGAATCGTCGATCCATAATTCAAAAACACTCATACCGTAAAAAAACTCAAAACACGAATAATATCGTAGTTTCCCAAATTAATCTCAATAATTAATTATTCACACTAAAACAATTGTACATCATATAATCTAAAAATTATTATGTATGTATGTACAGAATAGTATTTAGATAGCTTAATTAAGAAATAAAACATCAAATATATTAAATAATAACAATATGGATACTAATTGCCTTCTTATCAATGGTTAATTATAAGAGGTCCTTATGGTTTTGTGATTCAAAATTATTAGAGAATTTTGTTCTTTACATAATTTCTGACATAGTGCTTGAAACAGAATATAAATTATGGAGTCACATTATTAGTTTTGTTTTTGAATTTAGAAATACTATTGATGCCAACTTATAGTAGCTATGAAATAAATATTATGAGACATGTAGTATCAAGCACTTTATCAAGAACTTATACAAAAGTTATGACCAATTGAAAATCAGTAGTAAATACCGAGAAAATGACAATTATTCAACTATATAATCACATAAATGATGCAGTTTACTAATCATATACACTGCGTTTTTGGTAATTATTGGTATTGAGATTGTTTCTATAAATTAATTTATACTTAACAACTGTAAAAATCTCTTCATCACACTATCATTATTCGAAATCACTAGGTTACGTATTAGTTATAATGTAATATTATCATGAAAAGTCCAACATACAATTTATACAAATTAAACTGTTCTAGTAACTTCGGTCTCGGGGTGTATTGTTTCAGATTTGTGTTCGAAGCAGTCGAACATAATCGTATACACAAAATAAAACGCGGAGAACGGAGTTTGTGATTCGGGCGAGGTAATCTGAAACAAGTCACCCCTAACTTGGACCGCGCGAACTAAACTAGAGGCCTTTACTGTGGCGAGGTGGGCGGACTCATGTTGTCCGGCTCGTCCCCGGAGCCAGGCTCGCCTTTGGTCTTGTTCTCCTTCTTCCACTTCATGCGGCGGTTCTGGAACCAGATCTTGATCTGGCGCTCGGTGAGGCAGAGCGCGTGCGCGATCTCGATCCGTCTCCTCCGCGTCAGGTACCGGTTGAAGTGAAACTCCTTCTCCAGCTCGAGCGTCTGGTACCGGGTGTAGGTTTGCCGACCCCGCTTCCTTTCTGAAATTAGATAAAGGCACACGTTAATACGAAACCATAAAAATACAACAGATCAATTTTATAACATGGGGCAACCCTGACAGACGCCAGACGTTAAAAACTGCATAGGCATTTCTGATAAATGTTGGGTTATTTGTAAACTGCGAACACTCCCGCGCCGAGTTAATTGAAAATTGTTTTGAGCTTATCAATTTGTTAATTGTTTTTGCTTGTTGGGCATCTCTCTTAACTGTCGGGAGTTGTGGAGTCTTATAGAAATCAGTGCTCGGAAATGGTAATCTAATTTAAGAAACATTCATTTGCAATCGATTATGTCAAGAAATTCTGTAACGCAAGATATTAAGCATAGCAGCAGATATTAGACATTTTTTGTCGTCAGTTATCAGTTAAGTTATCTTTTAAAACCATGCTCGTTTAAATTGAAACTAATTAATTCACTAGCTTTTTCAATTAATAACAAAGTTTAATTAACATCAGACTGTGTACATGTGCAAGATGGGCAACAAACTTACATTAAAATAATCTAGAAAATCGATTTATGTACAGAGAATTAGCATTTAGAATCAGAATATATTTTTAGTAAAACAAACTCAGCATCAATCAAAGTAGTCCTTCTCACTACCGACAACATTCGTACAGTGGTCTTAGTTCTATAATTATATACGGCTATTAGTGAGACGTAAGTAATAACGACGCCTGTAATAAATTTACAGATATTTAATAATTCTGATATATTACCAAGTTTTTGTATGTGTGTGTGATATTAAGTGTGTAATACGTAAAAGGAATCGTACGTGTGTTTGTGAGTGAATACTCGGTCCGAAGTTCCCAACCGCTACCGAAGCCAATTAAAATAATTTAAGACGCCGCAAGGCTTTTTCATTTTGTAATCATTATTCTTCGAGGAAGATGCGAAGCCTATTATACATGGTTTAGATGATGCACCGAACTGTAATTTATTTGAAGTGAAAAAAGACAAATCTGTGGGTGAAACTGCGCGTAACAAACGTGATTATGATTATATATTAATAGATAAGACTGAAGGTGTAGGTACATGTTTTGATTTCAAAATGAAATACAGTATATAATACTAGGATGGTTTAGTTAAAAACCAATAATTAAAGTGAGTTTAGGTACAATTAATAAAAAATAAAAATTAGGTACAAGTAAAATTTTACCTCAGTAGTTACAAAAAATAAATAAATACGGGTTGTAGGTTAATAACATATCGTAGAGTACTTATTTTATGAAATGGTATTAACTTAAAACCCGCATTAAATATTCACAAAGCATAAAATACATTCTGAATTGAAATAGAAACAGTTAAAGTTGGAGTGGAAACAAAGCAAAAGTTAGCTGATTATTTTCAGTTCAACGGTAACACGCGAAACGGCTTGCCATACAAGATAAACACGCTAACTTCGAAGAAATACTCAGACACGAATCGGGGATTACATTGCGAATCACACTACCGACAATTTCCGAGAACAACAATATTCATAAAGTTGGAAAAAGAAAGGAGCTGATGACAAACACGACAGTTTGTTTCGAGTTGACAAACGATGTACTGAGGACTATAACGTCATCAATATAGATAACCTCTGACCGGCTAACATAAATCTTAAGATTTCTAGAGGAATTTAACAGAGTGATGTAAAAGAGTCAGGCAGTGTTAGGGTTGCTGCAACGGATTCAAAATTATCGCCCACTTGTTGCTCGGGAAATTGATAACAACCTCATCGTCCTGGCCGGATTTTGGGACACATTCAAGTACAGCTACGTTAGCTTTAATAGGCTAAAAGATTTTGAGGTGTTTGTGACCATAACATTTTGAGGATACAATAATAATTATCACACCATTCTCGAGTGAGCTTATGAAGTTTAGAGTATTGCGTTACTCTCACTTACATAAGTTTGTTTTATTTTGGTTTTAAGCATCTTATAATATAATTATACCTTAATTTCTAATATAAAGACTTCAGCCAAAAATTAGCCAAATGAGCGTCAAAATAGGACTTCACACGTTTTATCATCATCATTGTTTTACTCATTAGAAAACCTGTAATATGCTCGTCTTTTATACCTACATCATGCAGTAATAGAAGAAATGACTTATTTTTTTATTAAATTGGAATAGGATTGCATAGCCCAAGAATTGTAGTAGGTAGTTAGTTAAAATATTCGTCCCTCATTATGTATAATACAGTAACTCATTCATCTTATAAACACTTACTATACATAACACAATCTACCACGGTCTTTAGTTTTCACCACGTCCGTAGACCTTACATTTCATCAGACAACACACGATCTCATCGGTCATGTCGCGCCAAAAATTCCGAAACAATGTCGTATAGCGATATAGCTCATGAAATCCCCTTCCTAGCGGGCTTTATATATTACAGCAGCGGTTTCATCGCACACTCAGATGCATAAAACATGATCCCCCCGTCAGATTTAAACCGTCCGTAATAAGAGCATTAAAGAGGGCACGAGGCAAGCGAGATGCTAGCATCTAGATGATACTAATACTTACTTACGTATGGAATGAGTCGTGGTCAACTTTTGGGATTGATAAAGAGACTTTTGAGTGAATTGATCTGATATTGTTGAGTTCTAAGGTAGATATTGACCTCTTAAGGAAAAGTTACAAATGTGGGTACTCAGAACTGAACTTATCGAAAATCTAAAACAAATGGATCAGAATTTGACGTGTATTCTGTGCCAGAGGTCTACAAACTAAAAAGCAAATAATATACCTACGGAAAACCTCTAAGTGTTGACCCACCGTGAATCTTAAAATCGACCAACTCCGGAAGCTTGTTTTGCAATAACACTCAAAAAGACTACCATTAAAGTGATGTTTCCTTCATCGTACAAACGGGCGTTTCAACCGCAGCGTCCAGCCCGCTCGTGTGACTGACCCAAACAAAATCGCAGCTTTAGGAGCGTCGGGCGCAGCGCTGCATGTGTCGTCGGGCGGCTATAAATCATCTCGGGCAGGGGAAGGGGCTTACTTTCACGACGATGTGGACAAACACCGGGCATTGTTGAAAATTGGCTACGATGGACCGGGGAAAGTGATTGGTAATGATGTAAGAGGTTCTGAATAGAAATACGATTTTCAAATCTGGAATTATATTTCCGTGTCTTTTTCCTGTATGACTTGATGACTTGACATAACTTTACATGCGTGGTGTAGTTATTTTAGCACAAATGCCCTAAGGCAAACACTTACGTTAAATTACTACTACATTGGAGCGATACGTACTATATTGGAGTGATTATGGTAACATTTTAGACGACGTATTATTTATATTTCACTAAATGAGCTCTTTCTAACACAACCCAAAACAATACACCCATATCCTACTGTAACCTGTTTAGATTTTATCAATTGACATAAATGAGTAATTGTAAGTACTAAGCCAATTTTTATAACCTGAAATTGTCACAGATCTGATGTATCGAGCCACAGAGATTATCGTTAGTAATACTAAGATCACGAATGCATTTTCCAGGGCAATTGCAACAGAATCCATATGTTACTAATCCCTTGAGAAGTAAAGGTTGCTTCGCATTTATCTGGATAAAGTGCGTGCTAAAATATTGAAAGGCGTGCGCTATCTCACATCGCATTTGTACTGATTACAGCGTTGCGTGTACAAAGGTAAAGGGTCGAAAAATGCGGTCAGCTGCCGCAAACCGGTTGTAACCAGCCTAAACTGAATTGAGATGTATACTCTTTTGTATATAGAATTGATGATAAATGGCATTATTATAAGTATGGTACCGTTACGAAGTTATATCTACATACATAGTGTATTGAAAGGTCAACCATATCAGTAGTGTGTAATTCTTTGAATTATATTTTTTATAGTCCTTGCAGCGCAATGGCTAATAGATTAACAAAGCAATAAATCAGTAGAATTAACTAACCAAACAACTAAAAATATTGCAAGAGATAACATTGGAGTGATGGTATAGTAAACTTTACCAACTGTAGCAATTAAATACAATAGATTCTGCGGTTAAGGCAGGTGTTCCAACAACTAAGGGGACGCATTTAACTGGTAACACGCCAATTTTGATACAAGACAGAAAGTTAAAGAATAAACTACCAAATTGCAATATCGTGATTGTAACTTCTACGAAATATTGATTTTTAAGATAAAGATTTACTGAGGGAAAACGATGTCATCAAGCTCGAACTTAAATGATAAAGGATCTAAACGCTTTCCGATATAAAATAGTCCTATTGTAAGAATCTGAAAGTAAAAGATTTAAATAATATAAAATATACTGTTGAAATACCAGTGGTAAAATAACTGGATAATAGCCAGAACACAACCAAGCCCTTTCGATGTCAGTCGTGTAATGAAATAGTCCCAAACATTTTCTGCAACCGCGTGTTAAAAAATAATAACAGGCAAAGCGTGCGAGCCTAAATACGAAATTCATCAAGGGATGACAAGTGAAAAGAGCTTTTAATTTAATTCGTTGCGGTATCGCCACAGGAACACGAAAAAAATATGGCAACAGCTTGAAGCGATATCGACAATCCATAATTCATGTCCTACAATTTCATACATTTCGACTTCACGCCGAAGCTATATTTGGGCGACGAAAACCAATCGAATCCTGACTTTATATTCAACGTGACTGAACTCAAAATGCACTGTTAACATTTGTTTGTTATGCCCTATAGCTATGTTAAAATCACTCAGTGTATTGCAACATCGTACATGATATCAAACGGGTATTCAGATTAATGCAATTTCTCTTAAACGCTTACACGTCGTAAATAAAATTGCTGGTTTCCAACGACTGTAACGAAGGTTGATCCATGCTTATAGGGTTTAATTGATATAACAATCGTATAAAAATAAATAAATGTCGTAGTGACGATTGTTTGCTTTAAAGTTGCCGAAGAAGAATTGAGTACTAGTAAGGGAAAATAAATCTTCCTGCCCTTATATGAAGTTTGAAGCCTATACTTGAAAATGGTATCAATCAAACTTGTGACCTACCACTTAGTAAAGTACAATTCTGATGAAACATTGTGCACTTAAAGTCCTGTTCTTACAGTGCTATCTGATAAGGTCAAGCAAGATCTCTCAGTTGAGATACGAATAAAGTTGAGTGACCCTTATAAATTTTACGTGAGGCCTTACAATTACCGCCCTATACATATTGTACGTATGGGAACACTGCGTATTAATATTAATAAAGAGATGAAATAATGATAGTTAGTCTTTGAATTTAACCTTATAAAGATGTAAACTAAAACTTTGTACAAAACATAAAATCGACAGGTATGTTTTCATTCCTGGTAATCTTGACATATTCTTTATTTATTGCCTAGTTACTGCACTACTTTTTTCCCTACAGCAATCCATAAAAAGAGTTTACCACTAAACAGGTGGTAAATATCTTAAATAATACGGCAGTGTCATTGTAAAAGCGACATTGGTATACTAATGACATGAGCACAATTTGTTGTACATTGATAAAATCCACGGCCGAAATGCGATGAATGACAAAACACGCGACATAATAATTATGAGTAGGTACCTCATGCATGATTAATGTGTCGTGAGCGTATATATTAAACCCTACATGCGAGTAAATATTACTAAAATGTAGATGTATAACATTTTTGGGGATGCCTTTATGTGCTGTCTATGATTTAGAAGCTTATTGGTCTAAGAGTTGAATCATTATCGTCTGATTAGCCTATTTCCAACTATGTTGTGTTTAGCTTGCAGTCTAACCAAATTGTATCTGATTGCATTAAATTTATTTTTATAATATTAGTATTGTTAACAATTTTTAGGGTTCCGTAGCCGAATGGCAAAAAACGGAACCCTTATAGTTTCGACATGTCTGTCCGTCTGTCTGTCTGTCCGTCCGTCCGTATGTCACAGCCATTTTATTCCGAAACTATTAAGACTATACATGTAAAACTTGGTAGATTGATGTATTCTGTGAACCGCTTTCCGATTTTAAGAGAAAATTTAAAAGAACATTTAAAATAAAGGGGGCTCCCCATACATGGAACTGAAACTGAAAATATTTTTTTTCATGAAACCTATACGTGTGTGGTATCTATAGACAGGTATTTAAAAATGACATTATGGTTTCTAAGATGACTTTTTCATAAAGTCAATCGTTTAAAAGATATACGCTTCCAAAGTGGTAAAATGTGTGTGTCCCCCCTCTAACTTCTATAATAATGAAGTGAAAAATCAAAAGAAAACCATATGTTGTAGATCTTAATGTAAACTTTCAACCAAAATTAGTTTGAACGAGATCGAGTCAGCAGTTTTTGAGATACAGTATATTTTCTAAAACCGCAAATATAACTTTGTAATTCATACAAATACTATGAAAAACAAAGTTATTTGGCGTAGTTGTAAAAATTGTAAATAAGCTAGTTTTAAGAAATTTTTAAGGTTTTTTGTTTTATTTTCTTTTTTTAATTAAATATATTAAGTATATTATATTTATTATAATTATCACGGAACCCTTCATGGGCGAGTCCGACTCGCACTTGGCCAATTTTTTTTTAAATTGTTAATAGGCTTATGTTTGACCACCATCTCACCTGATGGTAAGTGATGATGTGGTCGAAGATGGAGCACGCTTGCCTAGAAGTAACCTATTCACTCTTGACTTAAAGACACCTAGGTTATAGCGATCAGGAAACACAGACTCCGGCAGGGAATTCCACTCCTTAGCAGTACGCACAATGAAAGTACCTATTCCCAGAACGTATCGTGCGTATGGGTGGGATGTCCACCATGTAACGATGGCGCATCGCCGTTTGTCTTGTATTCCGATGATGGAACGGGCTTGGCGGAATTAGATTATGTAATTCCATCGCACACTCCCCGAAATGTAACCGATAGAAAACCCTTGGGCTATTTTATAATTACTGTTTTTACTAGGGGTGTGGCGCTGTATGCCGAGATACAGGACATGTTCTAGTTTGGCTAGAGATGCTTATATGCTGTGTACTAAATACTAGCCTATAAGTTTTTGTATTACATGCTGATGTATTTTTATGGTGGAATTAATGTTATTTATTTATTTATTTAGCTGAGTACTTGTGTTTTACGTGGAGTGAAATCCCATTTGAACTCCACAACCCAGTTGCTGGGTAACACGATAGGTACCCCATGGTAATACCAGTGGCGGATTGTAAGGCTTCTGAGTACCCGTAACGACTGTCAAAAAAGTACAAATAAGAGCCTAAGAGCCTATGGTCTTCAAGTTGAATATTTTACTTCAATTACCACTATATCGATATTAAATATACAAATCTTCTGCTGAGTATTATTTCGTTAATGCCAATAAAAACATCGTTAACCAATCCAGTACAAAGAACCGAGTAATGCTTGTCAAAAAAACATGGCTACCTTACTTTTGATATATCATTAATCATTGCTGAGGTTTGGGCGGCCGTTACATTATGTACTGAAGATTACTAGTGGCTTATGTATGTTACCCTAATGACTTTTGTTTCGAACCATTTGTGTAGATATCTATCTGATGTGGTAACCTATGTTAGGTGATATGTTCTTTAGTTGAGTCAGTTTTGTGGTTTGACGTTCTAGATATAGGGTTTGAATAGAATATTATGAGCATAAGACGAGTGAAGCAGCTAGCTAGTCCCTAGCTGGCAACGATAAAAGGTTGTCATGTACGAATTAATAATAACCAAATGGATATACATATTTCTACATACAACGGAAAGGCTTCATCACAAATCCGAGCGGATCTCAAAAAGAATTTATAACGTGAACACACAACCATCAGTCAGTGTTGTGTTGACGCTGATACCCGTCGTGTTTCGCATCCGAAATGGAATGTTATTCACCGAAAATTTAGCTTTGGTGTATGCTAAAAATTACGCGCTCCCCGCTCGGGATTGAACGAAATACCGCCCGCAAAAAAGGTGTCAAATGAAATATTCAAATATATTTTAATATAATTCATGCGGCGGGCGTTTCATTTCTCTCCCTCGTAATGGAATGCTAAATTTTCGGGCGAACAAAAAATATATATTAATGCGCGTACCTAATAGCTTATACAAACTCGTTTGTTGGGTATTGTTGCGCACAATGGGTGCCATAACTCCGCGTCGCAGCCACGGCCGGTGACGTCTTTGTTAGGCTCGCACAGCTTTGTTCTGTGCCCGGCTCCGCCTGTCGACGCGACATCCTACCCGACCTCTCTACCAACACACCTACGAGCGTGTAGCTACCTATCTCTAATCATACACACGCAACGCAATCAAACCATGTCAGGGTAGCTTGCGATAGAGGATCAAAATACTAATCATTCCATTACTAAATTAAATCCATCAATTAAGTATTAAGAGCATGTTTTGAAAAACATGAAAAGTGAAATGTAATGACCTGAAGCTTTTATAAAATGACTGCGCCCCCCTTACACGTAGGGGGCTAATTACCAGTTTTGTTCGGGCCATTACTATAATTTGCAGCAGGAAAAGCACGAATGAATATTTGAGAAGGCGATAGAAAGTGAGTAATTGTGTTGGATCACGAAGTGAAAAGTTATGAAAGGTGCGGGGTGGTGATTTTTCATCGCCCGCCCTGTGAAAACGAAAATCTTAATGAAAAAGAAAATATTCAATCATTTTGCTCAGATTCGATAGTAAAGGCTCCAGTGATGTTATTTTGGCGATGTGTGGGTAATACGCGAACATAACAAAAACGGTAGTGGTCTGAGGCTGCCTAAAAATTCATCTCAACATAATGCCGAGCGCGAAACGCATTAGGGCTCCAAGATGAGCTTCGCCGCGGGACAGCGTGCCCCAGGGGGCTTCCCCTGCCCCCATAAGCCGGGTGGGGGGCGATCTCCGCTCCAGAGAATATTTGACACGGGTCTGGCAGATAGACAGGCCGGTCATGTGTGATCCCCGGGCAGGAAACAGGGGGGCTTTTTTCCGCTCCTCCATCGACGTGGCTACTCCCTGCCTACCGGCACAAGTACAAAGATACGGTATATGATTTATGTGGCACCGTCGACTCGCACATGTGCACATCATGTGACGCCGGTTTTTGTACACAACTAATGATACGAACAAACTTAATATAGTATTAATGAGTATCGAGCGATGATAGAATTTAATTTCGATATCTAACATACCACCTATTATCTCAGTAATTTTCTGTATCGGTAATTATGACCGGAAAGAGTAATACTTCAAACTTTTTCAACAGTTAATGGCAGGTACCCTTGTATTTATTGAATTAGTGGCTATCATTGCATAATGTTACGGATCCATTTCAATTTCAAGCGGCTAGAGTTTGAAAATGGAATTTTAATACCACATAATAAGTTCGGCTTCATCGGCTTAGCGGCGGTCAAAGTTTGATTGGCGTTCTATCCCGACGTTTAATTAATGTGGGCCAAGCTATCCTAACCTCGAGTGAGACAAGGACGGAGAGCGCGGGTCGAAGAGAGAAAGCCGATCTCTGACAATGTTGCCAGTTAATTGGACACAACTTACTTCTGAAGTAAAAGGACGTAGTTCGGGGAAATTATTGGTCTGAACTTAGTTACTTGAAAGAGGGTACAAGAAAGGCACCTTGTTATTTAGTGAACTTTTACTCAAGTTAGAAACTGAAGGAATGTATTGTGGGAACTTGATAAATTACTTACTCATCTAAGAACTGACATACCATACCTGATGTATTCATGACTTGTTTTATCTTAGTTATCTTTTCTACAAAAGTTAAATTAAGTTATTAAACAATAAGGAAGATAGCTGTAAAGTAATTAAGATTTATCTGCTAACAGCACAAATGTAAATGGTGAGAATTTTTACACACAACACTGTGAGCATATTCACTATTGAACAGTTTTTAAAAGATTTATGTAATTATGCATTAATTATGAATTATGTAATGCTTGGCTCCGCCTGCGTTTAGTCACTGTAATTTAAAGATAAAATCATTCTTGGTTAATGATTTAATCTTTAATTTTCCATTCATTACGGCTTGAAGCGAGAAAAACTTATGTTCGTTTTGTGTCAGGAAAGTATATCTACATTCGTTTAATCTAAGCTTGTATCTAAAATCAGATTCCAGTATGTATTATAATTAATACCTCTTGTAGTTTTCATAATATATAATACCAACAGTTCCCCTAAAATAACCATAATTAAATCAAATACTAAAAATTAATTTTTTTTTTAGTGAATTATTATTAGATTAAATTGATAACCAAAAATATCATGAGCATTTAGAACCACTGTAGCATGAACAATGTAATTACATTTAAAAATCTGGCACACAATTTTTACCACTGATTAACGGTATCAAAAAATAACTGGCAACTCCATGACACACACATTGACAGCACGTCATGCAGCATTCGAAACGTCTATGTGTGCGTGCCATCCTATTCGTTTGAAGGTAATCGTGAGCATTCGTGTATCTTCGTGAGTGTCTGGCTTTATATGTGTGCGTTAGACATATATTAATGGGATTGGTGTATTTCGATGTGGGTGTATATAATTATAGGACCATAATGGTTTTTTAATAAGCTCCCAAGTTTTTGCCTTTTATATTTTTTGTTTTGTGTATTAATCATATTCATATTTCATCTGTGTAGGTAAATGTAACTGTAGGTATATCTATCTCTAAATCAACGTAATTGTGAATGTATTTACGTACCTATTGTTTTAAATTCAATTAAATAAAAAAATAAAAAATAAGAGCTGAGTTTATGTGTAATGTATTTTAAGTTATAGCAATTTTAAGTTTTAATGGATTATTATTTTTAGCATAGCATAGCCAGATACAAAATTAAATCATCTTTTTGGATCAATTACACGCAAAAGGATAATATTTTTGTATTATATCTATATTAAAAATCAATCTATGTAAAAGGGTACGATGGGGCTGACCTATCCTTGGTAAAAGCCCCTATAAAATTAGATTTAAAAAAACTATTGCCAAACAAGTTTCATTCAATGCCATCTTACAGATATCTTCAGAACTAGCAAGCTTGACTAATCCAAGTTGCCCAACTTGCAGGTACCTACTTAGGGCCATACTATACGGGCGGTTCGCCCGCCGCGGGAATCCGCTTCTGAATCGCACTAGACATAATTTAATATAGAAGTTGTATGCTGCATACTACACTGCGCGGTTTTCCACCGCGGTTCACAGGCGGGAGAAATATGACCGCCGCATGCAGCGTTAAACCGCCGCTTCAAACTACACGGGCGGTTTCCCGCTATTGCGTCATTCTGCATGGGACATTGTGCGATACGGAGCGTTTTATTGTTGAAATACAAGATCAAGATCAAGACCTGCTTTATGGATTTGATTGAATTATGATGATTTTTGACCTTGCCTTATGGATAGAGATAGGACAGGAAGTGGTGGCGATTACTTAACACTGGTTCCACCCAAACATTGCACTTTACTTTATTTTTTAATAATTCTATTAATAATAGAGCTGCAAGCAAGGTTATCATCGGTGGATCCATGTTGAAATGAACAAAAGACAGCGATAAACCGCTTTCCGTGTAGTTTGATGGTCTACGGCAGCTTTGACGAGCGGATTCCCGCGGCGGGAGAACCGCTCGTGTAGTATTAGCTTTAGAGGCTAATACTACTACTTTTTAAAAAAATAGAAATATTAAAAAATTAAGTAAAGTGCAATGTTTGGGTGGAACCAGTGTTAAGTAATCGCCACTACTTTCTCTCCTATCTACATCCATAATTTTGCTTTTAATTCCCAATTGACGTAATCCTTCGACTTTATGTCATACAAAGCAGACCGATCTTGTATTTCAACAATAAACGCTCCGTATCGTACAATGTCCCGTGCAGAATGACGCAATAGAGGGAAACCGCCCGTGTAGTTTGAAGCGGCGGTTATCAGCGGCAGTTTGACGCTGCATGTGGCGGTCCTATTTTTCCCGCTTGTGAACCGCGGTGGGAAACCACGCAGTTTAGTATGCAGCATACAACTTCTATATTAAATTTTGTCTAGTGCGGGTCAGAAGCGGATTCCCGCGGCGGGCAAACCGCCCGTATAATATAAATTTTTAATGTACTCAGGTCATAGAACATGACCTAAGTACATTAAAATAAAGTTATACTATTCTAGATTATAATCGACGCATGTTAATTAGTTGCTCGTTTAAAGTTTTTCTAATGAGCAGATTGCTAGGCATTGCCATACAATGTGGCAATGACGATAGTCTCTTGGGTACATTATTGACTTACCTACAGATTTAAAGACTGTTTTTAGTTTATGTTAAAAAGTTAATATGTAATAAAGATTTGTAAATGAAGAGAAAACTGATAGATAGGTATTTCCGAAACCTATTCTTTGTACCAGCAAAACCTTTCGTCATGAAGGGTGCGCGTCATATTATGAACTAAAACAAGTTGGAAATCTTAAAATAATGTAATGATAATATACTAGTATATTATTTTCGATTCAAAATTTTCTTTCACACTTGTTTTGAAAACCAACAAAATTCCTAAGCCGACATCGTAAAAATAATATCAAAATCGTAAAAACAGTATAAACGCCATTCGTCAACGTCGCACTACCGGGCCGAACCGGAAAGTCACCACCGAACAGAATTAGAAATATATTTTTATCCCTCGACCCCACTCTACCCTACTGAGTAAAAAAATTTTTATGCAAATAATAGCACGTGTAAATACATGGGGAAGTTGGGGAAATACGGACCATCTCCTGTGTTAAATAAATAATAACATTTGTGAAAAAATTTGCTTCATCTTTTGAAAAGTTGATATAAGTACTATACGTACGACAAATTAATGTGTTATTGAAATGCCGTTTATTATCTTTAGCAATCAATCATTCTATAATTGTACAAATTAAGTTGTTGATGATTACGTTTAAGCAGTTGAATGCTGATTTTAATTGAATTGTGTCAAGCATGTACCCGTAAAATACAATTTCCTTCAAGACTTTATTAGTTGGATTAGAATAATGACCCTGTTTAAATAAATACATACTTCCATACTAATATTATAAATGCAAAAGTAACTCTGTCTGTCTGTCTGTCTGTCTGTCTGTCTGTCTGTTACCTTTTCACGCCTTAACCGCTGAACCGATTTACATGAAATTTGCCATGGGAGTAGTTGAGGATCCTGGGAAGGACATAGGATAGGTTTCGTCCCGGAAATCATTCCTAAAGGATGTAAAAGGGGTGTTAGAATTTCGTATAGGGAATCAATAATGTCCCCGCCCTACCCACACACATAATACACTTAGACCGCTAAACCGATTTGGATGAAATTTGATATGGAGATAGTTTTAGACCCTGGGAAAGACATAGTATAGTTTTATTCCCGGAAATTATTCCTAAAAGATGTAAAAATTGTCTTGGAATTTTGTGTAGGGAATCAATGATGTCCCCGCCCTCCCCACCCACATAATACACTTGACCGCTAAACCGATTTGGATGAAATTTGCTATGGAGATAGTTTTAGACCCTGGAAAAGACATAGGATAGTTTTTATCCTGGAAATCATCCCTTAAGGATGTAAAGGGGTGTTGGGACTTTGTATTCCCCCTCTCAATTCATTCAAATCGCGTATTCAAGAATCACTCATAACATTTTTTTTAAACTACACAACTGCATGTAGGCTATACAAATCTTTGTTTAGAGCTGGGGTCGAACCCACGTCATGCACCAGTTAACAGTTACGCCAACCGTGTCGCTTAAATTTTAACCAATCAAGTTAATATACGAATCACTTCTATTTCAAAATCGGGGCAATATGCGTTTGCCCTTTTGAAAATAGGAGAAGATCGTGTGGCAACAGATATCAACGGGATGATTTATTTGAGCTGAACTGAATCTGAAACTGTAGCTGAAACTGAAACTGAAGCTAAAACTGCAGCTGAATCTGAAACTGAAACCAAAACTGAAGCTGAAGTAGAAACTGAATCTGAAACTAAACCAAAACTGAAGCTGAAACTGGAACTGTAGCTGATTCTGACGCTGAAACCAAACTGAAGTTGAAACTGAAACTAAAGCTGAAGCTGAAACTGAAGCTGAAACCAAAACTGAAGCTGAAACTGAAACATAAGCTGAAAATTAAGCTGAAACTGTAGCTGAATCTGAAACTGAAACCAAAACTGAAGCTGAAGCTGAAACTGAATCTGAAACTGAATCTGAAACTGAATCTGAAACTGAAACCAAAACTGAAGCTGAAGCTGAAACTGGAACTGTAGCTGAAACTGACGCTGAAACCAAACTGAAACTGAAACCAAACAAAAGCTGAAACTGATGCTGAAACCAAAACTGAAGATGAAGCTGTAACTGAAACTGAAACTGGAACTGTAGCTGAAACTGACGCTGAAACCAAACTGAATCTGAAACTGAAACTGATGTTGAAACCAAAGCTGAAGCTGAAACTGGAACTGTAGTTGAAACTGACGCTGAAACTAAACTGAAGCTGAAACTGAAACTAAAGCTGAAGCTGAAACTGATGCTGAAGCCAAAACTGAAGCTGAAGCTGAAACTGAAACTGAAGCTAAAAATTAATCTGAAACTGTAGCTGAATCTGAAACTGAAACCAAAACTGAAGCTGAAGCTGAAACTGAATCTGAAACTGAAACTGAATCTGAAACTGAAACTGAAACCAAAACTGAAGCTGAAACTGAAACTGGAACTGTAGCTGAAACTGACGCTGAAACCAAACTGAAACTGAAACTGAAACCAAACTGAAGCTGAAACTGAAACTGATGCTGAAACCGAAACTGAAGCTGAAACTAAAACTGAAGCTGAAACTGGAACTGTAGCTGAAACTGACGCTGAAACCAAACTGAAGCTGAAACTGAAACTGATGCTGAAACCAAAACTGAAGCTGAAGCTGATACTGAAATTGAAGCTGAAACTGTAGTAACATACATAGTGAACGTAGTCCAAGATACAGATAATTTAATAAACCATGTTTATTCTGATTTGAAAACAAATATGAGCGATAAAGAATGGCTGCGTGAAAGAGTAATTTTGGAACCAACTAACGAAATTGTAGGGCAGATCAACGAAAAGATTATGTCTCATGTGGATTGTGATGTTGTTGAGTATCTGTCCGTCGACATTGTCATGGATACAAAGCAAGTTACATCGTACTCTGTCGAGTTTATCAACTCTCTGGAATTGTCAGGGTACCCCATCACATTATTTGAGGCTTTAACTTGGTGTCCCAGTCCTGTTGATGCATAATAAGGGCGCACCAAGGCTCTGTAATGGCATGCGACTACAAATTACATACCTTGGATGCAATGTTTTCAAGCAATAATTATGACAGGAACAGCAAGCGGTGAAAACATATTTATTCCTCACATTAAGTTCGAAAAACTCAAATTTCCCCTAAAAGCGGCATTCGCAATGACTATAAACAAAGTTCAAGGACAGACACTGAAAGTCGCAGGTGTACATTTAGAAAAAGACTACTTTTCCCATGGGCAATTGTATGTGGCGTGCTCACGAGTATCAAGCGTACAAAATCAACACGCCAAGGACGGGAAAACCAGAAACGTAGTTTACAAAAATGTATTGTAAACTACGTTTTTCGTTTTAAAAAGATAAATTTTAAATACTAACTGTCTGTCTGTTTTTGGGGATGGATGGACCCTTGTGATGGTTTTTTAAATATTATATGCGTTTTTTAACCACCCAAAAAGATACGGTACACCTTTTTTGGCAACAAGAATTATTGACAAAGTGTAAATTAACGCGGGCGAAGCCGCGGGCAAAAGCTAGTAATAAATAAATAAATCTTTTATAAATCTTTATTCACATTTCATACATTGTTTTCATGTAATAATTGAGCCAGTCCCAGTAAGTTACGAGAGTACTTGTGTTGGGACTGTCTCGCATCTTCCCGTAATAGTATATCTAGGTTAACAATGGTCGGGCACGCCGCAATTGCGGCGGTAAGACCCCTCTTTGAGGAGTGGCTAGATCGGCGTCACGGCGTCCTGACCTACCGCATGACGCAGGTCCTCACCGGACACGGAAGTTTCGGGAGGTACCTGTGTCTGATGGGAAAGGAGGAAACGCCTGGGTGTCACCACTGCGAGGGTCGCCCTGAGGACACCGTAGAGCAAACGGTGCAGGACTGCCCAGCTTGGGCAGAGCACCGACGTGTCCTCACGGCGACAATAGGCGGAGACCTCTCGCGCCCGGCCTTGGTCGAGGCCATGCTGCGGGGCGAGAGGGAGTGGGAAGCGGTCGCCTCCTTCTGCGAAGCAGTCATGCTTTCGAAGGAGGAGGCGGGCCGCGTGAGGGAGAGGATGGCGTCCTCCCTCCAGCCCAGCCGCAGTGGTAGACGCCCACGACGTCGGACGTCGGCCGACGATCTCCGGCCACCGTAGGCGCGGGCATGCGGACAGCGAGTAAAGGGCAACTCGCTGTCCGACCATGGACCATGCCCGGGTCGACGGCGCGTCGTGTTCCACGCGCGCCTCAAAGAGCGTCAGCAACATGACGAGGCCCCCTCTGCAGAGGGCCGAAGCCCGCCGGGGTCGTGGGACTCATCCCGTTACCGTGGCCCCGGTATGTAAAGGCTTATTGAAGGAACACCGTGGATTTTAGTCAGTAAAAGTCTGACAGTCCCTCCCACCCTGCCCGGAGTGGGAGGACTTATTTGATAATTTTACCACGTTAAAAAAAAAAAAAAAAAGGTTAACAATGGTGAGACCAATATAAGTATGCTAGTAAAGAATTTTAAACAAAAGAAAAGACATAAAATAATAGATGAAATTTAAATAAGTAGCTCAGTAGGACTTTTATGTGACGTGTGCGTGTGTGTATGTGTGTATGTGTGTGTTTATGTGTGTGTGCGTACGTTTGGTTGTGGGTAAGTTTGTGTGTGAGGCAGTTTGTGTGTGTGGTATTGTGGTCGAGTTTGTTGAGGTCAATGTTTGTGCGAGTAATAACTGTGGATGTACGCTACGTACGAATTTGAGGAAAGTTATCTAGCTCTGGCTAAGATCATTTCGGTTTCCTCGTATGTTAGTGATTTTAACCATTTAACTGGTGCTTTCTTGCATTTGTATAATAGGAGGGGATATATGTTCAGTTTAAAATTGATCTTGTTATAAATAAAAGCAGATTGCGTCGGATATTGTCTGCTAGCAAAGGCAGTTCGGACCCTTGGGGAGTGAGCCTGAGTATCTTTTCTTCTTCTATTAAGGATAGTTGAATCTATTGAAAGGGCCTTGTGAAGTTTTAGAGTGATATGTAGGAGATATAGTTGCCTAATCGATAGCAGGTCACTAATTTGGCAAAGGTCGCATATTGAGAACCTGAACGGTTTAAAGTACATCACATTAATAAGTGATCGCTGAGCTCTTTCAAGGTCTAGAAACTTTGTTTTAGTAGCTCCTCCCCAGACTGGTATACAATACGCTACTACTGACTATACCAAAGCCACATAAATCTTGCTTAAGAGGTGTGAGGACATTAGGTAGCGTAGAGTTTTAAATATCCAAATGAACTTCCTTATGTTTATGTATTACGAAATAATTGATTGAACACATAATTTTCAATTTTACATAGAATGGGTTAATAACGGAAAAAATATCATGAACAATCAAAACGTAGAACTTTACACAAGCTGTCACAAACAGTGAAGGAGTTTCTGAAAGCATTAAAATCAAAAGAAAAGTAGAAAGCTTAGTACAAAAAGAAACTGAACTTCAATCTAGTGAAGCATTTATCGTCATTGTTACTGCACGACAATCGACCATCGATCAAGTCAAACGTACCGACAATGGGACTTATCGCGTACTTTACTTTGAAAATCGCTAGGTTTTGTCACAGACGGAGACAATATTACTGAAATATGGTAAATTAAGTAATGAGAAAACTATTAGAATATGAGAAGAAAATACTCATTAAAATATGAAGAATTGTTTTGTGAATTTGTGTATGACATTAAGCTTTAGAATGTAGTTACTTTAAGCTAAAACATGACAGCATTTGTATTAATGCTGAAATCTTTTGAGATACTACCCGGTACCCAATAGCAGGGTAATGAAAAGGAAGATGACAGTAAACTACTTAAAAATAAAACAATTACATTACTACTAAACCTATACTTAAATATGAGACTTGTACGTATGTCTTGTCTATCGATATCTCATTTTTCGTCACCATAACCTGTCAATACCCAAATACTAGCTACGAGGTTTGCAAAAAAACAAACAGGGAACCCACATTTGTAATTGTATTATACATTTCTATGTTTAATACGAAACGATTCGAGCTTTCAGTGGCAAGCGGGGAAAATCAGAAGCAGGCACGAGAACAAATACTTGTATTCAATCATCTGGCTTTCACAAAGGCCTCGGGGCTGATAACTGAACAATGAAATGTAACAAGTCGTCTATCCGGCATTGTATGCGAAGGGGGGAGAGGCGGTGCGTAGGGGGTTTCCATTATATTTCCATTTCCACCTCGATTCCCCGCGACTTATCGCAGCCTACCTCTCGGACTAGGTAAGTCTATCTTTCTATGCCGTTAGTCGGTGCGGCTATACGTCAAATCGTGGCGAAATAAAGGTGTTTTTGTGTGAATTCTGTAGAAAATAAGTCCAGTGGCGTTGATAAAGGAGTTTCGGGGAATGAAACGCCTAACTGCCTTAGTAATCAGGAGGCTTTGTTGAAGTATTGTTCATTCTCAGATAACGTTAGGTATGAAAGTCGAGACCTAAAATGCTCAAGAACTCACAGTAATGCTGCAATGGTTGCAGCAAAAAAATTATAAGTACATAATGTGTAAATTATACTTTAACCTATTAAGTTATTAGTGACTTATTAAGCATATTAATTATGTATGTTATATTTTTGCATGCAACTCATTAACCACGGTCAAACTATAGTAGTTATATTGTTTTGTCAGCTGTAAGTTTTCCGAAAATTATTAAAATGCAATAAAGCGCTGAACCGGTTTTGTAGAGAACTGTATTAGGTTTTAGTTTTTTATATGGCAATAAATGAATAAATAATCTGTAAGTAGCTTTTACACATTTCAGCCTTTCCCTCGGATATGTTTTATTCTTTGCTTTTCTACAACATCCTGTTCCTCTGTTTACTCTAAAATTGTCAAATTAGAACAATCAGTTCTTAATAAAATATTTATTTCGTGTTTCGTTTAATTATCTTGCAACAACTGACCACCTTTTGACGTCATCTGAAATTCCCCATTTCATATCTTCATCAGCTTCCTCTTGATGTCAAATGAAAAATGTATGCAGATTTATCATTTGTCTTTTAAAACTAATGAGACACATAATTCTATCAGTAAAGCTTGTGATATGTTTTAACATGAAATCTCATTAGGATACATCAGCTGTGTAATCAGACTTTAGTGTTCGTCTTTGTCATTCTACACTAATGTAACTCTGCTGGTTTGCTAGCAGAGAATCCAATTTAGACGCTAATATTGATTATTTTTTTAATATCTGTCTCATTAATGTAATCTGCATGTTCCTGTCTATTATTTCATGTAGCACGTTAAGTATAGACATACCAACAGATTGTGTTAGTATATAATCATTGCGTATACGTTGCTACAGTTGGTCAATGATTAATGATTCGTAAGCTTCAAACGGAACGGCGTTCTATTTTCAAACAAACGCAACGCGTTGCTCCTATTGGTCGGTTTTTTTATTTCAAAATGGCAGCCGATATTTGAAGATAATTAATGAAGGAACGTTCTCAAGTAGATAACATAAGAGCTTTAACGAGATTTCTGTTTAAGTGCGACTATTTGCCTCCGTGTGCTTTAAGCACCTAGTATTATTCATATGCTAAATAGGCACATCTGGTGTTTAAGAGATAATATACGAGATTAGTTTTTTACCGGACTGGTTTTGGAAGAATCTACCACTACTATTTGTTTCGTTTCTGCATTTGTGCAATAGTATTGTAATTTTAGGTTAAGAATAACAGCCACACAAGTTGATCTTTATGGTTAAGCAATGCTTGCCGAGGTTGGTGCGTAGATGGGGAACCTTATGTAGTATTGTTGCCATAAAACTATGTATGTGTAAGTAGCCTGAGTCTATAATCTTGAATGGTTTGCTAATAGAGCTATTATACCTACATCAATTACTGTGCTTAATAACATCCCTTTACAGCCACAAAACCATCTATATAAATATAATTCCGGAATCTAAATAAATTCATTTAAATCTAAATAAATGATATCATATTCGAAATGTCCATAAAATATATGATTTACAAGATATATGTATAGTTTGGCTGCTGTCTTAGTTCGAGTTATAATTATTCGTGAACTAAATAATTAATTTTGTACCGATTTCAGCGCTTTCAATGATTAATTGAAAAAAAAAAAATATTGGAACCAACAAAATAAAAGACCAGTAGGATGCTAAGAAGGATAAAATAAGAAAGAGAAATCGCCTGACAAACACCACTAAGCAATTAAAAGACGAAATTCTCAGAATCCGTTGACCGACTAGGTACTTACTTGCGAATGAAAGTGCGCACTATCACCTAATCATTATGCAAGAGGCGTATCCACTTGCATCATGTTCTTGCATCCCACTTTGTAACCATCTATCTCTGCCTCATCAAATCACATCGAAGTTGGGAATTAATTAACTACGACGGCCAACTCAGACCATCTGGCAAACAGAAACTAAGTCAAAATTGGCACGTCTTATCTGTCATCTAGCCGCCAGACATTGGTTATGACATGGGTTGGAAACACTTAGTTTTAACTGGTTTAGAGAGAATCTTCTTTAAGTATCGAAAATTCAAATAACTCGATTCTGCACAGACCCATTCGCTTCTAACATAAAATAAATTTGTCATTACAAAATTGATTACCGACCTAAAACAATAATAGAACAAGACATTTAAAAAAACACTTGCATGTCGATTGCATTGCATTGTTACTGCCCATAAACCAGACACGTTTTAATCTTTCAATCGACAACAATGTTTAATTGATTCAGCTCTGTAGTCGATAAGCATCAACCGATTATTCAGTTATTTAAATCATAATCGACTATCGTGTCTCATCTCTAGTAAGTTCGTAGTTGAACGCAAATTGCTCCACATCCTACGCTGCGTAGGGACAGTAAAAGTTGGCGAACACACAGATACCATCAGATTTGATTTATGATTACTTGATTTATACGAATTAAAATGCTTTGTGAGTTTTGTTAAATTAAGCCTCAGTTTTGGCATGCGCAACAATATCAATGCATTTCTCTTTAAGACTGACTGATGAGTCCTATTTCTATTCGTAATTAATATCTTATGTCATACTGCTACAGTATGGTTTTAGTCTCAAAAACGGTGCGTTTTTTGGTAAAAAAATGAGACACCTGATTTCCATCTCTAAGACAAAAAAATATGAGACATTAGAAAGATCATCAAAATAAATCAAATAAAATGAGAAACATAAAGGATATTGACTTGGTTGACAGTACTAAGTCCTCACGTCGTTGGCATTTCCGCAATCTGTGACTGAATTTAATGAATAAAGAACGTCTCTCGACATACGACTACACTGTGTGCTTAGCCAATAGGTTGAAAATAGACATCAGGAAGCTTACCAATAGGTACTGGGAGAAGGGACGCCTCGAAGATGAACAGCTAAAGATATAAAAATTACTATATTTACCATACTGCCACTTTGGTATTTACAACTATATCTATTTAGCACAATATCACTGGAAGGTAAAATTATTGAGTGACTGAAAACTTTCTTGAATAATTATAACTCGGACCAGGACAGTAGCCAAACTATCCGCCGCAAATATGTACGCCAAACTAAACTCAAAACTGGAAACAGGAACTGTATGGCGAATTATTTCGCCAATTACAATAGAACCCCTAAATCAGGCGGCACTACCATAAATTAGATTTCAGACAAATTCAAAAACAGTAGGAGATGGTAGCACAACTTGAGGGTCTTTGTTCGGGATCGGTGTCAGCTAAACAGAAGGTGAGCGCTTTTGTGTCGGCAGTTGTAAATTTTATGAAAAGTGAAATTCCTTTTGAATGCCTCTTCGACTCATAAATAATCCCTGAACAGTAGGCCGGGTATTGTTTCTGGCACTTATTGTTTCTCATCAATGCGCACGTGGAGCGAAAGTGTTTTTGCAAATTGTCGAATTTATTTTCTCTACCTGAGTTCACGTAATGTATATTGTGCAAATTCTACGTTGACACAAGAATTTGCTCTCGCTTTCGACGCAATATAAATCAATAAACAGTTCTGGGTATTAAGTGCGAGCCTATTGTGACTTTATATTAAAGAAGCTGAAAGTGGACCTTAGTTCTGTTTCTACAAAGCCACTGTATGAACCTAATTGTGAAGAGCTAAGTAAGAATTCTATGTTACAAAAAATGCCTCAGACCCACTATCTTTACGCAGACGTATGATAATTACTAATGAAAAAGATACACTTACCAAATTGACTTCGCATCCAGGGGTATAGTGGGCTGGGCAGCGAGGCGTTGGTGTTTGGTGGGGGCTGTTGTGGGGGCGGTTGCTGGGCGTGCATGGACTGCTGGTGCATGGGCGGCATCTGCGTCTGGTGCTGCATGTCGTCCACGGGGTACATGAGGTGCTGCTGGTGCGGCACGCCGTGTGGCACCATGTGCTGCTGCGGGTGCATGTGGTGCGGCATCTGCTGCGCCTGCTCCAGCGGCGGGCTGCCCGGCACACCGCCCGCTGTCGCCGCGGCCGCCTGCAGCTTACACGACGTGTACACCGCTGGCGCTGGAGGCTGGTGACCGTTGGGCCCGTACCCGTCTGCCGCTTTTGGACCCATGTGCCCCATCTGAGATGGACTGTCCGGCCGGTAGCCATTTTGCTCCATCTGTTGGTAATACCCCAGCCTGTCGTAAGGTGGAAACCTGGGGTAGGGCATGCCGGGCGCCGGCTGCGCGGGGTAGTGGTGCTGCGCCGGCCTGAGCTGCTGGTCGCAGCTCTCCATCTCGTGGCCCTGCTGCGGCACTGCACCGTAGTGCGCGTGCGCTTGCTGATGCTCATGGCCGCCTCCGTTCCTCATATCGGGCATGTAGGCGTTGGAGAAGTAGGTCATGCTATCGCAGTTGTTGGTGCTCATCGCGGGCCCGCAGCCCGCGCGGCTCGCGTCCGTATCTTCCGTTGCAGATTCTCGGCCCCTCGGGCCGACACTACCTATCACAGTTTAGTCACTACACAAACACTTCGGATTCCATTCACTACACAACGGCTATCGGTCTCACTGATTGGCTGCTTGTTCTTGAAGGACGGTGTCTCCTCATCTGATTCTTCCTCGAATCTGAAAAGAAAGGTTGATCCACTTAATAAATCTATAATTAAATTGCCAATGGTCAGGTGTAAGAATGCAAGTATTCGTCGATCATGTTTGTGTTGGCGAGCTCGCAATTAGCTGCGGCAGAGCCATGGCGCACGACCGCCGATCTGACTGACAGACTGACACGTGTCCTAGCTGGGACACACACGAAGTCATAAAACCGCATGTTCGGAGTAAAACGCCTATTAGCGACAACCTGTCTGCGATACGGGCCCCCGTTCGTCGGAGATAACTAAGCGGCACATTCTTAAACGCGATTCATATTTGAAATCTGTCTTTGTCTGGCTGAAGGAAGCGGATCCTGAGAAGCGAGACGGCAGATGGAATAGTGTCACGTCTCGAGATCGACATGTGGCTGACCCACCGTCATACCCTCAACATTTCCCAGCAGTTGATGGAGCATGAGTGACAACCGCGCCGCTGCCCGACGATATAACTTTACACGGACGTTAATTTGTGCGCCGAGGGACAAGTGTCACAGAAACCACGGCGTTATCGCCGAATCTCGCTCTACTGGTTTAACGTAGAGAATTTATTGCGTACTTAATACGACAGCTACTAGAATTTACCAAGTAGCCAACATGGTGGAACAAAAAATTCAATTAAGCAAATGAAAAACAAGAATAATTTTTAAGACAACTTCAAACGTGCGCTTGCGTCATATTTGCTCAATTTATGGTAAGCTAGTGTGAGATGTAGTTACTTCCTACAAATGTTAATTCTGAATAGTTTGCAGCTTTACAAAGTCACGTCGAAATACTTTCGATATGCTTTGTTAACATCATATACCGAGTAAAAAATCCTAACAGTAGCAGTGCCGCCCCTAAGGGCCGGCGCAAGTTATTTAAAACCAAAAGCTCAAGCCTCATTAGCGACATTTAATGATGGCGGCGGCTTCGAGACTATATGCTCCTCGCAGATGCTACTGTTTTGTTGTGTAACAAACATTGGCATGGGAACATGTAATAGATATTATTATCTGTTGCTAAAATTGTCAGCAGTAACACTCAGACATACCAACACAATATTTCATTTCCTTAACGAGATCCATGAGTATAAAATAGCATCCATTCTATTCCAGATTCGGGTTCAATCTCTCTGTTGATGACACATGAAATCGTGAAAATTCTAAGGACATAACTGCTTTAATTAATTTTGAAGCGAGCGTGAACTGAGCGTAGGTACAACAATTGAAAGGCATTGCCTACTCGGGAAATTTGCATGTACAGGGCTGGACAATTTAAATTTACGATTTCCCCACCCCCCAGTGGTGCGACCCTCGCTTTTTTTTAATTTTCAAATTTCATTTGCATTCCAACAACTAACTCTCGCCCTATAGATGTAAGGACACGGAGTCAAGAACTGATTTATGATACCTAATTTGCTAAGGTCTTATTACGTATAGTGCCTGAAGTTAGCCGGTTATTATCTCGCCTGTTGTAGTGAACCAACAATTATGCTAGTTAAGAACGAACAATTACGTCCATATACACTATGTTAAGCTCTAGATACGATATTTATACTTAAATTACTTTACTTAATTTGCGCTTGAAAATGCTAAGCTACATGTAGTAAGCGCAAAAGAATTTCGGCCAAAAAAATGGGTAATTAAGGGTACATATGAAAAAAAATACTTTAAAGTGAGTCTTAACATAATTCGGCGAATAATTAACAGTAATAAATAATTAACATAATTAACAGTAATAAGTAAGTAATTAATAATTAACAGTATTTAATAGTCGTGGCTTGTTCTGTAGTGCACGTACAGCTAACGTTCTAGCCGACAATTACGATCGAGATAAAAATCTTCAACCCTGAGCGTTCAAGGAATATATCTTTAAACTGACCGCCGTCGAAATTAAGTCTCACGTGCTTTTGATAATTTGATAACGGACGTCTACGGTTTGATTTATCTTCTGAATAACTGGTTTGTGAGTCAGCCGAGGTTCATTCTCATGCCCCATGATTCTAAGTAAAGCTGGACATGTAATTAGGTGTGTGTCAAAAAGTTTATGTGTTGATTCTAGGTATGTTCACGGACAATGCTATTAAAGTAGACGTTGGGCTGAAGAAGTTGCAGCGTTAATATTTGAGACTGGTTTAGTTTTAAGAGATTCAAAGAATCTAATTTAAACGTGAGAAGATAGATGATTTCATCAAATATCTTTAAAACAAACTTGTTTTCTAACAACTTTCGTTGTTTATGTTATGTCAAACGACAGGAAAGCCAGAAATATTACAGGAAAAATTAAAAAAAAAGTTCTCCTTAAACTTTTTTGTAACTATAGAGTTAGCTATATTAGTGTATGTCTTTACTGATCAGATTTTTTATGTTATCTGATTTTTAGCCTAAGATATAGTTGAAATCATATGAACATTACTACACTCAGACCACCCGAGATATTGGCAACAGATAATAAACGAAAAAAATGATTTAATGTCTCTTTGACGTCCACATTTTTTTATTAAAATGTTCTAGATTTACGTTTCTGTTGAATTTCTATAGTACGAAATACGCACAAAACTGTATTTTTTAAACAATTTCATTGAAGAACTGACGTGTAAATCATTCGGAAATGTTTTAATCATACGTTAAAAATGAGAAATATTCGATGGACCATCTCGCGCAATTTTTTTTACAACAGGCTTACAGTAAATCATACAAAAATACATCGTCTAATAGACTCGAAACCAAATTAAAAAGAAAATTAATAACATTTCGCGACCACGAGTCGGCAGCTGTTAATCAAGACACGATCAAAGGATGCGTATTTTGGGAAAATTCCCAACGAGTGTATTTATCATTTCTACTATTTGTCAATTAGAGAACTATTGTAGGAACAGCCTACTTTGATTTATACACTCTGGATCGGTTTAATGCGACAGTACGCAAGAAAAGTTGCTCCACCATGCTTTATTGCACTGTTTTCAGTTCCGGGAAATCGTTCCCATCTATCTCAATAAAATCTCATTGTTGACGTAGATTTACATAGAATCGTTCACGCGAAGTTTTTTTTAAACCAATTTTATGGCACTTTTAATTTAAAATATGACGGCGTTAGATGACAGGACTGATGACATTAATCGTTTATTGTCAAGTATATAAGTGATATAAAAAAAAATTGTGTCATCGTGAACGATAACACTCACAAATAATGCAGAATTGTTAAAGATGTGTGATAAATATTGTGAAAAAAAGGTGAAACAAACACGATGTATTGTTATTATAAATACCGAAGCAACATTTTGTAGATTTACAGTGCATTTTTTAAACTTGTGTGCAATATTTTAAAACTCGATTTTTGTATAGGTAGAGCACGTTTCATGACATGTACAGTATAAGGATACGTCTTAAGACAGGTATTTTTCATAACCTGTTTTTTTGGATCATTATGGATGTCAGTTTAATTTCTGTTACGAAAACTTCTCTTTTTAAAATGAAACTAATGCTTTTGAAGTTATTTTTGTTTCTCAAAGACAGAATCAGCGTGCGTCCTTTTAAGAGGGCTTATTAATTGATACAGAGATTGTCTAAGTATAGAACATTAAAGATTGCAGATAAACGAATTGTGTTGATTCATGTTTAAACGTTTTGCTCACGCCTCTGATGCTTTGCAGTGCCAGACGATACCAACTCGAGATATTGTTAGCGTTTCAGTGTTCTAATTGTAATGTTTTAAAAGTAGAGGAGCTTATTGCTTTAGTAATAACAGTCGTAATACCTTTAGTTAAGCAATTTTGCTGTAGGTCAGTCCATAGATGTGGTAACATCCTAACATCTAATGAAATTCTGTACCTCGGAAAACACGTGAAGCTGTCATTTATACATTCATAACGGTCATTATCACCATCTTTAAACCTACCTCGAGAAGTATGGCTAAAGCTTGTAAATCCGAGGCATACGACTGATTAGTAAGCCATGCATAATCTCCTCAAAGAAAAAACAGTTAATTATAGAAAAGCTTAACGAACACCCGTCACAATTTTTTTAAACTATTAATTTAATTAGAAACAGTAGGTACACTTTTCATATACAGGTAGTCGAATTAATTAATATGTTATATGCATATACTTCTCTCTCTCTCTTCTTCTACTTTCTAGGGAGCAGTGTGGTTGCACCATTCATTAAAGATGGCCGACCATTAATCTGTCGGTTTGTTCCTCTGATGTTCTTATTATTGTGTTGTCTTAAATTAATCCTTTAATTAGATAGACACCTTGTTTTGCAGTCGAAATTGTAAAGGAAATTGGACAAGATGTTGTTGATTTTTTGTTGGGTTCGCTTTGTGTGGCAGATTTTGAAAAATAAGTGTCTTAACAAACTCAGAAACTTATCGAAAGTACGCAAATGTGTGAATTTGTTGAAAATTTAAACTGTATAAACTGTGGAAAATGTTAAAATATTGAAAAAAAACCTACCTATTTATCTTCTGACACTGAATTTTTTATTTTATTAATTCGCGTTTGTCCACCATCTCACCTGATGGCAAGTGATAATGTGGTCGAAGATCAGGCACGCTTACTAAAAGTAACCTATTCACTCTTGACTTAAAGTCCCCAGGTTATAGCCATCGGGAAACAGACTCCAGCAGGGAATTCCACTCCTTAGCCTAGTTTTATACGTATATGTGGGATGTCCACCATGTAACGATGGCGCATCGCCATTTGTCTTGTAGTTCGATGATGGAACGGGCTTGGCGGAATTAGATTGTGTAATTCCATCGCACACTCTCCGAAATGTAACCGATAGAATAGCAACTCGTCGTCGATGTTCAAGACTCTGGAGCTTTAGAGAGTGCATCGTTGCCAAAGAGTCTTTTGGCCCGTTTCTTGATAGTCTCAAGTGCGTCCAGATTGTACTTGGCAGATCCATCTCAAAGATGAGAGGAGTACTCCATAAACGACTGAACCTGGGCTTGATACAGATTGAGCAGCTGTTCCGGTGTGAAGTACCGTCTCACTTTTGCTAGGATTACCATCTTTTTACATGATTATTCATTGGATTATGTATGTTTGTGTAATTACTTTCTAAGCAAGTAAACAAACAAGCAAATAATGGAAAATGTATTTAATTATAATCCACCTAAAAAATCATCAACAAACTCCATTATTAACCCTTAAACATGTCATATTCCCTGACGTGGCATTACGAGTCCTCTCCGTATTGAAAAACGGGCGCATTTTTCCGCAAAAACTCCCCAACTCCCCTCTGGCTCCGGCGTAAATCCGGGCCACTAAGCGTACCCTGAGTGAATAGCTATGTTCCTGCTAATTATACCAACCAACTTCTAAATTTAATCAGACAACTTGTGTAATTTTCGCGTTGGGTCCATAATTTTTCATGACGCCGCCGGGATGTGAGACGCTGTGATTACCACGTTAGTATGTCACTGTTTACCCTGACGTGTGGAGGGTTAACAGCATGAAAACTGACTTAATTACTCCTTATTATGTATTGTATGAGGCTTTAATGGAGTAAAACTCTGGAATAGAACTTTGTTCTCTCAAAAGTGAACAATGACACTGACAGGTCCTTTGCGGAAAACAATGAACGAATTTACATAGCGACTTTCGCTCTAAGTTTTGTTTCTAGGCTACAATTTTTAGAGGTCAAACTTAGAATTCTCTAGTCTTCATTTCGCAAACCAACCTAACAAATGTAAAGCTAAATAAAGCTTGAAGGCTTATTAAAATAATGAGTTAATAATCGCCTCAGTTGATACTAAGTATGTTCATATAATCGCACCGTCTCTACGTTAGTTCAATTAGTGATCTTCTTGGTTACTTACACACAGAACATTCATGCAATTATCTGGCTGTATAATCTGAATTCTGTTAGTAGATGACTATCTGTGGCTAACTGGCTACTGTTTCGCACTAGAGGTATCATGTCATTTAATTTATGTCACGTTGTACCGTGGCCGCGCATAAAAGCTGTGTTTTGCGTCAGCATCAATGCAAAGCATTTTTTGTATAGACTTGATAAATGGCTAGGTAGTTTAGTGGACTAGGAAACTGAACTTTGCTTTTTTTATTATAATCAAAATCTACGTCATGTTCCCTCTCATAGAGAGGTCGACTGTGTCTTAGCAGTGGAAACTTTATAGGCTGGTTATGATTACGAATTAAAAGCTGCTCATCCAGTCGGTATAGGTCAGCAACTGCTATGCGACTCCCAGGTGCATCAATTATCTGGGCGAGCACAGCACTGCGGGCTGCCCCCGGCCAAAGACCCGAACCCTTTGTTCGAAACCACCCAGCTGCGTTCTTTGCGGCCAGACCGGACACCCGGCAAACTACTGCGGCTATCCCAAAGCCCCCAAACTTGCTCCTAATCTAGTGAAGCGTGCCAACGCCCGCCAACAAAGAGAGGCACCTTCCTCTCAAATGCCCCAACGTCTCGCTCCTCAGAGAGCGTCCCCGTGGAACAGGCAAAACCACGAAAAAGCCTTTCCCTCCTTGGCCCCTGCCAAACCTTTGCAGGCACTGATGGATATACCCATCGCAGTGCCGATCTTGCCTATAGCCGTGGCTCCAGAGACCACAGCCAGTCCCCAACCCGCGCCTCAAACCACTGCTGCTCTTGCAGCCAAACAACCACCCAAACCCTCACCCGTCGAGAACGGTGAGTCTTGCGCCCAGACGCTACTGCGCCACTAAAGGATATTTATCACCCGCCAAGCCAGGTCCCTCCGTGATGCCCTTCTGGCTGCCGAGCAGCAGAATAACGGCAAAATAACGACGGCAACGTACAGCCAAATTTTCAACACACACAGTGATGTCTTGCTAGGCCTCAACCAGATGGATGCGATGGACTGATCCAATGGATTCCCAACGCACAATACACTCTAGGCCTCGATCCCTCAAAGTAGGTTGTTTCAACGCCAGTGGCATTTTCAACCAACGCGCCGAAATATCAAAATTCCTCTGCGACCACCAATTAGACGTCTTCCTTATACAGGAGACCCTTTAAAACCGCACCGCGCTGTCCTTAAAATTGTCAACTACCGTCTGATTCGCAATGACAGATCACGCTGCCACGGCGGCGGTACCCTTATTTATTATAAGAAGGAGTTATACTGCATCCCTCTGAGCCCACTCGCGCCTCTCTCTCACCTAGAGTACTCTGCCTGTCGACTAGGTATGTCTGGTCATCCTCCGATAACCATCATCTTTGCCTATCATCCCCCGCCATCGGTCGCGTCTTTTGCTTTAGACGATCCTATCGCGCTCACCAGTGATCTCACAACTCTCTTCGGCCTGAGTGACTCCGTCTTACTAGCGGGCGATTTCAGTGCCAAACACCCCGCTTGGAATAGCAATATGACAAATGCCAGAGGCAGAATCGTGTATAACCTAGGTGCGACCCTAAACTACGACGTCATCGCTCCAATGAATCCCACTCACTACCCACACGACCCCAACCTTAGGCCCGATTTCCTCAATGTGGCGCTCCTAAAGAATATTAACCTCCGTTTACACTCCATAGAAGCGCTTCACGAGCTCAACTCGGACCACCGACCCGTTATCCTACACCTAGGTTCCCGCTCGGGTGACCATGATCCTATCCAACCTCCCCCGACCCAATTGATCATCGACTGGAGTAAAGTAAGTGAAAAACTGAAATCCGCTACATACGTTTAGGGCGTTCAATATAAATATATTTATTTTTGTATGAAAATCTGGTGAACTAAAATATGACGAATTTTTAAAAGTCATAGAACAAAAGTAGTTGATTATGATGTTAGTAACATAGTCCTGAGAGGTTTTCAGTGTTTTACATTTAACCCTGTATAAGCGGCTCAAAGATTTTACCGAAACAAAGAGCCTAATACCCAATGAGCAGTTTGGATTTAGAACCGAACACTCATGCATCCAACAAGTCCACCGCATCGTAGAACACCTTAGCACCGGCTTCCAACGAGGCACGACGACGGGAGCCTTATTCTTCGACATAGCGAAAACGTTAGACAAAGTCGGGCACAATAGCTTAATCTCAAACTTAGGCTCCAGAGCCCTGAACATCGACGACGAGTTGCAAGTCTATCGGTTTTCTATCGGTTAAATTTCGGGAAGTGTGCGATGGAATTACACAGTCTAATTCCGCCAAGCCCGTTCCATCATCGGACTACGAGACAAACGGCGAAGCGCCATCGTTACATGGTGGACATCCCACCCATACGCACAAAACGTTTTGGGAATACGTACAGGAAAAGTCAGTGTTTCCCGATAGCTATAACCTAGGAGTCTTTAAGTCAAGAGTGAATAGGTTACTTTTAGGTAAGCGTACTCCATCTTCGACCACATCATCACTTACCATCAGGTGAGATGGTGGTCAAACGCGAACCTATTTTTAATAATAAAAAAAAATCTATAAGCTATAACAACTGCAACTGCGTGCCTGACCGTCTCGTGCTCATCTTACGGGACTTTTTATCGAATCGCACCTTCCATTATCGAATTAAGGGGGAGCTTTACTCCTCCCATCCCATTCGCACAGGAATTCCTCAAGGCTCCGTACTATCCCCCCTCGTTTTCACGCTGTTCACGAGCAATATCCCCAAACATAAAAATACCCAGATAGCCCTATTTGCCGACGATACGGCTATCTATTATACCGGTCAGAAACCTGCTGCCATCGCTCGCACTGTCCAAGCTTCCGCAGACACTCTGGGCAAGTGGTTCCGGAAGTGGAGAATTAAAGTCAATCCAGACAAAAACCAGGCGGTCCTCTTTTCCAAACCGCAGGTAAACCCACCCTCCCCCGTCCGATTACCATGTGCAGCAAGTCGATCCCTTGGGAAAGGCAAGCCAAATACTTAGGCGTGGTCCTCCATCGCTGAGCACATACAGCAGGCACGGTCGTGCGCCGCTTTCGCTCTAGGTAGGCTCCACTTCATTCTTAGCTCCCGCAACATATTATCACTCAGGTGCAAGCTGCGTATTTTCACCGCAGACATCTGTCCCATCATGACCTACGCCTGCATTGTTTTCGCACACGCAAAGCCCCACCTCCTCCACAAGATGCAGACCCTCCAAAACTGATTCCTCCGTAGAGTCACGGGAGCCCCCTTTTATGTTCGAAATGAGCTTCTTCACGTAGATCTCAACATGCCCACCATCCAGCAGTTCATGAAACGCGTCTCCAAGTTTTTCTTTGAAACTGCAATCCAACATAGGAATCCCCCTCCCGCATCTCTAAGATTCGTCGAACAAGGAATACGCTTGTCACTCCCGATGACGCAATCACCCTGCTCCAATAGAGCCGTGGGGAAACAAGTACAGTGGCACACAAACACAAAAACCGACTGTCCTTCAGTCCTCGCCGCCGAGGTCCACCGCGACGTCCCCGTAATTGTCCGCCTCGACCCTTGCCAGAGCCAGCCCGCGACACTGAGCCAGTAGCTTTAAATTCCATTATTAATAATAATAATGATATGATCCAGCCTGTCCCTAGCTGCCCTCCTCCTGCGACGCCCTTAGCCTATGGACCTTAGCGTGTAATCGCCTAGTTTGTAAGTTTTATAATAAGCCCTGGCTGGAGGCTTTAATTAATTTATTAATTAAGGCAACCACAGGCAAGCTCGGTTAAGCAGGCGACAATTTCAGAGGTTGTCCTGCGAAATACCACACAAAAATATCGGTATAGGACAGACTTGATAAATGGCTAGGTAGTTTAGTGGACTAGGAAACTGGTTTTTGATACAATGTTTTATTATTATAATCAAATGCTACGGTCTGTTCCCTCTCATGAAGGCCGTGTCTCAGCATTGGGTATATTATAGTCTGTTTATGATTATGAATCAAATCCTACTTATCCAGTCGGATTAGGGCAGAGTTTGCAATGGGTCAATATTTAATAGGCAATAGTTTTTGTAGTGAGTCGTGGTATTCTATCTCCATAACTATTTACTGAAGGGAAGTTACAGTAGAAAATAAATGATGCCAAAACCTTCTGAGCCTATTATCAATAAAAAAGAGAATAAGAAGCTAAAGGAAATAATTAATCATTCAAACTAAATGTAAATTTTATTTAATAATTTTATGTTCCATGGTGAATGTTTTGACTTACGGTATATTAAAATAAATAAGTAAATAGTGACACTATTTGACCTTTGCAATGTCAGATCATTATAAATCGTATAGCTATAGATATAAATCTGATATATTACTATATAAATATCGACAAGTAATTCATAAATATTAAAATACGTCGACGTTTTGCCTAAACGTTAACAAAACGTTAAGTTGATAAATCGATGACAGGTTTTAGAAAATTTTGCAGTTTTTGGTATGTAAATTAATTGAAATATTATCCTCTTTAACATTTTTGAACTGCATTTGTTTTTCTGTCATAATAAAGCTTGAATTGCAAATTCTATCAGTTATGCAGTTTTATCAGGTTAGAATGTTGAATTTAATATCTACTGAAAAGGTTAATATAATTTTGAATATAAGGGACCTTACATCAAGGAAAAATTGATGCAGTTTCATAAAGGTCTCTAATTTGCACAAAAAGATGCAAGTATCTTGCATGCTATTGCACCATAATTAGCTCTGATAAGTGTACCTACATCACAAAGTTAAGCAAGCTTCTTGCATACTTACTTATGTATAAGTTATACACATGTATATTAAGGTCCTCACCTTTTCACAAGATTGTTTCAAAGTAAATTGGTGGCTTTACTACTTTATATTCGAAACCAAGCCATTCTTTGCCCCATGAAAAATATTTGGGAAAGCTACCCAGTTGCAGGTCTGTTCTGAAACCTATTAAACACTTACCACATTTAATTACAGCAAGTAGGTACCTATGTACCTACAAAATGATGCAAATAGTCCCACATCACGAATACGGGGTACAGTAAGCTGGAATCTGTTAATCAAAGTGTACGCAATCAATTACGGCATAGCAATCAAAATGTCTGGCATTCCGCTGTTCGGGGGCAGTATCAGACGACTGACTGTTGATCGCTTGTCGTGTCGACTAAGCGAAAATTATATCGATACAGTAAGTACTCGTAGATTGTAAACATGGCGATATAGGAGATATTGATGGCAGTACCAAAGCATTTGTTAAAAAAAAAACAAATGATGAACAAATAAGTTCCAAACTCAAATGTAGCATGTTCGTGCTGAAAGATCCGCAGCGTAATTCCAAATACAAAATAATTTATTTAGCTGCATATGCTTTCATTTTGAAATAGCAGTAAATTCATTGCGTGTACAACGTTGTCGAGAAAATGATTTTTTTTAACATTACGAAGTAATCGATGTTATACCATTCGATTTGTGATTTCAATCAGTAAGATTCAGTTGTTTTTTAATAAGTAGGTGCCTACTTGAAATTACAGAATGAGTTAGAAAAATTAAGAATTTAGAGTTAATATACTTATAGGTATAACTAGTCAAGCCCTGAATGAAGAAATTTGATTATTAAGTTAGAGAAGATATGAAAGGGTTCCTTTTTAAATAATAGTTAAATAAAAAGCATTTATTGTGGATTCGCACCGAGGTTTTGGGAGAAATGAAAAATAAGGAAGTCAAGATGTTATAAGTTATGATTTTTTTTTAATTGAATAGTTCCGATTCATTAAACGTTTTCATAAGACTATAAGCAACTCTCCACTTAAGTCATTAAAAATTCAATGAATGACTAGCTGCAATTTTAACTTAGGTTGGTAATTTTACTAAATATTTATCAAGTTGCCAAACATAGGTATTTTAATTGAAATTTTAATTGAATTACTAATTTCATTCATTACACTCAAATTAATTTGCACTATAATTACAAATAAAAATAATAATCACCATAACACAAGTCATTGGTAAATACGGGACAGAGTTGAATCGAAGCCGTTTCATTGTAGTTCCGAATTCGGCCGCTGCGGCGCTGCGGTCACCGAGTTATACCCGTTTAATTAACATTGCTATCATACCGGCTAATTGTTATATCGCGCAAAGCAGATTTATGGCGAGATACAAACGCCGACACCTTTGTAATTGCCACACGTGATTCAAACATTGCATGCATACGTACGAACAATAGGAGCGGGGGTGAGATGTTATGACAATAAGTAGGCGGTACTGATTTTCAATTATCGCAAGCATTGTAATTATAGCTTGCAGCTCGTTACATTACTATACATAACGGTTTCTATATCGATGTAGCATTAAAAAAAACTTGCACCGTGTGACTGTGTACTTGTGAATTTAAATAAACTATTAATAACACCATCTGTGTATAGAGTTATACATTATTTAACTCAACGCCATCTATATTTTTTATAATGAACTAACATCGATGACAGAAAGCTATTTCGAAATGTACACACCCAAAGATCTTTGACGGAAATGTTTTAAAGATACGAAAAACTAAATATAAAGTAAGAAGTAATCTTTGATGAACTAAAAAATAAAGTAAGAATTGAGCAACAGCGATGGTTTGAATGGGAAGGTGACTGTCTAAAGAGTCTATTAAAATTCCTATCACGGACGATTTCCCGCTACATTGAATAATTCGAGACGCATTCTGAATAATCAGCGTTTCCCTTTCTCTAAGTTTACCTATTGGCGGAAACTGTGTTAAAAGGTTAGTACGCGTTTAGTTTCTGAGTTCGAGAGAATCAGCATTAATGGAAATTTTCTTTATTTCAGATATTATTTGTCTTTTGTTTTTGGTAGGTTGTAATTTTTTGTATGAAAATAAATAAGCACTGCTCTGGGTGAGAACAGTAGGTACCTATTTATTTTTCTATAAGCAGTTCATTTATATCCCACAAAAACTTTCATAAATATCAGACTACCCTGAAAGTGACGTACAAAAAAAATATTTTACACGAATTCCAAAAACATTTATCATAACCATGTCATCGGACCAGTAAATCGCGGCTTTACATTAAATGTTACAGAAATGTAAACGGAAACGTGGCATGGCGGGCGGGTTAATTTACGCGCAGCGGCTGCCCTGGGCGGGTGGTATCTGAGAGTTTCCGCCCTGGCGCCGCCGGTAGCGATGAAAATCATTCATCAAGCTTCGGTCGCAGCACGCTCCTCTCAATAACGTTCCTCTGTGAGATCTATGGGGTAATACCGCTTCGACATGAAGTTTTCACACCTTATTAGTTTGATATTTTGACGAATAATCGTATGAATAATGTAAATAAAGTTTTTGAAAATGAATCAAGTCTAGAAGATTTTAGGTATTGATATATATATGTTTATTTATTTACCATTTCATCTTTATTTTCCACAATTCCAGTAGTGCTGCCAAACGTTGAGTCCATCAATAACAAATATAAAAAAGAATCAAGTATGTACATTATAACTATGCCAGCTATGATAAGAAATCTATGATATTTATACCAAGTTTTTCTGCAAAAATAACGTAAAAGTGATAACTGAACAATATTGAATAATAAAGCCTTTTTGAAGATCGGAGAAGATAGATGAAGTGCCTAGTAGGTAATTTAATAATTATATAATAAGTATTTGTGTTAAAGTGCTTCAGCGATACGCACTGTATATCGATAATATAATAATGGACAAAACATATTTTTATAATAAACATATGTCATATTGTTGGTAATAATCTTATGTAGTCATAAATCTTTTCGTACATAAATTAAGTCTATATTTTGCTAAATACCTTCACGCACTATTAATTTAGACGCTGTCAACATTGACAAGGGTTAAGCTTCACGATTATGGAATTTAAATTCTCCCATGCCAACCTGAATGTCCTTCCAATATTATGGAAATATCTACTAGCTTAGCGGACGGGTTCGGTCACATCTTTAAAATTTAATTTAGAACTAAACGTTCCTAACCGCCTTTATACTATTCTTCTATTTTTTTATTCTATTAATTACACGCAACATCATAATTATTTTACATTATATTCTATAATTTTTTTTTTAATTCAGTAAGCCATGTTACCGTACTGTTCAAAATAAATACAACATCAATCTTTACAACAACACCATCTGTGAAAGTTAACCCAAACTAAGTAAAGAGATAGTTCACTAAACTTTAAAAACTCGCACACTGCTGACCTCTACCGGGGAGTAGACGCATTACGTGGAGTCCTTGACTCCAAGTTCGAACAAATTCGACTCGATGACAGATGGCATTATTGGGTTTAGTGAAGCCATTATTTCAAACATTTTCTATTTAATAGTTTTTTTAGAGCACATTTATTATTTTATAAACTTTATTCTTGGCACTTTGATGATACAAAAAATAAATATATTATACCTTCCATCTAATAAGACTCTCTATCTATTAGTAGATAACTACAAAACACTCCAATACGAAAATTCTTGATCCAACAAGACCAACACGATGATTAATTGGTAGTCCAATACAAATACATTTGTCTAGGTAATAATAGTATCCAATAAGACTGTTTGCTAGACTTTTGTAAGAAACACCTGTGACCACTGGCATGACCTTCTGTTATAATAATTTGTAGAAATTGTTTGAGCATTTGTGCATATCGCCTTAATAACCTGTAAATAATTATTTTTAAGTTAATATTATAAGTTTTGTGTCTTTTTCGTCTTATTAGATTGTTTCAGAAGAGATTCACATTAATGGGACACAGTGCTCCATGAATCGTAGATATTGCTTTTATCACAACGCTATAGATAAGCATTAATTTGGAGATCAATGATGATTCTGTTAATTATATTGATAAAGTACCCACCTTACCTATATCCTATAAGTATTTACATGGGTACTATGAATTTGTTTTTATGTGTAGTAGATACGAACAAAAGTTAGCTGCACGTTTGGCCAATTCCCTATTCGTAATTAAAAAATAAAAACAAAGATTCCATTTTATCTGAATTCAAATTTTGGATTCCGAGACTCGATTCGAAAAAGGACGGTGGCGATAGGGATGGGATGAGCAACGCCGCGTCTGTCGAGATTTTTTGTGCGATTTTTTCGACGTTATTATTACAAGAAAAAATGCGGAGTCAGTAAAGCGGAACGTGGGGTGGGGGCATGACGAGGGTTCCCCGGTTTGATTGAAGCAAGGAGGTGGGGGGCGGGGCGGTGACGTCATGCTCTCATAATAGGCCGTGGCGTGCAGTGATGGCCGCCGTTTATCAAGAACGAGTGTTAGTTCCCTGCACTTGGACTATTTCATTGTGACTGTTACTACGCGATAATTGTAAGAATGATGTATGTAGTGCGGAATATACGTTTTATTGAATTGAAATTACAATCACGTAATGTTTAAAATAAAAAGATCTGTATCGATTGATCTGCAAATGCAAACAATATTAATGAATGTTTATTTGAGAAGGTATTCGTCTTCTTTCAGCTGCAGCATTGTATTGCTCAGCATTTCGCTACAAATAAGTAGACAGAAAGCAGAATGCACCGTTACGTATAAATAATACCTGCTGTTTTCAAACGGTTGTTTCCTTAAATAGAACAAATAACAAACATTATTTGTTGCGAAGTCGGTTTTATATCAAAACATGACCTGAAACTCGTGAGTGGCTCGATCGAGTGTGATTTCATCAGAACGTGTATCAACAGAATTATAGGTATAATTAAGTTAGGTAAAAAATGGAGTTGGCGTTTCAAAAATCAGGCATTAGCGTGCGTGAGGATGGGCGGAGCGGTGTTCGCGTGACGGTGCGCAGTTAGCGCGGGAACACCTCGCGCGTGGCACATCACTAGCAACGCCTATTGCCCGCCGGTTGTTGGCGGTTGGTCGCGGTTGCGTTTCAAAACGTTGCTAACGTAAAGTTTGTAACGTCTGTTTGATTTTGACCGAGAATTCCGTAGAATACCACAATGGTGAAGGATTAATCAGAAAAGTGGATCTTGGTAACGAAGCGCTTTACAGAAGTCCAAAAACTGCTAGTGTGCACGTTTAAACTAAAGCCTTTTTGAAACAATTACCAACCTAGTAAGTAAAAGAGTAGGTACCTAAACAAACAAATTTAAAAAAGGAGACCAAACCAGTCAAACAAGCCACGAAGCTTCCACCCAAATTAAATGATATCTGAATTTAAATACAAACAATGGCAATGCTTAGGTAGCAATCAGACAATAATGATGAGTACCTTTTGTTTTATTTTGGAACCAATCTCATGGAAGAATACCGTCAATACTGAAATTAAAAACAAATTAATGCCCTTTTATTAAACCACTAGCAGTCGCGTCTGGTTTCGCTCTCATGGAATTTGTCACGATAAAAACATAACCGTCCTTTTTGCAGTCGTGTAAAAGCCTTTCTCGAGCTTCAAGCAACTTCCAAACCAAATTTTATTCAATTCCACATAGTACTTTCAAAGATTAGCGCTTGAAAACAAACAAACAAACTTTTCTTCTTTATAATATTAGTATACTTAGATGACCTTTTTCATAATAGTCTTCATTGAAAAAAAAAATCATTTTTTTAAATCTTTGACTGATGTACCTAATCTTCCGATATTACCCTACATAGGTAGGTACTACCAAATTACTGAAGTAAATTAGTTGGTTGGTTGGTATAGCACAACACGTAAAAGCTATTCAAAATCGCCTAATCAATTGCAAACAACTGTAGGTCTATACTCTATAGTGAACTGTGTAAACAGAATTACAAACAAAAGAATGAGACTTATTATGTGTGACTGTTTGTTCAGTTGGTACTTGACTTTGACGGGTAGACAGAAGGTACCTATTGCTCCGATTGAAGTAACCTGTAGTACTAATAAAATAATGTATCTAGTGTTTATTCCGCCAAAAAAACGTGTTTTTGGCAGCATTACCACTTTTCTGTAGTTTAGAGCAGTTCGGTATTGTTTGCGCAAAGTAACACCTGATTCTATTCTGTGTAGCACTATAACGTCTAGGAGTAGCTATGTTTTGTAACATAAGGTAAAAATATATTAAATTAATGAAGACATAGTATCAACAACAACAAATAGCTATTTTACAAAAATGTTTTTCAAACTAACTCATTTATTCAAACTAACTCATTGCATTTTATCAAGTTAAATTACTTTAACATTTTAAACGGTTGAATTTATGATATTGATTACACCTTTTCTTTAGTCAACGCAACATGTGCTGACGGCTTTATAAAATATTATTAGACGGAACAATAAAATTACCACAATGTCATTAATCGATACAAATACAAAACTTGTAAAAAATCGTAAATGTTTTAATTAATTTACTATAAAAACCCGGTTCTTAATTTAATGTTTGATTATAAATCATCACATCACTGGTTGAATAAAATTCCAAGGATACAAGCGAATGGCGCAATCAGAGATCGGGCCGATCAAAAAAAAGAAACGAAGGCCGAAATTATAGAGACGAGAGCAATGATCGTAGCCGCCGGGGATCGAGACTAGCTTGAGTAACTTTGATGTATGCGATATACAATGTACTCTATTCTATGTACTAAGAACATTCGGGATATTAGGTATGTACAAACTGTGCCCCGTCGTGTCACCCATCCACACTATTACGTCGTTTATCCTTTTTCTAATCCCAATAGCAGTTCCAGAGATTAGCGCGTTTAAATGAACTTCCAACTTTTTCAAAATATTGATGACTAGCTTATGATCGCCGGTTGGCTCTGGTCAAACGATTTTGTCAGCCAAAAATCCAGCCAGCCTATTTTACTCAAAAATAATGTAGCATCGTGATGGTGAAATAATTTTTCAAATCAGTTCAGTAGTTTTTAAGTTCATTCATTACAAAATCCAGTTCTGGGCCGAGTCTATTTAGATTGTCATCGGCAGGCTAAGAAGAAGAACATTCAAAATTTACAAATCTTTCCTCCTTATGATATTAGTAAAGAAGTATAAGTACCTAGAGAAATGTTATATAGATATGACTACTAATAGGATATATTCCTATTTATATTTGCAGCTACATGTTTTTTGTTGTCTACCATAACGTTGAGGTATCTACGTATTTCCCTATGTATATAAGTATCAATTAAGGTAGGTGTAGGTATGTTTTCAGCGTCATATTTTTTGTTGACATTGTGTTTTCCGTTCGTACAATCAAGTTTAATATTAGTTTTGATTCTGAATCCACACCCGGATATGTGTTTGAAGCAACAGGGTATTTTCCAACAGACAAACTTTGAGTTTAAAAATACTACATTGTGGTAATTAGTTGAACAACAAATAAGTAATGTTAAAAATACATATTAATTTTCGGAACAATATTCCGCTAATATTGGATATCTTAAAAGTAAATATTCTAATTAAGAGAACTCATGAAGTAATCATTATGATGAAGAACAAAATATGTAGGTATGAGAGGCCTTTAAATAAGATCCGGATTTTCACTTGAATGAGAATTGCTCATTTTTTAATACATTTATTTTCTGTTAATTAAAAACGTAGAAGTTGAGTGTTGTGATTATCTACAAAGTCTCTATTAAAATCCAGTAAAAGGTAAGTATACAATTTTTCTATAGTATTAGTCGATAAAAGACAGATAACCGCTACCAATAACTTCATCAATAGACTTACTATCATATCGTAAAATATCACATTAATATAATTTTGTATAATATCTCATACAAATAATATAACGAACGGTAACTGTCTTAACTGCAGAACGGATTTGAATGTGACTTGGCTCAAATGTAGACCAACGCCTGAAGTGGACACAGGAGTATATTCCTCTGAGATTATTTTATTCGCAATTAATGCGATCAAAACCACTGACTGATTTTAATACCAAATAAATCAAAGCGATTCTCTTCCCAGTCTTTAAAAAGTACGTTCCCAGCTCAGTTACAGGTCTTCTCTCTGAGAGAGAGAATGGACTGCAATCTACCACATGGGTCCTCACGGTGTTTCCTTGAACGTTCTGAGAACAGTGTGATGATTAAAATTACACTAAGGCGAAGCAGTCATGCTTCCGAAGGAGGAGGCGGGCCGTATAAGGGAGAGGATGGCGTCCGCCCTCCAGCCTAGCCGCAGTGGTAGACGCCCACGGCGTCGGACGTAGGCCGACGATCTCCGGCCACCGTAGGCGCGGGCATGCGGACAGCGAGTAAAGGGCAACTCGCTGTCCGACCATGGACCATGCCCGGGTCGACGGCGCGTTGTGTTCCACGCGCGCCTCAAAGAGCGTCAGCAACATGACGAGGCCCCCTCTGCAGAGGGCCGAAGCCTGCCGGAGTCGTGGGACTTATCCCATTACCGTGACCCCGGTACGTAAAGGGTTATTGAAGGAACACCGTGGATTTTAGTCAGTAAAAGTCTGACAGTCCCTCCCACCCTGCCCGGGGTGGGAGGTCTTATTTGATAATTTTACCACGCTAAAAAAAAAAGTACGCCCCAGTACCTACAACTTGTTATTCGTGCCTAAAACCACTGGGCCACTACTGCTCTTGCCTCAAATACCACTGCCGCTCTTTGAAAAGTACCTCAGTATATTTATGTTAAATACCTAAGCAAAATTACCAATCATAATGAATTTCTAGATATTCATAATAATTTCGAAGGGGTATCGTATTACCCAGCTACTACTGGGTTGGCCAGGTCAGATAGGCAGTCGCTCCATGTAAAACACTAATACTCAGTGGATCCAGTTAGACTGGGAACCGGTCCCAACTAGTTGGAAGAAAGGCTAAGCAGCGATTTTTTTTTTTGAGCCCTTTAATCTTATGATCATGCCAGGCTCATCGTAGCCTAAGAGGAGAGAGATACTACTGCTACATTCTTTTTAAATTATTCACAAATTTATATATTTTAATTGCATCATCGCAGTGTGGTTTCGATAAAATTATGTGATAGGCACCTATGTCTAACTTATTAATATTTAACTCGGACAGTAGTATGTCTCTTTCTGTTCTATACCGGGTGCATTCCACCAACAAGTGGTGAACATCTTCAACAAGTCCACATACTTCACAATTAGAGCTATCAGAATTAATTTCTAGACGGTAGAATAAACAGTGAATATAAACAAGAGTAATCTCCCGGATTAAGCAGGGGTAGTAAGAAATCTTTTAGCTGAAAATCAATAAATCTGTAAGGAAGTAAAGCCCATAGGTGGCAGACAAGCCGACAGGTCCCCTCAGTAACACATGTTTAAAATGTATTAGGTGCCAACGCGATTACCTCAGAATGTTTTCTTTTACCATTTGAAGAACGCGATACATTGAAAATGCACATGTTTTTATAAAATACAATCTTGCTAAAGCTGCTGCATTCCTCTTTCTAGTTTAAATAACGGATTTTTTTACTCGAATGTAAAAAATTATAGATACTAAATAAATTAGAGGAGCTCGTGGATAAATAATGTCTGTCGTATAGGTCGGTTCAAGGTTAAGCAACACTTCCCTGGATCGAGCCGCGGATGGGAGACCATATCGAGAGTCCTCAGTACCTCGAAAAGCACTCAATGCCGATGGTTTTAGGTGTCATTTTACTTTAGGCGACGGCGTTACGAGTCGGCAGAAGCTAGAAAATCTGTAACAGCCTTACCAAGGGGCCCTAGTATAGATGGAAAAAAAACTACACGATGGACAAACGATAAAGAAACACATTTTTAAAGCCATCTACAAACATGGTTGACACCTGGTCCGCACTCTCGTATTTTCCATGTTTCTTTATGGGGCAGAAACATGGACATTAGAAGCAGCGGACAGACAGAGAATAGACGCTTTTGAAATGTGGTGTTGGCGCCGTTTGCTAAGAATTCCCTGGACATCTCACCGCACAAATTTTTCTGTCCTTAAAGAACTCAACATTGAAGAAGCCCAGCGAATGTCTCAGGTTTGCTTCCAGAAAGTCCTAAAATACTTTGGCCACATTGCTCGCAGGAGCAATGAAAGTCTTGAAAGACTGATGGTGACGTGTAAAGTGGAGGGTAAAAGACCGAGAGGCCGTAGCCCGAAGAGATGGTCGGACCAGATTTCCGAGCAACTGAGTATCACCGTCAACGTTGCACTGCACTGGGCCACTGACCGAAACCGATGGAGGCGTGCTGTTGATAATCTACGGAGTCACGATCCTCAGAAGTGAGGAAACGACAAAGAAGAGAAGAGACAAACATGGTTGAAATTGATTCAACAAGCGAAACTTTGCAAACCTTAGGGCTTGATAAAATTATTATATCCTTACAACATTTATTATTGCGATTCTATGTGAGGGTAGGTGAAAGCTTATTACTAAAACGAACGGATTTAGACGGAGTTTGGCACACACGGGGCTTATTACCTGAGGAACTCGCCAGAGCCGAAGGAGCTCGTGTAACAACTGCACGGGTATATCAAGATGACAAAGCAACGTTTACTGAGTTCGGTTCATGGATCTTAACATATCGTACGTACGTGCTTTGGAAATCAATCAATCAATTTCATTTATTTCAAGTAACAAAACTCAATTGGTTAGTAACAAAATTCCTTAATCCTATGTAACTACTTAACACGTTAGCTGACAGTACGTCGTTAGGCGGGAAATTAAAATAGTACGTTATGACAGTACGTCGTACGGGCCACTTATTTTTAAGAGTACGTCCTGGAAAATTCTATTGTAGTAATGTGGTGTTAGGGTAAGCGCTCACTGTCAGCGAACGTGTTAACTTAAATTACAAGGTTGGTTCGCGAATCGAAGCTACAAGCTCAACACCAACTGTTAAGGCCGCCGCTTTCCAAGCCCCGGCTGTCTTTTCCATATCATTGATATACGGGTACTCAAAAGTTAGAAAATCTGACGCCAGTCTTACCACGAAGTGTCGTGTTACGTAGTGATTGGCTTGGGAGGTCAGATAGGCAGACGATCCTGTTCAAGAATGGTACTCAGCTGCATCCGGTACCTAAGACTGGAAGTGGGTGGTCTGTTTGGAACAGACTAAGGAGATGATGACGTGCAGTAAATCACTTCATATGTAATCTAAAGAATATCTTTTATACATATAAGTAAACTAGCTTCTGCCCGCGACTTTGTACGCGTGGGAAGGTTTTCCCGCGCAAATCCCGTACCCGTGGGAATTTCGGGATAAAAAGTAGCCTATATGTTATTTCAGAATGTCAACTATCTACTTGCCAAATTTCATTCAGATCCGTTCTGTAGTTTTTGCGTGAAAGAGTAACAAACATCCATCCATCCTCACAAACTTTCGCATTTATAATATTAGTAAGAAAGAAGTAAGAAGAAGTAAGATAAGATAGTAAGACTAGCTTTTGCCCGCGACTTCGTTCGCGTAGGAGGGTTTTCCCGCGTAAAATCCCGATCCCGTGGGAATTCCGGGATAAAAAGTAGCCTATATGTTATTCCAGGATGTAAACTGTCTACTTGCTAAATTTCATTCAGATCCGTTCAGTAGTTTTTGCGTGAAAGAGTAACAAACATCCATCCATCCTCACAAACTTTCGCATTTATGATATTAGTAAGAAAGAAGTAAGAAGAAGTAAGATAAGATAGTAAGACTAGCTTTTGCCCGCGACTTCGTTCGCGTAGGAGGGTTTTCCCGCGTAAAATCCCGATCCCGTGGGAATTCCGGGATAAAAAGTAGCCTATATGTTATTCCAGGATGTAAACTGTCTACTTGCTAAATTTAATTCAGATCCGTTCAGTAGTTTTTGCGTGAAAGAGTAACAAACATCCATCCATCCTCACAAACTTTCACATTTATAATATTATAGTAGGAGTAGGATAGGATTATAATTATAATTATATATTATACTAGCTTTTGCCCGCGACTTCGTTCGCGTGGGAGGGTTTTCCCGCGTACAAACCCGATCCCGTGGGAATTCCGGGATAAAAAGTAGCCTATGTGTTATTCCAGGATGTAAACTATCTACCTGCCAAATTTCATTGAGGTCCGTTTTGTAGTTTTTACGTGAAAGAGTAACAAACATACATCCATCCTCACAAACTTTCACATTTATAATATTAGTAGGAAGTAGGATAGTAGGAAGGATAGGATAGGATAGGAAGTAGGATAGTAGGATTATAATTATAATTATATATTATAGTAAGATAAAATTATTATAATATTGAATGGTGTCTGTCTATGATGTCTAAAGCGCTTATATTTACTTACATGATACTCAAACACAATTAACTTTTTTTTTAATTGTGCAATCCGAGAGAATTGATAATCTCAGTTTTAATTAACTAAAAATTGCGTCCAATAAAATACATTTTACCAACCTAAATAAATATCCGCGATATTTATTCTAAAATAAGTTATTTCTGTTTCATCTTACGGTACTCAAAAACAGATTATTACAGATTTGGATCGGACGTAGCTATAAAACGTGTTCGTAAATCAATTAATAGATGTCAAATGCTAATTAAACTTGTTTCTCATTACCAAATCACAAGATATTCGAACAGTGTGTTATTAAGTCGTGTATAACAGACTTAAGAAAGTTTTAAAGTATATTTATAGAGTCGTAAGTAAATAATTCGCAATTTTTGCGAAAGAATACAAAATAGCGCACATCCAGACGTAAGATGATAAAAATGTTTATATTATCTCATCTTTCATGTAAGAGGAATTCCGTAAACATTAAAAACTTCGTTCGGAAATTCATCAACCAGTCAATCAATCAATTTGTATCTAGAATACAAAAATATACGTGATTGATACCGGTGGTAGTGAATATTATTCAAATGAACCACTGTCTGTCTCGTTCGACTGTCAGAGCTGGAATCAAACAATCATTGTACAGTTGGAGCCGCTTTTCGACTCGTTTCGCTTTCAAGGCCGGATCATTCAAAAGTGACCACATTTAACTAGCGACCACTTTTGTGGTTGTAAGTGGGCAATTGGTGCAGAATTTTTGATGAGTTTATGTTAGAACGAGATCTTTTGTTTCTTAATTTTATGTCCTTAGATTTGGGAGGTTTACAGCTTTATAGATTTAATTAGCTAACAGTATCTAAATATATATAACTCAAAGGTGACTGACTGACTGACATAGTGATCTATCAACGCACAGCCCAAACCACTGGACGGATTGGGCTGAAATTTAGCATGCAGGTAGATGTTATGACGTAGGCATCCGCTAAGAAAGGATTTTGCGAAATTCCCACGGGATCGGGATTTACACGGGAAAAACTTCCCACGCGGCCGAAGTTGCGGGCAGAAGCTAGTTTACTTATATGTATAAAAGATATTCTTTAGATTACATATGAAGTGGTTTACTGCACGTCATCATCTCCTTAGTCTGTTCCAAACAGGCCACCCACTTCCAGTCTTACCGTTTAAGTTAACACGTTCGCTGACAGTGAGCACTTACCCTGACACCACATTACTACAATAGAATTTTCCAGGACGTACTCTTAAAAATAAGTGGCCCGTACGACGTACTGTCAGCGAACGTGTTAAGTACTAACATAGGATTAAGCCACTGTCACAAGCTAGTAGTATATATATATATATATATAGTAATTAGCTATAGTATTAAAGAGAACACTCTTTAATACTTGAGCAGTAGTATCCCAGTGGTTATAGGTACAGCTTATGAGTTTTAGGTTGAAATCCAAGCAGGCACATTATGTTGTCTAAACAGTGAAGAATAACTGGTAAGTCCAAGGTCCGGAAGGAACCAACCCGGACAGTGGTGGATACCGGCCCATTGCCTCTCATACACAGGAGACCTATATCCCAACAGGACATTAAAATCTACTAAGTAGTACTTTGTTACCTTATTTATCTTGCAGAATGTATTTTTGCATCCTCGTGCAATACTAATAGCACGTATTAAATTCACAAATATATTAAACATTTATGGAAGATACTTAATATTGTCTTGACAGTGTTTATTTTATGAATTAAAATAATTCTAAAGATTGCATAGTTTCATATTTATTAATTTTATACACATAAGTTTCTTCAGCTAAGAAGAGAGAGAGCTAATTGTGATCCTATTTTTTAAATAATTAGTTGTCCTTGAAGTTAACAAAAATATTTTAAATTAAAAATATTAAACCTAAATAGGAAGTATAACAAATCGTGTACATAATGCATACTAGGAATTTCATTAAAAAATATGTGGGCAAATCTACCAACCGATCAACATACAACAATTGTCACCTACACGCTTATACAATTATACATTAAAACAATTGTTTTTCATAGATCCGATGGTTTTGAACAAAGTGCTCACTGGTACTACTAAACAATACCTATCTACTATATTTACATACCTATGCAGGTACCTATATTATTCGAATAGTAATAAATCAGTCCAGTTTTAGGAACTGTGTACGAGGGTTTTATCTATGTGATAATAGGCAAACCTAATTGTTGAGTTCAATGTTTTGGGTTTTCAAGTTGGCTATAATTATCATGGCCATGTGAACTTTGAATTTAGAATATTCTGTGCTAGTTTACATGTATGGATTGTCACTTTAATCACGCCAAAATAATTCGGATTCTTCTTCTGATCTGGATGTAATTTGGTACCGATAGAGTACCTATAGTCCCAAATAACACATAGGTATTTCTTCTCAAGAAAATGTGCGAAAATTCGCATTAGAGAAAGCGCGGCCTAATTAAAACTATCTACCTAATCTAATGTAAACCCTTAATGAGATATTAAATATTTATTACTGTATTATTTTAAACCTAAGGTTTTTATTTGTCTACATTATTGGTTTGGTGTGCACTTGTCACAGAGCAGTCGCTTTATCCAAAAGTTGGCTGTTAGAGAAGTCTTATTTCTTTAAGTTTGCATATGTATATACATAATTATATGTTATTTTTAAGGAAGCTTGCACCATCATAATTTTTCTTCGTGTCGTTGGCTCGATAGTGTTTTTATTTTGTTAGCCCAAATTCTGCCACTTTTACTGCACTACCACCACAAACAACAACAACGTCTATCAGACCAAGTTCAAACTCGCTTTCTCAAGTTCTTCGGTTACCTCTCCAGCTGAAATATGTGTTTCATCGAACGCCTCGTTTTTTAAGGCAAAGTCGAAGGCACCAGGCCACGCAGTAAATCACCAATTCGATGGACTGGTCAAATCAAGTCTACTGTATGCAGACCATTGCATGAGGGTACCAGAATGACCGCTAACAGGCAAAAGTGGCGTAAACTGGCCCGGAAAACTGGAACATGACATGACAACTACGGCCGCTCTAGCAAGGGCGTACCGACTGAGAAGAAGACTGCGCCACCGGTGGCTCCACCGATACCACTTTGGCTGCAACTTGTTGAGCTGAGACAGCAGGAAAAGAAGAGCATAGATTGCAGCAGAGCTCCTCATGCACACCCGCTGCTGATTGCTAAAGGTTGACGAGGTAATACTAACATCTTCCTATCTGTGTTCGGAAACGGATCAGGAATTTCAGATGTACCTCGGAAAGTTAGACCCAATAGGAAAATGCTCACTTGATGGTAAGTAGTGAGTGAGAGGAATACAGGTATTTTCCTACAGATCTCATGTAGGTCAGCCGTGTTTTCAGGCAGGGACGCAACGGATTGACCACATTATCTCTTTATATCAGGTGAGAAAGTGGTGAAACGCGAACCCATTATTAAAATAAATAAGTTACATAACATTTATCTTTCATACATTTAGTCTAACCTTATGCTGTGCAGTGGGTTTTTCTGCCAGGAACTTCTCAGTAGTGGCTAAGAGCAGGGCCGGATTCACCATTAGGCGGAGTAGCCAACTGCCTAGGGGCCCCGCATCAACTAGGGGCCCAGGCCCAGTGCACGCACCAAGAAAACATGTTTCTTCGAACAAGAATATGATGTGCGTGTGAACTTAGGGACCTCACTGTTATCTCACAAAATAAAAATCGTTATATTTTGTAGGAGAATCAAAACAATTTTAGAACTAATCTGGGAACAAGTAAACAAATATACTAAAAACCAGAGCCCTTAATGTGCGTTTCCTCAGTTCACACACGATTTGATCAGTCAAAGTAAGAAAAGGGGCCCCGAGAATGTCATTGCCTTAGGGCCTCTGATAGGGTTAATCCGGCTCTGGTTAAGAGTTTGGAAGTTGTTGGTGTGATACCCACGTGCTTCGGCAAGCACGTAAAGCCGATGGTCCCGGCTGTAATTTGGACATCATTGACGCCCATTACATGTACTCAGAAGCCAATAAATATTACCCTGGTGTAGCCAAAGGGTATTGTGTTACCCAGGCACTGGGTTGTGCAGGTCAGATAGGCAGTCGCTTCATGTGACACACTAATACTCAGCTGAATCCTGTTAAACTGTAAGCCGACCCCAACATACATAGTTGGAAAAATGCTAAGCAGATGATCAACTGCGGCGGTAAGACCCCTCTTTGAGGAGTGGCTAGATCGGCGTCACGGCGTCCTGACCTACCGCATGACGCAGGTCCTCACCGGACACGGAAGTTTCGGGAGGTACCTGTGTCTGATGGGAAAGGAGGAAACGCCTGGGTGTCACCACTGCGAGGGTTGCCCTGAGGACACCGTAGAGCACACGGTGCAAGACTGCCCCGCCTGGGCAGAGCACCGACGTGTCCTCACGGCGGCGATAGGCGGAGACCTCTCGCGCACGGCATTGGTCGAGGCCATGCTGCGGGGCGAGAGGGAGTGGGAAGCGGTCGCCTCCTTCTGCGAAGCAGTCATGCTTCCGAAGGAGGAGGCGGGCCGCGTGAGGGAGAGGATGGCGTCCTCCCTCCAGCCCAGCCGCAGTGGTAGACGCCCACGGCGTCGGACGTCGGCCGACGATCTCCGGCCACCGTAGGCGCGGGCATGCGGACAGTGAGTAAAGGGCAACTCGCTGTCCGACCATGGACCATGCCCGGGTCGACGGCGCGTCGTGTTCCACGCGCGCCTTAAAGAGCGTCAGCAACATGACGAGGCCCCCTCTGCAGAGGGCCGAAGCCTGCCGGGGTCGTGGGACTCATCCCGTTACCGTGGCCCCGGTATGTAAAGGGTTATTGAAGGAACACCGTGGATTTTAGTCAGTAAAAGTCTGACAGTCTTGACTTTGGAAGGACTTTAAAAACTTTAATTGAATTGGGGAGGGCTAAATTAGTGTACTACAAATACTCATAACGGAAATAAAAACAAATTAAAATATATTTAAATAAATACAATACTTAATTATATGAAATATATAAATATAATGTGTTCTTTAACATCGTGTGGAGAAAAACAAAGAAATAATCATAAATTTGAAAGAAAATGATTGGCAACCGAGCTTTTAAAAGCAGCGAGTGACTGTGCTTGTCTTACTGACACCGGCAATCCATTCCACAACCGAATAGCCTGCACCGTAAAAGAATGGTCGTATTTAGTGGACTGTGTAGGCATCAAAAGTCTCAAATCCTCTGATGATCTCAAATCTCTACCATGTGTGTCATGAAGGAACTTAAATCGTTCTTTGAGATAAAATACTCACGCCTGTGGAAAAAGTCGTAGGTGCTTCATAGATACCGGACACAGGCACTGTCTTAGGTCAGCGCGGCCCTGCTTCCTATACCTTCACAAAATGCAGGTAGAGGTACCTATGTGAATAGTTTTATTATTTTATTAATTACTTTAATAAGCATCATCCTTAGCTATATGGCATTCAACTGATAGGTTATCGAATCATCATCTCACCATGTACTAAGTTTTTTTTCAGCTATATTGGGGTTGGCTTATAGCAATAACGTAACAGCATGCATTGCTGTTTGTTTGATTCACAAACATAAATCAATGCATAAATCTAAACTTTCACATTTCTAATACTGATATGAGTAACACTTAAATACCTTGACTTAATACCTAATTGTTAACGCACCAAAAATACTTCTATATAGGTATACTTGTATATAGTGGGTATATGTATATAAATAAACAGGTCTGCAATAGTGTCCGGTCACCCTCAAAACGCTCTTGTCTAACCCAACTCAAACGCCTGAGACGCAGACGCTGTATCTAATTAGGTAATGCTTACATAAGTATAATTAGTTTTGTTAGACATTTCTGTAACCCAGTATTCTTGCACTTTGAGAACTAAAGAATAACCAGCTATTATTCGCGACTTTACTTGTACATTTTTCATAGGAACTTTTGATGTTTTACCCCTGGTCTTCAATTATGTCCATGCCGGATTTCATCAATATTGGTTCAGTGGTTCAGGTGTAAAAGCGTTACAGAAAGACAGACAGACATACTTCCCATGTTTTATAATGTTAGTTTGGATTTAAAGTAGGTATTCTAGAAGAAAACATCTTCGATTTAAGTAGTCGCTATGGCAGTAAACAAATATATCTCTCAAACATTATTTACTGTCAAAAAGCAAGACGCCAAAACTTTAAGTTCTAACCGAATTACAGTGATGGACATGCCAATATAAGAGTTGATTACTAAATATCTGTTTCAAATATCACATATTCGCTCTGCTTAGATTGATTGATTAGGCCTGTTTTGGCTTTTGGAATATTATAGACTTATTATGCTATGAGGCATATACCAATGACACGTTTGATATAATAAAACCTCTTGCTTTTTTAAGTAGGTTGAAAATGATGGATCTTTGTTAGGAAAGATTTATGTTTACCTAATTTGTAAATAGCATGAATATTTATGATTAAATTATTAATGCGGTATATTGTTTTATTACCAAATTATAAAAATTCTTAAGTAAAACCTTTTTAAATGCAAAATTGATCCAGAGGTTGCAGCAAATGAAGTCTTTTTCTTATAAATAAACATCTAGCTTTTACGATACACTCTACAACTTATATAACCGCTTTTGTCAAATATAAACTGCTGAACGGATATCAAAGAAACTTGAGAGTAATACAGTATATAATTTGGTAGTTAATATCAAAAATAAACTTTAACATCACACACAGAAACAACAGGCTTGCAACGAAAAATTTCAGCTTCACGACATCTTTTGTAGAGAAAATGTGAAAAGGAACTTTAAGCTGGGTTCTGTTTTCAAGTAAGAAATGTAAGTGAAAAGTCTTTCGCTTTTTGTTTTAGAAACTGTCAAAAGGATTTCAAAGAAAATTTTGACTCGATGTCTTTTGAGCTTTTATAGAAGTAAGAATTGTCATATACGTATATTACTGTGACTATGAATACGGCAAGACTTTACTGAATAAATCCTTTTCTTAGTAACTATTAACACAATAAGTCCACCAAAAGAATTCATAAGGTTTTAAAAAGTAACTTCCAATGCCAAATATACAAGACAAATAATATGAATATAACAGAACATAATATTTAAGACACAAATACGTGCATGTTCTTATCTTCATTATTTATAACAACTGCTGGCGAACCTAAATTAAATAAATTATAAAAAAACTACACTACAATATTTAATTTAAGAAACTAAAATACTTCTCTTGTATAAGTCAAAACATCAACATTTTTAATAATAAACCTCTCAGTAGAACAATAAAAATTCAATGATATTCATTATTTTATTACAATTTCTGTAAATATGAGTGACCAAGCGTTCAACAATTTAAAAACTCTAGTCAAAATAACTGTGTTAGCAAAAAAGATTAGGCATTTCAGAATTTAGTTCGCTAGTCTTGAATAACATTATATTATGTATCTTAGTAAGTATTAAATACATCTCATTTTCTGTTAATTTTAAGCCGTTGCTGATAAATAATGTTATCGCACTATTAGCGCAAATATCTAGTATGTTTTTTGTAATTAATCGATTTGACTTTTAAAATATAATTATGGTAATCATACGATATCAAATTGCCCAAAACATTTAACATATTATTTACTACCGGACTTTTTATATGTGAACAATTACTTATCTGGATAAACATTGCCAACGATACGTGTTGGTGTTCTTGTTTTTAAACATATAAATTAGTATTTAACTTTGACATGCAGATTCAGTGTTAACTTGCTACACAAAGCATGTAGGTAGGTACCGCTAGGTAAATTGAATGATTCATGATCGATCTTGTAAGCTATCAAAAACGTTCAGCGGACAAAAAAGTTTGTAATCTAACGAGCTCGATCGGGCGGCGCGGGCGCATCTCAAGATTAATATTCAAATCGTTCGGCCGATAATTTTACAAATTCGCCTCAACGATCGGGTGCGGGCCTATAATACACATTAATATCGCCGACTTCACATGTCAAACTGCCAATTCACTTGTTATTATCATTATGTTGTATCAATTTGTAAGCAGAAAGTCGATTTTGAGGAAATTTTTCAACGTCGGACTTATGTTGACTCGTTTGTTTACGTCTACTTTAATTAGACGTTCTTCATGTAATTTTCTATGGGTTAGGAAATAGTGTATTATTACCGATTAATTTTACAAGTTAAAAGTTAATGAAGTTTTAGTTAATTTGCTCATTGATAGAGTTACCTTTTGGCGGCTCTTGTTCCTATAAGCAATCATTCGGATAATAATAGGTAACACATTTGTCACTGTTACAACTTTAATAGCTCTGAATAGTGTGAACTAGTTCCAAATAGTCGACAAAACCTGTTCCACGATGATAATGTTAATCTCCATTTCTAATTTAATTTAGTAGGAGCAGTAAGTAATTGTCTAAACTAAAGGTCGTCTATAAAACCTATGTCAAAATATTACTCATGTGACCACACATCCGACGGGACATTTATATATTTTTGACATTTACATGACCGTCGAAAGTTAATTAAAATATTTAATGAGAAGCTCGCTCTGTTAGTGGGAGCCGATGACATAAACGAATGATATTAAATTAACGACACACAAAGGTGGGCGTAATCATTTTTGTTCAGATGTTTTGTTGATAGCGAATTATTTTTTTATACCTTAGACTGATGTCTACTTAACAAGATTTATAAGACTATTTAAAAGATACGTGTATTATATTGGTGTTGACTACTGTGATACTATCAATCAATATTGAATAAGCAAGGAACTATGCACAAATACATAATGGGTCTGTGCTTTTACACGATAAAATCGTGTAAGCAACTTTCAAATCGTTATTTCGCAAAAGGGCACAACGATTTCGAACAAAAAAAAATACAGTCCGATCTCTAAAAGTCCACTCATAGAAAGTCGTGAGCGTACAGTCACGCCGCATTATCACGCCAACCAAATCTACGGGTCTACTGAACATTACAATCTTACATGCTGCTCGCTTTATTAAGGCACTTGAAAAAAGCAGTTCATCAGATGGTCAGAAGATAGCGGTGAAAGGGACCGTTAGAATAATAGCCACTGAGAAATCTCCACCAAGTTTCATTGCTGTGACCATGTATCTGGATCAATTTATGGTACCAGTTTTGACGGCTCAATTTTATGCCATTGACCTTTCAGTTGATTTATAACATTGCAACGTTTACATGTTTAATTGGCTAAATGATTAAGTATTTAAATACATTTTTATAGAAATGTAGCAATTGATTTGCGTAACGAATGTATGGAGCTAAATATTGATTTAGTGAAGCCTTTTATATTTGCAAGGTCTCGAAATAGAGAGACATACACGCGTTTGTTAGATAAAATAAAACACGTGGGAAACATTTATTCCTATTCGTTTAATGAGCCAATTAAAACATACAATAGAGCCGAATTTGGGCGTGATGTCACGGTACACGATTAAAGATGGTAGTACTGCTGTATTTACGAGTATTTATAAATATATCCGCAAAATAAAAGATAGTAGTGTAGAAAATTTAGTACAAACAATGAAGTAGGTATCTAGTCATTATTTCTGGAATGATTGAATCAATTGTTTTAGCTCTAATCAAGACTTGCTTCTAAAAATTTGTTAAAGCGCAAATATAATCTGATAAGTTACATTAATAATTCATTAATTACTAATATATATATTTACGTATCATTTCAATCCAAACATTTACATTAAGTGAAATGCGGTAAGGACATAAATTTAATGAACGGCGAAAACATTTAACACTGATATTGATGTCTATGACAGAGCATTACTAAATTATAAAATGTCAATTTGATGTGATTCATTTCATTTGGAACTAAATTAATCTATTGAAAAATCAACAAATCATTAATACTATTACGAAAAATAAAATGCAACGACTGGTTTATTTACAAATGCAAAAGATATATAAATAAGAAACAGCTCTGATTAATGGCTGTTCTTAGGGTGGTGCCAAACTTCATCCCCATTTGCGTCTACGTCTCTATTTCGCCGTTCGTCGACTCATTTAAAAGGATAACACAAGGATTTTGATTAATGATTACAAAACCTTTTTGGTACCTGCTTGTCGGCGACTCCTACAAAAAGGTGACCAGGGCTCACGATTATTACATAAAAGAAAACAATAAAATTTATGCTTATTTGTGTTAATATCTCTATTAATCTTAGTGACATGTGCACCTTAACCTTCTTTTTTTTAAATAATATTCATTTTGGATTTACCGCCACAGCTGTTTTGTTTCATTTACATTTTTAAAATTCCGTATGATATTCACATACCTATTATTATTTTTTTCATTTATTTTTTGCATTATTTTTCTTTACTGTTTGGTATAGCTTATTTAATTAAATTGTATTGTGAGACATTTTGTGCCAAAACGATACAAATCATTTGAGTTTATTGTTGCAAAATACTTAAATAAATTAATAAAACTCAGCCCTGGTTTTAAAAATGTCTGTTGTCTGTGATATATTTACAATATATGAATTTGTTTGGATTTTTGCCGTCACAGTTGTTTTATTTTCAAATTGGTTTTACTCCCACATATTTTATAGTCAGTAAGATTAAGTTTTCAATTTGAAAATACAAAGTATATCTTTTATTTTATTGTTGAATTCTTGCGTGGACACAGTAGCTATTATAGAAAACATGGCGTTGACAGCTAACCAGTTGAATCTGTTAGTATTATGTATATTATTTCCTAATGCAATGTATAGATACTAAGTACGAAAACTCACCAATAATGTTTGCGCGGCAAAACGTTTCCACAGGGAGTTCCCAAACAATCCATAAACTAATCACTTAATCCGGTTGCTACGTCCTAGTCATAATCACTGATATAAAAATATATTAATAGACACTATTGAAGAACAAAATTAAATGCAATAATAAAAATATCACCTCTTTTTATCATATTAGATTATTATTATTGTCTTCTAGGCACTTCAGGTAAAGTTTTATTTTATTTACATCTTTCAGCCGCGGAATGTATTTTCGTTCCGTCTAGTTTGTTCTGCAAAACATCCAATGATTTGTTATTCATTCCGTTACCCCTCGAACAGATTTCCAACGAGCCGCATCTAATTATGACCATCATAAACGCTTCTTGAGACCAGGCATGTCACAAATCAATCGTTAAATTGGGCTGACTCCAATACCGGGGAAGAAACACTGAAGTTCAAGTTCGCGCAAAATTTAAGTTCAACGTTAAACACTGTCACATGTAGAGCGGCGTCACAACACTACTGTCTTTATCGTATATAAATAAAACTGTCAACTATTTCACGAAAATTACATCGGTCGGCGTATAATGAACGTCTGAACCCGCATTGAGCTAGCTGTCAAATCTACGAGCCGTCATAGTCCGCTGCCATGAGTGGGCCCGCACACATTGACATGGGCGCGTGCACGTGTGTCGATGGGCACCAACACACTGACAGCCTCCAGCGGAGCGCGAACGTACGGGCACGCACACAAACACAGCTCGTGATTCATACATGAGTCGCGTTTGTGTTGTGGCGGGTGGGAGTGCGAACATGCAGCGTGCTTTTAACGCGGCCAGACGAAATGATGCCTAACTGCAGAACGGAGCTGGGACTGTTCGGTTTTATAAAATGGCTGGTTATGCGCGTCTATGTGGCCGATCACATGTGAGATTAGCCGAATGCGTGCGAATGCATGTAGCGCAGCGGTTTGTATGGGCGGGAAAAGCTATGAAGAGATGCGCCGCTGTCGCTATGATTGGAATTAAGCAAATCATTTCTGTTTTGCTTTTTAAATTGTGTTCAATGTTGTGCACAGTTGGCTTCTCACAGTTCTCTCTATACGAAAAGCTTTTTTAACACTTGAAAAATATATCCACATAAAGCGATTTCCAAAAAGTAAATAACGTTGGTGCTGTCACCCTAATTTGCACATCAGCAAACAGTTGCAATTCTTATTATGCAACAATTATATACTAGTTTCGTATGCAAACCTTACCTACAGTTGCATTTCATGTTTAGTACTAAGTAGTTTTCTAGTTCGTTTTGTAACAGGTGATAATTTAACGGGTACTGTATCTCAGCTACTCGTACTGCTTTAAATTCTTTGTTCCACCATAACTTTATTCACAAAAGTTCTTATTCAATAACAACAGGTCCTAAAACGTGTTTCAATCATAAGAAGATATCTGTACTGTACATACCAACATCAATTCAATTGATTTCATTTATTGCAAAGTCACCTCATACTAAGCGAGACAGAAAACTTCCCTTTGATTTTCAGCTGTCGTACCAACACACGCAACTACACAGTTCACGTCTTCGCGCAAAATTGAATTACGACTTTATGTTAATTGCCTTTGAACTGGTAATGGCATGGCGAACACGTGACAAAACAAACGATCACTTCACACACACGCGCACATAATTCGCAATTTGAATTTCGTACATATTTCCTCAGGTTCCATGCGGCCAGGAATTCTTTCTTACCTGCAACAAAAAAGAAAACGGTCAGTTAAAAATGGTACGTTATTCATTTATCTTGTTCTGTTTTTGAATAATTTGACTTAATGAATGTAATTTAAATTGATACTGAGGTTCGCAGAAAATCATACGCTTCTTCAAGAATTTTACAACACGTAGATACACCACACACATGATGACTCGCATTTAGCATATAAGTAAATACAAAAGCAATGTGTAACAAAAGAAGGTAGACTTAATTATGTTTTCTTTTTAGAATAAAGTTTCTCTCAAGCTAAATAATCTTACAACTTTGATTCCGACCAATAAATAATTGAACAGAACTCTCTCAAAATAACGTGTACAAGACATGATTTGTGTAATCAATGCAAATAAGTATAGTCTAAGAACCAATTTATTTTGTTGACCAAAAGCACCAAATACGTCGATAACTCGATACCCATATTTTATAACGCCACTTAATAAAACAGTTTACATTTGCATTGTAAAAAGATCATAATTAAATATTACACACACTTAAAAATGCAAATTATTTTCTCTTCAAAACCAACATCGTTTTCCATACTATAGTTTAATGGCTTAAACTGTAATCATACTAAGCGATAATTATAATTATTATTCATAAATTAATTAATTATAATTTATTATTAATGCATTAAACGTACAATATGTAGTGTTTATTCGCATTCGAACAATAACGTCATTCATAGTGCATTCTTATCAGGAATCAAGGAAAAAATATTTTCAAAAAGTCGTTGCCTTTTGTTATCTTTTGACCTATGTCAATATATTATCATTGCGACGGCGATATGACCACAGGGTCAGGAGTATTGTAGGCAGATAAGTAGGTCAGTGCAACCGCGCAGAGTTACTTTAAAGATTTGGTGTTGTGGTCAAGTTCAGTATTCTGATATATTTCTGCTTAGAAAAAAAAAAGGTCCGAACATACACAACATTATATAGATTCTCTTTTTAAAGTGGGTACCTATATTTTTTATATTTTTTTAACTAAACAACAATGAGTTTATTATTGACCTATTTGATTCTGGTAATCCACGATTCCTAATTAAAATAGTTTTATTTTTTATTTAATAGGTTCTTTAGGTTATATTTATTTATAGTATATGCTTGAAAGTAGTGTATTTCTTTGGCGCTACCTATAAGTATGTAATAAAGTTCAATTAATACCTGATAAAAATTTCTTGTAAACCTTGCCTGACGATTAGCGCTCAAAAAGTCAAGCATTATTGCTACACACCGACATAACACGCTATTTATTTCACTTACTTTTTTATCAAATAGCAAAAAATAATTAATTGCTTTGAATCTAAACTACGAACCTTTGACACTAACCGATATATTATTTGCAATAAATTATTGAAAAAATACATACTACAGTTAATTAAAACGATAATTGTACCTAGAGAATAAATTAGTTGTGCGCAATTCGTAAACAAAACTTGAAGAGAAGGAATTGATAAAAAAAATAAAACATTGCATTTCCTCTGCTTATGAGTGAGTTTAAAAATAAACACTTTGATAAAGTCGGTAAACACTGAGGTGAACGGTTTCTATGCAATTTATGAGAAACGAAAATATTTACCTCACGGTATTACGCAGAATGTTATTTTACGCAGCTTTTTTCAATAGTCACTGACGTTTTAGATAACGCGGCCGCCTTTGGAAACTTTGCGTTTATACAAATTTTAAGGCAGGAAGATCGCTCTCTTTGTGGACGAGATATCGTCTACAAAGCCCTTTCCCAACTATATTGGCGACGGCTTTCAGTCTAACTGGAACCAGTTGAGTACTATACCAAACGCCACATAAACTTGGAATAAAAGTCAATGACCCTCCTACATTTTTGTTGACTCGTTTTTTCAAAAACGGAAATAAAGACAAATCTGTCTTGAATCCACATCTATCGCGATCCTTCACATTTTATAGTAATGGAAAAACAGTTAATTGCTTGTTTTTCGGGTATCTACGCAGAGATATTAGAAAAAGGTCAATGTACTTTATTTCCCGTTTATCTGGTACCTTGTATAGTGTTTTACATGGAGTGACAGCCTATCCGACCATCTCAACCCAGTAGCTGGGTAACACGATAGTCCTTGGCAAGACTAGCGTAAAATATTTGACTTCACTTCTCGTAACGACTGTCGAAAATGTATAAATTATAGCCGGGACCAACGGCTTAACGTGCTTTTCGAAGCGTGGAGGAGTCTCGATATGTTGAGATTATTATAGCCGGGACCAACGGCTTAACGTGCTTTTCAAAGCGTGGTGGAGTCTCGATATGTTGAGATTATTATAGCCGGGACCAACGGCTTAATGTGCTTTTCGAAGCGTGGAGGAGTCTCGATATGTTGAGATTATTATAGCCGGGACCAACGGCTTAACGTGCTTTTCGAAGCGTGGAGGAATCTCGATATGTTGAGATTATTATAGCCGGGACCAACGGCTTAACGTGCTTCTCGAAGCGTGGAGGAATCTCGATATGTTGAGATTATTATAGCCGGGACCAACGGTTTAACGTGCATTTCGAAGCGTGGAGGAATCTCGATATGTTGAGATTATTATAGCCGGGACCAACGGCTTAACGTGCTTTTCGAAGCGTGGAGGAATCTCGATATGTTGAGATTATTATAGCCGGGACCAACGGCTTAACGTGCTTCTCGAAGCGTGGAGGAATCTCGATATGTTGAGATTATTATAGCCGGGACCAACGGTTTAACGTGCATTTCAAAGCGTGGAGGAATCTCGATATGTTGAGATTATTATAGCCGGGACCAACGGCTTAACGTGCTTTTCGAAGCGTGGAGGAATCGCGATGATATGTTGAGATGGTAACCTATCCACGAACTGACCGTTGCAAGCGTTGCTTAACCTAGAAGATCGACCCGTGCGTCTGTTATTATTTAGCCACAAGATCTTCTTTGTGAACTTAGCAGTCAATAATAAAATCAAATAAATAATGAATATTGTTATTTTTTATTTTTGTTTTTATTGATAATAGGCTCGCGTTTGACCACCATCTCACCTGATGGTTACTGGTGATGTGGTCAAAGATGGAGCACGCTTGCCTAGAAGTAACTTATTCACTCTTGACTTAAAGACTCCCAGGTTATAGCGATCAGGAAACACAGACTCTGGCAGGGAATTCCACTCCTTAGCCGTACGCACAATGAAAGTATTCCCAAAATGTTTTGTGCTTATGGGTGGGATGTCCACCATGTAACGATGGCGCATCGTCGTTTGTCTTGTAGGCCGATGATGGAAAGGGCTTGGCGGAATTAGATTGTGTAATTCCATCGCACACTCCCCGAAATGTAACCGGTAGAAAACCGATACCTTTTTTTATTAACAATATGACCACCATCTCACCTGTTGGTAAGTGATGATGTGGTCGAAAATGGAGCATACTTACCTAGAAGTAACTTATTCACTCTTTAAGCGCTTCTTTTTTCTTAAAGCGCGATCATCTCATCGATAGCGATCAGGAAACACAGACTCCAGCAGGAAATTCCACTCCTTAGCCGTACACACAATGAAAGTATTCCCAAAAGTGTTACCTCAAGAAGCTCAATACGATCGGTTATCGGCACGGTTACATCGCGGAAAGTAGGAGCCGGTCGGAATTGGCTCCTTTTTGCGGAGAAGAGACACGCCTGGGTCTTAGCTGCATTAAACTTGACCAAGTTGGCATCACCCCATTCGGAGACAGCCTTCAAGGACAAGTTCAAGCGCTCAATCTTGCCCTCACGGAGAGACTGGATCTGTGACCCACCAGCATGGGCGCTGGACACATATCTCTCAGCAACTGTGCTGTCGTTTGCATACCCAAAGGTACCTGGCATAAGCAGATCATTAATGTGCAGTAAGAATAAAGTTGCTGAGAGAACCGACCCCTGAGGGACCCCGGCATTAATTGCCAATTGGCCATACGAGCAGGCATCAATAACCACTCGAATGGACCGATCTCTCAGGAAGTCTTTAATCCAAACGCAAAGTTGAGTGGGTAACCCGAAAGAAGGAAGCTTAGCAATAAGGCTGTCGTGCCAGACCCTATCGAAGGCCTTGGAGATGTCAAGGGAAACAGCAAGTGCTTCCCCGTGCTTCTCAATGGCCTCACTCCAGATGTGAATGGCATACGCTAGAAGATCCCCAGTTGACCGGCTTTTGCGAAAGCCGTATTGTCGGTCACTGAGGATGTAGTTGGCTTCTAAGTATGCCAGGAGCTTGCTATTAAGTACATGCTCCATACTCTTACAGAGTATGGACGTGACTGAGATAGGCCTGAAGTTGGCCGGGTCGACACGACTGCCCTTTTTGGGCACAGGTTGCACGATAGCCAGCTTCCATGCTTTCGGCACCTTTCCAGTCTCTAGTGAGAGGCGAAACAGGCGTGTCAAGATCGAAGACAGTTCTAAGAACAATTGCTGGTATCCCGTCAGGGCCACTAGCTTTGTTCACGTCGAGATTACGCAGCTCTCTACGGACGTCCTTCTGATGTATGCGAATATCCAACATACACGTCTCGCATCCAATAGGAGCATCAGGAGAGTGAGCGCCACTATTATCCTATTGTAGGTTAGTACCTACAATATTTTATTATGCGATTGTAACATGAAATTGATTCTAGTAATAACGACCGTGTCTTTAGTAATTATAAACATTGTAACTTACTCCTGGATAAAGAACAAAAACTGGTTCATGAAATAACTTAATTTGCTTTCACCACACTTCTATTGTCATACAAATCGTGGAAACTGACATGAAGAGAGTACAAAACACAAACACTTCACTCTAATGAAGACGTTAACAATTTTCACGAGCCTACATGATGTATCTACCGTGAAATTTTAGAAAAATAACACCCGGTAACTTTTGAAACGCCCTCAGAGAATTATTACATTAATATATTTACCAAACACGCTCCTATTATTACGTTTTCATGTACTCGTTTGCGCATAAATTAAAAAAGTTGTCACTTTTTCTTTTGTCCCAACCCTTATTTGGTATTCATATTTGATACTTTGAAAATACAAAGGGACCACGCATTTTGAAACGAAAACACACGAGAAAAACCTGTTTTACCAACAGACTACGCTAAAGATACAAATTGTGAAAGAGGCAATCGTTCAAACGATGTTCTTTATCTACAGAATCGTCACCGGTCACTGTGGACTCTCTCGCTGAAGCAATAAGCGTCCTATTCTAATGAAGTCTCCGCGATCACTTCAATTATGGTCATATTGAATGAAATATGATTTAAGTGAGGGATATCAAAGGGCGACGCGAGGCTGTTTGTGAAATGTGAACTTTGAAATATGTACTGCAATAATGCACCCTTTTTTAATTTATACTAAACTATGAACCGTAGCGAAATGGGGTCTCGAAAATATGTTGGTCCTGTTTTTGTCCCTAGATCGATATTTTGCTCACAACTATGTATTATTGGATAATTTGTGACTATTTCGTTCGGAATTTTCGTGTTTCTTATTGCTTCCGCAACGAATTTCGTGCGACCCAAAAGTCGAAATGATTGAACCTATCGGGCATTCGCCGGCAGCGGCCGACTCCAATTTAGTTTTTCGGATTAGATACGGCGAACATAATAACATAATTGCTCTAATAACAGACCGTACGGCGGTGCTCGGCGTGCCTTACAATTCACTTTCCAAATTGGTTTATTTTTTTACCTCTGCTCTGTCTAAAACTATTATGATTTATTATCAAATTTTCGTGCAGGCAAATTACGGGCTGGTTTTTCATGAATGACTCTGTCTCTTTCTAGTATTGCTGTTCTTGGAGTACCAGACAGAGACACCGGCACAGCTATTGTTTCCTTGAAAGCCTTGCGGCGTTACATGGCTGAGACCTGTGGATGGAATGATTTACGATCCCTTTTCTAATTTACCCTGAATTAGTTGGATTAAAATGTTCAGTACGGAAATTTTTCAACGTCACCGAGCTGATTAAAAACCGAAATATTAATTAAAATTTCTTACTATTCCGGAAGCTGAGTCCATATTAAAAGGTTTCGTCTTCATCAAACGCCCGTGGGTGCGCTGCTGAATTATCATTAGAATTAGACAATTTATTTGTATGGAACATGTGCAACTAAACACGAAATATGAACGATGAATTATTTCGAAATGAAATTCAACATTTTGTGCAAATGTTTAGTAGAAACTAAGCTAACAGGAGTACGTACAGCCGTCTGAAATGGTGCAACGGACAAATGTTCATGACATAGCGGTTGCATTAAACATGAGACCTGCCACCAAGCTATATTTACATATAAAAAACTTACTTTCCACATTTCTACAGTGAATGCTATAAGTATAAAACATTCAATAACCAGTTACAGGACCGTTAATTCATTAGAAATAATTATGAGAACCTATTTCACATGAAATTGATCACTGCTTTTATTGTGTAATAACAAAAAAAAAACATTAAAATAAACTTGCAACAAATAAATTGCTTTGAAATTTTAAGGGTTTAAAAAAAAAGCTCATTTTAAAAAAACGCCCAGGTTAAAAAAAAAGCTCATTTGTATATAACTTACTGATTTTGCTTAAAAACAAAACATGTTTTCTATGTGAAATAAAAAATATGGTTTTATTTAAATATGAATACCTAAAGACTCCAGAGAATCAAATAATCTTTTCAAATAACGTAAAGATGAAAAAGTTTAATGTTCACTTAATAAGAATAAAATATTGGTATAACCAACTACATTTATTTTTGTATTTACACGGCGCGTATGTACGAATTCAGGGCTAGCACAGCGTTATAAAAAATTAAAATTTTAATGTTTTTCTTAATGTTGCATAGTCTTATAGTCCGATTAACATATTTTTGTCTCAGCAAGCCAATATTTTATTCAATTTCATAATTGTTTTTTTTTCCTGAATGCGTGGTCTTCTTGTTTACATCTGTTGTTATGACATCCAAAAAATCCTGTGTAAACCGCAAGTAAATACAGTACGTTGGTACCTAATAATCAACATTTTCCACATTCACATTTGACTATTTAGAAATCATTTACTCCGAGCATCGCCTCAGCTTTACGTTTCATGTACTGTTTATGTATTAAGTCAAGTATATAAATAAAACTTATCCTACAACTCGGTGTATTCATGAATATTCGGTAGAGGGCGCCACCTCTGCGAGATATCGCGCGTGGTGAAGCGGAAGAGACCTCCGACAAAGGACTGCGACAATGAGCCCGGCCTGTAGGGCTGATAACACATAATAATGCCAATATTTGCATTCGCTTTTTGTTCTATTCAATACCCGGCAAAAATATGTGACACGAGCTTAGTCGTGTCCTTTTATTAATATAACAAACGCGAATGGAAATTATTGTGTTGCGTATTTATGGTTATATTAATAATGCATGATTAAAAAAACGTGTAGCCAAAATGACGATGTATTATTTTGGGATATTTAATCTGGAATTAAAGCGTTGAGGATATGCAGGAGACTGTAAATAAATGGAGTTGTGACAACCCTGTGTTGGTTGGCGCGGGCGTCGGACACCGGCGGCCCGGACACGTTTCAGGATCATGAATTATGGCGCGAGCCGATGTGACTTTTCAATTTGAAATCATCAACCTGGAATTAATTTCATTTTTGAACCCCATTATTTCTGTTATCTACGCGCGAATCGCACAATATGCGAGTTTCACATTATTGCCGTTTCGACAAAAATATTTTGTGGCAACGCGCTTCCACGGATATTGGTCATTTAATTTTGTATTAAAACCCTTTTGTTTTAATGTGTACGGATTATCGCGAAACTGCAGTGTGCAAACCGCAGACGATCGGTTTACAAAGTTTATATTCGATAAATAAAGGGTCAATTTATTTTGTTAATTTCAACATAAAGTTCTATTATTTTGTCGAACACGGCACGGACGTCGTCGTTTCAGAATTTCAGGAATAATCGTAGCAGAGCGACATTTACACACATAAATAAACCTGTATTTGTAATAGGTGGACACACTAATGGTGAAACGAATAAATTACGTAGAAAACAAAACTAAAGCTTTCATTAAATCAAAAAATAGTGTTCCGGACCCTCTGAGAATTCATTTGTAAAACACAAATCTGTCACTGGAGTCAGCGGTAGTCGTCTGCTGTAGGCGCGACTATTCATAGGCCACACCAGTCACTTCCCAGCGGGCCGTTGACGAAAACCGAACCGAAATAGATATAACACCAATAAATTAGAAAATAAAGCTTCAGTTTTATTTCTGTGAAGCCGCGTCGACTTTTTATTGTGATTATCGGGGGTGTTCAAAATTTTTCCTTCTCACTTCTTTCAGCCACAAAGGTCAACGACCCGAAATTTTTCCAACGGTTCATTGGATGTTTAATTTAAATTATTGAAGTGAGTCAAAGTTGCGAATTTGACTTTTTGTCCGACACTCTAATGCTATCGGCCTTTTGCCGCGTATTTTTACCAACACACGTAGATAAGCACCCACACAATAAATTCGTTTTAATGAGAACGAGTAGCTGTAGAGTGGAGTAAGTTAGTGCTCATTGTCAGCTAAATTATTACAAACATTTACAGTTGGTTCATTATGTTTGAAATACGTGATCATTATATTAATCCAATCTACAAAATTTTACATACACAAGCCCCGGTATTGGTAAACAAGTTCTCAATGTCGAATTATTCTACGTTTGCCAGATTCAAAATGTAAACAGGAATCGCTGCAATATGTAGGTACAACTGCAAAACAAATGGCTAAGACAACAAGCATTACGAAGATACATCCGAAGCGTTACTCCAAAAACTCGCTCAAATCCCAAAAGAGGGACCTTATAACAAAGCTAATATTAGACAATCATTTCCTGTCAAAAGGGAGGCGTGAGCCCCCCTCCCGACAGATCGGAGGACCGAGGGGGATGGAAAATACCTCCTCGTCTCACCAGATTTCGCAGTCGCCGTGTTCCAGTGTGAATCTGAATTCTTATTTTTTGCTGTTACAGTGATGAATGGATTTTTAATATCCTCTCGCAGCTGTCCCAGACTCAGTGGTTTCTTTGATGAAAAATGTTAGCAAACGAAACTTTTTGTTATCTAGCACTGTTTTGTTCACTGCTCAGCTTACACGTTGTATCGGATGTTTAAAAAAGCATTGGAAAATGTCGATGTCATGTCGAAAGTATAGTATGGACAGGCAACAAGACATCAGCATCCAGACGTCTCAATACTCGAGGTACGGTCGGCAAAAAAGTTGGCGGTGGCTCTCACGGCACGACTCTATTACGAGTCGGCCGCGAATAAATAAAACATGACGGGCCCTTCTCACGTACACATATGTACATATTGTTTATGTATGTCTTGCGGATGTTAACTGATCTTGATTCGGCGTACGTGATTTGAGACGCTTTCACCGCGAGCTTTGGAAATCTTCGGATAACTAGCGCAATTATTTTCTATATAGAGACCGTAACAACTATTGCACTTGATAAGTTATACGATTCAATCTTCTTTACAACTGCCAATAAGATGTTACCTTCAATGTTTGCTATCCAGACCAACTTTTGATGAGGTTTAAAACATGAAAATCTAAACGCCTAAAAGCAGGATATAATATATAGATAACTTGCGTAATTCGTACCCCTTAAGGAAAACCTCAAATATTTTGGAAATTAATAACAATTTTTTATTTTTTATTAAAAATACTTTTTATTTGGTTAATGTTTTATTATCATTATAACAAGAAATAACAAAAATCTTTCAAACTTCTGAGAAATAAACAATTTTAAAAAAGCTAAAAAAAGTACGATTTAGGACTATTCATCTTAAATCGTACTGATATATTCTTAATTCATACTTTCAGATCCTATCATTTGTTCAGTCTTAATAATCACAATATTCACAATTAAATACGCATTTTTTATTCTCAGTAATTCAGCGGATGGTTTTCGTTACTTCTTGGCAGTTATCGCAGTGGTAACATTGTATTTTTTTACTGGTTCCTGCACACATTTCATGTACCCACATTTTCATTTCACATTCACTGCATTTTATCATATTTTCTTGTATATATTCTCGACATATTTTACAATACCAACTATCTATCCTATCTATTCTTTGGTGTTTGTTTAGTCCTTTTAAATGTCGTCTAAATGTTGGTTTAAGTATATGGATAAATGTTGGTTTATATATATATATATATATACTCGAGAACTGCTTCCATAAGATCATTGCTCCAGGAATTACATTTTCATTCCGAAATATTGTCCTAAAACTGATAATTATATAAAAATAAATAAATAATCTTAAAAATTATTTGCAATAGTAACTTGGAGCGAAATTATAAACAGTTTTCGTATTGTCGTCCTAAATCGTACCGGTACGTTTTAAGAACTTGCTTGGAGTACGAAATAGGCACAATTGCCGATCGAATTTCAAATTTGCCTCTAAAAATAATGACAACCAGCATGCAAGTTTTACTGCGTCAAATAGTTTCACAATTATACACATAAATACGACACAAATGATTAAACAAGTTACGCATGATATACTTCGAAGGCAGTTATTATGAAATATGCAAAAAAGGTATTCTTTATTACCTAGCAATATGACTGACACTAGAAGCGCCGGTAACTACTACCAAAACCGAGATATAAGCGAGGTACGAGTTAGGCGCAAGAACGAATTAAGCAAGTTTACCCTACGTGTCTACCAACCAAAATTCTGATCATGTCCTATTTAAATCATTGTTTTGTGAATGAATATAAAAAATGTCTCACAACACTTAACCGCAATGCTAGCCAAAACGAATAAAAGTAAATAACAACCTCTTCGATGCAGACAGACAGAGTTCTCACTTTACGACTGTTTAATAGTGTGACATTAATTGTTAGCCACAACAGCCAAGCTCCCACGAATTGACAGTAAAGCTTAGCTGAAGATTGAAAAAACTAAATGAAAATAATGTAGTCGCTTGTAAAATATTGAAGCAATCAGCGCTGTTACTCGATCAAAAACTCTAAATCATCGGTTGATTGATGGTGCATAATAACAGGTTTTGATATATCAAAGTCCTGTTGTTTCCAAGCAGCACCGTGTGTGGCATTAACGCATAGGTCGGCTAATAGCTAGACTCCTGCGCAGATGACAATAAAAACATGCGCACGCATCGACGCTACATTAACGCGCTCGCCATAGTTGGCACCATGCAAACTCCGCCCGCTGGCAACCAACACATATCACAAAATATCAATAGTGATGCATAGCACACGTCATCCCTATCGATAAAATAAAACTTAATCAATAGCTTTTCAACAACTTTGAAAACGGCATTGTTGTCAATAAAATCGACATTGTTGCAATTAGTAGACAACTTTTTTCTTGCTGCAAACTAATTGTAAAATGAAAAATCAATCATCGTCACGACAAGTGCTGAAATGGTTAATAACTCAATTCGTTAAATGTACTGTGACACGCTACAAGCCGACACAAATCAAAAAGTTATACGCTAGTAAACCAAGGTGTTTCTCGCGCAATGACAGTGGGGAGTGATTCGAAAAGAAACCAAGAACATTACTGTTGTAGGAAGAATCAGATTAATTGTCCTCGCGGCTTAAGAATGTGAGCGACGATTAATGGTAGTAAATGAAGTAAAAGAATGCCATTAAACCGAAACATGCATTGATAATTCGCTGCAGGTGCAAATCAACTATAAATTAAGTTAGTAACATTGTAATGTATTCAAGCTACGGTTATGTATGACAGATATATGACGGCTTTCTATCGACTGTAGTTGGGGCTGACGCGAGTGGATCGAGAAAAGTATGACTCGTCACTATTGACGGCGGCTCGGATATGATACGCTACATTTTAATCATCATAGCGGTGTTCTCCCTTCTATTATTGTTTTTCGAATTTCGGCTGTAAGACAGATGGCAACAGCGGCGGGGAATTTGTTTTACAATGGCCGCCACAATCCCACCAATGATCGCTGGCACGGAGCTCACGCGGCTGTTCCTTTGCTTCAGTCCACTTGGCACTCAATAACTTTCGTTGGTCAGCAGCGTTGCGAGTGGCAGAATAATTTGTGGGTTCGCCACTACTATGTTGATAATTGATTAGATCTTGTTGCTGAAAGATTTTATGTTAAACGGTGAAAGTGATTATGTTTCCGTCAAAGCTGCTGAATAACCAATTTAATCACTGCTTGTTACTAAACGACAAACGACAACATTAGTGGATTTGTTAACAACGTAATTATCAAAAATAAAAAACATTTGTGTAGCAATCTCAGTGTATACCTAAATGTTTTAAAATTTTGTGTGAAGGCGAAACAACGGAAAACCCCTTACAGCCCAACACAAGGAGTGTCATAACAATAGCTGAAGCGATCCATTAAGCATGCAACGAAGGATCTGTTATGACAGCAGCATCCAAGTGGTGGCACAATGTGTCAGGAGTGGATGTGGCGCTCTACGACGAATATTTATTTATTTATAACATTGAGGGGCTGTAAATTAGCAGTGAATTTACGGCCAGGCGGAGGAGTGATCGCGCGCAGTTTATTTTTGGCACATACGCGTGATTTAAACAGTTCCCGGTGTTCTGCCGATAGAAATTCAAACCCAACGACGAAGTATTATTAAGGAAATGAAACTTTGCTCTTTAGTGCCATTCGTTAAGCCAATTAGAATATGATAATCATATCGGTTCAACATTGGTGGTCGCCGAATTTGCATTTGAAAACATTTATCACAGTTTTGTAGATGCCATTTGTCATCTGTTTCTACAGTAATTGATTTCAAGACGTAAAATGCTCTAGTTTTAATTTATGTTTCTTTTACAGAGCTTTCTAGAATTTATCCAGATAATGGGCCATATTTCATTATTTCATTAGCCTAGTAGTCCATTAACATAACCGCAGGAAGTTACATATCAGTTGGATTTCGAGATATTATTTATTTTGCGACTACCTGTCGAGCTGGCTTTACCCAAAATAGTAGATCGGCAGACACTTAGTCATCGTTTGAATTCCGGTGTTTATATCCACAAACTTGTTAAGCCATCTACAGATACTCGTTTCCCTTGAATATGTTGATATTATTTACGAATTCTCACATGCTCTGTCTCTGTTATAAACAACTATTGCTAAAATTTATCTGTTTTCTGTCGGGGTTGCAACTTGCAGTAATGTTCGAGGTCGCGATGTATCGTTAGAACATTACTGCAATAATGTTCTAATGATACATGGCGACCTCGGAATGCAAGAACAACTACAGGAACAAGTTCAACTTTTAGTCATTTCCTCCCCGAAAAGATATTGGTACCTTTTAGTCTAGACCGCCTAGTTCAGAGTCATCTGCAGCGACTATAACGTTACCAAGGAAATGTTAATGTTAATCAACAAATACTGTAATTACACTGAAGCAACACTAATAATTAAAACGATTATTCCAAACCGTAAACGAGATAACAGATCATAAAAGACTTCATTGTATCTACGTCACGAAAACAACATATCTGCGTCCACTTTATTTCATCCGACGAACGTGACCCCAATCCTTCCGAATTTGGACCTTTCGCAACGTTGGTCACCGACATGCCGCCACGAAATAATCTAAATGATCCGTAAAGTAGATATAAAACGTTTAACATCGTAATATAGAACTGAGAAGCTTTATATATCATCGTAAATATGGTTCATAATCCTATTCCATTTTCGATGTTATCGATGGCATGATCTTACTTTTTATGATCAGCTTTGTTGAGTATAATCTCTTCCCCCTTATTCTTATATTGCTTTTTATTATTATTATTGTTGGGTATTGATTACAAAGAGCTTTCGATATTTATTTCAGGTTTATCTAGTCTAATAATTTCTAGCGTCAGTCTACACCTGCACAGGTGTCTTGTTGATTAACTAAGTATATCAACGTGAATAATGCGTCGTAATTTTCCTGTAACTGAGTTTCTCGCATGTTCTTACAGAGTAATAAAAAATAAGAAAAGCTGCCTTTTAGTAACATATTGTTTCGTAGACTTTGAAGCCCATAATTTTGTTGCATTAGCAAGTTAATAATGACAGTAATTCAAGGTATACGTGATACTGTGACAATTAGCTGAATAAGGCTTAGCAATAAATTAGGACTTAAATATTGACATACAACTCACTAACACTTCTTACTTATATGTTAAATTTACTACAAGAAGTTGTTAAACGTTTCTCTAACCTTTGAAAACAGTCCCATTACTCCTTCTTTACGATAACGATCAAATAGAATAGAATAAGTAATCGTAAAAGTACATCATTGGGCGAGCAAAAACAAGATATATGAGGGACGGGCAATGTAAATAGAACTATTAAAGAATATCGCTGGACGGTGGCAAGCATGTTGCCAATGACAGTTTAATGTTTCCTAAAACCATTTTAAACAATAAGCACTTAATTTAAACTTATGCGGCACTCGTTATAAATGACAAATGATTAAAAAACTCTTGGTAATTGATGAGTAAACGTGCGAATTAATAGTAACAGCGATCGATAATGATATATTGTCCGCGAATAAATGTTTGACGGGTAGATTAGCGTCTGTAGTCGGTTTGTACTGCCATATGATAATGTAGCACCTGCTTATTGAGAACTGGCTTTTGTTCGCGGTTTTCTCGCGTTCGGGTACTGAATCAAAAAATAAATAAACCCTGTTTTGCTCTTCCATGCATTCTGCACTCTTTCAGGAACATTATGTATGATTAAATTTATTCATGAAAAAAAAACTCTAATAACTCTTCAAACCCCAATCCATTGAACGATTTCTTAATAAAATATTCCAAAGAATCAACCTGTTGGGTCAGAAACGACAAATAAATTGCTAAAGGTTGTTTGTTTTCTATATTTTTACATTTGCTTAGATTCTAATCGGTACACCTTGCTTAAAGGTCAATACGTTTCTTTGTTTCAGTGAACCTTCAACTTTTTAAATGTCGACGAGATTATAAATAATATAAAATAGATACAGCACTGACATTATATGTAAATTGATTGTGTTCTAAGTGAACATGCGAGGCAATATCGAAGAAAATACGTTGGTACTTATATGTATAATCAGATTTCAAAGTTCTTCGAAAATCTGTCTGTAAAGTTCAGTCTTTATAAGTTTCAGGATCTAAAAGCTATGTTTTATAGAAATTCGATTCACCGAAAAGTCATTGTACTTGTAAACACAAAAGAATATTCTAGCAAATTCTAGAGCGAGGCGCGAACACACCGGCCGGTGACATGCTATCGGCCACGTTTGTACGACATAAATCACCGACGCCGCTTGTTTTACCAATAAAATTGATTCTTTCGCGAATCGCGAGTATTCGCGAGCCAAACCGACGTAAACTTTACAGTTTCTATGTATTTTTAAATTAAGAATGTTTTTTCAATGCTGACATTTGTAGAATTCGTAGATACTTGTACTTGAGTTTCATTTTTTTCTAGAAAAAAAGGTTACATTCGATTAGGATTTTTTTTCATTTTAGCTAAAGTAAACAATGGGTAGTCCAAGCGTTCTTAATTCAATTAAAGTTTCGCGCTAGCTTGCCTTAAGTTTCTGAAGACACGAAGTGTGATGAGTCCTGGCAACGGTTACGATCGATATTAAAAGTTAATTAATCAAGTTCAGAATAGTTCAAATTAAATTCGTTTCTGTTGTAAGGATTGTGACACAAACTAGCTATATATCATCAACGGATCATCAAATATATGTCGTAAAAAACGTTGACTTGAAAAAACTTGTTTTTGAAATTGCGAATTATTGGGCGAAACGATAAATCAATGGTACACATTCGATATCAATGGTGTCGCCCCATAAAACGGGCGCTATTTATCAGTTCTATATAAAAGTGCACGCGTGCCTACCATTGATCAATGAAAAATCGTATCATTGACAATATATCCCTTATTTTCAATAATGATATATTACTATCAGATATAAATAATGCATTGATGCTAATATACGACTGAATATCGGTTAATAGAATATTAAAGCGCCATAGATCAGATCACGACTTTGTCTGCATTATATCTGCATCCATAATGATTGTGGTTATCGGTTTTACGCTCGTTTTAAGATTCGGTGAAATATATAAATCAAATTTTGGATGTTACCAATATGTATATTTCAAACAGTTACCATCTCCATAGCTTCTACTGTCAATCAAATATTTATTAGTTTTATATAATTAAAATAAGATTAATGTATGTCTAGGCAAGTTTTGTTAAAGAAAAGATCATTGACTTTTGTCTCTTAAATTTGTCTTACACATCAGCACCAAGATGATATGCAGTCGTTAGCAAACTTTCACATTCCTAACCCTCTAAGTGCGACGGGGCTCGTTTGTCCCCAACGATACAAGAGTCAAGACACAGTTAGCGCAGAATGTTTTCTACATAGTCCAGTGGTATGGGCTTTATTATTTATTATACGGAAAACAGAACAAACTAACCAAAAGTGTCCACGGTACGGAAGCAGCGGGACGCAACAAAACAGAGTGGAATAAAGAAAATAGAATGACGCGTATTCGAACAGAGGAACCGTGGAGTAGCTTTCGTGTGAATTAATTTAGTTTTAATTTTAAAAAAATATTTCCTGGTTTTTTATTTACAGTGGAATCATGTAAATATTTGCGTGTTAGAAATTAATAAATAGGTATACATCCTGAATGTTTTAGTGACAGTTGTTGCAAAGGAACATAAAACTGATTTCTAATTTAACGTGTCTACAGGTCCATAGTTCCAGTAAAGTGTGAGCGAGACAGTAATAACTGAAAAGAAAAGCGTGACAGGAAAACTAGGCAAAAAAAGTGGCATGTACTCGCCTCGGCTGCGCTGTGTGAAACCTCTGGGGGCTTGGCAGAACTCACGCTGTACGTAACAAATACTTAGACAATTATCACGGTAAATCAAGATTTCCTCGTATGCATCTAGAGTGCTTAGATAAAACCATCTTTGTCTTATATAGTTCGTACACATGAATAACGTTCGTACACACGAACAACGTTCGTAACAACGATAAAAAATGTTTTTCAAACTTTTGTATAGAATGCTACCTTCAATATAAAAAGTTATAAATCTAGTTTGTGTCACTTAATTCAATGTCGCTAAAGTGTTACATGGAAACAATTTTATATCTTTATTATGGTTAAACGTTTTAATTAAAGACGCCGTTCTTTTTATATAACAGTGGCGTATTAACATATTTTACTAAAAGCTGACGTTATTGTGGTATTAAGTATAAAAGAAAATTTTATCCCGTAAAAGCAAGTCCACTCGACGGGCGATCATAACGCCAAAGTTTCTCGTTCGCAGCACATATGCGGCCTTTTCTTTTATTTTTACTCCATTTTCCATTTCCACTAAAACGAAAGCGACTTTCCACGGTGACTTTTTTCTACTGAAAAGCTGCGAGAAATTGTGGCAAAATAATAATAAAAAAAAAACAATGAACGAAGAGAAATGGAAATAAAAATTTGCTTCGTCATAAATCATGAAATGCTTCCGACTGGTTGCTTTATTACAAAGAAAGTTTGTATCAATGTTACGAAGCTTTTATTGTCCACGAGGAAATGAAAGGGCCGCTAATTGTATACGTGCCTATTACGGTATTTGTTTACAACGTTTTTATGGCAACGTTTTCACCCTAAGCTTGGCAAAGCCTGTTTCGGCAGTGGTGTCAATTATACGAGTGAATGCCAAGATTCGGAGAAAATATTCACGAAAAAGAAAATAGGCTTGTACAAATCTGCCACTACAGGGTATCGCACAAGTAAACGGAAGAGCTTAAAGCATCGCTCGACACAAATCCCAAGCGGAAAGATTCCATTAAGAAAATCAAAAAAGGTCTGTTCAGTTCACAGCCTGCGACTATTTTCATTTAGCAAAAACAACCCATAAATTGTCATCTTAACGAGATTTCTGTTTTTGCAGTATTCGCACCCTCGAGTGTTCGGCGAGCAGCAGTATGGTGACGTTCTTGCTTCGTACAGCATGGATTGTTACGTCAGCGGCTTTTGTTAAACGACTTAGAGTATAGCGAATGGACGGAGCGCAACGATCAATACATCATAATTCCCGACTACCCGATCAATAATCATCGTTCATTAGTCGATTTCATACATTCTTAATATAACGTTTATCATCGATGTGTGAATGTATCTATGTATACAAAAGTTTCAACTGAGATTTATTAAACCTTCTGCGCTCAATTATTTTCTTCGTCTATCTAGTTGTAGATACAGTACGAGTATGTGCTTTGGCACGCCAAACGGCGCATGCGTGTCAAGACATCAGACGCTGCGCGCGAGTGCGTGCAACCGCTTCGGGTTATTTATTGCCTTACTGATGAATTAGTTTTGTTTATATAGCACCTTTTCATTTGAGGGTAGACTTTTAAATGCCAATGAATATCTCATTGAATTTTTATTGTTTTAATTTACATTTTATTATACCGCCAATTCGGTTTGTATCGGTGAAATAATCTTATTAATTGTGTTAACAGTAGTCATAAAACTTGAACGACTTATTTTTAAATACAATAAACGTCCAAATTAATAAATAGTTTTTGATTTGACAAACTATTTTCCGTAAATAATATTATCCTTAAGTAATAATAAAAAAATGTTGCCTACCATTCAATAAATAATGACATACGAACACAGTATTAACTACAAAACAAAACTTTACTATATCTGTACTAAACATTTACTCAAAGTGGAATAAACTCGAGAATATCATAATTAAAGTGCCGTTTCAGAGTTCGGTTCCTGTCACGTGATACCGTTGCCCAAATTATCCGGCCCTCGTGTCATCTTGTCCCAATCCAATATGGCGCCGTAAATCCTCGCAGGGGGGGAGCGGGCGCTGGAGGGGGTACGTCACTCAAACTTTCTCTGTACTCCGTCTTACGCTCTCTCGTCTGGGTCTAGGGGTGGGTACGGACAGACCCTCACACGTACATTTTTTATTTCACGCGGTCACGTCGCGATGACGGGTTGAATTGTATTTTTACCCTACAAATGTTGTTGTGGTTTTGAATTTAGAAATCGTTTCTTTTTGGTTTATAAGTTACTAGGTGGTTGTAGTTGAAAAATCTTCTATCATGATTTAAGTACTATGTAGTTGTTCAGTGGGAGTTTTATTTACTAAAATCAAAAACTATTCACAAGTTTTTTTTTTTGTTTTATTATTATGTGGGTACTTTTTAGTAAATTGTCGGTGTTGACGCTACAGGCCACAACGCGGTGATGCGCTTCGAATTCCCAGATAGAGTTCGAGCATCGGGATGAGTAATCTCTTTTGTTTTTCTAAGAACGTAGCAGCCGCGCGATTATCGGTATGTTTTCCACACCCAAGCTTTTAAATAAAATTGGTTTTATTAAACATCTGCTCGCATAAGCAACGTATTTGTAATAGTGAACGTATTGTATCGATAAAAAGCTTCTTGTTATTTCCCTGCGTTTATACACTTCGATGTAATTTTTCAACTGATGGTATTCATAGTCGTTAGAAATATTTATAGAAGTATATAGTTATACATATAGTTTACTAGCTACATTATGCATCTATCAGTATTCGTTTTGCAAACACCTACATATTTGAATATCAAATGAAATATATGAGTAACATGAAATTTATGATGGCGGCATTCTGCCTCAGTTGTCACTACAACTAGTATAAATTAACAGACTGAATAAATATCTATGCCGACCATTTACTTCAATACCTGCATTTAAGGTACAGAAATCATTTTATTTAAATTATTCCTGTTTGTTAAACGTGGACACTATTTTACTGGGTATAAATGTCTGTTTTATTAACATTGGTAGTTTATTATCAGCTTTTTTGTATCTGGAAGTATTTCTAGGTGTATCTATTGTTATATGATGATCCAGTATTTACAGGAAAAACGTTGCATGTTAGCTGAAGTCATCAGACAGAAAAGGTTAAGTTTTGTTCATTACTAAGTAACTGTAGTATGATAAATGGTTTAATAAAATTAAGCATAATTGTTTGAAGTAGTGTTAGTTGGGTTAAAAATACCGGGAGTGCGGGTATGTTCTAACAAGATACCGCGACCCCAAGAACATCCGAAGAAACAGGGTCGGTTTTCAGTCAGCAGAAAGCTGATACTCCCTTCCGCTCAACTAAATGAAGGAGGAGTCATTTTAGCTGCTCAGAAAAACGGTACATAGCGACTTTGGTTGAGTTTCTATTTCGTTTCCAATGTATCGTTTTCTGATCCACTGACGCATTTTGAGGTTACTTGTTTAATCAAATAGGCATGACAAAAGCTTTTCAATAATCCAAGTAATCCAATTATATTGATGAAATTGATGCCCCATGGTAATGCCTCTTACACTATCGTGTCCAACCCTTGTGTGTGGGACACAAATGAAGCTGCTGTGCTTTTCAATATATTGACCATCTATCAAGCCGACTTAGCGCCACGGGGGGCGACTATATTAGAAAACCTTCGTCAGCTGATGTCTACACCTTTCTGATACAAAATGTACGGACATACATGTAAACAGATGGACTATTCCTGAACATAAGCGTTTAAATCCAACCCGCTATATCATCTCATCGACCATCACTGTAAAAAACTTAGAGTTGGAATTAGAGGTGTTTTACACATTGCTTTGTGTAATTGGACCCAGTAGTGCCAAAATGTTCCAACCTACAGTGAAAATATTTTGAATTATAAAGTTCATATTAATTTTTTTTTTTCCATTTAGACTTTCTGATTTTGTTGAGGTTTTTTTTCCTAGGGAACAGATAGCAAAGTGACTTGGAACATGAAAATAAGGCTAATTTTAGGAAGGCTAATACTGATAACTCAATACTGACAAATTTGTGGGTTGGAACATTTTGGCACAACTGGGTACAATTTATATCATCACCACTACACTGAAAGCATAGCAAAGACCAAAAATCCGAAAACATGTGACATCTGCCGATGGGCCCGCCTGGTAGATTACAGCCCATTCTTTCTTATAAAGAGAAGGCCTGTGTCCAGCAGTCCAACGTAATAAATACGCTGAATTATTGTGATTCATATTTGACTGTTCACGTTCTTGTGCCATGGCAACATCGGAGAAATAGCCACTGTCGTAAGTGACCGGTCAATGACCGAAAACCATTGCGGAAGCTTTATTTCTCGGTAAGCAATGACTAGAAAAATAAAGCCGCCTATAATAAATAAGCTTTTCTTTTTTTCAGCAATTAAGCACTAATTAAGTTTTTAAAATGTAAATTTAGATTATACATTGAAAAAATATATATTTTATATTGCGGAACGAGGTACGCATTTCTGCGTGGTAAATGAATAATAGTATCGTTGCACCCGTTACAGTTCACGAAGACTGTCGACGTTGCCCGGTCAAGGCGGACATATCTAATATATTCAGCTACAATGCTACAACATGTAACTGATTATACTGTGCATCAGATAGAAACAATGGTAATTGTTTAATTAACCAACTGAGTTGGTAAAAACATTTTTATAGACATTTTTTTAGAAACATTCCCGATAGCTAACTAGCTCATTGCCCGCAACGCTAAGGTTTTGCCTTATTTACTGCTTACTCAGGTACTACGTTTTATAGCGTGATGATATTTTATGATCCTTGTTGGTTATAAAGATGGGTCTAATTGGTTAACTTTATTGAATTAATGATGTATTAGGGAATGTTGCTTTGTATTTTAAGCACATTACTTGAGGTGGTGGAATATTGAAATGTGTATCAGCGTTTAATTTTCGATTATTCCCGATGTCCACCACTTGTCTGGCCACCACTGGGGGACAGCGAGACAACTTTAAAACATTATTCTCGTTGTCCACCACTGGGGGACAGCGTCACAACTTTGTAAATTATGACTCTGTGCAGCTTTTAAAGGTACCATCACATAAGAAATTATGTTTCGTAAAAATAATTTGGAGTGAGAATTATAAAATTGTTTTAAAACATTGTTGAGTGCGAAGTCTGGCTCGTTCTTTGCCCAACGAATAAGCTTTGCCATACAACGTGGCAATACTGCCAGTCTTCTAGGCACGATTCCGGACGTCAGCGATGTGGAGGAGTACTTCGACGCCTAAGTTTATTTTTGTTTTATGTACATATTTAGGTATTGTAGAGTTTATAATTTAAATATTGTACATTAATAGTTAACAGTAGATTGTTAATTGTTAAAACAAAACAAAGCTATTTCATTTTGTTCTTTACTAGAAACGGCATTGGTAAGCTGTATTTTTTTACATTCAAGAGACCGCGAATTCTTATTAAAACTGTGTTTAAAATTAGAACTTAATTTTCCTTATCAAAGATTATCTTTACAACGCCATTAATATTTTTAACGTAACGAAATTATTTTAGTGAACAAAACGCAAACCGAATAAAGGCGGTCTAGTAATTATACTTAATCTTTTTTATTCATTATAAGCATTGTTCAGTGTGTGCGGAAAAAATGTGTAACAATTAGAATGCGTGACACAAAGATTTGGTATTCCTACAAAGTCATTTCAGTGTTCCGAATAAAACAAAATAGACCTTATACGATTGTAACAAGGGCGAGTAAACTTTTTGGGTAAGATTTTATATCCGTATTCTGTAGCCTGCTGCGTTCACGAGTATAACGGTATGGGATAGCGGTCGAACCGAGTTTTGGACGAAGAATTAATTATGCAAACAAAAGCTCGAGATATTGTTTCTTCTCACAAAGCTGGACATGTTTGGACGTTTTGCGTAATTTGCGGACAAAACAGCCATGTTATATGCTTGACTTTTTTTTCAAGTAATGACGGGTCTTAATTTTTGGCATTGTTTCGAACAATGGACCAAAAATAGGAAGCGCATGTGTTTGAATTCTTGGAACAAAATTGTTCAGAGTAGTGATATTTAGGAAATGAAAATTAATATCTTCAAGTGCTACGCTAAAGTTCGAGGCAAAGCCGTATTGGAGCCGTTCCAGCTTCGTAATAGGAAAGTTGCGGATAACGACGATTGACAGGATCTGAATGAAATTCGATTAGTTTTACACTGATCTATGCGGAATACTGTTCATGCGAGAAGTAATTAGACTCTCGGAAGAAACAAAACACGTTCATATATATTTTTTTTTTTCATAAATTAGGTATTCTATTTAAAAAACCCTAAACTACATATATACATCTAAAAATAAACTAAAATATGTCATCCAGAAATTTGTGCGCATCGCTGTCCACTGGTAATGTGCCCAAAAGACTGGCGGCATTGCCACGTTGTATGGCAATGCTTAACCTCTGTCCAAGGTAAAAGCCAGTTTTTTATTTAAGTCTATAAAGTGTAAAAAAATTATGTTAAAAATTAATAAAGACTATTGGTATTCTATTTTAGGTGAATTATTTTCTAAAAATAATGTAAATTATGGTCTCTTAATTAGTTTAGGCTTACACAAGTGAATTTTTACAAGTTGTGTTGTGGTCATCTGAGCATTCACTCCAATTTTCTGTTACCAGCGACTTTTGTTACTTAAATAATTTATGTGGGCACTAAAAATATGATGAGCGCGACTGAACACGTCTTGTATTGAGACGTCGCTCAGCGGGACTTTTATGGCCTCATTTGGACTATTTGAAGGCGCTTCCTTGAACCATGACCGACCAAATTACTCCAATACCTCTTCTAAGCTCTCATTTCAGTACAATCACTAAACAACTAAGAGGTCTCAGTAAATTGGCTGTCAACTTTTTTAACTTGGTACCACTAAAAGACCGTGCCTACTTTGTTCCATACCGTTGTGTTCAAATTTTAAAGCCGGGAACGACTTTGACGTCGTAAACTTTATAGCTGTTCTGATGAGCCGTGTGAATGTTTAATGGTCACTTACGAGAATTTTACAAGTTTGTTCTGAACTAATTATTTATTCAGATAAACAAAGTCGCAGATTCTGCTTTAATTGGGGATATTGTAAATGGGTGCCTAAAAGCTCTGAGAGAAATAAGAGATGGCGGTGTTATAGAAAAAAAGACCTAATATCTCAAATGTCAAAATGTGACATTGAGTGATTTGTAGCTAAGCTCCGCCTGTCCCGTGTTTCAAACATCACCGCTCGAGGCAGACAGCTGAGCGTTAAGCTTTGCAGGGACGCAACAGACTTGCATACCGCCGTCCCCTTCACTCGCATTGTACTCACGTATTTCTTTTTCACGACGTGGATAAGACTCTATCCTATTCTATAAACGGCACTACCTATCGCTATACTTACCTGAGTGCTTTTGTAAAAGTTCAACGCTTCTATGCAGTTTATATTCTTTATATGTAAAAAGATTTTGTGAGAAGCGTTTGTACGGGGATTTCGCGATCACGTATTATGAAATTTTTCTATTATTTGCTGCACTGACATCTCAAGGTGAGTTCAGACTGTCGATGTCGCGTTTATAGAATAAGTTTTTGACATTTCCATTCTTTATTGACAGCAAACACAAAAGTCGAGTCTGCAGTCATGTATCGTATTGTTATGGACATTGGTGAGTATGGCAACCAATTTTTTTTTAGATTGAATTTAGGTATATAATAAAAAATCATTTAAATGATATTGTTATTATAAATACTGACCAGTGTCTTATTAATTGCTGCTGTAATCCAAGTTTTCTTGAATGATGCTCTGTACATACCTGAAAAAGAAAAACGGAAAAATAAGCTAAATTTATTAAAAGCTAAGTTCCAACTTCGATTATTTTGTGGCTTGTTTATACAATACGTAAGCTGTCGACTCAAAACCAAGAATGAAAGTATCAAGTAAAATGTAACCAAGAAAGATGTCGGTACAATATTAGAATTTTAACAACTGTACGATTTATTATTGAAATTATTTCTTCAAAATAAATTCCCTAATCATAATGAATAAGTTAAAGGTAGTTAAAAGATATGTTGCAAACTATCTGACTACCTACATTCATACATACCTAATTTTGATAAAACTTTTGGTTCTTACGAGCATTGTCTAACAAACACACATACAACATTATGTCAAACGCATGTTGACCACAGTAAGCGACCTAAAACTATAGATAACATACGAAATAACGCATTTAACGAACTGCATTTAATTGCTTATTATGCATCTGTTTTTAATGAATGGTCGTCTATGATCCGAGTCAATTTCGGTCGTAATAAATGTCGGATGGTGTCAGTGTCAACATATTTCTCACACGAAATTAATTAATGGCAGAATTAAAAGGGGCTATGCGTGGTATTCAAATATCTTATCTATGTAGTTACTTAAACTTTGAGATGTTCATAATGGCAAATCTAGCACTAGAGATTTTGTGAAGGATTTTTTGTGATATCTTTGATTAAATCACTTGGAAACATTTTTAACAATAAGTCATTTCGAAATTTTCAAGTTATATACAATTACTCACATTAGCTTTTTGGCGCATTTTAAATGTTTATAGAATTTTTTTGAAGAAGAGTAATGATTGGTAAACCCAATCATTACTCTTCTTCAAAAAAATTCTTTAAAGTTCTTCAAGTTAAGAAATAAGAGAACTTCTATTAATTTTCCTAAAATCAAACTCATGTCCGCCATTGCCAGTCAGATGCCCGATCACCCAATCTGTCTAAGGGTCCAAGATATAAATAGCATAGCTTTAAGTGGCAAAGCACGCCGGCCTGGGCCCTTCCGCCGATAAGATCGCATTAGGGCGTAAAGTAACCGACTGCTACTGGTTTTTGTCATATATAGATATGTATTGGATTTAGAAAGCTTTGTTAAAGTGGCATGAAAAAAAATAACCCTTAATATAATTGACAGAATTGAAAAAAGTTTTATTGCAATCTGTTTTGAATAATGGATCCATCACTTGAAGGAAATATTTAATAATATTTGTAATTACACCTACGGTGACCACGTCTAAATGATTTTAACGTTTTGGCCATCAATCGATCATATTATTATCATATTATCATTACTTCATTTCTTTTAAACTCATGAAGAATGGGATTCAATTTAAAAGAATTGCTTTGTAATGTTGTCCAGTCAGAAGCCTTTTACTTTTAAAGTGACTAATGACTGAATTAATAGCAGGAGTCGAGGAGGTAAAATAATTGTATGCGAATACTGATTCTTTAATTATCACCTTACCACGTGATTGACGAGGAAGGAATTAACAAGTTAAGCTAAGTTAATGCCTACAATTTTTAAACCCATAAATTAGAGCAGAATTCAAAAGAGGCAATCACGATGAAAAAGGTCAGGAAGTGTCTACACCTCTTTTTTGGGAACGGCTCTTGCGTGCACGATTGAGTGAAGGACGAAACCTGGCCGGTTCACGGCGAAATAAAGAATGATTACATCGCGGAGGCGATAACTTCACTATCACATCCTGGAATCAAACACGCTTCGTACGAAACAAACGCGAACGCTTCAACGATTTACTCAGGCGATTTTTTACGTCAATTAGCTTTGAATCCGGAATAAGTAGTGGAATACCTGGACGTGTTGCAAAGTATTCTATTTTTATGTTCTTCGACTCAAAGGAATACTTGTTCAAACTTTGATCTATAACTTTATGTCTTCGCAGAATCTTTATAGTAGCCTCTTGGAATGAGTGGAAGGACAACATCGGAATTATATATTACCTTTGCAATATTGTTTCGGGACCTGTTTATTGCTAGTAATGAATAACTATTAATATTTAATAAACGCTTCAGTTTTATGGCCTCCATTGTCGCATTAATATGCTTAGGCTCATGTGTATCATAAAATTATGATAGTAGATGACTATCAAGACAAATATCCGATTCTAACTACGAATTGTCACCAATCATATCATTTATCTTTTGAAACGTGTTCTGGGATTGAATAGTAGTAGTAAGGTATTGTGAATTAAGTTGATTAACTTTTGAAATAATTCAGCTGACTCCAATTCTATTGACATAAATGACATGATGAAGCTATACAAAATCATAATAACCTATTTGGTTGCTCTATTCTAGAGGAGCACTGTAAGCCAAGTCCCTAGTGGGAACCTATCGAGTGACATCACCGGAAATGGCGTGGGCGGGAAATGAGATGCGAGTGTACACGACGCCTTATGTACGCACGTTTGTATTAACCTTTATATCTGTTTTGTTATTTACCGTAACGTTATGCATATAAGACTGGTTTATTTACAACTCAACAATTTGTGGCTTATTAATTGCAAAAAAACCTACATGTTTGACAATTTACGGATTCTGTATGGTGAAATTATGACCTATAATTACAAAAAAAAGTTTGTTCAGGTGTTTAAATTATCATAATTATCCGCACTAGGCTACCGACTTAAGAACAGTGAAATATACAATTATGAATTCAGCTCATGAAGTTAAAAAGAAAGTTTATGGGCATTTTATAAGAACGGTTGTAGGCTGTAACCTTTATAAAGACTAGTCTTCCATCGCTTTAAGCGCCATCTAAATTAATGTTAATGACAGCTTCAAGCACTTTTTAGATAATTTACACGGTAACGACAAAGGTGTTAATAAAAACGCCATTGTTCCAGTAATAGGTGACAACAACATTTGAAACATAGTCAACTTCGCACCTTTATCTAATTCAAAAGCTTTTACTTACGAACTATAAATTGCAAATGAACATGAAATTGTTCGCGAAAGTAAGGTAGCAAAGCAACTTTTTCTTCATGCAATATAATTGCTAATTTCGTGTGAATTTAATAGCAGATCGTTTTGACCGTTAAGCCTGGCACCACCCACATCCTACTCATATTTTTCATTGGAATACAATATGGCAAAGCAGGTGGTCATTGGTCCGTGTTTTTCAATGCAGTTTTCTTTTGTTTTTTTTTCAGAAAGTTCGTGGGAATAATTGGGTTGATCAATGCTGTAGTTTTTCTGTTATTACTTGTATTTAAAATGTGTCATTGGTAGCTACTTAAAGGTTAAGCTATTACAACAGAATCTATACTAACATTATAAAGCGGAAAAGTTTGTTTGTTTGTTTGTTTGCTTGAACGCGCTAATCTTTGAAAGTACTGGGTGGATTTGGATGCAATTTGGTATGGAAGTAGCTTGAAGCTTGAGGAAGGTTATAGGCTACTTTTTACGCGACTGCAAAAAAGGAGAGTTATGTTTTTACCGTGATAGAATCCACGGGAGTGAAGCCCCGCGTGAACACTAGTCATTACATATAATAATAGATGTAAAAATTTTGTTTAGGAGTTATGGGAATATAATCGTTAACTTAATTAATTAAAATTCAGTAGCAAACATTTCATTTGAATTACTCTGAATGTCAAAGAAAATAATGTAAAATATATCAAAATGTTACAGTGTCAAAATAAAACATCTCTCGACATGTTTTTCCTAAATTTCCACATAACGCTAATCATATCGTTTACCCAAATATTATGTCCGTGAGCCCCACCCCACCTGTCTTATTGGATGAAAACAATAAAGGAAATTGCATTAGGTCCCCTACTGATTAGAAACCCAATCTATTTTAATGTGGTTTCGTCCGTCGATCAAACACGCAATCATGTGTGGAAATTGAGTATATAAACCAATTTGTGTAGTATCATCCAAGAAAAACAAAATGGAATGATACAGAATTCGAAATTCCGGTACAAAGACTGTAATTTTTTATGAACATCAATCATCACTGAATTTAGCATCGGTCAACGTTGTTTCGAATTTTCAACAATAAACACATAAATCAGTTAAAACAAAATGGAATATAGCTTCGTTAACCGAAGCATTAGAACCTCTAAAGTCTAATATCGTATTCTCGTCACATTTATGGATCGGTGCCTCTTATTCCGTAGGCGTTAAATCCACTAATACATTTTGGGCTCTCTGTCGGCATCGGCCAAAATCAGGGCAAACCACGCTGCCCTGCATAGTAAACAGGCCGAAGTAACCTACCAAATTCCTTACTCAGACTATCTACACTCTAACATTTCCATTGACTGTGCGGTTGAGAGAAATCGATTGCAATCTCTTTCTGACTAGTCAATGGTGTGTGAATGATCAGTTTGTGTGAAGAAATCGTTATTACTATCGTAAAGCTTTGCAGTCGAAGTATTTTATGCTAGGTCTACCCACACGCTGAAACATTTTCATTGACTGCGATTGAGAAAAACAGATTGCAATCTTCTTTTGAGTACTCAATTTTGTAGCAACATTCGTATCCATTATATTTAGAATCGTCGTGATCGTTGGTACTGTTTTACGAAGTTCCAAAGGAGTTCCTAAATTACGTACAATTTGGGGTCGCAGTAAGTGTCTATGTAAATGTAGGTTTTCGGACGGCTCTAGTTGGCATGATGTCTCTGGGGATCGTGTTAATCCAGAATAAAGGTTTGTTTTGTTCTTTGTGCTTAGGCTGATTTGATGTGTTCTTAATCAGCATCGTGTTTCACATTATTATGTTAATCACGTACTTCTTTTTTTATGCCCACCTACTAAGTCAGTTTTCGATTCAATTAATTAATATTCTATACCAAATGCCAATATATCAACCTATAACACTTTATAATTACTGTTTTGCTCTATAAAATTTATAGTCTCTTCGGAAGCATTTGTGTAGGTAGGTATACCTACACAAATGCTTATATGAAGTATATATATTTCTTTACATTTATAAAGTCTAATTCTCTTGTACAGCTGACATGTAAATATTTGTTATGTGCTGTTAATAAAACGAATGTCTCAATAAAATTAGTCAAAATACCACTTTCAGAAAACAAAGGCATAATACCTGAATTTATTGCGTCAATAAACGGTTAAGCATTTCTGAATATGTTCATAAATGTCTTGATAGTTACTAACATACATACATTTGAATCCTAAATAACATACATAAAATAGTTGGTGTGTCCCACTATAAGAATTTCTGTTTGCAGTCACGCGATGGATTCCGAGTTGTCTACATAGAAATAACATCATTACTAGACAAACTAACCGTTTACACAAACTTTATAAGCTCATTATTTTATGTCTTATGTGCATGAGGCGTTGTTATTACTTTACAGTTTGGTATAGCTTTAAGTTTGAATCAAGAAATATTTTGCTGAATAATTTCTGACTCATAAGTCAAAAAATTTACAAAGTTGTGTTTCTTTTTCTGAAAGAATCAGATTTGATCGATTTGCAGAAGTAAAATCAAAGGAAGTGAAGCTCGCTTTGATTGAACAAGAAAAAAAATCTCAAAAAAAACCTCTGAAGTTATTAATAATTAACTGAAATCATTTCAAACTTCCTATAAACTTTCTCAGTGGTACAAAACAACTCCGAATTTATTGAAAATGTCCCACAAACCATTCCAAGTCCTTGAAACAAGCTGCACCACTGCCGGGATTCCCTCGGTAGTCAGCTGGGCTATTAAATCCTACTTTACGACGCACTTACCGCGCTTAACGGGCGACCGTTTATGCACTCGTAATACTAACCTTAATTGGCATATTGAGATTATAGCCTTGTAATTGGTTGTTTTATGCTTGTATTCTAGATAACAGTCATTCTCAACGGCCTATTGATTTGCAAGAACGCTTTTGTTTTTGTTTACATACGAAAATTGCTCATTACACGAACAAATGAAGCCGTTAAAACAGTTGTAGGTTGCATTTAAATTAAGAATAATTGAGTAATGTTTTTAGTATGGGATATGAAAAAGTTTTTATTGAGTATTAACGTACGTAAAAAAGTACTTCAGTTGGAAATGTTTTTCGTTCACACTTGAACTTATTCTGGTGAACGCGAAGGAATGTAATAAAAGCGTACAAATTGGATCTTTAAAAAAAAACAGCAACAGAACGGAGGAAAAAGCTAAACCGGGACTACCTACTATTGTTTTTTTTCGGAGCCGGTTGAAAAAATGATAGCGATTTTCAATTGCAATCCAGTCGCCATTTTCACATATCCAGACACTCGTACAATATCTGTTTCGTGTTTTTACATCGTACACAGGCTGGCCGCGTAAATTCGAAATGCCTGATTCTGGCGTACACCAGTATTTTAATTACTCGGTTCGAGAATGATTTATATCACAACACAGACGCGAATGGCACTAGACTTTACCGTGGTGATGATTTTATTTTCGCGAGCGCAAAACTGTAGGTGTTCATGCTCGTAGCCAAATAAATAAATCTTAGTGTTATTAAGTCCTTAAAATTATTAACATTAACGATTACAGATAAGCGGACATTTAAAGGATCCATTTCAAATACATGAATTATGAAGTAAAACCGGTAACTAGAGCAACAACTACCATGATACGAAACATGTTAAACGATAATTTCGTAAAAACATACGAAATTCGTGTCCATTTCGAAAGTGTTTCGAAATATGGAAGTCGTTATATTTATGAAGTTTAGACACGGTCGGAAAGGAAATTGGACTAGAAAATAAAAATAAAACTGTTCGTAACGGGGTCACGGCCCGCGGGTTCTCATGGCATCAGCATCGGTTGCTTAACGTGTATTTGATAAGCTACATATGTACGTACCTAAATACATATGTTTAATGCCGATACATTCAGTGTTGGAAAAAGCTTAACTAATTTCCATGGGACCTATAGCGCATTGCTAAAAAAAACGTTATTTCATGCTGACGAAGATTATTAGTTAAACGGGATGAACTAGAGAAACGATACGTTGTATGTCAACGTTGGTTGTCTAAGGTCTACGTAAGGTCTAATTTAAAGGTAAGTAGTACAACAATGGTATATTGTAAACTGATAAATAACAAAGCTTCAATAACGCTCGCTTTCACCGACCACCCCCATAACAATGGCTCTTAAATGCCAAGACGTTACGTTTTGCTCTATCCACGAAAAATCGTGTACAAAAACATAGCACAGTCTTGCGCAAACGCATTCACGTGAACCATTGTTATGAACGTTTTTGGGCGCTTTCGTAATATCGCTGTGTACCGTTAGGGACACGCGTCCAAAAGATAAAAACTAGTCTAGTTTCTTTTCTTTTGTGATGTCCCGAACAAAAGGGCAAATATGATTTAGTGGTTGTCCCAATCTTTAAGAATTTGATAAAAAACTGTTTTTTAAGGTGGTTTTGTTTTAAAACGTTGCGTTTGCGCCATTATGACAAAGTATAGTTTTTAAAAATATATTTTTCTTCTTTCGGCCAGACATTTAATGAGAATAATAAAAAATATACACACATTCATTGAATTCCAAGCCAATTGTAATTTATCTTAGCACAAAATTCTATTCTTTTATTAAAATGTTCCAAGCTAAATGTTAATATTTTATACTTTATCTCAAATTGTTTTGAGTTAAACTTCATTGTATATTTTGTAGGAAAGATAGAAGCCGTAACTTTTTTACTCTTTTTCTCTAACGGACACAATTCCCATGGGCTTAGAACACCACTAATTCAACATTAAGCTGCAAATTAGGTAATCTGTATGTGTGAATATAACTTTTTATGAATTTTCCCTTGCTCGGAATCACGAATTCATTTGACATACAAACTATATTGTTAAAATGTGTTACAACAGTAATTTATGGCTACTAAACAGCTACAACACATTCCATAAAGTTGTCATGGAAATGCCTTGTGGTAAACTGAACCTTAATGCGTATTATGGAGCCTAAAACAATTTATGAGCTCACAGCACATTAGGTGAAACAGAACGCTCGCCGGTGGCTGGTTCCGAGCGATTTATCAAACTTTCGACGCAACTCCGGTGCATCTCAATTGTCCATTGCTAATTTTCGTAGCTATATTCAAAACAATTGCAAACCGTTCGATTTACGATCGGCATTTGTTCGTGCTAAATTTAAATTGTTAGGCTTGGGACAAACAATTTGCGGATTGCGAGCAACGGAGTGGTGTCGGTCGGCACTCGCCTCTGCCACCTAGTGTGATTTAGGAGTTTGCCGCGCGCTTAAATCATAGCAGTGTCGTCTTCGAGACCGGAATACGTATGCTTTTTGCATTTACAAAGCTTGAATGTAGCCACCGTTGCACCGGCCATCAGTTGCCGCATCGCTCGAGAAATATGGTTTGTTTTCATTCTGTTTAGACTTTCTGTATCCGAAGATATCAGACGGTGTAATTCATTCTTACATGTTTGCAAGGTTGTTGGTCAATAATTATAAATGTGTGTTTTAAGCTGTAATTATGCGCATACGTGTTTATTACATGAATTTATGTACCAAAACTTGATTTATTAAGCTTAAGCCGTGTAATAAAGCCGAATTTAATATTTATGATTCGACTTGAAAGTGTAACAGTGATCGCTTCGCAATAGTGGCGATGACTGGTAATGAGATGTAGACGGGCAGCAGATGTATCATTACCGCCAGTTACTTACCTAGAATTACTCACGGTAGGTAATCTAAAGCGGTATGAACAGTAGCGTACTCGACTCGGCGACTTAAACTACAATCACATTGAATTCATACAAAAACTGACCCTGTATTTTATTCGTATGTAAACTATAGACGCTACGGTGCCGCTATATTACATTATTTTGTACTTTAACAATAAAAAATACTAATATTTCTCTCTACAGAAGATATACAATTTTGTACTAAGAAAAAGAAAGAAACTATCACTGTGACACTCGTTTGTCTATGTAGTGGTCCAGGTAGGAGGAGGATTTGTCGAACTTATTCAGTTTCGTGCGTGAGGTCGCGCGAGTTTAGAGCGCGAGCGTGGTCGCGTGGTAGCGCGGCGTCGCGCGGGGCGGCATGGCGGCGAGCGTCGGGCGACTGTGGGCGGGCGGCGCGTCGGCCGCGCGCCGTGCACTGCCGCCGCCGCCGCGACGCCGCCCCCGCCCCCCCGCACCGCCCGCACCACCCGCACCCCGCTCATTAAACATTCTTCCCAAACTTTCTTCTCGGGATAGCCCTAACATCCCATCGTCCCTTGCAAGCCACTTTCTACCACCTTATTGATGACTAGCAGTCACGCGGAGTTTCACTCGTATGGACTTTACCACGATCAAAACGTAATCTCCGTCTTTAACAGTCACCCTTGCTCCAGCATCAAGCTACTCCCATACCAAATTTCATCCAAATCCACCCAGTACTTTCCAAGGTTAGAGCGTTTAACAAACAAGTAATAAGCCACGATATTATCGAAGATGAAGCACGCTTACTAAAAAGTGACCTATTCACTCCTGACTTAAAGACACGCAGGTTATAGCTATCAGGAAACACCGACTCGGATAGAGAATTGCCCTCCTTAGCTGTACGCATAATGAAAATATTGCCAAAACCTTCACAGGATCCCCATTTAAAGTTGTATCGTCACAAAGAATGTAGTTGTAAACTCTCGACTGAATAATAACATAACCTCGAAGACCGACCCATCGTCGGATGGGTTGGTCTTCGAGGTTAAGCAACGCTTGATGAGGTCAGTCTGTGGGTGGGTGAATATCTTAACATAGTGAGATTCCTCTGTGCCTTGAAAAGCACGTTTGTACAGAAGAAACTGTCAAATTTCTTTAATAGATTTTCAACTTTATTGTTAAAGTATTTAGGTTCAAGATTGATTGGAAAAATTTGACAGTTTCGGGTAGCTTCATGTGCTGTCGTCTGTACATCTTTAACAGTCGTTACGTGTCAACCGGAAAATCTTACAACTTTTTTTTTTTATTCAGAAAGAGACTACTCTTGGCCTCGATCTCGCCTGATGGTAAGCGATAGATGAGGTCTACGATGGAACGAGCGAGCCCAGAAGATGCCTGTTTACTCTTGCTTCTCGTTAAGCGTTATCGTGTTGCCCAGGTAGGTGGTGGACAACTAGTCAGTCGCTTCGTGTAAAACATCCGATTAAACTAAAAACCGACCCAAAAATGCTTGGAATTATGGCTAACCTGCGAAGATGATGATAAATGCCGTTACAAACGGTAGCTTCAAAGTCTTATCTAAAATTAATATTTAATTTCCTACTACCGTACATTACATACGGTAGCTAAACACTATGTGCGTAATGCCACAATTTCGGTAATTACAGCAGTTAAATTAAATTACAGTGGTGTAAGAACACGAATACTTTCTATAGAAAGTTTCATTAGTACAAAACCAGCAACCTGTAATATGCATATGTTAGGAAACTACGTGTTTTATGTATTTGCGTACGTAACTGCTGGGTATGAGGTATTTGTCGAGCGCCATTAAGTTTATTACAATTTTGTATAACATTTACGAGGCTTGCTTGGAAGGTGGCCGAAGGTTTTGTTGGCACGTAACGTTTACTTTAGTTTACAGCAGAAAACTATAGAAACGCGCATTACACCCGATTGCCCCCGCAACTTAAGTGCGGCCGGATTAGAAATGTGCTGTATCTGTAGTCCGGTATGAAGCAATAATTCATAAAGAACGTAAAGATACCCAGCCAAGAACCAGTGTAGAGTTAATTAATGCCTAGTGACAACAAGTCATTGCCTACGTTTGGAAAGCTCACATGAAGCAGTAGGATAATAATGTATTGAAAATCACAATAACGGTATTAACTAAGTGGTGTCTACGCCGTAGCAGGGTCTAACGCCTACGCCGTAGACCACTATTAAATGTACCTACAATATGTACTTATTTAAAACATATTCTTATTCTGACATCTTGAATGATTACCCAAAATCTATGAGTGTGAGTGTATCTGGATTCATGGGTTGAACTTTTAAGAACGAGCAAGTTTACTTCTCGAAAATATGAACCAACGAGTTTGAAATAGAAGCAGTTTGAGTCAACTGGTGCAATGGACTGATAATATTAAATTATACAAGGGAAACCCATATAAAACAGCTCTTTTCAGCTTCCTTTTTTAATTACGTAATATGATGATAAGCAATTAGTAAAGTTTACGATGAAACGAGCGAGCATAGAACATGCCTGTTTACCCTTGCTTTAAAGGCTGACGAGTAATATGGGGTAAGAAACACAAAAGCCGACAGTTTTGTTTTGTCTGGCATCTCGCAGGTCAACCTCTGAGTTTGTCGGCTGCTTAACTGGGCTTGCCTGTGGTTGCCTTAATTAATAAATTAATTAAAGCCTCCAGCCAGGGCTTATTATAAAACTTACAAACTAGGCGACTACACGCTAAGGGCACCTCCTATGGGTTACGGACCTCGACTAAGAGCGTCGCAGGGGGAGGGCAGCTAGGGACAGGCTGGATCATATCATTATTATTATTATTAATAAGGGATTTTTTTTATTACTGATGAACCCACTCTTGCCCTCGACCTCACTTGATGGTAAGCGATAGATGAGGTCTACGATGGGACGAGCGAGCCCAGAAGATGCCTATTTACTCGTGTTTTACTGCGCACACTCTCCGAAGTACAATCTGTAGAAAACCGACAGGCAAGCAACGGTTCGCCGATGAGCCAGGCTATGAAGCTTGTTCACCAGTACCTCGTCGCCTATAAGCCTTTCAGCTCTGCGCTCGATCGAGTCCAATGCAGCAAGTTGGTACTTTGCATAGCTATCCTACAAGTGGCTGCAATACTCCACGCAGGAACGGACCTGTGCTTTATACAGATTTAGAAGCTATCCAGGCGTGAAGTACCGCCTCAACTTGTGTAGGATTCCCAGCTTTTTTGCTGCAGTCTGAGCTCTGGACTCGATGACTGTGCCGAAGTTGAGGTCTGTCGTCAACTCCATGCCCAAAAGCTCCAGGGTATTGGTAACTAGCACAGATGTACTTCGGAAAGTAGGGGTCAATTCAAAAGGGCTCATTTTAGCGCTAAAAAGACAAGCCTGTGTTTTCAGAGCATTGAATTTGACTAAATTGTCGTCACCCCATTGGGAAACGAGATTTATGGTCCAATTCATGCACTCTACCATGGCCTTTCTGAGGTGGCAATTTCGTCCCAGTCAGCTCTAGAACTGGATAAGTATCTCTCTGAGACTGTGCTGTCATCCGCGTACCCAACTGCTCCCAGCTGAAGTAGGTTATTGATATGCAGCAGAAAAAGAGTCGCAGAAAGAACAGACCCTTGAAGAACATCGGCATTAATTGCCAAAGGTTCGGTGAGCAGCCATAGATGACCACTCGGATCAGCTGCTCACTCAAGAAGTCGGAAATCCAGTTGCATAAGACAGCAGGAACACCAAATGCGGGACGCTTGCTCAGCAGACTAGCGTGCCAGACCCTGCCTTTGAGATGTCGAGGGATACCGGAAGGGCTTCACCGTGTTTCTCAATGGCCCCGCCCCAACAGTGCGTGACATACACAAGAAGATCTCCGGTGGACCAACCACGGCGAAAGCCATACTGGCGGTCACTAAGGAGCTCATTGTCTTCAAGGTATGCCAGCAACTTGTTGTTGAGTACCCTTTCCATTACTTTACACAGTATGGAGGTTAAGGCGATTGGTCTATAATTGGCAGGATCGGAATTTAATCGCTCAGCGTCGCGGAATGGCTCTGGCATGGGTCGGGGCGGACAATTACGGTGAACGCGGCGGTCCTCGGCGATGAGACGGTAGGACGGTCAGTTTTTAGGGTTCCGTAGCCGAATGGCAAAAAACGGAACCCTTATAGTTTCGACATGTTTGTCCGTCTGTCTGTCTGTACGTCCGTCCGTATGTCACAGCCATTTTATTCCGAAACTATTAGGACTATACATGTAAAACTTGGTAGGTAGATGTATTCTATGAACCGCTTTCCGAATTTAAAAGAAAATTTAAAAATATTTAAAATAAAGGGGGCTCTCCATACATGGAACTGAAACTGAAAATATTTTTGTTCATGAAACCTATACGTGTGTGGTATGTATAGACAGGTCTTTAAAAATGACATTATAGTTTCTAAAATGACTTTTTCATAAAGTTAATCGTTTAAAAGATATACGCTTCCAAAGTTGTAAAATGTGTGTCCCCCCCTCTAACTTCTATAATAATGAAGTGAAAAATCTAAAAAAACCATATGTTGTAGATCATAATGTAAACTTTCAACCAAATTTAGTTTGAATGAGATCGAGTCAGCAGTTTTTGAGATGCAGTATATTTTCGTAAACCGCAAATATAACATTGTAATTCATACAAATACTATGAAAAACAAAGTTATTTGGCGTAGTTGAAAATTGTAAATAAGCTAGTTTTAAGAAATTTGTAAGGTTTTTTGTTTTTTTTTTTTCATATTATGTTCTATTTATTATAGTTACTACGGAACCCTTCATGGGCGAGTCCAACTCGCACTTGGCCAATTTTTTGTATTTGTACACTGTGCCGGTTTTCCTACGGCTCTCTTGGAGCAGGGTTATTGCACTATCGGGAGTGACTAGGGTATGCCTTGGTCGGCGAATCTTAGAGATGCGTGAGGGTTCGTATCGGGCGGCCGATGCGATAAGGGGATTCCTGTGTTTGATTGTAGTATCAAAGAAACGCTTAGAGACGCGTTTAATGAACTGCTGGATGGTGGGCATCTTGAGGTCTACGTGAAGAAGCTCATTTCGAACATAAAAGGGGGCTTCTATGACTCTACGGAGTTATTTATTATTTATTATTTATTTATTTATTATATACTTTATTGTACACCTCACAATATTTCTATGGATACAAAAATTTAAACTAGTGTACAATGGGCGGTCTTATCGCACAGGGCGATCTCTTACAGACAACCTTTGGATGGACAAAAATTAAAGGAGACAGATTAAGGGCTGTCAGTGTACAAACAACATAAATAATATTAATTGAACATAATAATATAAAATACATACATACAATTCAAAAATCATATACTAATAAATATTACATGTACCTATAATTGAGAAAGAAGGGGATAAACTTACAGGGAGAGGTAATGCTCCTTCACCATTCTTTTGAACGCTGGTAGCGTTTGAGCACGCCTCACTTCAATGGGTAATCCATTCCACAAACGAGCTGCTTGAATAGTGAAAGATTTATCAAAGAAAGAAGTGGAATGCATACGAATACTTAACTCTAAATTTTCCGATGATCTCAGGGATCTAGAATGTGTGTCACAGAGGAACTGAAAGCGTTCCTTAAGATAAAAAGGAGTAAAAGGATTAAAGAGCACATTATAAAGCAGAGAAAGTAAGTGAAGATTCCGGCGAAACCTAATAGGAAGCCATTTGAGCTGAGCGCGGAAATCAGAAACATGGTCATACTTGCGCAAGCCAAATATAAACCTGATACAGAGATTTTGAAGTCGCTCTAGCTTGTCTAATTGGTCTTGGGTCAAGTCGAGATAGCTGGCATCAGCATAGTCCAGAATAGGGAGAAGGAGAGTTTGTGCAATTGCAATTTTAGTAGAGATGGGAAGAAAATTACGAAGGCGTCTCAAGGAGCCTGCAGAAGCAAATACTTTACGACTAACTTCCTGTAACTGTTTAGTCCAAGAAAGGGTGTCGTCAATGTGTATTCCCAGGTTCTTCACACTGTGACTATAAGGTATGAAGGTGTTATTGAAAGAAACCTGGGGAAGTGCCGTCCAATCAATCCTGGAGATAGTTCGAGAGCTACCAACAACAATAACCTGAGTCTTAGCAGGATTGATTTTCAGCCCAAACTCAGCGCTCCAGTCACAAATTCGTGCGAGGTCGAAATTAATAGCTTCGATGGCATCAGCTAACTCTACAAGTGGAGCTTGGGTGTAAATTTGAAGATCATCAGCATACAAGTGGTAGAAAGAAGATAGTCGTTGAGTGATAGCATTTATAAAAAGTACGAAAAGTAAAGGAGATAAAACGCCACCCTGCGGTACACCGGCAGAGGTATCACACCAAGAAGAAAAAGAGTCCTCAATGGAAATACGCTGCTTTTATTTATTTATTAATGTAGGGAAAATTAACAGTTGCGTATTAAAAAATAACAAAAATGTCTTAAACTATAAACTTATCTAATACACAACCCACAACATAATCGTAATCGTAAACATAAGAGTAATCGGTTTTGGAGGGTCTGCATCTTATGGAGGAGGTGGGGCTTTGCGTGTGCGAAAACAATGTAGGCGTAGGTCATGATGGGATGGATGACCACAGTGAAAATACGCAGCTTGCACCTGAGTGATAGTTTGCTGCGGGCGCTAAGAATGAAGTGGAGCCTACCTAGAGCGAAAGCGGTGCGCGAACGTGCCTGCTTTATATGCTCAGCGAAGGAGAGGTGTCTATCGAGGACCACGTCTAAATATATGCGGCTTGCTTTTCCCAAGGGTTCGGCTTGCCGTACATGGTAATCGGACGGGGGGAGGGTGAGTTTATCCGTGGTTTGGAAAAGAGGACCGCCTGGCTTTTGTCTGAATTGACTTCGATTCTCCACTTCCAGAACCATTTGCCCACAGTGTTTAGAAGCTTGGAGAGTGCGAACGATGGCATCAGGTTACTGTCCGGTATAATTCCGATAGCCGTATCGTCGGCGAATAGGGTTAGCTGGGAATTTTTATGTTTAGGGATATCACTAGTGAACAGCGTGAGAACGAGGAGGGATAGTACGGAGCCTTGAGGAATTCCTGCGCAAATAAGATGGGGGGAGGAAAGCTGCCCTCAATTGATAACGAAAGGTGCGATTCGATAAAAAAGTCCCGTAATGTGAGTACAAGATGGTCAGGCACGCCGAGTTGGTATAGCTTATAGATTAAGCCATTGTAGCAGACTTTGTCGAACGCTTTCGCTATGTCGAAGAATAAGGCTCCCGTTATCGTGCCGCGTTGGCAGCCGGCGCTGAGGTGTTCTATGATGCGGTGGACTTGTTGGATGCATGAGTGTTCGGTTCTAAATCTAAACTACTCATTGGGTATTAGGCTCTTTGTTTCGGCTAAATCTTTGAGTCGCTTATATATAAACCTTTCATCGATTTTGCCGAGGACGTTCATTTAACTAATGGGACTGTAGCTAGACGGGTCAGAGTTGGGCTTGCCTGGTTTGGGGATACCTATGACGGTGGCCTGTTTCCAGGTTGCGGAGAACATATTATTGCTCAATGCGCCATTGAAGATGGCAGTCATTAGCACCATAAGCTGGGCGGGGAAAAGTTTGAATACCCTATTGGTGATGCCGTCGGAGACAGGGGCTTTGCGCGGTTGGAGTCTTTTGATGATGTCCTGGACCTCATCAGGAGTGATGGGGGCCAGAGGATTATCAGGATCTTTGACGGGCTGAAGGGAAGTTCTACGTTCGACTTCAGCGTTCACCATATCGAGGTGGGCTTGGTCTACTGGTTGAGAGCAGAGAGAACACTGGGACTCTAGGCTGTCGGCTAGGCATTCTGCTTTTTCAGAGTTATCGAAGCCGACACTCTTATCGGGACGAATGAGAGGAGGCATTGTGGCCAAGAGGCCAGAGGAGGAGTTACGATCCACTGAAGACAGTGGATCGTAACTTCCTTTGAAGCTGCCAGAAGGCAAGATGGATGGGCTCAAGTTCGCTCAGCATCTTGTCCCCGCTCGCATTACGCTGCTTGGCAATGTGTTTCCTTACAGCACGCTGTAAGTTGCGCATGTGAACACAAAAGCCAACAGAGAGATTAGTCACAAGTTATATCATCTGGTTATATTGTTAAGTTAACTTACAGAAATAAACATCAACACTGGGCCTAATATTTTTAACGCGAATTAATTTATCGAACATCAATCAATGCCTTCCTATAGATACGGCCATGGCCCGCCACCTACGGCGAGCTCACAAAAGACCCCTCTAATCGCCCCCCGGCTCGCCCCCTCTGTTCGCCCCCCGGAAAAGCGTGACGACCCACAAATATAATTTTAGGTAAAACTTTCCCCCGATGGCTATGCCGAGCTCGGGTGCATTAAATAGGTGACGTACTTTTATATGGATGTGATGAATTAAAATTTTAAGAAATTTAGGGTTGCTAATGCCTTGGAAAATTTTATTTGATTAATGACATGAGTTAGTGGTTGTAATTTTAATGAAATAGAAGTATATTTGTTATGATGATAATAGATTTGTCGGTGACTTTCCAACAAAATATACTTATATGACATTTTGGTGCGTGACTACTCTCTAAATTTCTTGTAAATAAAAATTTAAAGTTACTGATAACGCTATTTGAAAATTATTTTGGTTGGCTTAAGAATAAAATGTGTTTACAAACACGGTTTGAATGAAGTTAAAAGGGAAAGTAAATACGACGAACTGATATGACAAATTGATAAGCAATTGCAATCATCACTATTCAAAGCTTGCAAACATCCCAAAAACTACGACATCATAGAGAAATGTGTGTGACGATCGCTGTCCGCGCTTAACGAACATGGCACGGCGATTGTTTCAGCAATCAATCAAAACCCATAAATAACCAATATCTTGGCTGTATTTACTGGTTTGTGACGTCATGCACTCGTCCGCATCTAGTTTGACAAGCGTCCGTCATCGAACCGCGGCTTGCATTGTTAGCTGCGAATGAATAGTGACATCACTTCGATTGTGAAACAGTGAAAACTAATCTCGAGCAGTTGTAAATGTCAAGCGAAATGGGAGTTACGTCTATAATGATTAACTAGGGGTAGTATTTTTACCCCAAATAAAGCTAAACTAACTTCTGAGTTTGAAATTATTCATTCAATTTTGTTTTCAGGTGGCTGTAGTCGTGATAGCATTTTTGTTTGGAAAATCATTTATTTATAGTCTTTAATATACATAGTTGGGATTTTTTCTGTCACTGATAATTTCTAAAGCAAAACCAAAGAGTTTTGTATTACAAAGTTTAGCAATCGTTCATTAAGTGCTTAGCCTTTATCCAATTATGTTGGAGTTGGTTTTCAGTCTAACCAGAGGCAGCTAAGCGTTAGGGTTTTACATGAACCGACTACCTATCTGCACAACCCAGTAGCTGGGTAACAAGTAAAAAAGGTGTAGCAAATGATGCTCCTAAAAGCTTAGCAACTCAAAACGGAATCGAAAGCACATTAACAACAACTCGCAGTACTCGTATCATAGTTATAGACAGCCGGAGCGAGCATGGCGGACGGCACAAAATCGCGACACACTTTTTAATTTATTTCGTCCACAAAAAGCTTTTTGCTGTTTTATTTTCATTTCAACGGAGACTTGCGCTGTAGCGGGATCTCTATTTTTATTTATTCCACTCTCGGATTTTTTTCTCTTTTTCAATTTCGCCCCGATCGACGCGGGACCAGGCGGAACGCAGACGGATCTCATTTTAAATTGAATTCGTCTCCTCTTTGCATTTTTCTTTGGCGCTCCTATGTAACAATTCTAATTGGTGTTGTTTGCATGATAGCATTGTTCGTTTTGATTAGAAAACGCTCGTTACACAGGGAAAAATACGGACGGTGAAACTGATCGATAACATCGCGTGATAACGTCGTCTTTGAGTAGCTAAAAAGCTTTTTGCAAATTAGAATTTTTTCCTTCCGTTGAGGGGCCGTGGAGGTTCGGTAACCCGTAATGCGATACTATGGATTGGAATTTTACTGGGCTGATTTAGTGCAGTTGAAAATTTAATGCAATCTTCACCACACTGAGCAAATCTAGAAACTTTGCAAGGTGTGTAGAACCAAAGAGGAAAATAAACTTCCAATTTGGAATTTGAATCCCAGCTTTGGCAACAAGACGGGGCCCTATAGGGCTACTGCCTGCCGGGGTCGCGGAAATGTTCTAACGCTCTCCCAGCTTTGGCAACTGAAGGAGCAAGGCGGGTTTTTAGTCAGTAGAAATCTGACACTCCCTTCCGCTCCACCTAGAGCGGGAGAAGTAATTTGACGATTTTCCCACCAGAAAAAAAGCTTTTGCAACAAAGATCATCATCACATCATCCAGATAGGTAAGTACTACAAGTTCATTGTAAGGCAAGTCAGGTCAGTTAAAGCACATCACCTGGCAAACTTGAGGAGTTTCGCCAGTTGAGAAGTCGACGAACAAGAACGATATCACACCTACATGAATATTAATGTTACTTCTGATATCTCCAATTTCAAGTCATTACACCGTAAGAGATCTAAAATGTATGTAATTCAACACCGCACAGTAATTTATGAGTAAATAATAATTAAATTTAATCGACTTAATAACCGTTCTATGCGCTGTTAATAGTGCAGAAATAACTAATTATTTGTAGACATCTATATTTACAGTACTGTTACACGTCCAAATTGTGCTACGGGTTTGCTTCCGCATACATTCACTGTTTTAGATATGCAGTTAAAAACATTGATTTGTGGCCCATATACTGATTGTATTAATTAAAATGTTAGAAAGTCTAACATTAAATCAAGAGCCGGAAACCACATTTCTAATGATTAAAAATATAATGTTCATAAATAAAAGCTTTATATAAGTGTTGAGAGAAAGGAACCTTACACTATAATTCTCACAAATGTGAACAACACAAAATGAGGTCCCAATACTAAAGTTGTGTCGCCAACCCTGTAACAGTCTAAACGTAGCTTTACTCCTCATGTATTCAGCCGGACGATTCAAATACAGAACACGACATTCGAACACGTGTTTTTAAATTAAACAATCGAATTCGATTTCCAAAACGTATTTTTTATCACAGCGTAGTGTTGCGAAAACCGTCATTGATAGTGACTGCGTACCGATATCGAGCTAATGAATATGTATGCAAGCAGGTGCACACCCGGCCAGCCGACATGATTAAATAGGTGCCGCCGACGATTTTTATACCGAACATCGATACTTTATCCGAGTACGTGCTCGATTCTTTATCCGTAATGGATACTTAAATCGATACAAGGTGGTCTTACACTCTTATAATGAAATGAAAGTGCGTGTTATTAGTGTTTACCTCGTTCGTTTAAAGTTCCATAATCATTTATGTAGGCGTTTGCTTCTGGAATTTAATTTATATGCGCAAATATTGTGTCCAAAACAGCTTATTTAGTGATCGTGATAAATTATTTAATAGCGTTCTTACTGTGAATTTAACCTTGCGGGGTTCTTATAAGTAGTCGTATTAAGCTTAATAAATTCATCATACTGCTAATCTTCGTTTTTTAAATTTATTCATGCTAATTACATCATTATTTACATTTAATAACTTCAGTCGTTTTTAAATAAATGTCTACGAGCCCGTTGGCAGTATAAACTTGTCTTCAGATATTATAAAGCTAAGCGTTACGATTTTTATATCTCGCTGGAAAACGGTTTTATATAATTAAGGAAACCGGTAAAAACGGTAATATGAAATCCGACGTCATAAAATTTTAATTGAAGCACATGTAACAGCTTTAAAACATCTAGTAACGTCATTTTGACCACAGTGTAAAAATATTGACATCAAAGCTGCAGTAGTAATACCAGTTTATCAATGCGTGGCTACCAGTACGTTCTAGGCTGTATACATTACAACCGGAATGGCGAGATAAATTAATATGTATCAAAGTTTTATGGAGACTAATTACATCGGTGGATCAACAACACGCCAGTTTAAGATAAGTGAAGACGAATTTATATTTGCTGCTTGTGATAATGTCGGTTTATGTTATAGTAACATTTGAAACACAGCTTTTTTACAGAATTACATTCGGTTTTTATCTGACAAACAGGATCCAGAATGATCCTATTTTATTATTTTTTCCTAAAATCTAATTGAGGCTTAATATATTCAGCTTTTACAGTTCTTAAGTCTGAAAACAGGCTTGCTGTAGACGTTATAAAATTTCAATAACCCAGTTAACAAACGTAAAGATAATTATATAACCATTCGTTGCGCAATTCAAATGATTATAAACAAATTATTAACCAATTTGTTGCAATAGAAGTTATACAAACAACTTAAGGACTTATAAATAACTCAATGAGAATTCATAGATTTGTGGGATAATAAAAAAACTAGTTATTTTCATTATAATTTTAGTATTGTAATTAATTAAGTAGTTCCCACGCTTGATACTATGTTATTAATGTTATTTACGAAAATATTTTTACATGAATTGGTTTATTAAATACGTTTATTATTTACATGAAAGAATACAATTTTAATTTAAATAAAAACCCTAAACTACATATACACACCTAAAAATAAACTAAAATATTGCATCCAGAAATTCGTGCGCATCGCTGTCCACTGGCAATGTGCCCAAAAGACTGGCGGCATTGCCACGTTGTATGGCAATGCTTAACCTCTGTCCAAGGTAAAAGCCAGCCCTTGGGTCACGCGAAGTGTCAACTAGGCGTCTGGACAGATCTTTAAATAATTTGTGAGCACTCGGACCCCACGACCCCAAGGTTTCAACCCCAAACGGCTCGAAAATATAACTACCAACAAGGTTATTATATTTCCGCCGCTTGAGGTTCTCAGCAGCCGCAGCGGCAGCGCCAGCGCAACAAGATGAGCTAGGAAGATGGGATGGTGCAAGAGTATCGACACAAGTTGCGTCCCACACTAAAGGCCTACCCATCTTCCAAGGAAATAAAGACATACCGTCCGGTCTTTTGCCATCGTCGCGTGCCAGGCCATTTGGTTCTAAAACAGCTGGAACGCCGACAGTGACAAGAGCTCGTCGGATAATGTCGTTAATATTCGCGTGCCGTGCTATGCGACCCGCGCTGCGGCCGCATGAAAGGCCGTGGTGACCGAGGCTGTTGACAACTTCGCCACAGTGACAGCGATGAGCAGAACAGCAGGGAGCACCTAATCGAAGGGAAGCAGCGAGGCGGAAAGTAGTATCATCGAACAAGGTGCCTATGTTCGATGACGGAAGTGCATGGAGCCAGAGACCCGACTCCCATTCACCCACAGCCAGCAGGCGCGCACGCTCTGCAGCCGAAGCAGATGTGGCAATAAGGTCACTCTGAACTGCTTTACAGAGCGGCTCATCCCACCGCCTCTGAGATGATGGATTGTCGGGTGGATTTAGGTTCGGGCAAGCGAGTCTCCAGGTATCTATAGCCTCGGTGAAATACGGCACATTGAAATCAACCAGTGATGGAGCTAGGATATTCCTGATTAATTTCTCAGTGCCGTGTACCGAGGATACAAAAGCCGGTAGACTGATACTAGTAATTTTGCGGACGCCGAGACCACCCATACGAATGGGAAGAGTAGCTTGTGCCCAAGCTCGGTCGTCCATAGCCACATTTAAAATTCCTGTCAGAGTTTGACGAATAATTTGGTCCATTTTTTCCAAAAGGTGAGGATGATGCCATAGATGTGAAGAACGAAGAAAATACATTAATTTGGGTCCAAAACAACAGTAACGAATTAAGGTGATGGCCGAATGCATATTAATTTGGTATATCCTGTCCAAGATGTCATTAAAATTTTGTATTTTTTCCTCGACAAAATCGGGAAAGGAATTCTCATAAATTGGAGACCCAAGAAGACGAAGAGAACTTTTTTCCACAATTTGGATATCTGGGGCTATTGCGTTGAATTTTGAAAGTGTCAGTTGTCTGTCAGTACTGTCGGATATAAATAGTTCACACTTCGAAAGGTTGAGGTCCAATCCTATGGAATGGAATTGATTTATTAAAAACTGTAGATCATCTAATACCGTGTCTACATCGCCTCCCAGGGTTCCATCATCGAGATACCACACATTAAATTTCGAATTTAACTGTCGAATGATTGGGTTAATGGCTAAACTGAAGATCGCTGGCCCGAGGGGATCACCTTGTTGACAGCCAACAGCTGATTCCAAAAGGTTTTCCTTATAAAGTAATTTAGTCGGATGTCTGTAACATTGCCAAAGAAAACTAAAAATTTGTGGTACTTCTTTTTTAGTTTCTGCCAACAAAGTGTCCCTATTGACTGAATTAAAAGCATTTTTAATGTCAACCTTCAAGATGACCTCTCCTTTACCTGAATTTAAATAGGTCGTCAAGGCATGTACGGCAGCCTCACAACCCCCTTTGGAACCGTAACCCAGTTGCAGGGGTTGAAATTTGGTCGAAATATCCTCACCATAAAATTTAGAGCAAATCTTGGCTGCCATACGACGGTAGGTAGTTCCCACGGCAATGGGACGAATGCCGCCATCCCTCTTGCGTAGGGCACATAGATTGGCCCCGTACAAGATATCGGTGACGGTTTCGTTCACCTGGCCTGAGAGCATAAGATTAATCAGAGCCGTTAGCTCCTTCAAAAGCAACTCACCAGCCTCTCCGGCGCCTGAGCTGAGTAGGTCCTTCAGGTGCTGCGGACTCAGCCCATCGAGGCCGCCAGCAGAGCCGCTTCGGAAGGAACAAACGGCTGTGATCACCTCTTGACCTGTAACGGTGAGGGTGTTTATGTCCTGATCGGGGGGGTCGGGAAAGGAAAGACCATCCGCTGGGGCAGGGTGTTTGCTCTCCAGAGCTGCGAGAGTATCTGGAGAGTATGGGGCCACCACATCACTACTAAAAAGTATCCTGGCAGCTCCGCTAATGTCACCTTCCCCTAATTTAGATTCGACTAGGCGGGATATACTTCTTGTGGAAGTAACCCTCTGTGTCGGTAACTTTGCATCCTGAATATGGGCCGAAATAGTACAATTTTCTTTAATTTGTGAAGTTAAAGTTTTTTTGGTTGCCAAATTTTTTCGAACATGTAGTATCCTATACGGGAAGGTAAGCAGATGTTCCCAGGCACTTTGAGAATTCTCGCGAGCGGCAAGGCGAACGCATCCTGCTAGGTTTTGCGCCACTACAGGTCTAGCGCCGCGGGGAATTCGCTTTAAAACCGGAACAGAGTTTTTGAATTTTGAAAGGGTTTTCCAAAACGGATCCAAATTGGAAAATGATGTAGGTGTTAAAGAAATGACGGGGTCTGAAGTAGATACATTGGGTGGTTTGTGTACCTTCCCAATATGTACTTTCAGACCCCGCTTACCTTTAAAAAACCGTGCCTGGGTGCACAGAGGACACCTCTCCAGAATATTTAGTGATGTTGAAGGTTGATCAGCACTATTACACAACACATCACTGCTGCCACTCGACATTAATCTGATTATGTAACAAAATTAAACTTAGTAACTAAACTAGTAAATAAATTAAATTAAATAATAAAAATCTAAGGAAAAACACTGATTTAAAAAAAACGTCAATAAATGACACCACCCGTCAAAAACTAGCGCAGTCGCGGTGGTGGCTTAGGGCGCCGCGAGGCCAAAGAAGGCATTTCGGCGGCGCCCTAGATCAAAATTGCCGGATGGCACGCAGCTGGTGTTATGTCTACGGTGTCGCCTCCAGGATCCTCCTCCTCGTCGTAATTTTATAACAGTCTATCTTCACTGAAGTTATCGACCGAAATCGCTAGTCTAGCTTTTTATAGCATTATAAGTTAATTATATAATCTCATCTTAAGGTTTTCTTATGATGCTGATTTTCATTGGATTAAAAAGTGTGGAGACACAGTTGGCGCAGTGGTTGAGCCATTCTATGTTGCGCTGTTGGGCTGCGTGTTGTCAATATAATACTTAGATTTTTACGCAACTTTTTAATATTTTCGTAAAGTTTATCTTTAGCTCACGGCGGTTTGGGTTTACGCTCTTATTAGGAGATCACAAATCACAAACAAATAAATACAATTGATTGATATCATCTTTGAGTTCCGATTGCCCTTTTCCTTTGCCCGCTTTATAATATTAGTATAGATTTGTCTTTCGTAAACATAGGTGATAATTATATCAACAGCTTACTAAAAATACTAAATTACGTAAAAATATTTTCGGTTGACTTGTTATAACACGCGTTGCTAGGTGAATGAATTTAAATGTGACATGAATTGTTGCCGGCTGCCAATAGCATTAGATGTGTTAATCTAAAATAATAACATGAATTGATTTTAATTGCCCCGTAGTAATACATAGATACAGAGCATTGAATTATTTCATACAAGCTTCTGCCCGCGGTTTCGCTTGCATAAGTTTTTTCGGCAAAAAATAAACAGCCTGTGTCATTCTACAAGATCTAATTTATATCTGTACCAAGTTCCATCAAAATCTGTTTAGTGGTTTAGACGTGAAAGTGTACTGACAATGTTACTTTACTTTACTTACTGGCTATTCTTGTTTTCTTATCATTGGAAAAAAAGTATTTTCAACAAAAATATTTTTTGTATGATTACATTTTTAATACTGATAACATTGTTAGTCAAAAAAATATGTAATCATTTATTATCATTGCAAACGCTTCATGGATCTTGTTCATCTCCTCACCATATGTATATAAATAACCATAGAATCGATAATTGTTTTCTCTGCCTTATTGCCAAAATACCAAACCAGCTTCTTGAAATAACTAGAACATAGCAACAAGTCTAACCGTTGGCGCCAGTGCGTTCCGAATCCCGCGCGTTTCATAAATTTGCATTAATTATTTTAACTCGATGCGTATCGCGCGCGAACGTTCGCATTGATTGTGTGCACGATAATCACGAAAAATTAATTATTGTTGCTGTGAAACGTCTATTTTGTAACCTGTTATTACGTTAATGTAGCTAATTTGAATTGGCAGTATCGATTAACGGAACGCTAAGTTGACGTTTAATTGACAGTTGACAGGTTTTTTTTAATATAAATATGACATTGACATACTGGTTGTACTGTGCTCTAATCAAGTAGGCTGTGGCATCAATCGATGCAATCTTTCTTAGTTTAATGTTTTAAAAGTCATATATCACTTTTGAAGATTTATCTACAGCTAGAACATTTTAATTCGAACAACCGCGATATATATTTCCTAAAAAACACAGTCTTTTGTTTAATCTTTTTGGAATTGAATAAGTTATGTGCTAGGTGACATGTTATGTGGCTTATTTCAGATTTTTCGTTTGAGATTGCTTAAATAGACTTGGATTTATGGACGGACGGAGTGCTATTTCCGTCGGACGAGTTCAAGTTGGTGATTTATTTGAATTTGAAACATGGCCCAGGACACAGAAGTCGAAGGAAATTTAATTGGATTATTAACTCATTGTTGGGTGAGATTCAGCTTTGTAGAAATGGAAATAGATTTCATAAATCATAATTAACTCTGTTTTAAGTTGGAAGAAAATTTGGAAAGATGAATTACTTTCGTTTGGTATTTGAATTACGGCCTTGGGTTAGCTTTATCAGGTGATAACACTACTGTTCGACTTTTGATGCTTACTGTTGGCCTAGTGCTCAACTTTATAAATTTTTGGATGTAATTCAAGTATTTTATTTTAATACATAAAATAAAAATGATACACTTTTGTCTTATTTTAATTGATAAAAAAAAATTATATTAACAAATGTAACCAGGTATAATTATTTTTCATTTTTCATTAAACATGTTCTAAAGTACAATAGTGTATCTAAGCGAGGCAACACTTTACAAGATTCAGTATCACAAAATACGATATCTTAACAATCTCACCTTGCGCATTAAAGTAGGTACTTTAAGTAGATACCTACGTACAAACAATAGTAGCCTTAGAGAAAGGCCCAGACGTGGCCAACGTAAATCTTTTGTTCGTTTTGGTCCGGAAAAGTGCAAGAGAGCGAAAACTAACAGGAAAGAGGAGTGGGCACGCTTTTATTGTAACACTTTGTGGTAACTAATTGTTTTTACTTTGTATAGTCTGCTTTAAGTGTTTCGGTTATTAATTTAGCGAAGATTTTTTTGTTGAGAGGTTTTTTCAACGACTTAGATCCAACTTCAGATCATATACGATATAATTAGATCACAGATCAGTCTTGTTTTAAAAGTCTCATTAATCAACGTGTCATAAGATGTATGTTTTCGTAATTTATAGACAGAACAAGTTTCGAAATACTTTTCCAGATGATGCAATGATCAAAAGCTATCTTGAAATCCAGAATAATTTATATTAGACACGTTTTCTACCAACCTCATTTCCCTAGACAAACTTCATTAATAAATTCAACACGTAATTTTTCACCGCAACTTAAATTATAGAGACAATGCTTAGGGATCGTTTAAAACAAAATAAATTTTGGTCTCGCATAAAGCTTTCGACACTCGACATTCACAGAATCCGACTCCAACTGACGTAAATCACTGAGTTTAGAAAAAAAAGCGCCGAAATAAAGCGCTCACGTGAAAGTTCAAAATATCAGACGTGAATATAATTATGAGAGCGAACACCCGCTGGTTTCCGGGCCACAAGACCCCCTACTATTTTTGTGTAACTGTCTTTATACAAAGTAAAACGCAAAGGTGTTGATAGTGTTTCCTAAGAATTATTCTAATTAAAGCCTGTTTGATGTTTCAAGCTCCTCGTTCAAGCTAGAACTTGTGATACATCCCAACGAGCACATTAGTGGAAATTGCAGCTAATTTTGTTACTTTCGGTTGTAAAATAGCGGTTTAAGGATTCAAAAAGCAGTTCAAAGTTGCATATCTGCATCCGTAAACGTCTATAGCTATAAAAGTTACTTAAGGTGCTATAAGCTGAATCAAATACTACCCTAGCCTTCACAGTAGTCCACGGTAGAACTCATTTACCACTTACACCTTTATATGAGAATTACGAAGGTCATTCTGCCACTCACAGCTGTACAGTGGTTTCGATTGTAACTTTTATAGGTTATAGTTATAGTAACCACTATTATACTACTATAAGTTTCATTATAGAAATAATAGAAACTCTTATGCATACTATAGTTACAAAAAAAAACATCAGTGTAACTAAGGGCTTTAGTAGCAATATGAATAGTCATTTCTTGCAGGCTCAATCCATTCGCCATTTTACAGCCGGTTTTGTAGCTATTATAAAACATTCAATAAAAATGGATACTAAACGAATAAGTACGTAACTACATCTTATAACCTCAAAAACAAGAAAATAGGAGCTTTTTGTGGCTGTGAGTTGCACTAGGGGAACAAAAATCACTGGAAGCGTTAGAAGGGTGAAAATTAGCGCTATGATTCTAAAAAGGGAGTTATTATAGCTAAAACTGCAGGTTATGACTACATTACAATGACGCCATGATTTTTTAAGAAAACTTATAATTCACTTGCAAAATTGAGTTGATATACATTGGTTTTTCAGTTAAATGTGCATTAAATGTACAGGTAAACAATCGGCCACTTGCAAATAGTAAGTTATCGACACGTAAAAATACGGAAATAAAATTTATTCTGTATAAAAAATAAAAAATATCACATATCTTTTGTTAAATATCATAAAAGAGCGTTAAAATTACTCGAAAATTATCTTGTATCTCTACAGTAAACTGGAGAGCGTTTTAAGTATCTTTATATATCTTGCTAATACAGAATACAAACTTTTACTTCTTTTTGTTTTATTTTCATGATGGCGACGAAAACACTTTACCAAAATATTACAAATAATGTCAACTGAAGATATACAATAAAGAACTATAATCAATTCATTCGTTCAAAGTAGTTCAAAATCATTCAAAAGTAGCGCTATGAGAGCTTTAGTATAGCGTTAATAAATCGTTATAGCTATTAAGGAACCTTTATGCAACCGTTGTGCAGGTTAAATGGAACTTTAGGCTGCATAAAATGGCGCCCAAATAGCGCTAAAGCGGCTGCTTTAAGTCTGTAGTAGACGCTCTAGCGCTTACGTCTATTACCATAAGTAATAATCGGATACGCTCCAAAGCCCTAATGCAGCCTATTTGTGCTAGTTGGGATATCGCTGTATCAATAACGGAACCCTTATAGTTTCGTCATGTCTGTCCGTCCGTCTGCCTGTCTGTCTGTCTGTCCGTCCGTCCGTATGTCACAGCTATTTTATTCCGAAACTATTAGAACTATACGTCATGTGAAACTTGGTAGGTAGATGTATTCTGTGAACCGCTTTCCGATTTTAAGAAAGAAAATTAAAAACATTTAAAATAAAGGAGCCTCCCTTTACTATACATGGAACTGAAACTGAAAATATTTTTTTCATGAAACCTATGTGTGTGGTATCTATCAGGTCTTTAATAATGACATTGAGGTTTCTAAAGAAATGAATTGTACGTTTACCAATGTAATTATGTATATCTAGTTGTAAGACAAAATGTACAATTGTTGGTTTTCCCTAATAAAATAAAATAAAAATAAAATAAAGCCACTTTTTCATAAGGTTAATCATTTAAAAGATATACGCTTCCGAAGTGGTAAAATGTGTCCACCCCCTCTAACTTCTATAATATTGGAGTGAAAAATCTTAAAAAATATATGTCTGTAGATCTTAATGTAAACTTTCAACCAAAATTAGTTTGAACGAGATCAAGTCAACAGTTTTTGAGATACACCATATTTTCTAAAACCGCAAATATAACTTTGTAATTCATACAAACACTATGAAAAACAAAGTTATTTGGCGTAGTTGTAAAAATGTAAATAAGCTAGTTTGACGAAATTTGTAAGGTATTTTTTTTTTGTCAAATAAATATACATATTATATTATATTATTCTAATTCGGAACCCTTCATGGGCGAGTCTGACTCGCACTTGGCTAATATTTTTTCATTTTAATAGTCGTCTTCTAGTACTGTGTCTGTAATAGCTCAAAAGCTTTGACTACCTACTGCAAGTGTCTAAATACGGCAGCATCGCGTTTTGACAAACGTCACAAATATGGTGGCGGCGGAGCGTTAAACTGTTAACGGTTCGAAGTAAATTCTTGTTTCATAGTGCATTTCAAATGGTGTCATTTTTAGATGACAAAATATCAATCTGGAAATGAATTATAACATAATTTCAATCAATTGATTTTCAATTAATGCATCTTTGAAATTGATTACACCTTAGTACTTATCTATCGTTTAGTACCTATCAGTGTCTTCATTTAATGTCCCTTGTCATTCAGAGTGACTCATCAGTTACTCGCCTCGATTCCGATGAGGAGAGCTACCCGACATCCCATGGTTCGACGTTAGAGAGGGTTTCTTTACGTAGTTATAAATAAAAGATAACTCTAAAGTCCTACCTGCCGAGCGACTTCTGTCTGTGAATTGCAAATACCAACTGTCTAAAGTAAGCGTATAAAGTTCTGGCTCCTGAATAACATCACGTTTAGGCGTCAAAACTTTGTTACCAGTCGTTTTTATATTTTTTTCACATATTTTTAGGAACATATATTTTTTGTGGTGCGAAAGAATTCAAACAATAGTGCTTGTAACGAAACGATGGTTATCGGCGGTTGTATAGTAATTAAAATGGTAATTAAAGTAAGTAGGAAGCGTACCCAAAACCGGGTGTAAAATGTAGGCGCGCGGGCATCGCCGCAACAACCATAAAATTCTTTATGTCGACACAGATTAGCTTGAAGGACAGAGCTCGCGCATGAGTTCTTTTGATTTTGTTTGAATCTTCAAAGAAAGAAAAGTAGAAGTAAGTTAACTATTTGATTTTTTATATGTATTTAGTTTAGGAGCTTGTTTTGTAAAATGATCATTGCTATTTAATCCATACGAAAATATGGAAATTTCTGTTTAGGCCGTGCACGCACTGCGTTGCGTTTTGGAAACGCAAAATCTGTGAAGTATGGAGTGTCATAGAAGTGCGCGCACTGCGGTGGAATAGACGCGTGCGGTAGAGTCACCGGTGGCCCCGGTCATTCTACCGGTGCGGTAGAACTACCGCAATTGCGGCCACCACAAGGCAGTGCGCGCACGGCCTTATATCGACTTTGGCTCTTTTGAACATCAATTTATTGCATTGTTTGCAGTTGCGCAAAGTGTAAGTATACGATTAGTTTATTTGTGACGTAGTTTCTGTATAATATTACTCTATGTACAGATTAGTGAAACTGTTTTTATGCTGTAGCGGTATCAACAATATATTTATGTAACCAAGTTTTTATAACTGCTAAAAGACGAAGGAGAGCCTCAATTTTGGATGAGGCTGGTCTCTACCTCGATGACGCCTGATGTTAAGCTATAGATGAGGTCTTTGATGAAACAAGCAAGCTCACATGATGCGTGTTCACTCTTGCTTTAAGGGCAAGATCATAAAAGGTAGCAATCTCAGAAGCTGGCAGAGACTTCCACAGCTTGGCTATGCGCACAATAATTGTGGAAGAGAAGCGTTTACAAGACGGTATATCAAAAGTGTAGATGGTACCTTGCAGGACGTCTGGTGGACCGGTAGTTGAAGGGAGATAGATGGATCAGGTCATATAGCTCCTGCGCACATTTTCCTAAATACAATCTGTAGAATATCGTCAAGCAAGCATCATCAAGCAACAAGTAGTTCATATTTTATGAGTCAAATTACGTTTGGGAGAAAACTTTGAAAAAAAAAATGTTTATTGGACGGCTAAACAAAATAATCGTATTTATTTTATTATTTCATAGTATTTTTTTTATAACTTTAAAATAAAAATACTTTCAAATAATAAAATTAATAAATAATAAAATTTATTGTTACAGTTTTTAATATTGGAACCCAAGCCTATCCTATAGGTTTGGCATTCAGCTGTAAAGCATCCAAGCCATAGTTGATCATCAAAAGGGAAGGTTCTTAAGAAACCTTCTAAAGTTATCTTCTAAATTTAAAAACTTAACATTGATAATGAAGTCTTGTAAACCAATTTAGAGGATACATAATATTCTTAGTTAAAACCTGTCTGGCTTAGTATTCTGCTTCCTCTTGTCTCCCAACTGTTTGTGATCAACACATCAACATCATCATCCACGGCCTGACTTCACCCACTGCTGGGTATAGGCCTCTCTTCGCTTGTGCCAAGCTCCATAATCCTGTATATCCTGTAAATCGGGTATATTCTGGATAAGGCTGCTCATCCAGGTTATACCCGCGATGGCAACAATGTCATCTAGATAGTAACCGGAAAGCTCTCTCTAACTTTCGCCTTTCAGCAAAAACTATTGCTGAAAACCCTCAAACATTTCATCCACACACATTTGTTTTCATGGACATTAAGCGATGACGCTATCGGTTTCAGTCATCGCTAGCGAGCCTATCGCAATGTATTGGACACAATACGAATCGAAAAGACACGGTTCAGTACACTTCAAAGCCTATTTGGTAGGTGTTTTACTCTACTTACGTGAGGATGACGAATGGGAATGGAAGATTGACTTCACCTTCACAAGGAATTCTTTATCAGTCAACCTTTGGGTACAATAATAAAATACATTTATATGCTAACATAATAAACTAATAAATACGGTGCTCTAGTTCTCTTAATCAGAAAGATTATTCTTTCTGATTAAGAGAACTCACTTTCCACTATAAAGATAACTTTCAGTCATTTTAAGTTTTGCTGAAGGAAAACACTTAACAATAAACCGTCCTTGCGAACCATGAGAAAGACAAAACGAACAAACTTAAATAAACAGACCATTATAAAAGTTTTAAAACGCTGTATCTGGACTATTTAAAACCATTTGCTCAGAGCTTCGCAAGTTTTTCTCTAAGCAAAAAAAACGCAGACTTGGAGGACGAAGGCAATAGACTTTAGGTTCCTTGAGACTAAAGTTAAATATCCATTTAAATCTTCGACGCTGGAGGTCTCACGGGTATACAGCGCTGCAGCAGCGAAAAGCGCTTTTACATTGACTGCACCGGAAAATTGCTAGATTGTGTTATACTAGGATTTTTGTGTGGGTTTACTTTATTCGTTTTTCATTTTGTGGAAAATATTTTTGGTGAAGGTAGGTGTGGAAATAGAAAAGGAAGTTATTAAGGCTGAGATGATATTAACATACAGACTCCACGTGAAATTAAATACTCCGACAAAAGTATAATCTCAATAAATCCCTTCCAATTATATCTTAAAGTCTTATAAGAAATACCTCTTCAAGATAATACCAAACAATAACCAAAGTTGAATGCAACAGATTAGTAGGAACCTATAGTAGATATTCCGTTACAGTACAAAAGAAAGACTCCTAAAGTACCACAGTTTTATCCACCACACAAAACAGAATATCAACTTCATGCCATCATTTATGTTCGCGCCCGCTACTCATCCATTCACAGCTCAAAGAAAGCGCATCAAGCGACATCGAGCGATACTTACCTAGCTAGCAGTACATAGCTCCGTCGACGACGGCACTAAATCAATACGAGCCATCACGCCCCCTGCCTCCCTACCCCACCCCCGCGCGCTTCAAGCCGCTGCTTTCCCGCCGAAAGCAGCCACCACCCTTGAAAACCTCGTGAGCTGAGCTCCTACTTCTGTTCGGCTTTTGTGGAGGTGTACTTCGAACGAGACCTCTTGGGATTTGTCGTGAACGCTCCAATTGACAGTTTGCAATTTTGAAATTGCCCCTTTTAAAGGTCGAAGTTGTCTGAAATTAGCGCGATCTACTTAATTGAGACTAAGGTACTGAGACCTTGACTTACACTGTGTCCCAAATTTTCCATTAATTAACGGTTAAAATGTAGAAAAGAAGAACGAAACTTTGTTTTTGTGGCGAAGATGGTATGATGAACATTTTTGCAGGGCAAACTTCAATAGAGTTTGCGTAAGGCAGAATGTATGGATGAACGGTAGAAGCCTTTGCCCAGCTGTGGGACACAAAAATACGTTAAAAAAACATGCCCACTATTTTTTCTAACTTGAATTATCTGAATCTTAACCATTATCCATTAATGGACGAAGTTTATGTTTCAATCAAAAACATACTAAGATTTAAAAATAAATTCATTGTTTTCAAGCGTTAAAATCAGTTAGTCGTGCTATAATTATCCGTAATGTTCCTACTAAGCGACTGTATAAATCAAACATGCGACGCTATTGTTCGATTCGTGTTAGATTGATAAGGTTATTCCCAAGTGTGAACGAGACAGATATTCATTGAACGCTTTCTATTCATAAGTGATTGTATAAGCGAAATTTTACGAAGCTTTAATCGACATTTCTTTCAAGTGTTTAGCAATTCAAAATGGTGTTGTCAAACTTCTTAGATTTAATAAAAATAAGGGCCTTCTAAAACCAAATTTTAAGTTTTTGTACAATATTTAATTAATTTTGTTGCAAAATTTTGAATATACTGTAAGCTCAGTGGGAGAGCCCATCAAAAAGTTTTTGCGCGCTTTCACAGTTCAGTTAGAAAACGATTTTCATTCTATTTACATAACGTTTTAACCCTCTAAAGTTATTCTTGTTTTGAAATGTTCAATCCATTAACTTCTCGTGCCCTTACTAGTTCTCTAATTTAATGGCGTGGCTGGATATTCGATATTGAAAAATATGCTGCAGTGAAAATATACCTACGTTGTATAAATAATTTGGTCTTGAACTTTTCAGTTATTTGCTGAATTTACCTGAAACAAAAATAATAAATTTACTAACGAAAAATACCAATGTAAAGATTGTTATAGGAAGTCGCCAAATTACCGCATATTCGTGACTATTGGAGATCATTGACATTGTAAACTATTCCTAAAATTTCAATGGGCCTGTTCGGAATCGCGCGACTGGCAATAATGAAATAAGCGCAGGACAAATATAATAAATCTCGCAGAGACGCGGGGGCGGCGCGGCGACTTCCTCTTTCGATATTTGAATTTAATTTAGCATTTTGCATTGTTTCTTTTGTCAAACCCAACGGTTTTTTTAAATAGAACAGATTTTTGTTATAAATCCAACTGAATTCAAAATGCATAAGTAAATCGAATTATAAATATGTTGAATAGTTGAGCAGTCCTTTGTTTTGTTTTGACAATTTTGCTAAATTGTTGAAAACTTATGTAGGTTTTACTTATGTCATTTTACCTCGGATTTATGAATTCAGTAGTAAATAAATTCTTGAGTATTTCTTAACCACTTCTGTTGGCTGAAATCTGCCAAAGTTTGTTTGACACAATGTTAACCATACTTAATTAAAAAAACCAGCTCTTGGTGTGTTCTCCTAAGATGGGAAATGTATTAAATGTAGGTAAGTTGAAACCACGTACACTATCATTAAACCTTCATTTAAATATAAACTTTTTGTTCCAAATTTGCATGCGCATATGAGACTATAAATTGCTTTAAATATTGCATAAGATCAGCAATATTTACCATAATTCTTAAATTGTGGGCCAATACCCATCACAGCTTGACGTTGATTAAACGCCAATAAATGGATCCGATAAAGCTTTTGCATCTTAATTTTAGTAATCGCTTTTTAATTTATTGCGTGTGGATTGGCTGTTATAAATAGACTCACATCTCCTTAAAGGAATACATGTGTGTATATTTGGTACAGCTTCAGAAAAACATAATTATGATGACTAATAACAGTGACATAAGATTATTATCTTTATATAAATGTACGACAATGAGTCACTCTTAGCCGGACATTGTTGAAAACAAATTCAACCAATCACAACAGCTCATTCACGATTACTAATTTTATTAATCTATACTTCTAAAAATTTTATAAAAAGTTTGAAAGAGTCAATAGCCTAATGCATAAGGAGTCGGACTTGTGATCGAGAGGTCACAAATTCGAATTTCAGACATATGCATATTTAGCTTAGTTGGAGGGGTTAACAACATTGCTAGTAATGTGTATTCAACTCACAATGCTAGTTCGTTTTATAAAAAAGTAATAATATAAAGATGTCGGTTTTTTTTTTGTTTCACAACAATGCAAAATAATTTTATGTAGGTACGATAGTTGGAATTAGTTTATTAAAAGACATTGTTCGATTTTGGCCTATATAACCGATGTGAATATAAATTACGTGATTATTTTCATTTCTTTTTATACTGCTTGAAACATATTTTAGTATTCCACGGATACTTGAAATAAATAAATTCAAAATAAAAAGTTGTTCACGATTAACGAATGCGTGGTGCCGTAAAAAATGTCTATTGGCCAGATAGTGTTGCCGATTTACGGGATTTTTCCACGATTTCAGGAAATACGGACGGTTGTCTGTCTGGATTAAATCAAAAATTGATAAAATTCGGACTATTTCGGGTATTTTCAACGTATAGATAGAAATAAAAATGATAATAAAATATTGAATGGGTTGCGTTTTAATTTAACCCTAGTAAATAGTATATAATCGTCAACTAATTGAGGACTAGAAATCCCCCATGGCTTCTTCAGTCCAACGCTTTGTCTTATTCACTTAGTGAAGCTCACATTCGTTTGTTCAATTGATTGATTATTTCTGAAATTGAGTTGATCACATATAGGTACATAATAATATGTATTCAATAAATCAAATAGGCACTGTATCCTATTATTGACAATAAATAAATTAAAGGTATCTAAAAAAATATTTATTTAAAGCTTTATTTATTTAAATACTTGAATTGACTAGCTGGAGAAGAAAATGTATTCCATATTTTTTTATCTGAAATCGGGAATTTCTGGCATGGCATTCGGGTATTATAGCTTTTCGTAATTGGCAACACTGGCGTTCTTATATTTCATTTCGTTTCAATTTTTATTGCAAAGTTCTTTTCTTTGCTATTTTCTATGCGTTTTATGGTTTTATTCTAACAATTTTGGCTTGATAACGGACTCTGATCAGATTGCATACTAGGTAGACTCGGCTGTGTATAAAGGACTCTGTGGATCTTAGTACCTGGCTATTTTCGGACTTGATTTTGATGAACTGATTATTTTTGTATCTTCAAGTGTCCGTTAGTAAAATTTGATTTACTATGATTCCTTAAAATATTTAGAGTCTATCTAAGTCATTTTCGATTCAAACGATTCTTAGGCGTGACATGTATGGAGCCGGAACAATGTCCTTTTAGACCAGAACCTTAAAATATCTCATCTATCGCTTACCATCAGGCGTGGTCGTGGTCAAGATAGAGTTCATCCAAAAACGAGAAAAAAAAAACATATTATTAAAAACTAAACCATCTATACTATATATATTATCTATACTAATATTATAAAGCGGAAAAGTTTGTTTGTTTGTTTGTTTGTTTGCTTGAACGCGCTAATCTTCGAAAGTACTGGGTGGATTTGGACGCAATTTGGTATGGAAGTAGCTTGAAGCTTGAGGAAGGTTATAGGCTACTTTTTACGCGACTTCAAAAAAGGAGAGTTATGTTTTAATCGTGATAGAATCCACGCGAGCGAAGCCCCGCGTGAGTACTAGTATATTATAAAGCGGAAAAGTTTGTTTGTTTGCTTGCTTGAACGCGCTAATCTTCGAAAGTACTGGGTGGATTTAGATGCAATTTGGTATGGAAGTAGCTTGAAGCTTGAGGAAGGTTATAGGCTACTTTTTACGCGACTGCAAAAAAGGAGAGTTATGTTTTTACCGTGATAGAGTCCACGGGAGCGAAGCCCCGCGTGAGTACTAGTATGCTAATATAATCATGTGAAAGAGTATTTATATGCTTTTTGTTCATCATTCACGTCAAAAAAGAGTAAGATTTTGATTGTTTTTTGAGTTCGCAGAAAAAAGAAACGTTTTAGCGTGAGCGAAGCCGCGAGCAGAAGCTTATTTTTGATGTTTTCGGTCCAGAAACAGCCTAATGAGGCCATTTGTGCTGCATAATATAATCATTTGTATCTAATAACAAATCGTCATTATCATCTACTCAATGAGACCTCCTCTACACTGGCCCTACCCTCTACACTGGCCCTACGGCCCACATCAAACTCATCTGCTTAGCCTTTTTCCAACTATGTTAGGGTCGGCTTTGAGTCTAAGACGTCCTGTCGAGGCACAGGGGTATCACACCGCCAACTTCCAAACTCCGGCCTACTGATGAGAAATTCCTTACAGATAAGCCCAATAGCACTTTTCGCCCGACCCGGGAAACGAAACCAAAACGTCGTGTTCAGCAGTCGGCTTGCGACCAACAAGGCAACTGGCTCTACGGCCCTATTAGGGCAAAATTCCATGTAGATAAATAAATAAATATTAGTGTATTGTTTGACGTAGCAAGCGACGGCGGCGGGCTTCGGGAGGCGATCGTGTTTCGCGTGTTTACATCCCGGATTATCAGCCGGTTAAACTCACGGTCTTAATGTTAGGGTACGGGCACAGTGGCGCTATTAGCTACGATGTATGAAAGTTTTAACGATGAAGTTTTGTCTTTGCTAAGCCTCATCAGGTGGTTCTCTTTTCAAAAGAGGAATGCTTAGTATAAGAACCAGTCATAGCGGAGAAGCGTGTGATGTAGGTACTCTTTTAAAACTATTCAGTGAGTTCGCTTTTCAAAAGTGGAAAGTACTCTTTTAAGACTATTCAGTGAGTTCGCTTTTCAAAAGTGGAAAGTACTCTTTTAAGACTATTCAGTGAGTTCTCTTTTCAAAAGTAGATAAGAACCAGTCATAGCGGAGAAGCGTGTGATGTAGGTCGAAGTAAGTGATCAAAAAGTGTCGTGTTATAATATCGTACGATATCAGCGACTGTTATTCTTTTAGGACAATATTACTTTACTTTAGTTGGCTAAACTGAAGGTAGAACCACTTACTTATTTTAATTATTGCGTCATGAGCCCTAATCAAAATAATGCGATGTCAAACACAAAAACTCAAGCATAACGTGCCACGACGTACCAAAGTACCTGTCAAAAACTTTAAAGAACAAGTCCACCGCTCGTCCGTGTGCCCACAACTTTACTCCGGCCGCGATGATAATCAGATTCCGGCCACAGTATCTATATACATATCTGAACATATACATAGGAACAAAGTTTTAAAAGTCTCGCCTCATGCCTAGATAGCAGTATTCGTGACTTACACTAGCCCCGCCATGTTATAATTACGTAAGATTACATGCTGGATTAGTTTCGCCCTCGTAATGATAGGTGAACGGAGATTTAAATCCGCTGAGAAAAATGTACGGTGTATGTGTGAGATTCATAGATCGTGGACCGTTTGTTCAGCAACGGCGGTGGTCGTGAGACACAGACCTGTTACTTTATTGCAGTGATTGAAATTCTATCTATCCTTAACAAAACGTGCTTCGATTTTAATTCCGTTGAACTCAAATACCTAACAAAATCTACAGTGTTTGTAAAGACTGATATCTAAGTCTTTTTAGGGTTCAGTAACCGGAGAGTAAAAACGGGACCCTATTATTAAGACTGCGCTGTCCGTCTGTCTGTCACCAGGCTGTAACTCATGAACCGTAAGAGCTAGATAGTTGAAATTTTTGTTTGTATTTCTATTACCTCTATAACAACAAATACTAAAAACAGAATCAAATAAATGTTTAATTGGGGCTCCCATACAACAAACGTGTTTTTTTTGCCGTTTTTTTATAGGTAATGGTACGAAACCCTTCGTGCGCGTGTGCAATTCGCACTTGGCCGGTTTTTATAAGTATTACGACTCTGTGACCAAAACCTCGTACAAAACAATTTTAAGTCTATGCAAAGTCCAAGTGCGACACAACTTATTCAATTAAACAACTTCCCAGCGACAGAATAAACACAACTATCTCTTAAAAACTGAAATATTTAATTAGCCGACCTTCGAGAGACAGACGGTCGCGATACCTACCCACGGTCTAAATACATACATACAAATACTATTGCGCTATTATTAAACTCGCTCCCAAAACCGTCTCGATCCAAAATGGCATACAAAGTTCACACGAGTGACGTTGGGTGACGCAGGAATGGGACACCACACTCCACAGTGATGGGGTGACACACACTGTTATTATTAGTTTTTTGTCCCGTCCCGCCCCGCTGTCCCTTCCCCGTCCGTTTCAGCCGCCATTCCCCACATTAGAAGCACTTTTTTATCTATTTTTTTACTCATACTTCACGCTTGGTACGCGATTGGATGCTGCTGAGCTTAAGAGAGAACAGTTTGTATTTAAGATTTGTAGAATACGTTTAATATCAAGATTAATTGCTAGTGAATTAATTGGTTGAAATTGGCACTGAGTTTCAATTAATATTTTCTAGTGTGAGCAATTTGTCTGAAGTATAATAATAATAACTTAGATTAACAGATACAACATTTTTAATTGTTACCTTTTTGTCCGCTTATCATCACTACATGTTTCACAATATATTCATCGGCACCACTCATAAAACTCACATAATTTATTAATAATACGTCAAATTAATTCATCTTCGCTTATCACTTGGCAGATCGTAAACGTAATAAGGCTTGTAAACTCCAGATAGATGTGAAAAGGAATCGCAGGTTATCGGCCCTAAACGATACGTTACATAATTTATTGTTTATTTACAACCCGTTCCGTTTATGACCACTCCACTACCACAATTTAAATACGGCAATATATCGATCAGCTGGTAATGACGCGTGTGTCCACAGAATTTTAATCGTCGACTTTATCATTTTATTAAAACGAAACTGCAGCTTGTCTCGGACGAGGACGAGCCTGCGAGCAAGTTCACTGGACGCACGAAAAACGGTCACTAAATTCAATTGCGTCTTTAAAATCGCAAGGTAGCGCGGACCTTGAAATCTTTTTGTTTATAAACAAAAGGGTGTTATGCAAGAAGTCGTAAATGGATCGGTGTGGAGCGTTTTATGGTCGCATTATATGGACGGGGCGAGATAAAGCGTTTGTTTTGGGTCATAAATAAGACTGCAACAGGTACAATGCCAACGGGACTCCACAATCACGTGTACGCTTTCACTTTTGCTTATTATCTCTGTGAATTGATCTTTTTATTGGTAGCACTTTTTGTAACCTCTTTTATACGAAAATAGGACTTTATTCACAAATCCCCGTACTAGGCCGCATGCCTCACGCAAATTCCTGACGGCCATTTAATTAATAAAGGTTGTAATTAATGGTGGCCACTTATTTGGATTACATTTTTAAGGCCTTTACTTGAATATGAAAAGGCTATCTACATGTATAACTCTTGTTGTGAGTCAAACAATGGATTATAGTAATTTATAAGCGTTGTATAATTAATCAGGTTGTATAACTACTACTTATAATATAAATATGAAAGATTTACCTTGCTTCTAAGTTTGTGAGAATATAATATGTATGGATGTTTGTTACTCTTTCCGGCAAAAACTACTAAACGGAACTAAATGAAATTTGGTATATATATAGTTAACATCCTGGAATAACAGATAGGCTACTTTTCCTCCCGATAATCCCACATCGGAATTTACGTGGGTAAACACGAATGAAGTCGCGAGCAGAAGCTAGTGTTTGTATATTTGTCAGTCTATCACACAGAAATAGTTATAATGGATTTGGATAAATCTTACCATACATGTCGTATGAATGACATATAGGCTGTATTATATTCTGAACAAATATGCGAAATTTCCATACGAATGAAGTCGCGGGCCACAGCTAGTCTCGTATAAACCTTGTGACGTCTGCGGATATACTCGAAATAGAAACAGAGTAGATCGAGGTTAGTTTTCAAGGGTTAATGGAATTACAAATCAGTATAATGTTAACCTCTAGTTTATTTGAAAAACCGATATAAATTTAGATTTCAGTGTGTGTTTGTTACAGTTTCACGTCTAAACTACTCAACCGATTTTGATTAAATTTGGTACAGATATAGATAATACCTTGGGAAAGGACATATGCTACATTTTTTTCGCTAAAATAACTTTTGCTCGCAAGCGAATCCGCTGGCAGAGCTAGTACATAATAAATCTATTCTTACCCGTCACAACTGCTAGAAACTAAACAAAAGTTAGACAAAAAAGTATCCTAAACCAAAATAACAGTTTGGCGTCCACCTACGTAATAGTAATTGAAGAGGTCGCATGAATAATATTTGGGCGTCACTGGACGGACGAATCGATACGTAATTATAGAGTGAAAATGTACCCCTCATAAATATTATATCCGAGGTAGTGGGGCGAGGCCGGAATCGCCTGTGGCCTCTTTTGTGTGGACTGGAGGGTACCGTGCCATGTTAGATGACGTCATAGTCGACGAAAAATGCGCAGTGCGAGCTTTGGAAGCGCTCGAAGTATGCTGTTGAGTAGAAATATTCCGAGATGTTGGCAGAAGATGCGGTTGGATTTTATAAATAAAAATATCGGTGTTCAAAATTCAAAATCTACGGTATTTTAAACCAGCTTGAAAAAGGTGTCAAAATAAACAGGCAAACTAACAGAAATATTCCTATCATTAATAAGATAATTGCCGTTTTAACAACAGAAGAGAATAACGATAGCAGAGAAACTTACATGTAGGAATGATCAAGAATGTTTCAAGGAGTCACTCGTCATAAGTGTGGTAAAACACAAGTAAAGTATCTGATTGGTTTGCGGGAATATTCTAAAGATATAACGCGGCCCCAAAACACAAGGGTAACTAAAGACCCACAGATTAGTCAAAATTACAAAATATGTATATAATCAACATTTTGTGAAAATAGACATATTCGCACTATCTCACAGTAGGTATATTTAAAAAAGAATTGGTTAATACACTTAAAAACTAATAATGTAAATAGTATAAGTTTCATAAGCCCTACTTACCCCACCCATACTGAATGTAAGTAAATAATTAAAAAAAAAAATGTATATGTGGAAACGTTGTGGATTGTACGTAAACCTAATTGTGTATATTTAGATACACAATTAAAAATAAAATAAAATAAAAATAAAGGGAACAGGGTGGGTTTTTAGTCAGCAGAAGTCTGACACTCCCGACCACTCCACCCAGAGCGGGAGTTATTTGATGATTTTAGTACTTACTTACTTACTTACTACATTTTCCGAAAAAACTTGACATAGGATCTCAAAAGTCTTCCTAAATTTTCATATCAAACCAAACCAAACAATATATATATAACAAAACCACCCAAAATTATTCACCCACCACACCGCACATTATAATTTAGGCAAAATATTTTAATCCGTCCATTTCCTTGCCTTCCCCATTCCGTAAACGTTTCAACGAAATAGTTTCGAAACTTTTATCTAATTCCCTTCCACGCAGTTGCATGTCAACCAGCAGTTTAACTGTGGTTTAGATTAAACCAGTGCCAACTCCACCAATCATAAAAATTGACCGTGAAATTTCACCTTTGCTACGGGAATAATATACTAAAAACCGCGTTGTTTTTGTGTTCATTTTAACTAACGTTTTTGATTAAGTACGTAGTCATTGTGTTATGGTTAATGGTATGTTGGGCACAGTTAAGTTTTCATTGATGGAATATTAAGCACTATTGTTTTGTTGTGTTGAATGTGTATAAGTGGCCTTAGTTGGAATTAATATATTTACAGAGTAAGCTGATTCGTGATTTAATTTGATCAATGATTAATAGTTAGATACTACTGGATATGACCAAATCTAATACTATAGAGATAGACCTATTTGTAAGAATTACCTACCGATGTATTTCATGTCTAAGGACAAAAGCACTCTGAGCTATAAGTGAAAAAGGTCGATGTTATTTGAAGAATTAGTTTTTTATTAAATATTCTTCATATAAGGTGAGTTGTTACACCATGCAATATTAAGGTATGAATGAAAAAAAAATGTTAAATGATATCGAGCAGTTATTGTACCAATCCTCTTTTTATTGCAATTCTATGAATACCCTTTGTATCCAGTTACAACAACTTTTTGTTGACTTCGACCAAGATATTGAACACCGTATTTGTAGACAAAAACCATTTCCATAATTCAATGCGCAATACAAAGTAATAAGCACAATTATTAGCAATTTTCATATCGTACATCAGTACAAAAGACGACGAAACCAATTATCGTGTTATCTTGCCCGCATATCAACGCAAAGGGTCAAACCAGTTAAAGCACAATATTGTCCAATGTAAGAAATGAAAAAACAAAAGCACTCCCCACTTAAACTATGAGGGTATTTAATAAACATCTGCTTTTTGGAATCCATGTCGCATCTGTTGCTCTGGCATCGAGCCTTTTTCAAAATTTCAAATGCGCGCGAGCCGCTTCCAGACATCGGCAGATGTTCCAATTCCCAGAGTCACAATACAAACAACTTTGAACTATAAACACTAACATATAAAACATATAATTAAACGGGCACACATAACAAAAAAGTTTCCCGGCCTTTTTTTAATTCATCCTCAAGAAGTTAGATTATGATGTTCGAATTTTAAATTTAGCGGCAATTTAGGGTCTGTGGTAGTGATCGCCATAGATAACAGTAAACGGGGTCATTACTACGACCCTACCCTAATTTCGAGGTTTTTGGGTAAATGCGGTATATTTGTCAAACGTCTCATTTTGAACGTTGATATCATGAATTTTATTGCTTCAATTACTTAATAACTTCATTTTTAAAACATAACAGTTGTTTCATGCTTTACTTAGTATAATGAGATAGGGATAAAATAATTTTGTCTCCGCCCTTCATACAACAATACAGTACTTTAGAAATAGACCAGACAAACTCCAAGAGATTAGCAAGTCATATTATTGCCATAAATTCAGAATTGACCACTTGTGTGCGGAAAAACCTAAAAAAAGGAGAACAAAATATGAAAATGTATTTGAATACAACTGAAATAAAGATAAGTTTTGATTGCAGTGTTTTGTGTTATGATTTTGTACCCATGTGTATTGACTGTTCTTCGAATAAGTAAGGGGATGTGTAAGAATTTCAAAATTCCAACAAAATAGTTTTTATGTAAATATCATCAAACTATCTGAGTGTAACACTTCATTTATTTTTTCAAATTGAGACCATCACCACTTAATTTATTGGAAGCTAAAAGAACTGCATAAAAAATTAGCATGTCGTTATATTCGTAGATTCACAGATAAAGTAAGAGAAATAAATATAGACTTTGTTTCTTCAAAAAGCGATTTTGATTTTATATAATTTTGATTTTTATAATATTTTATATTTTTGCTTTTATAAAATTATATATTTTTATTTATAATGATGTTTGTTTCCATAGGAGCCAGAAAAACTACTACTGGCAGAGCATGTTTCAACTTAAATGATTGAATGATAAATTTATTTATTTGTCTCAGACCACTGATCCACAGTGTTAGTAAAAAGCTTAATCTATTATTAGTACAATTAAAACACAACATCAATTTAATTGGCGACATGTACGTCTGTTCGCACATGCCTACCAGACCAGTGTCTGACAAATGGCCCATCTATTTTGTCCGCCAGTGTAACCAGAATGTTGTTGGGGCTACACCTGAATCGCCGCAGCGCAGATGTACATCTACTCTCGTTTCAGCAAACATGCCCAAACGCTGCAAAACCGAGGTAGCCCCAACAAAACCCTCAGCTTATTATTATATTGCACGCGCAGAGCGCTGTAGGTCTTTTGCGTATACCTGATCCACAGGCTGCACGTATAAAACGATTGACAATAGGCTCGGAATAGAGTTTGTTATACCTCTTTAATACACCGTGCAAACCTGTGGGCAAGCATATTGCATCTGGCCGCCAACGCTCTGCGCTTCCTATCTATATCTTGGTCGTCTACAAGGCAATCCGTGACCACATGACCGAGGTATTTTATATGAGTGACGAACTCCAACGGAGTTCCTCGTAACCTTACGGGTGGAATACGTTATGGAGTATTATTGCGCACTATAAAAACGATTACTTTGTTTTTAGTTTCATTATACCTCAAGCCATGAGCCTCCGCATAACTCAAAAAAGATGGCCAACAATTTCCGCAAGCCACTGACTACTACATGGACTGAGCAACACCATGTCATCAGCATAACTTATGTTGTTGATCATTCTTTTATAAATAGAGCATCCGACCATGGTGCTGCTCAACTCACCAACCATCCGATCCATATATAGGTTAAGAAGACTGGGTGAAGTTAATCCTCCCTGCCTTACGCCACAATCTAGCCCGTAAAACTCAGAATGAGCATCATCCCATCTGACATAATTATTTTGTTTTTATACCTATATTGACATATTATGTTAATGAACAAACACCATGATAAATGATGATGATGAACTTTGTTACCCGAATTTTCACTTTCAATCTGTATATAAGGCATTATGTACACTTTACCATAAACAAAACAACACATTTTAAATCAATGGACAACTCAATAGGCGTGTCTGTCTACGGAAGACTTATTTCTTTGACCCTCAAATTCAGTAATTTAACTTTTCCCCTCCGGATAGCATTTCATTTACCTCTTCAACCGATACGCTGCGTGGGACGAACTAATCTGGGACAGGATTGACTATGGAGATGTCGTAATCAATATAAATGAGATTTGCATGAAGATCTGTTTGTTTGTCTCAATATTAACCGTGCAAAACAAAAACTTTTAACACAATTGTTAGTTTTTTTTTTGTTAGTTTCACAATTTAACAAAAAAAAAAAAAAAACTAACAAATACGTATTCAAGAAGCGCTCGACTCAGTAATTATTTTGTTGCAGGAATTAGGTTTAGTCTTATCTGCAAGCAAATCTCACTATTGTCTCTTTAGTAAGGGCCAAAGGAGATTTTTTCCTACCCTAAAAGCAAACGGCCAGTTATTAGCAAGATCGGATTGTGTAAAATATTTGGGGATTTGGTTGGATAGTAAATTGCGCTGGGGAAAACATGTAAAAGAAACTATAGATAAATGTTCTAAATTTTTAAATATTTTGAAAGTATTGGCTGGTAGTAGTTGGGGTGTACATACTAAACATTTACGTAGGTTGTATATCTCATTAGTAAGAAGTAGACTCGACTACGGTAGCTTCATTTATGATTGTGGCGCTAAGATTCACACTAACAAATTAGATAAAATTCAAAATCAAGCTTTGCGAATTACGGGAGGATTTATTAAAAGTACCCCTATCCATGTTATGGAGTGTGAGTTAAATATAATGCCCTTATTTTTAAGAAGACAGTACCTAGCCTATAAATTTATGTTGAAAAGTGTGTCCTGGTCTAACAACACAACTGTTGATACGATATCTGATTTGAGCGAACTGTGCCATAAAGAATACTGGAAGAACAAAAAAAAGCCATTACTCGTCAATTCGGTTAATGATATAAAAACGTTTCAAGTTTCCTCATCAGATACGCTTAAGATGTTTAGTTTAGAAACCTGGGTGTCAGCCATTGAATTACAGGAGCATATTAAAAGTAATCTAGAATGTGTAATAGGTAGTAAAACTTCATGTGAACCGAATGTTCTATTGAATAATGTTATACAAGAACTTAATACAAAATACAGTGGTTGGCATAAGTTCTATACGGATGGGTCGAAAAGTGCGGTTGGACAGGGGGTTGGGTATTTCTATCAAAATTTTAATATTAAAATTGGTTACAAAATAAATGCTTGTGTATCAATCATGACGCTGGAACTTATTGCAATCTTTCAAGCCATGTCATATGCAAATGAACAAAGATTAAATAAAATTGTTATTTTTTCTGACAGCAAAAGTGCTTTGCAACACTTGGCTCGATGTGCCTCTGCTATCAGAGGTGTATCGATAGCCTACGATATTATTAGTATCATTCATAAATTTAATAAAAATGGCATTGAATTTAAGTTGCAATGGGTTCCAGCTCATATTGGTGTAAAGGGTAACGAGGAGGCTGATCGAATATCTAAATTAGCAGCAGTTGGAGGAAATGAGATTAGTTTTTTGCCGGACTACTCAGATTTGATACCTAAATTTAAAATAAAGTGTTACGAGTTCTGGAAAAATCATTTTGATCAAAAATCTGAAACAAAAGGAATTTGGTATAAAACTATTCAGCATGAGCCTCCTCGTTATCTTTGGTTTGATGACGGTCAACTAAGCAGATTTCATGTTAAAATAGCATTAAGACTCCGATCGGGACACTACCCATCGGCAAAGTTTGCGTTCTTGATGAAAAAAGTCGAATCACCAAACTGTGTTACTTGTAATGAAATCGAGGACGTACAACATTTGTTGATGGGTTGTGTTAAAAATAAGATTGACAGAGAAAAATTGATAAGAGAGTATGGCTTAAACAGGCTAGACATTGGCTTGATACAAACGATCCTAGCATACCCTAAGTCTGATCTAGCAAAAAAACTTTGTAGGCTGACAGTAATATCAGATCCATAGTTAATGTAATATCTATTTATTGTTAAAAGTATTGTGAAGTTTGTGTATACTGTTTATAAGGTACAATGGGGTTGACGTATCCTTGTGGATAAAAACCCCTAAATAAATAAAGAATAAAAAAAAAAACAATTTTAATCTCACTTCGAAAGCTTTTTGTGTAGTTTTATTTCATAACTATAGATTACTTTACGTTTTCCCGCGTAAATCCCAATTCAGTAAGAATTTTTAGAAAGGTAGTAGTTCAGTCATTTCAGGATGCATCTATCTACTTACCATATTACATTCGCATTCGTTCAGTAGTTTGCAAAAGTCACAAAAATCGATACAAGTAAGAAGTTGGATATAATTACAGATTATCCTCATTCAGGTACGTCTTTTCGAGGCCTGGGCAAGTTCAATTTAGTGTTGCCCAAATGCAAGACCAAGACGAGACTTAGCCAGTCTTGGTCTTGCGTCAATATTGCGCAAGATCAAGACCAAGACCAGGTGGTCTCGGTCTTGATCTTGCGCAAGAGTCTCACAAGAGTCTTGCAATTAACAATTATCCTATTGCTATTTATTAAACGGTATTTTAGATCTTAGAACAATGTAACAGAGTAGGTACATTTTGAGCTTAAATTGACATAGGCATAGTAAAAGCCAACCAAATTAATAAATTTAACAAGAAATTCGAAATATCAACTGACACATCACCTCTGTGTGTTCAGACCACACGATCTGAACCCACGACCTCGGCGATCCATGCCGATGCTCTAAACAACTAAGCTACCTACCATGTCCCACGAAAGTCCATTGGTTTCTTAATGAAAGTTTACATTTAATAAGCTTACATGTGCTAAAACATGGTTAAAACAAATAAAAACAAATTAATGACATTAACTTGACTGTACTTGAATATTAGTCACTCATGTCAAATTGTAAACTTATTAGTCCGAGAACAACAAGGATTAGAGTAAAAAACAATTATTACATTAAATTCGAAGCGAAGCTCAATTTGGAATTACTAAAATTGAAATAAATACTCCTATTTATAAGCACACGCCGAAATACCGATAAAGGACGGCATTCTTTGATAAAAATAATGATTCCTTGGAAGATTAATAAAACATGCGTTACCAGATAGGTATAGTGTGCCTACGTAGCAATAAAATGTAGATATTATGTAAATAATATTGTGTGTATTATGTTCTTCTTTTGATAAAATTAATCTATATTAATTAAATAAATTTTGCCTAGGTGCGCTAACTACTGTGTTTATGTAGGTACTTAATAACTACTAGAGTAAGATAGATGTTGATAAACCGACAATGCTTTTTTTTTTACGTGGTCAACTCATCAAATAAGTCCTCCCACCCCGGGCAGGGCCGGAGGGACTGTCAGACTTGTACTGACTAAAATCCACGGTGTTCCTTCAATAGCCCTTTACGTTCCGGGGTCATGGTAATGGGATAAGTCCCACGACCCCGGCAGGCTTCAGCCCTCTATGGGGGGGCCTCGACATATTGCTGACGTTCTTTGAGGCGCGCGTGGAACACAACGCGCCGTCGACCTGGGCATGGTCCATGGTCGGACAGCTAGTTGCCCTTTACTCGCTGTCCGCATGCCCACGCCTACGGTGGCCGGAGATCGTTGGCCGACGTCCGACGCCGTGGGCGTCTACCACTGCGGCTGGGCTGGAGGGAGGACGCCATCCTCTCCCTCACGCGGCCCGCCTCTTCCTTCGATAGCATTACTGCTTCGCAGAAGGAGGCGACCGCTTCCCACTCCGTCTACCCCATCAGACACAGGTACCTCCCGAAACTTCCATGTCCGGTGCAGACCTGCGTCACGCGGTAGGTCAGGACGCCGTGACGCCGATCTAGCCACTCCTCAAAGAGGGGTCTTACCGCCGCAATTGCAGCGTGCCCGAAACCGACAATGCTAATCTCAATTTTTGGTTGTGTGTGATTTTAAAACACGTGACGTATCGTCACTCATTTGATTACCTCCTGCGCGTGTACACGTATCTTGCCCTTTTACTTCTGAATAGAACTTTCTGTGACAGGTTATAATATCCGACCCTATTTTGTTGTCGGCAACATCAAAATGTTAAAAACAAAGCCGCGCACTATCAAAGCACCGCGATGGTCAAAACTAGGGATGCACTCTTTTTCTTTTAATCGATATTTTGTACAATGTATGTTTATGTTATTGTTCGTAATGCGCATAAGTCAATATCGTACAAATAACACCCATAAGAATTAACTAATCACGATAATACAACACGACAAAAAAAATTAACATTTTGTTATAAAATCCAATGAAAACTGTGAAATAATTTATTTAATGCAGACGAGGTAAGAGTATTTAGTTTAATTATTGAGAAAACCAATAGTCATTAATTACTTAAGAACTTATATTAACGAAAAAAATACGAGATAGTTTTATGTTTATGATTACATTTTAACATTTTGATGCACTGATACCTACGCTTTAAAACTGCATAAATGAATCGATACAAAAAATTATGTCCCTAGGCAAAGGCACCGCCGCCACGGCACGGCACGGCGGCTATCCTGAACTTCATTGAATATAAGATACTAGAAATCAGTTTAAAATTTTAAATTAAGGTTGAAAAATATTAAGTTAACTTAACTACAACAACTTAATATCTTCCGCTGATTTCTTATTTTAAAAAACCATGGATCGAATATTGTGTGTGTGCTAATCTTGTGCGATGTTGCCGGACCTGTATCACTGTTAGTGGTAGTAACTTTAAGCAGCACCTCCATCAGAGCCAGGGAATTAACGTTCTTATCCAATAATCCGGCTCTGGAACAACGATCCAAACTCGGAGAACATATAAATAGTTCTTTTAAGAGCTGCCTAACGTTCATTGTTTCCCCCGCATTGCCTGCCCTTCCCTGTGTTTTTGAAATGTAAGTGTTCTCATTTTAATAATAATAACACAAAGAAAACGTTCTGAGCTAACTGCAAGACGCAAAAGTCTCGCAGGCTCAGTGTTGTTCTTGCATGAATATTGTAGGGTGTCTTGGTCTTGCTAAAATTAGGCGGTCTTGGTCTTGGTCTTAGTCTTGCAAAAATGCAAGAACAAGACCAAGACTGCAAGACCAAGACTGATTTTTTTTTTTTTTATTGAAAATAGGTTCGCGTTTGACCACAATCTCACCTGATGGTAAGTGATGATGTGATCGAAGATGGAGCACGCTTACCTAAAAGTAACCTATTCACTCTGGACTTAAAGACTCCTAGGTTGTAGCTGTCGGGAAACACAGACTCCGGCAGGGAATTCCAATCCTTTGCCGTACGCACAATGAAGGTATTCCCAAAACGTTTTGTGCGTATGGATGGGATGTCCACCATGTAACGATGGCGCTTCGCCATTTGTCTCCTAGTCCGATGATGGAACGGGCTTGGCGGAATTATAATAATATAATATAATCTTTATTGTGCTAAAAATAGTACATAATTCTTAGTTTAATACACCCTAGACCTCACACTAGGATTCCCTGTGACGTGGGGCCTAGTCTCTTTCCGTCGAGGCGACTCATAGTATGTACAATATATTATTGACTAACGAAAAACTATTAATTTACTTAAGAAAAGCTTTACATATTTATTATGAAATTAAAGAAAAAATAAAAAACAATTATGGCCTAATCCTAAAATTAATAACAATAACAATAAAAAAACAAGAAATCTACATAATAGTGTTAGTGTATATGGAGTGTAGCTGTATTGTGGCGGGTGTGTAGGTGAGTGTGAAGTGTGATTATGCTACGTTTTATTGCGGTATGTGTAGGATTGCCTCAGTCTGTGTGTAGTCTAGACTTAGTAGCCATTTGCTTATTATTTTTCTGCAGGTGGTTTTTAGGAGACGGACCATATTTAATTTTTAATTTATTTGTTGATATAAGAAAGGTCCCATAAATCGAGTAGACTTTTGACCAATTTTTTTTGTAGCATTTGCAAGTGCTCCAGCTCAAAAACCTCTGCGAGTGGGTTGGCTTAACTGCAGACTTCAGGCTACTCCTATGAAAACGTAAAGTAATCGATAGAATGTACAGGTGCCGAACCCTTAGAACTTGAGTCTCCTGATACAAGAGAGTAGGATGCCTGTATGGATGACCATAAGCACATTTCAATAACGCACGCTGTGCCAATTCCACTTTAAGTTGGTGAGTTTTTGCAGCCGCTCCCCATGACACAATACAGTACCCCAAAATTGACTGACACGGGGCAAAGTATATTGTTTTTTTTAGCTTCTCATTTGCAATTTTTGCCAATCTCTTAAAAATGAACATGAGTTTCCTAACCCTTGTGCGCAGAGCATCTATGTGCTTAGACCACGATAGACGACTGAATTTAAAATTAGATTGTGTAATTCCATCGCACACTCCCCGAAATGTAACCGATAGAAAACCGATGGACTTGCAACTCGTCGTCGGTGTTCAAGGCTCTGGAGCTTTGACTCGACCAGTGCATCGTTGCCAATGAGTCTCTTGGCCCGCTTCTCGATAGACTCAAGCGCGTCCAGTTGGTATTTCGCAGATCCATCCCAAAGATGAGAGCAGTACTCCATACACGACCGAACCTGGGCTTGATAGAGTTTGAGCAACTGTTCGGGTGTGAAGTACCGTCTCACCTTTGCTAGGATTCCCAACTTTTTTGATGCTTGTTCAATTAGTGTTTCCTTTTGGTTGCGAGGGAAGTCACTCCCCCCGCATATTCAGACAGAGCTCGCAGAGGTGGGACGCCAGCGAAACTCATCCGCATTGACGAGTATTTAAGTGCTACCGCAGCCCAATGGCGGGCGTACCTAAGTGCGTGTGGATTTAGTCAGTTAGTGTCTGGCAGAGATTCCTTCCCCTTCATCATGAATATCCAAAAACGGGTAGATCTTACTAATGAGGTCAACCATCAAATCTGGCTCAGCTTGGCAGCGTTGGGTAACTGCACGGTATCTTCTTTTGCAAAGATACCAGAGTGTTTCATGACAAAAGTCCAGTCCGCCAGTGAAAATATATGGCAAGTAATAGCAAGTTCTTATCCAAAAGGTAAGGCCGTATAGTACTTAATCTAACATCCGCAGACTGCAAAAATCTACTGGATGCGAGAAGACGATAATGAACTATCCTTTTCCTCGCGTCTTGTTCCTCATCACTGAGGGACGTCACAACGTCCATGGTACACCTTGCATGAACAATGGCTCGCCATCGATATTTATTTTCGGCAGCATGCACAGTATCGTCAAGATGGATGCCGGATTCGAGAGCACTACGGACCTAGTTGGACCAGCGCATCAGACTGCGACTGTGCAGTCTTTTTCCTTCGACATTTCCGGTCATTATACAGTTAAAAATATCTGGCACAGAAAACGTAAGGTACCTAGGTCTAGGATCTTGAAAGGCACGGGTACTGTTTATTCGTGTTGAATATAAAACCATAGTTTAGATTTCAAATTGTATTTCCATCTCCAGTTTTGGTTAACTTTTTTCCCTATAAGAATGTAAAAAATTGGTATGATTTAACCTTCCACGATAACGGGTCCCCTCTTATCTTAAAGAACCTTATAAGTTCCTCCATGATACGCATGCCAAATTTCTGAGTTCATCGGAAAACTTGAGGCTACCGAGTCACTCCACCAATTTCTTTGGTAAGTCGTTCGCAGCTCAAGCAGTACGACTGTGGAATACTCTTCCCGTGTCAGTAAGACAAGCACAAACCCTTCCTTCTTTCAAAAACATGGTAAAAGATATCTATCTCTCTCTTTAATTTGTTACTATTTTTTATAACTTAGCTTTGTTCTTTTTATGTATATATATGTATATGTGTATTGAGTATGTAGGTTATTACTTATTTATTGTATATAAGTGAATAGTACACCATGGACTACCCGCGTATTTATTTTCTCCTGCTGTGTCAAATCCATCCAAAGGTTGTCGGTAAAAGATCGCTTTTAGCGATAAGACCGCCCATTGTAACACCCTTTGTAGTTTTTTAAGTCCTTATTTAACTCTGTTATGGTGTACAATAAAGAGTATATCTATATATCTAAACCACCAACTCCTTCAGCTCTGGAGGTGGGAGAAGAATGTTTCAAACAAACACACGAAACTCGCTAACAAGATGATTGTTCCCATATTTTTCCACGTACCTCATCTCCACTCACGTCGCAGTGCCGATAATTCCCTCCATTGATTCGTAACGCCTCCGCGCCACGCTACAATGGTCGCGAGTGAGCTCCGACATTTGCCATTGTATAGTCTATGCTTCCCGCTATGTCCCTGTTATTTATGTTTCTACTGTCTATGGTGCAAAAAAAAAAGTTTAGCATTGCCGTTGATTGCGTTCGGTATGTAAACGCATTTTATTTGAGCGGGAAGATTGTTTTAAATCTGGAATGCTTGGTATTAAAGTGGGGTGTTGAACGCAAAGCGAGAGGATATGCGAAACGACCAATACGGGATGGGATAGCAAATATTTGAAAGCTGCTGGCGAACCCTACTTATATTAAATTGCTTTCTGGAGATTGAGTGAACTGACATTATCGGTGCTGTAAATAAAATTTGAAGATGGAAATGAAACTGAAAATAAGATTATACGAAAGTAATCTTTTATTCATCGCTATTTTCTGTTACAAATTTTTATTCCTCTTTATGGTAATTATTATATCTACTTTTGTAAATTATAAGTAAGTAGAACAAAATTCATGAAATTCCTAATTCAAGTTTATCACGATTTTGGGGTGACTACTATACAATGTACATGGTCGTTAGTTCACAGTGGACTCAAGTGCGTGGCCGTCGAAAATAAACAATTATTTCCCATATAGGGAGCGAGCCTGCAAACTAGGAGTCGTGGGGTTGCTCACGCTCCAGGCTAAAAATGGAGCAAGTCCAAATTCCTAACAAGCTTTTTATCTTATAAATTCAAGTTTTAATCTTACTTATCACTGTGAGTGGCCGATAAAAGATTATTGAATAATATCTGATTTTAAATATTGAAGTACATAGTATATTATTATAATTGCAAGTACGAACACAGATTTTATCGTTTTTACCCAGTCAATCTTAAGTGGAATAGAACTAGCCAATTAATCAACTAATAACTAATCATCTGATCGCCTGTGCAAATATAATTTGAATTGCGCTTCAACCTAATCATAAGGTAATTTCCAATAAGTACCTCCTTGCAACAATTTAATAGATTAATTGTAGTCTTTAACTTTGATAATGCCATACCGATCATAATAACTGGTTGTAAGGGAGATTATGAGCAGGTAAGTAATTTTCCGACGCTTTGTTCAAGCCGTGATAGGTCTTAAGATAACAACGTATGTGTTAATTTAATTGCTCCAACAATTACGTGCAGTTTCACTTACAGCCTTATGCTTGTTGGCCGCAGCCGTCAGAAGCAGGCACCGCCGAACGAATCTGATCACTGACCCATGAAGCAAACAGAAAGGAAATTTTCTTCCACCAAGGAAAATACGACAATATAAATAACTCCATCGGACCCCTACCTACTCGTACTACTACATCACCCTATGACAAAAGAGTTATCGGTGCGTTGAAAACAAAAATGGCGAGTTGATTTATTGCGAACGGTCGCGTATTAGCCGTGTGTGATTCGGGGATTTGGCCGCTGGAAAAAAGGCAAAGCTAGGTGAGCTGGGTCACGTCTAGACGAGCGACAGTCGAAGGGCAGCGTGTTGTTTACTCCGAGGATTCCCGAACGCGCCCTAATGAGTATGGACGTTGATTTAGGGCTCCGCTCTAGAAGTCCATGCCAAAGCTTTTAGTAGTTACGTCATAATTTGGTAGGTTTTCTCAGCTGCGAAAGTTGTTCGGCATTTTCTTTGTTATAAATGTAACTAAACGAAATGTTATCAAAGTCACGAGTGGGTAAGTTAGAGAAATTAAACTAACTTTTTTCTTGTTTCGTAATGGAAATTAATGGATGGACACACTGAATTAGGGATGCTGTCACGTGAAAATGATTCGGTCGTATTTCAAGAAGTTCATTGTGAGAAACTGAAAACGAAATGTGGGTTGGGGTGAGCTTTAAAAATACAGAAAACGTTTATAGCGTCCGACATAAATCCAGTTCGACGAAAGCGAAGATTAGAAAGCCAGCTAGTGAAGCCAAAACTCGATATTGGGTGAATAATCGTCGCCACTACCGGCGCGGTAGCCGGCCGGATGCGCCAGATTTATACCCTGGCGTACCCGGGTGTACCGGCCTGTGACCGGCGCGTGTACCAATTTATACCCGACTAGGTACGCTGGTCGCCTGGTCGTATCCGTGCTGTCGTCGACTCTGTGCTCTTCATAAAGCACCCGATATGTCCGCTCGCCTTGAGGGCTGCGATTTATGGCGTGGAAACGTCATCAAACCCGTGTTTGGATATAAATCATATGTGTTTGCTTAGTGCATGAGACATCTAAATTTCTCCGCTGCGGAGTTTCGGAGGGTGTAAGATTTTAGCATGATTTTCAGTTAATTATTGCTGTCTTGAAAATCTATTCTGTTCAAAACTTTTCATTATAACTTTCCAAGTATCTATTGAAACAACAATAAACATGAAACAAAAATAAGGCCTGAAAGATGATAAAATAAGCCGAACTCCACTATCACTTTAATGTTCCAAGACTGTGAATTTCCTCAAAAGAAGAAAGCATGACAACTGCAAGTCCCAGTTCTCAAGCACTGAAACTGCACTGTTTCCTTTCTACCTGAACTTTCAGCCACTAAGCCATGCAAAGCCTAATAAGCAAAGCCTGTAAATTATCATATCTGATAATGATAGTGACTGATTTGTTGGAGATGGTAAAAGCTCAAACATCTGAACTAATGTAATGTGTTTATGAGAGGCAGGTATTTTTCTGAGAGTTTTCATCAATTAAGTAAATTAATTTACTGGCTACACATAATCCTATGTCTACATGTGTGAAGTATAATAGAAATTTCAATACATTGATACCAGAGGCAGAATTTTCAAATTAAGAAGAACGAAGAGAATCACCGTGTCATTGGCAAGTGACGTGGAAAATTATTGACCCTCGTAGTGCTGTGACACGTTTGTTATGATTGGTATTCAAGAAACATGAAACCGATAATTTGGTATCAATTCTTTGTGTCACTTATTCAAGCTGAAACTGTACATAGAGACTCCATACCAGATGTTGTCTTCAGCCCCTTTGGATAAGTATGGGGTTTCCGTTACACGTTGTACAGTCTATTTTAATTTTCATTCTGGGGAAAATCATCAAATGACTCCTACCACTCTGGGTAAAGCGGAAGGGAGTGCCTGTAGTTTGGGGTTCGGGGAACACCGGCGGGGTGGCACTATGGTCGAAGGTTACTCTGTGACTTTGTCCCCACAAAGTGTTGAATTTCTGTAACATAAGTAACGAACAAACTACAAAGTTATTTGATAAAGGATATCCGCACTAAAATCTACAGGTATTCAAATAAAACTTTAGTGAATCGCACAAAAGCATCAAAGAACCCACCAGATCTCAACAACAGGTAAGTCAAAACAATTGAAGATACAAAATACTTACAAAAGAGATCTTGGGCCAAACATTTAGATTTACTATTTGAATTGTCAACTTTACTTATGCAATTGAGGACAATATTCACAGGAGCAGGAGTTTTTGTGCAAATTATAATTTGCATAGAGATTTGCACTTTCACTTTTCATTGTTTGTTAAAGAGGCTTTTGAGTAAGTTTTTGCTACCTCAATTTTTGTAGTATCTTCAATGAACAGTGTGACAATGGTTGTATGTAAACAAAACTATTTTGAGTAATAGGATTACAGTCTTAAAGGTGTTTTAAGACTTCTAAAACTAGGCTTAGGTTGACGGCGTCCAATAGGGCTATTGTGTACTGTTTTAGTATCCACAGCTGTTTACGGTAAAGTCTGTGAGTAGAAGGCTGACACTCCCTTCCAATCCGCTCAGAGCGGGGAGGAATCATTTGAAAAAATTGGCCAAGTGCGAGTCGGACTCGCCTATGAAGGGTTCCGTAGTAACTATAATAAATATAACATACTTAATATATTTATTAGAAAAAAAAACCTTACAAATTTCTTAAAACTAGCTTATTTACAATTTTTAAAACTACGCCAAATAACTTTGTTTTTCATAGTATTTGTATGAATTACAAAGTTATATTTGCGGTTTTCGAAAATATACTGTATCTCAAAAACTGCTGACTCGATCTCGTTCAAACCAATTTTGGTTGAAAGTTTACATTAAGATCTACAACATGTGGATTTTTAATTTTTTCACTTCATTATTATAGAAGTTAGAGGGGGACACACATTTTACCACTTTGGAAGCGTATATCTTTTAAATGATTAACTTTATGAAAAAGTCATTTTAGAAACCATCATGTCATTTTTAAATACCTGTCTATAGATACTACACACGTATAGGTTTCATGAAAAAAAATATTGTCAGTTTCAGTTCTATGTATGGGGAGCCCCCTTTATTTTAAATATTTTTTAAATTTTCTCTTAAAATCGGAAAGCGGTTCATAGAATACATCTACCTACCTACCAAGTTTTACATGTATAGTCCTAATGGTTTCGGAATAAAATGGCTGTGACATACGGACGGACGGACAGACAGACAGACGGACAGACATGTCGAAACGGAACCCTAAAACAGGCATAGATATTGTTTATTAATTTTGTAGGTACATACACTCACCGAGCACTCCTTACACACCTATTCCTTTTTCTTTTTAAATAGTCAGACGCCAGCAGCCTAATTGCGTAATATACAAATGAATGCAGTATGAAATAGGTATATATTTACATATATTGTAACTTTTTCTATAGCATGTTTTACGTTGTTGATTTGACGACTTATAAAACATAAGAAGTAATGGATATGTAGTTACTTTTGGTAGTGAAAGGATATATATATTTCTACTATATATGAAGATAGGTATAGCTATTTTGTGAATTAGGCAATAATAATAAAATGTTTATTTCAGACAAAGTCCATTTTATTAATTAAGTTGCTGGGCGTACACGCACGTGTTGCGAATACTACATATTTTTTTATTAATTAGGTAAATCGTATAACTATATATAATAGGCTGTATTTTACTTTGAACAATAAAGTCCACATCCAATCAATTATTCAATCGTTGGCTATATTGCCACATATTTATATTTTTTAAATATTCATATCGGTTTGTAAATCACTCTATGGAACGATGCCATCATGCATCAGGTATAAATGACCATCAGGATCTACAGCTTGACGTGTTCTCCTAGCTTAGAAGAAACCTTACCCCAAGATGGCAAGCCTTGCTTCGCCTGGAAAGGTGACCCACATACTTCTGTTATTATTTATAAATATTTGTGTATTGTTGTTTCTTTAAACGCTATGTGTCATGTTCCTTCTTATAAGTGTAATGCAGATGCCAAAACATTAAGATTATAAAAAATCAAAAATGCTTAGCGTACCTACCTATTACATATTAACCGCAAACCCATACTAATATTATAAATTAAAAAGTGTGTTTTGTTTATCCTTCTTTCACGTCAAAACGGAACAGTTTGATGTGAGTTTTTGTGTGGTAAATAGTTAAAAAGTAGGGACTGATTACTTTTTAATTTTTTCACTGCAATATTAGGCTGTCGGCCGGTGTACCTATTGTAGCGTAAAACCGCTACGGTTAAAACCTCCTCCAATCCTAATGCAAACTTTTCAATAAAAAATTTTTTCTTCATAGCTGTTATTCACATTTGAACCAGGAATCGTGAAAAAATCGTCGGTTGTTTTGCCTTTTGACGGCGTCATTACATTATTAATTATTACTAAAATACCTATTTTTTTTTTGTTATCTCGTGTGTGGTTGCTCTTGAGCGCAATCTTTAATTTTCATCTTTCTTGTTGTGAGTTTCAGGTTTTAGAATTGGTCAGATACCCGTATGGAAGTTAAAAGGATTACCTGTCTTGAATGTTTTCCCGATTCATACGACTGGACTACAGAATTGCTAACTGAATTTATGTTCTTTGCTAAATTGTGTGATGTTTGTGAAATTCAATTTTAAAGATTAACTTTGTAACTATACCCAATTTCCAATTCTTTTATTTTCTCCCAAAATATACGTATCTATCCCGAGTTTTATTTTATCCCAGTAGGTAGCGGTAGTTAGTTTCCCGTAGAGTGTGTTTGATGTGTGGATTGTTAGGCATCGTGACCAAAGGTAAGCTTTTTGAATGGTCGTGTGCTAGTGTCTTCCTTTTTTATTTTTTAGCCCGACTGTTTGCTTTTCTGCTATTTGCTAGTATCTGTTTTTGTTGGATTCTTAGCCCAGCGGATTCCTTTGACGTTTATTTTGTTGTCTTCTTCCCGTATCGATATTACGGCACGATATCTAACGATTTCCTGCTAAGTCCCTCTCTCTATACATCCTGGAGTTTCAAAGACTTATTTTAAGCTCAAGGATAACTTTACTGGCCGAATATGTTTCGAGATGTTTCTGAGACTTTAAGGCAATGTGAGGTTTGTAAAGCTTATAAGATCGCGAATTCCCAACCACGTGGTCATATGTGTTATCCAAAGGAAGTTTCTTTACCTTTACAGATGATTTCTATCGACGTTATTGGACCGCTTCCAATCGCTTATTATGGGTTCAAATACATTTTATCTATGGTCGATGTTTTTTCTAAATATGTTTGGTTAGTGCCCCTTAAAAGGATTGACGCCAATTCAGTTATAAAAGCTTTGGAATCTGAAATATTTTTTAACTTCGGAGTTCCACGGTCTATTCTCTGTGATAATGCTACCGTTTTTCGTAGTAATCAGTTTTTAAACTTTCTTAGATCGTTTCGCATTGAATCCCCTACATATACCCCTTATTACACTCCACAAGCAAACACGGTAGAACGTTATAACCAAAGTGTCGTTACTTGTTTGAGCATATTGGTTGGCGAGAACCAAAGGAATTGGGCTAAATTGTTACCCAAGGTCAAACTTTACCTCAATTCATGTATTAATTTAGCCACAGGGTTTACGCCAAACTTTCTCAATTTCGGTAGAGAAGTCTGTATGGATTCATCGCGTGCGAATAACCAGACTCTAAGCACTAATTTAGCTGAAAGTCGGGAACAACACGCGAGTAATCTGACTTCGCTCGCCGAGATTTGCGCAAAAGTAGCGGACAATCTTTCTTCTGCTTTTCTCCGTAATTCACGAAATTACAATACGAACCGGACGGCTATTACACTTAATGCCGGCGACATTGTATGGAGGCGTAATTTTTCAAAATCGTCAGCTGCTGAATACTTTACAGGAAAGCTTGCTCCTCGTTTCATTAAATGTCGTGTGATCAGAGTCATCTCCATGACTACATATGTCCTACAAGACTGTGATTCTCATCATATTGGACAATATCATATAAAAGACATACTTAAATGAATTAATTTGTTCCATATTCTTAACTTAATCAGCATTACTTATGTTAGGCCATTAGTTTTCAATTAACGACACCTCTTTTATTATTTCGACCCTCATTCCTCCCTGGAGTTAATATTTATTCATAACCATTTCCTCTCATTAGGCGTCGTATTTTTGATTTTGATTTAAGGTCCACCCTTTTCAACTTAACCCTCTCTCTTTAACTTAACCTTCTAACTTATCCCTCTATAACTTAAGCTCTTAAATTCAGTCTTGAGTCGTGTTTGACTTTGAGTCGTGTTTGACTTTGAGTCGTGTTTGACTTTGAGTCGTGTTTGACTTTGAGTCGTGTTTGACTTTGAGTCGTGTTTGACTTTGAGTCGTGTTTGACTTTGAGTCGTGTTTGACTTTGAGTCGTGTTTGACCTTGAGTCGTGTTCGACTTTGAGTCGTGTTTGACTTTGAGTGGTGTTTGACTTTGAGTCGTGTTGGACTTTGAGTCGTGTCTCACTTCGAGTTTTTATCTGACTTCGAGCTTTTGTGTTCGACTTCGAGTTTTTGTTTGACTTCCTTTGAGTTTTCGTCGTATTTTTAAGTTATTTCTTAATCTCAACTCTTATTTGTTTCGTGTTGATTATTGTTCTTTGTTCCTATATATATTTAAGAATATTACTCTAGATCTATCGTTTGTTTTTCTATTCTAATGTAGGTTTAGGAGACGCATCTGAAGCTCGCACTGTTAACGTCTAAACTGGAGGCCGGCTTTCAATTTTATTCAGTATCAGCTGCACTTCGATGTTGTTGATTTGATGTATTTAGTTTAAAGTTAGTTAGGCTAGTTTATTTAATTTGTATATTATGGTTTTCACTCTTGGTTGATGCTATCCCTTTTGTGTTGTCAGTCTGTTATTGTGTTTTCAATCTGTTGTTGTGTTTTCAATCTGTTGTTGTGATGTCAATCTGTTATAGCATTGTCACCCTCTCACTGGGTTGATACATTCACTTGGGTTGATCTCTCACCTTTCTTTTAGGGTTGTCAACCACCTTTCTTTTAGGGTTGTCACTCACCTTTCCTTTAGGGTTGCCACTCACCTTTAGGGTTGCTACTCTCATTTTTTTTTTTACTGGGAATGGGGTACTGTAGCGTAAAACCGCTACGGTTAAAACCTCCTCCAATCCTAATGCAAACTTTTCAATAAAAAATTTTTTCTTCATAGCTGTTATTCACATTTGAACCAGGAATCGTGAAAAAATCGTCGGTTGTTTTGCCTTTTGACGGCGTCATTACATTTTTGGGACCCGATATGTGATGGTCGACCTTATTTTTTGTGATTAATATCGAAATTATGAAGTGAAAGTTTTTTTTCTGTTGGTGTAAACCCAATAAAAAATATAAAGTGTACTAGCAAAAGTATAGTCTGTGGGTGATTTTCTGGTTAATTTGATCCCGTTACAAGCTAATTTTTGGCTCCACCCTACGGGCAAGCGACGTCGGTTATCGACGACGGAGGTCGGGGCGCTCTCGCCCGATATCCGAGCACATCCTGTGCCTGAGACGTCCATCTCAAAGGCCTGAAGAGAGTACGAGGTAGATGCGGACTCCGCAGCGCAGTGGCTCCGTGATTTCTACCTTACTTCCCACAGTCGTGTTCAGCCGTCCAGGAATTACCGAGTTTTCGCAGCAGGAGTTCTATTTTAAATAGTGCACCTAATTTGTATATTTCTAATCTAAAAATTCTCACGTCAAAAACTCTTTCTAACCTAAGGCCTATCAAGACGCGTTGGATGCTCTTAGTGTTTTTGTAACTAAAATTACTAATATTGCGTATTCGCCTAGCTATAACCGATTGCAATCGATTTTTTTGTTAGGTAAGTTAAAAATATTTGCATAATACTTTCGATAACATTCTTTTTCTTTCCGCTAAGTTAACCCACGCCATCACTGAAAGGTTCCCAATAATAACTAATATTTAACTTTTTTATATTTTTTAATTAAGTACTTGTTTTCTATCTTTTTCCTTTTAATCAAAATTAAACGTGTTAAGTAGCGGTTTGTGTTTTACTATGCACTTAATTTTATTTACGCTACACTATCTAGGTTAAAGGTAGCAATTAACTGTACATAATTGAATTTGTTAATCTGTTCATATTATATTCATTGAATGGCCGTTACAGAGCAAACCAGTATAGCACCGAAAGTTTAACCATTTAATGTTACATACTCATTCATCTTGCTAACTTGTTCGCACGTGGTAACGGTATGTAGCTCCAAAAAGTTCCCAAAGTTCATATGACCCGGTGTAGCGCCATCTATATTTCCAACCCCGAAACATCTAGGGGCGACAAAACCACCCTCTAGCTTCAAACGCAAACAATTGCAACCCCCGACGCTACTCAAATGCGGCCGAGAATGGAACTATTCTACCCCGCGATCATAGCGCCATCTCTGGGATGGCGCACGAACTTTTCTAAAAGCTCGTAGTTCCGAGCTTTGCCACCGTGGCAGCACCATCGCTGAAGCTTTTGAATGAAACCGCTGGTGAGAAGGAAAACATGACTTAGAACTTTGGGTTAAGGTTGTGTTTAGTTCGCAGAGGCAATTGTACCGTCGAGTAGAGTATGCAAATTAACGCGCCAGTTACATGGTAATTTATTTGAAATGAATGACCACTTTGCGGAGTAGTGCATCCAACGTCGAACACTGAACGTTTATATGGGGACCCTGACCTTATATTAAGTCAATTTATAGCTTTAGAGCCGTTATACGCTGTTTTACGTAACAGCTGTTGTGTCTCGCGTGATGCCTTAGCATAGTGCCCCTGTTTTGCATAGGACTTTCACCTGTTTCTTCAGCTGTTGGAAAGTTAACTAACTAGCTATTAATGAGTTTGTTGGCCCAATGCGCAACGCCACTTACGAAAGGGCACTTTCCTAATGTTATCTCATAAACTCTTGTAATTAATTACCTATTGAATTTCATGAACTTTGGCGAAAGTTACACTTTAATGCAGAAAATGACAGGTAGGTTATTTATAACCTATATATAGGTAGGTTTATTGATAACTATTTATGAAAAAAATACATTATTTAACATAACTGTTTCTAAGTTGCATAACACTTTTCTTTCAAATCAAGAGCTCTACAATCGTTGCTATTGGTTTCTTCCGTAATCAACAATGAAACTATACAAAACCAGATTTTCAATACAAAAAAAGACTGATACACAAAACCTACAATCAAACCTCAGAACAAAAACCTTTCATCTCCATATCGCACAGCACACCTCACTCAAGATTGCATCCAACTGAATTGAGATCTTCCCTGTTATCGGCTTGACTGCAAATAAAGACAGCACTGTATCGCATTTATGAGATGAAACAATGTTTGTAAGTGCTGTGATTTATGTGGACACTGCCACGATGAACACGCCCAAACTCCGTGTCTGGATAAAAAAGAAGGATTTTATCTGTTTTTATTAATACATGGTTGTTGCTGGCTGGATTTGTGTTTGAGCGCCAGTAAGCTGTTGTAATTTGAATTGTTACCTAGTGAAGTTAGAGTCTATCTTACCATTTTCAAAAGTGTTTAGATTTAAGTTTCATAATATAATTTACCATTCTTTAAGTCAAGAATTAATAGGTTATTAGAATTAATAGGTTCTAGGTAAGCGTGCTTCATCTTCGACCACATCATCACTAAGCATCAAGTGAGACGGTAGTCAAATGCAAGCTTTTTACTCGATGAAAATTGGTCAAATTAAGCATTTCTGTAAAGATTTAAGTTTTTAGTTAAAAATTGTCATTTCATCTCATCTCATTTCATTTCTTTTGACTATGATATTTTTACAAAATAATGCCTGTCTAATAATACTGTACAATGATATGATGAATTTGATTCTCAATAACTTGAGACTTCCATTAAGACTGACTTTGATAAGGTTATTTATGTTTTTGCTCTCCAGGTGTGGTACAAGTGAGTCAACTCAATTAATTTGCAATAATCAGTAAACATATCTAAAACAAGCCTGAGATAACAATTAACACCTATAAATTATTATGTGCAAATAATACAGTCCTGCACTAGTCACGCCTGCTCACGATGCATACAACGTTAAGGCAAATAAATTACAAAAAAACTGATTAAAAATTAATGGCAACAATTTGTCAGATGAATATTAAAACTTCACATCATTGGACACGACGCTAATTGAAAAGATAAAGATCGAATAAATTATCCAATTACACAATCGAAAAGTTGTAATGACTATAAGAGTTGACAGCTCATTACTATTAAAAAAAATAATTATCGTAAGTCATAACTCGTGCGGAACGAGAAAATGTACCGATTAAACGAACATTCGGTACAATATTTGGTCGGAGTGTGAAACCAGAAAGGACAGTTGGCAACGAAATAAACACTGCTGAACAAAATAATGTTTTTGCCATTGATGTCAGTTGTTGACTACATGTCCCCTTGTCGGAACTTAAATTGGACGTCTCGGCCGATACGGCACGCGGTCTGTCAGAACTCCTTGTTAATGATCACACGAAATCATTAAACAAGATAATAAACTTAAATACAACACGAAAACACGACAACACACTGTCTTTGCTTTTAATTATCACATTTGTATGAAAATTATGAATAACTCTCCATTCCTGACCCAAAATTAAAAGAAAATTTTAACGTACCGACACACGCAAAAAAGTTCAAATGAGAGACAGTTCCAAGAATCTTATTAATAAAACATTTGAGAGGTGTTAATAAATCACGTGTTAATTAGCTACTATTACACAGTTGAAAGCTACAATTAAACAATGTATCTGTTACTCGACTTTTTAGATAGATCTGTAACAGCATCAGACGGCCGCGAACAAAGAGCTAAGACTACGCTAAAGAAAAGGAACAATAGTGGTGTGAATGTTACACTCGGATATTACAATAATGGTATCGATTATAATTTGCGTGCGATGCGGTCTGAGATACGGGCGGGAGGCGACACGTAAGCGACAGGCGTTCGCAATCGGCGTCGCGATCGACTCTTGCGCACCACACCGCACAATGCTATCGTGGCGCTACGATCGCGGACATGCCCTCTCGCGCCATTACGATTGGTGCTTTCAACGTATACGCACCTATTTTATGGTAGAATGATTAGCTTTATGAAGGGGTTGTGTTCAAAAGCAAAAGGTTTTCAAACGATCCGTTTATAGAATATCTAGAACATGAACTAAAGTGGACCCTATCAATATGCGAGTTTGTAGCTAAAGTAATTACAGCATGTTGTAAGATAAAGCAGAACGAGGAAGATCGGTTACAGCACAATTAAAACAATCATAATCATAATACATTATCATCGGACTACAAGACGAACGACGATGCACCATCGTTACATGGTGGACATCCCACTTCTAGGCAAGCAAACTACTTCATCTTCATACACATCATCGCTTACTATCAGGTGAGATGGTGGTCAAACGTTAGCCTATTAACAATAAAAAAACCTACATAATCAGAATATGCCCACTACTGAAATACAGGTCTCCATTTATGAAAGGGAAATTATAACCATGGCATTTGTAGAAACTCCAGACTGAAATAAAGCAAAACAGTAGCACATACCGATCCCCCAACCAAGTGCTATTATGGGCTTTTTGCTGTTATATCAAATTTGGCATCTATAGACCGGAATACACATTAGCAATTTTTTTAGATTTTTCCTAATGATATTTACAAAGATATTACACAATATGATATTTTATGTAAGTATAGAATTTTATGTTTTTTTTTTCTTAAATAACTAGGTTTTGATAAAAGGAATTTCATATCAATGACACAGTGAACATTTCGCAAAAAAATTGCTTCCATTTAATACATCAATGACTTCAATAATCCCATACTTAAAACATATTTGATCGCTAAATCTTTTCTCCTTTTTGATTTTTCTATTACCAAGTTATTGCTTGGGACGATCGATACATTCTAACAATAATAACAGAAATCCTAGCTGTGAAAGGTTTGTGGGCATCATTCAGAAGTTATCACTATAAACATCAATAAAAAGATTTTACTATCAACATTTTATGTCATTCTCTTTTCCATAAATGGAGAAAACTAGAGGAATAAGCTATATATTTTAGTACCAAATGAAAGTAAAAATGTAAGAAAACTCGTAATCTTGATACGTTAATGAGCCATTAAGCGTCTATAAAGCAGAGCTTTACTAACACGCCTACTCTTAATTGAATAGTACTAAAAGGTTTTACGATTTTGGCATAAAAAGTAGAGACAAGATATAAAATAATATATTTATTGAAGTTATAAACTGAGACCGCACAGTGAAATTCATGCAAAACAAATTCAATTCAATTCCAATCAAATTCCTTTGCATCGGGCCCGCTAAACGACTAAGTAGAATATTCCCATGCCTCATTTCTATTTAACATACGTAATTCAAAAGCCATAAAACGAAGTTTTACAAAATTACCCAAGTTATAGGCGGAAGCGGATATCTAAATTGATTCGTCAATGCTTTTTATTATATTTTTATTAAGTTATATTAAAGTTTTTGCTTGCAATCTCTTGTTTATTATGCGCATAATTAAACATAAGAGTTCACTCAACTGAAACATAATATTGTTTATTTTTCTGATGGTCTTAACATGGAACATTAAATTGATCTTTTATTCTTAAAAAAAAAAGCGGTACTTGAAAGCAATTAAAAACATTTCTCATGTTTCAACTTACGAGCATGGATGAGCATATGCATTGAGGCCTGTTTAATTTTATTCATTCTTTGCCTACTAAAAGTTTCCTTATGGATTGACTGATTGCTTTCAATTTTCCTCGAAAATATACACGTAAGTTTCCAAAATAATTCCTAGAACTTAAAACGAAATATTTACCCTGTTCATAAATTGTTCAATTTTTTCCATACTTCGGCACTGTTGCATGACACTGTTAGCGTTCATGTCAGTTTAAGAGCTTTTATGAGTTCTTAGAACTAGAAAAATCGTTCATAAATAATTATTATCTAATAAAAAATCACGCGCTGTTGTTATCCTTTTCAACCCTGGCACACCGAGAGGTAAAACTGTCGCCACGCTTGCCCCAAGAAGGCAGGAGCGAGTAATAAACACGGTCGCGTCAATAAAAGTCAGCGTCCCACCATACACATGTCCACTGCCCGCTAGCAGGTGTACTGCCTAGGATATGGCAGTAGGGCTGCCAGCTAATGGAGAGGACTTATAATAAATTGCATTTTTAAGTGACGGGAAAATTGAGCTCCTAATTTGTGAGACGATAAAAATTGCTGTCATTTTTACTTCACAGGTGAGACTTCCTGACTGCTGATTGTATTCGATGAAATTATAAAGAACAAACGATCACACATACATATTTTGATATAAATATAGCCTCTTTATAAATTTTGGCCACCACCAATCTCGGAAGAGATTGGTGGTGGCTGAAGTTTAGGCCGAAATTAGCCATCTGCGCAAGGGATGCAGGTGCACTCTCTTTTTCTTTACTCTCATAGCCCGATGGGATGGAAATTTGACACGATTGGAAAGAGATCAGGGGTAGGACTAACGGCTCAACGTACTTTCCGAGGTACGGTAGTACTTTTTAGGGTTCCGTAGCCGAATGGCAAAAAACGGAACCCTTATAGTTTCGATATGTCTGTCCGTCTGTCTGTCTGTCCGTCCGTCCGTATGTCACAGCCATTTTATTCCGAAACTTAGTAGGTAGATGTATTCTGTAAACCGCTTTCCGATTTTCAGAAAAAAAATTAAAAAATATTTAAAATAAAGGGGGATCCCCATACATGAAACTGAAACTGAAAATATTTTTTTTCATGAAACCTATGCGTGTGTGGTATCTATAGACAGGTCTTTAAAAATGATATCAGAGTTTCTAAAACCACTTTTTCATAAAGTCAATCGTTTAAAAGATATAAGCTTCCAAAGTGGTAAAATGTGTGTCCCCCCTCTAACTTCTATAATAATGGAGTGAAAAATCTAAAAAAAATATATCTCTGTAGACCTTAATGTAAACTTTCAACCAAAATTGGTTTGAATGAAATCGGGTCAGCAGTTTTTGAGATATAGCATCTTTCTAAAACCGCAAATATAACTTTGTAATTGATACAAACACTATGAAAAACAAAGTTATTTGGTGTAGTTGTAAAAAATGTAAATAAGCTAGTTTTAAGAAATTTGTAAGGTTTTTTTTTCGTCAAATAAATATACATATTATATTATATTATTATAGTTACTTCGGAACCCTTCATGGGCGAGTCTGACTCGCACTTGGCCAATTTTTATTTTTTATTACTGATGGGCCCACTCTTGACCTCGATCTTGCCTGATGGTAAGCAACAGATGAGGTCTAAGGTGGGACGAGTGAGCCCAGAAGATGCCTATTTACTCGTGCTTTAAAGGCTGAAAGGTCATAAGTGGCAGGGAACACAGAAGCCGGCAGAGAATTCCACAGCTTGGCTGTGCGCACAATAAATGTGGAGGAGAAACGCTTGGTACGACAAGACGGTATATCAACCAAGCGTGGGTGGTACCCAGTCGTGCGTCTGGTAGACCGGTAGTGAAAGGGAGATGGATGAATCAGGTCATAGAGCTCTTGCGCACACTCCCTGAAGTACAATCTGTAGAAAACCGACAGGCAAGCAACGGTTCGCCGATGAGCCAGGCTAAGAAGCTTGTCCACCAGCACCTGATCGCCTATAAGCCTTTTAGCTCTGCGCTCAATCGAATCCAATACAGCAAGTTGGTACTTTGCAGAGCCATCCCACATGTGGCTGCAATACTCAATCAGTATTACACCGCCAACTTCCAAACTCCGGGCTACTACTGAGAAATTACTATTAGAAAAACCCAATATCACTTTTTGTCAACTTGGGAATCGAACCCGAGAGCTCTTACCTAGACCACCAAGGCAGTTATTTGACACAAATATGAATTCAACATAAAAATCAAAAAAATGGAAACTCCAAAATGATGATAGCAAACTAACATATTCTCTAATCGCTAAAAATCTATGACCTACGTTGCGGTGTCGTTACACTTGCGTACCATGCTTCTATATATTTTTAACCGACGACAAAAAAGGAGGAGGTTATCAATTCGATGCGTATATGTTTTTTTTTTAATGTATGATCACCGATTACTCGAAGACGGCTGAAGCGATTTGGAAAATTCTTTTTTTGTTTGAAAGGGTCTACTAATTTGAATTTGAAAATTACTTCGAAATTGGTCCCATTGACACCAAGTCAGGATCTGATGATGGGATCCTGGAGAAATCGAGGGAACTCTTCAAATATTATAGGCACACCTATGGCGTTTTGGGTATTTCTTATAGTAACTTGTGCAGTTGCTCTCAAAAAGTACCATTTGGGGAAGTGGAACTGATGATGAAGACCACAGATGGCCGCCGAAACTACTCAATAATAAGTATTTCGTGGATTGCGATTCGATTACTTGAATATGGATGTTATGCACTTTATGCTCGTCACAATGCATATGGTGATGTAGAGCAGATGGTGAAGTACCAGGAGAACTCCTCAACAATTAACGGCCCAGCATTGGGAAAAGCAATATTTTGTAAAAGGTTATAAATAGTCTGTTTAATTTTTTGGTAAAAAGTTTTTATTATTCTTCATGTTAATCAGTAAAGACAATTTACTTCCAATACTTGAATTTTATTCCCATGTTATTGTAGATCCAAAAAAGTCCAGAAATGAGAAAACATATCTCGTAAAGTCGTGACTGAAACAGCCTCGTTATGCCAAGATTTTATTCGCACTTCCACACTTATGCCTTCATCGAGATATACATTTTACGAGTTCAGTAGCAAAATGTTTTACAGTAAAAAAGTTCTTTAGTACAGTGATAACCCTAGTTGGTCGTAAACACGTACTATGCAAATACGCGGCTCGTAGACGGATGCTGTCAACATTTTCATACCAGAATATTGAAACACTGGCCATTTAGCGTTTTATCTCAACTGTTTTAAAATAATACAGCTGCAAATGAGTCAACGTGTTGTCGTAATAAAGCATACAATTTATAGTTCCTTAGTAATGGATGATTAAGATTTGACTTTACAAGGTGTGTCGCCATCATCATAATTTTACGGAAATTTAATTTGCGTGCTCGCTCACACATGGCAGGCAACACATCTAAACATACGTATATAACGCGTTATCTAGAGCCGTCAATCTCAGCGAGAACAACGCGTTTTCTTTACAATAATTGAACAAACTAACGCCAGTCAAACGCATCCGGTCTTACAAATCGTGTTTGAGCTTGGGACAACTGGCTGGTGCAGCAAACGTCAATCTAACACGAAAGCTTGCAACGAGGTGTTTAATGATGCAATAATTTGCATAGGGGCCCGTTGCTGAGAAACGCGACCTATTCTCACGTCTGTCTTCGGCTATAAAGTTTCCTTTTACAGTAGCAACTCTTGTTATGTGAACTTTTGTGCTAAATATTGCGAGTCGGCTTGATCTCGTTCTGTTCTCTTCCCGTTCGTCATTCACGCTGCACCTAAACATTCTCATTGCAGTGCGTCAACTTACCATTTAATGAAGCCTTATTGTTAATGGACTGTTAAGCAGCAAAAATGGTTACCTGAAAAAGGAAAAGAAATCACTTTATTATACAACGAATGACAGTCGTAAACATTAAGCGAGTGTAAACGAAAACATTAAAAAAAACACACACAAATTGAGAAATGAACAGAATCAATTAAGTATTGGTGGTCGGGTTCGTAAAATCGGATGCCTTATTCAGTAGGTCGGGAGCGTCCCGCGCACGGGCCGGCCTGCTAAACCCCGGCGTACAATCTGACATTTATGAGTGCCATAAAAACGCTCAAGTAGTGACTTTTACTACTTGTTTAGTGAACATAAATGTCTTTGCCTTACCCGCGCTCAACGTCGTCCGTATTTAAAAGCGCACAGTTTCGTGCACAGTTTTGCTCCTTTTTTCTCTTTTTATTTACTGTTACTGTACTGTTATGCAACTGTATAATGCTTTGGTTACTTTTCAGCGACAATTTATTGGTGTCGTCTTTTGTCTTTATTTTAGTGCCGCGAGAACATGGTCTGTTGTAGTTTTATTTGCGTATTTTTAAAACGCTAGTCATGATGGATAGCGAAAATATTTTTGTCGCTTTTCCTAAGTTGTGACCTATAAATTGCGACCTTAAAAAGTTGAAGAAAGTTATCAACCAAGTTGTTATAAACCGCTGATCTTTTTGAGCACGTGTGTTGGGTAAGTTGATTGATATCTTGAGTAGTTTGTCAGGGCTCGTAAAACTAATTAGAGCCCTGCATTTGCTATGCAGGTGGCGTGGCTTGCCGTAGCGTAGGTACGACAGCGACAGTTGAAAAATTATGACAGCGGCATCAAACTGATGTATGCTTTCGTAGCTGTAAATATTTGTAAGTATAAACGTGATGAACTAATCTGTCACTTGACACAAATAAATTATTCAAAATAGAAAGGTGTCGGCACCGTGGCCGGCGCCATTGACTTTAAGGCCGCAAGAAAATCAAACATACTGATATACCGTTATCCCGCCCCAATTCTTTCAAACCAAAACAACACATCCGCATCAAAACTTTTCTTTGTGAGACCTCCAGTGGTCCCAGTCAGCAATAGGTATTCTGCAGTCGTTCACCAACGTTTGGCAGTATCGACGGTTTAGCATAGGCCACCCACATGTCTTACCTACATACCTTCGGGTTTATGGTCGTCGGTCTACGAATAGTAATGCTGCACCTAGGCACAAGGCCGGCTAAACAATGGAGGCTTGATTACTTTTTGCCCTTAAGTGTTGTGAATAATTTAAAAATGTTGACAATGTATGGTGCTATTTTTTGAAGTGACGCAATGTTATTAGAAACGTGGTTTTGGATAGAAATGTCATTGACTGTTAGACCTGTACAGCAAGAGCTTTCAGTCTGAAAAACAAAACCTCAACGTTCTGTTTTCAACTAGATTACGGTGCATTTCATATATATATCTACATATTATTACGGTTTTTGTATTCAGGGAGACTAATTACATAGTACGAGCTTGAATGAGGCAGGTTGAATTTGCTGATTACGTGGGTGCCTGTAAAACTGACTTCGCAGTGCCCTATCGGCAAGGCAATAAATTCCAGTCTTGGCCAAGGACCAAAGTGTGCCAAGACATAATTTATCAAATCTTGCCTAATCAATATCAATGTCAAGTAGGCCTACTACTCCTGTTTGATATTCCCGGCCAATGTTTATATCGCACCAAAAGAAAGTCCTTCTGCATGCCACAGTAATATATTCGTCCGCCAACCATACCTTGTTTTCGCTTCAAATTAGACAATTAGGAGTCGGGCTGTGGCTCTAAATCTATTCAATTAAAGCGGAGTACGCACTGGTCACCTACAGCAGCGATTTTTTAATCGTATGTATGCGACGTGCGATTCGCGACTACATTTCGCATATCAATGCGCTGGACAAATTGATGAAAAAACGTTCGCGTTAGCCGCGCGTGTCGAACACGGATGATGGGTGCCCTGCGTTATTTCGAAGTAATTGTCGTGTTACGTGTATGTATTTGGTAGATGTCATTTTTTGTTTTGATGACTTAGTTTGGAATACCTACATTACTACTTTAACTATAGGTAACAGAATACAGTTTATTGTACACCATAAGGTGGTATACCTACACTGACTTAATTCTGTACAAAGCGGTATTTACCAGACATCCTTTATAATCATATTTAGCCGATAACATTGTCCTTACTGGGGCACAGGCCTGCTCTCTGTGAGAAAGATTGTGCCAAAATCTACCAAACCACGCGGTGTAGTTGGAGTTGCTTTGAAATCTAGTTGAAGAATACTTATGTGTTCCCACAGCCCTGGCGCAAATATGCGAGGGAACCCGGGCTGGTTTCAGTAAGAGTATGACTGATCATACTCTCACTTAAACCAAACCAGCGGTGGGGATGAGGGGTACATCCATAAGCATTTTTACCTTGAAAATAAAAAGTTGGAATACTTTCTAGATTATCCAGGTGGGCGCTTTTTCCAGAGCTTTTTGAGAACACTGAACACTTTAATCAGTTAAAAGCCTTAATTTTGCCATTTGCTACCCCTTTTTTAGATTTACTGGATTCTGACTACCCGTAACGACTGTCAAAAATGTCCAAATGACATTTGTCGGGACAAACGGCTTAAGTATGGGGGTATTACACCGGAACTTACAAACTCCGGGCTACTACTGAGAAATTCCTTACAGAATTACCCAATAACACCTATTACCCGACCCGGGAATCCAACACAAGACCTCGTGCCCAGCAGTCGCGGTTGTGACCACTAGACCCACGAGGTCAAAAGCTTCGCTTATTCTCTGTAATTCAGCTAAGTAGGTAGTAACAGGTACCTACTGACAACTTCCTCAATTGACGCCAAACTGTTCTTTGGATTTTTCCCGTTAAACCATGATAGGTACCTGATTTTGATTTGCTTATATAATAATTATCCTGAACATACCAAACCAGTAATTCATTATAAAGTTTAGCAGTACGAAATCGGAAAGCGAATTTACATTTCCTTGTAGGTAAGTATTCTAGTGGGATGGCCCAGGCGAGTAGTAGCTAAACTTGAAGTAATGGCCTACGTGCCTTCTGTCACGTGCACCCATCGGGTGACAGGAATAAATAGTCGCGAAAACATTGCGAAATTTAACTCGCGTAATTTTTGTATGTGAAATTATCAGCGGATAAGGAACTACGCTTCAAAGCTGCTGGGAATGAAGAAGTCTAGGCAATGTAATGAGTTTTTCCTGAAAATTAGTTTGTAGTTAATTCAGAATAAGTCATTGTTATAATAGATATGTCTTTATAACAACGATATAATTATCCTATCTGTTACTTTTTGACTACTTTGTTTGGACGTGAACGTCATCTTTGGGACCTGAGTTATCGTTAAATAATAATTAATCCATTTACGTTCCTAGTTCTAGGACACAACCTTCATCTTTATGAGAGGGAAAAGGCCATAATCTACCACGCGGGTCCAGCGTAGGTTGGTGGATTTCACATGATTTCAAATTTTTCGTCTTAGGACAAGCAGGTTTTCTCACGATGCTTTCCTTTTTCCAAAGACGTGTTCTTTTTTCCAAAGACGTGTGAAAGTGTTATTTATAACCTATTTGCAAAATAAACATCATTATTTCATTTCATTTCATTATTTCATTATTTTACCGATTTGAGAGCAGTTTTTTTTTTAAAGATGGGAAATTATCCAATGGCTGCCTACCGATCTGGGTGAAGCGGGAGGGTGTGTCAGACTTTTACTGACTAAAACCCATCCGTGTTCCATCATATGCCCTTCGTGTTCCAAGGCTGCGGTAACTCTTTCGAACAATTCCGCAACCTCAGCAGGCAACGGCCCCTTATGGGCCCCGACAATTTTGCTGACACTCATGGAGGCGTGCGTGGAACACAACGCGCCGTCTACACGGGCCTGGTTTCAGTCGGGTGGCGAGCTAGGTACCCATTGCTCGCAGCCCGCAGGCTCGCGCCTACGGTGGCTGGGAGTCACTCAATGACTCCCGACGTCCGAAGCGTCTCCTGCGGCGGCTGGGGCGCGAGGGCTGTGAGACCCGCCTCTCCCTCGCGCGTCCTGCCACCTCCTTCGCTTGTATAACTGCTTCGCAGAAAGAGGGTAGAGGTAGAAATTACAAAATTGACATTTAAATAAAGTGTTTTCAATATAAGACCAGTAAAAAATATAAAATTATTTAGTTTAAATGTTTAAGTATTCGTCTGTCTGTAGGTACATCTACGTATCTACGTTTGCATTATATTAAGATTTTTAAGCAGAATCTAGAAGCTGCTTAAAGCTGTGCTTAGAAACGATTTCTCAACTATACTGTCTATACCCTTCCATTCTAATATATTCTTCTTCACACTTTGGAATGTGCACTATTGTTATAGCTACACTTACATAGGTGTACAAACCATACAATTCAAAAGTGTTAAAATGAGTAGGTACTTTGGATTTGCTTCAGTTCATATATTTGGTGAAGGTATTCATCCTATGTTTGATTTACTACACAGAAGGACAGAGCTCTTGTCAGTAATGGAGGATCGAAGCCTGAAATGTCACCGGAAGGCGGAAGAGGTTTATAGTCGGCTACGCGTTCTGAACTGGCTTAAGATTAATACAAACGATTCTGTAGATCTATCTACGTAGGAAATTCCTTTCTAAGTATCGTAAACATTAGTACAAAACAGGAAGCCTTCCTTAGCCTTACTCTGTTATTTTCTTAATTTGGTTGCTTTGGGATCCTAGATAGGTAGTTGAATCGTTTCTCGGTACTCGATGAACTTCACTGACTCGGCATTTTTCTGGTTATCTTAATACCTATTCTGTATTTCAGAAGTTGCAGTGATTGGGAAGAGTGCAGCAATAACACAGGAATCTATCTACGCCACAGTATAAAGAAATCAATCCAATAGCTTTAACCCTCGTGGTCACTGTCGCAATCCACACATCATCCAATAATTTCCTATTAGCACTAACAAATTCCCGGTCTTAATACATATAGACATAGAAGGTGTCTCGTTTATGAGGCGTGCCATCCAATGACGGACAACGTCGGGTGAGCGTCGAGCTCTCAAGCGTGACCTACGATTGACGGCCAGCAAAACCACGTCCATAGTGACAGTATTAACATAATTACCCACAGTAATTTATAGGACATGCTTCGATACCTTTATCGCGCATTTAAGGGTTGAACCTATGGAAGGTTACCTTAATGGATAGAAGAAGTGCAATTATTTATGTCATTACTTAGTTGTTAAGTGGAAAATTATGGATTAGTACCCAAGTAATTGCCTGGATACCTGCAGTTTTTAACCTTAATAAGAATGGAATTTTGGTAGTGTTCTAGTTTTTATTTTCGTTAAAAAAACGAAATATAGCTTCATACTTTCTACGAAATGGTTAAGCGTGGCTATTAAGAAATAAAACTACTATTTTGTAAGAATGTTTGGAAAATTGCTACTGCAAAATACGGTGTGCAATGTATCTACAATGTAAACTGTAATTTGTCAGATAGTGTTATCAGTATCAAACAGGCGCTTGGCCAGTTTGCTGTCAGCCACTGTTTATCTTTCAACCAGTCGAAGGTACCTACGTGTGCGTCTAGACGTAAGCTAATTGTATGGTGATAGATTAGCCACCACATTTGCACGCTGTTCACCGCAACTAGATTTACATAGGCATTTTTAAAGAAGCTTAGAATGCAGACAACCGGTACATTTACCCCACATGTAGGTAATTGACTGTTAACTGTCAATGCGGCGTGCATTAAGTTTAGTCAGTGAGAACGAGAATAATGCAGTTCTTGACAACAAAAAAACAGTCTGGACTCCAGTAGATTAAATTTCTTTCTCCGTTTTTAGTTGGCGCAAAAACAGTTAAGTTCTTTCGTAGAAAAGTTAACATCGAGAAATAGTAAAGTATGAATTATGCACAGTATTTTTGCACCTCACGGTGATAATAAACTATTTCGCAGTTTATCGCTGCTTCGTAAAACAAGCGGTAAACTAGGAAAATTTTATGTAAAGCTGAAAGGTTGTAATTAATCTTGGATTAGCGGCTAAAACTGGCTCAGCAGTCGGTGAACACTGACGATACCCGTACGGGCGTACACGCGGCAAAGCCATTTGTTTGGTGAATAAACAAAATATAAATCAATCCGTCAGACTTCAGTGTTCACCCCCCGACCACGGTCGATCAGGCACGTCGGCTCCCGACCAATCCCGACCGAACCCGACCGAATGCGACTCTGATTTAAATGTTAATCGGCGAGTGTCGAAATTATTAATTACTGTGTATATCGCGGGTACGTTACGCATGCAGATTGCTATGCTAACGAATGATTAACTATGCATGTGCACGCGCAGATTTAGATTTTATGCCGTGTTCGGATTGATGGGCCGTGTGCTGCTGAAATTGATTGCTTTTCATGTAATTTGAAAATGCTTATGCCTGACACGATCTTTTTTACTGTTGGTACCGGCCTACCCAGTTTTGGAGATTGTTACAATGTGGAAAATGTAACGGAATCGAAATAGAAATTGTGACGTCAAAATCTAAGTAGTTGTAGCGACATATTGACAAAAGGACTTTTAATTGCCTCACTGTTTACTACTCTATTATATTCCTGGTTCAATATAGCTGTAATTCCTCCATACATGTTAGATACATAAATATTAATGCTTTTAAATATGGACTTTGGTCTGAAAATAAAGTATTTTATTATTATTATATTATAAGTCAGTTTTCTTTATTTCTTATAGCAAGGTCAAAAACTACTCTGGCAAGTGCGAAAGGTGTTTACAACGCCTTATGTGAGAAAATATGTACCTATTTCATTCATTTATAAGCGATAAGATGTAACTAAATATTAGACACACCTTTTTCATCTTTCTTCAAACACGTTCATGCTCGAACCGAATAATAACTAATTAATTTTACGGTATAAGGTATTCGATAATGGGTTTACTCAGCCGTTTAATAATTTCAAATTAAATATGCTTCTGCATTTTACCAATTACTCACACAGTTGTTTTAGGTAAGTGGCTAGCAATCGCTTATGAAATTTATTAGTTATAATATAATATAATCTTTATTTGCCACAGCTTTATTTAACACAGCCACAAAATTACATATCTAGAACAAGTACAATAATTTGACAGAGATACATAGCCTGCTGTCTCCCAAACTAGGCAAAAACACAGGTTTCAAAAATTCTGTTTTTACTGCCTCCCAAGATACAGATCTTGGGAGGCAGTAAAAACAGAATTTTTATCTTTGTTTATAGCCCATAATAATCATCGGACTACAAGACAAACGACGATGCGCCATCGTTACATGGTGGACATCCCACCTATACGCACTAAACGTTTTGAGAATACCTTCATTATGCGTACGGCTAAGGAGTGGAATTCCCTGTCGGAGCCTGTGTTTCCAGATAGCTATAACTTAGGGGTCTATAATTCAAGAGTGAGTAGGTTACTTTTAGGTAAGCGTGCTCCATATTCGACCACATCATCACTTACCATCAGGTGAGATGGTGGTCAAACGCAAACCGATTATCAATAAAAAATAAATAAAAAAATACCCCGTGTAAGACGGTGTAAACTTCAATAAAATATTAAATTATATGCATATTATGCATATATTTATTTATGTACACACATAACACTTACAAAAAAAAAATTAAATACAGACAAAAGAGCACAAAGGTGCTGCTTATTTCCTAAGAAATTTCTTCCAGCAGACCTGCGACAGGAGAGTTCAAAAGGAGATGATAGACACAGTGTGTATAAATACTAGTTACGATAAATAAAACATACTTAGCTATACAATTAAACCATAATGATATAATAAACAAATACCTACATAGAGTTAAAATACATATTTATATTAATGCAATAAAAATATATACCTATAATAAATATATAAAATTACGGGATGTTAGATAGGTAATGATCTTTGACCAGCTTTTTGAAAATATTAATGGATTTAGCTTCCCGGATTTTAGCGGGAAATGAGTTCCACAGTCGTACTGCATGAAAGGAGAAGGAATTTAAGGTATGCATAATAATTGTCTTGGATGATTAATAAATTATTCTGGTAGAACTTTTTCAACTACGATTAAAAAGGACAGAGATGTAGTGTAACGTGAGCGTAACAAACGTCATTTGCTTAGCCTTTTCCTATGTTGGGCCGGCTTCCAGTCTAACCAGACACAGTACCTATTCGTGTTTTACATGGAACAACTGCCTATCTGTAGCAGGGTAACATGATACCCCTTGGTAAGACCAGTGTTAGACTTTCTGGCTTCTGACTTCCTATAACGACTGCTAAAGATGTCCATATGACAACCGGGACCAGCAGCTTAACGTGCTTTAATATTCAACTGCGTCTGGTTAGACTGAAATAAATAATTTTAATTTCGGTCGTCGGTGTTATTGGTTTTGTATTTTTTTTTAATTACCGATGGGCCCTCTCTTGACCTCGATCTCGCCTGATGGTAAGCGATAGCGTTTTCTTTTTTTTCACACCGCCTTCCGAAATTAAAATTATTTCTGGCTTTGTAGTGTTTTGGACCAAAACACTACAAAGCATAACTCCGTCATTTACGAACCGATTTGGAAAATTCACTGACCCACTAAAAAGCACGAAAATGAAAACTTTTTTGCAAAAAATAAAACCGACTTCCATACCAAAAGTTGCGCTTTTTAGTGGGTCAGTGAATTTTCCAAATCGGTTCGTAAATGACGGAGTTATGCGCGAACAAAAAACGCAATGCAGAACGAAAAGATCATCAACATAAATATTTTTTTTTAGACTTTTGTTGATTTTTCAGAAACGGCTTGTCCGATTTTGATAAAATTTTCATGGGACTATTTGGAAAGTATACCCTTTTCAACAAAAAAATAATTTTTCAATTCGGTTGGCAAGCGACGGAGCTATGCCCGAACAAACATAAAAAAAAAAACAAACAAACATCCGAATTGAGAACCTCCTCCTTTTTTAGAAGTCGGTTAAAAAGATATACGCCCCCAAAGTACTAAAATGTGTTCCCCCGTCTAACTTCTATAATAATAGAGGTAAAAATCTAAAAAAAAAAAATATGCTGTTAATAGTGTTTTCATTGTTGAAGAGCCAAATAAAATAAATAAATAAACTTTCAACGAAAATTAGTTTGAACGAGATCGAGTTAGCAGTTTTTGAGATATAACATATTTTCTAAAACCGCAAATATTACTTTGTAATTCATACAAATACTATGAAAAACAAAGTTATTTGGCACAGTTACTACGGAACCCGTCATGGGCAAGTCTAACTTGCCCTTGGCCAATTTTCTACTCTAGTTCTAATATTTACCTACTTCACATAAGTACAAGTAACTAATCAATGCTCTCATTTAAAACTTTAATGTATTCTTGACATATGTGTGTCTTGTCACTGTTATTCAAGTCTGTCTGCTACTGATACAACTAACTGCATTACTTTAATTAAGATAAACGAACATAAACAATATAAATCATTCCAGCACATATTATTTGCCACATTAAATTAAGGACATTTCACGTCATTCCTAGCGGCCAGTACCTACTGGTGGCCAGTGCTTGATTAATCTTGCCACCAGTATCAAACGAGGCATTGCATTTGATTGTCTTGAGACAGACATTACGGTTGAATTTAATCTAATCTACGATTTAATTGGCATTTATCGTGGCCCATTGGAATAGGCTACTGGCATTTTAATGAACATTGTAGTGATTATATGGTCATAGATGCTTGGTTGTTTGGTAAATGAGAACTGTTTTGGAAAATCGAAGTTAAGTTTTGACTCCATTCATGGAACTCGAGACTAAAAAAAACTTTTTTGCTAAAAATAAAACCGACTTCCATATCAAAACACTACAAAGCCAAAAATAATTTTAATTTCGGTAGTCGGTGTTATTGGTTTTGTATTTTCTTTATTTTCACACCGCCTTCCGAAATTAAAATTATTTTTGGCTTTGTAGTGTTTTGATATGGAAGTCGGTTTTATTTTTTGCAAAAAGTTTTTATTTTCGCGCTTTTTAGTGGGTCAGTGAATTTTCCAAATCGGTTCGTAAATGTTTTCGTCAGTTATGCGCGAACAAAAAACGCAATGCAGAGTAATCGAAAAGATCATCAACGTAAATATTTTTTTACACTTTTGTTGATTTTTCAGAAACGCCTTGTCCGATTTCAATAAAATTTTCATGGGACCATTTGGAAAGTATACCCTTTTCAACAAAAAAAGAATTTTTCAATTCGGTTGGCAAGCGACGGAGATATGCCCGAACAAACATAAAAAAAAAACAAACAAACAAACATCCGAATTGAGAACCTCCTCCTTTTTTAGAAGTCGGTTAATAAAAACAGCGACACGGATCGATATTCAAGATAAGCAAACCTCGATTTCGGTTCATAGTTGGGTGACTATCTCAACTAGATTCTTTAATCTGCATCATTGCTGCGTCGTACGCGTGATAGCGCCAACAGTCCCCTAAATTGATTGTTAGTAAGACTGAAGGCAACTTGATAGGACACTTATGCGCAATGTAGTTCGGTTGTTCGCAGAGTATGGGTAGTTCCTGGTTTCTTATGTTATTTTTTTGTTGTAATTCTACTAACATAGCTAAAGTTGTTACTAACAAATATATGGGGAGTTCACGCGCGGGGTGATCAAAGCCATTCATTTGGCTTGGCATCTCCAAAGTGTTCTCCTTCGACCTCGGAGGAGAACACTTTATAAAAAATATACCTATATTTTTTTAAAGAAGATGTGGGTAGAATTCACATAACTAGCAATCTTGTTTACCCCTCCAACTAAGCTAAATACCTATGCTTGTGTCTGGAGTGGGTTCACGGCAATAATGTAATGGGTGTGGTTAGAACCTGCGACCTCTCGTTCACAAGTCCAACACCTTAGCCGTAGGTATAGGTAATATCTCTGTACCTACCAAATTTTATCAAAATTGGTTAAGTTGTTTAGACGCGAAAGCGTAACAGACAGACGAGAGTTACTTTCACCTTTATAATATTAGTAGGGAAGTAGAGATTTTGCAAGTAGTCATCCAAAGAACTTACAAAAGAAAGCTAGATCGATTTTATCCAGATTCATGCCATTTTTAAAAACTAAAACGGAATATAAAACGGGCGTCACCACAGATCAAAACTAGGTGCATACAATACATAAAGTTTCTGCACCATTTGACGTCAGTTTGGGCGGGCGACGCGTTTCCATGATTTGTGACGCCTACCGCTGAAAGCTCAAACTATCCAATAAAATACACTGATTTATTGGAAAATTTTCACTTTGTATAAGCCAAATAAGTCCATATTTCATATCTGTCACATCATTGTCTGTAATGTACCGGAAACTCATCATTTTATAGGTTGGTAAACACTTTTCAGCTCTATGAGGTTTATTTTTTTATTCTGCTTAAAAAACTATCAAACTAGAATCACTTTATCACAGAGCTATTATTGAAGTCAAAACGTTGACTGAAGTATAGGAGTTAAATGTATATTTCGTATTAGTAAGCGCGTTATAAACTTATAACAATAATTGAAAAAGTCAATAGATCGGGACAATGCTTACAATGTTTGGTCAAGTTCACTCAAATCTGTGTGGTTCCTGAAGAGCCTACTTCAGACACGTTTATGATGATTTGACCAGTATCGACGTCAAACGAGAATTTCACCTCTGTGGTCAACATTTGGGGAAACTTTTAGGAAATATTATTATAATTCATTTATTGGAAAATTTTCACTATGTATAAGCCAAATAAGTCCATATTTCATATCTGTCAAATCATTGTCTGTAATGTACCGGAAACTGATCATTTTATAGGTTGGTAAACACTTTTCAGCTCTATGATGTTTATTTTTTTATTCTGCTTAAAAAACGATCAAACTAGAATCACTTTATCACAGAGCTATTATTGAAGTCAAAACGTTGACTGAAGTATAGGAGTTAAATGTATATTTCGTATTAGTAAGCGCGTTATAAACTTATAACAATAACTCCTTGCGTGCTTGTGAAAAAAAAAAAAAAAAAGGGGGGGTGATAGGGGGAGATGGGGGGTGGTTTAGTATTTGCGTGTTGCGCGAGGTGCAAGCACCTCGCGTGCTTGTGGAAAAAAAAAAAATAGGGGGTGAGATGGGGGGTTTAGTATTTGCGTGTTGCGCGAGGTGCAAGCACCTCGCGTGCTTGTGAAAAAAAACAATGGGCGGGGGGAGATGGGGGGGGAGATGGGGGGGGGAGATGGGGGGGTTTAGTATTTGCGTGTTGCGCGAGGTGCAAGCACCTCGCGTGCTTGTGAAAAAAAACAATGGGGGGGGGATGATGGGGGGGTTTAGTATTTGCGTGTTGCGCGAGGTGCAAGCACCTCGCGTGCTTGTGAAAAGAAAAAAAAAAAGGGGGGGGCTGATGGGGGAGATGGGGGGGTTTAGTATTTGCGTGTTGCGCGAGGTGCAAGCACCTCGCGTGCTTGTGAAAAGAGAAAAAAAAAATGGGGGGGTGGAGATGGGGGGGTTTAGTATTTGCGTGTTGCGCGAGGTGCAAGCACCTCGCGTGCTTGTGAAAAAAAAAAAATGGGGGGGGGGGTGATGGGGGGGTTTAGTATTTGCGTGTTGCGCGAGGTGCAAGCACCTTGCGTGCTTATGAAAAATAAAAAAAGTGGCGGGGGGGTGATGGGGGGAGATGGGGGGGTTTAGTATTTGCGTGTTGCGCGAGGTGCAAGCAACTCGCGTGCTTGTGAAAAAAAAAAAATGGGGGGTTTAGAATTTGCGTGTTGCGCGAGGTGCAAGCACCTCGCGTGCTTGTGTAAAAAAAAAAAAAAGGGGGGGGAGATGGGGGGGGGTGCACGAGTATTTCGACTAAAGCATTGCCCCTCTAAATGAATCTGAAAAAAAAAATGTTCCAAGTCTCTTAATTTCCGAGATCCACCTAAAGGGGGTGAAAAGGGGGGCGGGGGGAGGGGACTTTGAAAAATGGTTTTTACTTTACCGAGCCTCCTCTACACGAATTCGTAAAAAAAAATACGGGTCTCGTAGTTTCCGAGATACGATAGGGAGGGGGGAGAAGGGGGGGGGAAAAGGGGAGGTTTGGCACTTTTCCCGTAGGTTTCAGAGTTACTTGTTTACGAATCTGTCAAAATATACCCACCTCCCCATCCACCATCTGGGAGAACAATTATGTCAGTGAGTGAGTGAGTGAGTCAGTGGTAATTTAGCTTTATATAGTATAATTTAAAAAGTCAATAGATCGGGACAATGCTTACACTGTTTGGTCAAGTTCACTCAAATCTGTGTGGTTCCTGAAGAGCCTACTTCAGACACGTTTATGATGATTTGACCAGTATCGACGTCAAACGAGAATTTCACCTGTGTGGTCAACATTTGGGGGAACTTTTAGCAAATATTATTATAATTCATTAACCTATTATTATCATTAGAACTTCAAACGGGATACTTACCATAAATATTATTTTTTTCTAATGATACTGTTTCTAACCAAGTCAGTTTAAAAAGTTATAACCTATTATTTCGAATCGCACCTGGTACATTAGTTAATTTTATTGACTTTCACAGCTGTCTTTAACATTTTTACGATTTCATTGAAAAGAAAAAGTCTCCACGTACAAAAATTGTCGTAAATAGGAAAAGGCTGTACCGGAATACTAATTCAAAATTTATAGTTTTTCTTCGATTATCATTGCTATGCCAAAATTCTTTTAAAAAAGACGACACGTGCTGACAACACATTATATATTACATCCACGCACGTGTATGCGGCGTTATGATTTGTTTAAATAAATAATAGATGTACGATTGAATTATTTATGACCCGTAATATCAGGTCGATAGTCTATTAATTAAACTTTAATAAAGTATAACTGTTTATGACATTTTCGTTATTAAAATTATATGCAGATGAATGAAACGTTTGTTGTTTAAGTATTTTATGGGCGAAGTTTATTTGTCCTTTTGTTAAGTGACAAAGTGATCCTAAATCGAATAATTAGGTATTCGATTTAGAATCACTTTTGTCCAAGAATAATTATTGCCTAGTAAACAAATACTAGTAAATGTCAAATACTGGTACCCAGCTACATCCAATACTATTGGAAAAAAATTGGCCAAGGGCGAGTCAGACTCGCCCATGAAGGGTTCCTTAGTAATTACGCCAAATAACTTTGTTTTTCATAGTATTTGTAAGAATTACAAAGTTATATTTGCGGTTTTAGAAAACATGCTATATCTCAAAAACTGCTGACTCGATCTCGTTCAAACCAATTTTTGTTCAAAGTTTACATTAAGATCTACAGCATATATTTTTTTAGATTTTTCCCTACATTATTATAGAAGTGACACACATTTTACCACTTTGGAAGCGTATATCTTTTAAACGATTGACTTTATGAAAAAGTGGTTTAAGAAACTTCAATGTTATTTTAAAAGACCTTTCTATAGATACCACACACACATAAGTTTAAAAAAAAATAATATATTTTCATTTTCAGTTCCATGTATGATGATATTATTTCATGTATGTATAATATTTTTTAACCTTTTTCTTAAAATCGGAATGCGGTTCACAGAATACCTACCTACATCTATCTACCTACTAAGTTTCATGTTTCCTAATAGTTTCGGAATAAAATGGCTGAAAAAAAATAAAATACATACGGACAGACGGACAGACAGATAAACATGACGAAACTATAAGGGTTCCGTTTTCTGCCATTCGACTACGGAACCCTAAAAAGCTTGACTAGGCGATGATTGCATGATCGCTTTCGCCATCTTCATCAATTGGTATTATTATAGTTATTATTATACGCAATTCGCTGTCGTATGTCCACAAAACGATACTTTCAGTGGTATAGCAAATCAAAGGCCACGTAACGGATGCGCTACGAGTCTTCAGTTCTTCAAAAACCTCACCGCTAGTGTTGTGAAAACTTCAAAAAACAAACCTGGGAAAGACCATACCGATACTTCCCGGAAGCACATCGGTGTCACATCAGCTACAACCCTACATTAAAATTCACTCAACACTTGATCCAGGAGTTATCACGTATTGAAAAGAATAGAGCCATAATATTTTATGATCCCTTGTGCGCCTTACCGGGCGGCGTCGGTGTTCGAATTTTAAACAAAATGCGCGCGCGCTTGTATCGATGAGTCGATAAATAATTAGACGATTTTTTTATTGGCTATTAATTTTATGAAATAATAATTGTTATTATTATACCTACTAGTATTATCAATCGTAGTACCTACGTAACGCACGTGTTCATACTATGTCAAGCCATTTGCGAGTAGTATGTTAATCGTGTTCAATTTTATTCAAGAATATTTACACTGAAATGCAAAAGAGAAATCGCCTTTCAAGTTGTCTTTTGAAATAGCGAAACTTTGAACAGACTTCTAAGTTTTAAAAGCACTTAATCGTGCCTGATATTTGTCTTAACAGCGTGCAGGTATCATGAAACTGATATCGAGATAGATAGGGCAATAATTCTTTCGACATAGCTCACGGTGCCAGCATGTTGGCGTGTTCAACCAAACGATCATTTGCTGAGTACAGTCCGAATAAAAAGATAGAGCGTAGGGTACTGGTATCTTTTGAGACAAAGATTTTTTTCCTTCTTTTTTTATTTGCATCTGTGATGGTTCGATGAAATGCCCGTAGTTATGAACTTGTTTATTGTCAATAGCTATCAAAGCAAGTTAAAGTGACAGCTGCCAAAGATCCTATTGGCTTCAGCTACAGGTGATAATAAATCTTCAGAAACAGTTAACACTGATACTTCCACGTAAGATGATGTCTCCATAATTTCTTTTAATTCCCCAAATACACATTTACTGGTCTTACACAATAACTAACGTAAGTCCGCTTTACTCCAAACCGGCGATAAAACTTAGATTTATAAGAATAAACACGTAATAAATGTCGCTGCTACCATTACGCTGGATTAGAATGTCGTCAAGGGACAGGCCGGCAGCTTGCATATGTTCAAGTGATTTTTCACGGGTACGGAACCCGTGTTCAAAGGGCACGCAGTACGGTGTCGCAATCACGATCCTCGATCACGACTGGTCCTTCTACTATTCATTTGTATTACCTCAACAACCGAAAACAGACACTAAATCGCCAGACATAAAGTCTACACCAACCGCAAAAGGATGTTTGCTGGTTACGATTAAGAAATTTGCGATTAGACCATCCGAAATTAAACTCTATTCAAAAGCTATTAAAGGTCAAAATGATTGCGAAATTATATTTGCTAAGTGGTAAAATGTCTCTAGACCGTGTCGCTACTAGCCTTAAATGCATTAAGTTTGTTTTAGAGATAATAATCGTTGCGAATGCAAGTGCTTTGTTGTTTCAAAGATAGAGTTGTTGTTGTTGATTTATTTTTGGTCAACCATTGTCGGACTTAATAAGGGTTGCAAATATTCAATTATTATATTGTGCTTGTAACGCTGTACGCGCTTGTACTCATGTAGGTACCTAGCGTAGTGACTTCTTAATTATAAATCTAGTAATTCCGATTGGTACATTTAATTTCTGCAAGTTTTAAAATAAATTAGCTTACACGTTCTGTAATTGAATTATTAATTTAATTGATATAAACATGATTTTAGTATCTATGACTAAGTCGATATTGCTCAATTTATCTGTAAGTATAGGTAGTAGGTATATGTAGGTACATGTACTGGGTAAGTATTGAATTTAAGTTTAAGCTATTTCTTCCTACCTAGGTAATACCTACATATAAAGATATGGCTAACTTAGTTTAAATTTGACTTTTCTAAGTACCTGCCCCTTTTTCGGGAGGTTGGAGTAGAAGTAAGTGTCAGACATCTAGGTAGGTACTGACTAAAAAACCACCTTATTCCTACAGTAACTCTTGCGTTCCCGGGCCGTGGTATGACATGAGAATATTCCCGCAACACCGGGTTCTTACCTGTCCTGGCTTTTATATTTAAAAACTTCAAAAGTTTAATAACTGCCGCCCAATGAAATGATAATACAAAAATAAGAATTAATTAAGCGAGCATTTTGTAGAGAAACTTGACGATTTATCACAGAAAATTCAAGAAAACTTAGTAAGATCTTATACAGATAAGAAATGACTAGAAATACCTAAAGAAATATTAACATTTTTTTACGAAAACGAAACAAGCTACGTCAAATAATTTCCACGTTTATTTCCCTTCAGTGTTTTTTGGGGAAAAAATATCAAAACATTCACCTAACCTGATTTTATTAAAATAATTTCAGAAGAGTGCGTGAGGCGGGTTCCGATACTGCGACTCAACACGCAACCTTACCCACAAACTTATCTTTACCGTTGACAAAATCAAAGGTAAAGTTATTTCGGTACCACACAATTCAGGAATGATCAACCTCACCTATATTTTTTCGATTTTCTAATGAAGAATTAAGTTTGTAAGTTGGCATTATTATGGAGGCCTAATCAGTGGGACCTGTCTCTCTAAGTTATAGCTTTGTATATTCATAAACATAGATAGATAAGAATTACGTATAGGCAACATGAGGGAACTAATTTAGTTTGTACTATCTGATGACTCCCACATACCGTTGGTTGTCGATTGCTTTAATATCGTTTATGAGTTGTGTAAGAACAAATGTTTAGTAACTAGGAATTTATAGTAACTTTATAAAAAAATACATAATTTGCCTATCTTAAAAGTGAGCGTGAACATTTGTTCCCCTCATCATGTTAATAACTACCTTAAACCCATCAAGCTTTGCACTAACTTTAAAATTCCCTATGTTTTATAGTATCTGCCCAACTTCTAGTAATGTTGTTTATTTTTGTGGTGATTCCTATCTACCTATCTATGTTTTTTTATCCGTGTTTATTTTTCAACATTACATAACTTCTAGTTACAAAACTCAACATAATTAACACATAAACCGTTGAAAGGCGTATGTGCAATGCAGTAGATAGTAGAAAAGTAGCTAAAAAGAAAAAAGTAATCATTTGAGTCTAATTTTTACAGCAAGATGCTTGCTTATCTAGTTGTTACAACCGCACAAAGTTTTGCTGTAGGTGCCATGAACTGTAGATCGTGTCGTTGTCTTTGCCATTCAATGATTTTCTTTTCCAATCAATACCTAACAGGACTTCTTTACCGTACCTCCTTATATATATGTATAACCAAATATATTGTTTACTTTTATACTTTATTACTTTGATAGTGATAGTGCACTATTAAAAAAAAACTTACAAGCTTATGAATAGATAGACTTTAAAACTTCCATCAATTCAAATCAAACTTTCCTAAGCAATATTTAACTCAAAAATATTTATATTAAAACAGTTGCCTAAACACAATAAAACAATATGACACTCGCATCCCCCATCTTGCGAGCATTTCTCGGGAGGGGGTGAAACGCAGACAAATGACTAGCGCCCCTGCTGCCCCAATGAATTATAGCCACCAATCGAGCCGCGCCCGACAACGGCCATTTTTAATTTTTAGGGGTACCTCGCAATCACCCTTGCCAGTATTATTATTAAGTGTGCTCAGTAGTGATAACATGAAGAATGGGGTTGTAGCTATTTTTAATGGCTATTAGTAAGTAGGTATGATTCTGTAATTTCTCATATAGGTAGTATAGTCAGTTTGACATGATAGTTGCCTATCTGAAATTGGAATGAGAGGTTTCTGTTATCTGCATAAATCATGTATTTATAAGAAAGTTGCTGTGTTTTCAGTAGACAGACACGTCTTGATTTGCTAAAATTGGTACACAAATAAACTAGTCAGCATACTTGGGTTTTGGAAACAGTATGATCTTGTTAATATTTTCTCAGCTCCTGAAATCTTAAACTCCTCATAAAATAAAGAACTTAAGCAATAACAAACTCGAGTGAAATAATAATCATAAAGAACTTTTAAACCTCATTGAATTACAACTTGGCACATACACGTCGACTCATTGTGTTCCAACACTAAAATTAAGAAGTTGATCCTACTACACATCAATAAATCCTTATAAGTTTATTAGTTCAGATTTACGCTCCGCAGTACGTAAATATTTGAAGAATCGCCCATTAAAATCAAGTTTTAATACGTCGTAAAAACTAATGTGCTCATAATCGTCGATTAAAACAAATTGAACCATAAACGAACATCAATGTTGACATAAATCACGCCCTCTAACGCTTCACTGTTGAACTACGGAACATTTGTCGCTTCACTATCGTCTCAATCTCGCTCGGATGATGAACGAGCACTTTTATTGCGGTTACACGCTTGTTTATTTACTGCTTTGTAATAGAATGTCAATAAACAACGTTGATAACTGAACGCGGCTATAAAATAATAATAAAACACGACAGTTATTGTGGTGGCAAGTGGCGCTCTCTCGTGTTTGGCAGCGAAAACGCAACTACTCGAAACAGCGACATCTGCCGACGAATAGATGAATTAAAATGTCTAATGAATATTTCAAATTCTATTGGCCGGCTTAAATATAGGTGGAATTGTCTTTATATTTATTCAAATAGTCTATTCCTTAAACAGGCTACGTGTAAGAGACAACAATAAAAAGGAATTCATGGAACGAATGCCAGAAAAAGATAATTATTGTCTAGTTAACAAGTGAACATCATTTATCACACGCTACGGCACATCAATAATTCATTACTAATAACACAGAGGCACTGACGTAATTAGTTCAATTACTCGCCCACCCAGTAATTCCGCCCCACCATGTGGTAATTGAATTATTTATCTTTAACTAAATTAGGAAAGGAAGATAAGTGCAATCTTCACCTTTAGTTAAGGTGTTCACGTTAGACCACTAGTAATTAAGTGTGCGTTTAACGGAACCGAAACAATAGATGCGTGACCTAGCCCTGAGATTAATTCGTTTGATAACAAATTTAATCGAATAGGCTGAGAGAAGTGTTTTATGCGGAACGGAACTTATTCTAATAAGAATTTTGTGGATATAATTGGATTATGATAATTATGTCTATTTCGATGTCAATTAATGTAAGCGGTATGTGAACATTGTATGCTAAATAAGACTCTAATATCTAAAGTAAAGTAAGCTAAATTTACTAGTGAAGAAATAGACCAGTTGTTAACTAAATCCTTATTAGGCAAACTGACGATAGTTTACATTCTAAATTAAAATGAGATCTCTACGCTATTAAATTAAGCAATATCCTCCCGGTCCGTTACAGCCATAAACTTGAGATTTTCTTATGCCTACCAATCTAGGGATACATTACTATACAAGGACAATTACAAAGACATTAGTTAGTGAAACATTCTCCGGGTTCATTATAAAGCATCGGGTCCGGACCCTCGGATCGGTCCTTGGGTCCTGACGAGGAATGTTGGCTATTAGAGGGGTCTAAAAATTAATGTTTCCAATTTGTATACTATGCAGCCTCGTAATTTAGTTCGTTATGTTGGTAAATAAAGATATTTTTCGCTGTGAGTTACACGTCTTTACAGACACAACTTTAATATTGCTTACGATTTTAAGGGCAGTTTATTGTATTTCGAATCTAGCTCTAGTTGAGTATTAATTAATTAGTTAATAGCCTAATGGCTAATGTGTCGGACTTGTGATCCAAAGGTCGTGGGTTCGAACCCTACACATTCTATTGCCGTGAACCCACTCCAGACACAAGCATATTTAGCTTAATTAGAGGTTTTAACAAAATTACTATTAATGTGATTTTACCCACATCGCTAGTCCTAGTTTCTTTTTTAATAATACCTACCTAATTGGGGTATCCTATTACGATTTTTCAGTTACAGATAATTGGAAAAGGAAAAAGTCCAATAAGATAGCTTGTCCAACTGTTGATGCCGCATCCATAACGACACAGCGGACGCAGCGTTAATCTATGCGAATTATTGTACATTATGTGGGAACAATTACACATCCATTAATCAAGGGAGTCCTCCGACAGTTTATTGCGCCTCCGGCCCTCAGCCCTCCAGCGGTTACAACCCTTCCAACTTGAATTACGCCCTTTTCCAACAGCCACCCAACTTTGTACCAAGTTTACACTTGATTAGCCACGGAGACTTCAGAAAAGTTGAGCTGTGCGTATCCGCTGTTCTTTTGACAATGTAATATAATTTATGGCTTGAATTCTAGATTTGGTTATTAAGTAGCTTACGGCGTTTTAAAGCGTTAGGCGTGAAATTTGATTATGGTTTACCGTATGCTCGGAATTATTTTCTATAATGAGATGTTTTTTTTTTTTTGTTGAACACCTGTCCAATTTATTAATATGTAGGTAGTTTTAAGGTATATTTTTAATATTTTGTAAGGCAGCTAAAATTTTAAGGGCCGTAGGGTGAAATATAATAACATGTTTAGGTATATCTTCCACCTTTGGGCTATCAAACATCTTCTTCTATTACAGTTTATTGGTAGGTATGCGGAAAATTCCACAAAATTCTCACATTATAAAATTATACACAATGCGTAATAAAGTGTTGTACTTCGCTGACAAATGATCACTTAGGTACCTTTACATTAAAAATACAGTTAGCAAATTGTGTATTTTTTTCCCTCTAAAACTTAGTAATTTTGTTCAAAAATACCATAACAATGGTTTTTAAGGTATCTATTATATTCTTATCGGTCAATCTGATTTAATTTAAACCACTATGTAAATAGAAAACTATAATTATTATAACATTTATGGTGCTCAAAAAGAACTTATTTATAATTTTGAATCACATAGAAAAGCTGGTAAGTAGTAATTAAATAATGTAAAAAATAACTAGATTTATTCTAGGTATCGAAACAAAAGTTCCAATTTTTAACAACACGGGCAAATTTTTTATTATAACCTAAAAACTATGATTTATTTTATATTTATTCAGTACTGCAATGTTAGCAGCACATAAGGTAATAACTGCGTTTTAAAGAGCTACTACGACGTAAGCGCAGCGCCGGTGCGGACATTAATAATTTTGGCGCGAACAAATGACGCGGCTGATTAATGATTTACGTACCCAATTCCGTGTTGTCCACGAGGGTATATGGCAGAACATATACAATGTATGTACGTATGTTGTGCACATGTTAGGGATCGAGTTACCTAGGCAACTGTTACGTTTCTAAGGGTTAATTGGATGTTTACTAATGAACCATCGGTTTGTTTTGTAATGGACTTGATTTGGACTTACTGAAAGCTTTTAAGTGTCTGTTTTATTAAACGTTACAGTGCATATATTTTCCAAAACAAAGTATTCCTAAAAAAATTTTTGTTTAATGTCAATTAGGCATTTTACCTGAATATCGTATCATCAGGAATGACTCGAGATGTTTTTTGTACCAATGATAGGTTTGCTTTTCACCACTATCTCACCTGATGGTAAGCCATGATGTGGTCGAAGATGAAGCACGCTTACCTAGAAGTAACTTATTCACTCTTGACTTAAAGCTTTTTTTTTTTTTTAACGTGGTAAAATCATCAAACAAGTCCTCCCACCCCGGGCAGGGTGGGAGGGATTGTCAGACTTTTACTGACTAAAATCCACGGTGTTCCTTCAATAACCCTTTACGTACCGGGGTCACGGTAATGGGATAAGTCCCACGACCCCGGCAGGTGACTTAAAGCTTGGCAAGGAATTTCAAACTTTAGCTGTACTGTTATGAATTATGATGTTTAGATTAATATAAAAGTCCAGCTAAACACAGAAAAGAAAACAGAAGCAGAATTCATACTATGTTGTATGTACTATCATCTATCTACCATATGCGACATAGGGCCCAACTGTGGCAGGTCAGGTGTCCCCTAAAGGTCCGCTCGAGAGGGGCTCGCTGCCAGCTAGACGTTTTCACATGATTTATCGAGCCCTTATTGATACCCATTTTAATTTGGTCCCGTTTGAGCATGTAGGTATGTAGTGAGGGTCCTTTTTGCTGCTTATTAAACAAGGAATATCGATTGATTTGACTATATACCTAGTGTTTATAACGACTTAAGGAAATATATTAGAAATTCAAGTATTAAAGTTTAGCGTTCGATTTAGAACTATGGTAAGCAAGGGTAGGTACCTACAATTGAAAATACATTCTGAATATGTGCAAAAGTATAATAAATATATACTAATAGAAACGTAATGATTACCTTAATTGGTGTCTTTAATATTTGACTGTTATTATTTTAAAATAGTGGTGTACCTACCTACTCACTTAACTGGAGAATATCTGATTCAACTGCTGTAGGTACCTATCTACAGATTGCCCTTCTCTTTAGCCCATAATATTCGATTTGTATGAAGCTACATTAATTACATAGCTAACATACCTTTATATCAACTTTTCTAAACGTCCGTTCTTTAGAAGATTTACTTGTGGGATAAAATTGGCTCCCATTTAGCATCGGCACCGATATCACAATACCGACTGCCAGCCGATTTAAATTTATTTCGGACGTCGGTAACTTCCAATTTAAACCTCTTAATCCTCTATGATGTATGTCGGTATTCGGCAGGATTAAAAGTTCCACGGAAAATAACCGGGGAACCTTTTCCGGGGTCGGATTGACCCGGCCAGGAGCGGGATTAGGCGGCCGGGATTGGATATACATAAATCTCGGACAAGGCTTTAGGGGCGACGCAATTAAGCCTCGGCGCTGATATGTCATTTTGTGACGAGTATTACCCAGATTTGGATAATACTAATCGGGTCCAATTCCGTTTTATAGCTGTGAAAATATAATAATTCGAATATTAAAATTCAGCAGCGGTTGTGTACAACGCACAATGGTCGCTCTGTCGGGCATTGCGTCATAAATAATTCAATTTCATAGTAATAAAATACGCGTGACCAGCGCAACGGCGTGAAAACTTTTCAGCAATTACGGGTTGAATATAACAAAAAGCGTCGGTCGATCCGACACGGCGGGGTCGGTGAGGCCCGTCCGACGCACTCGTAATTCATGCATCAGCTTGCGGGATAGGGTTAGCTGCGAGTGCAGCGCCGATGACTTATAGTTTGTATTAATACGCTTCGAACACAGGAATCCAATCTGACTCGGATTAATTAATTTATGCGGGAAAAGATATTAGATTATTCAATTGGACTTGATATGTTTAATATGGGCAATGTAGGCTTTGTATGTAATGGATAGTATAACGTCGAGTTGATAAATTTCGTAACATGATTTGCATCTCTTAGGTTGGTCATTTTTATTTGGTTAAATGTAAATAAAGTATCCAACTACAGTAATTTTAAAAGATGAACGTTCATTACCCCGCTGAACGATGTAGGCACCTTGAAACTAAAAAGGTATGCCTAATTAGTTAAAGTAGCAATTTTTTACAACAAGTGCAAAGTTATGTAAGCTGTTGAAAAATTGCGTTGAGTACTTTCATTAATCTTAATAAATTAATGAATTTGCCGTGTAGGTAAGGCTTTCACAAAAAATTCTTGCCGCAAATCTAGGTATATTTTATAGGTGTTATTCCAAGAATACAGAACCCATAGAATGCTCGTCGAGTTAGGTACTTCGGACACATAAATTCTACAAAATTACTAAGAAGTAATTGATTTATAGTAGTTTAATTATCGCAATTAGATACGCCTCCTAATCAACACACAGATAAGCGCTGCACAATATGCACAGCTATGTGTTTATAAACGCAAAATTACGCTTACCTACTAAATCCAATTAATTAATTTAGATTAACTTCCGAACATTCCTATCGTGTCTTAAATATACCAAGAAAAAACGCCTATTCCATATTTAGTTACCCGGATGTGACGAAGTAAGCAGCCATTAAAATTAGGGTTGGGCCACGAAACCCGCGACTAGGGCAGGGCCGAGGCCGGCGCGCCCTGGGCTCGGTTCATCGAAAAAAACGAAACAAAAAATACACATACAATGAATAACTGCCGGGCATCGATACAGATGAGATGAAAGATTTCTCAATGTCCGCCCGTTGTTCTTGTTACTTGTAACTCAATATTGAACTCAGCCGTTTTGTTTTATTTCTTCATAATATTTTAAAAATATAATGAACATGCAATTATAATAATAAATTCGTTAAAATATAAGCCACCTGTATCGCTAAAGAATTTAAAAAGAAAAGGGAAGGAATCTACAACGATTTCATCATTACAACACAGGAGCAAAAAAACGCATTTACTTCCAAAATCTACTTAATAACGGACACGAAATTAAAAAGCAATTTGGTAACCGTTACTAATTTAGGCGGCGCGGCATGGAGCTCTCAATTTGGGAGGGGCTCAGGAGCGGCGCGGGGGGAGGTGGGAGCCCTAATCTAAAAGCTGTCAGTTGACGCGCCAGGCAGCTGAGGCCGCGCCGCGCCAGTGTGCACCCTTCCTTATATTCCATACATGCTTTCCTAGCCAGATAGCCGTAGCATGCATGATGTAAGTACCTACTACAACTATCCACAACAACAAAAAAATCTAAGAAGCACCATCTCTAAATATAATAATACAATAACGATTCCATGAAATTTTAATTGACAGAGTCGTATATAACTTACCTATTAAATTAAACGCTGCTCTCAAAGCGTGAAATCCTATTAATTAACTAACGCACCGTGTCACTTTGATTTACGTTCCGGTTTATGTATTATAGGCTCCTCAGAAAACTGAGTTTCCCTGGAGTCGGTGTCCCAACCTCATTAGTTGATATATTTGACTTGGAAAGCAAAATTTATAATAGAAAAAAACCTATAAGTCACTGCCCACATTCGGGACAGATTAAAATCTTTTTACACACCGGCTAATTCTTGTGCGCCTACGCATCTCTGAAGTCGAATACCGAAATATGAACACCTTGGCGTGTTGTGTTTAAAAAAATATAAAGTTGTATGTGGAAGTTTCGTAATTAGCATAAGTTTGACGGTGTGGAATCGGTTTTTCCATTTGTGGCGGACACTAATTCGACGTGTCTATTTTATGATATGTATTTTCGTGTGTCCAGGCTAGTGTTGTCCATAACTCAGTACTGTTTATTGCCACATACGCTCATAAAGTTGAGTGGCACGCCTCAGTTGGTGTCTGATGTCTAATCAGATACTTACTTAGAAAACAGACTTTTTAAACGTTTTATTAAATAAAATGAGACAATTTAGTGTAATATACACTATTATTTAACAGTGTTATCTAATACTGAATTTGCCACAATCTTTAATCATAACCACTTAATATTGATTGAATTATGTTAAATATTTGTTTCTGATATAATCGATAGGTAGGTTATGTTAATTTTGAATTTTATTAGTACATTTTATCAGACAATTTATGAATATCTGATAAATATTTTAACCTATCTACAATTCTTCTATCCAAAATATTTGTTTTTTTTTATTTTCTGAATGCAAATTAAGTTGACATCAGACTATTGGATAATCAAGATTTAAAACGAGTTTTCCTTAAATAGACATTCAACTAAATACAAGGGAACTTTTTCATAATAAAAAGACAAAATGCAATCTTATAAAAGAATCGGAAAGAAAACAATTTCTTTTATCCACTAAGGCATTTATTCCATACATTTATATTTTCACAGGAAGTGGGCGTTGTTGCCTAATTAGGGCTTAAAATAATAGATAATTAAAAGGTACACCCGCTATATTTCTTATCTATAAAATATACAACAGGTGCGCGGTAACAAAGGGAAGATACTCTACTAAATTAATTTAAGCTATGAACTCACAGATGCGTGTACGCAGGAAAAAACAGCCACCATTTAAAATGTAGCCGAGAATTCTTTCAATGGCGTTAGTTAGTAAAGAGCTTAATGAAACTAGAATTTTAAAAGCTTGTTGAATATTGCAAGGGTCGTATAATTTTCAGCTGCTTTCCGAGAATTAATTATACAACTTAATTAAGCTCATTAAAAGTAAAAATTTAGAGTGGAATTAACAAAGAATTGCTATATATTTAGAAATCAGTTACACGATGAAAATAAATTCTTTGTGGGGTACGTTTTTCCCAATATCATAAATTTTAATATTTCTATACTTGCTAAGCTATCAATAATCCATACTAATATTATACATATGCGAAATTTTGTTCGTCTATTTGTTACGCTTTCAAGAGATTTTTGATGAAGTTTGGAATGGAGACAGTTGAATAAAAGAGTTTTAAAAAGTAGCCTATATTTGAAACTGGGTGTTAAACATAGGGAACTTTTTGTTTTAAGATTAACACTTTAGGGGCTATACTAAAAAATAATCCTCACATACTGGGGTTGTGGGAGTGTTCTAACGAGATACCACGGACCCGGAACGCAAGGGAAGTTGAAAAAACATGGCGCATTTTTAGAAGTCATTTGATGTTTTTCCCACCCGAAAAAAGGGGTCTCATATAACTTATGAAAGTTGTGTGTACCTATAAAAAGCCTGCGAACGAATTCGCGGGAAACATTTACTTTAATATACAATATCCTAACACATAATATATGGTAAATAGATACTTAATAGAATTATGAGTAAAGATCAAACTAAACTGGGTAGATAGAAAATGTGTGGCAAAATCCATTAAAATTTGACCCCATAGAAAGTGATGGCCCTAGCGAGTATTCACCTTATGGTATCGGTTCTCTATAACCAGCTTGGCCTCAGGATATAGCCTCGCCACATGAAGGAGGGCTGGGCAGCATTGTTTATTATCCATTTCCTTAGCTCCTGACGGGATAATAACGTTTGATTCTCAGTTACCGGTCTTAATATTCGTGAGTGGTGTATGTTACGGTCAATATATGATTAAATTCTGTTTTAATTTTCTTGTGAGTTACTCGAAGTCTTGCTATAAAAGAAACATTACAAGTCAATAAAATACAACACATTTTGTAATAAGTCAATATTTGTGAGTTTTTAAAGGTTTATAAAACAATCCATACTAATTTTTTGAATAAAATTAGGCACGTACCAAAATTCGCTGCCTGAGACTGTGTTTCCTGATAGCTATAACGTTAAAAGTTACATATTCACTCTTGTCTTAAAGACAAGAGTGAATATGTAACTTCTAGGCAAGCGTGCTTCATCTTCGACCACATCATCGCTTAACATCAGGTGAAATGGTGGTCGAACGCGAGCCAATTAACAAAAAACCTAGATCATTCAAGATCCAGCGTCAACCACAGTCATACCTTTTTTCAATAATCAATCACTTATTAAAGAGAGAGGCTGAAATACAAGAAGAAATTTCCCTAAAAGAAAATCATCGGCATAAGCTATGTAGTTCAACTATACCTACATACATCTTACAATTCATACAATGATAATGAGTGACTATGTAAAATATTTATATTTGCAAACGTGTTTCCCATATTTATTCCGTATACATGAGATTATATACTTCAGTATTAAATTTATCTCACAATAATGTATCTATGTAGTCTAAATATTACTCGAGGTGCTATTGAAAGCTGGGGATAAAAGTAACGTAATTATTATTAGGGACAGGTTGTTACCTTAAATTTATTTTGGCCGACTAACAGGTTTTTGAAAATGTTTACAAATCATGCTGGTTATCTATTAAAGCTGATCAGATGGAATGTTTACCAGAATATTCACTGTATACCTATATTAGGAAATAAATTATTATACTATCGGCTCAATCTATTATGTTATCTCGTCAATCTATTGATTTTATTATATTGATAAATTCATTATATATTCAGTGTGATTCAACCAAGCAATGAAAAGCAAATTTTATTACTCATGAGTCAAAACTTGTAATAAAACAGAAACGCCTTGTATTATTTCTAGTTAATTTACAATCAATTAGTTTATTATTATTTAATTTTTTAAATTTATAATGGGAATATTATCATATAAATTGGATCCTGCTAAACCATAACTATTAAACGAGTATTATTAGGAGCTTACCGATTTCCGTCATGCAAAGTTCGCTACTTCTCCTTAAGTGGATAACTCACTGAATATTGGATTAACAAGTCAAATTGCAAGGTTAAGAGTGATTTATTACATGCTGATACTGATTCATACTGGGATGTCTTCAGAATATTTTCTTTTTTTAGTAGCTTGATAAGTTTTTTTTTTTTTTCATATCAAATTATTTAAATATTCTGAGTGTCAACCCAGTCAATTTTATCCAACGTTCAGAACTTATGAATTTGAGCGTCGTTTATCATTTTGTCTTTTAATGAAATTTACTTATCGACTAAATTTACCAGAAATTAAATTGGACAAGGTACAAAAATGATAGTTTACATCTTAGAAGAAGTAGTCTATTTAATCTCCAACATTTTTATAATACAAAAAAATTGTATTGTACGAGTAGGACGGTGCTAAAGGAGCATCTGCCATGCAAACGCGACCTGCAGTGGCTAGTTCGGAAAGAAATAAATCGACTGCAAGCCCAAGTTGGCTGCTGCAGGCACAGTTTAGCAAAATGAGGGTTCATAGACCAAAATCCAATGCGAATACGGTGCTCCTGAGCAAACTATGTCCCATCTGCTGGAGTGTCCGAAATGCCCAAATACGTGCACTTTTGAAGACTTGATAAACGCCACTGAGATGGCGACTTGTGTTGCTACCTACCGGGCCCAAAACCAATGATTTGCTATCGGCTCGAAGAAGAAGAAGACGGTGCTAAAATTACAAAATGGTCATTGAAGATTTGAATATAAATGTTACATTGTGACAGTTCCCTAGCCCATCGCCCACGTTTACAAACCATCTCGTTCCTCTCAATTGGCCCCTACAATTTGCGCGGGAAGATCTCTGCTTTAATTCCTAGATCAATTATATGCCTAAGTGTAGAACTAAGTGGAAACTTTTTACATTACGTTTAATTGAAGTTTGTGCAAGAAGCGAACATCGACCTTTTTATAGTTTGGCGTTTTGCGGCACTCTCGTTTGATAATAACCAATGCTATGCTCGACGATGGATCACGGTTGCCTAGAATAGAAGTATTCACTCCTGACTCATAGACACCCAATTTGTGGTTATCAGGAAACACAGACAGACTCGGGCATAGAATGTCACGCCTTATCTGAACGTATAATAAAATTATGTTTTAAATAAGCATAAACGTTAAGTTATAATAATAATATAATTAACAACACTTATCTTAACAAAAGCAACTGTACACATATATAAATGTGAGACTTTAGTTTATGATATTCGAATTAGAATCAAACATAAACGTTCGGCTGAAGATACGACCCAAACATCTAATATCAAGACTGGTTTTGCGACCACCGAGCCCAAAGAAATCATCGGGGACACTTTATAAATTCTGAATGAGGCGATTATGCAAAGCGCTATGCGAACATTGATAAAACAAGAAACAAATAATAAGGGCTTGTGATCGAACCCCGAAGCGATTCGGTAACTTCCTGTTTGGGGAAACTGGAAATGAGGTTTGAAGGCGTGAAGAATCATCGCCTTGAAATAGGAACATTAGTTAACTACTGTATAGACCTTTTGATGTAGGAAGTCGATTTCACTTTTTCAGACTTTGCTGTTTTGAATGTCTTTGATTTAAATCTCTAATTATAGTTACAATTTCATTTCAAATAAAGCATAAAGCGAAGGCAATTTTAATTCTAATGCTCCAGGAGAATTCTTTATTGTTTCATTTCATCTCAAAAAACCAACAAAGACTAGTGACATCCCAAAGGCATTTGTACAAAAGAGCATTTAAAAAGAGAAATTTCGTTTACTCACGGGGTGCCCAGTTTTTACGGTGTTGCTCAGAATCCTTTGCCCTGGCGACATTTCAATAGAGACTAAAAAATAAACAATAGAAATAAAAACTTGCAAGGCTAAAGAGGAAGGCCGGTCGACGCTAAATGAAAGAAGTTTGTAAAAAAGTTTGACACATTTTTAGAAACATCAGGCTTGAAATGCTCGGCTACGAGGACCGATCGTAAATTTTCTGTAGCGTCAGAATGAAAAAGGGAACATCATTGTTGAAAATTTTCGAACGCATTCTTTGATTTCGTATGTAATCGAGTCGCTTTGCATGACAATAATAAACGCGATACTTGCATGTGTTCGCATTTTTACGTCATTTATTATAAAGTATTCCATTAATTTCAACTTCATTCAAATTATTTTCGTTAATTCAAATAAAAATTTGTTTGCGATTTATTTAGTAGGCAAACTTTCTATTGACTGGAGTAGCAACGTGGCGAAAATAAATAGGTATGTTGGCTTCTATATGTGCAATAAAACTCCCTAAATCAATTTGATCTATTCAATTCCACCCCAAGTATTTGGTGCGATACATTTTTTCTGAATCCCGAGATATCCCCGGGATTCCTTTTAGCAATCAGATGTTGGATATTGCAAGCGTCTCTCCTTCCCCCGATATATTTCCTGTGCGGATAAGAGGAGAGGGCTTCTTTCTACAGAAGCACGATAAGAATTTCATTTCCTCGAGGCTGTGAGAGCTTCGCTATCCGAGGAAGTAACTGACAAAAATATTCAAGTTATAAAAGCTGAATTCAGTACAGGTGTTGGCAATATCGTGGGCGCCTTTTATTTTGTTGTCGAGGTTAGAGTGAAGTACATATAAGTGTTCATACACCGAGCACTCCCCAACAAGCTTTCAGTGAAGCGCGAGGCGTGACTCCAGCGACACAACCAGAATTCACTAAAAATGATGATGAAAGATATTTGATAAAAACAAAAGAGCACGATTTCGGGGAATAACAAAACGATTCGGGTGGAGGTTTGATTTTATGAATTCTCGAAGCTAGGTCTGAACTTTTGTTTTGGTTCTTTGATAAAAAAAAGTAATTCAACGCTCCTATGTGGGTGAGCTATATTGAACTTTGACCTGTTGAGATAAGGGTGGTTATCGAGCGATGGGATGATATCCATATGTTTGATTTCGCTTTTAGGTCTGAGGATCGGGATGACATCTTTTATCGCGATGCATTCCGCTCGACGGTCTTTAAAGAGTTTGTGTTAAGCCGCTATGTTTGTATTTCTAAATTGTTTCATATTTTTGTTAGTTTGAATATCTGCTTAAAATTTAGTATGAATAATATAATTGAAACTCATAAATATCACAACGTTCTAAAATTATGAAATTGGAACAGATTAAGAATCGTATATTTTTAAATATTGGTAAACTTTAAAGGTGTTATAAATTTCAAAGTATGTAGTAGGTGAGGCATAAACGTAAAAATACAAAACTAAAGAGTAAATTAACTTTGTAGACGTTATAAAGTCAAATATAAATAAATGAGAATAGTTCAAAACTTCATTGATACTTACAATCAACATAAATCCTTTTAAAATCTCGATCGGTTCACTAATTGGATTAACGATGACACTAGTACACCAATAAACAATCTTCAATATCACTATCAATAACACCAAGACGAATTATATTCATCAATGTTTCTTGTTGGATCACAATGTAATAAATAAAGCAATAAATTAATTGTTACTATTATCTTGAACTTGGATCGATTAAGTTCATATAAAATTAGTAGACGCGTATCGGACCGTTCACTACTTCGATACGTATGGCCTATACAAATTCTTATTTACAACTGACACTGTTGTCCATACTATAACAGAATCGTGTTCTGCGCTCACATAGAACGGAGAAGGCATCTGCCCGGCATTACATGAAACCTACGATAAAGCACCGCATCAACCGATCCAGAATATTTTACACTACTTCACGACCCCAGCATACAAGCTCGACTGTAAAAAAAAGTCACGAGGTAGGGGAAAAATTTCGTAAGCCATTATCCGACTCTATACAAAAGTTTTGACACGAACACTTTGCGCTTGGGCACAGTCTATTTTAGTGAGGTGCGAGACGGAGATATTTTGAGGGCGACTAATCGCGGCGCGTGCGACTGAGATAGATAGATGAATGTGTGTCACATTTGAATAAAGTTTAGGGGGACCAAAGAATCGTGAGCCACGGGATGCCGAGTAGGTGGTGATAAAGCATTCGTAGCGAGCTCGTTCCCAAATCGAATACGATGAGTAATAATATTTAAAAAGCAAGATTTGTTACCTGTCGACCGCCGGGAGATAATGCCCGATGTTTTTTGGGAGAAAAATACAATTAACTAGCCTGAGCACATAAATCATTTTGTTGTTCTGATCCATGCGCGGCCTCAGGTTGTACAATTATGTCTATACAGAAAAAAGGAAAGGTGACTCTAATAGAAAACCATGGTGAGTTTTTTTGTCGGGCGCATGAATAGAACAGATAATTAGAGCATTAACCGCAACCAGGTCTGAAAAGAAAATGCAATTTGGCGTAAATAAAAAAATATTTTGAGTAGGTTCTGATGCGCGCCCTGGAGCTACAATATTTGGATTAGCTACATCCGCAAATTACCTTTTTGGCTCTACCTTTTGTGATTTCATATTAACTCCTAATAATCGATGAGGGAATCACCTTTCGCCTTGTAAAAAATAATTACTAAAAACCGTGGCCGTATCCGATCAATTCATTGTTTTAAACAACAATTTAATGAATCTCTCACCAAAATTACTGGCATCATGCGTAAATTTAAAAGCTTTTAAGTTTCTCTGCAATAAAAGGTGAATACTCAATCATGGTAAATTTTAAAATTGCGACCTGCCTCAAGCATCAATTACGACGTGGGACTCGGGCACCTCGAATATCGCGAGTGCACCAATCGCTCGCCTTCGAAAATTGCTCGACAAGACCTCTTGGAAATTGTCGGGCAAGCGCTTTCAGAATTGCGGAGCCGACCGACAAATCGGGACCCGAACAACGCAAATTATGGACGCGACTGTGAATCGAGCGGAGTCGAAAATTGCGCTGCAAGTCTGCGATCGGGAGGTCGTGCGCGCCCTAATGAAGACGTTAAGCTAAATCGTGGCCGCTCTTATAGAATGTTATTGTGCTTATATTGATTTTTATGACAACATCATTTTGTAAAGGTGGCGCTTAGCTGGGCACGCTGAGTAGCCATACTCTCGTTCGTGCCAGTATAAATTATATCCAAGCTCCAATGTTATTCAAACCTTGCCGTCAAAGTTAAGGCCAGAAAACATAAGCTAACCCCGAATTACATAAAATATGGAGTGAAATAAATTTCAACACATACAAAAAGCAGTGTCACAATAATCAACACAAGCAATTTAATTTAAGCGACATAAACACGGGGCTATCTGGCACTGGCATCGATATTAAGGGTGTGCTAAATGACAAACTGCGGCCGAGAGAGAAATGCTTTAAAACGGTGTAATTTTTACTGTTTATCTCGGGATCTGGAAGGAGATTTCACATTAAAAATACCACCGATGAGTGTTTAACATACTAAGAGTGGATGCGAGCGAATTAAGCTCATCTACATACTAAAGTAAAAGACGCATACTCGTACGTCGGCGATTCGCTTCGCGGTTGCGCGTAGCGCATTGATTAAAGGCTTTCGCTATACACGCTCTGAATGTTTACTGGATCTTTTTTTAAATTAATGCCTACACTGTTTTGTATATTAATTTTGATACCTGTAATATAATTTGGGGAAATGTTCCAGTACGAATTAATAGCTCACAAAATTAAATCTAACAACAAGTTCTAACGCTACCGGATAAAACTGAAACATATAATTTGTGATCATCCAAACAAAACTACTGTTTCAGATTACTATTTGTACCGCATTTATTTCGGTAATGAAAAATTAAAGATATCATCTTATTTCAAATAACTTTCATGCTGACTTCATTAAAAAAGTAATTTAATAAAGTTGATTGAACCAAGATTTAATGTTGGTAACATATTATTAAGTCATAAAAACAGAACTTTGATTTACACCCGAGAATTAATTAATGCTTGTGTGCGATTGCGACATCTTTATCGCACTCATGAGAGCACCAACATTTACATTAAATATTATGAGTGGCAACGAAACTGAGTCTGTACTTTCAGTAAAAGGACGTCCATTATCCAGATTCTCGCAATTGAGATACGAAAAAATGTAACCACTTTTACGAGCAAATAAAAATCAAACAAGGCACAATATCTCTGAGTAGGTTATATGTTAAAGTATACATTTGGTTTATAAAGCACAGCGGTCTAATCGATTGAATACACCTCCTGATGAAGATATTACAGCGGGGCCGGTTTAGCTTTATTTCTGGACCGGTATGCATAACCTACACATTTAGATACCTGTAGGACGCAGGCACACCGAGGTACCGCCCGGATTGTTAGGTCACGGTAAAGAGCTCTTATATTTAAACGCGATCGGTATTAGTATGTTTATTTAGTCGTTCCTTTGAGGTTTATAATTAGTTATTCGCAATGTCCATTTGTAAGATAGGTAAATTGAATTTAAGTACAGAATATCTGTAATGTTTTGTTCATGGACTAATGGCTTAGCACTTGGTTTAATTAGACTTGTAGTTATGAATATAACATAAGACCAATACCTTATATTTACAAAGAAATATTTGTGTAAATTACAAAAAAATCCGAATGTGTTTTATTCTAAAACTGTTTTTAAATTTCAATAAAAGATTTTCCACTAAGCTTTTCCGATGTGATACAACCAGAGAAAAAAAAAATATTTTTCTCAAAGAAAAATAGCGGGCGATACTTCATAATAACTACAATATTTCTCAGGAGTCCCATTAATCCCACCACCTAATATTTCAGAAGCCAATAAGGCACCCAACCCTCGAACGCTGCTGTAATCTAAACGACCTTTTTTAAAACTAATAAAAGAGCTCGTTGGAAATAGCCACCGAAATTGAAGAGCTTCGAATACTGAGCTTATCTTCGGTAAACAAGAGCCATGCACCAAATGGCTAATGATAAACATCAATCAAGTTCTTCAGTGTAAATACTTTGGAAGCTGAATGCGCTTATTTTAAGGCGTTTTGTTCACGTTACGTTATGATTTATCAATGTCTTATACAATAAACGGTTGTTAAGACCTGCTGGGTTATTTATGGAGGAGATTAGTTGATATTTTTTATATTTCCGAAAATTTTCAGGACTTAGAAAAATGTAATTTTACTAAATATAAGGTCACATTTGACATTGGCAAACTGAAAAAATATACTAGTATCTATTCACAATCCACCGATACCTCTGAGCTTTACCCAAACAGTTTTACGAACTTTCTATCTTCCAAACTTTATATTTTCATTCTCTCTCATAACACATATCCGTTCGATTAAAAACAGAATCATTCAGTACATTCATTGAGATATAACTTTTATAATAACACGGAGAACTGGCCCTGCGGTGTTGCAATGGCTTTATAATTCTGCACTGATTACAAAGGGGAGCCGGCGGCCGCAATTTCGTCTTGTAGCGATCGTGCTGTACATAAATTATCAGTTATTGATGAAGACATTAAGCTTACGTACTTGTGCAACAATTATTGAATATCGGATTTTTGGTTGCTGGCGCAGGGTTGAGCTGATTCGTTACGCTATAATGAGAGGCTGATACAAGACACGCAAATTAATCATACGAAATAGCTTGACAAAATTCTGCTCGGTTGGACATTTTTGAACAAGTTTTTTAAGCTCAATAATCAGGAATATTTAATAACGCTAAGATAAGTGATCAAAATGTTGACCGAGTCGCAGAATCGTAAGAATAGCGCATCGCCTTTTTTTTTCGAGTTAACCCTGAGAAAACCTTCATGGTCACGTCCTCCGCCCTGGGACGAGCGAAGGTGTCTGGCAGACTCTTACTAAAAACCTCCCCGTGTTCCATCGTATCTTTGCGCCGAGGGCTGCGGAAGCACCTAATACTCTTCAACTCAGCCCCTGACTGATTAAAGTAGCTTAACCTAACCTTACTATGGCATAAATTTATAATTATATTTCATTTCATTAAGATTATATTTTTCATTAAATAACAGTTTATGACGAAGACTTTAAGCTTACTTTCTCGTAAAAATACATAACAAATTATATTTATTATAGTATTAATTTATTAAATTGGTTGTAAACAAAACAGGCTGATGTTTTCGAGCTGACTAACCTAAGAAGAAACATAGAAACAAACTAAGGAATCAAATATTCTTTTGAGATACCTACATACAATTCGGGCTAGTCAAGTGAAACTGTAATTGAAGTTACGAATTTTCTTTACTAGAGCTGAGCTGAGCAGATCCATGATGCTATAATCAGAAGCTGACATCTAACTTCTTGCTAATCTTACTTTTACTAATATTATAAATGCTAAAGATTGTGAGGATGGATGGATGGATGAATGTTTGTTACTCTTTCACGCCAAAACTGCTGAACGGATCTGAATGAAATTTAGTATGTAGATAGTTGAAATCCTAGAATAATACAAAGACTACTTTTTATCCCGGAATTCCCACGGGATCGGGATTTACACAATCCTACCACGCGGGCGGGTAGAAGCCAGTAGATCATAATTTTAAAATATTTTAAGACTCCTTCCAGTAGTAAACTTTTGCTTGACAGCATGGTCGTGGCCATGCCTTTTTGTAGTGCGAAGGGTAGGCCTTCATTGGTGTTGTACCTCTTGCCAATAGTCGCAGCTTTCGCAATTAGGCATCACATTCGAAGTTTTGTGGCATTTCCGGAGCACCGGAGTATGCGGGATTCTATTTCGAGAACGTAGACTTATAAACGTATTGGTGAGTTAAAGATTCGATTAACAGTATTTTTTTTTAGATAGTGTAGTAATTATCTAAAAATTAGGAAAATTTTCCAATGCGGAATTATGTCCTTTAATTTGAGATTTGTGGCTAAGATTTCTGAGTTATTTCATATAAAAATTAAAAACCAGCCAAGTGCGAGTCAGACTCGCGCACGAAGGGTTCCGTACCATTTTCTATAAAAATGACAAAAATCTTGTCCCCCTTAAATATTTATTTTACTTTTTTTAGTATGTTTTGTTATAGCGAAAACAAAAATACATAATTTTTGAAAATTTCAACTGTCTAGCAATCACGGTTCTTGAGATACAGCCTGGTGACAATCAGACGGATGGCCAGACAGACGGACAGACAGCGAATTCTTAGTAATAGGGTCCCGTTTTTACCCTTTGGGTACAGAACCCTAAAAACGAGATTGTAGTACACGAGGCATATACAAAGAATAACATATAGTTTATGTAATTATAGGTATCTACTATTAAGAATTGTTACAGTAGTAGGTATCTAGTAGCACCCAGTAATTAAAAATAAAACCAATCGGAGTTTGCTGAAGTAAGATTCCGCAGGTATGTTGGGCTGAAATGATGACCAAGAATGCAAGATTATATTATTATAATTAAACATCTAACTAACAAAAAAAAATAAGTATGTAACTATTTTATAAGAGCTTTTTAATAGCGTCTCCAATTCCAACATTTGGTAGTTGATTTACAAATGCTGGAAGATATTTAACATCTTGTGTCTGATTTTAAAATTCTTGCTTACCTAGCTTTGGAATCTGCGGTTTTTAACTTAATGTAAAAAACCCAGTGGAACGCAATATGAGATAATATCGCGATTACGCTTTACGGATGTTGGTAAAATATTTAGTGCTACACTATCTTGTCAAACAATCTTGTGTCTAGAACAGGTACCTATTGTATGGTACCGACTGCCTGTCAAAAATGCTAAAAACCATATGAGTAATTTTGAGCTTTTCAGTAGGACCTACACGTAAATTAAATATTCTGAAGATATACACTATACTTACGTATGTATTTTTAAACAATAATTCAAACAATTTTGTACCATCCAATTCTTTCTCATTGAAACAAGAAATAAGTAGGTACTCTTATCAGCCTGGATACCACGCGTTAAGATTCAGTTAAAACAATAAGTTACATTTAGAATTGCAAAGGCATTGTGTAAGAAAACTAGTAACAACATATTCCGTAGCGTCGTCAACCCTACCGGTACCCGAGAAAGAACTGTTCGCTCTGACGAGGTTCGTTCAGATCCGTACGTGCCCCTAATGCACTATACTTGGACAATTGACATTTTCATTTCCGATTTATTCCGAGTCCAACCGATGTTTTGCAGCCGCGTTTATTAATAAACGATTGTTTTCGCGTCAGCTTTTGCACTTCGCTGAATCAGTAATGAGAACAGGATTTTTAAAACCACAATTTCTTACAACTTCATGATGGCGACAACCGGTTCTTCCTAATTTCGATGTTAATTGCACGAAGCACGAGCAAATAAGATTAATTATACATAATTTTGGCGCGATTATAATTAGTGAGACACTTCATGAAATTGGCTGAGCTCTTGATGTGACGTCCTACATTGGTTTTTGTCAGTACTGCACGCAATTAGGTCCTTATTCTGTAACGTTTTATTCTTTAAATATAATATAATCGAACTGATTGTAGTGAGAGAAATTCGAATGATTTATGGAACTCGCGCCTCGGCTTTAAATAATACATCGCCGTAAGCTTTCAACGTCTTAGAATGAAAGTCAAGACTGTAATTTTAAAATGTCGATATAGATGATTTTATTATTTGTTCACTATATTTCACGGTCACGGTCGTAACCGCGGTTAAATATTCTCAAGGTTTTGGGTCTGTATTTTGAATACAATATTATATGAATACGAATTTATGTTTTTTTTTAAATCGTGTCTTTGTTAAAGAGGGTAAAACATGAATTAACTTTATTAAAAAGCAATGTACCTATATAAAAATATTCTATTAGAATTGAGAATCAAAATATTTACTAAAGTAATGAGAACTTATTGTATCAAAAAAACATCTCACAATATAATACATAAGTCTGATCATACTTTAAGTCTGATCTTACACGCACAAATTACTATTCATAATAAAACAATGTTATAAATTAACATGAAAATCATCAATCAAATTACAATAAATAATCTTAGAAGTAAACAATGATTTAATAAACCGACACTTATTGATAATCGTAAAACTTCATTGATTTTCAATGAGCTTCCACAAAGTAAGGTATTAAGTTCGCAATTCATATTTCGAACATTGCAGACTTGCGACCAAGTTAAACTTTAACTTTTAATATGGCGGATAGTCTTAAGACAACAAAATCATTTGAAAAAAAGAATTTAATGGCCAGATGAAATGCCATACTGTAATATACTTAATAAAATATCGAAAAATATAAAAGATCTATGATAATGGCAATTGATTGAAAACTACTAAAAATAATCCATTATCTCCACAATATAACATAATTATTATGTATATCTATTGTATTTATAGAACAATGTTAAATCGAAACTTGATATTCATTTAATACCATCATAGCAAAAAATGTCATAATGTAAAGATTTTAACTTATTTATTTTGAGCATACAATTTATAGAAAGAACACCTGCACGGATGCGTCTTTGAACCTCATTATTTTACATTTCCTATGTTGGTACCTACGTGTGCATGTTGCTGTCAAAAAATGATTAATTACCTTCCTTATACATATTTATAGCATTTTATAGTGTTGTGCCTTTGTTATAATTCTATATTGACACTACTTTTGTACCTTTAAATACTTATTGATTACAGTACCTACTGGTAATCCGTTGAAATAATTGTCTAGCGTAGCCTGTGGCACTAATAAGATGCGCTAGACCGAATTTAGTTTTAATTATATTATTACTATACGGTCTCGATATACTCAAACAAAACTTTAATAAATTATACAGACACTAGGTATCCTTCCCCATGAAATAATCTTCATTGCTGAAAACCGCAAAATCTGTTCAATAGTTTATTGTAAATAGATAGACGCAGCGGGACCTTAGTTTTAAAATATGTAAGGATATTTTATTTTTCATTTAAGCTGCGTGTTATACAATGCTCTTTGTAGCATACTAGCCGCGGGGGGGTCCTGGTGACCTGTAATACAGGTTGTTGTATATACCTACACCAGGCACCAGTCCCTCACACAGTTAGCTCTAAATTGTAAGCATTGTTAAAAGCTAGCATAAGAAAACTTTGTGAAGGGAAAAAATAATAAAAACAAAAATGCATTGCTGAGTATCGTATGTCTGTTTCTAACGCTGACATAATTCGCATTTCATAATTTATGTATGAGTACCTACCTATTGTCTGTATAACAATATTAATGTTATTAATTAATTAATTTGTATTTCTCATAATAAGTGAAGTGTATTCTTTTTGAGAAATAAATGTCTTAAACCGTATCTAAACAAATTGTGACCCTAAAATCACCTCGCAAAATCGCCCGTCTGCAACCGCAGTAAGATTGTTTACGAGCATCATTGTTTGCTTTGCTCTTTGTACTATTGTGGGCTGAATCTGCTATTATTTTATTGACTTCCTACCAACTGGTCGGTTTATTGTGCAGGTTAGTACACACTGAATTGTTTGTTATTAAGCACCAGATCGGTTTGTTAATCGTCCTGGTTATTGGACGGTACTGCGTCGTTGTGTTGACGGGGATAATGTCGCCTGTTTAGGTTTCGATTTTGCATCTGTTTTAATGATTGGATCTTGATCTGATTAATCGTTAATTTCATATTTTTTTACAAAGCGTTTGTTGAACAGAAAGGATATAATCAAAGTTTCTTGTATACCCAAAATTGTTAGATATTTTTTTTTATTAATGATGGGCTCATTCTTGACCTCGATCTCGCCTGATGGTAAGCGATAGATGAGGTCTACGATGGAACGAGCGAGCCCAGAAGATGCCTATTCACTCGTGCTTTAAAGGCTGAAAGGTCATAAGTGGCAGGGAACACAGAAGCCGGCAGGGAATTCCACAACTTGGCTGTGCGCGCAATAAATGTATATATATATATTCCACAACTTTTTCACACAACGCCATCTAGTCCCAAACTAAGCAGAGCTTGTGGTATGGGTACTAGACAACTGATAAACATACATATATATTTCTAAATACATACATATTATAGATAAATTACACCCAGACAAAGAACAAATAACCGTGCTCATTACACAAACATTTGTCCTAGGTGGGCATCGAACCCACGACCTTTTCGCATAGCAGTCAGGGCCACTAACCACTATACCAACGGGCCTGTCAAATGTGGAGGAGAAGCGCTTGGTACGACAAGACGGTATATCAACCAAGTGTGGATGGTACCCAGCCGTGCGTCTGGTAGACCGGTAGTGAAAGAGAGATGGAGGAATCAGGTCAATACATAAACTTAATAATTATGTGTAAACTAGCGGCATTATCGCTATATACGATATCCTTTGGGTGTGCGGTGTACTACTTTTTAATGTTTCAAGCTTTATGACTATATATGTATCAACATAAATTATAAGTACAACTATAAAATACAATACCGGGAAATAGGTCTTCTCTCTATGAGAAGGAATGGGCGAAATCTACCAAGCGAGCTGGATGCGATGTCGCATGTCTTCGGGTTAGACCACTAGATTAGAGCACTTAAAAAGTCAAGTAACCTGAAGGGTGGAACCCTGAAATAGGGCGAAAAGGTGATATGATAGATGGTGGTAGGGTAAGGTCAAAGGGTGGTCCCCAAGCCTAGTTTAGGCACCAGTCTCCCACATTGTTTACAGTATAAAATGTGTCTTTAATAATTGTAAATTGTGCCAAGCGAATAAAGATTATGATAGTTTTTCAGCCCTTGAACTAAAGGATAACAATTTCCTTACATCACTTTCCTTCATCGTTTGAGAGCAAATAATGAAAATTACACAAATTGAAGTGCCCGCCTAATTTCTAACCCCCAACCTACAACTCGTACCTTGTACCAACTTGTGCCTGTAAACTAATCTAGCGCTGTTCTCATAAACTACAATGCAAAAACATAAAAAATAAATACATAATATAAAAAGTAATTTAGCGGAAGGGACAAAGAAAAACACATTTGTTTACATAAAACCATTAAACGAGTTTTTTTATGTTTTGTCCGCGGACGACTATTCTTACATCTTAAAAAAATTCGTTGATGCTTTTATTATTCACTAGTTTCTGCCCGTGGCTGCACGCGTAAATTATTTTTTGTACTATACCTGCCAGGAAAGTGCATTATTACTTTTTTTTTAATTGGTCAAAAATAACGTCATTACTGTAGTACAAATGTGCGGGTCGCAAAAGTATGTGAGAGAGACAGATTAACGTAAACGCACCTATTACCGCCAGTTTAAGCCAAGTTCACATTTATGTGCAAAAAATAAGCACATGCTTAATAACTTGTGTCATTTTTTATTTTTATTCAAGTACTGAAACTAACAATCTTGTCAGTCAGATATAGAAACAATTCGGAAAAAAGAAATAAATATTAAAAAAAATACAAATTGATGAAAAGGGCTATGTTCCTATTACCGACTCAAACCATGGGTGTGTTTCTATTACCGTTTTTGTGGCACCTATTACCGACCGCTAAATGAACAGAACAAATTCAGTCAAATAAAAATGCTCGTGTGGGTTTAATTCTTTAGAATACAGAATGTTATGATTATAACCAGCCTTTAATCAGTCTTAAGAGATATGCTTCATAATATGAATTACATATTGAAATATAACAGTGAATCCAGTCTATTAAATGGCGTTCTTCGTCCTTGGTGAAGACAGGTTGAACCCCACAATTTTCATTAGAGTACTTGTGATTTCTCTTCTCACGAAGAGTTGTTCTAGGAATCCCAAATCTCTTTGAGGTTTCATAGATACTTGCTCCATTGTCGATAGCCATCAATGCAGAGTCAAGTTGATTAGCTGTATATTGCTTACGTTTTAATCGTTCCATGTTTCTGAATCAAAATTTACCTAGTCGAATATACTAAACTACTAAACCTTTGCTTAGCAGTGGGTTAAGAATTATAGTAAGTGTAAGTCAATAGGTGATTTTTAATAATAGTTTTTAATGAAAAATGAATTACAGTTTTATATTTTTTCTAAATATTTTAAATTGTTATTAATGTTAATTACATTATATTTACCTACTTGGCAAAAAAAATAAAAATAATTACTAATACACTATCCATAAAAACTAAAAAAAAACATACAGACGAATTGAGAACCTCATTCTTTTTGAAGTCGGTTAAAAAGTACAGGTACATCGGTAATGGGTTCTATTAAAGAAAATCTGTATAACCTATTACCGACCCAATGAAATGAATATGTATTGAGTAAATGTATTGTTTTTTAGTATATTTGTATGATTATACAGGTGCCAGTAGCTATGCTAATTTTATTTTAATGGTATTTTAACTATAAAAATACAATATTAGAGAATTGTACATCCTACATTCATCAAAACATTTACATAAGAATAAAGTTGATTTTCACAGTATCGATACTCTTATTATGTGTGACGCTAATAGGTCAAATACAACTTGACATACTAACTAATCAAATTAGTATAGCCGACTACTTATTAATTGATGCATTATAACATAAAAAGTAGAAATTAAAATATTCGTCAAAAACCTAACAACGACCTAGGTCGGTAATAGGAATAAAATTGAGATTATTGTTCCTATCACCGCCACTTTTTAATATTGAATTTGAAGCAAAATAAAGCTGTATCTCATTAAAATTAGTTATTATTTGTGTTTATGAAAGTATTAAGAAGGTATCAAAATAATTAAAAGGTTCATTAGATTGCTTTACAATTATATATTATGCTAAAAAAGAAACAGGTGTACTTACGTAATAGGGAGCGGGACACTACTAAATATGCGCTATATCCGGAGTCCGACGACAAACTGTGGAATTATTCTTTAAATCGTTGGTTTACGCGCACAAAAGCAAGTGATGAATATTTGCATTACAAATACATCTATATTTTCTCTAAAGCAATGACTTGTCTAACTTTAATGCAACTCTTTAAAATGATAGTTTTATGAAACGGACGGTAATGGGTGCCGATTTTGAGGGGTCATTATTAGGCGCGTTTACGTTATTATTATCATTATTATTCTCTCTTATTTTCTTCGTTTTCTATATGGAAAATCACATCGATCTGTTGCTCCGATTTGACGAGAAGGTAAAATAAACAAAATTTCATATTCATAATATACTACTATCCCTAGATTCTGATCGCGACTTCGTTCGCGTGTGAGGGTATTTCTGCGAAAATTCCGATCCCGTGGAAATTCGAGGATAAAAAGTAGCTTATGTGTTGTTCCAGAATGCCAACTATCTACTTACCAAATTTTGTTTGGATCCATTCAGTAGTTTTTGCGTGAAACATCCATACATCTACAACGTGAAATTTAAAGGGTATATACATACCAAGTGCACGGCTTCTTTGGATGATAACAAACGATATGACAAGGGTTTGGTAATTCTATGTCTTCATGTGTGGAACTAATTAGAAATTTCAATACATTGAAACCAGAAACTGAATTTTTCAAATTAATAAGATTGAAGAGAATTATCATGTTATAGGCAAGTGACGTGGAAAGTTATTGACCCTCGTAGTGCTGTGACACGTTTGTTATGATTGATATTCAAGAAACATATGAAACCGATAATTTCGTATCAATTCTTTGAGTCGCTTATTTTGTGCTGAAACTGGGCATAGAGACTCCATACCAGATGTTGTCTTCAGCCCTTTTGGATCGATATGGGGTTTCAGTTACACGTTGTATACATCCATCTTCACAAACATTCGCATTTATAATATGAGTAAGAAAGATAAGAAGTAATATGGGTTTAACCTGCATAGATGAGTAGCTTATGCGTCTAACACCGTATGCAATACTCCCCGCAAAGACCTAAACAGACTGCTTTTAATACTACCTACCTACTTGATCTATGATTTACTTAGCTTCCCTTCAATTTGTCAACAACATGATGCCATATTTTTCAATAAACCAGGGGTATATTCTAAGCTTGATTTATAGTCACAACTAACTAAGAGTCTAGTTTACCTGCAAGTACTGGGTCTCTGCGATGTAATGAAAGATGTCTCACAGCTTTAGTTATTAATAGACTGTCTCAGCAATTAATCGAATGCAATTTACTTGAAAATGAATTGCTGGTTGTGCGATATTAATTACAAGTTTTGTACAAATGTTTGAGATTCTGTATTTACACTTTTCGTGTTAAGGACAGGAAGTTTCCAGTGGAACATTATGGTGAAACCGTGTTTTTCCGTGAGCCTACCATTCATAATTTAAATGTTTTATTACTGGACTTTATTCATTTGAACAGGTTTCTTACGAAAATTTTTGGTACGTAGAAACGTGGAGGTCTTTGGGGGCAATTCTACAGGTGCTAATATTATAAATGCGAAATTCTGTCTGTTTGTTAATATTTCAGAACTATACCACTGAACTTCTTGACACTATAATCTATCCATATTATTTGAGTAACAAAAATTTTACATCCATCAAAGCATACACCTAAACTGCCGCACTAACAACATTAAGTACTATAGATAAACTTACAGTGAAATCCTAGAGAAATGGATTTATTTAATTTTTGTCGAAGGTTTGGAGAATTAGGCAGTTGTCTCACTGCCGGCGATGAACGAGTAGCGAGTAGAGCTAGCATCTGAAAACTAGTTGGCGAGCAGCGAGTGTGTAGGCTCGATAGTTTTGTCGCCGGGGTATCATCTGGTTGGTCTCTCGGTGTGAGTTCTGACCGCCAAGCGAGCATCGCGGTGTATTATCTTCAATGTTTTGTCGCTCAGCGACAAGTAATGGAGCGAGTCCTCGCCCGCAGTGTGAGCAGTCAGCGAACGACTATTAATATATGCATCTCTTTTGCTTACACGGAATGAACATCTATTGTACGTTTCTTGAGCGAGAAAATGCCCACAGTTAATCGCTTCCCCGCTGGCGGTGGGACAATTGCCTTATACTTAAGCTTTTTACATTTCGCTAATATTCTATATTATTATCGGCCTCAACAAAGTCAAACAAATCATCTTTATTCATTGACATTTAAAGAAAAATGCATTTCACGCAATCGATCTAGGACCTTATTTCTCATTTTCAATTTCTATGTTCCTTACACGCCAAAAGTCTGCGCTCTTCCAATAATCTTCTCTCACTCTGTCTTCTGATTTTATTCATTCTTCCTTCTATATACAGTCCATTCTTCTGTGGAATGCACTACCTCTCGATATCAGGACGGCCACCAATCAATATGCATTTAAGAGAAAGTTGCGGGATTATTTTCTTAACAAATAGTGGAAGCAGAGTTTTCATAACCCCCTTTCTATAACTGTTTATTAATATATATATATATATATAAATATATTTTTGGTATGTATTATGATAAATATGTATGTAAATTTATTCTAGTTAGAAGTATATTTATTTATACACTTGTAATAAAACTTTTCCTTTGCAAAATATTATCTACTTCTTTATTTTTTTTATGCACCTGCCATGTTATCTCTTCACCAGCCATGGTTGACTGGTAGAGAATGCCTATGGCATTAAGTCCGCCTTTGTACATTTTGTGTTGCATAAAGTTTTAATAAATAAATAAATAAATAGGTGACAGATCAAATAAATTACATAAAATAGTTTGACTTTGTTCCTATATAAGGTATAGGTAAACGTAACTTTTTACCACAGCTAACAACTTTGAATTCTATAGTCGTTATTCGGCCGGTGACATCGGAAGATGTTTTTTTTTTTTCTTCTATAAACGGTATACCTTTTATCGCAAATCGGCATTTTCAACAACTCAAAAACCGGTATCGTATCAAAACTTGTCGATTTTAAATGAATGAAGAATGTTTTGGTGGCGATTTGGAATTTCCTATTCAATTTATCAGTTATAAATTTTAATCGATACGCATGGCGAACGTAAATCAATCGATGTTATCAGTTTTAAAATAATAGAAATGGAAATAGAAAAAGGGTTTCTAATTAAGTTATTTCTGGTTTATTTTTCTTTAATCGTACATCGCATCTAATAACTTATTTATGAAGAAGTGTCATGATATCTATGAAAATAATTAAATACATGGTAATTAATAACTAGTGACATTAACTTTTTTGTAACTACATGTTTTGTACTTCAAATAATGAAAGTGTATACAATACTCGATACTGATACTGTTAGCCTGCATCATCCCACTGCTTCTCGTGGTTCTATCTAGGGCCGAAGTAAACCACTAATCGTCAACAGACTGTATAGTATAAATACAAATTATCATCATAGCCTAGCCCTTTCCCAACAATGTTGGTGTCGGCCACGGCCTCCAGTCTAACCAAGAGCAGCTGAGACGTACTATTTTACATGCAGTGCCTGCCTAACTGACCTCCGAAACCCAGGAACTGGGTAATACGGTACGTTTGCCTTTGCCACCATCTACGATAAGGTGAAATTCAGTTCCTTCTATTTGAGATTAAGAAACGTCGACATAAAGTACCTGATTTAGAGTTAAGCTTTGTTTTCCTAGGAAAGCGGTGCCGTCATATAGCGGCCGCAATATTACGGACGCAAAAAGGCGGCCGTCTTTACGGTGACGACATGTGGAAAGTTCCACGGCCGTTTTAACACACTGTCTGCTTCATCGCTATCTAGTATATTACATTATCTTTGGAAACGTTCACGAAACCATCTGACACCGACAAGACGGCCGTCATGCAAATGGCGGCACCGCTTTTTGACGTTACGGTGTCAGTTACCGCTCTCTAGGAAACCGCGCCATTTTGTTTACATAGACAACGTTCTAGTGACGTCATTCACCGCTGTATTACGGCCGCTATTTGACGGCACCGCTATCCTAGGAAACCAAAGCTTTATTCTTTACTAAAAGAAATGCATCTCTATAGGTACCTAAAAATAATGAAAAAAAAATAGACTTACACATTTTATATAGGAAAAAAACACTTTTTCCGTGCGAGAGAAGTAGCGAGAATAAACTAGTTATGCCATAAAAATTAAATCAAATGCCTTGACTTGAATGACACACGTAGTCATTATGTGTGTCAGACAAGATTTTAATCAAATTAAGATCAAATCCCACGATTTCGAATTTCTGTGGAAGTGATATCATTCTTACTTCCCGTACATTTAGCGATATTTTAATCTACTTATTATTTATATGACTGCTCTTAATTAAATATTCCATCTTTTTACCTACGTGTTTAGTAAAATATAAATAAAGGTTGAACAGTGAAAGAGAACATTGGTTTCCAAATTAAATTTTGAGGCAGTTAGAATCATTGCTTATATTTTTCAACTTAACCTATGTTTAGCTTAGCTTAGTTGTTATGTTTAGTTTGGTAATAGTTGCTATGTTTAATTTCAATTAAATTATCAGTAAGTTTAAAAGTAGATATACTAATTAAAGCATAACATATCTCTATGCTTTAAAATATTTTAACTAAACATAAAACGACGAGTTTGAAATTTGTAATTGAATGACCATAAACTAAAGCAAGCTGTTATAAATTTACTTAAGTTTGTATAGTGAAACTACATGCTACCTTTGCAAGTGGCTTTAACAGGCATAATGGTACAAGTTGCTGGGTGCCCTGCAATAATCCATAATGGATAAAAACGTGACCAGGACGCATGTAGCTGACCAGAGGCGAGAACTTTACGCAGCGTTAAGTCCGCCTAAGTGCCGCCAACTAGGGCTTTCCAACGAAATTGCGTAAAATACATGACGCTTTCTGTACGTAATTAAATTCCATTTTAGAGGCTTCAAGTTATTTATCTACCATCAGTTCAAAATATCTGAATTGGATCACGAAAGCGCATATCTATGAACCACAACCAAACATGGATTTTAATTTATGATATTACATTTTTTTTTAATTTGTGACTGGCTTGTGTTCAACCAATATCTCTCCTGATGGTAAAGCGATGTTGTGACCAAATATGAAGCACGTTTGCCTAGAATTAACCTATTCAATATTAACTTGTTTTTCTGACCAAAATTGTCTAGGTACACAGATCCGGATTCCGTCAGCCTACTCTAAAACCCTCCGTATCGCGCTTCTACAATAAATTTGCCACAAATCGACTGTTAATCTTAGTTTACCGTATCAACAAGACAAACGAGACCTTCCTTTATTTATATACCCATCGATCAAAGCCAAAATAAAGACGGCAACCGTCGGTGCTCCATCGAAACGCATGGTCCTGTCCTGATCGTATGCGAAAATTCCCCACATTGAGTATTCTCCGTATGCGTGCGATGTCAAGAGGAGGTGTGGTAGTGAATAACAAACGAGAGTTGGCAGTGAGCCTGTGATGAGATGGGCCTTACCACGGACTCGGCAAACGAGATTAGCCAAGTTGCTAAGTGAGAAACTGTTGAAGCTAAAGTTGGTAATCAACAGAGCTCGGAGATTGTTTTGGAACTGTTTACTTTATTTGAATTTAACTTGTGTAACCTAAGATTTGATAATGGAGTGTTATGCTTTTCTGCTTGTATAGTCGTTTAACTCTGATATATTGTTAATCGTCAGTGCGACAGTTTTGCTGTTTAAGTTCTAAATTAGATACTAATATTTTTTAACCTATCTGTCAGAATTATATCTAATTAAAAATTTATCTTGTTTGAAAGTAATCACCTTTCAAAGGCGCTACTGTTATGATCCATACATGTTTTAAGATTTCATAAATGAATAAATAAATCGACATAAATAAATCACAAAAAGAACCAGTAGTAGAGGCGTCATGTAGTCGCAATCTTGGAAACAAGAGTATCGGAGACAGTGATGTTGGCAATGAATGGACAACAGACCTGGACACTTGGAGAGCCGTGTCCGGTAGCGACCCTGGGAACATGCGCCATGATATTAAATTTATTTATTGTTACATGTCACTTGATGTACCAGCCTGTGATGGATGGACAGAGTTTGCTCAGAAACATGAAATATGCCTGGGTGCGTAGTTGTTGAAAGTTGGAACAACCAACAAAAATTTAAACGAAAATACCTACTTGCAACCTTTATTATGAATAAAAAAGACCACGAAGAAAAATGTAAAGGTAATATTGATAGACCGGCTAGAACACAATAAAACATAATTCTTTCAGATATGAGTAACGTAGTGTGTAGGTCATTGAGGTAACAATAAATCGCTCACAACAATGACCTTAAGCCACATACACTTTCCAATCTATCGTCACGATATCGTGACGGCGTTGAAATCTTCAGATCAGTTACGTATATGTCTACAACGCCAATAATATTGCAGCCAATTTGTATGCAATAGATCGTCTGAAGATTTTTTTCGTTACAAAATATTTGGCAGCCTCTAGGACTTTGAAATTGGCAATATATCCCAGTAGAACACTATCAAACACTGTTCCAGTTTCCGTAATGCCCACAACTAAAAGAAATACATCTAACTATCTGAAGATAATGTCGTAATATTGTAATTCACAAGATTTCCCAGGTTACGAAATGGATTCTAAAATAGAATTGCATGATCCGATATCTCCACTCTCCTGTTTAGAATTCCTTGGACTCTGAGTAAAAAACCCAAATTATATAATGCGTTTACGGTGACTTGGTCTAATATCTGTTTATACAATCTGCCTGCGACTCATCTAATTGATGGGACCGTGGTGTATACAGAATGCGATTATTGTGATTCATCGTGTCACCGGTGGCTACATGATGAAATTTACTAATCTCTGCCTTATATAAAATGCAGCGCCTGTTTGTCTGCGTGTTTGCACAATCATTTCTTTAATCGATGTCGTGAAGGGAACAGGATTTATGATCTCTTTATTGTTGTTGGAACAATAACTTTATGAAGAATCCTGTGATAGGTTCAAATGGAATTATTTATTGTGAATATGATTATTCAGTTGAGGAATGTGTTAAAAGCACGTGTTTTGTTAGAAAAATGCCGTAGTCGGTAGTTCACTTTTTATACAATATGTAAACGTTCTTAAGCTAAACGACCAACGCTCACCTGCAAACTTCCTACAATTACATATTCTCCGGAAAACCATCCACAAGCAGTACCTACTCCCACATTAAAAGGCCTTAAACACTCCACCTATGGGGGCAAGTCCAACCGCACAAATTACTTAATTAAACGCGTCAATGCTTTCTCAAACCAATAATAAAGCTTAAACACTGCCCGTTATTTTTCATCCGAGACAGGTAATTTTAATGCATATTTAATGGGCAATTCTTGGCTTCAAATACAGTAAGATAAGGTACGGCTATAATGCATGCAGTTTGCCCCCTTGTGTTATTTATTGTGTGATTTTTGGCAACAATGCTTTAGCCCGGTACTTGGCTCAGCTAGATGTGCAGGCAATCTTCATAATGCATGCACTTTTGTATGATACTGCTGGAGGCGGTTTGACGTGGCCAGTGACGTAAGCACTAGAGTGGTTCTCCCAGTGCATATGGAACTGTTATCTCAAGTTATATTGTTGTAAACAGCGGTTCGAGAGTACATAATTTCTATTTGATCTTAGAACGTATCGAGTGGTTGAATAGGCTTCGATCCTGTTCAATACGATTAGGAAGTAGAACGACTTATCTATGACAAATGTATTAGTCTATTGATAAGTTTGCAATCAACCTAATGTTTCAGGAATTCGGTGACTGGGTGGTCTGTGTTTCACGTTCAACTAAGATTGCAGGTACGTACATGTTTCTGTTAACGGTGCCTGATGTTTCTTAAGTTTTATGACAAACGTGTTTTCACGGAAAATATAAAAAACAGAGAAAGGCGCAAGTGACGAAAATTCTTGGGAATGAAGCGGTTCTTGTGCGTAGAAAGTTAACGACATTATTACGGTCATATTAAAGCCAACGGTTTTACTGATAGGTAGCAACTCACGTAATACTGCTGGTCTCGTAAAAAGTAGTAGCCGGGCTCATACCTGTGAACAATAAAAAAGTCATTAATAATTATGAGCTGGTTTATTGTTGATAAAGAGATAAGGATGGTTGGGAAAATATTGCTTTGGGAACAAACGATACTTTCTAACCACTGTTCAGGACTAACATGTCTCCAGTAACAACATGAGCTCTTTAATATATTAAACATGAAGGCCCCAAAAAATTTATGTAACGCAAATATTTTACACGCTGAAAATTTATTGTAACCACCATTTCTTCTAACGTGTTTAATCTAAACTACTAAGAAAGTCGAAATTCGAGAGTCAGCATTACTCGAGCCCAGATTTCCTCCAATTCCATACTCAGTTCATGCTGCAAGAGCCTAATGAACTAATTACCATTTTTGCAGAGCAACATACGTGCAACTACCCTCGGCCAGCTTCGTACCGTGTACTTCATTATGACAAGCCTCTAATTTGGCTGAATGACATGTCTGCCGGTTGCGTCATGAATAATTCCGTACAGTCGTGTCCGGGCCGTATCCGGGCCGTATCCGGGCCTTGTCCGGCCAGTAAAGACGCTTAATTGAGAGAACAACGTGTTTGTCGAATAAAAGCATGTGAATTTTTTCTGAATCTTAATAACCTCGTTTCGTAAACGGACACTTTTGGATTTATGACGTGAACTTTTTACTGGAGTGACCACTTAATAGGTGCTGCGATTAAACCGCGATGCTGTGATGAATAAAAATATGGTAAGTATAATATTAATAAAAAAGTACATGCAACAAATGAACTGGACCTCATAAATGATTAAATGCCCTGTAAAAAATCACACCTCGTATGAAACATACCTACCTGCAGTAAACAATAAATTATAGCCTGCGACTGTTTACTTTTCAGATTTATTCTGTGACAACATATTCGGGGAAAATCGCACCATAAATAAATCTCAATAATAAAGAGATGACGTTTAATGTATGATTTATTTATGTATTATGATTTATAGTATATAGAGCCGAAAATACCGATCGGACTAAGCAGTAAGCACCGCCTACGCGCGGGGTCAAGCATAAATCATATTGCGACATCTCAAAAATGCCAACTTCAAAAACATGTTCGCCCCGTGGCCAGTACCGCACGCACCGATGGTAAGACAAGAAAAACAAACGTAAAAAATAAATAACTTTTGTATACCTTCTTTCTTTCCCGTTGTTGGACGCCGAACAACTCATAAATCACAGAAAGATAAGCATAAAAAGATTGTATGAGGTGGGTACACGGTAGAACTAAACTTTTCGTATTTTGTTATCTCGCGTCAAGCGGAGCCTACAAAAAACGTACGCCTACACCTTTCCCCGAAACCACTTAGGTAATAGACCAAAAACCATGACCTTATATAACTCGCCAGGCAGATTTTAGTCACGCCGACAGATTGAAGCAAGCTCACATAGTAATACAAAATTTCTAAGTAAGTGTTAAGTATCACGCAATTTTTGTTACAATTTAGATTCTCTTATCTCAAATTCCATCATAACAATTCTTATTTATATTTTTAAGTTGAGACTAAAACGGTGGCTAGTGACTATGTGAATAATTTTTATCGTTACACAAAGGAATGACTGTACATATTTTACCAAATTAACAGTGATATTTCATAAGCTACGTTTTAAAATAAGACCGGTTATGTAGAAAATGCGTCAGTAAAAAAACATCCGAGTGTTTCATGCGACGCAAACTTAACAAACGACGCACAAAATTTACTCGTAATAAAAGTAACTATAAAGCATGTATGTTAGGAAAAATCCTAAATCTTCCACGGTCACCTGGGCGCTTAACAAATAGTCTAGCGCGCGACCGCATGAGGGGGCCGTTTTGTCAGGCCTGGTATACACGAGCGCCTACTGAGCAATTAGATTTGTTAGCTTGTACCTACCCGAAGAGTTTCATCACGCCCCCGCTCAACAACAGATGCTTGGACTAATAACCTCTCGAAGTTTCCCCCTCACCCCCTCCCGCGCGCCCCTGGGACTCCCTCACTACCCCAGCCTCCCCAAGCAACCCAACTAAGATAGATTGCGCCACCATTCTTGCAATTTTCCTGTCGTATCTTGCCTCGTAAATTCCTAGTGATATATAGGTTCGGATCTCTCGCGATGCGACCAGGAGCATACTCGAAATATGATAAGAGTTATTTATTATTGTTCTTATTGGTTTTCTAAGGGGTGGCAAGTAATAGTATTTCGTTATGGCTTTGTGTTGTATTTTGATTGGACAGCTCTCCCGATACCAACTTTCGGGACGAGCCTATTCGATATGTTATGTCCACCCAAGTTACGAGCAGGCTCTGTAACTAGTACGCCTGATATGAAACACTGTTGAGTAGAATATTTTTTATTTTTTGGTGATAAAATTTTTAACTATACTATACCAAACTCGTGAATTACTTATTAACTATTCAAATACATATGTAAAAGTACTCAACATTGATGAGAGCAGTTTTGTTAGATATTGATCACAACCAAATTAAGAATTCAAAACACAACACAAAAGGATTTTTGCGTAATAGTTTGTTCAATATATTCAATAATCAGCATCTGAAGGTGAAACCATATTAAACACATACTAAACCTAATTACTAGTAGTAATGAATGAAACAACAAAGTCGTTATATGATCCCAAAAAGATACAAGTTGCTAAGGCCCATGGAAATCGCAAATCATAAATCACAGTAAGTACTGTAAGAAACTATGCAGACAAACTTGGAACAGTTTAAAGCTCTGCTAATCCCGAAGTATCCTTCAGTATGGACGATGAAGACGGGAGAGAACCAAACCCACGTAACACAACCAAATCAAAAGTTGACCTACTTTAGCTTCAGAATGACGTAATCGATATATATGAAAAATCTCTTCTTCTTGCCAGTTAAAATATCCAAGTAGATGAAAATTTCAACAAAACAAGACCAAAACCAAATTACTGGACAAAACGAGCGAATACTCTGCGTAAATGAAACAACGGAATCTTCATCAATTTGGCGCCAAATTAAAAACAGCCAGACCCTTCCATGTGGTGGCAATTTCCATATTCTAATAGCAATAAATCGTCATTGCCACCAAATGCTTGATTCATAGCTGGAATTTTAGTGCAGTTTTATGATTTCGTACATAATAATGAGGGGGTAGAAATTTTAATGAACTCTTAAATTGTTTTGGCACGCCTACTTTATTGTACACCTTACAATATTTCTATGGATACAAAAATTAAAACTAGTGTACAATGGACAGTCTTACAACGAACAGCTACGAAGTCTGAAAGCTTAAGTTATGTACCCTAATGAAACGATTGATAAATAAATGAATACTGCCCAAAACGAAAAAAAACGTGTATAGGTTCGTCGCCATACTCTCAATTCTCGTGATACTAGAAAGTACTAAATAGACAATTGAATATATCCTATCATTTAAACTCTTCTTGGAGAACTTCTATTGTGAACGTTGAGTAACAATGTCGTAAGTGCATCATGTTTATGTTCTTTAATAGTAATATGTTTATACAATCATCATTTGCTTAGCCTTTTCCGACTAAATCGGGGTCGGCCAGTCTAACCAGATGCAGCTGAGAAATAAGTGTAATAAATTGTATTATTGTCAACTTATTTGTATATGGAGTATTGCAGCCACTTGTGGGATGGCTCTGCAAAGTACCAACTTGCTGCATTGGACTCGATCGAGCGCAGAGCTAAAAAGCTTATAGGCGACGAGGTGAGGACAAGCTTCATAGCCTGGCTCATCGGCGAACCGTTGCTTGCCTGTCGGTTTTCTGCAGATTGTACTTCGGGGAGCATGACCTGATTCCTCCATCTCCCTTTCACTACCGGTCTACCAGACGCACGACTGGGTACCACCCACACTTGGTTGATATACCGTCTTGTCCTACCAAGCGCTTCTCCTCCACATTTATTGTGCGCGCAGCCAAGCTGTGGAATTCTCTGCCGGCTTCTGTGTTCCCTGCCACTTATGACCTTTCAGCCTTTAAAGCACAAGTAAATAGGCATCTTCTGGGCTCACTCGTCCCGCTCGCTCGAGGTCAAGAGTGGGCCTATCAGTAATAAATAAAAATAGTTTATTAGAAAATTTCCTTCCTAGAAGAAAACAAAGAAGCCCATTTTGCTCAATCCTGGACTGTTTGCATTCAATCTGAACCGGACGTTGTGCTTACATAGTTCGCTCATATGAAATGAAATGAAATATTTATTTTGTAAATTGGTTACAAATAACACTTTTACACGTCATGTTTTTGCGTGTTTAGTTTAGCTAGATGAGGCCAGTCTTTTCTGACTACTCTGAGAAGAAAAACCGAAACATAATCAGAAGTCTCTTTTAAAGTCCATACAATTTGTATTTGTATATGAGAAGCAAACTTCGTACAGCATATTGTTAGCGATATTCCTTTGTAGTGTTTCCCACTTGGGTTTCTCCATATTGTTAATCTTTAGGTTTATCGCTAATGTGTCAGTCTCGCTACATGCCCCGCCCATTTCCATAGTACCTAATACATATCTTCTGGGTTGCGGAAACCGTAATGCAGCACACGTGTTGGCAGATGACGCATGTCTTCGAATTGTTTAGTCCGAGGACATGCCCGTTTCTTCACGATATTTTCTTTTACCGTTTTGAGTGAGTGGTGATGATGATAATTACACAATAAGATGTTCTTGCCTGCCTCCAGTGTGATTCAAATCCATGACGTATAACTCGTAAATCGTGTCTGTAACCACTAACCCACCACTGCTCTCACAATTTTGGATATGGCAACATTAAGCAACATCGACTAAGCAACTCTTCTTCAAACCACGACATACTTTTTTTTTTGTTAATAGCCTCGCGTTTGAACACCATCTCACCTGAAGGTAAGCGATGATGTGGTTGAAGATGAAGCAAGCTTACCTAGAAGTAACCTATTCACTCTTGACTAAGAGACTTGAGGTTATAGCTATCCGGCAGAGAATTCCAGTCCTTAGCTGTATGCTGTACTATACAATGAAAGTATTCGCAAAGCGTTTTATGCCTGTGCTAGGGATGTCCACCATGTAACGATGGCGCATCACCGTTCGTCATATAGCCACAAGACTCCATACTGAAGCGATACCAAAGACTATTTATGTCTATGATGCATTCGCACTTGTCGTTTAGTATTTGTCGAAGGAATAAACAATTGGAAGGAAACAGTACCCTCGCAGACGACGGAAGTAAGCCGAGTGTCGGTACCGGAAATGTTATTGCCGGAGCGACTACTACATCCGGTCGTGTAGACTTCAAGTCTACGCCGGTGACGATAACTGTCTTTGCCATGTTTGAGAGTACCTTAGTGGACTATGAATCGGGATAACGCAACAGTTATATTGCAAGAGGTTTCAAAATGATTGTTTTTTAAACGTGTGCTACATAATAAATATTAAGTACTTCACTCTATTTTTCATTTTGGTTAGAAGGGACCGTTCAAGTATTACGTAAGCACTATAGGGGGCCGTGGGGTCTTTGCTTTGCTTATTTTTGATGACATGGGGGGTGGGGGATCTAGATGGTGATTACGTCAGCAATAATTATTTAATTTTTTACACATATAGCAACATACATTGTCTATGCTTCAAAATGAAATGCATTTTCGGGGATTCCTACAAATAATGAATTGTTAAATTCCGTGTCAGTAAAATTTATTTAAATGAATATTATGTACGTTACAGACTTCTTTCCCAACCTATTCCATATTTCTAGATTTATAATTGCTGCTCATGAATCAATCAATCGTATGTACCAATGTTTACGTAAGTATGGAGGGGAGGGGTAAGAACTTTGCTTACTTTTGCTGACGAGGGGGAGGGGTGGGTTAAAAATTGCAAAAAATTTGCGTACGTAATACTTGAACGGCCCCGAAGGTGACTGGCCAATTAGAACATTTAGAACTGCCTCGTTGGTCTAGTAGTCGTAAGCGCGACTGCTGAGTCGCTGGGTCTTGGGTTCGATTTCCGGTCGGACAAAAAGCGCTGTTTCCAGAGTAGCCCGGAGTTTGGAAGATGGCGGTGTGATATCTTCCGTGCCTCGGAAAGCACGTTAAGCCTTTGGTCCTGGCTGACATGTAAACATAGATAGATAGATAGAATATACTTTATACTACACCTGCTTGGAAAGTACCTTGATACTTTATCAAATTTACGGTAGAAAGTACGTCATTGCATATCGAACAAATATGTGGGGAGAAAGCGCATCTGAGCGGGAGAGAAAAGTGTATGAAAATCCATTTCTTACGTGGTTTTTCTTTTTTAATTTTGGGTAAGACTATGCGCCGGTAACCTAAATATCAAAAGCCAAAAAGTTTTTACAGTGAGTTTTTATCTCCAAGTTCGCAAAATGACACTGGCCACTAGCTGTGTGTTGGATGGTGTCGGGCTGGCAGTGCGACCCTGCGGCGGCAGGATAAACTATTTGAAAAAAGAACATGTGAAAATTGCAGACGCCATTGGCGCCATTTTCAATTTGTGTGTAGTTTGAGGATTCAGTTTTCGTAGAAAGTAAAATAAAACTATCAAAATGATAAGTAGTGATAGTGATGATGAAGCTCGTAGGTGTAGTATAAAGCACTATGTATATGCTATGCGATTCCCAATCTCGACCCGACACCCTCGACGGTAATCGGTCACTTTCTCCTCTCGGTGAACAATGTACTATTATTGTACACCAAAATTTAAATACACCTATTTAAAAATATTGCTTATTCTATGGTTACAATGGCGGTCTTATCGCTTCAAGCGATACCTTCCAGACAACCTTTGGAAGGACTTCAAAAACTTCAATTAAAGTGGGGAGGGCTAAATTAGTGTACTTACTACATTACTCATAAAAACAGATTTTTTTAAAATTAAAATAAATTTAAATATATATGCAGATATATATGTATATAAATACAATACAATAGATAGGTAATTAAATAATACAATACATATAATGTGTTCTTTAACATCATGTGGAGAAAAAAGAAAAGAATAATCATAAATTAGAAAGAAAATAATTAGCAACCGAGCTTTTAAAAGTAGCGAGTGACTGAGCTTGTCTTACTGACACCGGCAATGCATTCCCCAAACATCTTTGGCAATGGTTACTGGTTTCGTCAATGGGTATTTCGTTACCCATCTACTGGTTTGTGGAGTTCAGATATACGGTTAGACTGATAGCCCACCCCGACATATGTAGTAGGAAAAAGGCTGAGCACATAATGTGACTGTTAATTCGAAATTTTTAATTAAAATTAATTGAATATTTCTATACCGACGGCAGTAGTATAATATGTATGTGGTTTTTAACCGACTTCAAAAAAAGGAGGTTAAAATTCGTATGTTACCTCATAACTCGGAGATGGCTGGACCGATTTGAAAAATTCTTTTTTTGTTTGAAAGGGTATACTTTCTTGTTGGTCTCATTGTCGTCACTTTTGGATCTGATGATGGGATCATGGAGAAATCGAAGGAACTCTTCAGATATTATAGGCACACCTATAGCGTTTTAGGTATTTCTTATAGTACCTTGTGCAGTTGCTCTCTAAAAGCACCATTTGAGGAAGTGGAACTGAAGATGAAGACCACAGATGGCCACCGAAACTACTCAATAATAAGTATTTCGTTGATTGCGATTAGTTTACTTGAATATGGATGTTAAGCACTTTATGCTCGTCACAATGCATATGGTGAAGTAGAGCTGATGGTGATGTACCAGGAGAACTCCACAAAAATTAACGGCTCTGCACCGGGAAAAGCAATATTTTGTAAAAGGTGATAAGTAGTTGACATTTTGGCTTTTGTAACTAGATAAATTACAAACCGACCCACTAAAAAGCGTGAAAAGAAACTTTTTAGCAAAAAATAGAACCGACTTCCATATAAAAACACTACAAAGGCAAAAATAACTTTAATTTCGAAAGGCGGTGTCTTTAGTTTTGTATATACTTTCGTTTTTGACTCCGCCTTCCGAAATTAATGTTATTTTTGCCTTTGTAGTGTTTTTATATGGAAGTCGGTTCTATTTGTTGCTAAAAAGTTTTTTTATATTAAGATCTTAATGTACTATCGGCCAAAGATACGCATGCTCACTTAAGAAAATATATCTGTGGAAGCGCAGCTAGTGACAAACCACATCACTTCCTGGTTTCGCCCAACTAGAAACAATATACATTTTGTGAGTACAGGGCGTGTAACATTATATTAATACTTACTATTACGAACACAACTAAAATACGCTTCGTGCATCCTATTGGTCAAAATACATGTATTAGGCGATCGAGTTGTGAGCCGTGCTATGCGATTATAGCCTTAAAGTTGAGCATGCGGAAGATTGGTCAATAGTACATTTATGAATATAAATTATATTCTTCTCCAAACACTAGCAATCTTTCCTGTATCGTGGTAGCATTTTATAGCTATATCAACTCACATATACATACATATACCTAGACTCAGAACGCTATACAAATATTTGCTCCGTACAGAACTCGAACCCACGACATGTAACGCGGCAACCAATCGCTTAACCACTGCACTAACCGGAATGTCGTTTAGTTTGTAGTTGTTGAGAAAATGAAAGAATTGGCGATTAAAAGAATGCTGGAAAACCTTTTTTTTCTCGGTGGGAAAATCACCACATGACTCTTCCCCCTGTGGGCGGAGCGGGGAGTATCAGGCTTCTACTGACCAAAACCCCACCCTGCTCCTTCAGTTACCGGAATTCCTTGCCGAGTCTGTTTCCTGATCGCTATAACCTGGGGGTCTTTAAGTCAAGAGTAAATAGGTTACTTCTAGGCAAGCGTGCTCCATCTTCGATCACATCATCACTTACCATCAGGTGAGATGGTGTTCAAACGTGAGCCTATAAAAAAAAAAAAAAAAAAAATTAAAAAAGTTGCCCTGCGTTCCGAGGCGGCGGTATATCGTAAGAATATTCCTACAGCCCCGGAAATCAATGGCCCTGTCGGGCCTCGTCAATGCTGCTGACTCCACTTTGAGATGCGCGCGAAAGTCAGCGTGCCGCTGACCCAGATCTGGTCCTTACCGGAGAGTGAGCTTCCCGTGCTCGCCGTCCACAGGCCCGCGTTAAGCCCATAAGACCGTCATTAGTTTAAGGTAAGCATTTCAATATGATATCCCTGGAACGTCGTAGAAGTCACTCCGATCAGATATTTATTTACAAAATTATTCATAACCGATCCGATGTTCCAGAGATATTATCTAAACTTAATATTTCTGTACCTAGGCGCACTATAACTAGATCTGTACGTAAAACAGATAATTATACTTGCTTTGTCCCCATCAAAAACAAACCTTGGTCGCAGTGCCCCTATGAACCAACTTATGGCTAATTTATGATATATAATACAGTAACAGCAACATTGACATCTTTGCCGACAGTTTTTACCAGTTCAGTAAAAAAATTTTTAATTCCAATCCACTCATAACATTTTGATAACGTTTATTGGAGTCGTTTTACTTACAATAATAATCGTATTAAAATAACAGAGTATCCATTGTTTATTGAGTAAGTAAATCTTATGTATATATCTTATATTATTTCTTTTATATTGCCATAGTATTATATTGTTAAGTAGCTCATTTTATAATCTTTTATTTTAATTTCAATCTGATCTCATAGTTTTGTATGTACTATAATTTATATTTAAGCTGTGTACTTCTTAAGTGTCAAATTCACCAATTTCATTCAATTCATGACAATAGATGTATAAGTTAAATATGTAAAATGGTTATTAGTGAATAAGTCGTTGGAGTACCTTATATAATAAAATTAAATTAAATTAAATAACACTAAAACCATTAACTAGATACCTCAGTGTCAGAGTAACTTTCAAAGTATAGTTATTTCAGTTTCTTACTTTTCAATTCCAGTGAAACCTCTAATTTATAGCAACTATTTTAAATACCAAGAATAAAGTTATGCTACAAGAGAACAAGAGTTATAAATGCTTGCTGGCAACATTTTCTATGTATTTGTAGTTAAGTCAGGTTGTGGAAAATATCAGGTTTACTTTTACTTGGGATTTTCCGGAGAAAGTGTTGTATTTATAACACTGTTGGAAAATTGAATCTATTATATCGTTGTTTCTAAAACAAATTGATTGTACATGAAGTTATTAAAGTGGTATGTATATTATTTCCCAATGCATATTTAATAAAATAACACAGGGATAATTATCCAACTGCTGATAACCAACAAAATATTAAGTACCAAAACATCATTTGACTTATTTCCATCGCGAGTGCTATCTATCCCCCTTATTCAACCTTTTTTGACGTAATAAACGTCTAAATAGATATTTATCTGTACAAAGTACTACTCCGTCCATTCTTCACATTCAGGGGATCCTCGCACGAAAACCCATAACCTCAAGAATGCAAAGGACGCGAACGATTTTTAATACACTCGGCACCCCATAATGGGTGTTTTCGCACCCCCAGTCTGCGGTGACATTTCAAACCCACCGTTCTATGAAAAAACAAAGCTGGAAACATTATGCAAATGGCATTATGTCGGTATTTTTGTACGTTTCGCCAACTTTATGAGCCGAATAGAAAGGGTTGAAGGGTTAAGACAATTCGGGATCACGAATAAAAGTTTTTGATGCCTCATTGTCATTATTTCTTTTTTTCAATATGTACTGAACCCTCTATGCGGTAACCCTTTTCTGACAACGTTAAATAAAACACTATTCAATTATTAATTCTTTTGTTGGAGTCAGTGGCGTTATGTGCGCGTCCATATGTCCGCTTGTATCACAGCTACAAACCAGTAATGTTTTATTAGTATTAAATGAAACAGTGTTTATTACTTGAATTCAATAATGGATGAAGTGAAATGGCTTCCACATCATTAGCATAACACTCTTAAGAAAAAATGTTTTTATTTTTCTGGGAGCGTTATCTGAGATGCGATGTTATCATCCAATTAATCGAAATAACTAAACTAATAAATTCAATTGCACACTAACGATCATCTCCAGACATCGCCTACATTCTCACACACTCTGGTCACTGGTCTACTATATACATCATCCTCACCACATTTAAATTAATCTGAGCGACTACTGCCGGAGTTAGTTTGATCAGCCAATTCTCGTATTCATGCCAATGACGCAAGTGGCTGCTTACTCTGGGTTATCATAAAGAGCTAGATCTTCATCACAGATTTGCCAACGAGACTTGATATGTGGGTTCCTCAATTTGTACGCATTGACAATGACGGCACTCGTCGCCTGTCGATCAATTTACCTAGATTCAGGTCACTCAACTAAGACATGTACCTACTAGAAAATGTGACAGCGTTCTTCTATTCATATCTTCTATATTGTTACAGATGGGTGAAAGTTTGTACCTACATATGTATTCTAAATCTAACTAATTTAAAAGTTTGAAATACATGTCTTAACACAAACTAGTTTACGTTCTACCTGGACTTATTCAACTGGTCGACCATAAGTCTAAATTTTCAAGCTTATATGCAATTAAAAGAAACATTACTTCCACAAGCTCCCATATAGCACAGATCCAATTAAGAATCAGTCAAGATCAATTAAAAATAAATCTTAATCATTACAAAAAGAACTCAAAATTGGCTGTAAAAAGACCAAGGCATAAACCCTTTTGTAAATTGTGAACCAATCCGAGCAGTTCTTGAATGGTCACGCATGGCTCATGAACACCCACTACTGTCTACTTCTAATACCGTGTTTGAAACATCTACCCACATGTTGTCAGTACTTATTATGATACCTACATGTGAGAGTGTCAGCCCGTCGAACAGGCTTGAGTCGTGTTCCATTTAAAACTACTATGTACGGAGCTATTGTATTGTGAGCTTAGGTACATGAAAATCGAAATGTCATACAATGGTTGAAAGTTAGGCGGAAATATTATATGAAATCTTATGGGTTGATGATATGAAATGAAATGATGTACTAAATCATCTGCCCATATAACGTTCCCCATGCTGGGATACAAGGCTACTCTCCATGGAGGAAATGGGCCGTAATCCACCACTAGGGCTCAGTGCATTTTGGTGGATGTCGCATGGCTTCGGACTTTCGCCGATCTAAGATCACTGATCAGCAATGATGGAAATCACACAAAGTAATGATCCTGCCTAGGTTTTAATCCGAGACCTTAAACTCGTACATCATGCTTATGGGCCACTATTAATCTTAAAAAAAAATCCAAAAAATAGAAACGACTTCCATATCAAAACACTACAAAGCTAAAAATAACTTTAATTTCGGTAGTCGGTGTTATTGGTTTTGTATTTTCTTTTTTTCACACCGCCTTCCGAGATAAAGTTATTTTTGGCTTTGTAGTGTTTTGATATGGAAGTCGGTTCTATTTTTTGCAAAAAGTTTTGTTTTTCACTGGTTTTAGTGGGGCGGTTTGTAATTTATCTAGTTACAAAAGCCGTTAATGTCAACAACTTACCACCTTTTACAAAATATTGCTTTTCCCGATGCATAGCCGTTAATTTTTGAGGAGTTCTCCTGGTACTTCACCATCAGCTCTACATCACCGTATGCATTGTGATGAGCATAAAGTGGTTAAGCACTTCTCCGTACTCAAGTAATCAAATCGTAATCCACGAAATACTTATTATTGAGTAGTTTCAGTGGCCATCTGTGGTCTTCATCATCAGTTCAACTTCACCAAATGGTGCTTTTCGAAAGCAACTACTCAAGGTAGTATAAGAAATACCCAAAACGCTATAGGTGTGACTATAAAATTTAAAGAGGTCCCTCGATTTCTCCAAGATCCCATCATCAGATCCTGATTTTATAACAATGGGACCAACTAGAAAGTATACCCTTTCAAACGAAAAAATAATTTTCTATATCGGTCCAGCCGTCTCCGAGTTATGAGATAACATACATAAAAAAAAGTTCAAGACGAACGGAGTACCTACCTCCTCATTTTTTTTGAAGTCGGTTAAAAAAAGTTAATTCAACAAAAAAAAATGTGTTCAATCCTACACATAAAACACCATTATGAAAATAAACAATAATAAAATGCCTGCCTGTATTTTTAGTCCGATTCCTAGCTAAGGTCAAATAAATACTTTGATTAGTACTTACCAAAATTTCGCATAGCAGTTCGTTATAGTATACGTGTGTGCACCTACGTGAAAAGAGCTAATGGCCTAATCAAAATAGCTAATTCTGACCCTACACGTATGCGGAAGCCGTATTTAAGTACCTGCGCATCCGTAACATGCAACGTCGTAAGTCCAAAGAAAGCGTAAGATAGAGGGTAATGAAAGAGGATACAGCAAGATATTTGATTGAATTTGACTTCTAGATATGAGATTTACGAAAAAAAAAAATTGACACATTTTCTAAGCGTAGCTGAGGGACCAAGATGAAAAGGTAACAGTAACTTTACGGAAAGTATAACGAGTTTTTCAAAATTTTACTTTTCTTCTAGAATTACAAGTCAATTGATTGTCCAAGTTCTTCATTTCATGACCTTTACATAGTTGTTTACAAATGAACTTATTCTAATTGTTTAAAAAGCAGACTTTAATACAAAGGAGTAGTAGTGATTTGCCGGTTCTGGCGCACCAATCCCGTGGCTCACCGGTTCTGGCGCACCACCGCTTCTGGCGCAATCGCGGTCCAGGGCGTTTCAAACCTAAAAAAAAAATAAAAAAAAAAAAAAAAAAAAAAAAAAAAAAAAGGTTTTGGGGTCCGCTGATCACGTTTCTGCAATCCTTTTTTGCGTAGGATGCATGGTTCCGGAGATACAGAAATCAATTAACAACAATCTGTTTCATTTCCGGTGACCCGAAACCCTCATTATCGACTTTCATTGTTCGCCTTTTCTTATCTATTGTCCGTGCGTCCGGCCGCGCACCCTCATTACGATTGCATTGACGTTTCTATGTATTACTCATTGTTACTGCTACTGCTATTGTATACTTTTATTGTTCATAGACCATTGCTTACTTTGCTATTCGGGATCATCAAAACGGAATCAATAAAACACATGCGTCATTAACAAATTTTATTTTTATCTACAAAATATGAGCGGAACATCTCATCCACTAAAATATCGTTGTACAGTGTGTTCCCTGTAAATATGTTTGTAAAACTATGCATTGAACATCCCTGAAACTTATATAGCAAATACATTAAGCAATATTCACCACAAACTGAAGTCCAATCATTCTGAATCCTATCAATACTCCAGTCCCATCTTTTACAATTCCTTTTCAAAAACTCGAGATGATATCGTGCAGGTGTTCGCCCATAAGAATCAAAATATTGACCGATGCCATTCGTATCGATATGTACAGCTACCCAGTGTGAACCTGGCTTATCATCCGCATCCAAATTGCATATTATATACGTTGGTGCATGGGTATACATAGGGAGTCTATTAGCAGCATAAACATTATTTTCTAGACTGGGATGAATGTTTTTCAGATGTTTTTGAACTTCTAGTGTATCCATGATATAGCATATTATTACACTACCAGTCTATTCAATGGTTGTCATAGGAATGTTCAATTATAGTGATTTGTAAATATTAAATCGCATTATTTTGTAGCACTCACAAAACAGGTTGATGCCAGCAATGTGAGATAAGTTTGTTGACTCATAGAGTTACTATCAGTTTCCGGAGGAACGTGAGATAATTTTGGTGATTCATAGTTACAATCAGTTTCGTTGTATTTAGGAATTTGTTTTAGATAAGAATGGTGCTATATAAGATCCTACCATTGCAGTCATGCAGTCAGTCTATGGTCGTTTGACCGCAGTGGATTGTATACGTCTACCAATACTACGTTTGTGTTACTTCAACGCATCAATGGCCATGGAGGTAAGTGTTTATTCTATTGACAAACTTACTTGTATTCTTGTTGTTGTTTCCTAACGTGTGTGATTAAGTGTAAACAAATTGATATTAACATGATAACTGTCTTGTTGCAGAAATCATTCAACTTCGATGAAAATACCTATAAACAGTATTACTACTCACCGCTCTCCCCTCAACATGAAGAAGAGAACGATGACATCGTTATTAATAACACATGCGATGGTGGAAAAAGGAAATCACAACCGATTGATCATTTTTTTGAAGTCGCACCAAAAATAAAAAAGAAGAAACTGTTATCGTCAACCGTGGCACGAGCCGCTAGAGATGGTGTATCATACATTTCCAGTAATTCTGACGACGGAGACCAAGCGACGCATCTCATAAAAATTGAAATGTACGATATGAAGAAGCTATGTAAGATTCCAACTACTGATCATTGGAAACACGCTACCACGAGGATTAAATATTATGTAAAGAATAATAAGGATAGCATCTACGACAGCACAAACGGGCTCGTATACAACATTACAAAGACAATAGCAGAAAGTGAAAAAGTTAAAAAATACTTTTTTAACAATGACACCCATTAGTTGATTAGTGAATGTGATTCTGTTTACTTAAATTACTTCTGTGTACTCATTAGATTCTACCTGACTCGTCATTAATAACACATGCGATGGTGGAAAAAGGAAATCACAACCAATTGATCATTTTTTTTGAAGTGGCACCAAAAAATAAAAAAGAAGAAACTGTTATCGTCAACCTTGGCACAAGCCGCTAGAGATGGTGTATCATACATTTCTACTAATTCTGACTATGGAGACCAAGCGATGCATCTCATAAAAATTGAAATGTACGATATGAAGAAGCTATGTAAGATTCCAACTACTGATCATTGGAAACACACTACCACGAGGAATAAATATTATGTAAAGAATAATAAGGATAGCATCTATGACAGCACATACGGCTTCGTATACAATATTACAAAGACAATAGCAGAAAGTGAAAAAGTTAAAAAATACTTTTTCAACAATGACATTAGTCGATTAGTGAATGTGATTCTGTTTACTTAAATTACTTCTGTGTATTCATTAGATCCAAGGAGGTGTCGTCTTGTGGTGCTGAGAGAAAAACAAGATTAGAAGGAAGAGATGAGTGTGGCATACGTGAACAGATCACTTCATTGAAAAGCAAAACTACAAAACTGATTGGAGAAGAAAAAGTGAAGAATATGCAGTACCCAAGAGCTGAATATCCATTTTTCAGTTCAAAATCTAGACGGTTGTTCAGTTTCGGAGACTGGCCACTCGTTATGAAACAGAAGCCTAAAGATCTTGCAGAAGCCGGTTTCTTTTATACTGGTCATGAAGACAGGACCAAGTGTTTCCATTGTGGTGGCGGTTTAAAAGATTGGGAAGATGATGATGATCCTTGGCAGCAGCATGTTCAGTGGTTTAGTCAGTGTGCTTATGTAAAGTTTAAACTCAATCAGTGTTCTGTATAAGATTGAATAGGGTGTTTATAAAGAAATAAAAAAATAGTATATTGCATATAATTTGTTTTATTTAATTTTATAATGTTTCCTTTAGTTACATACACATAACCTTAACTACTATAGTCTACAGTAACATTTCTATTTTTATCTATTTCAATAATATTATCAAACTCAGCATAAACAATACAGTTAATTGTTTGTATTAGTGAGGATTCAAATCGTACTTCTAATCTTACACTACCATGCTTTATGAGATTCCAATGAGCTGATGAGTTAGCTGATAAATCAGGAGTTAAATCAAATGCTAAAAGACAGTAACCTTTAGCATACTGTTCACGAGAGATTGCATTTCCTTCATTTAGAAAGTGAATACCAGTCCCCGAGAATAGAGTATGATATGCTGATGTAAATATATTATTATTAAAAGATGGTTGCAAAGCTTTTGAAGGTATTTGTTGACCATCAATATATAAGCTGAAAGAGTTAATACCATAGTTTTCAAAGTTAAATGGATTTTTAGTAAGCGAACCATTAAATGCAGAATTGTTTACAAATCCAATAATACATCTTTTGGGTACCTGTCCTAAGAATATATTATCAAGAGTTTTTCCTTGAACACCTGATGGAATTGTTAAAACTTTAACTTCAGCACGAGTAATAGGATATTTAGCAGTGGTAGAAGCTAAAACTTTCTGATGTGCGAGTAATACACTTGGATTAATTCGTGCTCTTCGAACAATAAGAGTTGCGTCTGTAATGCAAACTTTAAACTTTACATCATTTGACCCAGCAATTAAATTAAAACTCTCTCTTGATCGAACTAATTTTACACTCATTTCAACGCCATTCATTAAAAATTTATCTTGATTGAAAATGTCACCATGAAGATGACCAATCATTTCTATTTCCCTACTTTCATTAACTAATTCCTGTCTTTTAACAAATCCTATGTTTTTACCATCTGTGGAATCCATTTTTCCTGCTGTATCCTCATACCAAAGGCTACAAGTAAGATGAGATTGTTTAGCAGCAGGAGCATAGTTTAAAAGAGTTTCCATGTATGCTCGATAGGCATAGGTATTATTAGGTGGTGATACAAGTTTTTGGTTTAAATAAACATCAAGTTGACTAAAAAGTGAATGCAGCCAATTATTTACAGGTGCTACTGCTGTAGCTGATATCAAGTTTGATGAATCTTGATTTAATACTTTTGCCTTTATCTGGAGTAATGTATGAGACAAATCTATGTAGTCATCGCCTGTTCCAGGAACTTGAAACTCGATAGGTCCATCATCAGCAAGAGATGAAATTGGTTTATAGTGAATCCACAATCCATTTTCAATGCTTGTTTGTGTAGACGGTAATGCAAATAAATCTAATTCTGACTTAACGCACTCACAAGAATGATTATGAAGGAAAGACATATTTAATTTGAAAATATATCTTCGATGTTTTTTGGTTTTAGACCAAGTTTTTTCGTAGCTTTCACTTTAGCAGTTAGTGGTGGAATGAACGATGCCAATCGTTTTCTTTTAGTTATATATCCAGATCCTGTCATGTTAAATCGATCAATTTTGTTATCAGCCTTTCGTTTTAAGTTCGTACTAACTTGTTTAAGACGATCTTTTATTGAGGCTTCCATAGGACGCGCTTGAACCATATCCGATAAAAGTCCTACTCCAGCGTTTAATGCCTCCTTACCAACCACTCGAACACCACTTGAAAGTAAAGGTAAAACTGATCTAAATAACCCTCCCAAGAAGCTCCCAATACCATGACCGCGTTGGTATGGTGAACCCTTATAAATTACACCAACTCCTGATCCAGCTTGATGTGAATAATAATTTTCATATGGACATTTATGATGATCATGAGGAGAATACATTATTATAATTTGTGGAAATGTAGTTTAATACACACGGTTCCAAACTGGAATGGTATTTTTTGTCCTGTGCTCGATCTTATATCTATTTCCAGCGTATCGAACTCTCTTCGCATAACAGGTAAGTAGTGAGGTGGAGAGAAAACGTGCATTTTATTCGCACCATAAATGTATTTTGAAGGATCTAATGAAATGACTCTTAATAGCGGAGTCATAACATCACCCACAATCTGAGGATCGATAATGTCACAATATAGAAATAGTTGAGATGGTAACCCTAAGTGTAAATTAGCAGGACACTTCCCAAAATTTCTGTCTAGAAGATTTGTATTTGGTTCATAACCTAGTTGTAAACTTAATTTGGGTGATAATGTTACGGATGTTATATTTTTATCCAAAACAGAAATAGACACAAATTTTGTTATTTCATCATAACGAAATTTCAAGTTCTCTCTGATACCATTTAACGCTCTTAAAATATGTTCAACGTTATCATAGTTGGTAGCCGGAATATGTTTTTTGTAGTACACTGTTGATGGTTTATCTTCATTAGGCATTAACATGGTTTTTGTAATGTACACAACATTTTCATGATCTTGAACAGTAAACATGGTGCATGGATATTGAAACTCGACAACTCCAACCGACCATTCACCTTCTAATTTCATAGCTTTTGGTAATTTTGTTGAAAAATTTGTGGTCTTGTTATCAGGAAAATATTCCATTGAACTATTGCTGAGCAAAGTTAAATAAAAACTTTCTTTATTCATATTTCTTTTAAACTAGAAGCTAAAATCCAACTGTTAAATTTATCTGGATAACCTTTCCACTTCACTAATACTTCTTTTCTGTTACCCGAATAACGAGTACCAATTATTTTATCTATTTTATATTGTGAGGTGGGGTTGTAAGTGACCTTCTGTAATTCTCTTTCATAAAAAGTACCAACTATTGCTTCATCTTGTAAATCTGTTATTGTATAAACAACCCATGGAGATCTATCAATTATTGAAGATATAATAAATATTTCATCACTCCAATTTGATTCATAGCCTTTTTGGAAAACATGTTTATATTTAATTATTCGAACATAATCACCCACATTGAAATTTGGTTTTGGATTTTCTAAAGAAAGTTTGTTTGATCCTCTATTATAAAGATTAGTCCAAACTGTCATAATATTGGCGGAACTTACATCACATGGGCACATCTTAATACTAGAGTGAATGCTGTGATTATAAGAGTATATTAAATCCTGTAAAACATCTATGTATCTATAAGTATTGTTATGAGTGAAATAACGCCACATTTTCATTTTTAGAGTTCTTTGAAATCGTTCAACAATACTAGCCTTAATATCAGGATTGTTAGTGGTATAGTAATTTATCTTTTTGGATTTAAAGTATTTTTGTACATCTTTTGAAACAAATTCTGTACCTTTATCAGATTGTATGTGAGTAGGTGTGGAATTACTTTCAGTAAATATACTTTCAAAACATTCTTTAGTAGTTTCTGAGTTTTTCTTTTTCATTGGTCTTGCAAAAGCATATTTACTAAATACATCAATAACACAAAGTATATAGTTGAAACCATCATTATATTGAGAATAAGTTCGCATATCACTTAAATCAGCTTGCCACACTTCATTAATATTTGATAGAATGTACCTATTACGTGGAATTTTTTTCCGACTGGGTTTATGTAATGTATATGTTTCTTGTGATTGTAACCATTCCTTTACTTGCTTTTTATCCATTTTACCCTTCATGGCTTTTGATAATTTATCAATACTACCAAAACCAGCGGGGTTAGATGGATCATAATAAATCCTGTTAATTTCTTCTAGTACGGGGTCCATTTTTCCCAATCGAGCTTTTTGCGTATTTTAGTTATAGATCTTTTATCTCCACTGCTCGGTGTAGAAAACTCTTGAACTTCAATCTCAGAGGTTTTGTTCAGATCTTTTGCTTGAAGTTGGTTAATAAACTCACATCTCTTTGGATTTCCAATATAAGTAAGTGGTACTTTAATATCTTTTAATGCTTTAGCAAATCTATCCCACCCTATCGGATCACTTCTTTTTAAGGGTCTTAGTGAATCATTTATTAAATCAACAATATTACTTCCATGAATTTTTTCATTATCAATTATGACTGTGCCTTCATTATCCCAATGTATTTTACTTTTACTTGTTCCAATTAAGTTTAATAATGACTCACCTTTTTTATTATAAGTTTTTGGTATTAAACTGAGTATTTGAGTTGGTGTGTAAAGTGGATTTGTGTCATTTTCTTTACTTTTAATGGATCCTGTCTCATCCAACAAAGATTCAGCATCAACTGAACTTTTTAGATCTCTATCTTTATTTTTATTTGAATCTTCATTAGATGTATCAGAATAAATTGGTAATCTGAGTGGTTGACGATCCTCTTCGGTAAAGTGAAGGTATCTTTGTAGTGTTTGTAAATATAACATCCACTTCTTGCGGTCTTCCGTCTTACTATTCATAATATTTTGCATTTCAATATCTAATCGAGACAAATTACTATTAACCTTATTTTCTTGTTTTAATTTTTCAATTAATCCAGGTTCAATAAGTATCATTTTCTTTGCATTTTCCATGTTAACTGGCTAGTCCACTTACTAATCCACTCAATATTGCACCTAATATTATTGGTAAGAAAGCCCCTCCTTTTTGTATGATTATATTTTTTCTTAGTTTATGTTTACACTTATGCACCAGTTTACGGAGTATATTTTTGTGTTTATTCAATTTTTGTTTATCTTGATCTTTAAGAGGTACCTTTCCTTGTAAAACGTTATGAATACATTCACAAATACAGTTTATTTCTTCTTCATCACATGTTTTAAGTAACGCTCTTTGATATTTTGGTTTAAGCGTATGCAAAGCGCTTAGCAAATGTTTATGCGTTGTGAGTCGACGATGCATCATTTAGAAATGATTTGAATTGTTTGATTCTTGGTGTATTTAAACTCTTTTGTGGGGACGTAGACTGTACAGTGTCCATTAAATGGAAAGACATTTGTCTTGATACGACAAAAATCATTGGTATTCTGTTTTAAATCAACCATTAAATATCCATGCGCTTCTAAAGTTGCATCCCTATAGGCATCTTCAATGAATTTTGGGTTGTCTGGTGACACTTGTCGTGCTAAATATCTTATTTGAGTTTTATCTCGAGGGTTTTTAAAATATATTATATAACTTGACTTTAAAGAAATGTCTCTTTGACCTTTACCCTGATGAAATAAATTTTGTGTTAAATAAAATACACTCAGATTCCTGTGATGACTACCTTTTGTAAATATATCCACAATTCTTCCATCAGACTCTCTCATTAGATCATCAATAATAACAAGATGTGGGTTTTCACCATCAAACATATTAAGATTTGGAATTCCTTGATGATAGTTAACATTTGGTAAATTATATAAAGGTTGCATTTCATCAAAGCACCATGTGATCTGATTAAAATCACAATTACATATTTCTTTAACTGATTTTATGAAATTTGTTACAAAATTTGACTTCCCACATCCACTTGGTCCTGCGACAATAGCAGTAAATGGATGGATAAAGTGAAACATCTCACACGTCTAGAGTTCAAAGGGATGAAATAAAAAATGAAAATTATGTTGTAAAAATTAAATATATATATTGCTAAAATTACAAAAAACATGTAACTGATGAAAAACAGACTGATCTGTATACTATTTCTAACACAATTATTACTTATCAGAACTTTACAATCTTCTCTAATGTATGTTCACCGTTTTATTATTACTTAGATATCATTATTTACAATCGAATAATTAAAACTAACACAATTAGTACATCAGAATTTTACAATCTCAAATTTAAACCTACAAATAAAAACCACAATTATCTTACATTATTTACAATCAAACAATAAATTTTAAATATGTAATAAACTATTGTATAACATTATAGTAATATCATAATTTTACAATCAATATAAATTTTGTATAGGTACAGAAGTAAAAGTAAAAAGTGTCAACACTTAACGTAATTTATAATGTCCCCAAGCCAATGTATCAATGTTGTTGTCCATAATACATCGTTTGCTATCATTATATGATAAAGATGCTTTATTTATTTTTTGTGTAAAAATAGTGTGTTTAATTGACTTAAACCGAAGCATACTACAATATTGTACATTTTTATTAAACAAACACGATTTGTAATTTTCCATATTCATTTTTTTGGTAACACTTTTGTTAACCCCTTTTGCCTTTGCTATAAATTTATCTTCTACTTCCAGTGCATACATTTTTGATCGCAACCCTACAAATTCCTTCAACACTTTACCATTATTCTCGTCTTTAAAAAAACCTAACTTCTTTTTATTTATTTTTGGATAATCGTAAATATTATTTTCTGGATAGTCTGATGTATCAAAATAGTGAAGTAGGTCAGGTTTTATATCCTCATACAAATTATCTGTAAAAATTTGATATATCAAACTATCGGTATCGGTGTACAATAACTTAATTTTGTTATTAAACTTTTTAACCATGTAGTTATAATGAAATTCGTACATAAGGGTCTTAGATATATCTAAAATACAAAATCCTAAATAAATTGGCTTATCATAAATTAATTTTGTTTTTCGTAATTGTATTGCGACTAAATGTTCTGAAAATATTGATAAACTATGGAATTCTGGTTTTGCAATCAATTCCTGAGCACCTAAAACTTTACCACGATTATCCCAGTGAGTTAGTAGTTTAACGTTTACTCTTTTTTCAATATTTTCCATTGTCTTACCGAAGACAGAATTGTTCATTAATTTAAAAAAGTCTTTTTCAAAGTTTGATTTAGCTAACGTTCTCAAACTAGTATTTAAGTCTATGTATTTCTTTAGCCAAGAACTCTGTTTAAATTTTAAAATTCTATGTACTTTCATTAATTTAATTTCCATTTCAATGCATTGTTTTAAATTCCTGTAGTGAATGATGTATTTATTTTTATTATTTAAATTAGGAACTAATTTAGTTTCTTTAGTATTACCCACACATATGTTTTCAGGACATAATGGAAAGTCAGAATGCAAATTATGAAGTTCATCAGGATATTCCAAATCAACTTCTAAAACATAGCCAAAATCAGACGTATCCAACACATTATAATCTGTATTACAATTTATCCATTCGAAACCACCAACAGGAAGGGATTGGGACATTGCCCAACCATATAAATTGTTCGCATCAAAATATGTTAGATATGAATTAGGTTTTTCACCATCATAATCCTCCATGAATTTATTATTTGCTCTAGCAAAACGATTGCTACACTGAGATACACCCCCTCTAATACCAGCTTTAAAAAAAGCAATTTTGTCATAGTCCGTAAACAATTCTAATTCTATTTTCGTAAATTTTAACATTGCATCCCAACTTAAACCTGGAGCAGTATAGTAATGGGCAGGATCTAATCCATAAGTTTTAATACATAGCTTTCTGAAGTTTTCGAATACATCGGTCAAAAGTAAAACATCAGTTTTTAAATACAAATCGGAATAATCAGACATACTACTACACTTAAAATGTTGCCAAATATCTTTTGCATGATTATAATCATCATTTGAAATATTTGAATCTGTGAGTGAACTATAAAACTGGTGTTGATCAGGAAGTGACGGATGTTTCAAGCAATCACTATTACGCATAAATTCATAAGGATAAATACCTTTCCGTCTTAAACGTAAAAAATCTTCATTATTAGGATAGTTTCTTTTTAGTTCTTTAAACTGATCGTCATTAAGATTTTTAGCTAGCTGATCTAAACTACATGATAAAAATTTCAATGAATCTACGAATCTTAAACTTACAGGTTGATTATTTATTGTTAACTTTTTTGAAAATGATATGTATCGTTCTTTATTTTGTGGAATAACTTCAACTTTGCCATCATCGAGGTTTAATGCATGGACAATAAAATGAGCATCGTAGTGCCCGAGGTTATGTAAAAATATTGGAACATAACGAGGGGTTCTGTACTTAGAACTACACACTTGATGTGCAACACCCCTAAAACTGCCAGTATACCAATCAAAATCGTAAAAAGGATCTTCATTTAACTGAGTTTCACAAATATGACAAATGTTTGAATTTGAAATTTTAATTTTATCTTCATCTGATAATGGAACGGGACATTTTTGGAAACAATTTTTTTTAACTATTGTTTTCACATCTTCACAAAGGCGATTCATAAACACTTGTGCACAGTTTGGCCCACTATACGTCTCATATTTTGATAATCTGTCATCATATGAACATTTAATGTAATATCCGAAACTATACACTTCATGTTTTTGAATATTAATTGTACTAGGCTTGGATGGATCGTTACTACATGATTCTATCGGGTTCAAAAATGCTTCAAAGTCTGCATAAACCACAAAGGGCATTTCCAACTTTTTCACGAATTTATCAAATTTTATTTTATTATTTGATATTGCTTTACCGAACCAATCCTTTTTGGAATCCTTACCGTTTGGTAATTCCGTACAAATGTGAGCGCAATCATATTGTTGATGGTTATTAAGTCTTTCCTCTGATGGGAAATGAAGTAAACATGAATCGCATATATAAACTGCGTGATGATTACTCGAGATTTGTGAGCTAACTAACCGCGATAACTTTTTAATATAACAGTAATGATTGTTAGTACCATTCGATAAATATAGTAGGTTGATATGATTAGGTGTACGACATTTTGTTAAATATAAAGGACCTACAACTGAATTACACTTTTTTTCTTTATTATACTCTAAACCAAAAACATTTATACTAATATTGTTTAATTTCTCTACTTTTGATATATCTACAATTTTAACCGGAAAAGAAATACCAGTAAATTTTAGTTTATTTTCATGAATTGCGTATGATGTTACGCGATCTACACTTTTACATACAGGATATAAACCGGACAGTAATGCCCATTTGAAACACATATTATCATTATTTTTAACATTGATTACAGCTTTTTTTAATTTAATATCCTGAGGAAGATCGATATATGAACTACCACGTAAGGGGTTGAATTTGTTAACATTCATATCTATGTATTTAATTTGATTAAGACTCCAACCACTATCTTTTTTTTCAAATTGACAAATTTTACCAACAACAGTGTCTATTAATGATGAAAAAAAAATATTTAAGTCATCACCCTGACAAATTATATAATTAAACGTTTGAAAATCAAATGTATTTTTAATATCTTTAGTTTGTTGTATGAAATCAGCATGCAATATGAAGTTTACTTTAAAAATTGTATGTTGTTGAATACATTCATTGATTAAAAATAAGATATCAATTTTTAATGAATTTAAAAACGATTCCGGTGTTTCAAAATATTGCCCCGATTGAATTGTTTTACTATTAATTCTATATGTTAAAATTCGGTTGTTAAAAGCGGTTTCAACAACTGTAACATTTGCTAGTGAATTATGTGATTTTAAAAGATTATTTTTGTGAACATTGCTTTTTAAATGGTTATTTAGATACCTTTTATTAATAAAAACATGACATGTGTCACATTCCACCTTATTGTTGTCCACGTTATTTGTTTCAGTCGATGATGTAGAAGCTCCTTCATCAAATTTTACTTTCTTGGGAACCTTATTTTCGTCAGTAGTGATACCTCGTTTGATACCTCTTCCAACTTGTGGTTGACTGTAACAAAACAGCAAGAAAATTATAAGACAAATCTTAAAATAAAGCAATACAACAATAATCTTTCTTATTGAGTTTGTACTTCTAATACTTACATCAACGCTGTTTCAACCATCTCACAGTGATTATACAACTCATCATCATACGATGAATCAAACAGTTCACACTTCTCCATTTCATCACAAACTTTAGGCAGCTCCTGATCGAATTCGTTGATGAATAGTTCCATATTCTCTTCCATGGGTGCGGAAAAGAAAGCACTGGTACACACTTCACTGAAGTTTTCCATCTTTATAGCAAAGAAGAAATTAGGTAGCACAGTAAGTAACAGTTAAGTGTTAGTAGACCAACTGATACCCGATTTCAAATAATGTTCAAGATTTCAAATAATGTTCATTATATAGAGTCTAGCAAAGGATTAAAAAGTCAGGTAGAATCTAATGAGTACACAGAAGTAATTTAAGTAAACAGAATCACATTCACTAATCAACTAATGGGTGTCATTGTTAAAAAAGTATTTTTTAACTTTTTCACTTTCTGCTATTGTCTTTGTAATGTTGTATACGAGCCCGTTTGTGCTGTCGTAGATGCTATCCTTATTATTCTTTACATAATATTTAATCCTCGTGGTAGCGTGTTTCCAATGATCAGTAGTTGGAATCTTACATAGCTTCTTCATATCGTACATTTCAATTTTTATGAGATGCGTCGCTTGGTCTCCGTCGTCAGAATTACTGGAAATGTATGATACACCATCTCTAGCGGCTCGTGCCACGGTTGACGATAACAGTTTCTTCTTTTTTATTTTTGGTGCGACTTCAAAAAAATGATCAATCGGTTGTGATTTCCTTTTTCCACCATCGCATGTGTTATTAATAACGATGTCATCGTTCTCTTCTTCATGTTGAGGGGAGAGCGGTGAGTAGTAATACTGTTTATAGGTATTTTCATCGAAGTTGAATGATTTCTGCAACAAGACAGTTATCATGTTAATATCAATTTGTTTACACTTAATCACACACGTTAGGAAACAACAACAAGAATACAAGTAAGTTTGTCAATAGAATAAACACTTACCTCCATGGCCATTGATGCGTTGAAGTAATACAAACGTAGTATTGGTAGACGTATACAATCCACTGCGGTCAAACGACCATAGACTGACTGCATGACTGCAATGGTAGGATCTTATATAGCACCATTCTTATCTAAAACAAATTCCTAAATACAACGAAACTGATTGTAACTATGAATCACCAAAATTATCTCACGTTCCTCCGGAAACTGATAGTAACTCTATGAGTCAACAAACTTATCTCACATTGCTGGCATCAACCTGTTTTGTGAGTGCTACAAAATAATGCGATTTAATATTTACAAATCACTATAATTGAACATTCCTATGACAACCATTGAATAGACTGGTAGTGTAATAATATGCTATATCATGGATACACTAGAAGTTCAAAAACATCTGAAAAACATTCATCCCAGTCTAGAAAATAATGTTTATGCTGCTAATAGACTCCCTATGTATACCCATGCACCAACGTATATAATATGCAATTTGGATGCGGATGATAAGCCAGGTTCACACTGGGTAGCTGTACATATCGATACGAATGGCATCGGTCAATATTTTGATTCTTATGGGCGAACACCTGCACGATATCATCTCGAGTTTTTGAAAAGGAATTGTAAAAGATGGGACTGGAGTATTGATAGGATTCAGAATGATTGGACTTCAGTTTGTGGTGAATATTGCTTAATGTATTTGCTATATAAGTTTCAGGGATGTTCAATGCATAGTTTTACAAACATATTTACAGGGAACACACTGTACAACGATATTTTAGTGGATGAGATGTTCCGCTCATATTTTGTAGATAAAAATAAAATTTGTTAATGACGCATGTGTTTTATTGATTCCGTTTTGATGATCCCGAATAGCAAAGTAAGCAATGGTCTATGAACAATAAAAGTATACAATAGCAGTAGCAGTAACAATGAGTAATACATAGAAACGTCAATGCAATCGTAATGAGGGTGCGCGGCCGGACGCACGGACAATAGATAAGAAAAGGCGAACAATGAAAGTCGATAATGAGGGTTTCGGGTCACCGGAAATGAAACAGATTGTTGTTAATTGATTTCTGTATCTCCGGAACCATGCATCCTACGCAAAAAAGGATTGCAGAAACGTGATCAGCGGACCCCAAAACCTTTTTTTTTTTTTTTTTTTTTTTTTTTTTAGGTTTGAAACGCCCTGGACCGCGATTGCGCCAGAAGCGGTGGTGCGCCAGAACCGGTGAGCCACGGGATTGGTGCGCCAGAACCGGCAAATCACTACTACTCAAAGGCTTTCTGACGCTCATATACACATCAAAACTTGTATTTGGAAAGAAATAACTACAAAATATACAATAACTAGCTGTGCCCGCGACTTCGTCCACGCGGAATAGTGACATTCGGAAGCATTTTTAATTTTTTAGACTAATTATTTTAAAAATAAAACTCATACATAAAGAAGCTACATACGTAAATAAGTTATTTACAATATTTTACTGCTAATAGCTTATTTAAGTATATTTTTCTAATCAAAAGTCTAAAAAATAAGTCACAAGCTTCTAGCTTTAAAAATTTCGTAATTTCTATACAAATTTTCATCCCCTATTTCAACCCCTTAGAGCCCTTTATTCGCATTAAAAAGTAGCCTATGTCCTTTTTCAGGCTCTAGACTATGTCCGTACCAAATTTCATTTAAATCGATTCAGTAGTTTAGGCATGATTGCGTAACACACAGACAGACAGAGTTACTTTCGCATTTATAATATTAGTAAGGATAAACAGGGTTTGTGTGAGTCTTAGTATCACCATAGATAGATAGATAGATAGATAGAATATACTTTATTGTACACCAAAAATTGGAACACACTTACATAACCTTATTTCTATAACTTTGGTTACAATGGCGGTCTTATCGCTGAGAGCGATATCTTCCAGACAACCTTTGGAAGGACTTTAAAAGCTTTAATTGAAATTGGGGAGGGCTAAATTAGTGTACTACAAATACTCTTAACGGAAAATAAAACTAATTGAAATATATATATATACAATAATATATATATATAATATATATATAAATACAAAACATAATTATATAAAATATATAAAATGTAATGTATTCTTTAACATTGTGTGAAAGTTTGAAAGAAAATGATTGGCAACCGAGCTTTTAAAAGCAGCGAGTGACTGTGCTTGTCTTACTGACACCGGCAATGCATTCCACAACCGAATAGCCTGCACCGTAAAAGAATGGTCGTAAAATTTAGTGGAATGTGTAGGCATCAAAAGTCTTAAATTTTCCGATGATCTCAAATCTCTACCATGTGTGTCATGAAGGAACTTAAATCGTTCTTTGAGGTAAAAGGGAGTCGTTGGATTGAAAAGTATACTGTAGAGTAATGATAAAATATGTATATTCATCTGCTTAGCTTAATCCCATCTATATTGGGGTCGTCTTCTAATCTAACCAGATTAAACTGAGTAGGTACTACCAACCAGCACCAACAGTACCAACCCAGTAGTTGCGCCGGGAGATACGGGCCCTGACTGGGATGTCCTGGGAACGCTCCCTGCCGAAGTCTGTATTTCCTGATAGCTACGTACGCTAGCTAGATACGTCAATAAGAATGACTAGGTTGCTTGTAGGTAAGCGTGCTTCATCTTCGACTACGTCATCATTACCATCAGGTGACATAGTAGCCAAACGCGACCCTATCACCAATAAATAATATAGCGTAACTGTTCAGAACTACAATAGGCCAGTGCAACGGTAACTGGATGGTCTGAACTGTCCACGGTACGTGGAGCTATAAACGTTGCTTACAAACAACAATAAACAAAAGGCCTTACGACAACCTATAGCCTCTGAGGCTTTATGAATACAAATAACAGGTCTAACCACTAACCTTCTGTGCTGGGTTCGCCAACTTCGACCTTCCCAAGGCCACGTCCCAAGTGTGGTATGTATGTAATATGAGGTGAGTAAGTGAAAGTGTGATGCAAGTCAAGTTTGTGGACGTTCACAAGGCGCCAGTCTCCAGATGGCGCGGTTCCAACAGCATCACAGTCTAACTCGTTTCCAGCAAGCGCGTGCTACGCGGATGAGGCAATAAGGCGATGTGTTCCGAGAAATATCCCTGGATTCTCGTCAATCAGGGATTACAAAGTTCAATTAAACACTGTGGTAGCTATTTATCACCAATTTTTTCAACAAACGCGCGTGCCACGCGATGGCAACCAACCGGCGAGGAATCCCAAAATATCCCGGGTTTTTCATCAAATGGGGATTACAACTTCATACAATAGATAATTCGCGACCCAATTATCGGTTTCAAAAGGCGATTCCAAACGATATTTTTCCAATTATAATTATCTCAACAGGGTCCCATGACCGACATTTTCAACAAGCAAAGTCTATCTGTCAAGTCAGAGTAATGTCAAGATCAAATTTCCTTATGTCAAAAGGGTGCGTTCGGAAACATTTGGTACTAAACAGTAACTATAGAATAATTAGTTGGAAATATACTTGTAAATAGCCAAACAATTTTCTTCTTTCATGTTCTTCTAGAATTAAAATATTCGAAACGAAAATGAATGAATAGACGTTACATACACATATATCTAATAATATATGTATAATATAATATATTTCACACGTTTAGATCCGTCATCAACTACAAATCTCTGCCAAAATATTCTCAAGCGGTGACAATGTACGAAACTAACGAGCATTATGTAGAACAATATTTATCTCCCGACACCGCTATTACGAAAGCTTTTTTATATCTAACCCAAAAGTACTAAATTACTCGCATTTTCGACCATTCATGTAACATAAATAGCGTTGGTAAATACGAATGAAACGTATCTAGTCATGCGAAATATATAGCACCATGGAATTTATATCCGTCATCACAGCGGTCGGGCTGAATCCTAAAATCAAAATTATCATGCAATTTTAGCTAAACCAAAATGCATTTAGGTGACAGAATGAGATATTTCCGCGACATAAATATGTTTTGCATGCTTCCCTAATAACAAAATGTGTGATATTCCGCCGTGCCCACCATAGGATGTGTGCGAAAAAGAAAGAACCGTTTTGTTCGAAATAGTTTGAATTTGGAATGCGCGGTTTTGTTTCTAATATTCTGTTGGAATTTTAAGTGGTTTTTTAAAGTTTGTAAAAGAAATATGTAAGTACTAAGAATATCGACTTATGATGCGTTTTTTTTATAACCACTTTTCTATACTTATAATAAATCTGTAGAGAGGTCAATTCTGTACATGAAATATATTTCCAAAATAACTATCAGGGGGTGATTAAGGATCGATACTCATGCCAAAAATGCAATCAGTTAAATTTTTGTCTGTCTGTCTGTCTGTCCGTCTGTCTGTCTGTCTGTCTGTCTGTATAACCGTTATAGAAACAAAAACTACTCCACGGATTTTAACGAAACTTGGTACAATTATTTTTCATACTCCTGAGCGGGTTATAGTATACTTTTCATCACGCTACAATCAATAGGAGCAGAGCAGTGAAGGGAAATGTTGGGAAAACGGGAGAAGTTACTCCATTTTTTAAGCTTCTGTCGCGTGTGCAACCTTAATGGTTAAAGCTACACAAATCATTTCATGACGGAAATGTTTTCCTTAAAATTATATAAAAAATATCCCACGACAGCATATGTCTAACTTTTATGGTTGACTCACAATAACACGTGTAACTCCCGATAGCTTAGCAGTTCGAAGCTTTCTGATTATAATATTTGTCTACTCTTACGTTTATAACACTCTCAGTCACCCCTAATTGAAAAAGTTAACATTATTAACTATTTCATAAAAAAATTGGCCAAGTGCGAGTCAGACTCGCCCATGAAGGGTTCCGTAGTAACTATAATATAATATGCAAATTTATTTGACGAAAAAAAAAAACCTTACAAATTTCTTAAAACTGGCTTTTTTACATTTTTACAACTGCGCCGAATAAATTTGTTTTTCATAGTGTTTGTATGAATTACAAAGTTATATTTGCGGTTTTAGAAAATATACTGTATCTCAAAAACTGCTGAACTGATTTCGTTCAAACTAATTTTGGTTGAAAGTTTATATTAAGATCTACAGACATATATTTTTTTTAGATTTTTCACTCCATTATTATAGAAGTTAGAGGTTGTGTCCGCCACACACACATTTTACCAATTTGGAAGCTTATATCTTTTAAACGATTGACTTTATGGAAAAGTGGTTTTAGAAACCCCGATGTCGTTTTTAAAGAACTGTCTATAGATACCACACATGCATCGATTTCATGAAAAAAAAATATTTTCAGGTTTAGTTCCATGTATGGGGAGCCCCCCTTTATTTTAAATATTTTTTAATTTTTTTCTCAAAATCGGAAAGCGGTTCACAGAATACATCTACCTATCAAGTTTCACATGTATAGTCCTAATAGTTTCGGAATAAAATTGCTGTGACAGACGGACGGACGAACAGACAGACAGACAGACAGACAGACGGACAGACATGTCGAAACTATAAAGATTCCGTTTTTTGCCATTCGGCTACGAAACCGTAAAAAGAATCATATAAATCGGTATAGAAACACCAAAGTTATACATGAAATACGCTTATAATACCTAATAAGCCATCGCGCGTGAATACTGAATCATGCTATAAGGATTATTTTTGAGAATCGGTCGCCGCGCTCGACGCGTCTCGCGGTCGAAGCGTTTTCTAGGTACTTAAGCCTCATGTGAACGTGATCTAAACAATATTACCAATACATTAACTTACGCTGACGGAGTCGCGGGCACAGCTATATTGTATCATTACGCTAAGGCCAATAGGAGCGGAGCGCCAATGAAGAATGCTTCAAAATCGGGGTTAAATTTAACGTTAGCCCAAAGTAACTATTCCACGCGGACGAAGTCGCGGGCAAAAGCTAGTAATATAATAAATGCGAAAGTAACTCTATCTGAATGTTACACTTTCACGTCTAAATTACTTAATAAATTTTGATGAAAGAGTACACAGATAGACTAAACTTTGGAGAAGAATACAAGCTAACTTTTCACGCAAGCAAAGCCGCTGCCAAAAGCTTTTCATAATTCGGTTTCATGTGTAAGTAAGTACATCAATTTTCCTTTCATATTTCCATTTTCTTTCAATAAGTTAATTTTCTAAAAGCATTGATAGTAATTTATGTACGAAACTATCTCTAATCAAGTATGTATTGTACCCCGACATCCAATACGTCATTTGCATAACCCAAGCACATGTGGTCATATACAAAGGGTAGAAAGGGCCCTGTATTTAATTTTCATAAAACGAGAACGGTTTTAATACGTCTGCGGTCGAATAATAACCTAACCCTTTCTATTTCAAAATTGGCTTCGGTTGTTCAACCGTTTAATTTATTATTAGTTAGATCTATACCTATGTACGGGTGAAGTAGGGAGTAATGAAGAGTTTTATTTTGTAAAGAGACCAATACCGATGTAAAATTTTCTTGCTTTTGACTATCCGTAACGATTATACATATTCGCTTTTCAAAATAAGAAATAATATAATTGTCAGTTGTTTTATTGGTTGCCAGTGATGTCTATATCTATCTGTGTCAGTATGTCTATGATAACTTTTTCTTTTCCAGATACATTATCTTTCTTTCGTTTTGTTTTCTTTCAGCAGTCCAAGCAATAAACAAATAAAGCTTTTATCTTGATATCCATGCTAGATAATCAGCGCGGGGCATCCGCGCGGCCGGGCGCGATGATTTATGCAATAGTAACATTATGATACATTTGCATTTTGTTCACAAAGCCAGCAATGTATGCAGTAACGCTACACAATAGCTACGGGTTAATGTAGACTTCGGTTAGTCAGGAATGGTTACGAGGAATGATTAGGTACTATTGTTTATGTGATGCAAATGTGCGGCCATTATAAATAATATAGTATTTCTTATTTAGATTGAAACACATAAAGTTCTGCTTCTAAATTTGCTTCAACTTCTGCTTGATTGCACGAAATTTTGCAGAAATTGCTGTAATTGCACGTTTGCCTCAGAGTAAATCACTAATATTGTTCATGTTAATAAACGTTCAAATTAAAATAGCAATAAAATCTCATTTTCAATCAATGTCCATCAACTTGTCATAGCATGATAGAATTCGAGTGGTATTTAACGGTAAGTATACGACTGCGATAATTTCAACCATCTGGTTAACATTACTTCAGAAATTACGCAACAATTCATGTAAAGTATGGCTTCCATCAACAATGACGCGACAAAGGTGAAAGTGAACTTATCGAGTCGATCAATACCTACATAAGTGTCCATATGTCAAGCCCCGAAACCTTTGGTCCCAATAATAATGTAACTAAAACACGTGCCTCAACAAAAGGTCGCATACATTCTCTTAATACTGACATTTATGTCACGAATATTAAGTTTGACAACTTCAACAGGTCTATTTTAAACATTCCACGTTCCATTCATTAAGGAACTACACACCTTATCATGATTGAGGCAAAAATAGATATACCTCATAATTGGGTTGTTGTATGGATCAAAACTATACTCACTTATAATTTCTTCGCCCGTTACACTCCTGCATTTTACGATCGTAAACTTTCAGCGGACATAAAACAAAGTAAATTCATTCATTTGTCAACTATCTTATCTCGTTGTCACAAAGCCTACAATTCTTTGCAAGGACGATAAATACTTTTTGCAAAATTTACAACGAGCGAACGTAATTGCCAAGTAGTTGATGCGATCGTTTTGGACCTTGTGGCTTCAGAATTAAGGTATATTTTATTGTGATTGAATTGTTGATGAAATTGCGTAGTTTCTGGTGCATCTTTATCTGAGTTAGCCAGTGGTCCGCCAATGCCGTTAAATTTATTAACTGCGATACGCATTCAGTGTCGCGAGCTAAAAGGTGACTTTAATTAATATTAATTATAGCCACACCTCTAATTAATGTAATTCTCGAGATAACCGCTGTGTCGCCTTTTGAATGTGTCAAGCTCAGTGGCTTTCATTGTGCGTTCGTCGACAGGTCAAATCGTCACTTACTTTTACACAATTATTATGTATGCAGGTGTAAACTGTTCAATATAAGAAGAACAAAATTATAAAACCGTCCATACACAATGACAATCTGAAATTATTAAAATTTGTAGTTAGCATAAAAATCCTTTAAATTGTGTCCATTATTTGAACAACTGGTTCATATTAATTCCAGAAAAATAAAAACAACACGAGCCTAGTCAGAAAAAAACAAACAACAAATCCATGAAAATTAATCAGTAAACCCTTTTTCAGTAAACAACTATTCGACACAGTATTCATCAACTGAAAACAAGGCAACATCACCGCGCTGGCAAGGAATTAATCAAAGTTTAAAACAATTCCATGTAGCGGCGGGGCGGGGCAAGACAAGACGGGCGTGAGTGCGAACACTGCGAACATGCGAACATGTTTAGTACGTCCAACATGTTGTGTGTGTATTTGCGCATCTGCAAATGCAGTCACAATCAGTGAAACCGTTTGAATAAAATGACGAGAACGTGAAACGCGTTTTTTAGAATTCAAATTATTTTTTATTTACATAGTAGGTAATTTGTTTTAAAGTAAGTATAATACAAATTAAGGTATGCTTTCACAAACTTAATTTTTCTTGCTCAATAGTAAAAGAAAATCAGAACAATTTCCAAAGCAAACCCTGACAGCAAGATCGTGCATACACAATACTACGAGAGAACATGTTTTGTACGCCCAACTTGCTGTATCTGACATGTTGGTTGCGCGTAGCCCACGATCGAACAAGGCACGCTCAGTAATTAAATCGTTCTTGTAATATTCTATTGTTGTGCACGAATTTCGAAATTAATATTTCTACTTCGTTTCATTAAGTTCAAAATTAATAAAGTTTAAATAGCGAACTTAAATTATAGAAATGAATAAGTCTTCATGAATTTCGATGAGAATACATTTTCTTAAAAATAATGTATTTTCTTAAATGACTTCGTAATTTATTACTTGTAAGTTGAATAGAGTCCTTGACGGTGATAATGAAGTCATTGTAAGTCAGAACAAGGCTAAACAAGAGACGGTCTTCGCAAACAACGCACCATACACGTTCAAACATGGCGCAATTAAATCAATTACTTGTGTGATTAACTCATAGAGAGGTTCCGAGAATCACGGCATTATATATATTAAACTAGAATTGGTTGACGGAGAAGTGTTTAAAAATAAATCAATTTGTCTTGGTTAACTAATACCTACATGTAATTTTGAAGAGATTAGAAGACTATTCAAATGACTGAACTTTACATTTTTGTTTACTTCTTAGTTATGTGGCGAAACTTTGGTTCAATCTAGCCTTAGCAACATAGATATTTAAAAAACCGTCAAAAGTCAGACTCGCGCACGAAGGGTTGCGTACCATTATCTATAAAAAACGGCAAAAAATCACGTTCGTTATATGAGAGCCCCCCTCAAATATTTATTTTATTAATTTTTTAGTATTTGTTGTTATAGCAGCTACAGAAATACATCATCTGTGAAAGTTTTAACTGTCTAGCTATCACGTTCATGAGTTCAGCCTAGTTATAGACGGACAGACAGTGGAGCCTTAGTAATTAGTTAGTAATTAATAGGGTCCCGTTTTTACCCTTTGGGTACGGAACCGTAAAAATCATATCACCTGTTCTTTTGACACAGATTAAAACACAAACCATTCAATAGTACTGTGAACCCTAAACGTGGTCACCACAACGAAAGCCAATATCTATATATATAAAAGAAAGTCATGTTAGTTACACCATTTATAACTCAAGAACGGCTGAACCGATTTGGCTGAAAATGGGCTTAAAACCAAGCTTAGAACCAGGAGACGGAAATGGGAGTTTTATCCCGAAATTCGCACAGGATCGGGATTTACGCGGGAAAAACCTCCCAAGCGAACGAAGTCGTGGGCAAAAGCTAGTTAATTATAAAAATGATCGTGTAAATCAAAATTAAAAGTCATTTATTCAGACGCAGCTGAGAGCTAGAACTTTTTAGTCTTCAAATTTTACACAAAGATAGTTTATTTACCAAAATGTCCGCCCGTCATATAATTATACGTTAGCTGTTGCCTGCCACTTGGTTCGCCTAGAAGTTTTGATAAATCTATCCCACAGGAATCGTATATTTTCTCGGGATAAAAATAAGCTATGTGCTATTTCAGACTTATAACTCTTAGTCAAATTTCATCCAGTTCCGATCAACTATTTTCGCGTTATTTAGTAACAAACATTCATACATCGATCCATACATGTAAACGTTCACATTTATAATAATATAATATTTCTCAAATCCCGATCCCGTGGGAATTTCGGGATAAAAATGCAGATATCTACATACCAAAATTCATTTAGCTCCGTAGATCAGTAGTTCTTGCATGATGTTACTCTTTCATCAAGCATCAATCTGAACTCACAAAATTTTACATTCATAATATTAATATTATGAATGTAATGTATTATGAATGGAATGCAGGATAGAAAAGCACACATATATTGCACAGTCATTTTAATTGTTTATAAACCCGATACAAAAAAAAACTATCATTAAAAAAACAAACCAAAGCGTAGCATCCCAACTAAAACTTAACCCGCAACAAAATACTCCCGCTTAAACTTTAAACGCAGTACTTCAAAACCAGCCTTGCATATGCAAATCAAAATATAGGCGCGTAGGTTGGAACAATGTTCGTAGATACAACTTTATCAAGCACCTATGTGACTGCGCAGTGATTTAGTCTTTAGGCCGCTGTTCTTAGTGCCTTATGAATGGTCGAGTTGGCTCAAAGGTGTTATGAATAATCGCTCACTGGAAGTGCTTTTCGGTGGAATTTTCGATACGACTTTAGACCATTATTAAGGAGCTCGTGGCTGTTAAGCAACGCTGGTCGAATTCAGTCAGTGGACCCATCAAGATTCCTACGAGCCGCGGAACTCTGAAAGCCGCTGGTTCCAGCTGTCAATTGAACATGTTTGACTGTCGTTACGGCTAGTCAGAAGCCAGATAATTTGACACCAGTGATCTTGCCATAAGGTATCGTGTTACCCAGCTACTCGTTTGAGGATCTGCCGACCTCAACAGAGTTAAGAAAAGACTAAGCAGTTGATTCTCAGCATTTTATTTCATCTGCATATATGGGCACTTAAAACGCTTTAAGAAAGTATACAGGACAAACATAATAGTACATTTTGATACAAGTGGAGAGAGTTTGTTATTGCGTACGAGGCGGAGCTACGCCCGAGCCGCAAGGCGAGGGGGTAATGGAGCCGAGTACTGCAGTAACAAATGTCCACGTATATCAAACGACGTTTTTCAATACAATTTTGAAGAAAAATACTTGCTCCGAAAATGACGACGCATTTTCAATTGATTTCCATTGAAGAAAATTATGCAAAATTGCCATATATTTCAGCTTTGATTTAGATGGCAACAGGCTATCGCAAGCATTTTGAGCCTCAATCACAATATTTGGCGACCTAGCATCTAAATTGTTCTCATTAAAACTTTAATTCGACATACTCACCCAAAAAGCACAATTGAATAAGATTTAATTTACTTTTCCCCGCGCTTTACCTTCGCAGGTTAAAGGAGAAGCAAAGGTATGAAGCCGCAAAACAGTCTGATATTAAAATAATAGTAGATTATTAACCAAGGGGATAAAGCAGTGTCTTCTGTCGCGGGTGACGATTTAAATCGCGAGCGTAACGAAGGACTCGAGGTTTACTCACGAGCGAAGCGAGGGATTTAAGACGAGTCCTGAGTGTAGCGAGGGATTTAGGTTCTCCCAAGACTAAGACAGCTTTATCACCGAGGAAAATACTCTACTTTTCGTACCATTTGCGAAAAAATTAACACAATAATAATATTTTAGAACATTAACTTATTTATAAAAATAAATTAAAATAAACTTAACGTTTATGTATTTGAAGAAAACAAAAACGCGGCAAATTCCGAGACTAATATTTTTTTGTCGGAAAAGCAAAGGCATCGAGCTTATACGGCCTCGTCGGTTTTCGTAATTTTATTTAATCATAACTGCATAATAAATGCGTATTCCTTTTTCAAAAAGATGTATAATGCTTTATATACAAACTCAATGGTGTAAACACAGATGTAGTTCAGTATAAATTTCGGTAAGTATTCCAAATTTAAATCACATTCTCCCCCTAGAGGATGAATGAAATCCAGTACAATTTTCTTTCCCTGTTTTTAACAGATTAAAAATGACTATTGTTATGTTCGCTTTTTGTGACATAGAACGTCACTTTTTTGAGCAAGTGGTACGAAAAATATATTTTTTTTAATTTAGAACACAAATAAACGTTAATTTGTTGATAAAAGCAAAATTATTTTATAAATAATAATGTTTATTTCTTATATTCTGTTCATAAAAACAATTTTAATTTTCATTAAATATAAGGCCTTAAAAACATGCGCCTCTTTGCTGTGAAAAAAAAATCACCAATCAATCACCGCCGAATAAAGGGAATTGAATAGTTGTTTAATGTTATCTGTGGCAAAATCTGGAATGAAAAAAACCCTCGTGTGTGAAAAATGAAAAAAATCCACGAGTCTGAAATACATTGCATGTTGAACCTAATCGTAGTGCGATAAGAGCCAGTTTTCAAGGAAGACTATTGAAAATAAATTTTCATTAATATACTTACATGAATAGTTATTTCAATTTCCATCCTAAAAGCATTGTAACTGAAAAATTCAATTTGATGTGATATTAATGTATAGTTATAATAATAATATAATAATAATTATATTAATATACTTTCGATAGTCGTAGTTCCATGTTAATTATAAATGCGTTAGTGTGTTTGTTTGTCCTTCGTTGACGTCAAATCTGAGTAATGAATCGATGTTTTTTTTTTGGGGTGGAGAAAGAAGAAACGCTGGAGCGAGGTTAAGACTATTTTATTCGCTGAAAAAACTTTACGAGAGTTGAAGCCGCGGGTAGAAGGCTTGTGTAGTTGTGTCATACATTTGGAACTTGCAGTAATAACTACCTACTTTGATATGATTTCCGATAGAATATCACGTTGCTTTTTAGCTTATGAGTAAAAAGCTTAACAGTGTAAATTGTACCTACTTATGATGCAAGAAAGTAAATATTACGTTTGCAACTTAATTGTAGGGTAGCGTAATTGATAGTCACATCGTTCTATATTATTTGACACCTAGATCGGCTTTAACAATCTGCAAAGTAAATGTAACTGTGTAATTTTCTTGTTATAATTAATTATTGGTAGGTATAGTAAAAATATGTATCTTAATACAAATGAAATAAAACGTAAACATTCTCCATATTTTTATTTATTTTGCTATTTTTTTAACTTATGGTAGGGAACAGTAAATCTAGTGCACAACACCCTTAAACAAAATAACACATTCTATCAGTAGTAAGCGATTGTTACCTTTAGAGCACATCACTAAGCGAAGGAGGTGGTGGGACGCGCGAGGGAGAGGCAGGTCTCAAGGCCCTCACAGCCCTTGCGCCCCAGCCGCCGCAAGAGACGCTCCGGGCGTTGGGAGTCACAGGGTGACTTCCAGCCACCGTAGGCGTGGGCCTGCGGGCTGCGAGCAATGGATAGCTCGCCGCCCGACTGAAACCAGGCCCGTGTAAAGGGGCCGTAATCCACCACTCGGGCCAAGTGCAGGTTAGTAATATCGCAAGTCTTCGGATTTTAAATCCTAAAACATTCCCGTTTCCTCATAATGATTTCTTTCGCCTGTGATATGCTTGCCTGGGCTCCAATCCACGACATACAACTTGTAAGTCGTATCTGTAAGCACTACGCTAGCACTGTTCATTATGTATTATATTATATTATGTATGTTTTTTATGAGTAATGTAGTAAGTACACTAATTTAGCCCTTCCCACTTTAATTATATTTTTTAAGTCCTTCCAAAGGTTGTCTGGAAGATATCGCTTTCAGCGATAAGACCGCCATTGTTACCATAGAATAAGCAGTATTGTGAAATAGGTGTGTTTAAATTTTGGTGTACAGACGCCAGCACATGGAGCTACTCGAAACTGTCAAATTTTCCCAAACAACCTTGAACCTAATTTCTTTAACAATAAAGTTGAAAATCTATTAAAGAAATTTTACAGATTGTTGTAGCTTGATGTGCAGGCGTCTGTACAATAAAGTATATTTTATCTATCTATGTATAAAATATATTATAATTTATAAGCTAAATATGTTTGTGTGTGGAATGGGTTCACGGCAATAGTGTAACGGGTGGGTTCGAACCCGCAATCTCTCAATCACAAGTCCGACACTTTAGTCATTAAGCTATTGAAAAATATTATCTATACTAATATTATAAAGCGGAAAAGTTTGTTTGTTTGTTTGCTTGAACGCGCTAATCTTCGAAAGTACTGGGTGGATTTCAAAAATTCTTTCTGATTATGATAGGCAGTTTCATGAGGAAGGCTATAGGCTATCTAGCATTACGCTACTCCTCTCGGTTTTCCTACAATAAAGGTATTGGTGAAGTAAGTCGGAAGGAAATATGCCGCTAAATTACTATAATCGCGTGAGCTGGCGAAATGCTGAGTTATACGTAAAGATCATGTACTACAAAAATGTAGGGTTTATGTAGATCTAAAAAAAGTCCGCGGTACTGCATATCTAACTTTTATAAATAATCCACAATAAGGCAAATTATGTTAAGAAAATATTTAAAAAATAAGGAATGTTTTTGTAGTATTATTATTATGCGGCCATATTAATATTTGTGTTTGAAAGTAATTTCATCATCAAGACAATTTTATGAAGATTATCTTTGCTTTTTACAGTATACAATTTGGACTTATAGTTTAGGAGAAAATGTAAAATTAAAATTATTCAACAACGCTATTCACCGAAACGGCCGCGGCGGCCCGGGGATGCACGACGCGACGCGTTGAGCATGACTCGCGTACTGTACCACTCCGCGATAGATACCGCACTGATAGTGAAGCTTATCTTGGTTTCATTTCGACTTCTTGGCTAAGAGACTTCCTATGTAAAATTGTTTCAGCTTCTTTTACGTCAGATGTGTATTTTTGTATCTATACATTTGAATATTTATATTTTACTTTCTCTTTAGTTGAATAAGTAATTTTGGTGTTGGTTAAAATAGGGTGTTGTTTTGTTCATCCCATTTTTTATGTCATCGTTCAGTTTAAAGGTATGTTGTAATGAGATACCGCGGCCCCGGAAGGCAAGGGCAGCTGAAGTAACTAGGTGGGCTTATAGTCAGTAGAAGTCTGACACTCCTTCTCGCTCCACTTAGAGCGAGAGAAGTCTTTCGATGATTTTCCCACCCGAAAAAACGGGTCAGACATTCAACGTTGGCATAGTTTAAAAGCGATGTTGTTAGGATTCCTTAGCCGAAAAGCAAAAAAAAGGAACCCTTATACTATTCGTCATGTCTATCTGGCCGTCTTTCCGTATGTCACAGTCATTTTATTCCGAAACTATTAAAGACTACAGAGTTCAAACTTGATATATAGATGTATTCTGCAAACCGCTTTCCGATTTTTATGCGAAAATAATGTAAAAGAAAACATTAAGGGAGGCTCTCCATACATGGAACTAAAACTAATTTTTTTTTTTACTTCAAGCCTGTACGCCTATGCGGTTGTCGGCGTCTATAAACAGACCTTTAAAAATGATACTGAGGTTCATGTAATCATTTTTGTCAAAGTCATCAATCGTTTGAAAGATATATTTGGGGACATATTTTACTACTTTGGAAGTGCCAAAGTAGTAAAATGTGTCTCTAACTTTTAAAATAATAAAGTGTAAAATATAAAAAATATGCTGTAGATTCTAATGAAAACTTTTAACTAATTGATTCGAACGAGATACAGTTTTTGAGATTTCATTTTCACATTTGCAAAATCCGCAAATAAAACTTTGTCATATAAACATTATGATAACAGCATTTTTTTACGTTAATCTATGCTAGCAAGCATAGCTACGGAATTCTTCGCGAGTCTGTCGAAAGATATACGTTTCCAAAGTGGTAAAATGTGTTTCACCCCCCACCCCCTCCTACTTTTATAATAATGGAGTCAAAAACCAAAACAAAATGTATGCTGTAGATCTTAATAAAAATTTCAATTAAAATTGGTTTGAACGAGATCGGGTCAGCAGTTTAAAAATACTCTAAATGTATTCTTGACAATATTATTAAATTAAACTATATTTACTTCGCGATTCTCTATCCATTGTGAATTAGATTGACGCATAAAATTACACATTAATAATAGTAGTAGGATTATACGCGGGTGAAACCGCGGGGCACAGCTAGTAATAGTATAAAAAATTATTTAATAGTCGATAGATACTGAATAGTTTGTAGGTACAAAACAGTTTCAGATGAGGTTATTTTTTTGCTTAACACTTTAGAGCGTATAATGTTTTAGTAGTGGGGTTGTAGGTATAGATAGAATTTTTTTATATAATAGAAAATAAATACAAAATGTCTGGTCTGGTCTGTCTGGCAGTCGCGGAAGCTGACCCGGAGGGTAAAACTAAAAAATCTTTGGGTCCAATGTAAAATCCGTACTGATCTATGTATGGGTGCGAAACGTGGAAGGTAATAAAGGATATCTCACGCCAACTCCAAGTCTTCGTCAACCGCTGTCTCCGTCCCATCTCGGAATATACTGGCCCGAGACCATTTCCAACGAGGAACTGCTGGAAGATGGCACGAGAGCCCGATCGACCGACAGCTCAAGCGTCGCAAGTGGAAATGAATCAGCCACACGCTTCGAAGCGATTCCGATCACATACCTAAACAGGTGATGAATTGGAATCCTTAGGGAAAAAGGAAGCGTGGCCGTCCCAGATAAACCTGGCATCGCACCGTGGTGGCAGAAGCGGCGAGCATCGGGATGACGTCGAGCGAAGTGAAGCGGGAAGCTCAACACCGATCGCGATGGAGGACTACTGAGGACGCCCTCTGCCCCACCTAGGGTCATAGGATATTAAGTCAAGTAAGTCAAATACAAAATACTTTGTACATAGCAGTTTCAAAAGTGGAAATTTTTTTGCTTGACCCTTTAGAGCGTAATGTTTTATTTAGTAGTGGGATTATAGTTTTCAACCGTTCTATTGATTTAGTTTTACTTGTGGTCCTCACTGATAATAAGTATATAATGTAGGTAAGAACACAAAAAATCGTTGCTCCAATAAAATTAAAACCGTTGTCAAAACCTAAGCACATAAATTGAAGCTTATTTAATTCATAAACAGCCAAGATCAATGCCCGGTCACCTCTCAGCAAAGTCAGTTCATTTAAACAAACTTATTGACTCACTTAATGCGTTTAAAATCGAACAAAATGTAACACTCCATGACAGTACATTCATTATGTACTGTAATGCACGCTTACATGTGCTTTTAAAAGCTTTTTTTGGTTTAGCACAAGTATTCTCTCAAGGGATGACAAAAATTTTGAATGTGTTGAATTATAATTGTTGGAGATTTCGTCTCCTATGGGATGTTTTGTTTACGTATTTAAAACTTATAATCACCTAAATCTCACGATTTCAGTGATAGGAGCCTACTTTATAGGTAGGTATTCACTTACAAAATCTTGCCTCAACAATTATGGAAAAACTAGAGATTATTTGCTGGTTTCTATCTATCCGTTATGACTGTTAAAAATCTACACGTGCTTTTTCAGGAGCGGGCCCTATGTATTCTATGATCAGCCATCCATGACCTAAATTCGGCAAGTACTACTTTTCTCGATGATCAATACTGGTACTGATACTGGTACTAACCAATATCAGTACCAGTATTGATCATCGAGAAAAGCATACTGGTACTGATACTGGTTAGTACCAGTATCAGTACCAGTATTGATCATCGAGAAAAACATACTGGTACTGATACTGGTTAGTACCAGTATCAGTACCAGTATTGATCATCGAGAAAAGCAGTACTTGCCGAATTTAGGTCATTAAAGAACTAACTAAACTTTTATTTTGTCAGGGAATAATCACCAAATGGGTCCATACGCTCTATGTGGAGTAGAAGGGAGTGTTAGACTTCTACTGACTAAAAATCCTCTCTGTCCCATCAATTGCTTTTACGTTCATGCCGGCAGAGTAATTAAAAACTAGAATATAGATTTTCTGTCATAATGGCAACTTATTATAATAATCATAGTATGCTTAACTACTATGACTAACCCACTATAGTCAATCCTATCTTTACCAAACACAAAACAACAAGACTTGCTGAATATGTGTTTAAAACATCACAAAACACTGGCAGTACATAAATGCGTACAGTTTCTGGCACATAAATATAACGCACTCGCTCCGTTCAAATTTCGCCACCGTCTGCTTTTATATTGATATATTGTATTGTTTATGGCGCGACCGAATCAAAATGTGATATATTGAACAACACGCGGTGTTCGCGAGTAACTTTCATATTTGGAAGGGTTATGGATGTTTTGGGACTGGATGTGGTAGAGTTGTGCAAATAGGCTTGGTCTTTTACATTATTATGCGGGTTTGGCGAAAATATTACAACATTTAAAATTGTGCATATTATATACAGTATATTCACTAACAGAGGGCGTTCCCGTTAACCCGCAATAGTACTTATAGCATCCATACATGCTAAAAAATATATTACCATTCCATTGCGACGTTGTCGTCCTTCAAGTACGCGTGTACAGAGTGTTTTTTTACGTATCAATTTAACATTTTTAGTGACTATTTTAATATTAAAAAAAAGAACTTTTTGTTTTCGAATAGTAATATTTTTTTAACATGTATGGATGCTATACTATTGCGAGTTAACGGGAACGCCTTCTGTTAGTTAACAAACTGTATATCTAATTAACATTAGCTCTCTCTCCCTGATTGCCTTACCTATATTATCTTTTTGCATTTTATCTTTTTCATAGACAAATTTCAGAAAGAGTTCGTGGCTAATTAATAATAGCCGCACAGGTCCACGGAGTCATAGATTAAGATTTCGAGTTTCCTCCGCGCCTCAGAAAGCGCGTTAATCTGTTGATCCCGTGTTTCATTTGTACAAATGGACCGATTTAAGCAAAAATGATCCAACCCACAACCTCGACAATTTCGAGTTTATGACCTATGTACTCCAAAATAAGGTATATTTTAACATAATAGGTTTGTGTGGTTTGGAATATTTTTGCTTAAATCAGTCCAAATTTGGTAGCCGTCACGGTCACGGGTGGTTAGAAGCCAGCAAATCTAACACTGTTCTTGCCAAGGGGTATCCTGTTACCCAGCTACTGGGTTGTGGAGGTGAGATAGGAAGACTGGAAGTTATCCCCAACATAGTTGGGAAAAGCTAAGCAGATAATAAAAATTATAAATAATAAAATTCATTTATTTCAGGTCCAAGACCCATAAAATAAAATAAAAATACACAAATTCAAACAATTGCTCGGCTTCCTAATTTAAAATACAAATGGAGAAATTTACATACAAAGAGATTCAAAGATATATTAAAAGTCAAATAAATTAATAAAAATAAAAAAAAATAATGCGACAAATTTCCTGTTAGAATGATCATGTTTCTCGATGAGAAGTTATTAAATAAAGCTATTTGTTTGAGTAAAATTGATATAGTCGTGAAATTACTCTTTGTACCTAAGCAATTATAATTTTCAGAAATATCAAATCATTCTGAACCAATTCGTGGTTTCGATTCCCGTTTCGGAACAAATCTTTATATGAGTACAAATAGTTTTTCCAAATTGGGTCTTTGTAAAAATTCAATAACGATACAGGAGAAATTGCTAGTGAGGGGCAATGTTTTAAAAAAATATTTTTGATTCCCTAAGTTACACTCCAGAAAAAATCATTTTCGCCTCTTCCTTACTCCGTACCCAGCACTACCGTTTCCATAAAGCGCTGTATCTTTGTCAGTAAGGTTACACATAGATGTATGTTTGAGCCAAGGGAATAGTTGGGATGAGGGGGATAAGTTATTGCTTTCTACAACTATGTGTCTGCACCATGTGTTATGGTACACACTGTTTTAAGTTACGCACTGAATTATGGTACCAACACCACCTAGGAGACTGCTATCAATCATGAAGGCAATAGTCATACACCTGTTCCTACAAAATAGTACCTACTTTTAATTATATGGATACAAACTGACCAAAAAAATGGAAATTACTAAAAATATGTTGTTAGAATCACAAATGACTACCTATTAAACATTGAGTGAATACCTAATTGTCAATCTGGTGCATACATTTTTTTTGTGTACAATCAAGTTAATCTTTATCTTGAAATCTAGTTTAGAGTTTTGTTATCGTGAGAAACTTCTATTAAAAGCACATGATACCCAACAATGCCTTGTTAAAAATATAACAACGCTTTTAAAAACTCCGAAAAAAATTAGACATATTTAAAACTTTTCTATCTTAATAAATAAATTTACGACTCATCATAAATAATGTTAATTAATTAAGTACATTTTTCTGTACAACGCACTCGCCAGGGCTGTACTTGGGTAAAAGTTTTAATGCGCGAGTATGTGGGGAGGTACTCAGGGCCCAAGGGCCGAGCCGCCACCTTTCAAAAGTTCATCGCAAACGAGCCATTGACACGAATGTGCGAACTGAATTGTTTGTTAAAGTAAAGTTGGCGCTAAGATGTTTAGGTGGGTCGAGTCGCGTAAAAGATGTGCTAATTGTCGGGTTTTGGCTGAGACAGTCGTTTTTGTACTTTATGTGTTAAATTTTATGGGACAGCTGTTCGGTTTGGGGAATTGGAGTTAGAATAGAATACTTGTAATTATGAACACAGTAAATGTTTGTTATAGAAAATATCAAGATGGAGATTAAGAGATGAATATAGACTAAATTACCGAATTTCAGTTAACTCATTTTACATTGTTTACAGGAACGGCAAAATCACAATCTTAAGGCCACAGGTGTAAATAAATAAGTACCTAATTGCAATCCGTTTTTATATACTCTACTGACAAATGTTTTTTATGTGTATTTATTGTTTCGAGTTTCCGATATTTCGGCACTGTTGCAGGCGCTATGATCACAGATGAACTGAACGTTAGTGACAATGTCAGCTTAAAAACTTATGTCTTCTGACAAAAATTAAATAATAAATAATTTCAAAAAGTTGTATTCTCAAATACCAAATGTTTTTATGTGCATTTATTGTTTCGAGTTTCCGATATTTCGGCACTGTTGCAAGCGCTATGATCACGGATGAACTGAACGTTAGTGACAATGTTAGCTTAAAAACTTATGTCTTCTGACAAAAATTAAATAATAAATAATTTCAAAAAGTTGTATTCTCAAATACCAACTTTATACATATACGTGTTGTTATGAGATTATAGTATACTATGTTCAATGTGACGGAATAACAAAACAACAGCGTCCATCATACCAAAAACAAAATGTCCAGAATTTTCACAAAAACGCTCGAATAAACAAATACGCCGAAACAATAGAACGAAAAAGTTAATACAGTACATGTTAGAACGCACCATACATCAGTAGGGCGTTGATACACTGGCGAATAAACGTCTGCGCCCCGGGAGCCAACGCGACAAAAATAATTTCAAACATCCCGAATATTTTCCGATCCATTTGAGCCACGTTCAAGCGATCAATTGCTCAAATGAGGTCTAAAACAAGACTTCGTGACGTCATGCTGGCTATAACAGCTATGTTCTCAATAATAAATGATGGTATGCAATCACAATTAATATAATTGACACCTTTCGTAAGCAAAAATGAAGCACGGCATTTGAATGTAGGCTAGTTAAACTTACATATTATAGGTAGAACTAGCACGAGAATACAGCGGTCTATCATAGTCGTATTAGGCCCCAATTTAGCTAGACTGTTTTTATGTTCGGGCACGATTCCAATTTTAGTTTGTAATTGACAATTAGTTTAAAATGGAACCTTATTACTACGTTGAGATTGTGATTCTTACAATTAAAGATTTAAACTGTGACAATATCCAATGCAACTGAAATATAGCAGTTTATTGGAAGTCAAATCAGTAATCCTTTTATTTTTAAATCGATGTTCCCCACTTAAGAGTTGAAGTTTCATCCCCATTCCGACCCCATATTTCTTAAGGGGTCAGATAGGGGACCAGGACCTAAACGACTCTCGATACGCCCCTGTCCCGAACACGCAGAACAGGGAGGGACCGATAGTGTCAAAAAAAGATAAAAATATTATAAACTGCGCTTTTTCTCAAATTGTCCCCCCATCATTTATTTTTATTTATCTATGGGTGATAATGGCGTTCTAAGTGTAATATTTTAAGTCGTTATTTAAATTACAAAATACATACCGCGTTTATTAAGCTACCTATATGACTTTTAGTAAGTCAATGACCATTAAATAATGATACATAATGTATATGTGTAAACCTACATTTCCAAGATCTACAGTGTATAGATGTAGAGATAAAAGAATGTTTTATTCAGAAATCTGCGCTTGAAATCACTGAAGAACATTAACTCTTGCACGTTTTCGAAATGCAAAGACATATTTTAAGTCAAGCTCAAAAATAAGCTGTGTTATGAAAACACGAACGTGATAAAAATACTTAAACATGAATTACACTCAGCAAAGTACGTAAATAAAGCCAAATAAAATTCAGATAACAATAAAATCACAGAACAGATTATACAAATATAGGTGAGAAGACATTTAAGTACATTAAAATCACATTAGTAGAAGATCTTGGTGGGGGCCCGCGAAATTATCGCGCGCAGTAGGAAAAAATAAATTAGTAAAAATACTTGAAACATTTCATATCTCATTCGGGTGGTGACAGAAAAAAAAAACCAATTGTATGGAAGCAGAGATAAAGTTGATTCAATTTATTAGTCTTTTTATGTTCACTGAGCATTTTTGATGTAAGTGCAGTATTGGGTTTAGGAACTCATTTGGTAGTTATATTTATAACATGTCTGTCGCACAACGGTGCACATAATTAATAAGGGTAATTAATAGTAAGGTTTAACCCAGCTCATCAGGTCGCTGCCATCGACCGCACAGTCGCAGACAGGGCCGCAATTTGCCTCACCAAGGCACGTTTAATATTAGAAGTCCTGATTTATGCCCTGCCCCTGTAATGAAGTGTCTCCACACTACAAACGTGTGTGCATCGCACTAATTCACTACTACGGATTAATAGTAGGAAGCACTCGCGATACAATGTAACCTAGCTCTGCTCTTTCTTTAATTTAAGACCTGAGAGACTCACAGAATGAGCTCTTGTTTATACTTTTGATCGTTTTACAAAACTGCTTTATACTCTTAAGTGGAGTGTTCATCTTAAGTGAAATGTTTTATCTTCAAAGACGTATAATTCTTAATTTATAGCCAAACAACGCCGTCCACACATCCCAGAAAGTTAAGATGTGAACAGGGCGTTAATCTCGGCGCAAAGACGAAATACAAGTGGACCGGTAACTCCAATTAGTTTAAGAAGTCATTAAATCAATTTGTTTAGCAGACAGTAACATATAGTTATCCTCATTTCTTTGTTTTCGATGGCTGCAATCCAAGCTATTTGTTATTTTGGTGAGTTTGCGAAATCGTGGTGACTAAAAAGGCTTGCAGTTTAAAGTCTGCCGTTAAACTGAATCGGGGATTTTGTGAGAGAGAAATATGGTCTTATTCAATATGAGTTTATTAAATGCCTATGTGTTATAAATAGTACGAGTAAGAACATTATTGTGAACTCTGTTTTCAGTTAATAGACTTCTTTACATCTCTTTAATGGATCACAATTATACATTTACTCAAATGGCCACACACACATTCTACGTCGAAAATTTGGAGGGCAATTCGAAACATCTTGAGATTGGCTTTTGAAGAGGTATGAAAATTATCATTTCCCCTTATTTATGTATACACTATGCACCACATAGATAAATTTATAAGTAGGCTAGAAACCAAACACAAGATTATAAATCTATGGCATTCATTTTTCTTCAACTCCGCACTAAACTAGAATCAAGAACGCCCAAACTACCTGACTACGCTAATTACCTACCTCTAAGTGGCAAACATGTTAATCCATCTAGAAATATATTTCTCATTCCCGGCAGATCCGATACAAAGGCCGCTGGCCGTTGGAGGAGCAATAAATTAGAGGGAAAGCTGCGCTCCAGGATTTCCCTTGGGTTTATTCTCACTCAAGAGCGCTACACCTAATCCAGAAAGCCTTATTATGCTACCCTTAATACAGCGCTCAAGACTACTTGAAAATTTTCTCGGGAAGTAAACGGTTTAGTTTGGGGATTTTACTTTTTTCCTTTTCGACCGACGCGACGCTTCGTCGCAGAGATTTTGTTTTCGAACAGCCTGTTCCTTAAACCTCTTGAGAATTAAGTTCGTCATGCCAATAGCATCTTAATGAATTGATCGCTACCTCGTTATTCAAACTGTTTTCGTATTAGGACGCCAATTAAAACTTGCAACACGTTATGATATACCTGAATACAATTATCCCTATTATGATGGAATAGGGTTTTTATGTTTAATCTTAAATGCAAATAACTAGTTATGAGCCAAGTCTTAATTGAAACTCGCGACACATTACGTGTGCTGGATTGATTAGCTGCCTTATTGATTTTATTGCAGTTATATCGATAGCATATCTTATCGATGCCGCACTTATCGAGTTCGATTTCGAATTTGTTTGCGCAGCATTCTTGTTGCGCGGTGACACCAAGCCGATCGGGAACTTTTGCAAAGCTTTTACTTTGTGATAAGCTTAACATTAAAAATAATAATTTCACTCAACGAAAGTTTATTTTCAATAAAACTGTGCGTTTCCACAAGTATTTATTATTCCATTTGAGTAAGTAAATAAATAACATGGTACGAGCGGGTTTCCCGTTTGCTTGTAATAATATGTCATTGGTAATAGATGATGTGCCCGCACTATCTACATACACTGACGTTTGTCCGTTATTACCAGTTCCTCGAGGTACTTGGCTACCAATTTCTCCAATTTAAATTGTCTATGAGCGCCGCCCGACTGAAGTCAGCCGGCACATTCCGCGGTTATCGACGACGCGGGCGCAGTTGAGTGAAAGAGACAGATACATCGTCAAAAATCACGCGGGACAAGGACGGAACCGCACGCAACGGGCGTTCGTTTTTTAAATAATTGAGTCAGGAATGACGATAGGCACCCGACAATTCAAAGCATTTTATCGAGCTGCCAACCCTAGCACGGACAGTGGGCATTTAATTTGTTTCCTCGTGAGTCATGTTTGTATTATAATTCGAATAACTGTAATGGGAATTTTATCTGTGTTTATTAAATGTCCAGGTTGTAATCACCTTTACTTTATTGGGATAATCTACATTCAAAAACATGTTCTTTTATCGACGTGAATCAAGATGTTTAAAACGCAAGGCAACACTGTAATGACGTATCACGTAAATGCACAATGCTATATATCAAACATCTTATTACCTGTTAGGTACTTCAAAGTCATACTGCATAAGATAATATCAACAAGCCTTCTGTAATTTCGATGTAATAGATTAGATTCATTAGAGATTAATTTATTGCGTGTTAGTATGCTAATGAACAGTACCTACATGTTTATTACAAATTGCATCCAGCAGATATTTTAGAATTAAATTCAATAATCAACTGACGATTTACCAATTAATTTTCAACACAGCAGTGGCAACAAGTAAGTACCTAAAGCTTATAAATTCTCTTGAAGCTAGGAGTCTATCTAAATTCAAATATAGTTTGAGAGCTCGTTAATCATGTTAAAAACAATCAGCAAAGGCTTCCGACTCAAAACGATATAAATCAGCGAATTCTATTTTCAATTAGCACGAGCCACGGCAGTCGTTCCTAATTCGAACGCAGCCTATAATTACGCGGCGGCCGCTGATTGGCGCGCGTTGTGCAGTCGCAGGCGTAAGTCCATGTCCTTTATTTGTCGCTATCTAAGCTTTAGCTAGTCTATCTTTAAAGTGAGGCCAGCGAGTGTGGCGACATCTTTTATCACGGGTCGCGCTTCTGTTTTTGTTTTGTTTGTTTGTTTGTTTTCAAACTGCGGAGCCATATTGCGCCCGTAAATTATTACTGCGAGAGATTTGTTTCCATAGTTCTGCGGCTGCAATACATCAGTGTTTGCCGGATGTTAGTTTATGTTGACGCTCGTTTTGTGTTTGGCGATTTCATGCTTGTCAAGCTATTGCTTGACAAAATTTTATATCTTATTTGTGCAGTCGCATCTACCCGGTGCATGCAAACTGCGTTGTTTGTCACTGCTCGTAAAGTGCGTAGAGTTTTCTTTTTATTTTGAATCCATACTTTATCACATTTTGTATTTTACCGCCTTTACATGAGTTAGACAGTCGACAGAATGACGCTATAGCTATAAGATATTTTATAATCGATAAAAAAACTACGATATAATACTTAGACGCAAGCAAAAATAAGTCACCTGTTGATTTATGATTTATGGTCGGTTCAATAGCGTAGGTATGAAATAAAGTCTTCAGCAAGTGCAAATGTCGCTAAAACTTCAAAGAAAACCAAGAATCCAGCTTTTTAAAGTTATAGAACAAGCAATGAATCAACAGCTTGTCAAAATCCCACAACCGACCACTATATCCAAAACTAAATTATTCCAATTGAATAAAACTTATTGATAACTCTTTTATTCCCATGAGATCGTAGCATCTTTTACTATACGTACAAACATTTACTAGATACTCCTAAGCGGTTCTACTGCGACACTACATAGAGCTGTTAATACAATTTTCAAAAATAAAATGAAAAATATCTGACAGTTAACACATGTCTTGAGATGTGCTTATTTATTACACACTTTGTTGTCGCTTCCTGTTATTCAATTAATTTATTAGGTTAGCACACAAATTAACGATCCCAGGAAGAACTTAACGCGTTCAGATTAATGGCGTACACCGGCGTAGGCACGATAATTAGCTTTGTAGTTACCCAAGAAATTCCACTTAACTTATTTATAATTTTATCCTTTTGCTTGCAAATTCCTTGATACCTAAATCAAATACCTTCATCGGAAACAAAAACATATATTTGTGTCTTTAAACATTCGTTTACATTATCTTTAATTTTAGAAATCCTAAAGAAAACACCCAAGTTGTATTGAGTAAGAACTGCTGATTAATAAAGTACCTACAAATTATGTTAAGGGGTATTTGACAGCTCTAAATGCATTCGTCGGTCCCGGCACGACTGCGTAATGTTTTACGGTATGGGGCGAGACAATAATGGCTTGCTCATAACATTACTCGTCCTCGGGCCCCCGTACCACGCTACTGTGTAGTCTCCACAGATTTTGGATGCCCAAGTACGCTCCAGTGGATTTTGACGCGACGTCCCCAAACGCAACGGGATCTTAGTACAGAGCTTTCAAGAGCAGTCTTTTGCTGGGAACGTGCTATTTATTTGGTTTGAGAGTGTACTAAAATTACTGTGAATTAATTTCTGGCGTGTGAAAATACATTCACTCACGTACAAGTGTAGTTGATCAACGGTGCTGTCAAATTTATTTCTCTCGAGGCGCTCTCGTAAAAATACAAACAAACTGAATTAAAATTATGAATATTAGGATCATAACGTAATTACTTATTCGTATCACGACTGTTTTATTCGTACGTTTATTTGTTTAAACCTACACGAAGTTTGAGATCGTACCGATGAGAATATCATTCATTCTGTGGGCTGGCTCAAATTTACATAGAATGAGATGCGCCTGGGCCTAATTAGACTGCGCCCGCGATGCATAAATCATCGCTGACTTGACGTCAGTCATTGCGAGGCCACAGGAGAGGACGAACGTCTCGTCACCACCTTCTTATTTATTATGAAATATTCTGGTCTTCATCTTACGCCCCTTTCAACTGGTGAGGTGTGTAATGAATGTTTATCTACGCACTCTGATCAAAGTTAAAATTTACAAGAGCTTTCCTTGATTTGAGGGGCTTTCTGGATGAAATCCAAACCAGAAGTTGAACGAGATTAAGTCAAGATTTACTAGGTTAGTTAGCTTAATTCTAAGTAAGCGTGCTTTATCTTTGACCACATCATCGCTTAACATTAGATAAGTTGTGGTTAAACGCGAGCCTATCTTATCTTACTTCTTATCTTACTTCTTACTATTCTTAATAATATACTAATATTCTTATATATACTTATACTAATCCTACTAAAATTATAAAAGCGAACGTTTGTGAGGATGGATGGATGTTTGTTACTCTTTCACGCATAAACTACTGAACGGATCTGAATGAAATTTGGTAAGTAGATAGTTGACATTCTGGAATAACACATAGGCTACTTTTTATCCCGGAATTCTCACGGGATCGGGATTTACGCGGGAAAACCCTCCCACGCGAACGAAGTCGCGGGCAGAAGCTAGTTATTAATAAAAATAGAGATCAAAATGAGAACAACATATTTTTTTCAGATTAGTTGGTAAGATCGTTAGCTGCCTCGTTGGTCGAGTGGTCGCAAGCACGACTGCTAAACACGGGGTCTCGGATTCGATTCCCGGGTTGGTCCCGGCTGTCATTTGGACATCTTTGACAGTCGTCATGCGTCTAGCCAAGGGGTATACAGCTACTGGGTTGTGGAAGTCAGATAAGGCATTCGCTCCATGTAAAACACTCAGCTGCATCTAGTTAGACTGGAAGCCGAACCCAACATGTTGGGTGACCAACCCATGAAGGGTTCCGTAGTAACTATAATAATATAATATAATAATAATGTATATTTATTTGACGAATAAAAAAGACCTTAAAAATTTCTTAAAACTAGCTTAGTTACATTTTTACAACTACGCTAAATAACTTTGTTTTCCATAGTGTTTGTATGAATTACAAAGTTATATTTGCGGTTTTAGAAAATATGCTGTATCTCAAAAATTGCTGACTCGATCTCGTTCAAACCAATTTTGGTTGATAGTTTACGTTAAGATCTACAAGATATGTTTTTTTTAGATTTTTCACTTCATTATTATAGAAGTTAGAGGGGGGGGACACACATTTTACCACTTTGGAAGCATATATCTTTTAAACGATTAACTTTATGAAAAAGTCATTTTAGAAACCTTAATGTCATTTTTAAAGACCTGTCTATAAATACCACACACGTATAGGTTTCATGAAAAAAAATATTTTCAGTTGCAGTTCCATGTATGGGGAGCCCCCTTTATTTTAAATATTTTTTAAATTTTCTCTTAAAATCGGAAAGCGGTTCACAGAATACATCTACTTACCAAGTTTCACATGTATAGTCCTAATAGTTTCGGAATAAAATGGCTGTGACATACGGACGGACGTCTACAGACGGACAGACATGTCGAAACTATAAGGGTTCCGTTTTTTGCCATTCGGCTACGGAACCCTAAAAAGGTACATATTTCAGTTCCAAATTTAGATTAATTTACTTTAAACGTAGAACTTAAATGTACATAGTAAATAAACTTTCAAATATGTTGCTGAAGCTAAGGACATCTTCGATCGAAGCGATTGACGAGTGAGCGGAGACATGCGCAGGCGCCTTGACCACGCAACGCTCAGGAAATTACATTAAATAGAGAATGTATTGAACCTCGGCATTAATCTCACTTGGATATTTCATTAAACTGTATAATTTTGGATTTATACTTCTTTTTATACAATAGATACAACTTACTATTTCAGAGTTTAATGAATAAAAATTTAAAGTGATATAAAGTTGAAAAGATTAATTTAAAATTCTCAGAAAACGACTAAGTTACTGTGAATTCTTTATATTTATTAAAAAATCTATCATGTGCTTTTATGTCTCACCGCATAACATAAAACTAATTCCTAAACTTATCTACCAACATTTTACATCGTGCGTGAGCCGTACCTCCAAATTGTACATACATAAAATACCTAATTACACAAATTTATAATACCTCTACCAACTTGTTCTTTGAGTTAATCATAAAACATTTTAATTGGGAACTAACTATCTTAATAATAGGTAGCTTTACCTGAAAAAATGTTAGCCAAATTCTTACGATACATTTTCATTTCTAACATTTTATACCGTTCATAATTACATAAGTACATAGTCACATATATGAAATTTAATTATACTATGTGTCAGATTATTCACGGTTTCGTGCTTTTAAGAATAAAAACCGCTGTACTTGTGGTGCATTAGTGGTTCATAAACTTGGTTGAGATAGTATCTGTGAATAAAATTTGTGGCTGCATTCTACATAGATATAAACCGGTATATTTCATAAGTAAGGGGTCATATTTTAAGGATAAAATTCTGTTACTGATCGAAAGAAAAGCAAAAAAGACACTTATTATAAAGTTGGTTTTAGTAACAGAACCCTTAGATTTGACTTCCTACTTCTGTATCAGCCTATAGATAATGTAAGGGTGAATACAGATGTTGCCACAAAATGTTGTAAAATCATAAATACTTATAAAATTCAAATGCCTCATAAGAAAAAAGTAGCTGCATCTACCTATGTGACCTCCACAACCCAGTAACTGAATAAAGCGATACCGCTTAGCAAGTTTGGTGTCAGATATTTCCGTTGTTGACTACCAGTAAAATGTTTTTCCGGGCATGGAGGAATCTCTGTACATATATTAAGATGATCACGCATCCAAAGAGTGACCACGAGTTTCTCAGGCGAAAAAGCTAAAATGCTAAAAAGGTCTGTTTATAATTTTTAGGGTCACTGTTTTTTTAATAAATATGTAATACTTTAATAAGACCGCAACATAAAAACACTGAGTTACTATTTTGAATAAGCAACTCTCCTCCAGTGAATGTTCCACAGTCTGTCCACTCACTTATATTATAACGAGTTTAATTGTTGATTTTACTTTTCCATCGCCATCTTGGCTTGAATTGTTCTTTAATTTGTGCTCGGCATCCTTTTATCCATCAATCAAGCGTGTAAGCCCGATCGGGTTCATTGCGAGTCCGCTACTGTGATTGTAGCAACCACAGAGATAGTATTGCTTCATAGGTTTCTTCCAATGTGCTTAATTCTAAGACTTGTTCGTTTTGTTCTCAGTAATAAAATTTATTGTGACCATTGCGACCGGTTTTGCACATGCGATTCGATTCCGCGGCATCGGTTTGATTGTATGGACCTCTGAACTTTATCTTATAGATTTAATATTATAATAATGGTTGAATTTAAATGCAAAGGTAACGTACCTTAATATGGTATACTCTTAGATCAGATTATTTTTTTTTTTTTTTTTTTTTTTTTTTTTTATTTTTTTTTAGGTAGGGCCACTTGTAGATCAGCACACTAAGGCTGTGAGTCTACTTAACCGGACTTTCCTGTGGTGACCTCTAATAAATAAATTAAAGGCCCCCAGCCAGGGCTTACAAACTAAAATATACTTAAAAACTAATGACCGCACGCTAAGGGCACTCCCTGTGGAGTACGGGCCTCGGCATAGCGGGGTCATTTCGGGAGGGCAGCAAAGGGACAGGCTGGGTCATATTATTTACGGGAGTATTTATTGCTACTGGCTCAGCATCGCGGGCTGGCTCGTTTGGCAAAGGTCGGGGAGGATTTTCATTACCAGTACGCGGACGTCGCGATGGGCCTCGTCGGCGAGGCCGGAATAAGGAACGCGTTCTGTATCTGTGTCTTCTAAGAGTGCTGGTTTCCCTACTGCTCTCTTGTCGGATGGTGGTGGGGTCGTCAGGCTCGTCTAGGATGTTACGCGGGCGACGAACCCGAGAAATCTTGGAGGGTCTGTATCGGGCGGCCGATACGATCAGGGGGTTAGTGTGGGTCTCAGCAGAGGTGAAGTAACGCACTGACATGCGTTTCAACACTTGCTTTATGGTCGGGAGTTTGAGGTCTACGTGGAGATCCTCGTTCCTACAGAACCAGGGCGCGCCCGTGGCCTTTCGGAGAAAACGGTTCTGAACGACTTGCATCCTATGGATCTGATTGGGACTGGCATGAGCAAACACCGGACAGGCATACGTCATGATAGGACGTATGCATGTCGTGTATATTCGGATTTTACATTTAAGGGAGAGCTTGCTGTGTTTATTCAGCAGGGCGTGGAGCCTACCGAGAGCGAAAGCGGCTCGCGAGCGAACCGACTTTATGTGCTCACTGAAATTCAGGAACTGGTCGAGGATCACACCTAAGTATTTGGCTCGCTTCTCCCAAGGGATTGGCTTGCCGAACATAGTGATCGGGCGTGGGGGGGTGAACTTTTTATGCTGGCGAGCCCTGCGAAACAGGACTGCTTGACTTTTGTCGGGATTTACCTCAATCCTCCATTTCCTAAACCAATCGCCTAGTGCGTTGGCTGAGGTCTGGAGGGTATGAGCGATGCTAACGGGATTATGTCCCGAGTAGTAGATGGCCGTGTCGTCGGCAAACAGGGATAACTCTACTGGGGGCTTTTTGGGGATATCGCTAGTGAATAGCGTGAAGAGTGGGGGGGAGAGCACGGCGCCCTGAGGGACGCCGGCTCTGATAGGGCGGGGAGTGGAAAGCGCTCCTTCGATACGATATCTGAAGGAGCGGTTTGACAGGAAGTCTCGAATGATGAGCACGAGACGGTCCGGCACACCTAGTTGGTAAAGCTTATAAATTAAGCCATTGTGCCAGACTTTGTCGAAAGCCTTTGCTATATCAAAGAATAGGGCCCCCGTCACCAGACCGCGTTGAAAACGGCCGCTAATGTGCTCTACGATGCGGTGGGCTTGGTGGACACTGGAATGATGGGCTCTAAAGCCAAACTGTTCGTTAGGGATTAGGCTCTTGGCCTCGACAAAGTCCTTGAGCCGATTAAGAATAATCCGCTCGTAGACCTTGCCGAGGGCGCTGAGCAGACTAATGGGTCTATAGCTAGTCGGGAGGTTCTTGGGCTTTTTGGGTTTTGGGATACCTATCACTATAGCCTCTTTCCAAGCTTGTGGAAACAAGTTGTTGGACAAGGCGCCATTGAAGATGGCAGTCAGTAGGACTAAGATCGTACGTGGGAGGAGTTTAAGTGCCCTAGTGGTCAGTCTGTCAGTCCCGGGAGCTTTCCTAGGTTTGAGTTTCTTGATGATCTCCTCCACCTCGTCCTCCGTGACGGGGGGGAGGGGAGCATCAGGGTCCTCGACAGGGGGTAGGGCAGATCTACGTTCGACCTCAGCATCCACGTGGGCAAGGTGGGCTGGGTCGACTGGTTGGGAGCTGGGAGAGCACTGTGCCTCCAGGCTGTCGGCTAGGCATTCGGCTTTGTCTTCGTCGTCGAAGGCAATGCTTTTGTCCGGGCGGATAAGGGGAGGCATTGAGGCAACCTCAGTGGCGCGCATATTCCGCTGAAGTTGCCAGAAGGCATGGTGGGTGGGTTCCAGTTCGCTCAGGGTCTTGTCCCAGCCGGCTTCACGCCACTCTCTGATGCTGTTACTTACTTTGCGCTGTAAGTACCGCATGAAAGTTTTGTTATTCTGGCAGGGGAAAGATCTGTAGGCACGGACTGCTGCGTTCTTCTCAGTCAGCAGGGCCCGTACATCGTCCGGGAGTTTCCGGCGCCAGTGCTCTGACACCGGAATCTCCTTTGAACAGTCGTTCAAGACAGATTGTACGTGCTCCGTGAGTGAGTCGATCGCAGCCGTCGTGTCGGCGGCGGACTGGATGTGGTCGGGGATCTTGTCCAGGTGAGGAGACGTGTTGGATTTCAGCAATTCGCCTACTTTCCTCCAGTCAGTGATCACCTGTGTGGGAGGGGGGCGGTTAGGGTCATAGGGACCCGATCTCGGAGTTAACTCCAAGATCACCGGTCTATGGTCAGAGTCAAGTTCGTCTACCGTCTCTAAAGAGTGCAAACGTAAGTTCACATTCTTCAGGAGGGCAATGTCGAGTACGTCGGGCAAGTGGGATGGCTCGAACGGATAATGAGTAGGCCGCATAGGACCTATGATATCTATGTGGAGAGGTGTGCAAAGGTCGTATAGTACCTTCCCACGGGGGTTGGTAATACGACTACACCATGCGGGATGTTTGGCATTGAGATCCCCCGCTATAAGGACGGAGTCACTCATGTCAAGAAGGGCTGTAAGGTCGCCTCGTAGTGAGGCGTTTATCGAAGAATTTGAATCTACGTCGCTGTGCGGTGGGAGATACGCGGATACTATTGTGATAGAGGGATGGCCCGTCATGCCTAGCCGGCAAACGGATACCTCTAAGTGGGCAAGGGGCGGCGGATCCATAGGGATGCAGTGCAGGGAGTTCCTATAATATATTAGAGTGCCACCTCTGTGGCATCTAGTCCTATCGTTCCTAACTAGCCGGTAGTTGGCTACCTTGGGATCCCTAAGGTGGGGTTTGAGGAAGGTCTCTTGGACCAGAAGGATGTCGAGACTATGATCGCGAAGGAAAGTCGCGATCTCGTCCCGTTGATTAGTGATGCCATTGGCATTGAAGTAACCTAGCTTTAGGGATCGGGGCTTTAATCTTTTACTAGCCGTGTTATACATTATGGCTGTTTAAAGAGGTTGTCAAAATGGCTTTTTACATCAGAATACTTATAGTATACCTGAATCAGGGATTCAATGCTTTTGCAGGCCACGACCTCCTTTGCCATTTGGATGGCGCGGGGGGACTGGAAGAAACTGAATGTTTTCCCAAGGATGAGGAACGCATCGAGTTCCGGCTCATCCGAGCGAGGGAGTGACTGGGGAGGAGGTGGGGGCTGAGAAGCCACAACAACCGGAGCGGAGGGCATGATGGGTTGATCCATCAGCCCAGGGACTTTCGGCCTTAGTGCCGGGAAGTTTTGGGCGTGATTCGCCGCCGTCCAAGGAGTTGGACGCTGGGGACTGAGGGTCTGGGGGAGCTCAGACGAGAGTGTAGGACACTCTCGTCCCTGGCGTGCGCTAGCGCGCGTTGCCAGTTTAGGGGCGGAGGTTTTCGGGGCTTTCGGACAGCCTCGGTAGTTGGCGGGGTGGCCGGATTGCCCGCACAGCACGCAGCTGGGCGGGTCTGGGCACTGGGACCTATCTTTTGGGCGACTGCACTCCGCGGTGCCGTGATCGCCCAGGCACTTTACGCACCGGGGTTTGCCGAAGCAATTCCGTTGCGCGTGGCCGTATAACTGGCAACGGTGGCATTGGCCTACCGTGCCACTTTTGTGTGGCTTCTCAATTAAAATTCCTGAAAGACTGCATACAGTCTTCAGCGCAAAGATGGGGTGGGGACCTTCGGAGACGGGGTGGCAAATGACGAGGACGTTGTTAGACGCCCTGCCACCTCTGCCGTGCATACGGTGCACCTCAATCACCGGGATGTTCTGTGACTCTAGGTCGCAGACGATCTCGGTGGTGGGGATCTCACTGGGGATCCGGCAGAGGACCACCCGAACGGGCTTGCTCTCATGGAGCGTATAAGTGTGGTGGGGGATATTTCGAGCCTTGAGTAGCTTCGAAAGCGCGCGGTGGTCGTTAGCTGTCGCTAACCCTACTTTTATGCCGTTCTGAACGGCGCGGGCATTCGTGTAGGCGATGCGTTGCTCGCCACACGCTTTGGACACGTTTGTCCAAGCCCCCTTATCATGTATGAAGATGGGTGGGGGAGGGATGGTCTTGCGCACTGAGGCGCTGACGACTGGGGTTTGAGTAGGGCTGGGCCTAGTGGCCGAGGAAGTGGAGGGCTGGCTCTGCACTAAGCGTGCTGGCTCGGGAGGGGAGGGTTTCTTGGCCTTAGGGGCCTGGGTGGAGGACGAGGCCTGCGACCTCTTCTTCCTCTTTCCCTCGACGAGGATAAACTCGTCGGAGGAAGAGGTTTGATCGGAGGAGGAGTGCTCGGACTCCGCTCGCTCCGAGCGCTCAGAGTGTATGCTCTCTGCGCGCTCCGAGCGCTCGCCTTCCGAGCCCTCTTTTTCTTGTTCCTCCTCCTCAGAGTCCATTTCGACGTCTGGGGGGGAGGGGGACCTATCTGCGTTGGGCGCGGGGGTGGGACCTAAATCTGGCTGTGGGGCGGGAAACACCGCGGGGGGTAATTTTACTATCTCATCTTTATACTCCCTTTGTAGGGCGGGGTTTTCAAATAGGATCTTTCCTAATAAATCGGTAGTTAGATTTAATCGAGCCGATAGGGATTCGACTTTGGACACGAGATCCTCAATCCTGTCCTCCATATTGGAGGCGACAGAGGTGGGCATCCTAATCTCCTAACCCTAACATAAGCGCCTCGAGGAGACACGTCAAACGTGAGCTCCCCGAGCAGACGGTCCCCAAAGAGCCCTGCCCCGGAGTTTCTCCTAACACTTCGCTACCGAGAAGAGAAACCCAGACAAACTCGGTAGCTGTGTTACCGTCTGATGTGGCCTGAGGGGCCCTATTTGCCTAACCCTCCGGGTGGGAATGACCCGGAGGTGAGTTCGCTCCCTGCGGGGATAGCAGGGAGGTGTGTGCCTAATGGTGTGCCCTAAGCTTGTAATCCGGTCGCCAATCTCAATGTGCGTACCGGGCCCTATTGGGTCTAGTGCGAAGGGGTAGATACACCCAACCGACACTAGGTGTGTATGCTGTGAAGAGAACTCAGTGACTAGGTTTGACTAGGAGATCCCCCAAGGCCAAAACCTAGCACTCGACTCCAATTGACTGCTTCACCCTGAAGGGGATCAGCGGGTGCGTCGGGTCAGCACCCCCTTGGTATTGTTGACACCGTGAGGTTTCCAACCAAGGACCACGAAACTGTGGTTTTACCCTGAAGGGGCCAAACCAAATTGTTTTGACAATCTCTGTTAGAGAAGCACGATATCCTTCACCGCCTCGAAAAAGGCGGATCCGGACCAGGCGTCGTAGTCGGCGACTACGAGTGACGTCACGGCGGGCGTGACGAACGGAGCGATGACTCAGGCACGGAACGATCGAGAGCGCGGAGCGGCACGACTGTCGCGGGCGAGCGTCGGAGCAGAATGATCTTTTTTTTTTTTTTTTTTTTTTTTTTTTTTTTTTTTTTTTTTTTTTTTTTTTATGTTATGAAAATATAATTATATGCTAGATACAAAAAACTGGCAGGAATACTTAAGTGTTATATTTCGGAATACTGGCATAATTATTACCAAACGTGATGAACGAGATTTCGCGTGAAAGAGTAAGATACATCCATAGTCACAAACTTTCGCATTTTAAATATTCTAAGGATACAGGCAAGAATCATCCAGAGAAGTGATCCAATAGAAATGCTTCACGACAGAAACCGGTAACGTCTCCCAATCATGATGATGACAACTCAGCACAAAGAGCCATGATGGTATTATACTGATACTCGACGGTAGATAACTACGAGCTATTAGTTAAAATTCCTATCCGTAGAGATTGTTGATAAGCCACAATGTATCGAGGTACAATGCTTTTGGCTTTAAGGGTCCGTTTAATGGCTGTCAGTGAAACGACTTTATATTTTGTGTGTAGTATCAAGGTTTTGGAAGATGGTGGGTGACAGAAGATGGGGATCAGCTATTAAGGTATTCGTGTATAGACAAACAAAAATATACCTTCGTTTGTTTCAATCGTTAACAAATATTAAGACAAGATAAAATAATAAAAAGTTGGTCACGTCACTGCCTTATTGTCCTTTGCGGTTAAAAGATAATTAGTTTTAATAATGGTAAATTTGTTTAAAATCAAATTAACAAGGAAATTATGTAATATGACAAGTATGCATAATATAAATATGAACGGTCGACATGCTGGGTTTTAGTAGGACATAGGCGATAGGGTGAGAAGAAACCATTGATTACGCAGTAATATATGTCAATGGAAGAAACGTTAATAGCATATTTGCAAAAATATAATCAGGAGCTTTTTACATAATAAAGTGGCACGTTCTGGACATGCAAACAGGTTGCTGCTCAGAATGACTTTGACAAATGACATTGACAGATGACTTTGACATATGACATTCCGGGTGTCATTCCCTTTAAAAAATAATCAAACACGTCGTCATGTGTGTAAAATATAATATAATATAATAAATCTATATTGACATAAAATGAGTATTATTTATTTGTGGCACAATGTGGTAACAGTTTAGTCTATTGAACCCAAAGAGAATGCCTTGTAGCATAAATACCACCTATGTACCAACACTAAGACAAGACGGGCTCAGAATTATTAAAAAAAGTGTCGCATTGGCGTCTCTACAAAAAACAACGATGTTTAGTCTACTTACTTAATGTTTGTAGTAACACGCATTAATCTTCAAAAATTATACCTAGTGTGAAATAAAAACTTATCATGCCAACATAATTCATAGGTAACTATTCATTATCTCTTGGCTTTTAGAACAGCTGTTCTCAAATAGATAGTTATCATTTGTTTCGAGCTTTAACAGGTCTTCACCTTGTCCTTTGCACTAACTAGTGAGTTATTGTCAATGGCATTTAAATAAGACCTACTTTTGAAATCATATATCATGATTTGCTGTTAAATTAATCGTTGGCTAACCAAGTTTTTAATTAATTCTTTATGACGATATCACAATGCATTGCTGGGGCTGTACTGCATACGTGTCGATGTGCTATAAGCCTTATCTGGGGGCACGGTAGTGCCCCCTCCAAGTCGAGCAAAAAAGTGGCACGGCCGTACCATCCTTTTTTCGAAGCAATTCAGGCCATTTTCGACCTCGTATAACTTCGTTGTGGATTAAAGTGAAAGAACTTGGCACCCACTTAGGTTTCACTTCTTTTGTCGTTGAAGTCAACAACCAAGGCATTTATGATAATATTGAACTTGGCTCTCATTTCACATTTATGTTTTTCATGGGATAACCTTTTACAAAATATTGCTTTTCCTAATGCTGGGCCGTTAATTGTTGAGGAGTTCTCCTGGTACTTCACCATCAGCTCTACATCACCACATGCATTGTGACGAGCATAAAGTGCTTAACATCCATATTCAAGTAATCGAATCGCAATCCACTCAATACTTATTATTGAGTAGATTCGGCGGCCATCTGTGGTCTTCATCATCAGTTCCACTTCCTCAAATGGTACTTTTTGAGAGCAACTGCACAAGTTACTATAATAAATACCCAAAACGTCATAGGTGTGCCTATAATATTTGAAGAGTTCCCTCGATTTCTCCAGGATCCCATCATCAGATTCCCTTTCAATCAAAAAAAGAATTTTTCAAATCGGTTCAGCCGTCTTCGAGTAATCGATGATCGATCATACATAAAAAAAAATATACGCGTCGAATTGATAACCTCCTCTTTTTGTCGTCGGTTGAAAATAGGAGCAAAAGTCATGCTAAGGCGAAATATTGACGTGAGTCTTTGTTTAAAATAATATAATTTATATATATATGTATTACTTGTGAGATATATTGTGTTTTCATGCGATGGCCGAGTCAATCTATTTATTTAAAACGTTAAAGATTTTTAATATTGATATGGTCACTATATGATGTTGTTAGGTTAGATAATTACGTAACAACTTAAGGCAGAAGGTCCCTTAAGTAGGAAATGAATAAATTAATAACCGATTTGGTATTACATGGATCTCACAACTTTTTACGGTAAAAGAATCGAGTTGCGAGACTTGGTTTTTTTGACAAGTATTGTTTTTTTTTATGGTAAGTACTGTAGTTTTAGAGGCACAACGTGTAAAAGAGTAGGTAAGATAAGTCTAGCCTTCAAACTTTTACTGTTTCGCCAAGGATTCGTTTTGGTGATTAATATGGCTATTATAATAACCAATGTATCTGTTGTCTTATAAACACTGTATAAATGAATAATAGGCACCATTATTGTCATAAACTAACTTAATATAAAAAAAATAATAAAGTGGATAAGGGAAGCTCAAATAAGCTTAGTAAACAGCATTCACGAAGGCAGACAAAACGGTTGCACATGCTTCTTGAGTGCACGGGTTACCGAATAGGATCACCGAACTCTCTTATAGGCATCCTGAATACTCTGGGAGATGTTATCTGATTCTTGAGGGGGGAGTAGGCTGGCTAGAATGACGGCCGACATTGTACAGGTAGAATGTTACCACACAAAGACAGTATGGAAACCGAAACACAGATCACTGCACTATCTGTACAGGCCCACTCAAATCTGTGTGCATCTTTCCTCAAAAGTTCGCCTCAGAAATTAACCTACAAGATTCCCATATGATTTGACCACACCACAAATTGTATGGACTTAAAAAAAGACTTAGACCTTTGAGTTTGTTTCGGTGTTTCTTGTCAGGTTAGTCAGTTAAGAAACACCGGCCTCATCTTGTTTAAATTTACGGGAAAAATGACGTGTAAAAGTGTTATTTAATGACCTACCGCATGACGCAGGTCCTCACCGGACACAGAAGTTTCGGGAGGTACCTGTGTCTGATGGGAAAGGAACAAACGCCTTGGCGTTACCACTGCGAGGGTCGCCCTGAGGACACAGTCGAGCACACGGTGCAGGACTACCCCGCTTGGGCAGAGCACCGACGTGCCCTCACGGCGGCAATAGGCGGAGACCTCTCGCACCCGGCATTGGTCGAGGCCATGCTGCGGGGCGAGAGGGAGTGGGAAGCGGTCGCCTCCTTCTGCGAAGCAGTCATGCTTCCGAAGGAGGAGGCGGGCCGCGTGAGGGAGAGAATGGCGTCCTCCCTCCAGCCCAGCCGCAGTGGTAGACGCCCACGGCGTCGGACGTCGGCCGACGATCTCCAGCCACCGTAGGCGTGGGCATGCGGACAGCGAGTAAAGCGCAACTCGCTGTCCGACCATGGACCATGCCCGGGTCGACGGTGCGTTGTGTTCCACGCGCGCCTCAAAGAGCGTCTGCAATATGACGAGGCCCCCCCGTAGAGGGCCGAAGCCTGCCGGGGTCGTGGGACTCATCCCATTACCGTGACCCCGGTACGTAAAGGGTTATTGAAGGAGCACCGTGGATTTTAGTCAGTAAAAGTCTGACAGTCCCTCCCACCCTGCCCGGGGTGGGAGGACTTATTTGATAATTTTACCACGATAAAAAAAAAGAAGACCATGTCAACGTTTAAAAGTTGGTACTGAATGTTGAGACTAAGCATATCGTCTACTTCGAAGTAATTGCTGTTTTTCATCCAAAACCTAAATGCCATGACTATAAGATATCTATACACACATAACTAACTCCGGTATAAATGGCGACAGTGCTACAATGTTGTTTAACAATCTTTATTAGTCCTTGAGACAGCCTGAATATGCGGGCACACTAACTTGCGTTATATATCTAATGTTACACATAAGTTGGTATGTTTTTATTTTGATCAACCTTGGAAAAAGGCAAAACAATATTTACAAATGTGCAATAGTTTTATTCAAGTCAGGCATAAGAAAGATTTAGGTATGTTGGTTAACAGAAAATTATGGATACCTAAACTAAATCAGCGTCTGCCTAGTTCAAATATGTTGGGATTGGCTTCCAGTCCAAGGATCATTATTTTATCTATTGGATCACCATAGCCAAGTAGCAACTGGGTAACTAACAAGATACACTTTAGCAAGACTGGTTTCAGATTTTCTAGGTTCTAACTACTCCCGGACTCTACTATACCCGGACTTTTAATTCGATGCAGTAAGTTGACATAAGCTAATGTCACTTACTAAAATAATGATACCCTATATCTAACCTAATAGTAATGGATTCAATCAATCGAATAATAAATGAGCGACTTTTATTCGTGAGAAAAATAAATAAATAAATAATAATATTATCATTTATTTTTAAGTAGTAACTAGATTTTATTATAAATAAATCTGGTTAAAGACATAATAAAAGCCAGCTCTGTCTCACACTCTTTTGCAAATTGTTTCATGTGATGAATATTTTAATTAATTGCGTGAGATTACTATTAAAAAGACTGCCCAGCCCTACACTACTGCGACTAAAACCTCGTTGGAATGGGTGCAGGTACAGCTGCCTATTGCAAAAAATAAAAAAATATTATCATGATGTATTCGATTTATTTTTCACGCCCCTTTTTAATCACACTAGTACTCACGCGGGGCTTCGCTCCCGTGGATTCTGTCACGGTAAAAACACAACTCTCCTTTTTTTCAGTCGCGTAAAATGTAGCCTATAACCTTCCTCGAGCTTCAAGCTACTTCCATAACAAATTGCATCCAAATCCACCCAGTATTTTCGAAGATTAGCGCGTTCAAGCAAACAAACAAACAAACTTTTCCGCTTTATAATATTAAAGTATAGATTTTACTTTTTGTTATTTTCACACAATATTATTAAAAAAATTGTTTACATCGTTATGTCCTGAATCGATTCATTTAGTTACATCACAATTTCGTAGTCGTCATTATCTGACAACTCAGAAACTGTCAGTCTACTGCATCGAATTAAAAGTCCGGGTATACCCGTCACGACTGTCAAACGTACAAACTACGTGAAGCCACGATCAGCGACTTGGACGTGTTTCCCAAGGTACTGAGGAATCTCCATAATAATGGTAGCTCATCCACGGACCTATCTAGCCAAGCGTTGCTTACCCTTGAATATCCTTGAAGAGCTACCTGTTTCAAATACGTTATAAGAGTAAAGGATCTGAGAACTGGTCCAAGTCTTTAGGTCACAACATAGATATGAGGTCATATCTATTTTTCGTTTATATAATTTACAACTTTTGTTCTTGCATTCGTTTTATTTTATGATTTATCGCAATATTGTAAAATCTGATTTCAATTTGTATTTTATACGTGATTTTTTATTTCTTTTTTATTTTTTTGTGAGTGGCATCTCGCAGGTCAACCTCTTGGTTAGGTTGTCGGCTGCTTAACCGGGCTTGCCTGTGGTATGGTATGGTAAATATAAATTGTTTCATCAACAGTTTTAATTTGTTTAATGAATAACTTTTGTAAACTTGAATATTGCTAAACTTGCTAACCAAAGAATAAATAACTGCTACCGGAGTTTGTGTTTCCTGATCGCTATAGGTAACCTGGGAGTCTTTAAGTCAAGAGTGAATAGGTTACTTTTAAGCAAGCGTTCTCCATCTTCGACCACATCATCACTTACCATCAGGTGAGATGGTCGTCAAACGCGAGCCTATTATCAATTTAAAGAAAAAAGTCAGTAACTCATTTAGACTTTATCTATTTAATGTGTTTTAATTTTTTTATACCTAGAACTTACATATTTCTCGTTTTTACAGAAGGAAAACGCCGTGTGGGAACCCGCATGTCATGTCCTGTGTTTGCTGTTTACAGGGCATAATACTCCAAAAATAGGTACCTTCTAGGGCAATGCTCAACTTTCTCAAGGAACTAGGAAAAAACAAAAGATGAATTTGTTCTATCCATACGCAAGTTTAGCGCTTGACATTTGTTTTTTTTATTCGTGATGACAATCTCGCCTGATGGTAAGCGATAGATGAGGTCTACGATGGAACGAGCGAGCCCAGAAGATGCCTATTCACACTTGCTTTAAAGGCTGAAAAGTCATAAGTGGCAGGGAACACAGAAGCCGGCAGAGAGTTCTACAGCTTGACTATACGTACAATAAATGTGGATGAAAAGCGCTTGGTGCGACAAGACGGTATATCAACCAAGTGTGGATGGTACACAGCAGTGCGTCTGGTAGTCCGATAGTGAAAGGGAGATGGAGGGATCAGGTCATGGAGCTCCTGCACACACTCCCCGTAGTACAATCTTCAAATCTGAAGCTTGCCCACTAGCGCCTCGACACCTATAAGCTTTTTGGCATATGCTGATTATATTTGTGTTTTATCTGCTTTCTTCAGGAGGAGCTCTGTGCTAAATAATACCAGTCGCACGAGTCGACCTTCAAGGTTATGCAACGCTTTCCGAGGTCGGCCTATAGATGAGGGACCATCCCGAAGTATCAAGATTCCACCGTGTCTCGAAAAGCATGTTAATCTGTTAGTCCCAACAGTGATTTGTACATCTTCATTTGTATCGTGTTACCCGGTTACTGGGTGGTAGAGGTCAGCAACACCATTTCCTCAAAAGAACACCACAGACATGAACCTACATGCTTCTCATATACAAATACAAATTTTAAAATTAAATTTTAATTTTTTGGATTTCAAAAGAGACTATGACCTTTGAGTTTGTCTCGGTTTTTCTTCTCAGAGTAGTCAGGAAATACCGGCCTCAGATGAGGCTGAGGATGAGGAGTTTAGCTAGATAGCTAAACTAAATTAAAACTCAAAAAAAACATGACGGGTAAAATGTTTTTTGCAAAAAAATAAACCGACTTCAAAAAACCATAAAAGCACTAAAAAGTTAAAAATAATACTATAACCTACTTATATTAATAAACCTAACTTAACCTACGATTAACCTAAAATTTAACAATTGTTTGGAGTCGGTGCCAAGCTGGGTAATGAAACGAATGGTAATTCCAGAGTATTTTCCCATTTCCGTTCAAGCACTCGACAACCTCAGAGGTAGACCTGCGAGATGCCATACAAAAAAAAAAACAGCAAATGTGCGGACCATTGCGTAACTTTTCTTGTTTTTTATTGAATATTACGCATATGACATTAAAAAATATTACAACCAATTTTACCCTTCTTCTAAAACAGTCGTTTAAAATTACGTTTTTATTACCAAAAAGCACCCGCCACCTTGTTATTTTTTTATAAATTTCACTTCAGCACTCAAGTACAAATCTAAATTATTATTTTTTTTATTTATTTACACACACAAGTTATGACAATACAGATAGTAAATACAATGCACAAAGTAACAGAATACAAAACACTTAGCAATGGGCCCCAAACTAGGCACAGCCTGTATCTTGGTCGCCCAATATTTTAAAGCAGAGGTTGATAGAAACCTACTCGTTACTCGGTTCAGAGTGACACAACACAGCCCGTTAAAAAAATTATATAATTAAATATAAAAAAAAAACAATCACTGACATAACAATTCACATTGATAATTATCCATCTTTGTAGCCTAAATTTAACAAATGAAGGTAATTTAACAAGACAAATTAGGAAAAAAAAAATTGTAAACAAAATGATACCTACTTATATTAATATAATGAAAAGTAATGATACTTGATTTTTTAAATCTATCAGCCGTTTAGGTTCCAGGGAGTTCTAAAGATTTACATATACTCGAATACATTCGCTTTCAAAATGTAACACTACTTCTGGGTACTTGGGTTGAATAAAATAAACGTAAGAAATTAAAAACAACGTTTATTTTTATTTTCTGTTAAAGCTTTCTTCATATATATCTTAATAATTACACTTACGTACAATATTGTGAAGTGTTTATTAAATTAAATGATATCATTAAAGTACAGTAACCTATGAATATTAATATTTTAAACGTAATAAAAGCATAAATAATGCATTCACGTTCGCGTGGATGACGTGTGTAATAAAATTCTTAGTTTTATTTATCTGCATTGAAGATATTTTTTACCCAAAATGATCACAAGTACCTACCTAAATAATTATAACCTGGAGATTATCTACATTACTTTTTGAAAATAAATTATACAAAAATAAATTAAAGATAGTGGTTTGTTTACCCACTGTGTTGTGATCGATGTATTTCGAAAAAATTTTGCTTGATGGAAGTTTATATTTTCCGAATATTTCGCGAACACCCTGTCGTGCTGACACGTTCGGAGCCGGCAAATTAGTAACAATTTACGGATAATAAACTAAAGTAAGGGGTATTAATAACCGTCTTTGAAATGTCTAATGATATAGGGGTTGGAGGGTTACTTTGTTTATTAAAAGGAGCCTTTAATTAATTGCAATAATTACCAGGGTCATAATGACCTGTTAACACGGTTAGATTATTTTGACGTTGCTAATACGATAATTTTGCATAATTATTTGTGATCAGATGAACGCCTTTATTACATGATCACTTTGAATATCATTATTTGATTAATTCATGAAGCAATGCCTAAAAATTAATTAATTAGAATTGTCTATTGTATAGCGCTCCCGAGTTATGGGCAAAATTCGAAAAATCTTACTCATAGTCGAAAAATTTAGCTTATATGATTGTCTTGGCATGTAACTATAAAATGAGCATTTTATTATAATAAAAACAACCATTTCGCAACATGAGACGAGCTGTTTTCATACAGTTTTCAACCGACGACAAAAAGAGGAGGTTATCAATTCGACGCGTATATATATATATATATTTTTTTTTATGTATGATCATCGAGTACTCGAAGACGGCTGAACCGATTTGGAAAATTCTTTTTTTCGTTCGAATGGGTATACTTCGAAATTGGTACCATTATCACCAAAGTCAGGATCTGATGATGGGATCCTGGAGAAATCGAGGGAACTCTTCAAATATTATAGGCACACTTATGGCGTTTTGGGTATTTCTTATAGTAACTTGTGCAGTTGCTCTCAAAAAGTACCATTTGGGGAAGTGGAACTGATGATGAAGACCACAGATGGCCGCCGAAACTACTCAATAATAAGTATTGAGTGGATTGTGATTCGATTACTTGAATATTGATGTTAAGCACTTTATGCTCGTCACAATGCATATGGTGATGTAGAGCTGATGGTGAAGTACCAGGAGAACTCCTCAACAATTAACGGCCCAGCATTGGGAAAAGCAATATTTTGTAAAAGGTTATAAGTAGTTGACATTTAGGCTCTTGTAACTAGGTAAATTAAAAATCATCCAACTAAAAAGAGTGAAATAAAAACTTTTTACCAAAAAATTAAACCGACTCCCAAAAACACTGCAAAGTGAAAAATAACTTTAATTTCGGAAGTCGGTGCCTAAAACGAAAAAACAAAACTAAAGACACCGACTACCGAAATTAAAGTTATTTTTCACTTTGCAGTGTTTTTGGGAGTCGGTTTAATTTTTTGGTAAAAAGTTTTTATTACTTTCATCTAAAAACTCTTGTGTATTTTTATAGAATAATTTCACGTAATTTATTGCCAGGTACGTTAAATACATTATACAAACAATAACTGTATACCACTATCTATGCTACAATCGAAACGTTTAGTCGCCATTCGCATTTTATACCTGCACCTTGCTCAAATAAAAACTGGAAACAATTATACTTATGCGACAGAACGACGTAACAGCCAAATGAACACCAATATATTTTTAACATTAATCCATCATTCACAAAGATTAAATTTGTTCGTGATATGACTGATATCGATTAAAAGACGGCATGTGGCATTCCTCGGCGGGTTTCTTTGCTCCGATGCATTTTCATAGAATAGCCAGCGTTTTTCCAACACCTTACAATTGCATGACTCGAATTCTAGAAAGCTATATCGGACTGAACAGTTTAATGACAGATCTTATTACTATTAAATGTTAGATAAAAAACTGATATGATATAATTGCGGAATGCCGTGGTTAATGCAATAAGTTGAGGCATAAGCGACAAGCTCCTAACCTATTAAAACTATGACTTTATAAGTAATGAAAAGTATGACAGTATTGAATTCTTGGGCGCATTATTTCTCGGATAAATATCTCTACACAAAGCTGGGAGAACATGCGTCTGTCATTAATTTCTGTTCATTAGCTATTAACTGCCATCATTATTGTTATTAAGTAAACGTAGCTCGAAAGCTAATGGAAAATCTACGGCCTCAAGAAATTATTACTTCAACTAATAATTTACATAACAAGAATGACCGAAACTAAAGATCTCCATTAGTTTTGTATCGTTAATCAAGTTTTTACACTTTGATACACTGTTGACACAATATTTTACGTTTGATAGATGGAGTTGCCGTAGACATTAGTAAAATTGATGAGTGACAATTTAATAACACAATTAAGCGATTTATAGTATGTGCAGGTATTATTTATTCATCTTTTTTTACTATGATACCATGCTTCTTTCAAAACTGTTATGAAATACATTATTTTTTTAATATTATATTTTTCAAATTTGGTGTAGACTTATAGTCTATAATCAACCTTTTTTTTAAAAGCACTTAAGGTTCTTCAGAAACAAAAGCACAATTCAGATGCAAAATTATGACAGTCTTTCACTCGCAGCACATCTTGGAAATTTTATTACGTTAAATGAAAAATACCGCTAAAATAGTAAAAGCCAACCGCAAATGGAATAAAGTAGAGGCATAAATAAGAAGAGGTTTTGCGGCAAGCAGCTAACGAGACGAAGCAAGCCGGGAATTCTAAGAGTTGAGAATTCTTCAAGTTTCCCGGAGCTCGAAGTTTCGCAGGTGCGGTCACATCCACTGACTTCCCGGGGAGCGGGCATTTTCAATTTAAACAATTATTGGCTTCGGATGTATATACTTTGTTCTACCTTATAATGAAGGTGTAAATTAAAGACCCGTTCGTTACCTACGCCTCCTTGATGGAGCAGAAAAATATAGTAAACTTTTTTCGCAACAAAACTTTTTAATCGACATGATAATTCGATCATCGAAGGAACAGAAAACGCACTATATCATACCCATAAATTAAAAACAACAAGTCTTGTAAACATAAACGGTATTAAACAATAAAAACAATTTATTTATTTCAGCTCATGTAGGTACCTACATTGTTCTAATTTACAGTAAAGGTGTAAATTAAAAGGCAGTTCTTGTTCAGTGTAAATTAATAGCCAACCATTCTATATTGAGATGGTGTATTTTTTAATCTGAATTATTTAATGTTGTATTTTTTATAAATATTATCAAGAAAAGCATTTATTAGGTGCACCTTGCACGTAATCATTAAAATCTAAACACGATTTCTTATATACTTAATCATATTAAAATTAATGAACAAGAAAAATGGGTTCGTAATTTAGTGTATTATGGCTTCTGTTTATTTTCTTAAACGTAATAAAGAATGGTATTAACCTAATAAAGACCGCAATAACGCCTTTTTGAGAGTACATGGATATCTTCTTTACCAGTCGAAGTGATTTGCATAGCTGTCACCCCGAGATATGTGCTGATAACTGCAGATTTATCGACCTCCAAGATTAGAACCATAAATAATTCATGAAAGAACTAACCACTAGGCTTGTTAGATACGAAAATATTAAACAGCAAGAGGACAAGATTGTGAGAATCTTTTTTTAGTATGGCTTGTTCTTTTCATACGACACGAAGATCGTATTAAATGCAGACTTATTTAAAAAATATGCTTGTGCGACTTATTTTGTCTCACACAAAATCTATCTCACGGTGTAAATGAAAAATAAAAGTGTGGCTATGGCATCTTTCAAGAGTGTTCACGTACGGTGTCGTTTAGAGGTTACTAGGCTTGCCCAAGACCGGTTTATCACATGGCACGGACTACGTGCGGCCTCCAGAATACACTTATACGTGAATGTATAGGCATATATAAATGTAAATGTGAACTATAGCTACCTATATGTGTGTATATGTAGAGGCGAGGACGCAACGCATTGTCGTCAGTAAGTTTATGGTGAATGTTATTTTATGAGTTTTTAAATGCCTCGTTTATGTTCGTGATTGTGTTGTTGAAAGTTCGGAACCGTGTTTTATTTGCAGCCTTTTTTTTTACATCCCTTTTAAAGGTATATTAGTTTATCATCTGGATGTAAAATTTAAAATTCTATATTATGTTTATTTTACGTACAGTTTCCTCACTTAGTCACATTGCACATTGGGTTTCTATTTTTATTTGATGAATAAGTACTCATACCGAAAACAAACCTAGAGATACGTAATGTAGTTACAGAAAAACTACATTATCTACTTATACTATACCTACTACAAGTGCATACGCAATAATAAGGGGAACAACTGAATTATTAATTTGATATCCTTGAGATTTTGTTTGAAGATACCGTATAATAACTAAATATCACTGAAATGTAAAATCTATGGAGATAGCTGTCTCCTGCTATGTAAGCATGAAACGCAGGATGGATCTGATGTCGATAAGCATGTGAAATTGATTTACATGACGCATATATCATACATACCTATTACATACACGGATATGATAGCCACATCACATCTATAGGTCTAACCTACATTGTAAGTATGATAAAAGGCATTCAAAATATGCATTAGCAGAATGAATATTTGATTTAGTTACGGTTGTTGCTGAGGATTAAAAAAACAGCCTTTACATAATAAACCCTAATTCACTGACTAAGAGGAATTAAATGTAGGTATATCTTTATATGTATATAATATTCCACAACTTTTTCACACAATTCCATCTAGTCCCAAACTAAGCAGAGCTTGTGATATGGATACTAGACAACTGATAAACATACATATATATTTCTAAATACATACATATTATAGATAAATTACACCCAGACAAAGAATAAATGACCGTGCTCATCACACAAACATTTGTCCTAGGTGGGAATCGAACCCACGACCTTGCGCATAGCAGTCAGGACCACTGACCACTATACCAACGGGCCTGTCAAAACTGTATAAACAGTATAAAACTGTATAAACAGCAAACACACTAGATGAGTTCGTCAGTTAAACCAATACCTAGATGAGTCCATCAATATTGTTCAACTGATCGGATTCAGGTGTGTGAATTCAATTTCATCATCATCAGCTTTCATTTTATTTTGCTCCATTTTGTCAACCTTCTCTTTTAATTAAAAAAGAACCGAAAAGGCTGGTTGTCTCTTCCCGCAACCAAAAGCTGTCTATCAGGCACTTTGGCCGAAGACTTAGCATTGCCAGGCAACGTGGTAATGCCGTCAGTCTCTTGGATACCGGCCGAAAAGGACGACAAACTTTTTGATGTTTTCTTTTAGTTTGAGGTTTAATTTAAGTTCAATAGTTTATACGCATAAAAGTTAACATTTGAAAAGTAAATAATATGTTATCTTCTCTACCTTAGACATTCAAGAGAGTTAATAGTATTTCTGCTATATTTCGACAACCAACCGATTTGGCGTGTTAGCCAAGCATTTGCTATTGCGACTTAGATCTGATTAACTGTCTCTATTTGCCTGAGAATTTATTAGCCATGATACATTAAATTAGTCAACAATTTGTCGCCACATACTACGTCATGTTCTTTCGTTTATTGTCTGACATTATTTACAGTTCTACCTAAATATCAAAAACTGCTGAGTTAAGGGCCAAGAATTACGGTAAGCATATATTTGTGACAACCACATCGCAATTAAAAGTTGTGAAAATCTTTATATTGGTTTGAAAAGAATCTTTGTCATTATTTAATCACGTGTTGCATTTACCTTTATTAATAAATGCGAATATGCCTCACTGTCCTTCTTCTATGTCTTTGATTGAACTCTGGGTATGATTATTAATTTTACTCTCAACGTGATTGTTATCATCAATTTTATATCTAGATATAACAAGGTCATAAATTATTAATAGGTACTATGATGACTATATTATAAAAAAATTACTATGAACAACTTAACTGCTCTGCTGCTCTGCTGTTTGGACAACTTAAATGCTCAATAAGTTTCAAACTGAAACGTTCATTATTCATCTAGGTAGAAACAATATAGAATATTAACAGCCAGAAGCCGTTCACTGTTAGCAGTTCATTAAATTAACACAGCCTATCAATTAAAATCTATTGCGTTTGAATACACCTGCCTATTGTAAGCCCGTTTTACACAGACTTGAATATTGTTAAAGAAATCTACTAACTGAACAGTTGACCTCAGGTCAAACGGGTCTAGAGAGACTCATTAAAACTTAGTTTAGAAGGAAAATTGTTCCTACGGACTATTACTAACTAATTGGTCAAGAATTTACACCCTATACTGTAGTAGAGTAGTATTCTACTGATTCTTTCTTTTTTTCGGGTGGGAAAATCATCTAATGACTTCTCCCGCTCTGGGTTAAGCGGAAGGGAGTGTCAGACTTCTACTGACTAAAAACCCACCCTGTTCATTCAGCTGCCCTTAAGTTTCGGAGCCGCGGTATCTCGTTGGTCACGTCACTGGTACTGACAGCTCTTTGAGGCGAACGTGGAACACGACGAGGCGCCGCCAACTCGAGCCTAGTCCGTACCGGACGGTAAGATACCCCTGCTCGCCGTCTGCAAGACCGCGCCAACGGTGGCCAGAGATCAGCTCGCCCGGGTCGTCTCCCGCGGCGGCTGGGGCGTGAGGAAGAGATGCCTCTCCCGCACGCGTTCGGCCTCCTCCTTCACTAGCATGACTGCTTCGCAGAAGGAGGCGTCTGCATCCCATTTCCTCTCGCTCCGTACCATAGTCTGAACCAAGGCCGGGCGCGAGAGCTCGCCGCCGCCGATCGCCTCCACGGCGGTGCTCCGCCCAAGTAGGGCACACCTCGACCATATACTCCACCGTGTCCTCCGGGTGGTCCACACCATGATGACACCCGGGCGTGTCCTCCCGCTGAATCCGGAACAGGTACCTCTCGAAACAGCCGTGTCCGGTAAGCAACTGCGTCAGCCGGAAGGTGAGGACGCCATGTCGTCTCTCCAGCATTCTACTGATTCTTAGATACAAGATACCTACATATTTTTTATTTCTCAATGTGGTCCGAACACTGTTTTACATAGAATAGAGATAAATTCCTTTGGGTGCTTGAATATTCGGCTTTCGGTAGTTCATAAGTCTTTAGAAGCCGGTAAGTAGTCTTATATTTCTGTATGAACCTGAGAATATTGATATCGTTTAGTAACTGGGTTTTTTAAGCATTATAAAAATTGTTAGTAAGTAGCATAGATTTATTGTTGGTTCGAAGGCGTTTTGTCTTCCTTTTCGGTATCGTCGAGGATTTTTTCGAATCTTTTGTTATGGTCGCTGCAGTTTATTCTAGATTTTAGAAGTAGTAATACTCAGTTCGGGTTTTAGATGAAAGTGTAATGGGCTACTTAAATGAGAATTTCAAATTGAAGTGCACTTGTTTTGACTGACGGTATTTTTTATTTTTTATTTTGCATAATAGCTCGCTCTTCACCTCGATTACGCCTGATGGTAAGGGATTGTAAGGTTTACGATGGAACGAGCAAGCCGAGAAGATGTCTATTTAGTCTTTTTATGTTGACGGGTCATACATGGACTGTGATGGGAACTCAAAAGCCGACAGAGAGTCCACAATGTAGGTGTGGAACTTTCTGCTGGCTTCTGTGTTCACTGTGACAATAATGATAAAATCTTTGACCTTAATTTACCTACTAGGCTAGTTTTATTCTTCATAGTAGATTAAACTGAGGCAAAATAGAACGTCCAGGTGAGATACGAAGACGAATGGTTTTATTAACTTAACAAAGACTAGTACTAACAGACACTGTTTATTAAATTCAACCCAACAGTCTGTATTGTCCTCGTCCAATAAACGAGCTCAAATGAAGCGGGCGGAGCAAGTATATTTTGATCAAACTCAGGAGCAGAAGTTCAAAAACAAGTGGCGGGGGTTGAGGCACGCACGCGGGGGGCTGCCACCCCTAGCTCAAAGTTATCGCATTATTCAAGCGAACGCGACTCTTGAGTAATTTTGAAATATTACAATTTTCGAAGCACGCTGCCTCCCTACTCTTCGACGGACTTGCAAGTTTAGTTATACTTAGATAGTTGACTTTTGTGGTTTTGAAGTTCTGTTGTGGTGGGGAAAAACTGGTGTGTTGGGACTTGTGCCCTTGTGGTGAGTTAAGCTTTTTATATTTTGTTTTTATTTTTTCGACTTTCGACGATTTAACGACAAACGTTGATAACGCCAAAGAATATAATTGAGTAGTAAAATTACTATCAGATTATAACAGTCGTTCTTGATACTTGTAGATCGTGTCAAACAATTGATTACCCTATCTGAACGTAGGACCGATAGAATTATAAAACCTATATAATTTCGTTGTGTGTTTTGTCATATTTAAAATAACATATAACGCAGCTATTTAACTACCGTAGTTTCACCAACGTAAATAAACGTTTTCAAGTAGAAAATCTTCACAATATTATAATTATAGACACAGTGAAAAACATAAGGATGCATTTGTTATTAATTACCAATTTATTTGTTGGATAACGCTTGTAGGTACTCCAGTAGTAATATAATATGGAAAGGCTATAATAACAATTACTATTCTCATGATTGTAAACTACAAAAAGAAACATATTTACGTACCTAAGTATGTAAAAAACGGTAAACAACTTAACGGCAAAACAGGATAATAGAACAAAGGCAGCATTTGTTTGAAAGAATAACAGTAGTCAAAACAGAAACATGTGTTAAATTAAAACATAAATATCATGAGGAGTGAGTTCCTAAAAATCGCAATTTTATAACGCAAAAAAAGACACAACGGGCCTACTCTATTGTCATGTTAAATAGAGAAAAGATGCAAATTTGCACCGTTATGTTTACAAAATTCCTTTTTTTTTGTTACCGTTAGCTGCAAAAAACAAAGAAAGGACCCATTCGACAGTGAGAAACTGCAATAAAAGTTGCGCAAACTATTAAACGCATAGACAAAAGTGACAATTCACCAGCGAATAAGCAGGTAAACGATTATTATGGTAATTCGAGTAACAATGTACTTGTACTTAGTACACTGTTTTGGAGAATTGTGGCCAAAAACACGTAACACCTTGACGTAATTTATTGTTCTATTCTGTGGCGTTTATAACAAAAAGTTTCGTTTCCGTGTCTCTCTCTATCGACTCCGAGCTATCTTTGACAAGAAAATTTACGATCGTTTTCGGAAATGTTATAAAGAAATGATTGTCGCGCGTTTGTTATATTGCACTGCATTATCATATCAATGTAAGTAAGTCATATGAATGGAAAAGATATTTATCGAAATATTCGTGTTTTTCTTCTATAGGTAAACAGCAGTTTTACATGAAACTCGGTGAGTGGTTAAACCGTACAAAAATAAAACTTTTATACATTTTCTAATCAAAATATTTTAAGTACCTACCTAATACCAATATCGTTACCATACAAAACTTTAATTATTCCATTAGTAGTATTTGTACGCGAAACGAGTTATTGACCAGATGTGGTGAAGTTTATGACGGCTAATAGAGTTTATGGCTTTTTTATTGACATTAATGTTCTCTTGACTTCGCCGTTTACGACCACCTCATCCATTATCGAACCGATGAGGTCGGAGCATCACTGTAAATCATAGATGAAATTATGGATAAGCAAACATTGGACATTGTCGCCCACTCTCCTTATGAATTAATTTATTATCATTGAATAATTAGCTCACAACTATTCCATTACAAAACTTGGCAACATGATTTTATATTGCACTACAATTTATCAAATTACCAGTATTTAAAAAGAACACGCGAATCTTAAGCGCAGTGCTATAAATTATTCTTGTTCACCAAAGCGTAATTAATCGACATCAAGTTTTTATCTGTGCGCGTCAGGCAGTATAAATATAATTGATAACGCACGGCAAATTTTTACGCAAGACGGTGGAATATGACGGCTCGGGCGTCAAAGGCGCGACTCAGCCGCAGACTAAGACAATAATGTCGTCAAAGCAGACAACACGATGCACGCGGCCGCACACCGCTCGATTTATTGCCTATTCGATAATTATGCGGATTCAAAGCTGAAGTGCGGTGCTTTACGTTCAGGTTTACGGTACTTTACGGCGTGGGACTACTACACGACTTTGTATTTTGTTGCGCTGGGGTTAAGATCTATTCGGCCGCTGTTCCCGGCCAGGAGCGAAACAATCGGCTATTTGCTTATTCCGTAGCGGCAGTGGGACTCGCTCGCCACGTTTGAAGTGACTGCAATTTGTCTCCAGCGACGTATTTCAAGTAGATATGATCGTGTGTACGACCGATGCTTGCATAAATTTCTCACTAACAGATGTTGTTTTTTGCTTGTTGCGCGCGGGAGGTAACCGACTCACCTGTTACTGGGTAATGTTTGACGCGTCACGAACGATTTTTTTCTGAAATTAAAAGTTCGATAGCGTCTGATCGGCGGTACGTGCCGCGAATCGATCTAGCATACGCACAACTCACGTCAAAGTCATCTCCGACATGTGCGAACGCATCATGTGGAAAATACATTTAGATAGCTGCTTTACAAACATCAGATTTCACTGGAACATCATAACGCACTGGAGAAATCTCATCGTTACGTACGTAAATTCCAAACCAAACTAGTTGTTGAGTGGGGACTTGTCCCCTGCGAGCCGTTACCGTTCAAACGGGAGTGACCTCAGGAATTAAATAGTCGGCCAAAAAGCTAGTAATTTTTTTTTCAATTCTTATTGTCTCTAAATGGCGTCGCTGTGCAGGCCTTCTTGTATAAATAAATACGCGATAAATAAACATGAAGTTTAATCAAATTCGATAAAGGCAGATGCGCGGCGCGGGCGTCTTATATGGCAATAACGGGTGCGGGCGACCGGTAGCGCGGCAGTGTGGCACTTGCGAGGCGCTGAACAAAAACAAAAGTATTGCTGGAATCACTCATTAACTTATTAAGATGATAATTTATGACCGCGAGTAAGACAATTTCATGCTGTACTAACACACTTGAATGTGCCCCTCAAGTTTTTGTTTAAGAAGGTCTCGTCAAACGTCTGCTTTAAACAAAAAAGGCGCGGAAACTTCTCGCTTAGCTTTATTCAATTTGTCCAGGAGCATCAGATGTGCACCCAAGCGTCATAGGTTTGTTCGATCCATTAACATAGTAATTACGGGAAGTAGATGTGGAATAAATCCATCAATCAAAGCGTCAATTTATGGGATTTTATAATCCGAACAATGTTTTTATGTAAATTTTATTGAGTTTTGCATTGCCAAGTAATTTCTAGGCCTTGTTTATGATGTCAACAGTTGAATACAGCCTGTTTTTTTTGTCATAATATAGCGGATAAAGTTGCTTTTCAACATGAGCTACATAGTTTATTGACACAAAAAGGCGATGCAGAGGTGAAATATTTATTTTCTCTTTTGACACAAAAACCAACAGAGACAATTTAATTTGACGTAGAGGTATTTTTGATTAGATTTTACTGTTTGAAGGTTTTCAAGTTCAACTAATTGATGACAAGCAAGTCCCTAAGTTACAGAAAACGTCAAAATGGTATAGGAAAAGTCTTTGTTTAGTTTCTAACTGGCTTAATTACATTAAACTATCATTATTCATAAAATGTCTTTATTAATAATTTAAATAAACGTGGCAGTAAAAATAATGGCAACCTATATAAATGATTGTACTGTTATTATTATCAGTAGAACTAAGGAAAGAAAAAATAAATAAATGAAAATTCAATTACCTGAAATGCATCATAATATCCAGGTTTTGCTCATACAAATATAATTATGTTTTTGTATGAGCAAAACCTATTTAAATGGTCAATTTAATACAATAATATAATGTAAGCCGTGGCTACATACGCGTGGATTTTTTACTTTTTTATCCAAAAACCTTTTCGCATGTCCTCAAAACATCCTGCCAAAATTCAATCAAATTCTGATAGATGGTTTAAGAATATAAAGCATACAAGATAAACAAACCAAAATTGGTTTTTATTTATATATATGTACATATTTTCCCCTCCCCCCTAAAGTGCTGAGAATTGTGGCTACGACGGAAATATTTCAACAGGCTTCTCCATCTACTACGGTCTTCAGCTTGATGAAAAACAATATTGATAGTTAACTTTAACATAAATCTTCTCTTTCTTCTTCTTCCTTGCATGCTCCCTTTACTAGGGTACGACTCTCCTCATTAGAAGTTGCCAGGATAATCCGTCCTGGGTTATCTGTGTGGGGCTGAACTCGTATCAAATAATTGGTAACGGATGTCCATCACTAAGCTGGCGGTCTTCTTATTCTTCATCTCGCCTCATCACATGTCCCAACCATTCTTGTATAACATAGGTGGTATACCACCCATAGGTGCATAATAAAGGGTAAGTATTGTATTGTATTCTAAGGTTTTTGATGGTGATGTCAAGAAAGGGGAACACCATCCAGAGAATGTCGTTCTATCAGTCAGTGCAATTGTAAATTCCTTTGACAGTGTATGTTAAAAAAATAATACAAAAAAAAAAAACATTTTTTTTTATTATTATTTTAATATTGTTTTGCAAATAGTTACTTAATTGTTGATGTAAGATTAGCCACATGATTATTACACTTTAATATGTTGCCCTGAAGCTCGGAACCTAAAAAAAACCCACCCTGTTCCTTCAGCTGCCCTAAATTTCCGGGGCCGCGGTAACTCGGTAGAACTTTCCCGCAAACCCCGGCAGGCAATGGCCCTATGAGGCCCCGTCACTGGTGTTGACAGCTCTTTGAGGTGCGCGTGGAACACGACGCGCCGCCGACCCGGGCCTGGTCCTTACCGGACGGTGAGTGACCACGCTGATTAGTAACTTTTCTGTGAGTATTATATACAGAGTTGATACGACCGAGGGGCTTTCCTTTAAACTGCGTATACTAGGTACCATTTTCAAGCTTTGTACCAAAAATCAATTAAATAGGAGAAGTAGTTTAGTCGCAAATGATTTTGATGAGATGCACCTTAAAGCAATAAATCTGACCAAGACAAGAAACACACGCCGCGCTACGTTGCCACTTTGTTACCTAGGTATTTAAGGTCAGTCACATTTATTTACAAAGGGTGGTTGCGTTTTATTACTCTGATTTGTAAGCTATTTAGGTAGTCAGAAAAAAAAATTTTTGGCTCTTTTTATTTTTTAACTGTATCAAATTAACACTAAACACGTATAGTATACGTAGTGTAATTTAATTCCCCTCTGTCTTATCAACTCTGTATAAGTTTCTTATGTAGAATACCCATCCATGTAAGTAGTTCTTATGAGAAAACCGTAAAAAAACCAGACAGTTCGTAGATGTTTTAGTATTATTAATAGTAGTATTAGTTTATTATGGATTTCCGTAAAGTGCCCGATCATATTTTGTAACGTTTTTAATACAAAGATTTTTGACGTTTCGCAACGCCTCTAACATGCTTATACTGATAGAACTTCACTTGTCCAGGAACTAAGAGCAAGTATAAGGGGAATTAATACTATATATGGTATAAGTTTCAGAATAATAGTCAGTTTGAGACATAGGATGGTTTCAAGGAAAGGTTGTTGAAACCACAACGTGCAGGTGTGAAATCACAACTAGCATACATCCTGCAACCAGGTTGAGAATAACATTTTAGGATTGTTGGTAAAGACTATTACTATTTTCTTTCCTTTCCTTAACATACTAATTTAGGGGAAACTGATTACCAGTTGTCACAAATAATTTATGCGCACGAAAACTACAACACAATAGAGAGAAAACAAAATCATTTGGAGATTAAACATGAATAACAATTTTACGTTTTTATTCCAACACAAGTCCTCTTTATTACTTACTGGCCGCTGCTTCCCCGCATGAACATGCCTTTTTTTTGCAAAAAATTACTCTATTACCTTTTCTATGGTCCAGTCTATCTCTGTATCAAAGAACAATGGCGAAGAAATTGTTAATAGAATATTTGAGCGTCTACAAATGTCATGTTTGAAAATGTTAATAAAATAATTTCTTAGTTTTTTTCAAGATATATTATGCTTAAGAACTGACCCACTCTAATATTTTTTTTTTTTTTTTTTAAATACAATTGACTAATATGATCACAAGGAATTAGATTATAGGGATCTTAAGACAAAAATGATCACGAATTGAAACTCTATACTCTTGTATATTTTCCATTAATAGACTCTAGAAAATTATGCCAACAAAAATTTGTTAGAGGACCCGCCATTGTTCTTTCATCAAATTCGGTTGATGGGTTTAAACGTGAAAGAGTAACTGACAGACGGACTGACATAACTGCTTTTGCATGTTTTAGTATGAGTAGGGAAGTAGGCATTGGAGTACCTATGCAAAAACTAAAAGTTTTTAAGTTTCTTCTGATATTTTTACATATTGATTGGGATTTGCTATATTTTACAAATGTAAACCGGTTTACCTGAATAATTATTGGCTATTTATATAATTTTTTTGTTTATTTTCTGTTTTATTTACAGAATCATTAAGTTGTAACTTGGCATATATTCAAGTGATAGTGTGCAATTTCCATATTCAGTCAACAACTAGGTAGATGATATCCAAGGAATTGAGTCACAGCAGCATACAAGGAAAGCTAAATATTACAAAAAGCAACCAGCAGCATCACTGAATAATAAGTAGAGATTGAGATCTAACAGGGTGATGTGAAATAAGACAAATATGGCGGCACGCATGAGCGGAATCACAAATACAGCGCCCGCGCAACTACTCCTTGAACTAAATCTTTTTATTTTTCTGGACTTTAAGGAAGTTCCTTTTATTCGATCAAGGACTGATAAGGTTTTTAAATTGAGTTTGTAATACAAGTTTTTGCTCTATTTGTAGAAAAAACTACAAGTGTTCGAATTTCAAGTCGTGCCGGTTCCATTTTTGAATCATAAAATAATTTGTTCTTCAACTGTTTCGAGTTACTTCGGTATTTTAGTTTTTGCCTCGGTGTAACTTTGTATTTGTGTTTAATGAGAATCAGTACTTGATATGTTTGTAGGTATAGGAATTTTATTAAGTTTGTCGCATGGAAATGAAATAAACGCGTTACTAAAAATATGAGCAAGTCCTTGTGCCAAAAGCCCACTTAGCTAATAGAAAGATTACCTCGACTTGTCATTTCAATAGCATAGAGACGCAAACGTTTTTCTTTTCAGAAACTATAACTGTATGTCTTTTTATTTTTTTTACAGTTTATTTTGTTTCAATAATTACATTAGGTTCTACCTCTTATACTCATCAAAGTATTAAATTACTATCTTAAATAGCTACTTATTAATAAGGTAAGTAATGTTAGATATACCTGTATTGTATCTTAACATTATCTTTCCATGTAATAATAAGAAGACCAAAGCTAAATTTAAGATCTCTTGATGTTTTAGGTATCCTTTTATAACTCAAGATTACCATTATTATTAAGTTCCCTCAAATATCCAAACTGTGATTTAAAATAATCTCCGCAGTTACTCATACAGTTAGTTCTAAGGTCAGTACATGCTTAAATCCCATACCTACTGCCAATCATCAATTACCGTAAATTAATTAGTTGTTGAGTTTTATTTTTATAGGAATCAGTTACTGGTTACTAAGATCTTTTATAATTATTGTAAAGCAATTAAAAGATAATTATGTCGGTTAACCAATATCCATAAATAATAATAATAGCTAATTACAGTTTCTATATATTAATTACCCTCTCTTTTATTATTAATACCAAAAAAATAATCATAACTATTAAAGAGTAACTTCAAGTCTGCAAAAAATGTGTTCAAAGATTTAATATTATAATTTAAATTGCTTTCAACATTATAGATAATTATTTATTTGATTGCTTTAAGTATACTTGTATAATTGCATAATATCAATTTATAAATTCAACATTTGCTGTTTTTTAATATGTAATTACATTTTACCGCTACCACTCTTTCTGAGTAATGTAATTGCAATAGGTATAGCGTCATTCAACAAACAACCGAAATGAGAAATTATTTAGTATCTAATCACATTCTGTGATTTAGTACAAAGTTTACATGTCAATCAGTTTAATTATATAGCATTATGCTTAAGTTCAATTAAACTTAGCCGACCCCTCAATTACACACGGTAAATGTAGGCCCGTTTCTAAATTATTTTTAATCTAGTGTTGTACAAGGAAGCTGTTATCTTTTCTTATCTTAGCTCAAATTGTATTTCATAAATGGTATGTTTTTCTATCATATTCAGCGTACAACATTCAATTTTCAACCCTAATTTTATGAACTGAAGGCTCAATTTTGGTCACAAAAATGCGTAAGCGGAGTTACTGCTTATTAAATAGTGGATAACTGGACCGTACTAATATTTTATTTTACTGTTAGTTTAGATTCTCATAGAACTTGAATAAGATTGTTTATAGAATGCAGTGTTTTTAATGAAAAACTATTAATGTTTTTAGCTTGGACACCTCATAAAAAATGTTGACCATTAATGTGGGTTTTATGCACTGTTTACAAATTAGTTTTTGTGACTGTAAGTGATTAACTTTGAGTATTTGGAATCATTTTCTTTTTACATTAAAGAGAATTTGTGTAATTGAAAATATTTTGATATCATTTGATATTTCATTTTATTTTAATACTTACTGTTTCTATTGGTTTCATGTTCAAAAACGATCAATTTTGCCAAGTCATAAATAAAATAATTTTTCTACAATTTGTTTAGGCTATTGTTACCATCACCTAACAATTCAATCATTGCTCTCAATTGTTTTTAAACATCCATATAACACTTCGTAGACCCATCGCAAACTTTGACGATCAAACCATCGCCGGACCCTTGGCGCGAACCTGTAAAGTTGGGAGCCATAAATTGGCAATAAACTTACCTTAAGCCGGGCGGGCGCTCGCCGTCGGCAAACGCGCTCGCGCCATCCCGCTCGCTAAAAACTTCTTCACAAAACTCACAGTTCTACCGAATAAAAAGAGTTCCGAGAGTTTCACTCCGTCAAGTCACGTGTCAGCGTTTTAGATGCGGCATGAGCGCAATACGTAATGTGTCGGGCGCACGTGGGTAAGTAGCCGACAGTCAGGTGCGGACGCAAGCACGTCGTGTTGTTTATGGCGCGGTTTGTTACGCAACGCGTAGTCGCCGAGGCGCGCGTCAGTAGAATGTGGCGACCGATGCTTTACGAGCGACGGCGCACCCCCCGCCAGGCGACGCCGAACGCCGCGGCGCCGCACTAAATCTGCGACCAACAGAAAAGGACACCACCACCCTCCGTTAATCCAACACCATTGATGTCCGAGAGACAACGTTAATCGGAACGATTAATTGAACGGTCCGGTCTCGACTCGCGATAGAATTGTATCGGCGGCTGGCCATAGCACGGCCGATCCGAGCAAGTGCGGCGTCGTAAAGTTTCTTCGTGTATCGTTCGATGCACCAGACGTTGATGCCAGTTCGCATGCTCGGAAAGATGCTCTACTACGTTTTCACAGTCATCAGCTAATCAGGAAAGCTTAATTGGCTATACCAAACGTTTTTACTGCTTAGGTCAAGATCTTAAATTGTAAAACAGAGTAAATTCATCAACATCGTCTTAGTAGTTCGATGCTAGACAATTCAGTAAATTGTTAGATATTTGCGATCACCAAACACCGAACCTACATTAGTTTTAAAGTTCCGTTCCAAGCAAATGAATATACTTTTACTTTTTAATAGTTTTGCTTTAGGTCAGCGGAATGGATACGTACGCGCAAGCCAATGGCTTGTTACTCGTGCGTGACGCGGACGTTACGCAACACAATTCATATTGCAAATAATAAAATATTAACGCTCTAACACTATTTAATTATTATGACAAATAACGGACATCGGACTAATAATTTTATGGAGTGTTTTGTTGAAGTTTATTGTATTACTAAGCACTTAAAGGATTTTTGTAAATGTCTTGATCCGGCAATTAAGCGATCAGTCAAATCAAATTCCATGATTATTTTAGTCATTTTTCACGCTGTGCACAAGTCACTGTGATGCGACCATTTCGCGCTAAAAACATACGTCAAAGAAAAGTTGCGGTCCACCCTGTCCTATTTATCAATATTGATGATAATATCATAACTTCGAAACTGACCTAAGCCTACAATCGAAATATTCGTATTAGTATAATATACCTACAAGTTTAATATAAGGAAGCAACCGGCCTCATCTAGCTAAACTAAACACACAAAAAAAACATGACGTGTAAAAGTATTATTTATAACCAATTTACAAAATAAATATTTCATTTCATTTCATTTCAACCATGTAAATTTGGTTTTGTTTTCCTGAATATTATTACTTTGTTTACTTTTATGTAGGTATGTAAGTGTCCATGTAGGTATTGTTCATCATTTTCAGTAACTTGCACCTGCCAAGTTCAGTCTCAGCACCGCCCTACGATCAATAGGTAGATAATACCTAGGACATAACTGGGTTCAGGGATTGAGTTAAAAGTGCTAGTGTTTTTCTAACAGAAATTTCTTTGTAGTAGCCCGGAGTTATAGAACCCCTTTCTATTTTATTGATGAAAACTCTGCTTCCATTATTTGTTTAGGAAATAATTCCGCAACTTCTGCTTAAATGCTAATTGACTGGTGGCCGTCCTGATATCAAGAGGTAGTGCATTCTACAGAAGAATTGACTGTAGATATATAAAAGGAAGAATGAATAAAATTGGATTAATGGGAAGGACAGAGTACGAGAAAAAAGAAGATTTAATAAAATATTACCGTTCATAGTCAGAACAAGTTAAACTTAACACCATAGGTGATTTTATTTATGGTAGATATAATAACCTGTAGGTATATGGGTATAGGAGTAGGTATGAAGGATCTTAATTCCTACGAATCTCTGTACACTAGCTCAAAAGACCAGTTTTGGCCGCTCAATCTAAATAAAAAAATGATGAATGATCTAAATGAAATGAAATGGTAAGTGGTAGATAGTGGTTGATTTCTTATACTTATATCTAGAGTTTCCAGGAAGGTAGCTCATAGATGACATCATCTTACATCATTAATTAATCGTTTCTGCAACTTGCAACGAATGAATGAATGGTCTAATAGTTTGTCCAATTTCCTTTTGATCCAAATAATGTCATGCTTAATACGATTGTTACAGTCAGAGTGCGATGAAAGTTCGCTTAAAATGAAGTTGCACGAGCTGCGCATGAGCATTTGTATGTACAAATGGACTATTACGAGCTGATTTTCGTAAAAAGAACTTATTAATAGAAGTAATCATTTGACTTCACAATATTAGTTAAATGAAATAAAAAAATAGCATTGATTTATTTTATGATACCGATGTTAAGTGGAATTGTTTTGTTTTGCTACTGACTCCATAAAACAAAATCACAATGAAATGTTGTTGAAGCAAGCAAGCTACCCTTCTTCGTCTTTCTCGAGGCAGAAATTCGCTAGGGTTTCCAAAACCCTGGGGCGCGCGAAGGGGTCTGTCAAACTTTAACTGACTAAAACACCCGCCTTGGTGGCGGTTGTTTTAGATCTCAGATCTTGGGTTATAGAGGGCTGTGGGCGTCCTTAAGTCCGCCGTTTGTGGAGCCATTTAAATGGGCGGCCAGAAGTTTTTTCCTTGCAGCTTTCCACCTTGATCTAGTCGGTCGTGGGAAGGTAAACGAGGAGAAATTTTCAGGCCAATATGAGTTACCTACCCTCATAAAAACTCGTCTGTTTAAATGTTTATTAGTAGTTTTCAAACATTGTAAATCAAAATGCTGATAAATAGGAGCTGGAATCTGAACAGTTTGCATTTTTGTTGTTTTTGAACAGTTACTCACTCTTTATCAGCACTGGCTTGGTTCTCCTATATTCTGTTTAGTAAATATGGCTATAACTACCCTACATTTGCATTAATTGTTTACACTTTAAGTATTACAGCAAAATGTTGCAATGGTCTAAGACAGTATATAGATAGGTACCTGTTTTTTTATTATTATTTGTTTGCAGGCTTACAATAACAGCGTTTCAACAAAAATATTCCAACATTGATTAGGTATATCATTCATTGCGATTTGTTTTATGTCACTGAAGTACGCTATCTACATAAAATAATATGTGATGGAAACCTATTTAATTGATTATTATCAACAAACAAACTTAATCAAAGAAACTTAATCGGGCTTGCCATCGCAGTATTACTGATATTTTTCTCATAGACACTTCAAAAGCTGTTCAAGACGGTTAAAATTACAAAATGCAAATGCTTCAGCAATGGACAAAATAAATTCGTGCTCAAAAGTCTATTCACGTTACATTTACCCGGTGACAAAGAAATGGTATAAACTAAGAGATCACTTAGGTACTCTCGAAAGTGAATCAATAAAATGCCTCAGTATACCTCTATATGTAACGCAGACTGAGTTGAAAAATCACGTTTAAGCAAAAAGATATTAGATTGAGTTTCAAAGACCCCACTCTAGCTTGATCATCAAATCAGACTATCCATAGACTGCAACCTCCTTATTTTTTTTAATTAAAATGTAGGTTCGCGTTTGACCACCATCTCACCTGATGGTAGGTGATGATGTGGTCGCACGCTTACCTAAAAGTAACCTATTTACTCTTGACTTAAAGACTCCTAGGTTATAGCTATCGGGAAACACAAACTCCGGCAGGGAATTCCACTCCTTAGCCGTACGCACAATGAAGGTATTCCCAAAACGTTTTGTGCGTATGGGTGGGATGTCCACCATGTAACGATGGCGCTTTGCCGTTTGTCGCGTAGTCCGATGATGGAACGGGCTTGGCGGAATTAGACTGTGTAATTCCATCGCACACTCCCCGAAATGTAACCGATAGAAAACCGATAGACTTGCAACTCGTCGTCAATGTTCAAGGCTCTGGAGCTTTGACTTGACCAGTGTATCGTTGCCAATGAGTCTCTTGGCCCGCTTCTCGATAGACTCAAGCGCGTCCAGTTGGCATTTAGCAGATCCATCCCAAAGATGAGAGCAGTACTCCATACACGACCGAACCTGGGCTAGATAGAGATTGAGCAACTGTTCGGGTGATAAGGCAATTATCAAACTCATCGATGTAGATAGATGGATAAACTCTTTATTGTACACCATAACAGAATTAAACAAGAACTTAACAATTACAAAGGGTGTTACAATAGGCGGTTATATCCTTTAGATGGATTTGACACAGTAGGAGAAACAAAATAGCCGGAAAAAATTTTTGCTATTTAGTTCATCAGGCTCATCCTGCAATACAATTATAGATATTATACAAATAGCTCAAGAGTCATCAAGAATTCTAGAACTCACCACTCCTTAAACACCCATACTATACCAATACCCAAAATGCGAAAATATGTTTGTCGGTTTCTCCTTATCTCACATGAAAACTGAGCTTCGGATCCATGAAATCTATGGCACGGAGATTATTCCGGCTGGGGAGTGAAATAGGCTACTTCTTTTAAGTTAGTAAAATATATTTCTTCTCAATAGCTAATCCACGGTCAGAAACTAGTCAATCCAATATTGATAGTAATTCAAGCTTATAGTGAGATCGTGTGAGAGAATGAGTAGCTATCCAACACACTAGATAGTAGTCCAACTCAAATACAATAAAGCAAATTCAACAAGGCTTAAAAGCGCAATATCATGGACTTCGAAAGCATGGCCTGATTAAAGAATAGAAGATATTGAAGATTTGCCCAAATTCCTTCTTCATGATGACCCAGAAACACATCTGCTCAATCCTATTACGTTTTGTAGGTATGATCCAACCAGAAAAAGAAAACAAGTTAGCCTGTTGAACATAAGCATGAACACCGATTCAATTGTCAGGTACAAGTCCAAAAAAAATTTTAGAGCAAGAATACAAGACTCACTTAGGATCACATTTATTCGCTGTTTAATTCATATAAAGACTCACAAAAGAAAATATTTTCATAGAAATAAATAAAATTTAAAACAAAACTGTTCTCAATGCATTGACGAAATAATATATTCAAAGAGCACAAACCAGTTATAATATTTTTTATAGATTCTACTCCTACAATACAAAAGCGACCGCTCACTAACAAAATATGTAACAATATGAACGGACTACAAAGGGATCGCGTTGCAGCCAATCAGAAGCGGTAGTTGCGCCGCCATCTTGATTTCCCCACCAGACGCGCCGAATTGAGATGAGAGGCAGCTCCAGTCGCATCTGTCAACGTCAAGATGCTGGACCTACCGTAGTAAGTAGGTAGAAACTAAATATAATTCGTGTGACTGTATATTTTGATTAGTCGTTTGTGAATGTGATACCTACTATAAGTTAGGTAAGATGTTTTTGAGTACGTACATTTATTAAGACTAGCTTCTGCCCGCGACTTCGTTCACGTGGGAGGTTCCCGCGTAAGTCCCGATCCCGTGGAAATTCCGGGGTTTCAAATATGTACTTACGAAATTTCATTCAGATCCATTCTGTAGTTTTAAGATGAATAAGTGAAAATGTGTTTTAACTGGAATTCACTGTGGGTGTTTTTTGCCCAGTAGTGGTATAGCTGTAATAAAATGTCTATATTTTTGGGTTCTAGTAAAATCTATTTATTTAAAAGTAGACTTATACTGGGAAATGCATACTAATAACGAAGATCCGATTATTTCGACTCAACAAAGAGTCTACCTAAACTGGTTAAATTTAAATGCTTATCTAATAGGTAGGTACTGATGGTATAACAAAACGCCATAGTTTTGTGTTAAACTGCTTGCACAAACCAGAGTTAGATTTTTAACTTGTATTAGAAACGAACTCTCAGAATTCGTTTCTTAATTTAACTTGAAAAATGTATGAATTATATTTAATTTTGTTTTATTTAACAATTTAGTCTTTACTAATATACATCATACATTGAGAATAATTTGGCCAGCATAAAGCGATATAAGTTGAAAGTTACATGACAATGGTATTCCACAAGTTTTCCTCATTGAACGTAAACACCTATCTGCGCGGGCACAGCATATTAACCCCAACAGAAACAGCAATCATGCGCACCGTAACTCCGTCTCTATCTATGGACGCACGCGCTTACATATCACTATTAGAAATAGCCAGTTACTTATTCAGTTATAAAATGTATAGCCCTAAATTTATTTTGTTTTTAAAGGATTTATATTTATTTTCTTTCAGTCAATATAACATCTCTCAAAAAATTATTTCATATATTATTTTAATTTAAAAATAATACGATACTCTGGGAAAAAATATATATTTTTTTTTTTGTTTTAATTTGAAAATTTAAGTACCAACTTGATGCCATGTAGGAAGTTGCCACTGGCTTTGAGTAAAAATGTTTCTAACAAAGCTTATAAAAATATTATCATAAAATAGTCAACACACGATATTATTTTTTCACATAATTTGACATATCCTATACCTACAGGTATCAACTATCTTAATGGAATTATACACGACAGTATGTTGACATCAACTGGTAAATTTATTTAGTTCGTTATGTTTATTAGAATTCGAGGCCAAATTAGTTGGTACAAAAGCCATATGTCTAATGAAAGTAGCCATGTCAGTGTATAGCTAAAATATTAAACTTTAGTTAAAATCATCAAAAATTGTCACTTTAAAATAACAAATAAAAACCTCGAGTAGAGCCACTTTCGTAGCGTTACAACAGCACATTTCGTTCGCCACATTCCTCAGCACGTTTAAAGCATGCCCTAAACAGCTGATTTCCCTTCTATACTCTCATCTCCTTTATCGCACACTGAAACACGTAATAAAACAGAGAAAACTATAGTTTATGCGCTCCCGCCGGTACAGCGCGGACGGCGTGCGTAACCTACATGCGGCCATTTCGAGATTTACGATCTGGGAATTGTGTGTTAGAGTGAGATAAAAACATTAAACTCTCGGCCGACGGCGAACTCGAACGCTGCCGGCTCGTTCATGCTCTGAGAACAAGACTTGCGCAGTATATGGTTAATCCCAAGATGCTTTATGAGCATTCAGTATGAAAATCTATGAATAGGTAAATATAACATTACCTATGCTTTGCCTTCTTCTTCTCAATCATAGTCTAAAACCAATCTCCAATACGTCACTCTAAAATGAGCGCAATTCATCTCAAAATCACCTGTATACTATCACCTCAAATCGCATACTAGCTCATTTTGTTACGTCTGTGTGTGTAAATTAAACTATCCGCATGGGACCGATGAACGTTATAGCTTTCCCTTTTGTTGGTCTGAGTTATGGGTGTGTTAGAGCGAGAGGTCGTAAATCGCGGCGTGCCGTCCGGAGTGACATGTTTATGGGCGGGGTGCGATGCCGCGTGCGATGCAAGGAGTGGGAGCCACGGCAGTCGAGAGCATGGCGTCGACGTAGTGCTAAGCAATTTTAATAAAATATTATGAGGAATTATTTCAATTTTTTTTTTAAATATTTTGGTACGTATCAAATGAAGTTCTTAAAATTATAAAGGTAAAAAATACACATTACAAAAAAAAACTATCCATTTTTTATATGTCTATCAATTATGAAGCTACTTCAATACATATTAAGTTGCAAGCAAAATGATTCATTTTTAGATTCATTAACACATCAAAAAAAATATTTTCATGGCTATGTTTTTAGGGTGCTTACCTCAATGATTTTTAGGTATCACCTACAATACGAAGAAACTTTAACATAACCTTCTGATTCCAAAAAAAAACACTACAAACTACACAAAACTATTTATCCGAATGTCCAGAAAAGTTCCACTATCCACATTTCCACAGTGCAACAAAATGTAGGTAATCAAAACCACGAATTACCTAATTGGATGCCATCAAAACAAGGAAAGCGAAAGTGGTAAAAAACGATAAATCTAATGGAACGGATCATGCTACAGGTGGCAAGGTGTAGCCCAGCCCTTAATGAGAGAGCCCTGCGCTCAATAAATTAGCACTGTAGACCTACCCCACAATGGATTCCTTTATTTGTTGACTAAGCTTTGCGATATAAAAGGATTAGGTACTATTTTGAATGATTTTAAGTTGCTTTAGAATCTTTTTGAAAGTCCTTAATAGGATGAAAAGTAGCCTACATATTTCTGAATTGAATCCTTTATGCAGTTTAACGCATGTAAGTTCTACGACACCTATCGGACAAATTCATCATTCTATACTAATATTATAAAAGTTAAATTGTTTGTCCTTTGTATTAGTCAAAACGGAGCAATGGGTCGTTTCTAGTTTTAGTGTGGAAGTTGTGACTGGAAAGTCACAGAGGATACTTAGAGAAATAGCAATTTTACAGGAGAGCGTTTCAAAGATAAGTACTAATAGCAATAAAAACTGCATTTTTCAATTAATCTTGATACAATTCAGTATTACTAACTTATTGAATTGTATAAAGATTAAATGAAAAATGCAGTTTTTATTGCTAATAGTATCTTTGAAACACTCTCCTGTAAAATTGCTATTTGTGGTTTACAATAACTTAGGTAAGTACGTGGGAGGCATCGATATTTTCACGCGAGCATACGTATGAGCAGAAGATGTTAGTTTAGTATGATTACAATACTTTCTTTTTTTTCCGAGAGTTAAATCATCAAATAACTCCTCCCACGTATCAGTCTCTTATTGACTAAAAAGTAAATACCCACCCCGTGCCTTTAGTTGCCCTTGCGGTCTGGTACTGGGTTACCTCGTTCCAATGCTCCCATAACTCCGCCACGAATTGGCCCTATCGAATCCCGTCATTGGCGCTGACTATTCTTTGAAGCGGGTGTAACACGACGCGCCGTCGACCTAGGCGCTGTAAATTCCTATTTACAGTTTTGGTGCACCCAAAAAAGACACCTCGACAGCTTTTGAATTTATATAAAGCACAAGTGCGTTCCTGTACCTATGGACTATTGCAGTCACTTGTGGTATGGCTTAGCAAAATACCAGCTAGCTGCACTTGACTCGATCGAACGCAGAGCTAAAAGGCTCATAGGTGACGAGGTTCGGGCAGACAAGTTTCACAGTCTGCAGTTCTACAGATTGTACTTCGGAGAGTGTGCGCAGGAGCTCCATGACCTAATCCCTCCATCCACACTTGGTCGATATATCATCTTGTCGTAAAAAGCGCTTCTCCTCTACATTTATTGTGCGCACAGTCAAGGTGTGGAACTCTCTGTATTCCATATGACCCGTCAGCCTTTAAAACAAGAGTGAACAGGCATCTTCTGAGCTCGCTCGTTCGATCGTAGACCTCATCTTACACTTAACATTAAGTGTAATCAGGGTCAAGAGCGAGCTCATTCGTAATAAAAAAAAACGACGGGTTGCACTCCGGGAGTGCCGACAGAAGTGAAAACTTGAATATTAACGTTGTGCATTTTTGATATTTTGGAATGGTTACGGAATAATTTTGCACGAATTGCTTTAATTATCAGTATAAAAGTACTATCATTTATGTGGTAGAATACAATATTTATTTATTGCGCTATCGTACACAAACATGACAATTTATAATACATTAAAAAGTTTATCTATTAGACTCTCCGTCCGTCTTACGAATTTTCGATCAGGTCACATGTCCTGACGCCAGTATAACATTTTTTACCCATTACAAAAAAAGTGCACAACGCCGCTAAAGAAGTTTTCAACTCTCCGTCCGTCTTACGAATTTTTGATCAGGTCACGTGTCCTGACGTGAGTTTAACATTTTTTATCTATTACAAAAAAGTGCACAACGCCGCTAAAGAAGTTTTCACTTCAAAAAAACACAGAAACAAAAAATGAGCACAAACCAACTGAAGATGTTGCGATAGCGTCCAGTACCAGACTCTATAAAGTACGCAATGAGTACATCAGAGGCTCTTTAATCAAAGTCACTCCCATTGCGGAAGAGCCGGTTGAGATGATTTGGCCTTATGATTGGAGTCATTTCATGATATTTTATGTGGAGTGTCAGACTTCTTCTGACTAATACCCACCCAATTCCTTTAGTTGTCCTTGCATTTTGGGGCCGCGGAGTCTCATTAGAATATTCCCACAACTCCAGCAAGCAATGGCCCTGTCGGACCGCCGTCGTTATTGCTGACTGTTCTTTAAAACACAGCGCCTTCGACGTGGGTTGCCAGTCTCACCAACGATATCATTAATTAGTCTGTACACTAAAGAGTTTGAATTTTCTGTTGCTGAAAAGGCATAATATCTTATGTGCTAAAGGTATGACGGTATCTAATCTACTTTCCTACTTCATGCACTTTGAAAAGTTAGAAATGCCTACAGTTCATTACTATCTCTCCATTCCCTATTATTTATGTCTCGCTCTGTTTCATTTAGTAACGATTCTCCATTGTCTGTTAAATCTAATACTTAAGTTTTATAAAATAGGGTCCAATAAGTGATACTGCCGTCATCGTTACCTGTTACACATCCAGTTTTAATGACAACACTAATAATAATGTTTTTTTACCATTAGGGGTCGTAAACGTGATACCAACACGACTAACATGCATTTAATCTTAAACCAAAAGTAATAAAACTAAATCACAAAAACGGAAGCCCGTTTGAAATTCAATCAATACCTACACCACGAATTATCGAAATCGATTTTTAAACTCCGCGTAACATAACTAAAAATTACATTACCATAAATAAAAACAAAGGTAGGAAAACCATAAAAATACTTGCATACGTGACAAGGGGAATGAAGTTAATATTCAGATTAATATAGAAGGGACACAGCGCGGTACAATAATTGGTGATTCCTCTGCAAGTCACGGTGCGCCCGCGCAGTTTCACTGTGACCACCTGACAGAAAGAAGCAGAAGAACTATCATTACCTATAAACATACGATATTTTTTTTTGTTGATGGGCTTCGGTTTGACCACCATCTCACCCGAAGGTAAACAACGATGTGGTCGATGATGAAGCACGCTTGCCTAGAAGTAACCTATTCACTCTTGACTTAAAAAAACCCCAGCTATCAGGAAACACAGACTCCGGCTGAGAATTCCACTCTTTAATTGTACGCACAATGAAAGTATTTGTATATAACCAAAATGTTTTATGTGTATGGATGGGATGCCCACCATGTAACGCTAGCGCAACGCCGTTCGTGTTGTAGTCTGATGATGGAATAGGCTTGTACCTATAGCTCGAAGCCCATCTTGGTTTGTGCAATTCCAACCCATACTCCCCGATATTTAACCGATAGACTTGCAAGTCGGCCTCAATGTTCAAGGATCTGGAGTTTTGACTCGATCAGTGCATCGTTCCCAATGAGTCTCTTGGTCCATTTCTCGATAAACTCTAGCGCGTCCAGTTGGTATTTAGTAAATCCGTCCCAGAGATGAGAGTAGTACTCTATACACAATTATTATTGAGCTTTCATGTGACAATACGTATATAAAACAAGATGGGACAGTACAGACGAGTGGGGTAGAACGTTCTAGAATAAAAGCAAATTTTCCAGCTTTTGGCAATTTTTTTTGTTTGAAGTGGACCTTTTCTATTGTCTATTGAAAGGCACGCCAAGTAAGCCATAGGTGCGTACGAGTACAACACAAATAGTATAACTGGGTTATATTTTTCGTGCCTATTTTTAGTAGTAGACCATTTGAAGTCCGGTGTCAATGGGTCCGTTTTATAGTCGTGCCGAAAATTTTAAACTTGTAGATTGAGATCTATTTTAAAGGACAAATTCCTGACCGATAAGAAACTGGATTTGGAGACATACTTAGCTGTATATATTATGGTAATAGAACAATACATCTGTAAATGGCGTTACAGAAACTCAAGTAGAAGATCATTTAAACAAAGATTAGTGCATATTTTGAACGCAGTAGTCTAAAATCAATATAATTTGAAAATTGTATTATAAGATGTTCTATATGTATGTATATGTTGATACTTTATAATTCACAGTCTACATTCACACCCGCAAACACAACATTCACAACAACAACTTCTCTTCATTTGTGTATTCCTTTTAATTATTTAGAGTAGATTAAGAAATTGTTACCTAAGTATATTATTATGTAAGTGGAATAAATGAGCCAGGAACTCAATACACAGGCAATCCTAGTGCGAGTTCGAGTAGGAATCAACACACTTAAATGCTTTTTTTTTAACATTAAATGTTCTTTATTTCCAATATATACATATAATATACATTATTAAATATTCTCAAAAAAACCATTTAGAAATATAAAAAATAGTAGCCCACCGGTATCGGGAACAGGGTCCAAGCTACCGGCGGTCAGGGCTCCACAGAGAGGAACCTCCTGACGATACGCACCGTGTCCAGGAGTACCGCTTTCTGAAGCAAGCCCTTGATCCAACCATCTAACGAGAGCCTCCTGAGGTGTTGGTCGAGGTTCTTGGCTATTAAACCATTGGCTGAGATGACTATCGGTACAATGATTGCCGAGTTCACATCCCACATGTCGACAATCTCGTGTGCCAAGTCAAGATACTTGATTTGCTTATCTTTCTCAGCTTTCACGAGGTTCTCGTCATGCGGGATGGTTATGTCGACAATCATGGCACGCCTCACGATTCGGTCTACCACCACTATATCAGGCTTATTGGCTACAATAGTCCTGTCAGTGACGATGGACCGATCCCAGTATAATGTGACATGGCCGTTATCGAGAACTGAGTCGGGCACATACCTATATTACGGCACTTCCGATTCCACAAGAGAATATTTCAGAGCAAGTTGCTGATGAATTATCTTGGCTGCAAGGTTGTGCCTGTGCAAGTACTCTCCATTAGTAAGACGAGAACAACCAGAGATAATGTTGGCGGATTAATTCACCCGGACGGTGACGTGCCCAACATATGTCAACCGTGCCATCCTTCACAATTAATTTCCGGTAGTTGTTCGTCATGATAACTTCGTCCATAATTGCTCAGATAAAACCTTCGGTTTCCCCAAAGTGGTCACCGAAGCGCAACCAAGCTACGGACGACACTTGGTCTACGTCGGACCCATGTAGGACCCGGAAAAAACGTCCATGAAGCTCCTTACTCTGCCATATACCCCTTCGAATGTTAGTGTCTAGCAGTGCAGGTTTGCGACAGTTCTCATTAGCCAAGGAGAGCGGGGTGAGTCCATTGTCCATTGCTACTACATCTCGATGCATACCCACTTCAGAAGCAAGGAAATGTTCCCTGAGACTGTATACCTCGCGGTTGTGGAGAGTTTTAGCATTTCCGCGGTATATACAGCCTCATCACCGACGAGCGTATTGTGTATAGTGCATTCGATATGCAGTCAGCAGTAACATCATTATTAACATTAAATTATTATTATTTTATTCTTAAAGATGAAAAATAAACCAAGCACATCACACGAATATAAATATCCAGATATAATAATGTAGGTACCCAGAATTTTTGTAATACCAAAATAACACGGTTTAAATGAGTGTCCATGGGGTCTCTTGCACCACAGTTCCTCGATTGAAATCTACGCTTTAGAAAGTACAACTAATTTTATGTTTTTGACTGATAAACCTTGACAATATGAAATTAACTGGGAATGTTTTATTCACTTCAAACTTGGAGTTTGAGTAACACAGGATCTCGTAAAATAACGGAAAAGTTCATGGCAAAAGTGGAACGGACTTATTAAAAACCGAAACCACATTTAAATAACATATTAATCTAAATTAGAATACGTTATCAATAAATCATGGATTTATTGAATTAGGATATCCGTAATCATTGTACCCCACTTCTAACATAGCGTGGACGATCAAATTCAAATGAGGCACCTAACATTTGAATTGATACGATTTGATAATTTGATGGCTTCATTGGAATAGCTGCAACTAAATTTTAAGCAACTAAAGTTTGAAAAGGGACAGCTTGTTTATGTAATACTAGCTGTGCCCGCGACTTCGTGCTCGCGGAATAGTGACTTTCGGCAGCATTTTTAATTTTTTTGGCTAATATTTTGAAAATAAAACTCATACATAATTTGAATGTCGTATTTATTAATATCTAATCAAAAGTCTAAAAAATAAGTTTCAAGCTTTTAGCTTTAAAAATTGGCCAAGTGCGAGTCAGACTCGCCCATGAAGGGTTCCGTAGTAACTATAATAAATATAATTTAATATATTTATTTCAAAAAAAAAATTCAAAATTTCTTAAAACTAGCTTATTTACAATTTTTACAACTATGCCAAATAACTTTGTTTTTCATAGTGTTTGTATGAATTACAAAGTTATATTTGCGGTTTTAGAAAATATGCTGTATCTCAAAAACTGCTGACTCGATCTCATTCAAACCAATTTTGGTTGAAAGATTACATTATGTTCTACAGCATATTTTTTTTTTTTGATTTTTCACTCCATAATTATAGAAGTTAGAGGGGGGGGACACATTTTACCACTTTAGAAGCATATATCTTTTAAACGATTAACTTCATGAAAAAGTAGTTTTAGAAACCTCAATATCATTTTTAAAGACCACACACGCATAGATTTCATGAAAAAATATATTTTCAGTTTCAGTTCCATGTATGGGGAGCCCCCTTTATTTTAAATATTTTTCATTTTTTTTCATAAAATCGGAAAGCGGTTCACATAATACATCTACTTACCAAGTTTTACATGTATAGTCCTAACAGTTTCGGAATAAAATGGCTGTGACATACGGACGGACGGACAGACAGACAGACGGACAGACATGTCGAAACTATAAGGGTTCCGTTTTTTTCCATTCGGCTACGGAACCCTAAAAATGATGTAATTTCCATACAAACTTTCATGAAACTACAATATTTCAACCCCTTACAGCCTTTTTTCGCCTTAAAAAGCAGCCTATGCCCTTTCTCAGGCTCTAGACTATGTCCGTACCAAATTTCATTAAAATCGGTTCAGCAGTAGGCGTGATTTGCATTTATAATATTAGAAAGCATAATAATAATTATTCGGCGTACAACGTTCCCACTGTTGGAACTCAGGGGTCTTCTCTATGAGAGTTGGGTTGTCACCTACTTACCACGCGGGCCCAGTAACGACATGCGGGTTTCCTCACGATGTTTTTCTTCAGCAATTTGAGAGCGATGTTGATGATATAAATGACACGAAGTTCGCCTGACTGGGTTAGTACTCACAAGCAGAAACCCGCAAGTTAGGCCCGTAGCCACAGGGTCTCTACTGCGCTTTTGTTAGATGTATACTTTTAAAATTCAAGGTAGTCACAAAACATTCATTGCGGCTAAGGAGTGGAATTTCCTGTCGGAGTCTGTGTTTCCCGATAGCTATAACCCAGGGGTCTTTAAGTCAAGAGTGAATAGGTTACTTTTAGGTAAGCGTGCTCCATCTTCGACCACATCGTCACTTACCATCATATTATATCAATAAATTTATATTCAATAATCTATTATCAATAAAAAAATGACTTACACTATTACTCATAGATTAAGGTTAATTCAAGATTAGGGCTTTGCTCACTCTCCCGAGTCGATGGCGCATCATGTTTCACGCCCGATTCAAAGAATAGTCAGCAAGAATGATGGAGCCTTATAGGGCCATTGTCTGCCGGGGTTAAGGTAATGTTCTAATGAGTGACTGCGCCCGTGGACGTGAGGGCTACTGAAAGACCATCAGGACCAGGAAGTCTGATACTCCCAACCGCTCCACCCTAGGCGAGAGGCGTCAGTTAGGTACATTTTCCATTAAAAAAAAATGTACTAATAATGTAAAATCTATTTAAAGGCTGGTTGACAATTCCCGTGACCTGGCTTTTACTTTGATTTTCATACAATGTAGAAATTCCGTCATCCTTTGAGCACAGTTTAGTTTATAGAACGAAGTTTAGATTAAAAGTTTAATTTTGAAGGAGTATTGTATATTATGGGTAAAAAAAACAACCCACGTTATGTCATTGTACCCAAATATACTTTTATAGACAGTACCTATACAAGCCGTTGAACACGAAATAGGAGCACGTCAAGCCATCTATCATCGCTGGAGGTAATGGAAGTACAGCTAAGTAGTGAGTGCTTTCAGAGTTTTCTCAGACAAAATTACGGAAAAATCTTTTCTCCTCACTAACAATAGGTCTCGCATTAAATTGCAAACATAAATATTATTAATAACAGTGTCCCATACTGAAGTTTCATTCGGTTACAAAAGAAAAACTCCGCTCCGTGTAACCTATGCATTGCCATCTATCTTTTTCCACAAAAGCCGGACATTATTGTTCGGTCCAAACACTCCTAAATCTTCGGAAAAGTAATATATTTTCGTTTTGCCCAGTGCGGTGTGGGGTACATACACAGACGCCCAGTCACTACGCTCCGCTACTTTTCTGTATCTACTAATGTTTTATACATTGCCAGTTTTGCTTCGAGCTTTTATGCTTTAGTTGCTGTATCGACGGCGGTGGAAAACCGACGTAAATTTTTCATTGCTTAGATCGTATTTTCTAAAACCTATGTTGTTTCATTTACGACCGTTTCGCGCGAACATTCCAATTGTGGGATTCTGGTGTATTCGTACCATTTAGTCCAATAACTGACACCCAAATAAGGGATTTCTACCCTTCTTGCTAGTGAAATAGGGTTTGGTTTTCAGGATATATTGTATAGATTAAGGACTTTCTAGAGTTGAGAACTGGCCTAACAATATTGTTGTGTGCAGTAGACGAACTTGCAAATGTGGATGACTGTGAGGGATATTAAGATTGGTGATTCATATAGTTGACAATACTTCATTGTTTCGATATAAATGATCCGTCGTAAATATTTTTGGATTAGGCTCGCTTCATTGAGGAAGGAAAAATGGCTGGTTAGACTATTATCCTGAAATTGTACATCATCATCTTCCACACTTGGTCGATATACCGTCTTGTCGTACTAAGCGCTTTTCTTCAACATTCATTGTGCGCACAGCCAAGGTGTGGAACTCTCTGCTGGCTTCTGTGTTGCCTGCCACATAAGACCCGTCAGTCTTTAAAGCAAGAGTGAATAGGCATTTTCTGGGCTCGCTCGTTCGATCGTAGACCTCATCTTACACTTACCATCAGGTGAGATCGAGGTCAAGAGCAGGCAGGTAGTTGTTTCCCAACAATTTTGGGGTCGGCTTCCAGTCTAACCAGATGGGTGTGTGTGGCTAATCTGCCTATCTGAACTCCTTAACCCAGTTGCTTGGTAACGCGAAATCCCTTGGCAAGACCAGTGCCAGATTTACTGGCGTCTGACGACCGACGATGTACCGTATGACGCTGGGACCAACTGCTGCTGCGAGGTATTCCTCGAAGCGCTACCATTTTGAAGCGCACCTAATGAAGCGCTCCTTTTTTATTCCTCGGAGCGCTCCTTTTCCGATAACATGGTATCGGGAGCGCTACTAAAAGGAGCGCTCCGAGGAATAAAAAAGGAGCGCTTCATTAGGTGCGCTTCAAAATGGTAGCGCTTCGAGGAATACCTCGCTGCTGCGTGCTAAGGTACGGAGGAATGTCAAGATGTTTAGTTCAATATTAACCCGCGTAGTTGTCATTATTTAGACCCAAGCTTCTCTCACATTTAGTAGAATTATACCTATGCCTACGGGCGTCATTGTCTTTTCTGTGAACATTCTGTAAGTTACATTTACTTATTAAATTACTACCTATAATAACATGTAACAGTTTATTTATCTAGGACTAAGTCCTTAATCTTAATACTTCGTCTTAATCAGAGCACAGATCAAAAGCTCACACGAGAAACAAAACCGCGTTTAACTAATACTTACATCCAAACTAGACAAAACTTATTATTTTATTTAAAAAAAAGAAAAACTCCTCAAGTTACTAACAGACTCACCTCTTTAAAATGGTTCATTCTTAGTATTACGTAATGGACGCGCGTAATTTGAGAATAAGCCTTGGCGAGGCAGCGTCAAAATATGTAAAGATTTTTATCTTTCCCGTAAAACGGCTTGGGAAAAAACATAAAGAAGGTGGTGTCACCTGATCCAGACAGGCGGGATTTATCGCGCTCAGTGTGGCCGTGGGCTAAGGTCGGGCTCGAGTTATGACGCTCGGTAATAATTTACCTACGCGCACTGCCCATGGAATCGAGCGATGCGGGATAGTCGGGTTCCAAAAGTGGTCAAAAGAAGAATGAAATAATATATATTTATTATAAATTGTTTATAGCTATAATCTAAGGGTCTTTAAGTCAGGAATGAATAGGTTACCTCTAGATAAGCGTGCTTCATCTTCGACCACAACATCGCTTACCATCATGTAGGTATTTTTCAAACGAGAAGAGAGGGCGTATCATCAATAAAATTACACTTTAATACGTATTTTTTTTTTGTAAATTTATACTTGATAAGGCCAGTCATCACTATTGAATCAATATCAAAACTAATTTATTTAATGTAGGATCAGTACTTTTTATACGTCAAAAGTTTACATCAAGCAAGATACTACCCCAAAACGCCCTCCCGTCAATAATTTCATGTGTATTGCTAGGAAAAAGAAGTACCGTAACAAAATCCCCAGCATACGTTCTTGATCTCTATAAGACATATTCTTACTCCAAAATAAAGTTTGACTTAACTGGCTATGTGTAGATTAGTTAGAAAAATATTCCTAAGTACGTGGAAAGTTTAGAACTATAATTTTCTAGGAGTAATTAACAATGATGGAGTCAATGAAAGTGACCTTCATCGTCATTCGAAGCTGTACAATAGTGTCCACTGCTGGGCATTATGTAGGTACATCTCCCTTACATGGGCCTAATTTCCACGATATTCTGCCAAATTTATATATAAAAATTCCTTTGAGATTATTGAGGTCAAACTATTAATGCTTCGGATGTAGAACAATAATTAGATATTCACCTACCCTGTTGAAAAAAAAAAAGAAAGACAAAAATATTTATTTGGCATCAGTACATAAGGCACACCACACACCCATACAAAAATGCAAATTAACAGTAAAAAAAACTACGTGGTTACTAGTTACTATATTATTATTATTAATTATACAGAATGCCAATTAATAAGAATGCCAAGAACTTTTTCACTTCTGGTATATAGAAATAACACCTCTTATTACAACCCTATCGTTAGAATGTATCGCCTTTATAATGAAATATCGAAAGATAGGTACCAGTACTAGTATTGACATCTTCGATGCTCGTACCATAGCTTTTAACAGACTTGTAAGTGCTCTTACTCTATGTTAATGTTTTAATATATATACTTTACACTACACTGTTTTACACTAATTTAGTTTTTAAATACTTTTTCTGTAACCTATTGCTTGTAGTTAAATTTATATTTTTTTGTTGTTGTTGTCATGTTGTGCGATTACGCTCTGGGTCACAATCAGCCCAAAACATATTATGTGTATTTGTTATAATAAGTGGATTGTAACCTGTTGTAATTGCCTTGAGAATAAAATAAATAATTACCTTTTTCAAAATCAGGAATTGTCTCGTAACGCTGCGCATCATGGACCTCCTAGCTACATGTGACAAGAAATAAAAGTAGTTTCTGGGATAATGATCGTGCATGGATGAGTCAGTTTTTTTCATTTCTCGGATTTTTCATTTCATGTTTTATTAAAATTGCTATTCATCTCTTTGGGGTTTTGTGTGGTTTTTTTATTAGCATATTTGGCAAATTGTACAAGTTCCGACAGTAAATTCTTAAGGACAAAAATCCGAATTAAAAAAATTACACGTTTCATTACAACAAGGACTTAAGTATCCATGACGTTAAAAGAACAGCTTACAGTTTGCCCCAGTTTATTTTCACAAAAACACCCTCTAGCGTTTTAATATCAATTCCTTGAACCACTAATCTAAAGCTGCCAAGAATCAAATTAAAATGAGAGCCACCACTAAAATCTTCTCATTACAACCAAAAGACATTAGTAAAGGGCGGGAAAAGAAATGCCTAGGCCTACAAATGTACCCCGAAACATGAAGGGTTCGTAAACAACGAAATAACTTATGTATTTCATGGTGAGGGAAAATGGGTTTTAAATTGTGGCAAGTAGAAGTGATTTTTGAATAGGGTGGTGGGTTAGTTAGGTCGTTTGGGGTTATATTGGTGGTAGCTCAAGTAAAGTGGAAAGCGTCCCCGAGAAAATTGGCACAAGTGGTTTTAGCTGGGGCGGGCGGCGCGCCGCGGCGGGACGCGGGGTTCGGACACTGAGCAAGCTATGTGGAGATGGGACACTGTCGGACTGTGATTTATGGGTTCCTCCATGCGGTTTACAAGTAAGTACTTACAAAATAATATCTATATTTAATATCATGTTACAGTTCTAATATAATTTAACGTCGTACTAACCTTTTGAGGGAGACGCCTTTGTGGCGTTCACTTAACATTCTTAACCTTATAGCTATGGAGACAGACCTATTTACGGACGGAATTCACAACGATAGCATTGTTTGTTATTTTTTACAAAATATAATATTTATTGTATATAAATTAATTGAAAACAAAGTTCCTCTGTGCCTAGTAAAACTCATTCAAAATTATCTACGTGATCAATCGTCTATGTAATTCGGCCCCTAAAACCATTCCAGCTGATGTGCCTCAGGGCTCGCTCATGCGTCCGTACATTTTCATACTTTAAATAGATGATATATGTAAACAAGCCTACACGCAACTTGCAATTTATACTGACGATACTGCTACGTTCACCACAGATAAAGACGTTGATGTAGTTACAATATTCACTCCATCTACTCAGCGAAAATTTTAAAACTTGGAAACTTCAACTTAATTTAGCAAATACCGAGAGCATTCTGTTCACTAGAAAACGCACACTACCTTGAGATCACGTGGCATGTATCCGTAAAATATTTAGGATTTTCTCTAGTTTTGTCTAGTGTAAACTCAATTGGAACAAAAATACTGAAACAATTATTAAAAAAAAGTGTTAAAGCCCTTAATTCATTGAAACCTATCCCAAATCGCAAATCTGTTCTTAGTCCTTCAATTTAATTACGAATTTATTCCACTTTGGTTAGACCCTGCCTGACGTATGCTGCACCTGTTTGGTCTAGTTTGACAGAAACCAAATATAATAAACTACAAACTATCCAAAACAAAGCTATTAAATTATCTTATAACACATCATTCCAAACTGATCTTAAAGCATTACACTACCGAATAAAACTTCCATTCATAAAAGACTTCATATTAAAGATTTCACGTAAATATTTGCATAAAAATCCTTCATATAGTAACAGTATAATATCTGCAATTGGTAAAAGTAGACTTAGCTCATTGTCTTACGTCCGCACGTACAATCGATATCGACTGCCCCATCACTATTTCCTCGGTGACGAATCATGACGATAGCTCGCTTACCAGCCGACGCCACTTGGTTGTCGGTTTACCAGTATTTTTATGTACTAACTACCCACTTATGTTATGATATCAATATTTATAATCTTTGTTGATTATTAGTAAAAAATAACGCATTCACATTAGTAAAGCTTATATTTTGTTACCAAAACAGCATATTATTTGGGTCTATACAAAGATTTGCACATACCATGTTAATCATGTAGGTATTCTATAAATCTTCTTAATAATCTGTTAACAATATTACAATAAAAGAATGTTTAAATGTGTATAGAGGCGTCGTATAGCCTATGCAACATTGTACCTAAATCAGGACCCGCATACAATTAGAATAAGTTCAATTGTAAACTATCTTGTAAAACTTATTTTTTTTTAAAAGAAGTTGAACAATCAAATCAATCAATCAATATATATTTATTCTGAATTTGTTTTAATTGATATAACTGTAAAATAAACAAATTAGTTATTACTATTTTTGTTCTTTTTATTCTTACTAATATTATAAAGAGGTCAAGTTTGTAAGAAGTAATCTCTGGTTCTATAAACCGATTTTGAAAATTCATTCACCAATACTACATTATTTCAAAAGCTACATTAAAAAGCCACATTATTTCCGAGTGGCATACAATTTCGCGCTTCTTTTTAGGGTTCCGTAATCGACAAGGAACCCTTATAGTTTTGCCATGTCCGTCCGTCCGTCCGGAAAAAAAATTATTTCACTCGACCCGGGAATTGAACCCGAGACCACATATTCAGCAGTCACGCAGCTGATAAACATCATAATTAAATATACGTCACATCTGCGGAAACAACCAAAGCTCAGCATAATGCTGAGACCCGTGTGCTAAAAAGTGCTATACGAGTCTGTCAACCTCACTAATCTTTGTCCACAGTATAGGGGTGGCCGTCGAATGTTCTCCGAGAGATAGCAGTCGCGACAAGATGTATTACTGCTTACGAAAAATTTTCAACAGCGCCTCTATCCGATTGGCCCCGAACGGAAAATAAGAGGGGACATCGAGAAATAAATGAACGCTGTAAATATCTCTATGACAATAATACAGGTCAGCAATAGATATCTTTGTAGATAGTAACGCATTATTAATGTTACAAAAACACGGGAAAAAAGGCGATTGATCGTTGTGAGATAAAATAATGGTGGATATCGGCGAAGTTTATATGGAGTTTTCATGCTTATAGTGAGTTGATGGTGTCTAATGGCCGAGATTGTTCAACTTTTTCATTATAGTGTAAGAGCAAATCATATCTGATGGCTGGAATAAAAATTTTGTTACACTTGATTGTATAAAATGAGGGCAATGTCGAGTTCTTATAGAGACTCCCAAAGGTCTTATGATGCTATTACAGAAATTACAGAAGTCCTAGACTCTTTCCAGGTAATATTTTATGTATCACATACCTACCTAGAGAAAACTTTTATCAAACACATTTGAAGAAGATATTAATATCGCATAAATAATGAAGTAGATTTAATTGGAACAGCCTAAGCCTTTGACCTAGAAATTAGACCAAATAAATCCATAAAACAGATAGCAGAAACCAATTCAATTAAAAATCCAAATCACATATTCCGAGAGAAACCGTGGTGGATTTTTCTTTCAAAATTTATGTCCCCGCGTTGCCTCTAGAGGGCGCTGGGAGGGACGAAGAGGGGGGTGCAAGGCGTGGGGGGTGCGACTTCATTTCGCCCGCGTCGTTTATCTTGAGAAACATAATTCAGGGGCGAAGTCTGTGTCAACTTATTCCTATTCTTTCGCCTAAGCGTAAAATGGGTATGTTTTACTTTTTTATACTTTGTACTTTACGTAGATAGTTTGTGTAAGTTAAATAAGGTCGGCTTTAAGTTGATCTGTACCATTATTTATGACATCAAACGTGAGGTGCGTTAAGAGGGTAGTTTTAATATTAATGTTATGCCCTACTTTATTGCTGCTCTTTTGTTAAAATATAAAAACTTTTTACCAAAAAATGAAACCGACTCCCAAAAACATTGCAAAGTGAAAAATAACTTTCATTTCGGTAGTCGGTGTCTTTAGTTTTGTATTTTCGTTTTTGGCACCGACTTCCGAAATTAAAGTTATTTTTCACTTTGCAGTGTTTTTGGGAGTCGGTTTAATTTTTTGGTAAAATGTTTTTATTTCACTCTTTTTAGTTGGTCGATTTTTAATTTACCTAGTTAAAAGAGCCTAAACCAAAAACAAAAACCTTTTACAAAATATTGATTTTCCCAATGCTGGGCCGTTAATTGTTGAGGAGTTCTGCTGGTACTTCACCATCAGCTCTACATCACCATATGCTTTGTGACGAACATAAAGTGCTTCACATCCATATTCAAGTAATCGAATCGCAATCCACGAAATACTTATTATTGAGTAGGTTCGGCGGCCATCTGTGGTTTTCATCATCAGTTCCACTTCCCCAAATGGTATTTTTTGAGAGCAACTGCACAAGTTACTATAAGAAATACCCAAAACGCCATAGGTGTGCCTATAATATTTGAAGAGTTCCCTCGATTTCTCCAGGATCCCATCATCAGATCCTGACCTGGTGAGAATGGGACCAATTTCGAAGTATACCCTTTCAAACAAAAAAATATTTTTCTAAATCGGTTCAGCCGTCTTCGAGTAATCGGTGATCATACATAAAAAAATAAAAAATAAAATATACGCGTCGAATTGATAACCTCCTCTTTTTGTCGTCGGTTGAAAAATGTGTGGAAATGAAAACATATTTTAATCCTAAACTTAAACCTTTCTCCCACCCACATGTTCCATCCAAAAATACATACAAACCATATTTTGCTCAACAAAAACTTAGAGCCAGACATATTTCAGTCAGTAACGGTATGTAATGGCGATATGATATTGGGTAGGACGTTATCGGTCGTCTACCAGTCTACGCCTCGTAAATAAAGTGAATTCATTACTCCCCTATTGAGTGTGTGTTAGAAAATATTTAATGGCCAGATAGGAAGCAGCTATTAAGTTGCAATTAAATGGTAGGACTTCCTTTGTGGGCTGAAAGTTGTACGTTTTTGTATGGAGCTTAGCAAGCTGGACAGAAATAACCGTTAGAATTTTGTATACGTATACAATATAAATGTTTTATAGTAGCTCTCCTTGAAGACATGCTCTCCTCCCAAAGCTCCCGAACTCATTCCAGCCTCACTAGTACCTAAACCTCAGATGAAGTTAGCCAAGTGTGCAAGAAACATTACCGCGTCATAGCATTCAAATTCGCCATCTTACGCAGCTGGATATAAAAAAGTTCGAATACATTTTATTTATACACTAGCTTTTGCCCGCGACTTCGTTCGCATGGGTAGGTGTTCCCACGTAAATCCCGATCCCGTAAGTATTTCTGGAAAAAAAATGCCTATGTTGTTATTCAAGGATTTCGACTATCAACATACCAAATTTCATTCAGATCCGTTGAGCAATTATTGCGTGAAAGAGTAACAAACATTGATCAATCCTCACAAAATTTCGCATTTTTATAATGAGTAAAATTTAAGTTTTAATAATAGGTGTTAAGCGATGAGATTGCGTTAATAATACCACCCTGCTCTCTATTTCATAGGTAATGTTGGAGTTTAAACAGCGAAGCTGAAGTTGGAGTGAACAGTACACATTACTCGAATGGACCTGGAAAGGTGGGTAAAGATCATCACACACTGGACGCCTGAAGGAGGATATTGCCGTCAGATCGGCGCAAGTGACAATCTAAGAATGTTCGCGAGGCAAACATGGTCGGATATTCCTGAAGACAGAGAGGTTTGGAAGCAGAAATGAGAGGACTTTGCTCAGCAGTGGGACTGCGCTTGCCCAATCACTTCTTCTCCCTATCCTCGACTATCTATATATAAGTTATCCACATCTAACTGAAGTGCAGCTAGATAAGCTTGAGCGACTCCAAAATTTTTGTAGTAGATTCTGATTCATATTTGGTTTGCGCAAATATGATCATGTTTCTGTTGATCATGCTGCCTATCCGCCTTTGCCGGAATGCACATATTTTATCATTACTTACTCTACAGTATTCTTTTCAATCCAACGACTCCCTTTTATCTCAAAGATCGTTTTAAGTTCCTTCATGACACACATGTTATCTGGGGGCACGGTAGTGCCCCCGCCAAGTCGAGCAAAAAAGCGGCACGGCCAGCGGCATCCTTTTCTCGAAGCAGTTCAGGACATTTTCTACCCCGTATAACTTCGTTGTGGATAAAACTATAAGCCTGATTTTCAGTAACCAAGCAGGCATTGTATAAAAACGGTATATTTCAAATTTCATTCAATTTGAACCAGTAGTTTAAGAATTATAACGAGTCAAAGTTTGTTAATTTTGTCACTCACTGACTAACTGACTGATCATCAAAAGTCAAAGGCACTTCTAGCAGGCATAGAAGCTTCAAATTTAGAATACAATTAGTGTTTTTTATATGAATCAACGAAAAACTAAAGTATTTTTCATTTTCGTTTTTTTTTTCTTTAATGATAATAGGCTCGAGTTTGACCACTATCTCACCTGATGGTAAGTGATGATGTGGTCGAAGATGGAGCTCATTTGCCTAGAAGTAACCTATCTGGAGGCTTCACTCTTGACTTAAAGACCCCAGGTTATACGATGAAATTAACATGCAACAGCTCAATGATTCTGACTTTGTTGAAATGCTAAATAGAATAAGATTAGGTGTGACTACACAAAAAGACCGTGACTTACTCTCGACCACATTAATAACTCTCAAATCCGATTCAAATGGTGCAAATAAAAAAAAAATTAAAACAGATTAATTGAAATACTTGAACACCTTTCGAAACTTCCTAATGATACCGTTTGCTTATTACTTACAAAAAACGTGTGTCAACAACTAAATACTGCAATGCTTAGATCTCTCCCACATGCCGAAATAAAACTTACAGCTGTAGATAGCATAGATTGCCCCAGATCCCTAATAAATAGAGCTCATGAATGCATAAAAAAATATGAAGATGATGCTTCTATGACTGCGGGCCTGGAAGAGAATATAATTATAAAAATAGGAGCAAAAGTCATGCTAAGGCGAAATATTGACGAGAGTCTTTGTTTAGATAATGGTTCTATGGGTAGAGTGCAAAGAGGTTGATGTGGAAAATAAGGAAAGAACATGTTTACGAGCTTGGCCCGGTTAAAACTAAATTTTAAATTATTAATAGAGCTTATGTTCATCGCGAACAGTTTCCTTTATGTATGGCCTATGCTATAACTACGAGGCATGCCTTTTAAGTTCTGTCGGTTCCATATTTCCTGGCAATTTTGAATTTGGAACTGTTCTATATTCGAATGTGTTTAAATTTTGAATCTCAAAACAGTTGAAAGTATTAGGATTAATGCTATTATAGTTTAGTCACAGCGTCGATTGGAATCTGTCAGGTTACGTACGAAAATGAATCTTTCTAAGGAAAATGTTCGCGCAATAATTTTCTACAACTATAGAAGAGGCCTTACACGGCTTCAGTGTTTTGAAGAGCTAATATCTGTGTTCAGTGATGAAGCCCCATGTCTGCGGACTGTTGAACGCTGGTATTTAGAATTCCAGCGTGGACATACTAGTGTTAGTGACAAATCTCGCGAAGGACGCCCAAAATCTGCCTTCACTGAAGATAACATCATTGCTGTAAGACAACTAATTCTCGAATATCGTCATGTGACGTATCGAGAGGTAGAGGCTCTATTAGGCATCTCAGGGACAATCATTCAGAAGATCTTGCATGAAGCGTTTGGTGTGAGAAAGCTAGTTTGCCGTTGGATACCGCATCTGCTTTACGACGAACACAAGGCGGCCCGCGTTAGATGGTGTAAGAAAACTCTGCAAAAGTTCAACCGAGGCGAGTCAAATCACGTCTACGACATCATCAGTGGTGACGAATCTTGGATCTATGTCTACGATCCTGATTCCAAACAACAATCTATAATCTGGGTCTTTCAAGAGGAGCCAAAACCGACTAAAGTTGTTCGTTCTCGAAGCACTTCAAAGAAGATGGTGGCCACGTTCGTTGAAAAAACCGGCCATGTTGCGACTATTGCACTTGAGGATTGTAGAACGGTTAACGCATCTTGACCATCCTCCATACAGTCCTGACCTAAGCCCTAACGATTTCTTTACATTTCCTAAAATTAAGAAAAGTCTTTGTGGTGAAAGGTTCCAGTCCGGTGAAGAAGCAGTCGACGCTTTCAAGTCAGCCATTTTGAACACAAAGACTTTAGAGTGGAATAAATGTTATAATAACTAGTTTGAGCGAATGGAAAAGTGCTTAATACACTTTTCCATTCGCTCAAACTAGTACTAAGTGGTGAATACTTTGAAAAACAATAAAAAGTACCTACTATAAGGTTCTAGTTGTGTTTTTTTTTTCTTCAAACGACAAAACTTAAAAGGCATGCCTCGTATACACAAAAGTCAGGGCCTAAGTCTAAATAATGCGCTGATGGATATTGGTTCTGCAGTATTCATATCCGGTCAAGCTTACGTGGCACTTTCGAGAGTTACAAGTCTGGGCGGTTTACATCTAATTAATGTCGACTTTGGAAGTATTTAAAGCGCAGGAATCTTCAATTAGTGAACACCTTAGGGATCCCAAGATAGCCAATTACCGGCTAGTTAGGAACGATAGGACTAGATGCCACAGAGGTGGCACTCTAATATATTATAGGAACTCCCTGCACTGCATCCCTATGGATCCGCCGCCCCTTGCCCACTTAGAGGTATCCGTTTGCCGGCTAGGCATGACGGGCCATCCCTCTATCACAATAGTATCCGCGTACCTCTCACCGTTCAACGTAGTAGATGTAAATTCATCGATAAACGCCTCACTTCGAAGCGACCTTACCGCCCTTCTTGACATGAGTGACTCCGTCCTTATGGCGGGGGATCTCAATGCCAAACATCCCGCATGGTGTAGTCGTATTACCAACCCCCGTGGGAAGGTACTATACGACCTTTGCACACCTCTCCACATAGATATCATAGGTCCTATGCGGCCTACTCATTACCCGTTCGAGCCATCCCACTTGCCCGACGTACTCGACATTGCCCTCCTGAAGAATGTGAACTTACGTTTGCACTCTTTAGAGACGGTAGACGAACTTGACTCTGACCATAGACCGGTGATCATGGAGTTAGCTCCGAGATCGGGTCCCTATGACCCTAACCGCCCCCCTCCCACACAGGTGATCACTGACTGGAGGAAAGTAGGCGAATTGCTGAAATCCAACACGTCTCCTCACCTGGACAAGATCCCCGACCACATCCAGTCCGCCGCCGACACGACGGCTGCGATCGACTCACTCACAGAGCACGTACAATCTGTCTTGAACGACTGTTCAAGGGAGATTCCGGTGTCAGAGCACTGGCGCCGGAAACTCCCGGACGATGTACGGGCCCTGCTGACTGAGAAGAACGCAGCAGTCCGTGCCTACAGAGCTTTCCCCTGCCAGAATAACAAAACTTTCATGCGGTACTTACAGCGCAAAGTAAGTAACAGCATCAGAGAGTGGCGTGAAGCCGGCTGGGACAAGACCCTGAGCGAACTGGAACCCACCCACCATGCCTTCTGGCAACTTCAGAGGAAAATGCGCGCCACTGAGGTTGCCTCAATGCCTCCCCTTATCCGCCCGGACAAAAGCATTGCCTTCGACGACGAAGACAAAGCCGAATGCCTAGCCGACAGCCTGGAGGCCCAGTGCTCTCCCAGCTCCCAACCAGTCGACCCAGCCCTACCCCCTGTCGAGGACCCTGATGCTCCCCTCCCCCCCGTCACGGAAGACGAGGTGGAGGAGATCATCAAGAAACTCAAACCTAGGAAAGCTCCCGGGACTGACAGACTGACCACTAGGGCACTTAAACTCCTCCCACGTACGATCATAGTCCTACTGGCTGCCATCTTCAATGGCGCCTTGTCCAACAACTTGTTTCCACAAGCTTGGAAAGAGGCTATAGTGATAGGTATCCCAAAACTCAAAAAGCCCAAGAACCTCCCGACTAGTTATAGACCCAGTAGTCTGCTCAGCGCCCTCGGCAAGGTCTACGAGCGGATTATTCTTAATCGGCTCAAGGACTTTGTCGAGGCAAAGAGCCTAATCCCTAACGAGCAGTTTGGCTTTAGAGCCCATCATTCCAGTGTCCATCAAGCCCACCGCATCGTAGAGCACATTAGCGGCCGTTTTCAACGCGGTCTGGTGACGGGGGCCCTATTCTTTGATATAGCGAAGGCTTTCGACAAAGTCTGGCACAATGGCTTAATTTATAAGCTTTACCAACTAGGTGTGCCGGACCGTCTCGTGCTCATCATTCGAGACTTTCTGTCGAACCGCTCCTTCAGATATCGTATCGAAGGAGCGCTTTCCACTCCCCGCCCTATCAGAGCCGGCGTCCCTCAGGGCGCCGTGCTCTCCCCCCCACTCTTCACGCTATTCACTAGCGATATCCCCAAAAAGCCCCCAGTAGAGTTATCCCTATTTGCCGACGACACGGCCATCTATTACTCGGGACATAATCCCGATAGCATCGCTCATACCCTCCAGACCTCAGCCAACGCACTAGGCGATTGGTTTAGGAAATGGAGGATTGAGGTAAATCCCGACAAAAGTCAAGCAGTCCTGTTTCGCAGGGCTCGCCAACATAGACACTTCACCCCCCCCCCCCCCCCCCGCCCGATCACTATGTTCGGCAAGCCAATCCCTTGGGAGAAGCGAGCCAAATACTTAGGTGTGATCCTCGACCAGTTCCTTAACTTCAGTGAGCACATAAAGTCGGTTCGCTCGCGAGCCGCTTTCGCTCTCGGTAGGCTCCACGCCTTGCTGAATAAACACAGTAAGCTCTCCCTTAGATGTAAAATCCGCATCTACACGACATGCATACGTCCTATCATGACGTACGCCTGTCCGGTGTTTGCTCATGCCAGTCCCAATCAGATCCATAGGATGCAAGTCATTCAGAACCGTTTTCTCCGAAAGGCCACGGGCGCGCCCTGGTTCTGTAGGAATGAGGATCTCCACGTAGACCTCAAACTCCCGACCATAAAGCAAGTGTTGAAACGCATGTCAGTGCGTTACTTCACCTCTGCTGATACCCACACTAACCCCCTGATCGTATCGGCTGCCCGATACAGACCCTCCAAGATTTCTCGGGTTCGTCGCCCGCGTAACGTCCTAGACGAGCCTGACGACCCCACCACCATCCGCCAAGAGAGCAGTAGGGAAACCAGCACTCTTAGAAAATACAGCCCGCGATGCTGAGCCAGTAGCAATAAATACTCCCGTAAATAATATGACCCAGGCTGTCCCTTTGCTGCCCTCCCAAAATGACCCCGCTATGCCGAGGCCCGTACTCCACAGGGAGTGCCCTTAGCGTGCGGTCATTAGTTTTTAAGTATATTTTAGTTTGTAAGCCCTGGCTGGGGGCCTTTAATTTATTAGAGGTCACCACAGGACAGACCGGTTAAGTAGTACATTAGCCGTATAGAGCTAAACTACGAGTGGCCCTAACTAAAAAAAAAAAAAAAAAAAACAATTAGTGAATACAATAGACTAAGAAGCATTCAAGCTCAGTCACGCGCTGTTTTTAAAAGCTCGGTTGCCAATCATTTTCTTTCAAACTTATGATTATCCCTTTGTCAAAACCACACGATGTTAAAGAACATATATATGTTTATATATTTTATGTACTTATATATTGTATATATACAAATACATATACAATACATTTACAAATATATATATATAAAAATGTTGAAGTAACATTTACTTAGCCTAGATTCTGCACGCAGTAAGTATCGGTAGCTTTAAGTTCCATATTCTCGACCATGGCATTTGTTTTGTTAATACATATTAATATTTTCAACGGATTACAGATTACAACCTGAAACAAAAAATTACAACGGTGGGGACCATCGAAAATTGGCTCATTGTTGTAGCCGTGCATAGTAGTATTGTATGTTTCTTTTGGTCAGATTGAGGTAAGTGTGTCTTTACCTCAATCTGACCAAAAGAAACTTACACAATGTATGATAGTTCCCCAGGTGTTCAGTACAAAACCTTCACATTCATCTCACAATCAATTCACTCAAAATTGGTTAATTATATATATTTAGAAATATTACTTTGAACTTACATTGAATGCATTTAAAATGGGTGTTTGACAATTTTTTACTCAATTTAAATAATTTTTGGTCGATCACTGTCTTTTAAAATTCAGGCCTCTTAGTTTCAGAGATAAGGCTTATTAAATTTGTATGCATAAACATTTTATAAATTTAACTTTTTGTGCAAGAAACAGCACAATTTGTACCACCATGTTGAAACTTGTCTGTGTGCGTATTTCACTGGATATTATTCATAGTAGTTACGGGCCCGACTTGTGAATTGCAGGTTGTGGTTTAGAACCCAGTCAGGCACATTACTTTGTTTAATTTATATTATCACCACTGCTCTCAAATCACTGACGGACAACATCGCGAGGAAACCGGCATGTCCTAAGACCAAAAATTGGAAGTCATGTGACATCCACCAAGCCAAGCCGCACTGGGGCCGCTGGGTGGATCCCCGTGGCTGTGCGGCTTGGTGCCCCAACGGCCCATTCCCATCTCATAGAGAGCAGGCCTGTGTGCCAGCAGGGGGAATATAATAGACTGAATTATAATTATTTATTAATAATTATCAATCAAACAAACAGGAGGTCTGCTAGGTAAAATTCCTGCCCTCTGAGAAGTATCTTGGCATACGCTGCCTGAACCGTTGGAGTTACATAAAGAGTATGTGCTGTGGGATTGTTCGTCTTAAATAGTTTTTAAAAAAAGTCCGTGACAGCATATCTTTTAATGTTGACTCACAATCGTAATCAAATTTATGCGTAAAAAGATTTTAACACTGTACGAGTGTTTGTACGCAGTACATGTTCACATTATATTCGCTGACTCATTTTAAATGTTACCCACATGTTTACGAATTTCATTCTTGCATTCGATATTGAATCTGCTTTTTCCCCTAAGGAGCTTAAAGAACGGGCTAACTTTTTAAGCTACAAGGTTAGAGAGAGTTATTAAAATACAATCCTAATTAGACACGCTTCACGTATTTTTACTTATGTTTATTATTGTATAACTAGATGTGCCCCGCAGATTCAGTCACGTTAATTTGAAGAAACGCCTACAAAAGTAATATATTCCATTATTTTAAGATTACTATGTACTTTTTTTTTTTTTTAACGTGGTAAAATTATCAAATAAGTCCTCCCACTCCGGGCAGGGTGGGAGGGACTGTCAGACTTTTACTGACTAAAATCCACGGTGTTCCTTCAATAGCCCTTTACGTACCGGGGCCACGGTAACGGGATGAGTCCCACGACCCCGGCAGGCTTCGACCCTCTGCAGAGGGGGCCTCGTCATGTTGCTGACGCTCTTTGAGGCGCGCGTGGAACACGATGCGCCGTCGACCCGGGCATGGTCCATGGTCGCACAGCGAGTTGCCCTTTACTCGCTGTCCGCATGCCCGCGCCTACGGTGGCCGGAGATCGTCGGCCGACGTCCGACGCCGTGGGCGTCTACCACTGCGGCTGGGCTGGAGGGAGGACGCCATCCACTCCCTCACGCGGCCCGCCTCCTCCTTCGGAAGCATGACTGCTTCGCAGAAGGAGGCGACCGCTTCCCACTCCCTCTCGCCCCGCAGCATGGCCTCGACCAAGGCCGGGCGCGAGAGATCTCCGCCTATTGTCGCCGTGAGAACACGTCGGTGCCCTGCCCAAGCTGGGCAGTCCTGCACCGTGTGCTTGACTGTGTCCTCAGGGCGACCCTCGCAGTGGTGATTCACCCAGGCATCTCTTCCTTACCCATCAGACACAGGTACCTCCCGAAACTTCCATGTCCGGTGAGGACCTGCGTCATGCGGTAGGTCAGGACGCCGTGACGCCGATCTAGCCACTCCTCAAAGAGGGGTCTTACCGCCGCAATAGCGGCGTGCCCGAGATTACTATGTACTTACTACATTACTTTAAGCTGCTGTGTTACCTCGCAAAGCGAGCGTAGTACTTGAGCATTATTTTGTTGCGGAGTTATTAAAACTATTTGACAGGCCTGTTGGTCTAGTGGTCAGTGGCCCTAACTGCTATGCGCAAGGTCGTGGGTTCGATTCTCACCCAGGACAAATCTTTGTGTGATGAGCACGATCATTTGTTCTTTGTCTGGGTGTAATTTTTCTATAATATGTATGTATTTAGAAATATATATGTATGTTTATCAGTTGACTAGATGCCGTTGTGTGAAAGTTGTGGAATATTATTATTATGATGTCTCCTAAGATATTAATTGAAATCAAATGATGATAACGCCAGTTTTGTTCAAAATTATGTTACGTAAACGTATGTATTTGGATAAGGATTAATATCATGTTTATTAAAAGAATTTCGCAAATAATGCATTATTTTAAAACAAATTTGATTACCGTAAAAAGGTTAGTGAGTCAACCTTAAAAAATACATATATGCTGTCGCGGTCTTTTTTTAAAAACTATTTCAGACGAACAATCCCACAACACATCTTCATGTAACTCCAACGGTTCAGGCAGCGTATGCCAAGATACCTCTCAGAGGGCAGGAATTTTACCAACTCACTTGATACTTATCTCACTTGATAGATATTAGATAAGGCAAAATTACATAAAATCTTTATAAATTGTAGCCTATGTTTTATTCCGATGTATAAAATGCATATATTACTGTAAAGTTTCATATAAATCCATTCAGTTGTTTTTGGGTGAAATAGTAACAAACATCCATACATCAATAAATCCATCCTTACAAATTTTCGCATTTATAATATTAGTTAGACTACTTTCAAAACTCTTTAACAATAATTTATTATGTAAACCATTTTGTCAAGTTAAATTTAATTACTAGTATCGATTAGGCTGATAAAAACTTTTAAATCGATTAAGCAACTTGAGTAGACGGGTAGCACTAAGAAAAGTCATGTCGCAACATAATTTATTGACGGACTCATAAACTGCATTAAACTTCAGGATTACTTTCGAATTAATATTGCCCGAATTATTATTAACCGAATGAATGTCAAAAAAACAAAATTTTAAAATAGTACAAGATAAAATTTTAGCCGGGAAAATAAAATTTATACAGTCTTAAATTCGTGTGTTATTTAAGTTTGAAATTAATTATAATTTGTATTTTTTTTTTGTTTGCATTTGAAAATTCCGCGGACGGATGAGTACCTAATTTGGCTCAATAAGAAACAGAGTATTTTTCTAATAAAATTAAGATTAATAAAATAGTCGAATTTCGACAGCTGGACGAACTCTGGGTTTGTATATTAATTGATTCCATATACCTATGGTCCCGACTGTCATTATTCGTAGTGTAGTAAGTAGCCAGAAAAACTGACACGTCTTATCAAAGAGTGTCGTGCTACCCTGTTACTGGATTGCAAAACACTAGTACTCAACTCCTGCATCCTGTTAGATTGGAAACTGTCCCCGAAATATTTGTGAAAGGGCTAAGCTGAAGATGATGATGATGAATTGATCTCATATACTACCTAGACATATACCTAGACCTCTCGCGCCCAGCATTGGTCGAGGCCATGCTGCGGGGCGAGAGGGAGTGGGAAGCGGTCGCCTCCTTCTGCGAAGCAGTCATGCTTCCGAAGGATGAGGCGGGCCGCGTGAGGGAGACGATGGCGTCTTCCCTCCAGCCCAGCCGCAGTGGTAGACGCCCACGGCGTCGGACGTCGGCCGATGATCTCGGGCCACCGTAGGCGCAGGCATGTGGACAGCGAGTAAAGGGCAACTCGCTGTCCGACCATGGACCATGCTCGGGTCGACGGCGCGTCGTGTTCCACGCGCGCCTCAAAGAGCGTCAGCAACATGACGAGGCCCCCTCTGCAGAGGGCCGAAGCCTGCCGGGGTCGTGGGACTCATCCCATTACCGTGGCCCCGGTACGTAAAGGGTTATTGAAGGAACACCGTGGATCTTGTCAGTAAAAGTCTGACAGTCCCTCCCACCCTGCCCGGGGTGGGAGGACTTATTTGATAATTTTACCAAGTAAAATAAACATTAATTTCTATTTCCACGTCATTTGGAACAGAAGTATGCTACGTAGGCAGATCAGCAAACAGTGCACTTATTTTCAAGAACACTACTGTATTTCACACTTTGTTATTACTTACCAAGGGGATTGCCAAAAAATCCCTGTTAATAACAAATGTCTGATAATAGCATCTGCAAAGGTCAATCCCAAATATACCAACAGCAACACCCAAAATAGTATTTGGATTTAACCATCTTTGGTTATTGGAAATAAAGTTTCCATCATTCATGAGATTACGAAACATGGCCGTATTGATTTGGCACGTGCCAGTTGCAATTTTTGGAATACCACATCATAGTAGCACAGTTTGAACGACGGTAAAAAGGTCAAAATTTTGTACAAAAAAAAACTGAAGTTCAATGTGTGTTTGGCATGTGTTTGGATAAGACTTATACACGTGTTCAAACACGTGGTTCGTAACAGCTGGTTTTGTCATCACATTTTGATCTTGAAGTTTGACTTGTGGGATCGATCTTAAGTAGTAGGGAAATTGTCTTAAATCGTTATTTTTTCTGTTCGACATGGAGATGGTTCTTGGAAAAAAAAAACTTTTTTAAAAAGACCAGAAACAGTTATGTTTCCAGTTTATGAAAGTCAAAGTTGTAAATATATTATTTAAAAGCTTTAAATAAATGATTTTCTTAGTTGTTTGAGCTTATTATGTGCAATGTTTACAGAGCGACAAATGTTGGCGATGTCACGCGCCTACCATCCTTAACCAATCCGTTAATACGTACAACCAATACGTCATTTGACGCAATAACGGTCAAACAATAAATATCGTTTTGCGCAGACAACACGCGCAAAGTAATATATGAAGTTAAGAATAAATAGGCAATTTAGTTCGGGGCTCACGTTCGCCCGAATATTGCCGAATATTGCCGACGACGGGCGGCGAATTTCCATATCGTATCGCGATTCGTGGGGTGCTTTTATGGGGTAAAAATTAAGTCGGCGAACGGTTACGTGTTGATTTTCAATTGGATAGTTCGAACGGTCGAATCGGACATTATTTTAAGGCATTTATTCAATTGTTTTTAGATTGTACCACATTTACGCGCAGTTTCTGTGCCGTTACGTGCTGGAAAAAGTGTTAAGAGGGGTTTTTAATTTTATCTATCAATAGGTTACAAATTTAATTCAAAATCCTATTTAAAGTTGAGGTCGCTTTTGGAACTTTAAACACTTCTGTCATATCCTTACTATGGAACAGATCTTAACAAAGACTGTGAACGACTCATATTAAATGACAGTTTCCACCCACCTACTAAACGTAACAAGACGTCAAACAAAAGGAAAATCACAATTTAAGTAATTTCCCAAATTCTAAATGTTCCAACACCAATAAATCCGTCGAAGTACATTCGTATGGAAAAAAGACCCGAGATGTCGTTATAAATTCCGCGGTAAGACCCGATAGAAATGAGAGAAATCCCATTAAATCTCTCTAACAGGCCAATAGATGGCGCTTCGGCTAAGCAGTGGAAACCCGTTAGAAAACACATTTTAATATGGGGTGTACCTTAGTTGGAGCAGTCTTACGACACGTTTTGATACAAGAGTTCAAGAGGTACATTTTAGAAAAAAAAAATAGAGACTAATTGACGGATATATTGATTGATTCAGATGGCCAGAAGTTGTGATGCAACTTTAAAATGACAACTCTTCATTTTGCAATTGGTCGCAAGAAACAGAGTTGATTGATTAACGGTCATCTTTAAAAGTGACGGAAATAAATGTGGAATGCTATTTAATCATCAATCCGATATGTCAAACACTATAGGAGCAAACTACTCAATGAAAAAGTATGAACTAGGCAGATCCGAAAATCAACACCTTTCATTCATACAAAATTACTTCCATCAGATCTAGAAAGAGTCTAAATCTAGCAATCCTCTTTAGCACCAAGACTACACTGAAGGTACTACGAGGGGTGTGAGCGCGAAACGAAATGTGGCTTTAAAAATTTGGAACACAATCCGGCTATTTGTCTTTCCAACGTTTCTTATAAATCAAGGAATAAAGCAGCCAACAATGCTTTATGGGCGAAAAAAAGAACCTACATAAGACGGGAAATAGCATACAGGGCTTCGTACATACATTATGAATGTTAGTGTTGCGTAAGAGAAAGCTTCAAGTTTCATAATATACCTTCTAGGTGCGTTGTTGTGCGGTTATGGACTTCTGGTACTTTCAAGAAGTTCTGTAAATATTTCTGGGCATTGTGTTTTAAAATGAGGGTAGGAAGGAGGATTGATTGGAATGAGAAAATGTATGGATGTTCGAGAGAACTTTTGATATCTTTCCATTATCCTTTTGCTCAGTTTCTAAATGATGAGTGTGCCATTAAGAACTTCGAACTGTCAATCTTTATGCCATTAGATTTGTTTTGGCATGGAGTAAAATATAGACCAAGCAGACATGTTAAGGGTGGAATAAATTCGTTGTATACTTGAATAAATAACGAAACTTTTACTCGCGAATACGATTGATGTGTTTTTGATATCGATTGTTAAGTGCAGCTGCATAAACTATCATTATGTTTACAGATACTTCCAAACCCAATATACACGGCCGAAAGCATTTCACGGGTGTAATGTTTAATTTAAAAGCGCATTCATACTCCTTCATCGATGATAACGTAATGGCTTTTTTTTGCAGTGTAAATTAATATATAATTTATGACAAAAACGCATATTCGGCGGCCATTTTAATATCCAAAGTCGTTATTTAAACCGCGTCACATCCGTCCGCACTACGCGATGGTTTCGCAGAATTATTACCGTGTAACGCACTATATCACGTTAAATTTACGACAACCTGAATATGATAGATTTTCAATCCGGCCTCCATAATATACGGCGAAAAACGTTCCGATGTCAAAATAGAGAAATAAATAAACTCGTGACAACCAATTAATAACTCGTAAAGTGTCAGTGTTGAGGACAATAAAAAAAACTTTGGCGGGGATAAAAAGGGGCAGAAAAAGGCGATCACAATGGTGGAATGAGGCGAGGAACGCCTGTAAAAAAGCATCGATATCGTCCATAAATTTGGACGGATTCAAAACAAATCGCCCTTATTCATTACACGTATGACTTATGGCCACGAGAGGCAGAAATTTATAATACACTTATATAGAGAACACAATGAGATGGAGTCGAGTCTCCTCAATGGATGTTAAGGATTTATAAAAACAACTTGTGATGAACAAAGGACTTGGCGCGGTTCATTAGTCACGTTTCGGCTCCAGCAAGGACCGACGATACAAAAAGTTTACGTTGCGCTAATCGACAGTTTGGATATACTTTTTAAGTGTAATAGAGCGTGAATAAAAAGCCATAAACATAACGTATTAGACAGCCGTTAAACAATGATATTTCATTATCCAGTACGTAGCCTGTTTAGAAGGGTTCAGCTGCGTTAAATTATCCCTTTCTCCCATTATTGTGTTGCTAACTTTTTACTGTGCTACCACAATCGTAACTCTTCAAGTATCTAGTTTAGTATCTTAAGTCGTTGGAATGTCTAACGGCTATATTAAATAAAAAACTGCATTATAAGTACAATGACCCTATTACATACAAAGATGCGCACTCAATTTTATTATAACACAAATATCATAACGTAAATGGAAAAGTCGTAATTCACAAATGCACCAATCATAACACAAAAATCAAAAACATCGTACACTTAAATAAACCACTTACAAAAAGGCAGCCCTAAAACATGCAAATCGAATCAAGCAACTCAAGCATTTTATTATCAGACACCGCATTATAATACCTTCATCAGTAAGTATAGAACGGTACAGAGCGAACCAAGAAATAAATGGCATTTAAAAGTGTGATCCAAGATGTACAAAAAGTTGGGAAAAGGGGAAAAAAAGTCGTACGAAATGATAAATTTCCCTTTGGAAGTGAAAAAGTGAGGTTTTATTTATGACACGCCAGTGTACTGTGGCCTCGACAAAGGTCGTTATCAGATCTTGTTGGACCATGCATTTAAAATGCACGTTTGGTCGCGCTTTGACGGACGATGCTCCTTTGCGGTCATAAATTAAATGAAGAGGTGAATGGAGCGCACTCTGAGGAGGTTTTTGATAGTTTTATAGCTTAGAAGTGATTTTATTTGTCCAAATATACATAGTTTTCCTATGATTCATGCAACAGAAGCTATAATGTATTTTGAACGTCATAGTAACAGTTACACTTCACTAACACGTGAGTGCCTAAATGGCTATAGTCGCACATATTAATTTGTGAAAATAACACGATTGATTTAAAAGCCTTTTAATTTAAGACCTTATAAACTTCCCTCACCACGATGTTACCTAGGCAACTTTAAATTAGGTAAGAAGAATTATTCTCCAATCTCTTCCAGACCGACCACAAATCACTGTTCCTTGGAAGTAATTGAAAATACATTACGCAACCAAATTAAAGTGGAAAGTGGTACAAGTTGGGAGGCAGGTGGTACGACATCCCCACCCGCGGAATGTTTTGGCATAAAATATAGCTTCAATTATTTACGTGAAAGATTTATGGCACTTAGAAAAGTGCGCCGAGAAAAAACCAGGAGCGACCGACGTGTGCACGAAAAGTGTTTTTCTTTGGAAACTTATAATGGGTATGAGTGTAGCGAAAGTTTTCTGAATCTCTTTCCTATGGTAATTTGTTTTGGGTGCGCTTAGAAAGATATTAGTGTTTGTTACTTTATTCGACGTAATAAGGTATATTTTACAATATATTAGGTGCTATATTTCCTGAATGTAACAACATCCCAATGTTACTTACTTAGGTCAAGTAATGAGTCAACTAATATGAAGTAGCGTAAACCTAGAAGAATCCAATTCAATAGACACGATTGCTTGAAGAATATATGGAATTTTAAATTTATTTGTATTTAAAGCAAAACATCCACTCAAAACTTAAATCTGATGAAGCTCAAAACAAAACAACAATATTTACAATATTTAAGTATGAAACAAACGACAAACAACGTTAATAAGAATAACATAGTCACATAAAGCTCACGCATGTTTATTTTTCATTTACGAGCAAGAACCTACTGTAAACAGCGATGGACTTATTACGTACAGCGATAGGAGAACAAAGTCTATAGCTTCCATAAATGTGATAGAAATAGGGGAAGATGTTGAAATGTATAAAGGACATGTTTTTAATAGAAAAGGGCAGAAAAATGATGGTTGCGAATTGTGTGATTACCGTTTGGTAAAACACGGCGGATTCAATCACATCCAAGGACAACATACTACAAGTTTTTTAGTATTAAACAAATATTTCAATAAGATAGTTGTTTAAAAATTTTCTGAAATTGTTATACCAACTTAGAATAATTGATAACATGACATAACTCAGACATACTCATTTATAAAAGGGCTCTGTGTGTTCGAAAATAGAAGCTTCTTACTCAAGAGCACTTCAAACTGAACATCCAAAAAAAAAAACATAATTGAAACTCCTGTTTTTGCCTGACAAGAATTTAGAAACAATGTCCGTGCACAATGCGAAGATGCGTTAACAAATAAATTAGTAAAAAAAAACGTCTATTCCGACAAATCAAACGTTCAGTAAACAGACTTAAATATAAAAATAAAACTGTAAATTTAAAACTATCACGACCTTGTCAGGGATAGACATAATCACTCCTTCTAAATGATCATTAAGTTTGCAAAACTGCGCATCAAGTTTATAACATAAAAATACTCAAACACCGTGTCACAAAATTAGAATCACATAAAAATAACAATATAACCCAAATTAAGAAGAAATAAATATTTCATGTATACGAATATTAACCTCATTTTAAAAATAAAACTACGTAATCCAAACTCGAACAAGGAACATTTTTACATCCATAATAATCAGACCGTCCGTAGGTCTGCGTGATAATCTCCAGTAAAAATTTAATTGAACGTCAGAAGTGGGTACAGATGGGTGGCATTGTTCCGAGGCTTCTGTTACCTCCGTTCTGTATCGTCGTCCTCGGAAATATCATCCCCACAAGGCCTTTGCCAACCTGTTTTAATGTTTTGTTACAGGAAGAATTTCTTATAAAGATACTGTTTTAAACAATCTTACGGCTAGAAACGCTTTTGTTCGGTTAATCAAACACTTTTAATGCTGAGTTTTGCGTAAAGCAAATGGGCAATACAGACCTTTGAAGCTGCTTGAGTTTATTCTTTAAAAATAATAAACAATATATAAAAAAAATGTCGAATGAAACAAACACTTTTTGTAGATATAGGTTTTGTTGATACTCTTGTAATGATGGGCATAATCTTAAATGATTTACGACATGTGTTAAAATTTACGCGGCTTTAAAATTAAATGAAAATATTGCCGAGATAAATCCTATGTTTACTTGAAGTCTTAAAAAATGTGAGGAACACAACCCAAGCTCATAATAGTGAACACATGTTTATCAAAAAGGAAGACCTTGCTAGGTACTGATAGTTCAATCTTGTCACTATTCAAAGTCAAAATAAACAGAAAACAGTCACCATACAAGCGTTTCAAAATGATCCACTAACACCGCCAATCTTTACTAATTACGATAACAATCAAAACGCACATTAAGTTGCCGCGTTTAAATTACAAGCTAAAAGTGTGGAAGAACAAAAAACTGTGTTCCCGTAAGCTTTAGTATAATTTGTTAATGATAAATAAACTCATAAATAGCGGTTGTGCTCGCGAATCTGTTTACAGCAGATCCACATTTAAGATATCGCGCTTGCTTTGTTGCTAATCTGCTAACAAGTTTGAAACGAAAAATTTAAATCCCGCGTTTTGGGGGTTATGAAGAAAAATGGGTGAGTGTTGGAAAAGAGATTTTCAGAACTGCGAAATTTTTTTGCTTTTACACAACATTATAAAATTTAGTGCAAAAGCTCTCAAAGTTTGAATTTAGTGTAAATAGAGCAAAAATTTAATTGTAAATCTCATGGCTTTTATAGCTGACTCAGTGATAACATTTTCACCATTTAGAAGTAATGATGTAGTGAACGATGGAGCGTGCTTGGCTAGAAGTAATCTTGTCACTCATTATTCTTCTTTCGAGAAGCATAGCAGTTTTGATTTTGATCGAAGATGACAAAAAAAAACCATTATACTGATAAAAGTGGAACCGTTAAGTTATAAGATCTTAAGATGCAGATTACTTTTACAGCTTAACATAATTTATGATATTATAATACATTAAATTAATGTTTCAGATAGAAGAAACACGAAATTAATCGATATATTCTAATCAGACAACAATGTTTGCGTTATAAATTAGCAAGTCATATAATGCTTGACCGTTTTGTTCACGGTGTTTATTTACAAACTCCAACTAAGATGGTTATATTTGTTTAGAAGTCGGTGAGTACTTGGTATGTTGCCAATTATGATAAGAGTTTGATCCCATACCATTTACATTCATATATCGATCCATACCACACTGAAGCGCCTTAGTTATCTGATAGCCAACCAGCATTATGTACTTCTCAACACGTTGAGGATTTTCCTTTAACTCAAGGAATTTCGAAACTCATCCACATTTCAAATTAGGGATTCCTCCAAGACGAATTGCGGAAGCTTACCATCCTTGCGCCCTTAAGGAATTATGCTAAGGCACGTACTCGAATGTTTTCACGTATACCCCCTCTCGTCTCGTCCCAACCCCAAAATATAATATATCCAGCAAACTTTACATATATTTGTACCGTAAATCCTCTTAATATATTGCTCTATTTTTGTTGGTACACTTAAATTTAAGGGGACACAGCTATTTAATGAATGTTAATGTCAAGTTGCATTCACTATTGTAACGCTCGTGTTTTGTTTCCGACTGTTTTACGTGTTGAAAATAGGCTAGCGTGAGATTTATCTGGTTTTCAGAAAGGTGTGTTTGTACATGTTTAAATGGATCGTTTTAATCAGCCACCCATTTTAATGGACCTATTTTTACTAACCGATCTCATTTGTACTTATTCCACAGCCACATAATATTAAGATTAAAACCAGTATCAAAAATTGTATGCGTTATATATTTCACACAAAATAATTAAAAACAAACACCATTAATAACGGCAATATACGTCGACTTTTTCAGTAGCCCAGCCAAAGTCTGTTCTGTATAAAAATTTCAAGAAAAATTGAGATAAACCGCTCTCGGGCAAGATGGATCGCGAACAATTCGTAATGTGAAAATGGCCAGGCTTCGCCGTATTTGACATCCCGGATAAATTGATATTTATAAGTCGAAGGGCCAAGTATACGTTTAAAGGGATTCCCTTTATTGCCGTATCGCGCTGAAGGGAGGTTCCTGTCTTGCCTCAGGTTATTTTGAAATATACCAAGTTAACTTGAAAATGTCGAAGGTATATTTATTGGCCGGGAGCAGGAATTATCGCAGAGGTCGGATGTTGGGGAAGCCATTATTATCCTTTTTATTGGTATAATATTTAATTTTGGACCTTTAGCTATTTCATAGTGATACTAGGCACATATAAATCGGAAAATTATTTAGTACAGGATTAGGTTGAGGGAAATGAAGGCATTCTGAAGCGATAGGCTGTTTTTTCGGGTTTTTATGTATTGAAACACCTAAAATATTATAAAGGATTTTTGTGATTTATGATCGTATCATTGTCTGCAATGTTAGTGATATAATAGGATCGTGCAGATGAACACGTAAGTTAATTATATTACTGTAAGTAAATATTCAATATGGCGTTGTGAATAGCGTTTAATACTAGCGTCGGATATGACTCCACACCACGTCATGGTATCTATCAAAAGTCCAAAGAAAACCAAAATCACGTTGCGTGGCGCATTAGAACTGGTGCCTTAATTGAGGTGACACGAGGTGATAACAATCCGGAAACTTATTCAATTCAATTTCAATTTTTTTTAGGTTAGTTAATTAATAATCAGCAAGATTGGTAGGTTAAAAAAACGTAAAAAAGTAAAAAAATGCCTGTTCACTCTTGCTTTAAAGGTTGACGGATCTTATGTGGTAGAGAATCCTGAAGCTGACAGAGTTCCACACTTTGGCTGTGCGCACAATAAATGTACATGAGCAGGGCTTCGTATGAAAATATTAACGAAAAAAAACTATTATTACGAAATTCAGTAAGACAACTTTGTTAATCCACACATTTTATCTCACTGCTGGACAAAGATATTGTCTTTCACTCTTCCCAATGTGTTAGCTTTCTCCTAACAATTAACAACTCTAATTCGGTGCACCATTTCTGAATAGCTACTGGAAGTTCCGCTGCAGCGGAGATACTTTTAATAACGACCAGTAAAATAGCGATTTATATTCACATTTACATAGCATATGCCTTTCAAATGCCTAAGCCTCAACATAGGCAGTTCTGACACAAGTTCCGTATCTCAGAATTAGTTCATTTATTTATGCGACCGCCCTGTCTCCAGGATAAGATCGGGGTAGTGTTTTGTGTTTGTGTGTAAATCAGGCAACGTTGACGCATGCGCGCGAACTCTAGTCCACTACATAAATTATTGGAGACTTCATTTGTTTTATTGTGTGCCGGAGTTTTTAGGTAATTAATTTGATTTAATTAAGGAATGATGCATGAGGAGTTATGGTGTGACTTAGCAGTTGTTTAGCTTTGTTTTGTTATTGAGAAATAGTCGATATTTTAATATTCTGTGTGTCTGTGTTTCCCGATAGCTATCACCTAGGGGTCTTTAAGTCAAGAGTGAATAGGTAACTATTAGGTAAGCGTGCTCCATCTTCGACCACATCATCACTTACCATCAGGTGAGATGGTGGTAAAACGCCAACCTATTATCAATAAAAAAAAACATTGTACTAGTTTTTTAAAGGTCTGTGGTTGCAGTTTTTTTTTATGTTAGACATCCTACTGTCACCCTTGTGTTAATGTTATCAGTAAAATGAGAGCACATTTTCAACAGCTTGGAACCCGGAATGTGGGAAAGTTCTATCGAGATGCCGTGGACCTAGAACGCAAGGGAAACTGAAGGCATAAAGTGGGTTTTAAGCCAGTAGAAGTCTGAAAATCCCTTCCACGCCACGCAGAATGGCAGAAGTCATGCTATGATTATCCCCCGAAGAAAACGACGGGTTGCACTCCGGGAGTGCCGGCAGAAGTGAAAACTTGAATTTTAACGTTGTGCATTTTTGATATTTTGGAATGGTTAGGGAATAATTTTGCACGAATTGCTTTAATTATCGGTATAAAAGTACTATCATTTATGTGGTAGAATACAATATTTTTTTATTGCGCTATCGTACACAAACATGACAATTTATATTACATTAAAAAGTTTATCTCTCGAAACAGCAGGCGCAGGCTTACATTTTCGCCGCGCCGTAGAAAGAGAGGGGGATACTTCCTCTCCTACGCCACGCCGGCTGTCTACTCTCCGTCCGTCTTACGAATTTTCGATCAGGTCACGTGTCCTGACGCGAGTTTGACATTTTTTACCCATTACAAAAAAATGCACAACGCCGCTAAAGAAGTTTTCACTTCAAAAATACTCTTGATATCATATCATTACCTGATGATAGAAAATATAATACCTAATTCGTCAAAATAAACTTGTACCCAGTTGTCACCACGACCATTCAGTAAACTAAACTAATAACTTTACTACATAAAATAGCTCGCCAACTAACTTAAGCTGAAGCTTACCCATGGTTTTTCTAATTATACATACTAAATGTACTAGATTTCGCGAAATTCCGAAGCTGGGTGGCACGTACAATAAATTAGTGTGATCGGCTGCAAGTTTCAGAGGGTCAGAGGTGCTCGGGGCGGGGCGCGGGGCGGCCGGCAATTATCGGGGACCAATGTATAGAGCGCCTGGATGAGACATGCGGTGGAACGGGTTTGGTTCTAGAACATGCCTTGTATGGAACGTTTTGGATACAGAAGCAGGAAGGAGTTTGGTTTATTTTTTATTACCACCATCTCACCTGATGGTAAGTGATGATGTGATCAAAGTTGGAGCAAGCTTACCTAGAAGTAACATATTCACTCTTGACTTAAAGACCCCCAGGTTATAGCTATCGGGAAACACAGACTGCGGCAGGGAATTCCACTCCTTAGCCGTACGCACGATGAAAGTATTCCCAAAACGTTTAGTACGTGTGGGTGGGATGTCCACCATGTAACGATGGCACTTCGCCGTTTGTCTTGTAGCCCGATGATGGAACGGACTTGGCGGAATTAGATTATGTAATTCCATCGCACACACCCCGAAATGTAACCGGTAGAAAACCGATAGACTTGCAACTCGTCGTCGATATTCAAGGCTCTGCAGCTTTGACTCGACCAGTACATCGTTGCCAATGAGTCTCTTGGCCCATTTCTTGATAGACTCAAGCGCGTCTAGTTGATATTTGGCAGATCCATCCCAAAGATGAGAGCAGTACTAGAGGTGGACTTATTTAAAAAATAAACAATTTATGACGAATAGACATATAGCATACTAGCAGTCACACGTGGCTTCGCTCCCGTGGACTTTATTCTTCCTTCCCTCCTTCCTTCCTTCGGTTTACCCACTCAACTTTGCGTTTGGATTGAAGACTTCCTGAGAGATCGGTCCATTCGAGTGGTCATTGATGGCTGCTCGTCTGGCCAATTGGCAATTAATGCCGGGGTCCCTCAGGGGTCTGATCTCTCAGCAACTTTGTTTTTGCTGCACATTAACGATCTGCTGATTCCCGGTACCTTTGGGTATGCAGACGACAGCACAGTTTCTGAGAGATATGTGTCCAGCGCGCGAACTGGTGGGTCACAGATCCAGTCTCTCTGTGAGGACTTGGTTGGGCGCTTGAACTTGTCCTTGAAGGCTGTCTCCGAATGGGGCGATGCCAACTTGGTCAAGTTTAATGCAGCTAAGACCCAGGCGTGTCTCTTGTCCACAAAAAGGAATCAATTCGAACCGGCTCCTACTTTCTGGGGTGTAACCGTGCCGATAACCGACCGTATCGAGCTTCAGGGGGTATCACTAACTTCTACCCTCAATGTTGGCCCGTTTATCGAGGCTAAGGCTCAACTGACATCAAAAAAGTTGGGAATCCTAGCAAAGGTGAGACGGTACTTCACACCCGAACAGTTGCTCAATCTCTATCAAGCCCAGGTTCGGTCGCGTGTGGAGTACTGCTCCCATCTTTGGGATGGATCTGCTAAATACCAACTGGACGCGCTTGAGTCTATCGAGAAGCGGGCCAAGAGACTCATTGGCAACGATGCACTGGTCGAGTCAAAGCTCCAGAGCCTTGAACATCGACGACGAGTTGCAAGTCTATCGGTTTTCTATCGGTTACATTTCGGGGAGTGTGCAATGAAATTACACAATCTAATTCCACCAAGCCCGTTCCATCATCGGACTACGAGACAAATGGCGAAGCGCCATCGTTACATGGTGGATATCCCACCCGTACGCACAAAACGTTTTGGCAATACCTTCATTGTGCGTACGGCTAAGAAGTGGAATTCCCTGCCGGAGTCTGTGTTTCCCGATAGCCATAACCTAGGAGTCTTTAAGTCAAGAGTGAATAGGTTACTTTTAGGTAAGCGTGCTCCAGCTTCGACCACATCATCACAACCTATTTTTAATAAAAAAACCTCTCTTTTGCAGTCGGGTAAAAAGTAGCCTCTAACCTTCTTCAAGCTTTACATCCACCCTGTACTTCCGGAAAATTCGCGCGTTTAAACAAACAAACAAACTTTTCCGCTTCGTAATATTAGTATTAATAAAATCAGTCTATAACTTTCCCTCTGCTGCTGCACAGTCCTCTTCTCTTTGAGAGGGTCTTCGGAATAAATATAAAGTAATAAATATTTAAAAAAGATAAATTTAATTAAGTTTAAGTTAGGACTAACGTTATTTTTTTTTGTTCTTGATCCTACTTCTACTTTAGGAGACAGTGAAACAGGACAGCAGAAAATATTCTTAATCGTTATTTTTTATTTAATATCACCTGCTGTCATCACCCTCCACCATGAAACATATCGAATTTAGTTTTAACTGCATACAACTAGAATTGTAAATGGAGTGAGATGATTTTTACAGCCAAGTTATTTAAACTAGCTAACACGCTTTTCTTCTTGGTCGCGAGAAAGCTGTGTTGACTGCATGTTGGGCCCACTTGTTGGCCACGCTAGTTTTAACCTCACTAAGCAAACCCGAAAAACTGTTGTTTGCGGAACCTACATTAAATATTTTTCTTTCATATTAAGTTATAATGATTAACTAATTTATTATGATAATTATGTTATTGTCCAAAATTTAGGTAAAGGAACCCCACTAATACCTGGGCCACCAAGATACAGGTTGTGCCTAGTTTGGGGCCCACGGTTACTTCTATTGTTTTCAGTATATTATGTGCATACTCTATCTGTATCTCTTTTCTTCAATAACTTGTGTATGTCAATAAATAAAATAAATTACAAGATGTTGATAAATCTGAAGGATCTAAGATTTATCATCGGCTTAGCTTGTTCCGACAGAAAAAATATTAACAAATAAAAATATAGGTATAATTTATACCTGCAGGAGTTCAGTTTGGTAGAAGTTTTGAACAAATAAGACAGAAAACAGGTCAATTTATTACCAATATTGCAGGTACACAATCATAATAAAATGAATATATAAAAAAATGTGACTATGTATTATGGAAACATTATGAAAATCAGGGTAACAATGGAGTTTAACAACAGTCTTTCTCCATAGGAAAATACCAAAGTGCAAAGGTGAAATAAATAAAATATTGATTGATTTTACTAAACTAAACTCACGTATTACTTGCATGTTTTTAAATGGGATTCTTAGCACCCCTTCCTAAAATTCAGCTGCTAGGGTCACCGCATAAAGAACATCATTGGTATTTTACAATCCAAATCGCATCCAGTGTTCATACCTCCGTGCCCCAGTAGCGTCACCCGCACACAGTAGATAAAGTAAAGGCCCGGAGCAACGTCACCCCGCCTGATTTATGCAGCAACCCTTATCCAAGATTACGATGACCGCGATCCACTTGTTTAGCTTTAGACTCGCAACATCAGTGTGTTTGTAATTAAGTGGAGTGCGTGTGTCATGGGAACAATGCAAGAGTTATTTCTTTGAATTTAGATGAGATTTAAGTTGTAAAGGAAGTATTCTAAAGACCTGACACTTTAGTAGATCGCTGATGACTAGGGAAGCAAGACACAGTGCAAAAAAATAAAAAACTCTCTTCAATTATTGTTTCTTCAGATTTATAAAGACACTAACTAGCTGTACCCGCGGCTTCGTTTGTGTGGAAGGTGTTTCCCACGTAAATCTCTGTTCTGTGGGAATTCTGGAACAAAACTTGCTTATTTGTAATATCAGAATTTCTGCCTTATACATATCAAATTTTATTTAGATCCGTTCAGCCGCTTTCACGTGATTGAGTGACAAACATCCAAACATACACCTACTCGTACAATGTCTCATTTACAATATTAGTCAATTTAAATTGTACTATACCTAACTAGTTGCTTCTAATGTTTGTTAAGTATGGTAGGTGCAGATTTATAAACAGCAAATTGCCCGGTTTTGAAACAGTCACGTTGTGGCATAAACCAGGGAATTATGTCACAACAGAAAGGTTGAAACCAGGATGTGTCGGGATTAGAACATACTGCAAGAAGGAGTAGGTTGAGGATTGAATCTAGTTATAGGGAGTAAATAAGTAAGTAAGAAAGTAGGCGTGTAATCCTTATATTGCATAAAATATGGTTTATAAAATCTTTTAAATTTAAAAGAAATTACACATTCTGCTTGTTTTATTTTAGTAGGTAACTATTTTAATATGAAACTAAATCACCTGTTAGAAGCTCGCACATACCAAGGTAACATGGACCAAAAGAGATCACGAAAAGTAAGACTTCCTATAAGACGAGAAGGAAGATTATCCTTCTATGATGCAACACCATCACTGATACAACACTGAATGAAAACTGTCTTTGCAACTCAATCTTATTAATGAAATCATAAATATAAAGTACCTGAAATCCAATAAATTCAATACCCAATACATCGTTCATCATCAATTCGAATTAAAAATGAGCGAACGGCAAACTTTACCCGACTTTCAATTCAAAACAAGAGTTATATGTTTGTATTTGATTATAGAGATCCGTAGGTATAAATTTACGAGTGTTGAGTGTTCAAAGGGTGTGTATTTATTAAAATGCTAATTTGGGCTCTCCTCCGCGGCTTTAGATACTTCGCTATCGGTCCTGCGCACGCTTTGTGTGCCACCTCCAGATTTATGCCATACGTTTGAGAGTTACCACTGTTACTCGATATTCTGTCGGATTCTTGGGGTGATAAACTCATTTCAATAGGCGACAAAGACATTGTGATCAAATTATACTACTGTTTTTTTTTAATACGAAATACGGTAATGAATGAAGAATTTTCTAGTTTCTAAAAAAAAGAAAATTATAATAAAAGAGTTTTCAAGTTATGATGATTTACCAAAAACAAAAATGAGGACTTCTTCCATTGTATACTGGATATCTTTATACATACATTACATCTTAGTCACAACTTACACACCTTTTATATTTCGAAGATGCATATTAAATCTTCCAACTTATACTTACAGGAATACCATTTTTACTTAAGTTTTACATACACTTACATTTATTTTTCTATGAGATTTAAACTTACATCAAAAGTATTCTTAACGTCATTCGACGATCAATAGTAGCCCACACATGATACATAGCTCCCGAGTTAGGGTAGGAGCACACTCGGCAATCGGTAACGTAAAATTCAATCATAGTAGATTAGAGTCCCCTTAATATTTTAATGCCTGACCACCGTCCGCTAACGGGGAATCGATCCGCGCACCCTCCGAAACAAAATATATATTTTATAACAATATATCTCATCTAGCCTAATTGGGGTCGCTTAATATGGCTTACCGACGTAAGTACATAATTTATTTCCTTCTCGGTTAAGAGTTATGTGCAGTATGTGTATTATAAATGTACTTTATATAAAGGTGTGATTGTAATTTGAACTCCTGTATACTTGTTTGTGTATTTGAGAAACAAATTGTATAGGCGGCTGTGAAATTTGGGTGATAATTTTTTACTGTCAAAAGATTAATCCACGGGCTGTTTTTTATTTTATTTCGGGATTCACGGTTTAACAGAATATACTTCTTAACAATAATACTGTAATAGTTACCAATAAAAAATACTGAAATAGTTACCAAAATCCTTTCCAAAGTAATAAATTTGTCAGACAGGTGGTATACGACAAACGATAAAATGTAAAAAAATGTAAAATGTAAAAAGTCTTTATTTGGAAACATAAACAGTTGATTACATTACAAAGAAAACGATGATAGATACAAAAGTTTAGAACTGTGTCGCAGCTATCAGCGCCCATACAAAAAAAGAGGACAATTTTCCAGACTAAAACTACAAGTGATTAAAATTAAAATTAAAAATACAATAAATTAAAAATAAAATAAAATTAAAATTAAAAATGACCGTATGTGTCTGTGTGAATGTGTGTGTGTAGATGAGTATGAGGGAGTGGAGTGTAAGTGAGTAGGTATGTTTGGTCATTGTATGAAATGTAGGGAATGTATGTGAGTGAGAGTTTGGGTGTGTGTGTGAGTGTTTGTGCTATTTAAGTATCCACAATTATTTCAGTTTCGTCATATGACAGTGATTTCAGCCAATCAGTCAATATAAATAATAAAAACATAATTTATTAGTAAAGATTTTAACTATAATCATCCTATATCGTTCCCACTGCTGGGACATAGGACTTCTCTAATGAGACGGAATGGTGACGCGTTCCTAGTGCGGGATGGTGGATGTCACATGTCTTCGAATTTTAAAAATTTGGACTCGCGGCTTCTTTACGGCTTTTTCCTATACCATCTTAGAAGTAGTATAAATAACACAAAGTCAGCTTGCCTGAGTTCAAAGCCATGATCTGCAACTCGTAAATCGTATGATAAAATTGATTACAACAATTCTAAAAGTTTTTAAGCTAACATGGTCACTGACAGTACCATTAGAACTTAAAACGGGGTATTAAAAATACACATGGTAAATATCCCGTTGTAAGCTCTAATGATACTAACAATTCCAAATATTATGACTCAGTAGGTACTGAAAGACTGTAGTTGTAGTCATGAAATAAACACAAGCTTTCAATGCTAATGAGCAGTGACAACAACAAAAAAAAAAAAAAAAAAAAAAATTAAGTCTAATTCAATCCATTAGACTGATTCACTCTCTAAACCACGCAAATCCGAATCAGTTAACACAATAATCTATGCAATTTTCAGGTAAAAGCAATCAAATACAAATACAAGACCGCATCGACCGCACACAATCGAAGCAAGCGATCTCTACGCCTTTACACTGACATTAACAATACAATTAAAAAGTCCATCAATACTACACGGGAAGGAAATACAGAAATACAAATTAAAATCAACTCTAATGACGATGAAAGAAGAGATAACGAAGATGCAGTTATAAGTTTGCAGCTCAAATGTCCCCGAGGCGACGCACGCGAACAGCCCAGCATCTCAATAAGTGAAAAAAAACAAAAACAAAGTTAAACTTCGTTTAACATGCAAATTTGAGAGTCACCACGACAGAATGAGCGTCGATACTTAATTACTTCTTTAATCGTTCAATCTGGATGGTGGGTGTATGTTGGGGATGGCATACGTTGATATTTTGGACGAAATATTTCGGTTGAATTTGAGGGTAGTTGGTTTACACCTTGTGGATTCAGTTTTCAGGGTCAGTAAAGACTTAATTATGTTTTAGTATGCTTACCGATGAACAAAAAATTATTGATAAAACTGAATAAATAGAAGCTATTTAGGAAAACGAGCCATAAAATCAAAAAACCGCATCGTTCTTGACCATATTTCGAATTAATTAATTAATCTCATTTTACTGATTCTACAACACCATGTCATTTTAACCCCCGACGCTTTCATGCTTTACGAACTTCTATGGCACCCTACATTGTGCGGGCCCGACACGCACTTGACCGGTTATTTTTCTCACTTTCTATATTACCTATTCTCAAGCCCTATAATTTAATTATAACATTTTATAATATGTCTATAGAAGACAAAACTCATTTTTTTGATACAAGAGAAGAAGAATCTCTTTCTTAGAGTTCTATAGCTTTCACGAATAAAGAGGTTGTAGACCTCTTTCCTTGAATATTTTGGCAGCCCTATCTCAATTTTGGTTAAAGCAGCGTTGCAGCACTGTTGGCTGTCACGTGCTCGGTACACCAGTAGCCGGCTTCAACAGATACCACTTTTTGTACCTATGTATGCTCTTTTTAAGCTTTTTAACGCGTGGCTGTAGGAGCTTGATAAAGAGTGCATATTGGTAGTTTTAGGAAAGTGAAATATGTTTGTAGTACGCAAAATTGTAGATTCAAGCTAATTGAATACGCTACAATAAAACAAAGAGACAATGTAAATTTATACTCATTTTCAAATTGTTACTAAAATAGTTCGATTTGTAAAAATAAATATAATCGTTGAAGAATAGAGATGGCATAATTGTTTGTACTGGATATATTTGTCGTATTTTCAAATGGTGTGCCTTAAGTGCAATTACGCAATTAGTTCTGTCTCTGTTAATCATAGCTTTTTAATTGCTCACAACGACACACGTTATTATTTAGGATTTTATGTATTATTTTAGGTATTCTACAGGTTTTCAGAAAAAATAAGTATAGTAAAAGTATATGTGTATAGTAAAGTGTAGCAATAATCTTCTTAGCGTGTATCATGTTATGGATATGTGATGAGAAAGAATGACATGGATGTGACCAAATGAGAATAAGAGGTGGGTTGAATGTTAATGGAAGAATAAGGGAAAGATGATTGGATTATGTGAGTAATGATATAAAAGAAAGAGGAGTAAGAGATGCCGTGACATTCGACAGAGGAGAATTGCGATAACGTTAAGTAAATAAAATAAGGGCAAGAACATGATGATGATGAAAATCATCTAGCGTGTCGATGGCAATTTAGATTGACAGAGGGCCCAGAACTGGGCAACGAGTTTGGTTGCGTCGGAAGCGTCCATTAATTCCTATAGTTAACAATCGACAGGACTTGCAGTAGGTATATGAAACTAGAAATCAATACAATTTTATTAATGACTACAGCATATACCCCAAAATTATTTCAGAAACAACTCAACAACAACATTTAACGTTTAAAAATAGTAATACAGATAAAATCAGGTCTTCTACTTCAGTTCCATGTTTTTCCGAACCGCGAAATCGCGTGAGAGTGCGTTTGCGTTGTTTATCAGATTCGTACAAACATGTTACAAGACTACCGTGTTACAAATAAACACACACTTTATCCTGGGCGTTTGATTTATTGGGCAGGTTTGGTAAGACCGTGTATGTGGGATGAGTAAAGCTTTATTTGGAGTGCGAACTGTGTGTTTGGAATAGCTACTGAGATATGAAATTTAATGGGATACTGTTACTTATTTCGCAAATTGGTTATAACGCTTTGTTTTTTTTTTTTTGAAATTTTAAACTAGTCTAGGCCGATGTTTCCTGACTGAAATTCTGAGAAGAAATACTGAAACAAACTCAAAGGTCAACGTCACTTTTGAACTCGATACAATCCATGCTGATGAAATCATAATATATGAGAAACCGTTCCATCATCGGACTACAAGACAAACGGCGATGCGCCATCGTTACATGGTGGACATCCCACCCACACGCACGAAACGTTTTGGGAATACTTTCATTGTGCGTACGGCTAAGGAGTGGAATTCCCTGCCGGAGTCTGTGTTTCCTGATAGTTATAACCTGGAAGTATTTAAGTCAAGAGTGAATAGGTTACTTCTAGGCAAGCGTGCTTCATCTTCGACCACATCATCGCTTAAGATCAGATGAGATTATGGTAATCTTTTAAGGGAATAAACTCAGAAACAAAACATTATTTTGATAATTAACCTTATTTCTGAATTAAATAGTTGCAGTGGATTATTCCTCACCTTTCATCAGCATCTGTTTAACCTCTTTCCAACTATATTGGGGTTAGATTCCTGTCTAGCCAAATGAGCTGAGTATGATTGTTTTACATGGAACAACTGCCTATAACTGCCTATATGTTAGATAACAACCCAGAAATGGGAAACACGACAACCCTTGGCAAGACTGTTCTGATGTTCTGTCAAAGATTTTCAAATACCAGCCAGGACCAGTGGCTTAATAATAATATAATAATAATAATAATCCACAACTTTTTCACACAACGCCATCTAGTCCCAAACTAAGCAGAGCTTGTGGGTATGGGTACTAGACAACTGATAAACATACATATATATTTCTAAATACATACATATTATAGATAAATTACACCCAGACAAAGAACAAATGACAGTGCTCATCACACAAACATTTGTCCTAGGTGGGAATCGAACCCACGACCTTGCGCATAGCAGTCAGGGCCACTGACCACTATACCAACGGGCCTTAACGTGCTTTTCGAAGCATCTCGATACGTTAGTCACCTAGGCCACTGACCTAGGCCAGCGTTGCTTAGTCTCAGTTCATGCGTTCCTAACTCAATATTTTAGGTACATTCTGTATTAGCTACGAATAACAAAAAGCGTGATTCGACGATACGATAGCGATTCAAAGAGGTGAATATTATGAATAATTTTAATTAAATATCAGCTATCTCTCGCATCTTAAGCATCTTCGTCACACACACACATCAAATGACTTCTCCTTCTGCTCTATATGGAGTGCAAAGGAGTGTTAGATTTCTATGACCAAAAATTCCCTATCCTTTAGTTTCCCTTGCGATGCAGGGTCCCAGTATCTTGTTAGAATATTCTGGCAATTCAGGCAGGAGTTTCCTCTATCTTCATAGTACTAAAAAGTAACATTGCAGGCTTTTCCATGTTTATTCGTTATTCCAAACTAACATTAATGCATTAACTCAAATTCAGGTAACTTTTGCCAAATTCACCATACGACAAAATTTATCTAAGAACACATCCGAACTATGACAAAAGTAGTTTGCACATAAACAATAACACGTGATTAATGTAGCAGCATCGATTTATTGCTCATATTTGTAGTTTTATTGCAAGTCGCCCCGTGCCAGTGTTGAGATTTACTTCCAACGCAATTCGCTTGAACAGTGCCTGTGCAAATATTGTTTGTTTTTTGGTAAATGCGTTTAACTGTTTAGTGTTGAATGGAATCTCATCATCTGCTTAGCCGATTCCCAACTAGGTTGGGGTCGACTTCCAAATTAATCGGAAGCATTAGTATTTTACATGGAGTATTAGTGTTTTACATGGAGTATTAGTGTTTTACATGGAGTATTAGTGTTTTACATGGAGTATTAGTGTTTTACAAGGAGTATTAGTGTTTTACATGGAGTATTAGTGTTGTACATGGAGTATTAGTATTTTACATGGAGTATTAGTGTTTTACATGGAGTATTAGTATTGTACATGGAGTATAAGTGTTTTACATGGAGTATTAGTGTTGTACATGGAGTATTAGTATTTTATTTTACATGGAGTATTAGTGTTTTACATGGAGCGACTGCCTATCTGACCTCCACAACCCAGTAGCTGGGTAACACGATACCCCTTGTCTATACCAGTGTCAGATTTACTGGCTTCTGACTACCTGTAATGACTCTCAAAGATGTTCAAATTACAGCTGGGACCAACGGTTTGACGTGCTTTCTAAGGGCACGGGGGTATCACACCATCAACTTCCAAACTCCGGGCTACTACTGAGAAACTCCTTAAAGAAAAACCCAACAGCGCTTTTTGCCCGAGCCGGGAATCGAACCCAAGACTACGTTTTCAACAGTAGGGCTTGTGATCACTCGACCAACGAGGCAGTTGAATGGTATCTAAAAACAATAAAGTGTAAATCCCGCAAAAACTAGATAGTTGTTCGCGCTTAAATATCGTATGTGGCGCTGCTCTTCTACTAAGAAATGTAAGTGAAAACATATGAAAGTACGGTAATGCAAGATAGTGCAGGATTGGGTTGCATGTTGCATAACATAAAAATAGGTGTCTATTGTCTTCGAAGAAGCGGAAGAAGAGGCATTTGCATAGAATATATGGCCTTCATAATAAAAATAATACCTATAACATTTCATAGTTTTCTTTTTTCTTAAATAAAATAATAGAGGGCTAAATCATGTAAAACGGCTCTTTCTGTTCTCTTACGATGTTTAAACATATTATTTTCGACATTGGAGTTCAGATTTATTCATGTTCCCTGATATACGCAGAAAATTTTGCAGCCAATAATATAAACCACAAATAAACTTTTGCAAAACAAACAGCCTGTACCGCCGTAACAGAACATCCTAACAATTATTTTGTCTACCGAAAGAGTCTTGCTAACTCGTGTACCTATACGGTGCCGAACTGAAAATAATCAAAACTTTACTCATAAAAATCCAAAACAAAAATGCATTATTCATACTCGCCACTCCGCGTAACACATGACCAGTACACGAAGCTCCCTATATTTTCCCTTCAAAACAAGAACACAAACGAAAAGACTCCATTCGAGGGAAAGTCGCGGTTCAACTTAATCTGGCCGTGGATACAACTCGAGCGGACATCCCGAGCAAAGTATGAAACTGTCTGAAAATACATAAATATTGTATTTAGGGGACTCATATTAGACGCAAAGTATTATGGTGGATTTGATTTGTTGCAAGCATAATATTCACTGACATGAAAAATTGCCACACAAAACAAACTTTCTTTCTGAAAGAATAATCAGAATTTTTCATTTTCAGCGCTTTGAATAACAAGCTAAGCAATAAAAACATGCCCATTGTGCCAACTGCCCTATATCAAATGCTGCCAAAGAGAAAATATAATTTATCTTTAAAATGAACACTGCATTTACATTTAAATTTCAAGGTTTTTTTACTGTGGGTATATAAAGTGCTTACCCTTGACAGAGAAGAAATCTTATTTCTTTATCTCAATCTTTGTCTGTTATGTTTTTTTTAACTGACGGACAACCTTACGTACAGTTTTTTTTAACTACTCAATTAATTTTTTTAAGCTAGCATGATCACTAACAGTATCATTAGTACTTAAAACGGAATATACATGGTAATTATCCCGTTTTAAGTTCTAATGATACTTACTCATTTAAATATTATCATCTTTTCAGCCCAAAGATGACCTCTGTAGGAATCTTTAAAGCGTCTTTACTTTGCATACACTACAGTTGATTAAAAGCTTAACAAAATAAATAATAACCACATCCACAAGCAAACAACTATTGAGTAGGTACCTATTTATGTCATGTTTGATGATCATTTTAAGGGTCTTATGAATGTATCTCTAGTTTACTAATCAACAACTGCGTCCTTTTTCCAATGATATTCATTGGAATATTACCAACCATGTATGTCCGAATTTTGACGCGTATTTTTTCAAAATTCGGACATACATGGTTAGAATTTTTCACTTCTCTACGTCGTGATTACAACACAACGGAGTCTGTGTTCCTGATAGCTATAACCTGGGGGTATTTAAGTCAAGAGTGGGCTAGTTCTTCTAGGCAAGCGTGCCTCATCGTTGACCAGATCATCACTTACCACAGGTGAGATGGCGGTCAAAAGCGAGCCTATTATCCATAAAAAAATATTTCGACAGGGTTCCACTGTAAAACTTGTAAAGTAGTTTAATCCGACAATATCATCTACTTAGCTCCGAACCTTTGTCGACAGTATCATCCAGTATTTCACGTCTAGCAACTGCTTATCTTGCTTCTACAAGCCAGTTAGTAGATATACCTAATACGAAACTTCTTGGCAAGTCAATCCAACAATAAAGGATAATATTATCGAGTCTGCCTCTAGAGCATTCATGTGGTCAGATGTAGATATCGAGTGCAGTGTGCCGTAGGTAGCTGCAACTCAAATTGCATGGTTTAATAGTAATTTAATGCAGGAATTCCCTTTATGCGATGACCGCTATCTTTAAGCTTTGCCAACTGACTAAATGAGAGATTCTTGAAGTATTAAATTGCTCTTCATTAGGATATTCATAGTTTGTTTTGTATAGTGATAGCGGTCACCAAACAAGAGTCGGCTTCTTAGCCGACTCTTGCGTTAGTTATAACAACCAACGGTAACATATACAACATTACTTGTCTTTAGTCAAATATTAGGGTTTGTATGACTATTGAGCTATTGAAAAGTTCGTGGCAAATAAGTTCTATCAGAGTTAAGGTAGCGGAAACGATTGTCAAAATACCAAAATTGTAACGAACATGGCAAAATATAACTTGATATAGTTATGGTACTTAGTCTTGAGATTCTATTGATTAAAATCCCACGAGCATACTTTTCTAAATGCAAGGAGTTTCTCAAAAAGAAGGACCGCGTGATTTCTCGCATAAACTGATTAAGTAGGTAAATATTTCACGTTTTATTAACTGACAGCATTGGTCTGTCACAGCTAAACGTAAAAACCGACGTGTATGCAAACGTTTTCAATACATTTCTCAAGATAAATATGTGCTTACTAATACAAAAACCAAAATAAGATTGAGTGTTTGTTCTTTAGCACAAATGATTCGTTTAGAAAGTGCAAATCCGATATTCTAGTCGTCTTCTACCGTCTGCATTCCCTTTCTTGGCTTGGATTTATTTGAACTCTATCAAACAAAAAGTTGTAGCTCCCTGGCAACCCGGAAGGCGCCGTGACATCCCCCTCTGAGAGTAAAGGAGCTTACATACTAGAGGCACACCTATGATGATTTAAGAAGTGCAAACATGTAAAAATGTGAAGGTGAAAAGATTAGCTAACCTGTTTGAAGAGAAGCAACGAGAGGTAAATCTAATCTTAACTTCTTTTGTAATAAGGTAAGTTAATACAAACTTTGGTAGTTTGTTTGTGAGGCGTTATCTCTAGTAGTGCTGATTCGAATACGACAATAATTTCATAGCTAAGATAAGCTGCATTGCCGGCTAGCGATAAAACCTATTTTATCTCTTTGTGATATTTCTCTTAATTAAGTATTATTTATTATTTTCCCCTTGACCTGGGTTTTCTTTTTCACAATATTTGTGACCCAATGACATAAGCTACTGCACGTGGGCCTTCCCAATATTTTTCCAGTCGTAAACAATTTAAATACGGCGCCTCTTTGGTCAACTCAGTATGCCATTGTCTTCGTTTTATTATGCTACCACATTAATTTTACTCTTTTAGGAAACAAAGAGCATCTCGTTACTATAATGCTACTTGTAAATTATTTTACCTGTTTACTTTCAAACTTATTAATAAGTAGGTATCTAAGCTCACTAAAAAAATTCATCTTTTGTAAAATGAAACTGTCAAAAATCTTATAGCAGTTACATTACATTGCTATAAATTGTTTCGCAAATGCAGATTAAATAAATAAATTTATTTTAAACCAGCAAATACTTTTCGCTGAAAAGGAACGTCTATTGAGCTGCACATAAGAAATGCAAATTAAATGTAATAGAAATCAAAGAAGTCATATCTATTTAAAACTCATATTATTGCTGTGTGTTTCGATACTAAGTTGGTATCCCAACTTCTTTTTACAAAATATCGATATTTTCCCATTATTACTTATAATTTTAAGGTAGTTTAATGCGTCTAATGTTGGTGCATAATAGTATATAAATATAGATAAAAATATTGTACTTAATCACAGGTGCCTACAGCAGGTTTTAAAAAGACTAAAAGTCACCTAGACTTGCTCAATAATTTCTTAAATAATACTAAATGTTTTCATTAGATACTTAAGAGCTGTGGTGGTCCCGTGCTGACAGATACGAGTTACGAGTTATAGTTGATGAGTTCAAACCCAGGCAGGCACATTACTTTGTTTAATTTTCAATCATTTTTATCATGAAAAGAAAATCACAAAAAGCACCGAGAAGAATCCTATGACTGAATGTCCCAGGCCCAGTAAACCGAAGACATTTGATATCCACCAAACCGCACTGTCGTGAGGTGGATCATGACAGATTCTCTCGCACTGAGAGGAGGTTTGCATCACAGCAGTGAGCACGTTATTAAAAAAAATGCTGATTATGTTATTATTTCCATAAAAAAATATTCTAAGGACGGCTGCGGAAAACCTCAAGCGGCGTAAAAAATATAGTCATCTCGGTGATAACTATATTTTCGAGCCGTTTGGGGTCGAAACTCCCGAACCGTGGGGCCTGTGTGCTCACAGCCTTTTTAAAGAAATATCGAAAAGGCTCTTTGACGCTTCCCGTGACCCAAGAGCTGGCTATTTCTTTGGCCAAAAGCTAAGCATTGCCATACAACGAGGCAATGCCGCCAGTATCTTGGGTACATTGCCAGCCAACAGCGTTTAGAATGAATTTTTGATGCTTTATTCTAGTTTGTTTTTTATTTTTGCATAATGTTTTCCTTGAAATAAATAAATAAAATATAATATTTTTTCTAAGGATAGTGTAAAAACTTCTTCACACGAAGTCTTGGTCGTATTCTGGCATGCAGGCAGCTGTTTAATACACTGTCAATTGCAACGTAGCTATTTGTCGATTTAAGTGCCTCGCCCGTATATCTCCCCTGAAATATACACTGTTGCAGTGTGCAAACCTCTTTCAGTATATTTGATATTGATATAAAACTATCAAATTTGTCCCATTCTTTAATAAACTATTGAATTATAGCTTTCTATTTTGCAGAACACTTTTCTACAATAATTGTTTTACAATTAAAACTTGTTTTTGATACAATTACCAAAATCGTTTTTTTTTTCACTCACAGAATAGTAACATGGCCATAAGACCAGATATACCATCTTGGGTTTAATTTGACTATAAAACTTAAAAAATTGGCCAAGTGCGAGTCAGACTCGCCCATGAATACATCATATAATACATACAGAATACATCTACCTACCAAGTTTCACATGTATAGTCCTAATAGTTTCGGAATAAAATGGCTGTGACATACGCTGTGACGGACGGACATACAGACAGATAGACATGACGAAACTATAAGGGTTCCGTTTTTTGCCATTCGGCTACGGAACCCTAAAAAGATTATATTAAACTAAAGAGGTCTTTGTTCAACTGCAGATTCATTCGCACATTCATCATAATGTTCCCAATGCTGGGACGCAGGTCTCCTATCAGTGGGAGGGATTGGACAGAAAACCGCGCGGGCCTAGTCCGGTTTGGTGGATACCACGTCTTCGAATTTTTGGTCGTATATGTTTGTTTTTGAATTTATTTATTTTATCTACTTATGTATTATATTTATATATATATATATACAGGGTTAATTGTAAAACACCAAAAACCTCTCAGGACTATGTTACTAACATCATAATAACTTTTGTTCTATGACTCTTAAAAATTCGTCATATTTTAGTTTACCAGATTTTCATACAAAAATATTTAAATTGAACGCGCTAAATGTTACGGAGTCTATGCGAAACAAAAGAAAGTGATAGTATAAATTGTTTTATTTTGCTTCGCATAGACTTTGTAACATTTAGGGCGTTCAATTTAACTATTTTTATTTTTGTATGAAAATCTGGTGAACTAAAATATGACGAATTTTTTAAAGTCATAGTGTTTGTTTTTTGTTTTTTTTTTTTCTTTTTTTTTTGTTTTTTTTTTTTCTTTTCTTATTACTTTTTCAATACATTTTTAATTTTTTTTTTACTTTATCGTTTTTAATTTTTTTTGCATAAAATGACAATATTTTTTTTATATTTTTTGTAATAGCAAAAGCTTTATTGTGAATGTGAGAGCAATGTGGGATAACAACAAATATTATTAATCGATTACCGCATTGTTAGATTACCGCACTGTCTGGCAGTTTGAGTGCTTTATACGGCCCACCCAAATGTCCTAACTTTGGTATTGTTCGTCAAATCGTTGAAGCTCCTTAAGATATAAGTTGAGCTACGCGATATTTGACAAATGCTTGCACTGTTTGGACGGACCTGCTCAAATCTGTATGATTCTGTCCTTTAAAGGGCGCCACAGGCATAAACCTACATGGCTCTCATATGATTTGATTACTACACATTGTATGGACTTTAAAACAGACGTTGACCTCTGAGTTTGTTTCAGTGTTTCTTCTCAGAGTAGTCAGTTAGGAAACACTGGCCTCATCTAGTTTACATTTACGGAAAAAAATGACGTGTAAAAGTGTTACTTATAACCCATTTGCAAAATAAACATCATTATTTCATTATTATTATTTCATTACTAATATAGCCCTCCCCATTTTAATTAACGAACGCGAACCTATTTTAAATAAAAAAAAATAAAAAAAAGAAAATTAAAGCTCGTAGTCCTTCCAAAGGTTGTCTGGAAGATATCGCTTGCAGTGATAAGACCGCCACTGTAACCAATTTTTTTTTTACAAATTTTGTTATTTAAGTGTGATTCAATTATTGGTATACAAGAAGTATATTCTATCTTCTATCTATGCCGGTTCTCTTACGATGTTTTCTTTCACCGATAAGAGAGGAGTGGTCATGGTATTAATACACAAAGTAATGAATCTAACTGGGTTCTAATCCACGATCTGCAACATGCAAGTTGGGCGCGTAACCACTAAGCCGCCACTGCCCACATTGTCGTCGCTTCCCAAAGCATAACATCCAAAGAACCCAAGTAGTTAGTTATGTACTAGTCTACTAAATGAAGTGTATTTCTGCATCACAATCCTTTCAGGTAAGATATATTTCAATGAATAATGAATGTTTACCTAATCGTCAGTTTTTAATCGGACCGTGAGTTTGGTAAACATGTTTACGCTCTATATTCTGGCTATATTTTTATTTTCCCGTCGTGGTATTCTCGCTGCTATGTAGCTTAGCCAGCATGATGGAGTGTAAGATTACTGGATGTGCTACTGTCTGATGTAGGTCGAAGTGTTTAAATATAAAAACTTTTTACCAAAAAATTAAACCGACTCCCAAAAACACTGCAAAGTGAAAAATAACTTTTTTTTCGGTAGTTGGTGTCTTTAGTTTTGTATTTTCGTTTTTGGCACCGACGAATTGAAGAGTTCCCTCGATTTCTCCAGGATCCCATCATCTGGTCATGATTTCGTAACAACTGGACCAACTATACCCTTTCAAACGCAAAAAGAATTTTTCAAATCGGTCCAGCCGTCTCCGAGTTATGACGTAACATACATAAAAAAAAATTAAAAAAAAAAGTTCAAGACGAATTGTAAACCTCCTTTTTTTGAATTCGGTTAAAAATATAAAAGGGTTGTAGAAGAAACAGATTGATACCTATTTTACTTAACTAGATATTTTTTTTATTCTAACAACTGCACGGATCGGTCAGACAGTTGTGGATGAGTGACCATCATAACATTGAGATTCCTTCCTGCCTTGGGAAGCACGTTAAGCAGTTGGTCTCAGCTGTCATTTTCATATCTTTGACAGGCTCAGCTGCATCCAGTGAGACTGGAAGCTGACCCCAACATTAATAAATTAATAGTTTAAAAAACATTAGAAAAACACACTTTTATAAATGCACGTAAAAACAAAAAACAAATCGTGGTCAAAGTTCATTACAAGATTTTTCCAAGAAATCCAAAACAGCTATGATACGATTTTCCATCATGAAGTTCCAGTTCATATCTTCCAGCTCCATCATCAGATCAGTTCGACAGTACTATATTATTGTATTGTCATCAGAACTACATACAGATGCCAATTTTCACTACGCTACGACCCTTGGAAGATGGTTAAATTAGTTACCTTAGATTCCATTACATAGTTACATACAGGTCGACCTAATAAAAGCGTGTTAAAAAGGGTTAGCTCTTTTCCAATTATAGATTTCAACGACAATTTCGAAGTGCTACTCAATTTTCAGAATATAATAAATCTTTTTACTGACTAAAATGAAAACCACTATTCCTCTTCTACTTTTAACTTCCACAACAATCCACGCTTCGTGACATGAGCCAACTCCACCCATACCGCATCCAGTACATAGTACGGCATGCGAATGGCGACCGGTGGACGTATTTCAGTCGTTTCTCTCCTGAAATATATTCGTTTTTGGTCGCTCTTTTCATGAGCTCACTGAATGTAGCCTGGTCTATTCATCCTGCGGCCCCGGCGACGGATTTTTATGGGGGTTTAACGCGAATTATATTTGCTTCATCTGTGTTTCGAATAAATAGCCGTGAATCTATAGCTTGATAAGTGTGAGTTTTCTTTTGTTTTTGGTATAATTATTTATTTGGCATGGTAATGGTTAAAGAAATTGGGTCTCATATTCTGAAAGGGAAATAAGCCCAGCTTAAAATTAATTAAAAAACCACTACGAATTTCAGCGTTAGCTGTGAAAAATCAATTATGCGCCGCCGACTAAAAAATTAAAGTTACTTTGTATTTTGTAATGTTGTAATTTTTTTGTAGTGGTAATATTCAAATAAAACTAACAAATAATTAGCAAGTTGTAGACAAGGGTAAGGGTAGGGTAGGCAATCCATAACGTAGCTTTAGTATTAACATACTCTGCCAAGGTTGCGGAATTGTTTGAAAGAGTTTCCGCGGCCTCGTAACACGAAGAGCAAATGACGGAACACGGATGAGTTTTAGTCAGTAAAAGTCTGACAGACCCTCCCGCTTCGCCCAAATCCGGAGGCAGTCATTAAATTGGATGATTTCCCACCCTTAAAATAAGTATTGACGTATAATCATTTTTTCGTGGGCAACTGACTGCTACGCTGCGTGCCGTGGGTTCAATAACCGCACCGAAACAAATGTTTGTAAGGCCTACAAATATACTTTTCATTTACGCCCACGATACAGGAGACATGCCTAGTGTAAGGTAATAATTTAAAAACATCAAATGGCTCTGGGTGTAGCTGAAGGAAGTTTCTACTTAATAAAATGCCACCCAGTTCCTTCAATTGCTTTTCCATTCCTGGGTGCGGTATCTTATTATGTGTGCAGGCTTATTGGGTTTGTCAAGGCTACTGACTACTCTTTGAGGCTGACATACAAATCAACAATATTATCTCAAACACATAACAAAGGTATAAGCTAAAAGACTTATAGGCGACGAGGTGCTGGTGGACAAGCTTCATAGCCTGGCTCATCGGCGAACCGTTGCTTGCCTGTCGGTTTTCTACAGATTGTACTTCTGGGAGTGTGCGCAGGAGCTCCATGACCTGATTCCTCCATCTCCCTTTCACTACCGGTCTACCAGACGCACGGCTGGGTACCACCCACACTTGGTTGATATACCGTCTTGTCGTACCAAGCGCTTCTCCTCCACATTTATTGTGCGCACAGCCAAGCTGTGGAATTCTCTGCCGGCTTCTGTGTTCCCTGCCACTTATGACCTTTCAGCCTTTAAAGCACGAGTAAATAGGCATCCTCTGGACTCGCTCGTCCCACCTTAGACCTCATCTATCGCTTACCATCAGGCGAGATCGAGGTCAAGAGTGGGCCCATCGGTAATAAAATAAAATAAATAAATAAATTTCTTCACTGTAATAGTCAAGATATACACAGAACATTCTGTTTATATCCTAGACTCAAACCAAACATCTGCCCAAGCAAATCATTAAATAATAATAGCGACCGCATTATTTCGGTAACTTGGCAAATAAGTCTAGCACTTAGTTGCGAGACGAGGTGGTTTCTTTAGTGCACTTTAATGTCTTGCCTGACCGCCCAACCTGCGGTCCTAACATCATTGCTACTGCTGGGAATCGTCTAAGTTTCATGTTTGGTGGTGCAGTTTACCATGCAAGTATTTGGAAGCTGGTACACTAATGTTGGAAGATAAAAGACCTGCAACTAAATATAACACTTCTGCCACTAAACTGAAATATTCATAAATAAAAATCTAACCAGTTATAAAAAGTCGTAACGACATCTAATAATATTTAATTTATATACGGAATAACAGATTCTTCATTCAAATTTGTAGTATGATCAGAAATCAAGAAAGAAAATAAAATTTATTTGACCCAGATGTGCACACAATAAATACAAAACAAAAATCTAAAACAAAAACTTAATTTAATAAAACAGCGCGATTATTAATTTAGAATCTGCTTATCAGCATCTATTGTAACTAAACATTAATATCGCTATGACTTTTTATAGCTGGTGCTGTAATAAAATAAATCTTAAATATCAAAAAGTAGCTTCCCGCATACATAGTTTGCATTGTAAACTAGTAATGTTTAAAAACGACTGAAGGAAACATGTTCGTCATTAAGTTGACCAGCAGTCATTCTGTTGTGAGAAAGAGCCACACAGAATAAAAACAATACCCCTGTTATTTTGTGAGTCTGGACCCATTTTTCGTTGTATTTGAAGAATAAGTATCATCTCTGACACGATGACCTCTTCGTCTCACACAAAGTAACTTCGGTTTAACCTAAGCAACGTCAAAGAAAACCAGATGTTTCGCAATTAGATTTTTATCATTTTTAGTAACAAAAAGATGCCGCTACTGAAAATAAGATGGCAGATTTTCCAAGGACAACAAAGTTGAGTTATGCTCAATTTTAGTTTATCAACAAAATCATACCCACGCATATCTTGTTAATTTTTACCCGCATTAACGAAAAACCTTCTAGTTACCGACCATCAAAATGTACGCAAGTAATCCAGAAATTTATAAGCTTTGAGAGAATAAATTACAACGCTAGAATTTTCGCGTATCGCTAAAATGTAATTGCCAATATTTAACAGAAGCGCTTCGCAATATTTCTAAGTAAAATCCGTGCGTAGCTCAGAATTGCTTTCGACTGACATGGCTAACACATTATTGGGAGCCCTTTAGCGAGCATTAAGTATTCAGTCCCTATTTTTGTTTCGTTATTTATAACAAATAGCTGGAGAGCTTTATTAAGATTCTTAGTTAGCATTATAATTTATTGTGCATTGCGCTCGGGCCAACTCGACAACGATTATTTTTTATGGTGAATGTTTTGTCGCCAATGGCGTAATTATTTTACCTAAAGGTACACAAAGCCGACTTCAGACGTCAGATGTTTACTTACAGAATCTGTACTAATTTCGGAATGTTAATTATATTCAGAAAATATGTTTTAGTTGAACCAGGCAAAAATAGCAAACAGGTCTAGTTCGGACTCGCCAAAATCTGAAAGAATTGAAAGTACGAGGAACTTTTAAACTTTCCCTAACAGTTCAGCTGTGGCGTGGGCTAAACAGGCTTAAAATATATATATATTATGTGTAAGCAAATATGTAAAATGGAGTCCGAACCCGTAACTATTATGATTTGGTTTTGACTTAACAGTCAAAAGCAATTCATAACTATAAACATATTTCAGATATGTATTAATATCTAGATGCTTACAGCTAGGTTCATGGGCTTGTAGGTAAGTTTTCGTCCTACCTATCTCGCTTAAGAGAAGGTCCCCTAAATTGTATGTAACTTTGCATTAATATTCTGAAACAATCACGCATACAATCAAAATGGAACTTTAGTATATGATTTATTGGATCTTTTTCTTTACATGTCTAGACCAGTTACGTAATTGAAATATTTTCGCTCGATTCATTTTTTAATCGAAATTTTTAAAGATTATTTAAAATTTAATCAAGATTACCCTGCTTTTATGTCTAAAATTAGTATTGACAGTAAGAAAATATAGTTTATTATCCACATATAGGACATTTTATCTCTAAATAAATTATTACTTTAGTTATAAACGAAATAATAATTGAGATTTATGACATTTAGTTTCGAATCCGAATATGGTAAAAGAGCGCACGCGATATTCAACTTTATAACTGCTGCGTTAGCGTTTAGCACACAACGGCAGTTTCGAAACCTAACATGGTGAAAGAGCGCACGCGATATTCAGCTTTATTACTGTTGTGTTAGCGTTTAGTATACAGCGGCCTAACCAGGGTGCATGGGAGCAGAGCTTGCGTGAAAATTATTTTGGACTGCCAGGTCTTAATGTGCATATAATCACTTCAATAAGCCTGACTCAATACCGATAATTTGCCTAGCCTGACCTAACTATGTCAGGGTATGCTTTCAGTCTAACTGGGTGTAGCCGAGTAACAGTACCTACTTTACATGGAGCAACTGCCTATCACACCTCTATAACCCAGTAGTTGGGTAACACGATACCCATTGACAAGACTGGTATCAGATTTTCTGGCTTTTGACCACCCGGAATAAATGTTAAAGACAGTGTAAATTAATAGCCGGGACCAACGGCTTAAGGATGTTATTACGCACAGATGTGAGTCCTGCAATATACATGCAACATGCGGAATAACGGTGGGTAAAGAGGGTTATGGTTCCAAAGTGATATGTGTATGTGTCAGATTGAATAGGATATAGGTCAATCTAGAGAGAGACGAAGCACACAAAGGACTTAAGCGTGCAGCAGTTAAAAAAATGACTAAGTTAGATATTGGTAATAGTGTTTTGGTAAGCATACCCAAAGTGGATCGCGGGCCAGAAAAATATTCAAGGCAAAATTGTTGATATAAGAAACGGCGTTCATAAAGTTGGAACTAAGTATGGTACTATTAATAACTGGTTTTCATGGCAAGAGTTGCAGTACTCAGATACAGACTATGGCGATGAAATTTCAGAAAACTTTATTTCTTTGAGAGAGGCTGTGGCATGTCAGTCAACTTTCGGTCGCCAGGGATTCCAAAAATGTAATTATAAGCCTGCTGTGAATCAATGTCGCAATTATAGGTAGGATTGTTTCAAAAACAAAATTCTTTGCGGATGCAAAAGTCAAGCTGCCATGGAGCTTAACTTGTGTTAACAAATATTTTTATTACTTACACTTATATTCTTAGTAATTAAGTTGCGCTATTTGATCTCATGATTTCTAAATAACAATGATAATAATAAGTAATAAGCATGTTACATTTTAAATACATTAATAACAATAATGTTTTATTTGCCAAAAAGTACATATTACCTACAAGTGACACATTATTACATATGAATTCAAGGAGACATTCTGAATAGATATGATTAATGACCCCCATGCTAGGAAAACCTGTGTTACAGGGGTCATCCATCCGTCCATCATAAGCGATACAAAAAAATTGAAAAGAAGAGTATAAGGGTACCTCAAATGGCTTAGCATGATCCTCCGTTATGTCGAAAATACTGCAGCAATAATTTTGAAATAAATATATGGTAAAGTTGAGGATTAATGTTAGGTACTATGTTTGACGAAAACACGATTCCATAAAACTTTCTTGATAGAAAAAAAATCCAAAGTTACTTCCAAACCGAACAATAAACCGCTGGCATTAAAAAATAACTTCAAATTAGATAATGCAACTTTGCATATTAATTGAACTAACTATAAAGCAGGTCTTATGTTATTTACTTTTTTTAAATTGCTATTATTTTCACCGTAAAAAGAAATAAACTAAATTATCAGTGTCTTGGAGTCTTTTCCCTGCCACCCTGTCTCGCTTGCTCGCGCGGCCAGTAGTGTGCGAGCGAGATAAAGAGTGAGAAGCGCTGAGGTAGTATAGGCCCTTAATGTGAATTCCGAAGCACGGATGAATCTCGATGTGGTAAGATGGACCCCGCATGGACAGACCTCAGCAAATGTTGAAGATCGACCCGTGTGTCTGTTAATATTTAGTTACCAGCTCCTCCATCAAAGAAAATAAATAAAACAAAAACATCATTCAACACCCTTTCCCGTCGGCAAAATGTCTTTGCAAAACATTTTTAAATGCATAAACCCACAGTTGTTAATTTATGATCCATTGAAAATAGGCCCATTCTATGTTAAATGGATGACTTCTAATGTCCATTAAGTTGCATAATAACAACTTTGCTGAAAGTTATTGATGAATAGTAATGTGATGATGGTTACCATCAATCGTTCGCCAGGTGATTAGATGGTTCTTATGAATTAGTACCTATGATGACCACTTTATGGCTAAACGAATGAGGTTTGAAGAAAGCAGTGCTACTAGGTCTGTTAATGTTGTAATTAATTACTGATAAATTCAAGTGGTAGAATTACACTAGGTTCCACGGTGTTTGCCTCAGGAATTCTACGATTGATACCAGAAGATTTTTGACGCGATTAATTCAAATATAACGTCCATACTTTTAAAAAACGTCAGGAGGTTTAGAAATCATGAACGAAAAGTATTAATAATATCTTGATTCATGAGATCGCAGCACTACATAAAAAAAATATTTTTCGAAATAATGGTATCTAAGAGTACTGACCAAAACTCATTTTTAACAACGGCATTCACGATTGTAACTGCTGATTCTTTTTGTGGGTTTTATTACCTATGTTATATTGGCCGTAAAACCAATATGTACCATAAGATACCAAGTCAATTAAGAAGAACTACACTAGTTTCTGTGACCGGAACAACGGAAAAATGCACTTACTAATTTATGTATGTCAATAAATAAGTAGCTATAAATGGCAACTTGATAATTCAAGTTGTCATCATATTAAGAACTTAAAATATGACGTAAACGTTAATATTGATAACTAACAATACGCTTAATTGGCAACTGCTTGTCAGGCTGACATTAATCAAATACAAAGCCAATGCATTTGAGATTCACATTTGTCGGGTAATTTAAACTGAGATTTAAACGAAAAACAAATGATTGGTCGATATGTAGTAGTTAGGAACATTTGTTACAAGATCACCTTTACTTCATCACTAGAACAGAATAAAATACACATAGATATAACTTAATAATATACAAAAATATGCTAGTATTCAAGACAGCGCTAGCCCCTAAGATTCATCTTAGGGGCTAGCGCTAATAATACATAACATTCATGTTATGTTTAGTAAGACGGGAGGTCCTATAACTTATTTCACTTAATTGTCTGATTCAAATCCCTGTTAGAATTTCTGCAAAAACGTTGTTTTAAGAAAACAATCAGTGTTCAAGTCAGCTCAATCCCCTAAGTAGAATGTTAATTGTGGGTATTTAAATATGTGCGTGCGTTAGTTTTTTGAGGCACCTCTAAAAATAGACGAATGTTAAGCTGTCGTAAGTGACGCGTGACTTGGGTTTACGAGCACAACGACTGCTTATTGAAATTAGTGTGGTTTACTTTCAATGAAATTGTAATGGAAAATTTTACGAAACTGCCTTTTTTAAAGGCTCATGAAGGTAACGAGCAAAAAAATAAAGACTGGAAGCTTACCTGCCGAAGAAACAATGTACTAAACGTTCGGATGCGGATAATTCAGAGCATAACCTCCAGAGTCTCTCGTTAGAATATGTACGAAAACCCAGGGTAGATGCTTGCCTTGATTGCGGGAATATTCTAACAAGATACAACAAGCCACGGAACGTAACTACAGTTGAAGGAATAAGATGGGTTTTCGATTTACCCACCAAAAAATCTTCCCAGTCGACGGCGCAACGTGTTCTACGCGCGCCTCATGTCTGTCAGCAATACTGGGTCATTGCCTGCCGGTGTTGCAGAAAGGTTTTATCGGATATCACGGTCCCGGAAAGCAAGGGGAACCGAAGGCTCATCGTGAATTTTAGTCAGTGGAACCAGACTTCTCAGTATGTTAACTTCTGTTTCATTGTTGTGACCTTTCTTGGGTGGAGCGGAAGGAAGTCTCCTTCCTTACGTAAGGGAGTCTCAGAGTCTCAGGGTGGGCTCTTTACACCACGACCTAATACCTCCATCTTCCTTTTACTACAGGTGTACCAGACGTACTGCAGTATCCACTCTAAATTGATATACCGTCTTGTCGAACTAAGCGCTTCGCTTCTACATTTATTTGTGCGCACAGCCAAGGTGTGGAACTATCTGCCGGCCTCTGTATTTCCTGCCACATATGACCTTAAAGCAAGAGTGACCAAGCATTTTCTGGGTTCCATCGTAGACCTCATCTTATGCTTACCCTCAGGTGTGATCGGGGTAACGAACGGGCACATCCGTAACACAAAAAAAAATCAAAAGAAAATTGTGCAATGTTTAATTTTGTTTTAAAGACTCTACATATTGAGATAAGCATAAATGTTACACTAGTCATCTCTCCAGCTATTAAACTTAAATCCCCGAACAATAAGCAGAAATTAAATTTTCCATTAAACTGTAAAACGTATCAGCTGTTTCAAAAAAGTTAATCACCGAAATGGGCCACCGGTGATTCACTAAAAAATTAACTCGGCATTTGCTTCTAAATAAATTTTAAATTTCACCCTAAAATTTATGACGTCATCCCGGGTACCCGTTTGTTAAATTGTAATTGTATCTCTTATTTGGGACAAAGAGAACAAAAGGTTTGTAACTATGATTAAATGCTTGGATGTATGTATGTGACAGATTTGATTTCAGTTTTTGTTTTTCTTTTTGGTTTATTGTTAAGTTATTTTAATGCTTTAAAAATTGAAAATTCTATATGAATTACATATGACGTAGACAACTACATAATTATGTGAGTGAATTATGTACATAATGTAAATCATTAAATCAAATCAACGAACATACAGCCATTATACAAGAAACTACTGCACTCTTTTTTTATATTGTGAATTCACATACTTTCAAACATACTTACTATAAAAATAAATAAAATAGAAATCTTTTATTTTCAGGCTTCTAAGGTCCATAGTGTTAGTCTAACAAATCATTAAAAACTATGTTAGTAAGAAACAATTAGGCATACACGGACGATTATAAAGGACATAACAAACAAAAACAAAACAAACAACTCGCACTCGGAAGGTTTATCAAGCCCCATGTCTAACATTTAGCTTGATAATCCTATCCATTGTAAGTCCTTCTAGTCTTTCCTCGAAAACCTTCAGAACGTTATTGCTGCTTCCTCTCACTCTGCGTATTATAGAAGCGACTTTCTTTCTTTGCACTGCTTTTTGTCATAGATTTTTTAAAAATAAATATTTAAGAAAATATTATATTTTCCTTAGATTAGCTAAGCTTAATAAATATCGAGACACGGCCTATGTTGTGTCAAGTGTCATAAATCTAGTGCACGTTTTCAAAACTGATACTTCCATTAAAGCGAGTAGTTTTCGTCAAGTTTCAAGGAAATTGATGTATTGTGATTTATTTGAAAGTGTACCAATTTTGGATGACACAATATCCATCAGAAACTTATAATAGTCCTCCCGACCGATTTTGGCTATAGCGGCCAATCTCAGCGGAGATGATCTATCTGCACAGAAGATAGGATAGTCACAGGTATAGTGCACAAGTACTTACTTGTGCATTATACCTGTGCACCATTGCACCTGCACTTGCGCACGTGCCTACGTACGCACACAGGTGCACACTCTGTTCCTTAACTTTCATAGTCCAATGGGACGAATTTATAGTAATTTTATAAATCAATATTTTTTAAGCAGGTACACTAGGACCTAGAACATGACTAACTTATAGTGACAGTGAATGGGTAGGTATTTGTTAATCTATGACTAGGTTAAAAAATCAACATGGGCAATGGGCTCAAATAATACCCAGCCACCAAACAAGAAATTGAGGTCAATCACACATGCATACACATGAATATTTATTTCGTTAATGCTATATTCTAAGTGGTAACCTCATTAACACTAATTCGAATAAAATAAATATGAATTCACTTAATGAAGCTCGTTAATTAACTTATGCACAGACATAATAAATTACTTTTAAAGCATAATTTTATAGAGCATCATCTCTGAAGCGGGACATGCAAATTGAGAACGTGAAAAATAAAAGATGATAACGTTTTTACAAAGTTCCGACGGACGAGGGCCGGGCGTGGTGCGTTTGTGACATTTATAGGCTGCGATTCTTGGTTCACATCGTGTTGTTTTTTCTAGATCACATGTCGTATATAACATGTATACTACAAAACACAACACGAGACGAATATTTAACTAGCTTCTGCCCGCGACTTCGTTCGTATAGGAGGAGTTTCCCGCGTAAGTCCCGTAGGAAATGCGGGATAAAAACTTCCTAAAATATCCTTCCCAGGGTCCAAAACTATTCCCATGCTAAATTTCATCCAAATCGGTTCAGTGGTTTAGGCATGAAAAGGTAACAGACAGTCAGAGTTTTCGCATTTTGCAATACTATAGTATGGATGTCTATGGTCTGCCTACACGTAGAACATACACATTAAATATACATAGGTACGGAAATAAATAACATCCAATTTTACCTTACCTTCTGTTTAATTTAACAGAAGGTAATTGTATTCAAAATTGAATCGCTCAGTCAGAGCAGTTAAAACACGTTTGTCAATTTTTAGTACTAATTTTTAAACCGGACTTTTATTCAGAAACCTTTGAAATTGGAAGTGGAGTGACAATGATTCCTCGGTCAGAAGTAAAAGAGAAGCAAAACAGAACGTCTTTGTGAATCCACTACTTAATTGTCACCCATTTCTTTCGAATTGAGCAAGAAAAAGTAGTACAGTACACACAAATACTTTTTTTACTTTAATGCTTACATTGCAAGTACTACTAGTAGCTTGAAATCGTTTTTTTGGCAGCATCATCACAAAATATATGGAATTTTCTCTATAATACAAATACTTAATTAGAATGTTTAAATTAACGTTGATTATATAAAAAAAAAATAACTATAAAGAATAGAATCACACAATGGTGTGTGTAACGTAATAAATGCGGTATCTAGGTAATTTATTTTGCCAAGTTCTGTCTTTAGTTGTACCAGTTAATTTTATCAATACAGTGTGAAATTTGTATAAAAATCTGTATCGAGTGCTAATCTGAATCACACATCGAAAATATGTATAAATACGAAGAAATCTGTATGTATGGCAACATTGTCAGACAAAAGGTGCGTTTTTCTCGCCGCAGTGCGCGCACCTGAGATTGCGGTTAGTCTACCGGTGCGGTAGAACTACCGCAATTGCGGCCACCGCAAGGCAGTGCGCGAACTCTACCGCAAGCGTTTATTCCACCGCAGTGCACGCACTTCTATGACACTCCATACTTCACAGATTTTGCGTTTCCAAAACGCAACGAAGTGCGCGCACGGCCTAAGCCGTCGGTACCGGGTGTCATTTCTACATCTTCGACAGTCGTCGGTAGTCAGAAGGCAGAAGATCTGACACTAGTCTTACCAAGGGGTATCGTGTTACCCAGTTACTGGGTTGTGGAGGTCAGATAGGCAGACGCTCCATGTAAAGCACTAATACTCAGCTGCATCTGACTGGATGCTGACCCCAATATTGTTGGGAAAAGGCTGATGATAATATAAATTAATAGTTTAAAAATACTATAAAAACACGCTTTTATAAATAAAAACATAAAAAAATTAAGAAAACCGCTAACGGATTTTCTTTAGGTTTGTTATAACCTTTAAAGCTGATCGTGTTCAAAGTCCATTACGTGGCCTTTCTCACAAGTGCAAACACGACTATGATACGATATTCCATCATGGAATACCAGTGCCTATCTTCCAGCTTCATCATCAGACCTTGAAACCTAATCGTGGTCAAAGTTCATTACTTTTCTAAGGAATCCAAAACAGCTATGACACGATTTTCCATCATGAAGTTCCAGTTCATATCTTCCGGCTCCATCATCAGATCAGTTCGACAGTACCATATATTGTCATCAGAACTACATACAGCTACCAATTTTCATTATGCTACGACCCTTGGAAGATGATTAAATTAGTTACCTTAGATTCCATTACATAGTTAAAAGCGTGTTAATTAATTAATAAAAGCACGTCAGCCTAGAAATAATCTATTTATTCTTGACTTAGGTACGTCTGTATTATTAGAATAGTTATCAGAAAACACGAACAAGAAAGTATTTTTACTTAAAAAATAGATATTGCCACATACTAGGAGTTTCTTCTGTATCAAGAGTGCATTTTTACGAACACCCAGACCAGGAACAACTATTTGTAGGTCAAATTTTAATATTCAGAACACACAGTGCAACAGTCAATCGCTTACCACTACATCAACCGTGTCATTAAACTGCTCTTATAAAAGAAAAAACAGAAACCTTCACTGCCGCAACTAAATACCGTATTTGCAGAAAGGAAATAGTTATCGTGGTTGTAATGTAACTACTTAATATTATACATAATTTCAAATCTTCGAAAAATTTGGACTAGAACCTTGTAGATGGCTTGTTTATTAATTCTGTCTTCCAGCCTCATTTTAGAGGTATCTACTGTAATTATTCTGTTCAACCGGCTTCATTTTAATATGTAAGAAGTTAATGGCATAATAATTATATCTAAAGATGAATTAATTAACATCATATTTAGTTAGTTAGTAAGTACAGTCGTGATATGGAAATTATTATTATTATCTTTATTTCAGACCCAAGAGCCCATAGAAATCATTACATATAATGTTAGTAGGTACAAAAAGCATTATATATAAGTTAGTATGACACAACAAAAAAAAACAGGACAAAAAAAATACTTTTTATTGGATTGCAGGTGTACACCTGATATACAATGAACGGACTATTTATTTTGTCCGCTAACGCCCTGACGATACTGCTGGAACTACCTCGGACCCTGCTCATCATAGATGCCGTTCTTTTGCGTATGATGACGAAGAAATCGTCGATACGTGCTTCCGCAAACATAGCGAAAGCACTGCAATGCATTTTTATCTACGATGCTTAAATTTAAACCTACATCGTATGTTGTAAATGCAATTAAAAATATGAGCATCACAGTCCAGTGAAGAAGCGGCGGTGAAAAGGGTGGCAGAGACGATGATAAATAATGCGTTAAATATGAAGCACGTCACTTGAGGGCTGGTCACACAGGATGCCAGTGGAATACCAAGTAAAATGCTGGATAATGTTTGTGACTTTATTACGTGTTGATTATAATGTTGGTAGGTAATATTTTTCGCAGTATTTAATGAGATTCATAAAAAAAAATATGACTGGTCTAGTCATATTTTTTTAGGCTATAGTAATTTTAAGTATATTATATTTTGTGTGAAAAAGAAAATCTAAGGTTAGCCGTAAAGATTTGAAGAATAGTCGAAGTATTGTCAATTCAAAGAGATTTCTGAGAAGCAGAATTTACTGGCACTTTATTGCCGATATGATTTATAAAAATATAAATTTCATCAAGAACTAAACTAATATACAGCATCAAACGTCCTCAGTGCTGTCGGTTTACAATGAGAGAATGGTGGCATTGCCACATTTTATGGCAATTCTTAGCTTTTGCCAGAGTAGATCAGTGTCTACTTGTCTAGTAGTAGTATCCAGTTTCCGAAGGTCACGGGAATTGTCAACCAGCCTTTTCAAAATTGCCTTATGTCTCTTTAATACAGCAAAACTAAATAGGTCTTGTTGTCTAAACATGTTTATAAGAAATTCCTAAGCGCTCTTGTAAAACTGTCGATTTTCTATACTCCCATAAATCTTTCACCCAAATAGCTGCAAAGACCCGTGAAAATAGCTATAACTAATTCGTTAATTACCCTCGATTTCCACACACTGCGCTAAATTACGCTTTGATACTAACGTGAAAAATGGCCAAAGATTTCGCTACTGAAAAAAAAATCAACGTCCCCAGTAAGCCGGCAAGACGCATAGCCCTGGACGTGTCTACCGAGGTAATTAGTGAAGATACTAATTTACATTTGTATTCAAAATTCGAGCGCTCTCTCGCGCCATTCCTCGTCTGTTTATTCTCATCTTTTTTTTTTTTGTAAACCGTACCGCATTGCTGTGTTTTTCGCGTAAAAAATTACGCGGCTCTCCCTAACAAATGTTTTGGGGACATTGTCTAGCAAACACTGGCCGGTAAACAACTTAAAATGTAATAAATAGATCTTTGTGTGAATGTTGTGTGTTTATTATCATATAAATAAGAAAAAAAAGAAATTAATATTACACAAAAAGTTTTGACCCTGGCAATTTTTGACATCACCTGTTTCATTAAATTGAGAAAACACAAGTAGGTTTATACTTGACACTTGATTCTCGGTGTAATAATAAAAGTATTTTGGCGTGATTGATTAACAAACATCCTTACATCCAAGTAAACTTTCGTATTTATAATGTTAGTGCGTAATCTATATGTATATATGTATAAAAATCAATCGCTAAATGTGTTGCTAAGCGCAAAACTTGAGAACGGCTGAACTGATTTGGCTGATTTCTTTTTTGTTGTGTTTGATGAAGTCTGAGGAAGGTTTTATGGAGAAAAAAAAGTAAAAAAACGAGAAAAATAGTAAAAACATCAATTTTCTTTTCCCATACAAACCAAAGAGTATGTAATACACTATGTTTTAAGTTTTTGGTTTTAATACAAACCACTCTGTGCCCAGTTGTCAAACATTTGACGTCAATCAAAGCAAAACAAAGGCGTGTTAGGATTATCTTTGGTATGCCTTCAAGTTGATTAGAGGTTGCATGTCATTAATGAAGATAATATAACAAGATCCCTCAAAATTTTTTTTATAGTAATTTTTATTGTGTAAAAATTGTGTTATTTTACTTAATGATGATCAGTAGGAAATCGTGAAGGAAAATAAGTGATAAGAACATAACCGTTGGTGCAGTACCTATTTTGGATGGTAGGAGGCTGCATGGATTTAAATTATCACCACATTAAATATTACTAAAGTCTTTCAATGTTATTTTATTTCTATTAGACTGCAACAGGTCAATCACTTTTGACAAAACGAAATCTGTCGAGGCAGCTTTTAACATAAAAAAAAACAATATTACTTTGTTTTAGAGAAATAAGGCAGAACAAGGTCTGCCGGGACAGCTAGTTATCTATAAAAGTGGTTGACAATGAAAGCACATTTTCTTTACGTTTTTCTGGCTATCACCTTTATTCCAACAGCACAAACCTTAACATAACACAGAAACCACATGAAAGGCTTGTCGGTATAACCCGTTCGTTGCAACTGGGCGAACCGTTGAGGAGAATTTAAATATACCGGTATACATTAACAATTCTGCTATTTACTTATTTTTAGTCTTCATATGGTCCGTGACTGAGTAGCGGCGTTCCAGTATTTTTCCTACGTCATTTGGTATGAGAAACACGAACAGAGGTCGAGAATAGTTAAATTTCACTGCTATTTATGGTTGTTTACCAACACGTGTAGCTTTTCATTTGAATATTTTAGTGTTGAAAGTTTCATATAGGAGGACTTCTGCGTGAAATTAATTTATTATTACTTAAATTATTTTGCACAGTTCATTCCTTTTAGACCAAGATCAAAAAGTCCCAAACATTACTTATTTACTGAGAAACAAAATGTATTTATTGTATGGAGTGCTTGGATGTATGTTGAAGGTGGGTGCGACATTTTTGTATTTATAAAACATTATTATTTCAGAAATGAAAGATTAGTTTTGCACCGTCCCAAATCAGAGCATACTTCAGAAACTTACTTGAAGTGGCAACTAGCTTTTAGTTTCCTGTTACTTTTTAGAAAATAACACAAATGTAAATTGAACTGGGCAGTACCTACATATCCGCCGGACAAGATTTGGGTTCGTAAGACACAGAATGCCCTGAGTGAGACTTCAACACGCATCAGACAGCGAAGGAGATAGTGAGAAGACCTGAATGCCTTCCTTACGATTTGAAAGGAAGAGGCAAGCAATCCTGATCGCTGGAAAAAATGCATATTCCCTGCTGGAGTCTGTGTTTCCTGATATCTAAAACCCCCAGGTTATAGCTATCAGCATCTTTAAGTCAAGAGTGAATATAGCTAAGTTACTTTTAGGTAAGCGTTCATCTTCGACCACATCATCACTTACCATCAGATGGTGGTCAAACGCGATTCTAATATCAATATATTTTTTTTAATATACAACGTGTAACGAAAACCCCATATCTATCCAAAAGGACTGAAGACAACATCTGGTATGGAATCTCTATGCACAGTTTCAGCTCAAAATAAGTGACTCACAGAATTGACCCCAAATTATTGGTTTGATATGTTTGTTGAATACCAGTAATAACAAACGTGTCACAGCACTATGAGGGTCATCACTTTCCACGTCACTTACCAATAAAACGATATATCTCTTCGTTCTTCTTAATTTGAAAAATTCGGTCTCTGGTATCTATGTATTGAAACTAATAAGTTCCACACATGTAGACATAGGATTACAAAACCCTTGCTATATCGTTTGTTATCACCCAAAGAAGCTGTGCACTTGGTATGTATATACTCTTTAAATTACACGTTGTATAATAATTAGTTCCTGCGAATGGTATGTTTGAAATAACTGCATTTTGATTTTATTTATTTCCGTCACAATTCGTCCGAAGAGTTGACGAAGTTTAGAATAACTAATTCAATTAGGAACACCGAAGGATCTCAAGGTTTACTATCAACAACGTGGACTGATCAAACGAAAGGATTACCGCCCTCCATATTCTAAACAGTCATAAGAAACACGTTGGAGAGGAACCAGAGGAGGCAGTTCATCTGCTCCGATGCAACCCTGACGCTGACAACGATCTTCAGACATTAGGAACCGACCGAAATCAGATATTTATTATTAAACTAGTACTCACGCGGGGCTTCCCTCCCGTGGATTCTATCACGGTAAAAACATAACTCTCCTTTTTTGCAGTCGTGTAAAAAGTATATAAGTAGCCTATAACCTTCCTCAAGCTTCAAGCTACTTCCATACCAAATTGCATCGAAATCCACCCAGTACTTTCGAAGATTAGCGCGTTCAAGCAAACAAACAAACATACAAACAAACAAACTTTTCCGCTTTATAATATTACTAGTACTCACGCGGGGCTTCGCTCCCGTGGATTCTATCATGGTAAAAACATAACTCTCCTTTTTTGCAGTCGCGTAAAAAGTAGCCCATAACCTTCCTCAAGCTTCAAGCTACTTCCATACCAAATTGCATCCAAATCCACCCAGTACTTTCGAAGATTAGCGCGTTCAAGCAAACAAACAAACATACAAACAAACAAACAAACAAACTTTTCCGCTTTATAATATTAGTATAGATATAGTACAGATTAAAAAAAAACTTTTTAACAAAAAATTAAACCGACTCCCAAAAAACACTGCAAAGTGAAAAATAACTTTAATTTCGGTAGTCGGTGTCTTTAGTTTTGTTTTTTCGTTTTTGGCACCGACTTCCGAAATTAAAGTTATTTTTCACTTTGCAGTGTTTTTTGGGAGTCGGTTTAATTTTTTGTTAAAAAGTTTTTTTTTTCACTCTTTTTAGTTGGATGATTTTTAATTTACCTAGTTACAAGAGCCTAAATGTCAACTACTTATAACCTTTTATAAAATATTGCTTTTCCCAATGCTGGGCCGTTAATTGTTGAGGAGTTCTCCTGGTACTTCACCATCAGCTCTACATCACCATATGCATTGTGACGAGCATAAAGTGCTTAACATTCATATTCAAGTAATCGAATCGCAATCCACTTAATACTTATTATTGAGTAGTTTCGGCGGCCATCTGTGGTCTTCATCATCAGTTCCACTTCCCCAAATGGTACTTTTTGAGAGCAACTGCACAAGTTACTATAAGAAATACCCAAAACGCCATAGGTGTGCCTATAATATTTGAAGATTTCCCTCGATTTCTCCAGGATCCCATCATCAGATCCTGACTTTGGTGATAGTGGTACCAATTTCGAAGTATACCCATTCGAACAAAAAAAGAATTTTCCAAATCGGTTCAGCCGTCTTCGAGTACTCGATGATCATACATAAAAAAAAAAAAAAAAAAAAAAAATATACGCGTCGAATTGATAACCTCCTCTTTTTGTCGTCGGTTGAAAAATATCTTGTAAAATATACATAAGATTCAATTGTTAGGCTTAAAAACACGTGAGTTAATAAAAAAGGTTTTATGCTTATATGCAACAATGAGACCTGGTAGGTGTTAAAATTAGGTGTAACCTTAAGCAAGTAGATACACATTAGTTGAAAGTATGACACTGTCTATCCCACAGATATTCCTAGTTATTAAAAGATAAGTAAGTAGTAGTGGCGAAGGGTGAATTTTCATAAAAGGGAAGCCGGACCAAAAAATGCTTACCTTGTTCAAGTGTGATGCGTGAATTCCAGTAACTGTGGCCCTGTGGCTGACTTCGAAATCTTGTAACTTCGTAAATAATTATTTGTTTAATTGAAAATAGTAGATTACTATTTATACAACGTGTAATTTAAAGGGTATATACATACCAAGTGCATGGCTTATTTGGATGATAACAAACGATATGGCAAAGGTTTTGTAATCCTAAGTCTACGTGTGTAGAACTTATTACAAATTCCAACACACTGATACCAGAGACCGAATTTTTCAAATTAAGAAGAACGAAAAGAATCATCGTGTTATTGGCAAGTGACGTGGAAAGTTATTGACCCTCGTAGTGCTGTGACGTTTGTTATGATTGGTATTCAAAAAATATATGAAACCAATAATTTGGTATCAATGCTTTGAGTCAGTTATTTTGTGCTGAAACTGTGCATAGTGACTCCATACCAGATGTTGTCTTCAGCTCTTTTGGATAGATATGGGGTTTCCGTTACACGTATATTCATATATAAAATAATAGACTAATATTTGCCATATTTCAAAAGGGAAGCCGGTAGGAATCGAGTTGTATGGAACCTTTGCCACACCTTACTCACTTTCAATAGTCTTAATTACTAATTACTGGGATCTTTGACTATTAGAATTATCCTACTTAGCGTATTCTCCTCCTTTACTCTCATCTTCTAGCCTTTTCAACCGACGACCAAAAGAGGAGGTTATCAATTCGACGCGTATATTTTTTTTTTTTTATGTATGATCACCGATTACTCGAAGATGGCTGAACCGATTTGGAAAATTCTTCTTTTGTTTGAAAGTGATACTTTGAAATTGGTCCCATTGTCACCAGGTCAGGATCTGATGATGGGATCCTGGAGAAATCGAGGGAACTCTTCAAATATTATAGGCACACATATGGCGTTTTGGGTATTTCTTATAGTAACTTGTGCAATTGCTCTCAAAATACCATTTGGGGAAGTGGAACTGATGATGAAGACCACAGATGGCCGCCGAACCTACTCAATAATAAGTATTTCGTGGATTGCGATTCGAATACTTGAATATGGATGTTAAGCACTTTATGTTCCTCACAATGCATATGTTGATGTAGAGCTGATGGTGAAGAACCAGGAGAACTCCTCAAAAATTAACGGCTCAGCATTGGGAAAAGTAATATTTTGTAAAAGGTTATAAGTAGTTGACATTTAGGCTCTTTTAACTAGGTAAATTAAAAATCGACCAACTAAAAAGAGTGAAATAAAAACTTTTTACCAAAAAATTAAACCGACTCCCAAAAACACTGCAAAGTGAAAAATAACTTTAATTTCGGAAGTCGGTGTCAAATACGAAAATACAAAACTAAAGAAACCGACTACGGAAATTAAAGTTATTTTTCACTTTGCAGTGTTTTTGGGAGTCGGTTTAATTTTTTGGTAAAAAGTTTTTTTCAACTATATTGGTGTTAGCATCCAGTCTAGTAACAGTTTTACTGACCTCTGGCTACCGGCAACGAATGTCAAAGATGTCCAAATGACTGCTGGTACCAACAGCTTACCGTGCTTTCCTAGGCACGGGGTATCACATCACTAACTTCCAAACTCCGGGCTAGCAAACCCAATAGCATTTTTGCCCGATCCGGGAATCGACCCCAAGACCTCGTACTCAGCACTCGAGTCGAGTCAGCAGCACTGAGAACTAAAAATAATTGAAAGGTAGAAATTTTTTTTGAAGTGAAAACTTCTTTAGCGGCGTTGTGCACTTTTTTGTAATGGGTAAAAAATGTTAAACTCGCGTCAGGACACGTGACCTGATCGAAAATTCGTAAGACGGACGGAGAGTCTAAGAGATAAACTTTTTAATGTAATCTAAACTGTCATGTTTGTGTACGATAGCGCAATAAATAAATATTGTATTCTACCACATAAATGATTATTAAAGCAATTCGTGCAAAATTATTTCCTAACCATTCCAAAATCGTCGGGGTCGTGGGACTCATCCCGTTACCGTGACCCCGGTACGTAAAGGGTTATTGAAGGAACACCGTGGATTTTAGTCAGTAAAAGTCTGACAGTCCCTCCCACCCTGCCCGGGGTGGGAGGACTTATTTGATAATTTTACCACGATAAAAAAAAAAAAAAACCATTCCAAAATATCAAAAATGCACAACGTTAATATTCAAGTTTTCACTTCTGCCGGCACTCCCGGAGTGCAACCCATCTTTTTTTTTTTAATATCTCACATTTGGAATTTCTACTGTATCGTCAGTGCACTTTTACAAATCACCTAGATCCGGAACAACAACCTACATATTTGTAGGCCGACCGTGACGTCAAAGCAAATCGAACATGTTTATGTGGAACTGGCATAGGAGTGGAGGATAGGAGAATCCTGTATGATTTCCATTCTATGATAGGACAAAGAAGAGTATAAAATTAAGTTATTCAAGAGACCTATGTAGGACTTTGATATCAACATTCACGACAGCTTTTGTAATTTTTTAATTTTAATAGGTTGCATAATTAGACTTTTAGTTTATTTTCGGAGGATTTTTTCTTGAGTAGTCAGACATTTTTGAGTTTCTTAGCGTGATATACTCTTTAGAACTATTTAAGCTTAGAAGATAACCCTACAAGGAAGGAAGGAAGTAATAAGACTACTTTGAGAATATAAGCCGTTTTAAATTAACTATCCATCAATATCTCAACCACGTAACACATTAAAATAATTACATTAAACACAAAATGGATATCCACAAAACAGCACCATTAAACAACAGATTTTAATCATAAACTAAAACAGTACAAAACAGTATTAGTGTTGCACACAGTCGTTAATGAAAACATGTTGTTTTTGAAGCAGCTTAATAAGCGAGACATGAATAACGGTCACACTCACGCGCATTACAACACAATAATAAATGTTCGAAAATAATACGGAACCCGCCATTAATGGGAGCACGCAAAATCCATTTGGCGTTTTCATTTCAATTTTATTTAATTAAGGCTTATGCGGCCGACCCAGCCGTAATGCCATATTTGGGTATTGTTATTGAGTAGTTTTGGCGTTTTCAAATTTCAATTATACACTATATTTTGAGTTATTAGGTATCGTTTGGATTTGTGAGGTTGAGGTGAGGAAGTATCCGTGCTAAATAAGTGAATTTATCGTTGCGTCAACCAAATTTTCTGGCCTTCAATGAAAAATCTCTAACGGACTCAGTATGAATGACACTGAAATCGAGAGTATTCAAAACATTGTCTCACGCTAGGAATTTCGCCTTTATCGTGAGTACACTTTTACAAACACCCAAACCAGGGTTAAACTAATATTATAGGCCATACAAACATTTGTTCCAGTGCAGAATTTGAACATGCGACATGCACCTCAGTAGCATATCGATCAAAAATTGTGCCAACCGTGTCAACCGTATAGTACTACCACCTATGATTGGTATTATTTAAGTAGTTATAATCAATTAAATCATATACCTACAATAAATTATCAACTTTCTTTATGTAATACATTCATGTACATATGTCACAGCATTTATATGCATGTAAAGAAATGCACTATGTGTATGAATTTTCTTCAAACCAATAACAGTTCCTTTTGACGAGCGCAAATTGATTTCGAAAACATGCGCTAGACAGTTATGACGCTTGTCAAACAACGCAAAGTCGCATATCACTGAGATAGGAAAAGTATGCATATGGATATAAGAGAAAAAACGTTACCAAATCTTGTCAAATCCTGTACTTAAGACCTCCTTTTTATTTCGCAGAAATACTAAGTAGGTCTTACATAGATAAGTTTTAAAAAGCTCTAACATTCCTCGTATGCGTCAGAATAATTAGTAAAGCGCTCAGTAACAAGTAAGAACAGTGTGTTAGCATAAGTGAATGTTGTGTAAATACGACCTACTGGTGTTAACAAGATGTGCATCTTGGGGCACTTAGCTTTGTGTTACCTAGATAAACTCGAGGAATTCCACGACAAGGAAATTCTTGACCTATTAGTAATTAAACTGTTGGTGACTTTAAAATAGTGTCAATCTCTATTTTGCTACGGTTTCTGATAAGGTAATCGTAAAAAATACGGACACGCTTAAATTTACATTAACTAGGATTAGTCTCAAAATTCGAAGATGCTGCAACGACAATCAGTGGTTTCCCATAGTTGATTAATCCAAAATTAATTTATTAAATGATCTTTATTTTACAAATTGGTTATTAAATAACACTTTTACTCGTAATTTTTTTTTGTAAATTTAAATAGATGAGGCCGGTGTTTAGAAGAAACACCGAAACAAACTCAGGGGTCCGTCTCCCTTAAATCGGTTATTAATTTGGTTTATAACATTGCTCAGTTAGGACACAGGCCTCATCCTATGAAATGGAATGAACAATAATCTGAGAGCAGTGGTGATGACAGAAATTACACAAAATTATGTGCCTGCAGGTTTCGAACCAACTCGCAAATCGGGCCAGTTAATTGTTCGTTCTAAAACTTAATTTTTGACTCAGCATAAAAACGTAGTTTCCTGTAACTTGGGTAAATCCTACTTCCTAGTAGTAGGCGGAATGATAATTTTATAAGTGTGAAAGTTAGTATATTACTGTTTCAATCACGCAAAATAGCTTACAGGATTTAAACGAAACGGAGCACTCATATATTTATAAACTGGAATAACACACAGACAACTTGTTTCCCGGGAAAATATTCCAAATTTCGAAGCCAACAAAGTCAATGGCATCAATAATGTCACGCGATCAATGATGAAATATACACAATTCTAACATACGTATAGACTGCCTGCATTCCTTCTTGTAAATGTCATAAACGGTGACTAAGACATTCTAGAAAGGATAATGCCTTATTAAGGCTATTGACTAGGTATACTTCACAGGATTAATGGTCAATACCACAATGTAATAAATTACTGTCTTATGCATGGTGTGAAATTGATACGGCAATATTTTGAGAATGATTTCTTACAAGCTATCAGTATTGGTAATTTATTTAATTCCGACACAGTCTTCCTCATATCATAATCACATATTTTCGAATGCAAGAAAAATATTTAGCGACAGAGTATAAATATTATGTATTTGAAATACCTATGGTATAAAATAATGAAACCTAACATAACATAGGTATAATGATGTACCAACCTGTAAACCAAATGGTCACTAGTAGGTTCACTTGGAATTTGCACGAACTCATACTACTTGATATTTTTAAAGGGTACCTTTATTTAAAACTAACACTAAATTATACTAAGGTTTGCTATTATTTTATCCTATACAGTTCTGCAAAAAGATATTTCGTTTGTCGCTACAAAGTACTTTCCAGTACAGTAACTGTTTCCATTTAATTATGTATACAATTTCATCGAATATATGACAGCAATTTTCGAAAGCCTGATGTTTGAGGTCCAACCCACGAAACTATTTAAAAACGCATGTCAATCCAGTTAATCCCATCAAAAAGTATGAAAGATGCGATTAAAATTCCTATTTAATTTACTGCAGTCTTCTTTCAAGAACATAGTAACATAATACAAAAAAAAAAACTTTAAACACCAGTGGCTCTTAGATACATTACCATTGTATCATCATAATTATGCGATTATAGAAGTAGCAAAATATGGGTTATTCACCAACTGGACACAAGATACTGGACACACGTGTGTCCAGTTGGTGAAAATCAGAATTAGTACAATTATTATTTCGTCATCTGGACACGCCCAAATTTTTACGCGTGTCCACATAGTGAAACATAAATTAAATCAGTTTTATGTTTTCGTCAACTGGACACACCCAGTTTTTTTGCAAAAAAGGGTACAGTCAGGTTAATAATCGCCTTGATTTCATGAAAAAGCTGCCTCACTTTTTTACTTGAAAAACCTTATTAGCTTTTATTTAAGACAAATCTATACTAATATTATAAAGCGGAAAAGTTTGTTTTTTTTGTTTGTTTGTTTGCTTGAACTCGCTAATCTTCGAAAGTACTGGGTGGATTTGGATGCAATTTGGTATGGAAGTAGCTTGAAGCTTGAGGAAGGTTATAGGCTAGGCTACAAATACTTTTTACGCGAATGCAAAAAAGGAGAGTTTGTTTTTACCGTGATAGAATCCACGGGAGCTAAGCCCCGCGTGAGTACTAGTTTTGAAATAAAACGTTTAGTGTTAGTTTAGTTATGAACGTTTAGTGGCCGATGATGATTGTGACACAAAACATTAATGTGGTTGACTGTACTTTATCTTGAATTTGGGTAAAATGCGAACATGTGTCCAGTTGGCGAAAACATAAAAGTAATTTAATTTAAGTTTCACTATCTGAACACGAATAAAAATCTTGGCGTGTCTAGACGACGAAATAATAAGTAATACTAATTTTGAGTTTCACCAACTGGACACACGTGTGTCCGGTCTCTTGTGTCGAGTTGGTGAATAACCCCAAAATATAACTAGCTTCTGTCTGCGGCTACGGTCGCATTAAAAAAAAAAACAGTTACTCCGTTTTGACATGAAAGAAGGACAATAAACATACGATCTCACTTTCGCATATGATATAAGTAGGTACGTAAGTATGAATGTGGCTTGATCACGTAACATTTTGACAGCGTCTGTAATTTTTGAAGTTTTTAGAATCACCTTCACAACGCTACCGCTGACGGAATGTCAGTTGTCTAGAGCCTAATGTGTACATAATTCCCATTACATTTATTGCATGACCGGATATCGGATTAACAGCACACGATCATCCAAAACGCGCAGTTTATTTTAAACATGACACCGTACAATGGGATGACGTCACCGAAGGCGCTTGAGTAAAATCCTTTTAATTAGCAGTCCAGTAGCAACCCGCAAGAGACGTGACCGATCGCCTATCAATATCAATCGGAAATCTAAATCCAACACACTATACCTACCGCAGACTAGGGAAGTGTTGGCAATTGATAACCATCTCTGATTGATGGATAAGTGACTATAGTATTATGTGTCAATAAATACATAGTTATTTGACAAATTATACGTAATAGTCGACAAGGTTTGCATTTTGTGCCGTGATTTGTGGTGTGAATTAAGGGATTGGCTGTTGTTTTGATAATAAATTGCTGCCTGTTTTGTCTTACATCACTTTTGAAGCCTACGCTGTCGGTTGATTGAATTGTCTTCGCGCACCTTTCGATGTCGATAATTTATAGGCTGAGCTACGGGAGTTGTATCAATGAGTACTCAAGGTTATTTTGATTATCCTTTACCTTGATATCTTTATATTGTTCCATAAAAGTTTGATACAGACAATCAGGTGCCTTGAAATAGTTTTTATTTAATGCTCAACTCGTAAATTGCGTCGAAATTCTAGTATTAGCTCGATCACTAACGCTAAACGTAACTCCACATACTTTTACCTACATCACAATACCATTGACCGGAGACCTTTCATCTCTGTTGTGTCCAGACACAAGTTTATCGCACTATTATTAAGGAATTCCACCTATCGCATGATGAGGACATGACACATCAACAAATTGATATTCAGTGGCCAGTGTCCATACAAAAAACATGTTATTATTCAACCCATGGACGGTTGGAAGGAGAATGATTGACAACACATTAGGAAGGTTTGAGTTTCGTATTTGCTAAGCAGATCAGTTAGCTTGTCATGTTGATATGTGCGTTTTAGGAATAATTATTATAGTGGTACTGGATGTTGATGGATCGTTTACTGTGTTTTGGGTTCGATAAACACATGTTTAGGCTTGTTCAGCTGGTAGTTTTCCGAGTTTAACGAGCCTATTCACGAGAATATGAACATAAACAGTCTTATATTAGCATTCATTGTCGGGGGGACATAGTTTGCAATGTCATCATTACTAATTTAGAATCTATACTAATATTATAAAGAGGTAAAGTTTGTAACTTTGATTGTTTGTTTGTAAGGGCTAATCTTCGGAAATCCTGAACCGATCACGAACATTCTTTCACAGTCAGAAAGCTACAGTATTCAGGAATGCTATAGGCTATATTTTATTATGATTGAACAAAAGGTTCAGAGAAAAATAATTGCATATGTATATCAAGTCAGCGGAAATTGGGCAAGATGTGATGCTTTACCGTGCGCTGACTAAACGGTTCGGTATAGACAAACATAATGTGTATCAAAAATGTTGGTCTCTATTAGTTCTACAAAAAAGTCCACGGTACTGTGTAGCTAGCTTTTATATTTGAATCACTACAAAGGCTTTTTTATTAAACGAAAGAAAGAATTTTATGTGAAATTGAGATGTCTTTTTCATGAAGAAAACATGAATCTAAATCAAAATAAATGATTTTGTGATCAAGATAATTTTATGAAGATAAAATTAGTCTTTTAAAATATGTCATTTGATTGTGTAATTTAGGAGATAGGTAATTTAAAAGTCAATTAATATAAGTACCACATACAATACCAGCTATGAACAAAAAAAAACAATGAACCTGATAAAACTTAGTACCTACCTGCTAAGAACTCCACAACATAATTGCATCACAAAAATATAATTAACGCCCAACGAAAGGGGCACGGGTCAGCTAGTATAGATCAAGTGTAGAACTGGTGGATTTTGCTCGTGGCTAAATAATAACAGCCGCACGAGTCGATTTTTACCCAGATCACTCTACGGATAGATGACAATCTTAATACAATATGTAACAAAAACCCTATCCGATCCAATAAAGGTGTATTCCTCGTTCAATATACGTACTAGAAAAAAATGATAAAAAAATGCAACTCAAAAAAATGATAAAAACCAAAAGAAATTGATATTTTATTTATATAACCCATGCAAAATTTAACACTGAATATGGCAAATTTTCATAAGTTGACAACACTCGACTCAGTCAGGCGTAGGTACAAGTTCCTTGGTCAGGCGGCTTCTTTGACACAAAACTGTAGGTAGTAGAGGTAGTACATGTGAACGTCGAGCGATCTGTGTTGCCTTTGATCAGTTTTTATTTTTTATTTAATTTTTTTTTTTTTTTTTTATAATATTCCACAACTTTTTCACACAACGCCATCTAGTCCCAAACTAAGCAGAGCTTGTGGTATGGATACTAGACAACTGATAAACATACATATATATTTCTAAATACATACATGTTATAGATAAATTAAACCCAGACAAAGAACAAATGACCGTGCTCATCACACAAACATTTGTCCTAGGTGGGAATCGAACCCACGACCTTGCGCATAGCAGTCAGGGCCACTGACCACTATACCAACGGGCCTGTCTTTTTGACGGGTCTGTCTTTTTAACGGGCCAATTATATTCACTGGGGAAAAATAATAATCTCAAATCCATTAAATGGCTACGTATATGTGTACGCAGTAAGATGCCGAATAATACTCTTAAGGATCGGACAGGGTTTTTGTTACATGCTGTATATCAAGATTTCTCCGTGGCTCGAAAAACACGTTAAGTTTTAGTTCCCGGCTGTCATTTGTACATCTTTGACATGTGTTACTGATAGTCAGAAGCCAGAAAATCTGAGCCGAGTATTAGATTCAGTTGATACTCAGTTGCGTATGTTTACACTCGAAGCCAACCCCGACACAGTCGGAATAAGGCTAAACAGGTGATGTTGGATCTGGTGTAGTTTGGTGTGGTTGGTGTATTTTATTATAATTAACAGCGTTGCGTTTGACGCTCGTCTCTCGTGATGTAAGCAATAATGTAGTTTGCGATGCATCTCGATGGCCTGGGCAGTGTCAGGACATACTGACATTGATACATTTGTTATGTTCTTCTTAAGAATGCATGTCTATGTTACCTACTAAACTAAATGTTTCAGTAATATTGCTCTGCAATAAATGATAATCGGCGAAGAATTCCAAAGCGGTCTCAAGGTCACGTTTAACATAAAACTGTTTTGTATGTTCATGCTGTAAAGCGGTTTTCGCTGTGTTGACCAGATTTCTAAGTGTTGCCGACACGACGTGATTTGGCAACGCTTAACGAGTAACTTTTAATGTGGCTGCGGAGACAGATGTAGTTTGTTGGTTTTAAAAATGAGTAGGTACTGAGTATTTGTTTTTCTGTATTTTCCGGCATTCTTACCAGTATATAAAATGGTTGCTATCATTCAGTTTTGCTCCCACAGGTGTATATCTTGTAGTAAATCTAGAGATAATAATACGTTATCAAAAACAATTCTGTGTTCTCTACCAAATAGGTATGTCCCGTCACCCTTTAAAGCAAGAGTAAACAGGTATCTTCTTGGCTTGCTCGTTCCATCTTAGACCTCATCTATCGCTTACTATCAGGCGTGACCGATGTAAAGAGCAGGATGATCCGAAAAAATACGTAGTTTTCTAATAAGCCCCCGCTGGAGGCTTTAATTAATTTATTAATAAATGCAACCACAGGCAAGCCCGGTTAAGCAGCCGACAACCACAGAGGTTGCCCTAAGAGACGCCACATACAAAAAAGTTTGTGAGACGTTTCTCTTCTGCGATGAAACTAAGGGTGTTACCACACCAATCGATCGATCGTCGATCGATGCCATCGATCGACATCGGTCGATGTTGATCGATTGGTGTGATAGCTTTAATAGATCGACGGATACCGGTCGACTAACCAATCGAACGATTGCCGGTCGCTGGCATCGGTCGACGTTGATCGACGTTGACTAATCCATTCTACAATCAATCAACAATCGATCGACGTCGACTAATCCATTCTACCATCGATCGACAATCGATCGATTGGTCTGGTAGAAACTATCGAACGACGTTGACTAATCCATTCTACCATCGATCGATGGCATCGATCGACGATCGATCGGTTTGTGTGGTAACACCCTTAGACCTAGCGGCAATCCACCCCTTGTGTCAGAAAAAAACAAAATAGAATATAGTATATAAACATCACTCATACAATAACTTACGTAAGTACACTGCCATATCTACCAAAATCCCTTTATAATCACAATTCGTCTATAATGTTCCTACTGGGACACAGGCCACCTGACTATGAGAAAGAATGGCCGGATGTAGCATGTCATTGGATTTTCTGCCTCAGTCCTATGATATACCGGTTTCCTCACAATTTTACTACTTAGTGATGATGATAACAAATACATGAAGTAATGTGCCTGTAAGGGTTTGAACACACGACCTTCTTTTTTCTTTTTTTTTCTGGGCCTATAACTACCACGTACAACTTATATGTCGTGCCTGTAACTATAGAGCTTACACTATGACATAGACAACATTTTGATTGATAATATACGATAAGGTAACTTTTTATTTGTTCAAAACACGAGTATACACATGTTACATAAAATTAAATCACAGTCATGTTTTGCCTCAACGGCGCACAAATACATAATAATAATATAATTATATGCTGAATAACAATAATAAGTCAAGCAATATTTATAGTCAAGTAATAAATAAGTAATTATTAAATTAATAGACAATTAAAAATAGGAATTAACACTAAATTAAATACAAAAATAAAAGATAAATCAAATAAATGTCAATATTAGTTATAAAAATGTCTTGATAAAACCTTAAAAATATAAAAATCAAGACTTATAAAAATCAAGTCCATTTTTCAGATAAAAATTCTTCAGTCTTGTAATATACCTTCTCTCAAAAGGTTCAAAAGGTTTTTTAGCCGATTTCATAATTGTGTAATTGTATATTGTTTTGGTAACGTATTATACAGAATTGGTACCATACAGAATTCACTTTTGTGTAATAGAACCGTCCTGGATCGAGGGATACATAGCTTTCTATTGTCGCGCCTATTTCGTACTATTTTATCAGACACCTTATTGTCTAAAATCGAACTATTTCCGATTTTACAAAAATAAAGGTCTCTAAAATATACATTGAGGGAAGGGTTAATATTATAATTTTTTATAATAACGGTTTGCAACATTCAGTTACTTGAAGTCCAAACATTGTTCTAATGCACCTCTTTTGCGTTTTAAAAATTACATCTTTATTTGTTGAAAATCGCCAAAAAAATATGCCATACCTTAAGTTAGAAGACACTAGGCCATGATAAGCAGTTAGAAGTGCATCTACATATACGAGTAACATCGGGGCTAATTTATATAGTTCATATGTGGATGAGCAAATTTTTTGCTTCTTCTTTAAGGCTTTTGTATGTGCTTTCCAATCTAATTTACTATCTATTGTTACTCCAAGAAATTTCGTTGTTTCAACTTTACCTATGTGATTGTTACAGTACTGAGTATTGACATTTGGAATAGTTGACCTTTGGGCAAAGTGAGAACATAAGTTTTCTCTAAATTTATCTTTAGGTTTTTTTTTTATTGAAAATAGGTTCGCGTTTGACCACTATCTCACCTGATGGTAAGTGATGATGTAATCGAAGATGGAGCACGCTTACCTAACCACCCACCTTACCCTTAACTAGTTTATTATTTTCCAACCATTTTATCACTGATTCTAGCGGATTGTTAATGCCAGTTTCATATGTATCTCTGTTTTCACACGCAATTGTAATAGTACTGTCATCGGCAAAATGTGTCATTAGGTGTTCGGTACTTTTGGCCAGGTTATTGATGTACATTATAAATAATAGTGGGCCTACGACGGTACCTTGAGGTACGCCAAATTTTACTGCACGCTCTTTTGATTTATACCTAATTTCCTGTTTATTGCTTTTATTTATAGCCGAAACTTCTGTAAATTGTCTTCTGTTGCTTAAATAGGACTGAATAAGGTTTGAGACATTACCTCTGATACTGTTTGCTTCTAACTTCTCAATAAGTATGTCATGGCGGACGTGATCAAAAGCCTGTGTCATGTCACAGAATATCGTACATACAGGTATGTTCGCATCTACTTTTTGTATGACATTGCGTAAAAAGTCATATATGGCCAGGTTAATAGTTTTACCACTTCTGAATCCTTTTTATTCGTTAGCAATTTTTTTTTCTTTTTCAAGGTAAATAACTATACAACTGGTTATATAGATACTTTTCAAATATTTTAGACATTATGCTAATAAGAGATATTGGCCTATAGAATTTCATTAGTTCTTTATATTCTTTTTTAAATAGAGGTTTAATGATTGATATATTTAGTGCATTAGGATAAACACCGGTCTCAATGCAAAGATTTATTATATGGCTTAGATGCGTTGATATTTCTTCCGCTACTGATTTTATAACTTTTGTTGATATGCCATCGTACCCTACACTTTTTGTGTTTTTTAATCTTTTTTATAATATTAAACACTTCCATTTTAGAACACTTCCATTTTTCCATTGACTAAAAGAATAGATGAATAAATAGGGTAAGAGACTTCGATCTGGTGCTTTCAAAGTACACAGGCTAAAAAAAAGAAACGATTATTTAAATGATCACAAAACAACATTTATTTTTGTTTCCGTTTCAAAAAACCGCACTGTATGCAATATTACCTTTAATTTTTAACATGCATCGTTAATATTTAAAACGTTTATTGTACCTTTGAAATATAATGGAAAATTATGAAGAATTTCTTTTGCGTCACCTCAAGTTAGCGGGTGGTAATACCTATACAATATCTGTGAATAATCAGGGCTTACATCTCGACAAGTTCAGCTATTCATCCAATCTCAAAATCTTAGTCCCTATCGTTTTAAAAATAGGGTGTAAATTATATGGAGCTGGGGTTCGATGGTGTAAATTTATATTTGTGTGTTATTGTAGTGAAATGAACAGTAATTTATCGTCGTCTTTGCAAGGTAATTGCGTAAATCATGCATTTATGACAGGCGGCCACAGGCGGCTTTGTCTACCCTCATACCCGCAAGACCCAGGCAGTCTTATTGTCACTAACGTAAACAAGAGTTAGGCGCATTGTTTGAAATGTAAAAAGTACACCTTTTTAGTTTCGATGTAAGGTTAAAGAATTCACCTGGGTATTGTTTCTTTTAAAATTAGAGTACGTAAGTTTTTTGAAGCGTTTACCTTGCTATATTTTTTGGGTAAGTTTCAAAAGGCTATTGCGCATTTTTTTGTACTTACTGCAATCCTACCTGCTAGTATAGTAAAATTACTTTTTAAATGGTTGAAGTGGTTAATATTTAAAAAACGATGCTTCTACAATGTATAATTTTGCATTCATATATCCCAACATTCCTAATGCATATTCCCTTTTCCTTTATGCGTTACTCTAGCTTTTATTTGTCAGATTGTGTTTTAGTCGCTGTAGTGATAGTTTTCTAACCTTTTTTAAGTATTCATTGAATTCCAAACACAGCATGAAAAACGTTTAAGACTAAAACAAAACACAACGCAAGCTAACTTCATTTATCAGTATAAAACTTCAGAGCCATAGATCTAGTTCAACTTGTAACAATCTATTAACAAATAAACTATAAAATCATATCGAAGCTAAAGACTTAATTAGCAATCGCGGCGGGGCACTGCGCACGCGCGCCTATCTTATCTCGACTGCGCACGATTCGTACGACAACGAACCCTGTTTATGAAAATACAGGGGTTTAGTCAGTATGGCCGTATGGCGCCTAGGCCATACTTGCGGGCCATTTATATTGTTGCCTAATAGCGGAGTGGAAGTGAATTGTTTGTTTGCGTTTGTATGACAGAATGGTTTTGTGGAATTAAATCTATGCAGCGTAGGTAGGTATTTAGGTACGTGTACATTGATTGTGTTGACCTATGTTCGTGATTTAGTTCAAACATTTTGCATACTAGTGTAGGTTCCGTGTAAAACAACGTGTAGAAGTAAGGAAACGACATACAGTTTTGCGTGTTTTATTGATTTCAGTAACCCAGTGCAGTCTAAAAGTAACTTTTTGTACATAAAGTCTTACTTAAGTACCTACGTCTTAAGTTAATGCTCAGTATTAAATCGATAAGCTTGATGAAGGAATTATCAAGGAAAATCTTAGAAGATGTGAATAACTGTCTCTAACAGAAGCCTATATTTGTGAGAATTTTCTAGCTAAATATGGAACGTCAACGGATTTGAAATCTTTTTGATAGGTTTAAACAAGCCGCTTCCTACATAATTTATGGAAAGTGTACAGTGGCAAAAAACAGGACCCATTTATCATGCAAAAATTTAATTGATATTTAATGCAAAATGTATGTTAAAATGAAGATATAGCCTAAGGAGAATCTTTGCACTTTTGCATCAATGTTTCTGAGTATAAATATTAATGATAATCTCTTCCATATTGTCTTTATTTCCTCGTGATCGAGCCCCGACTGCGCAGGAGTTGCTGAGCCTGATATTGTAGACAGAAGGATTTATGCCCCTACTACACGTACCTGAATATTATTATAATAATATTTTTAGTGTAGGTACCTACATACTAAGTAGGTATTTGTATCACACTGTTGGCTTGAGTAATATGAATTATTTGATGATTTAACGAGAAGTTGGGATCTTTATTTCGTATTTTCAGATTCACATGGCCAAAAAGGTATTTTTATAATATTGGACCATTTTAAGAAAGACAAGTCAAATATCGTCTCTCTTTTTTGTCAAATTATACCTAATGAGGCCAGTGGTTCCTACCTGATGATTTTGTGAAAAAACTTCGTTTTTTTTTACTTTTAGAGACCCTCACACTAGCGTCTTTCGAGCGTCTTCATCTTACCATCGCTCCCGTAGCGTTCACAAGGCGTTGGTAAAGCTAAGCCCTCACACCAACCCTGAGTAGTACCTATGTATATATGGAGCAATTTTTTTGAAATGGTCCATTGCAGAAAACACCACACATAAGCCAGCCATAGCTACACAGGCTTATACGAAAGCCTGTTCAGATATTGCAAGTATCAGTTTTCACTTGTTCTATTCTAATACTATTTGTGAAAACTTGTAATTGTCCTTCTTTCAATATTTTTCAACTAGCTGTATTCTAGCTGTAAGTTTTCCAAAGATAATAAAATAAAATAAATAAATCAAATAACTTCTTTAGAAGCTCAACAAATCTACAAACAGTTGGTAGGTACCAAATTTCACTCGGGTAAGGCTCAATTTACACCGCCGCGCCGTGGAATGAAATGGAAGCCACTTTTTGCAACGAAATTGTACATAGCATAGCATAATGAACTGGCTCCTATTTAGTTTGTATGCTATACAATTGACATAAAGTTCATTATGCTATGTACAATTTCGTAGCAAAAAGTCGTTTCCATTCCATTCCGGGACGGTGTAAATTGAGCCTAAGGCATATAGGTGAGTACGGCAAAAGTAGAGGACTAGTCGATGTAGCAACCAACTAACCAGGCTTAGTAAAGGCAGTATTAAAATTGACTAAATACCTAACTTAAAATTTGGATTTTAAAAAAATCGACTACACAACTATAACATCCTACAAATACAATTCGGTTAAACCTAAACAGAACCCACGCACCAGACTAAAGTTACCCGATACCACCTAGATAACAGCATACATAGCTCTGTAGGTATCTTAAGATCGCGGGTGGCGGGTAGCCTCCAGCTAATTAAGATAACTCAATATGTCCGCTGACCGCGAAATATGGCAGCGTGCACGCAGATAGCTGTATGCGCAGATTTTGCGCGGCAAATTGTTGTATGACATGCACGGAATGTATGTATAATAAGAATAATGTGCTGAAGGATAATGTCGTAATCTTCATTCGACATGGCCTAAGATGTTAGTCGAGATTTGTTGAGACTTGGCTGGGGCTGCAAAACTATTGTCTTGTTTCTACAAACTGAAAGAAACATAGGTTTAAGATAATAACACAAGGCATTGTTTACCTAGCTAAACTTTTTTAAATAAGTTCTTTGAACACCTAGTAAACTAAATATCAAGTAGTTAGACCAGTATCCCTTCAACTCAAACCATTTAAGATTACTTTTATCACATTCCATAATCAGTGCTGTATCTTTTTCAAAAAGATGTCTCACAGAAGCTGCTTATCAAAATCATAATTTCTGTGCCCTACAAGCTCATTAGCGGTAGCAATATGCTAGCTTCTTAGTTCAAGTAAAAACAAGCCAATCTTACAGTTTTATCGTGCTCAAATCGTTGCAAGCCTAATGCCCCAAACTCACCTACAAAAGATCTCCCATAAGACTAGAATCAAGACAAGCTAGGGTCATATAAACAAAAGCAGCAAGAAAATGTCTAATTAAACCAGTACCAAAATCCGATATCAGGCTTCCAAGAGCCAACCCAGCTAATAAAGTGAGTAGTCTCATGTTGCTAATTAGCCCGTTAATTATAAGCCTTTCACGGGAGCCTTAATTTCTGCATAAAACACTATCCGAAGCCGCCCTTAATATTTGAAGGGATTCGGTTACGTGTATCCGTTAGCTTTGTTTATTTAATTTTCGTGTTAAAGTGGTTGAAATTTTGGGAAGGAAAGCGTAGTTTTTCATTTCGTAATATAGTAAATTTACGTACTGTTTGTCAGAAGAAAGTTATAAGGTATAGGCTATGTGAGGGAAGCCACAAGAAAAGTTTTGGTTATCCATAAAATTGTATTGTGTTTCAGTATGATGCATAAATTGGAAAATGGTATTCAAATCAGGTATAAGTGTGTATAAAAAACGGCTTTGTTTAACGGTTACTTAAAGATCGGTATAGATAGGATCTTTCAATGATTTTGAATAGGTATTGTTCAGTAAGTGGGCAGATTCTTAAGTAAAGTCAAGCGTGTTTTGGGCACTAACGTTACATGTATCTGCTAAGGTATTCATTGCACAAATTTTGCAGTTGCTCAAAACTATCCATCAAACCACGTGTCTGCAATGTCCAATAAATTATCGTTCATATCCTACATCAATATGATTTATGTTTATATGCTTCGTATAAATCTATTATTAAACAAATTCAAGCATAATTTAGTACATGGGATTGGCTATCCTAGACTGACGAAAGTTTTAATAAGGCGCAGATGAGTGAAAAAGCCGTAAACAGCAATTCTACTTTGATCCCTACAAGTAATTCTCTAGAAGGACGCAAAGTACGCTTGAGCAAATAGCTAAATAATAGGAGTCCCTCAGCAGGTGGACTGTAGTCATTACTCTTACGGTAATCCGCCGAATACACCCTGATTTATAGGGTACCACAGACGGACCACAAAATTTAGGTGTTTTATAAAAAATGGAGCTTAGTTTCTCGAGTTATAAATAATGTTAGAATCCCTAACGGGAATGGGGTTTCGTAAGTGCGACGCGATGTGTTTCTTTCAAAATAGTTTCGTTTATTTATGAGTGACTAAAATTATATATGGTTTTACGGGAGTTGCATTATCTTCCTGTATATTTAGAACGTTTGTTTCTCTTCGAATTTGACTCACGAATTTAGCAGCAAATACAAATTCCAGACCTTAATTAAATTGAAACCAAATAAAGGCGCTTTTGAATTTCGACATTGGTCAGTCACATAAATAAGATGTTACGTGGTCTATTTCCTAGATGAAAAATTACTACCAAATGAATTAGCAACTTAAAAGAATATCCTAGTTAGATGCATTACTTCTCATGTTATATTTGTTGCTTTCTTTCCAGAAACAAAGAGTTTATTTTGTTAAAGGATAATTTAGTGGTAGTAGATATAACTGTAGCTAGTAGGGGAGGGAGATTTCGTACCTTCTACTTCAAAGTAATATCTAACATATTATTAGACAGGTTAATGAGGCTGTCTACACATTTATGTAAATGCAACCTATAAACCATGTATATGATGTTTCAATGCATGTAAACATTATTCTAACGCCATATTTGTAGCCAATTTAATATGACACCATCTCATTTGCTGCACATGCTTATTGCATCAGCGATAAACTGAAATTCTTAAATGTATAAAGCAGGTCTGTCAGTGTGTAAAGTTCTTCTTCTTCTGATAATTTTACTCATCATATGCTTTATTTAAGGATGGAAAATCATCCAATGGCTGCCTACCGATCTGGGTGAAGCGGGAGGGTGTGTCAGACTTTTACTGACTAAAACCCATTTGCCGTGTTCCATCATATGCCCTTCGTGTTCCGAGGCTGCGGTAACTCTTTCGAACTATTCTGCAACCCCGGCAGGCAACGGCCCCCTTGTGGACCCCGACAATTTTGCTGACACTCTTTCCTCTACACGGACCTGGTTTCAGTCGGGCGGCGAGCTACCCATTACCCGCAGCCCGCAGGCCCACGCCTACGGTGGCTGGGAGTCACCCTGCGACTCCCGAAGCCCGGAGCATCTCCTGCAGCGGCTGGGACACAAGGGCAGGAAGGCCTTGAGACCCGCCTCTCCCTCGCACGTCCCACCATCTCCTTCGCTTGCATAACCGCTTCGCAGAAAGAGGTAACTGCTTCCCATGCCGCCTCGCTCCGGACCATGGATCGAACCAGGACCGGGAGCGAGAGGTCGCCGCCTATCGCCCCTACGAGGGCACGGCGGAGCTCTGCCCAAGCGGGGCAAACCTCCACTGTGTGTTCCACCACTCATCATATGCTTATCCTGACAATATTGAGGTTAGCTTCCAGTCAAACCAAATATAGCTGAGTCTCACACCCACAATTGGGTAAAGGTATAAGGTTGGTAAGGTAACATCACACCATTTGATAAAGCTTTTCAGTTTCTCTGATTTCTGATTACTTGTAATGCCTGTCAAAGATGTATAAATGACGACGGGAACCAACGGCATAACTTGATTTCTGAGATACGATGGAACGTCGAAACCCATCCACAGATCGACCTCGTATAGGGCTGTTTAACCTTGGATATTAAACCATGTGCTAGTTATTACACAGACACAAAATCCTGCTATCCTAAGAACCTACACTCCACGAGAATATACTACCTATTTTAATATAACTCCAAGAAACTTGAAATATTCACACAGTATTTTAAATATATTTAGGTGGATAAAATAAATAAATAAAGCCCAAAATAGCTTAGCAAAAGAATCGAACCCCATATCCCGGCGGCCTCGCAAGCAAGCTTCCTGTTTGGCACGACACCATGGCTACTTTTCTCTATGTGAACAGTACTTTATTTTCACCGTTCGTCTGTACGTATGTATTATGCATTAGGTTTTTCCAAGCAATCGTTCAATTTTTTTTATTTTGGATCGTGTTGCTGGTGGATTTTGGAAATATGGGGTCGAGAAATGGGCTTTTACTAAATGCATCATGATTCCAGTCTTTTATTGAATTGTGTTGATAAATATTTTTGTTCTGAAGACATTTGTCAAATCTATTAAGATCTTTTTGATATTCTAAGTAACGATCAGGAGGAATACACAAAACAGTTTCATTAAAAACCCTTTGTTATTCCTAACCAAGACATTCTTTACCTATCCAGACGCATTAAACGTTTTGGAAATATGTTCATAGTGAGTGCAGGTAAGGAAAGAAATTTCTCGCCGGAGTCAGTGTGTTTTGATAGATTCATCCTAGAGTACTAATAGGTAGTCTTCAAATAGGCTACTTCTAGGAAGCGTGCTTCATCGTTGACCACATCACCGCTCTCCATCCCTAGGGTTTCGAGAAAATTCTAACGAGATTATGCAGCCCCGGAACGCGAGAGCATCTGAAGGATCCAGGTGGGTTTTAATCAGTAGATGTTTGCACTCCCTTCCGCTCTACCTAGAAAAAGAAAAGTCATTTGATGATATTCCTACCGAAAAAGATCGCTTTCCATCTGGTTAGGTACCCAACTAGCACAAATGGGCTGCATTAGGGCTTTGGAGCGTATCCGATTATTACTTATGGTAATAGACGTAAGCGCTAGAGCGTCTACTACAGACTTAAAGCAGCCGCTTTAGCGCTATTTGGGCGCCATTTTATGCAACCTAAAGTTCCATTTAACCTGCACAACGGTTGCATTAAGGTTCCTTAATAGCTATAACGATTTATTAACGCTATACTAAAGCTCTCGTAGCGCTACTTTTGAATGATTTTGAACTACTTTGAACGAATGAATTGATTATAGTTCTTTATTGTATATCTTCAGTTGACATTATTTGTAATATTTTGGTAAAGTGTTTTCGTCGCCATCATGAAAATAAAACAAAAAGAAGTAAAAGTTTGTATTCTGTATTAGCAAGATATATAAAGATACTTAAAACGCTGTCCAGTTTACTGTAGATATATAAGATAATTTTCGAGTAATTTTAACGCGCTTTTATGATATTTAAAAAATTAACAAAAGATGTGTGATATTTTTTATTTGTTATACAGAATAAATTTTATTTCCGTATTTTTATGTGTCGATAACTTACTATTCGCAAGTGGCCGATTGTTTACCGGTACATTTAATGCACATTTAACTGAAAAACCAATGTATATCAACTCAATTTTGCATGTGAATAATAAGTTTTCTTAAAAAATCATGGCGTCATTGTAATGTAGTCATAACCTGCAGTTTGAGCTCTAATAACTCCCTTTTGAGAATCATGGCGCTAATTTTCACCCTTCTAACGCTTCTGTAATTTTCACCCCTCTAACGCTAATGTAAGTGGTAAAAGAGTTCTACCGTGGACTACTGTGAAGGCTAGGGTAGTATTTGATTCAGCTTATAGCACCTTAAGTAACTTTTATAGCTATAGACGTTTACGGATGCAGATATGCAACTTTGAACTGCTTTTTGAACCTTAAACCACTATTTTACAGCCCAAAGTAACAAAATAGGCTGCTATTTCCACTAATGTGCTCGTTGGGTAGTAGTCAAACGCGAGCTTATAAATGATGATAGAAAAAATAAATCTTTTACCAATAAACCACACAATCTAAGCAACTTAAACCTTCGTTCCCAATAGTCTCTTAACAGGATAGGCAGAGACATAACAATTATTAATTTATGACCGCAGGTAAATACCTCATGGTTTATCAAATATCATAAATTATCTTCATTGGCTAATAACCACATTTTACTTATTCGGCTAGTGACCACTAACTAGTCAGGAATCTAAAATTACGTTATTCATATTGAGCAGCGATGACTTTGTAGAGTTTATTCCGTAAGTCGACGTGATGGGTTTTTGAGTACTTTGTAATCTTATAGATAGTGGAAGAAGTGCCATTGTATTATCAGCTATGGCAATGTCATTGCGATAGTGCTCGTCAATCTCGTAGGTACATTTTTAACATTCTGACAAACGCTTTCACCGCTGTCAGACTGTCACTTGCAATAGCGTCTTGGTCGCTATACAAAGTGACATTTTATCGAGGATGGTGAGTGTCGAATTGCCAAACGATAATTCGATACAAGTTTTTAAATTGATATGTTCTATAACAGTATTATAAGAACTAGAAACGAGATATATGTATTTACCATGTATATGAATTGTTTCGAGTTTCCGATATTTTAGCACTGTTGCAAACGCCATGATCACGGATGAACTGAAGTTATTGAGGGTGGATGTTTGATGTGATCCATGATAATGGGCATGGCGGTTTCAACAGTGCGGAAATATCGGAAACTCAAAACAATTCATAAGCATGGTAAATATCTCGTTTTCAGTTCTTAAACCAACATTTTCGAGTTTGCCAATAGATTGCTAGTTTATTGACAGTTTGTGACTCTAGTCCCAAATACACCCCTGAAGACTGTCCGTGTATTTGTGTAATGTGCACTTGTGTAAAATTTTGTAGGAAACTGTTTTCATTAAGGAAAATACACATTTTATCCTTATTCTTTTCAGTGGTGATCCTTATTTAATTTTCCCTAACGCTCAAAAGGATCTGAGCTTGTCCATTAAGGGGTATGAATGGAGGAACATATTTGGTTAAATGAAAATAAAAGCATCTTGTACAGTAACAGAATTTTATTTAATGTAGATCCATCTCGCAATATAGCCGATATTGTACAAAAAATTATAATATCGTTCCGTTCATAATTATAGGTAATGATAGGTAATATAATATTACACAACTTGTCACACAGTTACAGTCATGAAACACAAACATTTAAATCATTCTCTACACTAGATTCCCTCAAGTTTTAAGTATTTCTCTTCATTTATTTCTATATTATAATTATTTTACATTACAATAAAATTGGGCCTACCTATTTACGTATGACAAATGCTTCGTAAAAGGACAAAATTTACGTATTACATTCATGAGCACGTTTCGAATTAAAATAAATTAACGATTTCGTTCAACTGTAAACTTATCATTTTCATAATGCCGCAAAATATCTGTGAAATATTAAAACAAGTGTACGAATTTCGAATTCCGTGAATAGTTTGTCATCTATCTTTTTATTAAGAAGCTTTATAAATAAGTATTTAATATTTACAATATGTAACAAAAGTTCATCAATAAAATTTGTATCGAGATTCTTTCAGGTAAGGAGTACGAGTCGACAACAATGCAATCGTTGTTTAAATTAACACAATCAAATCGTTATTACGTTAAAAAGGAACTATAAAGAGGTAATTAGATGAATCGATTATTAATAAAAATGAATTTGGCACTTCGAAGGGCGTTAAAAATAAATGTGCCGAAAGTATCTCGATCAAATCTTAAACGATCGTTCGTATCGTCACTAAGTTATACAGAAGAAAAAATTACGTATATGTTTATAGGAATCCAAAAATATTACCACTACTGTATCTTATATAAATTACATTATCTATAACTTAATTTTAATTAGCTATTCGTATACTGGGCACAACTAGTTTGATTCATGTCATTTTAAAGTGACTATAGGTAATCTATTTTTCTAGGAATAAGTTAATAGCTATAGACTAATAAATGGAATATTTTTTTCATACTAAAGCTTTTGTAGTTACGTATTTAGGATCTCTGGCGGGACGCAGTGGACTTCAATGTTTAATAGAAAAAATTGGTAGGCACGAAACATCGTCTTCAACTTAAAATTTAGTCAAATATACACAAAAATTATGGTAAGTATACATTTGCCGAATGCGTCACGCCAGCAAAATATATTGTAAGTAAAAGTCTGTAAATGTATCACTATTATGCGTTTCAAGACGTATACAGACGTTGTACATCAGATTTCGGTTACAAGGACATAATTACTAAGTCTTAATATTTACATTACAATCATTTGTTTCCACACATGCACTGCGACATACGATAATGAACATTAATGACAACGAAGTTGATACTAATCAAATTCGATTTTCGTATAACATTAGATCTGGTCAAAACATTGAGTAATAACTTCACATCACAATCTATGATAGCCTACCAACTAGAGAAATATGAAAAGATGATATTCCAGTAGTCGCAGTGGACGTATTAACTCTCCTAGTGCATTTCAACTAATTACAGCTCGCTACCAAACTATTAGAAGGGAAATTAACGCATCTTGATTTGAACTATTGGCAAGCGCTCCGTCAGAAATAAACGCACTGTATTTATGTAATCGTAAGAACGGCATCGCAATAATATAAACAAAAATAGTAACTATAAAGAGCTGTAAAACCAACCTCGGTTCGACACCGCGTTTTGGCAGATAAAGTGCGATTTCAAGTGAGCGATAGTAGGGCACGATTCGCACGATAAATAAAAACACAATTCCATTTGAAGCTCGGAGCTGCGGCGCGGCGGCCGCGTCCCGTGTACCTCAGCAGGCGTTCAAGATTTATACACGAAGATGCGGAACAATATATCACGGAACAGTACGCGGGAACTCGACCTATTCCTAGCGTGGAGCAGCCACCGTCCCGATGGAACATGATAGCAGATCACCCCGACAGATAGGGACAGCCTCACAACTAACGCCATGTCGCCTGGACAATAACTATACGCTTTCTAATGGTTCTATCGGAATATACGGCGAGCACACGACTCACTCCGCCACGCTTACGCAACGTATCGATGCAGAACGCTCAATATTAATCGATGTGACTATTTAACATCAGCGACTTATTAACATAATGTATTCGTATGTAATTCAAGCTAAGCGATAAATAAGCGAAGACCGAATTGCGTATTTTTCATCCGAGCTTTATATAATTTATAGTCGACGATGATATCGCGACTGGTTCTTTTATTTGTGAAATAGTGATACGCGGAGTGTGCTCGGTAAGCGTTACTAACGGGAAATTTTGACAATAAATCTCTGGCAGTCGATTGCCTAAGCGTTCGTGTGGGCTGGCGTAAAAATGTATTCGACAGTCAATTTTGATATCTTGATCTCGCGACGTCAAACCGCGTCGGGGCGTGCGGCGTCGGGCGACGATACGACAATCGGACATGCATCACAAGCTGCGGAATATGGAGCGCGCTAACTTACACACTACCTGCGGCCCTAAGACCTACCAAAGCATCGACAACGTTAACACGCGACGACCACCTGAAACAAAAGGAAAAGCGAAATTAATTAAAACGCCAATCATAAAAAAAAAAATTAAAAATGCCAATAGCTTATTCGTTTTCGAGATAAATAATTAAAGCGGGGTTAGCTTAACAATGTATGAAAAATTCGTTATCGTCGCTGTTGGTTTAGGATAATTGGAAATATAATTTCAGCATACTGCTGAGATAAATGTGACGATTTTCAGCAGTATTTTCCATTTATACGGCTTGGCACTAGTCGGTAACAATTTAAAATCTAAAGCGCACGACGATATTTCATCAGATCGGAATACGTCCTCATAAACAAGGGCGGACTTAAAATGCAAATAATTTCGCGCGAGCCCCATGAGCATGTTAAAACAAACTCAGCATTCTAACAGCTTTTCATTATTTATCGCTTACGCTCACGGAACGGCGAATTTTTTTTTCAGTTAAAGTTAATTTCTAGCGTAATGCGTACTTGATAAAAGGTCTGTATCTCTGGCAGGCAGGCTGCGTCGAGCCGGCTCTGAAATTAAGATGTAACATGATGCGAGAACGAGCAAGAGCAACTAGATTTATTGCTATACCACTTTGCATATGCTGATTTACAAAGACGGTGGATATGTACGGAGCGGTTGCGAGTGTGACAGTTATCATTTGGGTGTGTTATTTAAATATCTGTCATCATAATGTTCTGGACGTCACTTTGTTTGATTTATTGTTATTTATATTTATGTGGAACGATATTTCAAATATATATGCGACAAAATGGTGCAGTGTGGTTGTATAGTTAATTAGACAAAACTAACATTTTGGTGTAAAATAATTAAAGAGGTTATAAGGGTATTTTAAGGTTCTTTTCGTTGAAACAAAACTTTCGCTGTATAGGTATGTGTGCAAAATGACATTAAGCAAATTAGCTTATGATTAGGTTAAGCATATTCTTAGAAATATGAAAATGATACCTAAGTACCTATATTCCAAACCTATTTTGGGGTAATCTATATTTATAATATAAAGAAGAAAGTATTTAACCAATTAATTACAACAAATATACAAAATTATGTACTAAAATACAAACTACAATAAAGCATCAAAAATTCATCCTCAACGCTGTCGGCTGGCAACGTACCCAAGATACTGGCGGCATTGCCTCGTTGTATGGCAATGCTTAGCCGTTGACCAAAGAAATAGCCAGCCCTTGGGTCGCGGGAAGCATCAACGAGCCTTTTCTTTCGATAACCTATTTTTAAACAAACTTATATACCTTAGCTTTATTAGTTGGCTAAAATTAGCTGCATCTGGTTAAATTGTCTTAACATAAATGAGGAATGCCTAGCCTCATGAAACTAAACAAACTGTAATTTCAAACAAAGTTTTTTAATCAAGACTTCAGAAACATGATGAAAAAAGGTGGAACTAGTCACAACATAAGTTTTTAAAGAGAAAACTAATTTTAATACTAACTACAATTTTATAACGATTCAAATGGTTTTTCCAGCTCTATAGAGTTCCAGTGCTGCTGATGTGGCCCATTCGCGAGGCAGCGCGAGGGAGGACTGTCTGGCAATCCGCAGTCAGCAGAAAGAAATACATAACAGAAACGTTCGAGCTCGCCTCACCACTCACAAAGTCGTACGTACAATATCTTATTTGATTATTTTTCAGGCGATTTAATTACTTCATTTTTATACAACATTTTTTGTAACAAAAAATAAAAATTTCAACATAACCTAGTCGTTGGCAGTGAGTTTTCTTTTTCATGAATTGTTTTACTTTATTTATGCGTTCACAAACGACACGAGAACAATTTATACGACGACGTAGGTTTTTTCAACGAATGTAGCACAAACATTTGATTAAACGCCCATGCAATCAGTACGTACGTAATTTATTGCTATAAACAGAAATACACCTACGTTCCTCCGGGGAATTCTCACAAAAAGTCAAAGTAGTACAAAAAGGTTCACCTACCATCCCGGTCAAGGAAAGTAATAAAGAAGAGGGACGCGAACCGAATAATTGATACGATTATGTGTTACTACTGCAGAGGAGATAAGGGTGGCAGCAGACTGCGTACAATACAACGAAACGAACATAGAGGAACCTACAAAGAAATAAAGCTCGCTGACTTGACGCTAAATCGCTTTTACGTTCGGAATAAATGCTAATAATTCCAAATGAAGACGCCTGTTTTTATTGCAAATCGTTACGTAATGCTTCCAGACATAACTTAAGTCGGCACAAAACTAAAACGTATGCTCGAGATACCGCCACGGACGACGACCCCAAATGCAACTAACACGTATTCTATTCTATTTTCAGATGTTGACCAGTATGCACGCAGCATCAAGAACAATAGAAGAAGGGTGCCGGGCGCTCCGTCAAGTGCGAGAGCCCATAAATCCAATAGGACGCGCAATTTGTTGAATTACAGCATGCGCCAGCCAGCCACCGGGCCGACGCGAAATTAGCTCCCACAGAGATAAATTGACGGCGGGCCGCTAAATAAATTATTTGGGAAAACCGAGAAAAAACGGGCGTCTTCCCTTGATAAGGGTTGCGAGTATTCTACCGTGGAAATAATGAATATCGACCGCTGAAACACGTGTAGAGGACAACAATCATCAATATTAGTCTCCATATTTCTTTACTGAAACATTAAGTATTGGACGCAACATTCATCTCTTTAATCACGAAGAAAAATTTTACGGAACTTTTACTGTACTGATCCTAACAAAAATCCATACTCGCACCTAACGACTGTTTGGTAGCTCTATTAAGTGACCATAAAACATCAATCAAACTTAATGGTCCGCCATTTGAATAGAAGCACTTTATAAAGTCAACACCTTAAAAACCAACGAACACACAAACTTGTATCTGGTTTAGTAATTAACTAAGCAATTATCACCTAGAAGCCGTTATTAACTCGACCTAGGTATTTCTCACGATAATAAAAATGTAATTAAACCTCAATAACCGACACGTAATAGAGCCTCACGCGTAGAGAACGCGTGTACATCGGTTTAAACGACATTTTAGTTTAATTTAGGTCTGTCGAGAGCATGTTTGACGAATTCTTCCTAATCTTCTGGTGATTATATGGCTTAGTTGCAGATGTTTTCTTTTACAGGGAGTTAAGAACTGTCATTATTGCTATCCGAATAAGCTTCAGTGGCATTTGAAACGATTTGAAAAATATACGATAGTTGGCTTATAGTATGTGACGTTCCACTTCGGATCAATATAAAAAAAAAACTATTGTGTTATCTCAAATGTATCACCAAGCTCCTGCAAAAAATATTATAGGAATAGAGCCCCGTATAAATAATAAGATTCTAAATTTAATGTTTAAATAATAACCAATGTAAGATGAAATTAAAATTGTTACCAATGGAGAAGTGCTTTTACTCGATAGAAGAATTTATGAACGATACGAAAATATAATGTATGCAATTAATAATAATTGATATTTTGTAACTAATGGAATTGTTATATTTACTAATTATACTATAACAATATCCTTTTTATCATTTATAATTTGTACGCCTTTGGGTATAACATAGCGCACTTGATATTATAAATCAATAACTCTATACCTATGTCAAACAAATGGGAAATGATTTTGATTGAATGATTTGTTACAAATGTTCACCTAGAAAATATGCTACTGATGAACTGCTTTTAGTGAAGTATGTTTGGTAGAAACATATTTCTGCAGAGCAAATCCTTTTAAAGCTGTTTTTTTTTCACGCAAATATCCCTCAAAAGGGTTGCATCACCCTTTCTTTCAACGGGATTAATCTTAGTTGTATATTCAAGATTTAGGCGGCAATAAGAAAGACGCATAGGTGGGCTTACGAAGGGGCGAAACTGGCAAATTGTCTCAGATTCCACCCCAGCCTGTAAGGATTTTATTACATTCGTTAACGCATATAAGATTAATGTGAAAATACTTTACATTTGTATGTAAATTCTATAAGGATTACAGAGGGTTTCAACAAAGGGTTTCAAAATTATAACCGCAACCTTTATACACGAGGAAGTACCTACAAGAAAGATATTACCGACCGATAATATTCACTTCATTGAATAATATCAGTTTATTTCATTCTAGAAATAAATATGAGGCCTGTGGTTGAAAAAAAAATGGTCAAAAGAAAGTGATTGGTTCCAGAATTTAATATAACCGCCATACTAGGAGCAAAAACGCCAAAAAATTTGAACAACCAATTATATTCGAATTCGAATATTGGAACAGGGGTTCGTTTTTCAAAAGAGCTCGCCCAAGTTCGCCCCACCCCGCGTACCTGCGCGGAGTGGCCATCAATTTATCTACATCCCCACCCGACGTGTGCGGGCCCTCCTGACGTGAGCCGTCCATATACGACGTTACTGTATCGTCTATTGTTAGACGTGTTTCGTCCTAAGAATTGGGTATCGACAAACTGGTGGAAATGAATGTATGGAGACAAGGTGTTAAGAGCAATGGTCATGTGTTTCTATGTTGGAACCCAATATTTAATACAAAATTATTAGAGAAAAACTCATATGAAAATTACGTTAGAATCTAACACAATTTTCTTCACCAGCAATATTAATATTAAAAAAGGGGTTCTGTGATTTTTTTCCCACAATGATCCGCCCCCCGCCCGGTACATTTATCAGGATTTTGGACGGCACAAGCTAAAATTTTGGACGCTTTAAGCTGGGCGTAAATTTCACAAAACATGACACGACCGCGTGAAAAAAAAACGACCGAAAAGTTACTCGAAGCATTTGCTTTTGTGTATCCAGTTTTAATGAAAATGAAAATTTTCTGATTCCGTGAGTATTCATTTGAATTAAAAGCAGAAGCGGTAATGTGGCAACACGCGTGTAATTTGATTCACATACATTTTATAACTTTATAACTATTCGATGAAAAAATCAATGTTTATTCAAACACAATATGGCCACTAACTCTTTACCAGCGACAGGGCTTCGGGATTTAATATTCATTATTCAAAATACTAACGGTATTCTAACCTGTAGGGCATTCACATAAATTCTCATCTCTCAAGACACGACCAATTATACGGAAGTTTTAAAAAGGCGACCGTTACTAGGCGCATGCGCAATCGTTTGTCGCCGCTGTGAACTTTCACACTACACGATATTTATATTAATTTTATTTTTGGGCACGGCTAATGCGGTCGACGTGCTCAGACTAATCTTTTTTTTTTCTTGCTATTTATTTCTGTAACAGTTTGTTATGTGCCACCATTAGGTCGGGCATTTGAGGGTTGCAAGCGATAGCTATTTTAGGTTCCCACTTTAGTTACGCCTTTATTGATATTTGTGTTTGTACGTAAATTCGTAGTGTTTATCTACTCTATGTTGAATTCCATCAACACGAATCATCACTGACGTGTGTTTTGTGTTTTTGTGCTCCAAATAAAAAAGAACAATGCGTCTTTAGCTTTATGTGTCCACACGCCTCAGTAGACAGCGTCGTATAATATTTACAAAACATTCGCAAACCACTTTATTGCTCCAAAATAAATACTCCACACAAATATATGCAAAGGCAACCTACGCACGATGTAAATTAAAGAGAAGACCAAAAATATTTGAGAAAAAAAGTTGGCAAATATTGTAACGAGAAAAAGCTATTTAATCCGTAAAGTTTTGTAGGTTGGTAGTAGAGAATAAATCAAGCGGTCGTCGCTGGCGTCGATGCCAAGGAAATAAGATGATATCGAGTTGGCAACATCGTGGAGACGGTGCACAGTACTGGTGTACTGGCGATGAGCTGCCATTGTTATGGAGAGAATGTGAGGCGATCGGCGTGAGTACGAAGCGAGAATCTTTGGCGGTGGAGGTGAAGAAAATGATTATTCAAATTAAGATTAATGCGAGGTTTAGGCACTCGGTATATTATTTAACGACATTACTGATTTCATTTTTTGTTGTGGTTGTTTCATTGTCTCGTAATGAGAATATAATAATAAACCTACTAAAGAACAAACTAGGAAGACTAAGCTTAGAGTTTAGTTGGGCTAAACTCTAAGCTTAGTCTTCCTAGTTTGTTCTTTGGAATTCGTTCTTTTGTTTGACTTTATGTGTTGCATTTTGACGATATGCCAAAGGTCTCATATTGCTAGCGAATCTGAAAATAAGTTAATTATATACAACACATTTGTTTTGTTTTCTCATTTAACACGTTCTTGAAAATGTACAACAAACTTGAAGTTAACTGCCAAGATTGTAAAACACTCCAATTCTTAGAGAATATCTACGTTGCCACCTTCAAGAAAATTATTAAGTGCGAACTCATGGTATTGAATCCCCATATTTCAGTTGTGAGTACTTAGTGGTCGACGACACACACTATAAATCTCCGTATGATTTGTAATAAAACCTCGCCACTTTACTGAACGTCTTTGTAGAGTATCTGACGTTTATTAAGTACCTATGTGGATGTAATACTCGTCTTTTTGCTGCAATAAATACAACAATTTCTCTCTGATATTCGTGAGGTGAGCGAAGGGTAATCGGCTGTCAGTCATAGTGCCAAATCGTGACAAGTTGTGTTACTTAGATTGAGGAGTTCTTCGTTATACCTACTCTATAGGTATCATAGGATATTTTTTTAAGGGTAAATGATGATCATGGTTTTATTTAACATGATCCCTGTATTCACAGAACAGATGGGCAGAGCCTATACATCCAGTTCGTTAACAATGTTCTAATTTTAATTTAGAAAAACCCACAATGTAAATAAATTCCGATGTTTCTAATACTGCTGAATTTTTTAAATATAGCATTGTAGTCGATACCGATACGTTATGTATGACTTGATACGTAATTGGGAAAGTTTTGCTCTTTGTCTTTTCTTCCTACATCAACTTAAATATTTTTCATAGGCATCTCCAATTATTTACGTGCATATCTGTCTGCGTGATTTGTAATAGTACTTTCCCTAAAGATTTATGGGTATTATTTGGAACTATGCCTATAGTGTGTTACTTCAAAATGACTTTATTTTCAAAATCCTGTCAAAATTCGATGGAGTGCCACTCTCAATAAGACATTAATTCGTCGACCCGCGCGATCCATCCGTATATGTAACTTATACATGTTGTTTACCATAAAGTTGATTTGTGGCGCCCTCTCCGGAGCATCGGCAAATTATAATCCTTCATCCACAACAAACGGCCAGTGTATGAAAACAATTTTCCCTCGAAAAGATTACATCCCATCCGTCCTTTATTACATCTAATCACGAGATCTAACAATAAACTATTTTTCACAATATTATTTAGTGAGGCCATCCCTTCACACTTTCGTTTTTTCTCCACTTTTTCACGGAAAAATAAGAGTCGTGCCCATTCATCACCGATGACTGTGCTCGTTACCGAAATCACGTTTATCATAGATCTCTTGTCTAAGGTTTTAGTTTTCTTCACCATCCTTCTAACCATAACCACCACTTTTCACTCATTCAATTTAGGACCAATTTTCTTGGAAAATAGGTTCCATTTTTGTTTGTCATTGAGTTGTATTTGAGCAATACTTCCGAAGGAGCTGCGGAGAAGAGTCGCGAGCCACACACGACGAATTACGAGCGAACCCAGGACGCGAGCTGAGTTATGTGACCGCGATATATAATATTTATGAATTATGTTTTATACTTGGTAAAACCTAGTAAGTTTTGGAGGTGGGACTACTTAGATAGAAAGTGCCTACCACTTTAAGGCAATGTATGACGTAAAGGTAATTTTTAATGATATAAAATTTAACCATTGATAACTTGTGGACAAAAACCGCTTTAAATACTGCATAGTACCTTAACAATTATGTATACCTATTGAATACCTTAATACTTATTCTTTATTGTAAATATTTTTTTACCTTGAAACTTATTTAAATTAAAATAAACTTATTTCTGATTTATATTAAGATTGTTTGGAAACGAAGGGCTTGATTAATTTTAATCACCGCCTCGTCGTCACCTCCACCAAAACATTCATTAACAAATCTTTCTGCTTGTTATTGGCAAGTTTTACAAAAATATATCATTCGTTAGCTAAACACGCGCTATATTTTACTTTTTAACACAACGTGAATGAAAGACTAACATATCTATATACATTCTTTGATCCTATTTCTGTTTTCTTCGACGCTGGTGCGTTCTTCCTACCAAAATCGTTCTTTACCTATGTAAATGAAGGTTTTAATTTTTTTGATGTTATTTCATTCCGCAATACAGCCCACATCTCTTAATTTATTACGAGTATTTTTGGGTAAACATTATATGTAACTGTCTCCCACTACAAACACCGTCTATATATCATCGAAAAGTTATCGAGTTCCTGTGAGTAAGTGCAAATAAATAATGTTTTTCAACAGTTTCGAAATATAGGAGCTCCCCAACACAAAATAATAGCACACTCATGTTATCAATTTCCGACTATAGCTTGTAACTGCTCTCTTATTAGTAAAACAAATTATATAAAATATCTAGGAGTAACTATTGATGAAAACTTAAAATTCACTGAACACATAAGTAATGTAGCTAAGCGAATACGTAAACTCGCATATGCAACGTGTAATTTAAATGGTATATACATACCAAGTGCATGGCTTCTTTGGATGATAACAAACGATATGGCAAGGGTTTTGTAATCCTAAGGCCCACTTGCAGCAACACTTTAAATCGAGATTTACAGTACCTAAATCGAGTTTTTGGTACTGTAAATCTCGATTTAGGTACTGTAAATCTCGATTTAAAGTGTTGCTGCAAGTGGGCCTAAGTCTACGTGTGTAGAACTTATTACAAATTCCAATACACTGATACTAGAGACCTAATTTTCCAAATTAAGAAGAACGAAAAGAATTGTCGTGTTATTGGCAAGTGACGTGGAAAGTTATTGACCTTCGTAGTGCTGTGACACGTTTATTATGATTGGTATTCAAGAAATATATGAAACCAATAATTTGGTATCAATTCTTTGAATCAGTTATTTTGTGCTGAAACTGTGCATAGAGACTCCATACCAGATGTTGTCTTCAGCCCTTTTGGATAGATATGGGGTTTCCGTTATACGTTGTATATTCAAACAGTTAAGACTTGTGGCCGACTCCAGGGTTATGGTTGTCTATCTGGCGCTTTGTCAACCCGTTCTCACCTACTATATTTCTTCATGGGGTGGGGCAGCTAAAAGTCATTTATTGGAACTAGAGCGGGCTCAAAGACCAACACTCAAGATTTTTCTATTTAAACCGAGACTATTCCCAACGTCCGAACTATACAATCTAGCAGAGGTCTTATCGGTTAGGCAACTGTATATTCTCTCTGTTATCCTCAAACAGCACAAACTATTACAGTACAATTATAACAATCCAGTTTTAACCCGACGCCGCAACTTCCAAGTATGTCATGCTGTGCCATCCAGAACAGCCTTCAGCGGTTATTTCTCCTTCTTTCAAGGACCACGGCTGTATAACTTGGCTAATGAGTTGCATAATACCTATCCCAATACGAATAGGGAATGTAAAGGGAAGATCACTAAATGGCTTCTTGGGCTTAATTATGAGGAGACAGAAAGACTACTTAATAAACACAGAGACTTTTGAGTTAAAGGTTCAACACGTGCATATGACACACACTAACACACACACACACAAACTCACACAAAAAAAAAACAGTTTATGTGAGTTAATTTCAATATTTTATTTCTATTGTTTTAGTAGAAGATATTGAAGCTTATGTTGGTGATAATAATCATAATCACACGGGGTGGTCTAGATTCGGAAGTTTGCCAGTAAAGTAAAAGTAAATTGTCCAACATTAGAGCTTTGAAGATCGAATTCGATTCTAGGGCTTCTGCTATTCGGACTTGACCATCGCGAAGGCAATTCATTTCTTCAATTAAAATTATTCAGTATACTGCGTTCATTACTCTTGATAGTTGCCGGTACCATCTTAATTTAGCCTATGTTGGGACAATTCTGTCCCCAATTCATTCTATGAACTCCTTTCTCGTGCTTTTTCAAATCAGACCTCATGGTACACGTCGAAGTCGTCTCTCTACCTCTACTTACATTATTAAAGTACTTACTACTTTAATAATGCCTCAGTACCTTCTAAAGTTTAATGCGAAGGCGGTATCAAAGCGTCAGCTATGCAACTAAGATGGCGTCGCGACACGGTTTGTCAAAAGGAAAACAAACAGCCCAGAAATAGTTTGAGTTGACAAGTTTATAGCTGCCTCGTCCCACCCGAGACTATGTTACGAAATTATACTAACAGTGTAGGAATTTTATTCAACACCAACACCCGGGCTTTTCCGCTCGCTTCCTTACTGATTTACTTTATACCTATTTGTATTGCTGTGTTTGCGTTTTGTTGATAGCTCAATGACGCACTTAGTCTATTTGTGCTTGTAAGATATTGTGTTGTTTTTGTTTAATATTGCACGGGTATTTGAAGTGACGAAAGGTGTAGACATTCTAAATGTTGGAGTTAAGTTAAATTGGTAATGATTTGATAAATTTAAGCAGAAGCGAAAATTCTAGAAAAAGACGTAGAAAATATAACCAAGCCAAAATAAAGTAGTAAATGCTCATATGTTACGAATCAAAGTGAAAAAACCTAATGTAATTTTAATTAAACGAAAAAAGACCATATCTCACAATTCCAAATACCTTGCTACTCTAAGATAGATCAAGGCAGGTAATAAATATTAAAAAGTCGACATAAACAAGTCCAAACACGTAACTAGTTTCTGCGGATATTTGTCTAAGCAAAAACCGTTGGATACGCAGGGAAGAGCTAAGGCTTGCTGATATCCAACGCTTTTTCTTAAAATTCAAGACGGTTTTGCTTGATAATCTATGTGCATTTGAATCGATACGTGATTTATGTTAAGCCAAATTAAATAGATAAAATAAAAATGTGGTTCATGCATATTCATCATTGATCTCCCTACTTAATTTATTTCATTTAGAAGAGGAAACAAGATCTAATAATACTCATGACATTCTATACTACTGTCAGTACCAGAGAACTTATTTACGTAACAGAGAAAAAAAACACGACTCATTTTTAACCGACTTCAAAAAAAGGAGGTTTACAATTCGTCTTGAACTTTTTTTTTTTTTTTTTTTTTTTTTTTTTTTTTATGTATGTTACCTCGTAACTCGGAGACGGCTGGACCAATTTGAAAAATTCTTTTTGCATTCGAATGGGTATAGTTTCTAGTTGGTCCCATTGTTCCGAAATCAGGATCTGATGATGGAATCTTGGAGAAATCGAGGGAACTCTTCAAATATTATAGGCACACCTATAGCGTTTTGGGTATTTCTTATAGTACCTTGAGCAGTTGCTTCCGAAAAGTACCATTTGGGGAAGGTGAACTGATGATGAAGACCACAGATGGCCACTGAAACTCCTCAATAATAAGTATTTCGTGGATTGCGATTCGATTACTTGAGTACGGATGTTAAACACTTTATGCTCGTCACAATACATATGGTGATGTGAGCTGATGGTCAAGTACCAGGAGAACTCAAAAATTAACGGCTATGCATCAGGAAAAGCAAAATTTTGTAAAAGGTGATAAGTTGTCGACATTATGGCTTTTGTAACTAGATAAATTACAAACCGACCCACTAAAAAGCGTGAAAAAAAAATTTTTAGCAAAAAAATAGAACCGACTTCCATATCAAAACACTACAAAGGCAAAAATAACTTCAATTTCGGAAGGCGGTGTCTTTAGTATTGTATATATTTTCGTTTTTGACACCGCCTTCCGAAATTAAAGTTATTTTTGCCTTTGTAGTGTTTTGATATGGAAGTCGGTTCTATTTTTTTGCTAAAAATTTTTTTAATTTGAATACACGACGAAATCTTTGATGTGTTCCCATAGCAACAACCCTTATTGTTTCTTTAAATAGATAAATACGAAAAGACACGAATTATAAGTAATAATTGTCTCTAATCACTCCTTGTCATTGTCAGAGCAATTAGAAAAATCCAATAACAATAGAAAAGGCTAATTAAAAGATAAGATGACTGATTAAGAGTATTTTCTTTCTGTGTTAATAAAGTCTGGAATTTAAGTAATCCTCTTAGGAAATTGAATTATATACAAAAACAATTATTTACAGACATACAAATGTATCGACTGATGTAACATTCATTTACGAACGCTTTTTTTTTTTTTTAACGTGGTAAAATTATCAAATAAGTCCTTCCACTCCGGGCAGGGTGGGAGGGACTGTCAGACTTTTACTGACTAAAATCCACGGTGTTCCTTCAATAACCCTTTACATACCGGGGCCACGGTAACGGGATGAGTCCCACGACCCCGGCGGGCTTCGGCCCTCTGCAGAGGGGGCCTCGTCATGATGCTGACGCTCTTTGAGGCGCGCGTGGAACACGACGCGCCGTCGACCCGGGCATGGTCCATGGTCGGACAGCGAGTTGCCCTTTACTCACTGTCCGCATGCCCGCGCCTACGGTGGCCGGAGATCGTCGGCCGACGTCCGACGCCGTGGGCGTCTACCACTGCGGCTGGGCTGGAGGGAGGACGCCATCCTCTCCCTCACGCGGCCCGCCTCCTCCTTCGGAAGCATGACTGCTTCGCAGAAGGAGGCGACCGCTTCCCACTCCCTCTCGCCCCGCAGCATGGCCTCGACCAAGGCCAGGCGCGAGAGGTCTCCGCCTATTGTCGCCGTGAGGACACGTCGGTGCTCTGCCCAAGCTGGGCAGTCCTGCACCGTGTGCTCGACTGTGTCCTCAGGGCGACCCTCGCAGTGGTGACACCCAGGCGTCTCTTCCTTACCCATCAGACACAGGTACCTCCCGAAACTTCCGTGTCCGGTGAGGACCTGCGTCATGCGATAGGTCAGGACGCCGTGACGCCGATCTAGCCACTCCTCAAAGAGGGGTCTTACCGCCGCAATTGCGGCGTGCCCGATTTACGAACGCTTAGATTGAACATTGTATTGTGGCAACCTGAGTAAGTAAATCTTTATTGGCAAACATAGATAGCCAACCTATTACGAGTTATCATGAAACTTTTACACATTATAGGCTAATTAGTTCTCTGCTGTGTTAGTCTGTGATGTGGATAATAGTAAATCAGTTCTGATTTACAGAAATTTTTTTTTTAATTACATTCTTTAAAAATTAACAAATCATGAGCAGCTTTTTCTCCCTCCAGGCCCAGTCAAACCAATTCTTACATCGCCACAAGCTTATCAACCAACGCAGGTGTAATTCGCGAGTGTGCGGCCTTCCTATGGAGGGTCGTTGAAGTTAGTCGCGTAACAGCGCAACAAGAATAATACAAAATGTTTTTCATTTTCTTTATGTCACCCTAGACAGTCGTAAAGGCATTAAGCGTGACCAAACTTTTGTTTGATACGGACAATATAAGTATGAACGCATTGCTGTATCTGCCTTAGACTTGCGTTCAAAATTTTGAGAAGTTATGTATTTAAAGTCTTAAGATTAACCTGAAGACTTGAACCTTGGACCTTGGTGTGAAGTTAACTCTGACCACACTAAAAGCAATAGAACTAGCAAACTTGTTCATTTAATTAATTTATCAATAATGAGAATGGCTTCTACGTTTGCAGAATCACTTAGCCATGGTTCTTCAGTTACTCTGAGACCGCTCAGTATTAAATTTTCAAAATTCAATACAAAACTATCTTTCATTCATATTCATTGATAAAAAAAACATGAGTATATAGATACTGATATAGCTGATAGCAGCTAAAAGCTCCAATGCAATGGTGTTGACATATTAGGAACATATGGACGACATATTCACATACATACGTTCTGTTATTAATTAAGGTGATAAATCATACTTAATGGAAGATCTTTTGGAATACATTATATCTACTTTAAATGTAGTAAGAATTCATTATTATTTCTGCCATTATTAAAGAAGATATTAGACAGAACTGATTAAAGTATAGCAATATAAGCTGAAAGATTCTCACCCCTCACATAGTCCCAAAAATCACTATTCGTGACAAAACTGGTAATATCCCCATACATATGTTTCGTAAGGTACCGCTTTTGGGGAAAGTGGGGAAAACTGTAGATTGCCCTTAACGCACCATCGCTTTATACAAGACCGATTTTATTGTATTAGGATAGAAGTAACAAGATATAAGAACGATTTACTTTGCTTCATCACATTTTCTTTCCGCTTCCACGGTTTGTGGACGATTTTCTTAGAGCTTACGGTTTATGAGTGGCGATTGGTGGTTTGATGAATAGAAACTTTATTTTATTTGTGATATGTCAGTTGTTTTAACGGGTCTTAAATCAGACAGATAAGCAACCTAGACACAGGGGATAAATGGAGTGACATATTGGCTGAGATGTTAGAAGCATTTAAAAAAGTAACTTTTGATGAATTTTAATATGAACTACTGTTTCGAACACATTCGATATCTGCTGAAAAACAAAGAAAATTGTACTAGTTTTTAACTGAACATCTGAAACTGGCTATCTGACGTCCACAACCCAATAGCTGTGCCTTAACAAGAAAAGTGTCTGATTTTGTGACTTCTGACTACTACTACTCTAACTACTATCAAAGATGTACAAATAACGCCGAGAGCCGCTTAAATAGGCAAGGAAAAATATAAATATAGATATTTCCATCATTTAAAATGAAAATATAGATTGCACTGCTTTTATCCTACAACTGAATTTTCAAATTAACTCTGAACAACACAGGGGTGTCATTACATTACCAAATTGCTCAATTTTAAATTCAGACACGAATCGTTTGTGTCGTCCCTAGTTAGTAAAGTCGCGATGAAGAGGGAAGGCGGAGAGTTGCCGACTTTACCCTAGTAATTACTTTATTAGGTGATACCGGAAGACGGTCGGCCGCGAAATATGCCAGCGTGACAGCCCTACCGAAAAACGGCCACTTCTCTAAACGGTAAGTATCAATGAGGTTTGTAAAATGTTCTATGAAAGGTTTTGGGATTATTTACGCTAAGGAAACTGAAAACTGTTTGGATTTAATATAGAAGAAATATCTGTTGAGGTTAAGAGCGAGCTACATAGAACAAATGACATGATAAAAAGTTATAAAACAAAAACCGACCTACCTACGTAAATCACGTGCGGCCGCTCAAACAAGACACAGTACCACTTCAACGACAAATTAACAGCTTCAATTATTTACAACTACCGGTACGCTATCGCAACGGCAATGAACTAGCGACTGCCACCCGGACCTACCTGTGGCTCGCTCCTAATAGCCCGGTAATAATATTTTATGGCCATTACCTTTGTAAACACGGATAAAACGTTCTTACGCGACCTCACCGCGTAAAAAACGAGCGACAATTGCGTTAGCGGGATTCCTCTTTTTTTCTCGAAAAAAAAAACAAAAGAGCGTGAACAAAACGGTCTGTTTTTGAATTTAGTATTCCTTTTTAAAATCCGTTTCTCAGCTTTCATATTTTTTAATGACAATCGACTTTTGAAATAAAGAATAGAAAAGAATTGTGAAAAAAGTAACTTTTGTTCGATGAGTATATTTGTTTTAGTAGAGAAAGCTTGATGCAACGACAGCAAAGTATCGTTCTAGGAAGTCGCCGACGGGATGGGGATGTGCCAAAAAGAGATAAAGTAGTTTTATTGATCTATACGGACGTTCGGGCGGCGCGAGTGTGAGTTGAATGAAACGAAGATAACTTGCCGCCCCAACTTGTTTTGTCCTTTTTTCTCCCACGGATTTTTGGTTGTGGCATCCCTCTCAGGCCACGTGACCTAAGCAGGGTGTAACTCACCCTACAGCGGCCATAACTTACTCATAGCGATAGGCGGTACGGTCGCGAAAAACATGTCTACATTATTCTTATTTTTAATTTCTTTTTCGTTACATATTTTAGGCTTCTTTTTTATTAGAAGCTTGAGACTTTTTGTGCGAAATATTTAATTACATTACTGAATCGGGATTTAAGATTTAAAGTTAGAATTTCCATGTAATTTTATAAAAAAACATACTGTGAACAATTACTTAAAAATACTCCTAAGAATAAAACGGAAAAAAGATAATTACACAATTAGAGTAGCCCAAAAGAATGTTTAATAACAAAATAAAGAAGCGGAACATTAATATCAAAACCATACCGGGAAATAACTTTTTATTTGGTGCTGTTCAGCCCAAATGTGCATCTAATAAATTACGTCCCTCCTTCAGTATTTCTTTCTCTGTCTTGATTTATTTTTTGTCTTGTTCTCTCCCTCCATTTATTAACTGGCTAGTTCAATTCACTGGGACCTTGTATCTATTGTATGGTTCATCAAAAAGTATATTAGGAATCCGTTTGCCAATTTGTTTTCTGGCCAGCTGTACCGTGTGTAATAAGGAAAAATAAAATTAATGTCGTCTCCGTCTTATTGAGAGGATGAAGCATTATTCTGATGAAAATTAAGGACAAATAAATTCGACAAATTGGCGAAAATATGGCTAAAACCAATAGAACCGCTTGCGATCAATAAAAGTGTATGTTTACAATATTAATATAAAGTGGCAATAACATCCACGAGCTAAACAATCACGGGACGAGGTGTTAAATGATCGTAAACGTCAAGTTAACGATGACGATGATCGTTAAAGTGTCGTAAAACAAATAATTAGCCGCTGTTAACTTCGACGCTACTGGCTGCCGAGATAAAAACACAAAAGTGGGGAAAAAACGACTCGTATTGATATCGATTTTTGTTCATGTATGGGTGGCATTGTTTTGAATATTTATGGATCTTTTTTAATGTTTTTAATTATGTACTATGCTAGCACCACTAGATATACAATGAGACTTAAGCAATGCCCATTAATAATGTGACTGTCGGAATGAGTTAGAATGTTGTCAATTTTTTTAATTAATGTATATTTAATATTAATTAGAATCTTGCTAGTATGTGTTACTGTACAACAATCAACTCTACTTTACTATTAAATCGAGCATCATCAACAACCTGTTTGAAAATAGTGTGTTACTCTGTAGCGCCATCTATTATCGAATAGCGAAATCATGAATTATAATCGATACGAATTTTCTCATTTTATTTAAAATAATATGAATGAGTAATGGTTGCTGAAAAAGTTAAAGGGTTAATATTAGCATAGCTTGGATCCACAAAATCATTAAAAAGGCAGATTATGAACGAAGGTATAAGAAACCTATTATGCCAATATCTATCCAGGAGTCAATCTTTCAGTACAGTACCTATTATAGGTACTACATTAAAAATTAATTCAGAAAGTCATAAATGAAAATCTGCCACAAAAATCCAGATAAACAAACGCCCTACAATTTTTAGGTACTAGTAACAAAAAGCTGTTTTAACACGAAGCTATTTATTGATGGGTAACAATTTTCCAAATTTATTCAAAAAGTGAAACCAATAAATTATCTAGTAAACCTATAAAAGCATTAGTTAATATGTACATTAGCACATCGACGCGGTAGACAACCTGACGCCCATTTGAATGAAGCTTTATAGCCTCATAAACCACCACTTGCGGTAATAAAGTGATTTATCCCATAAAATAACAGCTGATCGCCGTGATTACGCACAATACGAGCGAACTCATAATTTTACAGCCAATTTACAAACAATAAAAGTCGTTCTCTTGTCTTACACGCCCATTCGCCCTCCGATATCTCCATATTCGACGGCCGAACGTCGTAACTCGTAACTTTTATAACCCAATAAAACCATAACCTCGGTCCTCCAAGTTAGCGACTTATAACTCACACTTGCCGATTGTAGATGGCGCTCATCGCTCAACGACCGTACCGCCATCTGTGAGTGAGTTGGTGAAGCTTTTTATGAGCCATTTGAGGTCGACACGTCGTAAAGTTGATGTTTTATGGGTTCGATTGATGCCGCTAGTGTAGCACTGCGGACGAATTACATTGCAATATGGACTTGATGCTTTATTGTGCATGTTGTAATGCAAAATGAAGCTTATATTCAGTTATTTAGAATATTAGACCATAATTGCGTGAATATATATGATATATGGCACAAACAATTCCACAATGCATTATTATATTAGTATCACAGCTTTTAAAAAATTCAAGCAAGTATCCACAGCGACACGTGGTGTCGTATCACAAAACCTCGACAGGTAGAAAGTTTGTAAAAAAGGTACCGGTCGAGATAGTATTTTCTTAGTGCAGGTTTCAAGAAACCCAAACAACTTGAAAGAGAATTCAGAAGTGTATTGTCGTGTTATATGAAGTGCCTGGCAATATACGAACTGTAAATTGCATCATAAACATCCGCTCCAGTCCCGTTGGCGATTTTCCCTCGCTCCAACCGCTTAGTACCCTAAACGTCCGCAACTGAGCGGTGGCGAGACTACATTGAGTAGCGCACCATCTAGCGGGAAATGTTGGAACTTCTTAGACCATAAGTAAACTTGCCCGTATGTATACATACTATGAATAAAGTTTTTAACCAAAATACAATAAATCAAAGTATACAGTGCTTTTTAAAGCAAATAATAAATTACGATACTTGAAATTTTATAATAGTTACCATAACTTAAAACTTCAAAATAAAGATGAAAGTTTAACAATGTCACTAGATGGCGCTACTACAGCGTTTGCTATTGCAACCTACACTTCCAAGGAGGATTGTTTACATTCGCATAAAATTTTCTTTTTCTATGTACCTATCTACTGTTTTATTTAAATATTAGTTATAAAACGAATAATAGTAATACTAAGACACATAATGGATATTTTAAGCACGCTTTTCATAACCAGATGGTTGGGATTTTTTTGGAAGCTATGCCAAGATCAGTCTTGGCATAGCCTGAAACAAGTAGGTATGTTTATGTTATAGGTTCCAATATTGGGCAAATTATGGCAATGGGATATGCTACACCTTGATAAACGTGTATTAAATAAATAAGCAGGTAGTTAATTAAAAATATAACCTAATTCAGGTAGCAGACACCTACCTATTCAACCACATTTTATTTTTAAGGAAAATTAAGTATACATATAATTTCGGGTTATCTGTCTGATTAGACGTATGATATACAAATAAGAAAACTGATATCTACGTAATCTCATCAGAATTCAGAAGAAAGAATTTACCTAGTTATAGACTTAAGAAGGTACCTACTACCGGTTTATTTACTGCCAGTTTAGACCTAGTTTATTCAAAACACAACTCCAACGATCTCAAGACCGTATTAAGCCCAGATTATGTACAAAACAGTTATTTAGCAAAACTTTCTAAAATCCCATAATAACATTCAGTAACTACTAATCCCGTGCCAAAAGTTGCTTTGAAACAACATAAATTCGATTTAAAAACTTACCCGATATCTGGGGTAATTATAAAAGAGGGGGTGAGTGACAAATCCCCGAATAAAACAACAAGGATATAATTCCGGGTATAAATCGTCCTCGCAGTGTGAATAGAATAGCAATTATTTGGTTGAGTTGGTACTCTTGAGATCTACTAGGGGTTCTGGAAAGTCGCATGGTTATCACTCGAAAGGAAAATGCACCACTTTAAAAGGTACACAGGACTCAGCTCGAATTTTTAAACGTTGTCGATGACGTTAGCGTTAATGTTTGCTTATATGTAATTTTTTATAGAATACAAAATAAGTTTTCTATTATTTTTAGCTTTAGCATCGGACCCATGTTCAACTGTGACATGAATGTCACCGCACTCTAATAAATAGGTACCTACATTAAAATAAATAATAAGACTACTGATTTGCATCTGATAAGAATCGATTTCAGGGAATCTTAGTCGGATCTAGGGCCTCGAAGTATAGTATACCAAATTATCTTTTAGACATTTTTTTTTCATTTCGTTTTATCTTGATAGGTATAATTTTGCAGATATCCGCAGCATGGAATTAGCTTTATAGATACTTTCTTGTAATTTCTAATTAGAAATTAAACGCTTATCTACGTAAGTTTTGAAGTTAGATTGTGGGTTATCAAACGAAAAAAATTGTTAACTAGATTCAAAATAATCATACCTCTTTGAAACAATGTTATGTTATGTTACTCTTTCTTGTTAATAGATATTTAATTTTCATTTGAAACTTTAAATAGTGATAACAGAACGAGATTCATACTAGACCAATGAGGTTGAAATCCTTAGTACGATTCACACTCGACTCTAACCACTATTATGAGGACTACCGCACATTTCCTGAACACTAATGTTATTGGCACTTCAGGAGTGTTTCAGCGTTATGTCAGGGCTCTCGTAGGGATGGCCAACCTACGGTAATGACAGGGTTGGCGGTCGCAAAAACAATGCTATCCCTAAGAGATCCAAACAAGGATACTTATCATTTTTAACTCTCATAAATTATAAATACCGGTTGATTTCTCCTTTCCAATTCTGTTGAATTATTTGTGCAGGTTTTCTTTTTCAGTTGATGGGATAAATTTTGCTTTTACGATTTGTTACTTTTCTTTTCAAGCGGAACTGGCCCTTTTAATACCAACCTTATTGTTAGGTTTATTCTCAATTGAGTTAAAAAGGTAACAATTAGTTACTAAAGGGAACAGATCAAAATAAAGTACCTACACGACTAAAGAAATTGGTCAACGATACGCGCTTTAATGGTTAAGATTTTCGAGACAGTATCAATTACCTATTGAGAAGACAGTCCCCTCTGATAACTTCATTCCACAATATCCGATACGCTTCAGTGCCGCAAACCACATAAAACAAAAGCCAATCACTTAAAAATAATTGAATAACAAGTAAAAAATATCGCTGGAAAAATAAGTCGTAGGAGCCTACTCCAATGCACGAAAATGTCGATTCACTCTTTTTTTAAATTGCTGATAGACTCGCATTTGACCACTATCTCACTTGATGGTCAGCGATGATATGGTCGAAGATGAAGCACGCTTGCCTAGAAGAAACCTATTCATTCTTGACTTAAAGGCTATAAGCTCCAGGTTATAGCTATCAGGAAACACTGACTTTTGGCACTTTTGGCAGGGAATTCCACTTCTTAGCTGTACGCACAATGAAAGTATTCTCAAAACGTGTGTATGGGTGGATGGAAGAGCACAAGACGGTTTCCATCAAGAATCGTGTAGTAATGAAAATTCCAAACCTAGTTTAAACTCACTTAACCCTATAATTACAGCTCACAAGAATTCGTCACTGCGCACCCCTGTGCAAAGGCTACCAGTAAGTATGCAATCCTGTTATTCCTTTCATTAAAATTGTCACGTCTACCATGGGGGCAGCCAAGTTCAAACAAACTGTAATTTTACAGATTGTAGTGAACAATTTAAATAATTACGTAAATAAATACTATTATTAATAAATAATATTACTTTATAGTAGCCATTAATTTATAGGATTATCAAAAATTTTAATAGAATAAAAAATAATGTATTATGTTTGTTGACAATAAACACACAATCGACATTCCGATGTGGCTTTTGTAATCATCATATTCAATATAAAATAGTCGTCGATATTTTTGTAGACGAACGTTCGTCTTAGTAATTTACATTCCAATTAAGATAACTGCAATTTGCATCACAAAAAGATATATTATTCGTTAATCTAACAGTAGCTACAATAATAGTACTTATTAATGAAGAACCGGTGCGAACGCCCCCGACTTTAATCAGAACCTTAAACAATACCACGAGGCACGAATCTCGAGCGCAATAAAGAAACTCGGATAAAAATAAATTAGCGTATCTCTGAGAAAGACTGATGGGGGTTGGAGAGGCCCCGGCTAAGGAAAAAGTTGAGGGGTTCAACCCTTCCGTTTATTTACTCCCAACGCCCTCTGTCGCTACATTTTGATAGAGTTTTTGTTTTTACCTTATAAATCTACTTAGATGATCTTTTGTTTTGTATTTTCGGCAATAAAATAGTTCATATACCTACCTAACTACATTGTGCCGGTTAGACATAGATGCGTGATGTATGAGTTGATTTCCTAAAAGTGATGACACTAAACGTAATGATTAAATGACTAAATATTTAGATATTGAGTTAGGTGGCATGCAAGTCCTTTCACCCACACATCGCAGCTTTTATTCAATTTCAGCCGGGAACAAATCTGTGCTCCTAGCAGCTACCAAGGAAGCTCGGTTGGAAAACCTAATAACACTGACCCATCAAATCATAACCAACTGCACCAAGAGTTCACGTGAAAAGAGCGTAAGCAAGGTGGTGACGGGCCGAGCCACTACTGGAGGCCATTTTAAAGTCTGTAACAATATCAGTATTTAGATATATGTATCTCCCATATCTTAATACCTAGGCACGGTAAAAAAGACGGCATAAATATCCAATTAAGACTTTTATCTATATGTCGAAATATATACGACATTAATTGATGTGTGAATTATTTAAATTGGTAGACATTGTTTTATTCATATTTCAAGGGTTGTCTACGTGTTTTCTTAATGTTTATGTTTGGATCTAGATTCTTAATCTATAGGTGTTGAACGTGACTAATAAATGCGTGAATTTTAGTATAGGAGATAAATAACTTTCGACGTGCAAGATGTGTTGAACGAACAAATGACGCAAGTCAATATTCTAACGACTGTAAATACCACAATTAATTTATGCGCTCACAACCTTATTATTAAGGTCAATGGTAGCCTCAAATGAAGCTATAAATTAAATCATTATTTATTTTGTTAATGCTTAAAAAATAAACAAGTACTTGCTTCTAAAGATTATAATTTGATTGTTTTAATGTGATCGTTTAGATTGAGTGGGTAACACGAAAGCGATATTTGGAAAAAGCAGCAATTATAAAACTACTGTTTTAGAAAATGACCTTGCCATAATAGACAAAAATTATTACGAGTAAACCTGCAAATTTTATTAGCAATAAGTACACACATAGTATATAGCTCATAGCTAAATGAAAACACTAGAAGTCAGCTTTATCCCGTTAGACTAGAAGCCGACCACAACATAGTTGAGAAAAGGCGAAGAAGGTGATGATGATGACTAATGTGACCATATTTTTCCGTGTCAAAGCGGGACGCCTATCTATACTAATATTATAAAGCGGAAAAGTTTGTTTGTTTATTTGTTTGTTTGTTTGCTTGAACGCGCTAATCTTCGAAAGTACAGGGTGGATTTGGATGAAATTTGGTATGGAAGTAGCTTGAAGCTTGAGGAAGGTTATAGGCTACTTTTTACGCGACTGCAAAAAAGGAGAGTTATGTTTTTACCGTGATAGAATCCACGGGAGCGAAGCCCCGCGTGAGTACTAGTATTGTATATAAATAAAAATAAGTCGGTGTAAGATGCCATATCTATACTAATATTATAAAGTGGAAAAGTTTGTTTGTTTGTTTGTTTATTTGTTTGTTTGTTTGCTTGAACGCGCTAATCTTCGAAAGTACAGGGTGGATTTGGATGAAATTTGGTATGGAAGTAGCTTGAAGCTTGAGGAAGGTTATAGGCTACTTTTTACCTGACTGCAAAAAAGGAGAGTTATGTTTTTATCGTGATAGAATCTACGGGAGCGAAGCCCCGCGTGAGTACTAGTTTAAGATAAAAATACAAATTATGGTTTAAGATGTGACTTTAAATAATTGTGGTATCTTAACCTCACTGGCATTTTAATTCTTACACCAACTTCCTCTAAAAATAATATTATTTATAAATAATTTACTACGGCAAAATCGGTTAAACGGTTTAGGCGTGAAACATAACGAGTTACTTTTGGATTTATAATATAGTAAAGAGTTAGGATTAGTAAGTATTCGGTAAATTTCTCGCATGTCAGTCGCTCACTCTCGCTTGGTCCTGTCCTGACTCCCAACCCCGCGTCTACGCTGCCGTCTTCTGCGCGATTTTAGTGATATTTGATGTAGACAAGTAAGTAAGTAGGTATATAAAGGTTTGTTTGTAAAAGACACATTTGGACACACAAAGGGACATTTGTGTTCTAGTCGGGGACAGCGGGACAGACTGCCTGAAAGCGGGACAATCCTGCCCAAAGCGGGACGTATGTTTACGTTAATGATGACATACTTATCATTCTATATTGTTCCTAAGATTTATTTATTTATTATTTATTTAACGTCGCATTGGAACACTTTGCAGCAATTGCACCAATAGAGTCGCGCAGTCTTGCTCAAACTCAATCTTCAGTTTTTCATATGTCGCACTGAGTTGCACACATACTCCTTGTAAAAATTTAATGTTGGGAATTAATTGGTTTTACAGATTTATGGAATTTGAAAATTACACGGAAAATTTTTATATGTCATCCTGACGATTTACCATAGACTGATACGGTTTTATGCTCTCTGTAGGATCCGTTTTATGGAAATAATCATAGACAAATTGAAATTCATATTTCATTTATTTCCTAATATGGGTTATGGGTATAAAGTTGTTAAAAGAAATGGAGCACAGTTCAACCATATTACGCCTGGTGGCATTCAAATCTCAAGCAATTACAACATAAATAGAATAATTATTAATTATAAAACATTAGAAAGTAATAAAAACAATAATAATTATAATGTCACTTAAAGAATTAAAATGTCATAAAGTATTAAACGAGTATGTCAAGACATATTTATGTATTATTTGTAAATAAATATTAAAGTAATATAAGTATAACAAAGCCAATATTTAAATTTATGCAATATTATCATGTCACACTCTTCGAATCGTTCCCTCATTACTGAGGATCGTGATCATCAACTTTCGGTGCTTTAATTATGGTTTTCCACCAGTCCCTATCCATCGTTCCTCCTACTGCCTGTTAAATATTATTTGAAGACGATGCTTCTTACACAGATCAGACCATCTGGTTGGCACATAACCTCGGCTAGCTTAAACTAGCTTTCCATTACTGACAACCCCTCTTCGCATTGTGTCATCATTATTAATCATGGACATGAAATGGAACGTTTAGTTTTGCTATCAAAGTGACATCCTTTTCCTTTGTTAGAAACCAACAGCTGAAAATTGTAAATGGATAAAATAAACCAATAATTTAAATACACCTATTAAACAATATTGTTTAACCTATGGTTGTCATGGTGGTTTTATCACTGATAGCGATATCTTCCAGACAACCTTTCAATGGACTTTCAGAACTTAAAATAAAGATGGGAGGTTCTATGGGTATCATTGTCAAACCCAACAAAGACCGATAACTCCCAAAAACACCAAATCTTATTAACAACAACTGCATAGTAGCTGTAATGCAAATTCCAGGAAACTAGAGGTTACAGTTAATTTTATTCACCACCCTTTGCGTTCTAATTCATCCCCTATTTACATGCTACAGTGCAGGTGAGTGCAAACGTGAGTTGCCCGATAAATCGCTGCTATTTGTGTATACACTTATACAGGGTTAATTAAAATATCTGGCGATACTTTACAATTACATTAAATTAAATTTACAGGCGTCGTGGATAGGAATCTAGTAATGTAATTGTAAAACATATCATAATTTTAAGTACCTAGCGTAAAATATAAACTAAACAGTTTTAAATAAAAAAGAATACCTATAGCGTGGATTCGTTGGTTTAGGCAAGTGCTACTACTTGAACTATCCTAGGTTCTATTTATACTTTACGACTAATTTCATCTTCATAAAATTATGTTAAAGACAAAATCATTTATTTTGATATAGATTCATATTTTCTTCATGAAAAAGACATCTCAACTTCACATACAATTTCTTTCTTTAATTTAATAAAAAAGCGTATGTAGTGGTTCAAATATAAAAGCTAGCTATACAGTACTGCGGACTTTTTGTAGAACTAATAGAGACCAACATTTTTAATGAACATTATAATGTTCGTCTATGCCGAACCGTTTAGTCAGCGCACGCTGGTAAAGCATCACATCTTGCCCAATTTCCGCTGACTTGATATAGGGTAAATACGCTAAACGTCGGCCCCCCCCCCAATCTTCGGCCGTCTGTACGTTTTCAGCTTGCGTTCATTCAAAAGATAATTAAGTGACAATTTTGCTACCTGAATTACAACCTTAGTTCATACTCTATATGTACAAACCCTTATTATTCGATTACGTCACTCGCTCTTCGCACACTGAACGTAAGTCGCGACTGCGCCGTTGAAGCGTCAAGTTTGCGTTAAAAGTAGTTTACTTGATGTGAATACCCATACTTCGGGAATTGATATTACTACGGTAAGACATTTCTTTATTTTTGTTTTGAGCTTTTTTATCACTAATACGTTATTTTTACTATATTTTGAGATAGTTTTTTCAACGTTTTGCGTATTGTTTTAAGGGCAAAATAGGAGGCCGTCAATAGAGCGCCAGTTTTGACTCAAAACCCGATTCTCGGCCGTGGCCGACTTAAAGTAAATGCAGTCTGTTTTATAAATTCCAATTCTACCAATTCCATTGGTTTAACAAGAGAATTTGCAAAGCTTACAGGCAAATAAATCTATTTTACGTTTAATTGCCAAATACCGGCCGGGGTGATATTAGTTGAATCTCGAGAAATAAGGTACACGAAATAGGGGCCGACATTAGAAATTACTTTTGTATTTTTTCATTGATTGGGTGGTAGCTAGTAATTTTTAATTTATTTATCAAATTTATTTTTTCAAATTTAAATATGTATTATGACAAGTATATTTTATTAATATTATTAAGAAGTTTAGTTTTAATATAGGTATTGACAATATTGAAAACATATCTATGGTAGCTAATTATGGTTTGGGAATTTGGGATATAAATATAAAGTGCTCTTTGGAACTTGCTATCTATGAAAACCTTGTTTATTAGCTTAAAAAATATCTTTGAAGTTTACTTACTTTCATTGATTCATTAACCTGCACGTGACAAAAAGCTCGTTCGTTTTCACTTAATGCTTTTAATTTAAGGTACTACAATGACAGAGCAGGTAGTTACAAGGCTTTCGCGAAAGCAAAGAAAATTATGCGGTTACGATCGCAATAAAATAAAAGAAGCTCTTGGGGCAATAGGTATGGATGTCCATTCGTGCATTAAACTATTTGGCATCCCACGAACAACGTTGCAAGTATTTTATTTTATTGTGATGTTTTACTTTGTTATAATTTTAGTACCTAACATTGTTGAGGGGAAAAATATATTTTAGTAATAAAAAAATACAATTACAAATGTATACTTAGTGTGATATTAGACTCCTGCCAAAATAAATAAATTTAATAATATTTGTCAGTCTTAATTTAAAACATCCTATACCCGGCCGACATTTGGGAAAAACGCGACCGACCTTAGGCCGTGAATGGCCGACTTTAGGGATTTTTCGTTCTCGACTCATCTAAACCTTAAAACTTTTTTCTTTTAATAGAAATAACAACCTTATGCCTATAAACATGAAATAGACATATGAAACTATCCAAAACCGCATCAGAAGCTATCCTTCGTTGCAAACTGATTGCGCTAGAGCGATCCCCAGTCAGAAAATCCGTTAGGGGGCCGACTTTTGGCGTATTTACCCTACATGTGCCATTATTTTTCTCTAAACTTTTTGTTCAATCATTATAAAATATAGCCTATATCACTCCTGAATTTTCATGATTGGTTCAATAGTTCCGAAGATTAGTCCTTACAAACAAACAAACAATCAAAGTTACAAACTATGATTTTGATACCCAGTTCTTTGTTTCATTATAGATATGGTTAGATGATGATGCCTACCAACTCTGTGAAGTATCACCAACTAATTCAAATATAAGTAGGTACCTACGCTGTATACATGCGATTGCTATAAATAAGTGCGATCGGTATAAATCAGTGGGAGCGCATGCGCAGAACGCACTAGCCACTCAATTAAGTGCCGGGATTTCAATTAAAACGCCTTACTGAATTTACGACGTTTCTAATTTATTATAGGTACACTTTTGTTGGGACGAACTCTGCCCGATTATTGAGTGGTCCGGAAGTAAATACGGAAGATTGTTATTTATTTTAATTAAAAGAAATTAATTAACCTATTAAAATATAAGATGTAATAAACAGGAAACATTGCTGTTAATATATTAAAAAGATGCCAGAAAAATCATTATTTTTTCTTGATTAGTCTTTAGGTATATGTAAATCCCAACACCAACCACGATACCTCATAAATACTATGATGCAAGAGCAATTATCTCACAGTAGGTACCTTGTTTTCAATACCTCAATACATTATTAAACTAAAGATAATATTGAAATAAGCGGTTATGTACAAATGGGTACATAAAGGCTACCGGTATCCAAAGCCTTGCTGACCAATCATAATCATTATGTGTTAACGCACTAAGGTAAGTAGCTGCCACTTATTGAACGGGCCCAACAAACCGGCCGATCCGTAATACGCAGAGCACCTCTTACAATACTTTGCATAAACACTACCACGCCCATCAAATGTCACCCGTACCCAGTAAATAACGTTTTCAGCGGGCTTTTAATAAATGGTAATTTCAAAAATATAGCCCCACGTCCTTCATATTATCTGTTCTCAGAGCATATGAATATTAAATTTATTTGCCGGCACGCTATATCGTGAGAAAGGGTAGGTATATAATTACGCTCAAGTATCGAAATTAATTATATACCCGGCCTTAATAAAGATAGCCGAGTGAACGCAGTGATGAACAACCAATTACACGATTTACTAAAATAACTCTTTTCAAAACGCATTAAGATAAAAATACTTAGGTAAGTATAATTGCTGGGCATTCCTATGGCACGTGTATAATGAATTGAATTATAATTCACAGAAGCCAAACACACTGAAAGAGGAAACACAACAAATAGTTGTAGTCAGAATTAAACACAAAAACTTATACGTTGGAAATAAAACTAGTTCTAAACGAATAGCAACCAATAAACGATCTAATAAAAATACCATAACAACCAATAATTCAGTCATCCGACTATATTACGTACAAATAATTCGATTGTGGAAGCTCAGAAGCAGAGCTGGTTACAACTAGTTTTATGACGAGTTGGGGTGCCATCGTAAACTAATAAAATAGGTAAAAGTTGGAAGCGCGAACAAACCAATAGATAATGAACTTTTATTGGTCAGTTTTACAGCTATCCCCGAGTGATTGTAAAGTGAATAATTGTGTGTCGTTAGACAGAGTCACAGTAACGTACTTACAAGCGGCCGCCCCTCCATGCCATGGGCCGGCCGTTCTATTGTTTATTAACAAAACTCTGATTGGTAAGTGCGAAAATGAGTGGGAGCAATGACTCATTGAAGGTGTTAACTAAGTAAACAGGCGGTTAATTAGAGTTTAGCGTTCAAACGTGAGCAGCACGCGATGCACATTGCACTAATGCTTCTATTTTTTCTAGTAACGAGACTGGTTAACTTCGATAGTTTTTCTTAAACAGACACTCAACAGTTCACGATCACGAATCAACACTGCCATGATTCACGACTATAAAAACGTTAGACTACCAATCATAATCAAAGTAAAACATTTGTAACGATATCGATTGCGCCAATTATTGTAAAGTTAGCATTAAATAGACCCAGGGCTGTAGGCATGTTTATTGCGTCTAGTGTGTTCCTAGCTTTATAGCTATATCCGCAGCAATTAATAACTGTTTTGGTAAGCGAACATTTCGTATATGTCGTAAATTTTGAATTGGTCTCGTTATTTTATAGGGGTTAAACTCGATTAACGGGTGGGGTAGGTTTATTGTATGTAGCGGAGATTATCGCTGTTACATACATACGGACATACATGTTATTGTCTGGGCGTACGGCTGCTTATGTCTTAGAAGGCTTAGCGCTGAGACATGAGAATGGAGAATAGATCGTTGGAATACTATGGTCCTAGGCTTATTATGAGCATTAGAATATGTTGTAAGCACTAAAAAAAAACATTATACACATACAACACTTTTACATAGCAAACAACAAATAAACAAGACGGAAAAAATAAAATCGTTCCATATTTAAACCATTATCGTGTTAAGCTTAATATTTAGGTACCTAAATAGGTACATAAACTGTACCTATTTAGGTACCTAAATATTAAGCTTAGCGTATACCTAGGTATGTCAAACAGCTTCAGTTTAAAATGAAAACTGTTTCTTTTTTGCAGGTCAGGCAAACATTAATTCCATTGCCTTATTTTCTAAGTATTTTTAAGTCAACTTTTTCCCCTAGACACATAAAAGTCCCCGAAGTAATTTATTTATACATATACTAGCTACTGCCCTCAACTTCGTTCGCGTGGGAGGATTTCCCGCGTAAATCCCGATCCCGTGGGAATTCCGGGATAAACAGCCTATGCGTTATTTCAGGATGTCAACTATCCACTTACCAAATTTCATTAAAATCCATCCAGTAGATCCGGAGATTAGCGTGACTACAAACAGACAGACTTTTTTTTTAACTTTTTTGCCGTGTTACCGTTTCTTAACCCACCTCAATTATTATTTTTGTATTAAATTTAAAGTATAGACACACTTTTTTACTGTTTTATTATATGTAGGTATAGATGTATACGAGTAGATTAAGGGAAAACAAACAGTTACATAGTACAAGTATATAACATACCTTATCTACAAACTAAACTATGATAAATATGCTACCCAGTACTCGCTCCGTTTTCCACAGATTACTCTGAGTCTGAATATTTAAAAATTAAAGAGACATAATTATATGACAATAAATAAAAAGCTGGAATGAATATTGTGGAGGAAATTTCTTCCAACTTCTACAAGCTTCGGCTCGCGGCTCTGCACACGTGAAAATGCTTTTTTTTTCATCTAAAAGTATCTAATGTCGTTCAGTGATAATGTAGCTTTCTATTGGTAAAAGAATTTTCACAATCGGGGCTGGTCTATAGATTTCTTCCCACAGACTCACGGACTTACAAAGAACAATGGCGAAAAAATTGTTGATAGAATATTTGAGCGTCTACAAATCTCATGATTGTCTTTATAATATTATTATAGGTTTAAGAATGCTACACTTATTGTGATGTTTTATTGGTTGCACTTAAAATGGCACCAAGCGATAGAACTCTTTCCATTACAATTCTAAATCGGTCTGTAACCAGATGCAAAGTATCACCAGATCCATATTAGACTCAGTAGTGATTGACTACATAAAGGTTTACTCAGAAAGGCTACTTTTGTTTAAATTCTATTGAAATTTACAAATAAGGTGGCTTGTAGACATCTATTTACATGAGCGTAAACACAAAAGTGGCCCACCGGGCTCGGATGTCTTTTGGAATATATCTGTGTAAAGAGTATCATTTAGTTAGATAGGTACCTACTGTTATATGTCTTCTTTTTAACCGACTTCTAAAAAAGGAGGAGGTTCTCAATTCGGATGTTTGTATTTTATTTTTTATGTTTGTCCGCGCATAACTCCGCCGCTTGCCAACCGATTTGAAAAATTCTTATTTTGTTAGAAAGGGTATACTTCCCAAATGGTCCCATGAAAATTTTATCGAAATCAGACAAGCCGTTTCTGAAAAATCAACAAAAGTCTAAAAAAATATTTACGCTGATCTTTTCGTTTACTCTGCATTGTATTTTTTGTTCGCGCATAACTCCTTCATTTACGAACCGATTTGGAAAATTCACTGACCCACTAAAAAGCACAAAAATAAAAACTTTTTTGCAAAAAATAAAACCGACTTCCATATCAAAACACTACAAAACCAAAAATAATTTTAATTTCGGTAGTCGGTGTTATTGGTTTTGTATTTTCTTTTTTTTTCACACCGCCTTCCGAAATTAAAATTATTTTTGGTTTTGTAGTGTTTTGATATGGAAGTCGGTTTTATTTTTTGCAAAAAAGTTTTTTATAAAAACGTTGCTTCAGACTAGAAGTCTGTATGTCCTGATAGCTATAACCTGGGGGTCTTTAAGTCAAGAGTGAATAGGTTACTTCTAGGCAAACGTGCTTCATCTTCGACCACATCATCGCTTACCATCAGGTACGTTAGTGATCAAACACAAGCCTAAATCGGATAAAAAATCGGTTGTCTGTAAAGTCGGTTTACTGACGATAGTTGAACGTGACAACGTCATAAGAAAATACTGATGGAATGGTTGCATTTTTCAAAAGAAAATTTAAATTTTACATCACTATTACTGCACTTCTCATGACAATGGAAGAATCCCTACACAGTGACGTCATCTCTTAGCGTTTTATGATAGCCTAGTACTTGACTCGTTGAGTCATACATAAATGTCAACTTGTTGATCCAATTTGATTTGCTTTGGAACGCCTCAGAGCGATGGAACGCCTCAGAGCGAGGTAACGCCGCATGAGCCATGTATTTTCGTGCGTGCAGCCAGCTTCATCGAATTATAAGACGTTGTCACGTCAAAAAAATACTGATGTATCTTGGGTGCGTTCACAAATATATAAATTCACATACACAAACAACCGGACACGGATCGACTACCTCTAGACTATATATAATATAAGTAGGTACTTATTTGACCCGTGCGGTAACTGAACCCGCGACACGCAGTACACGTAGTCACATAACCACTACGCCAATCAAATGTTACAATGAATGAACGTAAGACCAGCTTACATTGTAAAAAAGTCAATTTTCAAAGTATCGGACTGTTTTGTACCTCTTAATATCCGTTCTCTAAAATTGAAATGATTAATTTTAAGAAAACTTACAGGTTATTTACAAAGTACTTAGGCCAGGTTTCTTGCATACCCATAACAGCGACCCGTATTACAATTATAACCCTCACCAATATGCAAATAAGTACCACAAGTCAACAAAACTGCCCCGTATTGCCTTACCTACGTAAACCTATGAAGTAAGTTCAGGCATGTTCCCAGGAACCAAACAGTGAGGTTAGTCGCACAGTTAAAGGAGTCGTGAAGAGGACAGGCCAGGTCGGGTGAACGATACTATCGAATCACGAACCTTCCCTGGGATAGGGTTGAACGGGCCGGAGTATATCCAGGAAATCTAAGGGAACATTATTTTTACTGCATACAATGACTCTGTCATAATGTTCTATAAGTCCGTCTTTTCGGATAAAGTCGAGATGAAGAAAAAAACCTGTTTCTTTAATTTGCCCGGGATAGTTTGACAGAATTTCAACGAACTGTGTACCTACCTACTAAGTACATCTATAATTATTATTATTAATCTCTTTATTTAATATATATTATATAATGATTAGGTATACGTATAACTCTTCCCGCTCCAGGTGGAGTAGATGGGAGTGTCATACTTCTACTAACTAAAAACCCATACCGTTCCTTCAAATGCCATTGCGTTTCGGAGCCTCCAGATCTCTTTAGAAAGTTGCCTTTCGAATGCCAATTTAGTTACGAGAGGTAGGTGAGATATAAAGCAAGTTTATGAAAGGAATTACCTACAAAATATATCCTAGAAAACAGATGTACATGTATAAATTTATTTATAATTATTTTATGCAACACAAAATGTACTGTAATGAAATGTAATGCCTTAGGGCATTCTCTACTAAATAATCATAATAATAGTAAATAGGACAAATAATAAGATTGTATATTTGATCATAGTTCCTAGTTTAAAATTTCATACTTTGAAACAATATTTTTTTTCGTCCATGAAAATACCAGTAAAGGGTTTTTAAGAGTGAGCAACGTCCTCATCGGGTAATTTTGGTTTGATGGAACAATTACACTATCCAAATGTCGACAACCCTGAGTCCTAGAAACATGTTGCTACATATATGTCTGCACGTATAGTACTATACGGCATTTAAGGAAATCAAGAGACACCAATATATAGGTACCTTGTTTCACTTTAAATCCTTTACTAATTTGTAACTGGTACTGTTCTTTTTATTTACTAACTACTTCTTATAATGTTATTTCAGATCTTTTCATTGTTATAGTGGGCATTGTAAGTATATTGTATCTAATTATATATTTTATATTTTAGTCCTATAGAAAAACTTGCAAAACTCGACCATATAAAAACGCCTAAGTTCTAAATAAATTTTCTAGTAGGTGATAGACTCAAGTACGTATGTATGTATTTATAGGTACACCGGCCTTCGCATGACAAACGGGTCTACCCATAAAAATTGCAAAATTTTAATAAGGTACCCTCAGTGAATAATAATTAATTATTACAAATATAAAAACATCAGTAACTAGTAATTAATTATGTAAACATTATTTTCTTTGTTGGGTCATTGGGTGGGTTATTTTATTATTTAAAATATGTGTTTTTATATGTTGCAAAAACTACTTCTACATTAGCGCTTAAGACGTATTTAAATTTTATGTTGGGAAGTACAGCTCCACTTTTAATTAGACTGCCTACGAAGCATTACATGGATATTTTATTTACGTGTATTTTTTCTAAACTACGTAATTGTGATATACAGCATTGAGGTGTGTGCGTGTTTCTTTCATTAGTTGATTAGTAGACGTCGTTGGGTACCCAGAAGTTTGTGTGGGGTGTAAACGGTTGACGTGACTACCATTTCCGCTTACCTAAACTATTTTAAAATGTGTCAATGAAGTGTCGCTAAAGAAAAAAAACGTAGTCGTTAATTCAATGGCCGACCTCATAAAAACAGCCAGTTAGTTGATTTACTAGCCAATAAAAACATCTTGTGGAGTTAATGACTGATTAAATTGACTTACGGCCTGCAAAGACTGAAAAACTTGCATATTATACTTAAGTAATCGCTTAGAAAAATATACATGACTTCGTTAAGGCCACAGAAGGCATGCCCATGTGCTGAAATGGGCGAATTATCGACAAATACATTCAGTTTTTATCGATACATCTGCCATTTATGATGTTTATAATTTAGCAAAGTATGTTTTAATTAAGTGAGAAACATTGTATTGAAGTAGTCATTATTCTTAATTGAAAACGTACACTGCTATTGAGCTTGTCAAAGGAGCTCTTATTTCGCTCCAGGCTACACGAAGACTCGGAAAAAATACATTCCACCTGACATAAAAGCGCAAACGTTCAGACGATGTTGAAATACAGCACTACGTAGTCATAAATATTCATAAGCCTATATTATACCGACTTGAACATTACTGGCTCTTAAAAAGTATAAATAAGTTATTATATTATCAAATTATTGTTCCATAAAACAAAGTTGGACCGGTACGCTCCAGTAAAATTGAGATGTTCCAAGTTCAAAATTCGGGCCGCGATACGTCGACGTCCAATAATTTTTCGTATCGGCTAAATAATTATCTGTTATCGGCGATTTGGCAGGCCAGGTCGGAGACCGCAAACATGGCCGACCCGAGAAACGACAGCAACATAATATATCAGCGAAAAAACAATTTACTTTGCGGATAGATTATTTGAATCATGATTTAAAACACGTTTCCATTATTCAATAAAAACAAGAATAATGTTTGAAACCTATAAAGATTAATTCCTGAAGTTTTTGCGACAAATATTTCCACACAACTTCACCTCTTTATATAATACAAACACGCAACGACAAAGTTGTTAGTTTGAAAAATGCCTTATAATCTTTTGCCATATCGCAGGGAGCTTTAAGTGCAACTTAGTACCTACGTGATCTAGTTTTTTTTTCTCACTTCAAGTCTTAAGAAATGAGATTTAAATCCTGATTTAACGAGTTGACACGTACATATAATGCTATTCAGCATTTTTCAACATGAATAGCACATCCAAATAGGTACAAAGATATTCGTGAGTTTTTCTTTTGCAGACTGTACGTGGAGCGAGCTTTGGAATTCAGTTTTTAGCGTCCACTGGACTCTTCAGTCGCCATATTCGGCGTTGGAGATGAAACGGACTATAGTCAATTTAATTAATAGTTCCCACCGCTCACCGTCCGGCGGTAAGCCGAATGAAGTCATTATGCATGCTTACGAAATATTAAGACCTCGAGAAGCCAAGATAGACTTTATTATTTTTTGACACCTAATTATTCTATATTGCGGCAGTCGTTATTTTAGCGTTATATATGAAAGGAAGCAGCAGTTAACAATCGGTCAACATGTAGGATACCATTGTATTATTTACGGGGACCAGTAAATTATCTTTAATTGTTTCGATCGGTCGTAGGTACACTTAAAGCTGGTGTTATTACGACATTCTACATGCTCGGCATGGAGACAGTCGGGAACTTCAAAAGGTGCAACGGACTTAATTAATTAAAACATTGCAAAACAGCTATACCGTAGAAGTCGCGCTTGGGCGACTTCAAAAATGGCATCGCGCGTCGACTGGTGACGGCGAGTAAGTTTTTCGCGACCGTCTCCACTCGATAAATAATGGCGGTGACTTTGACAAAAACTCACCTAGTCCTGTTCGGTGGCCGGCGGCGCGCGCTCCCCGCGCTCCCGCGCTCACCCTGCGTTTCGCCCGCAGCCGCCCGCTCACCCGCACGCCCCGCGCCCTTGCCCGAAGCTTTTTCTGCCCATTCCTCGGCGCCGGCGCAATCGCGAACCGCTCACTTCCATCATTACAGACGTTACCCTAACTATTTACACCACTACTGGCTAAATAATAACTACTTATATTTATGGCAATTTGTTTAACTTCACCGACTATTAAAACTGCAGGAACACGATCACGTTTACACTATACTTATGCGAGAGTATTGAAGGATTAGATGGCGCGGAAGGTTATTCTGTTCACACTGTCCGTATTACGATAGCGGATAATTATTTTAACTTACAACTCTTTATTTACTTAGCTTTAAGGGTACGAGACCGGGTCTCTTTGGTAGGCATATTAAATTTGTACAATGTAATATAGTTCGTGACGCCAACGCTGCCGAGCAGGGAGCGCTACGACCGTACGTAAAGTAAACGCACTACGATACACCTACACTATGTTACACGGAAGAGATTTCTACAAATTGCACTGGTTTCCAAACGCGAACATCTTCGACGATTACGCGGATTAAAATATAAATGTATATAAAAATCAATAAATCAACAAAAACAAAACCCGAAACACAAAAATAATACGACCCGTTTCTAGTCTAGCATTCAACAGTTTATTCATTGTTCCATCATTCGCTTTGAGAAAACATTGTGTCTAATTAAAAATTAATTTAAAAATAATCACAACAACCGAACAACACTTAAATAACGAGAAAATAATTACAAACAATTTACAAAAAAAAACCACAAAGCTATGGAGTGTTCGGCGAACTGCGATAGTATCACTGGACAAGGTTGCGCGCGCACAACTTAGTGTTCGGGATGGCCCTGCGCAGCGGCTGCGGCCGCCGCTGCCGCCGCCGCCGCTTTCTGTGCTTGCGCTTGCTTTTCTTGCTCATTCAACTCCTTTATAGCTTGAATCTCTTTCTTTAACTTCATCCTTCGATTCTGGAACCATATTTTGATTTGTCTCTCCGTCAAACAGAGAGCGTGCGCCATTTCTATGCGTCTCCTCCGTGTGAGGTAGTGATTCGTGTGGAACTCTTTCTCTAACTCTAGTGTTTGATATCTAGTATACGTTTGTCTTCCTCGTCTTCTCAGGCCGTTTGCTCCTGTAACAAAATAGAAAAGGTATCGTTAATGACCAATAATCTTAAAATCAGAGACCATAAATGTAATGGTCGTTTGGAAAAAAGTTTGTGCATTGAACCCGCGCGGGCGCATCTGCTTTCAGCAAAGCGTTTGAATGTTGAATGGGATTGGTTGTCTCACGCAGCTTAGTTCAAATGACGTTACAATTGGCGGTGACGACAGCTTCATTTCGTTTAACCGTCGATATTGATATATGCGCAAGAGCAGCCTTTGAGAGCCACCGACCGAGAATTAAGACTGGTTGCAAACTTGATTAAGAAACATAAACACGTGTGTGTGAACATGCAAAATTGTTGAGTTTCAGATGCAATATAAATGCAAATGCAGGTGCATAGATAAGAACGAGAAATTCGAGAAACATAGACACTAAGCGAATTTTCCCTTTTCTAGCTTTGATACAGTAGCAGTAGGGTGTAGAGATTGAAAATACAGCGTAATAAATCGATATTGAAGTTCAATCGTGGTGAGTCGAAATGCCTTACAACTGCGTTCCGAAAACTCGATTCGCGACGGGATAACTGAATGAGGGGCCAAAAGCCGGGGCTTGAGAAAAATCGACTGATTTTCAGGGCTGCTCTACTTGTTGTTTGAAGACAAAATACTATTTAATTCAGGACATTTTTGTGATATATTATAGTTTTCTTTACCAGTAACCCATACGTTTTATCTTAGTCCATATTACCAGCAGCATGCACATCTATACTAATATTATAAAGCGGAAAAGTTTGTTTGTTTGTTTGTTTGCTTGAACGCGCTAATCTTCGAAAGTACTGGGTGGATTTGGATGAAATTTGGTATGGAAGTAGCTTGAAGCTTGAGGAAGGTTATAGGCTACTTTTTACGCGACTGCAAAAAAGGAGAGTTATGTTTTTACCGTGATAGAATCCACGGGAGCGAAACCCCGCGTGAGTACTAGTAATAGAATAAATCTATTTATATTTTTATACTTCCTAGAAATATTAATCTCAATTATAGTCGATACAAAATCTACCACATTTTTCAGGATTAACCCGTCAAATTCCCCAGATATTTTCATTACAAGTCAAAATTGAATAATGACATTGCACAAAATCCTACTTTAATACCAGCAGGAACTAGAAATATTAATAACATGGCGATTTATTACGAAAATATATTAATATTAAAATGGCAGCCCTGTTGAGCGGTTATTCGAAGGCTTTCATTGCATGCCGATCGTTGCGTGCTCCTCAACATTATGTATAGGGCCGAATGCACGCTGAGATCGCCATGTTTCGTTCTTTTTCGGTGTTCGACTTTCTCAGTAGGTATATAATATATCAGATTAAGACCAATCAGAATGTATCTGAATTTAATTTGGAACTCTTGCATTGAACTCGACCTAGTAAATGTTATCATCTTGGAGAAATGAGCGCACAAGTGAATGGTGACGCGTAAAAAAGTAAAAAAACTACAACCCGACTACGACAAAAAAATCGATGCTAAAAAGGGTGAAACAAGATTTTCAGGATGCTGAAATAAACAAGGTTACTGGAAAAACAAGAACAGAACAAAAATAAAAGCCGTAGTCACACGTCACGTTATTAATTGTTTTGTTACGGTTGATATCCTATATAACGTGTGACTACGGCTTTTATTTTTGTTCTGTTCTTGTTTTTCCAGTAACCTTGTTTATTTCAGCATCCTGAAAATCTTGTTTCACCCTTTTTAGCATCGATTTTTTTGTCGTAGTCGGGTTGTAGTTTTTTTACTTTTTATTATTTAAACTATTTTGGTGTTAAATCACTGTGCTTCTATACTATTTACTTTATTTTTTATAAGTTCAAGTGAAGCCCTTTCAAATGATACCCAACACTGTATATCTATCCTACTTTTATTTTTACACATGACTTTTGACCGCTAGAGGGCGACACGTTAAATTTAAGCAATATATTTGATAAGTACAAGTGAAGCCCTTTCAAATGATACCAAACACGGTGTATCTATCTTATTTTTATTTTTACATATGACTTTTTGTCCGCTAGAGGACGCCACGTTAAATTTAACCAATATTTTTGATAATTACAAGTGAAGCCCTTTCAAATGATACCAAACACGGTGTATCTATCTTATTTTTATTTTTTTTAATTATTTTTTGTCCACTAGAGGGCGCCACTTTAAATTTAAGCGATGTTTTGGAAATGTGCATGTGACGCCCTTTCAAATGATATCAAACACGAAGTGTTTATCTTATTTTTATTTTTTAACACAACACTTTTTTGGCCCTAGAGGGCGCCACATTGAGTTTTGTGACACGTCACGTAGCCTATGTTCAGCGGACGGTCAAGACGGTTCTAACGATACCTCATTTGTCAAGTTCCGATAAGCAGCTTTGGAGCTATGAGGTAACAGATGAACATACACACATACATACATACATACATACATACATACATACATACATACATACATACATACATACATAGCCTGTCAAAATCATAACCCTCCTTTGGCTTTGCCGTAGTCGGGTAATAACCCTCCTTTGGCTTTGCCGTAGTCGGGTAAAAAGATCGAAATTTCGATTCTTAAATTTACTGTAATTTATTTATGTTGAGATTGCTGTTTCAATGTTTCTGTTTTGCTCCAAAATTGGTTCTACAAAGCTTTGCAGAGGAAAATGGTTATGACGTTACTCTAACATTTCAGAGACCATGATTTTATGAGCGTTTTGTAAGGCCACCGGAATTGTGTAGCGTTAGAAGAAATATGCTGACAGCCAAACAGACACCACCAGAAGACATACAAACACAAATAAATCTTACTAAATACGTGTCATAATCAAACAACATAACCGATAAAGCACTTGAACAAGCACATTGCCTTCGTAACATGTCGTACATCCAAAATAAAACCAAGATCCGGCCGTACTTCTCACAGCATAAAAGGGTACGCGAACCAATTTAATGGCTTAATTATCTCAAGTAGTAAGATCGGAGGCTGCGTAAGGACCAGGCGGCTCTTTTCATACATCCTTATCTATCCTCTTACGTTGTATGGAGTATGGTTTAATCGGAATCGTGAGAAAGCGAGGAAAACATGCCTTTTGTTGATATAGAGCCAGCTAAAGGGCGATGGTACTGCTGCAGCCTATTGGGATATACGGAACTGATAATGTCAATCGATTTTTAAGTCACGATGTGAAAGGATGGTACAGAATTGCAACTGTAATTGATTTTTATGGAGAGTAATATTGTGTGGAATACCCCGATCAAAAATAGTAATTTAGTATTTAGAAGTAGAATATTCTTGGACAAAAAACGCTGCACGTCTAACTGCAATTGTTTCTTTCCTTACAACAGGACACAACAGTACAAGCAACTCCACAAGACCAAAACCTTTCCCTCCTCCAATTTCCCCCTACTAAGTTAAGTGCAACCTTTTTAATAATTAACAAAAATTCTTGCGGCCGCTGTATAGTGGTTAACTGAGTGACGCTAATTACCTAACCTGTAAAAGCCTTCTGGGGGTACCACGTGAGTTGTGGGGCCATTTCTTATGTACGAGTTATTTACAGGAGTAACTGTAAATCGTTGTTTATTTCCAACGATTATAATTAATTGAATTAGATTGTACGTACCTAATTAATTGAATGAGATTTTTTTCTGGGTTTTGAAATATGAAACGTGAAAGTTAAATAATTGTGCCATTACATTTTAGTTGGCGTTAATAAAGGTTTACTACATTAAAACAAAATACAACTCTGTGTGTGTCCAAAAATTTTTTCTTGTATTATTAATTACAGATTCACGATTGATAACTATCTAATGTCATTAACCAATTGATTAAAGTTTACCAACCGCTTATGGTATACCTACAGCATGTCTTAGATGGTAGTAACGTACACCTTAGATTTATACAGTCGCAAATTATCAAATGAAAAGAAAAACTAAATTTATAAAAAAGCGTGAAAAAAAATTAATTGCAAAAAATAGAACCGACTTCCATATCAAACACTACAAAGCCAAAAATAACTTTAATTTCGGAAGTCAGTGTTATTGGTTTTGGATTTTCTTTTTTTTTTCACACCGCCTTCCGAAATTAAAGTTATTTTTGGCTTTGTAGTGTTTGATATGGAAATCTGTTCTATTTTTTGCAAAAAAATTTTTTTCACGCTTTTTATTGGGTCGGTTTGTAATTTATCTAGTTACAAAAGCCATAATGTCAACAACTTATCACCTTTTACAAAATATTACAAAATACCGAATAAACAAAATATCGAATTGAGAACCTCCTTTTTTGAAGTCGGTTAAAAAAATATAGTTACAACATAAAATTGATATTGAGACCAGGTTAATTACAAAATTAAAGGTATAGGTAATTAAAAAGTATCCATATAGGAAATTACTTAATTTGAGAAGGAGATCACTGATGATCACTTTTTTTTTATTGGTTCGCGTTTGAGCACCATCTCACCTGATGGTAAGTGATGATGTGGTTGATGAGCGTACATTTCTAGAAAAAACCCTTAGGGTACAGTGGCGAAGGCTCCATACAACTCGATTCCTACCGGCTTCCCTTTTGAAATATGGCAAATATTAGTCTATTATTTTCAATTAAACAAATAATTATTTACGAAGTTACACGATTTCGAAGTCAGCCACAGGGCCACAGTTACTGGAATTCACGCATCACACTTGAGTAAGCATTTTTTGGTCCGGCTTCCCTTTTATGAAAATTGACCCTTCGCCACGGTGGGATATACCAGAAAACTGACTCTGAAGGGCATTCTACTCAGAAGCAAATCTTTCCGTATAGGTACTCTCAATGCATACATTTTTTTTATCAGTTTTTACAATGCATTTCGCTTTAAATGTGTCAAAGTGACAAGAGAAAATAAGATGTGTTGGTCAGATTCCTTTTTTAATTTGTTAGTTCGTCTACCTCTAAAGTATAGACGAACTAAGAGGACAGTAAAGACTCTATACTGTCCTCTTACACAGTGATGACTACAAAAAATAGATTATGCAAATATTGAAAAAATCAATTACGTTTTGAAAAGAGTAACCGTGGAGTTTTTTTGCGGTTTCTTCTCCATTGGAAACAATCAATTTCGAACCGTTTATTAGCTTCTGACTTTTTATAAGTGCCCATATGAAATAAAATATTTTTGACGTTGAATTTTATTTTAAAATGAGTAAGGTAACGTTCAGAAATTCAGCTTAGAGATTCCTATGTAAAGTCTAAGGTGATCTTAGTTAAATGCAAAATTCCTTGAACACAATGGACCAGCTATCTGTACAATGACAGATATAACCAGAGATTCTGCATAGTGTTTGCTAAGCAGACAATCTCAACATCTTTTCTGTGGCTACTTCACCACTAGGTACATGATTGCTTGGAACGATACTGTTATAAGCTTTATTTGGTTTATCTTTGTTTATTTATGCTATAGCATATTCCGACTTATTAGATACCTACTCGGAAGCGATTTCTAGATTTCTTTTGGATTTTCATTAAAATGCAAGTAAATATATTTTATATTTCTGGTACCCCAATTATATACAGGGTTGATGAAAAACTATACCCAGAAAACAAAATTTTATACAAAGTTTTGTAAATGAATGAAATTTATTAACCTGCATTCGCTGTATTGATTAACCCAAAAATTATTCTCCAATGACGAATGCACCAGAGCTCTGATAAGCGAATACATTAAGGTCCGTATTACAGAACGTTCCTCAAGTCCAGTTTGAGCTTAATTCGCCCGATCTCAGTTTAAATATAGAATCTGCACTTGAGCATTGGTCTTATTCCAGAATGGTAATAAAACTACACTCAGATTCAAATCGAGCCTCAAGCAGAGAATATCTAATTGTCTATGCATCAGTCTGTTTTCGTTTACGTTTTATTTTCTTCGTCTCCGCTGTTCCGATCTACGAATGATCGTAAATAATTCAATTTACTTTGATACCAAATTTTTAAGAATAAAAATATGTATTGCGCGGTTTCACTATAGAAATTATTTTTTAAGAATTTGTAAAAGGAAATTCTTGAAGGTAAAAGGTGTTAAGGCAATATTTTCTAACATATAAAAATATAGCAAGAGTAACTTGTTCGTGGAACGGAGTGGATCCTAAATAATGTCTGTGACAGTGTTATTTTGAATTGCTCATTAATCATATAATAAGTAATATTCAAATAAATAATGGCTTGGGAACTACGATCAATAAAAATATTAAAAGGAAACAAAGTTATAGTTAAAACAAAACAGAAATGCATATGTTTTACCAAATCTTGGTCAATAGATGGCAGTATTACAAATTGTCAAAAATCTTCATCTTGTGAAAATCTATACCATTTCTTAAAATAATTATTAGCAAAATTGTATGGGCCCTTCACATGGAACGCTGAAGTTCTGTTTTTCTGTTCAAATCATCGGTGAAAAAAATCATTGTTATAATCAGTTTAAGTTAGAAAACACGGGATTCATCTAGTAACTTAAAATGGCAAAAAATTACGTGTAAAAGTGTTATTTGTAACCAACTTGCAAAATAAAATCTGATTTCATCATCATTCGCCAAAAATTACCATTTTTATATCAAATAATAAACTGAAAAGCAAATAGTTAACTGACAAGGAAATCTCTGCTCGAGCGTGGTGTCGACCATACTTGGGTGATGAATCTACAACTGAGTAACGATCTAGAATAAAGCCGTACCCGGCTGAACTATGATCGATGAATCTATACTTGAGGAACATTCTAAAATTAAATCTCGACTTAAAACTAGTTTTAAACAGAGATCAGTGCTCGAGTTTTGTTCTGTAATACGGGCCTAAGACTCATTACTCGACGCAAATCTGGCTTGCATATTAATTCGGAGCTTTCTCTGTGTATACAGACATAATATGTCTGTATACACAGAGAAATCTTCATTTGATATATTGGACGTCAATATACCATGCAATATAGTACCTACATAATTATTATATTATAATAATTATGTAGGTACTATATTGCATGGTATATTGACGTGGAATATATCAAATGAAGATAAGTTGGAAGCCACGATTTAATGTAAGAGATGAAGATTACTAGCAGACGTTATCTGGCAATATGAAAGGATATGAAAAATGTTTTTATTTTAATAAAAAACATATTGGCTTCAGTACACAACAAAATAAATCTTTACGCTCGTAAAAATTACCTAGTTGTAAGACCTCACAAAAAGTATGTTATTTACGGCCGTAAATACGTCATCTAAGTAAATAAACGAGTCATAATCTGCGGAAATCTATGTTGTTTCACAAAAAACAGAAAAGACGAAAGCATCACCGACATCGCACGTGTGCCAACTAATTAGGGCTACCAAAATTTCAGTGTCAATTTTCGCCTTGTAAATTCTCCTCAAAATCCGGAGTACACCGTAAAAGCAATAAACATGACATAAATGGCTTCATTAAGGCAAAAGGCGGAGATTTTAGCCTAGCAAAAAATAAGTGTAGTGCCACACAACTCACACACAAGCCTTAATAGGTATATAATGACGACCCGTTTCCGTTACGCACCAAATCTGAAAAATATCGTCTGCGCAGATGAATCACGGGTTCCGAAACGCGGGGACAAACGAACATCAAACGTCTGAACTCACGAGGTAAGAAAAAAATAGACTGACCAGTATTTTACTCATTACGGAGCATATTTGGGACCGTTACCCGAAACTGCCAATTAAAGCTCGGTTACCATAAGGAAGAGAGATGAAATTTGATGTTTCATGCAAAATAAGTAGCATTGAAGACACAAAATGAACATACAAGGGACAATAATAAAGCTATAACTGTGTGATCTCAATCCGATCTTGATTGCATTCGAGAGTGGCCCGGGGCGGTCGATTCAAAACAGGTTAAACGAATTTGTGTTCGGAAAGGCGCTGCACATTAAAAAGCAAATTTTTTCCGTTGAAAAACAACCAGAGAAAATTACAATATAATCTGACTCCCAAAAATTCTAAAGAAAAAAGACAATGAACGCTTCCAAGGAAATCGACTCGTAACCGTTCCCAAGATTCCCTTACAAGTGTCAGGCACAACCCGTTCTGCAACACGTGTTGCAAACAAAAGAAACTTGTCCAAGTTGCCCCCCTCTCCCCATCGGGCGACAAAAGGATTGCGCAAGTTATATTAGTCGTAAAGAATTTCGGAGTAAGATCTATAAGCTTGTAAACCGCTCGTAACTCACAATGGTCCCGCAGTTGCGGAGGACATTCGCAACAACTGTTGTTTGCTTCGATGTTTTAATTGTTCCTAATTCGTAAAACTTTTCAGCGTGATTTACCTACTAGTTGTTGTTATAGCAAATCGGTCGTTTTTGAGTATTTTTTCCGATACCAGCGAACATGTGGCGCGCGGTTGACAACGCGGGAAGCGGTTATTTACACTTGTGGGATCGTAAACAGTTTTTAATGACAAAAACAATGGCTTTTAACCTTTTTTTAGCTTCGAACGTAACTGTAAAGGGTGCTTTATAGTTTCAGCTAAGATGGATCGGTTCACGATGGAACGAGACCATTGTTTAGCATATTTCAATGGAAGGGCGACATTAAAACGGATCACGTCGACGCCTATGGGCCCACGCGCACAATTTTCTTCGATAAAATTATGTAAAGTAGATATTTGCGCTCAAAGTCTAATGAGTCAAATTAAGATAACATGGTATGTTCCACTACGCATAACATGTTCTACGAGTCAATAAATGTGTCTAGGACTTGTCGAGACGGGGCTGGGTTGCCTGAGACACTGGCCCTATTACATAAACAGAACCTATATAATTTTTACTTTATTACAGTCTGTCTAAGTCGCATAATTGCTGCTATATTATGTTTTAATAATAGACATGCGATGTACTCAAAGTTTAAGACCGCAATAAAGCTCAGAAAATCGGTGGGAGGTTGGTATATGTATATTTTTGTTTTAGCATTGCATATAGTATAGGGATATTTTTCATATAAACATTATACAACCATTATCTTTACACATCCCACTTAAAAAGCTTTATAATAAAATCAACTAAGTACTATAATTTTTCAATAATTTTATGATATGCATCCGAACAAACCCGTCTATACATTTTTCTGATATAACTTACACCATTTTCTGAACAACATGACGCCATAATGGAATGCATAACCCAAAAACGTGTTCAATGCACTTTTTTAATACATTATCATCTCATTACCCGCGATACGGGCGATTTTAAATGATCGCGACCGCTCATTTTAGTTAGTTTCCTTATTACATATTCCCAGCCAACGGGCTCGACGAAATATAATCACTCAAATTGGTAACTTGAGAGGCAAATTACAAAATTGATACGAGAAAAATGTTTTGGCAATGGTGGGGATGTTGAGGAGAGACGTAACTGTGCATGTGTTTATGTGTGAGCATTTGCGTATGTATATGGTAGAGGACGCGCCGTAGCTCCCACCTGGGTGGTCTCAGAATCAACTGACCGATTACGGAGTATATAAACACACCGCCACACAACACATTGGCTGCCTCCTTTATATCTATACCCAGTGAATTATTGGTTAAAATAAAAGCTCACATGAATTACTGTATCAATACGCGGTGTAATTAAAGCAGTGCTGTAGGGTCCGCAGCGCAATTTAATGTGGAATGGTTATTTAGTTAGAGTGTTTTATAACAATGATTTGTTGCTTTAATAGCCGGCGCATTATTAAGTTACTACGGTCTTAAATAGGTACGATAGCTAATCAAAAAAATAAAATTCATGCGAATGTGATTCGCTGGGCGAAACTTCTCAGCTTTAATTCACATTGGCTCGATTCTAAGACAGGGACGTCTGAAGAATTAATTCGCTGAAATATCGTCTTAAATTCCTCGTAAAGGAGGAATAATGTACAGATCCTAACGATGCCAACATCGCCGGGTAATTTTAATGTACTTTTCAAGATGCCGCTGCTTCCCCGCCATCTGCGGTGCCGACTTCCAATCAGCTCACTAGATGTGTATCGACTTGAGAGCTTGCTTGTTATCTCAAAAACACAATATGAATAATACATTAGTGGTCGGTGTAAGAGTACGCGCACTCTTAAATTGGCAAAGCTTAATTGACTCAAAGGTTGAAAATGAAACAAGCTGAGCCCCTACCGGCAATACGGCAACTTTTTATGTAATCAGTACTCGGCCGGCCGCATAACGGAATCAATTTAAATCGGTTATGTGAGATTGCGTATAAGGGTTGGTAAGGTCAGCGTAACCAATTAGTTCATAAAAATTAAATTATTAATCATTTTGGAGAAAACTACCGGTTAAGATTGAATTCGTGGTTATAAAGAACAATATTTTTGATTATTAAAAAATATATATAATAATTACTTTTTTTATATAATCTGTGGAAAATGTCGTGGGTTATACACTGGCTCACCCTATATGAATTGTACCTACTTACCGTCTTATTTTTTTTGTGTGTAACTGTTTATTTTCAAAAATAAATAAAATAATAATGAAATAAAATAATGGAAGAGGAAACATACATTATGTTTTTCGAGCATGATGCATTATATACATTGGTATAAATCATTTTAAAATACTCGTAGCCTGTAATAAAAATAATGTTCAGTTATAGTCCATAATGCGTTGTGTCCAAAATGTAGGTACAATACAAGGAGAAAAACAACAAGGTACTAACAGACATTTGTAAGACGGAATGAACCTTAACCCTTAAATTAACCCTTAGGTATTGTGTAATATTTAAAGATTTCTAAAAAATGCAAATATGTAATGCATATGATATGCCTTTTGCTACTAAGTAGATTCACCATTCCACTGTTATATGCTCACGGGTTGACGACCGCTGAGTTATAACAGTACCTACCTTTACGTATTTACATAACGTTGACAGGCCCTATGCCAGACCGCTTTGGTTAAAAGCTGACCATTTCCTGTTCGTATGATGATAACGTAGCCTCATTTACAAATATGAAAGTTTTACTAATTTATTGTAATTTTTTCTGTTCTTTGCTTGAAAAATAAATAAGACTTGAATAGTTCAACTGACGACGATTTTTACAGAACACAATTTATAATCTCAAAGATAAATGCTACTTGCTATTTATTGCATTTTATATGATAATAAGACGACTTTATCACTAAGTAAGTATTCAGGTACATATTAAGGTAGATGCACTTTAAAGACCACCATGAAAATAGATTTTTCATCTTATTAAACAGAACAAACATATTGCCTTTTAACTACACAGATCTAAAACAAAAACAACATAATGTAATTAAACTCATAATAATTGCAGCAGGTAGATACTAATATAACAGATTATCTATTTTGGACGAATGGTTTTGTAACGTATCTTTGCCTGTTGTTCTCACCTGTTGCAAATGTATTAATCCGCGGCTATATATTAAGATTTTACTTTTGTTTAATGATTTCTATATTATCATATTGTATATATTGTGAAACTTTCTATCTAATGTTAGTAAGCGATTTTATAGTTTCTATAAATATATACTCGTGTTTACAAAGGATAAAACAGTACTGTATCAAGGTTCTATTGTGTTTATGTTTATATAATAAGGTTCACTACTTCATAATAATTATAGTCAGTACATCGTCTCAGTGTATAAAAATGTCAAATGTTATACAGATTTATTGTTTCATATTTTCCAATGGCTGCAAATAATATCGTGATATATTACCAGAACTGTAGAGGGATCCGTACAAAGTTACATACGCTTTACATGAACATATTATCGTGCTCGTATGACGTTATTGTGTTGACGGAAACTTGGCTTATTCCTACCATCCTGGACAGTGAATTTATTGACAACCGATACACCGTCTTCAGATTCGATCGTGACCGTCTAGCGACTAAGAAACGCGAGGGGGGAGGCATTCTTGTGGCTGTCCTTCGGGAACTACGTCCTTCTAAGATATCGACACACATTTTCCACCCAGAGGTAGAACATATTGCGGTACAGTTGCCTTCATCACGACAAAACACACGCCACATTATTTGTGCCGCATATATACCACCACGAACACATGAGGCCGCATATTCACAGTATTTCGATATGCTACAAGACTTGGCTAATGACTCTACTTGTGACTCATATTTCTTTCTTGGAGATTTTAATATCCCAGGTATCGAATGGTCAGACCAAGGTGGCCATGCTCATGTATCAAGCTCGGTTGGGCGTAGCTTGTTAAATTTTATGGAATTTGTTAATGGCACTCAATATAACACCACCAAAAACAAATTAGGACGAATACTGGATTTAGTTATTTCTAACGTGGATTGCCAGACAATATCTTGTAATATTCTTCTAGAACCTGACATGCACCATCCTCCGTTCTCCATATTAACTACTCTGGGTATGCAATTTGCTTCCATGAAACCTCGCTCGGTCCAAAGACATAATTTTCATAAAGCTAATTTCGAGGAAATAAAACTTGAACTAGGTAAAGTTAACTGGGATAAGGCTCTCTCTCACCTCTCTTCAGAGGCAGCTGTCAATACTTTCTATGAAAAATTATACGGCATTATTAGATTGCACGTTCCGTTATCTCGCATTAAAAATGGAAAGTATCCAGTATGGTTTTCCCCATCCTTGATACGTATTTTAAAGAATAAAGAACGTGCATGGATCAAATGGAAGAATTATAATAATATCTCCGACTACTTAACCTTTTCCAAATATCGCAATCTGTTTCATCATGAATCTGCTAGATGTTATCGAAACTACATGGAATCTGTTGAGAATAACATCCCCAAAAACATTAAGTACTTCTGGTCTTATATATCAGCTCGAAAATGCAAGGCTAAACTACCTGCCAGCATGTATTTCAAGGATATTACCTCCGATGACCCCAAAAATATCTGCAACTTATTCTCAACTTACTTCTGTTCCGTCTACGAACCTTCTTCTTTTAATCCAAATATATGGCAACCACCTACTACCTGCAGTGAAAATTTAATATGTATATCAGACATTTACTTGACTGAAGATGTTATAAGTACGTCATTAAAGTTGCTTGATCCTTCTAAAGGAGCTGGACCGGATGGATTGCCACCTAGTTTCTTCACAAGATTGTATGAAATCCTCTGTACTCCCCTGCAAATAATATTTAATAAATGCCTACGAGAAGGTGTTTTTCCGGCAGTTTGGAAAAATGCCTTTATTACTCCAGTCTATAAAAGTGGAGACAAAAACAATGTAGAGAATTACCGCCCCATCTCAATACTTTCCACCTTGTCCAAGGTCTTCGAGAGACTGGTACATGAATCAATATATTCTCGTCTTCACCGCCATATTATCCCGGAACAACATGGATTTGTAAAACGTCGTTCCACCACAACAAATCTTATGGTTTTCACTAACTATTTATTCGAAAATATGGATCAACGATTACAAGTAGACGCTGTATACACAGACTTTCAGAAGGCTTTCGACAAGGTGGATCATAAATTACTCATGGATAAAATAGCCTATAACGGTATACGCGGAAACTTATTGCGTTGGTTTATGTCATATATTTTTAACAGAACCCAGAAAGTCGTTGTTAATGGTTATGAATCTGACACTGTAATTGTTACGTCTGGAGTTCCACAAGGTTCCATCTTAGGTCCTCTTCTCTATGTCATATTCATAAACGATATTAAACAATGTTTCGTTAACTCTCGGTTTCTAATGTACGCAGATGACATCAAAATCTATAAACCTTGCAAAACGATAGAGGATTGTCAACTTCTTCAAGATGATCTAGACAGGTTACATACTTACTGCATTGTTAATAAGCTCATTCTTAGCCTTCCAAAATGCCACACTATCTCTTTTACTAAGAACAAAAAGAAACACATATATACCTATTCCATTGACAACGTTCCCCTAAATACTGTTCGTTCAGTACGTGATTTGGGAGTAATACTTGATTCCTGTCTACACTTTGACTTACACTATGATACAGTAGTAAATAAAGCTTTTCAAATGTTCGGTTTCGTCATGAGATCGTCCCGTGACTTTGTGCGTCCCTCTACCTTCTTAATGCTATACAAAACATTGATTAGATCACAATTAGAATATGCTTCACCTATCTGGAATCCTTTGTACAAAAAGTACGCTGCTGGCTTAGAAATGGTACAGAAAAAGTTTTTGCGTTCTATGAACTACAGGTGTTATCACTCTAAAGTTCCCTACACACATTTATTAAATAAATATCATGTTTTAAGTCTAGAGTACAGACGATTGCTTCTGTCAGTAATGATGTTGCATGGTTTGTGCAACAACAGATTTGACTGCACAGATTTAACAAATAAATTATGTTATACAGTACCCAGAACTGTTATCCAGCGCGGAGTGCGCGTGCCTCGTCTGTTTTATACAGAGTCCTGTAAAACTAATGCCGGAGTGCGCGTGCCTCTGCGTCGTATTGTGGACATATATAACTCGCACTTCACACGGCTTGATATATTTTGTCTATCTAATAAGCAATTTAAAGTAGAAGCTTGTAAACTCTTGTCTGAGATTTAACTATTTAATTTAATAATATGTTAATCAGTTACGGATTTGTTAGATAATGTTATTTTAACTATTTCGTTTTTAGCTATAATTGTGTCTTTGTAACTTTCATTTCTTTTGTTAACCTGTGGACAATGGTGTGGGTTGCATAATTGTTTAATTAGTTATACGAATTTTAGTTAATATGTTTTTATTATGTAACTGTTATTTGTCCCTAAATAAATAAATAAATAAAATCTACGATTCCTATTTGCCTTAACTCATCTATATTTAATTAAAGGGTAATATCATTTAGTTTTCAATGCGCTGAGCAAATTCTATGTGATTAAACAACTGTGCAGAAAGGGGCGTATTACAGCACGCCTTAATCAGTTACGGATTCTTGTGCTGTTTCGTATAAAGCTACTAACAGTTGCAGTGGAAAACAGCTAGGAAAATTGGAAAATGCTATAGAAATAGGCTTTTTAACGGCCAGTGTCATTTAAAATTCGTAAATTAGGAGAAAACATATAGGTACTCTTTACTCGGCCTCATTCATGTAAATTGAAACCTTTTTAGGGTTCCGTAGCCGAATGGCAAAAAACGAAACCCTTATAGTTTCGTCATGTCTGTCCGTCTGTCTGTTTGTCTATCCGTCCGTCCGTCCGTATGTCACAGCCACTTTATTCCGAAACTATTAAGACTATACATGTGAAACTTTGTAGGTAGATGTATTCTGTGAACCGTTTCCGATTTTAAGAAAAAGATAAAAAATATCTAAAATAAAGGGGGCTCCCCATACATGGAACTGAAATTGAAAATATTTTTTTCATGAAACCTATGCGTGTGGTATCTATAGACAGGTCTTTAAAAATGACATTGAGGTTTCTCAAACTACTTTTTCATAAAGTTAATCATTTAAAAGATATACGCTTCCAAAGTGGTAAAATGTCACCCCCTCTAACTTCTAAAATAATGGTGTAAAAAAATAAAAAAAATATATATGCTGTAGATCTTAATGAAAACTCAACGAAAATTGGTTTGAACGAGATCGGGTCATCAGTTTTTGAGATAAACCATATTTTATAAAACCGCAAATATAACTTTGTAATTCATACAAATACTATGAAAAACAAAGTTATTTGGCGTAGTTACTACGGAATTCTTCATGGGCGAGTCTGACTCGTACTTGTCCAATTTTTATATACATAAGAGCAAGCTAAAATATTCAGGGCTGCACAATTGCACATCGCATCGTACAGGTAGGTATTAATAAAGGAGCAGAGGCAATCCGGCACCCGTATGTATTAAATATCGAAGATAGCTATTAAAGTAATTGCGAAGGAGTACCTACATGGTACTCGAGACATGACGCTTTCAAGGCGTTTACGGAGAAAATTAACAATTTGCAAACCAAAATGGCGTTGCCAACTTCATTTTTTTCCATGTCCCTAGATGATAATTTCGAAATGCCCCTGCAAACGTAAATTATCAGCGATGGTGTTTAAGATCGAAATCACGATAGTCGGTATCGAAATCACGGAACCCGTTTAAAATCGAGCCTTGCAGCAAATTATACCTTTTTTTTTCTCTGGGTGGGAAAATCATCGAATGACTTCTCCCGCTCTGGGTGGAGCGGAAAGAAGTCTCAGACTTCTACTGACTAAAAACCCACCCTTTTCCTTCAGCTGCCCTTAAGTTCCGGGGCCGCGGTATCTCGTTAGAACATTCCCGCAACACCGGCAGGCAATGGCCCCTACTGCTCTTTAATTGCGTTCTCTAAAGCAACGAAAATTTATCAAACAATTTTCTCTCTTCAGAACTTTAAAATTCCATTCATAAAGTCCAAAGCTCGCATGTAAAACTACCCATGAACAATGTTTGACCCCCTTCCATATCACTATCCGATATATCGTGCCGATATTAGGCCGTACATCAGGGTTGAACGCAATAAAAATTGGACGTCCCGAAAGGATTAGGCCAAACCCTGACAAATGTGACATGTGAAAGCCTCAGACTATTTCTTTTCTAAGGGGAGACCAGCGTTTGTTATTTAAAAATCAATTTTAGAGAGCACTGAAAACACCGATGTGCTTCAAAGACATTTATGTGACGTTTTGAATGGGCGGACGACGCAACACACATTAAGATGATGAATACATCAGCTGTTACTCAAAATAAATGACTCAATAAATCAATACCTAGACTGTTATTAAATACGAGGTCATGCAGTGTATAATTTCCACAATGCATGAACATCAATAATGTCTCTATCTATATTATTTAACAAGGGGGCATGTAGCAAACCACTTGTACAAGCCGAAACTACACGAAATCCATTGACGCAAATAATTTTAACACAAAGCGAACCTCTGAAACCAACGCTAACAAGATGCAGCTGTTGCGATCTCTCAAACGGAGACCATTTTGAAAAACTCGTTAGAGTTTTCGAAAATAGAATATAAAATGTGTCACTCCTTCCCCGATAAATCAGCCGTGATGAATGTATCCAAGTTAGGAGCGGAGCGCGCCGCGTGACGGGGCAGTGCCTCATTGGGTGGCGTGGTCGCCATATTGCTCCGTGCTTGTAGCTGTCAAAGTTTGATATATTGCAGCTGGCTTTCTCTAGTGTGCGCCTTGTCTTATGATCACATTGATCACGGACTAAATGAAGAATCATTTTCTTAGGAAGAATTGCAAACTAATATTCCAAGTCATTTCACAACTTTGAAAACATTTCTTTGTATTCGATATAAAAAACTTACGAAAGATTAATCTTTTGATTTCACGGGACATTTTGAGAAATTGACGTTTTGTTCCCGAGGTGTAAAATTATAGCGAGCACCGACTACTGAGAGATAGCGAATTTGATTTATATTTTGACATTTTAAGCCAAAACATTCGTGTTTTTGTTGTTAACTTAATTTATAGCTACAATAAAAACGACAGATATAATATCAAAGTATCAAGATCGCTGGAGGTTTAAATTTATAGTTCTTCGAATGTCCACATAAGGATCATGTAAATAACACCTACCTTATCCACATCCTTTTTAGAAGAAAAACTACGTTAATTGAAGTTGAGATCAACATTATTTACCTAAGAAACCGCACAAGTTAATAGTCATTCGCCATAATAAGATAATCCTGTGCCCGCAAAAAAAGTGTCGCGTTTGGCGTTTTGCCGCAAAACTTTATAGATGTTCGATCAAGTTTGCTGGTAGACCACAAGATACGCACATCATTAGATTAGCAAAGAGTTATAGCTTTCAGCCATCGTAATTTAGACTTTAACTTAAAGCAATAAGGTTCATGATGATTTCTAAGATGGTGGTTATTAAAGTGTCTGATGAAATGAACCGTCAATTTGCCATTTAGCGCGTATAAAGCGAATCATACTGATAGTGATCTAGCAGATATCATGTTATTATAGTGATTTTCAATTGTAGGGTCAGAAAAGCAGGCTTTATCAATAAAGAAGAAATATGAAAACCTGTTAAATGTTATCGATAGATGGCGTTATTTATTTTTCGTACAAGATATTGGATCTGGAATCAATAGTCCGATTTGCTGGTACTGTTTAGAGGTTTATGCTAGCTTAATATTTCTTCTTAGTTTAATTGATCTTTAAGGATTTAATGTGCTGTAGAACAAATACTTTTTAGGTAGGAATATAATAGCTAATGATGTGTTACATGGGTATAAGACATAAATAGTATTATATGAGATATCAGTCTTTCATTTAATTTTGAAATATTATTCCCTATTCACTATACAATCTTTATTTGAATCAATGAAACCTTTCACACAACTCTTATCCCAATACAAAATCGAATCAAGACCGTCTACTCCAGATTTATCTGCAAACAGTACGCCATTGAATGAACGCAATAAACTAGCACTTGAAATAAAATCGTGGAGTTGCTGTGAGGTAGGTACCTATATATTAAATTGATAGGTCCGTACCTCGGTCCATTACGAGATACAACTGTTGACACAGCCCATCATTGTGCCCGCTTATAAAACTAGTCATTACAATGTAATGGCCCACGTTTCTGTTTTGATTCCTTGAGAATCGCAAAATAATGTGCTTCTGCAAATCGGTGTAATTTTTCTGCACTTATGTGTAGTAGGCACTAATCTTTTATGATGGGTGTTTTCGATTTAATTTAATGCTATATAGTTTAATCTTAAAACTCAATTATTTTGTTATTCATATTTTCAAGACTTTAAAGTGATTCCATTTTGCACAAAAGGATCAGATTTGGTGATTTTTTATTTGGTTAATGGTTCATGTTAAGAATACAAATCATTTTGAGAATTCAAATTCTTCATTAACTTCGTTATATCATCCGAAATTTGAATACGACTTGGAAACAACAAAACGGAATAACGACTAACAAACAAACATAAATTTATTCAAAATACACGTATCTTATTCCGAATTCACATTCGAAACAAAACTTTAAATCCACGAGTTCGCCAAAATCCTGTTGCGAAAATTTTAAACGGCTGAAAGACAACAAAGTCACCTGAAAAGGAGTTGGTATTCAGAAGCTTGGGTTACCCAAGTTGGGCGTAGCCGCGTTACTTAGGTTAGACTTAAGCAAAGAAACCGCAGTGCCGCGTAGTCTGAGGAGCGACTTAAATCTCAGACGATGTTAGGACTTGGATACAATATATGAAAGGATTGAACTGAAGACTTTTGAATTGCATGTTTCGTATTCGAATTTCGATCAGGTATACTGAAGGAAAAGCCTTATATTGAATGGAAAACGGTTACCAAATGTAAAACCTTAATTACTTTTTTAATATTCTTGCGACTTGTGCATCTAGGTATACTATCTACCTATTTAGCTTACTAAGGAAAACTTATTGAAAGTAATGAATAAAACCATCACAAATGAAGACAAAGCCAGCGTTTTATCTTACTTTAACTTAACAAAGTTCTGCTTCAGTGTGTATTGTACTTAAATGCAAATTTCGCCGCTGAGCCGAGGATGCGACGAGATTTTACCGGCATTCGAAATAAATATACTAGATTTGCAGTCTAGAGTTTTATGTCGAGACGTTACCGTTTCATTCACAACTTAATTCTTAGAAAACAAAGACATACTCTACCAGATGTATACAACCGAATGCACTTCGAGCAACATGGAATTTGGACTTACTTGGAACCCAAGGGATATAAACGAGAATTATTTATGCGAATCTGTCTCGACACTATAACAAAGAGATTCGTCATACAATGCAGCTTGCACCGTCAAAAAACATTCCCAACACCGCGTATGAAAATCTTGGTACTTTAAGAAAAATACAACCTCCATGAACAATCGAGAGTACTCAGTAAATAACGGGGTCGACGTTGTTTAGTCAGCGCGTCACGATACACCACCAATAAAAATGTTCCCTCCCGAAACCTGTGTCAATAAAGATAAAGGAAAACTAATATCAAAACAAGAATAGGTACGTGATAAGAAAACATTTATTCCCTATGTTTAATGCATGATTTGTCATAATTCCCCGGCCTCCCCGCCCTGCCCGTTGTTTTGTATCTCGTGAGGAAATGGGCGGCTATGATTTATCGTTTGTCTTATTTATCTCGGACGCAGAGAAAAATCATTTGTAGGGAAGTATTGCCAGGTTTATTAACAAATGTACCGACTAGATTGCGGTGGCGTAATTGCAATTTATACATCGAGTCGTATGCTCTCCCAGTGATAACCTACAGTTAGTTTTACCATATGGGATTGGATGTGTATTACGTATTGTTCATATTAATTCCGCGTTAAAACAAAGCTGATTGGTATCCGATGTCTACATAAGTTTTAAGTTGTTTTATCTAGCAGCGTGAAGTTTGTTTTTCATAACAATTTTTATTAGAATTTATTGCACTGAACTCAAAGCAAAACGCAGGTGAATTTCCACATTGCAATTTTAATTCATCCCTCTGTAACATAGAGGCAATAAAGCCGCGAATCAAAAGTTGCCCGTAAATCACAATACGGCGTCCGCTGCCCCGTGTTTGCTCTCGCCCACATAATCCGTTCATACGGCGGTAAATCCATCCAGCAGTGTCGCGTACACCACTAAATCATCATAAGAGAATCCAGCTCTATACGCGTGTACTACACAAACTACACACATTGCTGATTCGGTTTGGCAACATCGCTTATACAGCGAAATTTACTATACGCCACTATGAGCGCGCGATTTATCCATCCCACATCCCTCACAAAACAAAGGCTTCGAATAATTTCATATCTGTAATAACAAAACTTTCAGGAACTAAAAACGATGTAGGTAACTACAGTCGGATTCATTATCGAATCGTCGAATATAGAATGGAGCCGCTGAAAAAACTCACCGATTTATTCGATTCTTTTTTATTCGATTTACGCTCGGTGCGCCAGTTACTGAAAAAGTTTGCATCGTAATGCAATCGTGTAGCATTAGTTTTGCCGTTTATCAGAGCGTTCTCGCTACTGCAAAGCTTTGAGGGATTAATCTAGCGGCGTGGTGCGGAATAAAACTGTTACTTTAAACTCGTGAAAAACTTCGCTTTGTATCGTACTGGAGCGATGTCATCATGTTCCCATACTGAATTTAGATAAGCACTAAATTCCTAATCCATAATGCATTATTAGGCTCCTACTTTGTCTGGCATAAGCCCAAGTTTAGTGAAGTTGCACATGCAAGCTTTTCCGAGTAGGGTATCGTTGTAGAATACGACTATTAAGCAATTATACGTTCGTTAAAAAAGGGGTCGTAAAACAATAAAAGGAATGACTAAACAACGTGTGCCCACGCAATATTTGTTTGTGAAACATCGCAATTTTTAGTTGAGTGCTGTGCGTGGACCGTGCCCTGCAATTTGGCGTTTTCGCTCGATTTATGCGAATATCAGCACCCCGCGGATAGCGGACAAACAAGCGGAATTTGTTGTCGAAACAGAGCTATTTTTTTGGTTGAACTTTTATTTACATTAGTAAAGAGCAGGATGTTTTACACGGCGCACGATTTAAAAAATATAAAAGGAATGAATGTGGAGCAGAGTTACAGCTTGCTGAATATATGTTTCGTTTTTCTATTGCCATAAAAACTTTTCCCCTATAAGTAATTCTCTATTTTTTTAATGTAGTGTTTATTCGTAATATTGTACATTGAACCCCACAAATTTTCACCAACCATAGTTTTAACATTCCAATCAGCACATAAACCATTGTCATTGCAATACCAACCTTGTTAACATATGTGCTCGCGAACAATACTCCGCAGATCAGTTACGTTTGTTAAGCCCTGTCTGTCTGTACGTCAGAGGTTTATTGGACATGAGATTGAAGCGATAGTCCGCCCGCCAACGACGACCAACGAATTGGGTGTGCACTGTCGCGGACCTCGGCAGGGTTACGTTTCGTTTCTAGGATTCAGATTTATTCAGTCGTGAGGTTTATTTGATTGTTTACCGAAATGTTTTGTTGCTAACTTGGTGGGTAGTGGCAACTTTGTACGAAGAGTTTAGTATAGGTAACATTTATTAAGGTTCATCTAACCCCCTAACGAACCTGAAAAACTAGAGACGATTCATCCACCATCTTACCCAATATTAATAGATCTACTACAGCTTTTCCTGAAAGGTCTAACTTATTGGAAAAGTTTTCCAAAATCGATTTTTGAAACGATTACACGACCAAAAAGCCAACTGCTCTACAAAATTTTTATGTTCATCCAAACATGTACATCCTCTCTATCAATTTTCCTATCACAATCTAAAGTTGATTTGGCAATTTGCCCTAATTTGGCGAATAATAGCAGCGCGATTTGAGATCGGTTTTCTGTGCATGTTTACTGCCTGACTGCTGTGGTTTATCTTGCTGGACAGCTAAAAGAACCTCACAATAGGGGGCGTACTACCTACTGCTCGCTCCATCCGTCTGCTCGAGAATTTTGATGTAGAGAATTATATTTTAAGATTTAAAATGTGGATAGAAAATGTTTCAAGTGTTTTGATTAGGAGTCTCCTTGTAGGCTGTAGGACACACTTCACATATATAGGTACTATATAATATCTTCTGCATTAAAGTTAGTTCTGTTTTTATTATCGTTAATTTGTTTGAATTTTCCTGAATTTCTTATTGTGTATAGCAGGAAATAGACTACACCACTTTATATGTATAGCAAACCTAAATTAAAATCCTATTCAGCAGCTTTAACCCATTTCTCCAAAGAACATACAACCAATTTACACTAGTAATTAAATTCATAATTAAACGCTAAAATAAAATAGCTTCCCAGTTAATTTTAAAGACTAATACAGTATAGAATTTATTGGGTTTATCTACAGTCCCCGCGACCAACGGTCGGCCTGTAAACAATGCTGATATGAAATATTAGTTTCAACCGAGCCATACATCTAGCCCGCTTGTTATTAACCTTGCTAACTTCAGTATTTATAATATGTGTATCTACACGGAAACCAAGTTTTGTATTGCGAAAATTGAATATTAGATTGGGTTTGTTTTTGTATAGGTATTACCACGGTTTTGTGTACCTACCTATTTTTATGGAGCATGGAACATTGCAATTTTATTAAGGTATTACGCCACGTAAAGTAATTGTTTGGTTTTTCAATCAACAAAATCAACATGTGCGTTTTTGCCAATCCTCACTTCTTATTTCACCAGACTTTTGGTCCAGAAAGGCACTTTCTCTTAGTCAAAATAAAAAAAAAAATTAAAGTTAAATTCACAACCTGATCGATGGTTTAAAAACGCATACTGGAAAAATATACAATCATTTATTTTTATTCAGTAATGAGAGTTCAATTTAAGATCGCTTTTTTAAATAACATCATCTAAGAACTTAAAGCTGTCTAATAATGAATGCTTAAAGAGTGTTAGGACCTCTTTAATCTCTAAAATTTCTAATCAAAGTATAGCTAATCAAATGTCTAGCCAAGACCGCCATAATTAGTCAAACATTACTATCCATCTTCTATCTTTCAACCCCTTAACTTAAACCACAAAGTTTTAGTTTACACATCCGGTTTATGCAACAGACTTGCAAGTACGTTTCCCAGTGTATATTCGTTTATTCCCGTCTGGTTAGGTCCCTATAGTTCGCTTAGTTCTTAGGACAGCAACAATGCGCTCGCTACGAGGAGCCCTCTGATGTACGATGACGCAGTATATGCAAGAAGTTCACATGAAAAATAAAATAAAGAAATATTTTCAATATACTGAAAGTGGGTAATTATTAAGTTACTGATGGGTAATCGTATTGTGAAAATATGAAAATCCATTTAGAAAAGTAATATGGAACTTCAGCAAAAAGATGAATGAAATAGAGGTACCGGCCAAATAACAAAAAACTATCGCAATGTTTAAAATTTATGCAGCTATTCATGACAAATGTATGTTTCTTAAGGCCAAGGAAACTAAAACAAACACCACTTATGAACTCCTCACAGCGAACTCGCGCAGCCAGCATAACTACCAGTAGGTCCAGAATTTAGCCTCTGTTAATTTGTCACAGTGAATTAGCCACGGACGGGGGTAAATGATAGCGTTAGCATGTTGCGCCCTGCACCGCCAATATGCTCGTAAACGTCGCACCACGACAATTTAATACCTAACTATGTATCTAGATGTCTATCTCACTGGATATACGATGATTATTCCGGACCACTATAAAATATTCTTAGTCACGTAATTACAATTTTGAACGTACCTATCTATAAATTGTTGGTGTGATTGTAAGCAAATTGGATCGGTTGGCTGATGAACGTGGAGGTGACTTGTGTGATTTTGATTACGAATGGTGTCTAGTTTTAATTGCCAAAAGATGCTTCGCGCTTTTGATATAGACATGAGTAAAAACTCCTTATAAAACCACTAATTATTATACCTTACAGTGAACTTGTTTTCGTATAAGAAAAATTGCAGCATTCAAATAACAGATGCAGAAACCCCAAAATATTTGTCTGCCAAACATGAATGAACCAAACCAAGTTAATTACTCGCTACTTCAAACAATAAACAATAATTATCAGACTCTGCAATGAAACTCGATGACATCGTAAAACTATTTAGTCGCAGCAATTTGAGGACCCTAAACAAACTTAAAAAAGGAACTTTGGAAAGTCAGAACGATCATAAAAGTCCAACCGATACATTATTACGGGAATCCAGTGAAAAAAACTGAACAATACATTTAAAGTTTACAGTTACCTTTGTACTGTAGATAAAGGGAGAAAGTTGCACAACGGTCAGCTTTCTAAAATTCGATATTGTTTGCCTATTGTTCAGTATAAAACTGTTTCTGGTTGAAAGAAAGTTTGCTGTTTGAGAAACTGCTTCGGAGTTCTAGTGCGTCCAGACTAAGTCCCAAAATATGAACCTATGTATGTTTCATATTTTAGAACTTCAAATGGTAGGTTTACTCATTTATCGATATCTCCTCATCGATTGATGAATTAAATACTAAACCTGTCTACTTAGTTTAAAGTAACCAAAAATATTGATGTTTTATACATTACATACAGTTTTATTTATTTTTAACGTATTTGCAAAATAAAAATCGATTTTTAATGTTATAGATACTGATAACACGAAATTACAACAATGAATTTAAAATTGGGACGCAACTTGTGTCGATACTGTCGCGCCATCCCATCTTCCCAGTTCATCATGTTGTGCTGGCGCTCCCGCTGCGGCTGCGGAAAACCTCAAGCGGCGTAAATATAGTCATCTCGGTGATAACTATATTTTCGAGCCTTTTGAGGTCGAAACTCTCAGAACGTGGGGCCCGTGTGCTCACAGCCTTTTTAAAGACGTATCGAAAAGGCTCGTTGACGCTTCCCGCGACCCAAGGGCTGGCTATTTCTTTGGTCAACGGCTAAGCATTGCCCTACAACGAGGCAATGCCGCCAGTATCTTGGGTACGTTGTCAGCCGACAGCGTTGAGGATCAATTTTTTGATGATTTATTCTAGTTTGTATTTTAAGTATTTTAGTACATAATTATGTATATTTGCTGAAATAAAAGTTTGTATTTCATTGAAAAAACATAAAAAATTAACGACACCATAATATTTACAGAGAAATAGACATGGTTTTCGAAGTTGATATAGATCTCACAAATCACTATCTAATACTTATATGTCAACTCACATTAACATTCTCAAATGGGCAGCCACCGAAATAAGAGGAACAATAAATCCTATAAGCTGTTATAAATACCGTGCACGGCGTGTGCCTAAGTTTATACTTTTAAGTAGTTATAAGTGCGGGTTCAGTGTCGTGCCGGGGCGCGGTTACAGTCGCTTGTTAGCGAACAATGCTATATGCACGTTTGTGCATATCTAGATATGCATTGAGACCTGTACGGATGAAGAAAAAGCCTCCAGTTGCAGACATTTGCATTGCATTGGTTGCGATGGAAAGAATCGTCGGGAAAATGTCGAGCTAGATAGTTTCTTTAAGTTTCTTATGTGACTTGTTGCAAAACCTACGTGTTGTAGAATAATGATGTGTCCCAGATTTATCAACCTTTTTTGTTTGCCTATTTTAACTAATAAAATAAAGAAATTATCGTACATTTATTTGTCCCGTAGTGTAACATACTAAATGGGCATGATGAAAAAATACTGACATGTTACAAATACCACGTACACTTGTTGTATTTTTCAAGTGGGCAGTAAATAACACTCAACAATATATAAAGAAGCCGCACACTGTGACTAATGCATAAGTAAATACGTGTTAATAGACCATAAACAATAATATTCGACTAATGCAGACGTTTACGGCTGTCTTACAACACGACAATAACACATCAACTGTATCAAGCCTCATTGAACTAAACACGCTCCATGAGTCAACGATTCAGATTAAGAAATCAATCGAATCGAATCGTATCGAATATATTCACAATTTTAAACATCGCCGATCGACAGAATGCGATTTTTATTCATCGATGGTAATTTTATAGTAATTTTTAAACACATAAATGTATGTTACACAGATTTGTGCATTTGCATGTGAGTTATAAACACATAGAGTTTATAAGTCTCCACCCGATGCTCGAGTGTAGTGCCGTATACAGAATTTCCACCTAATAAAAGGCCATGTTACGTGTAGGGAACGTAAGACACGCAATTACGAAGTACCCAGTTTAATGAGGCCTTCTTCTCCCTTCGTGCAGTCGACGATAGGAACAAAGACAAGGGAAATATGTGAAGGGCGGCGGATCACGCTTGATTGGTGGAGGTACACGACGAAGTTTCACGTTGAACGTTAATTAGTGCGTTCCTCACGTTCTCAAACGTGTATGGATGTATGTATGTTCGCGAGATTATGTCTCGGTAGGATTAAAAAAGGTGCGGCAAAACGTATTAAACCCTACTTCAAATCACAAACTGTTGAGTATTTTATGATCTTTAGCAGATAAAGTTGTTATAAATTGATGCAATCTTGAACTGAATGCGTCGTTAATACTTGAAGCAACTTGATGTCCAGATTAATGCGCGGAACAATTTATAGACAATTACGGTAACCAATGCCGCCCCGGGATCAATTAACACAAAGGCGCTACTGCAAATTAGACTAACTGGACACCTATCTAGACACCTACCTGTATTAGATATTCATGATTGCGCTCCAACTACGTCAGCGATTTATAGCTTAGATCTACAGATAGTGATTTTCAGCGATATAGTAATCTATTTTAATTAATAATCAATACTAACAAATGATTTGTGTTCATTAATTAACAAACAATTCCATTTTATCTATGAGTAATAGAACACACCTAGGGCATGCAGTTTTGTCAGTCGACAATGACCGAACACGCCTTGAACAAATGCTTGAAATTTAGATTTTCACAGCTTTGAGTCATTCGTTAGTATTCTCTAGAAGGTTGGCCTAAAACACGTGTTGTAATTGGTTAATATATTAAGAGGCGAGCCCGAAGAAGTGGGCAATCTATCTAAGTCCATCCCAGGACGCTCGAGGCTCGTAAATCCGCCAGTCAGAGTCACCACTGCACTCCCGAGGGCTTCCAAACAGTTTTATATGGTCAGTTTAGTGTTATTGAATGTTTTTATTGGGAATGTTTAGATGCAATCTTTTTATCAGATAGAATAAGCAACTGCGTCCACCTGTACCTACACTGATAGTATCATACTATGAGAAGCTGGTTTCTGTAAGGGTTGTGGAGGTCAAATGCAGCCGTTTCACGGAAAACAAGAAGCTTGCTATAAAATGGAAGGAGGGACTTGTATTTGCTAACGACCTCAGGACCAGTTCTTTTGTAAAAGACGGACAGGCGGACGATGTTAATTTCACGCTCTGAAAAAGTTGGTATTCATTTACAACATACTTCTGTCTTCGCAATTTTCTGATAGCCTAACAGAGCTTTGGACCAACGAAATCATGGATTCATTTAATTCCGCAAGCCTCATAGGTTCTTGGGCTTATGGATGCTTCCGATTTCAAAAATTACAGGAATTTAACAGAAAAATTGGTAACCATATATAACAAGATCTCATTAGTATTGAAGTGCATACTACTGCCTATTTAGTTGAAATAATGGCTGGGAATAACACTTCTCGTTATTCTGAAGTTAACAAGTTTTGAGAAGATACACAAATATAAAAAATTTTTAGCAAAAAATAGAACCGACTTCCATATTAAAACACTACAAAGCCAAAAATAACTTTAATTTCGGTAGTCGGTGTTATTGGTTTTGGATTTTCTTTTTTTTTTCACACCGCCTTCCGAAATTAAAGTTATTTTTGGCTTTGTAGTGTTTTGATATGGAAGTCGGTTCTATTATTTGCTAAAAATATTTTTCACGCTTTTTAGTGGGTCAGTTTGTAATTTATCTAGTTACAAAAGCCATAATGTCAACAACTTATCACCTTTTACAAAATATTGCTTTTCCCGATGCATAGCCGTTAATTTTTGAAGAGTTCTCCTGGAACTGGACCATCAGCTCTACATCACCATATGTATTGTGACGAGCATAAAGTGTTTAACATTCGTACTCAAGTAATCGAATCGCAATCCACGAAGTACTTATTATTGAGTAGTTTCAGTGGCCATCTGTGGTCTTCATCATCAGTTCAACTTCCCCAAATGGTACTTTTCGAAAACAACTGCTCAAGGTACTATAAGAAATACACAAAACGCTATAGGTGTGCCTATAATATTTGAAGATTTCCCTCGATTTCTCCAGGATCCTATCATCAGATCCTGATTTCGTAACAATGGGACCAACCAGAAAGTATACACTTTCAAACGCAAAAAGAATTTTTCAAATCGGTCCAGCCGTCTCCGAGTTTTGAGGTAACATACATAAAAAAAAAGTTCAAGACGAATTGAGAACCTCCTTTTTTTGAAGTCGGTTAAAAATAAACATATTTTGTAGTAAGAACTGAAACACATTCAAAGGAACGGATAATATATATTATGCACGTTTACAATAGTGACAATTTCAAGAGAACAGAAGTTATTGTGGTAAATATTACCCCGTTTACTCACACGTCATTAAAGCGATCATTCCTAGCGAGCCCTCGTCCAAGCTATATGAGGCCCATGGCTATCTATCCCATTGTTAAGTCGACCAACAGGTGATTTTAATTGAGTTCCCTATAATAAGAGTACTACCATGCATTGACTTTCAATGAACGATGAATTGAGCACTTAATATATTTTATAATTCTGGTGGGGCACGTCTCGTTTATTACTCAAGTACTTATTTTAGAACATTGAAGAACTTAATAACATCAAGTGTTTATTTTATAGCAACCTTATCAAATGTCGACAGCGGTTTTAATTAACGGTTTTTCCATGATATCTAACCTAATCATTTAAAAGTCGATTGATCCACTTGCGACTTATTCGAGTTTTTCTCAACTAAATTTCGTGCAAAACATTAAAATTCAAGTGGAGAATTAATAAAGAGATAAATAAATTTAAGAGCAGCGGGAATGTGGGTCTGCCGTTACGGGCCCGGTTCGCTTTATGTGCATATCGAAGATGGATGGCGCAGTGTGCGCTGCGGCAAGGCACGGGCGCGGGGCGAGGAGCGCGCGGGCGGGGGAGCACCGCCCCCACCGCACAGTAATGGCCGCGACCACTCCAGCCCCGTCAGACGACAAAAATGCCATAATAATGGCCCCTGAATAGTTTTTGCTGCACCGCTCTAAATACTCACTGAACCCCTAGTACGTGACGACACGCCGGTCATCTCTCTTTTATTGAGAAATTCGTCAGTTTTATACCCGTATGGAAAAAACTACATGTCGAAGGGCCGGAATCCGGTTGTGTCATTTCAAACACTTGATAAGTATCGTTCGGGAACTTTTTACTTGAAGAATTTCAGCGGAGCTTCTCTCGTTTAGTATTCGACGAATGCGAGGTTTTTATCCGCTTTAAGGATGGCACGGTCACCTTCAGGGCGCTTTAATTGTGAACGAATAAGAAACTTATTTGTTTTATAGACTCGAGATGCTCAACTCCACTGACAATGCCTTATTAATGGCGAATCGCATTGGAAATATAAAAAATGCTATCCTCAGTTCCAAAGCGGCTGGAGGCTGGTCTGAATAAAGTCCTCCGCTAATTTCTATATATGTATACAGTTTCGATGTTGCGAATCTTAGGAAGATATAGACCGACGAGTGTAAATTAAATATACGCCAAGGTTGAAACATTAATAAAACAATCGAATACTATATTTAACAAAAAGTAACGCAGCTTCGATGGGAGACCATATTTATGAAGCTACAGGAATTCAGAGCAGGCCTGCTTGAATGCAATGGGTATGTGTTTATGAACTAATAAGGCATTGCTGAACGAAAATCGAAACGGAGCAAATGTCTCACAGTCATCAAACAGCTAATTAAAAACAACGATCTGCTAATAATTGACTGTGTTATTATCGAGGCGGCATTATTGAACGTCACAAAAGGTGGACCAATTAAGAGTTTCCCCGAATGTCCGAGCGAAAAGTTCAGAATGATAGCACCGTCAATTATGGCTGGCCTCGCAGCCCGCTCAGCCAATTACCAACCAGCCCACCGATTGATAAAAAAGAGTTTCGAAAAATTCGCCCAAACAAATTCGGGTTATCTGTGAAGGAACCGCAGGCACTACGTGAGTTTACTTTCCCAAAGACCAATTTCGACCACCAAAACTTAACTGTCGATAATTTTAATAATTATAAACCAGAGAAAATTGTGAGTTGATAAGTCTCTCGGAAGGGCTGAATTTGGAGACATAAAAAATTGTAACGACGAGACAGAAATTCAACTTTTCATAAATACGATTTATTTACGAGCCGAGGACGAGAGGAACCTCGAAAAAACTAGTTCGCGTTTCATGTATGAACCATGACGCGGTCGCAAGAACAATGACTGAGAATAATTCATATTCCGAGCGCGCTGCAAACATTCAGGCCGATTTACGGGCCGCCTCTGCGCTTCTGTCGCGACCGGTATCTTAGTTACTTTCGAAAATAATTGGATTTCGATTGTGCGAGAAAAAGGCATTCGCGGGGTACCCGTCATTACTGGTTACCTTTTACAGACTGTATAAATCGTAATTGGGGATGTGTAGCGAGCGCTATCGCAGCATCGGTCGTGTCTAACGCTTGGGTACGCGGGCTTAAGGAGCCCCTTGCCTATTTGGTTCCCATATCGGCGGCTATTGGAAGGGGCGCCGGGCCTGGCGACACCTGTATGCGTTATTTTGTCGCATAAATTGTCGTCAATTCAGTCGCGAGGCGGTCGCGTCCCCTGGTTTATTGAACTCCGTATCCAGATAAGGCGCGGCTTCTACGTAGTAGCGGTGAAAATATCCCATAATCTCATAATTTTTCCCGCTCGTTTGCATTTCCTGCAGGAGTACGTGAGCGAGTCATGCGCTTCTCATAATTAATTCAATTCAAATCACATCGCCCACGAGTCTTCCAATTTATCTGGTGCACCTTATACGGAGCACGATTGTACTAACTGAGATTTCTCACACTATAGGTATACTTTGTATTCCATATTACCTTTGCCCCTATTTAAGTATAAGTAATATAAACGGTGGTGCATATCGTAGGAACCGTATGTAACTAGATAGTGGCAGTGTATTAGCACACAATAAACTTATCTAAGAAGAATCTGCTGTGTTTGTAGCCGCTCTCCTAAAACGTCTATTTTCCGCACAGGCAATGGAAATGTCGTCGGGTCTGGATAAACGGGTGGCCGGGCGTACGCGGCGCGGGGTGTGGGGCGGGAGCTTGTTCTAATGAGGCGCGCCCAGTGTGCGCGGGCGCTGCACTCACGCACGCCAGCGATTTATGTACTTAGGTATGAATTTAAATGAATACCTACGCCCATTTCAATTACGCAATATAGTAGCTAAGTATGAATTACTGTAAAAGTTTGTTGCTTGTTTTTTAACTCCGCCGCAAGGAAATCACATTTAAATAAACACGAGCGACATACATAAATCAAGATTAGTGAGGATTTCCAAACAGCAGTGATGCATGACCGCCAGAAATAGTTGCTTAATGACACCGCTGCCATTTATACTTAAGTGATTTCAGTACCTACCTAGTTAGTAACGGATTCGAGGAGCGTGAGTAATTTAAGTGTATATTCACATAAACATTAATCCACTTTTTTCTCAATCCCGAAACTCGACGAGGTGCTTTAGCTTAATAAATATTAGCAAATAGGCACTTCGTATGTACTACCGTAACGCACTGGCTTTTAAACGAATTGCTTCGCATAACAATAAAAACGCCTATGGGCCCTTTCACACATTCTAATGTGCCCAATGCTCCTTCATTTGTCGGGGGCCAGCACGCAGAGGAAATATTTTCCCAAATCCATACAGCCTTAAGGATCTCATAAAGCAGTCGTTTTCCCCACGCGAAAGTATGGAAGTGAGATTTATGTGGGGGACTTCGGTCTCGAGCCCGGGGCTTTGCGATGATGAATTGACACTTTTTCAGCGGCGCCTACAAATTTCAACTCCAACAATATACGCACCCGGAATGAACAATGAGAGGTAAGAGTAGCCGCCGTTATGGCTTGGGAAACTTTTAATGTCTCCAATGAGGTAAAGCTTCCATAAATATTCCCATTCGTGAGATTAGTAGCTCTTGCTGGAACTTGAGTAACGCAACCTACTGTGAGTGCTGTTAATTAAGTAGAAAAAAGATTTCTTATAATTTTCAGAACCTCATTAGGGCAGAATATTTGAAATAAATTATGGTGCCACAAGGGACTGTCTATTTATATTTTAATTTCTCCCTCATTATACAGTTTGAAGAGCCATGCTCACGTGTACCAGGGGCCAGCAAAAAGTATAAACACATTATAAACATGAACGGCCCACCGCCATGGCTTCGCGTCACGGAATCTTCGCTTGCATTTTTGCATAACAAACCCAGCTATGATTTGTTGACTGCGTTTTATCACATCGACTTAACTTCGAAACACTTTGTTAAAAAAGTAATTATTTACCCAGGCCAGACTTCAACTTTGTTTATAGTAGGGAATTCGAGTTGACTTCACCAAATGAAAAGTATACATGACATTGTAGTCACGTGAATGAAATAAAAACTAGCAAATGCAAAACAGTGTACAATGATGACTTCATTCAACAACCGAAGCTTTAGGCAGTCGTCTAAATTATAATAATAAGCGGGCGTGAGCTCAGCCGATAGCTCGTCTTAATAAAGCCATTATAAATATCTGATTCCTCGGTGTACGTCCAGTCGTTCGACGCCAAATGCCAAAGGGTTACCGGTCGTATATTTTATGAGACAAGGATAATTTAAATGAGACGTTCATATCGTTTTACTTATCGACACCCGTACGTATTTTGACATGTATTATACTACCTGTATAGTCCAAGTTGAAACGATATATATCTACATAGATACCTTTATATATCGATTTTAAACTTGCTTTAGTTTCGGGCATGAAACTGTCGTGATACATTCATAGAACGAGCGTGCAGTCGTGTGCTACGCCTATTATGGTTCCAAAGTCCTTTCGTTAATATATTTGCATTTCAGAAAAGGTTTCCTAAATTTTTTGCGCCCTTTTCGTTCCGTTTCAATTAAACCATTTTTACCTTAACAACGAAACACGCGATAATAAGAATGACGGATCAAATGTATAACTAGGCGACGTGAATTGAATATTTTTGAATTAACGTTCACATATTTGAGGTCGCTAACTTTCCAATAAAAAATAAACCGGAGGTATGTATATTGATGCGGTAACCGGTGATTTAAGTGGTCGGCTAGCTAACAATAGTGGTCTCGGTCGTATGAATAAAACGTATACAAATTTAATCAAAGAGAAATCTATTAGTAAAATGAGAAGTACGGAAGGGAGCGCACCTATACATATTCAACGAGGCACTGCATCACGAACGGGCCAATTTATGCGGCAACTCCTGAGAGTATCTTACTTTTACCTCGGCCATATGTAAAACTAGAGTGTTTCTTTGCGCGATCAGATCATCACCTGGTGGACTCGGGAATATTTATTATTTCTTAACAACACCTTTCCTTTCCTTTATTTTAATCAGCTTAAAGCCTACCTCTCCCTTTTTACGTAAACAAAAATTGAAAATGTACCTAGCGCGTCACATTTTTATCAATTTCATTAAAAACAAGCCATAATTTTATACGTTGAATTAAATCCAGGTGAATGCTTATATTAAGCTTTATAGTATGTAAAAAGCAGGTACTGGTAGACTGAGAATACCAACTGCCTAGTTGGGTCTCTGCACAAGTTTCCTTTAAAGTATTAATCAAGAGCCATGTCGCGTTTACCTTTCCTTTTTTATTTTGCAAGTGCATCTGCCCTCTATATACAGCAATATATTTTATAATATAACCTTTATAATAATATATTTACTAGCGGTTACTATTAATGCTATCATCGACTTCATTCCATTCATCACTCAGCGTAATTATCAACATTCTTGGCTTTTACTAATGCGTTTGACTTAATATAGATACCATGGGTTATTTATAATTGTATTTAATTTTTATTAGGGTTCCGTAGACGAATGGCAAAAAACGGAACCTTTATAGTTTCGTCATGTCTGTCTGTCTGTCCGTCTGTCCGTACGTTACAGCCATTTTATTCCGAAACTATTAGGACTATACATGTGAAACGTGGTAGGTTTTTTTTTTAAGAAAAGTTTTTAGATTTTAAGAAAAAAAATATTTAAAATAAAGGGGGCTCCCCATACATGGAAATGAAACTGAAAGTATTTTTTATGAAACCTATGCGTGTGAGGTATCTATAGACAGGTCTTAAAAATAACATTGAGGTTTCTAAAACCACTTTTACATAAAGTTAATCATTTAAATTATTCAGATAGTTGTGCTTCCAAATTGGTAAAATGTCTCCCCCCTCCTCTAACGTCTATAATAATGGAGTGAAAATTTAAAAAAAATATATGCTGTAGATGTTAATATAAACTTTTAACCAAAATTGGATAATGAATTTTTTAGTTTTTAACATAAATTTTTAACACTTTATAGACTTAAATAAAAACCCTTAACTACATATATACATCTAAAAATAAACTAAAATATGGCATCCAGAAATTCGTGCGCATCGCTGTCCACTGGTAATGTGCCCAAAAGACTGGCGGCATTGCCACGTTGTATGGCAATGCTTAACCTCTGTCCAAGGTAAAAGCCAGCCTTTGGGTCACGCGGAGTGTCAACTAGGCGTTTGGATAGATCTTTAAATAATCTGTGAGCACTCGGACCCCACGACCCCAAGGTTTCAACTCCAAACGGCTCGAAAATATAACTACCAACAAGGTTATTATATTTCCGCCGCTTGAGGTTTTCAGCAGCCGCAGCGGCAGCGCCAGCACAGCAAGACGAGCTAGGAAGATGGGATGGCGCAAGAGTATCGACACAAGTTGCGTCCCACACTAAAGGCCTACCCATCTTCCAAGGAAATAAAGACATGCCGTCCGGTCTTTTGCCATCTTCGCGTGCCAGGCCATTGGGTTCTAATACAGCTGGAACGCCGACAGTGACAAGAGCTCGTCGGATAATGTCGTTAATATTCGCGTGCCGTGCTATGCGACCCGCACTGCGGCCGCATGAAAGGCCGTGGTGACCGAGGCTGTTGACAACTTCGCCGCAATGGCACCGATGAGCAGAACAACAGTGAGCACCTAATCGAAGGGAAGCAGCGAGGCGGAATGTAGTATCATCGAACAAGGTGCCTATGTTCGATGACGGTAGTGCGTGAAGCCAGAGACCCGACTCCCATTCACTTACAGCCAGCAGGCGCGCACGCTCTGCAGCCGAAGCAGATGTGGCAATAAGGTCACTCTGAACTGCTCTACAGAGCGGCTCATCCCACCGCCTCTGAGATGATGGATTGTCGGGTGGATTTAGGTTCGGGCAAGCGAGTTTCCAGGTATCTATAGCCTCGGTGAAGAACGGCACATTGAAATCAACCAGTGACGGAGCTAGGATATTCCTGATTAATTTCTCAGTGCCATGTACCGAGGACATAAAAGCCGGTAGACTGATACTTGTAATTTTGCGGATGCCGAGAACACCCACCAACCAAAATTGGTTTGAACGAGATCGGGTCAGCAGTTTTTGAGATACAGCATATTTTCTAAAACCGCAAATATAACTTTGTAATTCATACAAACACTATGAAAAACAAAGTTATTTGGCGTAGTTACTACGGAACCCTTCATGGTCGAGTCTGAATCGCACTTGGCCAATTTTTTACAGACTCTAATGAGGAAATTAAATCACCATATTATGTTATGTAACATATAATACAAAGTTATAAAATAGAATATAAAAAGATATGTTGATAAAGAAAGTGTGTCACAAGGGTGCGACCTAGGCCCCAAAATATCAAAACATGCATATAGAATGTACCGTAACATTTCATTACGTCAGTGTAGTAAGGTACATAACAGATGATATCGCTTACAAAACGACTTTATCTAGTCACGTTGTTATGTACAGTTAGTTCTGGAAACACGAGTCGGCTAGGGGTTCCAATTTTGCTCCCATACGCTTACCGTTCGCTTTGTATTTAGACTGACCCTTCGTGAGTCCGTTTTAAGAGGTTGAATACATTTTCATTAAGTAGACTATCACTCATTCTAAAACATAGGTAGTACATAATACATTTAGGTTAATTTATAGGTAAGTGTTTGCTATTAAAAATAATATAAACCTGAAGTAAATTATACTTAATGGCCTGTTGTGAATTCTATACCTAAGTAAAGTAAACAATTTGGTTTGCATATAGATTCTGAGCTGTCATTAAATTGTATGTTATGTAAATCTTGCTTTTTGAATAGGACACAGTGGAAAAATATAGTTGCGTGTAGCGCCAGACAGGCGCTAAAGGAGGGGATCGATGTCCCAATTGGGATCCAACTTGGACGTGGTGACGACGGAATTTATTCCATACGCCTTGTTTTAAACTTTGTAACAAAATAGTAATGGATATTTCTAAATTTATTGGCAGTATAAATTGAAAGAATTGGCTTGTGATATTTTTTGGGATCTTGATTGCGGAAACATTAATTGTGTTCACGAACACACATAATAAACACTTAATTTTATTATGTTTACATACGTTTTATATTTTCTAGTGATGAAAAATACACGCACAATGTCGTTTCCCTATTCTTATGAGCTTTCTGTAAAACAGTTGTGGAGCATATTTTAACTAAAGAAACAACAATTAATAAATTTCAAAATTAATCATTCGCTTAAAATAAAGTTATTCTGCTATTATCCAGTATATAACAGAAATAGTATCTCGATAAATGTTGGTAATATAATAGTGGCTTTAGACGTATTTGAATATCTTGGCGCGCATCGGTCGCCAGCCATTGTTGTCGCTACCCAGTATGGACTTAATTAAGCTGGGGTAAAATAGGTGGAAAGATCTACGGGAATTTAGAGGACGGTCACTGGTGGTAGGGCCAACCAAATAAGTACTTATAATGGCTTGGTTATTGAAGTTCCCGAGGTGTTGATTGCCGACTTGGAAGATGGAGTAGGAACCTTGTTCAAATAATGATTAGCAATAAGTCAGGTAAAAGTATTATGAAAATTTATTGAAAATTGATCTATTTTGACGACCAATGTAACGACAATTAACTCCCAATATTCTATTGAGGTACTTTACTATACTCCAAGCATATGTCTACTCACATTGATCCTTACATCTGCGTTCAAAGCAATAGTATTAATGTTTGCCGTCTCAACGTTCATTCGCTTTCAAATTCGGCTGCAGGGAAATCAAGATGGTAAAGTTGCAGTACTTGTAGTGGTCGTCGTTCAGACCTCGGGGAATAACAAACAATATTTCGAACGTTAGTTTGAGTCGTTGTGTGGTCGAAAGCACTTACTCTTTGTTCATAAGAGCTAGTAAATATAGCGGCAAGTCTTCATGATCATTAACAATTTTGAATATGAAATCTTCATTTTTGTATAACACATACATAGCATATGTAAGTTTATTTTAGTTTGTATTTGTATTCAATGCAAATAAATCGATAACTCCGGTTTCACTTTACCTTTCAAAGTAAATAAATAATTCAGCAGAACAAATGAAGCAGAAAGGAAGCCGCGGTACCCTTAATGCAATCAATTAAGTAGGTACACATATAATTGTGTTAGCGAGTCAATGGTAAGCGTAACTCGTAATTAAAATAGTTTATTCTAATCCAGTATTCAACTAAGGCGAGTTTTTCCACGACTCGACAACGTATACAGTGAGGGTTTTGGCAGAAGCGATGAGCGTTTACATAAAATATAGCCGGCATGCGACAGCTGACGCAACGATATTTCAGTTCTATTCGAGATAACGTAAAATCATACTTTGTGCGGTTTTACGTTACTCGTTAACTTATATTGCAGCGCGAGAAAGTAGGAAAAAAATAATTCGATATTATAAATATTCTTGGATCTGGAGTGGGTACACGGCAATATGTATTTATTTATTTACACTTCATGCACATAGGTACAAAGGCGGACTAAATTCGCATTCTCGCATTCTCTACCAGTCAATCAAGCAATAGTGTAATGGGTGGGGTTCAAACCCGCAACCTCCCGATTACAAGGCCGACACCTTAGCCATTGGGCTATTGACGCTTGAAAGTCACTAATTTCAAATTCAATTTTAAGACCTCATTATTACATAAACAATACCTGCACGTATGCGTGCCATACAGTTTCAAGTTTGAAAAAGCGTGCGTGTCCACGCATTCGCCATTCCCGCTCCGCTTGTGAGCTCAGCCCAATCAGAGAGAGGCCGCGGAGTTTACTGCAGGGATATAAATTAAATGCTTACGTTTCGCATGCCCCGCTTCGCTAGTTTAATTAAGCGTCTCCTCCTTTGTGTCTGCATGTGCGTATACATTCAACATGTTCCCTGTTGTTCTTAGAGACCACTGGAGACGCATTGTCCCATTCTATTGACCTATAGGTAGCTACTTCGAGTCGGTTTGAATTTAAATTCCAACCGTTGCTTTTGGTGGGGAGATGGCGTTCCTTAAATGGTTCAGTAGATGAATCCTTTTGTTTTTGTTTGGTAATTGTAATTAAGAACTTTTAGGAAACATTAAATCTGAGCAAAATAGTTTTCAATTTAATGACACACGTGCATATATCGTTTACTTTATTTCTGCATCACGAAGGCCAGATAAAACAAATATAATTCAGGCTTATTGCCACTTATTACTCCTAAAATTAAGGAGTTCTTATAATGAAAGTAAGCTCGTACCTACTAAAATTATTACTTATTACCCCCTATACATAATAAACTCTATACAAGCCAGTATAAGCTGTCAACGTAATTGCGTAACGTAAATTGCCTAACACAGAATGTGTCAAAAAAGCAACGTTAATTTGTTCTGACAAACTGTGCACAACATGACCGTGAGATTAAATTTTCAAACATGACGTCCCTCAATTAATTTTCCGGAGAAAAAATTTTCATCATGTCTGTCCGAAGTAACCTGTTGTTTAATCTGGGAGAACATTCGTTATGAGGAAAATGTTTGAACATATACCTGTACTGTAGCGCTATAGTAGTAGCTCCACCTTTTTCCAGCAACACAGCTTCCAATCACATTCTCAAACAAACTCAAAACACGCACGTTCTACAACAAAGTTATTCGAACACTAAAAAACTTTAAGCCGTTCATAGCTTCGTTCTTTAGCAGGTACAAAAGCTTTTTTACCTTAACAATGGCAACTTTCTCTCGAACAATTACTCAAACTATAGTTTTTGTTTCCCGATGCAACAATACCAACTTTCTCTTTGCATTTGTGCAATACAGTTACTTTACAAATAGAAAAAGGAACAAGAATCACTTTAATAAATATTTTTACAGTCAGTATTTACCGCGTCTTCGATCGAGCTATCCGATCCACGGCACAATCGTGATGATACTGAAAAACGGTATTCTTTTATCCAGAAATCTCTTAACGAGGTTAGTTTAGGCAAACTTTTGTGATGTGATTTTTTGTTCCGTTTTATTCGGGTCCATATGAGTACGTTATATTGTCGTTTCAAAGCTGTGAGTCCCGAACCAAAGGGTTGAACTGTTCGCGCCTGTTTTGGATGCGCAGGAGTGAGCGTGATGCAACGATTCCGTTAATGGCTGCTTGGTTAGAACGGAGAACACGTTTGGAGAATAATTTGAATACCGAAATGCAGATGGCTTCTTTTATCCAAGGGGCTCCGGACCCGCCGAACTACAAGTTAATTAAGGTTTGCCCATCAATTAAATATTGGTTTTGATTGTTTTAATTTTGCAGATTAAGTTGTGCTCTTGATTTATACATTAATTGTGTTTCTTAATTAAGAGATTCACTGCGGGTCCGTGAACTGGTTCAGTCAGGTTATTTTGCAATGCTAAAAGCGTCTCTGATAAAATATACGTAGGTACATATGTAAATAAGATGATAGATTCGAATTTCTAATTCAGAGGGTATCGAATCTTAAAACGTGATGAAATCAAATCGAAGGTCACCTCTTGTAAATTTTGGTCAGTAAAGTTATAAAGCGCGCCAATAAATCGTCGCAGTCAAATCCCGCACGTTCGTATCTGGGACGATGCATTCGTTCAACGAACGGATTCACTGAGCGAAACACCAAAATTTATTAGGTTAGTAGTTGCCGTAGGTCGATAAAACTACAAACCGACAACGGAACGGCGTATCTCAATAAATCTGAAAGAAAAAAATACGACCTACGAGAGAAAGAAACAGAGTAAACTTTTGCGTGATGCCTCTCGAAGGTTGTATGACTGAAAAGAGCAATGCGCAGTGCAATTTTGTGATATCTTTTTCACTCTTTCAATGGCGGAGCTGGTAGGCGACATACGGACGTTATAGTGTTGAATTAGCATATTTATTGCTAGTTACACGACGAAATAAATTTATCTTAGGCCATTGGGCCTGGGCCATATTTCCTTTTTGCTTTGCTTCACATATTCTAGCTTCCGCTCGGATATACTGCGTGTGGCGGAAGGGGCCTATTGTAAAGCTTTATTATGTCTTCGATGTTTATTATCTTACCGACTAAGAATCTTTACTAATATAATATATATTCATCATAGTGAAAATGTAGATTCAAAGAGGTGTAGCTGCAGAGTCCCTAAGGTGTAGAAGTTCCCCTTCGGATCGCCTTTGGCTTTGTTGGGTACGAATATAATGGGGATGAGTTTACTATCATACATCACATTTCTAATCTCATGCTCCATCTGTGGATTTTGGTTTAAAATTCTGTCAAGAATTTGATATTCATGTCAGGACCGCAGCAATGGTCTTTATTTTGAACTAGCTTGTGCTATCGGCTTCGCCCGCATGGGAAGTTTTTCCCGTGTAAATCCCGATCCCGTGGGAATTTCGCAAAATCCTTTCTTAGCGGATGCCTATGTCATAACATCTACCTGTATGCCAAATTTCAGCCCGATCCGTCCAGTGGTTTGGGCTGTGCGTTGATAGATCACTATGTTAGTCAGTCAGTCACCTTTGAGTTATATATTTTTAGATAGAAGATTGGGGACAATACAAATGTACATATGAGAACCATCAAACCTCATTCATTAAATTGTAACAGTTAATATAACTATACTAAGGAGTGGAATTCACTGCCGGAGTCTGTGTTTCCTGGTAGCTATGACCTGGGGATCTTTAAGTCAAGAGTGAACAGGTTACTTCTAGGAAGCGTGCATCAGGTAAGTTTGTGGTCAAATGCGAGCCTATCAACAATACAAAAAAAACTATGAGCAGCTACAGAGTTAGGAGTCCACAATTTATGATATCTACCAACTTAGCATCCCAACATCGTACATACATACGTATTTGTCTCGTCCTAAACAAATCTTTTCTTGCATATTCAAATATGACACATTACTTCAATAGACGTATAACGTCTTCTACTGTGCCACACTCCTCACGCTTTGGTGTACTAGTATTTATTTTTCATTAAATTACTTATTGAGCAGCATATGTCTAGAACTCAGACTGTCCATTGCTATAATTTTTTCTACTAAGACTAATGTTACAAAACTACGGTTCATGATAAGGCTTCAAATTTTGAAGCCTTATCATGAACCGTACTTTTTCTTTTATAGATTTTTAGCATAGCCACAGCCGCGCATCGTAGCATGGTGGCGATGCGTGGCTGTGGCTATGCTAAAAATCTATAAAAGAAAAAGTTTTTGTGACCGATTACTCCGCCCCATACCCTGTCATAATCCTGTGCACGCGCCTGCTTCAAAACTATTTATCTATACCATTATTCTCTTTTTCCCTTTACCTTTTATTTAAACATTAATTTAAAATTTCATTAGGAAAGTACGTTAATTTTATGTATGCACAATAATAACCTGTATATAAGAAGATCCAATATATTTTTAACCGACTTCAAAAAAAGGAGGTTTACAATTCGTCTTGAACTTTTTTTTTTTTTTATGTATGTTGCCTCATAACTCGGAGACGGCTGGACCGATTTGAAAAATTCTTTTTGCGTTTGAATGGGTATAGTTTCTAGTTGGTCCCATTGTTACGAAATCAGGATCTGATGATGGGATCCTGGAGAAATCGAGGGAACTCTTCAAATATTATAGGCACACCTATAGCGTTTTGGGTATTTCTTATAGTACCTACCTTGTACAGTTGCTCTTGAAAAGCACCATTTGAGGAAGTGCAACTGATGATGAAGACCCCAGATGGCCACCGAAACTACTCAATAATAAGTATTTCGTTGATTGCGATTAGATTACTTGAATATGGATGTTAAGCACTTTATGCTCGTTACAATGCATATGGTGAAGTAGACATGGTGATGTACCAGGAGAACTCCTCAAAAATTAACGGCTCTGCACCGGGAAAAGCAATATTTTGTTAAAGGTGATAAGTAGTTGACATTTTGGCTTTTGTAACTAGATAAATTACAAACCAACCCACTAAAAAGAGTGAAAAAAAACTTTTTAGCAAAAAATAGAACCGACTTCCATATAAAACACTACAAAGGCAAAAATAACTTTTATTTCGGAAGGCGGTGTCTTTAGTTTTGTATATATTTTCGTTTTTGACACCGCCTTCCGAAATTAAAGTTATTTTTGCCTTTGTAGTGTTTTTATATGGAAGTCGGTTCTATTTTTTGCTAAAAAGTTTTTTTCTCTACCCAGCATATGTGACGCAATAAATAAAGTTTTGCAATTTTTTTAAATATAATTGTTATTCATAAGTTTGCCTCTTTGTATCTCTTATACTTACTAAATCATTGTTTTACAAAACAATGTACCGAATGTCTATTTTCGCTTTTCACTAATACTTGAAACCTAAATAAAATTTTTGTATGTAATGGAAGTCGGTTATATTTTTAGCAAAAAATTTTTTTAACTCTTTTAAGTGGGTCGGTTTATAATTTATCTAGTTACAAAAGCCAAAATGTCAACTACTTATCACCTTTTACAAAATATTGCTTTTCCCGATGCAGAGCGTTAATTTTTGAAGAGTTCTCCTGGTACCTACTTCACCATCAGCTCTACTTCACCATATGTTGTGACGAGCATAAAGTGTTTAACTTTAATATTCAAGTAATCGAATCGCAATCCACGAAATACTTATTATTTAGTAGTTTCGGTAGCCATGTGTGGTCTTCATCATCAGTTCCACATCCCCAAATGGTGCTTAACGAGAGTAGGGCTGCCATCCGTCCGGGTTTTCCCGGATTTGTCCTACTTTGGAGAGCTTCCGGGGGCGTCCGGGGGGATTTTCCCAATAAGCGTCAAGGTAAAACCCGGACACACGTACCAAAAAGCACGATATCTATTATTATTTTCCTATGGTATTTCATCTTATTGTTTATGTTACGTTGATTAAATGAAAAGGAAGAGACTGTTGTTAAACAAGTTCTAAAGCTCTACCTCAGATTATAAAACAAAAACTTTTGTTTTATAATCTGAGAGCTCTACAATGTTATCACTTTATCATTAAATAAAAACCATAATTAAACATGATTGTTTTTAGTTTCAAGTTCAAAAATGTATTTTTCAACAGTGTCCGGGGAAAAACTGAAATTTTACCCAAATGTCCGGGGTTTATAAGTCTTTGTCTGGGGCCGGCAAATTTGGTGATGGCAACCCTAATTGAGAGCAACTGCATAAGTTACTATAAGAAATACCCAAAACGCTATAGGTGTACTTATAATATTTGAAGAGTTCCCTCGATTTCTCCATGATTCCATCATCAGATCCTAACGTGATGACAATGGGACTAACTAGAAAGTATACCTACCCTTTCACTAAAAAAGAATTTTCCAAATCGTTTCAGCCGTCTTCGAGATATGAGGTAACATACATTAAAATAAAGTTCAAGACGAACTGAGAACCTCCTCCTTTTTTTGAAGTCGGTTAATTACCGCCTAAAAGTAAGTGCGCTGATGGATTTTCAACTGTTGGTTTAGCACCGAAAGTTCAAAATTCAACCCCACGATTTTATTTACAAATTAATCTGGGTGTCGAGATTTTATTTCAAAAAGACATAATGATATTATAATTGAGTAGGTATAATGATGATAGACAGCTTGAGAAAAAAATAACCGAAAAATCTCATGGCAATCATAGAAATATGTATTACCTACTTATAGGTACCTAACACTGATATAATACGCGGGGTATTGAATCTCTACAAAAGTTATTTTAATTTAATTAAAAAGCATTTCTACTATCACCCACTAGTAGTACTATTAGCTGTAGTTCTGAAAATTGCATAGGGAAATATTGCTTAAGTTTTTTTTTTATTTACATGATGAAATCTATTATCCTGCTTCGACAGTGGGATACTGTCACCTAGATTAATTGCTCACCAAGCGTGTTTATGTTTCCTTACTGTAGATACCTATAGGACTCATGTAGATCTCAGTGGAGAATTTTACCCGTTGCCTCCGAAGTGAATCCTTACCTGCAACAATAAAAAGTAAATATTAAAAATGTATCTTTTAATTCATGTAGGCGAACTGGACAATTCATCATTATAAGTAGGTAGCGCGGGCCCTACCTGCCCTCGGCACATAACCGGCACATACGCACACTCTGTAAACGCCCTGACAAAACCGGTCCGACACGCCGCCGGCATACAAATGTATTCTCGTTCCGACACATTCTCCGTCTTTCATCGGCGCCAAAACATCACATAAATCTAACTCGCTCGCTCACTCGAGCCAACTTCAGGGCAATGCGCGCGCCGACCAATCAGCGCCCGACAAACCATCGCCATATTGAATCCACCGATCGCAATGCCCTCTGCTTCAACAAATGCGAAACGTACCCTGTGTTTTCCTCGCTGTTTTTGTGTGTTTTTCTTGGTTTTAAATGTTTTTCTTGGTTTATTTTTAGAATAATCAGTGAATTATTGCGTGTTATGATTTTGTTGCCTACTGTTTATACGTTAGAATGATGATTTGGTGCGAAAACAACGTAGTAATGTCAAAAGGACGCCACGACATATACCTAAAGCTAAGTTCAGTTCAAGCGAGGGTTTGTTTTTCAATATATTTTGATTTATTTATACCAAAGAAAGCTATTTTCAGTAGATATTTATTAGTTTTAGCCAGATCATTTTAAAATATGTTACAAATAGTATCCAATTAGAAATTAGTCGGAAGATGCCTACATAACCTAAATTTCCATAATTTTGTTTAAAAACAAATAAATTAGTATTAAAACTTAGCATTAAAATTAGATATTTTTTAATAGCATGTAAGTTGAGAAGTTTACCTGTACCTATCTTGTATACACTGAAACAAAAAAATAGAAACCTTCAATCTCAAAAGGTTTGTTTTGTTACCCAAGCTTATCACAAAATACAAGTCAAGCTAATCAATTAAATGGGATTTCTAGTTTTATATATTACATATCTTATAGAAAAAGGAAATATCTATCTGTTTCATTTATAATAAGACCGATTTTTGTGGAAATATCAGGAATTAGGGGCAACATTAGTTTTCTTTACTAACCTCCAAAGTGATGATGAATTTCGAACTAATCAGAGTTTAAAAAAATGATATCTATATCCACATATTGTTATTTTATAGTTTTAAATATTTTATATAACAACAGATTTCTTTATTTTATTATTAAACATAAAGTGGAATACCGACGGACGGGATAGCAGTAAAGCGGCCGACGGCGCATGCGTGAAGTTTCTAGGCTTCTTGCTCAAAGATAGGTATCAACCATAATAAATTAATAGTTTAAAAACATTAGAAAAACACGCTTTTATAAATGCACGTAAAAACAAAAAAATGTTAAGAAAACCGGTAACGGATTTTCTTTAGGTTTGTTACCTTGAAACCTGATGGTGTTTAAAGTCTGTTGCCGTGGCCTTTCTCACAAGTGTAAACACGATTATGATACGATATTCCACCATGGAATGCTAGTGCCTCTCTTCCGGCTTCATCATCAAACCTTGAAACCTAATCGTGGTCAAAGTTCATTACAAGATTTTTCTAAGAAATCCAAAACAGTTATGATACGATTTTCCATCATGAAGTTCCAGTTCATATCTTCCGGCTCCATCATCAGATCAGTTCGACAGTACCATATTATTGTATTGTCATCAGAACTACATACAGCTGCCAATTTTCATTATGCTTCGACCCTTGGAAGATGGTTAAATTAGTTAACTTAGATTCCATTACATAGTTAGTTACATACAGGTCGACCTAATAAAAGCGTGTTAAAAATAGGTTTATAAAGTCGTAGTTATTTCTATTGCCTTCAGTGAGTACGTAATTATCAACAAGTAAGTATGTATATTATACATACAAGTATACCTATTGCATGAAGGACTAAGCTTTCAGATAATATATAGTAAGTAGGTATATGTTTAGTATAGGTATTTTAAAGACTTAGTAGATATTTTGTAAACGACCTAGATGTTTTGTAGACTTTGTAAACGTTGGCTAATATTAGTCATATTTATTTTGTCAAGATATTAAGCAGATAGATAAGAGCCTACTTTTTAAAAATGGCATTTGAAAGTCATTCTTTAACCTTTGCTAAATTTGTAGGTATCTAATATTTTACAAGCTCAAGACACACATGAATAAAAGCAAGTGCTCCCAAATGCAATTAAAATGAAACTAAGCGCTTCTTTCAAACACCCAGTACGTAGTAAGGTACCAGTACTTATATTTACTTTGTATCACTGAAGACTAAGAAGTAAGATAAACGAGAAGTTGCAGTGCGATATTGTGAAAGTAGAGCGTACGAATCCTAAATAAGCTACTGTTGGCGGTAGAACTTTTCATTGATACGCTTGCAACGCAAGAAAACGCTTTTAATTCTTTGCCTTTTTAAGGAAATTTAATTGACTTTTGACTTTTATATTGTAGATACAAATGAGCAAATAACTATTTATTTGCTTAAATGTCTATAGATTTAAGTTATAGTAAGCAGACATTTTTACGAACCATAATCACGGTTTTTAAAAGACAAATCTTCAGTCCCACAAAGCGCTATTTCAGCACCGTATTCAGAGATATGCAGTGCCTTTTCAGATTATGGACGGCGCGAATAATAAGAGGGCCATAAAAATGAAATGTCGCTCGCAATACATTAAATATATACAACGACTATTTACCTAGCTACAGTGCAACGCTTGCATTACACAGATAAAATACGGTGCCAAGTCTTCCCTGGGCAAAAGAAGCGAAACGAAAGGCGGGATTTAGTGTGGAAATTTTGGAAGTCAGCCGGGACTGTTATGTGGCTTTCATTAATCACTCGATGGAAAAATACCCTCCACTTCCGACTAACTTCCGCGCTGGACGTCACTTATTTAGGTTCGCTTCCAAACTTTATCTGCAGTTACATTCCACAAGCTCCTTTATAAGAACGCTTGATGAGCCTTGGAAAAAAAAACGCGTGCACAAGTAATCCAAATTAGCTTTACGCATGTTCCTTCTAATTTAAACGAACGACCAGACCTAAGCCTACTTAAACAAATTTACAACGATCGTTTCTTCTGAAGGTGACCCAAATTACGATGAAAAAAGTTTAACAGCCCTTTATTTCAGTACAAACAGAGGCTGTTGGTGGGAATCCCATGTAATCCGGCCCACTTATCACGCGTGCAAAATGCAAATTCAACCGGGCCCCGGCGTACGCAGAATTAACGAAACCGGACCGGGATACGTACGTCACCTAAATTGTCAAAGTTTGCAAGTAACATTAACGGGGGATAAACAAGGTAATATGAGAGACGCCGGCCAAATCCAGAGACGTTCATTAAACCATATTTATTTTTAGCACTTTAAAAATTAAGACAAATAAACAACCGAAAATGGACGGTTTTTGAACATTGTTGGACAGAATCCTCTTAAAATTCAAATGAAGAACGACCAAGAAATGAATTTATGAATTCGAATTGAAACAATAAACAATGCTGTCTAATTAAATGCAGCAGAGGCGTTCTATAATTCATTCTAAATGTAAAAAATGAACAAAGGAGTAGCGTGTGTAAACACTATAGCACTTGTGCGCTTTTCAATACCTCTTCACATTATTGATTAATTTCTGAGAAAAACTTGGCACGGCTGTACGACAAAACGCATGCACGTAAACGTATGACTGGGGTATTACGGGACAATTATGAGAATAATCCTTCGTATCGAAACACGGCATTTATCACGAAAACATCGCTTGTTTAGTGCATTGTTTCAAACAAAATTGTATGCAAATTAAACACAAATATTTTAATTAATTCAAACGACGATTAAATACATTAATGTTACTTGAGTTTATTTATTCACAACAATAGTCATATGGCATTGGAGTTTTTCAACATTATGGAGATTTTCGTTTATTTGATATAGGTACGTTTATGTTAATCGTGGGGCTAGAGGTCCAATTATAACATAATAATGTTCCCACCTTTGATATTTTGGCTGTATCATTAATATTTGGGGCCCCGCACTCGGCTAATCTTCAGCCATTTTAACCGAGGTATGGTCTGCTGCTGAATCCCGAAGCTTAGCGCCCTGTTTGTTGGCTCTAATACGCTTTTAACACCTGCGTTTTCCGATTTATGTAATGTTTGTATGAGATAATGTAACTTTTGTATGGAGTGGTGAATGAAATGTAGCCAGTATGTCGGCGTCAGTGGGCGTAGCTACCTCGAACCGACCATCAGTGCTGATTGACTGATATGTATTGACGCATAGAATAGTCTTACTCATCGCAATATATTTAAGTACATATAAAACCAGTTTTATGAATAGTTTTAGCAATTTGTTTTAGGAAAACTATTTTGTAGTATTTTCACTGGGTATTTCGGTTAAAAAAATTGATTTGTTTTAATTGTATTCAGAGTTTTTAAATTCTACAACATCTTTGCGTTTATTTTATAATATTCTTCGATCTATCCCACTAGAAACTAGACTATATGTAGCAAAGACGCATGAGCACAAACTAAGCTCATAAATTGTCTACTATTAATTGTCAATTCATAATCAAGAAGGATTCGTTTTAATTATAACAATGCTATTTTAGTTCTGACGCAGAACGAATACAAATCATAGATAAATACCTATTAGGTATGTAGCTATATGAGCCACTCACAGCTGTTTATAAATAGGAACAGCACATGTTCTCGATATGTCCCATGTTCTTGTTGAGTAATTAATGACTAATTAGATAATTGCATATCTGTTTCTGCTTTTAATTATACATCTAGGTATCGAGCTACCTAAGTAGATAGTGATACCTTATCTTACACCGCAAATGTCTCGATAAGATCTTGGCTAATTTATTGACTTAGAAATTATTTAGTAGCATATCAACTGGATAAATATTTATGACTATGATAAATTATGTTAGTGATAGTAACTGTGATATATCAATACTCAGACTTTTGGAAAATAGGTAACAGAGTTTGCTTTCAATAATTGTAATGGTTTTGAAAGTTGGTACTAGTTAAGTTAATAAAATTATTCTGGTTGGAAGGGATATCTGAAAATTAAAAATCTCTTTTCAAGCTTTTTGTTAAGTTTTTTAATTATACCTATAAATAGTAATTCAATAAATAATATATTATTTAAAATTTTACTGATTTAAACTGATCGAGTGGTGCTCATTGAAGAAAACAGTTAAGAGAAATTAGAAACTGCACTTCTATAAACATTCGCGCTTATACTAAATAAAATACGTACAAGATTGACTGAACGCGATCAATAGTTTAGACAGAACATTACCTTAGTTTATATTAGTAGGAATAAAAGTGTTAAGCATTGACTGTTAATAATATCTTCTACTCAATCAATGTCTTTCATAAAAAGCATTAAATATTGAATCTTTGAGGTCTGCAAAAAAGTTAATTTTGGTTCACGGGAGTATTTAATTCTTTCTCAAAGTCACTAAGTTACATATTGTAAGACTTATGTGCGAGATTTGATAGCTGTGTAGTGTCATTTGAATTACTTTTTTTCACATAAAAATTTGAAGTGTTGATGAATGACAATATCATGTTTTTTCTTTTCTTTTATATGAATTTTACGTAGAGTAAGTTTTTTTAAGAAAGCTTTGATTTATGGAATATTTTCTAAGTCTTCTCAAGCATGTGGGATTATTTTTAATAGGGCGGGTGCACATGACGCTTTATGTACTGACATCAGCCATTTTTAATCGATGTAATTAGACCCATAATTCAAATTGTACTTTAGTTGGTCGGGGACGAAGTCATTATCAGATAATAACGGATCGTTTACTAAGGGCCTACGCACACAGAGCGAAATGAGAGAGATACGCACGCTGTTTATGCAAAAGCACGCCACAACACAAATCTATTTAAGCTCGCACGATGTCTACCTATTTACAATATTTCTATTACGATAAATTGTTTAGCTAAATTTTGTGGCCCAGGTGAAGGCATATCTGCATATTTATGAAACCACGGAAGCCACCTTAAGGGGAGCGTCTCGTTTTAAAAATGGCGGAAAGTGTTAGGTTTTTTTACCCCCGCAAGTTTTTAACAAGATCCACCTCATTTATGCTGTACTAGGGCGGGTATCTGAAGAGATTTATTGTGGGGAAGCGTGACGGATCGTACAACATCCAACGAATACGTTTTGGCTGAATTTAAATTGGCTTCTTTACGTATTTGTGTGGGTTTCCGATAAGACCGCGCCTAACTTGTTAAGTCTACATGAAAATGCGATAAAACTTCACGCAAAAAGAAAACTGTCGCTGAAAAAGTCCCTAGCAGTGCCTTGCTTATGAATTATTAAATAGCGGGTAAGTAACTTGACTTAAGATAGAGGCGATTTGGTTTTGTTGCGTTAAATGTAGTTGCAAGATCAGTCTGTATTGAGTAAAGTCTCTTTTGTATTTTATTCAGCTGTAGTGGAGTCTTCTTTAGCGTTTTCTTGGCGGTGTGCCAAAGTTTGCCTTGGTCAAGGGAGCTCATGTGCTCATTAACCAAGCCGCCGACTAGTTCCTTTCATCTGTGATATTAGGAGCCTGCGGTTCCACACATAACGTATGTCTTTTGACAGCGAGGTTATCAATTTATGTAGATGACATAATGTTTTCTTTGCTTTTCAACCGACGAGAAAAAGAGGAGGATCACTTCGACGCGTATATTTTTTTTTTTTTATGTATGATCACCGAGTACTCGAAGACGGCTGAACCGATTTGAAAATTCAATTTTTTGATTGAAAGGATATACTTCGATATTGGTCCCATTTTCATAAAAGTGAGGATCTGATGATGGGATCCTGGAGAAATCGAGGGAACTCTTCAAATATTGTAGGCCCACCTATGACGTTTTGGGTAGTTATAATAGTAACTTGTGCAGTTGCTCTCAAAAAGTACCATTTGAGGATGCGGAACTGATGATGAAGACCACAGATGGCCGCCGAAACTACTCAATAATAAGTATTGAGTGGATTGCGATTCGATTACTTGACTATGGATGTTAAGCACTTTATGCTTGTCACAATGCATATGGTGATGTAGAGCTGATGGTGAAGTACCAGGAGAACTCCTCAACAATTAACGGCTCAGCATTGGGAAAAGCAATATTTTGTAAAAGGTTATAAGTAGTTGACATTTAGGCTCTTGTAACTAGGTAAATTAAAAATATACCAACTAAAAAGAGTGAAATAAAAACTTTTTACCAAAAAATTAAACCGACTCCCAAAAAACACTGCAAAGTGAAAAATAACTTTAATTTCGAAAGTCGGTGCCAAAAACGAAAATACAAAACTAAAGACACCGACTACCGAAATTAAAGTTATTTTTCACTTTGCAGTGTTTTTTGGGAGTCGGTTTAATTTTTTGGTAAAAAGTTTTTTAACTACCGCATAAACGAACCGCTATACAGGTTGTTTTAGAAAAGCTTGACGTTTTTAAGGTGATGTTCTATTTCTGATATATGTAGGAAGGTACCTACATAGTAAGCAGCAGTCGGATGCAGATGCTGCACTAAAATAAATGCCACCAACAACGTGAAAAGTGATGTTTGAAACTTTAGTCGTTGTAATCGGCCAAGTTTTTTGAAAAAAGAACTTTTTTGTATTTTGATATCGTGTAGGTATCTACACAATAGCAAAAGAGTAATCGTAATCAAGTTCGTTACCTTATGGTATGTTTCAGTTTCTTATTAACCTCATTAGGCCATTACTGTACCTACACTAAAAAAAAAAAGAATTGTGAATGTACTAAAGTAGCGTAGGTTGAGTAATGAACTGCCATAGTAAACCCTTTTCATAGTTAATTTTACTATAACAAGAGTGAATTTAACAAAATCCACTTTGTTGATTTACATAATCAACCAGTTCTATTTGGTAAAATTAACAATTTCGTGTGTAGGACCTATATAACCCGCAGATTTGATAAAATTTACGCGGAATTTAGTAAAATCAATCATTCTTTTTTTTTCAGTGTAATATGCACTCAGTTGCCAATTCAATTATTGACAGGTTTATGTAAAAAAATATAACCAGTCCATTAAATAGGTTCTAGTCTATAATAATGTAGTTATTTCTATGTAACAAACATAGGTGAAATCAGTACCGAGATTAACAACAGTTTACAATGCCTGCTCAGTTCCACAGCTTCAACATTGTGTTCTGAAACGGACGAAGGTATAAACAAACTGACTGTAATTTAAAAAAGTTTCATAAAAGCTACACTTAATAAATGAACATCAAACACCGTATCAAACAAATCATTTTCTTGAAAGCACATAAGCGCAAGTAAATAGGGATCTACATAATTCTCCTATATATCAGGTACATAACTTAATTAAAAGTTGTCTTATCGTAGAAATAAAATCTACTATTTTAACAGTATCAGAGGTATTCCATGGCAATTAGCCACGGGTTTTATAAAACTTCTGAAATTGGTAGAATAACATTCTAACTGAGGGACCGCCTAAGGAATTAATGAAGCTAATTTAATCAAAATATGTATTTATGTTTTGAATTAAGTTGTTAGGTAAATTCTAGTGGACTACTATGGCTAACTATGTTTAATTTATCGTTTAACTTGTTACTTAGGCGTATCTTATCTGCTATGTCGGTTACTGTTTCATGTTCAGGTTTGATTTGGTTTTCCTGTTTTATGAGGTCAGGTTTGCTTTATAAGAAATCTACCAGATTAACTACCAAATCTGAAAATCATTAGCTAGTAAAATCATGATGATAGAACAGAAAAATTGGTTTGCTCAAAAAACAAACTAGCTCACTTTTAAAAATAAGAATAACGTGCTAAAATACAATATTAAATTTATATAATAGGTTAAATACCTGAAATTCAATATAGTTATAATATCTTGTGTCATGAAGTTCAGGCTCCTTCGTTTTATTTATTCTGTGGCAGTTTTACATTTTTTTAGTATTTAAAAACATTTATAAATAGTTCGTAATATTTAAGTACCTACTTTCAACTAGGTACCTATTGTAGGACGTGACGTGATTTGAAATAGGGTATCCGTCAAAGCAGATCCCTCAGATCCCTCTGGAACATGCTACCCCTTGACATCAAGATGGCCGCGTCTAAATTCTCTTTTAAGCGTAAAATGAGAAACCACTACTTAAAAGCCTGTTATTCTTAGTTTGGTGTTTGCCATAAATATATTTATTGTGAGTTCTCTTAGTCAGAAAGATTATTATAAAGCACCGTATTTATTAGTCAATTATTTTAGTATATATATGTATTTTGTTATATATATATATATAACCCAAAGGTTGACTGGTAGAGAATGCCTTGTTGCATTAAGTCCGCCCATGTACCACTATTGTACATAAAGTTTAAATAATAAGAATATGTAATACACTACGTTACAATTATTTTAATTAAATGAATTCATATTTTTAACCGACTTCAAAAAAAGGAGGAGGTTCTCGGTTCGTCTTGGACTTTTTGTTTTAACTCGAAGACGGCTTTGACCGATTTGGAAATTTTATTTTCATTTGATAGGGTATACTTTCTAATTGGTCCCATTGTTATGTAATCAGGATCTGATAATGGGATCCTAGAGTAATCGAGGGAACTCTTCAAATATTATAGGCACACCTACTTATAGCGTTTTGGGTATTCCTAATAGTAACTTGTGCAGTTGCTCTCGAAAAGCACCATTTGAGGAAGTGGAACTGATGATGAAGACCACAGATGGCCACCGAAACTACTCAATAATAAGTATTTCGTGGATTGCGATTCGATTACCAGAATATGCATGTTTAAGCACTTTATACTCGTCACAATGCATAAGGTGATGTAGAGCTGATGGTGAAGTACCAGGAGAACTCCTCAAAAATTAACGGCTCTGCATCGGAAAAAGCAATATTTTGTAAAAGGTGATAAGTAGTTCACATTTTGGCTTTTGTAACTAGATAAATTACAAACCGACCCACTAAAAAGCGTGAAAAAAAAACTTTTTAGCAAAAAATAAAACCGACTTCCATATCAAAACACAACAAAGCCAAAAATAACTTTTATTTCGGAAGGTGTCAAAAAAAATGGAAATACAGAACCAATAACACCGACTACCGAAATTGAAGTTATTTTTGGCTTTGTAGTGTTTTGATATGGAAGTCGGTTTTATTTTTGTTAAAAAGTTTTTTCTTTAACCTCCCTATGGCATTTAAATCTTGCTATCTCTTTCTGTCATTGAATTCGTTTTTATCTTTTTTATTCAAAATGTACGAAAGAGTTTTTACTAGAGAGGTCAGTTATCACGTTATCTACCAACCTATTATTTTAAGAAAACTATATATAAGTCATCCCAGAGACTTAGAGAAGCAAAACAATATTTCTCAAGTCTAGGGCATCGGCCTAGCATTCCTCTCCTTACATAACATCAATTTCTAAAATTAATTCAAGCCGTAAATACTAGTGTCTTATATCACGGCAATTAATATAACAATTAAACGTCAGTCAATATGAGATTACGCTCGAAGTTGCTTTCGATCTGTCAATTTCTAAAGACTCCTTATAAATTTGAGGCCAGATAAGACTAGCCTTAGGAACACCCACACTTTCCTGTGTCAGCCAAGACTTGTGAAGGAGTAAGGGGGGCAGGGTAGCTCATTATGCATTGGTCACTGTATCTCAGTGCAAATCAGTCAAAGGTGGCATGAGGTCAGTCGTGATAAGAGAATGCGTTGACAACGCAGTGTTGTTGTATGAATTGTTCTTAATTGTCGCTGTATCCGTGTGGATACGATTGTGCAAACTGTTCCTGAATACGTTTACTGTTTCGCTTGAGATAAATAAGTAGGCGAGCTTAAGAAGTTTGGATGATAACGTTAGGATTATATTTTGGGGGAAATTTCGAAGCGTGATTGTTTTATTTATATGTGTGTGTATTGTTAGCCTTCTGTGCTAAAATATTTATCACAACTTATTTTATTCCTTAGAGACAAATAATGAGTATTTACACCGAAATGCTGGCAACAAATTTCTACTTTAAACAAACAATATTTATTAAAACATAATAAAATGTTTAGTTTAAAAACTGTCGTATATTCTTAATTCACATCCTCCATCGAAATTTTGAATAAAGAATCTGGTAATCAGTATTTAAACTAAGCAAATGATTCTGTTTTTTATTAGTGCTGATAATTGTTTGTCAAGTATAGATAGGCACATCTAATTTCAAATAACCCTAATCATATTTCTACAGATTCTAATCTCACGAAAATCTTAACTACAATTAATTAAATAAAAAAGGTAAACCAACACTGAAATCGATCGGAAGATAACACATCGATTGTATTCTCATCGCTCATTAAATTGACTAATTTATAACGTAATCATTCTTGTAGACGCATACATAATTAAACTAACGATTTATTACTTAATAAACATGAGATTGTAATCATCGGTCTGAGAAATATTACCTACATCGGCTTCGAGTACAATACTGTACTTTGTTTATTAGGTACTTACCTACACCATTTTATGAAGTTTTCTTCAATGCTTGATGCAAAACTCTAGATAGAAATCACTATGAAATTTACTAGAAACTCTGTCTGAAGGAAGAGCAGCATCACAAAACTGATGATTTTCTTTTATTGCGTGAAATGTTCGTGTAGTACTTCATATGGTTAATATGAGAACTAGTAATGTGCATAGAATATGATTATAACTAGCAATCTTGTTAACCTCTCCACATAAGCTAAATACGACAATAGTGTAATGAGTGGACTTAGAACCCATGATCTCTCAATAAAAAGTTCTACAACTTACCCATGCCGCTTTTTTTACTTCGAAAAGACTCGCTGTCGAATACTGAAAATGTAGTACCCCTGAACGAACTTTACAAATAGGTATTGAAATATGGAGATCTTTTTTTTTGTTAAATAATCTTCTAGTTATTTTCCTCTGATTTCCAATCGTAAAACCTAATTCATAGCAATATATTTGTTTTTAGCAGCAATGGTTTACGCACATACTTACAAACAAAAAGAAAACTTATAAAGATACAGTATATATTGTATTAAAGTTTACATAGGTACCACCTAAAGTAAACCTTTCTTATGCTTTCCGGTTACTTCTTTTCCTGCCTATATTACATGTAATAGACATGCAAATTGTTTAAGGAAGGATGATTATTCAACTACAGTAAGAATTCGAATGAAAGACCCAAGTGTAATAATAATAATTATCAATACATGATGTGAATACTTTTTACCCCTATTTCGAAAATAACGCAGATGGTGGAGTATGATATAAATTGGTACATAGTTTAAACGAAGAGGTAATGGAGGACGCATACAATTTTATTGTAATAACATTCAAACTTAACATTTCAAACGATTGTGGTCGAGTAGACAGCGGCGACCACTAGTGAATAGTTAAGAATAAAAGCTTAATAACATATTGAGTACATTTTATGCCTTCTGTATCTGTCCACCTTGGCAAAGTTGGGGCAGAAGTTAGCAAGCTTATTATTTTTCACAATAACAAAAGACGAAACTGATAGACATATGTCTTAACACACAGCGAAGAGTTCATTGTATGGTTTCTCATTAACTACATACTTGTTCACAGCAAAAAAAAACAGTCAAATGAAACTTGAAAAAATACACACGTATATTATTGATTTCCAATGAAAGAAATTGCCATCGCAATTAACTGTAGTTAAGTTTGTAACGATCACATCGAAAAAACAAGGATTAATTAAAGAATAACAACAAAAGAGTTAAACAATTGCTTTGAGAACAAAGAAATGCTCATTAAAAGCGCGGTAGCGGCTAACTAATTGCGAACAACTAAACTTAACTTTTAACTTGATAATTAACTGACTAGAATAGATGGATATGCCATGAGAATTAAATGTATAAAGTTAGGTTAGGTAAGTGTATATCCAGATTTATTTATTCAATCTAACATACGCATCTCTCACATCTTTAGTAGCATAGATATATATTTCCAGAATCCCACTACAGACTGTTAAACATACTTCAAACTTGATATTCTTATTTTTCTGCCTTTAATATCTTTCTTTTAATAATTTCAAAATTTTATTATTAATGTATTATTATTATTCCTCTTGAGCGATTATCTCACTGGTAGAACTCAGTGTGTGAGGGTTGGTTCCTTCATTAGTAGTGACCTTCCGTCACCGGAAGTTACAGTTACAGTGTGCCGTAAGGCAGCCTCTTGGGCCAACTGTTTTTCTCGTTTACATAAACGATCTCCTTTGTTTAAACTCATTTCATGGAAAAATTATTTCATACGCAGATGATACTGCCCTCATTTTTGCTGCTAAAACATAGAATGAGACTTACCGGCTGGCCCAAAAGGGATTCGATAAAGTAATAAAAACTTTTTACCAAAAAATTAAACCGACTCCCAAAAAACACTGCAAAGTGAAAAATAACTTTAATTTCGGTAGTCGGTGTCTTTAGTTTTGTGTTTTCGTTTTTGGCACCGACTTCCGAAATTAGTTATTTTTCACTTTGCAGTGTTTTTTGGGAGTAGGTTTAATTTTTTGGTAAAAAGTTTTTATTTCACTCTTTTTATTTGGTTGATTTTAATTTACCTAGTTACAAGAGCCTAAATGTCAACTACTTATAACATTTTACAAAATATTGCTTTTCCCAATGCTGGGCCGTTAATTTTTGAGGAGTTCTCCTGGTACTTCACCATCAGCTTTAAATCACCATATGCATTGTGACGAGCATAAAGTGCTTAATATCCATATTCAAGTAATCGAATCGCAATCCAGGAAATACTTATTACTGAGTAGTTTCGGCGGCCATCTGTGGTCTTCATCATCAGTTCCACTTCCCCAAATGGTACTTTTTGAGAGAAACTGCACAAGTTACTATAAGAAATACCCAAAACGCCATAGGTGTGCCTATAATATTTGAAGAGTTCCCTCGATTTCTCTAGGATCCCATCATCAGATCCTGACTTGGTGACAAATGGTACCAATTTCGAAATATACCCTATCAAACAAAAAAAGAATTTTCCAAATCGGTTCAGTCGTCTTCGAGTACTAGGTGATCTACATTAAAAAAAAAAAAAAAATATACGCGTCGAATTGATAACCTCCTCCTTTTTTGTCGTCGGTTGAAAAGATGGCTTTATGAGAATGTACTTACCTACTTTAAACATTGTTAAAACGAAGGACCTTTTCTATTCGTGCTTCTTCCCATGTAAACCTAAATCTGACTGCGTTTAGCTATCTTCTTGACACTCCAGTTCTGTGGTCCGTTGGAACGATTAAAGACCGTTAAATATTTGGGAGTTATAATTGACGAAAATGTTAGCTTCAAGGAACACATTCAACAGTTGAGTTAAAAAATTAGAAAACTTACGTACATTTTTAAGACATTGAGACATGTAGTGACAGAAGTCATCCTTAAGCTAGTGTACTATGCGCTTTGTCAGTCACTGATTACATACTGCATAACATCTTGGGGTGGAGCACCGAAAACGACGCTAAAACAACTCGAAGTGTCACAAATAACTATACTGAAACTCTGTACTTTTAAACCCTTCCGTTACCCAACTACTCTATGAGTACTGTGAGGTCCTAACTGTGCGCCCGCGCCAGCTGTTTTCTTGAGTACAGTATTAAAACAACATACTAACCTTGACTACAGTCCGAGCCTGGTGACAAGACGTAGAGGTTTACCAGTCTGTAAACGGTTGGTGCAGTCAAAGACAACGTTTATACGTAAACTAGTATTTGCGTGTTGCGCGAGGTGCAAGCACCTCGCGTGCTTGTGAAATAAACTAAAGCATTGCCCCTCTAAATCAAGTATTTGCGTGGTGCGCGAGGTGCAAGCACCTCGCGTGCTTGTGAAAAAAACAAAAAAAAAAGGGGGGGGTGATGGGGGAATATGGGGGGTGTTTAGTATTTGCGTGTTGCGCGAGGTGCAAGCACCTCGCGTGCTTGTGAAAAAAAAAAAGAAAAAAAGGGGGGGGGGAAATGGGGGGGGGGGTGCACAAGTATTTCGACTAAAGCATTGCCCCTCTAAATGAATCTGAAAAAAAAAATGTTCCAAGTCTCTTAGATTCCGAGATCCGCCTAAAGGGGGGGAGAAGGGGGGCGGGGGGGGGGACTTTGAAAAATGGTGTTTACTTTACCGAGCCTCCTCTATACGAATCCGTAAAAAACAAAAAATACGGGTCTCGTAGTTTCCGAGATACGATAGGGAGGGGGGAGAAGGGGGGTGAAAAGGGGAGGTTTGGCACTTTTCCCGTAGGTTTGAGAGTTACTTGTTTACGAATCTGTCAAAATATACCCACCTCCCCATCCACCATCTGGGAGAACAATTATGTCAATGAGTGAGTGGTAATCTAGCTTTATATAATATAACTAGTATTTGCGTGTTGCGCGAGGTGCAAGCACCTCGCGTGCTAGTGAAAAAAAAATGGAGGGGGAGATGGGGGGGGGTTTAGTATTTGCGTGTTGCGCGAGGTGCAAGCACCTCGCGTGCTTGTGAAAAAAACTAAAGCATTGCCCCTCTAAATGAAGTATTTGCGTGCTGCGCGAGGTGCAAGCACCTCGAGTGCTTGTGAAAAAAAAAAGTGGGGGGGGGGTGATGGGGGGAGATGGGGGGGTTTAGTATTTGGGTGTTGCGCGAGGTGCAAGCACCTCGCGTGCTTGAGAAAAAAAAAAAAAAGAAAGGGGGGGGTGATAGGGGGGGGGGGGGGTTGCAGAAGTATTTCGACTAAAGCATTGCCCCACTAAATGAATCTGAAAAAAAAAAAGATCCAAGTCTCTTAGATTCCGAGATCCGTCTAAAGGGGGGGGAGAAGGGGGGCGGGGGGGGGGACTTTGAAAAATGGTTTTTACTTTACCGAGCCTCCTCTATACGAATCCGTAAAAAGAAAAAAATACGGGTCTCGTAGTTTCCAAGATACGATAGGGAGGGGGGAGAAGGGGGGGGAAAAAGGGGAGGTTTGGCACTTTTCCCGTAGGTTTGAGAGTTACTTGTTTACGAATCTGTCAAAATATACCCACCTCCCCATCCACCATCTGGGAGAACAATTATGTCAATGAGTGAGTGAGTGAGTCAGTCAGTCAGTCAGTGGTAATTTAGCTTTATATAGTATAATTCTGCCCCTTCTTAGGTCCATTTATATATGACAAGGTTAACAAAATTATTAACATATATACTCATTGAACAAGTCAACATTGAAAAGATCAGTATCTCAGTGGCTCTGTAAATTATCCTATGATCAAACAGAAAATATACTTACCATCTTGAAGTAGTGGTATATGTTTTGTTTGAAACAATAAATTGCTTTGTTTGGGTTAGATTATAAGAATCTACGAGCTATGTTTAACTTCCAACTCACCCTCTCACACACATACACTCACCCTTTCACTTCACTCACCCAGAGGACTGTAGACTTCTAATATATATATATATTTTTTTTTTCTACTATTGTTTAACTGCAGAAATATTGTACATTGCTAAATAAAACTTTTATAATTTGTATGTAAGATCATATAAGGTAGGGCGTAATGCGCTGCATGCTGAGACACAGGCTATAAGCCTAGTTAGGCAGCAGATGCTATTATTAAATAGGCACAATTGTTTCTGTTATTAAGCTTACCTTCTCTGTTATTAGAAAATTGTGTTAACATGTATAATTATTTTTGGTCTTAATAAATATTACTATTATGTTCTAATTTTTATCTCAGCAGCATTAACAATCAACAAATTAGTAATAAGTTGATAGTTCTGCTGGATGATGACATAGTTGAATGGTACAGAATGACATGAACCTTCATGCTTCTCATATGGTTTGACAAATACGAATTGTATGGACTTTAAAAGAGACATTGACCTCTGAGTTTGTTTCGGTGTTTCTTCTCAGAGTAGTCAGTTAGGAAACACCGGCCTCGTCTAGCTTAACTTAAAACACAAAAAATGACGTGTAAAAGTGTTATTTACAAAATAAATATTTAATTTCATTTCATTGCAATGCCTACGGCATTAAATCCGCCTTTGTACCCTGTAATAATATGTATTTTGTTTAATTAGTAAGATAATATGCATTAACTTTAGTAATAGTCTTGTTCTTTACTTGAAATTATAAAAATGCTATAATACGTCGATTTTCTTGAATTATTTTAATTTAAACCGCTTCTTAGTCTATATTTCCAATAACACAACAAAGAAACTCGAAAAACCAAAGAAAGGAAGTCATCCGAAAACTCAGCAACTTAATGAGGCTCCCATAAATAGGTTCATGTATTATTTATTACGAACCAAATGCATTTTTGGACTCTCGCCGCGATGCCATTTACTGGGCTTAAGTTAAGCTGTTGCGCTTTAAGAAAACTAATGATGCTAGCACCAGATAGTTGCATTTAAAATTGGGGGAATATATTCTGGAAACTGCTTAAGATGGTGATTTTTTTGTTTGATATACTTATAAATTTTTGTTTACCTGTGATATAAAATTAGAGGTTAGGTTTTCAGTTTTGAAACAAGATTCTCCAGTAGTCTTAAAAAAGGTATCTTTATGTCTTCTAGAACTAGGCGTGGTTTTTAACGGTTGCGGGAATGTTCCAACGAAATACCACGGCCCCAGAACGTAATGTCAATGAAGGAACAGGGTGGGTTTTTAGTCAGACTCAATCTGACACCCTTCTTTTCTTCTTCCCTTCTGCTCCACCTAAAGTGAGAGGAGGTTTTTGATGATATTCCCACCGAAAAAAAGGTTTAAAGCATCTGGCAGCAGCCCAAAGCAATGTTTCGCAACTCAAACATGATGTTTAATTTTTGAGTTTTCTGCTCTGTTTCGTCAAACCCTCTATATTATTATTTGTATTTCTATAATCCTTATTTCTTATCGTCAAAATTCGTGCATCTATAATATAAACGCTCCAGATTACCATTATCATCGTTATTTGCTACAGAATCAGTTCTATTCAAAACCTTTTTATATCCTCACTGGAGTACATTAACAAACACATTCAGTACCGCAGTTTTATCAGTTTCTACGTCAACAAAAACAAATCCCCGTTCAGCGAACAGAATGCAACACATGTCACATGTTGTCGATATGCAAAGCGATTATGTATGAATTATGTAAAGTGCCAGATCCCTGGACCCAGCTGCCACTGGCACACACCCGCACAATGAACACTGAAAGATGTACCATAACGCCGCCCTTTTGTGTACCTCGTCTTAACATCCGATTAGGACCAGAATGGTATCTCATTTTAATGCACCAGATATTCTAGACTATCTGGCTCACAATATGGCCGCTAACATTCAAATAAGGAACCTACAAATGACATGTACAGCACGATGTTTTCATAAAACCAATTAATATGGACATCCGAACCCCAGCGTTTAGAAATTTCATCTGGAATTTGAATTTTAATAATACATAACAATGGCCGTGTATTCATACGTCACATCCATGCTTGTTTCCACGGGCTGTATGTTCACAATTTACGTCTCTCCCGGGAGACGAAGAGTAATGGCAGTGTAGGGAGAAAAGTAAAAAAATCGCTACGACTCGGTCGACAAGTTCAGCCAATTATAACTGACAAGCAGCGCAGGCGCGGCCGCTCGCTCAATTTCAAGCCTTCAAGCCACATACTTTAGTATTTCCCTACGATACATGTTTTAGTTCTTATTATTATTGCTGGAACAAAGAGGATACATTAATTCAATTACTATGTTAACGAACGTTTCAAAGAAATCGTGTAATTAATATTACAAATCCGATTCCAATGAATGAATGCTATATTGCTGACTGATTTCAAGCCTCCTGTTTACAGTTGTAAACAGGAGGCTTGAAATCAGTCAACAATATAAATGCTAAACTTAGCATCCACTAATTTGTTAAAAACAAATTCCTCGTTCCATTTTTAAATTCTATTATCCGCCTTCTACCTTCATTACAGGTACGTTCGAAAAGTTAAAAAGTGACACAGAATGAATCATGGCGTGCGATCCCTAAGAAATATTACACCCAAGCTGGCACCATAAAGCAAACGGCGTGGCAGAGGCGATACAACGATAGCGACACTGCGAGAACCGACAGACACCACAGAACTCGCCTTTCTGGCGCTACAGGGTGTTGCCGCCCGCTTAACACCACCATTTAATTATATACACTCACGCCCACTCAAACAATTCAAAACAATTACATAAAATACTACAAAAAGTTCAAAATTATACTCTAATTAAAGAAGACAATGGCACGTAAAATATTTAATAAACAAAAATAACTGCTTTGGCAACTATGCAAGTTGCGGCTACCAGTTTTCACATAATCAATTCAAAACGTCTCGTTTTATGTACGAATGAGCGTCTAAATTACAGCGGCGCGAAACTTTTTGTGATTATATTTCTACAACTGTATAAAATATAACTGTGGTTAGTTATCGTGGGGTAATTACAGCGGCGTATATATTCGTGAATATAATCTTTAACGCGTCACGGAAAATGATAATAAAGTTCTAATTAGTGCGATAAGAGTTTATTTGAGGGTCCGAAATAAGCCCACGAAAAGAGCCACCTGTGTGTGACTCCCACATATTTTACTCACCAACACAGGGACGTAATGAAGCAATTATATATCGATATTTTTATGCATAAAATACTTGGCGGATATCTGGTCGGGCCGCGTTGGAACGTTCGAAAATAAAACAAAGCAAGAGGTTATTGTTGGCGCGGGTAGGTGTGTGCCCGTCTCGGTTATCGAGCTTTTAACCCGACGCGCGACACGTCGCGACTTCGACACGATTTATCGCCTCACTAGCCCACTACTCATTCGTATTTCCCCGACAGAATAAATTTCGTATAAACAACCGAAATGATCGAACACGAAGCTTGGACTTTTGTCTGCTGGCCGTTGTTTGGGTCGGTCACCGTGACTTATGAGAACCAGAGCAAGTGCACTGCTGGATCAGCGAATCTAGATCTCGCAAGCCATTCCGAGGTTTTATGACAGTTGTTTGAGGTATGAGTGTTGTATTATTTATGGTCCTCATGCACCGGATTTCTTTGCGAGTGGGAGACCACACGGCGTTCTGATTTGTAATGTTAGCACATCACTTCAGGCTTTTCGATTTCAGCAAAATATTGAATTAGTGTCCCATTCCAATGATTTTCTACATACTTCTTTCTCTTAGTTATTATCGCTTTTCAGTCCAAATCTGTGACTATTCTTATCCCTGACACGGCATGATAACGACTGAGAGTTCGATATGGTTTATCTCTGGCTGAATGAAGACGTTGACTGAAAGGTTTACACGTGCAGTCACATCACTAGCGTGTGCAATAAGTTATCTAGAGAAAGGTCCTTTACCTAGTTTTCTTTATATCTATTAACAGCAGCTTATGAACGGCTAATTAAAAACATGTTTGCCTGTCTGCATTGTAAATTGAATCTGAACATGTTTATGTTAGGTATGCTTTCCTAAAACGTATTTTGCAGACTACAATATACCCAATTGCTATTCTTGTATAGCAATCGTTTTGAGGTCGAAATACATGACATTAAATGAAGCTGAGATTTTGTAAGGTTTGGTTTGTTATGGATAATTCGATTTAAAACTAGACCTTATAATGTAATTTAGAAATCAGTACGCTTATCAGAACAAGTCTTTTAAAAATTTAAAATTTATCCAAAACAATTCTCAAACTCAAGTAATTTTTAGGTTACAGTCATCGAGGCCTATATTTTAAAGCACCATCAAGGCCAACGAAAAACCTTAATCTAATATCCACTCCGATGTCCACTATACATCACCAAAAACAAACGAATGTCCCACAAAAATCTTAACCCTAAACTGGCGGGTCTATACCTAATTCTTTAAAATAAACAAACGTGCATCAGTGTGTGTTGGCCGAGTTTGTTCAACTCGGGCTAGTGCGGGGTTAACTCGTTGCCACCGATTTATGTGGAGAACTTTCAGCTCACGACTCCTTGCGACACTTGCTTCCTTTCCAAGCGCGATTGTTTCTTTCAAAGAATTTTCTTTCTTTTTAATTATGCTTCAGTTGGTATACCTGGTGGAAAGTTTATTTGGAGGGAAGGGTGGAAATTTATATCGTGAGGTCTTTTTTTTGGGAGGGATGTAGAAGCAGAGTGTGATTTTTAATTTTTTGCACTTCTTAGACATAATGAGAATGATATACGCTGATAGCTTCCGGGTTATTTGGAAAATAATAATTTGTGTTTGATTTAATATTATGTTTGTTATCTTGTCTGTTTGATTGAAGGCTAAAAAATGAACTCGTTCTAAACAGAGTTCTAATTAAAATACTTATTGCGGTCAATAAATAAAACATCTATACAAAGTAATTAATAAATTAACTGACATGCAAACATTGTTTAGTTACAATAAATTGTTTCGAAATTTTCGCGTTTAATCTGTCGAAAAGAATGCCAGAAAATGCTGAATTAAAATTAACAGTAGGCTTTCACTCCATCACACCCACGCAAAATGGCGTAATATTTATATGGTACATTACATAAATATGGCTTTTTACTACTGAACCCAACTTTCTACAAACGCTAAATTTTGAAGAAATATAAACTTGCTCCTTATATACGGCGTGAAAAAACTGTAAACTTCAGAACACTACACGTGTAAATGGTTATTTTGAAATGTTTCATTGTTATAAAACAATTAAACGTTATATTTATATCGCTACTGAAAATGTTAACGGTCTAAATCTATATTTCTTAGAAACAACGACTAGGTTCACGGCATTTTCACAGTTTACTTATGTTAGAATCGGGATTTAATCGTAACTAGATAGTAAAAACGTTTTAATTTACGTGAAGATTACTTCTAAAATGGCCGGTACGGTATGCAATTTTTTGCTGAGTATCGTGGCTACATCACTAGATATACCAGACTCCAAAAAACACGTTCCAAATTAGCAAAAATAAAACATGACTAGATACCGAATTCTTGTACGAAAAAGTAAATGTCGGAGGTCTAAAATACCGGCACCACAACTACGACTATGCTGCTCCTTTATTTATGTCCGGTACAGTACAACGTTAAGTTACTTATTTGTGTCTAGTGTCGACTGCGAGTGTCGGACACTTGTGTCAGCGAGCTGACAATTAGCTGCGCGACATCTGACGAGGCAGGGCGCGCTCGTGAGCCACGAACGACACTCTCATATTTATGTACAAGCACCATCTGTTAAGTAATAGAATTCTTTATGGTAGGCCTGCTTTACATAGGTATGTATGGTACATACTTGCTTATTTTAGTGTATATAAAAGTATACTAAATTCCGAAACGCACAGGTGGCGCAAATCTTTTTGCAATACATTACATTTAATCGACATACAGAGTCGTAATGATTCAGGAACAACTTCTTAAAGCACCCATAAAAGCATAAAAGTCACGAGAAAAACAGCCAAAGAGTTTCCAAATGCTATCAAAATTCGTAGGAATACCACACGTCCATTCATTCTGTTCGCTGATAAGATGGGCCGAATAGTGGCTGGACATTTATCTTTAAGATTAATGAGCCAATTTTCTTAGTTGGCTATAAAAAGAATCGGTAGGCCGACCTCGAAAGCCATCACAACCACTTACGGGTTAAGTTTGAGCAACGTCAACTATGCATTCCTTCGCAAATATAAAAAAAATTACTGACCCTTATAATTTTGAATATATTTAAGTCATAAGTAACGTAAACTTGATGGTGTCTGTATTCTATGTAATAAATCATAGAGCTTGATTTCTTGATGCGACTTACCTACTTATTAAATATTATGCCTCATATCCGTATGTTGTAGGACACACACAATATTGTCCAACACTGTTTTAACCATACATAAACTTATCTTATTAACTGTCGTGATGAGTAATCACGTCCTTAAAATATGCAAATTAACGTCTGTTTTTAACGTAGCAAAAATTAAAACGCGCAAATTTTTATGAAAATGCTTTTGTCCTTAAGGGACTCGGTTGCCGATAAATAAAAACGTAAATTTTAAATTCAAAATAACAATTATAAGGACAAAATTCTTCCCCTATCCCTTGGGCGAGATATAAGGAAACAAATTGGATTAAAGTGTCAAAGGTGAAATAAAAAACTCACATAATTTTCATCTTCCGCAATGTCTGTGCAACGTCAGCGTTCTCAAGTGAACTCATACAATACGGGATATGCGAAAATCGTTTTTTATTTAATGTAAATATTTAACAATACGGTTGAAAATTGTGTAGGTATAAAATATTTTTTACAGTTGTAAATGTCACACCACCGGGCGTAACCGTATTTGCATTTAAAACGGTAAGTAAACATAGAGTATTTCTTGAATGGACGAGTCCGTGTTTATGAGTTGTTTTATGACCTGTTAAGCGAAAGGATCTCTCGTAAAATAAATTGTTTGATGGCTAGTCTCTAGCCATTTTTATCTTTTAGTTGCTGTTTTTTGGTAAATTAAACCTCCAAGAAATTGCGCAAATAATTTTTTGTGCCTTTACTCATTCGGGAAAACCTTGTAGTCTTCTTGGTTTTATTTTTTACAAGAACAATAAATGCTTTTTTGTGCAAGTCAATCATAATACAGAAGTATGGATCATTATCTAATAATTAAGTACAAAATATAACTACACGGTGCTTCAATTTAAAATAATTGAAAACCCCCAGTCTACACTCTCAAAGTATGTACACTGGCCGTTTTGTTTTCGCCCACATAAATCTGCCGCGTACCGCGCGCTAACTTATTTTTGTTCGTAGGTACGCGCGATAGATGGATCCAATTCCAAATTATGTCTATCTTGGGAATTAACGGTGGGACGGGGATTCCAGTTTATCCAAAAAAAGTGCGGGGAGAGGGCGTGAAGTGGGGGTTGGTAGGGGAACGGATGGAAGTTATTTTGGAATTATGATTCCGGATGCGTCCTGCGAGCGCCGCGTGTTTCACGGCTCGTTTCGAGTAATATCTGCTGGTTGCAACCGTTCACGTTGCATTTGGACGCAATAACGTATACGTATATACGGTTAAATCAGTGTCTATGACTCAATGATGGCAAAATAAAATCTATTCACAGGACACTGCATGACGTCCAATAAGAAACATTCCGAATGCACGTTTTAATTGGCATTTTCACGCGTTACTAGTGTGAAGTAAATGTTGATCTGATTAAACCTTGACATACAATGACCCACTTCATCAATGCAGCATCTACTACTACTGTTAACTACATAAAAATATTCAAATTACAAGTCTCCATTTAACCCTCTACACGCACACCCAATTTTAAAATGTACGCCACAAGCTCCGGACCTAATCCAATTCGCGTTTGGGCCGAAATTAAAACGTCTGGCCAAAAATGCGGGACGTGTGTTTTAATGGGGTGTCACCGGGGTTCTTAAGTATTCCACCGGCCCACCCTATAATACCCAGTCTCCTTAGTCTGCCACGTCCTCCCCTTGATATATTAGTCCCAGTTCGTCGTACATAATTTTGTAGAGGGTGGTACCTCCCCCACTCTCCCCACAGCGAGTGAACCCACCGATCCTCACAATACCAAGGTTTTGTTTATTGGCGTATAATAAGTGTAAAAACTTAATGATGTCAGTCAACTAAACCAAGTGGATAAGTATTTTGAATTGGCACCTTTACCGATCGGCCCGAATGATTTTCTTAAAGAGTTGGTCCAAATGGCCCTCAGTCGCAATTGTAGGGTTAGTGCATATTATCCTTTTTTGCATTAACGGGCTATAAAGGCTTACCTTTTTATCGGATTGCCTACCATAATAAGCTTAAGTGTCTATAAAGATATTGGAATGTCCAATATTATTAACGATCATGATTTATTGCAAGCTTTTTTAATATTGGAAAATAATAAATTATTTTAAAATGTGGTTTATAAGGTGAAGTGACGGAATGTGAACAGTAGATAGATGACGTTGCAAACAGCTGAAAATACAAAGTGTACAGAGTGGAACAGTAAGTAGTACAGCGGTAATTTAGTGGCGTCACTAATGTTGTACCAACATCGGCCAGCGTCATTGCCATTATTCATTTTTACTATTTGTTGTTACATTGAATTCATACATTATCTATAAAAATAAATATTATTTATTGCCATAAAAATAACCTACCTACTTTCCAAAGTATTTCTCTTTTTACTAGGTTTAGGTATATAACAAACATTCCATTGAGAGCCGATTTATTTATCAGCACTCAACAGCTTCTAACGGATAGATATATTTTGTCGATAGAACCTTTCGAGTCAGCTGTCATTTCCTTTCTATAAACATTTTCAAATATGGAACATTTTTGGAATGAATTTTGTTTAAAACAAATGAACAGTGTGAGTTTGAATCAAATCGTTCTTTTTTTAATGAATGGCCAAGCAGATTTTTAAACTAAACAACAAAATTATATACGTACTTCTGGCTAAAAACGGTCTTTTCACATTTTTACAGCAAAAAAGGTAAATACTACCCTAAATAAATAGCCATAGGAGGTATCTTCCATCTTGTCCTAATATATAACAAATATGTAGTACCTATGTAACACACGCACGGCATCGCACAGTGTGGTAAAACTTAATTACGGCGACACAGGAGTGTCGTGAATCTACTGCGGTCACGTGTTCTTCAATATTGAGTTAGGTGCACAGTGAGCCGACATCCAATAACGCTGGAAAAATTAGGGGCCAAAAATATTGGCTGACAAATGAAAAATGTATGCTCTATTGAACACTTTATGAGGCAATACGAGTCTCGAACCTAATTTTTGGAAGTGGAAATAAATAGAATGATATATGAACTTAATATATGAACTTAAAATATTGTTTTTGTAAACGGAAATTCTGAAAATACAGTCACCCAAAAACAACGCAAATTGAATACAACCGCAATATAAAAACTTTGAAACAATTATGAAGTTTCAGTAATTTTGTTGTGTTAGTGAACTTCGAGGGAACTTTCTCGGTACACAATGGGCGCCACATATTAGACGCAGTATTATATTAGTCCATTAGTTAAATTAGGTAAGATTTCTCTCCCTATCTTGGTAAGTTATTTATCATGCGTGTACCTACATTAGGGACTCGCGTTGCAATACATTGTGGTTAAGGCATTTAATTTTGTACTGTAGATAAATCTTAATATTACTAATATGCATAACGTTAGGAGTAATTGAGATGCGTTTAATCGAATGAGAAGTACGTGCCATGATTTATAGGTTGTCTTTTGAAATTAGGAGTTGGCGGTACCTACGTAGGTACTAATAAATTGTCTTGTGTTTTTATCTTGGTCTGATTAAAAAAGCCCACTTCGGCTGCCAAGTAGGTATTTAGTCTTGAGCGTTACCTTTGAGGGTAGAGCTTAAAATAAACGAGAAGTTTTAATACACTGTTAGATTGGAACACTCTTTTTGTGGTAAAAATAATGTTTTTGCTTATCTCAAAATAACAACTGCCCACAGCCCAACTTCCTAATTAAGGCAAAGTCCTATCGCTATCTGAAATCCTATAAATACTAATATCGCCGATACAGTTAAATGCTAAGTTTGTACTTGTATTATTGAGTCATTAGAAAACAATATAGCTTAAGCATAAGCACTATAGATCACAGCCCACGCGCCTTCACCAAGAGTCCTAGTTGGTTTATGGCGACCCTACACAGTACAAAATAATACTGATAATGGTCTGTGATGCTATATAGTCTGTTGTACGGAGGTAGATTTGAACACAAGATGGTTATGTATCATCTGTGGTGAAATCGATGACAATTGTCGGTTATATCTATCGCTTTGTTTTAGAATAGTATTACCAATATTAAGTAGAATAATATGTGTTTGCTTGTCTGTGTAAGTATTTACATTAATTTCAATAAAAATAAATAAACAGTAACTTCAGAATACAGGTTACTTAACATTTAAATAAATATTCTTATCACATGTTTAAAAACTTATTTCAATAATTCAAGATTATATAAGAGTACAAAATAATACTGAAAATAGTCTGTGATGCTATATAGTCTGTGGTGCGGAGGTAGTTTGAATACTAGACGGTTTTGTATCATCAGTGGTGAAATTGACTGGAGTTGTGATAACAATCGTCGGTTGTATCTATCGCTTTTTTCTTTAAATAATTTTCCAATATTATGTAGAATATGTGTTTTGTTTGAGTATTTAACTTTAGTTATTTAGTCTAACGTCAGAATGCAGGTTACTTAACTTTTAAGTAAAAATTCTTATCGCATGATTAAAAGCTTATTTCAATTCAAGATTATCTATAGTAAGTCCTAATTCGTTTTGACAGTGCATAAAAATACAATTTCATAAGTGCCTCTGAAGTCTAGAAATGCAGTTTTGGCAATTTTTCATCAGTAAGTGCACTGTTTCTGTGACAAGGCTATCCTCATTGGCTGAGGCCGATATTAAATACCGACATTGATAAACTTGCGATTATAATTTACATGATAGTGGGTAGGTATATTATTTTTATGACGATGTTTTAATGACTTGAGATAAAAAAACATTTATAATTTTTCAATGAAATATTACCAAAACATTGCATATCTTGCATGTGCATACCTAGTACCTACCTACAACAGTAAAAAATCTATATCTATATTAATTCGTAACCCAAAACCTTTTCACAAAAACTACGCGTTTGAAATTTAGCACAGATAAAGTTTATATTATGTATAATTAATACAAAAAACTAATCTATATTTGTATTACAAAGCGGAAAAAGTTAGTTCGTTTGTTTCTCTGTTCAAACGTGCTAGTCTTCGAAAGAGACTGGGTTAGACGCAGTCTATACACTTCGCAAAATGTGTACCTACTTTTCAAAATGAGCACTTCTCAACATGAGAAATTCTCAAAATGTGCACTTCTCAACATGAGAAATTCTCAAAATGAGCACTTCTCAAAATGTGCAGGTCTCAAAATGAGTGTGAATTTTATCATAATGGGTCAAAATAAAAACCGTCTGCTTACAATTTTGTATATGTTATTTTGCACGACTTTTCTAGTACCTACCTATCTCTGTAAAAATTAATCACGTTCAGGAAATGTTTGATTATGTTTTTTCAGTACATGTCAGCTATACACATAACATATTAGTTTTGTTTTGTTTTTTTTTTTCATTTATTAAGTTAAGGACAGTTTGTATAAGTTAAATAGTTCCATTGATCACCCACGCGGCCTAACTGTTACTTATAGCACAGGTTCTTACCTAATATAGTACCATTGATCACATTATTGTAAATTTTAATTGAACTAATAAATGATTATGATAATATAAGTACTCTCCAGCCCTTCATTGTAATATGCTGTGCACTGCATCAAAATAAACATACATTATAATGTGTTATTTTAACCATATTTTACCTAATTTTATTGGTCACACTTACAAGGAATACAGTTGTCTATAAAAAATTAAAATATATTATTTCGTAAGTTTTAAGAAATAGGAAATAAAAACTAGGAAATATGAAAATTAGAAAGTATATTAAATGCTATATTCATAATAATATTCTCATTCTCGATTTTCTAAAAAAAAATAGAAAACTAAAACAGCATAACTTCATTTATGTATAAAAAGATACGAAATACCTAAATATGTAGGCCAGTAATAATAACCTTGGCAAATCTTGTACTGTACAACGTGTAATTTAAAGGGTATATACATACCAAGTGCACGGCTTCTTTGGATGATAACAAAAGATTTGGCAAGAGTTTTGTAATCCTTAAGGACGCATTTACGTTTTCTCGCAAATATAAATGTTTTTCTGGGACCATTTTGATACATAAGGAGTTAAAATTTTGACAATGTTATGGTATTAATTTCAAGATAATTTATTCATCTCCACATAGAATGCATTAGAATTACACAGTCCTATACATCTTTTTCACAAAAATACGTTTTTATCGCCGCAATAATCGTAGAAAATTTAAAAAAATGGGGTCTGAATGAGGTACCTGTAAGCCAAATCTGGAGCATATTCTTAACTTCAAAATAACAAGAAATTATAGCCTATGTATTTATCTATACGCTAAGCTAATTATTTTGAACATACATAAAAAAAATTATGATTTATTAGAAAAATAAAATCGGTCTCAATTTTCTTCATACATTTTTCTATCGAACGCACGGCTCCGACCGTCATTCCGCGCTCAGACGCGCTTGTGAACGCAGGGGTGTATCGCTTTCCTCGTAAAAATAAATACGTCGAAACCTATAATAAAGAATGTGGCGTCTTGTATACTGTGACTAGAATACGTTGATACTTTTTCGTACCTAAACAAAAGTAAGAACGAGAACCATACTTATTTTTAGAATTGGATGGATATTGGTTACTGAACCTAGCTTGAAACAACATTTTTTTTTTAACCGACTTCAAATAAGGAGGTTTCGCAATTCGACCGTATAAATATTTTTTTTTTTCATTAAGTATCTTAAAGCACTACAAATTAAGGAAGGTCTAGAGTCTTTCATCAGATTGACTCCTGACAGTCGAGGGAACTCCTCAACGATTTACAGCAGTAACCTTTTGTTTGGGCTTGATTAATTTGAATTGACCAGAACTTTACACCTAGATCGTTTGTCACTGTCATTAGAGGTCTGATGATGAAGACGAAGGACAGTTAAGGGAACTCCTCAACGGTTTACAGTAGGTACCTTGTGTTTGGACTTAATTAATTTATATTTATGAGAACTGTGCACCCATGTGGGTTATAAGTGCCATTACAGGTCTGATGATGGAGACCATAGACAGTCGACGGAATTCCTAAACGATATGCAACAGTTACCTTTTGTTGGGCTTACTTCATATGGTTCAATATGCCAAAATGTTCAGTTCGTACATAAAACTTAAAAATTGGCCAAGTGCAAGTCAGACTCGCCCATGAAGCGTTCCGTAGTAACTACGCCAAATAACTTTGTTTTTCATAGTGTTTATATGAATTACAAACTTTTATTTGCGGTTTTAGAAAATATGCAAAAACTGCCAACCCAATCTCGTTCAAACCAATTTTGGCTGAAAGTTTACGTTAAGGACCATAGCATATATTTTTTGTCTAATTTTTCACTCCATTATTATAGAAGTTAGAGGGGGGGGAGGGAATTTTACCACTTTGGAAGTGTATATCTTTTAAACGGTTAACTTTATGAAAAAGTGGTTTTAGAAACTTCCAAGACTAGTCTATTAATACCACACACGCATGTTTTATGAAAAAAATTATATTTTCAGTTTCAGTTCCATGGAATGGAACATGGAACTGAAACTGAAAATATCTTTTTTTTTATTTTTTTTAATAATTTTAATGTTTTTTTTTTTCTTAAAATCGGAAAGCGGTTTACAAAATACATCTATCTACCAAGTTTCACATGTATAGTCCTAATAGTTACGGAATATAAAACTTTTTACCAAAAAAAATTAAACCGACTTCCAAAAAACACTGCAAAGTGAAAAATAACTTTAATTTCGGTAGGCGGTGTCCGACTTCCGAAATAAGTTAGAAAGTAGACAAAATATTGCTTTTCCCAATGCTGGGCCGTTAATTGTTGAGGACTTCTCCTGGTACTTCACCATCAGCTTCACTTCATCATAATAATATGCATTGTGACGAGCATATTGTACTTAATAACCATATTCAAGTAATCGAAGCGGAACCCATGAAATACTTCTTATTTCTACTTATACAACGTGTAATTTATAGGGTATATACATACCGAGTGCACAGCTTCTTTGGATGACAACAAACGATATGGCAAGGGTTTTGTAATCCTATGTCTACATGTGTGGAGCATATTAGAAATTTCAATACATTGATACCAGAGGCCAAATTTTTCAAATTAAGAAAAACGAAGAGAATTATCGTTTTATTGGCAAGTGACGTGGAAAGTGATGACCCTCATAGTGCTGTGACACGTTTGTTATTACTGGTATTCAAGAAACATACGAAATCAACAATTTGGGGTCAATTCCGTGAGTCACTTATTTTGAGCTGAAACTTTGCATAGAGACTCCATACCAGATGTTGTCTTCAGTCCTTTTGGATAGATATGGGGTTTCCGTTACACGTTGTATATTGAGTAGTTCCAGTGGTCATCTGTGGTCTTCATCATCAGGTCCACTTCACAAATGGTACTTTTCGAATGCAACTACACAAGTTACTATAAAAATACTCAAATCACTGTAGGTGTGCCTTGGTGACAATGGGACCAACTTCGAAGTATACCCTTTCAAACAAAAAAAGAATTTTCCAAATCAGTTCAGCCGTCTTAAAAAAATATACGCGTCGAATTGATAACCTCCTCCGTTTTTTTCGTCGGTTGAAAATGGCTGTGATATACGGACGGATAGACAAACAGACAGACAGACAAGCATGACGAAATTTTTCTTTATTTCTTATTAATTTTTTTATCACACATGAATATTTTATTTCCAAAGTCCCCTAGTACTCATAATCGGGCATCAAACACAATAATACAAAATTGAAACTAACATCTAATCAATAAGCATGTAACCCTTTGTAAACAATAAGTTACAACTTATTATGGTCAAACAATATTAAAGAAAATATAATATTACCTTCAAGTATCAAGATTAGTTAAGTAATGTATAAAATCGGGCGAACAATGGTTTGCAAGTGTGTGTGCGCGCAATGTTGTTGTGTTGCTACTAGAATACCTAAAATTGAGCGAGTGATAAACGTGAATGCGTCCTTATAAGGACGCATTTACGTTTTCTCGCAAATATCAATGTTTTTCTGGTACCATTTTGATACATAAGGAGTTAAAATTTTGACAATGTTATGTATATATAGGTATTAATTTCAAGATAATTTATTCATCTCCACATTGAATGCATTATAATTACACAGTCCTATACATCTTTTTCACACAAATAAGTTTTTATCGCCGCAATAATCGTAGAAAATTACAAAAAATGGGGTCTGAATACGTACCTGTAAGCCAAATCTGGAGCATATTCTTAATTTCAAAATAACAAGAAATTATAGCCTTTGTATTTATCTATACGTTAAGCTAATTATTTTGAACATACATAATTTTTTTTATGATTTATGAGAAAAATAAAATCGGTCTCAAATTTCTTCATACATTTTTCTACCGAACGCACGGCTCCGACAGTCATTCTGCGCTCAGACGCGCTCGTGAACGCAGGGGTGTATAGCTTTCCTCGAAAAAATAAATACGTCGAAACCTATAATAATAAAGACAGTGGCATCTTGTATACTGTGACTAGAATACGTTGATACTTTTCCGTACCGAAAAAAAAGTAAGAACGAGAACCATACTTATTTTTTGAATTGGATGGATATTGGTTACTGAACCTAGTATGAAACAAAAAATTTTTTTAACCGACTTCAAATAAGGAGGTTTCGCAATTCGACCGTATAAATGTTTTGTTTTTCATTAAGTATCTTAAAGTACCTACTACAAATTAAGGAAGGTCTAGAGTTGATCTGATGATGGAGCCTTTCATCAGATTGACTCCTGACAGTCGAGGGAACTCCTCAACGATTTACAGCAGTAACCTTTTGTTTGGGCTTGATTAATTTGAATTGACCAGAACTTTACACCTAGATCGTTTGTCACTGTCATTAGAGGTCTGATGATGAAGACGAAGGACAGTTAAGGGAACTCCTCAACGGTTTACAGTAGGTACCTTGTGTTTGGACTTAATTAATTTATATTTATGAGAACTGTGCACCCATGTGGGTTATAAGTGCCATTACAGGTCTGATGATGGAGACCATAGACAGTCGAGGGAATTCCTAAACGATATGCAACAGTTACCTTTTGTTGGGCTTACTTCATATGGTTCAATATGCCAAAATGTTCAGTTCGTACATAAAACTTAAAAATTGGCCAAGTGCAAGTCAGACTCGCCCATGAAGCGTTCCGTAGTAACTACGCCAAATAACTTTGTTTTTCATAGTGTTTATATGAATTACAAACTTTTATTTGCGGTTTTAGAAAATATGCAAAAACTGCCAACCCAATCTCGTTCAAACCAATTTTGGCTGAAAGTTTACGTTAAGAGCGCGTATAAAGCAAAATTACCAATTTTCTATTTGATTTTACATGAAAAATTCCAGACCAAATCTTAAAATAAAAATATATGAATAACTACATCATATTTTCAAGGGCTCTCTCTGATCAAAAACATAAAATAATAACTTTTCCTTGGTAGAAAAAAATCACGAAATAACCTCTAATTCTCATGTTTTTCCGTTTTGTACTCGATATGGTAATGCCTATTGCGACAAAAATTTGATAAATAATTATATTTAAACAAGAGTAAAGGCTTTGCTTAGGCATTTTATGTAATTCCTTTTAGTTTTGGATTTATTACGATAAAACACTTTTGGCGCATACTACGTTTTTATTCCGCGCAAGAAGTCATCTTCCGTCGCTCGTTGCGGGAGCTTCAAGCATATTTCTATTTCACACATCAGTCGCTACCGCTCTGTTGAGACGAGAGGACTACGCTCAAGTGTTTTAGCTGCGCCGAGTTATAATCATTTCAATCGTAATTGTTGTTGTTGTTCGAACTAAATAGTGAAATGGGAAACAAAAAAAAACATTGAAAGAGAACTAAAAAAGTTACAAATTGACAGGATGGCTAATTGTCGAAGGTAAGTTTGTGAGTTACTTGTTTGTTATATACTGAAAAAATAAAAATACATTTTATACTTTCGAGAAAGTTTATGCAGGTGATTTTAGATTTTATTTTGAGAGACACAAGATCTAAATTCGTTTACCTACGCACTTTCGTGGGCCGAGTAGGTAACTAGACATAATAATATGTGGGGACATTTCACACACGGCTGTCTGACCCCAAACTAGGAAGACCCTGTACTATGGGTGTCAGACAGCTGATATACATAGACAAATATATTTTTAAATACATACATATATAGATAAACAACACCCAGACACGACGATATCAAAAATTCGTGGTAGGTACTTTATTAGATTATTAGGATAATAGGTAATAAATTACATTCATAATAGGTAGCTATTTACTTTTGCTATTTTGTTATGTTATTCTTCACGATACAATTTTATGATCATTTTCCCATAATGTAGGTAGTTATGAGATCTTCTAAAAATCTAGATACACGGATGGACAACAATAATGATCTTGCGAGTATACTATATAAAAAAAAATTATCTACCTATACCACTTCTTATTTAATATTTCTATGGTCACTCGTAGTCGTAGGTAACGCGGGCAGAATAGTATATGCAAAATAAACACAAGCTTTTAGTTGGTATCCGTGTTTGTTCGATGAAATATATTTATATCGATTACGAACCTATTTAAGTATGCCCATTAGGTATTTAAACCCTATTTTTGTAGATCAATTTATTGTGGACGTGATTGTATAACAAGGAATTTGTTTTGAAATAATATTTTATTTTCAGAATGTGGCCACCTCGCTCGCCAGATTTAAACCCATTGGACTTTTTACTGGGGCTGTTTAAAGGAGGTAGTTTATAAAGAAGAAATCACTTCAGTTGAACAGCTGCGACAACGCATACGTTCGGCTGCTGACGAAATATCGTCGGCAGGATTTGCGCGCCGATTGAGACGGTCCTTCATAAGAAGGTGTAGAGCGTGTATAGCAGCTGAAGGAGCCCACTTCGAACATCTTGTATATTTTCTTTTTCAATAAATTTGTTTAATTACTAATGTCTTTTATGGTGTCAACAAACCCATAGTGATCAAATTTTAAGGAAATTCTCATTCTCTTTGAGTCTAAAATTAGTTACAGCAGTGTTAAAGTAATTTAATTTTGAAATCAAATTTGTATAAAAAATCTCCTTTAAGATTCGAACAGCAATAACTTTGTACTTTATCAAGATACTGGTTGTTATTATACCATTTTAGAATTTGCATTAAATACGCAATTATCAATACTTATAATAAATCTGTAGAGAGGTCAATTCTGTACATGAAATATATTTTTCAACAGTATTATAGATTGACATATTATATTTCCCTACTAAATTACGAAAGTTAATCTGTGTGTTACATCTAAATCACTGAACCGTGAGGAAGGACATAGGCTACTTTTTTTTACGAAAAACGACGGAAACGTGGACGAAGTCGCGGGCAACAGCTATCTATGCTAATATATAAGGCTGAAGAGTTTGTTTGTTTGTTTGAACGCGATAATCTCAGGAACTACTGGTTCGAATTGAAAAAAATATTTTTAATTAAATACTCAATTTATAGAGAAAGGCTATAGGCTATATATATCATTACGCTAAGGCCAATAGGAGCGGAGCACCAATGAAGAATGCTTCAAAATCGGGCTTAAATTTAACGTTAGCCCAAAGTAACTATTCCACGCGGACGAAGTCGCGGGCAAAAGCTAGTCTAAAATAATGAGCCACCGCAGTGTAGTACATTTTTTTTCGATATAGTCTGGCGGGAATAATTCCGAATCATTCCCGTCGTATACTTCGGAAGTATTCCGAAATATTCCGAAACTTTGGGAATATTTCAACTGCCAAAAGAAACCAGGAAAATCGACCTTTGAAGTCGGTTAATATACCAAAACCTGCTCCTACCTACGTATAACAAATACTTTTCTGAAAACCGCATCAAAACGTGTTTGCTTGCAAGGTTTGCCTTTAATTGTTTTTATTGGCTGGGCTTTTAAACGCGTTAAGTAGGTAGGTAATGATTAATACCTACCTATGCGACTCGCGAATACTCGCGATGCGTACAGAGCTACATACAAACTAACCAAAAACATAGGTAACCCTTTTTCAAAAAACAAAATATGCTAGGCCTGGTTTTTTATTCAACTACTGACATTTATAAAAATAGCATTCAATTTCGAAATAAGTTACCTAGAAACAAAAGAATAAAAATCCTGTTAATCGCAGGCTAACATATCTACCTATAAAAATATCAACATATACTTAATCAATCCCATTTATAATAAAACTAGTACTCACGCGGGGCTTTGCTCCCGTGGATTCTATCACGGTAAAAACATAACTCTCCTTTTTTGCAGTCGCGTAAAAAGTAGCCTATAACCTTCCTCAAGCTTCAAGCTATTTCCATACCAAATTTCATCCAAATCCACCCAGTACTTTCGAAGATTAGCGCGTTCAAGCAAACAAACAAACAAACTTTTCCGCTTTATAATATTATAGTATAGATAAACATTTATATTTTACTCTTGTATCGTACGTAGTCTCGCACTGAACAATAATTAACCCACCCACCACACAACAAACAAACACGTTAATTTCGATTGAATTATTCGGGCGAAATATTCGGAAACATTCGATTGCGGGGTACGAATCTTTCTCGCGGGGGGAAAACTTCTCCGGGGAGCATCTCCCCTCTTACCGCACCCCGCACCGCCATCGCAGCGCGGCGGCAGCGGCCGGCGCACAGAGGGCTTTATTTAAATTCATTTTGAATAATTCTGATTTAAAGAAACTTTCCCAGAAGTATTCCGGAATTATTCCGAATTTTTCAGAAGTTTTGCAACTATAGATACAGGGGCCCAAAATTGCGTAATTCCGTAGAAAAAAATGTTAAAATTTAAGAATAACTATTTTTTGCAATATTGATTTAGAATGTAATAAAAAATCTTGATACTGATCTGATAATACAAATATTCAGGACTGATATAAAAAAAAAAATGAAAAAAATATCACCAATTTTAGAAATGGTACCTAATTTTGTAAGAGTAAGTACGATTTTAATTTAAAATATTAAAAATATCAATAATTTGGTCATCCATGGGCATATGACGATATGGCCAATTATCTGGCCAATCGACAGTTTCAGAGTTATCCATTATTTACGCCACACCAAAATCACGCGCCAAAATAATATTATATTATACATAATATAATATTACCTTTTGGTATTGATTTTATATTGATTCGTGTTCAGTATCAGTGGTATAGTCACCTCCTACTAACTTACTATTTACGTATTATTCGCGTACACATAATAACATTTCGTAATATTGTATAACGCAGTCATACTTTGAATACAGTTGTTTCATCTGAATATTATACGTATACTTACTACAGAAGATACGCGTCGAGTGAGCGCGTAGGTACACGCGCGATCGTATTCGATGTGAGGAGCGGGTAGGACAGTGCGGGTGAATTCTAAAATTTTGCTGGCTTTAGGCGCGCTCTTAAGGACCATAGCATATATTTTTTGTCTAATTTTTCACTCCATTATTATAGAAGTAAGAGGGGAGGACACATTTTACCACTTTGGAAGTGTATATCTTTTAAACGATTAACTTTATGAAAAAGTGGTTTTAGAAACCCGTATGCCATTTTAAAGACCTCTCTATTAATACCACACACGCATAAGATTCAAGAAAAAATATATATTTTCAGTTTCAGTTCCATGTGGGGTACATGGAATTGAAATTGAAAATATTTTTTTTTATATTTTTTTAATATTTTTTTACTTTTTTTTTTCTTAAAATCGGAAAGCGGTTCACAGAATACATCTACCTACCAAGTTTCACATGTATCATTCTAATAGTTTCAAATATAAAAACTTTTACCAAAAAAAATTGAACCGACTTCCAAAAACACTGCAAAGTGAAAAATAACTTTAATTTCGGTAGGTAGGCGGTGTCCGACTTCCGAAATTAGTTAGAAAGTAGACAAAATATTGCTTTTCCCAATGCTGGGCCGTTAATTGTTGAGGAGTTCTCCTGGTACTTCACCATCAGCTTCACTTCATCATATGCATTGTGACGAGCATATTGTGCTTAATAACCATATTCAAGTAATCGAAGCGGAACCCATGAAATACTTCTTATTCCTACTTATATATTGAGTAGTTTCAGTGGCCATCTGTGGTCTTCATCATCAGATCCACTTCACAAATGGTGCTTTTCAAATGCAACTACACAAGTTACTATAAAAAATACTCAAATCACTGTAGGTGTGCCCATAATATTTGAAGAGTTTCCTCGATTACTCCAAGATCCCATTATCAGCTCCTGACTTGGTGACAATGGGACCAATTTCGAAGTATACCCTTTCAAACAAAAAAAAGAATTTTCCAAATTAATTCAGCCGTCTTCGAATAATCGGTGATCAAACATTAAAAAAAATATACGCGTCGAATTGATAACCTCCTCCGTTTTTTTGTCGGTTGAAAATGGCTGTGACATACAGACGGATGGACAAACAGACAGACAGACAGACAGACATGACGAAACTTTTCTTTATCTCTTATTAATTTTTTTATCACATAATTATTTGTATTATGAGTATTTTATTTCCAAAGTCCCCTAGTACTCCTAATCGGGCGTCAAACACATTAATAAACTAACATCTAATCAATAAGCATGAAACCCTTTGTAAACAATAAGTTACAACTTATTATGATCAAACAATATTAAAGAAAATATAATATTACTTTCAAGTATCAATATTAGTTAGGTAATGTATAAAATCGGGCGAACAATGGTTTGTCAGTGTGTGTGCGCGCAATGTTTTTGTGTTGCTACTAGAATACCTAAAATTGAGCGAGTGATAAACGTAAATGCGTCCTTAAGTCTACGTGTATAGAACTTATTACAAATTCCAATACACTGATACCAGAGACCGAATTTTTTCAAATTAAGAAGAACGAAAAGAATTATCGTGTTATTGGCAAGTGACGTGGAAAGTTATTGACCCTCGTAGTGCTGTGACACGTTTGTTATGATTGGTATTCAAGAATTATATAAACCAATAATTTAGTATTAATTCTTTGAGTCAGTTATTTTGTGCTGAAACTGTGCATAGAGTCTCCATACCAGATGTTGTCTTCAGCCCTTTTGGATAGATATGGGGTTTCCGTTACACATTGTATATTATCAAAAATAGCGTATAAAGATTTAACACCTGATTATCCATCAGTAAATACTATCCTACCACAAAATGTAAAAAATGGCAATTTAGTATTTACTTCGTAAATAGTTTTATGTCTACTTATAATAATATATATAACAATTAAGCACTGTCAATAATAATAACAATATTCATCACGTCAATTCTACATTTTGAAAATTTTTACTTGCACCTAAAAAATTGTAAGAAAATTATCTTTTTCATGAACATTGGCACTGTTACATCATTATTTTCTAATCTAACTAAAAGTCTATTATATTTTTGTTTACGGTTAGGTAAACTAACATTTTCCCTTTTTTAATTTGTGTTTCTCAGAAAAAAAGTCTTCGAATTAACTAAGTGTTGCTAATATAAAAATATACAATTAATTAGAACAGTGGTAATCTATGCGATTATTTAAAATAAGGTTACTATAATATTTACCTTTATTAAAAAAAAAATACAGAGCATATTACAATGAATGGCTGGAGTAGGTACTTATATTATGTGTATATGTGTATGTGTACTGAAAATACATAATGAAACATTTCCTGAACGTGTTTGCTTTTTATAAAGATACTACTATTATCGTGCTAAAAATCGTGCAAAATAATACACAAAAAAAAATTAAGTAAACGGTTTTTATTTCGACCCATAATTGTGATAAAATTCACACTCATTTTGAGATGTGCACATTTTGAGAAGTGCTCATTTTGACAATTGCTCATTTTGAGAAGTGCACATTTTGGGAAGTGCACATAATGCAAAATGCACATTTTGCGTCAAGTGCACATTTTGCGTCAAGTGCACATTTTGCGAAGTGTCAAACTGCGTCAACCCATCGAAAGTAAGTACTGAGTGCATTTGGATGAAATTTGGTATGGAAGTACCGCGTTGTTGAGGGAGATTATACGCTGCTTTTGATCCGAGTGCAAAATAAGGAGGGTTGTGTTTTTATCGTGATAAAATCCACGGGAGCGAAGCCCCGCGTGTCTGCTAGTACATTATATTATTAGTGTTGAAAATCGTCTACGTGTCTAAATAAAAATATAAATTTTTTGGGTGTAATTAATAAAACATAGATTACAATTATCCTAGCTTTTTGACCCTAGAACACACAAAATTGTCATAAATTTGGTACTTATAAAAACACAGTTATACAATTTTTGTTTACCTATATTTGCCTAACTTGTTTAAATTACATTACAGCTTAACATGGTGATGCTTCTAATAAAGACGGCGATGTCGGCAGAACAACAAAGTAACAACCAAAATAATAGATGAAATTACTACAACGCTGCACAGAAAAATGAGATCAAAACATGTACTGTCAGAGTCGAAAGTGTAATGGCATCACGTAGAGCGGGCAAAGAACTAAATGTTGAATGATATGATGAAATGTGACAGTTCATTATGCGGAAGATAACGGACGCCACAGCATACAGTGAGCAGTAAGTACTTATGTTATACGCACTTACACTTTAGGCGGAGTCGAGAGAGGAACGTGTTTTCTTGGAGCATGCGTGCATAAACCATCCAAGCATCCGATTAAATTATTTAACGTCTTTATTCCCCTGTGGTGCACGCAGGTTGCATGCCGGCACGCGGATGTTAAGATACATGGACTTAGCGTGTAGGCTACCTAATCTAGGTATATAAAGTCCTAGTACTTGAGTAGGTGCATATTGCGCTGCATGAAAATTAATTCAATTCCTATTTAAAGGCCTATTGTGAATCAAAATCTTAAGAACAGTTTTACTTAGATGGATGAATAACTATACAGTTTTTCCTCATCGGTTTACATACAAACATTTACTCGTACGCGCAATAACTTCTCCGGTCTTTTGAATTCATCGTAATCGGAGAAAAATGGCGCACAGCCAGCTGTCAGAGGATTTAAAGTCGTCTACGAAACAGGATTTCAACAAAACTGTTGTAGGCGTGTTTTTAGTATGTATTTCCATAACGAATATATCACTTTTGTCGTTTTTATTTAATATTGTATAATATTTAAAAAGTATTTCGAGCCCGTTTTTAGCTTTTAAACATAAAAAAGATCTAATAAAATCTACTTTAAATAGTTTGTGAATTATAGTTCTACTCGGAGGTCCTCAGAGAGACTTCCGTAAACGATTTGTCGACCTTGTCGATTGGGGTCTGGCACTCTGAACAAAACCGGAATATTAGGAAGGCCACATCAAACCATTTAAACGCCATACCCAAGAGCTATTTAAAAGCCTGTTACAGTGATTAATTCGATTATTATTTTAGAATCGCTTATAAAGTCAGTTATTAAAGGATTAGTGCGATAAACTAACTAAAATTAACGAGAATCTGATAAATTGGTTAGTCTGATTAAAATTTATATTCAAATCTCGGAAGATTTAGAATGGTTCAAAGGCAATAAAGCATCGCTGAGCATTACATTTAAGGCTTTAACTGTAGTATATTATTTAATATTAAAGATCTTAAGGTAAACGGGCGAAGTGCCTGCAGTTCCGCGATAAGGCAACCTCGTCTCCCGCCTCATCCCCCGGTTTTTGGGGGGTGGCAGACTTAAGAGGCGGCCATACTTCAAATTGCGTTTAACTTATATAGCTAGTTTGATACATTGCCCCCATTATTGCATATCAAAGGGCTCTGATAAAATTGTGGCGATGATAAAGTCAGAGCTTTTTTATTGGGGTTCCTGATCTACATAGGACCCATAAAGTACCGTGGAAAGCCTCTGTCGATTCTGCTTTAGATTCATACCTGAAACAAAGAGAGGAATATTGTTAAAGATGTGTAGGTAGTCATCAACTGCTTTAGATGAACTTTACCGGAATACATGCATATGTACATGATTACAGAGAATTATTTATGGAACTCGTAAACAAAATATTTCGGATCTATCAATATTATATAAGCATCATTGGAAATTGCAACAATGCGGAAATGATAACTTATACAAAAGCACCAATCTGGTGGGTCATCAGCTCATAAAATGACTCAAAAAATGGCGAATCACATGAAAATTTGATTACGGTAAATAATGTACTGTACGTGAATTCGTAAATGAAGTATCACATGGAACACACACGCATAAACTACGTACAAAACGAATTCTACACTCAGCTCTACATCACTAGCACGTAGACGCAAACATAGCGCGGGGATACAACATCGATACGATATCGATAGATACGTATCGATAGCGGCAATAGATACTATTGTCACAGTTCAATTTAACAACGTACGCTCTCAGATTCCCTCGGATATCGCAAAGTCAGTCGAACTGAAGTTTTCGTGATTCGAATTTGTCTTTTACAGACTTATTTATATCGAGATAGTGCAAGCAGTTTGTTGCATAAAAATAAATGTTGTACGACTGTGATGTATTTTATCTCGTTCAATTTTAAGTTTTAGATATTTAAGTTGGGGAGGTACATCAAAGCTTTGAACGAGTAGCTGCTTACTAATACACTCTAGTCTTTTCCAGCCCGTTCGGAGATTCAAAAGATAGATTATCGCTCGCTAATAATTCTCTCACGATTCAAAACTCACAATAGCCCGAAGCGAAACTGTATCGCTACAGATAGATTAAACATCGGAGCCCAAATGAACGCGCGATAATTTATCGGAGCAACCCCCGTGTGTATTAGCTGTATCCGACTAATGCCGGCTTTCGATATTCGGCGCTCGGTCGCGATTCGATATTTACGATCGAACGAGTCGCATTAGACTGTCCACCCGTAGGTAAATTAGCACAGATGCTCGCCACTGTTACAGTGATTCATTCCAAATTGGCTTTTCAGCGGGGAAAAAACGGACCGAGCCAGCCACTGCGGTACACGCTGTCTAGGGACTGCAGCTAAATAGCTTTTAAAAGAGTTTGCATTTTCCTTTTGAGCATCGAATGGACACGAACATCTGTCGTTGAACTCTTCTTTCAGTAAAATTGCTTGCCTGTTTTACAAGCTCATCCTGAATTAATGAATTGATTTTACGTTTCTTTTCCCTATTGAGCTCTATTCTTAGACACGATTTGCGGTATTGTCGATTTGCTGCTCGGAAACACTTTCCCACATAAAATGAAAACAAGTTACGTAACAAAAACGCACTAAATAAAGGCGATTTGCAATGAAACGTGGTATAATGTGAAGGCTGGCCAAGATCGCTGGTAGCGGCAACGCCTCGCGATTCGTATCGGCCCGGAAAGGGCCGCCTTAACGCGTGCTAGACCACCAGATAAAGTATTACAGCGAAATTGTATGAGTTATATTGTGCGAAGTGCTTGTTTAAAATCGGACGGGTAATTTTATACGCTGAACAGTGCTAATGAAGGATGTTATTTGGTTGCAGATTGCAGTGAAGTGGGGAGTGGTCGCAATGTCAGTCCGAGTTGTGAGCTGAAATATGGCGTTGTACGAATTAAGCGTGTCGTCGCGTGAAAATGGAAAAGTTTTTTAAATACCAGGTAGAGTAATCATTCGGAAAGGGTACAAATATTTGGTAGGCACCTAGTGGTTATAAGTTTTTCTTTTTAAAAATCAAGGATTGACGTTGTAGGTATCAACACTTTGATAAAAAATAATAATCATGAAATACATTCACACATTGGTAACTGCGAAACCAACATTAAACATCAATCAACAACTGAAATGCACTCATAGTTTATTTTTAATGAACTGCAAACGATAGTCAGTGAAATACGCAAATGTTACATTCCCCAATAATGAACCGGCGATATTACCTTTAGTATAAATAATCCGTGCCAAAGGGTGGCTTCGATGCGATGCTACTGCAAATCAACCCCCACTCCCCCCACCGCGGGCTGTCGACGATAAATAAAATTCACGTTTTAACAATAAAATGCATTTTCCGCAAATGCTCCCGGTGAATTATTGTACGGGCTTTACGAGCTTAAAATTATATGGGCACGTGAAATTTTCGATCTCGATAATGCATGGCCAGTGTACCGCCAACACTATTTTCGGTCGATACAATGAACACGATTTTAAAATTACCGACCACTTACATCGATCATTTTAATTTATTAAAATGCATTTGGTGCAGCACAATTTTGCTTAGTGCTTCTTACAATAACTTAGACTCGAGGTAAATGTGATAGTTAAAAGCTACGTGTATTGCATTAGGAGGGTTGCATTTTTTCTGCATTTTTCCATTTACAAACAAACCACAGCTCCCCAAATATGTCTTACCCCAAAATAACACGTCACGTAGCAGCCATAAAAATGCTTATAAAACATTTCCCGATGGACAAAAAATACAATGTTTTATTCGCTACAAAAATACATCACACGACCGCTTGATGGAGAACCAATAGCGAGTGTCCCTCCGGCACAGATGGCGACACGGACGCGGAGATAGCAGAAAAATATGAATTGTAGCTTTTGATATTTGTCACTTGAATTACAACTCCCAGCAGACACCCAGAATGGTGGATTGTGGGACTGTTCGCTACTCGCACCTCGTTTGCTGAATGATCTATATTTTCCACTGGATTCGGCCAGTGACTTTTGGATAAAGCGCCGGTTCAATCACTCGTTGAGTAATGCGATCCACGTGCTAGCGGTACTAACGCTTGATGATATATCCCAATTTAAAATACGATACGGTTTTAGTAGTCAAATAAACTTCCTGAGTAAACCAAAATATTGTGAAATGTTACTACTTTAGCATCAGCAACGTACATATATGTTAGTCTTCAATATTTATATTGAATTAAATTAATATTTTATAATAAACTAATAGATTTCGTTATATGGTCAGGTCATAAAACAAGATTGTAGTGAACACCGTCTTTGGCGGCTAGCTTAATGCGACAGAATCTTGAAAAATGATCCCCACCAGAATTTCTTGATGCTATTACAAGTTGCCACCGTGCGGGAGTAATAAGTAAACAAGACCCGTAATAACGGCCAGTCACGCCAAGGAAACCAATTTGGGAGGTATTTGTAAATGTCAAATATGTTTGTGCGCACCTATTTATTGCCAGCATCCCTCACGTACGAGTAAATAACGGAGACACTGCGATAAAGTGAAAAGAGATACCCAAAAAGTGCGGAGAGCATTGCCTTAACTGCTTAACTTAAGCTAGCCAATATGACCTTTAAGTACTTTGTCCGAAAGCTCAAATCTGATCAAAGAATTACAGCCCTAAGCCAACTGGTGTTAAGGTTCTTCCTGCGTATACAAGTGGAAAACTCAGTGCGCCACGTGCGAATGATTCATGTTCGTCCCTTAATTAAAGAAGATTTTAATTGTATCGGATGTCTGTGAAAGCGAAAATAATGCACTCCTAAATTGGGGTTGGAATTCGGAAATTTATTTTTGTTAGCCCACCGAAGTATTGCTTTGCGTGTTTTACTTTGATACCGATTTTTGGACGTTGGAGTTTTACCAGCTTTGCTTGGTAAACTTTTTCGAACAAATGAATGGTACACGGAAGAAATATACGCTAGATAGGCAGTTTGAAAATTACGAACACAGTTGCAGAAACAGTTGCTTTTGATCAATCTCATTTGACTAGATACTTAAACTGGTCTGTATATCGCCTTACTATAGACAATTAACGATTTCGTCTTGCAAAATTCGGAACACCCTTAACTTAGTAAATTCATTTTGCGTATATAAAGTCAAGCTGCCACCGACTTAAAATATCTTTCTTAATTACAAAAGCCTTTGTTGAACGTATCTGATCTATGTAAGCAGTCGGGGCGAATGTTTTAAATAGCAACCCAACAAATAGGTTCCGGTTGAGCGAAATAAGCAAAACTCCTTAATGAAAGAATATTTGAAGGGTTGCCACTGTTTAGAAATTAAACAAAAGAATAGCGTTTTTCAACAAAAAGAGCTGGTAAATAAGTGTGTCAGGGAAAAAGAGAGAAGAATTAGATGTCATTAATATATTGGTCTTAGTAAAATACGGTATCATTAATAAAAATAACAATCAATGCAAAAACGAAAATGCATGTAGGTAACCTGTTACCTCAATAATAACGTGAACACAAATAACCACTATTAGACATGGAACAGTCGATGTTACCGACCATAAAACGATGACGGAAGCTGTGTAACGGCCCTGTAAGCTTGCCGTGTACTTCATCTGGTGAACAATGGAAAGGCCCCGTCCCACGAGCCCGCAGCGACACTGGATAAATTGACTCGAGCCTTAACTTGCGCCCGCTCGCGGAAAATTGGGGAAAATCGATTTAAATATCTTAAATGTGATGGCTTATCTCGATCGCAGGAGCTAACCCGTGTTCGCTGCAGCACTACCATTGACATTTCTGTAAAAATGTACAGCTTTCAGCATGGTAGGTGCGAACTAACCGCTTTTGTAAAATGAAAATTATGTGCGAATTTTTAATGAAATTCACAATCAAAACATATTTTAAAGCAAAAGGAACCTTTTGTGCCGATACATTTGATTAATTAAGTGAGAAATCGGAGCAAGATACGCTTTTAAAGTAAGCTCGAATAATCAAGAACTGCCAATTAAGAAGTGTAGCCCCTTTGAAAGGCAAAATCTAGATAGCTGGCCGGTCGGTCCAACAGAACCGAAGCCTGATGTATCTCGGCTTGCACGCAAAGTTAAGTAATTCTTAGTAGCCAAATTATTAACGAAAAATACATAGCAGACTGTATACGTAAGGTAAATACGTTGTTACACTTTAAAAACACTCAATCACGCATAAATCGTAGTGCCCATTTTGTAAGGCCCGGAGACCTCAAAGCAAAGTAAGCCTCCCGCTTAACTCAATCTAATAGAATCACCTCGGATTGCTTTCCGATATTTACTGTTTGATTTTTCCCTTCGTGTCGAGATTTGGGACGTTTACCCAAAAGAGGCGTGTACTGCGACGGTAATGGCCGGTAGGGTCGTGCTACATGACCTTTATAATGAACAATACGCCCTACACTCTATGAGGTGAAAGTTGATTATTTTACGAGTTCCGCTTTTTCGAGATCCTACCCTCTCATTCTGCGCTTTATTTTCGTTAGCGCTTAAGTGGATTAATTACTTTTACTGTAGCTTAGATTTTAATTTAATAATTCTTAAAAGTATTGCGAAAGGAACGTTTACAAAGCAATCATAGCTACACATAGTTTCATTTATTAAATTACACGAGATTGCCTAAGGAAATACATGTGAAAAATAAATCAAATTATAATTCAACTGCGAAGCAAGTTTATTGAATTGATCATGCGCAAATATTTATCGATGGGGACGTAACAAGATAGGGTCAGAATTTATTGAAAACCAAGAGCAGTGGCATACATAGGTAGGCAAGTTACATAAATTGACATTGGCGGCAATCAGACAAATTGGCTCCAACCAAACCCCTCGCTAACCGAATTAATCTGATACGTAGGTTTTCTTAGACAAAACCACTTAGACGGAGATATATAGAGGGCAGCAAGAGGGAACACGAATAGACGCTGATGCGAATTGTATTATTTATTATACATTCACAAGACCAAGCAAAACAGAGTATCTAATGAATCTATGCCAAATATACGTGTGGAAGGAATGGGGGAAGAATATATTGACATTCTTTATTGACCATTTTCACAACAACGCGACAATGGTATCATGATATCTTTTTGTGTACTTAACGTATTCACTTAAAAATTCACTTCAATAAACTTTTTATTGTATAAAATACATCTGTATCGCCCCTTAACATGTGTGTACTTACGTGAATAAATATTCAACAAATCCACCTTTAAACAAACAGTATGGGGGAAATAACGTTTTGCCTCATTCTGAGTAAACGATGCTTAAGAAATTTATTAGGGGATGAATTGAGTTTTTTAGATATGGCAACGAATTTTTATCTCACTTCTTTGCGATATGGATAAACACGCGATTTGTCCGTGCATTCGGAAGATTGTTGTGTCAGTATTTTTTTTCTGCAATATTTATTAACTTTTCTCTCTCGCAAATAGACAGGCCTCTTTTAATATGGGTGGGAGAACGTGCCTCCGTGACTTACAACGTAATTGGTTGAAGTTGCAGTAAACAAAGAAATTAGTTTGAATAAAGAAACACCAGCAGAGATTAAGAAGCTTAGAACAATTTGTTTATTCCTGATGTAAAATGGGGTTTGTCTTTAAAAATATTTGGAATTGTTATCTCCCCTTATAGGGGCCATTAATAACATCTGCTCAAGACGCTTAAATCCCACTTCTGGTGGAAAAACTGATTATCTAATTAGAAGAAAGCCTCTGCAAGAGTCTCCTAACAGAGGGCTAATCACAAATTAATGAGAGCTTGTAGCAGGGTGTCGCGGGGCGATGATAATTCCCCGCCCCGCTGCGTTAAGATCCTCATCAATTATGGCGAAGCCACCCCCGTGGCCTGAAGGTTGCGCGCCCCTCATGATCTAGTCACTATGGCGAATGTGCTAGGTTTAACACTATGGGAAATTTTATGGCGTCTAGATACTTAACAATAGTGGACAGATATACATTTTTAAGCAAACACAGCCACTAACAGTATCATTAGAACTTAGAACGGAATATTTACCGTGTGTGTTTATCATGGCGCTTGCAACAGTGCCGAAATATCGGAAACTCGAAACCTTCGTACCTATCTGCATGAAGTATAAATAAATACGCATTGTAAATATTCCGTTTTACGTTCTAATGAAAATGGTGAACAGATCTTTAGGTCAAGCTCCATCCAAGGTATGATCTGTTGCACAATTTTAAATGCAGTTAGCTGAGTTATAGTGCAATAAAGCTAATAGTTTGTTTATTGCAGGATCTTTATAATTTAATTGGAACGTATTTTCCAATCTCTTTAAAAATATATTGTTAGGGTAATTAATGACTATGTTGTTTATAATGCAATAATATTGATTTATATACATACCTACATAGGTGCTTTCTTAATTATTCGTTTATTGCTTTCATATATATTAAAAAAAATGTGGTTGGGTAATCTAGATAGTTCATTATCATTTGCTACGGTAGGTACCCATATATAACAAAGTAAAAAGGTATAATACATTATCACACCGTCTAATTTATTAGTATAATTTCATCGTAGTAAAATCTAACCCTTGCAATAACTAATGGCCCTTAGACAGTTGTTGTACCGACACCAAATGCTTCCGTTCTGAAACCGCACTTGATTTGTAGTTCCGTCCGCCCAGGAGTTACTATCTACCAATGTTTGAAACACTCTAAGCCACCATATGCTACGGGTTTCACACCCAAACTTTAAATTTAGAATAATTTATACCATAAGCATTTAACATTGACACAAAAATATATTTACGATCATATTCGATGTATTAAGTTGGGTACATTGCGTTATCACATGCAACATTATATCAATAAATTAATAGCGTTTCATATCAACACAGATACCGCAAAACAACAGGTTTTATTTAGCTGGCTATAGTTTCAATGGGATCACCCTAAACGGAGCTCTTGTTGTTATGCCATGAATATAAATCGTGATAAATTCCTCGCGAGACGGAGGGGGCGGGGGAGCGGGGGCGTACGGCCTCAAGGGCTTTTTTCTTAAAAATAACTTTTGTCAGAGTAATTCGGAGGAGTCCCAGGATTTATGGAAAGGTGGTGTCACCCCGGTAATTAGTTTTTAACTAGTTGTGATAAGGGTCCGCCGTGCTTTATGTGCGCTCTGTAATAAGTTTAAACTAATGTTCGGATTTCTGGGATGAATTAAATTCGTAACAGCTGCGTTCCATAAACAAAAAAAAATCACATAGAAATGTTTTAACTCAAAAACATTAGTTAAAACAAAAGCATCATCCCAAGCAATTGTTCTGTCGTGTCACAATATTTTTATTGTAAGCATATTTCGCGCGTTTGCGGCCTGTCATACCTCTGGAGTATGGGTATGATTTACGAACTCAAACAAGAAGAAAAAATAAGAAAGTTCTTCCTCGAAACTTCTATTATTCTCGGAGAAAGTTGCGTAAAAACTGGAGGCGCTTAGAAAAAAGCAATTTTCTAGCTCAGGTGTGTGAGATGTTCTTTATCTAACTTTGCATCCGAACCGCTTTGTTTATGACGGCATATTTTTTCGAAGTTTTGAACTTTTTATTACGTTGTACCGTGAACTCGTAGTTTGTACCTTTTAAAAGGCCGCCAACGGAAGAACAATGACTGTTTTGTCAACTATCTTTCTTAAAAAACTGAACCCCGCTACCTGTAGTTGTAACACAAAAAGCACAGACTAATATCACCGTTACTTTAAGCTTTAATACAAAAGCAAGTTTGTACAATCTGTTACAAGTTTGTACAATAAGCCAGAGAAAGCCACATCGCCTTTTTAATGGACACGGAAAATATAATTTGAAATACTCTTTATAGCTCCCATAATGTAGCCAAGTGGGCCAAAAAATGGTTGTCACCGTCTGGCGTAGTACATTAGCATGAAGAGTGTGAGGCAAGGAGGCTTTATCAGGAGGGCCTTTCCTGAGGGAGGGCCAAATAATGCGATATTGCTCGTTTGTGCGAGGCCCTATTTATCTATTAAAAAACGCGAGATTTACGGGCCAGTATAGGAAACTTTGGGAAGTTTTTATGTTGTTCCGTCGCTTTCGGGGCTAATATAAAAGATGGATGCGTGTTATTTTAGCTTTGTTCGGGTGTATATTAGCTGGTTTATTTTGATGTTTAGTGATCTTTTTATTGCATTATATTGTCAATAAAACTCGTTAACGTTCTCTGCATATTATCTCCTTAAGTATTTGTTTACGGTCATAAAATTGGCGTCCAATATCTTACAAATTAAGATTCTGTTTCGACTCAAGGTTTCGCTCTATGACCTACATTAACTGGAAATTATATATCCGCGGAATGATAACGCATGTTCCTCATCTAAGACATTATTACTTTACGAAGATTCATTTACAGTATCTTCTTGCTTGGTCACGACTTCAGTCTTTCGAATAATAATTAAAATATTCAATACATGGAGCTACCGCATTGGGCTAACGAGGTTCTTGCACATATCTCAAGATAACTAAGTTTGAGTGGCATGGCATGGCGTCTTTTAGGCCGGGTGTACACGGAGAGTCGTGACTCTCGTGTCTGAGCGCCAATCTGTCATTACAAGAGCTTGTGTAAGTTGTGTAACACGTCTTTATGAAAGGCGAAATGGAGCTGTTTTTAATAAGGTGATATTTAAACCCTCTTTAAGCAAATAACTGTTCTTTAATGAAAGCAAATTTTACAATATATAAAAAGCGCAAATATAAAAAATACGGTACCTACCATCAGCCCGTAAATCTAATGATACAGCAACATGATAAAAGTGACCTATCCAACAAACTAATACATTATCTAAGTATTGCAAACGTTAGATAGAGGCGGTTGTTACCCTTTATCTAATATATTATCTGGTATCTATATAAGTTATTACTTCACCATGGTTCGTGAAGAGGAACCGTTGAGTTATTGCTTATATTACATATGCATAAGAATATCTAGCTACAGACACAGTAAAAACAGGTTCGTCACCTAAACGTTGGTTTTTGCTTGCTCTGTACACAATAAAATCTGATTCACTGCTTCTTTTCTAATAATCAAATCACAAATAGTCAACGTCATAGAATGATACCAAATGCAATAAACCATACAAGATTTGTATTTTATTAAATGGCCTGTATATTTAAAAGACCTCAGTCCTATTACTTATAGTACCTTGAGCAGTTGCTTTTGAAAAGTACCATTTGGGGAAGTTGAACTGATGATGAAAACCACAGATGGCCACTGAAACTACTCAATAATAAGTATTTCGTGGATTGCGATTCGATTACTTGAGTACGGATGTTAAGCACTTTATGCTCGTCACAATGCATATGGTGATGTAGAGCTGATGGTGAAGTACCAGGAGAACTCCTCAAAAATTAAGAGCTATGCATCGGGAAAAGTAATATTTTGTAAAACGTGATAAGTTGTTGACATTATGGATTGTGTAACTAGATAAATTACAAACCGACTCACTAAGAGTGAAAAAAAAATTTTTTTTGCAAAAAATATAACCGGCTTCCATACCAAAACACTACAAAGCCAAAAATAACTTTAATTTCGGAAGGCGGTGTGAAAAAAAGAAAACACAAAACCAGTAACACCGACTACCGAAATTAAAGTTATTTTTGGCTTTATATTGTTTTGATATGGAAGTCGGTTCTAGTTTGCCAAAAAATTTTTAGTGGCCATGTTAGGTTAAAAACTCTTTTTTTTTATCTTTCAACGATTTTTTCTACATAAATGCTGTGGAATATTCAGTAACTTACTCGTACTAAAAGAACAGACTAGGAGAAGGAAAGAATTTAAAAATTGCAACAGTACCTACCTACGTTAATTATTTTTTAATTCTAAACCGTTGTGGCGAGATAGATTTGTAGCCATACAATATACATGCGTTTTAGATTTAGATAATATTAGTAACTAAGATAGAAGGACGGAATATTTCCCAGGCTGACAAATGACTTTTACTATTCTTTTCTGCTTGACAAATAACACTACTAAAACTGATCGACCTTAATTAATTTTATATTAAAAGTGTCTAATAAATGTTCTAAGATTGCTTTTAATGCCTAGTAGGTAAGATAGCATAAAATTGACATCCTTATACGTACATGCCAATAAATTATACAGGTTGTATTTAACCTAAAAAATATACTTAACCCATTCCTCCCCACTGTCCTATTTTTAAGACACTATATTCAATTTTTTTAAATGTTAGGTCTTTTATTTTAATGTTTTCTGATGAAATTCGTATTTTTACACTATTTTTCTAATTAAATGTTTTTTTTCGCTGTAAAAAAATGTTTCCGTAATTTTAATATAATTTTACAAATTGATCATTTTGATGCATCAAGAAAAGCATTATGTTCTGATTCTATATACCGTAAAAGAAAAAAAATTGCAACTTCAAAGTACCTACATAAAACTGATTCTAAAACCTTTACCAGACATATAATAAATAAAAACAAAAACAAAATAGAATTTGGGAACCTATGAGTTACGTTCAAAATAAGCCGTACTATAAATATGACACCGGGAACATGTCTATACAAATTGCCACGAAATCGACTTCGATCTTTTGAAAAAAGAAGTGAAATTATTTTTTCTTAACGTATTAAGAACTTAATTTAAAGATTTGATTGAAAATTTTCAATTTTTTCGATGCTTGGGAAGTAATAAAATAAATAATTCGGGAAGCACAGAAGTCAGCTAGGCAGTAGCTTCACGTAAAGCACTCGTATTCAGCTGAGGTTAGATTAGAAACCAACCCCCACATAGGAAAAGGCTAAACAAATGATAAAAAATGTCTCTTAATACAGTTCCAAACAGACTAGAGCATCCCAATCAATGGTATATAAACCATACCAATACTAAATAGGTAGGTATGTATATGATGAATATTTATTATCAACAGCGAATATTGGCTGGAAACACAGTGCTAAATTCGAAGCCCGACATCCGATAGTGTGGCATTATCTGCTATTATTTGTCACTGGGTGAACAATGCGAGCTCCGAACATACCTATCAGCTATCTTATAGCAATTTGTCAACAATTATAATAATGGTGTGCGAAAAAGTTCATTAAGAACCTTAATTGTGGGGTCAAATGTTGAGTTGATGAAATAAAAATGATAGATTCGAATGTGGGTGTAGTTCCTCAGTGAGTTTGTAATTAAACGCAACAATGTTTCATGATGTAGAAATGTTTGTAAACATACTACCAGATAATTATTATTAATTTTTATTTGTTAATGCCAGAATATCATGTCTGACTTTACGACTTAAAATAAAAGCTACAGCTAAAGGTACGTAATATCGAGATTATTTGTACCTATAAAGTGCAGAATCAGAATATTATGTTTATATTATTGATACTGTACCTATATGTAACCGTAGATATAGTTACTTGAGGAGTGGCTAGATCGGCGTCACGGCGTCCTGACCTACCGCATGACGCAGGTCCTCACCGGACACGGAAGTTTCGGGAGGTACCTGTGTCTGATGGGTAAGGAAGAGACGCCTGGGTGTCACCACTGCGAGGGTCGCCCTGAGGACACAGTCGAGCACACGGTGCAGGACTGCCCAGCTTGGGCAGAGCACCGACGTGTCCTCACGGCGACAATAGGCGGAGACCTCTCGCGCCCGGCCTTGGTCGAGGCCATGCTGCGGGGCGAGAGGGAGTGGGAAGCGGTCGCCTCCTTCTGCGAAGCAGTCATGCTTCCGAAGGAGGAGGCGGGCCGCGTGAGGGAGAGGATGGCGTCCTCCCTCCAGCCCAGCCGCAGTGGTAGACGCCCACGGCGTCGGACGTCGGCCGACGATCTCCGGCCACCGTAGGCGCGGGCATGCGGACAGCGAGTAAAGGGCAACTCGCTGTCCGACCATGGACCATGCCCGGGTCGACGGCGCGTCGTGTTCCACGCGCGCCTCAAAGAGCGTCAGCAACATGACGAGGCCCCCTCTGCAGAGGGCCGAAGCCCGCCGGGGTCGTGGGACTCATCCCGTTACCGTGGCCCCGGTATGTAAAGGGTTATTGAAGGAACACCGTGGATTTTAGTCAGTAAAAGTCTGACAGTCCCTCCCACCCTGCCCGGAGTGGGAGGACTTATTTGATAATTTTACCACGCTAAAAAAAAAAAAAAAAAAAGATATAGTTACCAAAGACTCTGTCTTTTTTATGATTGACATGTATTATTTTAATTTACATGTATGCTGTATAACTAAATAATAAAGACTAAAAGCCAAAAGAAATATTTTTTCTTTCTGTTTTCTTAAATGTATACTACTCTTATGCCTTTTACATTCACTTTAATTGTATAAAGCATTACAAAATGATAAAAATTACTAAGTGATAGTGAAACTAATAATTAGTAAAAAAAAAAAAATTGTAAATTAATACGCGAAGTTATAATTACGTAAATTATAAGATACCCACAGCCAAAAAATTACCTACTTCTTAAGCCGTAAAACTCATACCAAAACGTTTTATAAACGCGGCATAGTTTATATCAGCTGACAGATGTTACACTTACCAAGAGCTACTGTACCCCACGGAACCCAATAAATAATAACACACTGAGTTAAGACCACCTAGCGAGGAAACTGAGCTTGTTTACGGGACTACCCTACCAGTATTGTGGCCACCTACGCTATACATTTTGCTTAGCAAATTACTCGCTTCGCTCAGGGTGTCTAATAACCCTTTAATGAACGAACAGCTCTGATGTTTAATGCTGTTTCTGCTTTATTAGGGAGATTTTTGTTGGAGGTAATTGCTGAGTTGTAAGTTGAGCAGTTGCGGGGGGAATTTTGAGGATAGGTTTTGTTATTGCTGGGACTAACCATGGTGTTTTTAATGAATTTATTCAGGCTTTCAAACTTTCTTTTGTGCAAATGTAGAGCTATGAAATGAAAATGTTTCTTGGTAGCTGTAACTAACTTGAGAATTTTTATTTTATTTTATTGGGACATAAAACAGTTACACATTACAATAAAGTGTGACGTAATTATAACTAGGACGAATTTATAACTAGGTAAACGTGTAACCCTCATCAATGTCCGCGGAATAATAATAATATACTTTTTATTTCAGACCAAGGATCCATTAAAACTTGTTAGTACTTATAAACTTAAAAACTATGTTAGTAGGAATACAAAAATAAAAAGCATACACAAAACAAAAATAAGACACAAATAAGGATAAATTTAATGCGTGCGTTGCTATTACAGAAAATTAAGAAGTATCTACTCGTGCGTATTTTTATATAGTGCGTATAAAATGGCTATTTTAAAGATTCAATAGCCATCTTTTTGAACTTTAGTGTATAAGCGCGAATACAGGGTGGCAGGGACATAGACGTGCAACCGCTTACCATGGATTCAGTACATGATTCTGGACCCCCCTACGTGGAAATTTTTCGTCGGCTTTTTCTTAATTTTATTAAATTAAGAAAAAGCCGACGAGAAATTAAAAAACCAGTAAATTCACTTGTTTTATTTAAAACAGCAATGTAAATAAAACTCGAAAGTGCTACCTGATTAGCTGTGTTGATCTCGCAAATGAACTCTAGCAAAACAGCTGATCAGTTAGCCCTTTCGAGTTTTATTTACATTGCTGTTTTAAGCGAAACAAGTTATTTTAATTTTTAATTAAAATATCATTGGGTTAGATAGAAACAATGATTTTATACAGGTTTTAGTTAAAAAAAAAATGCTTAAAAAACCTGAAAAATTTAGAAAAAGCCGATGAAAAATTTCAATTCATGGAGGTCCAGAATCATATAGGTACTGAATTCATAGTAAGCGTTTGTGCGTCGATGTCCCTGCCACCCAAATCAATGAAGTGACGTATCAACAATTCGTCGTAGAGGCGCCCGTGCACCAGCGTGAGTTCTGCACCTTGCGAGTTGCGGTATGGAAAAGCTGAGGCACACGCGCCTCTCGACGCATAACAGTTCTAGGTACAATGTAACATAGGTTATTGGTGATGTCTGGACAATCAAACTTGTTATTACAGAGACCATGTAGCATCATGGCCATCAGTAGGCTGCGTCTCTTGACTCCAAGCTTTGAAGTTTATATATAACGCGTCAAAATTTTCAAACATATTAGTACGATAACTTGCTCCATTGCCAATCATATCAATGGTTACCATCAGATGAGAGATTGGTATAACGCAAGCCTATCCATTTATTTATATTTTGACTTTGTTTTATTATGGAAATGACAAACCTTCTGTCAACTGTCGCTTTGCTGTCACTAAGTTGTGTGTTTTCTCCGGAAATATGACATAAGGAACCGTTTAGACATATTCAGCGTGACTGGAATAGGTAATTAAAAAAAAAAACTATACGTGACTGAATTCCTTTTTCCTGAACAAAATATTTTTTTTTTAATTCGTACCGTATCTCACGCACTTCCTGCATTAGGTAGGCAAGTAGGTAGGTACTTACTATTTTATTCTATGACAAGACAGCGTAGTTTACTAGTATTTATTACCTGTAACAAAAAATTAAATACATTAGAAATCCGCAATAAGTACCTAATGATGAAGGATAGAAAGTAAAAAGGTTAAATCATTATTGCACCACACACTATACAAATAGGCTTAATAGCATGTTCTGCCACCGATTACTTCACATGAATTAAACGAATCTTCGTCTAACAAACCTAATAGAAAACGCCCCTTTAATAATATAATAGTAGATAATTATCACATTTAAATAATGTAACGCAAATTAATTCCGACTAGAGCACGCGACTCGGCCACTCCATTCACAAAACTCAGAGCTGTCCGTAATAGCTCATTTGAATACAATCTAGATAGTTATCGGCGTATAGACAACACTAGAACATTGTTATTATGTAGTTCACTGAGTCTGAACGACCATACACACGAACACTCAATTATATAATTGCATTAGGACACTTAATTCTCAGCCATAGACGACTAATGGTTATGACTCTTATGACAGTTTGAATGCATACTACGTCATTAGTGGCATTCAGGCGTGGACTTACCAAAATGGGGTCAAGGAGAGCTAAATCGGATTCATTCCACTTCAATATAAACAGTCAACGACAAAGGCTTTAAAAAAGAAACACTTAAATATCTTAAGAAGTAATTTTGTTAAGAAAAAGGTATTTTAACTGTGAATAACAATAACATTACACATTTATATTGTAGTAGGTATGTATGTGAGCGTCACGCACACATAAAGTTCGAACTTTGGCACACTACCATAAATCAAGGGGCGTTATACGCCATGTTTCACGAGCCCCATCTTTCTCTTTCGCTCTAATACGATTCTTTATATAGCTCTCCCGTTCTAGCATCAAGCAGGAGCTTTGAGGGGTCCAGGGGAGAGGGCAGATGTCTAGTAGTGACGTATTACTCGGCTGGCGGTCGGTCGGGTCAGTCGTTACTTAGTAACGTTCAGTTTAATTGCTTAACTCTGTGCCTTATTCTAGTTAACAAAAAAAAAATATGAATACGATTGAAAATTTACTGTACACTCCTAACAGGGCGGAAATATCGACTAATGAAGTACCTGATTGGAATATCGATATCGACATAGCGCTAATTACTTACAAACCACGCCACATTATAATGTATGCCGAGTAGGTTCCAATGCAAATCGCAAGTTCGATTCTAGAATAGACAATGCGACCAGAAGTTTATAGGACCACCCACACATCTGCAATGCATGTGTTTGATATGTAGCACGATTCCAATTTATAGGAAAAATATGAAAATAGAAATTTCTTCGTTAGAATTGCATTATAGATAGATAGATACAATACTCTTTATTGTACACCAATAATTTAAACAAGCACTTGATTTACAATAATGCAAAAAAAAAATGGTTACAATGGCGGTCTTATCGCTGATAGCGATATCTTCCAGACAACCTTTGGATGGACTTTAAGAACATAAAACAAAGAGGGGAGGAGAAAGTCAGTGTACTTACTTCAAATATATAACTACACAAAAAGTAACTCAAGTAGTTAATATAACTATATATATAGGTATATATAATACAATACAATACATAAATAAGTATAAATAAATATATGTGTTTCATATATATAAATATGTATGCATAATATGTATGCATTATCAACGTTGGAACTTGGAATAATGTAGTTTTAGATGTCTGGGAATATATTGAATTGTAAAAACCATTGCTTTGTATCGTAATAGGTAGTGAGAATCTAACAGTATTGGATAGATTTAGTGCCAATAAGATTTATTATACCTACACATCTCATCCATATATCATGGTAGATCTCAGCGATAGATCTGTGTTGTCTAAGCTAATACGTGATCAGAATGCTAGTGATGCGCTTAAACTATAATTTCACTTAGTCACATATACCTACAATTGTATTATAATTCATCATTGAAATGCAATGTGAAATGAAATTGTTCATCAATTTCAATTTAATATCATGTCCTAGACTACATTAAAGTTTAAGTCATTGAAAAATTAAAATAAAGTCACAGTGAGTGTCCGAAGTGGAATAAAGGTTTTATTTTCTCAAATTATGCCATAACTGCCGCAAGTGAGTTCATGTGTATCGTAGATTTCTACTGTACCTCTGGATGACACCTTCTGCCGACCGACGGTGTGTACACTGTACACCGCCTTTATTGCTATGTTCTTATTTGTATCGACTAATCCGTCGGCCGTTAAAAGTATAGCGGCCTTGTTGGACATCTCATTGGTCGGCAATAAATATGGCGTTATCTCTCGATATCGACCGCAGACCGCACTTCGCTCCACGCGACCTTCCCCCCCCCCCTGCTATAATGAATTACACAATGAACTCTCATCTAAATACAGAAAAAAGCTTTTAAAGGCACATATCAAAAATGCCCACAAAAGCCTACTAAGACAGGACTCACAGATTTATAGCACTCCCTTTGTTAAATTACGTAATCTCCACGTGGAGCCGCGGTATAAATGGAGGTAAATGAAAATAAATGTAGTTCCTCATTCTGCTGCTTGCCTATTTACATTGTGCCCAAACATAAATCTGGCTCTCTTTAATGGTAATCTGTTTTAAAAATTACCTGTTAAATCACATCAGGACAGATAACACATTGTTGGGGTATGTGGTTTAGAAAAAAATGTTTGTCGGCCGACACGCCTGAGATTTGTTGCCTTCAGGGTGGCATTTACATCATTGGCTCTCTCATATATTATGTGGCATACAGCTCGGAATACATTAAACAGGTACCAAATATTGATCCCGATTTTTTATAAAACAATCCCTTAAAATTAATTTTATTTATTTAGTCACAGTTTTATGTCTGTCTGTGACAAATTCTACTGTCTTAAATCATTATGATGTCGCTGGTGCGTGGGCGAGTGGGTAAGGACCAAATTTTTGACGGATACAGACACGCTGTGGTGTCCGACTCATAAATGACAAAATACTGCGTGCAATACATACCTTAAAATAATTTTGGTTATTTGCTAATAATATCTTAATATGTTATAAACAGTCTCATTCATCAAATAACTAAACTAGAAGCTTAATTTCTTCAAAATAAATATATTACCAGGCTTGGTGTCTTTTTACGCTATGTAAAATACGCATGTCCTTGCTTGACTACCTGAGAATATTTTGCCGCTGTTTTTTTTTTTAACGTAATCTAGTATTTATAATTTAATATTATTAAAGCCTTATAAACACCAGTAATCGTTTTTATAAATAATAACACAATAACCATTGTTGTTTTAATTTTTACAAGTAATTTTACACATGTCCCAAATTTTTTTCCGTTGTAACACTCCTGTTGTGCGACACCATAATTTCGAAACCAATAAACGTGTGTGGAAGTTCCTTGATTATTTAGTACGGCAACATTGGCTTCAAACTGGCAACAGAATTTCGGATACAAACCGCCATGTTTTTTAACTGTTATTTGAGATTGTGTTTGTGTCGTCAGCGCGTGTCGTTAAGATTTCCTGACTTTAGGTGAGTAAAATTGTAATATTTTTACGATTTTCTAGAAATCGATATATATTTATAAATCCCTTTTCAACTTTATTGTTAAAAGGGATGCAGAAGTGTTCGATTAATCGTTAAATTTGTGAATTGTTCCATCTTTAAGGTTAGGTCGTGAAGAATTTTCATTCCATTGTGCGATTTGTGACACGAAATTGGGCGACGTGTCACAAAGGAAATTTATAAAGCTGTGTTTACAATCGTTCTAATCTCATTAGCTACCTATGTATTATATGATTCTTAAATATTTAGATTATTGTTTAAATATTTGTAAAATAGTTTTAACTTTCTACGCCAAAGCCTAAGAGGGTAATGAGATATGTGAAGATAGTGCAGATATGTGAGCCTCCAACCCAGTAAAACTCCGTGTCCTCCTGTGCCGTTTATGACGGGACCACGGGCACGCGTTAGCACTCACCGCAAAACTACCGCGGCTGCTATTTTACCTCCTAGATGCTACATAGACATCATTGAGTCTTTGTTCCGTAACACTGGCTGTAATCATAATACTCATGGTATGAAGTTTGTATTTTAATAATTATTACATTTTTGCCAGATTTGTTGTCATGTTATATTTTTGCCTGTTTCGCTTCCCGTAAGCTTTTTAATTTTTTCTTTGATAGAATGTTTTATTACTAAATTTAAAATACCAACTTTTTTTGGGACTCTTAAAGAGCATGCTGTTGTAAAAGTGTTTGCTCAACTCTCCCCTTTGCTTCCTTTGGGATTTCAGGAAGTTTATCTTGAATAACAATTTTTGATTTTCTCTTAGGCTCAAAACTCAATGAAATTGTACGGCATGACAAGACGACGCAGGGTAGTTTCAGTTTTGATGCAATTTAAACTTTAACTCCATTCCTAAAATGGCTGGATAGGGTCGCGTTGCCACCCGTTTCGCCGCGATCTTTCTTGTGAATCTTGCGACCGGTCATAACTTCGGTGCGCGACTGCTTGCGGTACGCGACCGCTTGCGGTGCCGCGGGCAATAGCCTCGCTTTCACTGTCCTGCGCGGTCCTGTATCTTGTCAGTGCGGTCCTATGTCCTGTCTGTGCGTTTAGTATCGTCCTGCCATTCGTGCTCACATTCACACTCTTTCGTTTCTTGAGAAAATGATCTAGCGCGTTTGCTGGCCGTTATTCTAACTAGAAGCTGCCGTTGTGGTGATTTTTAGCCTTAGGAATTGAAGTGATTTTGATAGGTTTATTGTTATAAATTATAATGCTTTTTCTTGATACCTTTTAGCAGTTAGTGTTGGTGTTTTTTTTTGTAGACCGTGTACCTTTTTCTTTTCAGATGCCTTTATCATCCGCAGAAAGATGTCGCAAGTACCGCGAAAAACTAAACAAAGAAAATCCACAAAAATTTGAAGAAATGAAAAAGAAAAACTTGGAAAGAACGAAAGCTAAAAAACGAAAAATATACGATATGAGCGAAAATGAAAAACAAGATGTGAGAAAACAATGGAGGGATGCTAAACGTAAAAAAGTTAAAAGAGCTGAAAGAGCACGTCGTCGCTATCGTAGCCAAGTAGGGCGAGAAAATAAAAAACTAAAAGAAAAAAGATTCAAGAAAATGAATATACAATTAGATTCATCTTCCGAATATGCCGAAAGTGATCAATCTGATTGGATAGAAGCTGGATATTTTGATGATGATGATCCTAAAGAACTGGAAATCTGTAGAGAAAAAACAGAGAAAAGAATGTCATATGGAAAAAAAATACAAAATAAGACTGAACTAGTGATTGAAAACCATTTAACAAAAGAAAATGTAATATTAATAACAAACATAGAAGAAGAAACAGTGTTACAGATAGAATTAGATAGTGTCATGCAAAAAGGATCAGGAAGTAAAGGGAAAAAGAAAGGAAACTCTCGAGTGAAAATCCTCGCCGATGTAAGGAATACGCCTGAAAACAGTAGGTATTTTGATTTTAAAACATCTGGAAAGCTCACAGAAATAGGTTTAAACTTTGATATAAGTTCAGGAAAAATACCATCATCTAATAATAGTCAATCAGAGAAAGAAAATCATGAATATATATATTTAAATCCTATTCCGTCCTGTTCTGGAGTAAATACCTCGATGAATCAAGAAGCTAATGTGGAAAATAATGATTTTTCATAAATGACGTTGTTTTAGTTATAGTAAGAAAAATATGGAGGTACTATATAGGTTTTGTTCAGAAAATTCATAATGAAGATGGTAAGACATTATTTACGATCTCCTTCTTGAAGACTGTAAAAGCCCCTAAGCTAAATTTTTTTTTTACCAAAAAAGATTGATCTCGATGTTATTACAAGCGATTCGCTTGTTAAAAAAGTAAGAGTAATGCAAAATTCCAAAGATTACTATTTGGTAGATGATTTTGACGAAGTTTATTTTGTTTAGCTATCATTTGAGTTTGTTTAGCTATCGTTTGAGTTTGTTTAGCTATAATTTTATTTTATAAATTTGATTTATTTTTTAATTTATATCTCATTGGCAGTGGCATTTTTTTTAACTTTCACGTCTACAGGCTGGGCGAAAAATCGTTCATAAAACGAAACAAGGCGATAGTTAGGATAATTTGCAGTAATAATAAAAAAATATTACTTTAGAACCCACTAGTAGCAGTACCTAGGCTAAGAAGATTTTTTTTTCAGCCAATAAACCCAAACTGTTTCGTTTGATCTACGATTTTTCGCCTACCTGTACATTTTTTTATTTTTATTTCCTAGGCTAAGTGAATATTATTAATTAAAGCAATGTTATGTAAACCAATGACTGATTAGCTTATTAGTAAAGATTTTGATATGTTTTAAATTTATGTTTTGTAACATTATTAATGTGAGGAAAACAAATGATAAAAACAAAGTTTTTTGTTAGTTAACTGGGTTATTGGTAAAACACTAACAACCTTGCAGGGCTGCTTTACTAAACATCATAAACAACAATTTTTGTTTTATAAAATTTAAAATTCAACATAAAAATCAACTGATCCAGAATGTTATAGATCAGCTGTTTTTGTTGTTGAATTTTTTAAAGTCAAAGAATAAAAGATGTTGCTTATGATGTTAGTAAGTAACACCCTGCAAGGTTGTTAGTGTTTTATCAAACTATTTTGGATTCTATTTGAAAGTTTCAGTTTGGTAATTTAATTTATTTGGATTGTACTACTTATTAAATATTTCTCGAAATATGTTTTTTTTTATTTATTCCACTTACCTACCTAAAATCTTACGACTATTTACACACACCCTAATAATTCTATTGTGCTACATTTATTTTCCAGTGTGACACATTCCGTTGTGATTTCCGTTGTGCGATTACGTCAAAAATTTGGTCCTGACCCGAGTATCGAATTTAAATGAATGATTATTTATTGGCCATGTTTTGGACAGCGATACGTGGTGTCCGCACAGTTCGTGTTGGGTCGAGCCATAGGGCCATTTTCGGCAGTTTCCGGGTATCTATTCTGTAGCTACGCTTATCCAACTAATTTATATGCATGACGAGCTTTACAGCTAACTGCGTTACAACAAAATGCGTAAATTTCAAGATAAATATACTATACATAATATTTTAAAGTGTAGGTACCTGCCTACTCGGCCTATTATGCAAAGGCGTTCACCCGTGCGCACGAAAGTATTGAATTAATGAAATTCCTAAGAGTAGCAGTCAACGCTACAGATTGCGAGACTAGTTTATAAAACAACAGAAACGATCCTGCAAAATAATAAAAATAATAATTAGTGATGGGACTTCCCGCGGTCTCGGCGACCCATGTCGTAAGTTTCGCCTACATACGCGAGAGGCGTCATGCTAACGCAATAAGAAATAAGAGGTGTATAAAAAGAACTGGCCCGAGGCGATATTTCGCCGACAGATCAGACCGAAAGATGCTGATGTAGGAACTTGTGACAGCAAAACGCAGGGATCTTTGCTATACTTGCGAAGATTTTGCCAGTTTATCTTTCTCTCGCTTTGTTTTTAAAAGAAAATGTAAAGACGAATTTAGCTTTTGCCTTCCACGATATCTTCTATAGCCGTGAGACATTGATATATTTTGAAAAGTGTCTCTAACAATTCGTTTCTCTTTAACATCTTACTCGATTTGAACTTCGGAACTCCTATAACTTATTCTCGTATGAGATCGTTGTATATTACTACCGATATTGTATATATCGTAAAGCATACAATAGTTCGGCCATTTATTCGGTTTATCGATACGTGACGTAGCAATTAGCACATCACTAGACAAAGCGCTCTCGGGTGCGAGCCTACAAATCATAAAGATACCATCTTCTACAAATTTGAATCGGATCTTATTTATGATTTGCCTTTTTCACGGCTATGTTTTGGGGAAAACTCGAATATAAATCACTGATAAATGGTTATTGGGTTTCGTACCTAATTCGAACTTTGTTACTGCCTACCGTCCTTCGATACACACACATTTTATATTTATAATTACCTGTCCTTGTTGTATCTTATCAGAAAAAAAAAAACCAATTGGGGGAAAGAAAAATTTCCAACTTCCAAATTTTCCCACGGTATCGTTTTCATTATTCGCAACAACATAATAATCATAACAAAGGCATGTACAAACACCGTACTTGGTTAAACAGCAATCGCATAAACAAACCCCAACAATAAAGCCAAATAAACGCTCGAGCACGCCATCCAATCGCACCTTGAATCGCACATAAAAGCCCATGAACACCGGTAGAATTGAATACAACGCTGCTCAACAGGAGCATCCAAATATTGCATTCCCAACCGTACTCGGTCGGGTAATATCGAGCACGAGAGTAGACTTCGTTAGTGCCCATAAAATCGTTTACGAGCTGCCGAAGAACCCTCTTCAATAAACGTGCCATAAAAGTTCGGTTATTCGACGCTAGATGGCGACACTAGTGGCCGCTTGAAACAGTTGCAACGATTTTACTGCCATCTATGGAGCTTTTTAAGCGTTTAAGGTCGAAGTGTGAGCGAGACAAGGTGGGTAGTCTCTCTTCCACGGGATTATGCTGAAGTTCGCCGGTTAAGGAATGGGTCAAGCGTGAAACAATTTTTTTATATTAAGTTTTATGTACGACACGGAGGTGACGGTGTACGGTTGGTTGGCGCGGATGGTTCTTTGTATAACAATGAAAATAATAAATATAACACTTTAAGAAAGGTACTATTAATTAAACTTACTATATTTTTCAGCAACATTTAATGTTTACTTTCAAAATCTTGAATGAAAACTATAAAAATAGTGGCTGAACAGGTGCTATAAGGTAATGGCTAAATTATTCAAGCTCGTGTGTAATTAATTAGTCATAAATGTCACTTATAATCGCGATGACGTCACAGAAGGTAAGCAACATGAGGTAAAGCCTCGAAGGTTTGAATTTCGAAGAGCTCGGACGCATTTCTGGTGTGATGAACGGTTTCACGCGCATTACGCCCGCCGGCCAGTAATAGGGTTGGCGACGTTCATAAAAACCGCAGTATTAACCTTTTTAGACGACAGTCCCGAAAGATTCATACATTTCCGCGTATAAAAACACTTAACATAGGTTTAATAAGTGATGTTTTGAGGACTATAAGTGCTGTTATTTATTTAGGTTTTGCATTTTTTCTCACATATATCATTTGAACTAAGTTACCTACGATACGAAATACAGGATAGTTTGTAACTAAGTACGTGCGTACATAAAAATATAGTCATGACAGCCCTATCATTCACGTCGGTGGTCTCATTAGATGACGCCCTTATTGTGTTTTTTCTTTACATAAATTATAAGTCATGTGCAGCGAGGCACGTCAGGGAATTCACGGAGTAGACTTATACTAACCGTTGCTAAACGATGGGCTAGAACGAGGAGAAAATGACGCCAAATCATACCCATACTATACCTAAGTACAATGTTAAGTGAAAGATAATTTCAGCTATCCAGGCCCTACGTGCCATTTCTCTAGTTAAAGGTGATATTAGCTAGAAAATTGTAGTCAGTTATTCTATTACGATTTTATTAGGGAACGAGGTAAACACAGCATAGCCCTAAGTGCTGTACCTACGTTGGCTTTAAGTGTAATAAAATTATAGGCTGAGTGAAAATGATTTTTTTTAGTTTTTGTTGTCTACGATGCGGCTAACACTTCCTTATTGCCAGGAAGCATTATTAGTTCATGATACCTACATACCTATTAAGCAGTAGTTTTTTGTCTTGAAACCTTAAATAAAAAAACAGGACTAATAAAAAAATACATTACATAAATATAAATATTATTTATATTTCTATTAGCTTCAGCCCGCGACTTCGTTCGCGTAAGAAGGTTTCCCAAGTAAATTCCGATCCCGGGGGAATTTCGGGATAAAAGTAGCCTGTGTTATTCCAGGATGTCAACTATCTACTTAACTAACACTTAATTCAGATCCGTTCAGTAGTTTTGGCGTGATTGAGTAACAAACATCCATCCATACATCCATCTATCCAAACATCCAAACTTAGAATTGTTTTTTTATTTTCATTATCTTGCTACGTTGTTTTACTGAGTTCAATAAAAGGCGTATGATTTAAACATTAATCAACAGCGAGTTTTCAAAACAATAATTTATAGGCAAAGAAGAAAATCAACAAAAACTTTGTTCACAAAATAAATCTCAATAAAATTGACCTCATCTTAAATAACATCATCTTGGGACTGCTATCGGGATCGATAGAGTCAGCAAAATTGGTCATTAGAAAACGGAATTATTAAATACTCGCTTTTGGCCGCGAGTCCGCTCCGGTGTCCGCGCAGTAAAAATAAATTCCTATGACAAAAATTCTCGATAATTGTCATAAGCGTTCACGCTTAAAATATTCATATTTTGGCGATAATCAATATCATTTAAATTATTATTTCATTAATAACCATCAGTTAATATTTGGAGAGTACAGACGCCAGCACATGAAGCTACCCGAAACTGTCAAATTTTCTCAATCAACCTGAAACCTAATTTCTTTAACAATAAAGTTGAAAATCTATTTTTGTAAAATTGACAGATTGTTGTAGCTTGATGTGCTGGCGTCTGTACCAACCTCATATGGTGAGACTTTTCCCAACTATGTGGGGTCTTCCAGTCTAACCAGACGCAGCTGAGTATTAGTGTTTTTACATGGAGCGACTGCCTATCTAGTAGTAGTAGTAGCTGGGTGACACGAAATTCATTGGCATCACTAGTGTCAGATTTCCTAGCTTCTTACTACCCGTAACGACTGACAAAGATGTATAGATGACGCCAAATAACTTGGCAATGTTTTGGCGTAGTGGGGGTAAGTTCACGCATCGTGCACTTAGTGGAAGAAAAAAGTGGTCACTTTTACTGCTTGCCATTATTCTATGGTTATTGCTATCATTTATTTTTAATAATATCTGTTCAGAAGAATGTTAAAGAAAGAAGAGGAATTCATTCGTTAATTTGGTATTATAAATAAAATAGATATAATACATAAATACATTTAAAAGTGAAAAAAAATTATTTAAAAAAAAAACATTAAAAATAATATGTTATCGTCGTCACAATTAGTTAATAAAACTGCTACCCCTTTTATTCTTCTTTTTTCCCGGTGTCCTACAGACAGTGACGAATTCGGAATTTCAACCTTCCTTAACTATAGTGTCTAACTTTTCTTTCTGACGTTTTAATAGTCTGCGTAAAACGGTATAAATTTAAATAAATTTAAAACAACAACTCGTAACAGAAACAAAGGGTACAACTTTCGTGTACGCAAGTGTATTCGGGAGCAAATTGAACGAGAACTACTGACGCACCAATCGCGCGCTCGGAGCGGCGCTACGTCATACCCCGCGTCCCGCTGACAACCGCTGACACCTAAAAATCGACTTCTGCGCATTGAACGACTCTTGCCAAGTTATTTGGCGTTACCTATACAAATGACAGTCGGGACTAGGGCTGCCATCACCAAAAATCCGCCGGCCCCAGACAAAGACTTCATAAACCCCGGACATTTGAGTAAAATCGCAATTTTTCCCCGAACACCGTAGAAAAATATATTTTTGTTAGGTACAACTGTTGAAACTAAAAACAATGATGTTTAATTAGGTATGGTTTTTATTTACTGTTAATATTGTAGACAGTTAGAAGTTTATTTTTAATTAATCAACGTAACAAAAACAATAAGATGCATTACAGAGATCATGCTTTTTGGTGCCCGTAAGACCAACGTGTGTCCGGGTTTTACCCGGACGCTTATAGGAAAAATCCCCCGGACGCCCCCGGACGCTGTCCAAACTAGGACAAATCCGGAGAAACCCGGACGGATGGCAGCCCTAGTCGGGACCAATGGGACCACGGGATCAACCAGTATAGATTGTATGGACTTCATAAGAGACTGAACTCTGAGTTTGTTTCGGTGTTTTTTCTCAGGGTAGTCAGTTAGGAAACATCGGCCTCATATTGTTTAAATTAACGAAAAAATGGCGTATAAAAGTGTTATTTAATAACCAATTGGCCAAATTAAGATCATTTATCATTTGACAGCTTAGAGTGCTTCTGAGGATTCTGATTTGGAGAATTCAAATCGTACCTCACGGTTATTTAAATATGTTTTTACTAAGTCAATAAGGAAGCAATTAGATGTAACTTTTGACTAACCTAATGTTTTAAAACCCTTTTAAATTAAGTAGGTATATTATCTATAGTCGAACAGTTAGGTATTCAACGGTCAGTCAAGAAAATAAAACAATAATCAATGGACATTATTATATTATTTATTTATCATTCAAAGTGTTTACAGACTGTTTATTGCAACTATCATAATAAGCATTTATGGCAACAGTAATAAGTAGTTCTTACTGCATTTACTTACATTATAGATATAACATTTCAATATAACGGCAACAATAGATTTATAGCAAAATATAATTATAACAATAATAATCCATCATTCTATAAAACCTTATAAGGTAATATCGATTAACACTGGTCAACAATAATTCATATATTAATAAAAGATACGATATTACAGGCAAATTTAATAGTTCATAAGAACAATTTATCATTATGTTTGTTGAGCAATAGTATTGACACGTCTGCCAATTTGTTCATAAATTATTATTCTATGTTCATAATTCTTTATGCGGACGGTACAATCTAAAACGGGTTTCTTGGTATGTTTTATGTTATACCTACTAAACACTGAACGGTCTGTCGATTCGTCCGAATATTTTGAATGTTATGTGAAATATGCCCGATGAGGAATTGTCATTGTGGACATTGACCGGAGAAATAGTAAATAATAATCATTGTGTTTTAGTAAAAAGAAGACCTGTACAATATTTCTTATAATTGTCTACTGGTTATCATAAAATTGTAGGCAAATAGGTAAAAGCGTTAAAATTAACTAGTAAAGTATCAGTACTTAGCATCACTATACATTTGCGGGAAAGTTCTGCCGAGTTACCGCGGCCCCGGAAATTTAGGGCAGCTGAAGGAACAGGGTGGGTTTTTAGTCAGTAAAAATCTGACACACCCTTCCGCTTGACCCAGAGCGGAAGAAGTCATTCGATGATTTTCCCACCCCCAAAAAAAAAAGTATCACTATACTACTTATTGAAAACGAAAAAATACTACCTATCTAAGTGACTATGTAATTATATATCATTATCCTTTCGTGGGTTTGATAACAGACAAAGTTGTGAGTTTTAACTAGTATGATAAATATTGAACGTCGGCTGAAGAATTTACGAACTGACAAGATGTTCATATTTTAAAGAAACTCCCCTAGGCCTTGTTCGACAAATTATTAATTTCACAATTATGATGAGGGTCCCCGGGTTGCCAAAAACTTTTATTTTAACTTAGAATTTTGTTGAATGTGTATTTACTAAGCAAAGCGGTTTTATACTCTTGAAAATGAGCTTTCAATAAATAAAACTGACTTTTTCCTCAGCATCTAGAATTACTATTAATAATTAACTATTCTTTTCACAATGAATTGTTTCTCACAAAGTTGCAACCTTAGATAATGTATTTTTGATTTCTGTGGTTGCAACCCTAACTACGGCCAATAAATCTTGATCAAAGCAGTGTTAGATACCACAAAATAAGGCCCTATTGTAACTACTATAGGTACCTACGAACTTATGACGTGCACAATATTAATATATCATGTGATAAAATTCGCTAGAACAATACGCTATACCGTAATGCGACCTTTATAAAGTAAATTACAAGTAAATGGCTATTCGATCGCTCACCGAACCATATGCAGCGTTTATAAATAACTTAATGAGTTCTATTAGCCGCCATCTTAAAATGCAGTTTGGCGTTTGATCTTGAGCAGTTTACGCTTTCGAGTTTAACTTTGTTGAACTTTGAGAAAATAAGCACCTCAATGATGTCGGACATAGTTAATTTAATTAAGATCTTTCAGTATGTATGTACTTACTTACGACCTATATTTAAGGAATGTTTTTTCTTTGCTGTTTTTTCTTGACTTACATTTTGGGTCAATACTTTTAAATAAAATATCTAGATTAAGATATTGTATTTAATAAGAACACGCCTTTAAATCCTGCAAAAACCTAAATTATACTTACTACAAATTAATTAAGTTTTGCCGATCTTTTTGTTTTGCAAAATGACCGCTTTATACACTTCAGTGCATTTTAACGTACCACGCCAGGATAAAGTATTTAATCCATTAAAGATAAAAGAAAATTAAAAGGCTCACGTTAAAAATTCCAAATAACAAAGGCTCATATCTGCGGTATCTACACGCGAACAGACAGACGGACATACAATGAAATTTTGCACAATTATCAAGATTACGATCGGGAACAGATATGAAGCATAACTACGTAGTCAGTTACATACTTATACGATGATTTACAAGAGCATCGTTTTCATTAAATGTTTATATTTTCCCGCTTGGTCACCTTTGAGTTAAGCAGGGAGATGCACAATGCATTACTATGGAATTTTCATAATTATTATGTGCTTAAAGATGTTTAAAGCTAGGAGTTGTAGCCACATCAGCAGTGACAATTAACTAATTAAGTCAGTTTAGATAGTGATCGCAGTACTAAATTATTATGCAAATCTTTTTGAACGCAAGTGTATCGTGTACGTATTTCTTGTAGGGGGAATATGTCCCTTATATTTTTAAATTAGTATTAAGCTACTTAATATACTTGCAGGTTTTATAGACAAACTTTATCGATCCTCAGTCGATTCCCTAGTCTTGAATGTTCAATGTAACCAATTCTCTACAATCGAATTAACATGATTAGGGTGTAGGTTGGGGACCCAAATGAAGCAATGGTTAACCTCCTTTAATGTTTGTACTTACGATATTATGCAAGGCAAATAATTTTGAACTATCATTGTGCTTGTATACCTACGGTGAAAGGGTGAGCAGGGTCTTGTTATACAAATATCGCCCGAGGCCATATTTTCATTCATTCACTTAATAAGAGGCATTCGAAACAACCGAAATAGGTACTCTTCGCTCGAAAATCGAGTTCAAGACCTTTCAGCCTGGGATTCCTACTATATGGTGGTACCAAGTAAGGGGTGCACTTAGAACTTAGTAAAATGTTACTTTAATAAACTGCGCTCTATAATTTACTGTAGGTATTAGGACATTTTCTTACACACTTAAAGGAAATGGGTGTGAGCTTGCATAATAGGTTTTATCACTACATACGGGCTTTGATTAGCCCACCTTACCTTGTACTTTAATAGTTTCTAGTGTAAAGTAATCATTTTATATAAATTCTGGTTTTATTGCGCTTAATAAAATTGCCCATACATTATTTTACGCTGCAAAATTTAGGTCAGTCCATCTACTTAAACTTTTTGCTACAATAACCGGTCGGTGATTGTACTGCCCGATGAAATAGTGATAATCTACCCATAATAACCCCAATTTATTTAATATTAAACTCTATCGTTTAAAAGATACAGCGTAATTCAAAATTGTTGAGAATTTTCATAAAAACGCCTTGAGTATCGTGGCGGTGGTCCGATGGTACGCGCGATGCCTGCCTCACAGGGCGTCCGTTGGCTTGTAAGTTGTAACTCATATTACACTGTTATTTATTGAAAATTAATTGTGTGAAAACACCACGCGAACTATCTCTCTATCGAACCTTCCACGTGGAGAATAATAGCCTCGCAGCCGCGGCTTGCAAGCAATAAAAACAATTCAACATTACAATACTAATCTTGCACAACATCGTTTATTGGTTTTCTTATACTAAAAATGTTTAGGAACAACGTAACCTCAAGATATTCTACCACACATTCATCTTCCCGGTAATAACAACCGCCAATTTTATTCTTCCATCCATATAGCGAAACATCAGGGAGATGAGAATCCGATATCCGATTATTCCGCAAATTCGCCGGTTAAGAAAGGCCTTAACATATCAAATCCCTAAATACCAAACTAAACCGATTCCCTAACACCTTAAAGTCCATACTTCAATAAATAACGTTCTGATTTATGAAAATTTATCATACAATTGAGGCTTAATTTTGAAATGATCTCCTCGCGATGCTAAAGGATAAGATCCGCGCTTCAATGACAACGGAAATGAGACCTTGTGTTTCATAGAATACATTAAAAACTAGTTTAGTGCGATGTGGCGAAGAAGACATTTTTCAATACATAGCTGGAAGTGTGTCTACGTATTGTTTTGATAAGCTGCAGAACGGGTTTGCGAGATTTATTGCTGGTATGATTTAATGCGAATATACTACTCGCCTTGCGCTCGTTGTATTGATGAATGCTCTATTTTTAGTGCAGTCACCTATATTCTAAGTGGTGCTTAAAATATCTATCACATTTTGATAAAGAAAATAAACAAAGAATTGGCGAGGGTAAGTTATTGCGCATTACACCGCAGTTCATGCGGATTTTCATTTTAATTAACAGGTGATCCGCGACTCCCCTTGCTAGACTAATTTGAATAAAATTAGGTTTGTACACTTATTCAGCGACGCCTTAAGAATGGACAAGGATAATCGCTGCGTTACATCCGCTGGGGCATGACTCAGTAATTATTGTAAGTCCTCAATTAAATTATAATAGCGGGCTGTGTTGGGCATACGTTATTTGTAGATTGGCAGCCCTGTCGCTCGGGGGCCAATGGGAACGTTGTAATGCGGCGCCTGCGCATGGTCGCCCGCTGAGCTTTACAGTTCAAACAACATAAGAAATATTGCACGAGGAAATAATTTGCTTATCAGACCATCTCAACAAGGTAGGTAAGTAGGTGGGCATTTAAAAATTACGTGATCAAAGAGCATAACGATTGGCGAAAATAGGGTCTAACATACCCAGTAACATAAAAGGTTATTTATCGGCTGGCCTAGAGAGCTTTGAGCTATGGTAGTCATGAAAGAAAGATTCAATTTGAAAATTGCATACCGTTATATGGTTCACAAAACTCGATTACCAAAAACGACGTCAACAATTTGGGTTACCGTAGGACCGGATCAAATCTATTACCGTATGCAAGTAAGTATTGACGAATCAAGGACCGAATGTTGGAATTGGAAGACAATTGTTCGATCTACATTATTCGGTAATAAATCATGCTCAGTTAGTGGATATTTGCGTGTCGCAACTGTTAAATTTATTGCGATGACAAGGTCGGACTTAGGAACGGTAGGTACATGAAGTGCCCAAGGCCTTCCGCTAAGTTTTAAGGCTCGTTCAATGTTACATTTAATAGTTTATTTGATTGGTAGTTTAATTTGGCCAGCTGTGTTTTACGGCCAATTAAATATAAAATTTGTTTAGTTAGGTCTACGAAATATTCTATAAAATAATTATTAATATGTTGGAGCAAATAATTTCTTGTAACCACGCTGTTAGTTACTTCAATAGACCCACAATACTTCATCACCTGACATAAATATGTTTATTAAGGATAGTCTCGTTAATCTTTCCACATAGTACCTTCTATCAATTTACCTACCAACAAGCTTGTTTTCTACCCGTGATGAATTTAAAATCATAAGTACAGTAAGTACACCAGCTATACTCGAGTAAAAATGTCCTACTAAAGATACCAGTTCGCAGTATATGTAAGGTACAATTAAAATGGTGGTTGTAAATCAACCACGGGAAATGCCAGAGCAATTACTGATCGATCGGCTGTTAGATTCTCGTGCTTGTGAATGGAAAAATAGAATTCCTTTGGCATGGTTGTGATTGTTTTTACTTTTAATTTTGTAAAAGGAATGTATAATTTTGACAATGCATTTAGTCTGAATGTTTGGATATCTGATCATTAATTTTTCGTCAACGGTTGAATAGTTTTGGAGAATAGTTTTAGAATTTGAAGCACGGGTGAAACATGGAATGAATTGATAAAAAAAAAATAAGTACACCACGCGTAGTCCAGAGGTTGAGACCATGTCTCAACCTTTGGACTAGGCCTACCCTGCGTTCGACCACACCATCGCTTACCATTAGGTGAGATGGTTGACAAACGAGAGCCTATCAACAATAAAAATAAAAGAACTTGCATAACAGGAGTCAGAGGCTAAAATTCCTTATCCATTCGATCCCTACGACTCCAAAAAATTACGTTTTAATCCTTCAGAACTAAGATTTTTTCATAGGAGTACGTCCGCTAGTGATAATTCTGTCAAATACGCAGGCTAAGCTAGTAGTAGCCTACCTTGCCCCCTTCGTTTTTTTGTTAACTACGTCAGGCACTAGTTTTCTACAAAATAAACCCCAATACTTGAAGATAAAATACAATAACTCACGGTAATAACCCTTTAACCAGCGCTGTATTAGCCGTTTTGGGCACCTCGCCGGTGGTATAGTCCCGATACACGCCACATGAGTGATAACTCTATCTATTTGATACATTACCATCAAAATAATAATGGAAGTCCATTTGCTGGACTAAAATAGGTTTCACGAGATCAAAGAGCAGTGGTATTAAACGGTCAAGGCATCAAGTTTGCAAATTGCATCTAATTTTAAATTTTGAATGTAAGACGGGGAAATCTATTTGACAATGCAACTTTGTAGTTTAGGAAACTATTTCTGTAGCACATATTTTTGGTAATTTTCAGGCTTTAAAGTTGAAAAGTGTAACATTTTCAAGCTTTTAAAAATCCTAATTGATAAACCACGCGTATTACACCGGTGACGCATGACAGGTCGGACTGTACTGCTAGTATACACGCACCCCTGTATAAAGACATAAACATCGACCCTCACTATCTAAGCGAACGTAAAATTTGGTAAAATATTTATCCTCTTTTATGTCCCAGGCTGAATGACTTTACTTACTTTGCCTGGGTGACGACGGATTTGAGATGACATAATGGTTTATTCTATCATTGTTATATTAAAGTAATTATCGTGTCACATTTGTTTTTGAAAAAGCATATACCTACGTTATAACCTCCAATAACTTCCAGTGAAAGTCCCATTAAGATCAGTTCAGCAGTTACAAAGATAAGCAAATCCAAAGACAAATAAAAAGACGGATAGACTAACAGACAAATATTTTAAACACATTTGATTGTGTTTTAACAGCGAGGACTTGAGAAAACACAATTATTTTGAATTCACAGACAACTACTTCAATTTTATTTATATGTATAGATTCTATAGATTGACTTATAATACATTTAATGTATTAAAGATACCCATTTACATCCAACATGTGCAGTTCTGTTCGGTAAATTATTTTATTTGCTAATTTACATAAAACAATGAAACACGTAAATGAGGCCTACTGCATACAGTTTTAAGAACCTAAAATATCTTTGTAATTACAACTATTTTCTGAGTACAGCTGTTCATGAGACGTGTGAGGGAGCCACTGTAACAACGCTGTAAAGAACTTGTTTAAAAACGAAAACAGGATAATATTCAATCGTCATTTACAGACAAAAAGTTAATCGGCAAAAGAAAAAAAGCAATTTGAATTCTACTAATCAAGTTTCTAATCACGTCCTACTTATTTAAAAAAATAACATAAGTATCATCAGAGTGAAAAATACTCTTCATTTTTAGAGAGCTGCTGGTATATTTTTTGTGAAATATCTACAATCAACATTATGGACTAATTGGTTGTTCGCAATCATAGCTCGAATAATTGATTTTAATTTGAGTCTTGCTAGAATTGCATAAATGTCAATCCCGCTGTTTAAGTTGTTAGCAGTCGAGATTTATGATCATATAACTGATTCTTTAAACGTTTTTATTAAATAAAAATGTTCCGTAGAAAAAAAATGCATTGTACATAGGTAGGTATATAGAAAAACTACAATTGAAATAGGAAATTCTCTCCAAAGTTTTACATTCAATACAAAAGGTTTTCCAAATTTTCTGACAGGTAGGTACATCTAAATAAAACACAACAGCACTAAAAATTTTATTGAAGATTATGTAGACATAGTAACATAAACATAGTGTTAGTTATAATGTAAACAACACATTATAATGTTATTGCTAAATCTAAAAATATATCTCTTAACTAACATCTATAACATTTCACAGATTTTTTGCCTTTTATTACTTCAGTACATTGGTTTACAAACAACTCAATTTTAAGTTAGAAAATAACATTTATAATTACTTTGAGTTATGACTTGAGCGGATTATATTAAAACTCTTGTTCTTAGTACATTTTTTATCTGAAATTATTGAATATTCTGTGGTAGCACATACACGACATGAGTGACTCACTTTACAAGAATTTAATCTCATGACAGGTAAACTCAGTATAAGTAAGAAATCTAGAAGCATTATAGTATATTGTTACGGAATACGGATGAATTTTTCACAATGTTTGTATTTTAGCGGCGCACAATAAGCAAGGCAGCGTCTCGTGGCCTGTGGGAAACTTAACAACTGTCTTGAAACATGCTTCATGTTATCTTTCTCTGTCTAGACACATATAATATTGAGTATTAGTGTCACCCTCCAACAGAAAAACTGTCATAATAATCGGCCCGTTTAAACTGTTGACTTTTTAATAACATAGAACTTGTGTAAACAATCATTACTACAAACAATAATGCAATTAATGTCAAAAGGTTGAAATGCAGATTCAATAATTATTGTTTTTTTTAAACCGATTAAAACCTCCTTAAGTCACGTTTAGAGAATAATTATAGGTCCTATGACGTAAATACAGCGAAAATAATTTAAACTTAACTACTAAAAATTAAAAATAGACAAGAAATCTACTTTTAGAACAACACAAGAAATAATTCTAAATTGGTACTTATTTAAATGAGCAACTTACAAATGATAATCAGAAGTTTAAATTTAAATTTCAAATGCGTTTATATCGCTTATATTGTCATAATCAATCATGCGGCAGTCGACACTGGGGTGACAATAAACAATAGTTTTAACATAGTGGCCGAATGCACCCGGACGCTATGCTTTGAGCAGTAGGAGAGCTGTAAACAGAATGTAGCCAGCCCGCCATTACTCATGGGCGGTAGGGTCACCACGCGGCTGGGAAACACTGAGCGGGAAGAATTTTAGTAAAAACTTTTTCTTTAACGTTCTGTTTACTCCAGAATTTAAACTATAGGTATGTCATGCATGACATTGATCCATGAATTAACCGGTATTGTTTATTAAACAATATATGCCCTTTTCTAATTTCCTAAGCTGAGTGTCATTACCTTTTTTCATACGTTTTAAAAGTTGTTAAAAATATATTTATTCAATATAAGCTCGCGTTTGACCACCATTTCAACTGATGGTAAGCGATGTCGAAGAAAATTGAATTGAATTGAAGAGAATTGTGTGAATTGTTTAACGAAAACATACTAATTAAACCTATGAAAAGTAATTTTGCCGTCCCTAAAGTGCTGTGTCTGAGCTACGAATGCTGTAGAATCAGTAGGATCCGATCTTAAAATTATACATAGCAATATATAAAAAGTTTTAATTCTGTGTCGATCTTATTTACTACTACACTTTTACATACTTGAGGTACCAACTATTTTACAGAACAAGTACCTACCATCGGCTACCTAGAAGAGTAGTTAATTAAGACGAGTTACTTTGATTAATTGTAATTTTAGTTGCACGCATTAAGAAATTAAGATGCAATCTCATAGCTATAACTCAAAATTATTATGACAGAATACTTTTATTGTGTTCAAGATAAAGAGTAACTAAAAATTAACTTAAAAACGGAAATACTTATTCCATTATTTTTTTCAACAGTTTGTTACAGCATTGTTTTATAGTCTAGTTTTGCTAAACGCAAGAACATCGTGACAACACTGTATAATTTTCAATCAAACAAACCACCTAATTGAAACTGTTGTCACACGATGAAAAACAACACAATTACTGGAAACATGAAACCACTTTTTCTTCACAACACATTGTCTAATTACATGTTCTACTCTAGATTTTTTTCTTATACTGTTTATGTTTATAAACTGCCAGTAATCCAGTACGACGGTGTTTTATGATGGAATATCGCACAATAACTCGTCATATCCCGTAGTCTGGTGCTCACGTGGGTAATTTTTATTGGGGCCTTGAACTTGTACACAATTTGGTCGGTCGATATTACAAACACGGCCGGCTTTGCCACCGCGGAGATGAGTCGTTCTAGTTACATTTATATGGAATGATATCATTCTTATAGTGGCACTGTTAAATGATATACTCAAATGGATTGAAAGATTTTTGTTGTATGACATGTCCGTGGAATTTTGTGGAGTACTGTTAGTAAAGTTGTGGCTGTAATTCGAGTTTTAAAATTAAAATGTTAAGCATTACTTATTAAGAAATAATATAAAAAGTTGTTTATGTGTGTAAGTATTTTATTGATTTTATCTGTTTTTATCAGTGAATGTTAAAATCGTCGACTGCAACTAAATAAAATATTCAAGATGCAGATATGTATATCATTTACAATAACTGCTTCATTACTATGTCGTTGTTACTGAGTGGAAAGTCGGAATTTTGAATAATTGAAAGAAAAACTGCATTGGTATCTTCTATGTGCAGCCGTCAGTTTAATGTTTTTTCTTTTGATTTTTAAGGCATCTTGCCTTCGTAAATGGAATGATTGGATTTTCGTGTAACAATGTAATGACGGATAATCAGTTCTTGTGCAAGCAGTACGCTATCGAGGCTCTGCGGACCTAACGGGTTTAGTCTTCAAGCTTTCTCATTGCTCAGCTATACCCGACTGACAAACTATTTATTTATTTATCTCAATCATCAAATCCGTTCAAAACACTAACGGCGCGCGTAATAATCTACATTTACATACGTGATTACAAATGTTATTATTATACCAATAAATATTTCATTATAAAACTATCAAATAAAAAATAGTGCTTCCGTGCGAATGGAATGAGCATAATAAAATTCGGTAAGTATTAAAAATGAAAATACAGTAGATAATATCATTGACGTAATTACCGCTGTATCTACATGGTAACAAGGGGCTATAAATGCCAGTGCGTGACACCATACGAGTTCCAACAATAGTAAAAACTTATTACGTCCTTAAGCAGGAATTTAATAGCTCTGAGCCGTAGAACAGAAAGGTATGGATTTTTTAACCTTCAAAAAACTACTGCCAAGTCAGACACATAAATCAATGTTTTTGCGAACCGACATTGCTTGTGGTTTGAAATGTAATATCGAAAATTTATTTAAGTATGTGTGTACCTCACGATTTTATCTCTTGTATTGCGGAAAACTCCTCAACTCTGACTGCTTGATAACTCGGAAAAATATTGTAAGAAGTACGTTATAGGATGCTAACGGGTCTCTCATAGTTAATTTAAGTATATGCATTTATACGATCAATCAAGAACTCAATCAGCTATTACGATCTACTCCTACCGTTCATCTTCATAAAGGCTGATGTCAGTTTCGACAGAAATTCTCAAAATAATTTTCGATACAGTATACGGCAAAACCTGCCTCTGCCACAATGGCAAATTACTGATCTTTGACATCGGCAGGAACAATGGGAGACGCAACCGATTTATGACGTGGCGGGACTGTCGCAGATTCAATAATCTTGCGCGCACGCACCACGGCCCACGTTCAAGTGACGTACCAAGTAATGTACGGGTAATTTATTATAATTTGCATGCGGGTTAAATACAGGTTGGTCGGTTAAAATTACTAGCAGTTTAAGGTTAGCTAGGGTTTTGAAGATCAAGGTCGAGAAATTGCTTTGATTACCTACACTAGATGGAAAAGAACTCGTCCTGATACGGTGATTAAAGAATTAAATGAACTAATCGAGTAAGAGAAAAATAAAGTATTGAATTGATGATTTATTTACCGGAAAATGACATTCAAAGCTAATGTATAAGTATACGTATTTTTCACGTACAAGAAAGTATATACGAAATATAAATCGCTGCCTCATACGAAATGAATGACACAAGACAAAAGCTAATTAAGCAATACTATTCTTGTAATTGCATTTCATAGATGTAGGTAACTCGGTGACCGTGTAGCTCTGAGATTTTTCCCGACTTCTAATTAGCGGTTTAATTATCTCCGATGTTATCTAGCAACAAGAATCTACAAACAGGATGTCAGACAATATTTGTCATTTAAGTAGATGCTCCATTATTTTACTTTTATGATGTTAAGATATAAAAATTAACTAATAGGAGGACCAGTGAGTGCCTTAATGTTTTCCGGTTTCGTCGTGAGAGTCGTTACAATGTCGCCGCCATTCAAGTTCTAACAGTTTGTTTCTTTATTACTGTACACACAACCATTTAAACACCCTGTAATTAATCTGATTTATGTTTAAATTAAAAATCTTAGAGCATCATTATATGTTTCTTTAATTTTCGCACACAAACTTGGTTGCTCGTAATTAAATAATTAAACTGACTTGTTTGTTTTTTTGGCGGCATGTTGAGCGTGTGTTTTATTTATGCATGTTACTTAGTTAATATACTATAAGGTATGTGAAGCATAGGTCTCCAATAAAATCGATAAATTTATGTACACATTTTTTTGTTAAATTTTTCAGAGTATAAAAATATGTTTTCCGTTTTTAATACAATCTATTAAAGTGTGGCGACACAAGAAAATAACTGGGGTTAGAAGGAAGCTCGGCGGAAACGTAACGAAATAGTGAGAGGATGGCGAGAGATTTACACACCCCGTATCCAGTGGTTCACAAGTGTGCTGTTTTATGAGACGCCTAATAGATGTTTCATGTTTCTTTGGATAAGTTGGCAAAACGATGAAGAAAAATGACATCACGTAAGTAAATAATTGGAGTAAGTAAATGATCATAATTTAGACATTCAAACTGCGATCAGTGAAAATGACTTAGTGAAGAGTTCATTTTCCCTCGAAAAATAAAAGTTTTGTAAGTGGGGAAAATTGATAGAGACGGTTTTCAAAAGCAAACAGAAAAATACTGTTTTTATTTATTCTAGATTCATGATTTTTAATCTATACTAATATTATAAAGCGGAAAAGTTTGTTTGTTTGCATGAACGCGCTAATCTTCAAAAGTACTGGGTGGATTTGGATGCAATTTGGTATGGAAGTAGCTTGAAGCTTGAGGAAGGTTATAGGCTACTTTTTACGCGACTGCAAAAAAGGAGAGTTATGTTTTTACCGTGATTGAATCCACGGGAGCGAAGCCCCGCGTGTGTATTGGAAAAGATATAAAAACCACATCGCAGTAAGGCGCTCAGTCATTTCAAAATATAACAGACCTACGTTCCACGAACTATTTCATTGTTAACCTTCACAAAATAATAGTTTTAAAGGATCCCATTCATTAACAACAATCACCTGTAACCATAAAATGATGCAACGTTATTTGAACCATAAAAGTCATAAAACAGTTGTAATTCAACGGTACACGAAACAATAGTTCTTTACCTGCTGGACCGAGAGACTTAGTTTAAAACATTTTTATTTTTACAAATCAATTGCACAAAGCGGAGGTGAAAAGAAAAAACGATACAGGAGCAGATGTTTTACGAAAAATAATCACTTATCTCAACGTAAATTGTCCAATAACTTAACTTAATTTTCCCCCACACTTAATTGCGAGCGATATTATCCTGTTTACGTCTTAACGATAAATTTTTCCACCCCAAATTTTCTCACCTACCGAGTTAACTATAGAGAAATAACTTAAAGCTAATCCGACCAGCTGTAGTGACGTAATCAAACAGCTGATGCTATAAAATACGTTGTAAACAGAACCGCAATAAAAAGGGACCGAGAGACGGCGACACACGCACGGAGCGACTAACGCACACTGAACCTACGGTACAAATTTCAAACATGCTGTATATCTGGAACGGAAAAGATCGAGCATTATATGAAAATATTAACCCTATCTTGGTAAAGCTATGTCTTTTTAGCCCACAGTACCATTTACCAACCAGCAGGAAAATATTAGCTCCAAAGAAACCAAATTGTAACACAGCTTACACAGCGATTCGCGTGTGAATAATTCATCATAAAATGATTTATGACACGATATAAATCTTTTATGGCAGAACAAAATACGGAATAACGTACAAAGTAGGTTCTATTTATAGAATCTGCTGTTACTGACCGAGGATACTCTTACATTATTTTTCAGACATCAAGAATACTTCTTGAAGATTTTCTATAAATAAAAAATCGTTATAAACGCGCCTTGATTCTTAATTGGCAATTCAATTAAAAAAGTGTAACAATTTGTCGAAATGTAAGAAAAAATCGGTTGCTTCGCGATATCGCTTCGCCTCGGTGGCCGGTGGAGGTAAAGCTAACCCATAAAATGCTCTTGGTAACTGCGTTCGGTTCACAATGTGACGTTTTATACAGAGTCAGGCAGGTGTGAACATTATCTTAATTCAAGTGCTACCGAACCGATCGAGGTGTGCTCCCAACTCAACGTACCAAATTGAAAGGAAGATTTTATAAAAATGTACCGATATTTTGCGTGATTTTTAAGGAAATTCATGTCTTGAAACACAAGGGAATTTACATGCCTACAGTGTAATTTGTAACATTCTTTTTGTTATTGGTAGGGATGCCAAAAAGAAAAGCGGTAACCGGTTGCTTCAAAGATGTTTGTTTTGAGTTTATTACATTTTAATGTATAGTATAGTACTTACTTATGTGTACCTACATATTATGTTTATAAAGCATGCTTAATCAAATTTCAAAGTTGTTTGTCTTGTTCTAAATTTTTTATATAAAATTCGCTGGTCTGACAAATTTATAAAAATAATAGTAACATTCTAGTGTTACTATTTATTTTATACATAATTATGTAAAGCAAAGTAGAACGCTTTGATAAGCACGTCTTAGATATAGTACGAATCCAATAAAGTTGCATAATTTAGTAAACCTAGCCTTACACTAAACATGTGTAACAGACAAAATATACCATTAACGGAAACAAAATATTGTTAATTTATTTAAATTTGTGATATCAATTTAAATGGTAGTGTTTGTTTTGCTAAAAGCCTATTTTTTATTCAGGAAAGGGGAACTAACTTAATAAGATTTAGAAAAAGAGATGTTTTTCCAATATTCTAATTAAGTAACTTTTTGCCTTTTTTAACTTACGAAATTATAGGTAAGTAGCTGAATATAACGCACATCATTTACTATATTTTTCGATTATTTGTACAAATTAAGAATATTAATAAAAAAATAAAATGTCCTATCGGTCAATCTTAGACATAATTGAAAAACAAAAAATATTCGTATAAATTAATGCCGAATCATTAAACATTAGCATAATGAGATCATAAAGGAAATAAACCGTGAAGATACTTATCTTTTAAAAATAGAACTTATTGGTTGGATTTTATAAATCACTGATAATATCACGAACTCAAGTTATACCTTTAGTCCTAACTAAGTAGAGCTTCTTTCCGAGCGTTTCAAACTTCATAATTTGAGTTGTATGTAACCTGTAACTTTTTATCATATTGAGCCTCGCCAAATAGTTTTAGCTATAGGTGTTATTAAAAATTTAATAAGCAGATACTATAAGTACATTATAGGTTGTTTACATGTTCTTCGAATGAAATTATTAATCTGAACCTATAGAAAAATAAACTGCATTTATTTAATATATATTTGGTATGTAATATGATAAATTTGTATGTAAGTTTATAATAGTTATTTATGTATATTTCTTTTTTCTAATACCGTCTTTATTTAATTAAACTAGTAACAATCCCGCCATATATAAACATATATACTAAACCTAACCATGTACATAAAAAAATAAAATAAAGAAATAAAATAAAAAAGAAACAAGCTTAGGCGTCAAAGTACTCCTCCTCATCGCTGTCGTCCGGAAACGTACCCAGAAGACTGGCAGCATTGCCACGTTGTATGGCAATGCTGCCAGTATATATATATAATTGTAATAAGACGTTACGTTGAATATATATTATGTACTTAGGTTTTTTTATGCACCTGCCATGTTCTCTTCATCACCCATGGTTGACTGGTAGAGAATGCATATGGCATTAAGTCCGCCTTTGTGCATTTTGTGTTGCATAAAGTTTTAATAAATAAATAAGATTGAAACGTTTCACATTTTTATAGCACGACACATACCTACCTACTTACTTAGTCAGTATCTACATATATATCTAATTACTCAGCCAAGAATACACTAATACAACAAAGAAAAAGTCAGTTACTATACTTGGTTACCCCAAAACTAGACTTTCCTAACACCTAATTGGCTGGCCATAGAAGTAGAGTTAGTGAAAATTAGTGAGTTGTCTGCGAGTTAGTTTCAGTTTCAGCAGGGTCACCGGGCCAGGCGGAAGGGCGGAGGTCACCGCCCCCAGTGCCCTGGATACTGAGCACTAAAAGATGGTAGAATTGTGTTTTTGAGATTTGTGTTGGAAATATGGTATACGAAACTGTGATTTTTATTCAGTTTGTAAAGAGGTTTTAATAAGAAACAGAAACAATTTGTTGACTTAAAAAGCTTTTAAATGTTAGGACGTGGTTAAACTGCGAGAAAGTTCAGGCGAATGAATGCAAGGGCTACTGATGGAGCAGAGTGGATTTTTAGTCAGTAGAAGTCTGACACTCCCGCTCCTCTCCACAGCGGGAGGAGTCATTTGGTGATTTCCCACTCGGAAAAAAGGACATTGTTAAAACAAAGTTCGGGACAAGTACTTACTGAGGTAAAATAAATAATATTGTCATACTATACAACGTGTAATTTAAAGGGTATATACATACCAAGTGCACAGCTTCTTTGGATGATAACAAACGATATAGTAAGGGTTTTGTAATCCTATGCAGGCGCGTGCACAAGATTATGACAGGGTATGCGGCGGAGTAATCGGTCACAAAAACTTTTTCTTTTATAGATTTTTAGCATAGCCACAGGCACGCATCGCCACCATGCTACGATGCGTGGCTGTGGCTATGCTAAAAATCTATAAAAGAAAAAGTTTTTGTGACCGATTACTCCGCCGCATACCCTGTCATAATCCTGTGCACGCGCCTGATCCTATGTCTATATGTGTGGAACTTATTACAAATTCCAATACATTGATACCAGAGACCGAATTTTTCAAATTAAGAAGAACGAAGAGAATTATCGTTTTATTGGTAAGTGACGTGGAAAGTGCTGACCCTCATAGTGCTGTGACACGTTTGTTATTACTGGTATTCAAGAAACATATGAAACCAATAATTTGGGGTCAATTCTGTGAGTCACTGATTTTGAGCTGAAACTTTGCATAGAGACTCTATACCAGATGTTGTCTTCAGTCCTTTTGGATAGATATGGGGTTTCCGTTACATGTTGTATAATCTATTTATTTGATTATTTAAACGTAAGGTGATAAGTAGTATGTACTACAGATAAGTTTCCAGCAACTTTCAAATTAATTTTGAAATCGTGGCATTTATGTAGTTGATTTATATAGTTATAAGTCAATTATAGATCAAGAATTCAGGATGCAAGACTAAAAAATAATACCTACTATGAATGTCTGAATTTGTATAACGGAATTTTAGTATTCACCATTTTTAGCTCAATAGTTTTTTTTTTTCAACGCAGGTTCTCATGTGAATTATTCCACTCGTGACTTTGTTAGTAACATTTTCCCTTAATTAATAAGGAATTTAGGTCTTGTTTGTAATGTTACACCTAAGAAATAGCTAACTTTACTTTGCCAGCAAGAAATACACTTCATTTAAGCATTGGACAAACACCTTAGCATATAAGTCCTATATATTTGCAAAAAAATACAGCAAAATTGAATTAAATAGCAAGTTTTATGGAGTGCTGTTTTGATTAATGTTTTAGGTCTTTAACAGCAATACAGGCAAGATGTTAAAATAATTGCAGTAAATACTATCGTGACTTATAAACTTATAACATAACACGTCATAAGGAAGAAAATTGCCGCCATCAAACTTTAAAATATTCATGGAACAATTACCGCTGACTTAATTGAAAATTAATTTGTACTATTATTATAAGAGCATAGCGAGGGCCAGCACCACAGTTTTGCATTTATGCAGGTGCAGGTTTTTGTTTGGGCCACTTATTCAAGGAGCGCTAAGACCGTGTTTGGTTTTACTTGTTTGAGGGCACATATTTTCGCGGCGGCTCCGTGCGCTCGCATTCATAAAATCGGTGTTTGACCTGTTAAATGTACTTACTGACACATTTTAAGCACCATAAACACTACAATGCTCACACAATCGACGATAAATCATTCATCACGTCTCTTACAAACTAAACAATAAGGTCGGAGATTATTTTCGTAATTTTAAACACATTAAAAAAGTCCGTTTAGCAAACAGTCCGCGATTTCATTTTCCGTTGTAAACATGACGGCGAGCCGTATAATGTTTATGTATCTCGAGTGCAGAAGGAAATTCTCATCTAAATTCTGCGCGAGCGCCGATGATTCCAACATTCGTGCGTTGACAGTGAAATACATCTCGCGTCTGATGCGTGTGAAAAAGTAAAAGCAAATTGTACGATATTAGAAGTGCAACACTAGGCTTGGTAATATCACTGAGGGTTTACTGAAAACAATCACTGTCCCACATAGTCTGTGTCGGAAGCGGTCGGGCTGGTACACGGGAAGCGGGACATGATCGTCGAAGGATGACGGCTGCCGATGGACGATGCGTAAATTACCGATACGTGTGTCGCATCGCGTCGCATGCTCAATAAACTTTGATGTAACTCCGCCGACAAATTGAGCTGTGGTAGGTCACGGCGCTTTACAATTCAGATTGCATATCGGTCCCTATACCACACAGCCACTGTAACGCACGTTAGCGTTTCCACTCAGTAACGTCTGCCGCACTCGAAAAACAACGCTGCACTAAAACTTCTAATCAAAAGGATACCGACATAGATACGGAAAGGTGGATATCTTAATTTCCTAGTCCTTCGAGTTAATAAATTATAATTTACGATTGTGTTTTTGGACGGTGAGTATGGTAAAAAAGTGGCCTTCTATAATAGAAACGTCGTTTTTTTTCACCCGCATGTAACGTTTAACCAAAGTTGAGCTTTCGATCGGTATCGGACCTTGCCCAGACCATTTTGGGTATGAGGAAGAACTGTGAAAAACATTGTTATCTCTTTCTTCAAATTGTATTTTATATTATTTTATGAGGCTGAAGATAACTTAATTTTAGAACAATGATATTCGAAAGTGTGTGAATGTCCACTCATTAAAGATAAAATACTTAGGTAATTTGAATATTCCATTCTTATAATTATTTAATGAGAAGCATTTTTTTCTTTCACAGTTACTTTGCTTGATTTTCCACAAGAACGGCTAGCCTGTACTAGCAATATTTTTTGTTAATTATGTTTAAAATCAGCAATTCTATGTAGAAAACGATAAAATTCGAGTAACAGACCGAGACGGAAATATTTCACCGCGTGTGTCCTTAGACTGGAAGGGTTTATTAGTTAAGTATGTGGTGGGGCCCATACATCATTGGCATCGGCACCGGCGCAAGCTTTCCGTTCGATTCCCGCCGTGAATATTTCAATTTCATATCGTAACGACTTCAATGCTGCTCTTTTTTAATGTTAACAACTTCAAATTCGTTCTTAATACGTCAATAATTAAATTGTCGTAAAACATTTTGCCATAGTATTAAAATATTAAAAGGTTACCGACTTTCACCGAATTTAGGTGATAAAACACCAACAACAGTCACTTCTATAAACTTTTATAGTTGTATAATTATTGAGATTCCTACTGAAATGGTGTGGTAAACTTTATTGGTCGTTAGAATGAGAGCCGAAACAAATCCGTGAGTGGTGAGACGAATTGCGTAAATTTGTTACGGACAGTAATATAGCTTGTGATTGACCAACGATAATTAAAAAGTAGCGAGAGTGCAATAAAAGTGAGGTGAGCGCACCTATTCACGTCCTACTTAATGTAACATTTATATTTTAGTTTTCTCCGACTAAGCAATCACCAGAATAACGTGTTTCCAAACCAATTGATACAGATTGATATTATAGTAAATTCAAACGTCTACACCGCTACCGATGTGTAACTTTGAAGTCGTTTACCCGATTGGTGTGAAATAATAATTGTCTCTTCTTAATAATCTTTATAAATAGTCAATTAGTGTCAATCGCATGCAGTTAGCGTAAGTTACACTTACAAATAATTGTCTGATAACACAGAATGGCTGTTTTATGTGAGAATCATAATAGAAGCACGATTAACCGACTTTGTTTAAAAAGAAGACACATTGTTCTGTAAAACGCTAGTTTCGGCACGAAGCCCTCTATGTCAGGGAAATAAGTTTAAAATATCAAACACGATCCTGATATCCCAAATAAAACTTTATTACACAGAGTTAAGGTTCACGGGCTATATCAGGTCGAAAGGCAACGAGAGCCCTTGCTTATGGAAAATGTACTTTTAGAATATGATAATAAAAATTAAATTTGAATGTTTATTGAGATTTTTAGTATCGGATGAAAGGCGAATGCAGCTCAGTTATTTATACCGAGTATATGTTACCGTGCACTGTTTATGTGAAATTAAATATGGTTTAATAGTTTACTAAGAACGGGTTAGCGTTGCAAAAATTAAACGATGCAGTTTCGCTTAGCCGGATGTGGTGTGCTTGTATAATCAATATTGATACTGGGGTACTTGAAAGCAAAATTAAACTTTAAATTGTGTTAGTTATCGTTTTTTAATAGGAAATAACTTGACTTTTCGTCCGTGTAAACGGGACACAGACCTTAATCGATTTCAGTGCTTATTTCATTTCGATTTACTACGAAACCGATATATTTCTGCATGTGTCTTAATATTCAAATAGCGCGTGGTAGGGCACCTCAGTGTTGTATATCGTGCAACAATTAATTGCCGACCAGACATCAACTCCTTTCAGACTGCATCCATGCGAAGCGAAGCGATAATACTCATGAATAACCACGAGATACCAAGCTTTTTTTTACTGATAAACGACGTTTGTGTCGTTTAGCAGCTCAACAGATACCGTAATTAATTGCCCTATTTAATCCAATCACAAGTCTGTAAACGTTTTCGCTAAAGAGAATTGATTAAGACAGAAACAACAGAAAGTCCATATACATAGAGAGAATATAGAGATTATGATCGTAAACGGTAGTCACGAATGTGTTAAAAAAATATTACTTTTTTGTTTTAAATTATTCTAGACGTATATCTAGGTATCATTTATCGGTAAAGAATTAAATAAAGCACGTTTGTCTGTACGCTGTAGCCCCTGAATTATTTACGCATTTACTTGATAAATATATAAATTATGGCTCTATTATAGACACAGCCATTTCAAATTTGGTAATTTTATATTTTGTATATAGTTTGAATTACATTATTGTGGATATTGTACTATCGGACATCAATTTGGTAGATGATTTTATATTAAAGTTACTTATAAAAGTAACGGAGTTCGAAATCGAGCTGGATGTGAATATTTTACAGAAGCTTTTAAGCGTATTAGAGTCTGATATTTCCTTCTAAAGTTTTATTTATTCTCTATCGCGTAGCTAAGCAGCGCATCCGACTTTCTGTGGAGGACCGGGGTAATGTAACGTTCCCAGCAAGCGATCGACCGCCTGATCAACGTGTAATAATACATTTTTACATACAACGAGCAAAGAAAATAAATTACACACGTACGGTCAAAACTCATGTTGGCATTATATGACAATTTGACGTCGGAAAAAAGTTCTGACCATCCTAACAAGCCTTTGCATCAGAACAAAAGAATAACCAAATGATATGCAGTAAATTATAACATTTCTCGAGTGTGTTTCATTACTTCCTACTCCGAAAGATTATCTACTTCGATAACAATTTAAAATATGATTACAAAGTACAATTATAGAGAATTTAAACTGATTAAAATATACACACATTTTTCTCATAGTTTATAAACATATAACAAAGACTTTACGACTTTACGGCAGTAAAACTAAGATTTAACATAAAGCTTAGTCTTCAGTAGATATAGAGGTGTGGTGTTGTGTGTAGGAATAAATGCTTAACTATTGTAGCAATTGTTAGGATGGCGGTAAGAAACGGCAACTATAGGATGCAGCCCCGTGATTTTCAATGTAATGCATAATAACCTACGTCAGGTCACGCCGTTTATGAGCACTAGCGGACTGGGGATACTTCATAACTACCTCTAACCACTTTTTGGTGCCTACGTACCGTGTTAAACAAGTTTGGTCGACATTATGTACACGTATTCGGCAATGGAAACACTGGGCAATACTTATTTTTATGATTACCACCGCTTATCTGGCGGTGGTTTTTTACCACATCAATTACGTGACGTACAGAAATAAGTATTATCATAATTTGGTAACGTTTCCCGTAGCTTTAAAATAGCAATAAAATAGGTGCCGAAGTCGGTTTGGTAATATTTGTCAAGTGACGATAATGAGCAATGTTGCTTGTTGAAAACTGAAAAATCTACGACGTTGTTATTTAATAAAATTCTTTTTACGCATTGCTTAGCATAGGGAGGGGCACTTCGAATGTTCGAGACACGTTTAATTTTAGCTTCATATTGACTAATTATCTAATTTTGTCTTGCAGAGCTTCCAAGATGTCCGTGAGTTCGTACCGACGATTCCACAAAAAGAAAGTCCACAACACGGAGCAGTTGGGATTCATATTTATCACTTCACAGCTGCGCACCTATGATCGATCTTATCCAAGATGGCGGCCGGCGCGCCGCGCGATCAGGCGGGAAACAAGCGCATGCACACCTCCTCCGCCATAAAGGACCCGTCAATCTTCCGACAAATTTGAAATTAGAACACTTTAAACTTCTTTCGAATGATTCGATCGCAAAATACGTGCTGACTCGCGGACGGTTTGCGTTGCACTAAATTAATAAAAAACAGTTTTAACGTATTCAAAACTTGAAACCCATAAAACATATCTCCCCCATTATTAGTTTATGGCTTGCGACTGTTACGGGCCTATTATGCTGTTATTTTTCTGTGTATTGGTGTTTGTTTTGACTGTATAGCGGTCTGGGTTACCAATGTGGGGTACCATTACTGAATGTTTCTATTGAGTAGGTGCCTGTTATCCGTTTTAAGTGACTCTATTATCATTCTTGTTCCAAAGTATTTGTGTTTCATTGTATTTGTTTAACGAAGACTGTTGAATGCAGATTTGGTTGTTTTTATCTGAACTACATTACTGTTTTAGTTTATAAGGTGGGTTTAGAAGCAGATGATCAAATCTGAGTTAATTTCATTCATTAAAAAAATTTAAGTTACATAAAATAAATACAATAGTTACATAACTTTTTGCGCACAAACTTAATTCTAGAGATACTATGGTGATCTTATCGCTGACAGCGACATGTACGGGACAACCTTTGGATGAACAAAAATAACAATAAGAAAAGTTCTATGATACCTATATCCTCATCATTATAATATGCCTTTTCCCGACTTTTTTGGAGTCGGCTTCCAGTCTTACTGGATGTGGCGTTAGTGGTTTGCATTGAACGACTCCTTATCAACCCAGTAGCTGGGTAACATGATACCCTTGGCAAGATCAGTGCTAGATTTCCCGCTTCTGAATACCCGTAACGACTCTCAAAGATGAACAAATGACAACCGGGACCGACGGATTAACGCTTTTCGAGGCACGAAGGAATCTCGATACGTTAAGATGATAACCCATCCATAGAAAGACCTCGGCAAACATTGCTTAACCTTTAAAATCGACCCGTGAACTGTTATTATTAAGCCAGTAACTCCTATGGTATACATATACTGCTACTGATACTTTTTGATAAAAATAACCTCACTTCATAATTCCCCCGGTGCGAGATCCGTAGCGCCAAGTAGAGCCACTTTCGTAGCGTATCACCGATCAGATGCATACTCACGTTCCCATCACTACGTTACGATACAAACTTATAATATTATGTAGTTATGTCCCTTGTGCATCGAATTCCAATTAATTTCATCGACTTTTCTAAGAATATATTAAATATTCGCTATTGTTTTGAATAATTACTCATGTTATTGACATTCATGGTTTTCTTTTGCAACTGTCGAGTGGTCAATCGTATTTTTGCGTAAAGCATAATCTTTTATAAAATATTTTAATTAAACAGTTTTTTTTTTCTTTTTCCGTTGAGTATTTTACAGTTCTTTTTTTTAAGACAGGTGATCGATTCTGAATCAAAAACAGACATTTTCGGTAAGTAAGGAACAGATTAAATTAACACAAACAAGTTTAAAATTAAAATCAGGCGTGTAACTACAGAATACTTTGCAAGTATGTACCTACCTCGTGATTACAATACCTCATTTCCCTTTAATAAAGGTGCATTTAAAATCATTCGGTGCCCTCGGCAATACTCAGTCGCCAATTTGGGAACTTGTTTAGAAATTATATGTTCAACTCTTGGCTTGAGGTTAGGCCGAGTTTAAAACTTCACTGTACTGAAAAATAAGCCGCAAAGAACGCAAATAAAGCAGCGAGTGTGTTTGATAAAAGACTGGGTTCAGTAACAAAATCTTTATTTTTTAAATGATTAACTAGTAGCTGCATTTTATTATTAGTAAAAATAAGATAAGACATTTACGCACTTGCGGTTTCATATTTTTTGTAGGTATAATATTAATTCAGTTATTAAATGAAGTAAATAAAACTACTGAATGATTGCTAGATAAACCCAATATAAAAGTAAATTATTTCAATGTGACTATTAACACAGATTAACTATTTGAAAACCATTTCTGTGAGTGTAAAACCTTAAATATTAAATTAACGGTTATTAAATAACCGGTAAATAAGACAAGCATTTAGTGGAGTTTCCAGCGGTAACTATGAGTTTGTAATTGCTTGTTTATAATTGTATTTGCTTATTGCCAGTGGATACGCTCAGTTATTTGATATCAGTCAAACAACTGCTTGTTATGTCTTAGTTGTTGGCACTGTGTAGGTACTTATTGATTTAGTTACATATTATAATAGCTTTAATGCAGGTTACACTTGAGCAATTTCTGATTTAAATAGAGTGTGACTGTTTATTATGTACGGATTTTATTAAATATTGTTTATAATAACTTCTGTTATTTTTATATTTTTATCCGTGAGAAACTGAGAACCTTACAATAAATTATAATAGACCGTCCATATTAATATCACCGTTGTTGAAGGCTCTAGGATAGAATAATAATTAATTAGGAGGATAGCTCCTCCGTCATTTTAATAATTTAAATTAAGATTTTTTGACAAGCAAGCGTAGCATAGACACGTGAATTTTTTTCACGAAGTAACACTGGTCGGCTGGTCGTGTTCGCCGGACAGCGGACAGGCCGGACAAGTCCGAACTTTTCATACAACCCACGTCCAACAAGCGTCCTTGTATTGTTTCGCGGGCCGTGTTGCGTGAACACCGAGTGAAATATGGCCGACAGTTCGACTACTTATTTTTGTTTTATTTTTTTAGCCCGTGTTACTTAATTTTATCAAGTCGCATGAGTTATGAGAGGCGGGACCACACGCGTTGCGTTAATTACGCGTTAGTAATGTACAGGTGACTCGCTCCACGCTGCGGCCATGATTGATTCGAAGACAAAAATCGTATACGATTCCTGGATCTAACCAGTTATTAAATTCAACATTCCAAATCGAATTTAGAGTTGGAACGTCTCTATTTTAAATCATACATCCAATTAGTAGTTACAAAAAGATTCTAATAGGTAAGTCGTAAGAAGAATTTTATTCAGTGTTAGTTATTGGTGGGCAATAAATACATAAAACGCGTGGATTCTTTGCGGCGTCTCGCACACATCAGTAAAGTTTTCGTCAGCGGGTGATTAGTCACTCGAAATTATGTAGTCTTGGGCTTTCATCTAAAGAATTGGACGCATAATCGAGTGGTCATTTGTCGAGTGGACAGTGGCACTCCTCAAGTTAATAATAATGCGCCCAAACTAGATCGGGCCATTGACCCGGGCGCTCGGCGCGGGCGCGCCGTGCACTCCCGCCATAATTTGGAGCGCTAAAATGCTACTGAAGACGTTTTACTAAGACCATGTGCTACATCATCGATAGTAGCATTTTATAATAGCAATTATAAAATATAATGTTAATAAAAAATGGATTTCTAAGTAATTAAAATAAAATAGATTAATAATTTAATGTAGCTAGGTAAATAATAGAGAATCCTGTTTTGATAACGAGTTTTTTAAATTTATAGGTATAGTTGTCATAAATTTTTTAAATTAGATTATTTGCTCCAGCAAATTAATTAGCATTATTTTAAGTTTCTGAAGTACCTAAGTGTATACGTTTTAAGCGTTTACAATATTGACAGTGATTTTTAAATAAACACCTATCTAGATTTTTGTTGATAAGTAATTCTGATGAGCTTACATTCTCATCGACACATAAATAAAAAACTTAATTGATACACAATGATAGCAAAAAAAGTAAATCTCTAGCTAGTTTGAATGTGATAGAACTAGCACAAGAAAGAGCCTTGTAGGTACTTGATTGTAGTAATTTACATACAGGTTACACGCCCAATGTTAGCAACCTTTTGTGATCCATTCACGATGATTATTATTACCCATTCACTAGTCATGTATTCGATTTGCAATTTTTGTATGCAAAATAGACTTACTTTTGCGATTTTTATGTTTGATTAAATTGGGAGGTTCATTAAAAGAAATACTTATTCTCAGAATTTCAATTATGCGTGATGATATTTCGATTTATTAAGATATTTTTTTATAGTACATGTGAAATAATTTATTATGATTGTGAGAATCAATCACTTGGTGTTATAGCTGTATAAAATCTTTAAAGTATTTCTACAACACTAACGGCTCCATAATGCATGTAACTATAATTTATATCACATAAACGCCATAAAATGGCACATTAAACTACAATATCTATCAAATATGCTATCAAATAATTGAAATATAAGCCAGTAAATAAAATAAAACCATAAAACTCAACTCAAATGAACTCTACCGCTACGTTTATTTATTTTTTATTGTCACAAATTAGTATTTTAATGAAGATTCCAAGAGATGATGGCAACAATAAAGTTATGAATGGCACTCAAATCTGTCTTGACTAATAAGGTGCTAACGAGGGTCGTTCATTTTATGTGCGTTTTATTGACACTTGAGCTGCGTTGTCGGCTTGTCGACTCTACCTGGCTTCGCTCTTCTTATTGGTTTCCTACGAGACTTGAATGGGAATTTCCGATTTTGGGCCACACTCTAATCGGATAGCGGCATTTTAGAGCTTACGCTTAAAGACTGTCAGTGTATGGTTGTTTCAAATTTTTATTACAATAGTATAATAATATTATTGAGCAATTAAAGACTTGTTATAGTCCTGTTTTTGTAAATTAACGACTAGATGAGGTCAATTTTTGCTGTATTTTTTTCTAATGTAATTGTAATTGGTAAGTAACTAACCTGCTATGGCCATCCAAGGGTAGAAGGTGTGGTTTGTGGGCTGGTGTTGTACGGGCTGCGCTGCTGCGGTGGCGGCGCCGGGCAGTGCACACTGCTGGCCCCAAGGCAGCGCCCGGCCCGGGCTGGAAGACTCGCTGTACCGCGCCTCCGGGGTGCACGCGGCCGGTCTCACTAACGCCCCCAGACCAGAGCCCCAAGCCTCTTTGCCTCCATAGCCATTCTGTTGTTCTCCGCCCGGCTTAGAACAGTCTGCCTTAGCATATTGCTGGTCACCTGCGTACAGTTTACAAGCGGCTGCTACTGATGCATCGTACGGCGAGTCCTGCGGTCTCGGCTGGTGCAAGGCGTGCGGCTGGGCATATGTCAGACCCAGAGGAAACCCGCGGTACTGGTCGCCGCCACCACCACCCTGGTGCACCCCGTGCGCCCCGTAAAAACCACCCTGCTCGAAATAGGAGTTCATTCTGATCAGTCACCGACACTAACGTCACTCAGTTAGGGAACACTTATGTCATCGCGGCCCCACGCGCCGTGATAACGCGACCTCCGCCAATGTCACTCCAAATACGGACAATGTAATTTAATTTTATTAATTTTATTGCCTCTTAAACGTCACTCGAGCGTCATAATGGGCTTCGTTGGCGATAAAGGCCAGTTGACGTGTGTTTACTTTTTACGATTATTTTACGACTTGGGAGCGCGTGCCGCGGGTTTTACGACTTTTTAAGCGGTGTATGCGGCGCCGGCTCGTCTCACAGTACTCGCACAAGTGGCGGGTGTTGTGATTTTTTTTCTTAAAATTTTCAGTCGCGGTGTGTGAGACGCAGACGCGTGTGTCGCGAGTGAAGTTTGTCGTCGCGTGTGGCGGGAGCGCGCGACTGTGTGCCGTGTGCGACCGGCGCGGCTCGGCTCACGCAGTCTACTGCGAGCCACGCGCGCCGCCCCGCGCGCTGCCTGCTCTCGCAACACCGACGATTGTTCCGTCCCCTTTTCGCTAATGACTATAAATATTATCAGTTAGGCTCTCTTTTCCCTTTCTTATCACTCCTCCTGAAGCACGTGGGTATGCAACCTATTACCTACACAAACTAGAACACACTTTCAGGCGACTCTATCACCTACGGCACGTGAGTATGCTCTACCACCAAACTTTGTAAGTAAACAAACGCACCAACGAGCTGAAAAACATCAATCATAAAGTGTCATCCTGTGACAGTAGTGCAACTATACAACTTAGCGGTCGGCCCACGTAATACAATAAATAAAAAAAAAACATCGACAAAACCCCAATAATGACTATAACTGAAAAGTTAAGCCGCAAAAGTAGTAAACTCATAAACGTACAATTAGTGAAACCGGCAAGTAAAGAAAAGATTTTACAACCACTCCTCGACCGTGCCACAATGAGCGCGCAGTATCGTAACAAGGTGCTGAATAGAGTGAGAAGTCGTAAAGATGATTATTATTTCTTCTACTACCTGTTTTTACGAGTGATGTTGCTGTTACGCTCGCTCGTGCGCGAGTTGCATACGGGGGACAGTGACGGGACGTTAGGAGCGGAACGCTTATCGCGGCGTCGGAGCTGCAGATAGTATGTCTGTCTCGCTCTGGCGCAGTGTGGCGCGTGCAGTGGAAGGCGCACTATCGAAGGGTAAACAATAGCGCATTATCGCAAGCACTCAGTTCGAGCGTCCAAATGAAGTCATCAAACGAATGAATGGCTGTGGTAGTGCGCTGTGCGGCCTACCCAGAGACACGCTCGCATTTTTATTGCACTCACCTCTTTAAACAAATATTTATCAATAAAAAGGACGGGAACGGGCTCTGCGTGGCGATTTTTTTGTGAGTGTGTGTAATTGGTCAATTTAGGACCCAAGATACCGACACGTCCTAGGCGACGTAGTTTTATATGGAACTAGATTACTGGTAACATTACAGTTTTTGTATCGAGATGAAGTAATATAGAGACAAAATATTATAATTATAAATTCTTTGAAATTGCAGTTTTTCAAATAGTGTATGCTCCACGCAATAAATAAATCGACGAGAGATCTAGATGCCACCCTCAAAGCTATGTAGAAAATTATCCTTTGAGGCTGTGGGGCAGGGAGATATAGGTTTGGAAAAATGCAAAAAAATGTATTATCAAATCTAAAAAAGAATAACAATCTACGTAGGTACCTGAAGTCCTCCTCAGATGACTCTAACAAAAAAAAAAAAAAAAATCATTTATTGCAGGCACGCAGGCCCATATAAAAGCAAATAATATTTACATTAATTCTATTCTAAATCACATTCAATAATAATAAAAATACATCGACTATTAAAAAAAGAGTTAAAACATAATAAATTAAATTAATTAAATAGGTATAAATTATTACTACTACTAACTTTATTATTACTAATACCTGCAACCAAAAGCTCTAGCTTAAAGTTTTTCCATCAATTTCAACAACAACAACAACAACAATCCTCTGCTTAATCTTTTCCCAACTACTTATGTTAGAGTCGGCTTCCAGTCTAACCGAATGCAGCTAAGTAACAGTGTTTTACATGTAGAGACGGTCTATATGACCTCCACAACCCAGTAGCGGGTTAACACGATATACCCTTTGCCAAGAACAGTGTCAGACTTTCTGGCTTCTGACTACCCGTAACGACTGTCAAACATGTATCTACAAATGACAACCGGGACCAAAGGCTTAGGGTGCGTTTCCACCAGAGATGTGCGAGGATGCGTAGCGAGGGATGTGTTTGTAAAGAACCAATAGAACCGCTTCATTTACCTCGCCTCGGTCAGCACAGCTCTGGTGGAAACGGCTCAGCGGAGCTAGATTTTTGCGCATACAAAACAAGCGAGGGATGTGTGCGAGGGATGTGTGCGAGAGATGTGTTGCGAGGAATGTGTGTTGAGAAGGATGTGTTGCAAGGTTTGCGCATCCTCGCACCACACATTAATGCGCATTTTCACAGCTCCGCTACACATCCTCGTAGGCACATTTTCATTGCACAGCTTTGGTGGAAACCCCCCACACATTTTCACAGCACAGCTAGACATCCTCTCACGACACATTTCCATCGCACATCTCTGGTGGAAACGCACCCCCTCGAAGATCGACCCGTGGGCTGTTATCATTTAGCCACGAGCTCCTCAAAGCTTCGCAAATTCAATAACTTTATACATCGCACAAAATCACTAATTAAAGGTTAAAAGAATATGGAAGCCAAAAGCTACCAGTCGTAATGATCAGAAGCTTCCGTACAAAAAAGGGTCTGTCCTGTATTGGGAAGAACTAATGGCCCTTAACAAGTCCTCTCATTTCGGAATACTTAAAAGCCCATTGCTCTCTCGAGACGCCGTTGCATAAAGATTGGTAAACCCGTGACGAATCGTTCTTGGGGTAACAACATGTTGGTACCTAAATGCTTTAGTAAAAAAATATCGGATTGAGAGAGTCCATAGAAACAGAATTTGAATTATGTAATGTGCACTTTTCAAAAACTAATGTTTAAAAAGAATTACACTTGTACCTACCTACCAAAAAAGTTCAAATTCATGCTGCTCTATGCAGTATGCATCATTTGAGCGACATTGACTGTCCAAAGCTTGTCAATATTTTGGTAATTCATACTCTACTTATAATGGATAGACCTTACATACATATTATATAGAGCTGAGCTATAGAGACCTGTTGTTTTTATGTTACAACAGAATTCAAGTTAACACCTTCAAATTCTCTATGCTGAAACGGGAAAGTGTGTAAGTATCTATCAGTGACAATGTTGGTCAAAAAGACGTTTGCCAATAGGCAGGCGCGTGCATAGGATTATGACAGGGCATGCGGCGGAGTAAAAACACACAAAAACTTCTTTTTTTATAGATTTTTAGCATAGCCACAGCCACGCATCGTAGCATGGTGGCGATGCGTGGCTGTGGCTATGCTAAAAATCTATAAAAGAAGAAGTTTTTGTGACCGATTACTCACAAACACTTCTTCTTTTATAGATTTTTAGCATAGCCACAGCCACGCATTGCCACCATGCTACGATGCGTGGCTGTGGCTATGCTAAAAATCTATAAAAGAAGAAGTTTTTGTGTGTTTTACTCCGCCGCATGCCCTGTCATAATCCTATGCACGCCCCTGCCAATAGGTTTATCAAACGATGAGATAGGATAGTCACGAATCGATATGTGATATGGCAATGGCAACCTTATTAGCTTGTGACCAACGTAATTACATGCATAGGTAACCATCTAACTTACACTTACTACACACAGACACTCTTCTTCGGTTTTCCTTCCCTTAGGATTGCGACCATATACCACCCATCTCCAAATATTTATATTTTCTGTTGTGATAACCGTTCTTAAGCGCATATGAGCGTCTTTCATTCATCCAACCCAGTGCTATGTTGCTTTCCAGACTATGCTTAGATGTTCCAATATGTCTGAAACAACAGATGGAGGCTCGGATCTCCTGAAATGTCACAGAGAAACATTTAGTGATATAGAGTCCTTTTATTGTGAACATGTTCTCGCTCGAAAACTTAGAACAGAAACCTAATTCAAGTATGAAGTGCGATCATCCTATTAACCAGTAACTGGGTTGTGGAGCCAAGATAGGAAGTTGCTTCATATAAAATTCTGGTATCCGATTAGAGTGAAAGCCGAACTCAAGATTGCTCTAGGAAAAGGCTTGGCTTCAGAATACGATGGCTACTCACTAGAAATACAGAAAACATAAGACTATTACGCAAGTCTCTTGCTAATTTATGAAAATTGCTTTATTCAACTCCGAACTTACTTTAGTCCGGAATCGGATTTTCCTCTCCTGTGGCACCACTTCTTCTGTTGGTAAGTTTAATCAGTAAGTACTTAGATAGAACTTAACACTAAATATTCATTCCATACTCGCCTAAAACTTAATATTATAAATGCGAAAGTAACCCTGTACGTCTGTCTGTTAACTTTCACATCTACCTAAACCACATTTTGATGTAATTTGGTACAAAGATGCATTTTCTTTTTTTTTTTGCTGAAATGAAATAAGTAATATTTTATGTAAGCGAAGCCACGGGAAGACGCTTGTCTGTTATATAATCTGACGCATTTATTTAATTTCTAAAGGTTATTCTGTTTTGATGGTTTGGTCGTGTTGAGAGAATGAATTAAAGATTTTTAGTGGAAACACTCCAAAAGGGCATATATACGTAGATCATGCTATTGCTTTGCAGAAACGCATACCTACTAGGTATACCACGTACGTACTAGGTATCTACAAAGAGTATGTAATACACTATACGTGGTATGATCTTACGTATGAAAGTACCTAAACAAAACAAAAGTTGTATATGAGGTAGGATCCTTACAAACAACTTTTACCTACTACCAATGTGCAGTCTAAGTTCTCAAATTTGCGCGGGTAAGGCATAAAATTCAGAACTTCACTAGAAAAAGGCTCTTGAAAAGGTAATAAATGATGATAATGATCTGGTTTAGCTTCTACCCATGATCTCAATCAACTTCTTTAACATTCTTGGTGAATTTGTCCAGCGACCATTGTTTGGTCAACACCGATAATAATAATATGTACCTATGTTAAGCTACGTACCAATGTTCTGAGGTTCTAGGGAATGGTCATAACACCAATTAGGTGCCATCTACACGAGAGTTCCTGTATCTACATTGAAAACGTCCCCTATTCGTAATCATTACGTAAAAGTAAAATCATCAGAAATCGTAGCAGCGATTTCAGAGATCCTAACGCACTTCATGTCATTGAAGAAAAGCTTCATCGTTTCAATTCTCACTAACTTAATCATAGCATATTAAAAATATACAAAATTTAGATAAACGGAGTTTCAGACTCGACTACAGTTTACAACTGTGATGCGAATGCTTAAATTCTTTAAAATTCGGGAATCACTCCCTGATCGTATGATTTTCATAGCACAGCTACCTTTTCATTCATTCATTTCATTTATTTCCAAGTAACAAAACTCAATTGGTTAGCTATAGCTTTGTTTTGCGAGATAGAGGAATCAGCAAATCTTTATACAAACTTCTTTAAAGTATCTTCAATGCAACTGACCAGTTTTAGCAACACCACTTTCCTCAGTGCTATATGATCGAGAAAGCAATCGTTGAAATGGAAAAATGTGTGGGATGAACCAAGTGACATTTGATAATCTCATACGTTGATAGATTGGTAGAAAAATCCCTAAGGCATTAAGTCCACCTTACGTTATATAGGTTTGAATCAAATCGATACTAATTACACTAACAATTTAAATGCGAAAGAATCTCGACCTGTCTGTCGTTTACTGCAAGATAAATCACTGAATGTTTAGGCAAAATTCGAGATAGATATTGAAACCCTATGGAGCTCATCGGACAGATTTTATCTCAGACCTTTTTTTTTTAAACTTCCTTCGACATAGGTAAGCAAATTCCACGCAAGCTAAGACGCGTGTGGACAACTATGAAATAAACAAATTATCGATGATAGAATACAATTTTTGTCGGAGGCTCTGTCCGCATCAGATACGCATTTATATTTAAGAGATAACCACCGTGGTATATTTACATAGGTATCTTCGATCCGCACCGCTCTCGAATCTACAGTTCTGAACGCCTGCCGCATCGCCAGGGACAGAAACTTTTGGGGGAACATCATACGTGAGAAAATGATGCAGAAGGGAGTTCTCGACCCTCAATATTGAGGAACACAACGCAAGGAGGAGGATACTTACCTAGGTTAAGCATATATGAGCTAACATAACTGCTAATCTACCGTAAGAACAATCTGTAGGAGTTTTGATGTCATGAAACAGGAAAGGTTTAACTTTGACATAATCACAAAACACTGTTGATTATAGAGCCATTTTAATAAAAGAACAAATTCGTTTACATTTTTGTTTTGACAATATTTTTATTCCCCTGTAATATGTATAGTTCCTAGGATCTGTGTCTAAAGTTGGAAGTCATAATATAGGTATAAACTAACAGACACAGTGACATTTCAATTTATAACAATACGCACATATATGGCTTTGAGCGCACAATAGGTCATAAATAATTATTGAAACACCACTCCTTAAATGGGCAAGCTATAGAGAAGGTGATCAAAAGAAAGGTCACAACCTATTGGCTACAATGTTTCGCAATTGTATTGATAGAAACTCATTGTTAAATGAAGACATAGGAACTTAGTCCATATGATTAAAATCTCATATAATACCCAACTAGCACAAATGGGCTGCATTAGAGCTTTGGAGCGTATCCGATTATTACTTATGGTAATAGACGTAAGCGCTAGAGCGTCTACTGCAGACTTAAAGCAGCCGCTTTAGCGCTATTTGGGCGCCATTTTATGCAACCTAAAGTTCCATTTAACCTGCACAACGGTTGCATAAAGGTTCCTTAATAGCTATAACGATTTATTAACGCTATACTAAAGCTCTCGTAGCGCTACTTTTGAATGATTTTGAACTACTTTGAACGAATGAATTGATTATAGTTCTTTATTGTATATCTTCAGTTGACATTGTTTGTAATATTTTGGTAAAGTGTTTTCGTCGCCATCATGAAAATAAAACATAAACATATTAGCAAGATATATAAAGACTAGTATTTGCGTGTTGCGCGAGGTGCAAGCACCTCGCGTGCTTGTGAAAAAAAAAAAAAGTAAGCACCTCGCGAGCTTGTGAAAACAAAAAAAAAAAAAAAAGAGGGGGGGGGGGGTGATGGGGGGGGTTTGCAGAAGTATTTTGACTAAAGCATTGCTCCTCTAAATGAATCTGAAAAAAAAAATGTTCCAAGTCTCTTAGATTCCGAGATCCGCCTAAAGGGGGGAGAAGGGGGGCGGGGGGGGGGACTTTGAAAAATGGTTTTTACTTTACCGAGCCTCCTCTATACGAATCCGTAAAAAGAAAAAATACGGGTCTCGTAGTTTCCGAGATACGATAGGGGGGGGGGGAGAAGGGGGGGGAAAAGGGGAGGTTTGGCACTTTTCCCGTAGGTTTGAGAGTTACTTGTTTACGAATCTGTCAAAATATACCCACCTCCCCATCCACCATCTGGGAGAACAATTATGTCAGTGAGTCAGTGAGTGGTAATTTAGCTTTATATAATATAATACTTAAAACGCTGTCCAGTTTACTGTAGATATATAAGATAATTTTCGAGTAATTTTAACGCGCTTTTATGATATTTAAAAAAATAACAAAAGATATGTGATATTTTTTATTTGTTATACAGAATAAATTTTATTTCCGTATTTTTACGTGTCGATAACTTACTATTCGCAAGTGGCCGATTGTTTACCGGTACATTTAATGCACATTTAACTGAAAAACCAATGTATATCAACTCAATTTTGCAAGTGAATTATAAGTTTTCTTAAAAAATCATGGCATCATTGTACTGTAGTCATAACCTGCAGTTTGAGCTCTAATAACTCCCTTTTGAGAATCATAGTGCTAATTTTCACCCTTCTAACGCTTCCAGTGATTTTTGTTCCCCTAGTGCAACTCACAGCCACAAAAAGCTCCTATTTTCCTGTTTTTGAGGTTATAAGATTAATTATTTGTATCCTTAAGTGTATTGTAAGGTGTACAATAAAGTATATATAAATAAATAAGATCTAGTTACGTACTTATTCGTTTAGCATCCATTTTATTAAATGTTTTATAATAGTTACAAAAGTGGCTGTAAAATGGCGAATGGATTGAGCCTGCAAGGAATGACTATTGCTACTAAAGGCCTTAGTTACACTGATGATTTTTTTGTAACTATAGTATGCATAAGATTTTCTATTATTTCTATAATGAAACTTATAGTAGTATAATAGTGGTTAATATAACTATAACCTATACAAGTTACAATGGAAACTACTATGCAGCTGTGAGTGGCAGAATGACCTTCGTAACTCTCATATAAAGGTGTAAGTGGTAAATGAGTTCTACCGTGGACTACTGTGAAGGCTAGGGTAGTATTTGATTCAGCTTATAGCACCTTAAGTAACTTTTATAACTATAGACGTTTACGGATGCAGATATGCAACTCTGAACTGCTTTTTGAACCCTTAAAGCGCTATTTTACAGCCCAAAGTAACAAAATAGGCTGCTATTTCCACTAATGTGCTCGTTGGGTAGCGTTATTTAAATCAAAGTATTGAGCTAGATATACGAATAAGGAGATCTGGTAAACAGCCGTCAACTGTAACTGCTGGGGTGATTGTGGAATTTGCTATCGTATCTTCGCATCCCAGCAAGAAGTGATGTGGTTTTAATCAGTACGATTCTTACAGACCTCTCCGTCTACCCCAAGGCGGAGGACATCCATGAGGATTACCACAAACAAAAAAATATATAAAAATAAGGCATTGTTTTATAGATTTAACTCTTTAATAAACACGATAACCTACTCCACATTATACATCTCAACATGGCTATGAGATACGTTGAAAAATCTTAGCTAATACTCTCGTAGATTCGCAGCTCGTAGCTCGTAGTACTTAGCGTAGTCTGCTACGAATATTTGAATCTCCGTAGCACGTCTAGTGGAGTAGTTACGTAGGTAAACTGATCACAAAGATTAGAAAAAAAAAGAAGCTTATTTATTCTTCTAAGTGTGTCGATAGCACCAAGGTCTCGGATTCGAATCCCGGGTTGGGTAAAAAGTGTTATTGGGATTTTCCTTAAGGAATTTCTCAGTAGTAGCCCGGAGTTTGTAAATTGTCGGTGTGATACTCCCGTGCCTCGGAAAGCTCGTCAAGACGTTGGTCCGCTGTTATTTTGACGTCTTTGACAGTCTTTACGGGTATTCAGAAGCCAGTAAATCTGACACTTAGGTAGTCTAGCCAAGAGGTCCTATTGTGTTACGCAGCTACGGGGTTGTGGAGATTTGAGGTCGTCGCTCCACGTAAAAAAATTGGCCAAGTGCGAGTCAGACTCGGCCATGAAGGGTTCCGTAGGAACTAAAATAATATAATATAATATGTATATTTATTTGACGAATAAAAAAAACCTTAAAAATTTCTTAAAACTAGCTTATTTACATTTTTACAACTACGCTAAATAACTTTGTTTTTCATAGTGTTTGTATGAATTACAAAGTTATATTTGCGGTTTTAGAAAATATGCTGTATCTCAAAAACTGCTGACCCGATTCCGTTCAAACCAATTTTGGTTGAAAGTTTACATTAAGATCTACAAACTTATATTTTTTTTAGATTTTTCACTCCATTATTATAGAAGTTAGAGTGGGGATAACACACATTTTACCACTTTGGAAGCTTATATCTTTTAAACGATTGACTTTATGAAAAAGTGGTTTTAGAAACCCTTATATCATTTTTAAAGACCTGTCTATAGACACACACATACACATACACACGCATAGGTTTCATGAAAAAAAAATATTTTCAGTTCTAGTTCCATGTATGGCGACCCCTCTTTATTTTAAATATTTTCCATTTTTTCTTAAAATCGGAAAGCGGTTCACAGAATACATCTACCTACAAAGTTTCATATGTGTAGTCTTAATAGTTTCGGAATAAAATGGCTGTGACATACGGACGGACGGACAGACAGACAGACGGACAGACATATCGAAACTATAAGGGTTCCGTTTTTAGCCATTTGGCTACGGAACCCTAAAAACTACTAACAAATACTCAGCTGGATCCGGTTAGACTTGCCGACTCCAACATAATTGGGAACAGGGTAAGTAGATAATGAGTGTGTCGATAGGAAGAACATAGAACTAGTGCTTGCCAACGTGGTGAAAGGACTAAACAATCGACAGGAGTCGATTGCTCCCTTGTGTGCCGGACGTAACTCACTCGCACGTCACTCGCGGAGGCTCTTTCTTGCACGCCAACCAACTTATTTATGATAGGTTGGTTCATACGTTGGCCCATGAATAAGAACAAACGTTATTCCTATCGCTTTTCATGGCAGTCGATTAAGTTATACCTATTACTGTTAAGTTTAAATTAAGTACATTTTTGCCTTAAGCCCACTCCATACTATAGTATAGTATATTATAGGTACTCGTGGGTGGAATGGGTACAAGCTTCGATCAACAATACCTGTATTGGTATTGGTGTATTGTTATTAGTACTGTATTGATATTGTTGATCGAAGGGTACTAGGCAAAAGTTAGCTTAGTTGAAAGGGTTAACAAGATTGCTAGTAATGTAAATTATACCCACATTGCAAATTTTTTTTTTTTTTTTAAGAATGAAGACTTTACATTTCGGGGAGTGTGCGACGGAATTACACAATCTAATTCCGCCAAGCCCGTTCCATCATCGGACTACAAGCCAAACGGCGATGCGCATGCGAATTCCCTGCCGGAGTCTGTGTTTCCCGATAGCTATAACCTAGGGGTCTTTAAGTCAAGAGTGAATAGGTTGTTTTTAGGTAAGCGTGCTCCATCTTCGACCACATCATCACTTACCATCAGGTGAGATGGTGGTCAATCGCGAGCCTATTATCAATAAAAAAAAGAAGTTTGGATAAGGAACTAATGTATAACACGTCATCATAGCTAGCATGGTATTTATAATGTTCTTACCGTCGACACGCTAAGAAGAAGACGTCAACATCTGCTTAAACTTTTCAGCAATCTGCTATGCAGCTGAGAAGGTACTAAGTGTTTAACATGGAGCCACTGCCTATCTGTACGTCCACAAACCAGTAGCTGGATAAATCGATACCCCTTGTTAAACCATCAAGCATTACGTAAACTAAACAATAAAACAGATATATTACTTTTATGGGGTTCTAGCATATACCTAAATCTTACATGTAGTTTGAGTCTGCTACGTAGCAATGTTTACATCAAAACATCGTGTCTGATGTCTGACGGCCGATTCCCTCTCATAGATAGGATGATGTAATAGGCTGACTTATTAATAATTTATTCAACCACTGTTACAGACATTTCTTAATACTACTTAATATTAAGAAATGTGGATTATTGTGGAGTCTGTGTTTCCCGATAGCTATAACCTGGGGGTCTTTAAGTCAAGAGTGAATAGGTTTCTTCTAGGTAAGCGTGCTCCATCTTCGACCACATCATCACTTACCATCAGGTGAGATGGTGGTCAAACGCGAACCTATTCCGAATAATAAAAAAAAACAGCACAAAATAGAATTACACAGTTGTTAACTGTTCTGTGTAGATCTTACTTCGTTACGAACTTTATCCCAAACCTTGATAAAATCAAATATCCTACAATCCAGCATCTCTTAAGTAATCCATAAATCCAATAAGATTTCCCATAGACTCTCATCCAATAAGCCTACAAATATATCCAATAAGCGATCAATCTCATAAACTGGTTTGAATTTATTACCTTTCAGGAGCTTTAGTAGTATTTAATACTCTGTAATTACCTCTCTACGGCCAAATGGGCGGAACAAAAACCCATGTAGCTTCAACAATGTACAGACAGCAAAACAGTTTTGTAAGCAGATATAAAAAGCTTTTTAAACGCTGTTAGTACCTACTTATTCATCGCTGGAGCAAGTAAATTTGGAACTTTCTCAACGCTTGATAAATAAAGATATAGGTACACACCATGATATTTGTCATGTTATTTCTAGTTTTAAGAAAAAATAACTCATGATGCATGAGCGTGAAATTTATCGTTGTTATTAGATTTTAAAAAACTTTTTACACTAGATGGCGCTATGTTGCTTTGTTGAGGAAATCCTGAAAGAAATAAGTTATTCAAACAATGTAAAGTAAGCTGCCGGTGTCTTTGTAATAGAAATTAAGTTTTAATTTTGCTGAAGCCTTGAAATAGACTTCTTCTCATATAGCATACATGTATTACCTAGTTGTTACTAGCTGTTGGCCGCGACTTCGTTTGCGTTGAAATTTCGTAAAAGTACTTACTTATTTTTACGGAATAAAAAGTAGGCTATGTGCTGTTCCAGACTTTTATCCATTTCTATGCCAAACTTCATCCAGATCCGTTCAGCCATAAACTTTCGCATTTATAACATTAGTAGTTATAGATTCATAGAGTTTACTCATTGTACCCATTTAATATCTTGGTGATTTCAATTTCTTAACCGTATTTTTTTTTCAATGTTATATGATAATGAATACCAATCTGCTTTGTAGACTGTACATTGCAGTTAAAGGCTGTTTCGCCGCTAACAATATTGAATATTGCAAAGTATATGATAATCTAGTGTTCTTGTAACTTATGCACTATTAAGTTACCTATTACTGGGCTATTGTGTTGTTTGTTTCAGTTAAGGGTTTGCTTAAGGCAGTTTTCGATTTAAGTAGTAGACAGTAGTGGGAATCTGGACTTACCTTAAAGAAAAGAATAGAAGTAGATACGTAACGAGTCATTTTATTGTAGATTAATAAGTATCTACTACATCATGATTGATGACATCAATCATGATGTAGTAGAGTTTGATGTCTTAGGTAAAACTTAAACTAAATGCCACTTGGAGATGTAGTTGGGTGTGTAAATCTTAGACCATGCTTTATAGAACACAATAACAGTAATCCACTATAAGTTACGGTACATACCTACATTACTCAAATTAATTAATAACTCAGAGAAAAAGCTATTCCTATTTACGCACTTTGAATACATCCTATAGTTACAAGAATACTAGCTATAAGAATTTGTTTGTTTGATACTCATCAAAAGCTCAGAAGTACTATAATAAGCTCGTTTATACCCTTAAAATAGATGACGTGTCACCATCATCCACATTATTACCCACCAATAATCCCCATCTTTATCCACATCCTCTTAAACACCCAAAAAACTCCACAAACTCAAATAAGCCAGGAAGCAGTTTAAAAATAAATAAAAGAACCATTTGGGGAAACCACTACAGACTACAGTAGTTCACGTTATCACAACAAACGAAAAAAAAAACACATCTCATTCACATTCAGCGACAGATGTGATGATATTCGCAAGGCGGGCGACACGGCGCGGGCGCAGGCCACGCGTGCGCGCGCGCCTCGTAAACACGATTTTTACAACCACTCGAATGCTCGTAAACGTCACGTGAATTGCGCCGTTTGTAGAACTCCCAGTAAACACCGCTCAGATTATTTCGTATACGCCTCCGGGGCTAAACCTCGATATAAATTGGTAACTTTATTGACGCAGCCAGCGAACTCACGTGGATTGTTATTATGCCGTTCTTTAGACATTTATTGAACCATTATTGACTTGTTTAAAGTATCACCCGTTTAATAGAGATAAAGGAGTCGTTGATAGTTTATGTCTTCATCGTGTGAGGATATAACGTCGATCGTCGATTTGCTCGTTTCCTTAGCGTCTCGGTGTCTGGTTTGACTCGATTGCGGGCGTTTTATTACTATAATTTTCCTTTTTATTGACTCGCAAGTTATTGATGATCATAGGATTGATAACAATCGATTTGTAAAATGGATTTATAATTTATAGTTACGTTATTTGTTTATTAGTAATAAATCTATAGTCCACCACACACTGCGTAAGTAGGTAAATCATAAAATGACATCCTTTCACATTCGAAAAAAGTTTTAAATCTATTGCTTTATATGATTCAATAATCGTCTGATTGACAATATAAAACACGCAATGGACACCGTTGCAATGTCAAATGAATGCATATGCCAACCGATTCCATTTATTTTAGTATTACCCAATTGGACTGCCGATGCCGGTAATTAATCCGGTAAGATAGGTAGCGGTGGGTGGAGAGCAGATTTAATGTAACTATTTTGCATAGAAACCTACCTAGAACGTTATCAAAATCAGATTTAGCTCGATGCATACCTAACATAATGCTTTTTGGAGGTCAGATTTAGGTATTGGTATGTCATTCCAATAGTGAAGATTGAATGAGATCTTCGTCGAGGCAACTATGGGTGCACAACCGCGCGATCGTCCTGCCATCTATTATAAACAAGAGTAAGTTAAATCTAATGAGCATACACTCTTACTTACGCAAAGTGAAATTCGCTTGCGATGTGAACAATGTTTTTCATTGCCTTATGCTAATTATGTATCTTGATTAGTTTGGATTTAAAACGTTTTAAACTAAGGTTGATTAAGTGCCATCTGTTGACACTCTTGCGCGACTTCTACGACATCTACCATAGCTTTGGAGTCACTCCGAAGCATACCATGAAAGGTCAGCGAACGATCAATTTATAAAAATAACTTTTTAATTAAAACAAAAGTGGACTCATAACAAATTATGAAAACAACAAAGTTATATGAAGATGACTCAAAACCACGCTATAAATACATCTCATTAAAATCTTATCACACAAAATGAGTCAATTCAAACAAACAAACGTCTAGCAGCTATTTATAACGTAATGATTTAGTTTTATGTTCCACTATAATGTTACATAATACTCATCTCCGTATGAAAAAGCGACATAACTGCCAATAGAAAAGCGATAACATGAACATAAAAGCAAATTTTATTGCTTTATTCATCATTCAGCTATATAAATTCATCAAGACACTTGTTAATCGTAAAATAAATCTTATTACACAGTAAAATGATGTTTAAATTGACGACAAGCGTTTTATTTTCGTCATAACAATAAAATTTATTTTTACGAGCGCTGGGCTAGTACGGTTGTGTTTAGCGCCATCTAGCAGTAAGTCGTGAGACTACGTCGTCACGGTACTTAGTTGACGTCACTTCATGGTGAGAGCTTTTACGATGCGTACATCGCTTCAATGAATGGAGGTGTCGTAAATGTGGATTTGGCGGTTTGTATAAGTATGATCTTGTAGTTACTTCTATACTATACTACGTGGGTCGGGTTACCGTACTAAAATGCGGTGATTCAATGGTTTTCAGAGTGGTTATTCTAAGCTGATTATCTACCGACCTTTAAATTCCTACTGATGCTAACGTTAGCATTAGTGGCTGTCTGTTTATCTGGGATGACTCATGGGTACAAAAATAGTAGAGCTGCAAGATACGAAATACGCTTACTTATCATTTTTTATTTATTTATCAACTGAAAAGGTCGAAGCAAATTGACTTTTACCTATTAAGTAGGTATACATTATTAACAGTAGGTAATGAATTAAAATTAACTAGAACAATGGCTAAAATCAGCCTAACGAGACGAATACCTATACCTTAGAATAATTTCTAGATCTAAGTATCTAGAAATACATTACTACGAAACACCTACCTGGAAATAACACAAAACTTAGGATAAACCAAAGATTTTATAGAGTAACTCTTAAAAATTTTCATTAAGAAAAATAATTAAATTCATTAGAACACTAGTTCCTACACCCGACACCACCCGAATGAACTCCAATGCACACACACACAAATGTCCCCACGCACTTTCCAGCCACATTAAAACAAACTAACTTTGCATAATTGTCTCATTCACGCACGTGCAATCGTAATGGCGGGACGATAATGCTATCTCTGTCGCACGCGATCGTCAAAATGGCCTCCAAACGAGATATTTTGAAGGAACGCCGCCAACTTTTGTTGGTGTAATGGGCGGAGCGTGCATGCACAGGGGCGCATTCAGTTGACTCATCTTGTTGGCGAGCGATGACAATTTTCAATGTGAGAATTGTCTGTTATTAGTGTACTACAAATATATTTTTTGGACCTATTTATCAATCGTAAGTTGTTTATAATAAACAGTAATCTCCTAGAAGGAATAAAAACCATAAATAAAATCCGTAAAAAACCATAAGTACCTAGTTGTACCTACATTAATTTTTATATTTTAGTTATGCATGTACTTAGTATTATTTTCTTGCACTTGGGTTTTAATTTAAATAGAATTGCGCTTTAATGAGTAGATAATTAAGCTACATTACTCATACGATTTAGCCACTTACGTAAAATGTGGTGCGTTTATAAATAAACGCAGAATTAAATATCACTATATTTTATTCTGTATATTAGTTGTAAATAGGTTACCTACACTTTTACACGTATTTTTTGTTGTTTTGTGTAACGCTGGATGAGGCCGGTGTTCCCTAACTGACTACTCTGAGAAGAAACACCGAAACAAACTCAGTCTCTTTTCAACCGACGACAAAAAAGGAAGAGGTTATCAAGTTGACGATTCGTACTGGTCAATTAAGTTTATGCTGGAAATGTAGCGAGCTCAAGGGAAAATAGTCAGACGCAACTGAGTTTTTGATAGTAAATTCCGAGCAGTTCACTGCTAACTGGTGATGGCGACATGTTAAGAGATGGGCTCTCCAATTGACGGGCTTAAGAAATGCATTTTCGCAGCTGATTCACAATCCTCTTGCAATAACTTCTTCTGCTGGAGGTTCTATATGAAATCGTATAGACTATTACACCATTGTGTGTGTATAGGTCCCCGACACAGCAATTCAACGAATTTTGTAGAAAGAATACTGTAACGTCCATACGAAAACCGCAAAATCCTTCTGAAATACTTGTGTTACAGTATCAATATAGCTATAAGCTTTACCTTCATCTAGTATAGTACTTTGTAATGGAATAGGAATGGCAAGTATATTCAAGGACTGACGGAAGTGTCTTCGTGTCGCATGGTGCCTACACTTGCCAGATGCCGGTGGGTCTCTGTAGACATGAATTCTTCGAAATATAACCGTGCCGATCACGGCGATATCCGTGGAAATTGTGGATCGCTATTGGTATAGCATTTGAAACGGACAGTTCTTATATTTTTGTAAAAAATTTATTCACTTCTCAGTTTCAGTTACTCAAAAATACGCCTAATTATGCAATATTTGCTTAATGATTTGTTCCTGATTGGATTTGTATTTATTAGTTATTTTATAATTAATATTAAATAAAATGGATTCACACTAAGACTTCAAATGCAGTTAAGTCAAATCCATACCATTACACACCACGGTACCTAAGTCAATAATACGTAAGAAAAATCATATCTATGAACATCATAAACCACATAAAACTGGAACATGTGACTTCATATTTAACCTACATAAAAAATAAAGCTCTCCAAGGTCACTCAAATTCGTCCCTGGATATAGGAATTTGGATATGGCGACTGATGCGCTGTACAACGAACAACCAATGTGATTTTATCTACGTTAAAATGTGTTATTTTGCAGTTAAATCGTTAGGAAACTAGTGTATAGTGTTAATAATATAGTGCTACAGTAACTGTGTTTAATTGTTAAGCGGTTAATGCAACAATTAATCGATTAAATCGTTAAAATCGAATCGAATGTGTTTGTATCGTCCGCCATTACGCTCGTTGGCGACGCGTCGCCGTTCGTAGAGATCGATAGCCCTATATCTGTCTCTGTCACTCTTACGGTAATAAAATGTAAGTGCGAAGCGATTCGAGTTTTGTGACTGCTATAAAATAATTTAAAATTAATTTTTAATAGGTTGTAAAGCAGTAATTGGATACAATTTTGATGAAAAGTATGAAATTTTCTTTTAATGTTTGGTTACGGTAATAAAATTGTAACAACCTCTTTCACATTTCGGTAGGTACTTGAATGCTGCTTTTATTTGGGTTTTATGGCGTTAAGTATCAATTTTTTGACAAGGACAATTTTTTGATCATTATATTTTAAAAATATCGGAGCTGTGGTGCTAAATTCAAGAAACCCAGTGTGAAAGCATTTTAACCCTAAACATGTATTACTTTTGGGTTACATTTGTGTAACGGTAACACAAAATCTGTTGTGTTACTTTTGTGATATATTTGAAAATTTTGGCAGCCTTACCCATAGGTATAGCTAGATTGCATCGGTACCAAGGCACCAAGATTTGGCTCTCCAATACCAGCTGGCCGCTAAATTATCAACCAAAACACTTAAGTAAATATCAGTAAATAGACCTATGTCCCTACCTACTATACTAATCAGCTAACGCCGGATAATTATTTAGCCAATCAAGGGCAATCTTGGCGCGAATCCAAATCCATAAACGATCCTACCAACGAAAAACACGACCTATAACATAACCTGCATGACTGATTGATTAGGTACTAAGAAAAATATTTCCCAATTAAGGGTAGGGTATTATGTAGGTAAGTACTAGGTATACGGACAAACCAAACGCTTTTTTATATTGAAATTAGGTTCGCGTTTGACCATCAACTCACCTAAGTGATGATGTGGTCGATGATGAAGCACGCTTACCTAAAAGTAACCTTATATTCACTCTTGACTTAAAGACTCCTAGGTTATAGCTATCGGGAAACACAGACTCCGGCAGGGAATTCCACTCCCTAGCCGTGAGCACAATGAAAGTATTCCCAAAACGTTTTGTACGTATGGGTGGGAATAAATATATTATAATAATAATTCAGCCTATTACGTTCTCACTGCTGCGACAAAGACCTCCTCTCTTTGAAAGGGTATGGGCCGTAATGCACCACGCGGGTAGCGATGGCCGTTTTGTAACATCAATAGTTGTACAACTATCTATTTGAGTTTACAACCATCACTCGTTTTCTAACCAAGCATAACTATCTATTTTCACAACGTACGTTATGACAATAACTGCAGCTGTAACAACCATCGGTTGTTTTGTAGCGCATAATAACCGTAGCTATCTCACAACGCTCTAGAAATCACGCAATAGATATCGTAGTTGAGGTTGGCTACGTAGCGGTATCGCAACGGTTAGAGCGAGAAAAATATAGGATAGGTAGCGCGTCTCGTTCGCACAAAAGCAAAGATGGATGGTTATGATTTATTGCATAATGTGACGAATCTTATAAACACGAACGTCGATAATTGAATGACTAACTTTCGCCACTGAAAAATATTATTTGAAAATTTAGTTTGGTGTTGACCTTGATACCCGCAAGTGTTCCATTTCCCATTTCTCCACGATTGTTTTTAGGGTTCCGTAGCCGAATGGCAAAAAAAGGAACCCTTATAGTTTAGATATGTCTGTCCGTCTGTCTGTCTGTCTGTCCGTCCGTCCGTATGTCACAGCCATTATATTCCGAAACTATTAAAACTATACATGTGAAACTTAGTAGGTAGATGTATTCTGTGAAAAGCTTCCCGATATTAAGAAAAAAAAAATAAAAATAAAGGGGAGTCCCCATACATGGAACTAGAACTGAAAATATTTTTTTTTTCATGAAACCTATGCGTGTGTGGTATCTATAGACAGGTCTTTAAAAATGATATAAGGGTTTCTAAAACCACTTTTTCATAAAGTCAATCGTTTAAAAGATTTATGAGCTTCCAAAGTAGTAAAATGTGTTTGTCCCCCCTCTAACTTCTATAATAAAGGAGTGAAAAATCTAAAAAAAATACATGTCTGTAGATCTTAATGTAAACTTTCAACCAAAATTGGTTTGAACGAAATCGGGTCAGCTGTTTTTGCGATACAGCATATTTTCTAAAACCGCAAATATAACTTTGTAATTCATACAAACACTATGAAAAACAAAGTTATTTAGCGTAGTTGTAAAAATGTAAATAAGCTAGTTTTAAGAAGTCTTTAAGATTTTTTTTTATTCGTCAAATAAATAGACATATTGTATTATATTATTATAGTTACTACGGAACCCTTCATGGGCGAGTCTGACTGTCTGTCTGTAATTTTCATCTATAGTGTTAATAATTGTAAATAAATCTAACTTTTTTGACAATATCAAGTACTTACTTTCTTATTGCAAAAAACCTAAGCCTAAGCCTGGATAAGTACGAAAGAAAGTTGACTGTATGTTTAGTATCAATTGTAACTGCAACAGATATCACGTTATAAGGCGCCTTCTATACGAGACGTTGTCGAAATAGATAGTTGTCAAAATAGATAGTTTTCACAACGTTATTTGACAACGGACAACGGCTTCGTTACGTTATTAGAAAAACTCATAACGACACATGTCTACACGCGGGCCCAGTGCGGATTGGTAGACGTCATCTTACTGAAGAGCAGCTAGATAAGCTTGAACGACTCCAAAACATTTGTATCAGATTCATATTTGGTTTGCGCATGATCATTTATGATCATGTTTCTGAGCTTCGTATTAAACTCAAGTGGCTGCCGATCCGCCTTCGCCGGAATGCACATATTTTATCATTCCTCTACAGTATTCTCTTCGATCCTACAACTCCATTTTATCTCAAAGAACGTTTTAAGTTCCTTCATGACACACATGTTAGAGATTTGAGATCATCGGAGAATTTGAGACTTTCAATGCCTGCACATTCCACTAAATTCTATGGCTCATCGTTTACGGTGCAAGCTATTCGTTTGCAATGCCGGTGTCACAAAGATAAGCTCTTTAAGCTCAAGTCTTCGAATTTTTGGTCCTAAGAATACCGGTTTCCTCACGATATTAATTGTCCTTCACCCATTCAAGTGCCTATACTATAAGCAAATAAAAAATTGATCGGCCTATTTAAATTGGTTAACACGGTTGTTATCCGTCGGAGAGCTTGTTTTGCCGTAACCTAACTACCTCACAATTTACAAAAGATCTTTCTTTCTAAACAAATTACTTCAGATCTGTTGAAAGCTAATGTGTCTACATAATTTGTCTAGTTGTCTTAAAGATTAAACATTAGAAGTAGGTACCTACACGTGATAGGATCGTTAATTTCTATTTATATAGCGCGTGGCTGAAGAAAAAATACTTGCCCAGTGCCCACGCGTTTGCTTTAGAATTATTTTAATGTTTTTCGAATGATTTGAATTATATTGGTGATATTATTATCAATAAATAAATGATATTATTATATTTATGAAACTATAGATTTTATGGTACTTTTTAGAAGAGAATGTGCGGCTTTCAGAATCTTAATCAGATCTCTATTTAATTGTAAACTAAGTCAATTCAGCTTGTCCAAAAGTAAAGAATATTGAATCCTTATAAAAATGCTTCCTCTCGGTAATCTTTATAATTAGGTACGTATTCCGCGGAATTTAGGTAATCATATTTATACCTTTGGGAGTTCAAAATGATTCAATTTTTTTTACGGATGATCCGCTCTGACCCCGATCACACCTGATGATACCTAAGCGTTAAATGAGATCTACGATGGAAAGAGCGAGCCCAGAAGATGCTTATTCTATCTTGACTTTGCTCATTCATTTCTTGGTATTGCACTGTTGATTGTGAAAAAAAAATGAAGATAAAATGCTTCAAGGTTCAGAAATGCTGAACTTCTCTTCTATTTAAAAAGAGTAGGTACCGGTCTACCTATAGTTACCTATTTCATCGCTGAATCTACCGTTTTCTATTTATTTTAATTGACTATTATTTTGGGTAGTCTAAGTGACGGCCTACATACTATATAGTTTTTGATTATGAATCTACCATTATTCGATGTTAGCCTATCCTTAGATACTGACGTTTCAGTTTGCCACAAGTGTACCATTCTATGCAGCCACCTACACCTTTAGGTTAAAATAGCTTAAGTGTCTACCTTGGCATTTAAAATTCTTGTGACTCACTGCCATACCTGTAGTAGTAAGTTGGAAGTCCCTACGTCTATGTATTTATTACACTCTAATTGCAATTCACAATAGACACTTAACGAATTTCCTTTCTGAAATGCATGAGACTCATTGAAGGCTTGATAACTATAACCTGGGGGTCCTTAAATCAAGAGTGAATAGATTACTTCTAGATAAGCGATGATCTTCGACCACATTATCACTTATCATCAGGTGAGATGGTGGTCAAACGCGAGCCCTTGCGAGCCTATTATCAGTAAAAAAAAGGATGACATTTTAAGTTACCTATCAGCTTTTTTTCTGGAAAGCGTAATTAGTTGAAGGGATAGAAGCTTTAGAAGCTTCAAAAGAGAATTTCTATGATAGGAATCAGCACTGAAAATAGCCGATATCACTTTACCAAACTGACCTCTCAATCTGAAATCAATCAGCATACAATGTAATGGCACCCCAAAAAAGCTCGGCTCTATTCGGGTGTCATCGTATCGACTCGCGCCGTTCGTTTGTCGTCGCTGGCACAACCACGGACATAAAACGTAAATAAAAATATAAATATTTCGACGGATATCGGCAGCACGTGCGCCGGCGCCGCTGTAGTTTAACATTCAACTCCTGCGCATTGTTTGTTTTCACACTCGATAGTATGTCTGATCACGTGAGCGTTTTATTGAATGATGTCTATGATGGAATGTCGTTTGTGATGTAACCGATTCTCAAGGTTGTTCAGAATATACCATCTTATTAGCATAAGTGAGGATGCATGCAATGAATAGTTTTCCAAGTGCAAATTGCCAGTTACCTGGAGATAGCGTGCGTGCTAACGTTGGCCAATTAAAATACATTCATCATTCATCGCTCATGTAATTGTTTGCAAATACGTGAGGAACGTGGCTGCATGGTAATTGTGACGAGGGTTCAATGTCAATTTCTTTGTTACAATGTTTGAGTCAGAACTAAGGCAGTAAGTAATCTCTTTGCATTGAAGGGAAGCAATTTCTCTCTTATTTTTTTCTTTAAATTACTATTTTAAGGATAGGTCTATAGTATAAAATTATAAATGTATAATTGTTCATATAGCTAGGTATCAGGGCAAATTATTAATCGAGTAAATCGTCGCTCACGTCTGTAGCTGTACCATATCAGTTGCATATTAACAACTCCCTAAACTGACTGTGTTGCATGTCGTTAAGTCAGCTCTAGCTATGCAAATCAGAGTCCCATGAATGGCAAACCACAGGCATGTCAACAAAAAACGTTCTTTAACAAATCTATATCAGATATCATAGGAATAGACATTCCGTTGCCAATTCAGGCAGAAAATATACCGTGAAACAGAAAGCATGTGAAATAAAAAGCAGTCGGTTTTTCCATGCTAACACCATTTAGGTACATAGAAACTTGTACCAACCCACTCTTATTTGAATTTGTTTTACATACACTAGGACGATATCAGGAACACCAATGGTACAGGAATAATGTGAATGGAAGTTCAGGGCCGGTACCTACAATGGAACGCTGCCTCCCAGATAATTTTCTATAGGACCACCTAGTTTATAGTCTTAGTATTCTACGCCTTACGTTCCTTTGTATACCATGAAAATTAATATCAGTTTCCTTATTCTAATTTCCGTGATTTATTCGTATCGCACCTACAATTTATTTGGCTTGAATGAATAAGTAGATTTACTCGAATTGATTGTGTTAGACAATGGTCTGCTGTCTTGTTCTCTCGACATTCAATTGTTTGTTTTTTGGTAATTTATTGTGTCGTTGTCATGGTGATATTAATTTTAGTTTGTGCATTGAATTATTAATACATTTAGTTAATAAATTCATGCGGTTGAGCGGGCTTCAATTGAATTTCCCAACTTACACATTCCTGCATGTAAAAGTAAATAATGGCTTGAATGCTGCTGTTACTCAAAAACTTTTCTCAGATAAACTTCAGCCATAATGTAGTTATTACCTGCATTTTATTAGCTTTATGGTCACATTCATTTGAAAAACGACTGCAGATAGGTACCTACCTATCTAATTAATTAGGTTTCCCCATCAAATGCCTAATGAAGTTGGAATATTTTTTCTATCTTCTATACTAATATTATAAAGCGGAAAAGTTTGTTTGTTTGTTTGCTTGAACGCGCTAATCTTCGAAAGTAGGTACAGGGTGGATTTGGATGAAATTTGGTATGGAAGTAGCTTGAAGCTTGAGGAAGGTTATAGGCTACTTTTTACGCGACTGCAAAAAAGGAGAGTTATGTTAATACCGTGATAGAATCCACGGGAGGAAGCCCCGCGTGAGTACCTACTAGTAAATAATGTATCTACTTAGCTAGAAGGTAAATAGGTATACCTATATTGAAATTCGAAATAAAATAAGTATTCAAAATATTGGAACACCGTAGATAGTTTTTGCTTATCCTATTAATCTGGGGGCACGGCAGTGCCCCCGCCAAGTTGAGCGTAAAGCAAACACTGCCGTACCATCCTTTTCTGGAACCATTTCGGCGTATTTCCAGGCCCCTATTTGGGGACCTCTGGATAGATTTAGAACGCTGAAATTATCGTTATCTAGTAAGCTACCAGCACACACTTAAACAACAAATTTCATGTTTGTAGCTTGTTTATTTCGTAAGTTATGCAAAAGCAAAGTTGTACTATTTCGACATATATAGACTCACTGACTCACTGATCATCAAAATAGAACTAGTACTTCCCATAAACCTAGAGAGCTAAAATTTGGCATAGAGGTAGGGTTTAGTGCCTATATGAAGGGAAAACTATCAAAACTAGGATCATGGAAGATCTGGAGTATCTTACGACCCTGAGGAGAAACCGTAACAGACCAGCCAAACTATTGAAATTATCGACATGCTATGTTCACAAAGTTTATAGAGCGTGGTTAGCCCTTTCTTTTGAAATAAAAAAATTGAAGGTCTGAAGTATCTGATGAATAACCCTAAAAGCTCAGCTGAACTATGGGAGATATGGAAATGCGCCTTGACAAAGTTATTCAGTATGACGAGCCCTTTCTACTGCTGTGTATAAAAAATTGAAGGTCTGAAGTATCTGATGAAGAACCCTAAGAGCCCAGCTGAACGATGGGAGATATGGAAATGCGCCTTGACAAAAGTTATTAAAGTTGTTTATGTAACTAGTAAAAGTGCATAGAGTATGTTCAACAGCCGGTTACATAAAATCTAACTATATTAATAAAGAAATCGCAGTAAAGATCCTTAGACTTGGATTCGCTTTGCTTAGGCCGTGCGCGCACTGCCTTGCGGTGGCCGCAATTCCGGTAGTTCTACCGCACCGGTAGACTGACCGCAGTGCGCGCACTTCTATGACACTCCATACTTCACAAATTTTGCGTTTCCAAAACGCAACGCAGTGCGCGCACGGCCTTAGAGATTTCATTACTTTTTATAGAGAAACAAGCAGCTTGGGCGAGACTTGGCTAATTTTTTACAGGATGTTTTGGTGGGATGCACTTTTAATGAAAAGACACAAACACACCTACTCAATCTACTTGTTTCCATTAATAGAATTGGCAAAAAGTAATACCTAAGGTTTAGATACTTATCAACTATAGTTAATAAAAAAAAACTTTAATTTTATAATGAGGCATAGGTTAATTATAAATTAAACAAGATATTGCTTTACGTGCTATCTAATTGATAAAAGTAGGTAGATAAGTTCACTTACCTACCTAATCTTAATTAAACCGGTAAGATTTTACAGAGTACCTAACATAGATTAATTTCATCTCATAAATTAGGTACCTATACCTACCTACTTACCTACATGGACATAGTTACAGATATAAAAAAAAACACTAAACACGTATCTAGTGCTGTTCTTTTTTAAAATTTTTGTTCCTTCTCTGAATGTTATAATCGATTAAAGTACCGACTAGTGACTGGAAAGTAGAAGTTGTAGGAACCTATCTAGCCCGAGGAACAAAAAGATGGTCGGGTATTTGGAACAAGGCAGTCGGCGCCGGTCGCGTCGGCTGAAAATATCTGCACCCACCCTACGAGTGGCCGGCTTACATGCCGGTGAAAATATTTGATTATTTTTACTGTATTTTTATTTCACTTTTTGGCGTAGTTACCTACAATGTAAAAGCGTAGGTCGTAGAATAGGTACCTAGGTACTAGGCATTCAAAAGGGATAGAAAGCTTATGAGATAAAGATAAGTAGAGGCAGTTTTACCGCCTTAAAGCCACTGTGAAATAAACAAATATAGTGTCTACCTGCTTTTTTTACTATTTTTTTTGTTTTGCATGGTGCAGGTAACCTTGAAGAAAAATAAGAATTTTATAACGTAATAATTTTATTTTTAGACTAGCTTTTGCCCGCGACTTCGTCCGCGTGGAATAGTTACTTTGGGCTAACGTTAAATTTAACCCCGATTTTGAAGCATTCTTCATTGGCGCTCCGCTCCTATTAGCCATAGCGTAATGATATATAGCCTATAGCCTTTCTCTATAAATTGACTATTTAATTAAAAAATAATTTTTCAATTCGAACCAGTTATACCTGAGATTATCGCGTTCAAACAAATAAACAAACTCTTCAGCCTTATATTATTAGTATAGATAGCTGTTGCCCGCGACCTGGTCCGCGTTTCCGTCGCTTTTCGTAAAAAAGTAGCCTATGTCCTTCCTCACGGTTCAATGATTTTGATGTAACAGACAGATTAACTTTCGTAATTTAGTAGGGAAATATAATATGTCAATCTATAATACTGTTGAAAAATATCGCAATACAAAACCGCACAATGTTATTGTTAATAGCTGTGCCCGCGACTCCGTCAGCCTGTAACTAATATATTGGTAATATTGTTTAGATCACGTTCACATGAGGCTTAAGTACCTATAGAACGAAATTTTATACCTTCTGCCTCGAGACGCGTCGAGCGCGGCGACCGATTCTCAAAAATAATCCTTATAGCATGATTCAGTATTCACGCGTGATGGCTTATTATTAGCGTATTTCATGTATAACTTTGGTGTTTCTATACCGATTTATATGATTCTTTTTTATGGAATAGTTAATAATGTTAACTTTTTCAATTAGGGGTGACTGAGAGTGTTATAAACGTAAGAGTAGACAAATATTATAATCAGAAAGCTTCGAACTGCTAAGCTATCGGGAGTTACACCTGTTATTGTGAGTCAACCATAAAAGATAGACATATGCTGTCGTGAGATATTTTTTATATAATTTTAAGGAGAACATTTCCGTCATGAAATGATTTCTGTGTAGCTTTAACCATTAAGGTTGCACACGTGACGGAGGCTTAAAAAATGGAGTAACTTCTCCCGTTTTCCCAACATTTCCCTTCACTGCTCTGCTCCTATTGATTGTAGCGTGATGAAAAGTATACTATAACCAGCTCAGGAGTATGAAAAATAATTGTACCAAGTTTCGTTAAAATCCGTCGAGTAGTTTTTGTTTCTATAACGGTTATACAGACAGACAGACAGACAGACAAAAATTTTACTGATTGTATTTTTGGCATCAGTATCGATCCCTAATCACCCCCTGATAGTTATTTTGGAAATATATTTCATGTACAGAATTGACCTCTCTACAGATTTATTATAAGTACTAGCTTTTGCCCGCGACTTCGTCCGCGTGGAATAGTTACTTTGGGCTAACGTTAAATTTAACCCCGATTTTGAAGCATTCTTCATTGGCGCTCCACTCCTATTGGCCTTAGCGTAATGATACAATATAGCTGTGCCCGCGACTCCGTCAGCGTAAGTTAATGTATTGGTAATATTGTTTAGATCAGGTTCACATGAGGCTTAAGTACCTAGAGAACGCTTCGACCGCGAGACGCGTCGAGCGCGGCGACCGATTCTCAAAAATAATCCTTATAGCATGATTCAGTATTCACGCGCGATGGCTTATTATTATAAGCGTATTTCATGTATAACTTTGGTGTTTCTATACCGATTTATATGATTCTTTTTACGGTTTCGTAGCCGAATGGCAAAAGACGGAATCTTTATAGTTTCGACATGTCTGTCCGTCTGTCTGTCTGTCTGTCTGTCCGTCCGTCCGTCTGTCACAGCAATTTTATTCCGAAACTATTAAGACTATACATGTGAAACTTGATAGGTAGATGTATTCTGTGAACCGCTTTCCGATTTTGAGAAAAAAATTAAAAAATATTTAAAATAAAGGGGGGCTCCCCATACATGGAACTAAACCTGAAAATATTTTTTTTCATGAAATCGATGCATGTGTGGTATCTATAGACAGTTCTTTAAAAACGACATCGGGGTTTCTAAAACCACTTTTCCATAAAGTCAATCGTTTAAAAGATATAAGCTTCCAAAGTGGTAAAATGTGTGTGTGGCGGACACAACCTCTAACTTCTATAATAATGGAGTGAAAAATCTAAAAAAAATATATGTCTGTAGATCTTAATATAAAATTTCAACCAAAATTAGTTTGAACGAAATCAGTTCAGCAGTTTTTGAGATACAGCATATTTTCTAAAACCGCAAATATAACTTTGTAATTCATACAAACACTATGAAAAACAAATTTATTCGGCGCAGTTGTAAAAAATGTAAAAAAGCCAGTTTTAAGAAATATGTAAGGTTTTTTTTTTCAAAACAAATTTATTTGGCGCAGTTGTAAAAAATGTAAATAAGCTAGTTTTAAGAAATGTGTAAGGTTTTTTTTTTCGTCAAATAAATTTGCATATTATATTATAGTTACTACGGAACCCTTCATGGGCGAGTCTGACTCGCACTTGGCCAATTTTTTTATGGAATAGTTAATAATGTTAACTTTTTCAATTAGGGGTGACTGAGAGTGTTATAAACGTAAGAGTAGACAAATATTATAATCAGAAAGCTTCGAACTGCTAAGCTATCGGGAGTTACACGTGTTATTGTGAGTCAACCATAAAAGTTAGACATATGCTGTCGTGGGATATTTTTTATATAATTTTAAGGAGAACATTTCCGTCATGAAATGATTTGTGTAGCTTTAACCATTAAGGTTGCACACGCGACGGAAGCTTAAAAAATGGAGTAACTTCTCCCGTTTTCCCAACATTTCCCTTCACTGCTCTGCTCCTATTGATTGTAGCGTGATGAAAAGTATACTATAACCCGCTCAGGAGTATGAAAAATAATTGTACCAAGTTTCGTTAAAATCCGTCGAGTAGTTTTTGTTTCTATAACGGTTATACAGACAGACAGACAGACAGACAGACAGACAGACAGACAGACAAAAATTTAATTGATTGCATTTTTGGCATGAGTATCGATCCTTAATCACCCCCTGATAGTTATTTTGGAAATATATTTCATGTACAGAATTGACCTCTCTACAGATTTATTATAAGTATAGAAGATATTCAGTTAAACATTTAAATTCAATTTATTAAGTATTATTTTAATAATAATATTTTCTTTTTAAAGTAGTTAGGTACCTTCATATGGAAAAAAAATGTAAGTTAAAAGATTTAATATTTTATAAAATTTTACATTTATTTAGCCTGAACACACAAATCCACCCGACACACAAAAATAAATCTACCAATCAAGTAACCAACAGATAAGATATCTAAACCCACAACTAATATTTGAATACCATATTTTTAATTTCCAACTCCGCTCCGTATGGTCTACACACAGTGTGCGCGTTCCCAATCACTGGCGACAAAAAAGTCGGCCATTTTGTCTACGTGTGAGCCGAGCCGGCCCCTCCCGCCGCCGTGGAGAGGGGGCTGTACAAAGACTTCGTATAACTTGATACACGCGACACACGAAAATAGCTCGTATTGTTACGCATTAAGGGTTATATTAAGGGTCTGTTTGTTTAAGATAGGGTAGTATACGGGCTGTTTATGTAGCCAAAACTGCCGCTTCATACAGCGATCGCGTCACAGCCATCACTTTCATTATTATTGGGCGATTCACGGCGTTTACCCGGCACTCGCCGAGAATCTCTGTTCCGTTGTTCAATTAAAATCTAGGCTATTGTTATTTTGATTGTTTCCGTTTTTTTATGTAGGTATTGTGTTCTCCATTTTTGCATGTTCTCGCGGGAAGTTTTCAGTTTTTGGTTTGAACTGGTATTGAAAATACATAACCAAATGTCGCATAGAATTATTCCTCCTGTTACTTCAAAATTGATAGCGGGTGCTAAAATTTTTCAGTTCACATGAAATACTGTAATTTTCTATATTTATTAACAAAATTGATGTGGTCATATATTTTACACATGTTGTCCCCTAGTGCCACCGCATTACGATCGAAATTTACACAGCGGCCCGTTCCGCAGACTCCATTTTGGTTTTTGGCGAAAGCCAAACATTTGGTCCATTTACACTCTTAATAGCCCATCCTTATTAAATTTATACTGGATACTGTTAAAATTTCAGTTGTTTAATTACACGGAATTTTGGCCCAGGGAAACCGTAATGGGCGCAGAGTGCGGACGCAGCGAAATTAGGTGGTTAGACCAACAGGGTATATCATTCTGTGTTTAGGTCGAGTTATATTGTCGGTATCCGCTCGAACCGGGATAGCCACACACATATTTGCGCTAAATGTGCTTATGTACAGCAAGTGACGATCAGCTGATGTTCTCGCGACATCTGTTTAGTTACAGATCATCAAACAAATTCAAGCGTCTCTAAATACCAGACATAACTTTTATAACTCTATTCCTGCCCCTCAAACGGCTGATAACCCTTGTTGAGACATTCAGCGTTTTATGTTATGACTGTGTCGTAAAATAAAAGTGCATCAACAGGCCTCCCGTTTGCATTGTCCGCGATTAAAAACCGTCCAACTACAGAACTGTGTAGTTCCACTCACCCACCGCATTCAAACTCACCTCTTTAATATAGCCGCTTTACCAGGGTTCCTTTACGATTATTTAGTCGTAAAAATCAAAGTTATAGGCTATTTACACCCGTAACTGTATGTTAATCTTTGTTTTACGAGTGTGCGGCGGCTTATTATTTAATCGTTAATCACTTAACACTTGAGGTTCGTGTATGGCCGGTTTTATACCCAGTAATCTTGATTCTTGAAGAGATTACTCTACATTGTGCTGGATTTATTTCATGTCAGCTATTTTAAACGCCTAGAGGAATTTATCGCGGGGCCAAGTAGCGAGCTATGATTCATACTACGGCTACGCTCTTGGATTAAATTAAGCATGCAAATGTTATTTGGATTACGATAATGCTGACCAGCTGTCTATTGTTTCTCATATAAATATACCGTCTCGATTGACTACTGTAATGATAATTTGTATTGTAAAAGGATTCGGAGCGCTATACAATTTTTTATCCGGGACTATTTCTTCTACGCACGGTGCGTCAGACAATGTATTGATTATGTATGCATATTCATGATTTAGAATTAGATAGACAGACACAATACTTTTCTTGATATGCGTTAGGTGTTAATAAAACTTCTACAACGTGGCCATAAAATTAAAACAAAGTCCAATACGAAAATATATGTGCTCATGTGTTTACTAATTCTGAAGAGGTGAGTTTTTTTGATACTAAAGCAATCGTATATTGTACTCAATTCGGAAAGAATCGGTTGTCTCATCATTGACTGTCATTACAATGATCTTTAAAAATTGGCCAAGTGCGAGTCAGACTCGCCTAAACGTGTAGACCTACAATTTATTAGTTTGACATTTAAATGGCTAAAATCAATTAGTTCTTGAAATCCGAATACTTGAAACTTATTAAATTTTTAACGATTTACTGTGATTATTTAATATAACGTTGTGAATACTTACACACATAGAGACCATGAGCTGCACCGAAGGCCTTTAAGATGGTTTAATCACTGAAAACGCTGTAACTGGGTATTTTATTAAGTGACAAAGGTAGCAGAAATCAACCGACATTGTTCCTATAATTTGCGCTGTGGAATCTCATTGGAACAGAGACATTAAACACGGGTGTCAGGACCTCAGACAATATTCTACACATCGTTCAGTGTCTTATAAATCTACTTATATCCCGACACATACAACAGCCCACAACACAGTCCATCCCAATGTAATCTGAACCTTATGTTCTCCATGAAAGGCTTTGTTTTCTGGAGCGTGTTTTAACACATATTTGAATGTCTTCAAATAATGTTTTAAATGTCTTTGAATTAACTGCGTGGACGCATCTGATTGCATCGCCATTTGCGTTGTTATTTCTCGAAGGGAGAGTGAATTATTGATAGTACGTTTATATTTTTTGATTACGTGTTTAATATTTTACTGTTTCTTTTTAGTGCTGTAAATCTTAAATTGTTTTGCTAATTGACGGGCGCAGAGAAATATCTAGGCACGCCATATTTTTTCTTGAAAATAATTAGCGCCTAGGTAAAAGATACACCTCTTATTTAGATATTTTTACCTGTAAGTAGTTAGTTATCATTTGTCGAGAATGCGACATCTTTTTTTAAACACTAAGTACCTACTGAATTTATTTAGATAATTCATGAAAATTATTGGCAGTTTTCCATGAAAATTTAAAAACCTTCATACCTATTAGCAATTTTATCAGATCTTACGGCACATTAAATGAACGATAATTCGATTATAAATGGGAAATAAATTTACTAGGCATTTAATTAGGATTGGCCACAGAAATCAAAAATACATATCTATGGGATTGGCACTGGATAGTGGTTAATTTTGCCATAAACGGAATATGAGTTATCTAAAATTTGCTTGCTAATCAATACATTTATCCATAAAGATTATGATCATAGTTTTAATTCGGTCAATTTGCTGAATAAATGTTTATTTAGAGTATGTTTTTCTAGGTGCAGTTAATAAATATTGATACTTAGGTTATACCTATAAAGGCGTTCCATGCGCTTCATATTTTTTATGTCTCTATCGGGTAGCTACGAGGTAGCAGGTATGCCTGTACACAGCTATCTATGAGGCTAACATGATACTTATCTAAATTTTTAGGTAGATATGTCTCTTTAAATACTTATAATTGGATTAAAATGTTAATTAGCACTAGACAATACAACATCGCTTTTAAAATTGAAACATGCTATAGACACCTTATACGCACTTATTTTTGTAAAACTGAACCTGAAATACCAAGGAAATTCAGGCCACTATCAAACCCCATAACTCTGATCCAGGGTGAGGTGTTCCAAACAAAACAGTGACTCTTAAACTATAGTGTCTACATAGATGCGAGGCACAAGAACAAGGGAAAAGCTCCAGTTTCCGTGTTGCAATACCCTTGGGTCTTGTAGCTTTATCGTAGCTTGTCGTGGAGGAACATCCTTTTACAGCGGCCATAAGTCGCCGGCACGGCCCAACGAGCCTACTGCCTAGCACCATATTGTAGATGAAGCAGGATAAAGGAATGTTCGCATTCTGATTTATATACCGCTAATTGTCTGGTTTTGTGTTTCAGGTTATTTGGTGCAGAATGTATTCTTGGTCATTTTATCTTTGCAGCATTTTCACCTTGTTATTTATAGGTATATGGCTAAATTGGAACGCAAATTGCGTGGTTGCATGTTGAAGGTTAAAGGTTCTTGTAGATAATCCCATGAACGACAACAACGTTCTGTTTATTTAAATACTAAGGAATAACGAGGGTTTATACGTCGCTGAATAATTCAAAGCCGAACTTGATACCATATCTAAGCACTTAATTCGATAAACGGACGCTCCCCACTTTGTAATTCTCATATAAATAAAAAAAAATACAAGAGACGTACAGCGTACGAAAAATCCGAATGACGAATCAAAACAAAGTCCAGGCGGTTATTTAAGTAACTGAATAAATCGGCTCGCATTTCGGTCACGTCTGAGGCGAGTCGTGACAGAGTATACATCACGGTGAGATAAAGGCCCTTCGTATCGTTGCCTGTGCCCACTCACAGTTGTGTTTTGAGAAAAAAAGGATAATATGCTCTTTAGCACTTAGCGTGATTCAGTATCTACTATGTCTTCTTGTTTTCTAGGTCTTGGATTTTCTATTGTTGTTGGGACTTGAGAAAATAGAGACACTAGCACTAAGAGCCAGTGTAGCATAAATAAAAAATACAAGGCGAGAGGTCTTTAAATTGTTATTTCTTGCCCATATCAAGTATTTAGTTATATATTTTTTGACCTATATGTCAAATGTATATGCATAATTTTACAAATCCCGTTTTTTAATACAATTACACCATCTATAATCATTAGATTATCATCACCATCGACCAATCCTTCACTAACAAAAAAGTCGCAAGCCACTCTGTAGATCCAAAAGCTTCTATATTTTTAAAAGAGTAAAATGAAAACTGCTCATTATCACTCAGTATGAGGACGAATAGGTACTTACTATGTGCATTGGTAATTTTTAATACTACAAAAGTATACGTTGGATGCCTGCAAAACGTTCAAAAGGCGAATTGAGGTATAATGCTATGTTTTGCCTATAGTCGTTTCAGTGATTGCAAGTTGTATGAAAAAGTAACCAAGGAAAAAAGTGTTTACACAAATAATATGGCAAACACACACGATTGTTGAGACAGCATATATATTACACAAGTGTTCCTATTCGTTAGTATTTACATATCGATTTAAAACACGTCACGGAATGTATGTTTTTTCTTTGGAAATCCTATAAATCTTCGGACAATCAATATTCATGAGTAATGGTAATGTGAAATATGTGACTTCTGTATTAATATACCATGGAAATACTGGTAGTTGGAAAATCAAATTAAAGAGGTTGTCTATTGGTTTAACCGGTTTCTGTACTAAAGTATGGATAGGAACTTTTATTTAAAATTGAGAATATTGATGTCTGTTTAGTACCTACTAATAAATAAGAAAATTTAACTGAACCTAACAAAATTAAAATGATCTTTTAACCTTGACCAATTGACTGATCTAAAATAAAGTAAGTAAAGACGTGTTCTTTGCATTAAATGCTGATACAAAAAACCTTTTAGCGACTAGGCAAAACACAAATGACTTCACGATTATTATTCATACTTCAGCTATTACATAAGGTCCAAAATCACATACCTACCACTATCCACCAAGTTGCATGGACGTAACATACACCTCATACAAACTACACAGCCAATTATCGCACCCAATAACGCTAACTATTCTTACGCCACCATCAGTCATGCACGCACACGATCAAATCTTCGCGCCACTGAATAAACAAGACTAGGCAAAAAGGGGTTCTGCAAACAAGAATAAGTTGGCAATAATTTATTCAAGAGTGAGTTATGTAGTATTAAGTTTATGTGGGCGGGGAGGGGGTGCGGGGGCCGCTATCTCATGGCAGACACGAGGACCTGACTTATGGAGGGACTGACTTAAAGCCTCTACTAAGGGTTGCCTTACGAATTATATTGGATGTTATTTAGGAATGTGATATGATTGGAAGAATACCTACCGGTTTTGGTGGCGTTGAGGATAAAATGTAAAAGATTTGTGGTTGCATTTGATTAGGTAGACGTCTAAATATATTCTGACTTTGATGAAACAAAACCCAGATGACTAGTATTTTAAGGGCACAGATGACAGTTCAAACATACAATTTAAATAACATTGCATTATGTATTATCAACATGATTAGGTACGATACGATAACACAGCGAAATGAAATGCTAGGAAATAAAACTTCAACCGGATTTTGTCTTCAATTGAAACCCAACCACCAAACAAACGAATGACAATTCTTCGTGTTACCATAGTAGTACAATTGCTAAACGTGGCTGATTCTCAAACTTTCATTGGAATGCAGATGTTCACTTCTTTGATTTAGCTTTTCTACTTCGCTTGTTGGATAATTCATGCCCAATGAATAAATGAGCATGCTGCTTCAAGATACAAAAACGGTTGGAAAAACTGTGTGAATTTGTAGGTGAGGCTGTTATTTTTTACGCTGTGGCACGATAGGTAATTAATTTGATGCTGTGGATGAAATATTGGTGAAGGTTGGTGGCAACTGTTTAGAATGATGTATTGGAAGGAAAGGCGTTGTTTTATTTCAAGTTAGTCCTAAACCGTTCAAATAGTGTTTTCTTTAGAAAACCTTGCGCCAAAACTGCGCCCAAAAATATTTTTTTAATTATGTAGCAAAGCTTTTAAAAAAAATTAAGGTTATAGCGTTTAAGGTGGTTTATCTATTTATATAGCAGGGGAAAATACTAGCAAGTCACACAAAATACAGCATAGTACCTTTGGAAATCGCTGCTAGTTACCACCCGACATCGCTCCACGATCCCAGCGAATGCCACGGTGCAAAACTACTAAAGAAAGGCAGACTTATTGCACGACAGGATGGATATTATATAACGACTTTGTTTGGTTTATCTTATATTTAAAGGCTTTTAGTTGCGTGAACTTTGTATTTTCAGGGGCGTTCTATAGTAGTGAAAGGTCAATGCGAAATATAAATCCATCATTTTTGAGGTCAAAGTATTACAGATGGTAAAAAATGCACCTACGTAATATTTTTGAAGTCTTGCGTAGTGTCCGTCAATTTGATAAGGTACCAAAATGAAATATTGTACTTTTCATTTCAGTAAAATTTTAATCCAATAGAGTACTTTTCAGTTTGCAATACTTATTGAAATTCATTCCTTTTTAATAAATTATAAACTTTTTATGGAAACAATATTTCCTGAAAAAGTTACGTTAGTGAAAACCTCAAGCAAAGCCAAGAGTGGTTGTTAGTACTTCAATATTTATGTAACTATAGATCCATATTAAATACATTAAACTTTCATTTAGTAACAGGCGTTCGATATAAGTGGGTAGTATTTTTGTTTGAGAGCCGATTCAATTTTGTTGTGCAGTGTAATTGAGCACTTATGGTTTGGTTTCAATTATGAAATCCTTTTACAACTTTTTTGAGCTTCTTAAAAATAAGTTTTTGTATGGTGTCTTATTTTTATGCCGCGAGCCAAATTCTCGATGGGTTTTCGCATGTAAATGCTTTTATGAGTTTAAACGATGCACAAAAATAAAATTACATAAAACAACTTACAGGTGCCTATATAGAAAATATTAATTGTATGTTGATTTTCAACCGACGACAAAAAGAGGAGGTTATCAATTCGACGCGTATATATATTTTTATTTAATGTATGATCACCGATTACTCGAAGACGGCTGAACCGATTTGGAAAATTATTTTTTTGTTTGAAAGGGTATACTTCGAAATTCGTCCCATTGTCACCAGGTCAGGATCTGATGATGGGATCCTGGAGAAATCGAGGGAACTCTTCAAATATTATAGGCACATCTATGGCGTTTTGGGTATTTCTTATAGTAACTTGTGCAGTTGCTCTCAAAAAATACCATTTGGGGAAGTGGAACTGATGATGAAGATCACAGATGGCCGCCGAACCTACTCAATAATAAGTATTTCGTGGATTGCGATTCGATTACTTGAATATGGGTCTGAAGCACTTTATGTTCCTCACAATGCATATGGTGATGTAGAGCTGATGGTGAAGTACCAGCAGAACTCCTCAACAATTAACGGCCCAGCATTGGGAAAAGCAATATTTTGTGAAAGGTTATAAGTAGTTGACATTTAGGCTCTTTTAACTAGGTAAATTAAAAACGACCAACTAAAAAGAGTGAAATAAAAACTTTTTACCAAAAAATTAAACCGACTCTCAAAAACACTGCAAAGTGAAAAATAACTTTAATATCAGAAGTCGGTGCCAAAAGCGAAAACACAAAACTAAAGACACCGACTACCGAAATTAAAGTTATTTTTCACTTTGCAGTGTTTTTGGGAGTCGGTTTAATTTTTTGGTAAAAAGTTTTTTAGTTTTACTGATTTCCTAAGGAGTGGACTTTCCTGCCGGATTCTGTGTTCCTGATAGTAATAACGGTTGGTAATGTGCTCGCGTTTGACCACCATCTCACCTGATAGTAGCCAATGACGTTGTTGATAAGGAAGTACTAACTTAGAAGTAACCTTTCTAAGTAAGTAAGATGGTGGTCAAACGCTTTCTCTTCTTCCAGAATCTTTAATTCCAGAATGTTTAGTGAAATACGTGTAATAAATAATTACATTTCACACAGTAAAATATTTTTTTTTTCTTGTCTTAAAGGTGGCAGTTCACTTTGCCCAGGTTCCCTCGTGTAGCCCAAACAGCAGCAGATGGTAAAGGGTTATTTAATGGTTTTCGAAGGAAGCAGGCTTATAAGTTGTCATTATTTATACGTATGTGTACCGTAAGGATCTTGATATACTCAAAGGTGATATTTATGATAGACCTAGCAAATGGTGCTTGGATATTATAGGTAGATAGGTACTGTCGCATATAAAGGCTTAAAATTTCATTTCCAACAGGTGAAGTTATTAATACTGAAAAATAAAAATGATGCTTTTCAATATTGAATAGTTAATATGAAGCCAAAGTTGCGAATTAATAATTAATAAATCATTCATACTTTTAGTGCTATTGGTGTGATTGTTGGCTACTGAAACATCGTAGGTACCTATGTATGTTAGGTACTGTATGATCTCCTCCTAACCATTTAGACTGTTGTTGACGAATTTTTTGTCAGTTTGACTGGTTTCATAGGTGGTGGTGGCCCTCATTAAATCTGGACTTGATGTCTCCACTGCTGTTGGATCTATCTTGGATTCAACAGCAGTGAGATGTGGATGTGGAGCTTCAGTGCAAACTATGTTTCTTGTCCTGCCCTCTAAGCCTAGCAACTGCAGGCAAAAAGATATCTGAGTCTCCACCGATGTTTCCATCGAACTGGTGAAGTTCTGAGCTAACAGAATATAAACATCGTCGTACTATCGACACGAGGAAGAAGATGAGTAATTTAGATTCACAATTGAGCGCGTTAGTACCGTTTCATTTGATGAGCAAGTTGCATTCAAAGAGGTTAAGTAACAGATATAATCAGATCAGATGTGATCAGATGACGATATTTCTCAGACAGCTGTGAGACCTACATTCCCATGAAACCAGGCGTGTTCTAAAGGCCACGCCTCCACTTCACGCAATACATTAAATAATTAATGGAATTTAAATAATGGTTGCATAAATATAAATAATAGACCACATAGGACGTTCCACATATTAAAATAAATAAATCATTCTTTGAAAATCCCGCAAAGCATAGAAATATACCTATTTAAAAAGGCAGAAGATAATATGTTAATTTTCTATTTAACAAATGTCTATCGATTTGGTAATATATAATTAATTAAAATCACTGCTATCTATTTAGGCAGAATAAAATGTTTGGTGGGAAGTCACCGAAAGCGATACAGACATAAATATTATGGTAGTTTCTGAATATATCAATAGATTAGGTGTACAAAATATATCGCGATTACAAAACTTCAGTTTTAAATAGCTATAATTTTTGTATTTTATTTGCGTGTGGTAGGTGTTTGGCGTTTGAGGTTAAAAGGTTTTACAGATTTATAAATTATAATACATAAGTAGGTACTTAAGTGGCGTCGTGAATTGGCCATTATCATGTAGGCACATAGACTAAACTTATAGAAACGGATGCCTTCCCTTAAGGTGAAAGGACAGCCCAACGTCCTTGAGCATTGAACGTGAAACAAGCGGCCAGTGCTGACCACCCCGAGCGCCCGCGCGCTCCCCCGAACGTCATAGGTATCACCGGACGCAGATACGTTCGAAGCATTTTTGTCGCTACCTATTAGCTTTTATCATCATGAAATCGATTGAAAATAGTCGGACTCAGAACATTTGCAATGCTTGTTTTGAGAACAAAATATTCTTTAGTGAGTACAGTTATTGTAGTTAGAGTGAATCAAAATATAAAAAATATCAATTTGTTTTTGTGAAAATAAATAATAACGCTTTTATCAACCGACGACAAAAAAGGAGGAGGTTATCAATTTGACGCGTATATATTTTTTGTAATGTATTTTCACCGATTACTCAAAGACGGCTGAACCGATTTGGAAAATTCTTTTTTTGTTTGAAAGGGTATGCTTCGAAATTGGTCCCATTGTCACATAGTCAGGATCTGATGATAGAATCCTGGAGAAATTGAGGAAACTCTTCAAATATTATAGGCACAGCTATAGTGATTTGAGTATTTTTTATAGTAACTTGTGTAGTTGCATTCGAAAAGCACAATTTGTGAAGTGGACCTGATGATGAATACAACAGATGGCCACTGGAACTACTCAATATACACTACTAATTTTTAATTAGTACAAATACTTAAAGGGCTTATTAGAAAAGGTCTTGTTATTATATATGTAAAGTCTTACTATATAATATTGATAAATAGCAAAGTTATTAGCGTTTGTTTATATCCCAAAATGTCACTCAATTTACGGACATATTGTACAGGCCATTCATGTATTCATTAATCGTGATGTCGCGGTCACGCGGTCTCGCTCAAACTTGCCCCGCCTCCAACAGCTGTTATCGTAATTGTAGTTAGCTTAGACGCATGTTTAAGCTTTACGAATTAAAAAAAAAGTAAAATAAAAGGTTCACGAAAAATAATAGGCACTTATTAAATTCAAACTTTACCTACATACTTTAATTGGGCCATTTGCTTGTGTTGTTCAGTATCCAACTGCAGAACTCCATCCTTGGTTCATTATCCACAGTAGTCAATTCTTGACCCTTTCTTTAGTGGTATGGGTGAAATCCAGACGAACTAATGATCGTCTATGCACAGTACTGGCTGATATTAAAATGACGAGCTGCGTCATTCGTACTTCGCCGGGGATCTTCAAAGTAGTCCACTACATCGTCGTAAAGGTTTTGGGCCGGTCTTCCATGTCCTTGGCGATGGGCCGTTGCGCGGAATGATCAGTGGTCGAGTAAACGTTGGTAAACATTTACCACAGTCCGAACCTTTGGCTAGCGAGCATTTGGGTACTCTTCCCTGTACATACGAACAGCGGCCACCAGACCAAAAGTACACACGCAACATAGCCACGTACTCCCGAGATGAAAACTGGTAAGCCATCACGACAGTAAAAACGTAACAACTTATGTTTAAAAAGCACGCGCACACTTCCGCTAACAAATTGACACTGTTTGTTCATTCACTCGTTGTAAAAAGGACCGCTGGCCAGAGGGGGCGTGGCTTGAGCTTAGACGCGAGTTTGCCGGGATTTATGAATGACGATCTAACTGGACTAGCACTGCGCGTAGTATTTTCTAGTAGCAATTGTTATGAATGATTGATTCAATTATGAGTTTACCAGTTATGACAAATTTTCGTAGACAATTTTGGGGTTTCGTTTTTTTTACTTTTGACTACATAAATATGATCAGTAAAGGGTACGGATAGAGCCCCATTTTTTTTTGTACTAATTAAAAATTAGTAGTGTATAAGTAGAAATAATAAGTATTTCATGTGTTCCGCTTCGATTACTTGAATGTGGTTAGTTATTTTTCACTTTGCAGTGTTTTTTGGGAGTCGGTTTAATTTTTGGTAAAATTTTTTTTTTAATGTACTAAAAAAATTGGCCAAGTGCGAGTCAGACTCACCCATGAAGGGTTCCGTAGTAACTATAATAATATAATAATTATGTATATTTATTTGACGAATAAAAAAAAACCTACAATTTTTTTTAAAACTAGCTTATTTACATTTTTACAACTACGCTAAATAACTTGGTTTTTCATAGTGTTTGTATGAATTACAAAGTTATATTTGCGGTTTTAGAAAATATTCTGTATCTCAAAAATTGCTGACCCGATTTCATTCAAACTAATTTTGGTTGAAAGTGTACATTAAGGTCTACAGACATATATTTTTTTTAGATTTTTCACTCCATTATTATAGAAGTTAGAGGGGAGACACACACATTTTACCACTTTGGAAGCTTATATCTTGACTTTATGAAAAAGTGGTTTTAGAAAGCCTTATATCATTTTTAAAGACCTGTCTATGGATACTACACACGCATAGGTTTCATGAAAAAAATATTTTCAGTTCTAGTTCCATGTATGGGGACCCCCCTTTATTTTAAATATATTTTAATTTTTTTCTTAAAATAAGAAAGCGGTTTATAGAATACATCTATCTACTAAGTTTCACAAGTATATTCTTAATAGTTTCGGAATAAAATGGCTGTAACATACGGACGGACGGACAGACAGACAGACAGACAAACGGACAGACATATCGAAACTATAAGGGTTCCGTTTTTTGTCATTCAAGTCATTCTGCTACGGAGCCCTAATAAAAAACTGTCCGAGTGCGAGTCGGACTCGCCCATGAAGAGTTCCATAGTAGCAAACAGTTTTGCTTTCAACTTTGTTTTTCATAGTGTTAATAAAATAAATAAATATATTTCAAACGAATGATATGCATGCCGAACGAGCTGTGGGCCCGTAAACCTCAAGATTGGTGCCCTGAAACAGGGACACAAGGTCGCGGCAGACCACGAAGGAGATGGCGGGACGAACTTGATGTCTTCCTTGAGAATTGGAAATAATTGCCGCACAACCGGGACCATTGGAAGGAATGAAGGGAGGCCTTTGCCCAGCAGTGGGACAGTGCAGGCTAAATAATAATAATATTTCAAACAATTGACTTGGAGAAAAAATGGTTTGTATCATTTGGCTACGAAACAATAAAAACTAAAATATAAAATCTATGTATCTTTATTTACTTAACATTTAGTTTAGTCCACTCGCAATCAACACTAAAACTAAATATTCACATACGTCCAAGCGCAAACGAAATGTCCCATTTTTAAATAGCTCAACCGTACCACTGTACCAAACGTACTATCTACGCTGTTTACTCTTTGACGCAAAGTTTAAAGAGCGGGGCGCGCTAACATGCGACACAGCCTCCCCGTGCGAACGCTAGGGTGAGACTGGTCCTTGCGTATGAGCGAGCGCGCGCGCCGAGCGCGAATGTAATAATATAGTATTATTGATTTAACGGCACGTAAGTAATAATTTTGTAAAATTTTGAATTTAAATTTTATAAAGCAATAAATTCTCTATAATAATGTGAAAGAAATATTTAAATCGGTCCAGTTATTTGAAAGCAGTAAGCAAATTATTGCAAAAATAAAGAGGATATATTCGATTTTTTTCCGAGAAAAGTATGAACAATAACAAAAAAAATAAATTTAAAATTTAAAGTCAAATATGTTACGCGTCTTAGGTATTTTTTTTTTATCTATTTGGTCCATCCGTCTAGTAGTAGTAGTCCTTCAAAGAGAGGTCTATTTCGTAGTTTTACGTATCCTTTCACCTTAAATGGTAAATCACAGCTACAATATGGTAGAATTGTTCTCACGACTAGTTTCAAATGGTCGCAACATTTGAACCGCACTTAGAACCTAATAAATAACGTAACAGTTACTTGAACGTTCCATGGAAAATCGATATTTCAAAGCAAACATTGTTTTATACCACAAGATAGGTACTTAAAATCATGATATCAAGAAGAAACACAACTTAATTAAGAGAATAAACTGTAGGAATAAACTGATTTGTCTTACCTTTAAGGTGAACTCTTATCAGGGCACTCATAAGCACTAATTAACTTAACCCTAGTTGCACCTAACTTAACTATAATCACTGTCTAATCTTGTTTCACTGAATTTTATTTATCTCTCCTAGATATCTGAAGGCAAGCGTGCTCAAGAAGGATTTTTTCAAGACTAAATGGCTAACAACAAACTGGCCCTAACACAATAGCCTCAAACGTATATTTATCTTCGATAAAACAAAACAAAAACTTACCTAACAAAACAGTTTAGCCTTTTGTAGAGAACGCGTTCGCGGAACCCTCTTGTTACGAAAAAATAAAAATAAAACAACGTTTTTGTTAAAAAAGCGTAACCCTTACAGCGACAAAGAAGTCAAAGAACCATTTTTTGGGCCTCAAATGGGTTAACTGTGTGACGCAACCTTGAAAGGAAGTGTAATAAAAAATAAATTCAGAAAACAAAAAAAAAAACAGAGAGCACCTTTCTCTAATATATTGCGAATAATATCGTAAGAATCCCGCAATGTTTGGCCTTGTCCGTACCGATTTTATTGCACCGTAAACCACTAAAAAGTACCTTGTTAGAGTAACATTGACAATGTACAAAGGTGTTCCGGGCCATTAGGCTTGTTACGAAACAAAGGTATCTAGATAATTACACCTTCGCAACTTTTTTAGAAGAAAGTCTTTCACCCATTGTTGTTTTTGCGTAAAATTGTGCAAAATTATTAATTGTTATGAATGTTTTGTCACGCGCAATTAAGCAGGTGATGTACAATAACGACATTTTTGTATTCAACAAAGAAATTTTGATTTTTGTGTTGGATGTTTCAGTTTGTTTCTTACCTTTGCTGTATACAGTGCGTGAGTTTCGTAATTCTGTATCAAAAAAGTGAAGATTCCAATCAGTGTTTTGTACAAAATTTTTGTCATCACTTCAACACACTTGGGTAAGTGTTTTCGGCCACCAAATCAAAATTTAATATTCAATCGTCGTCGGTATTTAGGCGGACGTATTAGTCTTAGCTACTAGCGTTGCCAGTTCATAAATCACTAGCAATATATAGATAGTAGATACATTTGCATATCTAGGAACGGGCACGTACTGGTCAAGCCACAAAGCCGCCTAATGGAGCGACAATCGGCGCCACATTTCATAATTATCGTCTATTTTGACTGGACAATATCGGAAGCTTACAGGCCGCTCGCACTACGGACGGTAGATTAGATACTGTTAGTGTCCAGTACTGTTAGAATAATCGTTGTACCTATTTACTTAGATTGAGATTGTTTGTTGATATCTGAGTCGTAATGTTGGTTTTCTACATTTTCAAGATGACACATGGTGTGAAAATGCGCCATCTATATTTTCGGTATCTAAATATCGGTTAAATAAGTGGACTAGGTATGCTGTCTGTCTAAAAATACGATGGTGAAGAAGGTGTTATGAAATAGTTTTCTTATTAGTTACTATTTTTCTTGTTTGAGTAGTTGCAATGTTATAAAACAGGTATTACTAGATAAATTTGATTTCACTCACACAAAGCTAGAAATTATTTTTTCTGTTATTTTCCATATTAAAACTGTGTGATACCAATTCTTATCCTTCCATAAATAAAACCTAATTAACAGTAACTTATACATAGGTATTGTAGAACTGCCTCATTAGTTCAGTGGTCGCAAGCGCGACTGCTGAACACGAGGTCTTGGGTTTGAGTCGGGCAAAACGTGCTACGAGCATTGACTTTTTCCTGTAAGGAATTTCTCAATAGTAGACCGGAGTTTGGAAGTTGGCGGTGTGATATTCCCGTGCCTCGGAAGATACGTTAAGGCGTTCATCCCGGCTGTCATTTCAAGATCTTTGCTGTCGTTACGGGTAGTCAGAAGCCAGTAAATCTGACACTGGTCTAGCCAAGGGGTTTCGTGTTACCCAGTTACTGGGTTGTTGAGGTCAGACAGGCAGTCGATTCATATAAAACACTAATACTCATCTGCTTCCAGTTAGACCGAAAGCCGATCCCAACTTGGGAAAAAGGCTAAGCATATGATGAGATGAAACATAGGTATTGTTAAAATTACATTTATATGATACTAGTACTCACGCGGAGCTTCGCTCCCGTGGATTCGATCACGGTAAAAACATAACTCTCCTTTTTTGCAGTCGCGTAAAAGTAGCCTATAACCTTCTTCAAACTTCAAGCTACTTCCATACCAAAAAGAATCCAAATCCACCCAGTACTTTCGAAGATTAGCGCGTTCAAGCAAACAAACAAACAAACTTTTCCGCTTTATAATATTAGTATAGATCGGTCAAATATATATAACTAGCTGTGCCCGCGACTACAACCGCGCGGAATAGTAACTTTCAGCAGCATTTTAATTTTTTAGACCAATTATTAAAAAAATCTTATATATAAATAAGCTGTTTACAATATTTTCTAATCAAAGTCTTAAAAATAAGTTTCAAGCTTCTAGCTTTAAAAATGACGTAATTTCCATACATACATTCATCCCCTATTCCAATCCCTTACAGCCCTTTTTTCGCATTAAAAAGGTTCGGTTCAGTAGTTTAGGTGTGATTGCGTAACACACAGACAGACAGGGTTACTTTCGCGTTTATAATATTAGTAAGGGTTACTTTCTGGTTGCCCAGCCAAAATTGTGCTCCTAATTTTTTCTTTAAAAAAATCAACAGCGTCAAATGCTCCTACAGTGCTCGAAACATCACCAACCATCATTACCGCGCGTTTGTTCGACGTATCAGGATCACAATGCTGCTGCCAAATGCGACGGGACTTATGATAGGCCACTTTTAATGCACCATTCACTGACGCTAATAGACCCTAATGGGCTACACTGCTGAAATATGGATTGGATGGTAGGTTTCCGGGTTGCTGTGACCACACCATCACAGTGATGGTGTGGTCTTCTTTTTTTATTGCGTATAGAGCAGATTTAGGTGGTATGAAGCGACAATAACCTAGTGCCTAAGGTGTCGCGGGTTTCCCATAGGGCTATTGCCTGCCGGGGTTGAGGGAATGTTCTAACGAGATACCGAGGCCCCGGAAGTCAAGGGCAGCTGAAGGGGTTCAAACCCCACCCTTTAGACTATTGTCGTGACCCACTCCAAGATACAAGCATATTTATTTGTTAGCTTACCTATATTGCTAGTTCCCTTTAAAAAATAATATTCATAGGAGATACGTTCATAATTTAAAAAAGTGTGAGATTATAAAATCGACGTCGATGTTATTTTATTTCATTTCATAACGGGTGAGCTCTTCGGCGTTTCACACCGCGGTCCGAACCACTCGTGGTGCTAAACGACGAAATACCCGTTAAAGGTAATTTGGTCCCCGAAAACAAAATTCTCAATATCTGTCAATTATAATAACACTCATTTTTGTTTCGATTTTGTCAGCAAAGCTGGTATTTGTTTTTTCATCTAATCTATTATGACTAAGAAGCTGTTCAAAAATTGTAGGTAATACAAGTTACAAATTAATTTACAGCACTTAGAAGACACAAAATAGAGGTAGGTAGGTACCTACCTACCCACATAGATATTCAAATATACGCTTCGGCATTTCGGGTCGGTTCATTACACTTAATTGTAGGGTCATTCGCGGACGGCCATTAAGCCCTGATGGGTGGTCCCAGGCGAAAATAACTGCACTAATGTACCAACGGATAAAAAGTTAGGTACCGGTTAGGAAGTATTTAATGAGTAAAAAATTAAAATACCCTCTTACTAGGTCGAATAGGCGAAGTGGGTGGTTAAATAACAATTAGGGTTCGTGTTAGGAATACGATGGTTTTAAGTAATTTTAGTGTTTCTAATGAACTGAAATTGGTGTTGGAAGTGGCTGAGTATTGTACTTTATAGACATTTCTTCTCTTGGGCCTGATTTTCAGATACAGTTGCGTGAATCCTAAAAAGATGATCTCTAAATCTTTAAGTAGCCTTAAGACCATGCACCTTAGATTGCTCCAGATACGGTTTCGCGTTGTGAGTGTGACAGGTATCATTTTGATTCCGCGGCGAAGTGTTGCGCACATTGTACAATACGCGCGCGTCACTGGAACTGTCAACGGGAAAATGCATGATTTGTGGTGCATTTGAAGTTTTGAGGTAACACAATATAGAACCAGAAATTTATTTTAATCTAATGCGTGCGATTTATCTACAGTTATTACGAGTACCACTCAGTCCACACGTCCAAACAATGGTTCCTAAACATTTCAACTTACACTTTTAAAGGAAAACAATTTCTCGCTTACTTTGCGTTCAAGCGACTAGGGAAATATGTGCAGGCATAATAGATAAGCCTTTACAGTAAGTCGCCTTAACAGCTTTTGTTTCCGAGAAAATATACATTTTTCATAAACGCCCGAGGGCGGTGTGATGGAAAATTGCCTGTAATACATAAGATAGAACGGTCATAATTGTTTGAATTACAATATTAAAGGCTCAACAGCGCACGTGTGGGGAAAATTGATCCCTTTTAGTACAATTTAACGGCGATTTATAAGATATGCTGTGTTGTAAGGATCCCGTTGGACCTATTTAGTTTGTTAGTATGAAGCTTGGAGCTCTGAAAGAGGCACTTTGAAACTTACTCTATATCAGTTTATTTTAGCAAAAATTGATAATAGATTTGATTTGATAATAGAGAGAATTATTTATATCTTCGCTTTTATTTACAATATTGGATAGTTATTCAGTTCTGGCAATTTGCTCACACAACACAGAATCAATAACGGAATATCCCCGTATTTTCAAAGATATCGGTCGCATGCGCATCACAAGCGCACCTTTAAACAAAAACACTTTTTGTCAAAATTGTACATTGATTGTCACCTTGCAGATATTGCGGTTGGAATTATATTTTTTTAGGTACCTAGATTTTGAATTAACCTTCTGATAGACTCTGGTTCTCTACTAACAAGGTACCTACCAACATCGCGTGCTTAAAGCCTAAGGGGGTTCAACTATGCAAACAAGGTGCAGTTATTACGGACATGCAACCAGTTTCGTCTATATAGATATACATACAGTTACAAGTTGAAAATTAAAATGTGCTGAACAGTTTTATAAGAAATCATAGACATCAAGAATATGAGCGAAACTAATAAAGAATGTGAGCTGCAATTAGAGTTGCCACCTTTTTTTGAAGGTAAAATAGTATTTTTTCAAAACATTGCAAAAAATTTAAGGTAATTTAAGGAAAAAAATATTACACATTTATTTTTAGTAATTATTTATTTTTCCATGTGTATTTGTTATTAGTCTTAGCTTTGGTTAACAGTCTTATTATTTTTTAAATTATTATAGCAATCTGAGCGAATTCAGTTTCAATTTCAAAATATTTAGTTTCAGTTCCATGTACGAGGAGCCCCACTTAATTTTATTTATTTTTTTATTTTGTATATAAATCGGAAGGTGGTTCACAGAATGCATCTACCTACCAAGTTTTACATGTGTAGTCCTAATAGTTTCGGAATGAAACAGACAGATATAACGGTTCCGTTTTTGTCTTTTGGCTACGGAACCTTAAAAACTGTGAAGAACGGTCAGTTTGAAGTTGACGTTTACTTGCCGCAACGTGTGAGCCACGAACGACGTGAATGCGTTTCGTTCTGAAATTCCCAATTCTGCGTTCAATTACAGTTAATTAAAAAAGCTCGACAACTGAATTACCGATGAAAATATAGTTTTATTCGTACTATAATATTATTTTTCTTTAAGATATAGTACAATTGACTGAAATGTAGCACGATACTATATAATATAGTATGGGTGGCAACCCTGGCTCTAGTCAAAACTCTGTTGATTGACCATATACTGTTCCATCGATGACTGTCCTTGAGTTTTTATTTCGGTTGAGCCCACTCTTGTCCTCAGTCACACCTGATGGAAACCGTTAGATGAGGTTTACGATGAAACCAGCGAGCCTATAAGATGCTTGTTTACTCTTGATTTGAAGGCTGATGATGTACGTCAGAACCGCGGGTGTACTTTTCAGATCTGCCTAAATTTATTGCAATTATTTGGTACCTTCTGTGTACCTTTACGTACTTCTCTTGAAAATCTGTGTACCTACACCCGTACAATTATATTTTAAAAATTAGGTACACCCGCCATCCTGATGTCAGAACCGCGGGTGTACTGCTAACCAATATATGTAACTAAGTACACTCTATAAGTAGATTTGGTACCTCTTGTGTACCTGCAGAAACAAGTATTAAATAAACAAAATACTGTCAGGTTGCTGCGAAAAGTAAAAAAAAACCATTTTATTTCTATGACGTTTTTTTTTATTTTTTTTATTTAAAATAGGTTCGCGTTTGACCACCATCTCACCTGATGGTAAGTGATGATGTGGTCGAAGATGGAGTATTATGTTATTATAAGAGTATTAGGGTACACAGATTTTCAAGAGAGGTACGTAAAGGTACACAGAAGGTACCAAATAATTGCAATAAATTTAGGCAGATCTGAAAAGTACACCCGCGGTTCTGACGTACATGGCTGATGGGTCATATGTGGTAGGGGACACAATTAAGTATTTAATATTATTTATGATACATATTTGTACAGACGCCAGCACATGAAGCTACCCGAAACTGTCAAATTTTCCCAATCAACCTTGAACCTAATTTCTTTAACAATAAAGTTCAAAATCTATTAAAGAAATGATGATGTGCTGGCGTCTGTACAATAACAGCTTCAAATCTATCTCCTTTCCACAAGGAAAGGAGATAGATTTGAAGCTGTTATTGTACAGACGCCAGCAAAGTCCTTTCAAAGGTTGTCTGTAAGAGATTGTTCTGCGTGATAACGATAAGACAGCTCATTGCACACTTGTCTTTTAGTAATAAGTGTTTGCCCTGTGTTTATTACACGGTACAATAAAGTATTATATAATATAACTAGCTGCCCCGGCAAACGTTGTTTTGCTATATAAACTATTTAGGTAAAGTGAAAAAAATAATTGCTTTCGACTCAAATCTACCAAATAATAAAATTGGCCAAGTGCGAGTCAGACTCGCCCATGAAGGGTTCCGAAGTAACTATAATAATATAATATAATATGTATATTTATTTGACAAAAAAATCCTTACAAATTTCGTAAACATAGCTTATTTACATTTTTTACAACTACGCCAAATAACCTTGTTTTTTATAGTGTTTGTAGGAATTGCAAAGTTATATTTGCGGTTTTAGAAAATATGCTGTATCTCAAAAACTGTTGACTTGATCTCGTTCAAACCAATTTTGGTTGAAAGTTTACATTAAGATCTACAGACATATTTTTTTAGATTTTTCACTCCATTATTATAGAAGTTCAAATCTTTTTAGTAAGGAAAGAAACACTGAGGAACTTAACCGAAGAGTGGCGATTACCTGGAACAGGTTCTGGCACCATAAGGAAATACTAAAATCGCAACTTCCGCTACCGACCAAGAAAATAGTCATGGATACGGGACTTCTACCGTGCCTCACCTATGGATGCCAATCTTGTACCTTCGATCTCAAAACCAGGAACAAAATTCAGACTACCCAGATAAGAATGGAAAGAAGTTGCCTAGGTACAAAACTGAAGGATAAGGTAAAGAACGTTGACATTCGAAAGAAGACAAAAGTATGCGATAATGCCTTAACTTTTGCAATGAAGGCTAAATGGAAGTGGGTGGGTCACGTGGCCCGTTACAAGGACGACAGATGGACTCTACGGTCAGTAAAGTGGTCTGGGCCAAAAGGCACCAGATCAAGAGGTAGACCAAGGGCCAGATGAGCAGACGAAATTGTAGCGTGCGCGGGCGAAAGTTGGCTGGACAGAGCTAATGATAGAGAAGGATGGCATTCCTTGGGGGAGGCTTTTACCCGAACGGGGTCCATGCATTAATTAATTAGGTATTTGAAATTAAAGCAAATAACAATTAAACTAATAACAAAATAGAATTTATAATTAGAAATCAAATTCATCTAAGAATAAGTGGAATAAATGTAATTGAATTTTGTAGATTAATAAGTTACCAAATGTTATAGTTTGATATGTAGGTACTATGCATGGAATTAATTTAAATAGAGCTTTATTATTATTTATTATTATTATAGAAGTTAGAGGGGGGACACATTTTACCACTTTGGAAGCGTATATTTTTTAAACGATTAACCTTATGAAAAAGTGGCTTTAGAAACCTCAATGTAATTTTTAAAGACCTGTCTATAAATACCACACACACATAGGATTCATGAAAAAAAATATATTCACTTTCAGTTCCATGCATGGGGTTGGAAAAATTACATTTTTTAATTTTTTTCTTAAAATCGGAAAGCGGTTCACAGAATACATTTACCTACCAAGTTTCACATGTATAGTCCTAATAGTTTCGGAATAAAATAGCTGTGACATATGGACGGACGGACAGACAGACAAACAGACGGACAGACATGACGAAATTATAAGGGTTCCGTTTTTTGCCATTCGGCTACGGAACCCTAAAAAACCAGCAAACTAGCTGCACTTGACTTGATTGAACGCAGAACTAAAAGGCTTATAGGCCACGAGGTGCTGGCAGGCAAACTACACAATCTTTTTTCCGGGTTGAGTGTCAGACTTCTTCCTACTGACTAAATACCCACCATGTTCCTTTAGCTGCCCTCAAGTTCCGGCTCCTCCGGAGAAACGTTGCTTGTCTGTCGGTTTTCTACAGATTGTACTTCGGGGAGTGTGCGTAGGAGCTCCACGACCTAATCCCTTCATCCCCCTTTTACTACCGGTCTGCCAGGCGTACTGCAAGGTACAACCCACACTTGGTCGATATACCGTCTTGACTTACTAAGCACTTCTCCTCTTCATTTATTGAACGCACGGCCAATGTGAGGAATTCGGCCGGTTTCTGTATTCCCTGCCACCCTGTCAGCCTTTAAAGCAAGAGTGAACAGCCATCTTCTGGGCTCGCTCGTTCCATCATAGACCTCATCTAACACTTACCATAAGCCATCTCTCAGTCAAGGTCTTACCTATCAGTCAAGGTGCATTCAAGAGACATGCCTAATTCACCAGCCCATGACCAATTGACACCGGCCTTAACTCACGTCACTAACAATTACCTACTACCAAGAACACACAATGTAGCAAATTGCTATAATGTTAAGAGGTAGGTACGTATGTAGGGACAATCTACATATTAATTCCGTGTTAAGAGTTACTTAGTAATTAATATTGATAATTTCGTATAACCTCGCACTGTTAATCACCCACACATAGATAACGTTTGGTAAATGATATCGTTTGCGTGTTCACGAATCGTATCATACAGATATATCGGGGAACACACTGTAAGCTATTGTTTTGTTACTAAAACCAATCGAGGGTTTATTTACAAACGTACGAGCGCAACGGAGGCGAAATTAAAACCTGCCAGGGTATCACAATTGGCAATAACCAATCTCTTATCCGTACATATCTCTATAGACCTTTTAACATAAACGAAGCGCGGCCGCGGGCGGCGAACTAATCTCCATAACTTTAATCCTTTAACCCTCGTAGTACCAGGAATCCAATCAAACAGTACAAGCCCCCCTCCCCCCAGCACCCTCCTCCGCATACCCCACTTCACCCCTCCCGCGTCTCGCCTACGCAGCCTGTCCCGAGTAATTATCAAAGCTTTAATGACATCATAAATCGAGTGTATAATCTAATCTGGAAAAGCCCCGGGCTCCAGCGCGCGGCTTAATGGTGTGAAAGCTACCTTATCTCCCGCCATGTGTGAATAGAGCTTTATACGCGGCCGCCTGAAAGCTCGCGCCGGGAAACTTTGGAAAAATATGTCGTAGAACATTCCAGATAAGAATGTGGGACGTGGAACGCTTTCAAGTTTAATAGAAAATCGAACATTATCGTAAAGGAGATGTCTTTGCTAACAAATTCTTTGGAAGTGTATCTTGTACAGTATGTAGTAGTTAAGTACGGGCGGTAAGAGGATTATAATGGTACGCACACACTACCGTACGACATGACAACACTATCCATTTCAGCGTTTGGAACTTGCTTCAAAATCTTTGGGCGATTAAGTTATAAACATCTTAGAAACAGCTTAAAAATAACAGTGGAAAATGTTCGTTAATTTTTTTTTTTCCGAAATTAAAGTTATTTTTGGCTTTGTAGTGTTTTGATATGGAAGTCGGTTCTATATTTTTTTTTTTAATTTTTTTCACGCTTGTGTGTCGGTTTGTAATTTATCTAGTTACAAAAGCCATAATGTCAACAACTTATCACCTTTTACAAAATATTGCTTTTCCCGATGCATAGCCGTTAATTTTTGAGGAGTTCTCCTGGTACTTGACCATCAGCTCTACATCACCATATGTATTGTGACGAGCATAAAATGATTAACATCCGTACTCAAGTAATCGAATCGCAATCCACGAAATACTTATTATTGTGGAGTTTCAGTGGCCATCTGTGGTCTTATCATCAGTTCAACTTCCCCAAATGGTACTTTTCGGAAGCAACTGCTCAAGGTATTATAAGAAATACCCAAAACGCTATAGGTGTGCCTATAATATTTGAAGAGTTCCCTCGATATCTCCAATATCCCATCATCAGATCCTGATTTCGTAACAATGGGACCAACTAGAAAGTATACCCATTCAAACGCAAAAAGAATTTTTCAAATCGGTCCAGCTATCTCCGAGTTATGAGGTAACATACATAAAAAAAAAAGTTCAAGACGAATTGAGAACCTCCTTTTTTTGAAGTCGGTTGAAAAAGACAAATGTGGCTGTTATAACTGTTTTGATTTTTAAAGATAACAATGAAACACTCATAAACCAACTAATTGGGCAAATCTAATTATAAACTTGTCACTTCCAAATTTGTTTTAATAAACTTTCCTTTTCGTGACGGTGTTTTTTCAGAAAGCAATTTTTTTTTAAAGTGGTATGAATTTCAAAGTCCCCAATTAAACGTTTAACGATACAGTTTACCACTTCCTAACGATATCCTCTCGGCGTTGCATCGCAATTTCATAGACAAAGGTCAAACTCTCTGTATCAAATCGTTGATTATACATAATAGTCGGGGCCAGACTGTGAGTGCCGCCGGTGTTCCGACACTATTATTGAATTACACGCCAAATTCAATCTAACGCCTTTGTAAGGCTGAATTATAAAACTGCGTACAGTTTTATAGCCTACAATTCGATACAGAGGCACAGACTAACCATAAACGCTCTATTCTACTCAACCTACTGAGAGATTCTCAATTTAAAATGTCAAGACTTTTTTGTCTGTTCACCTTTTACAGATTGGGAATCTCTCTGGTTCGTTTTATTTAATAGCGTTTATGCGACGATTCAATTTTAACTAGCCACCGATTGTAGTGAAGCGATGTATTGTTTCCCACGTTTTTGTTTCGTTAACCTTCCGTGTAATTGATTTATGATCCGTAATAGTCTCTATATCTGATTTTTTTAAACGATTTCTTTGGCAGATCATGGACTTTTTCGTGAAATACTTTTGCAGGTTATAATCTTTCTTTTAATATTTGGCACATGTTTTATTCCACAGCTTCAGGGCATTATTTGAAATTGCTGCTTGGAAAGAAATCGGTGAACAAAAAATTATAAGCTGCGAAATAACGATAAAAGTTAATGAGAGACGTTGGTATAATTTTATTTGTTCTACGGCTTTTCCACTATCAACCACGTACGCCTTAATAATCTATGCTCATAAGCACACCATACGGCCATTATCCTAAAATTCGTCTCTCGCAGCGATCCCCCGCCTCGCTGCTTAATGAACGAATAAATAAATTGAGCCCTTCTTGTAAACAGCTAACGTGATACTCTTAAGGGCCCCACTGTACGGGGTAAGTGGATTTCTGTGTTGTACCGAATCTGTATGTACTATGTGTGTACATAATGTGGGCTCTGCAAAATTGCTTGATGCGAAATTTCGAGTTTTATTCCGACACACATTGCGCTATATCTACTGAGCGAGATCGCTTCTTCTACCACGTACAAGCGAGAAAGTTCAATGGATTACAAAATAAATGGTAAATTATGCTTTGTGTCTACAATGCCGTTGTTGTGTGCCAGGTCTGAGTATAAATCTATTCATGTTTGGGCATAGTGCGTGCACTACTGGAGGGAAACTAACTAATAAGTCACGAAAAGGAATGAACTGTGGGGAAATGAGCCCGCTCGTGCGTTCAGCGGTTGTTATATTTAGTCAAATTATTTATTAAACAACCATAAATATATCTGATGTTGTGTCGATAAGGGTTTTTAATAGGTTTATGTTTTAGAATGATGCTTAATGGGCTCTCAAGTTCTCTGCTCGGAAAATGGGTATGTTGAAAAATGTACGTACATTAAGCATGATTGAGTAAACATATGAAGGTGGAGGTCCGATTTAAGGGAAACGTGTTGTAGTTGAATTATTTTTTTAAGTATATACGTAAAATACATTTCCACACACTTAATTGTACCTAGCCACAAGCGAAACGAACAATAAACACCCCCATCATACCAAAAGCCATTAAATTAATAACCAACAACACTAGGGACATAGACAACACGACATAAACAGCATTTTGCCTCCGAAAACGCTTATCCGTTCCAACATTCTGCCGTCCATATATTATATTGAGTTATTATTTTGTGCGTCGTATTTAATATCGTAGCCCACAAATTGTTGCGATAACGCAAGCCGTGTTGACTTACCTTAAAACGTTGAGAAACGAAGTGTTGTTCAAGGTTGGGCCTGGTTATATTCGTCTTCCATTTATTCAATACTTTGACATTGACTTTGCTCATCTGCTGTAGTTAGAGCATGGTCTTACGGATGATAGAACTTCCTTTTATTCTTTCATCACATTTGAATTAGTTTTATATCAATATTGTGTTGGTCAATGTGTATCAAGTCATTATCTACACGAAACGATAAGCTTTCATTATTTCATCTTTGCCAAGAGACGGTGATTTTATCAGAATAGTAACTGTAAGTCCAACCACCAGTTTATTATTGTTTATCTAGCTACTGGCAAATCTAGTTATGCTTTTAGACATAGGTACCGAAATATCTGCTCTAAAACAAATGAACCTACAATGCCTGTCACCACCGTATATCTACAGAAGACATAAGTAGACCTTTCATAAACTATCGGTCAGTATAGGTATAAACAAGAGCAGTTGAGCGCACCGAAACACGATAATGCAATAGTAGGGGTCACTGTCTTAATGGAGCCCAAAGCTTAGATTACGTAAAGCAACCAATATAAACAAGGCTTGGTTACCGAGATAACGTGAGCCACGGTATTTAGTCATCTATTTAAAGAAAGAACACCATTAATTTCGGTGGGGAATTATTTACTGAGCTAAGTAGGCACGGAACGGGTTCCTTGTAACACGATAAATCCACTCGAAAGCCCCGAATAAATCTCATTGGTACGCGCGATAAGAATCAATGTCTCATGCGACGTATTTATTTATTTAAGCCTTAGTACCTTATATATAATACGGAACCCGGAAGAGTAGACCGGTGTCGACGAACTCCATATTTTTGGGTGCATTCTCTTTTCAAAAATAAATCGACGCGCCCCAAGCTGTTTCGGATTATGAAAGAATCGAGATTTTTGATTTTCGAATGTCAAATGCAGCATCGATTTCATGACGGCTGTGAAACCATAAGGAGCTAAGAGCACGCATTTATTGAACGTGAAAATTATCGCTTCAGTTTTCCACGCGCGTAAATCCAATTTATCGTGAGTTATCTTAACTACGGTCGACATGACTTACGGCGAGCCCACATATAAAACGCGAAATGTCCTCCCTCGGAGGTACAAGACGAAAATAAATAGTACCCATGAAATTCTGTACGAGTAATCTGCGCAATCGAAACGGTGTAAGACCGTTTATCACTGAGATATTTATCGTAGAATTTACGAAGATTTACATATTTTATTGTTTCAGGCTGTTACTCAGATTTAATTTAATGAAAATCATTACTATAGCTCTGCACAACTACAAAAATTACCTAGCTTTCGTTAACTTCCTCTCTTTAGATTTGCAATGTGCAGCAAGTCATACAGGCCAAAGGTAATGTGACAGCACATGCTGAACGCAGTTTCTACCCACATTTGAAATTTATGACAAGACTAGGTCCAGGTGTTTTGCTAAAGTACTAATTATAACTCTAACACCGTTGACACCAGGTGCCTATACCCCCTACGTGGGTTCTAGATGTAGGGCGACCTATTTCTGTATTTTGCTTGGACTGAACTGAATATCAATAACAGCGCAGTGGTTGAGCAATTAGCTGCTGCGCTGCGTGTCACGGGTTCGATTCTCGCACCGCAACAAATGTTTATATGTTCTACAAATACTAAGTTGTTCCAGGTTTGGGTGCTTGTAAAACTGTACCCTCTGGTATAGGAGAAATTCCTAGTATGGGGCAAAGTTTTATATAAAAAAAACTATATAAGTTTTCTCCCTCTCGCTCTGAGTGGAGCGGAAAGGAGTGTCAGACTTCTACTAACTAAAAGCCCTACCTGTTCCTTCAACAGCCCTTGCGTTTCGGGACCGCGTTATCTCCTTAAAACATTCCCTCAACCTCGACAAAGATATATGTAGGTACCTACTAAAATAGTTTAGCTGTATGTATGGATGGATGATAAAATATTAATAAAATGTCATTTTATATACCCATTTAGGTACAAGTACAAATACGTTTATTATTTCACCATGGTAAACAATACAACATAAATACACTGTCACCTAAAATAGGATTCCCTGTGCTATGGGTGACAGTAGGAATCGTGGTTACCCTACTTACAAATAATTGCTTATCATCACGTGTAAGTGAACGAAAAAAAAACACAAAATATGAAAAACAGTATTAAAAATGTAAATAAATTTGAGAAAACTAAGTAACATTTATTTAAACATGCCAATCTTATATTATTTTAATTAAATTAATTAAATCTAATATGTATCAAATGCGCGAGTGTGATGTCTGAGCGTGTCTGAGCGTGTCTGAGCGTGTGTGTGTGTGTGTGTGTGTGTGTGTGCGTGTGTGTGTGTGTGTGTGCGTGTGTGTGTGTGTGTGTGTGTGTGATGAAGGTATGGTTTGTGTGTGAGGAATTGATAAATAATGAAAGACGTGGGTAGTGAAAGGACTGTGCGTGATTTGTAGGTAGGTATGTATAGATACGTACCTACCACTAGCTGAAAAGTAGCTATTTTGCGTATTTAAACCGGGACTGACGATGGTTCATACAGATACAAATTGTTCTTCATATTTTCCTATAAGCAAAACTATTTTAGTATATCTTAATATATAATGATATACATACGTACAAATTAACTGACAAAATCAAAATATATTTGAGCGAGCGCCCATAATGTAGACTAATATGGGCAATAGAGACAGTTTATGTGTTTGTTTCTTAGTTCCGAGATCTAATCTGAGGAAGTAGTTACTTTAACCGACTTTTGTTTGTCATATATTTTATGTGGAAAGTTGGTGACAAGCGTTTGTGGCAAATATTGGTGTAAAAAACAGCGGATGGCCTTAAATAGATGATGAGAGAGATGTCTTTAAAGTTGTGAAGTTTAAAACCGGCGATTGGGTTAGTTGATTTTAGAATGACACTAATTAACATATATTTACTGGTTAATTGAATTGAAGTTTTTGTCATCTATACTAATATATTTTTTGTTTTATCTACAATATAGTTTTTTTTATTATTGTAATAGGTACGTATTATCTAACTACGTTCATAAAAACAAAAATAAAAATAAACTTAGGCGACGAAGTACTCCCTCACATTCCTGTTGTTCGGAAATATGTCCAGAAGACTGGCAGCATTGCCACATTGAATGGCAATGCTTATTCTTTGGGCATACAACCAGCCAGCTCTCTGGTCACGAAAGGAATCAATAAAGAAAAGAAACAGTAGATATATATGATGTTTATGTAGATGACTATTACTCAATCACGAAAGAAATAAATGTGGTGCAGCGATAGATTATGGACTGGAATAGCACAGAGGCTTTAAATTCTGGGAAAATGTACAATTTCCGTAGGCTTAAGTTATCAAAATTTATATTTAAGTCGCAGGTCACAACTATGTAGTACGTAGGTATATAATTGAAAAAATCATTCATGTAGCTCATATAAGTGCCCCACTGTGTATGAAAATAATGGATTTAATTGGATCTCAAATGGTATTGGTGCTTACTTACTTACCTAAGCAAAAGGTTACAACTAAAAATTAATATTTCCCAAACACTTACTCGAATAACTAATAAATACCTAATTTTAATTGAGTGTTAACAAATAAACTCTTTAGTGCCGATAAAATAAGTAGATATTATATTAAATATAGTAGCCACAAAATCGTTTATGTCCCAATGCACATTACGAACCCAATATTCTACGATGAGCCCGTGGAAACCGGAACTACAAGGGATCTGTAGTATAGAAGTCGACAAAAGTTTTCAACATATTTTTTTTTATCAATGGTAGATTATATACCAATAATCTGAAATCAAATATATATAATCTATAAAAATATAATCAGCTGTTTTTCCATTAAAAATATCTCAGTTACAGTTTATATTTTAAAAGTTTACTTTAGGTCATTGCATACATTAAATACTTATCGCATAATAATATTTTCATGAAAATACATTAGTGTATGTAAATTAATAATGTAAGTGATGTGTACTTTTCAATACGAAATATTCACAATGAACAATACATTAACGTACGTTGCTATGTAAGAGGATAACTCGTTAAAGTCCTTATCTATATTTAAAATAACTTCATAAATATCGAAACAAAATCTATTCCGATCTTTCAGCCCTAATCTCTTAAGAAATATTTAATTCATACATTTTGATTCAAAATTCTTTTAATTTAAATTAAACAAATCTATGTCAAATGCAATGTCAAAGTACTAATAAAATATGCAATGAAACAAAACAATCACAAGCGAAAGCAGTTTTAGGGAAGGAACATCAGTTTAAAGTAAGAAAGAGACAAAACTACAACATATTGGTATGAAAGAAGAGTATTCAAAAGAATTATGGGGTGACAGCTCGGGTACGAGAGAGATAAATGTGTTTGGAGAAAGAAAAATGGAAATACCTATCTTTAAATTACACATTGATATTAAGACCACAACCAGGAATCCAGAAATGGTAATGTGTTGAAGAAATTATAGTGTTACAGAATACACGGTATCCATTAGGTATTGAAAGGAACGAGGAGGGGGTTACAACCAAAATATCGACCAATCGTGAAACAGCACGCAGTGACGTCATTCAACACTACACGTGCCCTCACGTTTAAGTGGTTTATTATTACCTGCTATTTTTGATTTACGCTCAACTTACATGATTTAAGAGAATACCTACTACGAACATTATTTCCGAACATTTATCAATGTAAAAATGATTAAAATATCAATAAATTATCTGCACTTTTAACATGGAAACCTGACAAATAAATCGAGAATTTAATCATTTTAAACGTGCTTTAGGGAAACTTGTTCAGAAATGAATTGCGGAACATATTTTTTCATTTGCTGACAAGTTCCAATAAATTGCCATTGCATTTTGCTATTTGCAACATGCAATAGAAACCATGACTTGTATTTGAATTACCTATAAATAATATTATCCGTAATATAATCTCGCATAAATCGCTTTTATAGATTTGTACTATTTTCTTTGGAATCAGTATTCTTTGATTAGCTTTTAGCATAACATCTGCAATCGGTTGTAATTAACATTCATATTCTTCTAATTCAATAAATAATCTACTAAGCAGTCTTTAATTTAGATTGTTTTTAATAAGCTTGTGTTTCCATAAGATTAAAAAACTGAAGCGTCTTTCACTGAAGCGTTAATAGCCTAATGGCTAAGGCGTTGAACTGGCCATGTTAGCTTAAAAACTTATATCAATCCCAATTGATAGTTCTCTTTATAAAAAATAATAATAAAATAACAAATGAATACCTAAATAAGGCCTTTAAACAATGTAGCTAGTCTTTACAAAAATAGAACATATAATTTTCAAATGTCTTAAGAATTCAGTCAAAATTCTAATTTTGAATATCCGTATTACGTAAGCCGTGTGTTGTCGAGTGTACTCTGTTTCATAACCGAAATGGCGTTCAACGACCCTTCGGCCGGGGAGTGTGTCGGTTGGTCGAGGCCACTGAGAGCGTTTATCATAGCGATATAGTTCATAAAACTTATTATTTGTTGCTGACATCACTACGAGCCGAAGATATCGTCAGATAAAGATTTTGTTTGGGGAGTGTGCTGCTGGGAATTTATAGATATTGATTATAATTTAATAGAAGAATTAGTAATTTAGAACTTTGCGTATATTTTGTAGATAATATACCTATGATGTACAACAAAACTATATTTTTTCAACAAACACAATCACATAATAACGGCTAAAAAGTTTCGAACAAATAATTTGTAAAGCACTGCAGTTCTTCGCAGCTAATCTGTGATTGAACTAAAATACAAGATGGATTTCTAATTGTTTTTTTTTTAATTCAAATCGGTAACAGAACATCACTCTTACCACGAATGTTTGAAAAACCTAGTACCTATATTTAGATGTTGTTATTCCTTCTTGAAACTCATCGAAACGCATTTTACAAGCACATATTGTGTTTTTATCTACTGTTAAAAAATCAATTCAGTATAAATAACCCAGTTCTAACTTTATCCATGTTTCAGTAACTCATTAGCATAAATATTTAAATTAACTCCAGTAAAAACTATCAAAAACACCACCACATTCCTTAAACAATTCATTCCGTACAAATTTTCGTTTATGCGATCAATAAGACCATCAGAATGCTCATAAACATTCGCCCAATAGTGTTCAACTGCTTAGTGAACGAATTTTCCTCCGATTTCAATCAATGGGAACGTTAACTTTGGTAAACAGTTTTGACTCACTGAGGCAATTCACGGCTCCACTAGACTCGCATTTACCACGCGAGCTGTATGTGATATCTGCTGAGCTGGTTGTAAACGTTACTTCATTAGAAATAAAGACCTTTCTTGCTTGATGATAATGAAGCATACTGGTGCATATACCGCGTGTCACAATTTAAACGAAGATATTCTATATTCTTTATTTGGCTATACATTTTTTTAATGTCGCCAGTGTTGGATACTTGGCCTTTTGCCATTGTGACGGTGCGTGAGGTGAGATGCATGCGGGGTGGGGGATGGGCGTTACGAATGGAAATCAATACTAACTGCACACTACTCTACTGCTGCATTGCTCCAATATAAATCAGCCCCTCTGCCCGGCACCCCGTTGCTTGCCAAACTTGCGTCTATTCAAATTCAAGTTTTATTTCTTAGGACAAAGACTCGAATCTCGAGCGACGTTTTTGAAGAACGGTCGCGAATCTATTACAAATAATGTAGCTATAAGTATTCTTTGACATTTTGCGGATATTTATTAGGATTTTGGTTTATTACACCTACGCGCAGGGTGGGTATGCTGAAATTCAAAGTAATTTAAAAAATTGTAATGAGTTCTCTGCAAACCGCGCTGTAGTTGGTAATTGAGATAAATAAGGAACCACAACATCTACTAATGCAGGTTTTCCAGCTGCACCTCGTTATTGATAACCACTCGCTTCCAAGGAGTATTTATTACATTTTCGTTGCCTGCGTTTCATACATCGTAAACATCGACGTAACAGTCTTAAAAATGGTGTGGTCTGTCTTGTTAAAGGCTTGTGCTTATTTTTTTTTAATTATATAAATATTTAAGTGCGCGTGTGGTCTCTGCCTCATTATAAAGAACCTATATGGTATTACGCGTCCACTTCGCATTGAGAGAATAAATAGAAGTCCAAAAGTTTCCATAAAATGATCATACCGAGACACCTTTATGGCTTACTAGGAAGAAATTACCTGCCCTGTGATACAAAATTAAGTAACATTGGATACCTATGTATACAACAACAGTACAATTAATTATTTTTTTGTTTTTAATTAATGTATGTTATTTTCAACTCAGTACATTTCCATTTTCTGGTTCCCAACAGTGGCATTACTTCAGAAGTTTGTCTTCGGTACAAAAGAAGCACAATACTCATTCCTGCTACAAAAGTAGATCCTGTACACTGAAAATCTTAAATAACATTGATTTAAACTAACTTCAATTCATCACAAGTGTTTTCCGTAAAGATTGAGCACTTATCTTCAGTAAACAGATACAACAATATACTTTCCGATGTACCTAAGTATCTAACTGGGTGTAGGGTTACCCGGCCTAGTACACACAGTCCGACAGATAAGGAACAAGCTTTGCTCACGGCGAGTCTTAACTCTCCTCTCCTTTATTTATTACGCGCTACGTGCCCGAAGCGAGCGATCCTTATACCAATACATTTTTACTATCTGCCAACTAATTGCCAAGCGATTTACAATCTTAATCCAAGGCTACTTAAAACACGGATAATGTTTGTAAGGTGCAACGTTAAACTTGCTAAGTAGTTCTAATTGATAACGCGCACTGTATCTGGTACTGTCATGATTTAAAAGCGTCTTTGGAATTCGATTCGCGATTTATTTGCGGACCGTGGCGTACGTTCTGTACTAAGCTTTATTTACTACGCTTAATGCAATGATGACGTATGTACACTGGGAGTATTTGATTTATTGGGCTTTTGCCGCCTATATTAATCATTCACCGATTGATTAAGAGCCTGTAACGTATGATAGTGTAAATAAATGGAGGTATACAACATGAAATACATTTGTAAGTAATATAATTTCTAATCTAAAACAATGAACGTTGATTTATCGTCATTATTATCGGTTCGTAAATAAATACTGAGTGTACAAGCAGATACATACGAAGTGTTGCACATATAGGTAATAATTTATTTATACCAGAACAGAATGTAGGTAGGTACCTTAATAATAATCAATGATATTATATACAAAAAGACGTATCTAAGACGTAGACGTATTAGATACCTACAAAAGACGACGTTCCTTTTTAATATTATTGTTAGTAATGCAATACATAATGGTTCTAGATCTTAACAGTAAATAAAGCATGATGCCATGTCGGAATGAGCAAGGAACAGACTACTACAAAAATAATAAAATATTAAGCCTACGACGATACTATTTTTGTATCCCGAGCATTTTCAGCCATTTTTTAAAAAACATAAAGTTTGGCCATATGATTATTTTAATTCCTTTAAATATTGTTTAACGGATTCTAAAGAAATATACATAGAACTTTGAATCAAACATTGTCGTATAGGATCTCAATAAATGAATTTGGATATTCTAGACCAAACAATCTCTCTAAATCATGCGCACCCTACGTTTCTCCTTTCCAGCGAACGGGGTCCACATCGACTCACAAATATAAAGACAGGCAGCGCACCACAGATAATTTATTTACGTTCCTAACAGCCGCCATATTTAAAATTCATACCATGCAAATTAGTCAAGTCCGATGCTAAAGCAATTACCCAACCTTTGGCGCGTAATTCGAAAAATGTTTTATGTGCCAGCAACAAGTTAAGAAATAAATAAAACTGGAATCGCCGGTTTTAGCTTACCAGGTGCTTGCGTCTTTTTCTCTAAATGCACTTTTTGTACGGGTGCGAGAGAGATGGAAGATAAGACGAATTACCCGTTCGGAAACCAGTTTATCATCGGGATCCGATATTGTCGTTTTTTGCGAACGCGGTAGGCGTCGATGGCTGCGTTTATTGTGTTCTTCGAATTTTGAGGACCCGGAATTTATGCGGTTCGGTTTCATACCTACTTGCAAGAATTACCTGATATTAATTTTATTAATTTTTATTTTTTATTCCTCAAAATTACGGAGTGGTATCTCCGTGGAGGTAAACATTAGCTTTCCGCTGATTGCAAAGACTAATGTAATTTAAATTCTCGTTTTATGTTTTCTTTATCTCTAAAACATTTTCTCAAAACTGCAGTACCGGTCTCAAAACCCTAGCTTCTACAAACTATGTTTAACTTTAAAAGCGACGAAGATTAAACAGTTGGTTGGTAAAGTTTTAAAATAATGGAGTTGGCGTGGCTGTTGGGGCATAGCGTGCCATCAAGCGGCTACTTGGTGCTATAAAGCAGGCACGAGTGCGATTTACAATCGTTCAAAAGTTCGCCGGGCGCGGGCGCTCCGAACAAATTAGAGCTTTTTAATAAACGCCTACGGTGCTACGCTTTGTACTAAAAAGTTGTGGAATACCTAAGCTTGTCTTTTTTTTCGGATATAGGATTTTCAAAGGCTTTTAGAATGACAGGCGTTAAGATACTAATTGAAACCCCTTTTTAGGGCTCCGTCGTAAAATAAGGAATATATAGTTTCACCAAAATCATCTGTCGTGGGTTGTCGTTTTAAAATTTTGAAATATTTGGTGTTTGCTAAAACTATTTATTATTTCAATTCCCGTTCGCAATTGAGTTTAAGAGATTTTTTATCTCCAGAACCGCTGAACGGATTCACATAATTGACATATCGTTAGATTCGTCTTAGCAGCCCAAATGTTCTTAAATAAAAGACATTTAAAAAAATCAAACATGGCGGCTGTGCGAAGCCAATATATAAAAAGAACATTTTTTTTGAATGCTACTATATGGGTATCAAATTAAAGGGCTTAACACAAGGATTTCAAAAAGGTATATCATGTTTATCATTAGTGTAATACTAGCAAAAATAAAACGAAGAGAAAGTTTTAAAATATGGACTTAGCTCTTTCACTTTCTGAATCCGGTGGGGTACCAATGTGACACGACCGAGAAAACTAAAAAATTGTTAATTAATATTATAACTAAAACTTTGAAAAAAAAAGTTATATAAAAAATCTAAAAAACCCGACTGCTCAAATGAAATGCAAGAAACAAGCACTTTTTTAACACACTTTTATTAGGTCAACCTGTATGTAACTAACTATGTAATGGAATCTAAGGTAACTAATTTAACCATTTTCCAAGGGTCATAGCGTAATGAAAATTGGCAGCTGTATGTAGTTCTGATGACAATACAATAATATGGTACTGCCGAACTGATCTGATGATGGAGCCGGAAGATATAAACTGGAACTTCATGATGGAAAATCGTATCATAGCTGTTTTGAATTTCTTAGAAAAGTCTGGTAATGAACTTTGACCACGATTAGGTTTCAAGGTCTGATGATGAAGCCGGAAGATAGGCACTGGCATTCTATGAAGGAATATCGTATCATAGTCGTGTTTGCACTTGTGAGAAAGGCCACGTAATGGACTTTGAACACGATCAGGTTTCAAGGCTAAACTTGTAGTACCAAACTATGTAAAAAATAAATACCAAGATAATTACACCGGGTTATTTAAACATTGCAAAGTTTTACCTGTTCTAGCGCGCGCTGAGTATTTGTTCCTCATAGAACATTTTGATAATAGTGAGATTCAAATCCCAGTTCAATACGAAGTTAATACACGACAAACCAAATTAAAATCACTTCAAGTGCCACGCAAAAATAACTTTTATGGCAGACGTACTGCTTCTTTCACAATACCCAATTTACTAAACCCAATTTACTAAACCTGTAGACATTAGAGACTCAATGAATAGTAAAAACATAAAGCGTAAGCTGAAAGAACATTACATCAACTCAATTAATAGTTATTAATGGCGCGTTGATCAAATCTCAGTTCATGGCATGCTAAGACAGACCCCAGAGGTCTAATTGTGTGCTTTGTTTAAGCATGTTTATAAGGAACTTGTAACCTACAAATAAAAAAAAAATAAAAAAAAAACAAACCTAAAGAAAATCCGTTATCGGTTTTCTTAACATTTTTTTGTTTTTACCTGCATTTATAAAAGCGTGTTTTTCTAGTGTTTTTAAACTATTAATTTATTATTTTAAAAAGTGACAAGCAGGCGGGCCCATCCTATTAGAAAAAAAATATGTTCAATTGGGTCCCACCTGCTTGTCACTTTTTAAAACAAAAATGTGCTTGTTTCTTGCATTTCAGTTGAGCAGTCGGGTTTTTTAGATTTTTTATATAACTTTTTTTATCAGGTCAAGTTAGTATGGAGCCCTGCGCTAAGAATTGTCCGACATGCACCTAAACTACTTCAATATAAGTATATTCGGAAGGAGTTCTGCCACTTTACGTCCACTTTAAACATTTCAATTAATTTAAGATTTTCCTGTTCAGAAGAAGGTTGGCAATTTGTCAATTTGGAAGAGAACAACATAAGCGCCTCTCTTGACAATTATTGTGGTCACATGCGGCCGCAGGGAAAGACGGTATGTTATGCAAGAATTGATGTGGGGAATGCGCAATCACTCCAGCACCTTGGTCAAGGGTTGTTGCAGAACATCGCATGGTTTTTTGTCTGTATGAGTTTGATAGACTTTAACACTCTCCTCGAAGTGGCCGACATCCACAATTGTTTTTCACGCGAATAAAAGGTTCGCGTATTCTAGCAGGGTCATCTGGGTCTGAGGAGACAACTTTACAGTCACCCCAGGGATATGCTGTACCAGGCGATGCAGGGTCCCGAAGTGGTAATGGGGTAACCTCTATGCACTGAGGGTGATTCTTCTTCTTAACGTTTCGATAGTACTCTGAATGGAGTCGGCCCAGAACTGGGCCACAAGTTCGGCACTATCAGAAGCGTCCATTAATTTCTGTAGTGAGCAATAGACAGGAAATACAGGACATGATATTAAGTGCACTACAGTAATCACCGGGGCGGTTTTAGTTAAATAAAAATCCCACAACTCCTGGTCTTTTCTTCAAAATTCCAGGTGCCTATTGAAAGGTTTCGCTCGAAAACAAATTGTGACGTGGACGTGTTACTTGTATTCATCCCTCCATCTTCCTAAAGTAGTGATTGATTACTGTAGTAATCACGTAAACACATTTTCCCCGAGGATATGGCAAAACAATACCTTTGCCTTCATATATGACTGCAGGCTACCTATAGTTTTACTTTACACTGAAAATTAATGGTAAGTAGCTCGAATGCCTTGAACTTTAGCTGAGATTACCGATGTACAGACAAGTGGGTACTTGGTTAATGTATGTCCAATCAGCGGTAACAAGATAAGTAGCTATTATGCTCAACAGGCTTTCTCTTATTATACACCTACTGGCTTCGTGTTCCCATGAAAGGGTTTTGAGTACTTACAGTTAACTTGATAATTTGTATTTTATGGACGGAATTGGGGTCACGTTGCATGAATGTTGAATTAAGGATAATGCTTTTTTTTTTTCAATATAGTTTATTTTCTCTTCAAGGAGATGTAGTAGCTTACATATTTAATTCAATGAGTAATGACTGTATATGTGATATCCGTAATCACAGGATTACCGATATCATACAGACAGACAGAACCCCAGTGGGGTTGTTTTGACCCTTAGAAGTTGGTTGAGGTCTTGAGGAGAAAAAAAAAGTCTACGTGTGTAGAACTTATTACAAATTCCAATACACAATACCAGAGACCGAATTTTTCAAATTAAGAAGAACGAAAAGAATTATCATGTTATTGGCAAGTGACGTGGAAAGTTATTGACCCACGTAGAGCTGTGACACGTTTGTTATGATTGGTATTCAAGAAATATATGAAACTAATAATTTGGTAACAATTCCTTGAGTCAGTTATTTTGATCTGAAACTGTGCTTAGAGACTCCATACCAGATGTTGTCTTCAGCCCTTTTGGATAGATATGGGGTTTCCATTACACGTTGTATAGGCGATTATAAAGGTGTACATTTCAGTGCATAAAAATGCACGCTTATACTTACTGGCAATATCCGCATGAACTGTAGAAATAAAAGGCGCATTGTTGATAGTATCAAAGTAATAAGTCCGATAAGAAACAATTAGCTTCACAAAAGGTAAATAAAATACATTCTTTACAAAGCTTATAGGCGTGATCCCAAAAAACTACAAATTCTTCGACATAAATTACTTGCTTACTCTGCAGGCCCAATAAATTTTATGTTTTTGCAACAATTTACAGGACTTCATGGCCTACCAGCTGCTGGAAAATTAGTCAATTAATATGGCGGACGTGACTTCCGAAGACAGTAAATAAAAAACATTCGAAATATCCAGACGTATTTCTGAATTTATTGTCTTGTTGATATTGAACTTTGCAGACAAGGATAACTTCTTCAGTACTTGCTAAGAAGCGGTTTAGTTACATAGTTAAACATTGCTTGAAAAATAAGAGGGTAGGTACTTCACAAGTATTTCGAGTTTAAGGATGGCGTATTTATTCAGTGAAATAGAATCTAGGTGATTTCTTGTTTATTTTTTACTAGCTTCTACCCGCGACTTCGTACGCGTAGGAAGGTTTTCCCGCGCAAATCCCGATCCCGTGGGAATTTCGGGATAATAAGTAGCCTATGTGTTATTCCAGAATATCAACTATCAACTTACCAAATTTCATTCAGATCCGTTCAGTAGTCTTTGCGTGAAAGAGTAACAAACATCCATCCATCCTCACAAACTTTCGCATTTATAATATTAGTATAGTAAGATAAGATTAAGACACTAGCAGTCGCTTCGCTCACGTGGACCTTATCACGATAAAAACATAACCTTCCTTTTTTAAAGTCGGGTAAAACATAGCATATAACTTTCCTCAAGCTCAAGCAAAATTTCACTCAAATCCACCTTGTACTTTCCAAGATTTTCGTTCAAACAAACAAACTTTTCCGCTTCATAATATTAGTATAGATTTCTTGGCTCAATCTGCAAAACTTATAGTTTTACAGGTATTGTTTTACGAGTTAATCCGAAAGCAAAAAATATTATTATAAAACAAAATATCCGTACCTTGTATCAATCAATTTTGCAGATGTACATTTAACTCGTTTTACCTGTAAATAAAATAAAACAATATTACGATATAAATTACGAACAACAGACATTAATTAATTTAATATTCCAACAATCCATGTTATTTTGTACTGCTGCAAACCATTTGACCTGGTAACAGTAGCTTTAATTCTTGATTGTCAACCAATAAAGTTTAGACGCGAAATCGGGAAATCTATTAAAAGCAGGCTTAGTATTTTATTAAAGTAGTTATTAATCACGACCAAAACGGAAAGTAATTTTCAAGAAAGAGGTACTTTTAAATTTTGAAAACAAAAAGTCATCGGCATTTGTACTTTCGACTCACATAGACAAACTGTCAAGCGTAGCATTTTATAAATAGTTAAACACAATGGACAATAAGTAGTTATAGGTTTGGTAATAAAATATAGTGACTATAATGAATTTATGTACAAATCATCTGGATGCCAACAAGTCGAGGGCCCATGTAGGGACATGCTTAAGTAATTATGAGCAGTAGTCTTTTTGTCCAAGGTGACTAAATACTATAGGTAAGCTGCTGCTTTTTACGTTTGTACGTAATGTCGAGATAGCACGTAACTGGTTTGCTCAAGGTGTTCCTAAAATAACCGTGAGCAACTTTTTTGGCTTGCAGTGTATTTTAATGACTCCAATATATGAATTTAAGATTACACTATTTGACAAAAACATGCCACCCCAGTAATATCAAAGCGTCAAGTGCATACTCTCTGATGATAGCCGAATTGAGTAATTGAGTTGCATTTAAGCACTTGTCAAAAATTACTTTAATGCTCTATTTGACGGGTTTCCAGGCTGAAGCTTGATTTTGATGAATACTCAAAATTATATTCTTAATTCAGCCACATGTTTTCCAAGCCAGCTGTAGCCAGAGATCGTGCATAGACTGTGCAAAGAGGTGTTGGGGCACTTTGTTTTTCAATTAAGATATGAAGTGATTAGTAAAGAAAAGCTGTTAAAGCTATAAGCTCAATCTCCAACGACAATATCCATTTTCTTTATTGTAAATTCCAGGACCATTTAAGTGATCTGATTAGCACCCTGCTTAAGACTTCGAGCGTAGGTTAATGTAGACTACAAAAAAGAATGCTGTAACAAAATACACTCAATGGTTAGTTACGATGTAGGTTTTACTTTACTTACTACGACAAATATTGGGTTGAATTAAAACAAATGTCATCAGACCGTTTTAATTTTTCAATTTTTCGTTTTTCAAGCTTCAGTTCACTTCAGTTACTTTTATAAATATATTCAAAAGCATTACCTCTGTATACCTAATTGTAGATAGGTACTTATTTTATATATGGAAGTATCTTAGGATTGAAGGATCTATTTTACTCAACAACTACGGAGTGTTGCGCGATTGATTTGGTTACACATACCTATAGTTTATAATAATTGACCACAGAAATAAAAATTATTTTATCTATGTAATTGACAGAATAATAACCGTTTTATCCGGCATTTGTTTCTTTGGAATGTCTTTCTACTTTCACGCATGTGGGTAGTCGGGAATTGAATCCTCTACAGAGATGGAATTAGAGATCATTATTATTACAATGAAAGCTGTTCAGTTTTTAATATGACGCTATGTAAAACTGTTACGTTCTCCGTCCATAAGGTTTGGTTAACCAATGAATCAATGGGCACAGACACGCTATCGGCATTTCTCGAATGTTTCTACTTCTTTTGAAACGGCCGCTTCAAGTTTCAACTTTTATCTTACTTAACGGGAAACTGGTCCCGCTTTTTACAAACTTTTTCAAGTAGGTACGGAGCCAAGAAATCGGCGTGTAAAATTGTATATTTCTATGTATAATTGTTCAGGTTGATTTTCAAGCTTGTTGATTAGTTGGTCACACGTAGTTATAGATTTATCATTGCTAATCAGTAATCACTTTGACATGCACTAAATGGCTATTTCTTTAAATTCTTTGGTTCGTTCTCACAGATGGTTCTATCTTCAATTTAGTGCTGACTGGATACGCATGTTATTTAATTAGTTAATGTGGCCTCATTTTTAGAGTTCCGTATCCAAAGGGTAAAAACGGGACCCTACTACTAAAGACTCCGCTGTCCGTCTGTCTATCACCAGGCTGTATCTCCTGAAGAGTAATAGCTAGACAGTTGAAATTTCACAGATGTATTTCTGTTGCCACTATAACAGTCGGTGTTATTGGTTTTGTATTTTCTTTTTTTTTCACACCGCCTTCCGAAATTAAAGTTATTTTTGGCTTTATAGTGTTTTGATATGGAAGTCAGTTTTATTTTTTGCAAAAAGGTTTTTTTCACGCTTTTTAGTGGGTCTGTTTGTAATTTATCTAGTTGTAAAAGCCAAAATGTCAACTACTTATCAAGATGATAAGTAGTTGACATTTTGGCAAAATATTGCTTTTCCCGATGCAGAGCCGTTAAATTTTGAGAAGTTCTCCTGGTACTTCACCATCAGTTCTAAGTAGAACACAATGCATATGGTGAAGTCACCATATGCATTGTGACGAGCATAATGTGTTTAACATCCATATTCAAGTAATCGAATCGTAATACACAAAATACTTATTATTGAGAAGTTCGGTGGCCATCTGTGGTCTTCATCATCAGTTCCACTTCTCCAAATGGTACTTTTCAAGAGCAACTGCACAAGTTACTATAAGAAATACCCAAAACGCTATAGGTATGCCTATAATATTTGAAGAGTTCCCTCGATTTCTCCATGATTCCATCATCAGATCCTAACGTGATGACAATGGGACCAACTAGAAAGTATACCCTTTCAAACTAAACAAGAGTTTAAGACGAACTGAGAACCTCTTGGGCAGAGCTCCGCCGTGTCCTCGTAGGGGCGATAGGCGGCGACCTCTCACTCCCGGCCCTGGTTCAATCCATGGTCCGGAGCGAGGAGGCATGGGAAGCAGTCACCTCTTTTTGCGAAGCAGTTATGCAAGCGAAGGAGGTGGCGGGACGCGCGAGGGAGAGGCGGGTCTCACAGCCCACGCGCCCCAGCCACCGCAGGAGAAGCACCGGGCATCACTTAGCCACCGCAGGCGCGGGCCTGCGGGCTGCGAGCGATGGGTAGCTCGCCGCCCGACTGAAACCAGGCCCGTGTAGACGGCGCGTCGTGTTCCACGCGCGCCACAAAGAATGTCGGCAAAATTGTCGGGGCCCATAAGGGGGCCGTTGCCTGCCGGGGTTGCGGAATTGTTCGAAAGAGTTACCGCGGCTTCGGAACACGAAGGGCATATGATGGAACACGGATGGGTTTTAGTCAGTAAAAGTCTGACACACCCCGCTTTGCCCAGATCGGGAGGCAGTCATTAGATGATGTCTTATCAATAAACGTGATTTTTGTTTTTGCCGCTGTTTATAGATAATGGCACGGAACTCTTCGACGGCAAGTCCGACTCGCACTTGGCCGGTTTTTTATGAAGGTATTCCGCTCAAATATACTGTCAATTTTATTGTTACTTACTCTCACATGCCTTGTTAACATCATTCCTCTCATCACTGAAGAGAATAACCCTCACATACATTTAATTACTATCAAACGTCTATTAATAAACCACTATATCAACTTGGGTGTCAACAATTGCCCATAAAGATTCATCAGATCGGATCGGATTGCATTGGCAGCTAACTGTACTGCCTGATACCATCTTGCTACTATCAATACGACTTTCGAGAGGTACAGTCATCGTCATCGATATGTTATACCGACGCAAAATTCAAAAGTTTGCTACAGTGGTAATTTGAACAAAATACCAATTTCAAAATAGATTTGTTTCGAAAATACGTTATGTTCGTAATACCAAAACATTTCCATCGATACTTACGGTGTAAATCGTTGTACACTTTTGCATAATTATCATATATTTATGTTCATGACAGTACATTGAACAGTAGGACTATACCGCCCACTCCTGAGCTATTGTTCCTTAACCGTTCTGCTCATCGCCCTTTCCATAGCTCCGTGGAAAGATTTATTATTTCGAAAGCACTACCGACAATTTTCGAGCCCGATAAGGCGACTCGGACTATTCAAGTAGGCCTTAGCTGGGTCACAGTTCTCGTGAAAACACATAGTCGTCAATTAAGCCGAAAGCGGAGGGATAGCTCGCAATATACTGGCGATGAAAAATACAATACCATTCAATCACTCAATTAGCACTCACCATATATTATAGAAAATACATTCATTTACCTAAGTAATGAACTTTTCACCCAAACGCTGCTCTGTTCTTTTTGGATGTAAGGAAATTTAAATTACTCGGTTTTTATAGAGATTCAAACACTATTTACCGTGTGAGAGTCTCCATGAAATGGTAGTTATCATTGGTCCCGTATGCCAGTGATTATAGTTAAAAAAAACTTTTTAACAAAAAATTAAACCGACTCCCAAAAAACACTGCAAAGTGAAAAATAACTTTAATTTCGGTAGTCGGTGTCTTTAGTTTTGTTTTTTCGTTTTTGGCACCGACTTCCGAAATTAAAGTTATTTTTCACTTTGCAGTGTTTTTTGGGAGTCGGTTTAATTTTTTGTTAAAAAGTTTTTTTTTCACTCTTTTTAGTTGGATGATTTTTAATTTACGTAGTTACAAGAGCCTAAATGTCAACTACTTATAACCTTTTACAAAATATTGCTTTTCCCAATGCTGGGCCGTTAATTGTTGAGGAGTTCTCCTGGTACTTCACCATCAGCTCTACATCACCATATGCATTGTGACGAGCATAAAGTGCTTAACATCCATATTCAAGTAATCGAATCGCAATCCACTTAATACTTATTATTGAGTAGTTTCGGCGGCCATCTGTGGTCTTCATCATCAGTTCCACTTCCCCAAATGGTACTTTTTGAGAGCAACTGCACAAGTTACTATAAGAAATACCCAAAACGCCATAGGTGTGCCTATAATATTTGAAGAGTTCCCTCGATTTCTCCAGGATCCCATCATCAGATCCTGACTTTGGTGATAATGGTACCAATTTCGAAGTATACCCATTCGACCAAAAAAAAATTTTCCAAATCGGCTCAGCCGTCTTCGAGTACTCGATGATCATACATAAACAAAAAAAAAAAAAAAAAATATACGCGTCGAATTGATAACCTCCTCTTTTGGTCGTCGGTTGAAAAGCAATGAAATGTTTAGGGTCCGAAGTGATAATTTACGAAATATTTGTCCAAATTTAGTTTAAAAAAAGCCTATTTTCGTTATGTAAATTAAATATGCATACATATATATGTATGCATATTTAATTTCTAATAAATACAAATGTAGAACGAATTGTATGTCATAAATATTTTTAAATAATTAACGGAATTAATAATATTTACATACATGAGTACCTACAGATATACCTAATAACGCTGCGTTTCGAAAATAGTTCTTTTTTACGTGAATATTTATGCATTTTTTTAACATCTTAGGGCTTTCCTATACGGGATGTGGGAATGTTCTAAGGGTTGCGGAGATGTTTTAACGGAATACCGCGGCCGCGAACCACAAGAGCAAATGAGAGAAAATGGGGTTATTTGATGATTTAACTACCAAAAAAAAGAGTTTTCCTATTCGCTACTAAACTGCTTCCGATTAAGCGAAATGGTAATATGAATTGATATTCACATAAATTATGACATACACATATAATAGAGCTGTAGTAAATATCAAGATATAAGAATTGATATAAAAATCTACATTGTTGAAACAAAACAAAGTAATAAAGCAATTAAAATCCAATCAGTTACTTAGTTAACTCACTCCTTCATACATGTATGTATCGTAACATAAACTTAACAACATTATGCAGTGACTGGGCCTGCTTAATTACGCAAATTAATACAATAGGTAGGTACCTTGTTACATGACATAGTGACAATTAGCACTGCATACAATTAAGGTGCTTTTAGTATTCAATTAACTAATTAATTAAACACGTACCCGAGATTATTGTCATGGGTAGTGGGTTTGTTTTAATTTATATGTTAGGTGATTAAAAAAGAAGTTAAGGAATATTGAAACACGAACTACGCGTAACTTTATTGATAAAATAAATGAAAAGAGATAACTTCAAAGAATATCGAATATAAGAACTCTCTGCTGGCTTCTGTGTTCCCTGCCACTTATGTCCTTTCAACATTTAAAGGACGAGTGATTGGCATCTTCGAGGCACGCTCGTTCCATCGTAGACCTCATATATCTCTTACCATCAGGCGTGATCGAGGTCTAAATTGGGCTCTTCCGGAATTTAAACAAATCACCTTACTTCATACATTATTATATCCCTATATTTGCAAGAATAATGTAACTCAAAAAATTAGTCAAGTGCAAGTTAGACTCGCCCATGAAGGGTTCCGTAGTAACTACGCAAAATAACTTTTGTTTTTCATAGTAAACACTATGAAATACAAAGTTATATTTACGAAAATGTGTGTTTTAGAAAATGTGCTATGTCTCAAAAACTGTTGATCCGATCTCGTTCAAACTAATTTTCGTTGAAAGTTTACATAAAGATCAACAGCATATTTTTTTTTTTGTTTTTTCACTCCATTATTATAGAAGTTATAGGGGAGACACATTTTACCACTTTGGAAGCGTATTTCTTTTAAACGAAAAATACATTGAGGTTTTAAAACCTCAATGTAATTTTAAAGACCTATCTATAGACCACACCACAGAAATCAAAAATACAGGAGAAGTGGTAAGGGGGCGTATCGGTGTCCGCGCGACATGGCCACAGGGCTCATGTCACAGGCAAGTGGCCGTCTCCGCGAACTAGTGCGCTTTCGACGGCGATCGTGATAACATATATGAATGCCGAGTTGTTCTGTGGTATCTTGTAAAAACCGAAGCCAAAATCAAATCTATGTGAATCATGGAATCACTTACCATATGTAAGTACAAGTATTTTACAATATTTGTCTTTAAAATCATGAAAAACAATAAATCGTAAAATATTTCTTGGTTTTACTATGTTATTTTTGTTTTCAAATATCAGAGCGACTGTACTCCTTTTGCTATAAATACATTGCTCCTTAACCACTACCTGAGTTCGTCACTAAGTAACTGGACAAGCAATGTAAACATAACATACGAAACTGTATTACGCGGATTTATCGCGTAGTGAGGCCGCCACTTCTTGCGACGAATTAGTGATGTGCTTGTGCAGATCCACTAACGTAGGCTATCGACAGCAATGTCGATTGACGAATGAAATATTGCTATTATAGTTTAGGGGTTTTTCAGAACAAAAAAAAGAGGAGGTTATCAATTCGACGCGTATATTATTTTTTTTTTATGTATGATCACCGATTACTCGGAGACGGCTGAACCGATTTGGAAAATTCTTTTTTTGTTTGAAAGGGTATACTTTGAAATTGGTCCCATTGTCACCAAGTCAGGATCTGATGATGGGATCCTGGAGAAATCGAGGGAACTCTTCAAATATTATAGGCACACCTATAGTGATTTGAGTATTTTTAAAGTAACTTGTGTAGTTGCATTCGAAAAGCACCATTTGTGAAGTGGACCTGATGATGAAGACCACAGATGGCCACTGGAACTACTCAATATATAAGTATTTCATGTGTTCCGCTTCGATTACTTGAATGTGGTTATTAAGCACAATATGCTCGTCACAATGCATATGGTGAAGTGAAGCTGATGGTGAACTACCAGGAGAACTCCTCAACAAATAACAGCCCAACATTGGGAAAAGCAATATTTTGTAAATGAATATACGTAGTTGACATTTAGGCTCTTGTAACTAGGTAAATTAAAAATCAACCAACTAAAAAGAGTGAAATAAAAACTTTTTACCAAAAAATTAAACAGACTCCCAAATAACACTGCAAAGTGAAAAATAACTTTAATTTCGGAAGTCGGTGCCAAAAACGAAAATACAAAACTAAAGACACCGACTACCGAAATTAAAGTTATTTTTCACTTTGCAGTGTTATTTGGGAGTCTGTTTAATTTTTTGGTAAAAAGTTTTTTATAACATACGGAAACCTCTAAGAAAATATGTTTAACTTTTATTTTACATTAGGTGACAGAAATAAAAATACGTTGAAAAGTCAAGTGTACAAAAAAAGTAAAAAAAAATAAACAATTTATTTTACGCCCGCAGCATGCGTAAGGAGTTCCGACGTCGCCGTCGCTACAATAGTTTATTTTTCAATCTGTCAACCGTTTTAGCCTGGTTGGAAGATCGATGTAAATAATGTATATTTACTTATTTTGATTTTTTTACAGAGTAGTAGAGAAATGCGTAACCAATATTCGTAAAGTAAGTTACTTTAATTTTAGGTTAATAATCGGTGGTGTTTTTCGGTTTAGAATTATCGTATGTTATGCCTTATCCACATGCTGTTTCTTTATTTTTTATGGTTTTTGTATTTTGCTTCCGTTGAAGCTTCGAATGCGTTATAATAATCGGCATGGTTCAGATAATGTATTTGTGAATTGAGCTTAAAATAAGTCAATACATTCATGCTATTTATTTGTTATGCATGGATGTGTGTTTGTTTTCATATATTTAACAATTTCTCTACTAACTAGGATTTTTCTTATAACAAAAACCTATTATAACCCACTAAACTATTACCTGCGGGGTAATTGCGTAACACACTTACAGTAGGAATCGGTTTCATTATGCTAAATCAACAACACTCACTGCGGTATTTACGTTGTTGAGCAGACCAATATTTCGAACATATGAAGCAATGCATTAGCAATATACGTCAAAATCATTCAGATCTTGATTTATAGTGTGTTACGTAATTATTGCGAGATTATATGGTGACGTTTAGAAGTAGCTTAGGATGTATGTAAATGATAAATAAGTGCTTTTCGTACTTTTCAGTTTCCCAAAAGATGGTAACATAAAAAAGGAATGGATTGATGCCACAGGCATGCCACCTAACTGGTACCCTACAAAAAATAGCACCATATGCTCGGTTCACTTCAACGCAGAAATGTTCTAGTCTCTAAAGAAAAGTCGCAGGATTTTTGAATGAAAAATTCCAAAATTAAGAGTACAACTGATTTTTGCAGAAGTGGGTTGAATTTTATTTTATTACTGAAAGCTATTCTCATGATTCATAAAATCAGTCATTCAGCTTTTCAGGATTCTATACAACCTATACGGCTGGTATGTTCCGATCAAGAGCGTAATGTAAGTTAACATCAACTTCTATTTGACCTATCACTATGATAATTAAATATTAAGATTTAAGTCGAAAGCGCCAGGGTAGCCCTTAATACTTAGTAGGTAGTACTTAATAATAATTATGTAATGTTATGTTCTTAATAATATGTTTATTGTTATTGTAATATTTTCTGGACATGCCATTTTTTATTTGGTTCATTTTCAGGTGCCAAAAAAATGTACATAATAAATGGAAGAATCGATAACTTTCCGATTTAGTCAATCACTAGCGTATATGTAAAATAAATTGCTTTTGCACAGCACAACGATAGCGACCGATGTTTTTGTGTGGGTAAGTTCTACGGTGCATGGTAAATACACGCTGTATTTGACGGAAGAAGGTTTATTATTGATTGAATAGTACGTTCTGATTTAAGAAATGCGGGTGTGTGCGCGAGTGCGTATCTATTGATTTTATTAAACTGCATGTGTAGTTGTTGCCCCGCCCAGCGCCTAACTGGAGACACACGGTTCCGATATAATTTCGTCTGTTGACCATAGTGTTGCGCGAGGTGCAAGCACCTCGCGTGGTTGTGAAAAAAAAAAAGAGGGGGAGATGGGGGGGGGGTTTAGTATTTGCGTGTTGCGCGAGGTGCAAGCACCTCGCGTGCTTGTGAAATAAAAAAAAAATGGGGTGGGGGTGATGGGGGGGGCTTTAGTATTTGCGTGTTGCGCGGGTATCTAGTTATTTATTTTATCTATAGACCACACATACATACCTGTCTTATAGGTTTGATTTAAAAAAAATTTAGTTTCAACCCCCTTTAATTTTAAATTTTTATTTTTTATTTTTGATAAAAAATCGGAAAGCGGTTTACAGAGTACATCTACTTTCCAAGTTTTACATGTGTATTCTTAATAGTTTCGAAATAAAAAGGCTGTGACATACGGACGGACGGACAGAGAGACAGACAGACAGACATGACCCTTATAGTTTCGGGTTCCGTTTTTTGCCATTTGGCTACGGAACCATAAAAATGTGTACCTACTTTAGAACTGACACTAAACACAATGAACAAAAAAGAACTTTAAATCAGAAAAACTATACAATTACTTATAAGTTTATGACTTAAATATCATTTACCTGGCATTTATTTCTAATCCACCATTCAGGAATCATAAAACGGTTAAACTGCGATTAAAATAATCATCCATCATAAAAGTACGGTTTAATACCCCGTTTAACTAATAGACGGTCAATTTATAAGTCGTCATTGAAACAGTCGGTCCATATTGGTATTCGTAATGAAATCGTTTTCACTTTTATTCACATACCAATCGAATTGATAAAAGTGAAATGATTATTCGAAATTGAAATAAAAGTAGATATTTAAACTTATGTGGAGCTGTGGAAGCTCAGTGGTAAAAGGCATGACTAACGAGTTGTTAGATTGCGGGTTCGAACTCAGCTAGGCTAATTTTTATCAGCACCACTGCTTTCAAATTACTTCGTCCTTATTTTTCATGGTGTCTTTTATAGGATGGCCCAGCTGATTCAGAAAAGAATTTTAATTTCTTGAACAGTTACTGAACTGATACACTTTGCTTAGCTCGAAGTAAAATTATACAGCAGTTTCGATGAAGAAAGTTTTGTTTGGATGGACCTGTCAAGGCATTCAGCACAGTTTGTAGGGTGGTGCTGATGTTTCACATAGTATGGAGATATGCCTATAATAACACTGCCTTGTGAGAGCAAAGGGCTTTTCCAACTCTTATCATCTGAAATCCCACTGTTCTTACTTATGTGTTGCTAATCATATACCATTTATTTTATTTACCTAGCTTCAGTGTTACGGACAAAGAGTATTGATTGATAGATAGAATACTTTCATTGGGCATAAAGCTTTAGGAGTGAAATTCCCTCCCGAAGTCTGTTTTATGACAGCTGCCACCGCTGGGTTTTGAAGTCAAGAAGAGCAAATAAGTTAGTCACAGTTAGTGAGCGCCAGTTGGTCATAAGCGCCACAGTTGCGCATGAGGTCTCGGGTTCAATTCTCGGGTCAGGCAAAAACTGCTGTTGGGTTTTTACTCATTAGTAGTCCACCCGGAAGTTGGCGTTGTGATACCTCGAATAGCCCCGGCTATTATTTAGACATTTTTGACAGTCGCTACGGGTAGTCAGAAGCTAGAAAATCTGACAATGGTCTGGCTCAAGGGAGTGTGTTACCCACAGAACAGATAAAAGAGTTTAGAAAGGAAATAGTTCCTGCTTTGTATGAGAACGCGTGTCGCCGCTTGTCTCCGACTAATTAGCTCCATTACAAGCAAAAAAAAAAGAGGCCCGTTACGTATGCGAATTACACACACAAATAAATTACACACACTTAAATCGAGAGCTTGCTACTGATTGTAACTCACTGTTGATAAACATGCGCCGTGCATCACGACCAATCAGGGCAAAGGACAAAACGACAATGATTGAAGTGTGGAGGATGCAACGCATGCAGTACATTGTAAGCGAACTTGGTCATTGCGTTGATTAAGCGAATACACATCGGGCAATGTATATTTTTTGTAACTTGTTGCAACAATGTTGTTAATGTTCGGAATTTCATAGTGATCAGAATATTTTTATGTTTTTTACAAATAAAATTGTAATTAAATGATATTTTCGACTTACTGATGGAAATATATACCTCCTCGCTCTATACTTGCTATACTCTATCTAACTTTTTGTTTTGCAGGTTATAATTGCACAAAACGGCATTTTAAAGCAGCTCTGTGTTCCGAAGTAGGTAATCCAAAGCGCACTAAACGCGGTGAATAAATTAATCGGTCGAGCTATGATTTTCGTATCATAAATGTGGCGCGCTCGCCACGCCCACATTACCAATTCAACCTTATTCATCTATTCCGTGGTGTTACCCAGCACTACACTACCTAATCTTCAGCTGCAAAAAAGGATGGCTTTAAGTAAAATAAGCTTATCATAATCCCCATTATTATAGTCACTAAAAGCAATTTGTTATCGATTAAAATATCTCGATAGAGCGTAAGTAATCGCTACTTCACCGCCTTCAGTGATATTAAATTACAATTTCCTTCAGGTGACACTTGCAATTTGTATTCGAAGATAAACATCTGCTTCTATTGAAATAACCACGGAAATAACCTCTACTGCTTACGCATTTCACTTTAGTAACGGAATTCTACTGAAATTATGAACATAATGAGCCTCTTCAGAATGTGTGAATATTTTTAAAGTCAAGAAAAGATGATACATTGTAAACACAGGTAAGTATTTAAAAATAACAATAATCTTCTCCTACTGTGTATTCTCACACTTCTGACTAGTCCTATTCTGACACTTTCATATTCAGTATTAAATTCTCCTCCGGAATGGGCTTCGTCTTTAAATCAAAACAAAAGACAGTCAGATTGCATTCTACTGAATTACGGTTTTATGTTCAAAAGAAGTAGCAGAGCCATCTCATTTATTTTGAATGCTTCCTACAAATATGTATTATGTTCATATAACATAGGAGTGTGTAAGAATATTTGAGAGCTTATTTGATAATCATATTCTAACTAATTACGTTTAGATTACAAGGATTGGTTTACTGACACAGGATGTCCAAGTCACCGTAGTACGTTTGTGCTTAATTTTTTAAATATATTAAGGAATGTAACATATTGTGCAGTGCTGAGAGCATTGCGATCAATTTAATATAAAAGCTCACTTTCCAATAACAGTACTGTAGTCGATTTCGTTAACATATTTGTAGTCTGTGATGTATATTTAGATCAAACACCCACGACTGTATAATACCACAGTATTTTACAAAGGCAGTTTGGAAATTGTTTACGAATTCCATGTCAAGAATTTCCGGAAAAATATTTTGATATTTTAGGCAATCACTGCTAAGGTAGAGGGATCCAAACGACACGATGAGGCTTATACGAAAATTATTCATGGGTGTCTGCAGCCGCGAAAGCCTCTCGCCATGACGCCGGATAAACTCTCGGATGAATACATTTAAATAGTAAATGCGACACTACGTTGGATTTACAACAGTATAATGCAGCGGGGTACATAAGTCCCATTACTCATGGATATAACTCGTACTGTTATAAATATACACTGACATGCTTTAGAGTCCCGTCGGCCGTTACTCCGGGAGTACAAAAGGGATTGTTAGTAGAACCTATGAAGTATTGCTTTCATGTTTGCCCACGCGCGCTCGAATAGAAGCCAGCTATTGTGTTCTACCTACCCAGTACCCAGCTAATCTTAGATATGGTGGTAATGCCTATCTAGAATGCTATGGGTAGACAAGTAAAGTGGGTGTGCACTGTGCATCGTAGAGGTGTGGCTATTTGCTTTTGTGTGAGAAAAAAGAACATTGTGTAGTCTTGTTGTCGCTAGAAATATTGGTACCAGTTTGTGCTGTGCGATGTCGTCACAAAAACAAGCTGTAATGTCCTCCAATACACTCATAGTATTTCCTCTGCTACTAACAATAATAATATAATTTCAGAATTAATTGTCGGCACGTGGGTCCCTTAATTTCACCTCTATCTTTTTAATATGCACGACCTACACCAATGCGCTAAATTATTCAAGCCCGGATGCCAAATGGTCACACATGCATTAGATATTATACTACCTACTTACTATACGCTCACAGTCTAACCTTCATTTGGCAACAAACGCGAGATTGACGCCATTAAGAATATGAATAATTGCTTTTGGCAACGAAACCTCATTATGCGAACAGCTTCGAATATTTCACATCTCCTGACATTTTAACGCTTTTTACAATGTATTGGTGTGCAATAAGATCGAAAGTTGTGACATCGAATTATATTGACCCCATTGGCTTACGTAATGATAAGTCTTATGATGTTTCTGATTAAATCAATAGTCCGGTTCTACCTGATAAGGTTGTAACCAGGAATTGTATGTTAAAGTAAAGGCTTTCTCTGTAAAGAATTATGCTGAATATTTTTTACAACAAAGTTTTCCAAATCGTTGAGTTTCCTGTTTGCAACTGAAGTATTTGACCCACTCAACTAATTAAATAACTTAAAATTGTCTTGGATGAACCAGATAGGCGTCTGTTTTGTTTCCAACTGCTGAAAACACGACGATCATAATACACTTATAAAACTATATAATTTATACGTAGATAGATATTCATCCTGTGTACTTTAAAATACATCAAGGAAAATGACGCATAGTTTAATTTCATTCATCTAAAAATAGAAAAAAAACAAGTTCACGTAATAAACACGTTGTCGTCACCGAAATCAAAGGCATTATGACCATGAAACGCAAACTGAACATTTCAGAGTCATAATCATGAAAGCAAATCACTCTAACGACGTACTTCTCGGCGAAATGACTGAGAACTACGCTTATATAGTCGTCCTTCAGTAAGAAACATTAATGAGGGGTTATATTGTGGTATAAGGGTGGTGGTAGAAGACCAATTTTGTAGGTTTCAACGTCTGTCTACATACTAAGTCACGTGGTTAGGTAAAAAATAAATACCTAGTATTCTTAATTCTTTTGCAAGAATTCTTAATTGTTTGGTAAAAACATTTTGACAGGTTTATTGATGAATTATGATCATTGGAGTTACACTATGTCTGCATATACATGTACCTGCATACTACAGATACTTGCACGCATACGTTGATATGTACCATTGTCTTATGACAAAATTCCCCTAAATTATTTGATTATACAACGTGTAACGGAAACCCCATATCTATCCAAAAAGGCTGAAGACAACATCTGGTATGGAGTCTCTATGCAGTTTCAGCACAAAATAACTGACTCAAAGAATTGATACCAAATTATTGGTTTCATATATTTCTTGAATACCAATCATAACAAACGTGTCACAGCACTACGAGGGTCAATGACATTCCACGTCACTTGCCAATAACACGATAATTCTTCTCGTTCTTCTTAATTTGAAAAATTTGGTCTCTGGTATCAGTGTATTGGAATTTGTAATAAGTTCTACACACTGTAGCGTAAATAAAATTAAGTGCACAGTAAAACACAACCGCTACTTAACACGTTTAATTTTGATTAAAAGGAAAAAGATAGAAAACAAGTACTTAATTAAAAAACATAAAAAAGTTAAATATTAGTTATTATTGGGAACCTTTCAGTGATGGCGTGGGTTAACTTAGCGGAAAGAAAAAGAATGTTATCGAAAGTATTATGCAAATATTTTTAACTTACCTAACAAAAAATCGATTGCAATCGGTTATAGCTAGGCGAATACGCATTATTAGTAATTTTAATTACAAAAACACTAAGAGCATCCAACGCGTCTCGATAGGCCTTAGGTTAGAAAGAGTTTTTGACGTGAGAATTTTTAGATTAGAAATATACAAATTAGGTGCACTATTTAAAATAAAACTCCTGCTGCGAAAACTCGGTAATTCCTGGACGGCTGGACACGACTGTGGGAAGTAACGTAGAAATCACGGAGCCACTGCGCTGCGGGGTCCGCATCTACCTCGTACCCTCTTCAGGCCTTTGAGATGGACGTCTCAGGCACAGGATGTGCTCGGATACCGGGCGAGAGCGCCCCGACCTCCGTCGTCGATAACCGACGTCGTTTGCCCGTAGGGTGGAGCCAAAAATTGGCTTGTAACGGGATCTAAACAAAAAGGAAACTTCAGACCACCGATGCAAGCTGAATCTTTGATTAATTATGAAACTAGTGCGAAATGGATCGAAAAGAAAAAAGGCGACAATACATACCAAATTAACCAGAAAATCACCCACAGACTATCCTTTTGCTAGGACACTTTATATTTTTTATTGGCTTTACACCAACAGAAAAAAACATTCACTTCATAATTTCGGTATGAATCAAAAAATAAGGTCGACCATCACATATCGGGTCCCAAAAATGTAATGACGCCGTCAAAAGGCAAAACATCCGAGGATATTTTTCACGATTCCTTGTTCAAATGTGAATAACAGCTATGAAGAAAAAATTTTATTGAAAAGTTTGGATTAGAATTGGAGGAAGTTTTAACCGTAGCGGTTTTACGCTACAGTACCCCATTTCCAGTAAAAAAAAAAAAAAATGAGAGTAGCAACCCTAAAGGTGAGTGGCATCCCTAAAGGAAAGGTGAGTGACAACCCTAAAAGAAAGGTGGTTGACAACCCTAAAAAAAAGGTGGTTGACAACCCTAAAAGAAAGGTGGTTGACAACCCTAAAAAAAAGGTGGTTGACAACCCTAAAAGAAAGGTGGTTGACAACCCTAAAAGAAAGGTGGTTGACAACCCTAAAAGAAAAGTGGTTGACAACCCTAAAAGAAAGGTGAGAGATCAACCCAAGTGAATGTATCAACCCAGTGAGAGGGTGACAACGCTAGAACAGATTGACATCACAACAACAGATTGAAAACACAACAACAGATTGAAAACACAATAACAGATTGACAACACAAAAGGGATAGCATCAACCAAGAGTGAAAACCAATATATATACAAATTAAATAAACTAGCCTAACTAACTTTAAACTAAATACATCAAATCAACGACATCGAAGTGCAGCTGATACTGAATAAAATTGAAAGCCGGCCTCCAGTTTAGACGTTAACAGTGCGAGCTTCAGATGCGTCTCCTAAACCTACATTAGAATAGAAAAACAAACGATAGAACTAGAATAATATTCTTAAATAAATAGGAACAAAGAACAATATTCAAGACGAAACAAATAAGAGTTGAGATTAAGAAATAACCTAAAAATAACTTCAAAGGAAGTCAAACAAAAACTCGAAGTCGAACACAAAAGCTCGAAGTCAGATAATAACTCGAAGTGAGACACGACACAAAGTCCAACACGACTCAAAGTCAAACACGACTCAAAGTCAAACACGACTCAAAGTGAAACACGACTCAAAGTCTAACACGACTCAAAGTCAAGAGCTTAAGTTATAGAGGGATAAGTTAGAAGGTTAAGTTAAAGAGAGAGGGTTAAGTTGAAGAGGGTGGACCTTAAATCAAAATCAAAAATACGACGCTTAATGAGAGGAAATGGTTATGAATAAATATTAACTCCAGGGAGGAATGAGGGTCGAAATAATAAAAGAGGTGTCGTTAATTGAAAACTAATGGCCTAACATAAGTAATGCTGATTAAGTTAAGAATATGGAACAAATTAATTCATTTAAGTATGTCTTTTATATGATATTGTCCAATATGATGAGAATCACAGTCTTGTAGGACATATGTAGTCATGGAGATGACTCTGATCACACGACATTTAATGAAACGAGGAGCAAGCTTTCCTGTAAAGTATTCAGCAGCTGACGATTTTGAAAAATTACGCCTCCATACAATGTCGCCGGCATTGAGTGTAATAGCCGTGCGGTTCGTATTGTAATTTCGTGAATTACGGAGAAAAGCAGAAGAAAGATTGTCCGCTACTTTTGCGTAAATCTCGGCGAGCGAAGTCAGATTACTCGCGTGTTGTTCCCGACTTTCAGCTAAATTAGTGCTTAGAGTCTGGATATTCGCACGCGATGAATCCATACAGACTTCTCTACCGAATATGAGAAAGTTTGGCGTAAACCCTGTGGCTAAATTAATACATGAATTGAGGTAAAGTTTGACCTTGGGTAACAATTTAGCCCAATTCCTTTGGTTCTCGCCAACCAATATGCTCAAACAAGTAACGACACTTTGGTTATAACGTTCTACCGTGTTTGCTTGTGGAGTGTAATAAGGGGTATACGTAGGGGATTCAATGCGAAACGATCTAAGAAAGTTTAAAAACTGATTACTACGAAAAACGGTAGCATTATCACAGAGAATAGACCGTGGAACTCCGAAGTTAAAAAATATTTCAGATTCCAAAGCTTTTATAACTGAATTGGCGTCAATCCTTTTAAGGGGGACTAACCAAACATATTTAGAAAAAACATCGACCATAGATAAAATGTATTTGAACCCATAATAAGCGATTGGAAGCGGTCCAATAACGTCGATAGAAATCATTTGTAAAGGTAAAGAGACTTCCTTTGGATAACACATATGACCACGTGGTTGGGAATTCGCGATCTTATAAGCTTTACAAACCTCACATTGCCTTAAAGTCTCAGAAACATCTCGAAACATATTTGGCCAGTAAAAGTTATCCTTGAGCTTAAAATAAGTCTTTGAAACTCCAGGATGTATAGAGAGAGGATTATTATGAGCTTCCCATATAGCGGATTTAACCTTTTCAACGGGTAAAACTATGCGCCAAGGATCAGAGCACAATGGGTTAGTGATTGGCATGCGTCTTAACAGAACACCGTTCCGAATGGCGTAAGCTGGAAACGTTTGAGGGGAGTCACGAGCCCCTAAATACACCTTTTTATACCATCTATCATTGGTATGGTCAGGTCCTTGATCGAATGTAACCGGACTCGCGTACATTCTAGATAAAGCGTCTGGAACGACGTGTTGCGACCCTTTGCGATGAATGATATCAAACGTGTATTGGGAAATCACAGTAGCCCATCGCGCCAAACGCCCTGAGGGATTACTTAGTGTGAGGAGCCATTTCAAGGCCATATGATCGGTTATAACAGAAAACTTCATTCCATCTAAATAACAGCGAAAATGCTTAATGGAATCAAGAACGGATAAAAGTTCACGTTCGGTTGTACTATAATTGCGTTCTGCTTTTGAGAATAAGCGTGAATAATAAGCGATAGGATGTTCAACACCATCGAACTTTTGAGAAAGAACCGAACCAAGACCGACAGCTGACGCATCACATTGCAAAATGAAGGGCTTCGAGAAATCTGGACAAGCCATAACGGGAGTATTGATGAGCGCATCCTTTAATTTTAGGAATGCTTGATCGGCGGCATCATCCCAACTTATAGGGTCACGACCCTTCTTTTTTCCTATAAGGGCAGTGAGTGGAGCTATTATAGAAGAAAAACCATCAACAAAACGCCTATAATATGAGCATAACCCAATAAAACCACGTAGTGACTTAGCTGTAGTAGGAACGGGATAATCCCTAATAGCATCGAGCTTGCTGGGATCAGTTTGTAAACCCTTTTCGTTGATGATATAACCCAAATATTTCAATTCGCTTTTACAGAACTCGCATTTTTTTAGGTTAATAGTTAAACCGGCCTCCTTGAGACGGTCTAGTACTTTTCTAAGGAGCGAGAGGTGACTATCAAAGTCTTTTGATATTATGATTAGATCATCGACGTAACCGAAAACGCAATTATCGCTGGTCGAAGTGAATTCAAAATTAACGATCATATCAGTAAGGCGCTGCATCTCGGAAGCTGCATTCGTGAGACCAAATGGCATTCTGACGAACTCAAATAAACCTCGTTGTGGAACTATGAACGCGGTTCTTTCACAACTCTCATCATCAGCGAGAGGAATCTGCCAAAATGCACTCCTAAAATCTAGAGAACTTATATACCTTGCACCTCGAAGGTTGTCAAGAATATCGTGAATACGGGGGAGCGGATAAGAATCTCTAGTAGTAACGCTATTCAATTTCCTACTATCAACGCAAAAACGTACAGAACCGTCCTTTTTGGTAACCATCACAACAGGACTGGCCCATGGAGAACGTGAGGGACGAATGACACCCATCTCCAGCATCTTATCGATTTCCTCATTGAGCAACTTTAACTTAACAGGTGAAAGAGGGTAAAACCGTTGTCTAATTGGTGGTCCAGTAGTGTTTATTTTGTGTGATAGCCAAGTAGTCTTACCAAGGCCAACTTTATCGGATGAAATGACATCGAATTCCTCAATGACCCGTTGCAACTTTAGCTCTTGGTCTGGTAATAAAACGTTACGAGGGTGAATGTATCGAACCTCGCTAATGCAATTAATCTGAGGAAGGGATTGAGAGTCAGAAGGAAGGGTATGTGGGTCAGGAGGTAGGGAATTAGAGTCGGGAGGAAGGTACATATTACCTTTGATATTTTTGTTAAAAGCTTGACTAAAAACTGAAGTCAAACCGAACTTATTCCAAAATTCGATACCTAAAATAACTGAAGAAGACATAGAACGTGCTACTAAAAATTCGTGGATAAAAGTCGTACCATTAAACTTAACTGGGAGAAAGATAGTTCCTAAAATATCAATAGGAGAGTTATTAGCGGAAATAACACGTGGGCACTGGACGTTTGATTTTAAAGAAATACCCAGTTGTTGGGTTAAACAATCACTAATAAGGGACATTTGTGCACCAGAGTCAAGAAGGGCTTTAACGACCCGGTTACACAATATGATCTCGATGAAAGGACGGTTATCAGATGAATCGGACGCTATCACCGGTGACACTGTACGGAGTAATGCGTGTCGCCGGTGGGCTAAACATTTTTTGGATTGCATTTTGGGCAATCACGAGTTATAAAACCAGGTGTGCGGCATTTAAAACATAGCATACCAGGGAAATCAGGGCAAGTACGATAGGGGTGTCCCGTTTTATTGCATTTTGGACAGATTTGTGATTGATTTGTTGCGCTTGAAACTAATTTTGTAGATTTGGGCAAAAAACTTTCAAAATGCGATGCAGTGTCAATGAGCGCATCTAAGTCAGTAAATTTATGTATCGATAAGCATGGAAAATATCTAGGATGCATGTTGTGAGTGATAATTTCTAATAGTTCAGATTTATCGACCGGTTTACGTAATGTATCATTCAATTGAGAAATCTGATGCACAAAATGTAAAACAGGTTGATCTGATTTCTGTTTTGTATTCCTAACTTGTTGACCGGTTTTAAATTCGAAATCAATTTCCCCGAATGTTTTGAAGAATTTTTCTTTTAATTCGGGGTAAGTCATATCAGGTCGACGGATTGACCTATAATAATTCAAGGCGCGACCGGATAACACTTCGTGGAAGCGTTTAAGCAGATAACTGTCAGTTATGTCGTCTGCATCCTTCTCTTCTTCGATACTGGTAAAAAAATTTCGAACACTGGTATCTCCAGTATAATTTATGTTCCATTTTCTTAGCGAAAATCGTTTTAGAAAGTAACCGGGACAGTCCTCGGATTTCATCGGAGAAGGTAAGTTAGAACGACTAGTACCCGGAGTGGGCCTAGGCGGAATGGGAGGAGGTCTAGAAATAATAATACTTCCGTGTAAAGGAGTCTCAACGATAGAACCTTCTTCGGACATTTTTAAACACAAAATAGAAATAGGTTAAATGAAAGAGCGGGACTTAGCAGGAAATCGTTAGATATCGTGCCGTAATATCGATGCGGGAAGAAGACAACAACATGAACGTCAAAGGAATCGGCTGGGCTAAGAATCCAACAAAAACAGATACTAGCAAATAGCAGAAAAGCAAACAGACGGGCTAAAAAAAAATAAGAAAGGTAGACACTAGCACACGACCATTCAAAAAGCTTAACTTTGGTCACGATGCCTAACCATCCACACATCAAACACACTCTACGGGAAACTAACTACCGCTACCTACTGGGATAAAATAAAACTCGGGATAGATAAGTATATTTTGGGAGAAAATAAAAGAATTGGAAATTGGGTATAGTTACAAAGTTAATCTTTAAAATTGAATTTCACAAACATCACACAATTTAGCAAAGAACATAAATTCAGTTAGCAATTCTGTAGTCCAGTCGTATGAATCGGGAAAACATTCAAGACAGGTAATCCTTTTAACTTCCATACGGGTATTTGACCAATTCTAAAACCTGAAATTCACAATAAGAAAGATGAAAATTAAAGATTGCTCTCAAGAGCAACCACACACGAGATAACAAAAAAAAAGGTATTTTACTAATAATTAATATGCAAACTTACTTTAATTCGGGCGCCATATTGTAGCGTAAATAAAATTAAGTGCACAGTAAAACACAACCGCTACTTAACACGTTTAATTTTGATTAAAAGGAAAAAGATAGAAAACAAGTACTTAATTAAAAAACATAAAAAAGTTAAATATTAGTTATTATTGGGAACCTTTCAGTGATGGCGTGGGTTAACTTAGCGGAAAGAAAAAGAATGTTATCGAAAGTATTATGCAAATATTTTTAACTTACCTAACAAAAAATCGATTGCAATCGGTTATAGCTAGGCGAATACGCATTATTAGTAATTTTAATTACAAAAACACTAAGAGCATCCAACGCGTCTCGATAGGCCTTAGGTTAGAAAGAGTTTTTGACGTGAGAATTTTTAGATTAGAAATATACAAATTAGGTGCACTATTTAAAATAAAACTCCTGCTGCGAAAACTCGGTAATTCCTGGACGGCTGGACACGACTGTGGGAAGTAACGTAGAAATCACGGAGCCACTGCGCTGCGGGGTCCGCATCTACCTCGTACCCTCTTCAGGCCTTTGAGATGGACGTCTCAGGCACAGGATGTGCTCGGATACCGGGCGAGAGCGCCCCGACCTCCGTCGTCGATAACCGACGTCGTTTGCCCGTAGGGTGGAGCCAAAAATTGGCTTGTAACGGGATCTAAACAAAAAGGAAACTTCAGACCACCGATGCAAGCTGAATCTTTGATTAATTATGAAACTAGTGCGAAATGGATCGAAAAGAAAAAAGGCGACAATACATACCAAATTAACCAGAAAATCACCCACAGACTATCCTTTTGCTAGGACACTTTATATTTTTTATTGGCTTTACACCAACAGAAAAAAACATTCACTTCATAATTTCGGTATGAATCAAAAAATAAGGTCGACCATCACATATCGGGTCCCAAAAATGTAATGACGCCGTCAAAAGGCAAAACATCCGAGGATATTTTTCACGATTCCTTGTTCAAATGTGAATAACAGCTATGAAGAAAAAATTTTATTGAAAAGTTTGGATTAGAATTGGAGGAAGTTTTAACCGTAGCGGTTTTACGCTACAACACGTAGACTTAGGATTACAAAACCCTTGCCATATCGTTTGTTATCATCCAAAGAAACCATGCACTTGGTATGTATATACTCTTTAAATTACACGTTGTAGATGAGGAATGCGAATGCGAAACCAAAAAAAAATTACGGCGGACTGTCGGTTAAAACTTGAATAGCGAATATCCATGTTCCATTGAAGTGTCTATCATCAGTAAGTATGGCAAAGGAACAGAAATGAGATCATTCTGTAATTAACGTCAGAGGAGCCCTTTGATCCGGACACCTTAAATGTTCACGAATGTATGACGCTCATGCGTTCAACATGCCTCTCTTGAAACTGTGGCGTGAGGTAACGGCGAAAGCGGAGCTGAGTGTAGCGCCTAGTCAAAACTTGCTTACTGCTATTGTTAAGGTAAATGTCAAAAATGTGGCAAATTTTGTTGCATTTAAGCTTGTTCCTTGATTTGTCGGGTGTTTAGATCCGTAGAGCAACGAATAAATGTATCAGACTGGGATTTATGATGTGTGAAATTGATAGTTTATAAAACACGTTTGAAGAATGGTATCATAATTAAAGGTAAAAGAACGCATTAACATAAGCATGCATACTAAAACGGCAATTAGTATTACCTCCACTTAGTTATTTTTAATGTAATTAATGACTATCTCCAAAGATATTCGGTACGCTTGATAGCATCATGAAATGTTTTTCAAGTAAGGCAGTATTAGAATAGGAGACTTACGATATGTGGATTCAAATGTACGGAAGCAAAAAAAAATTGGCGAGGGAACAGAGTATGATGATGATAAATATGCTAATCTGACAAGGCATGGAAGTGATTTCTCGCGAATATTTGACTCTCTTTACTGTTCACCATAATTCCCGCGAACCCTTTCATCTTGTACTGCACTCCTCGCAAATGAAACTTGGGGAATTTATATGGGCTCTGTACGGGCACGTGTTTTGCGTTTATTTTGACGTTTCCTTGCGAACAACGTTCCACTTACAATTAGTCCACACACCAATGAATAACTACGACTGTTATATTCCTTTATTTACCTTTATGTGCCTCTGATTTTCATACTCCTTTGAAAACCGAGTTTTTAGTTATAGCTTTTATAATTTTATGTTTGAGGTTATTATAATAATAATTATTCATTTCACTTACATAAATAGCTACTTATTATATTAAAATACTGACACATATATAATTATATGTTCGCCATCGAAATATAATATGTGAGGAGTTGGCGTTTAAGCATAAGGTTTTTTTGTATTCTTTAATTTTTTGTTATTAACCCTACTTTTTAAGTTATTCTTACTGTACTAACATTCTATGCATTCCGTTAATCTGAAATAAACGGTTTATATTTGATAATATTATTATTTTATACAAAGCCTGTTACAAATTATCATACCCCTCTCACAGAATAATATTCTCTTGCTTGAGGAAGGATAGAAGGCCAAATTCTTTTCCGAATTTTTGTAAAAGAAGCACACACGGAGATTGTATATATACATTCTCAGCGGTAAACCTTTAAAAGACGTTTGGTCTATGGGTCGAATGAGGAGTGAGTGAGAGTGAAATTTTTACCTAACCAACTCGGTGGTCACCCACATGCGAGGGAAGCAAGTCCTCTAAAGAGATCGCTCCGGAGCTCCTTATAACATTATAATTAAATAAAACTTAATTGACAGCAAAGATTCAATACAGCATTCCAAAGAAAACAATAAGTACATACATACGTTTTTTGGCAGCGTAAAATATACAACATGCGAGTCTGCTGACTCTCAAGCTAGAGTACTCTGTGTTATTGAAATGTTCCTCTGTATATCAGTGCAGCTCAGGGAAATGCCAGTCATGGCACTTCCCTGAGGAGACTGTAAAAAGGCCTCCCTTGAGCCTAGATGTGTAGCATAAGACCTCTGTGATACTTTATATACTGTGTGCATCTAATCAGAGTGTGTATGTAGTTAGTCTGAAGGTCGGTCATCACAGTGAGTCAACTGTCGATGCATCTTGCGAGGTTGCCAGTGCCAGCCTTTGTAACGCATGTAGGCATAATACGAGTATTGAGCCAAACAGCTGCGTGACATGATTAGTTCACTAATCTACTAAGCTGATTACATAATTAGGACTACATATTGATTGTCGATAATATAGTAAAATATTAGTACCTATATCTTTCAATTAGTGACTTAAAGTTTTCATCGTATGAATCTCGCTCGTTTTGTAAACTTTATTTGAAAATAAGATGAGACGTTAATTTTGAAGATTAAGTAGAACTTCTAATTTATGAGTGCCTGACTGCCTGTGTCATCCTCAAACCAATAACTGAGTAACAAAATTTACCCCTTAGGAGATCAAGAGAGCTCGTGAGATTTTCCAAGTTCTGCGTGTCTATAACAAATGTCCAAGATTTTCATAAGACAGCCGGAAGCCGGAACCAACAGCGTGAGATTTCAGAATCTATAGTTGCTATTTCAGAGGTAACTACAATCAATATGAATTCATCTTCAAACGGACGGACACACACAATCAACATTCACTAAAATAGACCTTTATAATTCAACAAGCCTGTAAGTCAGGCCTAAGCCTACGTTTGCATAGTCAAGCTAATTAGAATGGACGTCACGTACAGGAACATGACCCATGTGGTCAACTGTTGTGGAAAATGACCATTTTAACTACCACCGGCCTATGTGTAGTACCTTTATCTACCACATCTAACCTTGAAGATGGTAGCACACCACAAACGTGAGAAAATTCTTAGATTTTTTCCGTTGCTACTTTGGCAGCAATTTTGACTTTAAGTGTGGTGTTGAAGGTTCACTCTTGGTTGAAGGTGGAATTGACAGTTATTGTGATAAAATGTTCTAGTGTACACACGGTAAAAATAAAGTTATTATAACTTAGATTGTGTAAAATCTTACTGGGATTCGGTTTAAATAAACCGTGCCGTGTAGCTTGTTACGTTTTTGTTTTTAGGTTATGAGTAACTACTTCCTTATAAATGCCTTCTTCCTACTTGCCTGCCTTTAATGGACTCTGGATTTTGAAATTATTTTTAAAAATCTTAAAACATCAAAAATATATACCAAAATTCATTATGTTAATTTTTAGGGTTCCGTAGCCGAATAGCAAAAAACGGAACCCTTATAGTTTCGTCATGTGTCTGTCTGTTTGTCAGTCTGTCCATCTGTCCGTCCGTCCTTCCATATGTCACAGCCATTTTATTCCGAAACTATTAGGAAGAAACTAGGTAGGTAGATGTATTCTGAGAACCGCTTTCCTATTTAAAGAAAAATAATAAAAAGAAAAAAAAATAAAGGAGGATATATAATATTATACATGGAACAAAAACTGAATATTTTTTTTTCATGAAACCTATGCGTGTGTGGTATCTATAGACAGGTCTTTAAAAATGATATTGCGGTTTCTAAAACTACTTTTTCATAAAGTTAATCGTTTAAAAGATATACGCTTCCAAAGTGGTAAAATATGTTTCCCCCCTCTAACTTCTATGGTACTCTCTCACCCTCTAACTTATAATGGAGTGAAAAATCTAAAAAAAATATATGTCTGTTGATCTTAAAGTAAAATTTCAACCAAAACTGGTTTGAACGAGATCGGGTCAGCAGTTTTTGAGGTACAGTATATTTTCTAAAACCGCAAATATAACTTTGTAATTCATACAAACACTGAAAAAAAAGTTATTTAGCGTAGTTGTAAAAATGTAAATAAGCTAGTTTTAAGAAATTTGTAAGGTTTTTTTTTTCGTGCGAGTCTGACTCGCACTTGGCCAATTCTTTATAATTTGAACTCAGTCAAATATAATTTCGATTAACTCTATAATAATACCATGCGTCATTTGAATCAAATCATTAGAGGACAGTAATTTCTAATTTGCGCATAAGCCAAGAGAGATCTTCTGTAATAAAACGACGTACCTAAGAAAGTATAATAACAAATAGTTCTAGTTAATCACTCTGAGTTATTGAGGCCAAACGCCTTACTATTCGTATCATTGTACGTGTCATTGGACTGATAGTAGTTTTTATTTCTTAAGACATTGATTAGTGGTAAAGATTTATTACCTCAGTTGCTTTGTTAACTATAAAATTGAGTTCTGTTTTACGTATGCGTAACGTCCATGAAGTATGAAAAAAGTGAGTTAGGTAATTATGTCCGATATTGTTTTATTCGATTAAAAGTCATTGCTTTCGAATATTATTTCTTTTCGAGATTAAAAAGAAACAGTGATCCTTGAACAAATTAAACAAAACTCTCATGCGTATGCGACTCATTATAAAAACTCTGCTTCTAAATAGTAACTGACAATTATAAAAAGGGACACAACTAAATTTAAGGGCCGTCCAATCTAAAATAGTCCAAACTATACATGAACATGCTTCATAATATAATTTAATGCACTCGTTACTCTGACGCGACAACCCATAATTTTCAATTTGTGTCCACGGACCCCTTAAATATTGCGATGTGCATCAGAATCAGTTTATAGTTACGACTTTTACTAGATGTTACATCACTTTGTGCTACGCATTTAAGTTGATGAGGCACTTACTATCTAAACAGATCTTTGATCATAAGTTTGGAATACTATTTTGGCAGAGTAATCGAGTTGGTTGCAGTGCTATAAGTATGATTTGTATATCTAGCCTAAACTTTGCCATCATATTTGTACTCGATTAATTATTATGCGATGATTTAATTCACGAAAACTTATAAAGGAACAAGATGATATGGGTTCAAACACAGGCAGGCACATTATTTATTGTAATTTCCAACATCACTTCCGCTTTTAAAAACGGGGAAGGAAAACGTCGTGAGGAAATGGGAATTTCCTAGAACCTAAAAATTCGAAGACATGCGACACTCATTAACTCGCACTGGGACCGCGTGGTAGATTATGAAAAGGATTATTTCCCAGCTGTGGGAAAGTTATAGGCTGATTATGTTATTTAATAAACATTATATTAAATGCAGAAAACGATAACATGAAATGAGTGAAAATATGTATAACTAACGAAGACATTCGATTTATCACCGTTGAGACAAACGAAGATTACATGAAGGCATGGCAGGTCTAACACACTTGCGAATTGAGACAATTATTAGATTGAATATGACATAACGTAAATAAAGACACACGAATCAGATTTTTTTTAATAAAATGTTAGATAGGTATAAAGAAAAGTTTTCGATATGGATGGATTTAACAGAGCAAGAAGCAGAGGTTTATTGAACCATGAAGCCAATATACAAAATGTAGATTTATTACTGAAAACACGTAGTAATTTACTATCAAGGTAGCAATTAGATGAACCATGATGATGTCCTATATGGACACGTTATATATATATATATGCTCTTAATTGACTTGATTAAAGTGCCCCAGTAGGTACTAGCAGTTATAAGATCTGTATAAAAAATCGATTTTTAATATTATATTTTGTGTTTTTTCCCGTGACATTTAAATAGTTACATTACAATCAATCTGTTATGAAAAAGAGCCACCGGCTCACAAGGTCTAATTTATATTTTTTCGTTTAATTTCGGCATATTGTCAAGTATAAAATACTTATTCAGCTGAAATTAATTCAAAAGCCTTGTGAAGTTTCGAGTTCTTAGTTTACTATCATTTTTAACCGACTTCAAAAAAAGGAGGAGGTTCTCAATTCGGATGTTTGTATTTTTGTTTTATGTTTGTCCACGCATAACTCCGTCGCTTGCCAACCGATTTGAAAAATTCTTATCTTGTTCGAAAGGGTATAGTTCCCAAATGGTCCCATGAAAATTTTATCGAAATCGAACAAGCTGTTTCTGAAAAATCAACAAAAGTCTAAAAAAATATTTACGTTGATGATCTTTTCGTTTACTCTGCATTGCATTTTTTGTTCGAGCATAACTCCGTCATTTACGAACCGATTTGGAAAATTCACTGACCCACTAAAAAGCACGAAAATAAAAACTTTTTTGCAAAAAATAAAACCGACTTCCATATCAAAACACTACAAAGCCAAAAATAATTTTAATTTCCGAAGGCGGTGTGAAAAAAAAAAGAAAATACAAAACCAATAACACCGACTACCGAAATTAAAATTATTTTTGGCTTTGTAGTGTTTTGATATGGAAGTCGGTTTTATTTTTTGCAAAAAAGTTTTTATATTTAATGTGTTATAAAATATATGTGTTCTAACTTTATTAATACTACTGTTTGATTTTTTGTTGTAATTTGTTTAATTTTATGTAAATATAGATAGCCACACTATATTGAATTAGGTAGATAGATAGTGTTAAGGTATATAATTTGGATCTCTTATTGCTGGATATAAGTCTCTCCCTAATTCTGAAAGATTCCTAGTTCTGTGTGTCCTTCACATAACTGTGTGAACAAAGTACTGTTTATTGCAGCTTTGAAGATATAATGAACCTAACGCGTTTTAAAAGCTTAGCATTATAAACCAACTAAGACACAGCTAAGGAGTGGAATTCCCTGCCGGAGTCTATGTTTCCTGATAGCTATAACCTGCGAGTCTAAGTCTAGAGTGAATAGCTTACTTCTAGGCAAGCATACTTCATCTTCGACCACATCATCGCTTCACATCAGGTGAGATGGTCGACAAAGACAAGCTTACCAAAAAAAATTGAATTACTTTGCTAGTTGGTTTGGTTAACAGTATTTATTACATTGGGATTATTATTACATTAGAAAAAACGTTAAAACTTCTAAGATTTTTTGGAGATACGGTATTTACAGTATTCATTGCCAACGCATTCACGATTTCACACCTATCCCAAATTGGTTTCCAAAAATAGTAATATAAAAATTGTTTTTCTAGAAAAAGTTTTTTTAATACCAGCCGCAACGGTAGAAACCCAATTAACAGTAATTGGTGTAAAAAAGAGAAATTCCAGTGAGTTGAAATCTATTAATTTCATATTATAAACGCTATTTTTATGTTCGAATAGTTTGCACTAGAAGCACATAGGTACAGGGTAGTAAAAATAAACGCCAGAGCTAGGTAATACCTAGTTCACACTAGCGAATGACTAACGATTACTGTTACTGTTATTTCCCGCTGTATACAAATATAATGGTCACGAACGCCAAACCGAAAGATTTTGACTTGTTTTCTATTATTTTTTATCTCCCAAGACACTTAGAATTTTTTATTTGATCGCTTCGAAGGAGATAACTGTAGTTGTTTATGTTACGTTTGTGTAATACACTACGCAGGTGTAAGGTACTCGATGAAATAGTTTTTCGATAGTATAATTATTGGGTGTGATGTTGACTGTTAATTTATTGGTCAGTGAGTCATACAGAAAGAAAATCCATGGGTATAAACGCCTTTTAGGTACATGTATTTTAACATTTTTCATCGGAAAACCTTGATAAGTTATTATATTGGATTATAACAGATCGATAGGAGTGATTCATCAACTCGTCCTACTTACCCACGGCCCATTTAGGACGACTTGAAAAAAATAAAATCTATTTTTTTTTTCATTCTGCATCACGTGTCACGTTACCTATAAAATGACAACAGTGGAACAATTCATAGCAAAAGTGTATTTTTTTTTTAACGTGGTAAAATTATCAAATAAGTCCTCCCACCCCGGGCAGGGCGGGAGGGACTGTCAGACTTTTACTGACTAAAATCCACGGTGTTCCTTCAATAACCCTTTACGTACCGGGGTCACGGTAATGGGATAAGTCCCGGCAGGCTTCGGCCCTCTACAGGGGGGGCCTCGTCATGTTGCTGACGCTCTTTGAGGCGCGCGTGGAACACAACGCGCCGTCGACCCGGGCATGGTCCATGGTCGGACAGCGAGTTGCCCTTTACTCGCTGTCCGCATGCCCGCGCCTACGGTGGCCGGAGATCGTCGGCCGAAGTCCGACGCCGTGGGCGTCTGCCACTGCGGCTGGGCTGGAGGGAGGACGCCATCCTCTCCCTCACACGGCCCACCTCCTCCTTCGGAAGCATGACTGCTTCGCAGAAGGAGGCGACCGCTTCCCACTCCCTCTCGCCCCGCGGCATGGCGTCGACCAATGCCGGGCGCGAGAGGTCTCCGCCTATCGCCGCCGTGAGGACACGTCGGTGATCTGCACAGGCGGGTCAGTCTTGCACCGTATGCTCTACTGTGTCCTCAGGGCGACCCTCGCAATGGTGACACCCAGGCGTTTCTTCTTTTCCCATCAGACACAGGTACCTCCCGAAACTTCCGTGTCCGGTGAAGACCTGTGTCATTCGGTAGGTCAGGACGCCGTGACGCCGATCTAGCCACTCCTCAAAGAGGGGTCTTACCGCCGCAATTGCGGCGTGCCCGGTAGCAAAAGTGTTAGCGTGGAAATAAACAAAAAATCTTATAACATATAGAAGTATAGTTCGCCATAATCAATGTTTACTTAACTGTCCAAACCAGCTTGTCTCTAGCCCTCCCCCAGCGATGTACTAAGCCGTATGTCTATCCCAAAAGGGGTGTCCTTAACGTGTAGTCGCATAGTTTATAATTTAAATATAAGCACTGGCTGGTACAGGCTTTCATTATTTCAATTAAGTCCGTAATAGGCACGTCCAGTTAAGCAGCCGATATATGTTTACCTGCGCTAGGCCACTCACAAAAAATGTTAAAAGGCCAATGGCCATTAGGTTAAGGTTTTGGACTAGTGATCGAGAGGTCGCGAGTTCGAACCCTATCCATTACACTATTGCCGTGAACCCACTCTAGACACAAGCATATTTTCCTTGGTTTAGGTTAATAAGATTGGTACCTAGTAGTGTGAATTCTACCCACATTACTAGTTCTATTAAAAAAAAAAACTTTAATTACTCATGGAAAGTGATATACCTACAAACTCTTTTCTAAGTACAAACATACAGATTATTACCAGTTTTGCTACCTACCTTCAGCCTACAATCAGATACAGAAAACTAATCAATCTTTGCCCAGCGGCGCGGGCGCCGGACAGTCGCGCATCTCCCATCGGTGTGGCCACCGCCTTATAACTTGTTAAATTATAACTTACTATTGATACTATCAATTTCAATTTATACAGCAACTGTGTTTTATTAATTTAACCATCACAAATCAATTGATTGATTTCACAGCTGATTCGAAATCGTTGTTACTCTGAACTATTTTATATATATTTTAGATTTCTCCGTTTCCGTTAGTTTTTTAGTTTTATTTCAATGCGTTTTAGATAACTGTATTAAGTTATGGATTTTTAATTATCGCTAATGCGGTTCTTTTTGTTTTAATTGCTTTCATAGTGCGAACATTTTTGCTAAAATGCTATATATAACAAATTTGTATGTTAATCTTGTTACTAAAATAGATTTGGATGTATGGTTGGAAGTTTTTTTAATTGTTATCTTAGCAATATCATTATCCAATTGTTATCGTAATAGTGTTCAATTAGCTAGTAGGTTGATTATAAGTACGTAAAATAAAACGATATGACTAAAACGTATCTAATGTTTTAACTGAACTGACTTCTTTCTCTAATCGTTCTCTCCAATACTGAGGCTCGTGATCACCAACTTTAGCTGCTCTATTTTTTGTGGAATAAAATATGAATAGAGAAGGAAATGTCTTAAGACATATATTGTGATGTGAACTACTTGCTTGTTGGAGCCGACAGACGTTTTTTGTTTATCATTAATAAATCATCTTTCAAAACTCAAGGAGTATCATTACAACTTAAAACGGGATAATATTTACCATGTGTATTTATTGCTTCGAGTTTCCGATAAATCTCCCTAAGTTTTAGATAAATATCCCGTTTATAGTTGTTATGATACTGTTAGTGACCATGTTAGCTTAAAACCTCAAGGAAGTCCTAAATTCTGGCCGTTATTAATTTACGTTATTCCTATATACATAGTAAATATTAACCTTCCATAGTTACGCATTGCCTGTTGAAATTTATTTGAGGAGGATGCTTATTTTACATGGTTAGACCATCTAGTACCTAGTTGGCGAAAGACTTTGGGCTCTTTTCCCTTTTACTCCAATTCAAACAACCAGCTTTCCAAGACTGTCATCCCCTATCCACATTATGTGGGAAAATTAGAAGAGAATGGGACATAAACATATTCACTGACTTAACGTGACTTACATAATTATAGTATATAATATAAGTCGCCGAGGGCTGAGTAAGCGCTGACGTATTGACTGAGACACCATCATGACCGTTTGATCAGAGAAAGGAATACACCGGGATCACTAAAAGACGATGGGAAGACTTTTACTCAGTAGTCTTATGATGTCAGGTAAAAGTCTGTGTATCTTAATAGTTATAGCCTGAGGTTCTTTGAGTATAGAGTGAATAGGTTAACTACTTCTAGGTAAGCGAGCTTCATCTTCGTCCACATCATCGCATGCCATTAGGTGAAATACTAGTCAAAGGCGAGCTTATCATAAATAAAAAGAACTAAATTATGTATGTACATGGTAACGTTCTATTTTCATACCGCTACCCTCTATACCTAGTTGATGTTTTTAGAGGAAACTACAATTACCACGCAATAGAAGTCACGGGCGAAGTGTTAGCAGTAGGTACTATATTTTTCCTGTTTTCCCATTTTGTTGTCATAGCAGAATATTTACTAGCAGATAAAGAGAACGAATTTATCCTCACATTGGTCGGTATGTACTACCCTCTTTACCGATAAAAGGGTAAAATATAGAAATTGAGCCCTCTATCCTGACTATAGGTATTTATGTCACAATACATATGATATCATATTGCTCCCAGGAAATTCTACGTTCCCCTCCATATGAATTCCGGTAAAATGTACCTAACATCCAATTTGCTAATTTCTCTTTTGGCAACAAACTCCATCCAAGTACCTACATACGTAGGTAATCCTAGTATCAACCTAGGTAATTAACAAAACTTTTCTTATTACGTACTTAAGCTATATCTACTTAAGTTTAAGACTCTTAAGTTTAATTAAAGTTCTCCCTGTAGCGCAACGCAATTACTCGGCCCGTGTAAATGCAAATAAGTCTGTAACACCCCGGTGTTTATACCGGCCACTGCGACCATTGAGCGTGTTCCAGCTGAAGACACAGTGTCGAAATCCTTTGACGTTTGAGTGGGTGCTAACGTACATGTTGACACGGTGTTATTTTGCAGGGCTCTGTGTTGATAAGGTACCGATTTTGGGCTCCCCGCAAACTTGTTGTAACTTATTGCGGATGTCCGTAAGTTTAACCGCAACACTGAAGCTTCACAAGTTTCCCCGCCGCTGTTTAGAGTTTTGGTTTGGAAGTTTTCAGACTTGACAAGTACTAAGGCTTCATATTTAAATCATGGATGTTGTTTTGTCGCAATGTATGCGAATACAGTTTTGTATTGTTATATAGAACTATATAATGTAACTAAAATTTAAGCAATCCTCAAACAGATCTAGCTTCTACAGACGGTGCTCATCACATTGCTTTAATTCGTAGAATAGTTCAAATAGTAACACTTCCATTCGTTAATAAAGTCGAGATAAAAATGTATGGAATATTTCTCAACAAAAACATCAAGTTATGATAATGGCAGTTCCTCGCACCTTATCCTTTGTAATTACGATCATGGGATGTGACAATAATGGTACATTGAAAATGAATGATTTTTTATCGAAATGTCATCGTCATTAATTTTTATTAATTTATCATTCCAAGGACTATAGGATGGGACACAGTAAAAGATAATTTTGGTAAGCTGTACAAAGAGATATACTATATATATTTATAAAAATATGAACATAAAACCACACAAAAAACCTTAATAGGTTTGTCTGGGTGTATGGCAAGTGTATTCCTATTTAAGGCAATTATTTATTTTAAGTATTCTTGCAATGCTGCATGGCATGTTATTTTATTTGCGCTAAAGCTATCTAATGATAAATAGCATAACAATTCTTAGTATTTTTCATTACATCTCGCTATTTGCGCACGGATCTTAAACTTAAACATTAAATCATGTAGGAATTTCACAGTTGTTGCTTAGGACAGGAATGATTGCAAACATGAACATGTTCTGCAAGACTTAGTTATCGATATTTTCTGTAGGAGCGATGATTTTGAAACCTTCATCTAGTTAGCTTATAGGAAGTTTGTTGTAACTTTCTCGCATATTTGTTGTGAAAATGTTTTCCAAGAACTGAGAACTGTTGCGGAAAACCTCACGCAGCGTAAATATTGCTATTCCACTACAACATAAGCATTGCCATTCAACGTGGCAATGCCGCTAGTCTCTTCGGCACATTACTAGCCGACAGCGCTGAAGCTAAATTTTGCGATACTCTATTTTATTTTATGGATTAAACAGTACAAAAATTACATAAAATGCACTTTTTGGTAGTTATTAGTTTTCAATATAAAATTTTAGATCATAGTCTTATTTTATCTATAGCTTTCCTTTCGCTTAGCCTACTATGTCAGCTTATGATTAGATGAATAACAGCACTTCTGCTGATCCTCAAGCCCTTGTCGTGCTTCTGACTATTACCAGCATACTAGTTTTTCTTTGTATCACCCATGTGCAATTTATAGTTCCCCTTATAAAGCGAATTGATATTTATGTCGTAGTCCATATACTCATGTATTTTTCAACTGATAAATTATTGGGTGGTTAAAAATACATTGCGCGACCTGATCTGAATTATAATGAGCTAGGTATCGCTTTATATTAAGTAGTTCTGCTTATTTTATTTTAAAGGTTATTCTGTTGAATTTAAAATAATTATAAGGTGTAACAAATGATCAACATTGATCTACCAACCAACTTTACTCTAAAAGGAGAAAAGTTTCAGAGAAGCTCGGGCTTACAGCACTAGCAACATTTATGAATACGAACAATTATTTTACTGATATTATTGAAACAACACAAATAAGGTGCAAACAGTTGCTTTTGTTTATATAATCGACTGAATTTACAGTAATAGCTCAGCAATAAACAATATTAACGGCAATACAACACACTATTTACGGACAGGTGTACCAACACACCCTTGCGCTTACAGTTTATTTCTGGAAGAGACTTCAAAAGGACAAAGAGTGCAGTATGATTAATCAAGCCAGTTCATCGGCCCCAAGGCGAGACTGATCAAAAACGCGTACTTTAAACGGCGACTGAGCAATATAACATTGGACTGTAGAGTCTCGAGATATTGCATCGGAGCCCCGTTTGAGCTCGTTACACACCACTAGGTTAGTTCACGATTTATTTACAATTGTAGGCGAGTAGAGTTACTGCTTCGGGATTTAGTTTGAGACAATTATCTCGCTGTCGATACTAGAGTGACATACGATGGTTGTGACTTAGAAATTGGGAAATACTCGGTTATTGATCCTGTTAGCTCTATGGTTTTGTTAGTTACTGTTTGTAGTTAATAAATCAAATTGACTTAAGAATCAGTATCAGTTCGAGAATGTTTTAACCGACAAACGACAATGAATTGATAAAATCTGCGTTCAGTTTAACAAAAAACTGGTCCATATATTTCAAAACTAGGATGACAAAACGATACACTAGCTCGCCCATTCTAAACGTCATCGTCTACAACCCATAAATAAATTAACACTGCAGGTAGACGCATGTGTGTCCATTCCAACTCGCCCGATCAAACGGGGCATCACTGCACCCGATTCGTCCCATATTTCAATTCGCGCATCATGCATTAATACCTTCAGGAAAAATATAGAATGCAACACTCGTGAATACTTTGGAACGTGTTGGTTGTGGAACACATCAACTTCAGTGACGTCAATTAGCAGCGTGGCTGTAAACAATACCAGTATTATGGACGAGATTTATTCCCGGGATTTATTTAGCCTCCTGATGGCACGTCACTAGTTTTGGTAGTTAGGTGTGGTGAGTATGCGCAATTCACTTGTTTAGATATTTGAATGTAGAGTGGATACTGTTTTGGTCAAGCTATAAAGCGGCCCATTCAAAGGATCAAATTAACCTATTCTAAGTTTACGAGTCTTTAGCTAAAACTAGCATAATACCCCTAATTAAGTTAAGGCATCATTGAAACTTTTCTTTAAGAATAGTAATTATGAATTATGTAGACAGTCTTCTATCTTATTATTTTATTACATAAATACAATGTCATTGAACTTTCACAAATAATTATACCTACGTTCTTATAAGAACCAACGGGGATAATTAGCGTCATTTTATACCTAAGAGAAAATTATGTCTCGCTTTTTGAAGATTTTTTGTATATTGAGAAAGATAAGGGTAATTTTTTACATATATTTACATGATTTAAAGTCTTTTTATCTGTGCATTTCTAGACCTGATGTTTTTATGTACATAAAAATTCGTTGGTAGTACCAACGAAGTTTTAAGTACATAAAAACATCAGGTCTCTTATTTATTGCACTGATATGTACCAACTTGGTACATATCAGTGCAATAAATAAGATAAGATACTTGTTTGAGTTGAAAGGCAAAGTGACCATCGGTCTGCCACTAATATGAATATAATTTAAATTTAAACGCAAGTAAAATATACCTACATAACTTAATATATGAATAATATTTTGTGCCTGTACCTACTTAAGTACTAATCTTTAGAATTATTATGTATCCGTGCAAGTACTTATTTCATCTTACCAAAATATTTATTGTTGTATTAAATGTAATGTAATGTGGTCGTCCGTAGAAATAGTCCGCTTCTCTAGAAATAACATATTCACACCTTCCTAAGGAAGAATATTTTCAAATAATTTAACCATCAAGTTCTGCATTATGCAGATACTTGAGAAAAACAAACTGATTAAAACTGAGGTCGGCGAGATCAAATGTCTGCTGAACCAATTATAACTTTAACCTTCGCAAACATCGCACATACACCTCCAAGGTCTCGGTGAGTTCAGGAGGTGTATCTTCCACATGTATTTGTAAGTATTTGATAGGCATTACCTGCTAACTCTATATCGATTCAAGAACCCAAAATACTGAATGAACGAATGGATGTAAAGAGACAATAGTAAGTCACATAAACACTCGCCTCCGTTTTATTTATAATAATTTGATTATTCGAAGAATGCTCAGTTCTGAGGACAATAAATTGTCAATTCTCATACACTGAACATATTGAGGCCGGCCAGTTCCATTCCGCAAATTGAATGCGCGAACGTTGCCGATTTACGACCGTGCCGCCATCTACCGACCGGCGTATTTTTAATTATTTGATCAGGCAACACTGATAAATCAATGGCTGTAATTGGCTGGCTTGTGCTGCCCTTTAATTAGTTTATTTCATTTCGCACACGCCCTATAGTAATTAGTTCATGAATTTTAATTCAAATGCGATCTTGTAGGCGTTAAATGATTTAAGTTAAGGGTAGTTTGGTAATACGCGTAGTGATTCTATATGCAGTGAGAAACCAAAATGGTATACCTTTAGGTATTTAAGTAAACTTTTAAATGGTTGTATCGTTTATCGTAAGATAAAAACATGTATAAACGAGTAAACATGGAATTAATCCATGTTGGAAGGAGTATGTGCAAACCATAAATCTGAGTGATAAAATCTTCCAATTCTTTTTCCTACCGATCTGGCGTAACCTTCACCGAGATTTATTTCGTACTTGAACACATTTATATAAGAAGACGGTAAAAATATTGAGTTCCCGGTTCCCGGCTTGAAAAGTAAATTGGGGTCTTTAGAGATGCTTATGTTAGGTCTAAACCAAGTCTCCTCATATCGTTGGAAACAAACATCTTATTATGTTTGAGTTTAAGTAATTATTATATGACTAGCTTTTGCCCGAGACTTCGTCCGCGCGGAATAGTTACTTTGGGCTAACGTTAAATTTAACCCCGATTTTGAAGCATTCTTCATTGGCGCTCCGCTCCTATTGGCCTTAGCGTAATGATATATAACCTATAGCTTTTCTCTATAAATTGACTATTTAATTTAAAATTAATTTTTCAATTCGAACCTGTAGTTCCTGAGATTATTGCGTTCAAACAAACAAACAAACTCTTCAGCCTTATGTTATTAGTATAGATAGCTGTTGTCTGCGACTTCGTCCGCATTTCCGTCGTTTTTCGTAAAAAAAAGTAGCCTATGTCCTTCCTCACGGTTCAGTGATTTTGATGTAACAGACAGATTAACTTTCGTAATTTAGTAGGGAAATATAATATGTCAATCTATAATACTGTTGAAAAATATCGCAATACGGAACCGCACAATATTATTGTTAATAGCTGTGCCCGCGACTCTGTTAGCGTGTAACTCCTTATGTGTTATTAAGTTAATGTATTGGTAATATTGTTTAGATCACGTTCACATGAGGCTTAAGTACCTATGATTCTTTTTTATGGAATAGTTAATAATGTTAACTTTTTCAATTAGGGGTGACTGAGAGTGTTATAAACGTAAGAGTAGACAAATATTATAATCAGAAAGCTTCGAACTGCTAAGTTATCGGGAATTACACGTGTTATTGTGAGTCAACCATAAAAGATAGACATATGCTGTCGTGGGATATTTTTTATATAATTTTAAGGAGAACATTTCCGTCATAAAATGATTTATTTCTGTGTAGCTTTAACCATTAAGGTTGCACATGCGACGGAAGCTTAAAAAATGGAGTAACTTCTCCCGTTTTCCCAACATTTCCCTTCACTGCTCTGCTCCTATTGATTGTAGCGTGATGAAAAGTATACTTTAACCAGCTCAGGAGGGTGAAAAATAATTGTACCAAGTTTCGTTAAAATCCGTCGAGGAGTTTTTGTTTCTATAACGGTTATACAGACAGACAGACAGGCAGACAGACAGACAAAAATTTTACTGATTGCATTTTTGGCATCAGTATCAGTAAATATATTTCATGTACACAATTGACCTCTCTACAGATTTATTATAAGTATAGATTTAAAATACTTATATAACGTTGTCATCGTATCAATCATGTGAAATTAAAGGTAACACATCGTCCAATAGAGTATCACTTATTGAAAGGTATTTCTAGCTAATCACTCACCGACCAAGACTGTTTTAATGATCGAGGTAGTTTTACGTAAAATTTCAAAACTAATTAATTTTTGTTTTTTAAGCGTAATAAAGACACGTGATAGCAATTTGTTCGTTACATATAATCGAACATTCTGCGATACTCTAATCGATTATTTGCATTTTTCACACGAGTATTGGCACCTGATTTTATCTAATTACAGCAAAAGAATTATGTGAACTATTGAAATGCTCTCAGGTATATAATCGTTAGAATGTAAGTAAGTAGTTATTATTTTTGCAGCACTTATAATTACTGTGGTAACGTTACTTGTATTGATATATCTTCGTTTTGCATCGTGTGATTATTTGGAATTAAATATTTTTTTCTTTTTAACGATTAGGTAAAAAAAGCAGAAATTCTTTCAACATTATCTTTTTAATTGACTATAAAGTTTGATAGTTAGTAGATTTTTGTTTTGGCTACTCTTCACGGAGGTAAAATATTACTTGTGATCATTTCCGATAATTTATTCATACGTAGCTAAATGTGTTTCAATAAAATGTACAAGTTATAGCTACTAAAGTCACAAATCATTAAATAAACCATAATCACGAGGAAGTCGTGAGTTTTTCTCAGAAAATATCTACCAACATCAATATGGTTGACAAGATTTAAGCTTACCTACTCAATGTTGTATGTGGGTGCAATTGATTAATAGCGTTAAAGAAATAAATTGTGGTCCAATTTACTGTTCAACTGACAATCTGAAACGGGAAAATTATTAACTTTATTGCTGTCTTTTCCTTTTGATAGTGTCGCAATGAACGATAGCAATACAATCATGCTATAGCTTGCTAATCCGGGCATTTATCACGGATATAAAGACCAGGACCGTACGGCAGTAACCAATGGTTTCTTGGTCGTATATCAAAAGTCGTGGCTTATAGATAGCAGGGGATCTATGACGGCGATAGGGCCGCGATAGGAGGCGAGGATCGGGCGCACGTTGACGTTTTTACGGCGAGAGCTATCGCTGGCCGTAAATAGTCGCAGTCGGGATATCGCATTCGACAGCGTTCGGCGGCGCGCGGCGTTCTGCGTTCAAGCTCATCAGAGTTTCATGCAATTTCATGAACGTTATTGATGTAAAACTAAATTGGCTTTTTTTGTATTACACAATTTAATTCCAACAAGCCCGTTCCATCATCGGACTACGAGACAAACGGCGAAGCGCCATCGTTACATGGTGGACATCCCACCCATACGCACCAAACGTTTTGGGAATACCTTTATTGTGCGTACGGCTAAGGAGTGGAATTCCCTGCCGGAGTCTGTGTTTCCCGATAGCTATAACCTAGGAGTCTTTAAGTCAAGAGTGAATAGGTTACTTTTAGGTAAGCGTGCTCCATCTTCGACCACATCATCACTTACCATCAGGTGAGATAGTGGTCAAACGCGAACCTATTCTAAATAAAAAAAAAAAAAAAAAACTGCCAGTGTTGATCCTGAAACAATCGGAACTTTTTTATTTATTAAAATGGATGGTAAAATCAAGCCCGTGTAGGTACTTATAGGTATTTTCGGCTAGTTTTATTCAGAACGAATCTTTCAATTTTGTAAGGTCAAAGTAGATGAACTTTTATAGTGAACCAGAGGTGGTAGCTAAGTACGGGATTGGGCATGACATATCAGTCACCATATGACCGCTAGGCAAAACTCTAAACAATGGATCCGTGAACTATGACGGTAGTGAAATGACATGAATGCTTAGATACAGTGAGAGGTGCGTTTTGGGAATTTGGGGGAGGGCTTTTGCCATCCGTGGGATAGTATTACTATTATTATTAGCTACTAGTAAAGTTGCTTTACATATGCTACGCGAACGCGATTTCTCTATATCAATTTTTGTATCAAATCAGTACTTCCTAATATACGCACAACGTATTCCAGTAGTTCGGTTATTAGTTGCAGTACCTATTGTATACTACATATTACATAAAATTTGTCGGCACAATTTATCTTACTCCTCCGAATGTAAGTTTGTAACAACACTTTTTATTCGTTTTAATAGGGATTTCCAATTTTTTTTTTCAAAATGCCACTACCTCACTATACCGTAGTCCGTGTGTGATCTTTTACAAGCAATACTATTTCTACACTAAACATTTGTCCCAGTGTGTGTGTGACACGCAGCGCAATCGTTAAATTCATAATCACGACAGTCAATGTCACTTTTCTGCTATTCAAAGTTTGGATTAAAGATAGATCGTCTAAGTAAATTAAGTCACGTATGAATTTAAATATTGTAACTATTAGCCATTCCTTGAATTGATAAAGTATCCACTTAGCTCCCTATTGTGTTACAGTAATTGTGAGTCACAGTAGGTAGGTAATTGTTGTGTCTTCAACGCATCGTTTTCCCGGCGTAGAACTCCACTTTCTATGAAACGGTCGTGCTCTTATTAACATTTGTATAGTTAATCGGTTTGTTTATAGAATAGAATAGAATAGAATAGAATAGAATTTTATTTTGCAAATATGGGTAGTACATATACAAGTTGAAAGTGTTTATACATCAGCTCAGCCATATTTCGCCATTCAGCATGCAAATATTAAATTATTATTATTAATTTTAAATTATAAATTTCATTACATTTTTATTAATTTAATCTCACTATTATTAATTTATTCACATTATTATTAATTTCATCACATTATTATTATTACATTATTATTAATTTCATCACATTATATCTTAATCACATTATATTAATTTAATCACATTATTATGACTTCCTTTACGGAAGTACTAGGCATTTTTCAAAAATTTGTCAGTTAGAAACTCAGTTACACTGTAATATGCTTTTTCTGCTAATAATTTTCGCAGTGTACTCTTAAACTGCACCGCGTTTAACTCTTTCCAAGCACTTGGTAGGTTATTATATATATTTGGTGCCATGCAATAAACACTTTTGCGCATCAGGGTGGTTTGACACTTTACTTGACATAATTTCGTATTGTCACGCCTATTTCTTGGAAATATATCTGCCATACGTTCAAAACGACTTGGATTCTGCTTAACAAACATAGCTACTTCGAAAATATAAATACAAGGGAGTGTCAAAATATTGTACTGCTTAAAATATGGCTTGCAACTGTCAGTAGTTTTTAATCTGAACATTGATCGGAGACATCTTTTTTGAGCCTTAAATGCTGTCTCTTTATCAGTTGAGTTCGCCCAGAAAATGACGCCGTAGCGCATGTAAGACTCAACTATACCGTAATAAGCCGCAAGAAGTGTTTTAATATCGACAATGGAAGATAACCTGTATAAAACATATGCAGATGAACTTAATTTTTTACACAAAACGTCTATGTGCGCTTTCCAGTTTAAACTGTAATCTATTTGTAGTCCTAAAAATTTTGTCACACATACTTCGTCAATATTGTGTGTTTTGTATTGTATGTGAAGGTTAGGTATACTAGGCATACGTTGTCTAAAGTGCATTCTTTTCGTCTTAATTAAATTTATATTCAAATTATTTTTGTCTAGCCATTTAATTATAGAGTCAAGAGAATTATTTATATCATTTTCATATGTCAGTTCGTTTTTACAAGGAATCGTAATGGTGCTGTCATCTGCAAACATCGTTAAAGGGTGGTCAATGGACATGGGCATGTCATTTACATATATTATAAATATAAACGGTCCTAAAACGCTTCCTTGTGGTACACCGAATGCAATTTTACGTTCTCGTGATCGTGATATCTCTTCATGTTTATTAATGACATTAATGCGACTAATTTCGGTCATTTGTGTTCTGTTTTCTAAATATGATTGTATAAGTTTGAGCACGTTACCTCTTATGCCGTAGGCTTCTAATTTATTTAATAATGTATTATAATGGACATAATCAAATGCCTGAGTCATATCACAAAATATGGCACATATAGGGGATCGCTTATCCATGTTACTAATAATCGAATACAAAAAATCAGAAATTGCCATATTGATGGTTCTGTTCTGCCTAAATCCTTTTTGTTCTTCACATAATATATTATTTTTTTCAATGTAATTACATAACTCCCTATAGATGTATTTCTCAAACACCTTTGAAATTACTGAAATTAGTGAAATTGGTCTATAATTTTCCATTAACTCCTTGTCTTCTTTCTTAAATAATGGTTTAATAATAGATAACTTTAATGCTTCTGGATATATACCCGTACATATACTCAGGTTGATTATGTGACTTAAATGACTGCATATCTCAACTGACACTGACTTTAGTACCTTAGTGGCAATACCATCAAAACCCACACTACTAGTGTTTTTTAAGGACATTATTATTTTATATATATTCATGTGTTCCTGGATTTAGATGTAACAGTCTGTCGTCGTTAGGCAGAAATGAGCTTCGGGTTCTTCAAACTTCTTGGTACAATGGCTAAAAGATACGGTCAAGTGCTAAACCGTCATAAGTTTGATACCGATATGATAAGCCCTTTTATTTGATATGTAATGCAGTTTAGTTTGAGAAAAGTTTTGCGTTGCGTCTCTTTTTAGCCACGATTTTCTTCTAAACTACACCACGAATTTTAGCCCCGTTTTTACCATAATTCAAATATTATAGTAAAAATCAAAATATATAGAAGCTCTCAATACCGTAACCTTGAAAGAAAGATACCTAAGATACAAGAAAAAAACTCGTAAAACATTTTGCACTGTTTTACGAGTTTTTTTCTTGTATCTTAGGTGCAAAACAGTGGCGGAAAATTTCATAAATAAAAAAAACACAGTAAATAAGAATAAAACTAAAAATAAAAACAATATCTACTTATCCGCTAGTGATGTGATATTAATTTAACCACGTTGAAGTATGTTTATGGCAGAGAACTGGCGAACAGCTCAATTAATGAACTTCATTGCGTATACGGCTAATTTATGCTTCCTTCATTCAGCGAGGAGGTTAAATATTGGATAGCTGTTTGCTAGTTTTATTCAATCGACAATACTTGACATTCCACTCAGCTATTTATAAATATTTTAATTGCTTAGCAAATATCCCAGTTCATTAATCAATTTGGAGACAAGCATTTTGGAAACTAACTCATAGTCATCGTCATCCACAGCTTGACTTCACCATCTACTGGATCTTTTCGCTTGTGCCAAGCTGCCAATTTCATCCAGGGTATGCCTGCGCTGGCAAAAATGTCATCTGCCAATCTCACTGGCGGACTACCAACGTTCCTCTTTCCAGTCCTTGGACGCCACTCAGTCACAGCTTTACTCCACCTGCCATCACGGTGCCTTCTGTGTCTAGAAGTCTGTGTCTGTGTCTGTGTTAGGTGATAATTGAAAATGATTAATTAGTCACTTTTGTCTCTGATCGTACCAACTAATTCAATACAAGTATGTGTGAAGTTTAAAGTGATCACATAAATTATTCGGCTGATCTTAGGCATTTTTGGTTATTTATTGGGTATCTTAATATATCCATATTTTTTCATTTTACATTTGGTGGTTATGAACCGTGGAATGCCTCGTTGGTCAAGTGGTCAGAAGCGCAACTGTTAAGCATGAGGTCTCGGATTCGATTTCCGGGTCGGCCAAAATGTGCTATTGGGTTTATCTATAAGAAATTTCATACTAGTATCTTCTATCATGTAAATATCATAACATACTTCCTTTGCAAGACAGACATACGATTTTGGACATGCTGTTTCTTTATAATATTTGTAGTGGAAATATGTAACTTAGTTTTGAGATTGAGCACTCCGTTACGACGTACTAGGCACACTCAGCTTTTCGTTGTACCACATGCCAGTACAAACTAGGCTCAGAATTTAGTTATTAGTAGAATACTAAGAACTTTTAACAAAAGCTTCTCCCATCTGGATATATTTAACTCCAAAAAAGGTATGTTTAGGAAGCTACTTTTATCCTCTGTACATGTCGATTTACCTAATCAGATCGTAACAGAAGTAAATAGTATGAGATTAAGTACCTACACTACAGGCATTCACCATACACCACATACACACACACACACACAGACACATTCCTTTAATACTCCCCATGCACACTTCTTAATACTGTATAATAAAGTTAATTTAAAAAAAAAAATCTACATGTTTGTCACTAGTGAATAAATTGTAAATCTGTGATTGGCTGTAAGATTAGATATAAGTTACTATAAAACATTTTTTAAGAGCCGTGGATTTTGTTATAAATAAATAAGTAAATAGTAGCCTGGAGATTGGATGTTGGCGGTTGCCCCGTGCCTCGGAAAGTAGCTGTTGGTGCCAGCTGTCATTAGAACATCTTTGGCAGTCGTTACGGGTAGTCAGAAGGCTGAAAGTCATCACACTAGTCTGGCCAAAGGGTATCGTGTTACCCAACTACTGGGTTGTGAAGATCAGACAGACATTGGGAAAAGGCTAAGCAAATGATGAATTGTAGATTACGTACAATGGCTGAATAAAAATAGTTTTTAGAGTTCCGTAGTCGAATGGCAAAAAATGGAACCCTTATAATTTCGTCATGTCTGTCCGTCTGTCTGTCTGTCTGTCTGTCCATCCGTCCGTATGTCACAGCCATTGTATTCCGAAACTATTAAGACTATACATGTGAAACTTGGTAGGTAGATGTATTCTGTGAACCGCTTTCCGATTTTAAGAAAAAAAAAATAAAAAAATATTTAAAATAAAAGGGAGCCCCCCTTTTATTTTAAATATTTTTTATTTTTTTTTTAAATTCGTTACGGGTAGTCAGAAGGCTGAAAGTCATCACACTAGTTTGGCCAAAGGGTATCGTGTTACCCAACTACTGGGTTGTGGAGATCAGACAGACATTGGGAAAAGGCTAAGCAAAGGATGAATTGTAGATTACGTACAATGGCTAAATAAAAATAGTTTTTAGGGTTAGAGTAGGGTAGCCGAATGGCAAAAAACAGGACCCTTATAATTTCGGCATGTCTGTCCGTCCGTCCGTATGTCACAGCCATTTTATTCCGAAACTATTAAGACTGTACATGTGAAACTTCGTAGCTAGATGTATTCTGTGAACCGCTTTCCGATTTTAAGAAAAAAAAATTAAAAATATTTAAAAAAAAGGGGGCTCCCCATACATGGAACTGAAACTGAAAATATTTTTTTTCTTGAAACCTATGCGTATGTGGTATTTATAGACAGGCATTTAAAAATGATATTGAGGTTTCTAAAACCACTTTTTCATAAAGTTAATAGTTTAAAAGATATACGCTTCCAAAGTGGTAAAATGTGTGTCTCCCCCCTCTAACTTCTATAATTATAGAGTGAAAAATTTAACAAAAATATATGCTATAGACCTTAATGTAAACTTTCAACCAAAATTAATTTGAACGAGATCGAGTCAGCAGTTTTTGAGATACAGTATATTTTCTAAAACCGCAAATATAACTTTGCAATTCATACAAACACTATGAAAAACAAAGTTATTTGGCGTAGTTGTAAATATTGTAAGTAAGCTAGGTTTAAGAAGTTTGTGAGGTTTTTTTTGTCAAATGAATATATATACAATGCGGCCATTCTAACTTGGCGAGTGTGAAGTTAGGCTCTGCGAACTTTAACGCTTGTGCACTCGTACAAAAACAAAGGTTTTAAAAAAATAAATGCTTTTAGCAGTTGTTATTCCTGTTAACAACTGTTATTGGCATTTTTTTTAAACCTTTATTTTTGTACGAGTGCACAAGCGCTAAAGTTCGCAGACCCTAACTTCACACTCGCCAAGTTAGAACGGCCGTACTGTAATTATAGTTACTACGGAACCCTTCATGGGAGAGTCTGACTCGCACTTGGCCAATTTTGTTACAATGAAACAACGTGTAACTTTATAAATATCTAATGATTTTCACACTTCCTGAACTTTTCAGCATTCAATGCTAGTTGCTGCTAACTGGTATGAACTTCTAGGTGCCTCCTGGTACACAATAATGATGTAGGTAGTAGACTAATGTTTTATTTTAGTCCTGTTACAAAATACGCTTATCTACTTGTTTTCTTTTCTTGTAGGTCCCAAGACTACTGTGACCCACGAAACTGTAGTAGATACACAGTTTCAAACAGACTATAAAGATAGGTATTTGGATTTAACGCTATGTGTTTTGTAATATAATAGATACCTACTTAATTCGTTTAAGTTTTAGCATAACGTTGCGTTGTGTGGTCCTATGTGACTCACAATCAAATTAGAAGACTACCTATTTTAAAATGTACTGCACCATACTTAATCTGCATATCATTTATAAACCTATTCAATGGCGTTGTTCAGACGTATTGTATTGGCCAAACTCGAAATTCTCATCGGCGAACCGTTGCTTGCCTGTCGGTTTTCTACAGATTGTACTTCCGGGAGTGTGCGCAGGAGCTCCATGACCTAAGTCTTCCATCTCCCTTTCACTACCGGTCTACCAGACGCACGGCTGGGTACCACCCACACTTGGTTGATATACCGTCTTGTCGTACCAAGCGCTTCTTTTCCACATTTATTGTTCGCACAGCCAAGCTGTGGAATTCTCTGCCGGCTTCTGTGTTCCCTGCCACTTATGACCTTTCAGCCTTTAAAGCACGAGTAAATAGGCATCTTCTGGGCTCGCTCGTCCCATCTTAGACCTCATCTATCGCTTACCATCAGGCGAGATCGAGGTCAAGAGTGGGCCCATCGGTAATAAAAATAAAAAAAAATTAAAAAACAGGAGGTTTTATAACAATATGACTAGGTTTAACATAATATTTTCTCCAAATTGAGCTAGCAGAACTTATAAAGGACCTTTTCAAACCCTTCTTCTTCTTCTTCTTAGCGTGTCGATGGCAAATGGCTAAATTGAGTCTGCCCAGAACTGGGCAATAAGTTTGGCACCGTTAGAAGCCTCACAAGACACTTTGAGAACTACATAGGTACATATACAACGTGTAACGGAAACCCCATATCTATCCAAAAGGACTGAAGACAACATCTGGTATGGAGTCTCTATGCAAAGTTTCAGCTCAAAATAAGTGACTCACAGAATTGACCCCAAATTATTGGTTTCATATGTTTCTTGAATACCAGTAATAACAAACGTGTCACAGCACTATGAGGGTCATCACTTTCCACGTCACTTGCCAATAAAACGATAATTCTCTTCGTTCTTCTTAATTTGAAAAATTCGGCCTCTGGTATCAATGTATTGAAATTTCTAATATGCTCCACACATGTAGACATAGGATTAGAAAACCCTTGCCATATCGTTTGTTATCAAAGAAGCCGTGCACTCGGTATGTATATACCCTTTAAATTACACGTTTTATACGTAGTTACAGTATGTAACTATCCTAGTGTCCTTACTTTGTTATTGTTAATAACAAAGTAAGGACTTGGAATAGCCAAGTAAGTTCAAATAAAGCTACACGATACCTGACAAATCTTTTAACTGTCTGGACAGGTCTCCACAACTCTGTGGAGGCCTTACCTCAAAAGATCATCACAGACGTTAATCAACATGTTTCTCATTTGATTTGATTACGGTCTTTATAGACTTCAAAAGAGACTTTGACATTTGTGAGCTTTTTTTTGGTGTTTCTTCTCAGGAAAGTTAGCTCAGAAACCCCGATCTTTTTTTTTATTATTGATAATAGGTTCGCGTTTGACCACCATCTATCCTGATGGTAAGTGATGATGTGGTCGAAGATGGAGCAAGCTTACCTAAAAGTAACCTATTCACTCTTGACTTAAAGACCCCTAGGTTATAGCTATCGGGAAACACAGACTCCGGCAGGGAATTCCATTCCTTAGTCGTACGCACAGTGAATGAATTCCCAAAACGTTTAATGCCTATGGGTGGGATGTCCACCATGTAACGATGTAAAATGATGATGATGGCATCGCCGTTTGTCTTGTAGTCCGATGATGGAACGGGCTTGGGGAAATAAAATGTATAATTCCACCTTATTAAAACAACGAAATTATTAAAAAAGAACGACGGGTTGCACTCCGGCAGTGCCGGCAGAAGTGAAAACTTGAATATTAACGTTGTGCATTTTTGATATTTAGGAATGGTTAGGGAATAATTTTGCACGAATTGCTTTAATTATCAGTATTAAAGTACTATCATTTATGTGGTAGAATACAATATTTATTTATTGCGCTATCGTACACAAAAATGACAATTTATATTACATTAAAAAGTTTATCTCTCGAAACAGCAGGCGCAGGCATACATTTTCGCCACGCCGTAGAAAGAGACGGGGATACTTCCTCTCCTACGCCGCGCCGGCTGTCTACTCTCCGTTCGTCTTACGAATTTTCGATCAGGTCACGTGTCCTGACGCGAGTTTAACATTTTTTACCCATTACAAAAAAGTGCACAACGCCGCTAAAGAAGTTTTCACTTCAAAAAACTGCATAAATTGTCTGCAAATAATTTTATCTGAGCCAGCCGAACAGGACTTGTCCAGGGTTTCACCAACTAAGCTTGGTTATAGAAAGTATACAAAAACAGCTATCTGACTAAAACTATACCGTGTTTCCTCGCACACTTGCACTGGGGGCTGCAGGAGCTAAATAATCTGAAAAGGGGCTCTGACCATTGTCTACCCCCTAAATTGTCCATTGGAGAAGTAACACCATGTCTTAAAATATGAGTGATATGAATTCAAGAAGTCTACAAAAATACAAAAATAAGGTTCAATAATATAATTTCTAAAGTTATTCCGAGTGTCTGTCTGATTCTTATGCTTTCAAGTCAGTAAACCAATTTTAATGAAATTAAGGTACAATGCTGGATTAGATCTCATAAAAATAGCATTTTGTTTTCGCTGAAGTAATGTTTCTACCTGAGTGAAGCCGCGGGCAGACACTAGTTTTTGATATTATGAAAACAAAACAAATATCTGTGAGGCTGTGTATATTCAGATACATACATAAAACAATTTTTATTTGTACCATCTTTCTCTTCCCTTGCCGCGTGCCCATGACACTGTAGGGTAACAACAAAGTGTCAAATGGCCTGGAAATAACGTAACCTCTCCCAGCCAGACATTTCGTTCCTTTTCGCTAGTCACACTCATTATCTGCCATCCCAAATGCTTCTTTGTTGGTTTAAGTAACTTTATTTACCCCCGTGAGTGTAAGATCGCCTCTTCTACACTAATACAGCCATTTAAAGATTAACTAAAGACGACAAACCAGTTCTTTTTCCGCTGTTTATCTGAACGTATAAATAACAACCATTTTTGCTGCTGTTTTACATAACAGCTATCAAATAAATAAACCAAAATATATTGCTTTAAATAAAAATATTAACATAAACATTTTAGATGCCTTTTCTATATAAATTCCTATGTTAGGCTAAATTGCGTCATCATGCGGGTAGGTGTGTAGAGATAAGATGACAACTAAAAGCCAAATTGGAGATTAAAATCGTAAATCGATTAACTTTATTACGTACGATCAGTATTAGTTACAACTTAAGTGTTTTATGATTTTCTATCGAATCAATTTAAGCGCCGTCAAAAAAGTAAATAAACTTCATTATTGAAATGGTAATGTTATGTGTCGTACCGAACATTAGTATGTCATCGAAAGTTCGTAATAAAATAAATAATATATGACAGTATCATAAATAATTCCCTTCGTTTCCGACGGTGTTCTTCGCATCCGGTAGGGAGGGACCCCACCCGACCCGCCGCCATTTTAGATTTGAATTTGAAATGTCATTATTGTTATAGGGAGATGATAAACAATGATCCGTAATGTCTCTTTGGAGTACCGAAATATTGATGTTTATCGTAACTATGAGTCTGTTTACACATACTATTGCTTAATAAGTGTTGTTTTTGCTGTGGGAAACATGTGGGTTGTATTTTTATTTGTTTTGTTATTGTTTAGAATTTTGCTAACGTAGGTGTACTTTTTATTTTTATCGTGAGAATATATCTTCCTTTTGTATTTTATTTAAATTTTTCTTCTAAATTGCTAGTAAATTATTTTCAAACAGAGAAATCTATTAATGTTTAAGTCAAAACAGAAGTATTCACCAACTATGTTATACATATATTGTGTACTTAGATCAAATTGCAATATAAATTAATTGAATTTAGCAATATATATATTATATAATTTAGTATTTTAAATAAAATAATATAAAAATTAAGCCCTTATCCGTGTGGAATTAATCATACTTTTGCCAAAGACGACATGCGTTGGTAGGCTCCCACATAAGTGAAAATTATGGCCAACCTACTAACCGACATAGCAAGGACTACCCTTCCCCTCTCCTGTGCTATTTTGATTTCAGTAAAAGGGGTGAATTGGTAATGTTTCAGAGGTCAGGATGGAGTGGTCATAAAGTGTACTTATAAGTGGAGAAGTGTAGTGTTGATTAAATTAAACAGAAGGATTTATGTGTTCACCAATTTAGCAATGATATGAAATGGCGATCACATAGGGGCGTTGAATACAAGTTAAGTGGTATACGAGTGTTAATGGCCATGTTTCTAACAGTTTTAACAGCCATTTTTGTAATAGGGACGGATTTTTTAATTAGATAAATAATAAATAATAGTTTTGTTAATGAATAATGGCTGTGTGAGAAAATCTGTGTGGGTAGTTGATTGTTTGTCTAGTTCTGTTACTTAAAAATTTAATTAAAATGATGACCTCAGGCTCAATTTACACCGCCGCGGAATGGAATGGAAGCGTCTTTTTGCAACGAAATTGTACATAGCATAATTAACTTTATGTCAATTGTATAACATACAAATGACAGTAGCTAGGGGAATTCTCGAGAATGCGCGGGGATTCCGCGGAAGAAGCGCGTGCGAAGTTCATTATGCTATGGACAATTTCGTTGCAAAAGTCAACAAGTTGCAAATTGAGCCTAATTGAACTGGGAACAGTTTTCATCTCTGCAAGCTAATGCTTAAGCACGTCAAGTGCTCTGTGACTGCGGACGGCGAGCAGCGGTGCACTGCGCGTTAAGGACCAGGCCCCTGGCGACGGCCTGTTATGTTCCATGCGCGCCTCAAAGAGTCGTCAGTACTAGACGACTCTTTGAGGCGCCTAGTGCCTCTTTGACTAGACTAGTGACGGGGCGCCATAGGGCCATTGCCTGCCTGGGCCCTGGAACGCATGGGCAGCTAAAGGAACAGGGTGGGTTTTTAGTCGGTAGAAGTCTAACACTTCTTTTTGCTTTACCCAGAGCGGGAGTAGTCATGTTAAGAATCATTTGACGTGTCTGTTGGATAGGCAAGGAACTTTGTAAGCAAGCAACCAATTAACCATAAATGTTATGCAATTATTGTTATTGTGTCTTTGCTAAATATTAAATGAATACATCAACCTTATAGGTATACCAAGCACTTCAATACCCTGTTTTTACCTACGCTTTTGCCAATAACTTTTCAAAATTTCCACCAATCTTGAAATAAATGTCCTAAATATACATAGCTGTGCGTGGCTATTAGCCCTGCCCAACAGTTTAGCTCAAAACATCAATGAATTACCTTTTAATTAAAATTAGACCACACATAACATGCATAACTTTTAAAAGCCCTCAGGGGAACCAAATTCAGGTAAAATAATGTTATGTTAATTTAAATATCACACTAAAACACTTAAAACAGCATGAAAGTGATTACATAACCGCTGAAATTAATTTTACGAGGATATTACAGTTTCGTATTAGTGCCGCCATCTCTTAGTGCTTGCGGGAACTACGTCGACTCGAAGGCTTCTACGCTATCAAAGTGATTGGGAATACAACCTTTTATCTCGGTGGCGCCGAAATACTGCGGAGTTTATGGGTACTAATAGCTGTAAAGAAATTCGTGACATTCGTGTTTAATACATTTTTCAACACACTTGCTCGTAAAGTGAGCCTTATTATATCGTTCTTAGGGCCATAAACCGAACTATAACATACACGTGCATAATAGAATAATCCCTACAAAGTTAAGTTAGTACCTAACTGCAAATTATATGCGAGTAAACAGAGCATTTTCAATTTAACCGGGTAATACAGTTTTTTTTTTTTTTTTGTAACAACAAAGAGGTTTTATGCCACCGAAAATCTATTTACATTTTTGAAATAAATAAATGTGTCCCTAATTAAGACGAAAAAACATTTATTATTATCAAATTATTTATAATTCACAATAATTTCTTATAAAATATTTGCATTTTATCACAAAAATTATCATTTTGAAGTAGGCTGTATGGCTGTAATCAATCAACTTACATTTGGCGCGTGCAAAAAAAAAAAATTGCGCGCCATTTCCCAATTTTCCCCTAATTTTCATATTTTGTTTGTATCGCATTTGTTGCTGTGTGGTAAATAATTATAAAAATGTCAGGTTTTAGTACAGAAGATGAACAATTGATTGATTTAACCCCGCCAGAAATACTAAATGCAGCACAAAATGCAAACGAAAGCCTAATACCTGCAAAATCTTGAGAAAAGTATTTAGCTGCTTACGATAGTTTCCTGCAATGGAAGAGCAACAAAAAAACCCAGTCATTTTCTGAAAATGTGTTTTTGGCGTATTTCTCTGAACTCGCCAATACATACAAACCTAGCTCCCTGTGGTGCATCTATTCCATGTTAAGAAGCATGGTTAAGCTCAAACATGGTGTTGATATCAAAACGTACTGTAACCTGATGGCATTTTTAAAGAGACACTCGGATGGATATATTGGTCGGAAATCTAAAGTTTTGTCACCAGCCGACGTTGAAAAGTTTTTGAATGAGGCTCCGGATAGTCAGTATCTAGCAACAAAGGTACGTTTCATATTTTTAATCGAAACGAATCTACAATATACAAGTGTGTAACTTTAGCATAATTTCTTAGAACTAATTAATTGATTTCTTTGCAGGTTGCCTTAATATTCGGTGTTACTGGTGCTTGTAGACGACAAGAGCTGTACAATATTACAACAAAAGATGTAGAAATCCACGGAGATATGCTTCTTGTCAAAATTACCCAGACTAAAACCAAGATTCCACGATCTTTTACAATCCAAGGAACGTTTCGTGAAATAGTGAAAAAATACCAAGATCTCCGTTCAACAAAAACAAAGAATGACCGCTTTTTCCAAAACTTTCAGAAAGGAAAATGTACTGCACAAACAATCGGTATTAACAAATTTGGTAATATGCCAAGAGAAATAGCGAAGTATTTAGGTTTGCCTGAGGCCGATTTTTACACTGGACACAGTTTTAGAAGAACGTCGGCTACAATGTTGGCTGATTCGGGGGCTGATATACTAACTTTGAAGCGACATGGTGGATGGCGTTCTGACGCAATCGCTGAATCGTACATAGAAGACTCAATTCATAACAAAGCAAAAATCAATGACAAAATAACGCAAGCCATTAATTTGGAGCCAAAGGCAAAAAAGTTTTGCCCCGAACCACAACCATGTACATCTACTAGCGTGAGTTATTTGGTGCCCTCTCCTTCCAGTAATTTGTATGATTTACCTTTGTCGCCGACATTTACACAAGAAGTAAATGAAGGTACTAAAGAAGTGGCAAGTACCAATGTAACACAAACTGTGAAATTGCCATAAAAAACAATCCAATATCGTTTTGAAAATTGTACATTCACCAATTGTTTTAATAATTAAACGATTTATGCAATACATATTTGTTTTTTCCTCGCAAGTGTGTTGAAAAACGTCGTATGATACACGTGTGTATTGATGATTACCGTCCTCGGCTCTCTTAAGACCCTCACCTGACGGCTCGGGTCTCAATGGCGCCTCAGCGGTAATCACCAACATTACACACTTGTACCATAATGTACTATTATGGTTTTCTATGATGTTATTTAATGAGAGTTTACTTAAACTACGAGTTTTTTTAAAGTTATAACCTCAGTCGCCAAGTAAGCAAAAAACATATCTAGACTTTGATACAAGTAGACTTAAAAAAATATTTAAGGATGATTTAGGGTAAGAAGATTAGGCAATATAGAGTTGAAGTATCTTATTGTTAAAGTCAAATTTAATTTAAATGTTCAATGTTCATATAATGGTACTCAGACAGTAGGTAATGAATGGTTAATCTATAATATTATGTGTAGTATCGCTTAATGCACAATTTAAAAAAAAAACATTTTTTTAATAACTACATTACACATCCAAGAGCGATCATTACCAATTTTTCACCCCAATGGTAAGGATTTTAATCTTTACTAATATTATAAAGAGCTAAAATCTGTTTGTTACTTTGTACATAGAGGATGATCTCCGGAACTAATGATCCAATTCTAAACTTTATTTATTGGTAGTAAGGTACATTATTGGTAAGTGCAATAAATTATTTCGAAATCTACACGGACAAGGTCACGGGTAAAATGCTAATAAAATATATCAAGGTATAGGTATGCTACAAACTAATAGATAATTCTTACAGCAAAAGGCAAAACACGAAATATATTCTCATCGAACGCAACGCCAGCTAGGGATAGGTCATCATCTTTATCTTAGCCTTAGCCAAACTAATTTGGGGTCGACTTCTAGTCTATTCGGATGCGGCTGAACAACGACTATCTATTTGACCTACACGTCCCAGTACCTAGCTAGGTAATACGATACTCCTTGGTAAGACTGATATCAGATTTTCTGGCTTCTGACTAGGGGAAGCCCGGGCAAGAAGCATACACTACCCCTTAACATATTCGTCTTGCTCGGGCTTCCCCTACTCGTAACGATTGTCTGATACATATTACTAATAATTATAAATGCGAAAGTTTGTGAGGATGGATGGATGGATGTATGTCTGTTACTATTTCACGCAAAAACTACTGAACGGATCTGAATAAAATTTCGTAAGTAGATAGTTGACATCCTGGAATAACACATGGGCTTTTTTATCCCGGAATTCCCACGGGATCGGGATTTACGCGGGAAGTTGCGCGAACGAAGTCGCGGGCAGAAAGTAGTACAAAATACTGCCGGAACCCCCTATTTATCTACGGATGATATCGGCAAGCGTTTGCTTATACAATCATGAAGATAGCCTCGTGTGGCTGTTATTCTCGTCCATAAATTCTCCATATATAGGTACCTACTAATGAGATTATAGACTTGTCCCCATATAAACCGTATATCCCACATCGACTACCCTAGTATCCCTAACTAAATGGTAATTACGAAAGACTTACATTGGCTTAGTATGTGAGTAAAAACTAGATCCAAGAATAACTCGTACTCAACTTTGTACCCGTTTCTTTTACCTGAAAATGTAAATAATGTAAACGCAGCAATAAGCCAAACACAAAATATACATATTCATTACTTTGCTCAAACATAATAGCAGCTAGCGATACCTAGCTAATTTATAGAGATGTCCCCAGTATAAACCGCAAATGAGACTCGTATATCCCACATCCACTATCCTAGTATCCTAAGTGAGTGGTACATTCGATAAGACTCACCCTTGGGTTAGTCCGTGGACAGGAGTCCCGATAACTTTCGATTTAATACGTTAAAAGGTGCCCTTAATGGGGTCATTCCCATTCGTTATGGGGTACCGTCGAACCGTATTTCGAGATGCGTACGTATTAGATTCAGAAACAATTTAAATAACACATCGAGTTGTAGGCGACATGGAGATATTCACAAGGCCGATGTGAGATGTTATGTAGTTTCAAATATTGAAATTGTTATCATTCTTACATAACAACCATATTTGACCCTATAATAAATTTCTTGCTTAGCCTAGCCAAGTGCCGTCGCTTTCAAAGCATTTGTATCTCTACAACAGTTTCCAAATTGATTGATATACATTTCTTGAGCTTTCTAGTAATTGAATTCGCTCTAAGTTTTCTCGCCAAAACATATGATAGGTATTCCCTTTAAGATACAGCGTGTATCAGAAGCCATATACGTATTCTATTTATCTATCAGGGGTCTTGGTTTCCGTACTTATACTCCTTGCTTGGGGCCATTATACTTAGGCCGTGGCGGCCGTTGTTCTAAACAGTCTACCTACCTCCCTCTAGATGTAGATAAGTATCTGCTTCTAGAACCGCATTATATCGCGAAAAGGGGATGGAAGAAAGGGATGTTTTTAGATATAAATAACCCAGTTCTCGAAAATGACAATATTACACTGTACTGGGATCAGTCTATCATCACTGACAGGACTATTGTTGCCAATAAGCCTGATATAGTAGTGATAGACTGATTAGAGCGTCGAGCAAAACATATGTATGTACCTACTATGTTGTATTCTTTATTGTATCATATACAGAACATTGCCTTAGAATAAAACCTCGCCCTCCTGAAAAATCCTAGTAGGTAAGGGCGAAGTAAATACAGCGGTGCTACAGTCAGAGAGACATTGCAACTTTTTTGCTCAGCTAGTTTATCCGTAAACTATATATCATAAATATATTAAAACAAAAATAAAATATCAAATAAAAAAGATTTGTGTTCATAACATTGTTGATATGTAGACGAGTTTTATCAACGACACCATTCGATAAATTCAATAAAATACTTAGGTATACCAAAGAAAAAAATAAAATTATGATTTATGTTATATAAAGTCTCGCATTTAACATCTAATAAAATTAAAAAGATATTCCCGACAGCTAATTTCAATACAAAATCAAATTTAAAAATAGTTAATGTATTAAAAGAACAATAAAATCACGTATTATGTGACATTAATGTATGTTTGTATGAATTCAAATACCTTGTGAATTTATTGTTATCTTTGGAACGTTTTTTTCATTTAAATATCCTAGAGATACTTATTTAAATAACTTTATTTTGTCGCTTTGAGGAAGAGTTGGAGCCTGATTTTGATATCATGTGTTGGTATTCCAAAGTATGCTGTTGATAGTGTATGTTCTAGTAGCCAGTCTTAATTTAGACCCTATTTGCACCACATGTTTTAAGTATAACTGTAGTGGTCTCAATTCTATTGATGTAAATGATAACAAGTAAATGTATTTGATGATAATATAACAGGTATTGATAATATATCATTTGTAGATTTTGTTGCATATCATGTTGACATTCATTTCATGAAACATGTCCTTTATTGCCAAAGTTGTAATGTAACTGGCAAATGCTTGCATTGTCTGGTCACAAACTCACTACAATAAAAGTTGGCTATGCAGTGTGTAAAACAATATTTAAAACGGAAATCATCCACTCTCTTTATTTCATTCATCATTCAAACATCATTCAAATAAATCTAGGCTGCCCTGAGAAGGCCGTCCATTGCATGGGCCTATCGTTTTAAATTTTTTTTTCGTAATAAATACTATTCGATTCTATTCGAATCATTTTAAATTTTTATCAGAAATACTTTTATACATACATATATTCATCACAATCACCTCATCATGGGCCAGCCTCGCCGCGCCGGCCTTTCTATGGCACCCATTGTGTGGAGATCTTCTCCCAGCGGTCTTCGTGCATGACCCGCCTACTACCATTTTAGCCTAGCAGCTTTATATAACTATAATATTCAATATGCTCTTTTTGGAACTTGGATGTTTACCACGAAGGTTTGAAGGAAGCCTTTGCCGAGCAATGGCGAAGTGTATACTAAAAGATATGATCCTATACTCGAGAAAAGCATACGTGAAAGATTTTGAGACGACCACAGAAAGACAGTGGAGTTCGAAAGAAAAAAAAAACGGATGCAATGAACTTGGTAGCAATTAATGGACTGAAATCTGTAACTACGTTTGCACGCACATATGAAAATACTTTCATTAAGTTAATTTAATAATAAATCACCTAGAGATTAAATATCTGTGGGAAAAAACCTCGGAGTTACTATTTAAATTCTCTAACTAGGTAATAACATCACTTCACGCCTTAAATTACAAGCTAAAAACATTTACATAAAATCATACAAAGATACGGTATTCGAAGGTAATGGGCTCGTTAAAAAATTCATACAAGTTCATATTCTATTCTTTAACACCACAGCGCTATTTTGTACATCATCAAAAATGGGTTTAATGATAACAATATAAAGTACATTATTCAAACATTCTTTGAAGTTCATTTCCACAAAAATGCTATACATTCTTTTTTTATAAAAAGGCTACTTGTAAGTATGTGCATATTTAACAATCTACTGCTACTTAATTTAGTTCTGTTTTGAGATATGAGCGGTAAAATTAAAGAGAGTGATACAGTTAGTAAATGCAAGAACAGTATAATATAGTGAATAGTTAAGTAGGCCTACTTAGCATTAACCAGGAAAATATAAACAATAGATGTGTTGCAGGCACTCTGAGATGGCAACACAAAAAATACCAATCGAATTGGGAACCTCTTCCTTTTTGAAGTCAGTTAAAAGGAAGGGTTTTCGTACTGTAAATATCAATAGTGTTTGAGCTGTTTTTAGATCTGTGAATTTGCTGTATGTGACCATTTTTTTATAGTGAACTAGCAATGTGGAGCGTACACAACGGTCTCTCCCAAAAAGTTATGTTTTTCAAACCATGGAGATTCCCCACTGAAAACCTGTACACGCTAAGTGAACTATTGACGGTTAGGAAGTTGTATACCCTAAGAGTTATTTTAAAACTTCACAAAATACTTCCATATGACTCTGACTCTACAAAAAAGAGAAGGAATTGTTTAGTGGCAAACGTAGTGTCAGTTAAATCAATTTACCCTAAAAGGCAGTATACTAAACTATCCGCAAATCTATACAATAAAATAAATAAGATATTAAACATTTATCCTATGACTAGTAGAGATTGCAAAAAAATTTTAGTACAGTTGCTACAAAGCAGGACCTACCACGACCTAGAAGTTCTCTTGCAAACACTTAAATAATGTAGGCAACATACACTCACTTTATATGCAACAAACATACTCACAAATACATACATGCACACAATCCCTCACACATTTACATTCATATACACCCACACACACACACAAACAAAACATATTATCATAGTATATTTTATTCATTTTGTAATTAGTTTTTTTTATTCTTATTAATTATAGTTTCAAACCTTGTCATTCATACTATGTCAGTTATGAAGAGCGGGGCCTCCTAGCACAGGTGTTTCAGATACTTAAAAGGAGACCCCTGCGTAAGATAGATTGTTTAAGACAAATGTGACAATGAAATAAATGAAAAAAAAAGTGCGTACAATTCACATTACTAGCAATCTGGTTAATCCCTCCAACTTAGAAGTTGGTGCACGGCATTAGTGTAATGGGTGGGTTTTGGATCCGCGACCTCCCGATCACAAATCCTACACCTGAGCCATTAGGCTATTGGCTCTTAAATTTTGCCTTTGTGAGGTGAACAATCAGTTGCAAAGCAAAGACAAAGAATAGGGACAAACAGACAAAATCTACCCAGGTGACGCCTTGGTAGATTTTGTCTATGTTTGTACATATATCTAAATCAATTAATTCAACCACGTAATCGTGATCATTACAACCGACAAACCTCATCCAAGCGTCATAACAGGTCATCCTGCTATATACACACGTAAACAAATAAATTTATTCTAAAACGATGATTGAAACATGTGATAAAAAAACTGAAGACCTTGACTTGTGCTTAAAAACGTTCAGGGTCAAATGTCCAATTCTCAAAATGTCCAACAGTGTCAAAATATCCAAATCCCAAATGTCCAATCGTCAAAATGTTCAATTCCCAAAATGTCCAATGGTCAAAATGTCCAATTCTCAAAATGTCCAATTCCCAAAATGTCCAACTCCCAAAATTTCCAATCTTTGAGAATGTGGTAAATTTGTTCAATAACTCATCAAAGCGCTTTTTTAATACATAAGACAAACGATAAATACAAAATACTGAAATAATCAAAACATGTTTTATTTATAAGTGTCAAATTAAGACCATAGCGCAGACCAGACCACATCATATACCAAAATTTAAACATAGTTTAGAAACAAAAATTAAATATAGTTTTATATATAGCCAAAGAAAACCTTGTGTACCTTGAGTATACAAGGTAGGATATAAAATTTTTTTTTTCAAGTAATTATCAATAATTTTTATTATAATCAGCATTATTTTATTTATATGTTAATAATCAATATAATTATTTTTATGAATTATGTAATAATGATATAATGCTATTTTTAAATCATTAGCAACATTTTTACAGGGTCAAAATTTTTACACCCATGTATATGAACAACTTTCACTATTGGACCAACTCTGAAATTTTCAGAGTTGGTCCTGTGAAAATATTGCCTATACCTGCTTATACCTTGCGTACCTTGAGTACGCAAGGTCTTTTATTGTCTTACCTTGGCTATATATAAAACTATGTTTAATTTTTGTTTCAGTTTATAATTATAAAAATTATTATGTTGATTATTTCAGTATTGTTATTGTTTGTCTTATGTATTAAAAAAACACTTTGATGAGTTATTGAACAAATTTACCACATTCTCAAAGATTGGACATTTTGGGAGTTGGACATTTTGGGAATGGGACATTTTGACTCTGAACGCTTAAATTCGTTTTTGTCAGTTTGTGACGGTGAAAGTTTCAAGAATTATACCCTCTGACTGTACCTATGTTTTATTTATTTATTAACGCATGCTAAAAACATATTTACAACAACATACATAGTGAACAATTATTTGGAGAATTTAAACTGTGTAAATACGCCACTTACAGGCATGCACATTATTTTACTTAATACATAATTATGTGCTTTAAATTTATCAACAACAATATTCTATACAAACTGCTGTTACTGAACCGTTTGAAGTTATATTCGGAAAAAGGTTTCAGTAGGAAGAAAAACTTAAAGTTCGTACACCACTTCACCAACATTCAAGTAGGTAATCACTATAACATCAAACAATCTGAAGGTCTAACTAAGGTGTGTACTGCACCTAATCTTCACGACTAGACTTGTCAACTTTACGGCCAAACGGTTGGTTAATGGCTTATAAACTGAACGTAGACGCTCCACTAGTGTGGCTGTTAATTTTTTTTTAAATGGCCACCAAGCGACTCAATTAAAACTTTATTTTATTGTTGGTTGGTAGTAAGAATACGTGATTTCAAAAGATTGGTAAGGTATTGTCTCAGTCATTTTTTTACATACTAGTATGATAGTTAATTATACTATCATACTAGTATGTAAAAAAATGACTATCTAATATATAAAAATCTCGTGTCATTGCTGGTTATCGAAATACTTTTTTTTGTAGGTCCAGAAATGTTGAAAACTAGCAACTGTAATTTGTGTTAACCTGTATGTTTTGGCTTGTGGTGAGAAATAAACTTTTATATTATTATATATTTGGTAGGTTTGAGAATAGTTCGTAGCATATTTGGTTTTTGTCTAGAAATAATGTGTATGGCAAAATTACTTTTGTTGGGCCAGCTAGTATTATTATAATATAAGGCCGCCAGTAATAGATACAATACCACCAGCACTAGTTGATACTGTAATAGATTGGAGTATTAATTACCATTGCTGTGACCCATTTACAACAAATGGATTGAAACTTTATTTGTGCTTAATCACAAAATCAAATCAAAATTGTTTTATTTTGGGGAGTTTTTCCTCATAGTTTGTGGCAGTCCTGATCACTATGGCAGAGTAGATAGATGTTCCATGTCATCAAATTTCAGCTTGTACGAGTATGACTGTATGACATGCAGACTGTATCACAAACGTTTCTTTTACCGTCTTGAGATCTCAAACTACTGAAAATTACCACTTGTTTGTTTTACGACTAGCATCTCGTAAGTCACTACCGTTTTAGTAGTTTCCTCCATAATTTCAAATTACACAAACAATTACAGATGTATTTATTTTATACAAACCTTATCTTATAGGTTTATTTTTATCTAATTTCTTGAGGTATTCCTCGAAGCGCTACCATTTTGAAGCGCACCTAATGAAGCGCTCCTTTTTTATTCCTCGGAGCGCTCCTTTTAGTAGTATCGGGAGCGCTCTAAAAGGAGCGCTCCGAGGAATAAAAAAGGAGCGCTTCATTAGGTGCGCTTCAAAATGGTAGCGCTTCGAGGAATACCTCAATTACTTTTCAAAAAAGGGCTTACCATCTTCATGCACATTCTAGAGAAGATTAGATAGACTAGATCAGCATTTTCTAGATTTAAAGGTTCCATCAACACCGTCATCTGCGTAACCTTTCTCTAACTATGTAAGGGTCGGATTCCAGTGTAACTGAATGCGGCTGACTACTAGTGTTTTACATGAAGCGACTGCCTACCTGACCTCTACATCGTAGTAGATGGATAACACGATACCCCGTCGCAAGACTCGTGTCAGACTTTCTGGTATCTTACTACTCGTTATGACTGCCAAAGATGTAAACAACGTGTAACGGAAACCCCATATCTATCCAAAAGGGCTGAAGACAACATCTGGTATAGAGTCTCTATGCACAGTTCCAGCACAAAATAACTGACTCAAAGAATTGATACCAAATTATTGGTTTGATATATTTCTTGAATACCAATCATAACAAACGTGTCACAGCACTACGAGGGTCAATAACTTTCCACGTTACTTGCCAATAACACGATAATTCTTTTCGTTCTTCTTAATTTGAAAAATTCGGTCTCTGGTATCAGTGTATTGGAATTTGTACTAAGTTCTACACACGTAGACTTAGGATTACAAAACCCTTGCCATATCGTTTGTTATCATCCAAAGAAGCCATGCACTTGGTATGTATATACCCTTTAAATTACACATTGTAGATTGACAGCCGGTACCAACAGCTTAACTGACTCACTCCGAGACTCGGAGGAATCTGTGTATGTGTATGTGTATGTGTATGTGTATGTTAAGTGGGTGACCAATCCACGGACTGACCTCGACAAACGTTGCTTAACTTGGATGATCCACCCAAACGGCTGTTATTCTTTACCCATTACCTCCATGTAAGTACTTAATTTTTGAATAAAACCTGCAAAGTGGGGTTTTAAATAATCATATACTTGTAATACGCACGCTTAATCCAATACTGTCACTATCCCAAAAAGTCAACTTTTCAGGAGTGGCAAAAAATGGAATGAAAATTGGAACATTTTTGTTTAGTGACGAAGCGGACTACTGCCCGTATAGCGGTTATTTCTGTTACTTTTAGACTAGTGTAAGCGCGATTACGCGTAGTTCTACGTTTCCCAACAGATGGCATTAAAAAGTCGATTTGTCAAAATTTTGGATAGTGACAGTATTGGATTCAGCGTGCGATATGTGCTTTCATACCTATGTAATTGACACACAATTTTTTTTAATGTGGCTATAGACGACCGAGCTTGGCACAAGCTACTCTTCCTATTTGTATGGAACAAAATTTCTAGTATTAGTCTACCGGCTTTTATATCCTCGGTTCACGACACTGAGAAATTAATCAGGAATATCCTAGTTTCGTCACTGGTTGATTTCAATGTACCATGCTTCACTGAGGCTATGGCACCTGGAGACACGCTTGTTCGAATTTAAATCTACCCGAGAACCCATCAACTCAGAGGAGGTGGGATGAGTCACTCTGTAGAGCAGTTCAGAGTGACCTTATTGCCAGATCTGCTACTGCTGCAGAGCGTGCACGTCGGCTGGCTGTGGGTGAATGGGAATCGGATCTTTGGCTTCATGCCGTCGTCGAACATAGGCACCTTGTTCGATGATACTACTTTTCGCCACGCTGCTTCCCTTCGTTTAGGTATTCTCTGCTGTTCTGCTCACCGCTGCCACTATGGCGAAGTTGTCAACAGCCTCGGTCACCACGGCTTTTCATGCGGCCGTAGCGCGGGTTGCATAACACGACACGCAAATATTAACGACATCATCCGACAAGCTTTTGTCACCGTCGGCGTTCCGGCTGTATTAGAACCAAATGGCCTAGCACGCGACGATGGCCAAAGACCGCACGGCATGTCTTTATTTCCATGGAAGATGGGTAGGCCCTTAGTGTGGGACGCAACCTGCGTCGACACTCTTGGGCCATCCCATCTTCCTAACTCGTCTCGCTGTGCTGGCGTAAAAAAATATAATAAGCTCTTTGGTAGGTACATTTTTGAGCCGTTTGGGGTTGAAACCCTGGGATCGTGGGGTCCGAGTGCTCACAAATTATTTAAAGACCTTTCTAGACGCCTAGTCGACACTTCGCGTGATCTAAGGGCTGGCTTTTACCTTGGACAAAGGATAAGCATTGCCATACAACGTGGCAATGCAGCCAGTCTTTTGGGTACATTACCAGTGGACAGCGATGCTCACGAATTTCTGGACGCTATACTGTAGATTATTTTTAGATATATATTATACAACGTGTAATTTAAAGGGTATATACATTCCAAGTGCGCGGCTTCTTTGGATGATAACAAACGATATAGCAAGGGTTTAGTAATCCTATGTCTACATGTGTGGAGCTTATTAGAAATTTCAATACATTGATACCAGAGACCGAATTTTTCAAATTAAGAAGAACGAAGTCAATTATCGTTTTATTGGCAAGTGACGTGGAAAGTGATGACCCTCAGAGTGCCGTGACACGTTTTTTATTACTGGTATTCAAGAAACATACGAAATCAACAATTTGGGGTCAATTCTGTGAGTCACTTATTTTGAGCTGAAACTTTGCATAGAGACTCCATACCAGATTTTGTCTTCAGTCCTTTTGGATAGATATGGGGTTTCCGTTACACGTTGTATAGTTTAGAGTATTTATTTAAGTTTATATTTTTTGATTTGAACTAAAATTAATTTTATATGTATAATCTTGTAATATATATTTATTGCCAACAAAATAGTCATCCAATCATATAGGTATCAATTCTACCTACTCAAGCAAAAGATATCAAATAATATAATATAGTGAAAGTTGCTGAACAGATTTAAAATATCAAGATAAAGTTCAAAATTACAATAAACGTGGAATAAATAAAGAATTATTGATGTATATTTTATCTAAAACGACTGTTAGAAACTTTCCAGACGCAAAATTATATTTCTTTATTATTGTAATCAATAAAAACTTAGACAAGATTTTTTGTTTATTATCTTATTTAGGTATGAAAAAAGAATGACTAAACATTGGTTGCCAAATTGTTATAAATCTGATGTAGTGTCTGCTTTCGCTTATGTTTCACTTATAAACCAGAAAAACTGACTACAACCATTGGGTTCGCCCGCGTGGTTTTTAAGTTCATTCCAAGGGAGCAGACTTCCCCTACATACGGGGAAGTCTGTTTCTGTGAAATCCGTTCAACCATTTAGCTGTACAGAACCAACAGACAGATAAAAATCAGTAATTAATTAATAATAAAATTAGTAGGTATCTATTAAATATGGATTGTAAGCAAATCCAAATTAAAATATGTTGCAGACTTCTTTTAGATTCAGTAGGTACAATGATTTACAGAAAATATTATCTTCATACTTTTCTGCATTTATTGGCAAATATAATAAATAGAGGGGGTCCTGACCCCCATAACACTAGTTTATCGATAATAATCTGTGATATATGCAATTTTTATACAAAAACTATATTTTCCAGGTTTTTGAATTATTTATGTAAAATTGGAAAGTACAATTTATTTTTATGTTAGGTGCCTATAAAAAGGTCTTTGAACGGATTACTTTAAGAATTGAAACACAAGAAAAATTCCATATCTATACTTATAATAAATCTGTAGAGAGGTCAATTCTGTACATGAAATATATTTCCAAAATAACTATCAGGGGGTGATTAAGGATCGATACTCATGCCAAAAATGCAATCAGTTAAATTTTTGTCTGTCTGTCTGTCTGTCTGTCTGTCTGTCTCTCTGTCTGTATAACCGTTATAGAAACAAAAACTCCTCGACAGATTTTAACGAAACTTGGTACAATTATTTTTCATACTCCTGAGCGGGTTATAGTATACTTTTCATCACGCTACAATCAATAGGAGCAGAGCAGTGAAGGGAAATGTTGGGAAAACGGGAGAAGTTACTCCATTTTTTAAGCTTCCGTCGCGTGTGCAACCTTAATGGTTAAAGCTACACAAATCATTTCATGACAAAAATGTTCTCCTTAAAATTATATAAAAAATATCCCACGACAGCATATGTCTAACTTTTATGGTTGACTCACAATAACACGTGTAACTCCCGATAGCTTAGCAGTTCGAAGCTTTCTGATTATAATATTTGTCTACTCTTACGTTTATAACACTCTCAGTCACCCCTAATTGAAAAAGTTAACATTATTAACTATTCCATAAAAAAATTGGCCAAGTGCGAGTCAGACTCGCCCATGAAGGGTTCCGTAGTAACTATAATATAATATGCAAATTTATTTGACGAAAAAAAAACCTTACAAATTTCTTAAAACTAGCTTATTTACATTTTTTACAACTGCGCCAAATAAATTTGTTTTGAAAAAAAAACCTTACAAATTTCTTAAAACTGGCTTTTTTACGTTTTTTACAACTGCGCCGAATAAATTTGTTTTTCATAGTGTTTGTATGAATTACAAAGTTATATTTGCGGTTTTAGAAAATATGCTGTATCTCAAAAACTGCTAAACTGATTTCGTTCAAACTAATTTTGGTTGAAAGTTTATATTATGATCTACAGACATATATTTTTTTTAGATTTTTCACTCCATTATTATAGAAGTTAGAGGTTGTGTCCGCCACACACACATTTTACCACTTTGGAAGCTTATATCTTTTAAACGATTGACTTTATGGAAAAGTGGTTTTAGAAACCCCGATGTCGTTTTTAAAGAACTATCTATAGATACCACACATGCATCGATTTCATGAAAAAAAATATTTTCAGGTTTAGTTCCATGTATGGGGAGCCCCCCTTTATTTTAAATATTTTTTAATTTTTTTCTCAAAATCGGAAAGCGGTTCACAGAATACATCTACCTATCAAGTTTCACATGTATAGTCCTAATAGTTTCGGAATAAAATTGCTGTGACAGACGGGCGGACGGACAGACAGACAGACAGACAGACGGACAGACATGTCGAAACTATAAAGATTCCGTTTTTTGCTACGAAACCGTAAAAAGAATCATATAAATCGATATAGAAACACCAAAGTTATACATGAAATACGCTTATCATAGCCATCGCGCGTGAATACTGAATCATGCTATAAGGATTATTTTTGAGAATCGGTCGCCGCGCTCGACGCGTCTCGCGGTCGAAGCGTTCTCTAGGTACTTAAGCCTCATGTGAACGTGATCTAAACAATATTACCAATACATTAACTTACGCTGACGGAGTCGCGGGCTCAGCTATATTGTATCATTACGCTAAGGCCAATAGGAGCGGAGCGCCAATGAAGAATGCTTCAAAATCGGGGTTAAATTTAACGTTAGCCCAAAGTAACTATTCCACGCGGACGAAGTCGCGGGCAAAAGCTAGTACCTAATATATCTTTTAACAAGGTGTGGGTACTATTCTGAACTAGATAGGGTAAGTATTCTTTTTTGTCAGCCATAATAATGTATGTTGTAATACCACAATGAAAGTACGTAAAAATAATTTTAATAAAGTACAAATTAATTTGGGTAGGTGTAAAAGCGACCGCTCGCGCCGTTTACATTCGCGACAGCGTATTTTAATTAGCTTTACACGAAAATGCTTTGAAACGGAGACGGCCCCTATGTAGGCCCCGTTTAGAACAAAATTATTTTAGCAATAACGCACTCTTGCGTTCACCGTATAAGTTTACACAAAATGTTTGTTTTGTTAATAATGTGCCTCTCTAATTAGAAATTAAAACTTAAAAAGCTTGTTCGTGTATTGTCTGAAGCGAAAAGTTCATAATGTTGCTTTAAATTTAGAATAAAACCGTTCGCTTATATTCTGAAACGACTGGCCGCTTTTGATAACCAAGCTTTAGAAAAAAAATTGCTTCGTGACCAAAACTTGGCGTAATAAGTGGTCATTAAAGATTTTGTTCCAGAACACTTGACAACCCTAATTAGGACTGAAATCTAATAAAAGATAACTCGAAAGTCATAGCAAAGCCGCATTCATAAGGAAAACTTTGCCCATTAAAATTCCTCTAACGAGTGAGAACCATCCAGTTTAATAAATACAGGCCCCTTCTAATTTTCCTTGGAGAGATTTAAGCGGCATAAATTTTGCACACTGAAAAGAAACTCGGTGAAAGAAGAGCTTGTACTTTTTACGATGGTGAATATCATTCGCCCCTACAACGGCGAGTTGTCTCTCCTTTAAATTAAATTTTCACTCCTAATTTGAAAGTATAATGTCATTTCACTAGAATTCCGTTATTAAAACTTTTAAATCATTCGGAAGTTTCCTTTTGTGAGCGCCTGAGGGTGGATACTCGTGATTTTTTAATCAAAATGGGATCATTTCTAGTGATTTTTTACGACTGCGCCATTCCGTCGGCATCAAATTGTCATTAACCATTTGCGTATCCGATATTGCTTTTCCTTTAGAACTGTTGCGATTTTATGTAATATTTAATTCCGACCCCTCGTCTTGTAAAATCTTTATGTGAGACATGCTTGTATGACTGAAAGAGACTTACGAGTAGGTACTTTCATGATTTTAACCCGTGTAGTACCTAAAAAGTTTTCTAAGCGGCGTAAGTTTTTTTATGGGTAGAATCGAGTTTGACCACAGTCTCTTCCAATGAAAGGGGTGTTATGGTCCACGATGAATCTATTATATCTAGTACGACAATAAAAAAAAAAAATTCAAGTTTATAGACAATAAGAACAGACAAAACACAAAACGGGTAATTCAAAGACACTACCCAACAATTCAACATCTGTAGAGTAAATAACAAAACCTAATCAACAACATTCTCGTTCGCATTCTTAACTCAATTAGACATCCTAGTACGACACTTGTGCACAACATGTGTTTAAAAAAAAATAAAGGGTTGACAGCTGTCAGTCGGTTGTAAATTCTGTCTCGTCGAATCGTCAGAATGGTCAATAAAATTGTCTGGAGTCCTTGACATAGAGACACAGTGCAGACGAGGTTTTATAGTCCATAAACATTTTACTAGCACGGCCTTGGGTAGGGTCTGCAGTGAGGTCGTTGCACCCAGATTTACCGCTATTTTGGTCCCCGTATTTGGTTATGATTAGATGGGGACGAATTGTTTGTGATGTTGGTAACAATATGTTAGTCACGTCCACTGCTGGGGCGTTTATTAGTCACATAAGTGTATTTGTACACAACTTGTAATTACGTCATAGAACTATGATGGTAGACAATTTGAAGCAGTGTTCACATGTTGAAGTTTTATACGTTTTGGGAATACTTTCATTGTGCGTACAGCTAAGGAGTGGAATTCCCTGCCGAAGTCTGTGTTTCCTGATAGCTATAACTCTTCGTCGTCAAGTCAAGAGTTAATAGGTTACTTCTAGGCAAACGTGCGTGTACATATCTTTGACCACACCAACGTTTACCATCAGGTGAGATGGTGGTTAAACGCAAGCCGATCAGCCATAAAAAATATGTGAAGGTAATTCTCTTACATAGATCGTTAAACATTCAAATCACAATATACTTTGGATGATATTGTCAAAATTTATTTATTTATTTATAAAAAAATCCACAGTTCTTAAAACAATGTTTTATAGTAACTTATAATCTAATCTTACAGCCAATTACGGAATTACAATTTATTCACTAGTGACATACATGTAGGATTTTTTTTTAATTAACTTTGTTATACAGTATTAAGAAGTGTGCATGGGGAGTATTAAATGAATGTGTCTGTGTGTGTGTATGTGGTGTATGGTGAATGCCTGTAGTGTACCATACTTAATTTCATACTATATACCTACTTCTGTTAGGATCTGATTAGCTAGATCGACCGAGGATAAAGTTAAATATATCCAGATGTGAGAAGTATTTGTTAAAAGTTCTTAGTATTCTACTAATAACTGAATTCTGAGCGTAATGTGTACTGGTATGTGGTACATCGAAAAGCTGAGTGTGCCTAATACGTCGTGACGGTCAATCTCAAAACTAAGTTACTTAGAGTAGCGCAGTCTATGTTGCCACTTCAAATATTATAAAGAAACAGCATGTCCAAAATCGTACGTCTGTCTTGCAAAGGAAGAATGTTATGATGTTCACATGATAAAAGATAATCTTTTTGTTTAAAGCCAGTGCAGTAGTTAATATACTTTACAAATTTAGATTGTATATATTCAATCTCCTGCATATAAACCAAGTAATTAATGTGGATTCCAGATGCAGCTGCAGTGTTCTAAAATATTGTGTATAAAAGCAAAATATAGTATTTTAATGCAATCATTATCGGTAAATAATTTACATATTCGCATAATAAATTCTAGACCATATGGGACACATGCTCCGAAAACAACAGTTTAAAATAAAATGTGTTTTTGACTACGATCTGAATGCGATCTTTCGCCAGAAACCTGGGAATCGCCCCCTCTGTGTGTCATATTGGTATGCAATAAAGGTTCTTGAGTGCAAGAAATATTTAAATAATATATTAAATGTAACACCCGGAGGCCAACTGTAAACGTATTTATTGCCAAACGTCCCGTTTGAAGTCGGCTATTTGAAACACTTATTTTTTAATGTAAGAGAGTAACAATTTTTTACCTTCTTTAATTGCAATCCATTAACTTTTTTACTTGAAACACCAATATATTACCTGCTAGGTGTTTATAAAAAAAAATGTGCAGAGGATGCTTTGTTTACATTCCTAAAGAGTACTTTCCTAGAAATTTTAAAAGCGTTTGCGTCAATATAACGGTCGGGCAGAAACAAAAGTTCTTTATGTTTTCAATGGAAGGGTTGTTTTTCTTTCGAAAGTAATAAAAGGGTTTGAGGAGTGACTTTGTTACCCTTTCTTTGTTTATTGTTCTTTTTATGACGATATATTGCACAAAGTGCCGTTTTGCGCAATATTGTTTGAATTTCCTTGGTTCCTTTGTCCGGCTTTGACCACGAGCCTTTAAAAGAAGTTTATAAAAAGCTTACTTTTGTTGAGAGACTAGAACCCCTTTCAGTGAATATTGAGATTGTTATGATTATGAGTGTAATATCGAACGCTATATACGTCTGACGTGGCTGTGTGTTTTAAAATTGTGAACTGTGTTTTAGTTAGATTTTAAAATGTGAACTCTATTTTGTATCGATTGAAGTTTAGGTACATGACATTGCAAATGAAAGTATAGGTATAACATGAACAAGTGTATAAGTGTGTAGTGTAAGTGTGCGCATTACATTTATGTATTTACTTGCGACGTTTTCAAGAGGTACTTATATTAACTACATAATTATATGGTATTGATATAGGTGTACGAAATTAAAAACCACTTAAGAAAAATAAAAAAGTCATTTGATCAGAATTTTCTCTTAAACAATTTCAAACAAAAATATCCATAAACATAAAACAAACGGAACAATATCATCACATCTAAATTTAAAAATCCAATCTCAGCGTGGAATCAGACGCGAGGCCCGGCATTCCTTCTTTTTATCCTGCGAGTTTCTTATCCTACACGACATAAATCGCATCGACCCGTATAACTCTCTGCGACCATTAAAAAGATAAACAACTTAATATAGGAATAATAATAAACAAGACGAAGCCAAGCCGCTCCGACTTAGTTAGATCCCCGTACACACCGTTCATAATTTTATTTATTCACGAAACCGTAAATATCTGTAGGAATAATTCCGAAGGCTCTTTGCGGGGATTAAGGGAGCGATGCGGTCCTGAGAAAATTATATTCGGCCATAACAGTTATCATGCATCACCTGGAGGAAGCTTAATGTGCCTTTTCGCAATCTCGAGGGCGGCGCGGGAGACGCCGAGCGCAAATTACTTTTTCAAAGTATTTACATGTAAATAGAGCTGGTGTTGCGAAGTTTGCGGTGTTGTATGGCGCTTCCGAGTCTGTGTTTGTTGGCTTTACTTACGTATGCTGTGAATTAACGTCTGATTGCAGATTAGTTTGCTTTTGAACGGCTTCAATGCGCTAGAGTGTGGTATAGGAGCGGGCGGGCGTTCCAGTCGCGTTTAAGATCGATTCGCATTTGTTTTATTCTCGGTCTTACTTGAAAATAGCATAAAGCCGTAATACACGATTCTCTTGAATCACTAAACTGAATTTCAAATGTAACCGTCGTTATAGCTAAAATATTCAAACCTACATTCTCCATTCATATCCGATTAAATCTGTCCCTACCACTCAACACACAGGGTAATCTGAAAATTTGCAATTCACTGAAAACTCTTTAAGGTGATATCGTTTAAAAAACACGCCCTATACATAAAGCGTGTATAATTATCATCCATTCTACTTATAAACTTTCATAACGGCCTATACGTCGACTTAACCTCTACTTTCGGGGTTGAACCCCCCGATGCCTGTTGGGGACCACCCCGGGGTAGAACCCTCCCTCGCCTTATAATGGGCGTCTAAGAAAAACGGGTGCACGCTTCAGAATAGAAAATGCTCGTTTGGAAATGGCTTCGGTGGAAAGCTAGCGATTTATTTGTGTTACGGGATACGCTCGGAAAATATCCGAGAGCGGATTTTTAATGGCGCCATTGTTTCTATTTTAAACGTGGTGTGCGAATGGAATACTTAAGTTTGAGACGCCTCTTTGTGAACGTAAGAAACTGCAATTTTCGAATATTGTCATGATGTCTGAATAGACACTGAGACCTAGACTCAAAAAACTGCATTAAGGTAATTTAATTTTGATAAATTATCCTGGAATTTACCGTTGAATTGTTCATCGTTCAATTTTATTTTCTAGTTAGTTAAATTTTATTATTTGGATGTTAAAACTTTAATTTAATTACTATTATTAATATTAAGTATATCTACCGACATCATTACTTTAGGTTTAGAGGTTTAGGTGTAAGGTTATTTTAAGCAGAAAAGCAAGTAATAGAAAGAAAATCAAAATGGCTGTATGAGATATTTGGTTGACATTTTATGTGTTAGCATATTGTCTAACTCAAATACTATAACAAAAATATCATATACACAGAACAGAAAGTTATAACTACCTATTATGCTCATAAATGTCATTAATATGAAAGCTAAGCGCGGGGCTCACTGGTGCCTATCTCGCCATTCCACGCGCGCTGCCTTTTTACACCACATTATAAGCCCCAATATTAGCTCAGTATTTCACTTATAATTCGCTTTCTGACAGAGAGGGCGCACGTGTTCTGTGTCGCAGGTGTGCTACAAATGGGACTGTGTGCACTAAGCCTTACTTTCGCTGATTCATGCTGAAAGTGTTATTGATGACAATTTTCTTTTTGTTTGAGATCCTGATGTGTTTTGTTATTGTACCTAGTCAACCTTGTAGTGACGATGAACACACATTAGACACTATTATGTCTTTATAAATTGAGCCGTCATTATTTTTAATTGTGTACCTATTTCGTTTACACGACGCCGTCGAAATTTATTGTTCAGAAAACAAATAAAAATAACAAAATTCAAAAGATACGTAATCAGTGAGATGTCATTTTTTATCTTCGGAAGAGATAAAAATGTCTAAAAAATAATGAACTAATAACATACCCGAAGCTTTCGGGCTAAGGCAAAATATATTAGTAGGCAAGTAACACATCGTTCCGGCGGTATAATGAACATGGCTCCCTCTAGCGGGGGCCATTCATCAACCCCCTTGCACCCGAACCCCCCAAGCTCCTCTGAACTGAGATCCCCTCAAAAAAGCCCCCTCTCCCCCCGACCCGCTTAGAATGTTTCCAATTCATCACGAGACCCCGCCCTTGACAACTCTATATGAGAATGCCGCGGTCCGAAAGACCCGTACCGCCGCCCCTTATAGCTCTCTAGCTTACCCGACCAGGTACTTTTGGACCGTCGTGGTCTTTAAGTCCCTTGCCGTGTGTAGGAAGAATTGTTTGAAAAGGCGCTCACGGACTTTCGGATTGTCGAGTGTATATTCTTATAATATGAACTCGCTTGTATGGCGGCCATTACAAATAAATTTCACCATACCTTTATTTTTTAACACAGATTCGATGTTGTTTCGTTGCGTTTTATTGTTAGAAATTGTATAATAGCTATGCATGTCGTGAATTTCAATTAATGAAGTAGTTACATTTGCGTTTCTATTGAATTTCGATGTTCGTGACTGGTTTTTTTTATACTAATTAAAAAGTTTTTATCGGACTTCGGTCTGCATTTTCCTAGTATTCTTTAGTATTTTGAGGAAATAGGATTGCTGAGAAAACGAAATAAGAAAATAATCTTAGGTAGATATTCTATATCTAAGGCCTATTATCCAGGGGCGTGCATAGGATTATGACAGGGCATGCGGCGGAGTAAAAACACACAAAAACATCTTCTTTTATAGATTTTTAGCATAGCCACAGCCACGCATCGTAGCATGGTGGCGATGCGTGGCTGTGGATGCACGCGCCTGCTATTATCCATAGTCAGATTAATTACCTGAAAAATAAAAATGGCAGATGAGCAGCATATTTATAGCTGATAAGTACATAATTATACCAAACAGCCGTATTTATGCTTCAGTTAAGATCAGAAAGAGCTTCAGAAAGATTATCTGACGATTGTAAATGAGAAAGGAGGCCCGTTTCCTAAGTGGGATCATCATAGGCTGAATTATAATTATTATTATCGTAAAATAAACCCTAAGACATTGAAAGAAATCGATTACATAATTATATATACAATATGTACATGTTTACTAACTAAGTTCCTTTTTTAATATATTTTTCAGAATGTTCCTGGTTCTTTGATGATAATTCTTATTGAATATCAAACCCGATAACCGAATGAAGGAAAACAACAATCAAGGCAAAAAGAAGTCACAAAGAGAAGATGAACCAAATGATGGCAATGAAGAGTAAGATTAAATAGGATAGTTTCCTGTTTTACAAAATGGTTACTTTATTAAGTCCGTCAGGTAGATTTTCAAAAAATATTGTTCACATATTTTTTCCTTTTGAAATCAATAAAAATTTACAAAGATAGAGAAAGAAGCTTCTAAGTTCAGGAAAACTGACGTCACAGAGTGCTAAAAAGTATACCACAGTGTGACGTCACACGAAATTTCAATTCACTGTATCGACTTCATTTTTAAGTGTAAAATAAAAAAAACGTGTTCAATATTTTTCGTTAACCTAACTAACAAATGTTTTAGTAAACTACCCTATTGGCATCATAATACAAGCGCAAGCGCAGCGTTGGGCATTTTTGGACTGGAAGAGTATTTAATTGGATTGGAATTGGAAGAGTAATGATTTTCACGCAATCAATTAATAAACAAGATCGCCTGTATACTGAACAGAATACGAGGTAGCTCAAATAACATTCTGAAAACGCTTGAAGGTATAGACCTTCAAGCGTTTTCAGAATGTTATTTGAGCTACCTCGCATTCTGAAAACGCTTGAAGGTATAGACCTTCAAGCGTTTTCAGAATGTTATTTGAGCTACCTCGTATTCTGTTCAGTATACAGGCGATCTTGTTTATTAATTGATTGCATGAAAATCATTACTCTTCCAATTCAAATCCAATTAAATACTCTACAAAAACACAAAAACTATACAACTATACAAAAACTTCTCAACTTAATATACATAAGAACTCACAGTTTTTAGCAACAGGGTTTTACCTGACGCACTAAGACATTAATAAATTGGTTCATCATCAGAGGGTCGTAGGTACAGACCTACGACCCTCTGATGATGAACAAATTGTCAGGTAAAACCCTGTTGCTAAAAACTGTGAGTTCTTATGTATATTAAGTTGAGAAGTTTTTGTAACTTTATTTAATAAATGTATTATTATTACTATTATTAAAACCTATGACGTTTGTCTCTAGAATGTGATCTTAGATACGATGTAGGTAAGCGTTAGTAATTGATATTATAATATAAATAACTTAGTATATAAAAAATAACTAAAATCTGAAAAGTTTCAAAGATGACAGGACTAATTTTAATATAGAAAGTGATATTTGATTTGGTAATTATAATGTAAATAAGTATTCCAATTAAAAAAAAAATAATAAGGTACAAAAAAAGATAAAAAGCACTTTAGAATGAGGTTTACTTACATTAAAAAACATTAAACTTTAAATTAAATACGAAATACTTTCACAAACTTTCGATATACGCACAATATACTATAATATAACCCAATATCAGGGGCGTGCATAGGATTATGACAGGGCATGCGGCGGAGTAAAAACACACAAAAACTTCTTCTTTTATAGATTTTTAGCGTAGCCACAGCCACGCATCGTACCATGCTACGATGCGTGGCTGTGGCTATGCTAAAAATCTATAAAAGAAGAAGTTTTTGTGAGTAATCGGTCACAAAAACTTCTTCTTTTATAGATTTTTAGCATAGCCACAGCCACGCATCGTAGCATGGTGGCGATGCGTAGCTGTGGATATGCTAAAAATCTATAAAAGAAGAAGTTTTTGTGTGTTTTTACTCCGCCGCATGCCCTGTCATAATCCTATACACGCGCCTGCCCAATATACATGCTAGGTCAGGCCCAGCGCTCGACAGTAGCAGTTTAATTGCTTGGCACATTAAGCACGTATAAATTAGTATTCATTGCCGGCCATTGAGCTCAACTATGTAGTATATATACTTGTATATAGATAGTATCTATTGTTTTGACAATTATAGGGAGGAATATTCAGTGGAACAATTTAGTAACATTTCCGTTTTACATGCTGTGGCTTACTCCAAAGGAAAGCAGTATTTAAAACTCCATGATTATTTTTTTTCTCTTAGGTTAGCATACAAACATTACAGACACAAATATAACATAGGTTAAGTTGTGTGAGGCGAGCTTACAATTGCGATTGAACAACGCCTTATAGCTATCCTTCGAGCGATAGAGTGATTTTTAGATTAGGGAAAAGAAACGCTACTGCACGTAACGTTAAAATATCTTCAAATATCTTTGACCATCATCAGTTTAAGGTCCTCAATAAATGACTAACTATATGCTACCAATGGTAGACTAAGGTACTTCTAGGTACCACACCAAAGGCAAGAGCGCAACACCAAAAATGTTAAAACAAGATCCTGACGGATAGTTTAGTGTATTTTAAGTGACTTTCTTTGTTTCTTTACACAATGTTTCTTCTTTTGGATCTTATTCTTCTGTGGCAGGGTTGCTGAAAAAAAATATATTTTGCAATAAGCAGTACCTTTGTAATCTTTGCTCTATATATATTAACTAGTACTCACGCGAGGCTTCGCTCCCGTGGATTCTATCACGGTAAAAACATAACTCTCCTTTTTTGCAGTCGCGTTAAAAGTAGCCTATAACCTTCCTCAAGCTTCAAGCTACTTCCATACCAAATTGCATCCAAATCAACCCAGTACTTTCGAAGATTAGCGCGTTCAAGCAAACAAACAAACAAACTTTCCGCTTTATAATATTAGTATAGATAATTTAATATATACAATAATTTGATGTTTCCTCTAAATAACTTTTTATTTGATGGACATTATGAGGGATAAAGATTATATTTACTATCACCGAGTTAAATTTAGAAAACTCCTTGACACACTAAACAGAATTATAAAATAAATCTGGATTACTATTGTCTAAATTCAAAATCATACTCATCTAACCTACCTAAATAATTACCCATTAACTTCATAATAACTATATACACAATAAGATGTTTCAACGTAACCTTAGTTCTAATTAATAGTTTCTAACTATATGTAACATACTAGGTTAGTTGTGCTGCTTTATCCTTAAGGCCTATTCATATTAAAAATATATATGGTATTATTATTTAATTCAATATTCAATTCAAATTTATTTCAGAATTATTCAGTCCATAAATAATTGTTAGTAATACATTGAAAGAAAGAACTTAACAAAAAAGAAATAATTATATTTTGCTTATAGATTGGAAGCTACCTTCTTTGTATCTTTAATTACCCTTTTTAACCAAACAAGGAGTTTTAATTATTTTTATTCCTAAGTTTTCTGAAAACACAAACCTCAGCTATTCATACATACCTACCTATGTCTGAAAACTTGTCAGAATTTGGCTTTGAGTAGGTACGCTTGATAGGTATTAAAATCCAAATACTCATTTCAGAAATCTCATCGGACCAGAAAAATAAAACAAAGGAATATCTGAAATAATAAGTTGGTGCAATTCACTGAGAGCCGACGGGAGACGATATAACGTCCGTGCTTGCTTCAAAATTTTTGTCTCATGTGAACTGTATAGAGAATTGGCACAATTTGAGGTAAAAATTTCCTTTAGACTTGTGTGGCTTGGGTTCTGTTGAGCTGGTCTTCTCGAAGGCCTGGGTAGAAGGTTATTGTAATATTACAATAGATAAGTGGAACACTATTTTATGTTTATTAGATTGCATAAATGTTTGAAAAGTTATCCCTTAGTTGGCAGGCATTTTTTTTATATCTTATGGAACCATATTGAGCAATATTGTAAATCAAGTGTGTGTTTAAATTATTGGTGTACAAAAAAAGTGTTAAAAAAATAACACGTAGAACCGCTTATAACAAACACAAACAAATAAAATAAACTATCTAATAACATAACGCTTCAAATGTCAAAGAAAGTAGCAGTTTCTCAACAAGCAGTGTTGTAGTTCATAAAACGTAATCTTCAACTACAATCTTAAATTAACACGCACTAAACAAGCCATCAAATCAAATATTGAGACGATTCTATTCTATAAAATACTGTATTATTAGTATATGTAACTATTTACATAATAAAAAAACTTGAAGTGTAAAAGAAACAACGTTTTTATATCGCTACAAACGGGTTTGGAGTCTATTTCGGATGGCGTACGCCTACTTAGTTCAGAAATAAAACGAGCCATTACAAATCGTTTCCAAAACACTTTCAGTAATGAGTACGATCGTAAGTTCAACCAGTAAATTACACAAATGCTATCTCCGATTGTTTGGTCCAAGGGGTGAGATGCAGAGGGCCGATGAGGGCGTAATATGGCTAACAATATTGGAAATCGTTTCTTGGCCTTCTTTTTATTTTTTATTGCTGACTATCATCTCACTTGATGGTAAAAGATGATGTGGTCGAAGATGAAGCACGCTTATCTAGATAATTCTAGATAAGCGTGCTTCATCTTCGACCACATCATCTTTTAATAAATAATTAATAGCTATATCCTGGGGGCCTTAAGTCAAGAGTGAATAGGTTAATACCTATTCACTCTTGACTTAAGGCCCCCAGGATATAGCTATCAGGAAACAGACTCCGGCAGGGAATTCCGCTCCTTAGCTGTAGCCACAATGAAAGTATTCCCAAAACGTTTTGTGCGTATGAATAGGATGTCCACACAAATGGTACATCGCCGTTGCTGTTGTGTGGAACTGCGTAAAAAAAAAATGGCCAAGTGCGAGTCAGACTCGCCCATGAAGAGTTCCGTAGTAACTATAATAATATAATATAATATGTATATTTATTTGACGAAAACAAAAAACCTTACAAATTTCTTAAAACTAGCTTATTTACATTTTGTACAACTACGCCAAATAACTTTGTTTTTCATAGTGTTTGTATGAATTACAAATTTATATTTGCGGTTTTAGAAAATATGCTGCATCTCAAAAACTGATGAACTGATTTCGTTCAAACCAATTTTGGTTGAAAGTTTACATTAAGATCTACAGACATATATTTTTTTAGATTTTTCACTCAAATACTATTAATAATATTATTAATATATATGTATGTTTATCAGTTGTCTAGTACCCATACCACAAGCTCTGCTTAGTTTGGGACTAGATGGCGTTGTGTGAAAAGTTGTGGAATATTATTATTATTATATTATTACTGTAGAAGTTAGAGGGGGGGACGGACACATTTTACCACTTTGGAAGCGTATATATTTTAAACGTTTAACCTTATGAAAAAGTGGCTTTAGAAACCTCAATGTCATTTTTAAAGACCTGTCTATAGATACACGCATAGGTTTCATGAATAAAATATTTTCAGTTTCAGTTCCATGTATGGGGAGCCCCCCTTTATTTTAAATATGTTTTAATTTATTTCTTAAAATCCGAAAGCGGTTCACAGAATACATCTACCTACCAAGTTTCACATGTATAGTCCTAATAGTTTCGGAATAAAATAGCTGTGACAGACAGACAGACAGACAGACAGACGGACAGACATGTCGAAACTATAAGGGTTCCATTTTTTCCCATTCGGCTACGGAACCCTAAAAAGTGTCCATGGAGTCTCTTGTAGTAAGAAGTTGTGGCTAACTAATTACAGCAGCACGGGTCGATCTTCAAGGGTAAGCAACGCTTGCCTATCATGTCTGTCCATGGATGGGTGGATCTTATCAAAATGTGTATTCCTCCGAGCCTCGGAATTTGAACATTAAGGGCCGAGTCACACCGAAATGGCAGCGGCTGGCAGCGGCCGCGGGCGGAAACACCAACAAGACGCGCGAGGCGCGCGGCCGCTCGCGTCACCGCAGGCTGCCTCGCGACCTTTTCAAGCTTTTCAAGCGATACTGGTCTTTCAAGTATGTTGTTAAAGTTTAAAATTATTTCACACTGAAAGTGCTCGCCGCGTCGCTGCCGGCCGCTGCCATTCCGGTGTGACTCGGCCCTAAGTCATTGGTCCCGTTCGTCAGTTTTACATTCTTGACAATCGTGTTTCTCAGTTACTGGGTTGTGAAGATCGCGAAGGCAATCGCTCCATGTAAAATACTCTTATTCAGCTGCATCCCGTTAAAGTGGAGATGATGACGGAGTTTTTCGCACTTTTTAGCCGACGAGATTCTACACTTTGTAACATAATTTTGACAGGCCAAGCTTGACCATTCATTAGTTGCTGTAAATGGTTACTTGAAATAAATGCTTTGATTTAGTAAATTATGCAACTTTTAAAATCAGCTGACATATAGTAGGTACGTGTAATTTAATAGGAAGGTAGTAGGTTTGTTTGGTAAAACAAATTTCACTTGATTAATTTGTAGACAGCCGAATTAAGCTTAAAGTTTTATTGTTTTCAGATGACTGCTGGCTGTGATAACGTATATGATAAAAATTACAAATTTATCTCATCAGATGAAGAAAGATGCTGAGAAGTTTGTTCCGCTACCCCACCTCTTCGTCTGCTACAGGAGTAGCCAGGAAATTGTACTGTATTTCGTACTTTTGCTTTCAATAAATGCTGGTTATCAGCCTAAGCTAAATCATTTTTTTTTTTTCAATTTAAATTCACCGTTTGTTAATTGTCAACTGAATTTTGGTACAACACAAAGAACAATACTTAAAGTAATGACTAGAAAACCCTATAGATATCCAACAACCAAACTCTACTCAGACTGTAAAGTTCTTTCAGTTCGTCAACTCTTTGTGCTCAAATCAATTCTTAGAAAACACACCAGTTTCCCAAAGCCCAATCCAGCAAAACGAACGTGTCTTTTCCCAGGTATTCCACACAAAACTGCTTTCGCGAAACACCAGTTTTACACTTTGAGTACACACATTTACAAAAAAGTTCACAAACAGCTAAACATATTACATTTAAACTCATATGCAATAAAACATAAAGTAACAGATTGGCTGATACGGAAGGACTATTCCTACACGGAGTCTTTGCTCACTTACGTCGCTTAAATCGGAGAATGCACGCCTTCAAACATACACACACAAACATACACACACATACATACACACACATATATACACACTAATACATCCATACATTCTCACACATCAATACACATCCACATCCGACATCCAACAATTGCAAAAAGAAAACTGACTGCTGACAAACAGTAGATCGGCGCAGTCCACTGTTGTGTGACTAAGCATATTGAATATAATAATTAGCTGAACACTGTCTCTTAGAATACAGGCTAGCCTAGTTTAAGAGGCAGGGTTATTTTATATTTAAGTACAGAAATTTTGTAACATACTGTAATGCCTTAATTAATCTACGTGTTACTTGTTGTCAACTGTTTGTGTTTATTTCTGTAATTGTAATTTTGATAAATAAATAAACTTATTATTATTTTATTATTAAGTTTCTTATAAAACTAATATGCAAATATTTTAATTACGCCATCTTAAAAAACGCTTTTTTGTCAACGCTTGCACCAAGATGCAAGAACAGCACCAGTGCGGGACTAGTTTATTCGCAATAAAGAAAGTGGAATCCCGGGTTGCTCTCCAATTACCGGGATATACGCGGCAATCCCGGTGACGTGTGGCCTAGTCCCGGGTACGGCCCAGCAATTATACATATTGCCAGCATTGCCGACCCCGTTCCGATATATCGCCAACGTGGCACGACTGGAAAAACTATGGATTTGTTTTTATTAGTAGATAGTGGTTGAAATACGTGTAGCCAAGTTTGGAAACTTTTGCTGAACTGTCTACGAGCTGCGGTTGCTTTTCTTGCGGTTACGTAAGTCTCCTAATCATGTTGTTTTTCCAATAAAATGTTTTAACTTGATATGTAATTAATATGCAGTTTTATTATTTACAAGGAAAAGTTGTACAATAACACAAGGTTATAATACAAGGATAAAACCCAAGCTGTACCTATTGAATGATACATTTTAATATGATTTAATCCTATGAATAACGATGCCTGTCTTTTGAAATAGATAAGTTACTAATCTAATCTTGATTTAAAGTCAGTTTTCTTAATCAAGAATATTTTAAATTCACTGCTGTAATAAATAAATGTGGATTGCCATTTTAATCTTTTAAAGATTATAATAATTTTGATTCATAGCTTTGACTTCTTTAATCTATATTTACACAGTCGTGGTAATTATTATAAAAGATTCATAGTCGAACTTATCATTCAATGGTCTTTCTGATGTGTTATTTCACCCTTAAATGTAAAAGCCAAATTTTAAAGAAGAATATGTTAGGATTTGTGAGATCACAAAAAGATTTTCCGAGCTGACCTTTTCATACTTACATAGAACAATTCAGCGTATTATTAGATTATACCGAAACCGAATGAAAATCAATCTATTTTCGCCCACAAATGTCGTAAGGGCAATTACCGATAGTCGTTTATTTCCCAGATCGTCTTTCCGTACGCACGGGCTCTTAACCCCCCGGCGGCGATGTGGGCCTGCCAGGCCCCCGACGGTACCCGCGGGACGCATACACTAGTTTTTCCAAGCATATCTTATTGCTCTTTTGTTGATACCCAGGGCCGTTAGTTTCATCGCCCCGGGCTCACGGGCCAAGTCCCGTCTTCACGGGATTTTGTCGCTCAGATATAAAATGTAGAATGATGTCATTTTGAAATGTTGTTCCGTAAATTTGTAGGTACTCGATTGCGGTAAATATAAAATGGGTTTTTGTGATTAAAACTAAATTGTCTAATAACAGACAAATGAATGAATGGAGATTTTCATAAATTAACAATAACTTAAGTGAAGCACCAGATCAGCATTAAAACAATTCTGCGCCATTTCGCCTGAGAGGAAGATTTGAAAAGGATTAAAACATGCAAATCAAACAAGTACGTATTCCGTCGTTGGGGATGGCCCCTACGAACTGCGACCCTTCCCATCTTATTTATTCATCCGAGTTGGAAAAAATGTTGTTTTGTTTACTCCCCATTTCGCAGGGGAGGTCAGAAATACGCTCGAAAAGCAAGTCTACCGATTTATTATGTAACACAAGGAGATATTTTGCTTGTTTTGTTACTATAAATCCAACTACATAATGAAATAGCGCCTAGTTTGCGAAACTTTATTCTGTTGGTCCATATTTTGAAAGTAACAAAATGTTATGTGAACAAAATTTACATTACACCGTAGCAGGAACCATTTTGATAACCCGAGTTTGTTTATTAAAGCGGTTTAAAATATTTATAACTACTGTAACATAACGAGGTAACAATTGTATTAAAGTGCCAACTCGTACAATTTTATTGAGAGTCATGATGAAATTAATTGTGTTAATTACTAGTCCATATACAGGCATAACGCGTACTGTTAGCGGTGTAACTATGAATAAAAATAAATATTAAATAGTTTTGTTGTTTATTTTACTGCGTCGACATTTAATGGGTTGAGTCCCCGTCGGTAAACATGGATTTAACTCACGGCTTTATCTCTACTTTTATTCTAAGAATGAAAATGCTGAAAGAATAATATTTTAGTTGGAACAGATATTTATTGAGTATTTGTGAAACTATTTCAGTTGTCCTTAAGGAAACGAAATTCCGATTTATTTTTAGTGCCGATTTTTTTTTTGGAAGTTTCTTTATAGAACTGTTCGACGGGGTCAATCGTCAGATAGATGTTCAGATATTGAACAGCAAAAAAGTTCAGCTCGTCATAAGATCATAAGTTTATTTAAAGGATAAAATGAACAAAGGATTGCTTTAATTTTTTTTCGATTTTCGTAATAAAAACCTGAAGTGTTCCATGTAACCGAAAATTGCTAGGTGGCATAGCGAATAAAACGGCATTCTCAGCTTATTCAAACTCCTTCTCCAATGCTATCTACCCTTGCACTATTTCCCAAAATAAATTATAAAAAAGACTCCAACTTACGTAACAAAACTGAGGTAGAAAATCTGAAACAACATTTATTGTTACTATTCTAATATAAAATTAAATTCCGAGCCGTTCATTCCTCGTAAGGAACGTTTCTTATTTAATTTTCTTTGAAAGAACATTTTTGAGCGTCTCTGGCTTCTTTTATTCCACCCCAACGCTACCCTTTTTAAGGGGATTTCTTTATGTTGTGAGAGCTCATTCATAGCGTCCATCAAGACGATTCCAAGCATCGTTACGGTCTCGGCAAATGTACCGAAATCATCGCTTCACTGCCGAACGTCGGTCGGTGTGGCGTACGGACATATTGTACCTACCTACCAACCTAGTAGATATTGTAATCAGTAGATAGTAGGGTATATTTGATTCAATTTGGACTTCGGTTCCGGAATGAAATCACTTAGTAACTTGTACGGGATGTTTGTACGACACCGGGTTGATTTTGTGCGAATTCTATTTGCTAGTACCAACGGAAATATGTTTGAATTTTGTTATTTCTAGTTGGTTGGTGAACTTTATTTGTGTCATCGCAGTAGTTCCAAGTTAATAATATAGTGTACCGCACAGTCGAAACTTCTTACAGTTCTACACGATATCATATAACTTAGTTTTATTTCTATAACAAAGAACACAGTTACTAACACTAAAATATAATATTTAAGTTATTCAAGAGACATTGCAAACATAAGAATGTAGAACTAACCTTATAAAAGTGCAAAAGTATGCATCAGAAAGCTTTTTAATCATTTAAATTCGAATATTCCGAGTCGCAAAGTGGAAATGTTCCGACAGAGCTTGTGGACATTTTGCGGGTAGAAATTTTGTTTTAATAAAGGCCCTATTGCGACTACCGCAGCCGTCGCAACGTTGATATTACAGACGACGAACACCCACTAATGTCCTCTTTTCATATTACGCTGAAGCATTATTATGTGCTTAGGGTTGACAATCTCTGGCTTATGCCGTGTCTGAGATCAAAGTAAGGAATTATGGTTGAGTAGAATACTTGCGCTCGTTTAAACATTTAGGATTTTTGTATTTTTCGCTACTAGATGTAATTTAAACTTCAGTGAGTTTTGTAACGTGTAAATTTTCTTAGCTTTATCAAATCCTTCATATACATATAGGTCCTCTTAATTGAGACTTTCAAAACTCATAAACGATAACAACATTAACTGCATCGCACATACCGAAACATTGAGTCAACCCTCATAAATGAGGCGTACAAACAAAATAATATAGTGCAGGTCCGCAGGTCCGCAGGTCCCAATGACCACCGCTTGCTGCCCGTAGAGAATGGCAATTAAGATTGGCGACTCCCTACGTAGTTAATCCGAAAATACGTGCGTTGGGTGTTTATTGACTGCCGTCGGCATTTACAGGTTTGGTTTGTTTTGAAGAGAAAAATGAGGGTCCATATTGTTTAGACAACGAGAATGGCAACGCAAGGTAGCCCCTACGCATTAAACGCACATTATTATTATTTATGTAGCTTTAACCCTGTTTCATATGCATGAGAGATAATCTGCAATTTACTTTACTTGGAAAAGCTTAGTTAACCTCTTTTAAGTGCCACTTCCTTAAAGTTTAACAGCAATTAAAAATTCTAATCGTCTAAAAGATCTTAATTCTAAAGCTTGTCTAATCAACTCCAAATCGCTAAAGATCCTTAAAAGCGAAAAAACTTCAAGAAGTAATTACCTATTTAAAAAGTTAACAAGTAGAGCTCAGTTGAAATCGTGAGTACCTAATAAGGGGCATAGAGGAGAGGCTTCGGTCCGGCACGTCGGCTTTATGGACCGTTAGTGCTACTGAAATCAATAAAAGTACCGGAATGTACCGCACATGCGCGTAGAGGCACCCAGAGCTACTGACTCAGCGACATTCATTTTATAGCCACTTGTATTTGTGTCTATGGCCATTTTGTACTCTTTACTGTTGACGGAGTAAAAAAAAGAAGGGAAAAATTAATTGGCGCGACTCGTAAATCCTGTCAGCGGTAGCGTGGGGTTGACTTTTGTCCGATAATTAAATGTTTTAATAACTTTTATGTGCATGTTTTCGTCCTTTTAGGGTAACGATTGCAAAATACTTTCTTCCAATAGAGTACAAGAGTTGATGACATCATAGGGTGCTACAATACACATCCTCAATATCCTTCCTCAATATATGTATCTACCAACATGAAAGGTTAATGGTTTACGGCAGTTAGTCCATGTTAGTTTTGGGGACATCGTTATGGGACAATAGATTACCATAACCCTCTCCGTAGTAAACACATCTAACACTTCATTCTAAAGTTGACTCCATTGTAGGGTAAGAGTAAACGAAGGGATTCTAATGTAAAAAGAATGTCTGAAATTACGATAAATAAGAAAACACAATCTCGGTGAATTTATTTTCTTAAGGAGACACGAGTATCATACGTACTGTGAATGTCATTTCGTTATTATTAATAACTGTCCATAAGAGGCTGTACCTATAATGTATTCCTAATAAATTTGAAATGCCTTAAAAATATCGAGGGAATTTAGCATTTATTTTTCAGGCAACAAGGTTCAACTTATAGGCAAATATAAGTTAGTAGTGGAAATATATTTGGAAAATCTTTTTATTTATTGCACGGATAGAACGACCGGTAAGCAAGAATAGATGGAGCTTCAAGCTGTGACTAATGGACGCTGCTTTCATGCGATCTTGTATAAGTTAACATTAGTTTGAATTTATAGTACAATGAAGATATCTCAGCTCCGCCCACCGAAACCGATTAATTGGGTGTTTTATCTTATAAGAACGTCGGTGTTCGAAATATACTGATCAAATAATTTATTATAATAACATTTCGATGAATTTTACATGTTAATAAAGATGTATTTTATTCGTCCATTTTAGACCTGAGCCCTAATAATTATAAATTAGTTGAGCGCTTTTAAAATGGAGTATAATAACACTACCGATTCGGGATCATAAAATCCTTTGACTAAAACATATCAGTCGCCGTAACGAGACTTATAAAATCACAGCTGCAGGAAAATTTACGAACTCAAAGATTTACAGCGAACAGTTTACGAGACTTTTATGAACTGTCCGGCCATCAAATACGTTTTATTATTAAATCACTATTCGTTAACAATTTCCCGGGCATCAGCCATCAACGACAAAGCTGATATGGCTTTTAACGGCACGACAATTAATTAAAAAGGCATAAACGCCACTTTTATACACGGAGAGCCTATAAATACTAACTTTTATGCGTCGTAAACGCGATTGCCTGACCCTGACGACTTCGATGCCGCGGCTTTTGAGGGGTTCTCGGATGTGTTGGTAGGATCTCAGGAATGTCAACGCCGGAAATGTTATTTGAGATGGAAGTGTTTTATTATGAGACAACTACACCAAAATGGGTGATTATTTTATTTATGACCTTGGGCTTTTAATGGCATTTAAAGTGGTTGATTTCGTCTTAATAAGTATGACATAAAAATAGCATTATGGTAATAGGTTACTTCTAGACAAGCGTGACTTCATCTTTGACCACATTAAGATTAATAAAAAAAAAAAATAGCGACACTGAAGAACAAAATAACGATGTTGGAATATTTTAACATTGTCACTTGACCAAAATCCCTGCCGATTTCCGACTCTATTAATAAGAAATAAAAAGCAATAAAAAAAGGATTCCTTACGTATTCAATAGCAACACAAGCTTCCAAGTTTCAAAGGAGTCGTGTCTATGAAAGCAGGATACGTCGACCAGACGATAACATTAAATCACAAAGATACTAAGAAGACGCGCAAACATCACATAAAAGCCATTCCGATCAAAAGCTGAATGTCTCAGGAGGCGAATAAAAGAGATTTATCTGCCACCCCCGAAGGAAACTCCGAATGAAAATTGTGAGATTTTTTAAATAAACCATTAGAGAAAAAGTTCCGGGCCATTTGAGGCGGTTTATTGTACCACTATCAATGGCGCCATTGTTGACTGCAACGTAGCGACTGATGCGTGGAGCTAGGTGAGATAGAAGTGACTTGAGTGAGAGTTCAGACTCTCACTCAATCTCTCAATCTCACTCAATCTCAGGATTGTGGTATGTAATTGGTCAATGTTAGGAGTGTTTTTCTTGAAACAAAAAAAATGTGTAGCAAAATGTCAACGTTCTGTAATTACTACCTATGCCCACTACTTGCTTCGCGTTTCTTACGTGGATTTTCTCAAGTAAATGTCGACCCCATGGGAATTCTGGAATAAAAAGTAACATAATTATTATATTGCCCTATGACCTTCTCAATCATTCAGTGAAAATCTCATTTCGTCGTTCAGCCGGTCCAAAGTTTAGCCTAGACAATAGAAAGACAGATAGACCCACTGACAGGAAAACTTTAATGTTTGATTGTATTTTAGTATCGTGTAAACAACTATAATATATTTTCACAAATCAGGCTGAATATGTTCAATATAAACTGCCTTCAGTTACATGGTTTGTAAAAACTGCTGTTCCTATTTTATTTGTGAATTTTTCATAGGTACTGTCAATTAAATTAATTTATACAACATATCACGAAATGTTTAATGACTTAATAACGTGACTATGCTATGTAATTTGACTTTTGTGTTGATTTATAACCTTGATAATCGTGCAACACGCTCTCTTTAGTCCGTCAGGAAAATTATGACAATAATACAGTAAATTAAATTTCGTTCAAATATTATATTAAGTAGTATCAAAATCATTTTAAGCATCATTACACTAATATATATATAAGGATTTGAGAAATTGACATGTTGTCGCTTTTCTATGTGACATTCTGTCATTCGTAGCATAGTGAAAATGTCAAAACTATAATTATGGGACTGACAATGGAAATGTTTATGACGTTTAGAATTTTCAACGGTCGCATTGGATAGGAGCAAACCTATAAGCACATCTAGTGACTTAGTTTCCAAACATCTTTGTATTTGACTACAGTCGAGATTTGCCTCCAAGTAATTTCCCTAAAATGGAGTGTTTGTAACCATTAATTTTTATAGCTAACCGCATCCTTTAAACTCTTACACGATAAGTAAGTTACTCTATAAGAAGATTATAAAACAGACGAAATTTTTTATATTAAACGTTAACACTTCTTATTTAAGAAACACTTTGTATGTAAATGTGTGTTGTTATATATTTTTACTGTTTCCTATGGATGAAATATTTGATTGTACGCACTGATAACATTCAAATGTTGGTCTCTAGTGTTATAATGAAGTGATAAATATGAATTACTGAGGTGTACTGCTATGTGCTATTCACCTTTACCAATTAAAGCGACTTTTAGTAGGCTCTTTACCATTGTTATTTTGTTTGTAAGTACTTAATTTTATTAATGAGTTCTATGAATGTATGTTAACTACTGAATGGGAGGCTAATGTGATTTAACGAACTCTTGCACACTCAGTTATGCGAATACATACATTCATTTAACATTTTTGTGCACCTTATTATTTATTACAAAATTAAAGTCACATGCTCATTTCGATGAGCACGTGATTTTAATTTCTGTGCGAGTGCTTAAAGTATTATTTGAGGATTGTTTCGAACATTTTTACGGACAAAAAGTCTTTTCTTATAAAAGACAATGACAATACGTAAAATTGGCACAAACAGCACATATTTTATAGTGACCACGTAATGATCAGCGTTATTTTAATGAATGTTTCTTGAAAACCGCGGTATCGCTGCAACAAAAATAATGATCACGAATAAAGTCTTTATGTGCAAATACTTTTGTTCTTCCACTTGCGAACTGTCAATTAAAAGAGATAAGAAGGATTTAAATAATGCGTTGCAGCAGTATTCTGCAAAAGAACTCACTTTCGAACTTCAAATTAAGGGTGATTTAAAGTTCGAAAGTGAGTTCTTTCATACATGTGTGCAAAGTATATGCGTTGGTTGCTGACGGTGTCACAGAATAGTCTGTTATAGATTTTTTTGGCTCAAAATTTTATACAACGTAGGTAGTAAGTAATCTTAAAACATAGTTCATTGGCTACTGTTTTACATTTACGTCATTGAAAACCTATGACGTGTCATCCTGAGTTCGATGAGAAAATGGAATAGAGTTATCTAAAGTGTAGGAATAGCGCCATCTTTCTTTTAGAAAGTGTTCATAATAATAGTGTACTACATTATACTTTGAATGCTAAAACATGTAGCGTATTATCATCTTCCGATCACCAGCCTAACATAACAGGTTACATCAAGTTTGTGAGAGTTCTCAAAGGGCAGAGTAACAGTCACTTAAAATTACCCAGTACATCCAAATTTAGAAAACCATACTAGAATAAACATAAGATCACAGTTCAGCCAGGAGTCAAAAGTCAAGTCAAAATGGTTTTCCAAACAACATATAAAACTGCTTTAATGCTACCAAACATAATTTTTCGCTACAAGAGATTTATTTTGCGAGGGTAGTCGTATTTGTGGAAGCAGTCAGTCAGGGGTAGTGGGTGCGCTGGGGGGAAATGGCAAATAGAGGAAACGGATCTGGCGAGCTCTCCGCGCAACCGGCGTAAGGGAGACCCGGCATTCTGTGCTGATGGGGTAGCTGTGTATTTTGGGGTAAAGCAGACTAGTTTTTATTTGTTAATTGTTCTTGTGTTCTAGTAATCGTTTTATTGGAGTGACCTTATATATTTTTTTATTTATTTCGTAACGCAACGGGCTGAGGAATTAACTTTTACTTTATTAGAAACTTCAAGCTCACAGTTTTATTTGTCAATTCTAAAGAATGATATCTAAAAAAGTGGTGTAGAACTTCTATTAAAAAAAAAAATCATTGCCATATACTAGTATTTTTGTTGAAGTACTGTGAGTGCATTTACAAATATTTAAATTCATTACACAAATACCAGGACTCAGAACAACTTAACAAACAACTATTTCGATGCGGGTATCGAACCCGCAGTACGAAGAGCATCAGCCAATCTCAACCACTGGGTTAACTCTGTCGTCTTATACTATAAGTGGGCAAAAGAAATTGCTATATCGCGGTCTTATGATGATGATGTAATGCAACCCACACATGAAGAGCTAGGTCACCTATACATATTACGATAAACTCTATTCGGTAAATAAACAAAGAACCCACTAACTCTAGTAAGGTCCACTAAAATAAAAACAATGTCCACCCTACCCTAACATATTTATACGCATTAATACCGCTTTACGTCCACGAGATAAGCATAAATCTCGGGAGGATGCTACCTACCCACTTTATTGTTATTCCTACAGTTTATTTATGAAAGACTCGAAGTGAACGTAAAAAGATAAACATTTTTGCTCTAGTTTTGTTCGTTTTAGTTAGGAAATTTATAGTGGTTACATAAATATAGGACTCTTTGCTAATTTCTAAAATAAAAGTGTGGGAATAGACTTACGGTGGGGTTGGAATGTTCTAACGAGATACCAAGGCTCCAAAACGCAAGGGCAACTGAAGACTGGGTTTAAGCCAGTAAAAGTCTGATACTCCTTTTCGCTCCACATTTGATGATTTCCCCCGAAAATAAAGATAATTATTCATTTACTTTTCAATTTGGTCCCAGCAGCGTTTAGATTTTATTTTTCACAACACCACACACATGCCATATTTGCTAACAATATGTTTTTGATTCGATCACGTAGTAAAACTGGAAGACTATGGCGATTTTCAGTTTTCTGGAGCATTTCTTCAACCTCTTTTATGTCATCCAACATTTGGTGTATGAAGTTTACTTTAAAATCTAAAATCCTCTTAATCGAATAAAACCTCTTCTCTCAGCGTTACGTTAGTAGTCATTAAAAACCTTTTTTTATTCCGGATGAGCCCACTTTTGACTGACTTGATTTCGCCTGATGGTGAGCGATAGGTGAGGTCTACAATGAAATGTGCGAGCCCAGAACATGCCTGTTCACTCTTGCTTGAAAGGCTGAAAGGTCATAAGTGGCAGGAAACACAGAAGCCGGCAGAGAGTTCTACAACTTGGGTGTGCGCATAATAAACATGCAGGAGGAGTGCTTGGTACGACAAGACGGTATATCAACTAAGTGTGGATGGTACCCAGCAGTGCGTGTGGTAGACCGGTAGTGAAAGGGAGATGGATGGATCTCCTTACTTCTATACAGCTCTTCACATCAACAGCCCTGTTAAACTTATAGATGTTTTAAGAAAAGTAGAACAGAAGGCCGAGACAAACCAAGGATAAATATAAAAATTCATTATTCTACGCATGTGTCTCACATGTATTTTCCGTATACGCTCTAAGAGGAAAGCATTTTATTATGAAATGTTGGAAAAAATGCAATAATCAACACGTTTTCACATTATTTATAATATAATAACGGTCGCATAAAAGTAATAATATTGAAATGGAGGTTTCTTGAGACTTTTTCATAATTTTCAACTATATAGAAGTTTTATATATAAATGAAGCCTACATAAACAATATCGGGTACGGTGAAAGTAATTTGGGTCTTGAACTCTGTATCAACGAAAATGATTTGAAATGGCATTTACAATGTGTTCTTTTTGTTAGTTTTTTTGTTTAGGGTTTTAAGTACATATTTGGAATCCTAGCAAAGGTGAGACGGTACTTCACACCCGAACAGTTGCTCAATCTCTATCAAGCCCAGGTTCGGTCATGTATGGAGTACTGCTCTCATCTTTGGGATGGATCTGCTAAATACCAACTGGACGCGCTTGAGTCTATCAAGAAGCGGGCCAAGAGACTCATTGGCAACGGTGCACTGGTCGAGTCAAAGCTCCAGAACCTTGAACATCGACGACGAGTTGCAAGTCTATCGGTTTTCTATCGGTTACATTTCGGGGAGTGTGCGATGGAATTACACAATCTAATTCCACCAAGCCCGTTCCATCATCGGACTACGAGACAAACGGCGAAGCGCCATCGTTACATGGTGGACATCCCACGTTTAAAACGTTTTGGAAATACCTTCATTGTGCGTACGGCTAAGGAGTGGAATTTTCTGACGGAGTCTGTGTTTCCCGATAGCTATAACCTAGGAGTCCTTAAGTCAAGACTGACTAGGTTACTTTTAGGTAAGCGTGCTCCATCTTCGACGACATCATCACATACCATCAGGTGAGATGGTGGTCAAACGCGAACCTAATTTTTAATTAAAAAAAAAAAAAAACTAAATTTGTACGCCTTCACGGCAAAACATAGTGCTCAAATATTTATGTATACCAAAGACCTTTATGCTACCTATGTTTCACAAACAAATATTCTGATTCTGATTCTGAATGTTAGACACAGGCAGCACTGTGGGACGAGGGGTCGAACTCCAAGGTTGGCCGTGACCATCTTAACATCGAGATTCCTCGACATTTAGGTCCCGGCTGTCATTTGACTTTCATTGGCAATCATTACGGGTGGTCAGAAAAAAAATCTGACACACTAATACTCAGCTTCACCCGGTGAGACTGAAAGCCGATCTCAACATAGTCGGAAAAAGGCTAAGCAGGTGACGATGATTATTTCTGTAGCACATGCATATATAGAATAATATGTTGTCTATGCCCCCCCGCCCCCTCACTCTCAAGCTTTTAAGTTTGTCGAAGGAAAAATTGCTTCCAAACAGCGAACGCGCGTCCCTAAATATTTTTTCATCCCTCAATCGCGGTGTAAGTACAGAAACCAGTGAAATTAATATAACAAGCCCTAAAACCTATAAAACACATGCTTGCCGGGATGTTTTAAACATTTATTGAAGATATAAGGAAAGCAATTTTGATGGTGAAATGGTACAACTGTAACGTTTTGGTACATTACTTTTAAGATGCGGCTGGAAAGATGCTCTATGCTACGGCTTATATGTTCTTTGTGTGAGAGTGTTTTTGATTCGAGAATATCGATTGAAAAGTTTTTCTAGATGTACTTAATAGATTCAATAGTACCTAATTAAAATTACCATAGAGTTCAACAGCCTGATGTATTGTGTAAATTACAAAATTAAGAGAAATAAATAGCAAGTCACTTGTTTTTTGGAACATACTCATATAGTTTAATTTGATTTTTATTTTGCTTTATTTTGCAAATTAATATAACGATTATTTTGGCCAATGGTGGACTGTGGGATAGCCCATTGACGGAGAAAAGGTCCTTTCTTCTTTTTCATTCTTCTTTGGATGTTAATCGGCGTCACCGTAATTTTATCTGCCTAAGTTATATACAGCCAAGTTTAATAGAGCAGCTTCCAAGCCATATCAACTCTTCTAGCAACACGCTCTCCTAAGGGAGACCGAAGTAAAATATGAATTCGGCGCGTCTCGGCTGTTTCGTACACACGCGACTTGTTTATCTTTTAAGGGAGACTTCTCATTTCACGCAACTGCTATGATTGCTATATAATCGCCACTTTACCCTGACCTAATCCACCGCTTCATCTTCAAGAAAAAGTATGACGGAAAAGGAAATAAGGGGTCCCGCTATAATGGTTGCAACGTTAGACGTTTTCATAATGGCGTCGCAGGAATGAAAGCAGATTTTCAGGAACTGATTATGAGTCCTAATACTATTTGTTATGTTTACCAGTTGGTTTATAGCTTGTTTGTGTAGTTTTCTTTGTTATGTAATGCCTTTATTGTGTGTATTGATCCTATAAATGGCAACTATTAATGTTTTTACATATAAATCAGTTCTATTTTTTTCGAAAACAATGATGATTTTCCAGTCTAGTCTCCTGAACATGCAATTAAACAAAGATAAACCATGTCTTGTAAATGCCTCCTAATATTACTTTCTTTCACTTAGTTGACAACGGTTGGAGGATAGATTTCTCAGTCGAAAGGAAGGATAATTATCCTTCCTTTCGACTGAGAAATCTATAAGAGACACAAAGCAAAGTGCATTTCATCAAGGAATTCGAATTTCGAAACTCCAAAATATAAGGGACTCATTTTTACCCGAGACTTTGTTCGCGTGGATTTCCCGCGTAAATTCCGGGATAAAAGTAGCCTATGTGTTATTACAACCGTAAATACCTACTCGTAAATGAAACAAGATTTTAGGGAACGAAAATATAACTCTAGAGTCTTTAACATAGAACTAAAGAACTAAGTAATACGTAATATTACTGCAACAACAGCAGGGCAGAAAAGTACTCAAACCTACTTCACGACACAAGTTCCACATTCCAAGTGGACAAAAATAAAATGACTACTTTGACACCACCGCCGCGCCGCGCTGGTGTCTCCTAGACAATAACACATTAAATCCTGGAGCAAGCGACACTGTCCAACTAAATTAAAAAGCACGTCATAACAAGAATAGCCGAGTGTTAATTTATGTGTGTGTTTGCATATTCTGGCAAAGTGACAAAGTATTTTTGGCTCGCGAAACACTTCATGAATGCAGTCAGTATTGCCGTTCGATATGTGAACATTTTGGTGGTAGGTTATCTTTATTTTGTAATGTAATCATGTAAAATGTAATAATAATTGAAGCTATAACGTTCCCACTGTTGGGATGCAAACTTCTCCTCTATGAGCGAAAATCACGCGTGCCCAGTACAGGTTAGTCGGGGGCTAGTGTGGGTTTGTTTTGTAATGTAATTAATTTCTTAGAGATACATAGCGATACTTGGCAAACAAGTCCGCTCATTATGACTTACTTTAATATTATACAATTAATATATTTTGGACTTAACCATACTAGAACGCAGTGCAAACTACCTATTTCTATATTGGCCTAGGTTATGTAGATCGCCCTCAGTGTAAGTAATAAGAGTAGGGTATAAGAGTCTATCCAATTACTTTAATAAGTAAAAATGTCAATCCTCGTCTTGAACGGTTTTACTTAATAAGGAACGATTGCAAGAATGGCACGCTGAAAAAGAAATATCATATAGAGTAGAGAACACACGAACATATATCACCGCTTATCTTACTACTAACTAAGTATTAATTAAAAGACCTAGTTCAAGGATCCCACGTAAAATTTTTGCAAATCTAATGTCGTAGGTAGATACAAACAACATATTTTTCCTTGCCATTTAGGTACACTCGTGGAAAGTCGAAATTTTTTTCTAAGGGAATATACTCCGGGTTACAGGAATCCCTAAACGAGATACTACGGCCCCGGCAGGCAAGGGTAACTGAAGGGACAGTTTAAAGCCAGTAGATGTCTGACGCTCCCCTCCGCTCTACCCAGAGCGGAGCAGTCATTAGGTGATTTTACTCCCGATTTTTTTTTATTATTCTAAGATAAGAAGTACCTACCTACTTACTCCTATTTTAAAAAGTTTCATTTTAATCCTTTCAGAGGTTACCAAAATATGATATGGTTGATCACTTAAATTTCTCCTTCTAGATAGACGTATCCTTTTTCAGAATGGCACTTTGTTTAGACTAGTTTCGAGGCTAAGTTCATTACTGATGTTATTTAATTTTTTTTAAATATTTTTTTAAAGTTACAAACATACTTAAGAGTTGAGATCAATGCCAATTAAATTATGAGCGTAGTTTGTACGTGTAACTTGTTTACCTATTTGATCAAACAATAATTTTAAATGTCATTGTGTTTCCATTTACAGATTGGAAACGAGAAGTGTCTAACGTTTCTCACTCAAAACTACATCTCAATTACCAAGCCAGACCAATGCCTGTTAAAATTACAAATAAACAAAAAACCAGAAGAAATAACACCAACAAAATTGAAAACAAGCCATTGTTATGTTGTACGGAGGTTCTACGAGAAAAAGGCAATCTACATGGAGGGTTCGTAGCGGACGGCTCGAGATGAGGAAATAAGAATTCATCCTTTCTCGCCCCGGGCGGTGAGGGGGTAGAGGGGGCAAGACGGACGACGCCATTCCAAAAACCCATTATACGAGCACCAGAGCTGTTTTCTATCTCAGAAAGGAACCCGTGCCACCCGCCCCGCCTCTCCTCTTTACACCCCCTCGCCCCATCTTCAGGGATCCTCAACTTTGTTTATGAAAATTACCCATTAAAGTGGCTATGAAAGTAACGCTTTTGCCACTCCCGAAATTAATAAGGAAATTGATATAGATTATTTTTAGGTCGCATTTGTGCTCGTATTCCAGACGATCGATACTCACTGTTTTGTGTGAGAATATTTTAAGTGCGAATTGCTTGTTCGCTGCTACTTTTTAAAATTGACAATGTGCGAAATTCATACTTGGCTTAGTTATGCAGAAGGTGTTCTGTTCTTTGGTTAATCAATGAATAGTTGGCTTTTTATAGAACTTACGTATTAGTTTGACTACCTAGCAATACAACTGCAGTTGAACCCAAAAATAATAGCATCCCTCTCCTTGTTTAAATACTCTTTTGAATATTCGCTAGTTTATTTTACAACCTTTTTTCAGGAATTCATTAATAGTAAAATTAGTCATGAGTAAGTAGGCACTTAAAGTGAAATATTTTCTTAATTTTAAGAGTGTAAAAATATCGCATAAACTTTCGGGAAGTCGAGGAAAGTACCCCACCGTCTTCAGATTAAAAATAAAGATCACCAAAACGATTTATGGTTCTCACTCTCACCCTAGATTTATAACGCCATTAGAAATTAAATTAAAAAACAAAATTATTACACTTGAACCAAAATTTAAATAAACATTACTGTTCTCCCCTCTTTATTGGAAACTCTACCGCTTTCTTCAGGCTTTTGTGTTTGCCATCTCTGTTGCGCTTTCGAAGGAATTGGGTGTTAGAAAGGGATGAAAACTAAGCTTGGTTGCGACCCGTAGCTCGATATAAAGAAAGATTATCCGAAGCCCCTAAGGAAGTTTGAAATTGCTATTGTAGCGAAAAGGATTATATGTTAGTGCTACGGCGTAGCGGGTCTACGGCGCGGCGCGGCGGGACCGGATTCAGGAGATTGAACGCCGAACTTTTATATATGCGTATTGGTTTCATTACATTGCTTCATGCTACGCTGTTGATAAATTAGTGAGTTGACGGGATAAATGTTGCTTTTGATAGCCGTGAATTAGCTAGAAATGAAATTGACCATGTATATAAAGTGCCTTAATTTTATTACGACAAAAAATAATACTTCGGAAATGTTGTTTCTATACTACTGACATGCAACTAAATCTATGTTATATCCTATAACCTAATTAATCAGCTTTAAAAACAATTTCCTATCATATTTTCACGCGTTTAAAAAACAACATCATAACTAGTCATTTCACACCACAATACCCATATAATTAAAACAATCCATTTGCAATTTTAAACGTAAAATAAACAATGTGATATCTACAAAGCTAGCAGCAGCGTCGAAGCGGATTAATCCGGTTTAAATCCGGGTAAATACGCCCAGATCCGGTTACCCGGGCGTGGCGCCGGCGATACGCTGCGCCCGAGCCGGGCGGTGTTAATCCCTATTTTAAATTCTGATAAAGCCGCACCTGTTATTTGTCGGTACTTAAATAGTATTGTTGGATTTGGCTATGAATTTCTGCGTATAGCCTAGAAGGCATTTTCGGCCACCTAATGTTGAATAATTATGTAAATCAGTGAAAAGGAGGTCCTCTTTTTCGGTCTGACAACGACTTTGTACGAGGTACTGGCATTATCAAAGGTTGATCATGATAGAGGTATTTTCTCTTTTAATGCTGTAGGTACTTGCTATTCGTGCGATAATATTTTTAATAGGTTGATTTTTGCCCAAAAAATTCAATAGACTTGAGAGTTTAGGTCTGATCCATCGCAAACATTGAAAACTCGTTACAAATTACATTTTCATCACTCTTAAAGCCATTCCAAGGAATCGCTACAATATTTCGAAGGAAACGGTGGAAAGGACCATTAGCAAATGCCTTCGCATCGCAAAGACACAAACCGTTTCTAAGAGCTCTGAATTATTCCTCTAACTTTCCTTACACTGCACTAGCTTACTTAGGTACTTACTAAAGGAACCAATACATAAGTTATGTTGGTCCTTACTCCCTGGTCCTTTAGTTCCATTATCAGTGTTGATATAACATTATAAATTCAGATATCTCGAGCCATCACCATTACGAATTCGAAACGGGAGGGTCGCACGTACGCATAATCCGGCGAGCATAACGGGATCGAAAATGATACATAAATTGTTGAGATGGACTATACAGACGATTAAGCCCATTAACATGGTGCACGGGTCACGGGTACCCGGTACTCGGGGACCGTCCAATCAGCCAACCCTTTCACGCTACCGCCAATGTAGCTGGGTCCTAGTTGTTTGTCTCTCTAAGCTACAAAAAGGTACTTTTGATGGGGGAGTGATTTTGGTGTCATGTTACGAGGACTTATTCGGCTTTGTCACGTCGCTTGTGAAAGAGAGGTTTTTACCGGTACATCTTGATTGAGGAGAGTATTGCGAGACTATCTTTGCATATAATTAACTTCTTCAACACTGTATCTATGACTTCGAAACAAAACGATTATTTTGTACTATCTATTATAATAAAAATAATATAATTCATTTATATTATTTATTCAAATAAAATAACTCGCTGTGTTGGAATAATCTCTGCACTGATTATAAAGAATTTCCATAGTTTTGGAACCTGCAACTCTATCACGCTTGTGATGGGAACAGTGTATGAGTTTTGTTGCAAAACATATATGCTATTCATGGCACCTGACAGGTCTATAAATAATGTATGACCTATAATTTAGTAAATTTATAGATGAATTACAAAGTCAACGTAAAGAATTACTCCAATGACAATGCCATATCTGATGGATCTCCAGGATTGAGGGAATGTTTTGTCGAGGTGTCGCTGCCCCGGAAAGTAAGGGAAACTGAAGAATCAGTTTGGTTTTTAGTCAGTAGAAGTATGTCACTCCATTCCTCTCCACCCAGAGTGGAAAGAGAAATTTTATGAATTTCCCCACCAAAAAAAAGACCTTACAGATTTATAATGTAGCTATTTAGTTAATTATTTAATAAGTGTAATTTTATTGATGTAAAAGCATGATTTCAATGACACTGCCATTTGTTTCTTTTTGCGGTAGCAGAACAGTCTGAATAATGTCAACAACCTACTGTAATGCGTATTGTATGGGTCTAGTTTGGGTCCCGCTGTTAAAACCTGTGACAAACTTAATACACCTGTGAATAAACTAATAAAAACAAGAATAAAAATAATTTTCACTGAAGGTCGCCCCAATGTCGAAATTTTACTATAGTAATAAAATTCATTTAAGTAAAGCTCCATTCTCGATCTCTCCATATATACTTTAACTGAGCCGCATTTCATAGTCCTCTATCTACGCATTTTTCGGTGTAAAGGTACGCACGTATTAATATATAGATTCTTTAACATCCTTCTAATAAAGTCCTATAGTCCTATATCAGCCACCTACGTACCCCACCTAATACAGAATAGAAAGTCCATCCTCGTAGTAGTGATCGTTAAAAAGCTCGCGGATCCCAATAAAGCGGTCGTCGTGTATCAGGATTCATGATGGCCCGCTCCCATACGCCCCCACTTAGATATACGGTAACGAGCGTACCACAATACCATACGCAATAAATACGCCGCGTACTAACATACGCGTTGCACGCTTACATACACGCCGGGCCGCGTACAACCGGCGTTTCTATTGTTTATGTCGTATTAAATTGTTGAAATGTTGCCCAGTTATTGCCGAAAACGTATTCCGCTACGTATTGCAAGTTGTAGGCGTGAGTTGTTGAGCAGTTCCGTTGTTATTGTTGTTAGTTTTGGGTTATGATTTGATGCCAATTGCTTTGTATTGGCTATTGGGTACGTGAGAAATGGAGCCGCTAAAAATTGGGTTGAATCGAAACCATCCATACGGAATATGATACTGTTTTTTATTATCAGGAATGTGGTTTATTAATCATGATTTTTCATGTAAAGCAATAATTTTCACTAACTAAAGATTTTTTAGTGAAAATTAATGCTTTACATGAAAAGTATTTATAAGCAAAAGTGAAAAATAAAATAGTTTTCTTTACTTAGTCTTAATTAATTAGACTTTAATACGATTCTTAACTTACAATAATTATCTATTTTATAACAACGGAGATACAGATCCAAATCAAAAAATTAATATAAACTGTTTAAAAGTCTGCGATTACCAATCTCCAATTTAGATAATATCAATAAAAAAGCGATAGTACACCTAGATATGTAATTAAATTTTCCATTTATTTTCAGATCCACCTGTGGCCAGCAGATGTGTTCAACTCCAAAAAAACTCATTAAATAACCTAAGAGCTTTCAGTTCATTAGCAGATTATTTTGCGTCGCGTGACATTTGTACGTAAATCGTAGCATGCGTGATACACTTTTGAAATTATGTTCATTAAAATACTTTCAAGATATATGACTTTATTTATTTTTTCCTACGTCTGCCTGCATGTTTTGGATTTTATGGGCATTATTGGTGGGTATGAACCCCATATGTGTTCATACTTATGTAGTCTGTTGTTACTAAGCAATTAAATGTGTGATTAAAATTGTAACTGGCATTGTTTAATATTTGATGTATGATTTATTGGGGCCTAATTAATAAATGAGTTTATCGTCAGAATGTTCTCGTTTTAAATTTGTGAGTATTGCAAGACAACACAAAATGCCGCGCCAACTAAGTCGGCGGTACAGCTAGTACAAAAAACCGTTGTATTCTATTCTATTTTCTCGAAAAAAAAAGACTATTTAGTACAAAATAATTATTTAAAATATCGTTTCTTCTTGTTTGTTTTTGTAAACGTAAAATTCAACTTCTTAAATCTCAACGCATACTTAAATACGCACTCACACGTACAACACACCACATGCACAACACACCACACGCACAATACATCACACACACGTACAACACATCACACACCCATAGAAGTCATGCCACATACACGAACACACACACACATGCACGCGCGCACACTATAGGTAACTTTATGCATGTTAATTACGTATTTTGTTTTATATTCTTTTCTTCCATCTTTAATCTTTAATTTTGTTTAAACTTAGGTACCTAGAAAATTTTGTTTACGATGGAACGCTGAGGCGTAAACTACTTGTATGGGCGTTAATGGCTGCAACACAGTTTATAACTAATGCAGTCATTATCGTACTCTAATTTATTGTATTTGTGTTTTTAGTGCCAATAAATCTTTTATTATTATTATTAATACCGACCATTTCCTTGGCAAAACCACGGTCATCGCTTAGGAATTGCGAGGCTGCGCAATTCCTAAGCAAAATCCTTCAGGAATATTCCAGACAAACATGGTTTTACAACGTGATATCTTAAAGGAAGTAAACAAGACGGGAAGGCGCACGGATTATGGATAAAGCTGTATAAAGCGATATAAAGCTATATCGATAACCGAGATCGGATGCAGAGACACCTTATTTCAATAACAACGACTATTCTCAAAGGGACCTTATGCATATATTTATTTTAGCACATACCTTCGCCACGGATATTGGTTACTATGAAGTAAGGTTATACATCTATACCAACTCCAAACATACAAATAAATATGCGAGATTCTGTCTGTGTTTTCAAAGTAACTGTGTTTACACAATACTAAAAGGCAAAGAAACTTTACTTATAATTTGTCTGTCTGCCTTTCTATTTGTCCAGGCTAACCTCTAGAACGGCTAAACATATTAATAATGGGACTATATCATGTATAGAAAACGTTATAGGGCCACATAGAAACTACTATTATCCCGGAATTCAGGACTATGCTCATCAAATGAATTGTTAGCTGTTAGAAGAAAATTCCTGATTGGCGGTGTATTTAAAATGGGGACACAATATCGATCAAAAATTTTTTATTTATATTATAAATGTTTGTTCCTCTGTCTAAACTATGAAAAGAAGTTGAATGCACATTCATCACCTGTCTAACTTTTTACCAAATATATTTAGGCCAGCTTCCAGTCTAACCGGAGCCAGATTAGTAAAAGTATTTTAGATGGGGCGACTAACTAGGTATACAGGGTTAATTGTAAAACACCAAAAACCTCTCAGAACTGGGTGATTTTCAACATTTTTGTACATTTTGTTGTGTGAAAACGTCCACTCCAATATCATCCAGAAAAACTGCATTGAAGTGATCAAACTAGTATTATTATCCTTGAGAAACATTTCTTCCAGATAGGTATCAACATTTCAGATCATAATAATAAATAGTTAATAAAAAAAATTATGTTTAGTTCTTCAACCTCATAATGTTTTCATACAGCAACCCAGTGTCTCCAAGCAAAAGAGCGTTACAAAAAAAAGCATAAAAAAGAAACTACTCACATATTTACAGTTCTTGTTACGCAACAAAAAAACGTAACAAATCGTTACAAAAATGAAATTAACCATGAGTTGAATAACAATCTCAAACATTTGGAGGTTAGAAATAATACTATTGGAATTATCCAGCTTCTTTTTAGTAGTTGGTAAAAATTATTCTTTCAATTTATGCAAAATTTATAAGAGATAGACTTATCGTTGTTTTTATAGCTGATCAACCAAAATGAAAGATTTATTGTTGAAAAAACACTGCACAAGCACAAACACACTTTTCTTGTTGGTGGCACCCGCTGAAAAAATGGTGGACAGACGTTCCGTTGTCATCTGATTGGACGATTTTAAATGGAGAATTTTGCCAGTTGAAAATCTCAAATATCTAATAATGTTGGTGTTACAAAAAAGAATAACAAAAATGAATGAAAAGAAAGACACACATTGAAACAATGTTATTATTCATTGGGTTATTTATTTATATTTTACACATTGAAATCATAATTAGAGTCCTAAAGATTAAAAATAAAAATATTTAAATTGAACGCCCTAAACGCATGTAGCGTCTATGCAAAGCAAAAGAAAGCGATAGTATAAATTGCTTTCTTTTGCTTCGCATAGAGTTCGTAACATTTAGGGCGTTCAATTTAAATATATTTATTTTTGTATGAAAATCTGGTGAACTAAAATATGACGAATTCTTAATAGTCATAGAACAAAAGTTGTTGATTGTGATGTTAGTAACATAGTCCTGAGAGGTTTTCAGTGTTTTACATTTAACCCTGTATAACTTCTACAACTCAGACACTAGGGTTGCCTAGTGTAAGACTCCCAGACTTCCGTGGTAAGACTTCCAAAGATGTAGGTACAATTAACTGCGGGATCATCATGATTCCCGAGGTATCGTCACGAATCGACATTGGAAATCGTTGGTTAACCTGAATGATCGACTCGTATAACTGTTATTAGTTCCGAACACAATTTCATATTGGAATAAATCACCTAAAATCAGGTCTATAAACGCATAATTTCTAGTCACATTCTTACCTACACGCGTAGTTCAACATTTTCATGAAACAAACATAAAATATAACATTATTCAACATGGCCATAAAAGTCAAACAAATGCCTCCTTGGAATAATTCTACAGTGTACATGTAAAACCATTTACATGTATTTATATGTCGTGTATAAGATTTATAGTAACGAGTTCATAGGTAACATGGATTAGCTGAGAGTGAGAAGAAACTGTGTTTGACAAGATAAAAATACAGTTTCGAAGAAAAATATACGATACTAGACTTTTCGGTTGGTTAAATTATGGTACCTTAGTCTAGTAAGCATACTTTAAATGGAATATGTGATGAGGGCATATATCAAAAGGTTAAAAGTTCAAGAACTGACCTGCTGAACTACGCTAGCTTTATAGTTAACCCAGCGAGTTGCAGTTAAATAGAACAAAAAAAATCTAGCTAAAAGCATTGGAATACAGAAACAGAACTTACAAAATAGCTACAAATAAAAGTCTTGAGTGTCACTATCTTATTTTTTTTGTTAGTGTTTATATGGAAAAGTAGAACTATTTAAAGGCAGTCTAATCCATCTTGGTAGGTAACTTTAGTCTTAACACCAGCTTCTGGACCAGTCACGTTTGACAACAATAAGCGTCTCTGAGTCAGTTTGTATCTTTGTTACTTCTTCCCGTCTGAACGGTTATCAGAAAATTGATCGATATTGACGATGGATTAATACGAGTATTACTTTCATATCCTCGACTGCCTTTAAAGATTTCTATTGGAATGGATTATTATTATTTTTACTAATACGAATAACATTTACATTTTATTTTATTTTAATTTTAATTTTAAATGGCAATTTTGTGTGCTAACAAAAGAATCTAGCATCTGTAACCGAACTAGGCAGTGCCTGTACTTTGGTTATCAGCGCCAATCCTCACCAAATGTTGTAAGCTAACAGCCATCATACAATTTAGAACTTAACTTAAGAAATCACAAAATTATATAAAATTAAATTAACTTAAGAAATAACAAAATTATACAAAATTAAATTAAGAACAGTTATACTCTGTTAGTTTGTTGCGATAGGTGAAATGTACGTGAGTGGAAGAAATAAGAGTGTGTGTGTATGTAAGTATGTGTAGACTGAGTGCGTTGTGTGTGTGAAGTGTGGGTGTTCGTGATCTTTGAGTAGAAATGTGTGTGTGTGTGAGTGTGTCGATAATTTAGATACCCAACGTTTTAACTCCTCACTTTTAGCAGTTCTTCAGTTTCATTATAGTCAAGCTTTTGTAGGTATCGACATACTTTCCTTTTACATTGTTTTTTTGTCAATGGGTATATATTTAAAATTTTGTTAATCATATTGTACAAATGTGGACCCAAAAAACCAAAGAATCTTGAGCTAAACTTAGTTTTACGGCCAGTTGGTTTTGTACATACCGTACGATTACGACGTCGTTCCTGCAGCCGTGAGTCATAACTTAGTTTAGAGTGTTGTTGGAGAATAACATTAACAACAAACAATTGTCTGACAGTAAGTACTTCACATATTTAGTAGAGCAATACGGTGGGAAAGTAGATTGGTTTGAATTTACTCACCTTTAGAACAGCACGCTGAGCGATCTCAACAGACTTCATCGTGGTTTTACATGCACCTCCCCATGAAGATATGCAATATGTAAGAAGCGACTGACATAGAGCATAATACAGCCGCCTCAGTAATTCAAAATCAGTAACATCACGTAAGGTTTTAAAGACAAAAATAAGTTTTCGTACTCTCGTACAAAGAAGCCTGATGTGTTCTCTAAAGGTAAGATTACAGTCTACTGTTACACCTAAGTATTTGATGGTGAGAACACACTCCAGTGTTGAACATGTACAACCGAAACTAGAGAGGCATTCATGCGAAATAATTTTGTGATTATCCCTTAGTCCAATGGATTGCTTAATGCTAAAACACATATACTTAGTCTTGTCTATATTAAGTGTAAGTACATTTTTCTGTAGCCAATATCTAGTTATATCAACGCCACGCTGAGCAGCAACGAAGACCTCATCCCATGAATCAGCGGCAAACACTAGAGCCGTGTCGTTTGCAAACGAAATAATTTCGCCTAGTTTTAAACGAAGGTTAGTGAGCTCGTTAATATATACTAAAAATAAGGTGGGCCCCAGTATGCTACCCTGCGGAACGCCGTGTGTAACCGAAAGATATGTGCTTCTGTATTTATCAATTCTAACACACTGGGATCGCCCAGTTAAGTAGCTTCGAAACAAATTAAGCTGTGTTCCTCTAATTCCAATGCCTTCAAGCTTATCTAGTAAGAGGGAAACAGAAACCGTATCAAACGCCTTGGCCAGATCTAAGAAAATGCAGAGACATTTCTTTGCTTTGTCTAGTTTAGAGCTAATAAAAGTTACAAGTTTGTTTACAGCTTGCTCAGTGGATTTGCCATGCCGAAATCCAAACTGATTTGGGGATAATATATTATTTTTTTCTAGGAACTTCACTAATCTAGTATGCATTATTTTTTCAAGTATTTTTGAAAGTATCGGTAAAATAGATATTGGCCTATAGTTGTTGATAAGATTTCTGTCTCCACTCTTGTAGATTGGACACACTTCGGATCTTTTCAGTGAGTCTGGAAATATACCCGCACTTAGACAGGTGTTAAAAATTTTTGTAAGAGGAGGTATGAGAATATGCTTGAATTGCTTGATAAATTTACTGTTTATGTTGTCACAACCCGATGCACAGTCTGTTTTAAGCCCATCTATAATTCGTTCTACCTCTAATAAGTCAGTGTCGTACAATGCAAAAGAACTAGAATTGTTGGTATGGTCGAGTATATTCTCCAAGTCGACGTTTGAAGTGGGAGCGTTTTTATGTGAGATTTTTTCGGCTAAAGATCTGCCAACGTTAATGAAATAACTGTTTATTGTATTAAGTGATTGATGTGGAGAGTCAGAAATAGTTAGGAGTTCTTTAGGGTGTTTTGTTTTTTTGATCGTGTTTGTTATTTTTTTAATGACTTTCCATAGTTTTTTATTATCGTATTTAGCGTTTTGTATCTCGTTTTGTTCATACGTTCTCTTTACTTTACGCAGTATGGTGTTACAGAAGTTTCTGTAGCGTTTATAAGTTAGTTTTGCTGTTTCGTTATCCGGCGCTAAGCTTGATTTTATGTGTAGTTGATCTCTATTTCACATACACCTTAGCAATCCTGGAGTTATCCAAGGCTTAATAATTTTTTGACGTCTAGATATAGATGTCACTTGAGTATTTTTTGCGATAACTGATTGGAGGCATTGCGTTATGTAGTTTAAATAATGGTTTGGATCTTCAGACTTATAGATTGGCTCTAAACTCGCATCTTGTAAATCATTAGCTAATCCTACGTAATTTATTGTTGTTTTAGTTGTGGTAGTATAATGTCGTGATTTTTTCAGATTCATGCATAGCAATACTGGATGGTGGTCTGTTATGTTGGTTTCCTGCGGAACTATTGAAATGGTTGTGCATTTTGTTTTAATAAGGGCGTGATCCAGGCAAGTGTTACTACCACTACGCGTGACTAAGGCATGTGCAGGTAGCAAGCCATGCGTAGCGGCCAAAGTCAGGTATCTTTCGCCGATTGTGTCAATTTTATTTGGGTTTATAGCTATATTTATGTCACCCATAACTAAAATATGTTCACATGGCGAGACCTGCCTAATAAGCCCGTTTATTACCCCTATCACACCTGATGATAAGTGTTAGATGAGGTCTACAATGGAACGAGAACAGAACAGAACAGATGATGCCTGTTCACTCTTGCTTTATAGACTAACAGGTCATATGTGATAGGAAATACAGAAACCGGCAGAGTTCCACACTTTGGCTGTGTGGACAATAAAAGTAGAAGAGAAGCAAATAAATGATATTTATTTTGTAAGCAGGTTAGAAATAACACTTTTACACTAATTGTTGATCACTTGGAACTAATAGACAAAGCCAGTGTTTTCTAGCTGACTGGATTGGTAGCATTGCAGACAGTTAGCATAAGTCCTGGAATAGGACCTAATAATTTTTACTTCACGGGTGAATTTCTTTGTGACAGTAATATTACACCTGCGAAGCCGTTGGAAGAACCTATATCTATACATTTTCGACTTTTTGACCATAACTAGGTTCTAACTTCGGTTTTACCCTGGTGAAAAGGATGTTTAAAGCGAAAAAAAGAAGCCAATGTCATTCTCCAAGGTCTAACCTAGCTCTGCAATAAATTCCATTAAAATCGATTCAGTAGTTTGCACGTGTAAAAGTATATGTAGCAGACAGACATAGTTACTTCCGCTTTTATAATATAATATAATGCCATTTTATTTGGTACTTTTAAGGTCCGTTGCAAACTGAAATAGACAAAAGAAGATCAATAGAAAATTAAAAAATCAAACACTTCAAGACGGCTTTTATTCAAAAGTTTGCTTCTATAACCAAATTCATTCCCATGTTAAATGAATCGATCCATTTTGATGCACGTAACGCCATCTATTAGGTGGTTACATGAACTAGGGGAAGTTTTACTATCTCTTGGCACGCTATACCTATTCTTTGTTTTGGTTTTTAACTGAATGTTATGTAGGTATAAAGGTTGTAATTAAAGTTGTTTTGACTACTGCACTGTGACTGTTATGAGTTGTTTTGGTTTGTTAGGTAAATTATTTGTAAATATGTAACATTAGTACCTGCTGACGGTAGTAAAGGTATATTTTATAAAAAAAATACGAATAAGATGAGGGATTACTAAGTTCCTCTTAGCACATAAAATGTTGTACCTGAAAATTTCATGTGTTTAATGATTTTAAAATTTTTGAAAATTAACTAGGGGCTTTGGTTTTAGTTATAGATTTTTGTTGGTGAACAATCAGATCTATTTCTCACGTGGATTGATGAGTCTACTTTTTACCTTGAGAGACAATATAATGCGATAAAGATGCTGATGTATATAGGTGAGACAATTGGCCAAAAATAATGTGTCCATTTCCTTATAATATATGTCCATTACAACCTACTAGCAAGCCACCCTTCTACACCCACCTACACAGTTAAAACATAACAACAACAAAACAAACAGCCCGGTCGCAAGCGGCGACCATGCGTGAAACTACCCTCGCACCGTTGAACACGGACATCTCTGTACACTGCTATACACACCTAGTTTATGTAGGGATGTAGACTATCTGTAGTAGCATAGGATTTTAGGTATTTTTGTATTGGAGGCTAAGAAAATTAAAGCGTGCATCTTATTGTAAACTGAAAACCAGCGCTGGGAGTTTTTCGTCCAGCAAATGTTGAGTTCGTAACTGTTTCGGAGTGGACATGCTCAGTGCAGATTTTGCGCGAATAAATGTTTTTATACTGAATTTTATTCTATTCTTCATAGTGTTTACCTATATGAATATGAAAATACGTGTTAATGAATAAATAGGTACGTGTATTATGAATATGTTTGGCTCAAAAATTAGCCACGCAAATTCTACTAGCTGATGCGAGCTATTTATAAACATTGCGTTGTTATTGACATAGTCAATTACGTTGTATGCCATTGGAAGAATATGTAGGAACGATTAAGGCCGTGCGCACACTGCGTTGCGTTTTAGGCCGTGCGCGCACTGCCTTGCGGTGGCCGCAATTGCGGTAGTTCTACCGCACCGGTAGAATGACCGGGGCCACCGGTGACTCTACCGCACGCGTTTATTCCACCGCAGTGCGCGCACTTCTATCACACTCCATACTTCACAGATGTTGCGATTCCAAAACGCAACGCAGTGCGCGCCGGTAGAATGACCGGGGCTACCGGTGACTCTACCGCACGCGTTTATTCCACCGCTGTGCGCGCACTTCTATGACACTCCATACTTCACAGATTTTGCGTTTCCAAAACGCAACGCAGTGCGCGCACGGCCTTAAAAACGCCGGTGGCCCCGGTCATTCTACCGGTGCGGTAGAACTACCGCAATTGCGGCCACCGCAAGGCAGTGCGCGCACGGCCTTATAATTTAAAACGAAAACTTAGCTGCTTTTTTGTTAAATTTTTGATTAATCAAAATCAAAGCTTTGTTTTTGGACACCATTTTGTATTTTAGATTTTCTTTACTTTATTATTGACTAGTTTTTTTTCGAATTCACAGCTGTGTTTGGAATAATTCTCGGTAGTTTCCATACATTCATGACCAAGTTATATTCTTCTACCGATAATACCTACTTACGATTTACTCAACTAATTTATTAAATTCTAGATTTCTTAAACTGTTTGACTATACCAACTTTTTCCTGCATTTTGTTCTATCGAAATTTTTAATGACTTTTTTTTAATTGTTAAAGGCTCGCGTTTGACCACCATATCACCGGATGGTAAGTGATGATGTGATCGAAGATGGAGCACGCTTGCCTAGAAGTAACCTATTCACTCTTGACTTAAAGACTCCCAGGTTATAGCGATCAGGAAACACAGACTCCGGCAGCGAATTCCACTCCTTAGCCGTATGAATGATGACGGAAAATAGCGTTAGAAACAAAATTTCAAATTCCCTCTACTTTTCAAATTTTTTAACGCGTTATCCCATCAAGCTTCTGTCCACCCCTTCACTGGACCGTATAACAAATAAACTGGCTACATCGCAAAAGTTATTGCTTCATACCAAAGGGATATCCACAGGGGAAATCCACACTCCGAACATTTGCATGACTGACCCTATGCCCGTTAATACCTCCATTCAAATAATATTTGCATCTAATTGTCAGCCATTGTTGTATCATGGGAATGGACATATATGGTGAATGGTCTGCTGTGTATATACACAATGGTCAGATACATAGAACAGATGAATATTACAGCGTGGGTCGTAATTGGTTTATAGTTGGAGTTATTGAAATGTCATGTCCAGTTTGGTTACGGCTGTCCGATTGAATTACGCTTGAAATTATAATATTTGATTTGAAATTATATTGTACGTACCTAACTTGTTTTTGTTGCAGAATATTGATAATGTGGCTTATACATGAAATGAACATGGTTTTAGACAGGAATCGTGATCAGACTGTGTCGTATTGCAGTAGAAAGGACCACAGTTATATTAATAAACTTCATTCAGATTTATTGCCTATAGACGCTGCTAATCTTACACTTAAATGCTGCTTAACGTAAATTCGATATCAGAAAAGTATTTGACCATAATGTCTCCATTAGGGCCATTACAAGTCTATATCGAAGCCCTTGTATCGCAAGTTAAAAAACTTCAAAGTCCATTAGGAACCATTAACGCAAACAAAATACATCAAGCACTAATTACGAACATTTCCAATAACGTAACAAAATCGAGAACGAAATTAAAAACACATAGTGGAAAAGAGGGGGAAGGGAGTGGGGTTGGAAACGCGTAAGTTCCGTTTTCCGCGGCATTGGGTACAATTTGAAATATTTTAGTGCCGTTGTAACGACTCGATGGTACTTACATATCTCTTTTATCTTTTGTTGGCTCGGCCCTCGCCCTCAGAGGATAAGTTTTCATAAGAGGGGTGTTTTTTTAAATGGGTAATACAGTGGACTGTGGACAGTAGGATTAAAATATAATTGTAAGTTGAGAGGAATGATTATTGTGAGAATTTTGCTGTCAATCTGTTTTTCGTTTCAAAGAAGTAACATAATTTTTTTTAGGAATTCTGCTATATTTGGTTAATTTAAAGGAAAATAAATTAGAACAAAGCTCAGGAACATAAATGTAGCAGTAAGATTTGTTTGCAAATTCTTGTCGATAATTCGCATAAATGTGTTTCATTTTGATCTCAGTTTTACAATTCCAACAGAATGCAGCGTGCCTAGACGAAAACCTATGTTAGGGTATGCTTTCACTCCGATCGGACACTGACAACTGAGTACCTAAATTTTTTTTAATAGACCGTCTTTAAAACCCATAAATATTTCAGCTGATTATAGTGTATTGTACAAGACATTCCAACAAGAACACAATAACTTAACGGAACACACCCATACATTCTTACTATTTTAACACCGAACCAGTCATCATATACTTCAGTGCCCGCCGTACATAACAGCCGAACGTCGACATAAAGCTAATCCTACAACTGCATAAATCTTAGCCGTGAGATGGCTAAATCAACGGACTATCTCGGCTCGGATCTCTGTAGGATGCTGTTTTATTGTGCCGGCCTGCCCGCACCTACAACTGTTGTGATTCGCCTTATCTCTTTTGTTTTTAGGTACTACGGACTATTTTAAGGGTACATTATTCTGTATTAGGGAGTTTATAGTCTTTTTAAATTGGTAGGAAGCTGTGGTGACAATAGATTGTGAGTTTACCGTTTAATTAGATGGCGTAACTTCTGACTAACTACAGACATTATAAGAGGTTAGATTTTTAACCTTTCTGGGACATAAATATTCTAAAATCTTCGCTATGCAGTAAATAGGCAGATAATACGTGAAATTATTGCCTTATTAGCGAATAGTTAGGTAAAGTCTCATACAAAGCCATGCTATATCATCATGATATTCAAATGTTAATGCATGTGCTTGTTTTTCACACACCTTTAAAGATTCGAATACGCATAGATACAGTAAGTGCATTAAAATAAGACACCTTTCACCCGCATTATCTCTGCCGTGCATCGTAACCGGTGCACAACTATTAAACGAGCATTTGGGAATGTTATTAACATGTCGTAATATTACTTTATTGCACACAACTGGTTTCCCTAGTGTATTCCTTACTTTACTGCTAATATATTCATTATAACGTATGTCTTTCCCATCGTATTAAAAGGCATTATATAAATAACTAAACAAAACGGGGTCTAGTCCGCTTCGAATAACTTATGTTGCCCCGAATAATAATTCAGGAAAAAAAGCAAAAATATGACTACATGTTTTTTATTTTCGGTAACGTCTTGATTAAGTGTGGACCACCTGCCTGGACCTTCCTTTGGGACTCAATAAATAAGTCCAGGAATATATTAATGGCGGCATAAAGATTATGTTGAAATTCAAGTGTGCCCTCTATGGCCTTTTATTTGTAATAAATCCGACGGATTGCTTGAAACGCTTTGTTTCTGCCGAACGAAATGTTCAATAACGTCATTTTTAAACATAGTCCATGTTTTTGTGGAAGCAAGCCTTTTCGTTTAATTTATTGTTAAGTTGTCAAGATGAATTGTGTTAATTAGACGATTGAGTCATCTTTGGAATTTTTGTGATGAAGAAGTACCTAAACAAAGAAGAAGTCTTTGTGTGGATGTATTATAAGATGATTTAATATAATCATTAGTGAAGAAAATGGACACGAAGAGCTGAAACGATAAGGTTTGCGAGAAAATAATTGTGTTTGAAGATGACGAAACGCGCGGATCGATGTATTAATTTGAAAAACAAATGATATTTTCAGCCTAAATCATACCCTTTATACTCACGTAAATTTTATGAACTGTGTGTTTACGCACTGAGCTTAAAAGTCTCATAAAATAATTATCATACTTTTTAAACTTTTTGTTCACCTTCCACTTCGAAGTGAACCATTTCTCTGTAACAAAAAGAGTCGAAATTCCATTCTATTTTGTCGGGTGTGACAAAAGAAATGCGAATCCATAATGAACGTGCAGAATCGCATTTCACACACAAAAAAAAGATACTTATTTTCGCTACATTGTGGTCCACGTTATATCTTGCGGACTCAATACACTTCAGGTAAATAGTGTAGGGTCTTCCCTTCACATTTAAATCATCCTAGACACATTTTCGCTTTATATCTAATCGCAAATTTATTGTTCTGGGGCACGGAGTGGTACGAATTAACAATGGACAAACTATTATTACATATTGAGATATATTCGCGTGGTAAATCATTGCGGCATTGTGCTCCGAAACATGAGCACTTTTATGGGTACCATGAGTGATAATGAAGCGGTTTCCACTACCACATAATGGCTTGAATGTCGCGTAAATTGATTTTTATATTTTGTTTGACGTAAATGATTGACATGAGAGTTCGTTCCACTCTGAGAACGATTCTCCCTGAAGCTTTTACGACGTAAATGACTTGTTCAGCTATAAATTTACAGTGTTGTGGGATATTTGGGCAATTTTATGAGTCATTTGGTGGTACTAAATGTCCATATGTTGTATAATGTATTAAGTTGCTTGAAGTGAATAGCTACTGGATTTAGAAATCATATTGGGTATTGATTTGTTTTATTTTATTGATAATTGCTTTATTAAAGATTTCGAGATTCCCATGTGTATTTCTACAGCAATTATTGTACAGATTTTAAAATTGATAACAGTTAAAACAACTATTATTTATTTGATCATCTACTACCTACTTAAGTTTAAAGGAAGTGCGTCATGCTGAGACAAATTTACTTAAACTCCAAATAACTTGTCTTCGATTAATTCAAGATTGGGAAATTGTCTTTTAAAGTGCTCTTAGGCATCGTAAAATATGTTGTTTAGAACTTACTGGCACACCTCTATTTTCTTTTAAATTTACTGGCTGTTAAAATCAGTATTTATATTTCAAAATAAATTGAACATTTGAATTTCGTTCAGTTTCATGTGACGGATACTATCTTTTCGAAAGGGAATTGAAACTCCAAGTGAGCAATTTAAATTTGACAGACCTCATGCAGGTTTAATAAAGTCAAGACGTAACCTAGTTTCTTTTTAAACTGTAATTTAAATACACCAGAGATGAATAAAAACAGACACGCAAATAAAACAATTTAATAGGTTCCTAATGCATGCGTTATATTTGTATTGATCCTATCTTGTTTATTCATATTAATTTGTCGTTCAACGAGGTCTGAAGTAATTATATTTTGAGACCGGACTATTTGGCAGCACATTGTAATCTATGACAATACTTATAAAACAATATAGTACCAACATAGGTATATTTTTTAGAACGAAAAATGCTCTCTGTACATCAAATTGTATTTTATTTAGTAACATTAAGTACCATTAAGTTCCTCATTATTTAGTTTCACTATTACTCCGATGTTTTTCAAATAGCCCAAGGCTTCATACCAACAAAAACAAAACCTTAAAATGGTCTCAAACTATCCTCCTTCCATTTTAAAACCTTCTTTGTATTTACAATTCAAAAACATGAAACATTGTAAGGCTTCTGTTCCGCGCGAGCGTAGCGTCCTGCATGAAGGCTTCGACGGCACAACATCAGTCTTTTGGCGGGCGGCGCCCAAACCCATCCGAGCACTGCCATTGGCCCGCCATTCCCCGCCCAGAAACACCTACAATTATATTTATAATGCACACGCTGAAATAATTTACATTTCAGCAGAATTTGCTACCACTGGGGGTAATTGAAAATTTGTAGTATTGACCCTGCATGGTCTACGATGGGATTGGAAAGTTTAAGTGATTAGTTTTGCGAGTTTCCCCCATTATTTCCGTGGATTTTTTTCGCTTCTGTATGCGACTTTAATAGGGTATTTTATTTTGTGGAAATAAAGGTTCATGATTGGTGAAATAGATTTTGTTGACGATGAACTTATTCTTGATGTAGCTCGTTTTCCAATATGATTGAACAACACCGAATTCCCATAAGATTTTAATAAGATTGAGCAGATAGATAGGTCAGTAATTTACTTGAGATAAAGTCAGTGGTCAATATTGCCGTATTTATTCAGTAAAATAAACGGGTATTGTAATTCTTAAAAAAATAAGAAACACATAATTAAGAAACACATCTCCATGTTGTTGCGTTGGTAGTCAAAATCTTGTAAGTTCAATCCCATGATTTGTATTGGAATGAACCAAAATTGCGATGACATTAAAATAATCTGAAAAATATTTAAATTCTTAATGAGTGAATGAATTTATTTTTGTTCAAATTAGAATATACACTTGAATAAAGACCCTAAACTCTATATATCTAAAAATAATCTAAAATATAGCGTCCTGAAATTGGTGAGCATCGCTGTCCACTGGTAATGTGCCCAAAAGACTGGCTGCATTGCCACGTTGTATAGCAATGCTTATCCTTTGTCCAAGGTAAAAGCCAGCCCTTGGGTCACGCGAAGTGTCGACTAGGCGTCTGGAAAGGTCTTTAAATAATTTGTGAGCACTCGGACCCCATGATCCCAGGGTTTCAACCCCAAACGGTTCAAAAATATACCTACCAACGAGGTTATTATATTTCCGTCGCTTGACGTTCTCTACAGCTAGGAAGATGGGATGGCGCAAGAGTGTCGACGCAGGTTGCGTCCCACACTAAGGGCCTACCCATCTTCCATAGAAATAAAGACATGCCGTCCAGTCTTTTGCCATCGTCGCGTGCCAGGCCATTTGGTTCTAAAACAGCCGGAACGCCGACGGTGACAAGAGCTCGTCGGATGATGTTGTTAATATTTGTGTGCCGTGCTATGCGACTCGCGCTCCGACCTCGACCTCATCTTACACTTACCATCAGGTGTGATCGAGATCAAGAGTGGGCCCATTCGTAATTATAAAAAGAATGAAAAGGCCGTGGTGACCGAGGCTGTTGACAACATTGCCACAGTGGCAGCGATGAGCAGAACAGCAGGGAGCACCTAAACGAAGGGAAGCAGCGAGGCGAAAAGTAGTGTCATCGAACAAGGTGTGTTTGACGACGGTAGTGCATGAAGCCAAAGACCAGGGCCTCAAGTCTGCTATTACAATAGTGTCAAAATAGTCTATCATTGATTTCAAAATTGTTGATTTTGACAAGTTTGGTAATCTACTAATATAATGGCTTTCCAATGGTCAACCACTGACACTTCATTGAACGAAATAATATGTAAAATTAAATAGAAATAAAATCTGGCATGAATAAATGTTCAAATTTAGGGGTAGTTTTTCGAAAATCATTACTAGTAACGGGTTTTATAATAATGGCAATACGGCAATGTCATTCTAATACGATACTACTGACCAACCATTATGAATTTAGTAGATTACGAATTATTAGCAATGGGATCGTGATGGAATGACAAATTTATAAAAATAGCAGACTTGGGGCCCTGATTCCCATTCACCAGCCAGCAGGCGTGCACGCTCTGCAGCAGTAGCAGATGTGACAATAAGGTCACTCTGAAGTGCTCTATAGAGCGACTCATCCCACCTCCTCTGAGATGATGGGTTCTCGGGTGGATTTAAATTCAGGCAAGCGTGTCTCCAGGTGTCCATTGCCTCGGTGAAGCATGGTACATTGAAATCAACTAGTGACGAAACTAGGATATTCCTGATTAATTTCTCAGTGCCGTGAACCGAGGATATAAAAGCCAGTAGACTGATACTAAAAATTCTTGATTAAAAACTGGATTAAAAAAAACATCGTCCTATCATCATAATCTTAGATGTGATTATTAAATGATAAGGACTAATTAACAGTCATGAATGTCACTCTGCTTTATAATTATGTGTTTCGATATAAATCTATCTATTTAATAATTTTAATAACTTCCTGTCGATGTGGGAATGGTGTCCGTTTAAAGTGTTCAAATAATAGCATATCTGTTCATATTTTATTTATCTAATTTTAGAATAATTTCAGTATTTACCTACTAGATAAATTAAAATACTACATACGAAAACTGACAGGACTGAAGTATGACAAAAATTTATAACCTTCCACATGAAAATCTATCAACAAATTTGGTGTTTTATATATAGATATATTTTGTATCAACTTATAATAATAGATATATTATATTATTCAAAATATATATTATAATAGATATATTTTGTACCTAACTTTCAAGAGATGAGTTAAAGATAGAGAGGTTCACTGGAAGTCTTCATAAATCAGTAGTGGATGGGTTATATTAATGCAAGCGCATAACACGATCGTTCAATTTCTAAGAAATAGGTAAGATAGTGGTCTGAAGGGGCTGCGAGGATGTTCTAACAAGATATCGTAGCCCTAGAATGTAAGGGCAGTTGAAGGAACAGGGTGGGTTTTAGTCAGTAGAAGTCTGACAGGGAGTGTCAGACTTCTACTGACTAAAAGTTCCGCTCCACCCAGAGCGGGACGATTTTCTGACCGAAAGTATAGGTAAGATAGTGGTCCGACGCGAGTCCATGAACTATAAAACCATTTATTTTCATTATGCAACCATGTATAAAAGCTTTTCTGCTTAGTAAAACCGGAAAGCAGCCATCAATTACATCATTATCAAGTCCAATAAACATTTCCTAAGTTTCTGTTACTCATCTATCTAGATGACATAATTAAACTCGATACTACCTAACGAATAAATTGCCCGTAATTACAGACTCATAATGCTACGTAAATATAACTCCTGATACTCCGGCCATTAATTGGCAAGCATCGCCAGCATATAAGATACAAAACGCAATAAAACAAAGAAAACAGAACAGAGTAGGAGAGGCTTAATTAAGTAAAGATAATCCAATAACTTCGAGCAGTACTAGGTGAGTTGGTAAAGGCCGGTTGAAATGCCACATAGTCGATAAACACAGCATTCAATACCAATAAACCACTAGAGGTTTAATTGGCCCCACGATATAGATTTTAATTGGTCGTAAATCGTGACCGCCCCTTAACAACCACTGTGTATACGTGCGCCCCACAAATCTTTGGTTTAAAGCTTAGTGTACACTTATCAAGTGGTGCTAGTAATGCCACATATTGAAGCGCTACAAACACTCGTGACTTTGTTGCTGAATTTTGTCAATTTGGTAATTGTCTTTAAGACTTGAGACTAGATTGCGTTAAGCCAGCTTTAGAAGTGAATTTAGAGTTTATTTAACTGTTGTTAGTAACTTATTTTGAGCTCTTAATAGGTAAGTTAAGATGCATTTTATTGAGTTTGATTAAATTGTGTTAGATAGAAGCAGCTGTTGCTTATTACTCCCAAGCTAATTGTAAACTAAGATACCATAATTTAGATGGACATTAATTTAAATTTAACGTCTGACTTACCTAAATTCAAGTGAATTATAAAAGGATATTTTCCCATTAATTACATTTTCATTCCATTGTTCACTTTAGCTAACACTTACTTAACTTTAGAAATAAGTGGTAGTACTAAAAAGCAAATAAATAATAAATAATAATAATAAATATTACTTGAAATAATTCAAGTAAATTTATAAATAATTAATTACATATATTAGGATTACCTACCTACTAAACATGTTTTGCATAGGCAAATGATGCAACATGAAGGACGCTTATTTTATTATATGTAACTTTAAAACCAATACAACGAAGAAAGAACACAGGATCAGACAAAAACCACAAGTGTACAACATCTTAAAACAAAGATTTTTCCACATCCACCGGAGTTATGGCGGACGCAGGAGCTGCTATCTTGCGCATACGTCTTCCATTGCTTTAATGCACTTAACAGGTAAGTATTTCATTGGATAATGATGTTATATTCGTCGTTCAATGTTTATTTATTAACGTCATTTGCGACTTCTATTTTGTATAAGGTCCTTTGCTTGATTCATACAATGTAGCTTAGTAACTAATGACTTATTAAAGGTGAAATCATCTTGAATGTGTTTCTCGGAAATAAGGAAAACTTATCAACCGCCACGATGACATTAATTCATGTTTGTGGTCTGATTCTGGAAGACCGTAGCTAAGCAAAATACAAAGATTTTATAATTATGGAAGAACTGTCATCTCGTGATATTTTTTATCTACGGGCAAGGCTGGCAGGAAATAGTTCGGTGGTATTTGAGAATAGGTTTGATTATGTTCAGAAGAAAATGTGTGTTGTTTGAACACGTCAGACTTGTAGATAGGTACCTACTTTATGTTCCATTGTCTTTCACCAAAGTACCCGTCTTTGATAAAAACATTTTACAATATTACTTCGCAATTTAAGGGCCTATACTACCTCAGCGCTTCTCACTCTTTACCTCGCTCGCACACTACTGGCCGCGGTCACGCGAGCAAGCGAGACAGGGTGGCAGGGAAAATTTAGTTTATTACAGACACCGATAATTTAGTTTATTTCTATTTGCGGTGAAAATAATGGTAATTTGGTTTGGTAATAACATAAAATGGTAAATAACATAAGACTTGCTTTATAGTTAGTTCAATTAATATGCAAAGTTCATTATTTAATTTGAAGTTATTTTTGAATACCAGCGGTTTATTGTTCAGTTTAGAGGAAACTTTGGATTTTTTTTTCTATCAAGAAAATTTTATGGAATCGTGTTTTCGTCAAACATAGTAACTAACCTAACCTAACATTAATCCTCAACTTTACCATATATTTATTTCAAAATTATTGCTGCAGTATTTTTGACATAACGGAGGATCATGCTAAGCCATTTGAGGTAGTATAGGCCCTTAACACTTTGAGCTGAGCAACGTTATAACACGTAAAATTTGATAAACGCTATTTGACACAACGTTTAATCACGTCAGTAAAAGCGCCGGCGCGCGGCGGCACAATGACGTAGCTTGAAGGAATTTGTATAAGCCTCAGCCGTTTATGCATGTTCTTTGAAGAAAGACATATTTTTTACTGACATGATTAAACGTTGTGTCAAATAGCGTTTATCAAATTTTACGTGTTATAACGTTGCTCAGCTCAAAGTGTTAAGGACATGTCGCTGAACGAAAATAAAATAAGCTCCTTATTGTTTGAAGTCGGTTTAAGATATCTATGGGTATTTGAGGTGAAATGTTTTGGGTGAGTTATTGTTATGGGTAGTTATGTAATATCATAGTTTTATTATCCTATAGGATTAAGAGTATTCTAGTAAGAGTGAAAGTCTATCAGATCCAGTAAGATACATGTATAGAGTACATTCATATTATTATGAACCATCGTTGGTGCACTTCGAGGTTATAACTAAGTAATAGCCATGTAAGGCTTATTATGATCATTTGAATACATTTTTTTGAGAACTAGCAATATGGGTAGAATTCACATTACTGGCAATCTTGTTAACCCGTCCCACTAAACTAAATATGCTTGTGTCTGGAATGGGTTGACAGAAAGTTCTACGTTGAGCTCCTGTTTGAACAGCCTGGAAAGGTCGACTCAAATCTGTGTGATACTTTTCTCAAAAGATCACCCCAGGCATTATCATATGTAAAATAGTTCACTGTCCAGTAAGCACCAGGCCCGGAACGACGGCGTGTGTTTCACGCGTACTTCAAAGGGTAGTCTGCAGCAACAGCGGAGCCTGACATGACCTGTCGAGGTTGCGCAAATATCCAAACGAGATTCCACAGCTTTAGAACGCAAGGCAACTGAAAGAACAGATTGGGAATTCCAGTCAGTAGAAGTCTAACACTCTCTTCCGCTCCATCCAGAGCTGGAGGAGATATTTAATGATTGTCGCGCTGAAAAAGGCAGTAGCCTTCATTAGCTCACTGCGCGGTAAGGACACGTCATGTTCCACGCGTGCCTCAAAGAGCCGTCAGCAGCAACAGCGGAGCCGACAGGGCCATTGCATGCCGAAGTTGCGCAAATCGCACCTTTAAAGTAAAACCGTTACTATACGAAATTATCAAATTTTACAGGAGAGCCAATATTTGAAACAGTTGAGTATCTTAATTTAGTCTAGGTAATTCTAAGTACAAGTACTTACTTTATGATTTCTTATGAGTTTATATGATAGATATCTGTTTACTGTATTCATGTGCTTTAGAATTGTTTTTCTTTCTTTACTTACAAAAATATTTTTTTTAGATTTTTATTTTGTTTGGTAACGATATGATTTAACGCTAGATGGCGAAAAAGACGATATTTTGGAATAATTACAAGTTTAACCTGCAGTTTACGTATATTTTAGATTGATGGTATAAATAACTCAATTCGTGAAAATTTTCGTTTAGTAACGGTTTTACTTTAGAGGTGCGAAATGTCCAAACGAGATTCCGCGGCCTTGGAACGCAAGGCAACTGAAGGAAAAGGTTGGGAATTTTAGTCAGTAAAAGACTGACACTCCCTTTCGCTCCACGTCTCAGGGCGGGAGGAGACATTTAATGATTATTGCCCCGAAAAAGCATGGTTCTCATTATATGATTGGTCAGTACGTATTGTATGGAATTCAAAAAAGACTTTTACCTCCGAGTTTGCTTCGGTGTTTCTTCTCAGGGTAGTCAGCTAGAGAGCACTTGCTTTATCTTGTTTGAACAATTCAAAACAGAGCTAGAAAAATAATTTTCACACACACTTTATCAACTCATAAGATCAATCGACTTATTTAAAAGCACTAAGAATACATAATACTAATAATACTAATACATCCGTTATACCTAGCTTTTATTTATGATTACAAAGCTTTCGACAGCATTTCACATACTGCTATTTTCAACGCTTTAAGCAAACAAAATACCTATTATACATTCACTACGCCATATTTGCAGGAATAGTAATAATAATAATATAATACTCCTACAACCAAGGAGTATTTAAGTCCAGAGTGAATAGGTTACTTTTAGGTAAGCGTGCTCCATCTTCGATCACATCATCACTTACCATCAGGTGAGATAGTGGTCAAACGCGAACCAATTTTCAATAAAAAAAAAGTAAAGCCGCAATCTAAACTAATATTATAAAGAAGAAACATTTGTGTTTTTGTATGTATGTTTGTAACGTTTTCACACAAAAACTACGGGACCGATTTTAAAAATTCTGTCACCATTAGAAAGCTGCATCTTCATTGAGTGACATAGGCCATATTATATTAAAAAAATAGGGATCTCTAATAAAAATGCAATAATGTAACCCAAGATGTGCAAAAATTTGTAATAAAAAATCTGTCATCACGTGCGCTGTGGAAACTATTGACGATAGACCGAAAAAAAATTGGCCAAATGCGAGTCGGACTCGCCCATGAAGGGTTCCGTAGTAACTATAATAAATATAATATACTTACTTAATATATTTATTTCAAAAAAAAAAAAAAACAAAGAACCTTATAAATTTCTTAAAACTAGCTTATTTACAATTTTTACAACTACGCCAAATAACTTTGTTTTTCATAGTATTTGTATGAATTACAAAGTTATATTTGCGGTTTTAGAAAATATACTGTATCTCAAAAACGACTCGATCTCGTTCAAACCAATTTTGGTTGAAAGTTTACATTAAGATCTACAACATATGTTTTTTTTAGATTTTTCACTTCATTATTATAGAAGTTAGAGGGAGAGGGACACATTTTACCACTTTGGAAGCGTATATCTTGTAAACGAATAACTTTATGAAAAAGTCATTTTAGAAACCTTAATGTCATGTACCATGTATGGGGAGCCCTCTTTATTTTAAATATTTTTTAAATTTCCTCTTAAAATCGGAAAGCGGTTCACAGATTACATCTACCTACCAAGTTTTACATGTATAATCCTAATAGTTTCGGAATAAAATGGCTGTGACATACGGACGGACGGACAGACAGACAGACGGACAGACATGTCGAAACTATAAGGGTTCCTTTTTTTGCCATTCGGCTACGGAACCCTAAAAATGGTCTACAGTATTATAGAACGTATCAATATCTACAAAAAACTCCGGTATACCGTATACCATATGTCCAACTACTGTAGTTATGCCACTATAACTACTTTTTTACATTTTAAAAGTTTATAAAAGTGCCGACAGTAATCAAACCATATTGTTCATACCTCTGTATTAATCCTTATCTCATTAAATGTAAATATTTGAATAAAGACCGTTTCAATGCCTGTCAAATACTTTAAATGATTAAAATCGGACATTCCATTCAAAAGATATAACGAATTTAAAAGTGTTAATCTAAAGAAAATGATGCAATCTTTCTTACTAATATTGTAAATGTAATGAGGATGGATGGATGGATGGATGTTTGTTACTCTTTTACGCAAAAACTACTGAACGGATCTGAATCAAATTTGGCAAGTACATAGTTTATATCCTGGAATAACACATAGTCTACTTTTTATCCCGGAATTCCCATGGGATCGGGATTTTACGCGAGAATACCCTCCCACTCAAACGAAGTCGCGGGTAGAAAGCTAGTTAAGTTATAAAACAAAACTCCAAAATAGAGAAAGGTGTCAAACAGGGCGACCCGCTATTTACTAAACTGTTCCTTTGAGGAAATCTTCAGGAAGTTAGCAGCCGATTGGATGAAGAGAGGTATAATTGTCCACGGCGAGATGAGACTGTCTGATCTATATTTCGCGGACGACATTGTTCTCTTTGCATCCTCAACCACAGAACTGCAGCTGCTTCAAGAGATGTAAGCCTTGAAGTTGAACTGAAGACGAAAATGTCCAAGACCAAGGTCATGAGGTACACATGACCTTGGTCTTTGACATTTTCATCAATCAATCATTTCAGCATCAATGGAACACCCAAAACAATAAAAGTAGATGGGGTGACAATACAAAATGTCCAGAAATATCTTTATTTATTTATTTATTTATGTACACACATGACACTTACAAAAGAAAAAAACATAATTATATATACAGACAAAAGAGCACAAAGGTGCTGCTTATTTCCTATGAAATTTCTTCCAGCAGACCTGCGACAGGAGAGTTAAAGAGGAGATGATAGACACAGTGTGTATAAATACTAATTACGATAAATAGAACATACTTAGCTAGTAAACTATAATGATATAATAAACAAATATATACATACATAGAGTTAAAATACATATTTATATTAATGCTTTAAAAATATATACCTATAATAAATATATAAAATTACGGGATTTTAGATAGGTAATGATCTTTGACTAGCTTTTTGAAATAAGTATTAGATTTAGCTTCGCGGATTTTAGCGGGGAGTGAGTTCCACATTCGTACTGCATGAAAGGAGAAGGAGTGGGAATAGAAACGGGTGTTATGGGATGGGAAATTTAGATGCAGTTTGAGGTGGGATCTACAAAGGGCATCAGTAGGACGAGTGAACGAAAAACGATCGCACAAGTAGCTAGGATATGCAGGGTTGAATAGGATGTTGTACAGTAGGAATAATATTCGAGTGTTCCTGCGAAGACGGATAGGGAGCCACTTGAGATCCTTGCGAAACTGAGAGATATGATCGTATTTCCTCAGACCAAAAACAAAGCGAATACACAAGTTTTGCAAGCGCTCAAGCTTACATAAGAGCTCCTCAGTGGCATCCAAATAACAGGCATCGGCATAATCAATAATCGTCTGGATTAAAGTTTGAGCTAAAGAGATTTTAGTTTTGAAAGGCAAGAAGCTTTGAAGGGATTTTAAAGAGTGGAAGGAAAAGTGCACCTTTCGACTAACGTCATTTACTTGCGCTCGCCAAGAAAGATTGCTACACACCAAGATTCTTTGCCATATCCGTGTACGCAATGACCGAGCCGTTAAGGGATAATGGCCTCAAAGAGGAAGTGTCAAGTGCAGAGCGATAGTATCGACTACCTAAGATCATATCCTGGGACTTGGACGGGTTAATCTGTAATCCGTATGATTTAGCCCACTGACTAATATTCTCCAAGTCACAATTCATGGCACTAATCGCCGAGTCCGCGTCAGCCAGCAAGAAGTGTCGGTAAAACTGCAAATCGTCTGCATAGAGATGGAAGTTCGAGGTGATAATCTGAGTAACTGTGTTAATAAAGACAGAGAAAAGAAGAGGAGAAAGAACGCCACCCTGAGGCACACCAGCAGTGAGATCACACCAATCAGAAAATTTTTCATCAAGGCGGACACACTGAGAGTGACCCCGAAGATAAGAGTCAAACCAGGATAATGCAGAAGGAGGGAAGTTAAATGAACGAAGAACTCCAAGAAGTATGTCAAAATCCACTGAGTTGAACGCGCAACTGAAGTCAAGTAGGACTAATACGGTGAGTGATTTATTGTCCATAGCCCAGTGGATATCGTCGGTGACTTTCAGAAGTGCAGTTACTGTACTGTGACCAGTACGAAATCCAGATTGGAAAGGAGAAATTAGGTTGTGTGCTGTAAGATATCTAGAAACTTGGCCATGAACAATATGTTCGAAAACTTTAGAAAGGAAAGGTAAAATAGAGATCGGTCTGAAGTGAGATAAGAACGATGGATTGTTTATTTTGAGAACAGGTATTATATGTGCCTGTTTCCAGGCACTAGGAAATGAGCCAGAGAATAAGGCGTAGTTAGCAATCTGGGTTAGAATAGGGAGCAATTGAGGTAGAATAGGTATTATCATCCTCGAACACACATTGTCATGACCAACAGCCAAAGAGAAAATAGAAAGTAGAGATTTTTTAACATCGTCTTCAGAAACAGAAGTCAAATTAAAAGTTGGGCAATTTGGTAAAGGCAAATCAGTGAGCTCTTGCAAAGTTGAAATTTTGACACTAGGTTCAAGAGAAACAGGAGGAAGAGAAAAGCGTCTGTTAAGAGCACATATGTCAACATCTGCACAAGTATTAGAGGATGATTTGCCGATGCCAACTGACTTTAGAAATTTCCAGACATCAGAGGACTTTCGATTAATAAGAGATTCGTGGAAATAGCGTCTTTTAGCATCTCGACACATACGATTGCAGCGATTACGCATTACTTTAAAGTGATCAAAAAAAGTCTATTTCCAGGCGAGACAAGACAAAAAAGTCACAATACAGATGGAAAATGCGTAGAAGTGTTACTGGTCCACGAAACTGTTTAAGTGTGAATTGCCTATTGCACTAAAAGTAAGCTCATGGATATGTGTATCCCCCGTCTTAATATGTGGTGCACAAAGTTGGTATTTGACTAACATCCAGAAGTCACAACTCAAGGTTTGCCAAAGAGCAAAGGAAAGTATAATAATTTTAAAATTATAAGATCGTGTTTGAAATACGATACTGCGTTTCAAAACAATTATAGCTGATGTAGCCCAAAAGGCTTTCCCAACTCTAGTGGGACTGGGCAGGACATGTCTGCCAACTGTGAGCAAAAATTACACAAAACTGGTGTCCTGAACAGGGAGGCAGCAGGGTCGCAGCATGCTACAAAGACGATGGCGGGATGAACTGGATAGGTTCTGTTGGAACTGCAAAGAGGTTTTTTGGTTTTTTCTTTATTACGAATGAGCCTGCTCTTGACCTCGATTACACCTGATGGTAAGATGAGATCTACAATCGAACGAGCGAGCCCAGAAGATGCCTATTCACTCTTGCTTTAAAGGCTGACGGGTCATATGTGGCAGGGAACACAGAAGCCGGCAGACAGTTCCACACCTGCGGTACGTCTGGTAGACTGGTAGTAAAAGGGGATGAAGGGATCAGGTCGTGGAGCTCCTGCGCACACTCTCCGAAGTATAATCTGTAGAAGATAGATAGGCAAGCAACGTTTCGCCGGTGAGCCAGGTTGTGAAGCTTGCCTGCCAGAACCTTGTCACCTATGAGCCTTTTAGCTTTATGTTCGATCGAGTCAAGTGCAGCTAGCTGGTATTTGGCTGAGCCATCCCACAAGTGACTGCAATACTCCATACAGGAACGGACCTATGCTTTATATAAATTCAAAAGCTGTCCAGGTGTGAAGTATCGCCTCACTTTCTGTAGGATGCCCAGCTTTTTGGCTGCAGTCTGAGCTTTAGACTCAACGGTTGAGCCGAAGTTGAGGTCAGACGTCAATTCCATACCCAAGAGCTCCAGGCGGTCGGTAATAGGTACAGATGCACCTCTGAAAGTAGGGGACCATTCTAATTGGCTCCTTTTAGCGGAGAAAAGGCAAGCCTGTGTTTTTAAAGCGTTGAATTCGACCAGATTGTCATCGCCCCATCGGGAAACGAGACTTAAGGTCAAATTCGTTCGTTCTACCATGGTCTTTCTAAAAGTGGCTATTTCGGTAGGTCTCGGCCCAGGAGTGGGTTAAGCTGGCTGGTAAAAAAATACCTATAACCATCTATTATTTCATTGTCTTTGTCGACTTCGCATCACATATAGGTAGGTTTAGTGTGACATCATATTTATGTAGGTACCAACGTCAAGAAAAAATATGTACTCGTAACTCAACGAAAAATTACATCTTCTATAATTCATTTCCTCTGACTCTTAGGTAACAAAATGTTATTTCCTCAATATTTTGACACGGAACAAGAACATTATCCTGATTTAATGTTCTGATATGCAACAAAACACCTACAGATCGTATCTCCTGGCTCGTCCAAAAACAAAACAAGTGGGTAATACACGCCTCGCCCATAAAGGGGTAGCTAGGAACGATTTAATCAACCGATAAAAATTGTCGAGAGACTCCGCTAGATGGCGGGGTAAGATAAAAACTGGCTCCACGCTGCGGACACATACCTACATAATTCATTGTACATATGTTTTTTATATGTTGGAACAATATTATACATTCCTGTAAAATAACAGCGTTCTCTACATATAAATAGCGTATCTGCATAATTATCTAATGGTGAAGTAGTAGGTACCTATGTATATGGGGACCGGAAAAAGATTGAAATGTTGTTTAGATACTTAATGCTATTTTTAGGTGATAGATTTTGTGAGATCGTAACATTACCTTTTTAAGAGGAACAAGTTTGACTCTTACATAAAGGATTCGCCAGGTGAGGCATAACATGCTAACAAAAACTGCACCCAGTATTTATATTATAGGTACCTACAAGTCTGTAAGTACCTAGTCGAAATAAGGGGTTATTGTAAACTCGCCACATTGTCGATTCGCCACACATTTTAAAATTCCATACATTCATTGTAAACTCGTCACAACCATAAAAAAATTACAATTTATTCATCGTAGGTAGGTACATACAAGTTATTGTAAACTCGCCACACATTTTTATTTAATGCTAGTTTTAAAGATAGTACCGTTAGCAAGTAAAGTTCTAGATTTTACATAATTTTAACATGAAAGAAACTCTTCAAACCCAAATTAGTTATATCCATTTGGTTAACAATAATCTGAAAAAATAATAAAAGTTTATTTAATAACTTAAAATATTAACTAAAATAAAAATCATTTTTTCAATAACAGTTGTCAACTAAAAATGTAAATCAGCTGCACAGTAAAGCCTAAAACCTAAAGTTATAAAATCATAGGTAAGCATGCCGAGTTATTTGAATAGGATTCTTGACTAATCTGTTTTTTGTTACTGTATATGATGGCGTTAGATTTGACGTTAGAAATGACTGTCATATTTTATCACATGATGGCGTTAGTAAGGATATACTTGTCCGTGAGTTTCCTTTTAAGGGAAAGTAAAAGTGATCCTGTACTAATAACTCTTCATAAGACTCGACATGCTTTTCATTAATAGAATAGATTTTTTTTTATATCTATTTATAAATATGATGTGCAATTTAGCTGAGTTAAAATGCTAGTTAATCAAACGAAATCCTATTCGTAAGAAGCCGGGGCGGATTTATATGTATGTACAATGACTATATTTTATTGTTAAATGCATGGGCCGTAAAACTATTATAGGCGATATCGTGGATTCTTTTTATTTTTTCTTTTGGTTGATTTATTAAAATCAAATAAAAAAAATGTTTTATAATTAACAACAATAATAAGTAATTATAAATTTATGATCTTTTCAGATCACATTTACAAAAACTGAAAGAAGACGACGGATGCTAGTGAGACGGGTACATGTATACATTTAATTGAGAAAATAATTTCGGAACTGTATGGAGATCTCCTACCGAGATATGATACCGGCTCTGCGCGCTGGTGTAAGTACCTAGTGCAACTATAACAAACCTAAGACGACCCACTGACCACGAAATATCCAGATTTTACATGAAACAGCTCACAAATGTCAGCCAAACTTAGATAAAACCGAAGATTTAAAGTTTTTTTTTTATTTAGTATAGGCTCGCGTTTGACATCTCACCTGATGGTAAGTGATGATGTGATCGAAGATGGAGCACGCTTGCCTAGAAGTAACCTATTCACTATTGACTTAAAGACTCCCAGGTTATAGCGATCAGGAAACACAGACTCCGACAGGGAATTCTACTCCTTAGCCGTACGCACAATGAAAGTATTCCCAAAACGTTTTATGATTGAAAATGTTTCTGTGATTATAAATAATTATTCCTAGAGTTATGTTTTTAATTATTTTTTAGCCCATTTAAGTAACTGCCATATTTTATACGTTTAATTTTTTTTAATTCTCAATGACTGCTGTTTACATTTATGTGAAAATTTATTTTAACATTATAAAACTGATCATGTTTTGAGGTATATCAGTATGTTGACGGTAAATCAGCAAGTTGTAATGTATATTTAGCTGCGTTTTGGATTCTGCAATTAAAACGGTGATAAATGTGATTTTATAAATATTTTCTGTGATTTAAAAAATAAATATCCATCGTTTTTATTCCTGTTTGATTTCTCTGCAGTCCGTACGTAGAAAACAAGTGTGGCGAGTTTACAATACTCCAAAATATTTTAATAAGCTAAAATAAATGTGTGGCGAGTTTACAATAACCCGAAATAAGTACCTACTAACATTAGGTACATTGACTGGTAGGTACCTTAAGTATGTCGGACTGATCCATAAATATTAAGTTCACGAAATGGAGCTGTTAACTGGCCACCTCGCTCATGGAATTTGACGCCTTTAGATTATTTTCTTCTTTCTGAGCATATGTAAAGTCATATGTCTACGCCGGCCAACCAGAAACTATTGAGCACTTAGAAGCCAAAATTCAACGCGTTATTGCTGAAATACAGCCCAATTTACTGAGAAGCACTGATTTGAAAACCACACTCTCTGCTGAGAAGAGTATGTGAAAGTTGGACATTCAGATTATGCCAAGTACGAGCGAGCCGCGGTGGCCATGTGCCCCATTGAGTTATAATGTAGTACGTAGTACATTATAACTCAATGATGTGCCCGAAATTATATTCAAACATTAATTTCATAAAATCATCTCTCAAATAAAGCCTGTAGGGAACTAGGGACATAGTCAGACATCAAGTTATCATGTAGGTAGCTAGGACGGTTGATCGTCCGCTAGGACGTGGGTATTACCCACGTCCTACTGAAATTGACCATGAACCTACCTACCCATCTGTCTGATTACCCACTTGATTACCTCGCTTGATTACTTACCAAGAAATAGGTATGAATAATCTAAAGTTCGCTTGCGGGAGAGATAACTCTCTTCCTCCCGCCGCGGAGACGCACCGGTTGTCGGGGATTACGAGCTGATGTGCGGCCACTGTAGACGCGGGCCGGTGGGCGGCGAGCAGGGGAAGCTCACCGTCCTGTAAGGGCTAGGCCTGACAGCGCATCGTGTTTCACGCGCGCCTCGAAGAGCAGTCAGCAGCATTGACGGGGCCTGACATGGCCATGGCCTACCGGGGTTGCGAGAATGTTCTAACAAGATAGGTACCGAGTTCCAGATCACATGGGCAACTCAAGGAACTGGGTAGGTTTTTAGTCAGTAGAAGTCTAACACTCCCTTCCGTCATATGATGACTTTCCTACCGTAAACAAAGGTAATTTGTTTAATTTATAATTTTATATTTGGTTATTTATTAATTGGTCAATGAACTAGCTATCGAATAGGGGAGAGTTGCGATCATTGGACTAGCTCTTTCATTGGACCACCATGGTATTTCCAAAACTATCCAAGCTAGCAACGCCGTAACTAGTCGAAACGAGTCCGTGCCGGCTCAATTGCATCCCCATCTTACCTCAGTGACACTGCGGCACGTGGCGAGGAGTGACACGTGTGCATAGAGTACTATAATACTTGCACGTGTGGTTGTCTTTGCGGCGGTCAAAATCTTATTATTTGACTCGGAACAATTTGATGTAAGTATCATTCTATTCATATTTGTTTGTGTGCACTGGTATGAAATATAAGTTAATTTAATTGTCATTCCATGAGTGTTATTAAATTTTGTCTAATCATGTCCATGTATATTTTAGATTTTCTTTTCTTAACGAGTACCTTGTTGCCATCAATGGACCTCAAGAGAGTTCCACCGTTGGATCGGTCCAATCATAGCAACTTTTTATTGTATTTGTTTTGTCATAATTATGGGAGTAGGCTACTAGTATTTCACTAATTATGGAAAAAACTTTTGAAAAATCATTATATATTTATAGTTTTAGAATGTTGCTGAATAAAAGAAAATACTTTACTTGGAATGAAACTAGCATGAACCTTGCTGTAGAATCAGTAAGAAAACAAAAAACTGGTTTAGATCTCATTAAATGTGCCCAATTTAAAATTTAATTAGTAACTAAGTAACCTATAACTATAGTTTGTGGACTTGTCGTAAGTGTATGAGTATTGTTTATCTCTCCTCGTATGCCATAATTTAATAATATTGATAATTGTAATAAGTTGCCTTGATTGGACCTCTAGAACAAATTTCCCGAAGTCCATTGATGGCAACCTGGTGGTTCAATGAAGGTGCCCATGGTCCAAAGAAGGTAACAGCCCAAGATTTAGTTTTCTTCGTTTATACCAAAAAGTGTAAGCCCAAATTGTTTGTGCGTTTGATTATTATAAATAAAGGTCCTACGATATAAAAATAATAAACTACTTTCATTTTATCACTTATATTTTTTAAGATATGCTGTCGTAAAGTTAAGGGGTCCATTCATAGCAACCTTCCCCTACAAATATTATTAGGAAGAAATAAAATACACCAACAGATAATTTCCCCATCTGCTGATCCGTACAGACATTACTCTTGTCCTTAAGATAACATACCCCATTGGTTCAGCACCTGTCATCAACAAAAACTGGAGCAAACATTAATGGCCATCTGTCGAAAAAAACTTGATTTAATACATGAGAAAATGGTTGTTTCCTTTGCCTGTTTATTACTAAAGGGTTTAAATATTTACCCGTTGTTGAAAAACCGATGTACTTACTTCTATTAATACCTAGGACCAGATTCCTCAAAGCGTAGTCAGCATTAGTAGCGGAATGTTCTAACGAGACGCAGTGGCCCCGGAACTCAAGGGCAACTGAATGAACAGAGTGGGTTTTTAGTCGGAGGAAGTCCGATACTCCCTGCCGCTCCTTTCAAAGCGGGAGGTTTCATTTGAATTCAGAACCAGTCTATTCCGTTATACTATACATTATTTTTAATCATTGTGTAAATGTAGGTAAAGTGAGCGTAAAGTGAATTGTCATTTCATCTATAGGTACTATACATTCATATCCCACCATGACAACGAATAGACTGACTGTTTCACAAGTCTTCGATAGATAACCTTCAGAAATAAAATAAAACAATGTAGGGTAAATACGCCAAATGTCGGCCCCCTAACGGATTTTCTGACTGGAGATCGCTCTGGCGCCATCAGTTTGCAACGAAGGATAGGTTCTGATGCGGTTTTGGATAGTTTCATATATCTATTTCATGTTTATAGGCATAATGTTGACATTTCTATTAAAAGAAAAAAGTATTAAGGTTTAGATGAGTCGAAAACGAAAAAACCCTAAAGTCGGCCATTCACGACCCATAGACGGTCGCGTTTTTCCCAAATATCGGCCGGGTATAGGGTGTTTTAAATTAAGACTAACAAATATTATTTATATGATTTATTTTGGCAGGAGTCTAATATCACACTAAGTATACATTTGTAATTGTATTTGTTTATTACTAAAATATACTTTTCCCCTCAACAATGTTAGGTACTAAAATTATAACAAAGTAAAACATCACAATAAAATAAAATACTTGTAACGTTGTTCGTGGGACGCCAAATAGTAAATTTAATGCACGAATGGACATCCCATTACCTTTTGCCCCAAGAGCTTCTTTTATTTTATTACGATCGTAACCGCATAAATTTTCTTTGCTTTCGCGAAGGCCTTGCATCTACCTGCTCTGTCATTGTAGTACCTTAAATTAAAAGCATTAAGTGAAAACGAACGAGCTTTTTGTCACGTGCAGGTTAATGAATCTATGAAAGTAAGTAAACTTCAAAGATATTTTTTAAGCTAATAAACAAGGGTTTCATAGATAGCAAGTTCCAAAGAGCAATTTATATTTATATCCCAAATTCCCAAACTATAATTAGCTACCATAAATATGTTTTCAATATTGTCAATACCTACATTAAAACTAAACTTCTTAATAATATTAATAAAATATACTTGTCATAATACATATTTAATTTTGAGAAAATAAGTTTGATAAATAAATTAAAAATGACTACCTACCACCTAATCAATGAAAAAATACAAAAGTAATCAGCCTGTATAGTGGCGTCCGAATTTGAGGCTGGTCGACATTACAATCCTTAATATTTCTAATGTCGGCCCCTATTTCGTGTACCTTATTTCTCGAGATTCAACTAATATCACCCCGGCCGGTATTTGGCAATTAAACGTAAAATAGATTTATTTGCCTGTAAGCTTTGCAAATTCTCTGGTTAAACCAATGGAATTGGTAGAATTGGAATTTATAAAACAGACTGCATCTACTTTAAGTCGGCCACGGCCGAGAATCGAGTTTTAAGTTAAAACTGGCGCTCTATTGACGGCCTCCTATTTTGCCCTTAAAACAATACGCAAAACGTTGAAAAAAATCTCAAAATATAGTAAAAATAACGTTTTAGTGATAATAAAGATCAAAACAAAAATAAAGAAATGTCTTACCGTAGTAATATCAATTCCCGAAGTATGGGTATTCACATCAGGTAAACTACTTTTAACGCAATCTTGACGCTTCAACGGCGCAGTCGCGACTTACGTTCAGTGTGTGTAGAGCGAGTGACGTAATCGAATAGTAACGGTTTGTACATATAGAGTATGAACTAAGGTTGTAATTCAGGTAGCAAAATTGTCACTTAATTACCTTTTGAATGAACGCAAGCTGAAAACGTACAGACGGCCGAAGATGGGGGGGGGGGGGCGACGTTTAGCGTATTTACCCTACCTACCTAGTTAAAAAAGCAAAAGTTCAAATAGTTCAAGGATGGGGGCAGAGCCGGATTAACCCTGTCAGAGGCCCTAAGGCAATGGCATTCTCGGGACCCCTTTTCTTACTTTGACTGTACTTGTACTGTACTTTGACAGTTCACACACGATTTGCGTGTGTGAACTGAGGAAACGCACAAAGGCTGTGGTTTTTAATATATTTGTTTACTTATTCCCAGATTTCTTGTAAAATTATTTTAATTCTACTACTAAATCTAACGACTTATGAGATAACATTGAGGTCCCTAAGTTCACACGCACATCAAATTCTCGTTCGAAGAAACATGTTTTCTTGGTGCGTGCACTAGGCCTGGGCCCCTAGTTGATGCGGGGCCCCTAGGCAGTTGCCTACTCCGCCTAATGGTTAATCCAGCCCTGGATGGGGGTAGCAAAGTTTAAAAACAATTCCCTCCATCTTGTCTATAGAAAACATGGATCAATTACTTTTTATTAACCCGGCCCATTAATAGCTTCATTGAAATAGGTAATTCGTTTTAGTTTTCACTCCAAACTGCTATTTAAAAAAAAAAACAGAAGCTTAGCGATAAGACAATTTGAATGAGTATTGCCTAGAGGTATTTTTAGAGATCTCTGATTGGCTGTTTAGATAAAAATAAATATAAAACCACACTTAGGGAAATAAATAGGTGTTGATATAAATTGTTGTTTACCTTAATGTCTAGTTATCGACCTTCGAATCTTGAAAGTGGCTGGCGCAATAATCTGTAACAATAAATAAAATGGAATTTAAACGTGTTGTTTCATTTTACAACTAAATTACCAACAATTTATTTGAACGAAGTATGAAAATGTTTGGACTTTTTTGTCTTGTCGGTAATTGTATGGCGGCCTTTTTGAAAGCTGTACCTAAGCTGTAAATACCATTGCCTTGGTCATAAAACCCTTCCGTTTAAAAAAGGTATCACTGTCAAAATTCCCGCTTTCATCTGTCAGAATTATTTCTAACAACTTTTAGTTTGGTTTTGACGTTGACAGTGAGTGTAATTTTTGTTAGTTTTGATGTGGATTATGATTGTATCTATTTATTATAAAAGATTTAATAGGCAGTGTGATTCCCTCATTTTAAAGAGTGGGTGTTAAATATCTAGTGTGCAACAGTGCAATGGCTACCTAAATAAGGAGAAAAACAGATAAGAGAGTTAAAAGCCGCATCGTTTTACCATCGTGGTAAAAGGATCAGTCAGGAGTCAGGACTGCGTTACCAACTGATAGCTATCCAGAATTTACCGAGTGTACTGCAAAACGTTTGGGGAGACAAACAGTTGCTACAATACAATACAAATTCCTATCTACGGTAAGAGAAGAATTCAAATTAAAGTAATACTAAGAGGTAAGAAATAAATATTTCCCAGCAAATCTCATTGTATTTCAGCATATTACTTATTTTTTTTTTTTTTAATAACGTTTCTAAATAATTGACAATGCTACAACAACTTAAAACAGCACCATCTATTGACCGATGTAAAATTTACATTGACCACACGCTAACTGCTCATCCAATACTTTTTAAATGCCTGCCATCTATGGGTATGCGCGCGCATTATTTGCATTCGCAGCAACTCACTGCACTCGCTGCGTGCTTAGTAGTGTCGCAAAAATACGCAAGAGGATGATAGTGTTGCAACGCTGAGTACAAAATAGCTGCTGTTTAAGTACTGCGGTTATGCGGTATTTACATTTACATATCTCTTGCTTGCATGGCGGATGTGGGGGATAAATATTATTTTCCTGATATTATCAGCATTTAAAAGTATGAATTTACTTGTTCTAAATTAAGGATACCTACTAATATTAAAAGATATAATAAGGATCAATCTCATAGTGGGCATTTTTTGTAACTTTAACAGAAATTAAGTAGACGAAGTAGAAAAAGTTATTAATTGGTATTGTACTTGTACCTACTTCTTGTTAGTAAGTAGGATAGCAGTTGAAACTTAATGACGATAACTTTAGATTCTATGCTATTTGGCTAGCTCTAAAAACTTTAGCGATAATTTACGTACCTACTTACCTAAGAAGATATTTTTAGGATGAGGACTGAGGTAAAGATAGAGATCAATCTTCCTAAAAAGATGGGCAATTAAAAACGAATAAAACAGGTATTGTCACACCAATCTTCAAGAAAAAAGTCGTCCAATAGATAACAAAATTGATGCTTTGTTTACATTGATGCAATAAAATAGTTACGACGTGTTGAATAATCGTTTCCAGTTTGAGTGACCATAAATTTGTGTATTTTTAAAGTCACGCAGTTTGGAGTCAATAAAAATTTAACGACTACGAGGGTGCACGAATAAAATTGTTAAGCATTTTACAGTAGTTTGTGGCTATTTTTTGCCTTATTTGTTCGCATAGTTAATTACTGTAACTAATAAACAAGCCAATTGGCATTCAGAAACTTGTTCCTCTTCACTCAATAAAATGTTTTGGCAGTTTATTCAGCTTTTACGGAATCTTTCGAGGATCTTGCCAAGTCATGTTTGTTCATCGGGGTCTGCACTTCCTATGTACTACCTTATTTTTCACGTATTGTAATCTCGTGACCTCATTTGACTGCTTACATAAACAACCCATTACACATTTTACTACCCTCGAGTGAGTTATGGTACTTACGCAATTCGGCACGCGCCCATAAATAGACAAACGCCAAGAAGTTATTCCTAACGTTCCTAAAAGTAATCTATCTCGAGACCTCACCGCAATATCGGTTTCTGAACGATTAACAGAGGGCGTGCGTGCCCTTCGCTTTTACGACATACTTTTACGACGTCGTAAACTCGGCCGTATAATGCCTATAATCTTTTTCCGTGAGGCTCCGCCCTCCGTTGATAGATGGCGCTAAACACAAAACTCCAAATCACTGTCACCGAACCAAATGTTAAAGTTTTATTGTGTGTTTCGCTAATGTGGTGTGAAATTAATAGGTAATAATGCTTTTATGGGTGCTTGTGAGCTTTATAGGGGCATAAAGTCCTGGCAGGTGAATGTAGTACCCAAAGTATTTGTTTTAAGTTGACCGCAGGTGTGTAGTGCTATCGTTTGATGGCATTTATAACTTTGTGGCATTATAAAAATGAACAAGACTTGTGGTTAGATAATAGTATATGTTTTTATGGCGCCTTAAGCACGTTTTTATGGTCACATTTTGCACTAAAAGTGTTGTGTGTTTCGTATTCTGAGGAGAAACCCTTTGATATATGAATCCGTTTAGGTACCTACCTATCTATTTCCTTACAAACCTTTGAAGCGTTAATATTTTGTATTATATTATATTAGGTATCATCTAAAAGTCTTACATAATTTTGGATACTGCTACATGAACTGTAAAGTTTCTTACAATAGAAAATTAAGGGTTGCAAATTTTCCTTACGCCCATGCTCGCAGTAAATAGGCCGGAGAGACTCTCTTGGTAAATGTAGCAATTCGCAGTTTAAACACTATGTTGTGTACTTATAACAATTTCGCAAATAGTTGAAAAGGACAATATCCAAGGCAACTGCGCCCTAACTGTAATGAACATAAACTTTAAGGACTGTTTTGAACATCTAGACTTGGTAAAGGCACCTACACGGTCGAATAGGTAGGTAGGTATCATACCTATCCAACTGATGTAGGTTGGTAGGTAGGTACGTATATTTTAAGAATTATGACAAATATTCTTTAAAGAATAACCTTAAGGAGATATTTTCACACATAGGTCTGTCTGCTATTGGTAGATACCTACCTACCTACTTTCCTAAATAAAATATGTTTTACATCCAGTAATGTAAAGAACAAAAGATCTAGGTTCTCGCAATCCAGTTGTGAAAAATTGCACTGTCATTCACAATCGAATGTTTATTACACTGCTTAATATCTTAAAAATATCGTCTGTTCGAGAGCTTAAAACGATTGTAGGTAATGAAATGAAATGAAATATTTATTTTGTAGATTGGTTATAAATAACACTTTTACACGTCATGTTTTTTTTTTGCGTGTTTAGTTTAGCTACATGAGGCCGGTATTTCGTAACTGACTACTTTGAGAAAAAACACCGAAACAAACTCAGAGGTCAAAGTCTCTTTTAAAGTCCAGAAAATTTGTATTTGTATATGAGAAGCATGTAGGTTCATGTCTGTGGTATTCTTTTGAGGAAATAACCACGCAAATTTGAGCGGACCTGTCCAGACAGCGCAAGCATTAATTGTCAGTCATCGTGTAGCTCAACTTAGAACTTAAGGAGCTCAACAATTGGACGAACAATATCAAAGTAAGGATACAAGACAAACAATACCAAAGTAATGTTAAAATCAAAGTATATCTATACAAGCTCAATCTATCTCTTATAATAAAGCGGAAAAGTTTATTTGTTTGAACGCGCTAATCTTAGAAAATACCTACTGCGTGGATTTGGATGTTTGTTATGGAAATAGCTTGAAGCTTGAGAAAAGTTATATCCTTTTACATCTCTCTTATTCGGTAAGTAGGTCCTTATTACTTCCAAATAGGGCTTGTAGGTAACCAATTAGCGCTCTAGGGTAATAATGTAGCTAGAAAAGCCCTAGGGCGGTAAGTAATTTAAAAAAATCTCTTCACTCTTTCAAAAAGTTCGCGTACATCTAACCATCATATACTGGCAATAGACATCATGCATTCAGCCCAATGACAAAAGAGGTCGCTTCGCTATTCAGCCTTGTCTTCGTATGAGTATAATAGTCATCAATTTTAAATATCGAACGGCGAAGCTCAATTTCGTTCTTGAAAAAAAAAAAATTAAAAAACATAATGAAAAAAGACGGGAATAGAAAACTTTTACTTTAAATATTGTTTGTTTTTGGGATTTTTTTATAATTACGTGCTAATTAGGGAAAAAACAAGAGTTCTGCAAGTGATGAAGATATAAGCTGCACTCCCGATTCAATGAAAATGGAAGCTGAAGCAGCAATTAACAATATTTTGCCTGAAAGTTCTAAAGAGAGATATTTGAAAACTTACGACGAGTTCATGAAGTGGCGAAAAGAAAAACGAGTAAAGTCTTTATCTGAGACTGTATTCTTAACATACTTTAGTGAGCTATCAAAAAAGCTGCAGCCATCTAGTTTGTGGTGCATTTATTCAATGTTAAAAGCAACTATGAGTACTAAACACGACATCAATATCAAGAACTTTTCAAAATTATCATCTTTTCTAAAAAGAAAATCAGCTGGTCACAAAAGCAAAAAGTCAAAGGTTTTTACAGCGCAAGACGTGAAAACATTCATAAATGAAGCCCTTGATGACATATATTTAGCTGTTAAGGTACGTAACATAACAAATCACATAATGGTAATACTTCATCATTTATCTTTTAAATTCTTACAATCCTAAAAAACATACCTTCTTATTTTTATATTTCGCTTGTTTTAGGTGGTCTTATCTTCGGTATAACTGGCGCATGCCGAGGTATTGAGTTGACAAATATAACAATAGAGAACATAGAACAACAAGGTCAGTTGTTAGTAATTAAACTACCCAACACAAAAACTAAAATTGACCGAACATTTATAGTTCCTCAAGAATTCTCTGAATTCGTACAAAAATACAGACACCTTCTCCTAAAAATGTAAATACCAACCGATTTTTTTTGAAGTACCACCAAGGACAAACAAGTTATTGGAAAAAATACCATCAGAATTATGCCGAAGCAAATCGCAAATTATTTAAAGTTAGCAAACCGGGGAATTGTACACAGGTCATTGCTTCAAGCTTGCATTGATTCAAGAGTGAATAGGTTACTTTTAGGTAAGCGTGCTCCATCTTCGACCACATCATCACTTACCATCAGGTGAGATGATGGTCAAACGCGAACCTATTTTAAATAAAAAAAAAACATCGGCTACACTTTTAGCCGATGCTGGGGCTAACTTAACCACTATAAAAAGGCACGGTGGGTGGAAATCCAGCAAGGTGGCTGAAGGTTACATTGAAGATTCCATACAAAATAAAAGTAAAATGACCAACCAAATAACGAAAACTATTCAGCTTTCAAAAAATGAAACATCTTTCTCAAGAGATGATCCGCAACCATCAACTTCTGCTGAAGAAAGCTTCATCCTGTCAAATTTTATCCATGACCAACAAATATCACAATCTCAAACTATTAACATACCCAAAAACACCTGTCCCTAAAATTTGAAAATTGTTCTCATTTCACTATAAATTTTAACTAATAAAATGTTTTATTCTTGTAATGCCGGTTTTTTTCTACTTACCTCACAATCGAGATGTAAAGCAGAGTTATAGTTAGATCGGGTGTAAGCATCAATTGGCTACTAATCTACTATTAGCTGACTGCAAAAGAAGGAGGTTATGTCCTTCTCGAGACAAAGTTCACGGAAGTGAAGCGTAGCGCGACTGCTAGTGTATTCATAAATTGTTATTAGATATTTAAGTTAATATTTACTTTTATATTTGCTTCAAAAAGCATACCTAATGAGGAACTTCCACCCTAAATATTGGTCCTTTCATCGATACTAAGGCTCAACTAGCAGCAAAAAAGTTGGGAATCCCAGCAAAGGTGAGACGGTACTTCACACCGGAACAGCTGCTCAATCTGTATCAAGCCCAGGCTCGGTCGTGTATCGATTACTGCTCTCATCTTTGGGATGGATCTGCCAAGTACCAACTGGAAGCGTTTGAGTCTATCGAGAAATGGGCCGAAAGACTCATTGGCAACGTTACACTGGTCGAGTCAAAGCTCCAGAGCCTTGAACATCGACGACGAGTTGCTAGTCTATCGGTATTCTATCGGTTACCTTTCGGGAAGTGTGCGATGGAATTACACAATCTAATTCCGCCAAGCCAGTTTCATCATCGGACTACAAGACAAATGGCGAAGCGTCATCGTTACATAATGGACATCCCACCCATACGCACAAAACGTTTTGAGAATACCTTCATTGTGCGTACGGCTAAGGAGGGGAATTCCCTGCAGGTGTCTGTGTTTCCAGATAGCTGCAACAACCTAGGAATCTTTAAATAGAAATTGAATAGGTTATTTCTAGGCAAGCGTGCTCCATCTTCGTCCATATCATCGCTTACCATCAAGCGAGATGGTGATCAAACGGAACCTATTCTGAATATGATTTAAAAAAAAAAAGTAATTTATTACCAAATTTTCGTATTTCAACGTTTTCAGACAATTTCATCTACCAAGAAAACAGTGTAGGTAGGTATTCAATCTTAGTAGGTACTGCTCTCACCTCTGGGATAGATCTGCAAAATATCAACGAGACGCGTTTGAGGTTATTGAGAAACAAGCCAGGAGGCTCATTGGTAACAATGAGTCAAAGCACCAGGGCCTTGAACATCGATGACGAGTTCCAAGATTGTCTATCGTTTATATTTCGGGAAGAGTGCGACGGAATTACACATTCGATTCCACCAAGTCCTTTCCACCATCGGGATATAAGACAAAGTGCTATACGCCATCGTTACACGGTGGAATCCCACCCATACGAAGAAAACCTTTTGGGAATACTTTCATAGTGCGTACAGCTAAGGAATGGAATTCCCTGCCGGAATCTGTGTTTCCTGATAGCTATAACCTGGTGGTCTTTAAGTCAAGAGTAAATAGTTTACTGCCAAGCAAGCGTGCTTCATCTTCGACCACGTCATCGTCTACCATTTGGGTAATTTTGTAAAACCGGTGGTACCTACAGCTATCGAATTATAATTCAATCAGTATTCAACTGCGTTAACACTTTTCATTGACGCTATGAAGTCTTCACATGTCTTGCAATGCCAGCCGAAGTCTGGATCATGGTCTATAGATCTATACCTCCTCGAACCTCCGACTACCTTCTGCATACATTTTAGTTATTTTTTAAACGACAGTGAACAACACATTGAATTCATAACAGGCAGTTTGACAAGACTGAACTGAACTATGGTTACATATTCGATCTGACATTGGGCGCTAGAGCTCATTAATTGCCCTATTTGTAATGCTGCATAGCGTTAAGTGTATGTTGTACAATTTTAAGCAAGTAAAATACTTTTTTTTTATTACGTAAGAGATTAAAAAAAAATATTCTTCAAGATTGTTTTTTTATTTAAAGATTGCTAGCAATGCGGGTAGAATCCAAATTATTAGCAATCCTGTTAACTCCTCCAAATAAACTAAATATGCTTGTGTCTGGAGTGGGTTCACGGCAATAGTGTAATGGGTAGGGTTCGAACTCGCGACCTCTCGATCACAAGTCCAACGCCTTAGCCATTAGGCTATTGGCATTTGGCTATTGTTTGTCTTCCTCCTTCACATCCTGAATCTTTTCGAATTCTGAACTCAACATGTTTGGTCTCTTTCTCTTCCGCCACCACTTTCTCTTCGCTGAGAGCTGGATATGACATGGAATCTGCTGCATGCACGGAAGTAGGTCAATTTATATCAAGCCCAGGTTCGGTCGTGTATGGAATACTGCTCTCATCTTTGGGATGGATCTGCGAAATACCAACTGGACGCGCTTGAGTCTATTGAGAAGCGGGCCAAGAGACTCATTGGCAACGATGCACTGGTCAAGTCAAAGCTCCAGAGCCTTGAACACCGACGACGAGTTGCAAGTCTATCGGTTTTCTATCGGCTACATTTCGGGGAGTGTGCGATGGAATTACAAAATCTAATTCCGCCAAGCCCGTTCCATCATCGGACTACGAGACAAACGGCGCAGCGCCATCGTTACATGGTGGACATCCCACCCATACGCACAAAACGTTTTGGGAATACCTTCATTGTGCGTACGGCTAAGGAGTGGAATTCCCTGCCGGAGTCTGTGTTTCCCGACAGCTACAACCTAGGAGTCTTTAAGTCCAGAGTGAATAGGTTACTTTTAGGTAAGCGTGCTCCATCTTCGATAACATCAAGACTTATCATCAGGTGAGATAGTGGTCAAACGCTAACCTATATTCAATAAAAAAAAGAAAAAAAAAGAATCCAGGTCATCATCGAGGAGTAACGTCACGGTGAGCAGCTTTGATTCCGTGATGTTGTCTGTATCACCTGCATCTCCTCTTTCTGGTTGACTCCACGTTGTTTCTTAGGGTGTCAATAATGGCTATGTGTAAGATAGGCATAATTTTCAGTGGTTTGATCTCCTGAGGCTCTTTTTCCAAGTAGTAGTACTCGGTAGGTATCTACCCGCCTCAGCCTCCTTTTGTTGTGGAACTCGTTGGTCTGCCTCAGAGCGTCTTTGCTCTCATAACTCGAGATATATTCCTGATAACTATAACCTGGGAGTCTTTAAGTCAAGAGTGTATAGTTTATTTCTAGGCAAGCCTGCATCATGTTCGACTACATCATCACTTAACATCAAGTGAGATGATGGTCAAACGCGAATCTATCAACAACAAAACATATCAATAAACCGTAAAAAAATCATTCAATCGATCTTTGCTGCGTAATTTGTGGAGGAAAGCGATAGTCAAGTCATGAGATATACATCCAGCATCTCTCACACTGAGGTATTCCTCGAAGCGCTACCATTTTGAAGCGCACCTAATGAAGCGCTCCTTTTTTATTCCTCGGAGTGCTCCTTTTCCGATAACATGGTATCGGGAGCGCTACTAAATGGAGCGCTCCTAGGAATAAAAAAGGAGCGCTTCATTAGGTGTGCTTCAAAATGGTAGCGCTTCGAGGAATACCTCCTCACACTAAATAAATAATCAATAATAGGTAGGCCAACAGGTAACCTACTAAGGAATAAATTAGTTTTTAAGATTCCAAAGATCAAATTACTAAAACGTTATGAAAGGTCCATCTTAAAATAAAAACTGTGATTCTGAAAAATCAAACACAACAAATCAATTAGCAAATTTGTGTCACAGGTTTTGAAACAGTTTAATTACCATGCACCGAAATCAAAACCATTTGAGCAATACGTTTCCTTATAATCCAAGGCATATGCAGATAATATAAAGGTAAATCAAAAAGATACTACCTATACCGTTTTATTTGTTATTTCAAATTAGCGAAAATGAAGCGCAAAATTTCGATTTAAAAGGAGAAAGATTTTGTTGAAACTATCGCTGGCTTAAAACAGCTTTTTAACATCATGAGAAATGCTTTCGGCACCTCTTCAATTGATAATATTAATATATTATAATTTAATGAATCATCATCTGTTGTCATCAGCCTTTTTCTAAATATGTCAGGGTAGGCTACCGGTAGTTCAACCGAATGCAGCTGATTACTAGTGTTTTAGGTTCATAGAACGACAGATTATCTGACCTCCACGCCCCGGTAAGATGATAACCAAGGGGCAAGACTAGTGTCAGATTTTATGGGTTATTTCCTGAGTACCCCGATCCCTGAAGCCCACGTCCCGGAGAACCCCGAATTCGATAAATATCATTTGTTTTTTCTCTTTTTTTTTAACTTGTACGATACACATAAAAAGTGCTTAAATGTTTTAAGTACATAAGACGAATAATAGTTTATTTGCAATTTTGTATAATCTTTGATCATAATTTTAACAGAGTTATGTATGACAGTTTGAATTAAATGTGTCAATATATAAAATAAATCTTACAATATTATCAAATCATACTAAACAAATAGGTACACATATTTCACAATTTATGACAACAATAATTACTTCAAATTCGAAGCACAGCCGTTCGAGAAGAGTTGCAGATTTACCTGAGCACCAACCAGTTATAATAAACAATAAAGCTAGTGCAGCCAGCTGGACAATATTTCTGTCTTTTTTAACTTGTGACATAATTGTGATTCTTTTGCAACTGATAAGAAAGTTCAGTGTGTAACTAAAACATGTCGGAAGCAGCAAGCAAGGTCCTTCTAAGGGGCGCGTGCGCAATAACATATTTAGGAAAAAAAACAGATCGGGGGAAGTGGTTATTAAATGCCTATGTCATACACAGACTAAATAAAAAATGCGTTTTTGGGCAAAAACATCATTCAAAAAACCGGCTGATGTTGTTATACCTCAAAAATTCAAAACTAACCTTTTGGTAGATTATGCCGAAGACAACAACCGAATGTGTGTGACCGGTGTGCCTATAATATTCGAAGAGGTCCCTCGATTTCTCCAGGATTCTATCATCAGTTCCTGACCTGATTGATTAAAATGGAACCAACTAGAAAGTATACCCTTTCAAATAAAAAAAGAATTTTCCAAATTAGTTCAGCCGTCTTCGAGTAATCGAACACGGCTAAAAAAAGATTCCGATGAACTAAGATCCTCCTCCTTTTTCTGAAGTCGGTTAATAACGAACTATTGTGATCATAATTAAAACCTGGGATTGCTCTAGGGTCTCCTAGAGCTCTATATTGTATTCTCTAATTATAATATTTACCTTAACCAAGTAACCTTTAAGTGAAGTATAATAGTTTCAGTAAATAATAAAATTTTTCATATCATTTGCTGAAGTTACTTTTAAGCTAAACTGACTTCTAATTGAGTTTAACAAGATAAAAATAAATCGGGGTCCTCCGGGATCGGGGTACTCAGGGAATAACCCGATTTTCAGGCTTCTGACTACCCATAATGACTGTCAAAGATGTACAAATGACAGCTGGGATCAGCGGGTTAAGAACTACGCAAACTGGGACTGAATGACATCCAAACTTATCTAGTAACAAAATGACATCAATTCCAAAGTTTTAAATTGATTCTTTGGCATCGAAAGAGATTTTTTGACACGGCGTTGAAAGACACGCCAAAAGATGCCATGGCGGCATGCTGTGACACGTCATGTGATGTCTTGGTAGGCCACCGGATTTCTACGGTAGATACCTAAGCAGCTAGTACCTATGCACTAACCGGTGGCAAAACCCTCTGCCATTTCGTCCCGGTGTGCGTAGACCTTTAACTTTCTTTCCGAGGCACGAAGAAAGGACGATATATTAAGATGGTCGTATTTATCTACGATCCGTCTTCGGCTAGCGTTGATATAATATAATGAATAGTCTTCCAAAACTATTTAGTATCAATAAAGTGGAGACTTAGTATCCAGCTACACGACATACAGTCCTCTCATATATATAGGTACATGAACAATTGTACCTACAGCAGAACTAACAGGGCATATGGTGCAAGCCGAAATACACGGCGTATTCTATGACGGGAGGTCCGTCGACCACCGACAGCCTTCCGTAAAAATCAAAAAATATTCATCCTACATTCAAGTATAAAAAATTCGGCACCCAACTTTGAATGTCTCGAAGTCTGTACGCAACTTTAAGAACATCCTGTCTAGCAAAAGTGCTTTTATAAAACATTCTCTCAAACTCTCCTATCATTCTGACACACAACTTACCGTCTAGACTAAAACTATTTCTCTATTACCCTCAATTACCTTTACTATCGAACCTCTTTATCTTTCACAAGGAAAATGAAAGGGATAAAACGACTAGGGTGGTACGCAGAATCCCTTTGATTTTCCATGCAATTGAATAAAAGACGTTATACGGTGTGTCGACGTCACGGTTGGATTTTTATCTATAGTTATATCAAATCGGATGTAATTCGAGTTCGAAGCCTGGTTCGATCGAGTGGTAGCAACTTTAAAATTCATAACATATTTAACAGACAGTTTCTGTGCACTCTACGCGCAGTTTTTCGATGTAAACATATAATTTCTAGAGTTTATTTCGATACATAGTGGGCGTGATGACGTCTGTATTCAGGGTCTTTTATTAAATGGGGGTGATGCAGTCTGTACCTATTCCTGGATTTCCTCTACTGGCTATTTATGTGGCATCATCATACGCAATTACTTTAGCGGGAACTAAAACAGTTTTCAAAATAGGCACTTAAGTAAAGTTTGCTTTTTACAAAACAGTTTATTTCAAAAAAGCATTAATAAATACCTACATAATATTTAATAAAATCTAATTCAGGTCTAGAGTTTCCGAAGGAGACGTATTTAATAGAGTAAAAAAAATTTTTAGCAAAAAATAGAACCGACTTCTATATAAAAACACTACAAATGCAAAAATAACTTTAATTTCGGAAAGCAGTGTCAAAAAAAAAATACAAAACAAATGACACCGACTACCGAAATTAAAGTTATTTTTGCCTTTGCAGTGTTTTTATATAGAAGTCGGTTCTATTTTTTGCTAAAATTTTTTTTCACGCTTGTTAGTGGGTTGGTTTGTAATTTATCTAGTTACAAAAGCCAAAATGTCAACTACTTAAGACCTTTTACAAAATATTGCTTTTCCCGGTGCAGAGCCGTTAATTTTTGAGGAGTTCTCCTGGTACATCACCATCAGCTCTACTTCACCATATGCATTGTGACGAGCATGAAGTGCTTAACATCCATATTCAAGTAATCTAATCGCAATCCACGAAATACTTATTATTGAGTAGTTTTGGTGGCCATCTGGGGTCTTCATCATCAGTTCTACTGCCTCAAATGGTGCTTATCAAGAGCAACTGCAAAAGTTACTATAAGAAATACCCAAAACGCTATAGGTATGCCTATAATATTTGAAGAGTTCCCTCGATTTCTCCATGATCCCATCATCAGATCCAAACATGACGACAATGAGACCAACTAGAAAGTATACCCTTTCAAACAAAAAAAGAATTTTTGAAATCGGTCCAGCCATCAGCGAGTAATGAGGTAACATACATAAAAAAAAAGTTCAAGACGAATTGAGAACCTCCTCCTTTTTTTTGAAGTCGATTAAAAAGCTAGTAGAGGTCTATGAGACTTTTCTCATTCTGGTTCAAAAGACCTCTCCTGATCAGGATGTTAGTAGTGAACATCGGCCATTAAACGAAAGAGAACTCAAGCTATGTATAAGTTAAAAAACTTTTTAGCAAAAAATAGAACCGACTTCCATATAAAAACACTACAAAGGCAAAAATAACTTTAATTTCGGTAGTCGGTGTCATTTGTTTTAAATTTTCTTTTTTTTGACACCGCCTTCCGAAATTAAAGTTATTTTTGCCTTTGTAGTGTTTTTATATGGAAGTCGGTTCTATTTTTTGCTAAAATGTTTTTTTTCACGCTTTTTAGTGGGTCGGATAGTAATTTACCTAGTTACAAAAGCCAAAATGTCAAGTACTTATCACCTTTTACAAAATATTGCTTTTCCCGGTGCAGAGCCGTTAATTTTTGAGGAGCTCTCCTGGTACATCACCATCAGCTCTACTTCATCATATGCATTGTGACGAGCATAAAGTGCTTAACATCCATATTCAAGTAATCTAATCGCAATCCACGAAATATTTATTATTGAATAGTTTCGTTGGCCATCAGGGGTCTTCATCATCAGTTCCACTTCCTCAAATGATGCTTTTCGAAAGCAACTGCTCAAGGTACTATAAGAAATACCCAAAACCCTATAGGTGTGCCTATAATATTTGAAGAGTTCCCTCGATTTCTCCAGGATCCCATCATCAGATCCTGATTCCGTAACAATGGGACCAACTAGAAAGTATACCCTTTCAAACGCAAAAATAATTTTCCAAATCGGTCCAGCCGTCTCCGAGTTATGAGGTAACATACATAAAAAAAAGTTCAAGACGAATTGAGAACCTCCTTTTTTTGAAGTCGGTTAAAAACAATACATTTCATTTCAGTCATACATTTTACTGTCTTTTTAATACACAAACGTTTTCACCATAATTATTATGATTGGTTTAAATACTAATAAGCAGATTATAAATCTAAAGTTTCCATAAAAAAAGATGAGCTCTGTTTTAAATCTGCTTAAAACACCTAAATGATTAGATTTTATTTTTATGAATAAGTTTTATATTTGTTTCATGCTTGTATTATGAACAAAGAAGAACTGGAATGATGTTCTGACTCTCTGCTAGTGAATATGCCTATCCAATATAGCACACCGTTTAAAGATTTAATGTCTTAGCGAGGCTTCTAGACCAAACATAGATTTGGTGCAACATGAGTATACATAGGCATGCAGGTTGTCCTTTGCTCTGATTTTTTTCATTTAATTGTTGATGTGAAATTGGTGTGTGGTTGGTACCTATTTTAGCATGATATTAAATAAATGGTTTAAAATAACCTCTTTTTATCTTGCAAATGCCATGCCAAAATTATATACTTATATATATTAAGTAAATACCTTAGTTATACCTGCAAGTCTGTTAATCCTAACATTAGAAAGTTTCACGAGACATCGAGAATTCGAGAGTCATTTCAGTAAACGCACACGAGAGACCGCTCTATGCACTGGGCTACGGCAAATATATACTGGACTTAGTCCAAAACATTGCATGGTAACACAATTCAACTTTACGATACTCTGGAACTTATCCTTAAAACTAAAAGAGCTGGATTTGGCTTGAAAAGGAATTCTGGTTAAAAGTCCTACCTGAAGGAGAACTATAGCAAATATATTTCAGTATAGTAGGTAAGTACAGAATAAAATATGCGTGAAAATAAATGAACAGGTATACTAAGACAACGAAGTAATAAGTAGGTTCATTTTCATCGTACCTGCAGCTTGGAAGTCGAGTATGTGTTTCCTCATAAATACAACCTGGGTGTCTTTAAGTCAAGAGTGAATGGGTTAGGTACTTCTGGGCAATCAGACTGCATTGTCGAATAGGTACTTAATCGCAAATATAAATAAGTACAGTTTTGAAGTGTGTGAAGAAGTGCTTTTGCGTTTGTGCCTGTTCTTCTTAACTTACCAAAGAAATTAATTGTAAGTAAACAGTTTATAACCTAGGTAGCCCTACAGACTTAGTACATGATTCAAAATTTTTTCCTTAAGACTATTGGAGCAGATTATATCTTTTAAAAGGATTAATGCTTTACCTACCTACTTCATCCATGCGAGGTGTGTAAGAAACTAACCAAAGAAATCTATCATAATTTTACAATTCAACACCATATCACACAACTAAAAACAAATATAACCTAAATACACTCACAACAATTCCGTCGAGTTGTTAAATTTCAAACAGTATCCATGTTTTTGCACACACATATCGTAAAATTTTATTAAAATTAAAACAAAAAGCGGTTGATAGCGAGTGTGTTAGCTGAAGCCCACGGGCGGTATACGTAGCGAAATTTTCAGTAATGGCCTCTGAAAGTCCTCCGGGGTCGTTTGTTGGCGGTATTTGCATTATCATAGTAGGTATTAATACCCCGTGTTTGTAGCACCATAGAGTTTTGTTGTGGTTATTGATATGTGATTATATTTAAGGAATAAAGTAGGATGTAATAAAACTGAGAAGTTCCATTAGCAAAAGGAAATGAATGACTATATGTAGGCCTATAGATGAGTCTGGGAGCTGGGAATATAGAAGTGGGAACACGGATAAGACTGTGTTAGAATTCTTTGAGAAACTAACGTCGGATCACTTATGGCACGGATTTTCTTCAGAGTTTCTATGTAGTTAATTCAAATATATATATATCTATTTATTTATGTACATACATGACACTTACAAAAGAAAAAATATAAATACAGACAAAAGAGCACAAATGTGATGCTTATTTCCTAAGAAATTTCTTCCAGCAGACCTGCGACAGGAGAGTTGAAGAAGAGATGATAGACACAGTGTGTATAAATATTAAATACGATAAATAAAAAATACTTAGAAAAAAACTTAATTATAATTATATAATAAACAAATAGTAAATAGAGTTAAAATATATAATGCTAATTAATGCTATAAAAATATATACCTGTAATAAATATATAAAATTACGGGATGTCAGATCAGATCAGCTTTTTGAAAATACCAATGGATTTAGCTTCGCGGATTTTAGCTGGAAGTGAGTTCCACAGTCGTACTGCATGAAAGGAGAAGGAGTGGGAATAAAAACTGGTTTTATGGGGTGGGAAATTGAGATGGAGTTTAAGGTGGGATCTACAAAGGGCATCAGTGGGACGAGTGAACGAAAAACTACCGCGCAGGTAGCTAGGGTATGCAGGGTTGAAAAGGATGTAAAAAAGAAAGAATATTCGAGTGTTCCTGCGAAGACGGATAGGGTGCCACTTGAGATCATTGCGAAACTGAGAGACATTATCGTATTTCGTAAGACCAAAAATAAAGCGAATACACAAGTTTCGCTATCGCTCAAGCTTACATAAGAGCTCCTCAGTGGCATCCAAATAGCAGGCATCGGCATATCTATATACAATAATCGGCTGGATTAAAGTTTGAGCTAAAGAGACTTTAGTTTAAAAGGCGAAGCTTTGAAGGGATTTTAAAGAGTGGAAGGAAAAGTACACCTTTCGATTAACCTCATTTACTTGCGCTCGCCAAGAAAGATTGCTGTCAAGTAATACACCAAGATTCTTTGCCATATTCGTGTACGCAATGACCGAGCCGTTAAGGGATAATGGCCTCAAGGAGGAAGTGTCAAGTGCAGAGCGATAGTATCGACTGTCTAAGATCATAGCCTGGGACTTGGACGGATTAGTCTGTAATCCGTATGATTTAGCCCACTGACGAATATTCTCCAAGTCACAATTCATGGCACTAATCGCCGAGTCCACGTCAGCCAGCAAGAAGTGTCGGTAAAGCTGCAACTCGTCTGCATAGAGATGGAAGTTCGAGGTGATAATCTAGGCAACTGTATTAATAAAGATAGAGAAAAGAAGAGGAGAAAGAACGCCACCCTGAGGCACACCAGTAGTGAGATCGCACTAATCAGAAAATTTTTCGTCAAGGCGGACACACTGAGAGCAACCCCGAAGATAAGAGTCAAACCAAGATAGTGCGGAAGACGTTAAATGAACGAAGGGCTCCAAGAAGTATGTCAAAATCCACTGAGTTGACCGCGCAACTGAACTCAAGTAGGACTAACACGGTGAGTGATTTATTGTCCATAGCCCAGCAGATATCGTAGGTGACTTTCAGAAGTTACTGTGCTGTGACCAGTGCGAAATCCAGATTGGAAAGGGGAAATTAGGTTGTATGCAATACAATCTAGGCGCAGTTTATTGATCATTCGTTTATTATGTTGATAATACAATGCTGTGATATATAGGTATCTATTCTGTTTGTTGTCTTGACCCTCTTAACAAATGAAGATGCCCTCGTGTCTCGGAAAGCGCGATAAGCCCGAATGCCATTTGAATATCTTTAACAGTCATTATGGGTGAGAAGCCAGAAAATCTGAACTGGCCGTACCAAAGTTTTTCGTGTTACCCAGCTACTGATGAGTTTTGGAAGACAGATAGGTATTCACTCCATGTAAAACACTAGTACTCATTTGCATCCGGATAGACTGAAAGCCGACGCCAATATCATTAGGAAAACGCTAAGCAGATAATGAATAAGTACGAGGTATTCCTCGAAGCGCTACCATTTTGAAGCGCACCTAATGAAGCGCTCCTTTTCTATTCCTCGGAGCGCTCCTTTTAGTAGCGCTCCCGATACCATGTTATTGGAAACAGGTTACTTATCTATTTAATAATTTCTAACTGGCTGGTAGGAAGTTGATTAGAGTAAGAGTGTCATTTATTCGATTTGGATTCCAACAGAGAGATAGTTATAGTGTTAATATTTTACTGCAATGGATGGTAATGAGAATTGCCATTTAGATTTATTGTTTTGTAAAATATACACGGATATGTAATCACAACTATGTGTATTTCTGTTATCAAAAGAGCACCACATAAACCTACCTGGTTCTCATAATATGATTTGAGCACTCTGTAGTGCTCAAATCATATGAGAACAAATTGTATGGACTTCAAAAGTGACGTTAACCTCTGAGTTTGTTTCGGGGTTTCTTCTCAGGGTAGTCAGTTAGGAAACACTGGCCTCATCTAGTTTAAATTTACGAAAAAAAAATGATGTGTAAAAATGTTATTTATAACCTACTTGTAAAAATAAACTTAATTATTTCTTAATTAATAATATTATATTGTTATAATAATTAATTATTTATTAAATTAACAACATTGTAAATAAGAGAGACATTTTTGAATTTTTGAAAAATGGTGGTATTGTATTTTAAAAATTCAAAGTATGACGTAAGATGGTAAAGAAGGCGATTGAAATTTGCGAAAAAACGTCTAATGGCTCTCAAGCTGCAGGCAAGATATTTCCTTAATAGCATGTAGCTTTTGAAATGCCTCAGGGTATACCATACCCGCTTTTGTAAATCCGGTAAAATTAAAGACGTCTGTGAAATCCTATTGTGATCGCAAAAATATGCAAGGAAGGATGTTTGGATAGATATTTATAGCTCTATCTCGCAAAAAACTATTGAACAGACTTTGTTGAAACGGATATACCTTATAGTTATAACTTTCATCTGTAAAATAGTTAACTTATCGGGGGTATAAAAATACATGATTAGCAGGCGGCAGCTAGGACACGATTATGTACCCAAATATATTTTGAAAATCGAACAAAACGTATTCATAAATGTTAAGTACTAAGGTATTAAAAGCGCGCTTGCAGAGACAGAAACCTGGTGGGCAGTGGCTTCTTCCTGTGAAATCGTGATTATCCAGAAGGTCGCAGTCGAGCGATATCGTGGCAGGGCCGGTCCCGCTGGGAGGTGAAGGCGTTGTGTAAGCAATCGTCTCGACGCCTAACACGCCGAAGCTCCCGTATGCATACTTTCAGGCAGATGGGCCGTGGTCGCGGACGCTCAGAGTCAAAAATCTGATCGTTCACAGTGAACCCATGGAAAATGGTGGCACAGTGGTTACATACTGCCGTGCATAGCGAGGCTTAAGGGAGACCCTTTTACATTTCCACCTAGGATGTGCCGTAACAGGCGTTGCACATAGGGGGTTCTGGAGTGGTCTTTCAAGAGGTAACGGGACCCTTTCAATGTGCTGATGGTGATCACTGGGGTAGGTTTGGAGAGGAAGAAATCCCTGGTCTTTTCTTTCGGCCTTTTTAAGGTTAAAAAAGGTATTAAAAGCGCAAATACATACTATCTATAAACCAGTACCTAGCTTCATCGAGTGTAATCCGCTTTTTTTTCTTCTGGAATGTATTTCCAGGATGAAAGTCGGTTTCCACGAGAAGAAAGTGTTGAATATCAATGTGGATGATAAGGGATACGTACGAGTAGGGCATGGCAATGGAAGACCAAACAAATGATGAATATATCGATGCTTTCCGCTACAAAGGGCGTAACTCCAAAACCCATAGTTTTGGCTATGAGCAAAAGAGTAAACAAAAAAAAAAGTTTCTCAAATATCTCTTTAATTTTTATACTTATAAAATTGAGTCCTAGGATGAAAGTTCTTAAATTTTGGCTGACTTTTGCCTCATTTAATTACAGTTATGTACGATAGTTATTAACGAAGTTAGCATGGAGTTACACCCCTGGAAACGAAAAAAAAATGTATATACACCCCTTAATTAAATGACTTGATAACAAACGTCTGCGGTAAAAACCAGTTAGGCACATACAACGGTAATTTACGTAGTTATAAAGACGATGTTTTTTCGCAAAATATGTAGATACACCCTGAAATTAATACTAAAGCAATGAATCTGTAGGCAATTTTATTAGTAAGGATGAATATAACTAAATTAATAAGGATGGGTTGTAGGTAATTTTAATATAAATAGTAATAAGTTGAGTAAAAATGAAATAAACGGTTCTAAAAACATATTTATTGTTAATTGGTAATATCAATTGCAATCAAATTGGAAGTTACAGGTGCCGTGAGTAAGTTGGGTTCTGGATAACACAATTATTTTATTCACTAATTATTATTATTAATTATTATTTTATTCAGAATCGGCTCGCGTTGACCAGCATCTCACCTGATGGTAAGCAATGTTGTGGTTGAAGATGGAGTACGCTTGCCTAGAAGTAACCTATTCACTCTTGACTTAAAGACCCCCAGGTTATAGCGATCAGGAAACACAGACTCCGGCAGGGAATTCCACTCCTTAGCCGTACGTGCAATGATACGTATTCCCAAAACGTTTTGTAAGTAAGGGTGAGTAAGCATCTGTTCCGGTTTAAAGAACCGTCTCACATTTGCTAGGATTCCCAACTTTTTTGCTGCTAGTTGCCTTAGCCTCGATAAATAAACCAAAATTGAGGGTAGAAGTTAGTGTTACCCCAAGAAGCTCAATACGATCGGTTATCGGCACGGTTACATCGCGGAAAGTAGGAGCCGGTTGGAATTGGCTCCTTTTTGCGGAGAAGAAACGTCTGGGTCTTAGCTGCATTAAACTTGACCAAGTTGAAATCCCCCTTTCGGAGACAGCCTTCAAGGACAAGTTCAAGCGCGCAACCATCCTCATGGAGAGACTGGATCTGTGACTCACCATCACGCGCGCTGGACACGTATCTCTCAGCAACTGTGCTGTCGTCTGCATACCCAAAGGTACCGGGCATAAGCAGATCATTAATGTGCAGCAAAAATGAAGTTGCTGAGAGAAACGACCCCTGAGGGACCCCGGCATTAATTGCCAATTGGCCAGACGAGCAGCCATCAATAACCACTCGAATAGACCAATCTCTAAGGAAGTCTTCAATCCAAACGCAAAGTTGAGTGAGTAAACCGAAAGAAGGAAGTTTAGCAATAAAGCTATCGTGCCAGACCCTATCAAAGGCCTTGGAGATGTCAAGAGAAACAGCAAGTGCTTCCCCGTGCTTCTCAATGGCCTCACTCCAGATGTGAATGGCAAACGCTAGAAGATCCCCAGTTGACCGGTTTTTGCGAAAGCCGTATTGTCGGTCACTGAGGATGTCGTTGGCTTCTAGGTATGCCAGGAGCTTGCTATTAAGTACGTAACTGAGATAGGCCTGTAGTTGGCCGGGTCAGCACGACTGCCATTTTTGGGCACACGCTGCACGTTAGCCAGCTTCCATGCTTTCGGAGACAGTTCGGGCGCCCAAGTCTTAAGAACAATTGCTGGTATTCCGTCGGGGCCACTAGCTTTGTTCACGTCGAGATTACGCAGCACTCTACGGACGTCCTTTTGATGTATGCGAATATCCTATATATGTAGGGCGTAACTCACATTTTGTTTTGTTGCTGTGTTTTACCCCGTTTTTTTTTTTCAGGAAAATATGTTTATTTGTAGATACAGCAAGTTTGCTGTCGTGATGAAAAAGAAATGTGTTTTACGACTTGGTTTTTCGAAAAAGAGATGTTTAGCGTTAAGAAAATGTTGGGTAATAAAAACCATTTTTTTCAACGTAGCGCAATTTTGAATATACAGATAGAAAGAGCGTGAAAAACTAAGAAAGACTGCATCAAAAAGTCAATTTGGCCAAAATGGTCTTTACGCCCTTTGTAGCGGAAAGCGTCGATATTCTACATGAGAGAAGAATGAAATCATTAGAGAAACTAAAAAACCCGACTGCGGTTAAAAACTGAAGTTCAACGTGGAACTACACTATAAATTAAAAAATACAAGAACAAGCTGAATAGTCTGCGATTGAATAAGGTATAACTGCGTATTAAATAACGTGTAGGTATACTAGTTGCTGTCCGCGACTTCGCTCTCATGAATAGTTTCTTTGTACCTATAAAAATATAAATGATCATTATTTTGCAAGTTGGTTATTAAACAACAATTTTACACGTAATTTTTTCGATAAATTTAAACTAAATAAAGCCGATAAATGTGCAATAGACAGATTGACCTTCGCTTAGAGGATATTAGTAGCGAAATAGGGATAACATGTAACATACCAAGTAATTACGGTATTTTAATATTTGTTATATTATGTTGGGATATAATATACATTTTTAATTAATCATATGATAGAATTAGGCGGAGCCATCTCATGATTAGGTTTAATTTATACGTCGCCCGGCTTCGCTCTCGTGGACTTTATCACGATAAAAACGTAACCCTCCTTTTTTTGTAGTCGAGTAAAAAGTAGTCTATAACCTTCCTCAAACTTCAGGCTACTTCTATACCAATTTCCATCCAAATGCACCCTGTACTTTTTGAAGAACAAACAAACTTTTCAGTTTTATATTATTAGTATAGACATCCAGAAGGGTTTGACGCAGTTTGTGCACTTCGCAAAATGTGCATTTCGCATTATGTGCATTGTATACATTGTGCACCATAATCGTGTTTCGGTGCAATCGGGTAAAAATAAGTCAAGTTGCGCTGACACCAAATTTTCGGTAAACTGGTAATTAAGAAAACCGTTTTCCAAACTAACGTTATCCGATTCTATTGTCCTATTATCCGATTCTACAATCTGACGCTGTTAATTTTAATGAAGAGTGCATTCAATATACCAAATCGAGATAGAATAGCAGTTCACGTCAAGCTTAGTCTACAGTGAAGTGGACGTACGATTGACATAGGTACACATACTTACATATTTTCTATTTTTAGGTGACCGTAGCCGAATGGCAAAAAAGGAACCCTTATAGATTCGCCATGGCTGTATGTCCATCCGTGTGTCACTGCCACTTTTTTTGCCCTCATTATCTCGTTTATTTACCAACTAACTCATCATGGCATGATTTCATTTCAGACAAATAGAAATTCATCTATGCTAAGTTAACACAATAATTTATTATTTCAGGAACGAGCACACTTGATGAAGCCGTGGATAATCTGGACGCCTTGCATTGTGAGGGGAAACCGCTCCTTATCATCTTCTGCACCATCCGTTATATGAACGCTGAACCTTCCTTGATGCTGTACTATATGCCAGCATTCTTGGCGTTATGTGAGTATACATTTATGATTGATATAGTGTTGTTTTATATGTTTTTATTTGTGTTTTTTAACCCAAAGGATGACTGCTAGGGAATGCCTTGCTGCGTTAAGTCCGCCCATGTAACACTATTGTACATAAACATTAAATAAATAATTATAAGTTATATCCTGTAGAGAAGACCGGGACGAATCGGGTCAGTAAACGATTAGAACACCACAAAAATCTGAACAAAATTCGACGTATTATTGATTCGTAATTAGACCAGACCAGAATTATAGGACTTTTATCAAAAGGCCTATAATTTAAATACAACTCATCTTTGTTTGTCAATGTTATCGTGACTCGTGCTAGAAAGTTTTCTGAGACTTATAAGAGTTGACTTTCAGATTTATTTATTTCTTTCCTTCAATCAATCAGTCAATGTATTTATTTCAAAAGTTTGGTACAGTCTGTTACATAATAGAATTTATAATTATATGAGGATCTACAGTATAAGTAACTATTAAAAGTAGCACTGGCGGCCCCTAATTCTCACAAGAATGGTATTGAAATATAACATAATTTTAGAGACTGCATTTGACATACGGACTTGCGATGTCTACATTAATATTTTTAGTCTGATCTATTTTATAATTAAATGTGAAGTATGATATGTATGTTATATATGTTTACCGTATGAAGTGTGATGTATGTTCTTAGCGTGAGTGTGATGTATGAAATAGGTAGTGCATGTGAAGTATGATGGGGCTTAGCTTAGCTTAGCTGAGCTACTCTATCTGAATAGAACGGAAAGAGTAATAAGAGTTGCTAAGAAAGTGATACAAGGACAGATTCGGTGGCATCATAATTTTTATTTGTCAGATAAAAAATTATCTCCATTTTGCATATTTCGTAAGAAGATTGATGTAGAGGGATAGATATAATAATATTCTGTTATACAAAAAGGGGCCTAAATAGTAAAAAGGCGTTTTGTGAAGTTAAGGCGTGGAAATGGAACATCGCATATTTTGTCTTTCCGTCTAGATAATGGTTGGTTATGTGTGAGAGGTGCTTGGTTATGTGTGGGACTTGCTTCTCTTCAAATGATTCATCGTCGTGCGCAGACGTTGTGGCGGATGTTTTGCGACAGGGGATGGAGTACTATGTTCCGATCTCTGACCTAACAATGTCCGGCAAAGCTCGACCTTGGTTTGGCGCCGAATGTGATCGCGCTGAAGCGCTTAAACACGCGGCGTGCCTAACATGGTTCGATGCTCGAAACTGCAAAGCAAATGACGTGTAATAAGGCTGCCAAGTCCTGCAAGAAGGTTTTGCGGAGGGCTCGGTTTGACCATGTTAGCCGAATTGGGAACAAACTGGCTACATACCCTGCTGGCAGCAAAGCGTTTTGGTCCCTGGCGAAGATCATTTCCCTAACTTTACTCCTTCGCTCCTTGATCTTATTTTTGTTTCTTCCACTCAACATGTCGCTAAGCATGGACAATGCTCAGCAGACGCTTTCTCTTACCATGATTTAATTTTCCTTTCTTACAAAATTTGCCCTCCAAAGTCTAAACCAAAAAAGATTCTACAGCGCAGTTTTGGTGGTATGAACTTGGAAAGTCTTCGTGAGGATGCTAATAATCTTGACTGGTCTGCTCTTGTTGATGCGGAATCAATTTATGACAAAATCAACATTTTGAATTCCTACCTAAACAAGTTGTACGATATTCATGCGCCTGTTCGGCTGGTTAAGATCAAGCATCTGCCTGCTCCTTGGCTATCGGATGACTTGAAAATTTTTTTGGAAAAAAGGCAGCAGCAAAATCAAGATACAAGAGCAGACCTAGCACCTTGACCCGTGATAAATACGTCGCTATCCGCAATCGCAGCAACTTGGCTTGTAGGGATGCCCAGCGCCGCCACATTCATAAGTCTGTTGAAAATGGTGATCCGGCTAAAGTCTAGAAATTTCTTAGAACAATGGGAGTTGGAAAATCACGCCAAGAGTCTATTCCTAAAGATGTAGACCTTGAATCACTCAATCAATATTTTGCTAGCTCTTTTAACTTCAGCGGGGCTGTTAAAGCTAAAACTCTACATAATCTTTCATCACTTCCTAGTCCCAATTATTCTCCTTTTATTTTTAATCAATTTACTAGTTGTGATGTTAAGAAGAGCTTGCTATCTATAACCTCAAATGCTGTTGGTAGTAACTGTATTAGTCGTAAGATGATTCTCCCTATACTGGACGAAATTCTTCCTATCATTTCCCATATCCTCAATTATTCCATATCCTCAGGTGTTATCCCATCTTTGTGGAAAGAAGCTCAGATAACTCCTCTCCCTAAAAAGTGTAATCCTGTTTCTTTCTCTGATTTTCGCCCTATTTCCATTTTACCATTCCTATCCAATGTCCTCGAGCGCCTTATCCACAGTCAGCTTAGTGCCTTCCTTTGTAAAAACCAACTCCTAAATTTGTACCAATCCGGGTTTCGTTCAGGACATAGCACTACCACAGCTCTTGTTAAAATTACTGATGATATCAGATCAGGTATGGATAATGGGAAGTTGACTGTCCTTTCGTTACTGGACTTCAGCAACGCTTTTAATACTGTCGATTTCGATGTCCTGCTCGGTATACTCCGCTCTCTTAACATATCTCCAACATCAATTGATTGGTTTCGAAGTTACCTGTGTGGCCGCCGACAACGTATTCGCATTGAAGATTCATCATCTTCTTGGTGCAATACCATTGCCGGCGTTCCACAGGGGGGCGTTCTCTCTCCTCTTCTTTTCGCTGTATTTATAAATTCAATTTCTAATGAACTTCTCTCATGCTACCACCTTTATGCTGACGATTTGCAAATTTATTCGCAAGCTCCCGTCGATGAACTGTCTGAGGCGGTGATCATTGTGAATAATGACTTAGCACGTATTTCTCAATGGAGCTTGGATCATGGTTTGAAGGTTAATCCTGCGAAGACCCAAGTCATTGTGGTTGGCAGCTCTAGAATGCGATCCAAAATTGACTGGGTGAACCTTCCCCAAATTGTTTTTGATGGTGCAGTAATACCTTATAGTGATGTAGTAAAAGACTTGGGTATTTACATAGATAAGGACTTGTCTTGGGGTCCTCAGTTACAAGAAGTGAGTCGTAAACTTTTGCATCTGCGGGGTCTTTGCGTAGACTGCGCAATTTCCTGCCAACTGCCACTAAAACTGCGCTCGCCCAATCTCTCCTTCTTCCTATTCTTGACTATGCTGATGCAAGTTTTCCAGACCTCACTGAAGTGCAGCTAGATAAGCTTGACTAACTCCAAAATTTCTGTATCAGATTCATATTTGGTTTGCGCAAATATGATCATGTTTCTGAGTTTCGTATTAAGCTCAAGTGGCTGCCTATCAGTCTTCACCGGAATGCGGATATTTTATCATTACTTTACAATATTCTGTTCAATCCAATCCAAGAATTCCCTTTTACCTCAAAGAACGTTTAAAGTTCCTTCATGACAAACATACTAGAGATTTGAGATCATCGGTAAATTTGACACTTTCAATGCCTGCACATTCCACAAAATTTTATGATTCATCGTATATGGTGCAGGCTACTCGTCCGTGGAACGCATTGCCGTTGTAAGTTAGACAAGCGCAGTCACTTGCTGCTTTTAAAAGCTCTGTTGTCAATCATTTTTATACACTTCTATGATTTTACCTTGTATTTCTCTTCTTATGACATATTTATATATATACTTATATTAACTAGTTACTTTTTGTGTATGTTATATATTTGAAGTAAGTACACTGACTTTCCCCTCCTCTCTTTGTTTTATGTTCTTAAAGTCCATCCAAAGGTTGTCTGGAAGATATCGCTATTAGCGATAAGACCGCCATTGTAACCATATTTTGCATTATTGTCATTCAAGTGTTTGTTTAAATTATTGGTGTACAATAAAGAGTATTCTATCTATCTATCTATCTACCACAACTGCTCAAACCTGACGGGTCTCTAGCCCACTCCGCTGAGGACAAAGCAAACTTGTTTGCAGCTCTTTTTGCGGAGCCTTCACGTCTGGATAGTAGTGGCACTCATCCTCCTGGTGCTCCTATTGGATGCGAGACGTGTATGTCTGACATTCGCATCCATCAGAACGACGTCCGTAGAGTGCTGCGTAATCTCGACGTGAACAAAGCTAGTGGCCCCGACGGGATACCAGCAATTGTCCTTAGAACTTGTGCGCCTGAACCACGCCTGTTTCGCCTTTCGCTTGGAACTGGAAAGGCCCAAAAAAGGCAGTCGTGCTGACCCGGCCAACTAGAGGCCTATTTCAGTCACGTCCATACTTTGCGCTACTATGGAGCGTGTACTTAATAGTAAGCTCCTGGCATACCTAGAAGCCAACGACATCCTCAGTGACCAACAATACGGTTTCCGCAAAAACCGGTCAACTGGGGATCTTCTAGCGTATGCCATTCATATCTGGAGTGAGGCCATTGAGAGCACGGGGAAGCACTTGCTGTTTCTCTTGACATCTCCAAGGCTTTTGACAGGGTCTGGCACGATAGCCTTATTGCTAAGCTTCATTCTTTCGGTTTACCCACTCAACTTTGCCTTTGGATTTAAGACTTCCTGAGAGATCGGTCCATTCGAGTGGTCATTGCTGGCTGCTTGTCCGGCCAATTGGCTATCAATGCCGGGGTCCCTCAGGGGTCGGTTCTCTTAGCAACTTTATTCTTGCTGCACATTAATGATCTGCTTGTGCCCGCGGTACCTTTGGGTATGTAGACTACAGCACAGTTGCTGAGAGATATTATGTGTCCAGCGCGCGTGCTGGTGGGTCACAGATCCGGTCTTTCCGTGAGGACATGGTTGAGCGCTTGAACTTGTCCTTGAAGGCTGTCTCCGAATGGGGTGATGCCAACTTGGTTAAGTTTAATGCAGCTAAGACCCAGGCGTATCTCTTCTCCGCAAAAAGGAGCCAATTCGAACCGGCTCCTACTTTCCGTGGTGTAACCGAGCCGATAACCGATCGTATTGAGCTTCTTGGGGTAACACTAACTTCCCCCCTCAATTTTGGTCCGTTTATCGAGGCTAAGGCTCAAATAGCATCAAAAAAGTTGGGAATCTAAAGAAAGGTGAGACGGTACTTCACACCGGAACAGCTGCTCAATCTGTATCAAGCCCAGGTTCAGTCGTGTATGGAGTACTGCTCTCATCTTTGGGATGGATCTGCCAAATACCAACTGGATGCACTTGAGTCTATTGAGAAACGGGCCAAGAGACTAATTGGCAACGATGCACTGGTCGAATCAAAGCTCCAGAGCCTTGAACATCGATGAAGAGTTGCAAGTCTATCGGTTTTCTATCGGTTACATTTCTGGGAGTGTACGATGGAATTACACAATCTAATTCTGCCAAGCTCGTTCCATCATCGGACTACAAAACAAACGGCGAAGCGCCATCGTTACATGGTGGATATCCCACCCATACGCACTAAACGTTTTGGAAATACTTTCATTGAGTCTGTGTTTCCCGATAGCTATAACCTAGGGGTCTTTAAGTCAAGAGTGAATAGGTTACTGTAAGCGTGCTCCATCTTCGACCACATCATCACTTACCATCAGGTCAGATGGTGGTCAAACGTGAACCTATAATCAATAAAAAAAGGTGTTCTTGTGTGTTGTTGTAACTTTATTCCGAGATTGTTGGGATTATACAGTTGAAAATAGGTGGTTTGAAAGATAGATAGTCATATATAGCCATAGTCATTGTCACCTGTACTGACTCGCCTGTATCGCCTTTCCCTCAAAACCGGAGTGGTGCCAGTGTCCTGGAAGCTTGCTAATGTACAACCTGTACCCAAAAAGGGTAGCCGTGCCTTTGACAGGGTCTGGCACGCTAGTCTGCTGAGCAAGCTTCCCGCATTCGGTGTCCCTGCTGGCTTATGTAACTGGATTTCCGACTTCTTGAGTAAGCGGTTGATCCGAGTGGTCATCGATGGCTGCTCATCGGATCTTATGGCAATTAATGCCGGTGTTCCTCCAGGGTCTGTTCTTTCTGCGACTCTTTTTCTGCTGCATATCAATGTCCTACTTCAGCTGGGAGCAGTTAGGTACGCGGATGACAGCACAGTCTCAGATAGATTCTTATCCAGTTCTAGAGCTGACAGGGACGAAATTGCCACTCTCAGAAAGGCCATGGTAGAGCGCATAAATTTGACCTTAAATCTCGTTTCCCAATGGGGTGATGACCATCTGGTCAAATTCAACGCTCTGAAAACACAGGCTTGTCTTTTCAGCGCTAAAAGGAGCCCTTTTGAATTGACCCCTACTTTCCGAAGTACATCTGTGCCAGTTACCAATCGCCTGGAGCTTTTGGGCATGGAGTTGACGTCAGACCTCAACTTCGGCTCAACCATCGAGTCCAGAGCTCAGACTGCAGCAAAAAGGCTGGGAATCCTACACAAGGTGAGGCGGTACTTTACGCCTGGACAGCTTCTATATCTGTACAAAGCACAGGTCCGTTCCTGCGTGGAGTATTGCAGCCACTTGTGGGATGGATCTGCAAAGTACCAACTTGCTGCATTAGATTCGATCGAGCGCAGAGCTAGAAGGCTTATAGGCGACGAGGTGCTGGTGAACAAGCTTCATAGCCTGACTCATCGGCGAACCGTTGCTTGCCTGTCGGTTTTCTACAGATTGTACTTCGGGTAGTGTGCGCAGGAGCTCCATGACCTGATTCCTCCATCTCCCTTTCACTACCGGTCTACCAGACGCACGGCTGGGTACCACCCACACTTGGTTGATATACCGTCTTCTCGTACCAAGCGCTTCTCCTCCACATTTATTGTGCGCACAGCCAAGCTGTGGAATTCTCTGCCGGCTTCTGTGTTCCCTGCCACTTATGACCTTTCAGCCTTTAAAGCACGAGTAAATAGGCATCTTCTGGGCTCGCTCGTCCCATCTTAGACCTCATCTATCGCTTACCATCAGGCGAGATCGAGGTCAAGAGTGGGCCCATCAGTAATAAAAAAAAAATAGTGGTAAAATGTCCCGCCCCCCTCTAATATTTTCAATAAGAGAGTGAAAACCCTAGAAAAAAATAGGTACACGCTGTAGATCTCAATAAACAATTTTAATGACAATTGGTTTGAATGAGGTATAGTCAACAGTTTTTTTTTGATATAGCACATAAATATATATACAAATATGTATCCCTAATATGTGTCTGTATGTTATTCAGAAACCAGTCATGGATGATTCCGACTTGCAATTGGTCACTTTTTTATGCTTGAAACCGGATATCAATGAAGTTTGAAATTATAAGAAAGAAAGTAGTCCCTTTTTCTTAAACGTAACATAAAACGGAAAATCGAAATATCGTTCGTAACAATATCTTAAGGTTTCATACTTTATACCGGGGCTTATCCATTCGGCCCATTTAAGTCGATCAAGCCAAGAATGACTACGGCCAGACAAAGCTTCGGAATTTTCAAGCGATTTAATTCAGCGGAAAAACCCTTACTGATATTTTTTTCCAATTAGAGAGAATCTTAAAAGTAAGGAATAGAATTAAGCGCTGATAGCCTCTTTTATGTAGATTTTACACATTTCTAATACATTTAATTAAAAAGAGTACTAAGTTAAAGGTGTTATTGTCTACTACAAGTTATGGTTTGCGCTTCGTGGTAATTAGACTGTTATTGCTAATAAGTATAAATCTCTGAGATCTTAGGCAAAAGTACCACGTTTAAGCAAAACTATTAGCTGTTTACGTTAATACGCAACGTTTACACAAAAGCCAATCATTTAAGAGTTTCTTCAATTAACACCCAGGTGTAGATACTCTTTAGTTGGTTATAGATATAGCTTTGTGTTTATCAGTAGCTAATCTTATTAGGTATTCATGCATAGCTTACAACAGAAAGGAGGTATCTCAAACAATTAATTTCCCTAAATTTCATTAGCAACTCTTCCAATTTGCATTTAAAATGTGCGATCACGTACCTAGGCGCCTACACAAATACCTTCACCAGCAGACTAAAGAACCGTCCGAAAGCACCATTATTTTAATTCCCTTATCAAAAAACAGGGCACATTACAAAATGGCCGCCATTTTCATGAGTTTGCGCGGGAAAACGCTCATGAGCCAGCCTGGAAAATTATAACAAAAGGCATCTACCGCTATCTTTCTAATTATAGTAAATCACCTTGCTACGGGCGAGATAAGACTGTACACATTCTATTTACAAATGTCGTATGAGTTCGGGAAATGTCGTAACTTAATACATTTCGGTTTTGCGCGAGACGTTTCGTGGACCACTAGAGTAAGAGTGGCGTAAGCGACGGAAAATTTAAATGGACTTGAGACATTTGTTCCGGAGAGGAATTGGTTGTATTTCGGAGGGTGAAATGGCGTTTGTTTGCCGTATGTAGGATTGTTATACGACGTTTCGTTGTTGAGTGGTGAACTCGTTCGATGAACGGACCCTCGTCTAGTACAATCGTACAGAGAAGTATCACATATTGTATTCCGCAGCGATAAATTTCGAGTTGGAAAAATCGGATAGCAACATAAAACAGGTGACTTAAATGTAGTTGAGTTATTTTCTTGCAAGTTTGTGTTTGTTTGAAAGTAAAATCGTTTTGTTAAGAAATAGGGACGTAACGATGTTGTTTAAAAACGATGAAGCTTTTTTTCTTGAAGCTTTTTCTTTAGCTTAATAAAAATTTTAACGTAAACAGACACTCTGTTACTGATTATATTATTATTGATAAATTAAACTTAGGTACGTACTATGTTTTCATGCTAAAGTTTTTTAAAGACAAAATTGTTTTTACAACAACAACTACCTTCAGGAAAACCATATTTGTCAGAACTACAAAAAAGAAGCCGTAATGATTTTCCTATGAACTGTCCTGGTGTTATGGTGGTACACAGGGATGTGAAGCGATGCACCGCACCCCCACAATTACAACCCTACCTGTTTATACTCCTGCACCCCACACACACATACAACACAAACCAGAATAATACGACCCTCTACACCCCTTGATGCGCCAACAAAATTGGACCATACAGAGGAATGAACACATTCTATCAGAGGTCTAACTAACTGGGGTAGACAAGAGGTGGTTGCTAAAAGGTGCCTTCACTGATTCCAGTTACTTGCCTGTAATGCATTCTCGTTCGAGTTGTGACTGACTTTCTCTTTTGACAATTGGAACTGGTTTCAACAATAGCAAGCCACTGGCTAGTCAGTTGCTATTTGAATAAGCCACAAATAAGTTTAGTGGATCTCGAATAGAACTCGCAAGTTCAATAATGTGATGTTTTGGTACAATTCTGCAATGACATTAAACTCATTTTTGTAATAGGATATAAACTGGTAAATAGAAGGTTTAAGTAAAGATTTGCTTATTTTAAACGATATAGCAAAATATTACAGACACGTACAATAAGAATAAATTAGACATCTCACGATGATCTAATCATAACTGGCATACAGTAATTCACGCTAGTTGACCATTGAGAATATCTTATGCAATATCGGGAATTCCACAATTCAGACTTTGAATTGAGAACAAGTCTTAGTCACACTCCTTTATTTTGTAATCCATCGCATTGTGCACGGACTTGACACCCAATTTCAACTGAGTCATGCAAAATGCAGTACAATAAATTTAAGAAATAACGGTCCGCACACTATCATGTTGCTTGGTGATTTGTTAGAATTTGTATATTATATGAGACTGCCGTACTTCTTAGTGCAAATCACTGGCTAATTTGAAAGCTTAGTTGGAATTAAGTAACAGTACAAATTATTAACAGTAATTCACTTCGAGTTAGTTTATGGTTACAAGCTACAGCTAAAACATAATTTGACTGCGAGTTGATTTAAAACTAAATTAAAATCTGCGCTTATCGTTATACTAAACATATTTGAAGTGGCCAGTCATAAAACGACTTAAAAGTGAAAGAAATGAGTTTTGTGGAATTCCTTATTTGAATTTCTCGTGACAAGTGACTCGCCCGAGAACTGGAATGCTCCAAACGCTGTCGGAGCTACACAAAGCGAGTGGCACAACAAAAACGAGCTGGTTAGTCGTAACTCGCGTTGGATAGTTAAGTGTACGAATAACGTCCTATATTGCGCCCGCGGCTCCGTACCGCCATACACCACGTAATACGATCCAATTAAATTGCTACGAATTTATGTGTGTACACTACGCGCCCTGAGGTGTCCTTAATTTCGTTTGTTTTAATAAACGAGGGAGTAATGCGAGTTAGAACCGTTTTGTAATCGATTTAATGTTGTTTCGAATGGTTACAGATGGGAACGTTGTTGTCGAATTTATAAAATAGAAATGCTTGTCGGAATGTTTTCATTTTAGGTGTCAACGATTTAAAAGCCTATTAAACTGAATTGTAATTGTAAACTCAAAATTTTGTACGTCTTTTCGTAGCCGATTAATTTTTATTATGAAATTGTACAGAGAGCCGATGTAAAAGAGAACCCACGCACATAACCTTTCATATTTCCTTTTTATTTCAATGAAGTTAACTCTAGCCGACAGTGCATAAAATTGCTAGGAGTCCTCAAATTATTACAACCATTCCAATAGGAAAAGGACAATTCGACCGTTTCTTTCAATATTCCTGTATTTTCCCTCGGAAAACGTAATCGACCGAGGACAGTAATATTACATTTTGTTATATAATAACGATTTTCCTTCCCAATGGCAATTCGTCGTTATTGGACGTAAAGTAAGAACGAACGGTAGCTTCAGTCGAAACGAACATAGGTAATAATAATATAGTTATTGTTATACCTTCCCTTAAACTAAGCCCTGTATCAGGAGCGCCGATTTCGTGCAGTCACATCAACCGTTTCGAGTTTTACGACTTCCATTGCGTGCGTATAACGGGCAGGCGCGATTAAACTGCGTACAATGAGTTCAATAGTTGACTATTGCAGCTATGCGGTGAATGGGCGCTCCATTCGGGGAACGAGAGGTAGGATTGGTACACTCCGACCTGGCTTCTATCTGCAAAATCAATGTGACCATTAGCAAGTTTTCGCGCAGTCGCAAAACGTTCACGGAGCTCTACCGGACTAAAGTTACAGCCACTCGGACCGGCTTTCTATGCAGATGCTACTGTTTTAATACAATGAATAGACTAACTTTTATATAAAAAAGAAATAAATGTCTCGTTACTATATTGACTCTGAATGGACGAGCATTTTTGATTGTTATAAATTTTATCGCTATAAATGTGTCACTTACCACATTTCGCATAAGATGATGATACCAATAATAATAACGTACCAGCTACGCGTGAGACGACGTGTTTGTCGATAAAAATGCTAATACTTGTAAAAACACAGTAGGTAGGTATAATAATAGGAATCTTTGTTTTTTGTTTCCAAATATACGCGGAAAACTGAAAAGTTTGTTTCGTTTGGAGCCGTTGAATGCATTGTGTACTTTTATGTACATCGCATCGCATTTGTATGTACATACGGGAGTATATAACTGCCATTTGAATTGTTTATTACTTATAAAACAAATTACAGATTTGCATTTGGTATGAGGTGAAAATAACACAATAGAGACAAAGACGCTTCCTATGTACTTTGTTTAAAACGTTCTTTGTTCTTATTCTTAATTATAATTTATAGATACCTTTTAGATAACTTATTTCGTATTATGCCAGTCTCAACCATTTTTTATGGCCGCCATGCTTTTTTTTTAATTTAGAAAGTGGTTTGTATTCAGTTAGGCAGATATGCTTTCTAGAAAGCGGATGATCAATAAAATTTTAACTGTTTTTTCGTATATCATTTACAAAATGTATATCATTTGAAATAATTCCTGGTAGAATTTAAGATGTTTGAGAACGTACTATAATGAAAGAAAAGCTTTGCTGATATTTGAATCTGACAAGAATCAAACTATATTTTCACTTCATTGGAAGCTTGTTAGATTTACTCACCTACATAGTTTTTGGTTTCATAAAAGGATGATTTTATTACAAGAAATGAAATTGTTATTAATGTTTTTTTTATTATACTGATTCGTGTTAAATGATTTCAATTAGATTTTTTTTTTCTTTAACCATAGCAGTTGGTATCTATTTTAAGTTTTCTATTTAACTAATACTTCAGAAAAACCATTCCATTCTGTATATTTTATATTTAAGTTTGACATTTTCTATTTGACTCAACTGATACTTAAGTAGAAAAAATTTCATTAAATGAGTATAATGAGATCTGGCTCAAATAAAGCGTTCGAAAATGTAACAACGATAGGGAGATATTTCATACAAACACAACCACAACCCAAAAAATTCATACTCGTTCATTAGACTCAAACGTGTTTTCAAGAACTGCATACCGATCTCACTTGTATTTTTATAGTTAAAAGTGTACGTACCTATGTAAGAGAGTTCCGTCGTTCTTCAGGCGAGGGATGTGAACCTATAAACGATGCCTCAATCGATACTGCACGACGCTTTCACGCTTCATGGAGGTGTGTTTGAATGTTTTCAAGTTAGCGCTTGATTCTTCGTGTTTTAACGACATAGTTTTGGATTACTGGTACAAATTGTGCATGTGTGCATGGATACGTGGCTAGTAATACATTTATGTTTAAGTTGCGAAATTGAAATAATGAGGTCAAAGTGAAAAATGCTTTATGATTTTTTTGGATAGAGAATTAGGAGCTTCGGTTAACATTATTGAATTAACCATGATCGAATTCTTATTATATGTACAATACAGCATGATATCTTACCTTAGACGTCACTGAAGAAATAATTTTGTTCTTGGTACACACAACACAACACAACAGGTAGGTATTCTCTTTGAAAACTTATTCATCACGCATTAAATTCACGAACTTCAAAATTACACTACAGAAAACTTGTTTAAAGACACCAAATTCACAACCACACTAAAGGATGGATACAGTTTCAATGTAGAAAAAATATTTCAGTAGGTCTTAATACATGGAACACACTCGCAGCTCTGCGACCAAGAGCCAGACGCTCCATTGCACCAAGTTCGTCATTAAAATTATCTTTGCTTTTCAAGTGACTCCCATTTTTCATTACTAAACGACCACTGAACGGTAGCAAAAAATATCCCAATGTATACCTACCACTAAATACGATGTTGAAAGTTTATTTTTCATATTAGCAAAAAGTAGAGAAGATCGACTGAAAAATATCCAGATGCCTTTAGAATATAATTTTGGCGACAATTTTGCCTTAGTTTAAAATGGGATCACACCGTAACTTCGTGAAGATGGGATAGGTTTTTATAAAGACTGTGGGTGGTAGTCGCTACCTGTTTCGAAAGTAGTTATTTAACCATCATTATGGTCGTTTATTCCCATACTATTGGAGATACAGCCGGGACTCATAAGATAAATAAGCAGTATGTGACCTTTAGCATGGCTAATAAACAAGCATCAAACTAGCTGCATAAGTAGAATTCGTATTCAACAAACGTACTTTAGAAACATGAGTGGAAAGCATTCAGTGCGATCGATGTTTTCAAGTTCAGCAAAGAGACTCCATTTCTCTCTAAACCATTTTATACTCACAACCTCACGTATAATGTGAACAATATCCATTCAAGAAACCTTTTTAGCAGTCATCTGCGACATGATTGTGTCACTTCCAATAGTAAAACTAAGTATATACAAAGAAATTAAGGCAGAGGAACGGAGGAAATTTTCTCATTAACAAAATTGCCCGGGGTTAACGTTATTAACGGGAAATAAAAATAATGGGCAGCGTTCCGGACAGAATGTGGATTATCTAATAAGGAACGTTAAAGATAATGTTGAGAATTTGTGCAACACAATATAAGGAAGGAAATGTGACGAGTTCGTGTCTTATTGTGCATAATTCTCTGTCCTATATTGTGAGATGGGTGGAATTATGTTAGTATCTTTCTTCCTTAATTAATACTCTCTTTCATTTTAATTCTTGAAAGTAACACGGGTATATGCTATGATTTTTGTTGTGGGGGGAAAATCATCGAATGATTTTCTGCTCTGGGTGGAGTAAAAGAGAATGGCAGTCTTTTACTGACTAAAAAGTGATCCTGTTCTTTCAATTGTTCTTGTATCCAGGAGCCACGGTATCTAATTAGAAGAGTATAAGACAACCTATGTATATATTTGTACTGATTTATGCATGTTTTACTTCATAATATGTATGTACTCGTCCATGACCGTGCGACATCCGCCGTCGTATTTATGTTACATATAACTGTTTACTAGCGGAAGCTTGTAATTGGCCTTTTTCTACATATTGTCAATGATCACTCAAATGTTAGTTTCCTTAAAATTTATAAAATAAAATAAAATATATTATACCTATATATTTGTAAGTGCAACCTAGTCACTTTTTGAAACGTGACTATCACCCAATTTTTTAATCAAGCAGTCGAGTATTTCTCAAGGTTTACATTAGCCCGAGAATCTGTCAAATTTTGTCATAAAATTAAGGCGTGACACGTTTCTAAATTAAATTATTCCATATGTGCGTTGCATGTATCGCATATTTGATGTGATTGACAACTGTCCCCCAGACCGACAGGTTCATAGGTAGAATTTTGTTTCTGGTAAGTTGTCAATTCTGATGATGAAGCTGTCTCATTTTCTTCGAAATCCCCTAACACTAATGCCCAGTGTTGACCAATTTCAATTTCTGCTCATGCTATAGAAATTGGGCCCAGAGACTGAATCAAATGCCCAGATTTGGAAAATGTTACAATATAAAAACGATGATTCTAGTTGGTAATTATATTTTTAAATTTTATTTTCCAGTTCACCCAAAAACTAATATGGAGTATATTAGCTTTACCGAAGATAAATCCAAACCAAAGTATTCAAAAAAGCTTAATTTTTACCTATAGTGAAACGAAACAATTTTCTCAATAGAATAAAAACAGAAAAGGGAATAAAATAAAAGGATAGAGTTTTCTATCGCATCCTGAATAGTTTGCAAGCGGATCGCAGTCGCCATGTTCAATTCAGATGGGTACCTACTACGTATCGTATCCTAATGTACCTAGTTGAAACTTGAAAGGCACAAATTGCAATCAAAGCATCATTTTATTTTACGATGTATCGTAAATATTAATTTGATTTTATGAAATATTATACAGTCTTTAAAATTATTACAAATCGATTGTCGACAGCGATAATTAAAGTTTATGAAGAAGCTGTATCCGATTGCCATAAAATTCGCAATAGTGGCCATTTAAAAAAAAAAAAAAAACTTGGTTTTTAGGCAGTTAGAAAGTCTATTTCATAACATAACATAATCAACTTATAACATTCCCACTGCTCTGGGACAGAGGCCTCCTGCAACATAAACATCTATTCTATTCTCCCTAGCAGTGGGTTGGACCGTAATCCGCAACGCGGATGTCGCGTGTCTTCGGAATCCTCAGTCCTAATACATGCCGGTTTCCTTATATCCTATGTCCCCTAGGTGGGGCAGAGGGCGTCCTCAGTAGTCCTCCATCTCGATCGGTCTTGAGCTTCCCGCTTCACTTCGCTGCACGTCATCCCGATGCTCGCCGCTTCTGCCACCACGGTGGGACGCCAGGTTTGACGGGGACGGCCACGCTCCCTTCCGATTGCTTTACGATATTTTGTTTTTATTCACCTTTTATATAGCAGTGGTGGTGATGAAAATTACACACAAATTAATGTGCCTGCCTGAGTTTGAACCCGAGACTTACAACTCGTAAGGTACAAGGTACTCTTACACTGTTCCAAGTCTATTTGATAGCAATAGGAATGCAAATGTGAATTGGGTGATACGTAATGAGTAAATCTGATGCAGGGTGGAAGCGTTAGACCATGAAATTGGCCCAGTCCATGCCACCAGACCGACGCATCGGCGTTTAATCGTCCACCAGTGGATAGGATTTCAGCCATTTCCATATTTAACCGAATTTAATACCTGCACATCTCTATAGAGTTTAAATTAAAACATAAAAATATATAGTGTGGTATAATTCAACTGCTATTTCTAAGCAAATGCCTCCTCAAAGGCTATAAAATAGTCATCTAAAACCAATTAATCAGTATCTGAATAATATGCAGGTATTAATAAACACAAAACTTAGAATTACTTTAAGTGAACGTTATTATTACCGGTTTCCCTTGTTATACTTTAGTTACAATATCTACCTTCAAACAAGTAATACTCCCTACATTGTATCACAATGTAACTACCTACTTCATTCAACAATTTGCCATTGCTATCGATCGATCTACTGCGAATAAGGAATCTAAATTCCCATAAAAGTTAATCTAATAGCAACTGAATTTGTTTTGGTAGTAACTTGCTATTTTAGTGAGCTTTAATAGCCATTAGAATTTGCTACGATCGCTCTAACAGATATCAGGCGCCATAAAGGTAATGTCAAAGATAGCACTCGAAAAAAACTATCAACAAAAACTATAAGCCAAAGTATCAGATGAAAGGTCGGTATAAAAAAATGTTTAGTATGTTAAGTCCACAATCGCTTGCGATTTGTAGCGTTTGTCAGTACTTTTTGTATATTAAAATAAGAGTGGCGTGCTAAGCGATTTTCGGTCCAGCGCGGAATGGTCCCACCTATTGTGAATTCTGTAGTTCTGAAATTTATTTGACAGCCCCAGTGTCTGTGGAGAATGGAAAATGGCGGAATGGCAGAATACATTATGGACATAACTCATGGTTTGTTTTTGGCGGGGATCCGACAAACGTTATTGGTATTTAGAGCCATTTAACTATTAGGGGTAATGTTTTTTTCTTCCTTATTGATAATATATGAGACAGAGAGTGTTGTAGCCGACAGCAGGCTTATTAGTTACGGTGGGAAATTAATATTGTTTTAAGTAGTGCGACTTGAGATAAGAAAAACCGAAGGAATCACAACATAAAGATGTTCTAAGTGGTTGAAAAAAAACAACGTTTACTTTAATGATACCAGCAAACAAGCATGTCTTTAATGGCATTTATAACCTTTATAATATTGTAGAAATTCTACTATTAAAAGATTCTACATCTACATGTTAATATATAAAACAAAGCGATGGCTACTACATCTAGGCATTCACAGAGATCTTTGTTTTTTTATCTCTTTTTTGGTGCTACCCATAACTAGATTATTTTTGCAGTTACTTTAAACATTATTAATTTTATCAATCTATGAAATGCGCATATACAGAAATAATTTGATATTAAATAGTTTGATTTTGATCCATCACACAGTTGTTTGTGAGATTGAGAAAAGTAATTCGGAAAATAGGAAAACTTTGTTACAGATTTTTCAGATTCTGTGTTCGTTGGAAATTGCAAGAAATTGAAATCTATAGTTTTTACCGGACTCCAAAGGAAGGGTTATGTTTTTCGCGCGTATCTTGTATGTATGTATGTTTGTAATATTCTTTATTACCTCATATCTCCAGAACCGCTGAACGGATTCACATAATTGAGGTATCGTTAGATTCGTCTTAGCAGCCCAAGTGTTCTTAGATAGGTGACATTTGAAAAAATCAAACATGGCGGCTGTGCGAAGCCATTATACATAATGAAAAAGATTTTTTTTTTCAAATAGTGCAATATCGGCATCAAATTAAAGGACTTATACTTATATACTTATATACACAATAATTTCAAAAAGGTATATCATGTTGATCAGTGTAATACTAGCAAAAATAATTCAAAGAGAAAGTTTAAAAATATGGACTTAGCTGTTTCACTTTCTGAATCCGGTGGGGTGCCATTGTGACACGACCGGAAAAACTATAAAAATGTTAATTAATATTCTAACTAAAAAGCTGAAAAAAATATATTTATGAAATCTAAAAAACCCGACGGCTCTACTGAAATGCAAGAAACAAGCACATTTTTATTTTAAAAAGTGACAAGCAGGCGGACCCAACCCATTAAAAAAAAATTCAATTAGGTCTCGCCTGCTTGTCACTTTTTAAAATAAAAATGTGCTTTTTTCTTGCATTTCAGTAGATCAGTCGGGTATTTAGATTTTTTTACTTCATAAGTCAAACCCGCGCTGAGTAAGAACTGACAGAAAATCTTAGTGGTTGGTGACAAAAAAATATGCCACTATTTCTAGATTTACGAAAAGCACATAAACAACTTACCTATGATTTCTAGAGTTTTAGATAAAAATAGTTACCAAAAAGATTACTGTCACTCAATTGAATTCTAACTTTTACTTTTTTTTATTGTGTTCTTACTTACGCAATTTATAGACACGGGAACAAAGAAAATTAGGTCGTTTCTGCAATTTATGGTTTTTGTGAGTGAACCTCATATTGAATTCAGTATAAAAGTGCAAAGTTAGTTAACTTTTGTCCAAAATAAACATAAACTAGATTAAAAACAGGGGACCTGAACTACCCCAACATGGATCTTTGTGAAAATCATTAATCTATATACTATATAAAATAAAGTGGTGTTAGTTACACTATTTATAACTCAAGAACGGCTGAACCGATTTGGCTGAAAATTGGTAGGGAGGTAGCTTAGAACCAGAGAACAGACACAGGACACTGTTTATCCCAAATTTCTAACGGGATCGAGATTTACGCGGGAATAACCTCCCACGCGAACGAAGTTGCGGGCCAAAACTAATTACACATAAAATAAACAATTATAAAAGACAGTCTAATAAATTGAAAATATTGTTGTCATTCATTACATAAATATGACAATAATAACACACGGGTCAATCTTCAAGGATAAGCAACGCTTCTCGAGATCAGTCCGTGGATGGGTCTATGAGACCATCTTAACATTTTTTTTTATTGATTATTAGGCTTACATTTGGCCACCATCTCGCCTGATGGTAAGCGATGATGTGGTTGAAGAAGAAGGACGCTTAGCTAGAAGTAACCTATTCACTCTTGATTTGAAGACCCCCGAGGTTATAGCTATCAAAAAACACAGTCTTCGGTAGGGAATTTCCGGCTGTACGCTGCACAATGAAAGTATTCCCAAAACGTTTTCTGCGTAAGGGTGGGATGTCCACTATGTAACGATGGCGATGATCGCCCTTTGTTTTGTAGTCCGATGATGGAACGGGCTTGGTGGAATTAGATTGTGCAATTGCATCGCACTTCCCCGAAATGTAACCGATAGGTTTGCAACACGTCGCTAATGTTCAAGAGAAGAGTTTTTTTTTTTTAATGTTCAAGACTCTGGAGCTTTGTCCCGAACAGTTTCTCGTTGCCAATGAGTCTCTTGGCCCGTTTTCTCGATAGATTCAAGTGTATCAGCTTGATATTTGGCAGATCTGACCTAGAGATGGCAGCGGTACTCCATACACGACCGAACTTGCGCTTGAGCAGCTGTTCCGGTGTAAAGTACTGTCCCATCTTTGCTAGGATTCCCAACTTTCTGGCAGCCAGTTGAGCCTTAGTCTAGTCCCGATGAACGGACCAAAATTAAAGGTTGATGTCAACGTAACCTCAAGAAACTCGATGCAATCAGATGTCAGCACGGTTACACCTCCGAAAGATGGAGTCGAGCCGAAAATATCGATATTTCTCCATGCATATGTAAACCTTTAACAGTCGTTACGGTCGCGCAGAAACCAGAAAATTTTACATTTGTCTTGCCAATGGGTATCGTGTTGCCCAGTTATTATATTGTGGTGATCAGATAGCCAGGCTTTCAGTCTAACTGGAGGTAGAGCAGGCTGGGAGGAGAAAGCCGACCCCACATAGTTAGGAATTACCCCACATAGAATTAACTAGCTTCTGCCCGCGACTTCGTATCTACTTACCAAATTTTATTCAGATCCGTTCAGTAGTTTTTGCGTGAAAGAGTAACAAACATCCATCCATCCTCACAAACTTTCGCATTTATAATATTACTAGCTTCTACCCACGACTTCGTACGCGTGGGAAGGTTTTCCCGCGCAAATCCCGATCCCGTGGGAATTTCGGTATAAAAAGTAGCCTATGTGTTATTCCAGGCTGCCAACTATATACTTACCAAATTTCATTCAGATTCATTCAGTAGTTTTTGCGTGAAAGAGTAACAAACATCCATCCATCCTCACAAACTTTCGCATTTATAATATTAGTAGGAAGTAGGATAAGTAGGATAGTAGGATAGGATAGTAGGATAGTAGGAAGGATAGAAATGCAAATGATCATTCATCAAATATTTATTATAAATCAATACTATCAATAGAATAAGTTTTTTTTAGGGTTCCGTAGCCGAATGGCAAAAAACGGAACCCTTATAGTTTCGATATGTCTGTCCGTCTGTCTGTCCGTCCGTATGTCACAGCCATTTTATTCCGAAACTATTAAGTCTATATATCTGAAACTTAGTAGGTTGATGTATTCTGTGAACCGCTTTCCGATTTTAAGAAATAAATTAAAAAATATCCCCATCATCATCAGGGGTCCCCATACATGGAACTAGAAATGAAAAAAAATTTTTTCATGAAACCTATGCGTGTGTGGTATCTATAGACAGGTCTTTAAAAATGATGTAAGGGTTTCTAGAACCACTTTTTCATAAAATCAATCGTTTAAAAGATATAAGCTTCCAAAGTGGTAAAATGTGTAACCTACCTAACCTAACAGTAACCTATTTACTCGTGACTTAAAGTCCCCTAGGTTGTAGCTATCGGGAAACACAGACTCCGGCAGGGAATTCCACTCCTTAGCCGTACGCACAATGAAGGTATTTCCAAAACGTTTAGTGCGTATAGGTGGGATGTGTGTGGTCTTTTTAGGTGACAAGAGATTTTGTGCTTCACGTTAGTTAATTTAATGTTACAAACGTAGGTAATGTATATTTTTGATCTATTTACCTACTACTACTTACCATCAGGTAAGACTGTGGTCAAACGCGAGCCTATTATAATATATATGTATGTCTTGGTTCTATAGAAATGTTTCACTCAAGTGGTTTAGTCTTCCGAGCATAATAATATTATTATTTTGGGGTTTCAGGTTCTCAGTTATTATTTTTAGATGCTATTTCATGACTTGTTTGTTTTTTGTCTTTGAAATTTTAATAATAATTTATTTCTTGATTATAGATTCTTTAAAATGTATGAACAAAAACTAGTCCAGAAGAAGTTGATTTCATGATATAACTACGCCGATACATATTTTAAGAGCTATTTAATTAACTATGTACCTATGTTTCAGAGGGGTTTAATATTTAAGCTTTAAAAACTATTTGTACCGTCACATTTTTAAAATTCTATTTGTCAAAACGTCTTACAAATTCATCATTTTTACTTTTAAAAGACTCAAAGAAACTCAAAAGGTCAGCATCATTTTTCGAAAATCTCATGCTTTGTTATCTGGTATTAATTTCAATGACTAATTAACCACGTACTAATTTATATATTAAAGGAGATACCGCAGGTATAGATACTAGCAATTTATTTAATAAATATTATATTTCAATCAGTATTTCAAGAACCCTGTTACCGGCCTCATTTAGTTTATTTTAAACTTGAAACGCGTAAAAGTGTTATTTATAACCAATATGCAAAATAAATATCACTTACCTACAGCATATAAATGTAGACGTATGGAGGCTAATCATAAAGGATAGGATTACCAAAGCCTAACATTGTCAGTCTTAGATCTGCTGGCAGAATTCATTAATGATAATATTTTGATAAATTATGTCCTCTAGTAATATTATCCGAAGTCTATAATAACATGTTGAATGGTATTAGGTACTTATCCTGTTTTAGTTAACATATTAATCAATTATTTCCATTATTTCAAATAATTAATTCTGTAAAGTAAAATAGGTAAGTATTTAGAAGAAAAAGAGTATTTTGCATTTCACGTATTTATATTATTTATAAATATCGATAATAGAATTACATGTCTACTCTGAAATGTTTTTACGTATTTCATGTTTGTAATTTAATTTCAGAATTTATAAGTATAAAAAGGAGGCGCACCCAAACGAAGCACACCCAGACGAATCACACCTAAAGTATTCCACTTAGCACACCCGTAGGTGCGCTTCAAATAAAAAATTAAAATAATTAATTTCCTATTCCACGAAGCACACCTATGAATATCACTCACATAGTGCGGAGACTAAGAAATAAAAATGTCGATCTGCGATGTTCCGGACTTAACGTTTTTAAATTGTGACATATCAGTGCTGACTAAATTCAATCCTCGGTCCAATGTATCATTAAGTTTTTGATTGTAGGAATGGGCTTCATGGTGGAAACTACTTGCTGCTCGAGTTCATTCATTGCTTCCTTAATTTGGGTCTCCAAAACGTTTGAGGCACATTTATGTTCCTTTATTTTAACAACTTCTTCCATGCTACTTAATGTGAGTAAGCCATTACATCCTTTTTTAATACACCGCCACAAGGCATTACCGTTCTTATAAATCTTGTGTTTACTATATTGTTTGTTATTATACACTAACACTTGTGTCCCCTTCCTTTAGGTGTGCTTCGTGGAATAGGAAATTAATTATTTTAAATTTTTATTTGAAGCGCACCTACGGGTGTGCTAAGGTGTGCTTCATCTGGGTGTGCTTCGTTTGGGTGCGCTTCATGGAATACCTCATAAAAAGCCTAGCTGAAGGGTATCTAATCAATAAAAATCAAAAAGCCATACTTTTATTAACTCTTTATTCTCTTGAATTTTTGAAATTAATATTACAATATTGAATGCGGGCTTCATATACAATCACCCAACTATTTGCTTATATAACACGACACAGTCACGTTGAATCGTACCATTAGCTCACACTTGACCACGTTAAATTAGACTACCAGTGTACTTGAATGATAGTTCAAGTTATATCAGACATTAAACAATTTCCACTCAATCCAATTTAATCAGACCTTTCGTAACAGTCGCGTACGAATCACAACCATGTCGAAAAGACCAAAGAATCTTGAACACCGCACACAATAGTGCTTAAAAGGTATCCGATGTCTTATAACATGGTCAAATTGCACAGGCATACGACACATCTCAATACATAAATTCATAACATAAAACAAAAAATATAAACAAAATTTAATGCGCCACATAAAACATGCACGACTATTTACAGTTACTTAATTTTAAGACGATTTTAATAACTATATTCAAAAATATAGATATAGGTACAATAGATACATAGCTACATTTATATTAAAGATAAAAATTGATCGTTTCTTTATAATAATAACTAATAAACGAAAGTCTTGTAATCATAAAGTTAGAAGAACAAAGAAAATGGAAATACTATAACTTGGACAACGCAACAAAGATAAACACTAACAAAACATACGACAAAACGAAGTAAAAGGTGTCAGATTTGGAATACAAGTGGGAAAAGACGCAATAACTTAATGTGAAAAGTTATTTTAATTAATATTAATATTGATATATAATGTTCGGTTAGGTATATTGATACCTACAGTCTACAAAACACTAGTAATATGGCAAGACAGCATTATGGATGGAGGACATATATAATCTATTTAGTAAATTGCTCATTGTTTCACTGTGAATTACAGTTGTTTACGAGGCAGAAACAATAAAGTGTACCTGACATAAATCATCGGACGTACATACCTACACACGAATATCGTTACTATGTTACAAGATTTACCTATTGTTAAATACGAAACTTAATGGATAGTTTAGAGTACTTCGAAATCTGTCGCCTATTTGCACAGTCCCAAACAATAATCGAAAACCGATAAAACTATAATCTTTGTTCACAAATGCAGCGATAACAATTAAAGTCGTATACACACATTGTGTCGTTATGAAAGTTCAACAGTTTCAGTTAGCAGTGTGTACGTCCCTTTACAAAGAAGCTTTTCCTTTCACCTTCCAAATGACCATCTACGAACAATACTAAATAATTTTAAGCGTTTTTTTTTTAATTCAATTACTAACCATCGGATTCACGCTTAACTTTTATTACAAATGTCTACGATATTTTAATAACTATGCGTTTTATAATTTATAAAGCCTACTTAAATCGAAGTTACTTAAGTACATTTTGTTCGATTTTTCATTATCGATTTTTTTAAGGTATATTTAAAAATAAGATGGGATAAAGTTATATTACTAACGACAACCTTATTATGTACGCAATCTTAGGGGACTACGGGTTTAATGAAATAATGTCGGTTGAAGCTATTGCACTTTTACTAGGGTACATTTAATGGAAATTAATGTTAAATCTCATATTCTAACTACGTATCCATTGTTTCACGTGCACGACATACTAAACATTTTAGCAGTTACGAACGATCAATGTAAAAGTCGTCGGGCAAAAAAGTGACAGTACTTATATTTTTTTAGATTTCTGGTGGCATTCTGCTTATTCACTGTAGAACTTTTTGCAACAGTAGCAAGATTTATTGCCTGATATTCGTAATCACAACGTTTTTCTGTCATTTTAGTATTAACAAGCGAGTAGATTTTTTTAAAATTTTTAATATGATATTTTATCACCAACATTTTAATATTACAACTGTAAATGTTGACACAAATTGCAAATGAATTGAGTAACTCGTTTTTGTCTCAATGACATTCGTTTTGAAATTTTGACCCGTAATTTAATTTATATTAATTTATGAAACGTGAAAAGACAATATGAGTTTTCATGTTTTTATATCTACCGACGAATTAATTATATTTTTTCTAATGATATCACGACACAAAAATTTCATGTTGCCTTTACACTGAGCCTAAAGATATATTCTTTTTCCGAATAACACAGTGGACAGATGTTCAGAGGGTGATATTTATAAAAATCAAGCGAAGACTCCAATTTTAATACAGTTATCTATTAATTATCTTTTAAATTCTACCCTGACATTAATTTACGTATAATGGTGACTATCAAGACTAAGTTTTTAAAATTCTAATTTTTGCTCGGTTATTATTATTACGTATCAAGTTGAAAGAACGAAGAATTTGAAAACTGGTTTTTGGACGCGGAACAAATTTCAATGTACGTGTTAATAAATTATTTTAATTATGTATTTTGGCACAACGTGGAATTGAAAGCGAATATGGCGTATGGTATAATTTGAAACCAGCAATGTTAAACAGGCTCGCATTTTCACGAAAAACTCGTGTACATTTTTGAGTTTCATCCGAGCTCCATTTAGTAATACCGTTTGTAGGCATTTTATGTATGAAATTATTGAGCTGGAAAATTCAAATGTGCATATGGCTACGTAAAATTGCAGTAAACATAATTTCACCGCCGTTTCTTGCTCGAAAGACGGTGCCTTTTAACTTTCGTTGAAAAAAGGAACTAAACGATATCGACATTTCGCCTGATATAGTGCGACCGCTGTTTTCTCCGCCGTACATTGGGTTATGTTGTAGGTACCTAGTCTTAGCAATACTTCATACAAAGTCGAACCTATTTACCTATGTATAATACACTTAAACTACTCAACTTTTAATATTACGTGTAAAATTTATATTTAGTCACATTATTGTAATTTATTATATGTATCATCGTTACGTATATAATTTTGAACATCAGATGACTCGGGATGTATGGACAACACGCCGTATGCAGTACCAATCCATAATCTTGTTCGTTTGCTATTTATTTCATGGACATGGTTTTTTCAACTAGAATTATCAAAAAATACCGTCTACATTTAAGTATTCATAATTATTGAAGACGAAAAATAAAAAACACAACGCTCGCCACGACGAAGACCTATTTGCAATTGTACTTCAATACGTATTTTGTTATAAATATACATTTTAATTTCTTATGGAATTAGCTACGCAGGTATTTTAATATATGTCGATAGTAGCATACTATCGAAATCAATGGATCAAACCAAAACAACAATATATGAACTTAAACTACTGAAGTGAATCACAATCTGGTCAAAAAGAAAATAAAGAAGTAACCCTTTCCAAATCAACTGATAAAATACAACAAATTTTACAATCTTAAAAAAATGTGACCTTCAAAACATAACCAGTCCGCTGTTAGCGGACAAATAATAAAATATACATCAAAATGTACATAATATAATATCTATTAATAAAAAATATAACATAATGGATTAAGAGTAAGTGGTAGCAATAAATACTATGAGATTCACAGATTTAAAATCTTAACTAACAATACCGAAGTTCACTCGGGCTCCTATTTAAACCTTAGAGCGATTCTAACACGTTTTTGTATATTTTAGTAAAATATTATTGCAATACAAGGTGTGGTTATGGCAACAAAATAAATGCTTAAAGCACATCACCAGCCTGTCCACCCAGCGAACGACACCGAGGCAAGTCCTTCGCACTAAAGGAACATTATTACATAAACCGGAAGCCGCTCTCCACAACGAGGGCGGCACCGACGCGAAAACATAAAACTAGTGGATACGAATCGACTAACGCCCGCAGGTCCGTATGGACGTAACACTTCCTCTCACACTATATGATACAGAATCAGTCAAGATTTCCTATACGGCGTCGCGGACACCTTACGTAGGGACCTTGTTCACTTTGAGTAGGTCGTTGGAGCCCTTGTCGATGGGCATCTTCATCGGGTCGTGATGATGGGTCACGTGGTGGCCGTGGTGCTGGTTCTCCAGCTTGGCCTGCTTCTCCTGCTGCTGCTGCTTCATCCTCTCTTGCTCCTCTCTGTCTCTGCGCGCCTGCTCGTTGATCTCCTTCACGGCTCGCAGCTCCTTCTTTAATTTCATACGTCGATTCTGGAACCATATTTTGATCTGTCTCTCTGTGAGGCAGAGCGCGTGTGCGATCTCTATCCTGCGTCGGCGGGTTAGATAGTGGTTGAAGTGGAATTCCTTTTCTAGTTCTAGCGTTTGGAACCTCGTGTACGTCTGTCGACCCCGCCTCCGTGGACACCCGTTTGGTCCTGGAAACAAAGAAAAAAATGTTATCAGACTTTCAGTTTTATTAACAAATTAATAATGTATTGTGACATAAAAACAAAGTTAATCTGAAATAAATTATAAATAACGGTTAAATTGGACTTTTTAAAATCGATTTATAGCATCATATATCACGTTCCAACAGCTTCAATTCGCAAAGGCTTCGAGAGAAACCATTAAATTTCACTTTTATACCATTATAGATTTTAATGGCTCATTAATATTTTATAGTGCACTAAAGTTAATTTTAGAGTTATCCGCTACTGAGACCAACCTCGGTGGAAATGAATCACATAGCGACGAAGGAGCGCAGTCCTCGCGGGTATAGGAGGAGACCAGTTCTGCGTTTGTCCCGTAACGTTGTGCTTACAATAAGAATAAGTAAATATAATATCGCCAAGAAGCAAAAAAGTAACGGAAAGGGTTAGAAGCAAACGGTCCGCGAACAATAGTATCCTTTCTAAAAAGAAATCGCTACAAAAAAGTCAGGGATGCGTAAAGAAGGGTTGCGCAACTTTCTAATGCTTTGTAAGGTGTCCCTTTATTTTGTTCCTGCAGAAGACGTTTTCTGAGAAATCGTGAAAGTTTACCCTTTAGCATCGTAAAAATCTCGTACGTAACACTTTTGAGACTTTAACGGTTCATTTAACTTTAATTATAATACTTACCTAAGAATTCACGAACGGCGAATTCTCATCCAGTATAAGCATCGTAAAGTCGAGTATACATAGACAGGTAAATACCGAGTTCCACAAAGCGATCGGGTCCCAAGACGGGTTTTCGAGTTAGCCAATAAATAAGGCAAGATAAATAGCCTTCCCACCGTGTATAAAATTGATAGCGGACCAACAGTGTCTCGGAATTCTCGGCCGGTCGTGTAGGCTGGCCTTAGTTACCTGATCGCTTTAAAAGAATACAGATACGATACAGCTAATGGGTTTTTTAATTGGTATACAAACACTTTAAATTGTTGCGCGTTGAATTAAGTAAGGCGATCTAAATGTAACTTAATTAAGTACCTAATTATTCTAGAATTTTCATTCCTAGATGTTGCTTTGATTATTATAATATAATTTTACATAATAATAATGAGATAATGGATTCATTTACTAATTTCTCTTGCACTGTTCCATTCCTACATTATAATTCTCGTTAATCACTGTTCTTTAAATATTTAAAATATATACGATTAAGATTATTGTTGTTCTTTAATTCCAATGACAATGATATCAGTATTTTCTTTACCAATCATAAACGAATCGTTTAATTAAAATGTAAATTTAAGTAATTGCCCTTTAAATATTTAATACCTTACGAGAGCACCGAAGTAACCCAATATTTAATGTAACAATGTGAATTTATGTACAATGATAAAAAATACTTAAATTATTTTCATTCCTCTTTTTCATTTTGCTCATTACAAAGTAAAAAATATGCAGCAACTTAATAAATCAAGTGACTCGCCCGAAAGTCTGATACCACGCTTACATGAGCTATAAATTACCGAAACTGCATTTTTACGGCCGCAATAACATTTATGGTTAGTGCTTATTTCAACAAAAACTTAAAAACTGTTTAAAATGTCATAAACAGACAATGGAATAATTATAAAAGTGTGGTTAGACGGGCAAGCACAGATAATGTCCGTGTGATAGAGAAGGACAGCGATACACATTCTAATTTTAAAAAGCAAAGATGGAACCCAAAACACAATACACGTATCCCAATAATGCGATTACAGTGAAAGGTCGTAAGTGATGTCCGATGACGCGTCAAAGAGTCCTTCTTCTTTATGGGGTAGAGTCCAAAATCAGATATCAAGAGGGTGAGTGTACCCGTTTTTTGTCGGGTTCGGTAATATGTTAGGCAGGTTCACCCTTCGTACGGTCGCCATGACAACGGACGTTAAGGCACCTCCCGTCAGCTGGCTTCCATTATTCTCTATAGTATTGTTGTCGCGAAGAGGTTCGTCTAACGCATCGTATTGTACCTGTAAGTGCCCATCTTTTTTAATGGGAACTTGGAAACCACCGAATATTCCCAGGATTTGTGATAGCTTCGAATACTGCACAGGGTATAGACAGTACGTCAGCCTCATTTGCATTTATTTTCGGTAATTGGCCTCTGATCTGATAACTCTATTTTGGAATATAAAGGATATATTTTAATGTTTTGTTTGTGGCTCTTGATAATAAATTGTTGGTGCCTAATCTTAAGATTAGAAAAAGAGGATCGTGAGTTAAAAAGACACTGGCTTGGACACGATTTATCTCAGAAAGCGAGATATAGCATTAATTAGAGCCGTACATTGTGGGCCGACACCGGCGCGGTCAATAAACATACTACGACATGACCCAGCTCTTACCATGCCTTTTTTCTTCGAAATAAATCTCACGGAATGCAGCTTATTTATTATTTTATTTAACTTGCCCGCCTTTATACAAACCTGTTCCATGTATTTGATTAATGCCCACCCGTCGGATCGGGATATTAAAGGTCTGATTGTGAATTATAACAGAGTTTTTGTCCAGTAAGAGGGTTATTTATAGAACGAGTAAGCCTTGGTCAGTGTCTCAGATTTGTGGAAGTCATGCAGTTAACTAAGGGAAACGAACTACTGTCTGAGAGGCGAGTTATGTTACTTAGCTGTTGGATGCGTTAAAGCGAGATGAAATCATGTTTACAACACGTTTGAGTGATGCAAGTATGTGTAAATAATTTGGAGATAAAACTGGATCATATAATTAAAATCTGGCCATAAAGCCGGCTGTAAAAGAAATCGATTGCATTATTAAGTATAGCTTATATCAATTAAACGGACATTAAAAGCTTTAAGGGCTGTAGCGGCGTGTCGGCGACACCGCACTTTATTGGCTCGTAATTCGCGAATTGTCGTAAACTCTCGTATGCGTTCGGGACGCCATCTTAAAATAGTTCGTGTTCGAAATTTAAATGTAGACTCTCTCTCCTATTGTTACCGGATCGATGTTTGACGTTTGTAGTATTGTGATGTGCAGTTTCCTGCACTTTAGACGCTTAAGTTCTTGATGCGGAGTGCTGTTTTGAATACAATGAGAAATCTTCCTTTGATCTAATTGTAGCTGAGGAAGTCTTTTGGTCTTATTTCATCATAAGTAGATAATACGTAGGTATTATTTAAGTATTTTATAACAATGATCTGCAAAACAGCACTCGGTATAATTACAATAATATCATTAAAAAGATGTTTACCCAAGTTTAACGACCAAATTAAAACAACGTTTCCATATCGCATGATAAAATTTTAAATAACAACGCGTGACAATCGATTTTCTTGCATCTTATATTATTATCGATACCGTATCCGAGTAACGATATAATCGATGCTTTTCTTACAATTAGTGTTCATCGTTACTATGACGAAATGATTAGATGGCACGCACTATTGTAGTTGAAAGACAAAATAGTAACGCATTTTATAAAATTGTTTTGTTTCGGTATAATCACTATGAAGGTCCAATTGTCAGAGTTCCGTTAGTATACAAGCAATTAATTTAACCTGCTGTGTAATAAATTAGTCTTGGAGAATTTAATTTGCGTTAACAGCCGCCTATTGACGCGTTTTTCGCTTAATTAGGTAAGTACGTAATATATAGACTTTGATTTAAATAATGAAATGTTTACTGTTTACATTCGATGTTTTGTGTAATGAAATGAACAACATACCACAAAGCTCTAAGTGATTTATATCTTTAGTTAAGTGAATGTTGAAAGCAAGTACATATCACACTTGGTCGTGTCGGAAAGAACTATTTTTGCTTATTGTGAGTGGCTGTTAAATCATCACAATGTTGTTCTGTGCTCCGCGTAGGGCATTGCCTTTACCGTAGGGCTGACCGCTTATAAGGCGTCCGAAAAACGTCGCTAAATATCGTGATCGGAATTTTAATTCATCCCACTTAAATAGATAATAATCGTTGGTTCTTTAGTTTCAAGTTGATATAAATTATGTATCTCAAATGCTATGTTATGCCCAGCATGTGCCACAGAACCGTGGAATGATTATCGTAACCAGTATTTCGAAACCGAATGAGAAACTGTGCCCCTTGGCCCTGAGTTTTTGAGTACATTTTCCATGTCATATGTTTGACAAACAAAATATTTATTACTGTGGTAAAATAATGTTTATGTAAATGTATATAGGCGTAGGTATGTGCTTATATTTGAGTTGTGTTTAGGCAAGTTCAGTAGCATGTCAAAGAAGTACGCAAAACAAAAGTGGGGAAGGGAAGTCACAAACATATTTTCCCTTTCTCCGACTCCGCAAAACTTTTTCTTAGACAAAATATCATAAGGATAATATAAAGCCCAAAACTGACGGAACTGTTCCGTTCAAAAATGTTAAGCAAAAGTTTAAGGAGTAACGTTAAATTGTTATCGTTTGTAGCTTTATGTGTCCAAAAAAGACACAACAATTTTCCTGATAAATAAATTTAAAATCTTTTATATGTGTAACTTAGCTTTATTTACAAGCTTTATGAACAACTTCAGTTTAAAATCCTACGAAAAACAGGTATGCATTTACAGTAGTTAAATTTTACATTGGAATTACTAATTCAAACACATAGGAAGTAGTTAATTATTTTTTATTCAATTCAATATGTCATCCATAATCATAAAAAATAGATTTTTTTAATGGCCGACATCCCTACTCCTGTCAGTTGCGCGCACGCACTCTGGTGTGTTCAAGCGAAACGATCTTTGATCCAGGGGCGGCGCGCCTTCATGACGTCATCATTATTCATCCCGACAAAGTGACTGTTAACTAAGCACTAAAAAACATGTATTTTGTAGGTGTGTAGGGGAGATCTGGTCATTTGATAAGCACACAATGCGTCGAAATCTGTTATTCGAGCTTTTAACTTATATTTGATATGGTTTTGGGCGTTCGATAAATAGCCAATAAGCAAAGAATAATGGGCTATTTATTGAAAGCTTAAGTTATATAGACCATATTATTTTGAAGAGCCAATAAACAAAGTCTCAATAGGTTTAACAGTATTTTAAGTCTAAAATATACATGATTGGTATGCGCTACAAAAAAAAGTGACACCCATCCATAACAAAAACGCTTTTTTAAGTCCTACCCGAAGTCTCATGAAAAATAGGCATCTCCATCTCAATTGTTGAAGATCAATAGATACCGACTGATTGTTGATTACAAAGGCAATCAGCTAATAAGCAAACAGAAGCCAACCATTGTTCATTTCATTAGGCGCTTGATTACCGTGACAGGACTTATTGAAAACTCATAATTACGGTAAAATATTTCAATATCCTTATTAGTAAATAGATATATTTTCATATCTATTTACTAATAAGGATATTGAAATATTTTAGATTAATATTTAGGCTTTGCAAAAGATTTGATTTCAGATATCTTTTTGAGATTTCAAAGGTAGGTAAATAATTTACTACCTAAAGAGGTATTCGCTAGAGGATGTGTTACAGGATACTCCTTAATTAATCATTTGCTAATTAAATTCAAATGAGAAGCAAATTGGGATTCTTAGATCATCAATTATACATGGTGAGTTAACCTGTCGTCACTTTTGACGTGAAATCAATGAGTAGAACAAGTTCTTGCAACGACTGACTACATAGTATAAATAATACTGCAAACTATCTTCTTTGGCCAGCCTTAAGGTTTAACCACACAGAACTACATTTTACAGTGATCTTTTTGAGGTGTGTTTTCAAAAAGGTTACTCCCCTGTTTTTTTCTAAATGTATATTTTTCTTGCACAAAGTTCGATGTTAACATTTATTCTTCCTGCTGGGGTTTTCAGGAATGTTCTAACGAGATAATGCGGTCACAGAACGACAGGACTACTGAAGGAACAGTGTGGGTTATTAGCCAGTAGAACTCTGATATTTCTTTCCACTCCATCCCGAGTGAGAGAAGTCATTAAATTTCCCCCCGGAAAAGGGCATCAGTACTCTACCACTCAACCAAGGGTGAAGAGCAAGTATGGCAGGTGCGTTGTATCAATTGAATTATTATTTACATTTATTTATTAATCTTAACCTGTAGACCAATAATTCCTTGGCGATACGTTTAATGTTCAATTGTACCCTTGAAGTTTTCTTTTAATCTTTTACACGAGTTACGTAATGGTGAAATGTCGTGAAGCCTTGGGTATTAAACCTATGATAAGTTTTACTCGAGCAAAGGCAATTCTCGCTGATAAAATTAATGGTGAATGGACAAGAGGATGTAGCTAAGACAAGCGATCAACACTTGAGGATGATCGTGTAGGTATGCATTAACGCAAATAAAATAAATGTACAACACTAAGTACTGTGTACCTGCCGAGCTCGTAGGCACGTATTTGCATAATTATAAAGGTTGAATTACTTAGATAATGTATTCATTTGCAACAATGTAAGGAACGAAGGATACCGAGTCTCATGAAATATAGGACGCGGTATGTGGCTTTTCCTATATGTCCTCTTTGATGTCTCGAAATATAAACGTATTTGGCTAATCTTGTCAGAAGTTGTAGGTATTTATGGAGTTCCCTATAACGCTACTATTATACTACTATAGAGAAATAAGGAATATGCTAGAAATTAATCGTGATAAACTATTTTAGATACGTTTGTCTGTTGGATGACTAGCTCGATGTGTGTAGTTACTACAGTAACCTCTCCGTAACTATAGCACCAATTCAGTGGAAAACGAACGTAAGATACCTGAATGATATCTAAATTTTTACAAATTGAATTTTCATGTTTTTATAATTGGGCTTGGATAAGTCCAGTCATCAAATGATAATCCTTAACAATAGTAGGCTTTAACAGATGATGCAAACTTAATGCAAAAATAAACAAGTTATCAAGCAGTTCGCATTAAATCCTCTGTGTTACCTCTGTATCACACTAAGGCCTACTCATACATAGTTTAAAATTAAAATAGAAATAACGTCATAGGTATTATGTATGTTGTTCGTTTTATTTACGACCGGACTTTGTCGACTGTTTCACTGAATATGACTTCATTTATTCTGACGACTACCCTAGTTATTTACGTGTTAACAACGTAGGTGCTGTTTTAATCGAATGCGGCAAAGCTTACAAAAATAGTACCTACATATAGGTTACTTCCAACTTAATGACGTCTTTTTAGTTCAATTATCAGTGTGCAGTAACCGCCATCTCCGAACTTTCTGTGCCACTACTAAGTTTGAAGATATAAGAGTGATTGGAGATATTTTATTAGGCAAAACAATAAAAAATATTGTTAGCATAAGCGTTCCTGTTTGAGACAGAGAACTTTTTTTTTATTGATGATACACACGCGTTTGATGGTAAGTGATTATGTGGTCTAAGATGAAGCACGCTCACCTAGAAGTAACCTATTCACTCTTGACTTAAAGACCCCTAGGTTATAGCTATCAGGAAATACAGACTCCAGCAGGGAATTCCACTCCTTAGCTGTACGCACAATGAATAGAAACAAACGAACGAGTAGGAAACAAACGGATAGGAAGGCAAAGCCATGGTCCTTTAAGGGTATATAATAAGATCCGAGTTGATCTTCGAGGATGCTGAAGAATATACCGAATGTTTAATCATAAATACACTGAAAACCGTGTACCTATTTAAACATATTTGGTTCTAGTAACCTACTGACAGTTAAGGTTTAGATTCACAAAAATATATTATTTGATAATATGTAACTTTTATCACGAACGACTAAGTAACACTTATAGAACATTTTACTCGAGCATGAGAAAATTAAATATTTTTGAAATGTAACGTCTAATTATGTTCTGCAAGCCAAACGCATACATTGCATAAGTTACTCATGTTCCTTAATTACATTCATCTAACGATCTTAATAAAGATAAAGCTAACACAATTAAATTAATATTTTATTATGTGCGTAGTCATTAAGATATTATAAAAATAACATTCTTGAGTTAACAATAAAGTTGTGTTGATGCACTTTGTATGCGTCTATGCGTATGTCGTTGAATAATTTATTTTCTACTAAGAATGTCGCTGTAGGTCGGGTTTAGTTATTCTAGAAGGCACAGGAAAGTGTCTGCGAACGTCTTTGTCTGTTTGTCTATGAGGAATTGGCTCAAAAATAGCTGCTTTAAATCTATTGAATTATAGACGATTAGTTAATCATTCATCATGCATCGGATTTCGTGCCATCAGTCTAGCATTTATCATAAGATGTCACGCTGTTCATTTTATTAATGAATCAATCGCTGTATTAATATTCAGTTGAATAAAAAATATGTCATTGCAATCCAACTTTTTAAGGCACTCAATAATAAACCTAATATACACAACACTAAAGTCTGTTATAGAGTTTATGGCCGTGGGCTTAAATTGTATCGATTTATTTTCCTAGTAAGTTCAATTTTTCTGTCAACATTTCTATGAAATCTTAACTTCTTGATAACATCTTCCTTTCAGTACATAGTAAACGATGATATCAAAAATATTTACAACACATGGGACCTATCGTAATCCCGATTCGCACATGACCGGTTCCTTATGTATTGAGTTGTCCCTTGAGGGCCATCACAAAATATAAGCAAGGGTTGCCAACGGTAAGGGCGTAATTTTATACATAGCTTAGTAAGGAACACTTTTTGGCTTCAGCCTCTCAGAAATAGCCGACTCTATATCGTTTTACACAAAGCTTGAAATTGATTGTAGATTGAAAAAGGTAAGAAGCATTGTATTCTATCTTCTTACGGATTAAATTTTACGATTACGGCTAGGTTTTTGATAGAATTTTTTTTTTGGTGTAGCTTAAACATTTTTTTAGAAAAGTAGTTTCAACAGTTTTTACTAACACGAGGTTTGAAGTTCTCCTGGACTACGAATTTAATTATAAGATTATTTCTCATTATTCATCAAACCAAGTCTTTAGAATACTGGCTCGAAATACAAACGCCAGATTAAGATAAAACCTCGCTAATTCCTTCAGCGGCTCTGACCGCGAAAGGAACTCAACACAATCCCCTTAGGTCCTAACAACTCTCCACAAAAGGTCAGTACATTCACACTATTATTTGCGCGAGTGCAGCTGCATCTTGCAAACGCACAAACTAACTAACAGACACATCCAACCTGATTTAAACCAGGTCGATGGCCCTTGCTCTCTCCACTTAAGGAGCTTTAGTCCTCACAAACTGGCTTGCTAGTTTGTCAAATATGCTTGAAGTAATGGGACTGTTAGTGATTTGTAGATTATGTTGTGCAGTTACTTAATTGAAGGCAATAGAAGTAGATCGATTTATTGAAATTGGTCGTTGAGTTTGGAATGGCAGGTTATTTGAATGGATTTTATTGATTTGGTAGTCGTATTTTGTGGCTGATTGACCGTTGAAGAGATGAGTAAAATCTTGGGATCTTGTTGTTTAACTAAGATACAAAGGTTTAAAGACCAGGCCTATATGAGTAGATACGTACCTAGAAGTTCTCGTGGAATATAGGAATCATACAATTTGTCAAAAGGAAAACTTTCATCGTTTCATCGTCTACTTTCCCACGTTTTCTTACTTAAAAAGAAATAAAAGTAGACCTATCTACCTACGTCCTGCCCTATATATAATTCTCAATTTTCTCCGTGTGCCTACAGAACTTAGAGAGATCTATTCGATAGTTCTTACGTAATTGAATAAGAAGCTTCCGAGTCCCTTTTCTTTACCTAGGAGTGTTACATAAGACATGACGATATGTATTAGGTAGGTATCTGCAATATCTTTCAACATATCTACGTCTTGGATGATAGAAATACGTGATAAGTTCATTGGATAAGCGTGTGGCTACATTGGAAGATCAGTGATTAAATAAATAGTTTTTTTTTTAAATATTTTACTAGCTGACCCGGCTAAAAAAAATAAAAATAATATAATAATAATTAATTAAAAATAATTAATATATAATTATATTGATATAATTTATGTTGGAATATAAATTATATCAAGTGCAAAAAAATAAAATTGCCTGCGACCTATTCTCAGACCTATCAAATAAACACAAAAAAGTCGGTTAGACCATTTCGGAAAGGTTCGATAACAAACACTGTGACACGAGATTTTTATATATTAGACTAGTTTCTGCCTGTAGCTTCGCTCGCGTATAAAGTTCTGCATCAGGTTTTCCAGTTACAGAAATCCTTTATAGCCTATATATCTTGTTCAGATAGCTATATAAAAAAAAACATTCAAATCCGTTTAGTAGCTCAGGGGTTTAGCATGTACAAACAGACAGACATTTAAAAAAAACTTGCTCTATTACTGTTTCTAAACCTCCTCAATTACATCCATGCCAAATTTTAGCGTTCTAGTACCAGTAGTTTCTGAGCTAAGCCGCGGACTGACGGACAGGGCGAAACTATAAAGGTTCCTTGACGACTACAGAACCCTAAAACCACCTTTGCCTAACTTAATTCTTCCCGACATAAATTATATTTTCTTAATTACTGATATACTCGAGTCTGACTATTATCTACCCTGATGCCTCGAGACACACATGCGTAAAGATAGCTATTCAGTGATGCTCTGAAGAGGTTGTGTTTATAGCACTCGGAAAACACAGATTTCCCAACAGGGAAATGTACACCAAATCCAATGAAGTTTTTAAAACGTGCTTTCATAAACAACTCTGTAGTTACCTAGTGGATCTATGATTGTTTTGTATGACCAATATGTCAATAAATATAGTAGACTACCTACTTAACTAACTTATCAAATAAGATGAATTTATTTACCTAAATTTAATATATTTGGTATTAAAATAATGTTTTACTACAGCTCAAAGATATGCGCCAGCTTGTATTATTATAAATCCTGGGTTTCAATTCACTACATTGCATTTGCCTTGCAATTATTATGGGTCGAGTACCAACTTTATATAAATAACCATTTTAATTGTACACACGTTAATTAGTAGATAATTAGCATAATAAGCAAATGTTAATAACCTGCTGTTATGGTATACTATGACTGCGTTACCTTTCTTAATTGACTGCTATGCTTATAACATAAGCGTTGTATTCACGACCATTTAGTGCGAGCAACAGTTTTTAGATTATAAATGCCGTTGTATGTAAACTCTAAATGCGTTTGCATTTTTATAGTGACTAACAATTTGTTGAGTCTACGCTTAAATAAAATAAAACAAAGTCTCCTGCTGCGTTTGTTTGTTCGTGATAAACAACTTAAAAACGGTTGAACAGATTTCTGGTTTCCACCAATGGATAGAGTGATTCATTAGGAAGGATTTAGTGTATAATTTGTCAAGGTTTTGTGTAAATTAGCAGCATGAAACCATATGGAGCCCGGCTGGATTGTTAGTAGGTATGTAATATGCAACAATAAAAATAATAATAAGTAATAATTATTCTGTAATAAACAAATATTCTATTATATTATTAAATAACGTGTTTTAGAGCTTTTTTTTTTTTCAAAGCTAATTGAAGTTATTCTTATTAAAAATGGGATTGGAGAAAATATCTCACAAGCTGGGCAATGCGATGAAAAGACGAGTGAGGAACGATTTAAATGCGTTGTGTTAAGAGACACGCCATCCGCCATCCTACGCTGCGCGCACGCTTATCCAAAGCCATATTTCTTCTAACGAATAAATAATTACAGACTTAAATAATAATATTTCACTTTTATAAATACGAAATACGGTAGGTCATAGCAATTAAGTTAAACCATAAATAACCAGTAATTACATTTTCGCGTCTTCCTTTGTCCGTAGACGACAATTAGTATCAATTTTAATAGTTTCCCTAATTACATGCAGGTCGTCTTAAACACGTAAAAGGTGGAATTATATAGTCTAGAGTAGTGTAGCAACTTTGTAATTAAAACATCACGTAAATATAAACATTAAAAACTGCAATAACTATAATCGTCAATGACTCAATTATGTATAATAATGAACAGTGAATATGGATACAGGAGAGTTGCAGATTGCTAGTACATTATAGTTATAAAACGCTATTTATTATACTTCAGCCATACATTGTGATCATTATGACATTCATTATTGAAATGGATGACTTTATTTGAGATAAATAGGTCAACTGTTATCGCTGCCGACATATAATGTTCGATTTAATTAGCTTGAATGTTTCTATTATCAAGTCACCTATACATAATTGTATCTAGAGTGATAACTACACGAGGTATGAAGGAAATGTTGATTCTATCAGCTGTTTGTATTGCGCGTAGGTTGTACGGGACGAGGATGAATGTCTAATAAATACTCAGTAGGTACCTATAGCTAAGCGGGTAAGTAGCTACACAGATACAACACTCGGTGTGGTCTTTGCTTAGAAAAAGGAATGTGTAGAGTAAACTCAGATGGAAGAAAATCGTCTCAAACGAGTTAATATAACGTAGAGTCAGGTTCTTTAAAATTAAGTAGTTCGCTAGAGTCGGTAGCAAGTTCTAAGCTACAGGGTGGTTAAGTCTGCAGAGAAATGAACTTTCTCACAATACGAGACGCATCCACGAAAAGCCTTATACCTATCTGAATTATTGTCATTTTTGTTTCATAATATATTCTGCTAGAGTTATTTTAATTTTTTTAGGTAGAAATAATATTTTTGGTTTTGCATAAGTCAAGTGACCATGACGCCTGTTACGTCGCACGGTGGGCTGAAAAACGGCTTTCATAGACTTAGGCATTATATTTTGCAAGTGCCAGTTTTTGTGCCGGATATCACTTCTATTTGTTATAACAATATACAAAAATGACACCAGAATTGATTCTGCACAAAAACGAAGGAATTATAATTTTTTTACGAAAATTTTGTATGGAGCTAGTATGAAAAATCGAAATATCTCTGAAACGGCAGCGATAACCGTAATATCCTTATAGGAGGTTTTAGTACTAATTATTTATGATTTTTTGACATACGTTACATAATGGTTGTAGATGCCTTTTTTTTTTTAAATCGTCAAAATATTTTTATTTATTTTTACATATTAAACGTTCCTTTTAGTGTTTAAGTTGAAGAATTCAGAGCTTTAACAACTAATGAAATTGTTAATTGATCATACCCTAAAAGTATGATTACAACATAACCGGACACATAATAATATCGACACAAAAGGAATTTTAAAACCTTGCATACGTTCAAAATACAAAATAACATATTGTGTAGTCATCTAATGAGTCTGATGACAAGTAATTAAGTAATTAGAATGATGGTTGTTGTTCGGTCCGACGTGAAACAGAACGCACCTTTTGGCCGGCAACATTAATTATCTGTGGACTTGACATAACCTCTCTGACTTGACAGATAGACTTTGCTTGTTGGAAAAATGTCCGCACGTTTGGGACTTTGATTTGATTGTAATTGGTAAAATATTGTTGAATTCGCCTGTTGAGACCGATAATTGGGTCGCGAATTATTTGTTGGTTGAAGTGTATTCCCCATTTGTTGAAAACCCCGGGATATTGTTGAATTATACGCCGCCTTGTCGTCGGTCGGCCGGCACGCGGAATTTGTTGTAAATCGTATTGGATCTCACGAGATATGAACAGATTAATTGTGTTCAGTGATTGATTGAACTTTGTAATCTCGGATTAACAAGAATCCAGTGATATTTCTCGGAACACATCGCCTTATTGTCTACCACGCGTAGCGCGCGCTTGCTGGAAACGAGTTGGGTGTGATGCTGAGTTGGAACCGCGCCATCTGGAGTTGCCGGCGCCTTGTGAACGTTCTACAACACTTGACTTACATCACACCTTTCAATTACTCACCCTCATATTACATACAAACCACACTTGGAGCGTGACCTTGAAGGTCGAACTTGGCGTCCCCAGCACTCAGGTTAGTGGTACATTTTGTTTATTGAAATAAGGCCTAAGAGCCTACCACAACGTAGGGCTCCGCGTAATCGCGGACAGTTCGACATACCAGTTACCGTTGGCTGGACTTGGGGTCGAACAGTTGTAGTCTTCTGATTCTAATGAGCCTATTAAGTGATTAAATGATTTGAAATATCTCGCAACAATACCAACTAAGAACTGCATTCACCTTTTTATAATTAGTGAGCTAATGTGATTTGCTAATGTTGATTAGTTCTACTATGAGTTCTACGAAATGTTTTTGACGATTATAAATTTTTATTATCATATCTTTTATAACTTTAATGAGGGTAGTTAACTAATTATTGACTTTATACAATAAAAGGGCTATAATTTTGTTCCATAATTTAGATTGTTCACAACCGTGTAACTGCTAACACTAAAACTATTTGCTTTGCGACTACAAAATCTTAGAATGGAAAGTTTAATCACCAACTTAGATTTGTTTGTTCTTCTAAAAAGTGAGTGTCCTTCATTTAATCATGAAGTATTGTTTAGTGCAATTGTGTCCCGCATAGGCGATTGCCTTTCTGCCGAAGATCAAGTAACTCTGAAAGAATTTTGCCGGAGATTCACGCGAGCTGCTTTAAACAGGTGGCAGAAATCTAAACGATTCTTTGATAAGTTTAGAAATACGTACGGAGAGTGGTTGCAAGCAAATATTGATTGGCCGAGTTGCGTGCAAACTTTAATAAATCAAGAACCAACTGTTGATGAGATACCAAGAGCACGCTCAGTCTCTCCAGAACCTTCGACATCATCGACTGTTGGAACAATGACAAAAAGGTCCCGAAAACCATTCAAAGATCTGGGAAGCAAACAGAAAAAGAGAAGATCTAGTGAGCACATAGGCGAGGATTCCTGTGAATTGGCATATGCAGCTGCAGCACGTTTAAAAGAAGAAGGTTATGAAGATATCGCATCTGTAATCAATTATATGATCAAAAATCCAGAAGCTGCCGTTAAAATCAAGGAAAGCATTAAGAAAACAGTAATATTTACACCAGAGAAAGCACTTGGATTGCTTCTTTCACTTAAGCTTTCAAAGTGGCAATATATTACGTTGCGAGAGACTGCCATTCGGGAAGGTGCTAAGGATATTTACCCATCCTACTATAAACTGCAACAAACTAAGCTTGCATGCTACCCTCCTAATCAATCAGTATCAGTTACGGATTCATCAGCTAGAATTACACTTCAAGCTTTACTTGACATCACGGTGAAGCGGATTCTTCAAAGTCTTTCTGATAATGTGGAAAATAAGCAGTTAAAGCTGATATCGAAGTGGGGATTTGATGGTGCTTCCAATCAAAGCCGATACAAGCAGAAAATGGACGGCGAGCATGATGATTCAAGCATTTTCATGACCTCCTTGGTGCCACTGAAACTGACAGATGGAGATAATACTATATGGACAAACCCGAAACCATGCTCAACTTTTTATTGTCGTCCGGTTCAGTTCACTTTTGTAAAAGAAAGCCATGCAGTTGTCATTGATAACAAAAGAAAAATGGATGAGGAAATTGAGGCCCTTAACCCCACAGAGTGCATTAATAGTAACAGGGTGACTCATAAACTAATGATGACAATGATCGACGCAAAAGTCTGCACGTACCTTTCTGAAGCTAGATCAAATGCATCATGCTACCTGTGCTTAGCAAAACCAACAGAAATGAACCACTTAGATGCTGTAACATCAAAAACTGTGTGTTCTGACATATATGAATTTGGCCTATCATCCCTACATGCCCGTATAAATTGCATGGAATGTCTGTTACACATTGCGTACAGACTTGACTTCAAACAGTGGGCAGCAAGAAGTAATGAGCATAAAGATATGTTACAAAACAGAAAAAAAAACATTCAAAATAAATTTAAAGAGGAGCTCAATCTGTTAATTGATATAGTAAAACAAGGCTCGGGAACTACCAATGACGGGAATACCGCAAGGAAGTTTTTCGAGTTTCCCAATAAAACTGCAGCTATTACTGGGTTGGATCAAAACCTGATAAAAAGATTTGCTGTTATTTTGCAAGCAATAACATCTGGTGAGAAGATCGATGTCATCAAATTTAAAGATTTTGCTCGCAAAACAGCAGAAAAGTACGTGGAATTATACGACTGGTACTACATGTCATCAACCGTACATAAACTATTAATACATGGAGCTGACATAATCGAAAAAAATGATATTGTCCCGATTGGGACTCTCTCGGAAGAAGCCTCAGAGTCTCGAAACAAAGATTTTAGGAGGTTCCGGGAACATCATTCGCGGAAAAGAAGCAGGCAAGATTCTAATCAAGATATCCTAAATATGCTTGTTGTTTCTTCGGATCCTTTTCTAAGTGCACAAAGGCCGAAGTTAGATGCCAAAAGGAAGACAACCTTTTTTGCTGAAACTCTCGACCTAATACAGTTTCCGGAAACTGAGTTCGAGTTTGTAGGTATATCCGATCTGGATTCTGACTCGGAATTGGAGTCCGACAACGAAAGTTGTAAAGAAAATTTGTAAAATTTAATTATTTTTCTTTATGTTCTTTTGTTATTTATGTTAGTTTATTGTACCAATATGTTTAGTTAATAATTTCATAAATTATAGTTATTAATATAATATGTATTTTGTATAATTGAATTTATTAGATATTATTTTTGTTACTTCTGTTTTATTTAAATTACCTATCAATAAAAAGTTTATATACAGTCTTTTTTTTTCACATATTCTTAATATTTGGGGAAAAAGCATGCTTCCTAACGATGTTCTTAACTTTGACACAGTTCATGGATCGTTTTGAACAGTTTCATATGTTAAAATAAATAATGTTAGTACTATAATCCCCTATAAGGATATTATTATTATTATGTGTCCGGTTATGTTGTAATCATACTTTTAGGGTATGATCAATTAACAATTTCATTCCCCTATCTTTCAAAAAGAAGCGACAGCATGGGCACTTTGACACTGATATTCAACTATTTGGTATTGTTGGAAATCTTACAAGAACAACAAGACACTACACACCTCTGTCTAGTCCTTCAGGTCTATAGGGGTGATGCTATTTTATGATAAGAGTTGTTAAAGCTCTGAATTCTTCAACTTAAACACTAAAAGGAACGTTTAAATATGTAAAAATAAATAAAAATATTTTGACAATTTTAAAAAAAAAAAGGCATCTACAACCATTATGTAACGTATGTCAAAAAATCATAAATAATTAGTACTATAACCCCCTATAAGGATATTACGGTTATCGCTGCCGTTTTAGAGATATTTCGATTTTTCATACTAGCTCCATACAAAATTTTCGTAAAAAAATTATAATTCCTTCGTTTCTGTGCAGAATCAATTCTGGTGTCATTTTTGTATATTGTTATAACTAATAGAAGTGATATCCGGCAAAAAATCTCGCACTTGCAAAATAAAATGCCTAAGTCTATGAAAGCCGATTTTCAGCCCACCGTGCGTCGGCCGGCTACGGAAATCGTAGAGCTTTGCTACGGACTTAGCTACGCCAATACTTTTTAATAATATTATAAAACACCGTATTTATTAGTTTGTCATTTTAGCATATATATTTTATTAGTATATATATTAGTATTATATTTATTAGTATTCAATATATTATTTAATTCCATTTTCTCCTACACCTACCAAAATGTGTTTTTTTAACCCAAAGGTTGACTGGTAGAGAATGCCTTGCTGTATTAAGTCCGCCCATGTAACACTTTTATACACAAAGTTTAAATAAATAAATAAATACTTCTAATACAAATGATAAGCGACTGTCCATATTTTAGCTAATGATAAAATTATAGGGACCGAAGCAGTAGTTTATGTTACGAGATACCGCATTTAGCACCGATTACATAAAGTTTTATCTCCTATTAGATAAGTATATGTATCATAAAACCAGTCTGTAGTAGCCACTCACTTTGTTATATACGTGATCGAGTTCTCGGACAGTTATGTCTTCAATCAATTATGTTATATTTGGAGATACAACACACTGAGTGAAAAGGCTGCCGCTGTGAAACATGTTAGTAAAAGACAGTCGCAGTTGTGAAATTTCGATCATACAATATCTCCAAACTTGCCTTGTTGATCGCCTGTCCAACTCTTTTTTTTTTGGGAAAAAAATATCCATTATTCGGGAGGTAATATTTTTAACACGCTTTATTAGGTCGACCTGTATGTAACTATGTAATGGAATCTAAGGTTGTCTTCAATCAATTATGTTATATTTGGAGATTTTTTTTTTAAATCTTTATTAATTAAAGAGGGTTTGTTCACAATACGAACATGCCACCCTCATAGGAACACTTTTGAGGAACATAAAAAACTTACAATCTACGCTTAAGACCTAATCTAACTAATTTATAAATAATCCTAGCAGTTTTAGATGTTGGAAAGGCTAGTATGGTATTACATAATCCTATTTGATTTAAATTTATATTATATTCTTGTTCAACCAAATATCTTTCTGCTTCGTTCCGGACACACTCCACAATAATATGATAAACATCTTCCACAATGTCGCATTCCGTGCAGTTTGGAGATGTTACTTTACCCATCAATGCAGCAAAACTATTCAATGGGATGTGTCCGGAGCGAAGTCTCAAACTCGTCACGATTTCTTGTCTACCCATATCGGCATTATCAAACCAGGGATAGCTGTTTATTGTCGGTTGCATCGTACGGTACCAAATACCTTTGGTCAGTGACTTTTCATCGAAATATTCTTTCCAATTGGCATAACATTTCAGATACAACACACTGAGTGAAAAGGCTGCCGCTGTGAAACATGTTAGTAAAAGACAGTCGCAGTTGTGAAATTTCGATCATACAATATCTCCAAACTTGGCTTGTTGATCGCCTGTCCAACTCTTTTTTTTTTTTGGGAAAAAAATATCCATTATTCGGGAGGTAATATTTTTAACACGCTTTATTAGGTCGACCTGTATGTAACTATGTAATGGAATCTAAGGTAACTAATTTAACCATCTTCCAAGAGTCGTAGCGTAATGAAAATTGGCAGCTGTATGTAGTTCTGATGACAATATAATAATATGGTACTGTCAAAGTGATCTGATGATGAAGCCGGAAGACATGAACTGGAAATTCAAGATGGAAAATCGTATCATAGCTGTTTTGGATTTCTTAGAAAAGTCTTGTAATGAACTTTGACCACGATTAGGTTCCAAGATCTGATGATGAAGCCGGAAGATAGGCACTGGCATTCCGTGATGGAATATCGTATCATAGTCGTGTTTGCACTTGTGAGAAAGGCCACGTAATGGACTTTGAACACGATCAGGTTTCAAGGTTATAATAAACCTAAAGAAAATCTGATATCGGTTTTCTTAACCTTTTTGAATTACCGCGTAATCCATAGATTGATTATTAGGTCGATCTGTAACGAACTAAATATGCAATAAAATCTAAGAATCTGAATTAAACGTACTTCTAATTGTTGTATCATCATGAAACTTGGCAATTATGTGTAGATTAGACGACAATACAATATTATGGTACCATCGAGCTGATCTAAAGATCGCATTGGAAGGTGGCTGATGGAACCTTGGACTGCCTACTAGTAAAGATTTCTCATTTCTGCTCTATTAGTCTTAAAAGCGTGTTTTTGGTTTTTTTAAACTATTAATTTATTTAAATCTGCTGTTGAACCTTTTCCCAATTACGTTAGGGTCACAACAGGATGCAGTTGAGTACTATTGTTTTTCATGGAGCAACTACCTACGTGACCTCCACCTCCAGTAGTTGACTAAAACGAAGTATTCGAAACCGATACAATACGCTTTGACAAGACTTGTTTCAGACTTTCTTGTTCCTGTCAAATGACAGTCGGAACTACGTCGTAAAATGGTAATGGTAATGGTAATGGTAGTCAAATGGTAGTCGTACTTTCCGAGGTACAGAGGAATTTAGATATGGTAAGATGGTCACTTATCTACGAGCCGCCCTCAACAAGCGGCAAGATCGACCTACATGCATTGAAGGAGGAAGATACGGTACTAGACACAGAGTTTGGTCCTACTAAACTATGTGATTGCCCGTAGTTGGCGCTCAGTCGCGCACGGAACATTGTTGATCACACAGCTCAAGAAATTCTCGTCTCTTCGTGTTTTTAAGGATTTTTTGGAATAAAATAAAATAAAATGACGTCTTGTGTAGCTAAACAGTGTTTTAATTACACCAGGGAGTAAAATAAGAGACATGGGTCATGGGATCACTTAGTACTTACTTCATCTCGTTTCATTCATATTCGTAAACATTCGGCAGCCGAGGCGATTTCGCTCGCACTACAGCGCCGTCTCCTATCTCTGTCCTATTCTATCGGTAACTGTAGGTTTGGGACTGATGATGACACTGAACACAGATGTGTGAGTTTCCGTGCATATTATTAGTGCGCCGAGCCCAGGTTTACTGATTGCAATGTTAGAGTTAGAGAGTAACATATCTTCCTCCTTTTAATATATCAATGCCTGCATGGCTATTATTGTTTAACCCTGAGCTTATCGTAACATATTTCTACGTCAATATTTTTAAATTTAATTTGAGGCGATTCCTTTCGAAAAGAATTAATGAAGAAATTGATAAGTCTCATTTTTGTCTAATGAATCCGTACTGGTCTAATGAGAACCAAGTAAGACAATGTTTGGAGATGCTCTTTTGAGGAAAGAGACACGTAAATTTGAGGTCCTCAAGGGCGCTTTCACGGGGTAAGTCCAGAAAGAGTAAAATTTAAACCTCACTAAGTCCACTTCACGAGGGCTGTTTTGAAGCGAGAAAGGAGTTCATGTAAGGAATTGGAGCAGGCCTTTGCCCAGCAGTGGGATTAAACCCACTTGTGTTATCTCCTGTTATCACCGTCAGAACATAAAGGTTAGTAAGCTTTTAGCACAATGATCCAACTGCCTAGTGAGTCAACCTACTTAATATGAATTGAAAACTTGTAAATAAGTGTGTCGCGGACATCTGCTTAACAAAAAGGAAAAGTCAACATAACCCTCGAGAATTTACGTGCCTACCCACCGATAGTTAATACTGATAATAATTTTCCTATAAGTAAACTAACTGTGGAAATAATTATTTTACTTTAATTTAAGGATTCTGGGTAAACAGAGAAACAGCTGCTTACATCTTGATTTTTTTTTATTTTTTTTTATTGATAATAGGCGTACGTTTGACCACCATCTCATCTGATGGTAAGTGATGATGTGGTCGAAGATGGAGCACGCTTACCTAAAAGTAACCTATTCACTCTTGACTTAAAGACCCCTAGGTTATAGCTATCGGGAAACACAGACTCTGGCAGAGAAATTTTTGTTTTTTATTGTCACATTTCAACGGAAATAAAAATATATGATTCAAAAACACAATATTTTGTAATACGAAGAAAAGGGTTTAAAATAGTAAACACGTTGTGTATAAATAGATACAAGACTTCACTTATCTCAACAACTAATTTAAAATCGTTTAATACTGGCCAGAAGGAGCAATAATTTAAAACTAGATCATAAATAAAATTAAACGTCCTTGAAAAAAAAAAGCTTTAAATCTAAATGAGAATCAACATCACTGACCTACAGCTCTTATTAAAACCACTCAAATACTATAGTAGACACATCCTAAGATAAAATCTCCATAACATGCAATGTACCTACATTGTACAGCCAACAAAATAGATTGGTATGCCGGCTAGAAATAAACATCTTTACACTATGTAGTTAAGGCCGGCTTGTCCCGAGCACCGTAGGTATTCGACGCTTACCCCAGCCCCCGCAACGAATAGCAAAACGTAACAAATTACGACGCGCGGGAGACGCGCGCGCCAAGCGCACCGCTCATGAGTTCACGAACTCAAGTAGGTACGAAGATGCGTCACAGAATAGAGCAATTCAGTAGATCAACTTGAATTGATTAGTTTATGTATATTTTGTTTTGTTTTAATAGTAAGTATTTTCAAGTTTATAGATAGAATAGGTACGTATTGTATAAACTTGAACCTAATTGGTAATAATTAAAAATAAGTATATTTATTTATTTTTGTGAATAAGGTGTATAAAAAATCTGACTGACACGTAGATCATGAATACGGGTATGATTCAAAATTACACGCCGCGCGCTATTCGACTTTCCCAAAGGGTACGAAATCTTCATGGCACAGTATAAAAAATCAAGTATTAGGTAGGCACACTTACATTAGGAGAATTGTATTACAATTCAATTGTTATATTGAAAGAGGGCTTAGACGTATTCTGTGTGAAATATTATGTTTAAAAAATAATAAATATAAATATTTTTCAACTAAATAGTTATACCAATAAAAGCAACACACAAACACTTTTTGGAACGTATTTATTTTACGCGGCTTCTAAACTGGCAGAAATTGTAACGCAAAAGTGTTAATACTTACGAATGTCTTCTGACGAGAGAGACGACGAGGGTCAACCGCACACTTTTTTTTCTCTAAAAACTACAATCATTTATGCACAACTGGCTAATGCCGTGATTCGACTTCAACTTCAACTCTTGCGGCTTTTGTGGAGGACCCACCACAATTTCATAAACGCTGGAGGTTGTTTGGTAAAGTATTTTGGATGATGAAAAGTATTAAAATTGAAGTAAAAAAAAAACAAAATTATTTTGTACGTAAACATGACATGACAGCTTTTGCAATGTCAAATGTGTTATTACTCAATGTTTTACCAGTTTACCAGTGGCAAGAGAAAATTAGAAATATGGCATAGAAATTTTAAAACGATAATACAGTACGCTACAGCTTTATTTTATTTATCTCAATGAACCTACATAGATCATAAACAAATCGAGTAAATACAAGAGGGATAAGGCATTTAATGGAGATTGGACGGGGAACATTAGGGGGTGCGCGTGATTCGAAATGCAGTAAAAAGCCATAGATGAGATCCTGACACGATATGTCACATTTTTGACATTTTACAACATATTATCTGTTTCCCTTTGGTACATGAATACTTTATTGGAAAACTTAAAAAAGTAGACATACACAAAGATGTGAAACTTTTTCTGATTAATCATTTTCATGAAAAAGAAATGTAAGCACTTTTCTCAAGACCATCTATGCTCGTTGTTGGTGTTGTTTACTGATTGCACAACGGTGAACAGGAGACGACTAGGCTCTTCGACCACCTTACGGAGGCAGCTGCAGGAGCTGAAATGGCCCAGCACAAATATCCGATGGCAAAGCTTGTTTTTCTAAGAGATTTTAATGCCCACCATAAAGAATGGTTGTTCCCGTACCAACAAACAGAGCACGCTGGTAGAGGCCCGCTGGTTTTTTTATCGCTAGATCTCGACCAGCTGGTTCACCAAGCAACCTGCATTCCAGAAGTCGACGGCCACACGCCCAATGACTTGGACCTAGTGGTGAAAACGGTATCTACCTTTTCTCCTCCAGATACATGCCCCAGGGTCATATGGCGAGTATGGAAGTATGGGTTTGCAGACTCCGAAACTGCGAAGTGAAACTCGAACTTTTACCGTCCTTCGCTGCCTCCTAGTTATGATAAAACTGAATGGAACACTGGCTCACACCGCACAAGAAAAAGCAAATTTAAATGCCTCCGTCTTTGCGGTAAGTTTACGTCTCGACACGGCGTCTAACTTACCACATAAAATACCTCACTTTGGCTCCGTAATGCTGGAAAATGCATTTCATGTTAAGGAAGTCCGCAAAGCCCTTTCCAGTCAAAACCAAACCAAACTTTGCCAGCCAAGCAGAGTCAAGATGCAAACCGAGATCTTTAATTGAAAATGATAGGAAGGAGTGAACCACTCTAATGATCATACGTGAGCTTCTGATAACAATGGCCTGACACTTTGAGGGGCTTACAGTCACCCCAAATCAATCAGACCAGTTTTATAGCATCTAAATCTCGGTTTACATCTCCTATAGCGTCTGATAAACTTTCCACCCGCGTAGATGCATACAACTGCAGATCATCAGCGTAAAGTTGATACGAACACCGAAGACAGAGAGTTATAAAGTTTACCGAAGTTTACCGAAAATAATAAATGATATTTTCGTAGGAAATGGTCATGTTGTATATTTCTACACTATGGCACGAGTGTGCTGCGTGTAATAAATATTGTTGACTTGTGACAACCCTGGCCGTTGCGATACTGTCTAGAGCTAGACGTTGTCGGCACTTTCCACAAGATCAAAGGCGTCGACCTACTGTATGATCTTTATACTGTGGTCATAGCGACGAATGATCGACTGTACCATTTATCCATTATTACATTTACGAAAATAAAACCTAATACAGTCGAATACGGTCAGTTATTTCAACCGTGGTTACTAACGTTCTGTTAGTTCGTTTAGTAAATAATCGGATTGATAACCGTCAGTATTCTGGATCAAACCCAGGCTCTAATCACATCTTTTTGTGATTTCTTTTTTATTGAAAGTACTTTTATATTATATTTAGATATTTTTGGAAATATTTTTTTGAACAAAATAAGAAACATTTTCATTTTTTTATAGGAGAAAGAAAGTCAACAATGTTTTTGTTTTACACACATGTTTGCGGTTTGTAAATCTATTCTGCGTAGGTACTTATCTACTTAGTAAAGTAAAATATTAATTTGTATAATTATAGGTACCTATAATAATATTGTCAAAGTTTCCTTTGAGTCTGACATTTGAAAAGAGCATTATAACATTTGCGCACGTGGCGGCTTTATAAGCTTTGACATAGGGTTCAAATTCAATTGTTTCACACACTTTTTGCGGTTGGCAAATCTATTCCGCGAGAAAAATAAACTATTACAGCTTTTGCGCGCGTGGCGTGTTTATTTACACATAGTCACATATATTATTTTGTGGTTTCGAAATCTATTCCGCGTAGCTAAGTAGGTACCTCAGAATACAAAAAGAACCTAGTATAGAAAAATATTTATGTATATACCTAGGTCTAAATATTTATATATTGTCAAAGCCTTCTTACTTTTTTTGTTTATTCAGCCTTCGTAGAGCCAGCGATGACCACTTCTTTTTGTTAATTTTGTCCATTAGTTTTACTGACCAAAATTATAACTAAAGTACCTAATAAAAACAATTTATATTACAACTATTTAAAACTAAACGATAGGAATTATTATTTTATAATGATTTATTGGCTCGACCGGAACCAAACTTAGCGGGGGTGGCAGGTTCGCTAAAAATTGGCATACGTCCGACCTCCAACACGTTCCGCTCGGGACTAAAGGACGCGGGGCGCGTGGCCGCGCGCATCAAAATAATAGGAAAACACTTATTTTTGAAATTAGTGGTATAAATATTTTCAAATTTCACATTATGACGACAGACATATATGAAATTTTTTACGACCTTTATTATGGTATAAGTTTTATTATTCAAAGCTTAATACAACTCAAATAAAATAAGAATAAGACCGTAATTTAGACTTGTCTTTGCGATTTAATTAGTTGCAGTGAAATGCAAGTAATCGTGTATCGGATGACCGAAATAGAAAGACCAAAGTATGAATTATGTAATATGTTTTTTTCAAAATTTAATTCCGTGTTATCTACGAATAAGACACAATTGAAAACGACGTTTTTTCGAATAACCTCGCCTTAAATTAACGCATACGTTATAACTATTTTAGCACCACAATACTTAGACCAATGATTTAATAATCAGTTTAAACAATTTCTGTTAGTCAAAGTATTTGGCTATGCTGATGCCTCTTTTGTTGACTGTACGCAATTTATATCAACGAGTCACAGTTTAACAAGCTTCCTATTTAAGAGCGAGGGGAGTGCAAGCGCATACTTTTGACAGAAAGTTATCTCTGAGACATAGATCATTGTCAGGTCATGAAGTTTTCTCAGTAGCCTTCCAAACTGGTTTGTATGTAAAGGAGTCACTCGTAACGTTTGCGGAATGGCCAATGAAGAACGCTTCTGGGGAACTCACGCGCACGATTTTGAATATCTTTTTTTTAGATTTTTGTGACTCACGAGTTTTAGTATTTGTAGTTTTTTTCGTGAACTAAATGTGCAGCTGTTTACATCGGAAGATTCGTTTTGATTACGTCCGGTGGTTTTATGATGAATATCATTCGGTATATTTTTTAATGTAACATTGCGAAAATGTGTTTTAATTTTGATTTTACTACAACATAAAATGAGCTTTAATATTGTGTTATTTTTATTGAGAGTTAGTCAAATATATAAAAACAAGTTTAACTGATTTTAAATTGAAAAATAATGCCAATTTTTAATCGACTTTAAAAAAGGAGGCTCTGTATTCGATCAGTATTATGTATGTTTGTATATCCGCGATTTTCTCAGAAACTACTAATCCGATTTCGATCGCGTTTTCGTTGTTTTACTCACATGGCTGAAGTCGGTGCCAAGCCAATGAATAGTTTTGATAGGCAAACCTAGCCCTTATTTTTAACGGAATTAGAAACAATAAAACAATATTTAAGGTTATTTCTCTCTTTGTAGTGCAAGTCTTTTTTGTAAGTTTTGAAGTTGGTTAAATTTTTTATAAAAAAAGTTTTTATTTACGCTCTTTAGAGACGCCAAGACTTAACAGTGGTATTACATTATGATCTTACATTATTGACGTACCTATCCACTTCATGTCATAATAAAATTAAACGCTCGTAGTTGGAGATAAAACTAAAAGCTATTTAATTTAGTTAGCGCACTTACACTTTACAGTCACTAACACAAGTCCCTTTCAGTTGTTTTAGATCACTAGTTTACATAACTCAAGCAACACACTAATTGCGCTCTAGACAAAAAACACCGCCTCAGTGCATGTGAGTGCAAGTTATAATTACATTGCTTCCAAACGCCAAATCCCACAGAAAGTAATTATACAAAGTCTGCACAGTGCAGCCACCCACCTGACAAAAGTCAAAACTCAAAACCCACATACAGACCACTCCAGCCCCTATCTCTAAACACATAAGGATCATTTCAGCTCTGTAAAAATTCATAGGAGAATTTTCAGTAAGGATTTCCCCCTTTTAAGCTACGTCTGAAATATACGTTAGCGACACAAATAAAATAGGTGCAGTCTACCGCCCACCGCAACGTAGGGATTAATTCGCTTTGCCTCTGATGTTTTAATTAAGAACTTTTTGCATTCTTCCACCGCTGAGTCAGGCGACCGTGTCTCTGATTCCATACCTACTAGTTACGTGCGAACAGTCAATGTGTTCATACGAGTTGTTTTATTTAATCCTAAGCCCCGAATGTTTGAAATACAAGTCCCGGAAACAATTGACTTACACTGCTTTAATTTTTTCGTCGTCATTATTTATATTAGGAGCCCACGTGTTAACACTATAACAGGATGTTTGAAACACCAAATTGCTTCGCTAAGTACATACTTCATTTCCTATTAGATATTATTTGTGAGTATTCGTTAGTTAGATAAGCCGCTTGCTCGTAAGCATACTCGTGGCTCAGAAAGCGTTATTTTGATAATATATTAATGTGAAGTGGTCGTATATTCTCATCGCAGGAGGAGAGGGCCGTTTTATTTTTGAAAATGACTCCATCACTCACAGATAACGTTCCAGAGGCGTCACAAAAAAAAACTGTAAAGCTCCGTATTAAGTGTCGCGTACGGTTCCGAAGTAACTAAATATTGTTCGGACCATTTCGATGGATATTTCTGTGACGTTATTGTTATTTAAATGAGCGAGAGTCGTAGGTAATTGATTAATGAACTAGCAACACTAGAAAACCATCTTACTTCATAATAATACCATGCTATGAGATTGTACTGAATAAAACGGTCATCAGTCATCCCCAACTAGCACAAATGGGCTGCATTAGAGCTTTGGAGCGTATCCGATTATTACTTATGGTAATAGACCTAAGCGCTAGAGCGTCTACTGCAGACTTAAAGCAGCCGCTTTAGCGCTATTTGGGCGCCATTTTATGCAACCTAAAGTTCCATTTAACCTGCACAACGGTTGCATAAAGGTTCCTTAATAACTATAACGATTTATTAACGCTATACTAAAGCTCTCGTAGCGCTACTTTTGAATGATTTTGAACTACTTTGAACGAATGAATTGATTATAGTTCTTTATTGTATATCTTCAGTTGACATTATTTGTAATATTTTGGTAAAGTGTTTTCGTCGCCATCATGAAAATAAAACAAAAAGAAGTAAATGTTTGTATTCTGTATTAGCAAGATATATAAAGATACTTAAAACGCTGTCCAGTTTACTGTAGATATGTAAGATAATTTTCGAGAAATTTTAACGCGCTTTTATGATATTTAAAAAATTAACAAAAGATATGTGATATTTTTTATTTGTTATACAGTATAAATTTTATTTCCGTATTTTTACGTGTCGATAACTTACTATTTGCAAGTGGCCGATTGTTTACCGGTACATTTAATGCACATTTAACTGAAAAACCAATGTATATCAACTCAATTTTGCAAGTGAATTATAAGTTTTCTTAAAAAATCATGGCGTCATTGTACTGTAGTCATAACCTGCAGTTTGAGCTCTAATAACTCCCTTTTGAGAATCATAGCGCTAATTTTCACCCATCTAACGCTTCCAGTGATTTTTGTTCCCCTAGTGCAACTCACAGCCACAAAAAGCTCATATTTTCCTGTTTTTGAGGTTATAAGATTAATTATTTGTATCCTTAAGTGTATTGTAAGGTGTACAATAAAGTATATAATAAATAAATAAGATCTAGTTACGTACTTATTCGTTTAGCATCCATTTTATTAAATGTTTTATAATAGTTACAAAAGCGGCTGTAAAATGGATTGAGCCTGCAAGGAATGACTATTGCTACTAAAGGCCTTAGTTACACTGATGATTTTTTTGTAACTATAGTATGCATAAGAGTTTCTATTATTTCTATAATGAAACTTATATTAGTATAATAGTGGTTACTATAACTATAACCTATACAAGTTACAATGGAAACTACTATGCAGCTGTGAGTGGCAGAATGACCTTCGTAACTGTCATATAAAGCTGTAAGTGGTAAATGAGTTCTACCGTGGACTACTGTGAAGGCTAGGGTAGTATTTGATTCAGCTTATAGCACCTTAAGTAACTTTTATAACTATAGACGTTTACGGATGCAGATATGCAACTCTGAACTGCTTTTTGAACCCTTAAAGCGCTATTTTACAGCCCAAAGTACTAATGTGCTCGTTGGGTCACTTAACTTAAAGAGTCCGACTTCTTTTGTTCATTTGAAATTAACGAAAGAAGTGGACTCTAGAACTAGATTATAATATATATTTGACATCTAATTGTCATTGCACACATAAAATATATTGTACTTCGGCAAAAAATATGATTAACAACTTCATAATTAATTGATTTCAAATTAGTTCCAGACTTGCTGAAATCAGACTAATAAATTATAAGGCAAAGAAAAAGAAAATGGGAATTATTAAAATAAAAATATTATGAATAGAACTTTTTTACGGGAGCAATAAGGAAAAACAAAAAACGAGAGCCATGCACAATAAACAAATGTGTTATAACTTATTACAGCTTTTACAACAGTGGTTTTTTTGTAATTAAAAATATTATCGCCGCATATATTAAGAAATATTAGCACTTAAATGCCGTTGTACGTTGTAAAAATCCGAAAGAAGGAATGAATCACAGTGACGTTCGACGTAGGTAGCCTCCGTTTGTTCGTACGACATTTTCCCGAGCAAACATCGTTTTTACGTCTCACGATATTGAGCATAGAATACAAAGGCACAGACGTCCGAGCACACATTATTGTATTAGGTATATCGGTCGCACAATAAAAGAGCTTTTAAAAACATCGTGTGGTATCTCTGCGGCCATACAGACGCTCGTGTTACGCGTTGTTTTGAAAGCGCATAGACCGATTACGATTACGTTTCCAGCGAAGTGTCGACTTCGGGTTACGTTTTATACCGTCATTTGAATCTCTCGCTCGGATGTTTGGTCCGAAACGCTCGTTCATTAGCATTTTATGACTGATACGACCGATAAAAGTGTAATAAGACGCATTCAGCGGGTCATATGATGTGATAGACGCCCGGCCGGCACGCTGGCACACTCTAGAGGAAGTTGGCACTACATTATTGGACAATAGTCATTTATTCCGACGCATTCCGATTCACTGAATGGGACTTATTGTACATTTCAAATATACATAAGCTGATTTTGTTTGTTTTATGCGCCTGAAAGCTAATATCCGAGTCTTGTACCGCGTACTCTCAACGATCATGACTCATAACTTGCTTTATAATATACGCAATACATTTCCTACCTGAAGGGCTGGTGATAGGGTTCAATTTCTAAAGCGCGACAGCGAAGAAAGAAGTTTAACATTAAAAGCAAATTACTGAGCTTATAAAATAATTCAGTGAAGTAAATAAACATGAAATTTAAATTGTAATAAAATCGTTCACCACTTCACAGGGCACATGTTGCATCGTAATTGCTTCATCGTCGCGTTTGAGAAACATACATAAATGAACCATTCATATGCTCCGAATATCATCTGATATCCGTTCATTCAGTTGGTAAGTATGAGGAGGTGTGTACGTGTATGTTGCTTGAGTCCCAAAATACCGCGAGCTTCTTTGAAGTGCTCCCAATGTTAGTGTCAATGTCTATGCCAAAAATGTCTACGACGAAGTTAAGTAAAATGGTCTGATGTCGGACGCTTTACTGATCAGCTGATGGGTACAATTCTAAGAGTAAAGGCAGGTGCCAGGTCGTACCCGTGTGCCATCTGCTAGCCGATTGTCCACGCTCCGATCTGTCCTGAATGGCTCACACCCCCAGCTAGAAGCAAAGTCAAATAGACCAGGGGCGCGGAGGATCGTAAACTTTTTAGAACGTCTCTCGACAAAACGTGAATCGTAAAAGTAATTGGAGCCCATTCATATTAATAGACATTTACGAGGTCTGCACCATAAAACAGAGATTGTCATCACGACTTACGCAATATCAGTGCGAATAGGCGATCATGTCGTATTAATTCGTTTTGTTTGCTGAATAGTTTTTATTGGCATTAAATCATATACACCGGATATGTTTTTATGAATATTTAGTTGACTTCGTTGAAATTGGCACGATTTCTTAGATATGTGTCTTTGAATGTTATAGAGAAGGGCGTGGATTATGTTATTAATCGCGTTTATTTTATATCGACACATCTGTCGCGTCTTGCGTGTCAGGAGTGTGATATGCTTTATTGTTATGACGAAGTATTATATATCTATGGCGCGTTTGCCCGATCACAGATAAACAGAAAGGACATTAGGCTCGCAGCTGTCGCTCGCCTCCTCCTCACTCCTTGGGGACTTTCGCAATTTTCCTACCCTTAGTTTAATTCGAATCCCGGAAGGTTTTCCTCTATATTTATTATTATATCTTTATTAACGTTCGCATTTCGTTTCGTCTCGTTTATTGCGGATAAGATTTGTGCTCCGGACTTTTTCAGTGAGCGTCAGAGAGATAGTTTTTATGTGCTGTTGCATGCTTGAAAGCTAATAAAATATGCACCTGTCTAATAAATATCAGTGCGAACGTGTTGCGATAACAGGGCTACACTCTCGCAGTAATAAATTATGTCAGTGGGTGGATAACTTGATTTTTAAGCCCGAATTTCCAAATGTTTCAATGTCAGTTTTAAAATATTCACAATCTTTAAGGTTAGATGTTGCGAAACAGACTTCTTAGTAATCTCTAACTGAAGGTGTTAAAGAATATATAAATAAATGAATAGATTCGAAGAAGTTTGTCACCTTATAGCAGTGATAACGTTTGTTTAAATAACGTTGTTATGGCGGTTCTTTTGTACATTATCAGTTAATAACAACAATATCTTCAATATGCAAAAGATAAAACCATTAAAGTACCATTGATTTTTATTGTACTTATTATCAATATTCTTAAATTATGCTGTCAACTATTATCATAAATATTTCTATTGCCTAACATTCATGCGAACATCTTTCTAGAATTCAGAATCATACACCGGGGCTCGAATTGCGATACGCGCGTATCTTATAGGTAATCTAATTACGCCGCGAACCTGAGTGCCTACTAATATTTTATTTGAACCCTCTCCCACTTGTTTATATCAGCTATATTTTAAGTCGAAATGCAATATCGTAACGTAATTTAAAGCGAATTAGTTTACCCCTGCAGAGCTCCCAAATTTGAATACCGCATGGATGCTCGCGCCCCATCAACATAGGTACGATACCTTTAAAAAACAAAGGGCGCAATGCTGTTATATTTTATAATTTCAACCCCACCCACCCCTGTCGAGAAGCGAAAATGTTTTTTAGAATAGACCCTCCTAATGTACTGAATGTCTAGGTAGAGAGCTTTCGCACAAAAATGACTGCCTTTATCTGCGGAGAAATTGTTGTTTCGTCTGCTAGTATTGCGGAATACGACTATTTAATAGCTCCACTCTTTGGAAGACGAGAACATTATTCTGTCTGCTTAGGTCTCGAGTGTATTTTTGATCAGAAATGGGCTCATCTGTAGGTACTAGCGAGTTAGCACTTTAACTCGTAAATAGTCGTAAGTTTGGGCGAAATGCGTAACATTTCAGAGCCTATTTTACGGTAGGTGGGTAACGCGTGTGAAACGCTTCCAATTACAAAACTAAATCCAAAAACAAATTGCTTGCCGACCACATTATCCCCCAGCGGTTCAACCCTCGGTCAGACTGGCCAAAAATGGCGGCTGCTACTAATAACTCCCATTCGGACAGGGCGGAGCGAAGGGGTGTCATGGGGTTGCAAACATGCAAATTTAATTTGCTCGTATGCACCCAGGCGGTGGCCGCCGACTGAGCTCGTTAGTCCGTCTATTGTACACTTATTAATTCAACTGTATAATTTATGGCGATACAATTTTCAACGTCGGAACACTGCATTGGGTGCATAAATTGTTTTAATTGAAAGTTAATGCGGGCGGAGATATAGTGGAGATATATCCTGAATGCTGCATATCTACCGTTTTTAATTAAGAATAAGGTTTGCTGTATCTCTGTTAGTAAACAATCGAATGTACCCACATACAAGCATCATTTAAAGCGACGAAATGTTCTTCAATAATAATTTTCAGTACAACATTTTTAAAATATGTAAGAGATTGAGCACTTAATAAAAAACGCTGTATTAAACTAACTTACTATGATCACTGAAATCTAAAAAAAATAAAACAAAGAATACTAATCTCGTATACTATGCTAGAAGTTTGATTTCAAACTTTATACGCACTCTTTTAAAGTTCACAACACTTGTATATTATATCGTTAACGTGCTCCGAATGAATAATACAATTTCACATAAAAGACTATTCAGTTTTGCAAACTAATGAACAATGAATGAATGGCAATGGATAGGCATTGCTATTAAATATCATAGCGATGAAGAATTTGCCTTCACTTAAGCCGTTGATAGGCTCATAGGAGGCCAGTGCGTTCATAGGTACTTCGTAATTGTCAGTTTAAAGCGTTTTAATTACGGAGTCGCTATTCCAAGGGTGTAATGTGCCCTTAAGCGCCCAACGACAGAGTCTCCCTTATGTGCTTGTAAACTATGATAGGGCCACGTTCCATGCGTGTTGCCGCTTAAAAGGGCTACTTTAGTGTTTGTATTACTGTGTTAAACAGTCACAGTGTTTACTCGGTTAATTATAAGAGGCTATAACTTAACTGTTTATTAGTATTTAGGACATCGTGTTAAATAATTCTCGTCTGTCATACATTTTTATAGACTACGCCGGATGTGTGACGATATATGTAGTGGAAAATATAGCTCTCCCTGAGAATAAAAGCGGCTCACGGTTTAGTTTTTTTTTTCTTGTGTAACAGTCGTTTCGATGGAAAACGCAGATAACACAGAAGGAACTTCAACGTTGATATTAATCACCCCATAAGATACCTCATTCCCGTCACGGTGCTTATCTCGTTCATTCAAGTATCTCGTTATAAATCTTGAGTATTTAATGAACCAGAAAATATCTAAGCGCAATTAAGGGGCTTTAATAACTCAAGAACGCGTTTAATATTTTCTCCCTTACCTCCCCGTACCTCCCCTCTTCCCTTGCTATAAGACTAGCGATTAAATCGCGCCTCTCACGCGTTCCAGCGACGTCGTCCGCCATTTGCAATGCCGCAATTATAATTAAAAATTAATCCAGATTCATGAAGTTTCATTAAATTTCTTCTTTGTAATTTTTTGGTTCTAAATCAAGGCATTAATATGAATGAAAATGCGGTTTAGGGTCCGTTGGTTATGTAAAGTCTTGCAAGTACACAACCCACTTCTGAAGACTGCGCTCGTTTTCTTTGGCTTATCTCTCCTATTTATTTGATGCCCAAAATATGCAAAAAAGATAGAGAAATTCAAATTTCAGGAGTTGTTTAAGGCGCACCTTTACTTATATTACAGGGTCGTGATATAAGGCCCTTAACGCAGAGTTTGAAGCGCACATACGCGCTTGGGTAAGCTGTTATGTTCATAAAGCTACACGTGGGATTGCCCAACATACAGTTATGTTAATGTTGGACCTCCCTCACCGGGCCAAAAAAGATAGGATTGCAAATTTGCGGCGGACAATTTATGATGGCCGTATACTCCCCTCGGGGCGTGGAGGTAAAATAGACCTATTGGCATTTGGGTGAGCTAGGCGTGCTCGTTGTCGGCCAAAATGACCCTAAACATTTTATTTGGTAGCATCGCTATTCACGTAACGTGTCGGAATGGCTCCGACTAATCTTGAGCCACCATTTAGGGGTGTTTTCGCGCGTTTTTCGAATAAATATGTCTGGAGATTAAATGTTCGCATGGGGCTTTAACGAGAGTGCGTAACATAAAATTATACGTTTTATTTGTGGGAATACCTTTAGTGCATAATTTTTTATTTTTGTAGAGAATAACAAGCAAATTTAGTCAAAGATATAGAAATGATAACGTATTGTATAGCTGTGTATTACCAACAGCTAATATTAGTACCCCATTCGGATCTATGAGCCCCATCTGAATATTATCAGTATCTTCACAGCTAGGGTGGGACTTAATCCATAGATTTACATGCGTTTGCACCCCAAGGCTACATCACGTTACATAGCCACTGGGTGCAAGAAATTATGCTTTCAGAGTTCGCTCGAATCCCAATTTATTGGCGATCGATTAGCACCAGTCAGAGGGCTTTGTTTAATTGGAGTGCTACCGTGATTGGATTAACAGGCTCAATGGCATGGCCCCTATTACTTCCTTAAGTAATGAACCAAAAAGGTAAATGTACCTACACAAACATTTCAGGCGGAAAAATTCAAGCAGCGCGTACGTAATGCGGTCTTTTTATCTCCAAGTGCACTTTATTCCATGTGATATATCCGTAGATTTATATCACTTAAACAAAAATATTTATATTGGTATATGGAGAAGAATAGGAACATATTGTGCTCGCCACGTACAACAAAATAAGTAGTTATCTGTATTCCCACGTCGATATGTTCCCGAATGTAAATATGACACCCCATAAACTGAATGTTTTATCGGCTGCCAGTACCATCCCAATTTATTCTGGTCATTTTTGTCTACTTCGAGGGTGACCAATTTTTAGGGGAGAATTTATGAGTTTTATTATGACTTTTTTGGGCTAATACCACCTTGGAACTAGAGTCATGGCCAGCTTTCGATTTAACAAATGATGTTTACAGGAACCTGCTTGTCTCATTGTTAACTGGAAGCCATTGAATCATTCAAATGGGTTTACTTTATGGGTCACTTCCCAAAGTTAATCAGTTAACCAAAGATATATAATACGTCATTGCAGTTAACAAACTGATTTACAATGTGACGAAGTCTTTCAAAACCCTGACAAAACTTTTTGTAAAAGGATTTGTATAACAAAATTAGTTAGGTATCATTGTCCGAGGTTAAACAAGTAGCCTTCGTGTGAAACGAAAACAATTAAAATGTTGACTGCCTGTTTAATGTTAAGTACTCATACGTAAATGTTTTACATTAAGTGTCAAGCGACACGTAAAAGCGATAAATTTGTATCAGCTTTACAATTTATCAAGTACATACAGATCGGTATCGTTCAGCAGTCGCCTTCCCGCATTGTAATCCGTTGTTTAGGACAGTGTGCGGAGCGAACTAACAAAATATTCCGATCTCGTAGCGAAGTAACGCCCTCAGCCGCCGGCCCCCGCTATTTATACCTCTGTTATTGGCACTTCTTCAATGTCAGACGCACCCTGCGCCTGTCCCTGATCCCCTAAACCCCACGGATGCCCCTTTCTATCCCTCCAACATACATTACACAACACCACTCGAATGCTAACGGCTGTATAAAATTATATCAATTGCATGGATTTTATTGTCAAATTACAATTTTAGATTCGGCACCTCGTACATCATCTGCAGCGAAAGGGTTAGCTTTCTAGTCCCCTCGACTGTAACCCCTAGCTACAAAGTAGCGGCCTCTACAGCCACCGCCTCATTGAAATCTTGTCGTCCATAATGCAGATACGTATCGTAATGTAAACATGGAATTTATCGCGATTGAGTATCCGGTCGGCGGATACTAAGAAACATGCTAAATAACCAGTAATGTTAAAAAACATAGATATATCCCCTTAATTACGCTAAAGGGATGGCCACTCATGCGCGTAGGCATGTTCCATTGATGTATAAAATCGTTTACATTTTCGATTATCAAACAGCGCGTATTTTAAGATTACAGATGGAAGCATCACTATTTATATCGGACGATTGAGCTGCAACACGCGTATCATGTTTGACTACTCCTGATGAAAATACCCTGTGTTTGTGTATGAACCTCACAAGTAAAACTCCACATATTCGTAAGTCTAATAGGTTTCTCTTTACTTTTCTCAGAACAAATTGACGGAATTTTCATCCCCACTTAAGTTAATACGTTGTAACGGTTTTTTCAATACGTTAAGGTAGCTCCAATAATCTTAATTAAGTCTTTTTTGCATATCAGTGAACAGCTTCTAAGTCCAAGGTATAGGGCAGAGCGAGGTCTTATGAGTCGCGGGGTCTTCTGCACCACCCACACTAGTACATAAACGGTATAGGTTAGATAGAAATGAGGGATGCCACAAGAAGCGGGAGCATGTGGCTCGGCCCGTTGTTGCATCAGTAGCCGGCCAGCGTTCGATTTGAGTGTGCACGTACGTTGACTCTAGTTTTGCGCCAAAAGTAAAAAAAGCGGCTCTTCGTAACTTTTGGTCTCCAGCCCATGTTTTTTGTGTTACGGCAATCAAGTAAGTCTATTTTAATTTCATAAATTGTGTTTATACGATGACAGAATCAAAAATAATGTAATATATAGCATATATGTATATATGTGTATGTATAGCCTTTATGTGGCTCGGTCAAATTGGTAATAAAATGGGGAAGGGGTCATTTGAGCCAAAACAAACGGGGTCTCGTGAGCATGGCTCATTAGACCCCACAGTTGCAGGTTGATGTTGTGTTGTGCTTCATAACTAAACTGTTATCAGTTTTCTTTAAAATCTGATGTTAAAATCACCCCCAAGTACCTATGAATCTTTCTACAATAGTATTTATTGTTTTGAGGATGCGAAACTTACAAAAGAAAAACTGAACGAGCTATAGTCTCCAAAGATCTGATGAAACGTGCCGCAGAAGAAGTTATCAATGGCAAAAGTATTCGAAAATTAGCAAAAGATAACAAAATAGATAGAAACACGCTTTCAAGGTATGTCAATAAATTAAAACAAAGCCCTGAGTCTGATGTCTTTAAGGAATACCCTCGGCAAGTATTTCCTAAGGAACAAGAAAAGTTCAAGCTATTGAAGTTGAGCTAGCTTATGCAGTAACACCATCGCAATCGCCCGTCACTATATCAACTACCCAAAAATCATGGAATGACAAAGAAAACCGAAGGCCAAAGGTTGCAATGTCATATACCTTCAAAGACTATATTGTCTTTTCACCAGAATTTGTGATACCATTTCCAAAAGCAGAGCCACGGAATCAACAGCAAATACGAAGGAAAAAGATAAATTGTGCCGTATTGACTGATACACCAGAGAAGGACCAGCTTACTGAAGAACAGATTAAGCGGAAGAGTAAGGGCAGTAAGAAGATACTCAAGACAAAAAAATCTATCGAGCTTGAGTCTATCGAGAAGCGGGCCAAGAGACTCATTGGCAACGATGCACCGGTCGAGTCAAAGCTCCAGAGCCCACCCACACGCACTAAATGTTTTGGGAATACTTTCATTGTGCGTACGGCTAAGGAGTGGAATTCCCTGCCGGAGTCTGTGTTTCCCGATAGCTATAACCTGGGGGTCTTTAAGTCAAGAGTAAATAGGTTTCTTCTAGATAAGCGTGCTCCATCTTCGACAACATCATCACTTACCATCAGGTGAGATGGTGGTCAAACGCGAACCTATTCCGAATAAAAAAAAATAGACAATAAGAAAAGCTATTAGTAAAAGTTATTCTGAATTTGACGATGAGGTAAGACCTCTTAAGAAAGCTCAAAAGTTCCAAATGAAGACAAAAGTACGGACGGGCAAGACACCTTCTGACACTGAAGAAGAAGAATATTTCTGCCTTGTCGTCGTGCGTCGAAGCCTACTCTGATTGCCTTCCAGGCAAAGAATGGCTACAGTGCACCGATTGCCGCAAATGGGCACATGTTAAGTGCACCTCTGCTCCTGGTGCAGTTTATATTTGCGTGAACTGTGACAGTGATTAGGATAAGCTAGTTTTTATGTTTCTATTGTTTCCCAATAAGTTCCTATTATTACCTAAGAATGTTTATTAAAGATTTATGGAAGATTTCATTTGTAGTTTATATTAATTCTCTTATGAAACAAACCTCTTAAGTCCACTGGCTCAACTAACCCCGTGGGGAGGCTTAATTGACCCCACCTCGTTGGGTCAACTGAGCCACCTGACGTTTGTGATATTCATGTGAATTAGTTTAGTACAACGTATTTGCTACAATTTTTTGATGGTTTTACATAGCCAAATAAATTAACTATTTATTTTAAAAGGTATCATTGTTTATCACTTCATTCATTCGAAGCTATACTGTTTTGAACAAAATCATGATCAAGTGACCCCACTCTGCCCTACTTTACACTCGACAGAGCAAACAAAATTCTTTCTTTGCAAGAAAAAAACAACAGAAACATATCCTTTAAAGTTACCGAGTTAAGTTTACTGGAAACTTATGTTAAATGCCACCTCCACCACTTGCCACAACTTTTGTAATACAATAATGGACCCCATAGATATAAAAATTGGCCAAGAGCGAGTCAGATTCACCCATGAAGGGTTCCGTAGTAACTACGCCAAATAACTTTGTTTTTCATAGTATTTGTATGAATTTTGAGAGCTTTCGGATTGCGGCTCTTTCAGAGGTATTGCTCTTTTTTCCACAGCTGGTAAAATACTTGCGCATATAATAAATTCCCGTCTCAATCAACTCGCGGAAAAGCTGCTACTAGAGTCGCAATGTGGTTTCAGGCCTTCAAGAGGCACGGTTGATGCAATTTATGTAGTGAAACAGCTTCAAGAAAAGAGCCTTGAGCAGAATCGCCCACTATACATGTGCTTTGTGGATCTCGATAAGGCCTTTGACCGTGTACCGAGAGAGGCTCTATAGTCTTGGGAAAGTTAGGATGTCCTGAAAAGTTTGTTTATCTCATAAGGCAGTTCCATGAAAACATGAGGAGTAGAGTACAGCACGAAGTATTTCCTGTTGCAAATGGTGTCTAACAGGGTTGCGTAATGGCTCCAATGCTTTTCGCTGTCTACTTCGCAGCTGTAATGAATGACGCACTTTCGCGTTGTCATAATCAAATTACTCTGAAGCTGCGGGCAGACAAGAGTGTGTTTGATTTATCGAGGTTCAAGTCCAGGTTAGGAACCAGTTATCTTTCAATTCTGGAGATACTTTATACCGACGACGTGTGCCTGATGGCGGATGATATTGGTTCACTGCAGAGGTACCTGGATGTATTGCAGGAAAGCTGTGAGAAATTTGGTTTAGTCATCAGTGTCGCCAAAACCCAAGTATTGAAGCAACCAGCCAGGGGTTCCGAGGCTGACAATAGCATGGTATCATTGAAAGGGTCATCCTTTGAAGAAGTGCCTCAGTTCAAGTACCTCGGAAGCTACTTGACATTTGATAACACTCTTTCAGCAGAAATTCCTGCATGCAATGCGCATGCTGCTACCAACTTTGGCAAGCTTAATCATCACGTTTAGAGCTCTCATGACTTAAAGTTGCAAACGAAGATTTCAGTTTATAAAGCCCTAATTCTGCCTGTGCTGCTGTACAGCTCAGAGACCTGGTGTTTGTACAGAGTTGATATAAAAAAGTTGGACCGATTTCATTTGAAATGCCTTAGGTCCATTCTGCGCATAAAGTGGCAAGATCGAGTGTCTAACACGGAAATTCTTCGTCGTTGTAATATTTCAGGCATTGAAGCTTTGCTTTTGAGGTCGCAACTGAGATGGTGTGGACATGTTTATCGCATGAATGATAACAGACTACCTAAATCCGTTTTTTATTCAGAACTGTTATATGGAAAACGGAAACAAGGGGGCAGTATCTGTGGTACAAGAATGTCCTGAAACGTCACCTTAAAGCTAGTGGAATACCTGTAGCTCGGTGGGAACAGCTTGCTTTGCCGAGACCGGAATGGCATCGCCGAGTATCCTTGTCGGCCGAAAAATTTGAAGAACGGCGTTTTTTTTTTTTACACCCACTCTTGACCTTGATCTCGCCTGATGGTACCTAAGCGATAGATGAGGTCTAAGATGGGACGAGTGAGCCCAGAAAATGCCTATTTACTCGTGCTTTAAAGGCTGAAAGGTCATAAGTGGCAGGGAACACAGAAGCCGGCAGAGAATTCCATAGCTTGGCTGTGCGCACAATAAATGTGGAGGAGAAGCGCTTGGTACGGCAAGACGGTATATCAACCAAGTGTGGGTGGTACCCAGCTGCATGTGCGTCTGGTAGACCGGTAGTGAAAGGGAGATGGATAAATCAGATCATGGAGCTCCTGCGCACACTCCCTGAAGTACAATTTGTAGAAAACCGACAGACAAGCAACGGTTCGCCGATGAGTCAGGCTATGAATCTTGTCCATCAGCACCTCGTCGCCTATAAGCCTTTTAGCTCTCCACTCGATCGAGTCCAATGCAGCAAGTTGGTACTTTGCAGAGCCATCCCACAAGTGGCTGCAATACTCCACGCAGGAATGGACCTGTGCTTTATACAGATTTAGAAGCTGTCCAGGCTTGAAGTACCGCCTCACCTTGTGTAGGATTCCCAGCTTCTTTGCTGCAGTCTGAGCTCTGGACTCGATGGTTGAGCGAAATTGAGGTCTGACGTCAACTCCATGCCCAAAAGCTCCAGGCGATTGGTAACTTGCACAGATGTACTTCGGAAAGTAGGGATTAATTCAAAAGGGCTCCTTTTAGCGCTGAAAAGACAAGCCTGTGTTTTCAGAGCGTTGAATTTGACCAGATTTCACCCCTTTGGGAAACGAGATTTAAGGTCAAATTCATGGCCTTTCTGATAGTGGCAATTTCGTCCCTGTCAGCTCTAGAACTGGATAAGTATCTCTCTGAGACTATGCTGTCATCCGCGTACCAAACTGCTCCCAGCTGAAGTAGGTCATTGATATGCAGCAGAAAAAGAGTCGCAGAAAGAACAGACCCTTGAGGAACACCGGCATTAATTGCCATAAGATCCGATGATCAGCCATCGATGACCACTTGGATCAACTGCTCACTCAAGAAGTCGGAAATCCAGTTGCATAAGCCAGCAGGGACACCGAATGCGGGAAGCTTGCTCAGCAGTCTAGCGTGCCAGACCCTGTCAAAGGCCTTTGAGATGTCGAGGGATATGTTTCTCAATGGCCTGGCCCCAACAGTACGTTTAGAAGAACTCGACCTAAAGCGCCACATACGCAAAACTCGCCCTAAGCCTACCTACGATTTTACCGGCCAGCATCCCTGCGCGCGATGTGATCGGACTTTTAAATCCAAGTTTGAATTTGCGAGTCACATTCGGGCGCACGAATGGAACTAGCAAGGGTCGCCGTCGTCGGTCACGAAGAGGAGGACTATATATGTATACATACTGGGTGCTTCAAAAAAATGTATACACACTTTAAACTATCGTAGTTTTCCCGCTCTACAAGGCTAATGTTATATTTCTTCGCCAGGTGGCAGCATAATCGTCCCTCTATGTTATATTGTCAGTTGGAAGTTGTAATATCAACATGGCGGACGTACGTTTGAGTTTTGAAGAACGTAAGCAGGTTATTAAGTGGTACTGGAAGTTTGAGAATGTAAATGAAGTTCAAAGACAGTGGAGAAGGGAGTATGATACAGAACCACCGTCAAGATTAACAATTACACGCATACGAGACAAATTCGAAGTTCATGGAACAGTGTGTGATGTGCATAAAGGTCGAGTCGAGTTTCCAGCACGCTCTCCAGACCTTACACCACTGGATTTCTTCTTATGGGGCACAGTAAAAAATGAGGTTTACAAACGTAAACCACGTAATCTAGACATTCTTTGGAATGAGATTCAAGCCGTGTGTAGAGAAATCTCATTGGACGTTTTGATACGATGTACAGAATCAGTGGTGACTCGTACTCAGAATTGTATTGATGCTGGAGGTCACCAATTTGAACAGTATTAACATTTGTTATTTATGTTTAATTTACATTGGACTTTCAGCTTTCTAATTTCCTGAAATTTAACTTTGTAGAACGGTAAATAAATTTTCTATGGACGTTCAAAGTGTGTATACATTTTTTTGAAGCACCCTTATATGAAGTACAAAGTTATATTTTCGGTTTTATAAAATATGCTCTGCCCGGAGTGGGAGGACTTATTTGATAAAAACCACGATAAAAAAAAAATATATATCTCAAAAACTGCTGACCCGACCTCGTTCAAACCAATTTTTGTTAAAAGTTTACATTAAGATCTACAGCATATTTTTTTTAGATTTTTCCTTCTATTGTTATATAAGTTAGAGGGGGGGCACATTTTACAAATTTGGAAGCGTATATCTTTTAAACGATTGACTTTTTGAAAAAGTGGTTTTAGAAACCTGAATGTCATTTTTGAAGACCTTTCTATAGATACCACACCCGCATACGTATCATGAAAACAAAAATATAGCCCCCCTCAATTTTAAATATTTTTTTATAAAATCGGAAAGTGGTTTACAAAATACATCTACCTACCAAGTTTCATGTGTATATTCTTAATAGTTTCGGAATAAAATGGCTGTGACATACGGACGGACGGACGGACAGACAGGCAGACAGACAGGCAGACAGACAGACATGACGAAACTATAAGGGCTCCGTTTTTTGCCATTCGGCTACGGAACCCTAAAAAGTAAAGATGTAGAGTATATCGCGTACATCCGGACCAAATAATATTTCCCTTACATAAATAATAAGTATTACGATTAAGTAAGTCGTGGGTGGTAACCGCTTGTAATTACCAATCCTTGATTACAATTTTCCAAGCCTCATTTCCATAAACCGCAGGCTATACGAGCAAGGCCTAGATTAAATCAATAATTCATGCTCGCAACATGAAAGGAACACGAGAATGACATCTCAGATGCCATATACCTAGATAAAGTCATTAAATTGTTTTAATTATTAATTCGAATGCAGGCCCAGCCAGTTGGTCACAGGCGGCTGACCACAAAAGGCATGCGCGTAAAAAATCTCCGTATCGTACAATTAAGCTTCCCTACAATAAAATCACAATTTAATTTCTTATTAGTAGCGATTAAATTACTTTAAATGTCGTCGTAATTGGCCGCAGGGACTCAAAGTTGCTTAAGTATTTCCAGGCTGGACGAGGCGAAATGAATTTTCTTGTAAATAAACAACAAAAAAGTTGTAGGTATTCCTTTATTTAGTGACCGGGAATGTAAAGTTTGGGGTCACGAAATATTGTTAATCATAACGTCATATGTTACGTGTAACAAGCAAGTGGACTGTTGACGGTTTGAAAACGTCATAAAAGTTGTTGTATATAGTTTCATAACACTTTAACATGCATATCGTGGCATCTGTTTGATTTTACTTAACATTTGACATAAATCTGAACAAAATGTTCGCATTAATTTTTATTACCTCTCTAGTAGGTACGACGGAACAAGAAACAAAAAAAGTATATTTATAGTCCGTACGGAGAAGTAAAAATAATGTGTGAAACATATTATACTTTATAAAAGGATGAATGTCTATTGATTACTGAGCTTTATGCTTGAGATTTACTAAACATTTATGTGATAACAATAAGTTATAGTTTCATAAAATTTAGATATTTTATTGCGTTTATATTTTAATCAGGTAATGAACTGAAACAGTGTCAATTCAATTTAGGAAACACAATTTACATATACCTATTACGGGTCCATATCTTTGAGAAAACTTAAAACCACAAGCTCCAAGCTCCACTATGTAACAAAAACGACCAAAACTTAAAAGATCGATTCCACTCAATGGTCCACCATCGTGTCGTAAAGAAACAAAAACGAGCTAACGATACGATCCGAACAATGCCGCCCGTATCGAGCTCGAGAACCGAGATGTCGCCCCATTCCGCAAAAGGCCTTACAAAGGTGAAACATACCCCCACTCTCTCCACCATATATCAAGATCCCTATCTGAGATTTACGAAGCTCGCTATGACCGCGATTTTATCTCTCAGATTAATGCGCAGGAGTGTCGGCCTATAGGTAACATTACCTGCTGTTTCTTTCTACACCTTATTTACTGTTCCAACAAACCATGTTGTAACAAAAATTTTTGATGTTTACCGATAACATGGAGTGGTTAACCCATTAACAATTATCAATTATCGCATAATTAATGTAGAAATTATTTAATTAATAGGTATTGGTTATGTATGTAGATATAGGGGTTAGAATAGAAATGGCTTTACAAATAGACAAGTTTTACATACGGTGATTGTAACGTGTTTTCAGTAGATGAATGAAATTATGCGTGTAGACGATTTATTATTGCTTAAGCTTAACACGTTTCTCGTGTTTATTAATATTCGATGAGACTTTAAATATTCGTAAACATTGTACGCCGAAAATCATTGGGCAGAGAATGTGCCTATAAACATTTAAGATCGCATAATACTTATAGGAATGTTCGGGAGCTTAGAACATAATCGTAGTTTACATCTATTTTCCATAACCGTTCGAGCTTAGTGGCATGAAATGTCAGTAAATCACCTCCGGGCATGTCGCTCCGCTCGGCCGGCTTCCTCGTACGTGTGTAATGCGCGGCTCTGGTCAGCGAGCCAATTTGTTTTTATTGAGACTACCCTCGAGTTATGCAAACTGGTCGGAAACGCTGAGCTCGCTGTAAACAAACTTAAACGCGACTAATATACGCTGACCTCTGCGGAACCACGACGCATTACCAATCTGGCGAACCACGCGGGTCAGTGCGACCCGGCTCTCCTGGCCAGGTCCACCTTTAATCTTGAAGCGAATGTTTTCACAAGCGCCTGCGTTTGGCCTCCGAGGCCGCGGTCAGGCGTGTGTAAACAATACTCTGCGTTAATAGAGATATAAATTGTACGCATTCCATTTAATCCCTTTGTGAGCAATCGACGGTCATAGCGTTACGATATGGCGCGTTATCGGACGAAACAGATGCGGGACGTGCTGCTATGTTGTTTCGTCGCCTTCATCTGGATTGTGGACTTTGTCGACATAAGCGTATGGTGTAACAAACGTCAGATCAAACTCTCCGGGTACTCCGCGCGATCCTAAACCAACATCTCGTTCATAGTAAAGCGTCCGATTTATTTGTAGCGCCATACGTTCTAAGTAACGATAGCGTCAATTTTGAAATAACCAATATATTGTCTAGAACGTAACATTAGCATTACGGGATACCTAAATTTCAAGTCATAGCAGACGAATAAAATAAATTTGCTGTAGCAAACTGGCAGACGACATCGTATCTATATTAGCATAACGTAGTTGGCATATACGGAGCGAACTAAAGCTTTAGGAAAGTTCGACGGACTGCTGAACAATGCCTCCGTTCACGTTCTTGCAGCTATTGAGTCACGTCTGTAGGGTTATGTACTAATAACACGACGCATAACGCACATAGCCCTGTGTATAACTACGCAGAACATTGTTGTTCACTCGATGATTTTCAATGAAAACTAGCTGTAACATACATATAAATATGGAATATGTTATCTGATCTCAAGCGATATAAATCAGTCATACAGAGTACAGGTATCATTAATTCAGCAGAGTAATGTATTATACATTTATAATATTTATTTATTTTGAGTTCCAGGTAAACGCGTTGACTGTTAAATATTTATGGGCATCACTATTTATAATACTTGCCTATCGTTTTTTACCTTGTCAATATACCCTATGTAAAAGATTTGCGTGGCAGGCGTATCTTTTTTAAATTCTTTGAAAAAAAGATATATTTTTTTCGAAAAGTTAATCGGTATTGATTCCAATCACGTCTATTAGGTACTAATGTCATCTCCTCGTTGGTCGATTCCATGAATTTGCGAAAACTTGGCAATGCTCAAGATAGAAGTCTGCCTGTATTCATTATTAATTTAGTTTCAGTTAATACATATTAATTAAAGCAATTTCCAATTAATCTATTGCAAGAAAATATTTGTTGAATGGGCAAAACGGATATATTTACATGACAAGTCGTTTGTTTGTGTGGACGGGAGTTATAGTGTCTTCATAGTATTATTATGTATAATTGTGTGACTGTGCCAGTATTCATAATACTAGCAATAAGGCGAATAAGTTTACTCGTAAAATAAATACCTATTAGCTAGCAAGACTTTCGGATATCAAATGAGAAAACTTGTACATAATAGTTAGTGGTAGGTACCTATGTGTCTTAAAGCAGCTACTAAACAAACAGAATTGTTTGACACTTATCTTATTCTTAGATATCTATACTCATTCATTGATATAGGTACATTATGAATGATTCGTCCGAAATAATCCTGCTTACTACTCCATTTCCACTCAGTAAAATAAAAATCTAGTCAAATTAAATATTGGCATTTTCTCTATGGTAAAATCCACAGCCCAGATCTTGTCTAGATAGTAGACTAAGTACCTACTAAACAAAATAGAAAATTAATTCAGTGCATGCGACTGTACCTACTGCACATTCACAATAATGTTTGAATACATCGCTTGCACCATCTCCGAGTACGAAATGTATTATTTAGCAAAATTTAAACAAAACACGTTGATCGATAGGCTGCCAGCTAATAAAATATTAGTTTTATGCCAACAGGATGCAGATTAAAATTGCAAAGCGACACCTTTAAATATACACATTATCATATATAATAAACTGAAGGTTTTGAACTTTTGTGTAAGACCGTAAGACCTTATCACATGCCTATCTATTGGACGTTTAAACGCTGAATACCAGGCGTTTATAAGGAAGCAAGCTATGAATACGTATATTGTAGTTTGTAAGCCCTGGCTGGGGGGCCTTTAATTTATTAGAGGTCACCACAGGACAGACCGGTTAAGTAGACGCACAGCCTTAGTGAGCTGATCTACGAGTGGCCAAACATAAAAAAAAAAATACGACAATTACAAGAGGCAGAAGGCAAGGCCAACTAAATGCCTTTATATGAGTATAATTCGCATAGGTACTAAGAGTATCATTCAATTCTGTGAATTAACGAGTAGGTAACAATACAAAATTTGTACTTCAAATCGTACTTAGGCTGAAAAAGCACTCGTCTTTTAAGCACTTTAATCGTCAACATTAAAAACGAAGGTGTGTTCCGTCTTGATTTCCTCTTCCTTCCAAAAAATTCCGAGAATTTGTAACATCCAAATATTGTTGACATCATACGTGGTCGGTTTGCAGTATTAACGAAACCATTAGTGAGTTCTGTTTCCTCGAACCCAATGAAATATGTGGCACAAGAATCATATACATTCAGCCATGTTTATTTAATTTAACGAAGCAGTTTCATTCATAAAGTGTAATAAAAAAATGAATCTACGCTTTGTTTGTTTCCATAGTGAGATCAGACTATGTAAATACTATCAATTTTGTAGGATAACAGTAAATAGTCGGCAGACGGCACGCTTACAATTAATAGGTATATCAAAACATTCCTCGAAGCGAACTAAGTGGTGATTGAAACCGTACCAAAATCTATCAAGTAATTTTCGAGATTATCCTGAACATACATACTGACAGACAGACGGTCCGGGAACTGTTTTTACGGATGGTGTTGACGTGTAAGATGGTTTAACTGCTTTTATATAGCGTAAGACTGTATAAAGACCTCGGTATAATTTGACTTCTGTAAAACATATAAGATTCATACGTTTCTAAAGTAAATGTGTAAGTATCTTATTCATGACGAGAAGGTTGTTCTAATATTACACATTTTTAGTATCTACAAACTGTAAATATACAGTCTTAATAAAAAAATATCCAAACCAACTTTGTAGACTGTCAGCAGATTTACAATATTTAACCCATTCTCAACCGTGTTTGGTTGTCCATATCATTATTTAATGTTATGAGTTTGAATATTCATATCTACGCAGTTCCAAGTCTAAAATTAATAGAGTATCTAATATCTATAATTTATCTAAATGTAGGTACTAGTGAGGACAGCGAGTATTAGCGGGTTTAAATCTTAGTATTGTAGTTATTTAGATAAATACACCTACTCAAATTAAATGTGTTGGTCATTGAACATTAATATTCTTATAAAATCGTATCATATCTTTTAAGTGAATTGAATTGAATACATTTATTTCAGACAGCAAAATTGTCCATATAATGTTAGTAACAAAGGTCTTATAAGCTATGTTAGTGTTCATGTCATTCTTGTCTATTCTCATACCAATAAAATAAAATAAAATCTAATAAAAAAATCCAAATAATGTCAAAAAATAAATAAAATAAAATAACATTAATATAGGCAGATAAACAAAAATAAAAATAATAAAAAACATTGCGTCATCTCTTCACGTGAAGCTGAATAAGCCTTCCTAACACTGCAGACTCTGACCTTAGGCCTTAGGAACGTGTAAATTATAATTTGTATATTAAAAAATAGACATCATTTGCCCAGTAGGAATCAGGAATCAGGCTGGGACACAGGCCTCCTCTCTCTATGATACGAAATGGACGCAAAATGAGTCAGTGAAAAGAAATGAATGAAGTGTATCTTTTCGCTCGATGAAGTAGTCTACTCATTTAGTTCAGTACTTCATTTAGTTCAGAAAATCAGAACATTTCCATACCCTTAATATATCCGGCTCACTCGTGCAAGTTACGAATGATACACTTCACTTAGTTCACCTTTCTACTTATCTTGATTTTCCTTCATACTTTAAACAGACTTATGACTATCATCTGAACAACTGACATATCAAGTATGAACCTTTTTACCCGACTGCAAAGGAAGGGTTATGTTTTTCGCGCATATCTTGTATGTATGTTTGTAATATTCTTTATTACCTCATATCTCCAGAACCGCTGAATGGATTCACATAATTGAGGTATCGTTAGATTCGTCTTAGCAGCTCAAGTGTTCTTATATAGGTGACGTTTGAAAAAATCAAACATGGCGGCTGTGCGAAGCCATTATACATAGTGAAAAAAGAAACTTTTTTTCGGTTACCGCATTATGGGTATCAAATTACAGGGCTTATCACAAGAATTTCAAAAAGGTATATCATATTTATCATAAGTGTTATACCTACTAGCAAAAATAATACAAAGAGAAAGTTTAAAAATATGGACTTAGAGCTCTTTCACTTTCTGAATCCGGTGGGGTGCCAATGTGTCACGACCGGGAAAATTATAAAATTGTTTATTAATATTGTAACTGAAAAGTTGAAAAAACCCAACAAATTAAAAAAAAATATGTTCAATTGGGTCCCGCCTGCTTGTCACTTTTTCAAATAAAAATGTGCTTGTTTCTTGCATTTCAGTTGAGCAGTCGGGTTTTTTAGATTTTTTAAATAACTTTTTTTTACTGATAGATAGATGCTTCTCTTTTCTAGTTTGGCGTATTAAAATTTTAAATAAGTATGTAGTGTACCTACAGTGATTTAAAATTATTTACATATCCTAACACCTATTTGGTGATTATTTGCAATTACTAATTACAAATAACTATTGGGTCAGATTTTTGGTTTTTAATCGTGACCTTCTTTCATTCTTTAGGTATTTGCCAAACTTTATAAAATCTTAGGAAATGATCAAAAGAAATACTGAAGTACTGAACTAACTAAATGAAGGAGAGACACATTCGAATGACAACTGTATGAATGATAAGTTTATTTGTGATGAATGATAAGTTATTGTTTTTAGCTTTTCAATTTTTGTTTAATTCTTAATCAAATTACATTTATTAATTTGTTGTAAAATTTTAACAATCATAAATACATATTGCTCAATTAATAACCACCCAACTAGCACAAATGGGCTGCATTAGAGCTTTGGAGCGTATCCGATTATTACTTATGGTAATAGACGTAAGCGCTAGAGCGTCTACTGCAGACTTAAAGCAGCCGCTTTAGCGCTATTTGGGCGCCATTTTATGCAACCTACAGTTCCATTTAACCTGCACAACGGTTGCATAAAGGTTCCTTAATAGCTATAACGATTTATTAACGCTATACTAAAGCTCTCGTAGCGCTACTTTTGAATGATTTTGAACTACTTTGAACGAATGAATTGATTATAGTTCTTTATTGTATATCTTCAGTTGACATTGTTTGTAATATTTTGGTAAAGTGTTTTCGTCGCCATCATGAAAATAAAACAAAAAGAAGTAAATGTTTGTATTCTGTATTAGCAAGATATATAAAGATACTTAAAACGCTGTCCAGTTTACTGTAGATATATAAGATAATTTTCGAGTAATTTTAGCGCGCTTTTATGATATTTAAAAAATTAACAAAACATATGTGATATTTTTTATTTGTTATACAGAATAAATTTTATTTCCGTATTTTTACGTGTCGATAACTTACTATTCGCAAGTGGCCGATTGTTTAAATGCACATTTAACTGAAAAACCAATGTATATCAACTCAAATTTGCAAGTGAATTATAAGTTTTCATAAAAAATAATGGCGTCATTGTACTGTAATCATAACCTGCAGTTTGAGCTCTAATAACTCCCTTTTGAGAATCATAGCGCTAATTTTCACCCTTCTAACGCTTTCAGTGATTTTTGTTCCCCTAGTGCAACTCACAGCCACAAAAAGCTCCTATTTTCCTGTTTTTGAGGTTAAGTTTGTGATTTGTGAAATGTTGAGATTAATATTATAAGTATTAATGTTTAGTATTAAGTATTAAGTATTAATATTATAAAGGTTATAAGATCTAATTACGTACTTATTCGTTTAGCATCCATTTTATTAAATGTTTTATAATAGTTGCAAAAGCGGCTGTAAAATGGCGAATGGATTGAGCCTGCAAGGAATGACTATTGCTACTAAAGGCCTTAGTTACACTGATGATATTTTTGTAACTATAGTATGCATAAGAGTTTCTATTATTTCTATAATGAAACTTATAGTAGTATAATAGTGGTTACTATAACTATAACCTATACAAGTTACAATGGAAACTACTGTGCAGCTGTGAGTGGCAGAATGACCTTCGTAACTCTCATATAAAGGTGTAAGTGGTAAATGAGTTCTACCGTGGACTACTGTGAAGGCTAGGGTAGTATTTGATTCAGCTTATAGCACCTTAAGTAACTTTTATAACTATAGACGTTTACGGATGCAGATATGCAACTCTGAACTGCTTTTTGAACCCTTAAACCACTATTTTACAGCCCAAAGTAACAAAATAGGCTGCTATTTCCACTAATGTGCTCGTTGGGCATAATCTGTACACTAAGTAAAAGACAGAAGCCTCTATTTTTGATAAGTGTAAATAACCTCTGTGCCGTCTGATCGCTGCACTGATTAGGTTAAATACTCTCTGGATCGCTGTCTCCCAACATACAGGCTCCAGCCTAGTTTGGGAAACAGTATCTCAGTATCTTTTGGTAATACCTACACCATAATATAATATATACAAAAATTTGTCTGAAGCGCAGGAATGCCAAATTGTGTATGTATTTACTCTGTGTTAAATAAACTTTTTTTTATTTTTTTTTTGAAGTGTTGTATATCATTTCCTTCAATCGTTCGCGAACTACCCATGTCTAATTTGGGCAGTAATCCACGACACTTGGTGGATGTCGCATGTCTGCGAATTTTTCAGCCCTAGGATATGCCGGTTTCCTTCAGATGTTTTCTTGTTGATTCGTGATGATGAAAATTACACAAAGTAATGTCCTGCCTTCGTTCAAATCCACGACCTACAACTTGGTAAGTCATTTTTGTACAACAACAACTCTCTTTATCTGTCCTTCGAAGCCAATTGAGAAACCAAAACATTAATATTTATAGACAAATATAAATACTAATGAACAAGTTATTAAGCCCATAAATTAATAGAATTAAAGCAACAGCGGTATTTAACTTGGTTACAGCAAGTCAGTGAAACATATTGAGTGAATCAAGAGCTATGGATATGACAGTTTGCACTCGTACGAGAGAGGTCAGAGAACCCTAAGTTTTCTGTACCAAAAATAGTATGTTACGCAACGTGTAGCGTCAACAGCATCAACAAATACAACCTTGGGTCGTGAAGTAGGCACAAGCGAACAATTGTCGTGTTCGCCTAATGAATAGGCATTTGATACTGTGAGTAAGCGTAGCACAACGCGAAACATGTTCAAGATAACACTTTGACATTGGCAGAATTTATTGGACGAACTTGAAATAAAAAACTATATACCTATATAAACTTATCGCCGAGATCTTGGTCCCGATAAAAATATTAAAAATCCATTCTTTGATATTTTTTTAGTATCACAATTTATGGTAGCAAGTTATCAAATACCTACCTATATTATTTCTCTGAAATTATCACAATGATATTCAATTTTAATTAAAGATTTTTCTGATGCGATTCACATGAATTAAAGCTATGACACAAACATGTCGTTCCAATGACAAGATTGTATGCAGTTATTTATAGTTGTTAATTATAAAAGCGGCTGACCTTAAGAACGTTGAATTATGTAGTCCAAAAAGTGTTTAAACAACGAATAAAGTCACAAGAAAACATTATATCTTTTGCATTGCTTAATAACTTGAAGCTCTCTATCTTTTCGCTGAGTCCGAGAACAAAATAAGACATCTTAACGTTAAAAAGCATGCCTTAAAATATCAACACAGTAGAGTCAGCCAAGAGATAACAGAATAAGGCGTCTCGTTCATTTCTACAATATTATGCATGTGTAGAGTTAACTTATTTGGCGACGCGACGCTTGAGTCGTGCTCGTGCACCTCTAGGTACGCATTCGCCATGCGCAACACGACAACGCGACTTGGTGGTCAAATAGACCATTATGGAGATTAATTTCCGTCTAAAATACTTTGGCGCCTACAACCCATAAACGTCCGCTGCTCATATTAAAATACTCATCTACAACGATCGCATCGAATTACTTCAGACGAAGTTATTATACTCCTAAGTGCTAAGACGGTTACGACGATACAACTTTACTGCGATAGTCGATTGTAAATCAAACATTAGAAAAACTAAAACAATAAATCTTCGATTGGTTTTACCAAACGAGTTTACGCGAGGAAAATATTAAATGGCGTGAATAAATCAATCGTTGTTTCCCCAACTCTTTACTTTTTTAATGACTGCGTCTGTCGCTGAGCGGTTGAGGCGATACACAGATGTGGAACCAGCTGTTTCTATGACAGTCACGTTCACGAATCTGACAATGTGTTTGTAGTACACCACGCCACGGGCTTGGCTCGTTAAATTTTTATTGCCACAAGGTCGCCACTTTATGGTCAATTCTCAACAGTTATTGTTCGCGGACAAACTTTTTTTACAACACTAGCTTCAATCACTTTATTATAACGGTGGAGTTACGATTGACAGTGATTAAGCTTTAATTGTTATGACGCTATAAAACTCCTTTTTATATACTCCGTAAGTGTTATGATTATCCATTTTTCACTTTGATACACTGCTTGTATTTTTATCATCTGATGATAAAATGCGTCGTGAGGGCACTTTCTCAATCGCATAAACGTATGTAAAACGAACTTCTGAAGTGATAGATTTATGTTTGATGATGAACATAATGTTCACGACTCTTTCAAGCATGCAAGATAAACGCGTGCAAACGACACGCTTGTGTTTGTTGTGGCAAGTACTGGTTTGGCCCTAACTTCTGCCCTGTGAACACCGTATGATAACAAACGATGTTTTGACTACGATTTCGGCGATATCGACTTTCGCAAACCAGCCGCAAAGCGTCTGTAATAAAGCAATTTGCAAGCGTGCCAACAAAACAATGGACCCCTTTCTAAGCTTGTTTTAAAAGCTTTCGACACCGTGATTTAAAACCCTTTGACTTATACCTTATTTGTAAACATCTTGTTAGCACAAAGGATTGCTGTTTTAAGCAAAAAAGAGAATTTGCACAACCCTATTGCCGTGAACCCTTTGTTTAGATTTTTCAATAAATTTGCAAAAAATGGTGAAAGTAGCATGTCTGTCGGTTCTGATCTTTATGGTTCCGTGAGTCGCATTGTATGTTAAACTAAAACCCTGCATTGCGTCAGTGCAATTTTAATATAAGATAATATAATATTTTATAAACAAAAACGAAGTTCCGTAGTAGTATAGAGTATTCTGTAGGCAAAAATGGTAAATCGTTTACAAAACACGCTCCGCTACAAGATTGCGTTTGAAGGACCGAGACGGGATGTTGCCATCAACTAAAAATTTATTGATGTAGTTATTAAAGATGGGGGATTTAAATGCTACTCGGGTACTCCTGGCTTGCTTATTTATATTACTTTTGGAAGGAAAATACGTCTGCGTTATAAACATGAACGGAAAATGGCGCAGGGAAATAATTGTGAGGCTTATCTGTACGGAACAGAGTTGTCCAAAATTGAAGATCCCTGACCATTTTTGTACCTTAATGGTTGGTTGCTAATATTGACCCACTATTAAAGCTTTTGTTCTGGTAGAAAGTTTATATTTATTGCGGACCTTTTAAACCCTTTTTCGTCACTTTTTTGCGATACAACAATACACTTACAATTGTTAGTGTTGTCAATAGTAAAAAGTACAAGAATGGCGAGATTTTTTCGCATAAAGAGCGAACTAAACAAACGTGATACATGATGCAAAAGACAGGTAGCATTTTGAGATTGATGCACCTTTAATGTGAACGTTATTTTGTTATTCTGCCGTGCAAAATATGCAGAGAGTAAAGTTAGGTATAAAAAATTAGTTTGATCAACCGTAAAACTTTACCTAAATAAAAATGATTGACAAAAACATTTTTGTCAATTATAAAAGGTTTGATTGCAATAAATCCATAAAGCCATATCAAATGAATAATTGCAACATAATTTTACGACAGCCTTCAAGGGATGTATAATAAGAAATCTTCGCACACATTCGTCAAAAACGCCATGATGACTGTCTGTAGATAATATCTTCAACAGAAACTGAAATATATTAAGCCTGATGTTGTGACTATCGCGTGACCCAATTTGAAACAAAGAAAAATATCCATTAGTAAAACCTCAAAATTGTATTTTCCTCAGTGCCATTAATCAGCAGAACGATTAGACAAGACTTTGTTTTAGTCAAGAAGATTTAGTAGACGTCTTCCACGATTTCTCACATTCTCCATTTAATTGTGTCACTATCACAAGAGGTTTTAAAAAGTTAAGCCATTAAGAGTTATAAATATTTCAAGTTTAAGCTCCAAAATTCAGAATTCGGAGGAATTTGAACAGCGATAACACATTAAAAGCGTTGTTTGGTTGAATGTGTGTTAAGATTCTTATACTTCAACTAAATATACTTAAAACTAAAAGAAAATAAATTTGAAACGATAAATACCATTGAACTCACCGCAGACGACCCGATCGAAGGGGCTCATCCAATCTGGAAATGGAAAATCTATTATCAATCGTATTGAAGGTCTTTGTTCCGGCCAGATCGCATGCATAACGTCAAAAGCCTATATAACACAAAAAAACACATAAGAAACAAGTCGCTAGTATAAGTTATATAGTGCACCTGATGATGAATGAAATAAATAGAAAAATATCATGTGTTCTAGCTACATATTCCCGTAATTTTTTAAAAAATATTGATATAATTGTGAAACGAAATCATTGTCATGTGAGCAGGATACATAAGTAAAGATATTTTTATTTTTATTTTTTTCTGAAAATATACGTATATAAATTAACAATATAATTAGTTTATAGTGATATTCGGACCAATTTATATTTTATTATAAATATTTCCTCGGATTATCTTTATACTGGTACCTACTTATTGTGCTATATTTGTGTGGGAATCGTAAAATTAGAACAATCCGGAAATCTTACCCTATAATTAAATGCGAAAAAACAGGTTTAATTGTTCAGTTCAATGGGTAAAGTGGTAATAATTTTTTTATAGTTAACAACATAGTAAATTTTCACAGGCCACATTGCCTATTAGAGCAAGTACGACTATCAACGGCTAGAACAATAGACTGTTAATTACATTTTATCTTGAATCTAAATTACGAGTAAAACATTTTTAATTACGCTTTATCAATTAAAGCTATTATTTAGTTTTTATTGAGTATTTCGTTTAACAATGTTGATTCAAATTAATTCCGCTGTGTGGAGAGCTGGATAATTGCAAATAGTTTTGTAGACTTACAGTACCTAATATCGAAATCTTCTACAGCGATTCATAACTATATAATCGCTACATCAATTAACATAATCACACACTTGCATCATCACACACATACACACATCATCACACACACACACACACAACATTCTCACATACGTCTACAGAAAGATACTTTGTTTATGTACTTATTTCATAATAACTTTTGTGTATAAAATCAACACAGTGTTCACTTGTGCATAATACTGTTTTTAAAATGTAAATGGCTGAACCCTATCTCTTAAGATACAGGCCTGACCTAGTTTAAGAGATAGAGTATAAAACTGTGCTTAAAGCGTAACAAATTGTTACATGCTATATGCTATACGTAATGTCAAATATAGAAAGTGCAATGTGTTATCCTGTTTTATGAAATAAATATTTTTATTTTTATTATTATTATTATTATTATGTCTGTTCGTTTCTATAAATATAAAAGAGCTAGAAAGATACATACTCCGGATAATGCATTAAAAGAATGGATACTAAAACTGCTCAAGCTCTTTAAAATTATACTGAAGATGCTAATTTTATTTAAACTAAATAACTGTTTTTACTGTATTATAAGTACTTTTACATACATCCCGAATAATTAGTGCAACATAAAAAAATGGTACGAATACTTAATAGAAACGCAAATAAAATTCTAATGATACAAGAGCAAATATTAATGTTCTTAATATTTATGATCAAGAATATTGTGAAATTAATGTGAAATTAATTGTAATCAGTAAAAATACAATAATAGTTCATTGAATAGGCACCTACTACCTACCTAAATTTTTTTGTTAAGCGTTCACATCATCTATCTGCGATATTATAATCCTATTTAAATGTTTTGGCATTACATCAAGAAGCTCAATAAAAATACTGTAGACAAAAATATAATCTATTATTAGATACTAAAGAATTGTCTCACAAATAAATTGACGTCCAATTAACGCATGTGGAGCCACTCCGGTTTTAGCAACGTTTAAATTTAACGAGTTTTACCTATCGGAAACATTTAAATTGTCTCGATTGAGTGCAATCGTTAATTACACCGCGAATACATAAAAAAATCGATTATACGTATCGTACGCCGTACATCGATATTCGAAAATTCACAACTCATTCCGAGATAACAACAGGCTTTCGGTCCTCGGTCGAGAATTTAAAAATCGTCTGTCGAAACTTTCGAAAGGCGGTGTAACCCTAAAATGGAAAAGGTTAAGAGTTCTGTATCAGAACCATATTTCATTGGGGAAAGATAATAATGTTATTTTTCAAGTTGAGCTTGTTTAATTATTTTTGGAAACACTACAGCAGAGTAGAAGGTCGGAAATAGGTATGAGCAAGTGAACCAGGATTGTTTGCTACATTACAATAAACGTAATTAGTTTCAACTAGTAAACAAATGCACCTTCATACCTACCTAATGAAATAACAGTTTGTGTGAACAATACGGCATTAATAGTTTAATTAATAACGTGCTACAAATAGCAATCAATAGTATAAAGGGCTTTTGATGGCATGTGGGTTCCGATTGCTCGCGACGCTCTCCGATTGGCTGTAAATGCCGGCCATATTTGTTCGGCGCATGCGCTCAGCGCGCCGCACACATGTGACTGGTGCTCTTCTTTTCCGTGGTATACAATAACTTAAAAATGACTGGGGAACATATTATTATAATGTTTTGTTTAATTGCTGAATTAGCTTATGTTGAGAATCGTTTGTTGAGTTCCAATTTAAGTTTGAGTTTAATGCTTTATTTTATTGACATATCAACCAACTTTTACCCGCATTTTTTAGTTCATTCAATGCTAGATCGTTGAAAGAAAGAAACATTGAATCGCACTAAAGTTCATTCAAACGAACACTCGCGTAGTGTTTGAACGTAATACGCTCTTTTACTGTCAAATTGTTGTAGAATGTAGCGCGTTACGACGTATAACTGTCGGCTACTGACAAGTCCGCCATTTTAATTTCTAGTGCGCGCGCGCAAGCACCTGCCACGTTATTTTTGTCTTCCCGAGACGAATTTTCACCTACATCAGCCCGGACATTTTTATTTGCCAACAATGCCGACAAATCACGAAAATAGGCCATTGCTAAATAAAAACAAGATGATTATAGGCCATTTTATATAATTTCAGTGATCTACGAGGCTGTTATGATGTTACATTGGCTTTGATAAGTTTTTTTCGCGTGACAACTGTATGTGTCAGTCTTTGCCAAGAACGTCAATTCGGAGCTAGATAAAAAAAGTTTGATTTTTACATATTTCATCTGTGTCGCAGTCTGAGTTATATTTATAGGTAGGTATGTGCGTTTTTCTAGCATAATTATGATACAGTTTATCAAATTAAGTCATGCGCCAATGTTTTTGTTTTCGGAGAGCGCTGTTATAACTCATATTTTTAAATAGTAGCAACATAATTGTTAGTAGGTTATTTTTAAGTACCGACCTACCTGTCAACTCGTATAACTTTAGTTTTAAGCAACATATTATGCTGCAAGTTAAGTTCGTAATTTAAAAATTAACCGTTGAACATTAAAGAACAAAGATCCTTCAAGTACATACATTTATCAAAACAAAGTACCTAGTACTTTTAGTATGCATCTTTTTCTTCTTTGTTGCAAATTAAAATTAGGTTTTCGTTTCTTTGACTACAGAACCCTAAAAAGTAGCATCTAGTCTGATTATGTAGTTACACAGGCAAATAAATAATATGTACATGTTGACCGTAATTGATTTATATACAGACCATAATGTGTCTTAAATGAAGGCCAAAATACTATTATGTATATTGATAAAACTATCAGTGATAAATATTAATAGGCTTATTATCAATATAAATTCAGCTATAGGTAGGTATATCCACAGATGAAGACGGTAGGATGGAAATAAAATATTTAATAATAAAATGACATAAAATTAAAATAAACTTTGCCTAACCCTACAAAATCATGTCTCAATGTGACATTAATTAAGAACGTTAATATGAACTACTTTTTTAATTGATAGTTTAATTTTTGACTTTTCTTGTTTGACATGTTGTAGGTATGTTATTTTTATATGTACCGACAAAGCAATAAAAATAATTTATTGATCCTTGTGGGGTAATTAGTAAGATTTTAATTTTCTATAATGGTCCGTTTTTGCTGGGCTATTTTTGAATGATTTATTTATTTACACCATACAACAGGGTATCCACATCTATATCTGATTTATGAAAAATATATATTTGTCTCTAATATATTAAACGAATCGCCAAAATGTATGTACGTAGGTACGCGCATAGGTAACTTGCGAACTACTGCACCAAATTAGATAATTCTTTATTTTTTAAGGTCGTTATTGTCAGGGCTAGGTTTGTATAAATAATATTATGTATTTCAAAATACAAAGAAAAAAATATGGCAGAACGAAATTTGCCGGCTCAGCTACTTTTCAATAATTATCTAATTTCAAAAACAGATAGACATGAATGCTTAGGTAGGTATTAGTTTAGTGAAAAGGCGAAATTTTTCAGGTATTATTGTTAATGTTACTAAATATTTACAAAAACATTAAAAGAGCAAAATATAAACGCGTACCTACACTTGGCCACAATTCTGTAGGTGAAAGCTAAATGACCTCAAGTCCATTTTTTGACATTTTTATATTTTAAATGATACTTATTCAGAATACCCCAATTGATCAAATGGTAAAAGCCATAAATTCCTACAGCCGCTAATTTCGCAGATGTAAAATTATAAATAACATTAAGTCCCTAGACGTGAAAAAGTAAATGATCGTATGGTTACTTAATATTGTTTACTATTTAAACAATAAATATAGATAAATGTTAAATGATTGTATGTGGGACTTACTGTTCTTTACCATTACGCTCGCGGGTTAGATTTGCGTGGGTGCATCGTACCTACGATTCCCGCCGCGCCCCCGGCCATGCTTTCCCTCCGTTTAGTTTGATTTGTGTTTCGTGCAATACTAGACGTACTCGAAGACGTACTCGCGGCTGCAATCCCTCTCTCTCAAAGTGCACCTCAGCAATATCCAGGATCTGCAAATCTCGTTGCAGTCCACCACCTCCTCGAGACTGAAAAACCTGAACTTTTGTTTCTTTCGGGGACACAGATCAGAAGTCCGTCAGACGTGTCGTATCTTTTATACCCAGGGTTCACCTTGGAGCACAATTTAAAACCACGTGCGGGTGTATGCATGTACGCCCGCGACGACATCTGCTATCGGCGTCTCTGTAACCTTGAGGACTCCAGGTTCTCGACGCTTTGGGCTCTGGTGGACACGGGCATGGACAAAATTATTAAGCCTGTGTCTACCGCTCGCACAGTGGAGATCAGGAGACAACCAGGCTCACACAGTACATCAGTGAGGCGGCAGATGCGGCCCAGCAGCGATACCCTTCAGCTCAGTTCGTGTTACTGAGGGACTTTAATGCCCATCACCAGGAGTGGCTCTTCCCGTACCAGTGCACGGGTAATGCTGGGCGAGAGTTGCACAATCTTGCGCTTGCATTAAATTTCACTCAGCTGGGCCAGGGAGCACCGAGAGTGCTGGATGTTGAGTCGCACACAGCCAATTGCTTGGACCTTCTGCTGACTACAGATCCAGACCGCTACTCGGTAACGACATCTCACCGTTAGGTAGTTCCGACCACTGTCTGGTGAAGTCTGTATCCGTCTACTACCCGCCCGATCCCAGCCTTAATGGCAAACGGCGGATATGGCGATACAAGTCAGCGGATTGGGATGGCATGCGACCTTTCTTTGCATGTTATCTTTGGCAGCCTACTTGCTTCTCTTCAAATGATTCATCGTCGTGCGCAGCCGCCGTGGCGGATGTTTTGCGACAGAGAATGAAGTACTACATTCCGTTCTATGACCTAACAATCTCCGGCAAAGCTCGATCGAAAGCTTGGTTTGGCGCCGAATGTGATCGCGCTGTAGCGCTTTAACACGCGGTGTACCTAGCATGGGTCGATGCTCGAAACTGCAAAGCAAATGACGTGATTAAGAAGAAGAGAGCATTCAACAGGGCTGCCACGTCCTGTAAGGTTTTGCGGAGGGCTCGGTTTGACCACGTTAGCCGAATCGGGAACAAACTTGCTTCATACCCTGCTGGCAGCAAAGCTTTTTGGTCCCTGGCAATGTCGGTCGAATCGAACTTCTGTCACCCCTCACTACCACCACTGCTTAAACCTGACGGGTTTCTGGCCCACTCCGCTGAGGAAAAAGCAACTTGTTTGCCGCTCTTTTTGCGGAGTCTTCACGTCTAGATAGTAGTGGCGCTCACCCTCCTGTTGCTCCTATTGGATGCGGGACGTGTATGTCGGACATTCGCATCCATCAGAAGGACGTCCGTAGAGTGCTGCGTAATCTTGACGTGAACAAAGTTAGTGGCCCCGACGGGATACCAGCAATTGTTGTTAGAACTTGTGCGCCTGAACTGTCTCTAATTTAGACGCGCTTGTTTCGCCTTTCGCTTGAGACTGGAAAGGTGCCGAAAGCATGGAAGCTGGCTAACGTGTACTCTGTGCCCAAAAAGGGCAGTCGTGCTGACCCGGCCAACTACAGACCTATTTCAGTCACGTCCATACTCTGTAAGAGTATGGAGCGTGTACTCAATAGTAAGCTCCTGGTATACCTAAAAGCCAACGACATCCTCAGTGACCGACAATACGGCTTTCGAAAAAACCGGTCTACTGGGGATCTTCTAGCGTATGCTATTCATATCTGGAGTGAGGCCATCGAGAAGCACGGGGAAGCACTTGCTGTCTCCCTTGACATCTCTAAGGCCTTTGACAGGGTCTGACACGATAGCCTTATTGCTAAGCTACCTTCTTTCGGTTTACCTACCCAACTTTGCGTTTGGATTGAAGACTTCCTGAGAGATCGGTTCATTCGAGTGGTCATTGATGGCTGCTCATCTGGCCAATTAGAAATTAATGCCGGGGTCCCTCAGTGGTTGGTTCTCTCAGCAACTTTATTCTTAATAAGAAATTGAAGGAGATCCCTAGAAGACTTTGCCATGCCTATATTGCAGCCTATTCGATTAGGCCACAAACTTATAAGCACTAAAAAAATTCAGGATTCACAGAAAGCTCTGCAATGGATTCCACCCATTTTTCATATTTTTTATAATACATTAGCCCACGAGGGTACAGCATGTGACTTACCAGAATAACATTAAGTGTTTTGTTTAATTTCATTTATTTTATTAAAGACTTTAAAATACAAAGAAATTTTTATTTTTATTAAATAAAACATATTATGAATAATGTTATTTCATTTTTAATGTCATTAAAACTTTTTAATATATATTTCTATGATGTTGTATCGTACCTAACTTATAAAATAATAAAATTTACTATACATTATTGATAGGTACAGGAGAGACGTAAGTACCGTCATGCTATAAGATATCTAATAAAGCTTCAAAGTTAAAGAACCTTAAGTCCGGTAATACAGCCTTAAGGAACTATATTTGTTAAAAAAATATCTCAATATAATAGCTTAAGTACCCATCATAATCATACTTTTTATTCGTCAATGATACGATAATTACTTTTTATACTCTGTCGATTTTAATGTCAAATTTCGGGTATGGACATCTTTAATGAGCTCTACTGAATACTTTGTAAAATGTGACTTAAGGCCCTTCACCTTTCACCTACAGAATTTATTAAATCTATAGGTATTGTGTCTCAGTAGTCCGTGTTACAGTTCCATGTCAGTTACATTTATAATTTTGATTTGACTGTAATTATGTGCAGATCAGATGTTATTTTCTATAAAAAATGTTTTTAAATCAATGTTTTGCTTCTTTAATTGTTTATATCGAATATGTACCTATCATCCTGAAGCTAATAAGGTATTAGATACTTATTTTGCTTAAAAATAATATCATAAAATGAACCTAATTCAGGTAAGTGGGTCAGTATTCAGATAGCAAGAACTAAACATAATACCTAATAGTTTATTTGATATTTTTATTATGGTTTTTTAAGGAAAGGGTTTTCATTTAGTAAAATCCATTTTATAATAGGTATTAACTAGGTAGGTATGGATATAGATATTTGTTTAATATTTCCAGGTAAATTCGTTTCATGAATGTCTGCTCACAGACACATTAAAATGTTTACCTTTGCTTAAGCCTATTTGAGTACCTACCTATGTAAGTTGTATGTGTTTTATTGGCTCAACATGTGACTTATGAGTTATGACGGAGCAAAATACATATCTTGAAGAACAGTTTTCTTTGGACGCATTGTCACATTTTCACTACTTATCCCATAATGTGAATTGTGCTAATAATTTAACCATTACTCCAATGATTCAATTCAATCATCTCTATTGCTCAATCCATTTGAATACGATATTTAACCCTATAATGACGGCGGAAGATTGATCGCTAGATAATAAAACCGCGTATAAAAATAATCGCGCTATTGTATGCTAAACGAACAGGCACTTTGGTTTTGTAATCGTTTGCCTTTTTTGTGTACTAAGTAGACCTCACAAGAGTTAATGCTAGCACTCAAAACTTAAAGGTGAAACTAGCCATTTTGACCAACGTAACTAATTCTCTTTTTTTTTCTGGGTGGGAAAATTATCAAATGGCTCCTCCCGCGCTGGGTGGAGTGGAAGGGAGTGTCAGACTTCTACTGACTAAAAACCCACCCTGCTCCTTCAGTCACCCTAGTGTTCCAGAGCCGCGACATTTCGTTAGAACATTCCCGCAAGCCTATCAGAATGCTAGCACTCTAAAACCGACGGTGAAACTGGCCATTCTGACCAATGAAAATATTTTTTTTTTACTGGGTGGGAAAATCATCGAATAACTTCTTCCGCTCTGGGTTAAGCGGAAGGGAGTGTCAGACTTCTACTGACTAAAAACCCACCCTGTCCCTTCAGCTGCCCGTAAGTTCGGGGCCGTGGTATCTTGTTTGTACATTTTCGCAAACTTATCAGAATGCTAGCACTCTAAAACCGACGGTGAAACTGGTCATTCTGACCAACGAAACGAATTCCCCGGATTTGTTTTAATATTTTTTCAAACTACCTACAGAATTTCAAAATGGATTTGGCAGCTTTTCCGTCAAATGTTTTATTAATGCATTCGCTTTAAAAACACTTACATAGGTATCCACCGTTTGTATAAAAAAATCCTATTAGCGTCCTATGTTTATTTGTTTAGAAAAAAGCTTTTGTAAATTTATTCTATTGTTATTGTTGTTTATCCATTGCTGAACCGATTTTAATTGATAAATGTTTAGTGTTAATCGCTAAAACGCTATGTTGTAACCCGGTAAATAAGAAGTTATTTAAAGTATTTCTTTAATATTTTAAGTACCAACCCGTTTTAAATCAATTGGCCATTAAACATTTTATAATGATTGCGAATTTTGATTAAAATAATTAATTTATTAAGTATTAGGTATTCATAAACATTATTTTAATTGCCTAAACAGTAATTAAAACGCCAATAAAAAATATTTTGCCTTTAAAAATTAATTTTAGGTATAAAAAATGAAGTTCTATGTAAAGTTTGTAATAGGGACCCGCCCATTGCCGACGGCGGAATGGGCGGGCCGAACGGCGCGACCGTCGGCCGAACGTAACCGAGAGAGAACCGAACAAAACGAAGCGCCCGCGCAGCGTTTACGACCTATACTCATTGTTTTATGACCTGTTTATACAAAAACACCCTTATACTTCTTTTAATTGCCTTATTTATATTCAACAAAACAAATTACGTATGATCTGAATTAACTTTATACCATTGACAACTACACAGCTGCTATAGTTCTACCAAAATTATTTTGTACCCATAATGGATACTTATTGTGATTAATGGACGATAAAAACAATAATGGTCAATTTTATTACGTTTATATTGCACTGTTTGAATTATTTTATTGTTATAAATTGCTTAAATCGTATTAGATTCCCCAATAATTTACAAAAATAGGTAAATTACTAATTCTAATTGGAATGACTAATAAACCAAATGATTATTGAGTAATTTCTTAGTAATATTATTTATATTGGTTTATGTAGCATTAATGAAGTATAAGACATAATAATAACAATCGAAAAAAATTTATATATCAATAAAACGAATATTTTATTTGCAGAGCTTCTTGAAATGGTGCAAGCGAAACAAAAAATGCTTAAGTAAATACAGCACATAATAAACAACAAATTACCTCTATGTTCTACTTTAAAACAAAAACCTAGATAGGTACTAAACGAAAACATTAAAGCCAATCTAATTGCAAACTACTCAACCGCCTGATAAGACTTCCAATAAGTATAAATAATGAAACTTATCTTTGGCTTTATAAGCAACACAAAAACTAATTCGGTACAATTGTTTCAGGAGCGCCAACATCGTGGGAGTGTCATGCAGTGAAGGAGTGAAACATTTACCAGTGATGGACATCCAGGGGTAGCGCGGTATGTCCGGCAGGGGCTGCGCCGAGCCGGGCTGGGAGCACGCCGCGCCCATGGCGTCCACGGTGGCGGCGGACGCTGCCGACGCCGCTGAAGCCGCGGCTTGGTGGTAGAACTGAGCAGCGGCCGCCATGCTGGCCGACGCCGCCGACACCGCCGCCCCGCCGTTGTGCTGACCCAGCGCATAGTTCACCATCGGGTCTCCTCCCACAGACGGCGGGTACCGACAACTCTTGTCGTCCGCCGCAGATAAACCGCCGCCAGCAGAGAACGGCACCGAACCCCCGAACTGCTGGTGATGCGACACGTAAGGATACATCCTCGCCGGCGCGCCCGGCGACGCCGAGGACGAGGACGAGGAGCGCTGCGGGCTGCCAGCACCTGGCGAGCCTGCCCCCAGCGCGGCCGCTCCCAGCCCGCCAGACAGCGAACTCGACAGCGACGTCGACAGGGACGACGACAGCGAAGACGACAGCGACGCCTCTATAGGCGACGCCCCAGCACCCGCGAACAAATTCTGGTGGTGGAACTGCTGGTGGTACTTCGGGAGCATGCTATCGATGATGAACTTGGAACTCATCGCTCGGCGGCGACGCGGCGCGCGACGATCGCCTCGCGGGAGATGCGTTTATCGCCGGCGATTCGGATCGATTCTCGCGCGTGCACCTCTACTATGGCCGCGGATCGTTTATGACCCGCGTATGAGGCTCTACGACTCCGAATTCCCCGTCGTGGCGAGCGTTACCGCTGCCGCGCGCCGCGCTCGAGACAGCGAAACACGCCACGTGCGTGCGAGCGAGACGCAACTACGTTCGGGGGCGACCCGCCAGAACCCTCTCCGTCTCATTAATTCCTACCTGCGTGGCTTATATTAGAAAGAGATAAAAGCTATTCGCTAACGACCATTCCGACGGCCATTGTTCGTAATGGCGCCGGGCGCCCCGCACCTCCGCGCCGGCCTCGTCTACACCAATAGTGATCCGGTGCAGAACATTCACCGCCAATCACAAACCATTCCGGCACTTCTAGCTGTCAAATTGAATGGCTTTAAACAGAATTGCAACATTACTTTTAATATTAAATATATTTTTTGTAATTATCTGGTATTGAATAAAATTTTATAGTGTATAATAATTTCGCAAACCTGTAAAATTTAGTCTGTTTTAACTTTTTTTTTTTCTTCAATGTGTAATATTAACTTCCTGCATGGTGCTTGAAAACATGCAATTTTTTTATCCAATAGAGATACAGACATAAATATATATTTTGAAACGACCTTCGAAAATATTATAAAATGTTGCCGTTGTTTTAAGGTATTTTAACTTCCTGTATTTTGTAAAAAATTAATACTTATTTATCAAAATGTATTACAGTTCGCAGTTACTACAGGTCACTTTAAGTTATCGATTTTATTAAACAGCTTTTACAAAAATATTTTTTTCTTAACTTTTTAACTTGCTCATTATTAATATAGTCAATTTTGTATTATTTGAATTAATTGATTTTAAAAAATGGGCTGATTTATAAAAGAGTTTTATTGTCTTAACGAATTTAAATAAACTCACCTATGTATTAATAATAAAAAAACCTTAAATATCAAAAATTCAAAACATGAATTGCTCTAAATTGCGTTACGCCGGCCACGTGGACGGACGGGTACAATCTATCTCGTTTCTTTGAATGTTCCTTTCTCGGTCGCACGTTTCATTCATACGTATTGGTCGTAACTACACCGAGCACATGTGCAATAACAAACTTTACGACTGTTAAAATAAAACCGTTTATTGCCTAAGGAGTTTATTTATTTGTTACAGTTTTGATTGTTAAACGTGTTTAGTGCATGGTTTTTATAGGCTTAAGTTGCCTTTTCAGCTTTATCAGGTCGGTGGTACGACTGTGAGGCAGTAGAACATTGCATAAGTATAGGTTTTATGTTGTTATTGTGATGTTTTCGCCGTAAACGTATGGAATGCATGATATGGACAGTTAAAGCCGTTTATTTCGCGATATGAGCAATTTTTTTTATTGATTTTTAATGAGGTTAATGACAGTTTAATGTATCGCTCTCTTGGAGTAAACTCTGTAGACCGTTACATTTTATATTTTGCGTAGCTATTTACCAACTTGTCAAATCAATATATGATTTGACAAGTTGGTAAATCTTGATTATTAATAGTTAATAAATAAATCAAAAAATAAAAAATTGGTAAATTATCATTTTGTGTGCGATTTCGTTTTTATGATTGCGGATATATATTTCTTTAAATAGCAGTGCGTACAATGCATAGAGACATAGCAAACAAGGTAATAAATAAAATTATTAGATGATCTCTTTATTATAAAAATAAGGCCACTATTCCCAGTTTGATTATTGATTCAGACATATTTATTGAAAACGGTAAACAAAGAAGTTAGTCGCAATGCATAAAATCTCTATTTACATTTTTCAAGTTAATACAGGCCATGACGCAGTTTCTATTTTTACCTTAGTCTATAAAAAAAAAACAATACAACAATCCTTTTATATTGTGATACTTATTTTTTAAAATGTTGTTTATGCTAGTTTTAGGGCCAGCGTTAAGAATGACTAAATTCAGTCAAAAGCGATTATTTTATTGATTGGTTGGGTGACCTTTGATCTCGATAAGTCGAGCATACGTCGAATTAAAGCTTTTCAATACTATTTTTTATTTCTCTTACTACAACAATAGATTTTCAAGATCGGACTACGAGACAAACGGCGAAGCGCCATCGTTACAAGGTGGACATCCCACCCATACGCACAAAACGTTTTGGGAATACCTTCATTGTGCGTACGGGTAAGGAGTGGAATTCCCTGCCGGAGTCTGTGTTTCCCGACAGCTACAACCTAGGAGTCTTTAAGTCAAGAGTGAATAGGTTACTTTTAGGTAAGCATGCTCCATCTTCGATCATCATCACATACCATCAGGTGAGATAGTGGTCAAACGCGAACCAATTTTCGATAAAAAAAAACCTGGTATTGTTATTACCTGACATCCTGTGGTTCTGACAGCAGGTCAAGGCGTTGGACCCGGTTGTCGCTTAGACATCTTTGAGGTTCGTTACGGCTAGTCAAAAGTTAAAAAATCTGACCTTTTCTTGCCAAGGGTTAGCTGTTGAAGGTGTTAGCTACTGGGTTGTGGAGGTCAGTTGCTCCCGTAAAACAAGATTCAAGATTCAAGTTTCAAGATTCATTTATTTGTCGAAACATGAGTATACATACAAGGCATGTAGGTTGTTCACAATAAGAAAATAAAATCCGTCATGTTTGGCCTTCTTGGCATACAAATATACAAGAAAAGTAATTAAGAAGACGTATTGGAATAAAGCTAAAAATATGATACAATTGTCAACTAAAATAAGAATCAAATTATTTAAATAATACATTGTCGATTTAAATTAATTCAGTCTAAATATAAACAATGTCAAAATAAATTATCAATATTATAAAAATGTAATTAAATATTTGTTAAGTGTAGATAAAAACTTTTTTGCAAAAAATAAAACCGACTTCCATATCAAAACACTACAAAGCCAAAAATAATTTTAATTTCGGAAGGCGGTGTGAAAAAAAAAAGAAAATACAAAACCAATAACACCGACTACCGAAATTAAAATTATTTTTGGCTTTGTAGTGTTTTGATATGGAAGTCGGTTTTATTTTTTGCAAAAAAGTTTTTATATCCTTTGAAACTAGGGGCACTGCCGTGCTCTTGCCGAGTCAAGCGAAGCACAAGGGCACCAATACCTACCTTTTCTCGAAGCGATTTGTAGTTTTTTTAAACCCTCATAACTTGGATTTAGGTTATATAAGATAAACAAAAACTTTTTTGCAAAAAAATAAAACCGACTTCCATATCAAAACACTACAAAGCCAAAAATAATTTTAATTTCGGTAGTCGGTGTTATTGGTTTTGTATTTTCTTTTTTTTCACACCGCCTTCCGAAATTAAAATTATTTTTGGCTTTGTAGTGTTTTGATATGGAAGTCGGTTATATTTTTTTGCAAAAAAGTTTTTATTTTCGCGCTTTTTAGTGGGTCAATTTGTAATTAATCTAGTTATAAAAGCCAAAATGTCAACTACAAAAAACTAAAAACGCGCGAACAAAAAACACAATAAGTATAGAGTAACCGAAAAGGTCATCAATGTAAATATTTTTTTTAGACTTTTGTTGATTTTTCAGAAACGGCTTGTTCGATGTCGATAAAATTTTCATGGGACCATTTGGGAAGTATACCCTTTCCAACAAAAAAATAATTTTTCAAATCGGTTGGCGAGCGACGGAGCTATGCCCGAACAAACATAAAAAAAAAAAAAAAAAAAAACAAACAAACATCCGAATTGAGAACCTCCTCCTTTTTCAGAAGTCGGTTAAAAAAAGGTACAAACATTATTAAATTGTCACATCAAAAAAACACTGCACTGAAAAAAAAATGCAAGCCAATCAAGTGACTTTTTAGCTTGATTGACGATATCTTGTTTAGATTAATCAAAATCTTAGTTAAGTTGATCATCACGACATGATTGCAACAATACTAGAATAAATAAAATAAATGATCGAACGCTCAAACAAGTGTCTCGATTACCCTTAACATGACATCATTGTAGAAAGAGACAAGTTAAAAAAAAATGATAACTGTAACAGAGTAAGTTAGTTGTGTCAATCAAGCATTTTGTTTACTTCAATAAAGATCATTGGTACTTTATTAAGTTGATTTGACTTGATAGCATTTATCATTGCAATTAATTGTATTAATCATACAACTTGATCAAATCTTGCGCTAAATGTTTGCACTAAATTTGATAAACACAAGTTTATCAAATAGGTACATAATAATCTTGGTTGGAGCAACTATGTTTTGACTTGATTGTTGCAAATAGGTTTTGTGATAACTCCAATCAAGATCCCTCAATCAAATAAAAAGCTCTGTGATCATTGTGCTCAGATGAAAACAAGTTACATGATCAATCTAAACAAAATCTTGATTGTGGTAAATGTTTTTTTTTTTCAGTGTACTTGGCAAGCAGATGTTGATTTCCTGACCTAGTTAACGGTGAACAAATAGTTTTATTTATTTATTTTTTTAAACTTTATGCAACACAAAAAGTACAAAGGCGGACTTAATGCCATATGCATTCTCTACCAGTCAGAAGAGATAACATGGCAGGTGTATAAAAAAAATAAACTAAATAGACAATATTTGTAAAGTAAAAGTCTTATTACAACTATATATACATTAATAACCAAAATAAACTTACAAACATATTTATCATAATACATACCAAATATATATAATATATATTAATAAAAATCCATAGAAAGGGGGTTATGAAAACTCTGCTTCCACAATTTGTTTTGAAAATAATCCCGCAACTTTGCCTTAGAAATATGACGTACGGAAATTAAGTCTGGCAAATAATACCATATATGGTATATGGTATAGCAATTTCAAAATCCCACACTCCAATATAGTCAGTTAAAAATCGCATACAACTAGATCTTATTCCCAAAGATTGAAAGCCTTTTGAATATTCTCCCGTGATAAAAAAACGGTAGGATCATCATACACTTGGAAAAAGACTGGCCTTAGCTGGACTACCCTGGATGAGACTGGCATATGAACGTCTTAAACGTAACTTTTCCTTCTTTGTCAGGGGGACAAGAGTGAATATAGGTTACTTCGAGGTGACCGTTTATCTGCGACCACACCATCGCTTGCCATCAGGTGAGATGGCGGTGAAATGCGAGCCTATTATTACCCATAAAAAAACGAAGAGCTTGGTAAAGTCAGGCTGTGGATAGTGATGTAATAAACCTTAGTTTTGTTACTATAGGTAGGTATCATAGCATTTTATTTTTCGGTGCATTTTCTCCCATTCTGGGTGGAGCGAAAGTCAGACTTCTACAGACTAAAATCACATCCTGTTCCTTCTGTTTCTTTTCATGCTGTCCTTGTGATCCTGGCCGAGGTATTTCGTTAAAACATTCCCGCAAACCCTGCCCCGGTTCATGTCTGTGTGTTTACTCTTAAATAAATAAAAATCAATGCATTTCAGCTTAAAGATCTAGTTAACTATCCAAAGCTGGACATAGGTTTTTCCCAAGCTTTGCTACAATACCAGTCCTGTGCTTACTTTCTCTTCGGTCAATCATTATCATCTACTTAACCTTTTGCCAACTATGTCGGGCTTGGTTTCAAGTCTAACCGGACGCTGCTGAGTACTACTAGCGTTTTACATGAAACTACTGCCTCTCTGACATCGAAAATCAAGTAACTGGGTAATGCAATAAGACTTGGCAAGGCTTTTTTTTTTTTTTTTAACGTTGTAAAATTATCAAATAAGTCCTCCCACTCCGGGCAGGGTGGGAGGGACTGTCAGACTTTTACTGACTAAAATCCACGGTGTTCCTTCAATAGCCCTTTACGTACCGGGGCCACGGTAACGGGATGAGTCCCACGACCCCGGCAGGCTTCGGCCCTCTGCAGAGGGGGCCTCGTCATGTTGCTGACTCTCTTTGAGGCGCGCGTGGAACACGACGCGCCGTCGACCCGGGCATGGTCCATGGTCGGACAGCGAGTTGCCCTTTACTCGCTGTCCGCATGCCCGCGCCTACGGTGGCCAGAGATCGTCGGCCGACGTCCGACGCCGTGGGCGTCTACCACTGCGGCTGGGCTGGAGGGAGGACGCCATTCTCTCCCTCACGCGGCCCGCCTCCTCCTTAGGAAGCATGATTGCTTCGCAGAAGGAGGCGACCGCTTCCCACTCCCTCTCGCCCCGCAGCATGGCCTCGACCAATGCCGGGCGCGAGAGGTCTCCGCCTATCGCCGCCGTGAGGACACGTCGGTGCTCTGCCCAGGCGGGGCAGTCTTGCACCGTGTGCTCTACGGTGTCCTCAGGGCGACCCTCGCAGTGGTGACACCCAGGCGTTTCCTCCTTTCCCATCAGACACAGGTACCTCCCGAAACTTCCGTGTCCGGTGAGGACCTGCGTCATGCGGTAGGTCAGGACGCCGTGACGCCGATCTAGCCACTCCTCAAAGAGGGGTCTTACCGCCGCAATTGCGGCGTGCCCGGACTTGGCAAGGCTAGTGTTAGGTTTTCTGAATTCTGACTGCCCATAACGACTGTCAAAGGTACAATTGACAGCCGGGATCAAGGGCTTAACGTGCTTTTCGAGGCACGGGTACCCCTGTGCTTTTCGAGGCACGGGTACCCCCGTGCTTTTCGAGGCATGGGTACCCCTGTGCTTTCCGAGGCACGGGGGTATCTCGATAGTAATTTATTAAAATAATTACTCATCCACGAACTGACCTCGGAAAGCGTAGCTTAACTTTGAAGAATGTCCCCCAGCTCTTCTCCTACACTTGGTATTCTGTCAATAAGTTGGATAATCAGCTTTCCATCGTTTCAATATGTGGTCACTAATCTAAAAACATTCATTCAGACATCTGTTCTGGGAGCATGAGCACCTATCCATTAACTCTTTCGTTTCTCATTTACCTAGATGTACGTAAACATATTATTTGCAAGTATCTTATCATTATTCTTGGATAAGATCGCGTCACCAGTAGCTACCTACTTCAAATTCATTTGGCTTCGAATGGCTGCATAAAACAATTGTCCAATAAATATTATTGGTTGGTCATTAAACGAAAGCAATTAGCACTTCTGGCCAATATTCATACAAAATTGTTAAAGAACGATACCAACATTTGTGTTAGTCACCTTGTTTCTTGTTGGTATCTTAAAGCAAATTACCAAACTGCCCATAAGTGTGATTTCAAATTACAAACCTATTGCTTAGCGAAAGAAAATGTCATTGGTATTCTGTTTAGAAAATTCATTAGAAAAAGCTTACTATTTAATAAGTATTCTGATTTGCAATTTGAATTTAGAATCTGCTTTGGGGCAGTCCATAAATTACGTCATATATTAAGAGAGAGGGAGGGTGTCGAAAGTGTGATAATGGGTGGGGTGTCCTAAAATTTGTGACGACACATTTCAAAATATAATTTAAGTGTCAATGCATAAAAACACGAATTTGAACACCTACTTGAAAACAAATACTAAAAAAATAACAATTATATCTACATGTTATACAGAAAATTAAGAAAAGAGGAAGATTAAAAGTTAAGGACATTAAGAAATAGAACTGTTTTCAGATCTGATGTTTTAATATAGGTACCCACTTAAAAATAAAATAACAAGTAGGGGAAAGTCAAATGTGACCGGCAGTGATAAGGAGAGTCAACACAGTCACAATCTGCCTAGTGCTTAACCAATATTTACGATAGTAATTTTTTGAGACTGCAAGCAGTATTCACGTAGAATAACTGCCATCTGACCTCACTATCCAGTAGGTAACTTGGTAAAACGGTAAGTATCTAAGTACCCACACCAGACTTGTCTGAGATGGTCTAGCTTCTGACGATCTGGAACGACGTATTCCACATTAGCCATCTGTGTAAATAGCACCTGAGTGAACGGCATCTAAAGTATTCCACATAAGGTGCCATTCATTATAAATGCCATTTAAGCAGATGTCCAATGTGGAATATGTCCTTTTACAAAGTTTTTGTCAAATTAGCAAGAAAACCGAGACCAATGATTGATTTAACCAGTATAGATTGTATGATCTTCAAAAGAGACTTCGACCTCTGAGTTTGATTCGGTGTTTCCTCTCAGGGTACGCAAATTGTAAACACCAGCCTCATATATTTTAAATTTACGAAAAAACGTGCAAAAGTGTTATTTCATAATCAATTTGCAGAATAAGTAATAGCTTTTACATGGTCTTGCAAAATAAATATAATTTATCATTTAACGGATTTATAGATACGTATTTAGTTCCTATCTGAGATACGGAGAAGTCTTGGTAAGTAGGTAATAGAGTTCACCCATTCACAGATCAACCTCGGAAAGCGCTGCTTAGCTTTGAAGATTAGTCTGGGCTGCTGCTATCAGCCACGACTTTAACATATTTGAATTCTCAGATAATACATTCTCGTCTTGTTTACAAACACCGCAAAATGCTCGAACAAGAAATATCGATCGTTATTCGAACTGCTTGTTAGCTTTAAACTGTATGTCAGTTACATAGGTACACAACAAAGTCTTACACAAAGTACGTACTTTGTTAAGAACTAGTTCAAGAGTTTGGACTTATATGGTACTTGTGCCAAAAAAGGCACGTTCCCTAAAAAGACACGAGCGTTGGTGCAATCCTCCTTATTTTATAGATGTATCGGTGTCCGGGAACCTCTATATTGCAAGCTGCGAAGTCGCCGGTGCGCGGTGGGCGGAGCGACGTCCATCGTAAAAGTGTTCGAAGTCTTTGGAAAATTTACAACTATCGCTTTCGAGATTTAACGACCAGTTTATAGATCCAACGCTTTTAAATTCGATATAAACTTGCTTTGTCTCAATGAAACAGCTATCAATGTGACAAATGTACCACTTATGCTGTACAGTGTCGTAATTGTGTAGGCACCATGTTTTATGTTAAATGGCTATCAGTTTTTTTTGCGGCGGTCCAGTTAGGTAATTTTCACTGGGTCATTTTCAAAATTGTTTTCTGTCTTCAGGCCAATTTTCATAATATAGTTTTTATTTATCTTTGTTGAAATATAAAATTTTCATCTCACTTGCTATGAAATAAAGTTTTCTTCAGTAACTTTTCACATCACAAAATTTATATCCGACTTATGGGTAATAATCGTTAAACAACGCTTAAACGTATCTGATAAACAAAATAAAATGTTACTTAATACTTCAAAAACTACGCTTGACGAAAAATGTCTTTAAACATATACAAAAATTTACACAGTCGACTGATACTTGATGGATTCCATTTTCAATCCAGTTATTACCTACTACATTCTAGTTAGCATGTACTCACCCAAACAGCAGACATCGTCACCTGAAACAAAAAGAAGAAATTTAATACATATTACATGAATTTAGATATTTTTAAAGATAACAGGGTCCTGTTTTGTAAAACAGACAGGTGACAATCCGACATATTTGTAAGTTTTATTTAAACATTTTCTGCTTTATTAAACAGCACCTGTCGCAAAAATTTGTCCGTTTTGTATTTTCTTTTTTGAAAATGAGTCGCTTTGACAGTTTCATGGCTTTGAAAGGGTTAACGCATTGACATGCGAGTATTATCGATAGTGGTTGTTGAAATGATAAATTATATTAAAAAACAATTTACCATTTGCAAAATGGTTATAATATAACACTTATGAGTATATATCTCTTTTTTTTCTTAAATTTATAGGTACCTACTAAATGAGGCCGGAATGCATCGAAAAATCATCCCCTATTTTATTTACGTTTGAGACTGTTAATTGCTTTAGTGACACCTTAGCCCGGAGCGAAAATTTAACTTAGTTTTTTGTAAATCAGTAAAATCTCGATCGATGGGGTCCAATCGATTGGAGATTCCCAATGCATATGATATGCATTTATGAAGGATAGCAGTGATGGCCCAAATGTTACGTGAAAGAGTTACGAGTTGTAAGTTACTGTGTTCGAAATCATGCTAGCACATAATTTTGTGCTCCCAATTATGGTGAAGGAAATTATCGTGAGGAAACAGGCATGTCCTAGGTTCGAAAAATCCTAAAATATGCGACATTCACCAACTTATACTGGGTCCGCGTGGTTATGGTCCGTTCCTAATCATGGACAACAAATCTGTGTTGCAGCAGTCCCCACGTTATAGGTTGATTGTATATAATATAGAAAAGTTGCAGATATTATCACTAGAGTGTTGGTAAGTTTAGAAGAGAAGAGAAGCAAAGAAGATCACACAATTCCAATAATAACCAGATCTCACTGGAATACACTTCGAAGCTAGTATGAAACTTTATAGATTTTTACTAGAAAAATACTAAATACGAAGTGGGTAGGTAGTCACTGCTAAGTAAACACATGAGGGAAAATGTTCCGTTCATCGACGATCTGTGGTCGAAGGTTGGGCTGTGAATTAATAGGTGATCATCTTTACATATCGAGATCCCTCAGTTAACCTGTTGGTACAGTCATTACGGGTAGCTAGAAACCAAAAATCTGTCACTAATATTATGTTACCCAGTTACTGGGTTGTAGAGGTCAGATAGGCAGATGCTCTATATAAAACACTTACACTCAGCTGCATCGATTAGCCTGGAAGCTTACCCCACCATAATGTAGTTGGGAAAAGCTTAGGAAATGATAAATATGGTAATTTATCTACTGCAGTGTCAAGTGTGTCTGTTGAAAAAAACTCCACAAGACGCTAATGAGATAAAAATAATCAGTTTACACCATCTCATCTCGTCAAACTGGTGAAGCACTAATCGTAGCCTTGATTGGACGCATTTCTGTAAGCCTTTTTCTGAAGAAAACTAGCCTTCAGCTACTGTGTCAAGGTCCTCTTTGAATGCAATACCGCGCTACACCACACGTTGCTCCTAATTTACGAGTTTGGAGAAATTGTTAGACCTGTGTCTTAAGATTTAGTCAAATGACAATTGCGGTTACTTATACAACGTGTAACAGAAACCCCATATCTATCCAAAAGGGCTGAAGACAACATCTGGTATGGAGTCTCTATGCAAAAGTTTAGCTTAAAATAAGTGACTCAAAGAATTGATCCATATTATCGGTTTCATATGTTTCTTGAATACCAATCATAACAAACGTTTCACAGCACTACGAGGGTCAATAACTTTCCACGTCACTTGCCAATAACACGATAATTCTCTGTGTTTTTTCTTAATTTGGAAAATTCGGTCTCTGGTATCAATGTAGGTATTGAAATTTCTAATAAGTTCCACACATGTAGACATAGAATTTCATAACCCTTGCCATATCGTTTATCATCCGAAGAAGACATGCACTTGGTATGTATATACCCTTTAAATTACACGTTGTATACAAAAACTAGCTTGCTGGAAGTTAAAATACCACTGTTTTCGATACGGAAAGAGCCACGCAATAGCAGCTTAAGATCCTTGGAAAAAAGGTTGGTATAACTGCTTACTATCTTAGAATCAAGATTACTTCATAGATAGACGATTCATTCAAATTTGATTAAATAGTTTAACAGTTCGATCATAATAATAATATATGCACCGTATTTGTTATCACAGTTGTACCTATGTTGTAAGCTATTTGTGGCATTACCACTTCTTGTCTCTCCCCTCAAAGCAATTGAAAAAGGGATCTCAGATTAATGATGGTAATGGCTACATACACCGCACTTGAAAAGACGGTAAATAAATTACCACACTGTTTTCCTAAAGCAATGGTACAGATTTTCCTAGTTTTCATAAGTACATTTTCTTTATGTCGAGATATTTTTCTCTCTTTATTAGAACAAATTACCTAACAATGCATTAATTTCACTTACTGTATCGCTTGCTACTTTTTAACACTCCCTGCAGAAGTAGAAAGAAATTGATTTAGCATAGATCAAGGATTGACAAAAGCCACAGGTTTTAACTGTTTTCAAATTTATGGGATACTGACGAATATCTATGTTAGAGAGTTTTGTATTTTTACAACTGCATGCAATAAGTTCTGAAAGATACCACAAATAACACACGTGAGAACATTACGTATACCTATTCAAAATTTTGTATACAAGAAAGTAGACTGCCTTTAAATTCTTTACCGGATCAAGAAGGAATACCCCAATTTCTTAGCTCGAAAACTAATAAGTACAAATCCCCATAAAAAGATAACGTACCCTGCGTACTAAAGGTTCTTAAGTAGCAATATTTATTTAGCTATTCGGCTCGTATCGTATACAAAAAGGGGGGTAAGTAGGAAATTTTAATTTCACGTCTGGAGTTGGGCGGGGAGCGGAAATTTGTGTGGCATAATAAGTGAGATTGTTGCGAAATTTGCTACAAGAAAAAGAACGAGGGCTCCCATCGCAACACCGCGACGTTGAGATAGAGTGGATGTGCCGCGTGATGCTGAATTTGTCTCTTTTTCTGAAGTCACTTTAACAAACTTGATGAAAATTCCTTATATCGTGTTTGAAATATATTGATATGGATATAAGTCTATGTCCACAAGCTGCCAAGGGATTTAAGTTCAGAAGCTGTTTTAAAAAACAATTGACAAACGCCAGTGTCAATGGAAAAGAAGATACAATATCAATGATCAAAGTGTAATTTATATTCCATGAAAAACAATACTTGTCAAAAAAACCAAGTCACGCAACTCAGTTCTTCTACCGTAAAAAGTTGTGAGATCCATGTAATACCAAGTCGGTTATTCGATTATGCAATCCCTACTTAAGGGACCTTCTGTCTTAAGTTGTTACGTAATTATCTAATCTAACAACATCTTATAGTGACCATATCAACATTAAAAATCTGTAACGTTTTAAATAAATAGATTGACTCGGCCATCGCATGAAAACACAATATATCTCACAAGTAATACATACATATATAAATTACATTGTTTTTGCGATTGCCAAGTCAATCTATTTATTTAAAACGTTACAGATTTTTAATGTTTTTCGTGGGATCTCATTTCTTTTTGTAGATAGTCCTACTTTTTTCCTTTCCGGTACCTTCTACTTCTTGTATACCAACAACGAATTTTCTTAAAGCCCTCTCTCTGGCTTTTTATTCCGTTGACCATTTTACAAGTTACCTGTGAACATATCTTTTTTTATATAAAGACTAGTACTCATGCGGGGCTTCGCTCCCGTGGATTCTATCACGGTAAAAACATAAATCTCCTTTTTGCAGTCGCGTAAAAAGTAGCCCTTTAACCTTCCTCAAGCTTCAAGCTACTTCCATAGTTTAATTTCATCCAAATCCACCCTGTACTTTCGAAGATTAGCGCGTTCAAGCAAACAAACAAACTTTTCCGCTTTATAATATTAGTATAGAAGTATAGATTACTAGCAATGTGAGTAGAATTGACATTACTAGCAATCTTGTTAACCTCTCCAACTAAGCTAAATATGCTTGTGTCTGGAGTGGGTTCACGGCAATAGTGTAATGGGTGGGGTTCGAACCTGCGACCTCTCGATCACAAGTCCGACACTTTAGCCTAGACCTAGATACCTATCTACACCTATTATTCTATTATATTTACATAATTATATACATGTACACTGATTAATTAACTGTAAATGTAACTTTGTAATCCCATATACATCTATGGGATTACAAAGTTATTTATGCAGTTGATGTATCTAGAAAACTGGACCAAAATTGAAAAATATTTTAGTTTTTCCTTGATTCATACACTAAACACTAATTGTATTCTAAATTTGAAGCTTCTATGTCTGCTAGAAGCGCCTTAAACTTTTGATGATCGGTCAGTCAGTGAGTGACAAAATTAAGAAACTTTGACTCGCTATAATTCTTAAAGTTCAAATTGAATGAAATTTGAAATATACCGTGTTTATACAATGTCTGCTTGGTTACTGAAAATTCGGGCTTCTAGTTTTATCCACAACGAAGTTATACGGGGTCGAAAATGGCCTGAACTGCTTCGAGAAAAGTATGGTACGGCCGTGCCGCTTTTTGCTCGACTTGACTACAGATTTGGACTGAATATATGGAGTTTCTGCGGGATCCAATTTTCGCTTGTGAGATAGAACTAGCTTCATATAGGTACCTACATACCTACTCGTCTTGACAAACGGGCCATGATGAATTAATTTTAATTCTTTGATTTTCTATAACAGCAGTACCTACAAGTCGATTTTTAAATTTAAGCAACACTCACCTAGGTTGGTCTGTGAATAGGTAACTGTCTTAACATATGGAGTTTACATCGTGCCTTAGAAAGTAGTCAAGCCATTGATCCCGACTCTATTATATATTTAACAGCCGTTACGGGTAGTCAGAGGTCAGAAAACCTTACATCAGTCTTACCAAGGAGTATTGTGTTACCCAGTGACTGGGTTGTAGAGGTTAGATGACTTGGCAGTCGCCCCATGAAAAATACTAGTTTTCAGCTGTATCCAGTTCAATTGAAAGCTAGCCCCAACATATCTGGCAAATGAAAATGATTTTTGTATTGCAGATATAGGATCTTTTTTTATGTTTCGGAGTTAAATGATGCTAATTTAAAAATATTGCTGTATTAAATAATTCTGCAACTTTTTACAATCAATATCAGCACTGCACAAGATGGTACAGTTTGATTTTAATGACCACTTATGAGACAAAAGGCTATAAAAAGCTCATTAAAAGTTTCTTCATTACCTCACAGACCGTGTAAACTGTTCTTACAATTCCTTCAAGTTGCAAATACAAAATGATAGAATATTAATTTATTTTATGATTGTACCATGCTTTGATTGGTCGTGCATGGGAAAACTAGTAATTACCATCCACAATACATATCCATGTTGTTTGTATTCTATAAATCCATGCCTACGTATTATGTTGTACCAAAATTACTTTCTTTTGTGATTGGCTTTTGCTTTGGCCAGAGACAGCGTTGTCACCATTCTGAAATAATTTATATAAATATCTTTAAAAAAAAATGAATTGGTTTTGATCTCACATAAAGGTGTTGATAAATCTAAAACTACTTCTACCCATGCAAATGATCAACTTTTGTCAAGGCAGTAATTGTAAGGTTGATTTAATCACCCGAGTCGGTGGAGTGTCGTGTTCCAGATTCCGACAGGGAATCCATGGGGGTGTTTAAGTCCAGAGTGAATAAGTTACTTCTAGGTTAGCGTGTTTCATCTTCGACCACGTTATCACTTACCATTAGGTGAGATAGTGGTCAAACACAAGCCAATTAAAAAAAAAAAACTATAAAAACACTCCGTCAACACGTTTCTAAAATCGTGAATGTAATAGGGACCCTTACTGTTACGTTTTCCTTTCAGGACTAAACTTCCTTCTAAAATAAAAAATAAAGGCACACCCACACTAAGCTTGCGGCATTCGGTGGGCGCACGTGTAAGTGGCAGCTTCAATATTTATGTGCAATTTTTCCAACAGCGCTCCTCCCTGCGCGGGTGCCTCACCTCCCCGCGCCGTGATAAAGGATGCAACGCGCGCCCCGCAGCCCCACTGAAGCATCCCTGAATTGCGTAACAATGAACATCGTTTATAATAATTTTATTAATAGGAATTATTTTGTACAAGACTCGAATACGAAAACACGGCGCATTTGAATCTGAAACCGTCTAACATAAATGTGAATTTGAATTGGGAACTACCTCTTTCTCCCGTTTACCCTTCGCCTTATAAGTGAGTATGTTACTTAAAGGCAAGCGTGGTCCGTTGTCAACCATCGCTTACCATCAGGACACAGTGGCCAAACACAAACCATTAAATAATATTAATAAAAAAGTTTAATATTCAAGGTTTTTCTCTAAAAGGATTTAGTTATCGATGCGTAAAAGCTCAGCTATCCTCCAACTGAAAGTTCCTAAGATAATTTCAGAGTGAAACCGGGTCGTTCTAATTAAGTTTACCTCGGGGAGTTCGCAAAGGGCTTTGAACCCCAGTTTCTGCCAACCAATAAATAGTGAAAGCCCTATTTCTTTTTGTTCCAGTAATGATTTCGGAGTAAAATGGATACTTTTACCTATAACTGTAGCAAAGGAAATAAGGGGAGTTTTTAAATAGCGCCCTACTGTCAAAACTTTGTTCTCATTTAGTTGTAAATGAATACTTACGTTTTATGCAAACCTCATTCAAGAACTAATACTGCTTACGTACAAATCGAAAATAAAACGAAATCTTATTCAGTAGGCTTTCTATACTATAACATACTAAGTCCAGGACAAAAAGGCTTCAAAGAGCAGTCTGCCTTACGGGGTTACGGTAATATTCCAATGCCATACCGCGGCCCCGGAACGCATTGAGCTAGTTCAATTTACACATCATGTTATTGTAATTATATAAACATCTTTTCATTTTATACATTAGATAAATATTAATATTTCTTACATGAAAGTTACCCTTAGACATGTAAAAAATGGGTATGAATTGGTTTTCTTTCCAATATATTTTGTAGCAGTTTTATGGACTTACGTTAAAAAAGGACAAGTTAAGGGGTAAGTCTAATCAAATGCTCCAGTAGTTTATGCGTAATTTTTTTACTTCTGTTCTTAGTAGTCCTGAGTTATGCTACACGAGCACCTTAGATATTAACCTAATATATATGGTTATACGATATATGGTTCTTATAAGTTTCAACCATTACATTAATGGTAAATACCTTAAAAGAGACGACTCGATGTGTGACGTCCAAGAGTATTTAGTAGGCAGTACCTACATTTACAAAGAAAGATAATATAAAATTCCGATCAAATCTGCAAAGATTTATAACTGTAGTGTTACATAATTCAAAGTTTGTATGTAACAACTGTCACGTCAGCATAAAACACATAATACAAATATTTTTAGTGGCCATAATACAAAGATACATTGATTACTGTAACCCTGACTTCTGTGTGTTTAAGGAGTCAGTATCTACTTAGTACCTATACTGTACTTAAAATAAATAAATCTTAAAACTGCTCCTGATTTTGCCCATTAAAGCCATTAGTGTCAGTCTTCAGGCTACATACATAGAATGGATGGCTCTAGCAAACCACTTTGTTGCACCACATATCTGAATAATTATCAGATTTCAAACACAAAGCTAATGTAAGATCATCTTATCGACGAACTACGAAATTCTCCCACAGCTTAAGATTACTATCAGTATCGTTTTCAACAGCATATCGTTATAAAATAATGTAATATTGTAACTGGCCGTTCGTGGATACTACATTGAGTGTACAGTAATATTATTCAAATAAAACAATTTCAATTTGGGAACAAATTGAAACAGAGAGCTGGCGGCGCGTTATTACATTTGGGCGGAGGTTAGCTGCGGTAGAGCGTGTAAAGTGCCTATAGAGCCTCCCGCCTCGCCCTCTCATAGCCTATAACACCAGCATCGGGGCTTTCCTCAAAAAGCCTCAAAGAACGCCTCAAATTCAGCGACTTTTCGCTCTCAATACTTTTACGGGACATTTAGAGGATTACGCTGAGTATGTACGTCATTTTTCCCTTTGTGTTTGGGAGGTGAGAAATATAGTTTTTGATAGACGCGCGTTCCGAACGTTCGGTCGTGTCATTTGGGGGTGTAAAAGGGATGGCTATGATAGAGGTATTTCTTATTTAGCGAAATATGCTATAAGGTGTTCATATGTGCGCTTATAAAAGTCTCGTAGCGATCCATGGACTTCTTGAGTGCCTACACGTCGATTACATGGTTCAATAAGTATTATATTTTATGAAAGAGTTCGCTTCTGCTTGCGACTTTGTCTGTGTTCGTACATCATTTCCATATAATATTTCAAACATTTTATTTTATACAAACCTTTTCCTAACAATAACGTACACAGTAGAAACATAATTAGGTATCCAATTCGGTGTAGTCGTTCCGAAGTTTTTCGCGTACAAACATTTAGGCGTTTTATTATTTAGATTATTACAAGATAACGTATTGATTTAATTATAATATTTTAGTTATTTATTTTTTTTAAACTTTATGTACATATGTAACTGTATGTAATTATAATTAAATCAAAACATTATCTTGTTTAACTTTTCTAAAACAAACATTGCAAGCATATTTTAGTAGCGGCCGGTTGTAGTCCCACGCAGGTTGTTTGTTTAATTGAATGTTCGGTTAAAACATTCAATTAAACAAACAACCTTCAAAGACGATGTACCAGTAAACTATCACCATTGTAACTTGTAACACAATTTAACTGTGATCTTTGAACTAGCACTTAACTGTTACACGTTCCTTTGGATAGTACCGACGCAATTTTATTTACCCTTCATTTTGGTATTGGTATGTTTTAAGACATTAGTTCCAAATGGGATTGTGATTAGAAAAGTAAACCATTTCCAATGAGTTCTGATATTCTAATACATATAAGTTTTGAAGATACTTACTAAATCTCATACCCAGATTTTTTACAGTGGTATAGCGACCACTGTAAAAAAATCTGGGTATGAGCTTTACCAAAGAGTTTACTAAATTGGTTTACACTCAAATCTATTACACTACTCATTATAGTTGTGCCTTAATTGGTTTTCTGCCCAGACCAGATCTTTATCAGATATTATTTATGTTGGAAAATAATTGAGGTAAGCAGCTGTTATAAATTATGGAACCTTGAAATGGCTAGTAACAAACACTATATAAATATGTACTACATTTATTTTGTTACAAACTCGTAGTTTCGTAGCGCGTAGTCCGTAGCGCGTAGTACGTAGGGCGTAGCTGTAGACCCTCTACGAGATTAGAAGACCTACTCTTGTGTTGTGCAGAAAAAAATGTTTTTTTGATAATCACTTATCTGTTTCCAATCTGCGTCGAACATCTTTCACTGATTAGAAATAACTTGATTATTGAAGATATAAAATGTTTGAACATTTTCTTATTAGAAATAAACTTGCTAGTGTAAAATGTGTACCTAAAGATTTTAAACTGATACTATGTTGATATTTATCGCTGTCTATGCTGGGGTCGGCTTTCAGTTTAACATGCAGCTGAAAATCATTGTTTTATATGGAGGGACTGTCTATCTGAGCTCCACGATCCAGTAGCTGGGTAGCAAGTGCCATTTGTTACCAGTGTCAGATTCTTTGGCTTTTGACTATCCTTAACGACTGTCAAAGATGTTCAAATGACAATCGATAACATTATATTTAGCATGCCTTGACATTGTATTTAATAATTCCTGACATATTTAGTATTCCGTTAATCTGTATTTGATAACTCTTGCCATTCTAATTAGTATGCTTTGACATTGTATGTAGGTAATAATTCTTGACATTATATGTAGGATCCCTTGAAATTGTATTTGATAACAGTTAATGTTTTCCTTATCCTTGACATTGTATGGTTTTATCAATTGATTTTAATTTAATTTAATTTCTTGAAAATATTATCATGCCTTGACATTGTATTTAACAATTCCTGACATATTTAGTATTCCGTTAATTTGTATTTTATAACTCTTGGCATTCAAATTAGTATGCTTTGACATTGTATGTAGGTAATAATTCTTGACATTATATGTAGGATCCCTTGAAATTGTATGTGATAACAGTCAATGTTTTCCTTATCCTTGACATTGTATGGTTTTTATCAATTGATTTTAATTTAATTTAATTTCTTGAAAATATTATCATGCCTTGACATTGTATTTAATAATTCCTGACATATTTAGTATTCCGTTAATTTGTATTTGTTAACTCTAGGCATTCAAATTAGTATGCTTTGACATTGTATGTAGGTAATAATTCTTGACATTATATGTAGGATCCCTTGAAATTGTATTTAATAACAGTTAATGTTTTCCTTATCCTTGACAATGTATGATTTTATCAATTGATTTTAATTTAATTTAATTTCTTGAACATAATATTTTGGACGGTTAATTGTATGTAGCACCTTGTAACAACAATATTCTAACAAATAAATTTATTATATTATAACGGTTTATCGTCCTTTAAGGTTTTTTGTAATGTGGTAGATAGATTTTTAATTAAGATCATTCGTAAAATTTTCTTTTAATCCTGACATTGTGACAACGACATGTTTATTCTGGCCATAAGACTGAAGTTTAATAATGTAGCTAATAAGCTTTTATTCGCATTATAAGTAGACAGGTAGCGTAAGCATGGTGATCTGTAACTTAAAAGTAGGTACGTATCCTAAAGTGATCAACGATTATTCCTAAATATTGATTACATATATGTTTATCCTCCTTCCTGTATTTATAAACCATAATCTGAAACGATTAAGGTCGTCTTATTAGTCCTGCTTCGGATTTGCATTTATTAAAAAGTGATTAAGATTCTCTATTAATTATATGCACGCCACGGTTACGATTCACGTCCGTAAAAAGCGTAATAAAAATATTTTATTATAATCCATATTTTATGAATCGTAAACTGTAGCGTACCGTTGCCTAATTTGGCAGGGACAGTGCCATCTGTGATTTTGTGTGAGAACTATTTAACAAGGTCAACATTCGAACTCTGAACCGTTGTTGTACCATGACTCTCATTATAACATTCGACCACAAATTTATTTTTTTTATAACGTTTTAAGTTAACGTGTTTTGAAATGCGTTTCGTATTTCTTGATTAATCATGTATTATTTTGTGCACAGAATGTGGCGCCATCTGTGGTAGGGATAGATAACTGTAAGTGTTGAAGGGTTGAGATTGCACTACAGGGTGCATATTGCGCCCTCTGAGATAAAATGGTTAGTTGTTCAAACTTTTTAGTTACAGAATACTTAGATTTATTTTGTGGAGTTTTTTTAGTGATTGAAAATTAACCGGGGTATATATACGTAGATAAGTATAGGTCAACGAAATTTATTAGTAGTTAAAGTACAAGTAACTTCTAAACTGATTATAAAAAAAAACATTACGATAAAAGTTTTTCTCACTGTCACTAGTTTATAAATGAATAAGGTCACAATATTATGACTAAAAGCGTTATCTAATTCAAGTTTTAATTCGTAATAATTTGGCGCCATTATCTCATTGACATTGGTTCGAATAATTCACCCAACAACCCTAACTCTACGCACAATGTGATAAGATCCCGATTTTTGTGTCACCGTGTTTTTATTGAGTTAATCGATAGAGTCTACAATTCCGATGATTAGAGTAAAACTCCGGGTTCGCTAAGACTTGTACTTTAAAAAAAAAAGACAAATTTCGCAATATGTGACTCTTGAAAATTAAAAAAATAATCATTATAATTTAATGGAACTACTTATTCCAGAATTTATTTATTTTATCGAAAAAAGGTATAATAGCTGATCGCTCTACCAATTCCTGTTACTTTAGTATGAATGGATCGAGAGATTTGATATTTTTTCTCATTTTTCGTTTTCATTTTTTTTTTATTCATCGACACCGCCGTAGAAGGTGGTTATTCCTACATCAAAAATTGCTGATACTTTCTATTATGTGTAGTAATTCCAAAACCAAACTCATTAGTTTCCAGGAGTTATTGGAGATTCAAAATTTTCCTTAGGGGTGTCACTTTCATGTATCCGAAAAAAACCATATTGTTATTGTTTTTTTTTATCTGAAAAAAGGCGTTTTAAATACTTTTTAATAATTCATATGGAGTTGGCTATTCTAAAGGAAAATATATATGAATTTGTAAAATATTATGTAGGCTAACCGAACTAAAATTCATCTTCATCTTTATCTCATTCAATATCATTTATCATCATGTCAATAGGTAAATTTGATTTTTCTATAATTTTCGACCCATGTACTAAAATTTTGTGAAGCGTGACAGTCATAGGATGCAATCCATACTTCGCAAGATATTTGTATGCCAACTCTTTGCAAAAAGTTGCGAATTTTTTAGGGTCAATTGGCTGGTTACTAGACAAAACTGTTAAAATAACATATAATCCGTCTAATAGCCACTGTTCAATGTTCAAAATGTCTGCTAAAGTTCCTCGATTTCTATCAGAAAGAGCAGTGCGTGCAGTGTTTCCGTCGTTAGTGGTCCCTGAAGTTGGACGCACAACATCTACCAAAAGTCCCATTTCGTCTCTGATTTTAGCCCGAATTTTTTTTTACGGTCCTCGACTAATCAGCTCTCTTCTGACCTTTGAGGGATCTTCGTTTTTTTAACCTTTACTACATATCCCAGATTTAATAAAAAATTCTAAGGCTCTTATCCAAGAATGAAGTGGACTTATATAATATATAATAGAAGAACGTTTGCGTTCTTCTATTACTGGTTTGGAGAATGCTAACTCTAAATCGTTGAATTGGGATAAGGTCAAATCGCAATATGGGCAACGTAACTGAGATGGCGTACAAAAAATTGCATTCAGGACTTTCCCATCAATAGCTGCACAGTATAATTCATATTCAACAACTTTTATTTGTATGCCCTCTCGAGGTTTCAGTTATAATGGGGGTAAGATTTTGTATTTGATCCTGAATAGACTGTTTCTCCAAAATAATTAATTCTTTCGTTTCTTTTTTATATTGCAAGTGTAACGGTCTACAGTAACGAAAAGATGACGGTGCAGGATTTACCCAAATAACATCATTGCTGTCTTTAGTTACAACCTGCAATGGCGTAAATGTCGTCGCAAAAAGACTATTTTCGTCACCTTCTGCATCTGAGAATGATTGTTTATATAAAGATTGCCCAGTGCTTCCATCAAAGCCCCAGTTACCCCTTAAAATGCAATCTACTGCTTGAATGCTTTTTTGGTACAATAGTTAATGAGAACTTCATAACATAATTTAATCACCGGAGTAAAAGTGTGGCTGACTAATCTTTGAAAAGGCACAGATGCTTCTCTTTCAGACACCTGAACCTGGTCAGGATAACAGTTTTTTTAGCCTCTTGAATTTTATAATACGGGGGGTATGCATCAAATCCACGTCTTTTAAGATCTAATCGAATTGCACTGTATGTTTCGACGGACATATTTCTATCAGTTATCATAGCCAGAGCTTCGACAGGTGTGCATGGTTCTGGAGCCATAAACCTCTTGAATTTCGGAAAAAAAGAGAGATTCGTTATTAGAAACCGTTGCTGATGAAATTTCATCATTATCTAGGACTGATATCAAATGACCACTAACAAGAGTACCACTAAGCCAATCTCTTTTTTTAAATAAAATAGGCCTCATTAAACTTACAACGCTTAAAGTAATCTTGACTCTATGATAAAAACCCTGAAAGTGTTTGTTTCAACTTCTCATCAGTTTGTGAAACCATACTCACTCGTTCGGAAAGCAGCTGCTTTGCTTTACCCTTAAACAGCTTAAAGGCTTCCATTCGAGTTAGTATTTTTGTACCAGAAGAATGTTCTTCACGGTCATCTGTATGTTGAAACACATCGTTAGGGCTCTGTTGGTTGGTTGAAAACATCTCATCGTCTTAATCGGTGTCAATTGGCATTGCTATAGACGTTTGTGTTGAAATTCCAGGTTTATTTGTCAGTTTTTGATTAGTTTCCATTGTTGTTCCCACGAGTAAGGTCGATAGAAGGTCCACCCCCTAGTGACGCCCATTCCAGGGGTAAGGCTACATACTACGGAGGTCGCCAGATATCCGTAGGGTTTAAACGACTTCGCTGTCAGGTTTTATAGAGTGTTCCTTCTCGCGGGCCGGCCAGTTAAGGCAAGCCCCCCGGCCGTAGTTTTGCACGACGTAACTCAGTCACGCCTTACTGAGGTTGTTGAAGTGCAGAGTACAGTTACGGTATAAAGGTTGACTGGCACTCATTCCCCTGAAATTGTTCCAACTTCAAATGAAACAACCATTGATTTTGCTTTATAGCAAAAACTATACTTTAATAAATATAGTTACATAATGTATATAAATATAGTTATATAACGTGTGTGTAGTTGACGTAAATAAATTAAGCAGGGGCGCATTCTCAACGTATCATATATCAAAAATCAATACAATTGATGTAAATACTTGATGAAAATTGATTTAAAATAATTAGATAGGTATATAATAAAATTCTTGTAGATAAAAAAAATACAAAATAATAATTCTAAATAATTGTTATAAATCAAAAAGTATAATAAAATTGGTTTAAAAGAATTATAAAATTATTAATAAAAAGAACTAAATTAACTAATAATATTTAATAAATTGTCAATAATGTTGATATATTACTCATGTTTAATATTATTTGATATACATATGAGACATCGGAAAGGATTTTCTTTTATTTACTATTAGTTGAGTCTTTTGGGTTAGAATTTATAGACGGTTTCCAAAACAGGTGTATCAGTCAACATGATACCAATTTCTCCATTTGCTTTTTAATTTATTTTACAAAATTACTCAATCTTTGCCATCTAAGCCACAAAATAATGATATCTTGTTATGGTCATGATAAGAAAGCTAAAACTTAATAAAAATAAACAAATTATGTTTTGCTTGAAGTGGCAGCCCTAAGTGCGGATATTTCGGATATTATTAAAATTTGCAATAACTCCTGGAAACCAATTAGTTAGGTTTTGGAATTAATACTACACATAATAGAAACTATCAGCAATTTTTTGATGTAGGAATGACCACCTACTACAACGGTTTAGATGAATAAAAAAATGAAAACGAAAATTGAGAAAAAAAATCATATCTCGACCCATTCATACTAAAGCAACAGGAATTTGTAGAGCGGTCGGTTATTACACATTTTTGATAGAATAAATAAATTCTGGAATAAGTACTTCCATTCAATTATAATGATTTTTTTTTTCATTTTTCAAGAGTCGGATATTGCGAAACATTGACATTTTTTTTTTAAAGTACAAATCTTAGTGAACCTGGAGTTTTACTCTAATCATCGGAATTGTAGACTCTATCGATTAACTCAATAAAAACATGATGACACAAAAACCGGGATCTTATCACACTGTGCTACGTCACAGTGACGTATGGGGCCAACAAACGGCAACATTCCGGCCGTTTTGAGTCAATCGCTTAATCAGAATCTAATACACGTTTACATAACCGAACAAGTTTACGCAAAACTCGTGGAGATCCGTATCGGTCGGAAATCATCGAGCCAACGGCCCGTAGTCCGTAACTAGGTAGATACCGTAGGGCTGCCAGTGATAACGTGAGGGTAGTTTTTGTTGACAACTTGAGTGGTGAATGTTATTGCTTAAAAATGTAGATAATGGTGTTGAGGGGTTCATTCTTCTAGTGGACGGATGACAGATATTTGAAATAATGAAGTGGATCTTTTAACACAGATTGAGTCAAAGCTAAGATAACGAAGTTTCATGCAAGACACGATGTTACTAAGCTAATACGGTTTCAGTAATGAAGTTTCAATGTCATCATATAACTTCCATGCGACGTCAAAGTTTGCTGAAATGTGTGCAAACACGTATCAAGGCAGCCCTGCAAACGCTATACAAAACTCATCTCCGTAAACGCCAGCTACGTATCGTATATTGTCTAAATAATGAATCCATTCTCACGTTGTTCTCTGATTTACGGCTGCACACAAAACCGCTATAAGACTACATAATGACACCTACCGCAGTCACTTATTTTTGGACCTTATACAATTTTTTTCACACGCAACTATTTAGAATTTTTATCACGTAAATTTTCCGCTTGAAAGGGAAATCCCTATTGTCATTCTGTACGCATGCCTCGTTTCCTCACGAACACGTGTCTGAATATATTTATATATTGCTTGTATATAGGGAAAGTATTTATTTCTGTCACGCAATTTCTTGAATTTTGAATGTTCATAGTTCGGTGTTCTTTGTTCTTCTGGGAATGATACGAGTCGATACAGAGTCGATTAAAATGAAATTTATTGGATGATGGCACGTTAAATCGAGTTTGGAAACATAGAATTACTTTTAATGTTACAGCGAGTAGGCAGGAACGTGGAGGCGTGTATAAAGTGATTGTATTATGGTAGCTGGCGTTTACTCTGTGTTCGAAATGGCCGATATCATTTAGTTAATTGATGACATTGGAACTTGCTGAATTTGGATTCCAATTTCCCGACCTTTGGTGTTCAGATTTGGGAGGGTAAATAATAGTGGTGTTTCTAAGTTCGATTGGTTATCAATCTTCCTTGAGGGAAGATCTCAATATACCTTTTTGGCCATATACACCGTACGCTTCTTCTGTTTGTCGCTTACTTACATTGAGCTACTGGAATCGGTATTTATGTGCTTGCCGTGCTGAGCTAGCACAGCTACTGCGGCTGCGAAGAATCCCTAATGGCGCTAGCTATTTCTACGGGGGCTTCACGACCCTCAGCATTGAGGAACTCAACGCGAGGAGGAGACTTAGTTCTGAGTTTCAATTTCTAGTGTCTTTATAGGTACTTAATTTCCAATTTTTACACTGCAAGTTGAGAGTTTTTTTTGGTATAATTAATAAATGTTTTATATACCTAAATCTTTTATGATAATTTTAATATTGACCATACAAGTCCGGAGGCCTTGAATATCCAAGGATAACATTCGCTTCTTAAAGTAAAGTAGAAGAAAATGCGGCCAACCCAGCATTCTTGAATACAAAACTAAAGAACTTCAAGGGTTTAGCGAATAATCCAGATTATATTATACTAGATTGATCTAAGATTTAAATAGATACTAAAAGGTATTTCTAGTTTAATATCTATGCTGTTGATCTACTCTTCAACTAATAATCATGGAATGCAGTAATAACAAGTTTAATAAACGAATCTTCTGAATTAATTTTCTTACTCTACTTGTGTGTGAAACACATACTTTGTATAAGTAAGGTAAGCCATGTTTATTTCAATTGTTAACAATTAAAAATGAACATTATAGCCTCAGTAACCGTGCGATTTATGAATTGTTTATGATAATCCTTTGAGAAACTACAAATTGAGTGCTTCGCTATTACTAAATACTGGCGAAAAAAAAAACTGTATTGGCCACGGCGCCTAATATGGCGCAGGAGATATTGTAGTGCACAAGTATGTGTGCACTTACTCTGTGTTCCTTTAGTCTCATAGTCCCAATCCGACACAATTGGAGAGAGATGAGCAGCAGAACCAACGGTTCTTTATTTCGGGTGGGACAATCATTGAATGACTTCTCCCGCGAACGGAAAGAACGGAAGAGAGTGTCAGACTTCTACTAACTAAAAACCCACCCCGTTCCTTCATCTATCCATGCGTGCTGGAGTACCGGTATCTCATTAGAACATTCCCGCAACCCTTTTTTTTTTTAATATGGTAAAATCATCTGATGAGTCCTCCCACCCCGGGCAGGGCCGGACGGACTGTCAGACTTGTACTGACTAAAATCCACGGTATTCCTTCAATAGCCCTTTACGTACCGGGGTCACGCTAATGGGATAAGTCCCACGACCCCGGCAGACCCTAGCAGAAAATGGTTCTACGGGGCCTTACTAGTGCTGACGTCTCTTTGAGGCACGCGTGGAACACGACGCTCTCTCGCCCCGGGTGTGGTCCTCACAGAACCAACAATTTAACCGGGCTTCCCAAGGCTCAGGCCTATCACACCACCAACTTCCAAACTTCGGGTAAAATTAATTATTATTACAAAGATTGATACTACATTACAGGCAAATAAGGAATACCTACTTAGTTTTTTTTTGTATACCTAGTAAGTATCAGTACTTACCGGTTTCGATACCTTATCGTTGTAAGGAAGATCATTTATGGATTTTATTTTCTTGTTATCAATAATAGAGTGGTCTCGTGTTTGTCGTCTCTTAGGACTAAAAAAGGTAACAGATATTCAGGGATTTTGTCGGTACGATTATCTGCACGAATGACAAAGGAACATGTGTGGTTTCAGTCATTCTGTTTTAAAGTTTTGCCTTCGTTAAGCAGCGACTAATAAATATCGCGTTTGAATTTTTGCATCAGCTACCATTTCTTATTAAAAAGTCCGAACCTTCTACCTACACTCTTCTGCTAATTGCTTGAGTAGGTATACTTTTAATAAATTACATATGGCTCCTAAGATATAGTGTTGAAACTAAAATCAAATTGAACTGAAGAGATAACAGGTGTTTTTGACCATTTAGTTTTTATATGAACACCTTAACTATACCTCCGCATAGAAAGGCTCATAAAGTAGCAAACATAATTTTAAAATAGCATAATTAAATATCTGTGTAAAACGAGATAGGTGGGTGTAAACTAAATAAATAATTCAGCATAACGATCTACATAGGGACAACAGAGTTGCAGCCGCTTTACCAGCCTCGTAAACGGTGTACTTTACAAGGACTTAAGGGCACCTACATTTACATAATACCCTCATATAATTAGGTACCAGCGTCCACATGTGCTATAAAAACATTTTAGAATATTTTACTTCAACTAACCACATTTAATATCAAAAGTTGCTACCTAAAAAAAGATGTACGACTTTTTTCTACATAAAGTGAAAATTTATCTCTTACGACGTGCTATCAACTTATTAGCATATATCGTATACAGTATGACCCAGATTTACAAAGACAAAGTCATCGAAGCGTAACATCGATGAAATCTCAGAAAATATGGTAGCAATACGTTTCCGCATCATGGCCGAACAATGTCGTCGGGATAACTTGGGTATTATTGTTCACGACGCTTTTCCGTCATCGCTGCGATAACACTTAGGGAATTTATAAGCGGTGCAGGCAAATAATCAAGATGAAAAATGTTTATGTGTCGTAAATCTGAATACGATATTAGGGTTTGTGCTGAGTTTGTTCGGGGTTGGCGATAGCGTCGAGCCGCCTCGCAGTCCGGCCTCCGGGTTGAAGGAGACTGCGATACGTAATGCAGCCGTATGTTTGTCACCCCTGGTTGCAGACGGGGGTTGCAGGGGTGGCGCATTATTGCAAACACCGTCTGTCCCCAAAGATGGTGCTACTGTTATTTTGCACCAGACAAGCTAGTTCGTCTTTTGATACACAGATGGTGCTTTCCACTATTTAGCTCTCTCTTTTTTGATTCTTTAAGTCTAGTGTTTCGCTAGAAATCCTTGGATTTCATTTAGGTCTTATTACTGTTTTCATCACGCACAGTTTGCTTTGGTATCTCGTAAAGGTAAATACCAGATGAATAATTAATTGAGGGTTATTTATAATTTAATTACCTACTTGCTTATTGAATGTGAGTCGTTAATTGGTAAGCATGTAGTTATGGTGATAAGTGCCTATCTTTATTTATTTTTAATAGAGGCTACTAGTACTAAATCTGTATGTATAAGTAAACCTTTAATTATGCCATTGAATTGCATTTGCCTTTAATTATTCACAAAATATAGGTAATCTAAATATATATAACTCAAAGACATAGTGATCTATCAACGCACAGCCCAAACCACTGGACGGATCGGGCTGAAATTTGGCATGCAGGTAGATGTTATGACGTAGGCATCCGCTAAGAAAGGATTTTGCGAAATTCCCGCGGGATCGGGATTTACACGGGAAAAACATCCCACGCGGGCGAAGCCGCGGGCACAAGCTAGTTACAGATAAAATGTTTTACATACATATTTATTTCGCTTATACACCGTTATTATTTTTGTAAATACCTATATTCAGACACTTCTTCATCTTTAAAGCGAACGAGTTACGAAACTTTCAAATCTAATAGAAGCATTTCTGCAATAACCGACAGAGTTCAAAACATTCAAGCTTTAAGAAAATTCTATTTTTAACAAGAACCAATCTTCATAGCTACTCCCAAAAATAAATTACACTACCTTGAGAATTCTTAACCGTTGAACGCAACAGGTAAATGCACCGCAATATCTGAACTTAAATCACGGTTCTTCAAACAATAGTTGGGTGAAGGATTCCGTTGTTTTGAATTTATTGGCGGCCTAGGTGTTATAACTGTTCCTCGTGTCTCGAAGAAAGGGTTACGTGCAGTCACAATGGTCCCATTGTCGGTGTCCGCCTTACTAGCACTCTTTATTGTTGGTCCAGTGGTTAATTGCTAGCTAAAACAAACACGTAGAACGACTGAGCGTCCTTGATCCTTGGGAAATAAAACAGAAACACTTTATTTTTCTTTATTATGTGTTGAAAAATTATTCAAACAATTAGGCAGTAGGGAATAAATCGTATAATTTCGTTGAATTTAAATATTAGGTACTTCTAAAAAGACAATAAATAACGAACTTAACATGAAAGGTTCCATGGCCACTTAGCTTGCAAGATCTAGACTCATATAAAATCTTTGGGACCGCAGAAAATTGCTAGGTGACCCATATTTTCCCAGGAGATAGCTAAAGAAATATTTAAGTTTTTATTTAATTCTAAATTGCTTTGTTAATTTCATCTATTTTTTAATTTCATTGTTATTTTTGTTTAAGCTCTTCCAGCATAAATTAATTTAATTAATTTTGTATTTTCCTATTTCTCTTATCTATTGACTTAAAAATGTAACCTTTTGTCATGGGGAACAACCTGGCTCCTGTAATACAGTAAATACTAGCGCAGGAGCTAGGGAATTCGGGTGCTGTCATTGTGAGGACCACCCGGAGGACACTGTGGAACATACGGTCGAGGTTTGCCCTGCTTGGAGGAAGCACCGCTGTGTTCTCGTGGAGGCGATTGACATGGTGCGGAGCGAGAGGGAATGGGATGCAGTCGCCTCTTTCTGCGAAGCAGTCATGCTAGCGAAGGAGGAGGCTGAACGCGTGAGGAAGAGACAGTTATCTTCGTAAGCAGTGAGGTAGGTACTTATTTATTGAGCTTTCATCACTTTACAAGGTCTAATCATAAATAAATCACTATCATCGGCGGCAAAAATACTTTATATTACCCACTAAACTATAAACACAATTTTATTATAATAATATAAATAGCGCCTTTGGCATTTCATCCGCTTTATTTTTAATAGGTAAATGTCAATAATATAATATAGATGTCATTGTTATTAAAAAAGATGACGTCATCTATACCTAGGTAGGTTTAACATTGTAATCTGCGTTTTCATTATTATTCTTGATCAGTATTTTATGTGTTATAAAACCAATAAATAGTACTTCAAAGTGAGTCGATGCAATATGATTATACTGGTACTTTATGTGGATGCGAATAACATAACGTTTTACTATGCCAATAAATACCTACCATTTAAAACTTTAGAGCCAAATATGAAATTAATACATTACTTGTCGGACCTAGATCTAAATGTACTTTAATAATGCACTTTATCCACACATATTTACAATATATCACGTACTTCAAAAATTAAAATCACGTCTTTTTTAACAACTGAATACCATTTTTTTTATTAGAAGAGCTCGGTAATCGCAAATCAATCAATATACATAAAACGCTTCCGTTACTGACTGACTGACATACAACGCACAGCCGAAACTACTGGGCACAAGAAGTTGAAATTTGGCATGTTTATTCCTTGAGGTGTGTAGGCGAGCACTAAGAGAAGATTTTTGGAATTTCCCACGGGATCGGGATTTACATGGAAAAAACCTCCCACGCGAACGAAGTTGCGGGCAAAAGCTAGTGTGCATTTAAGTCACTGTGCTTTGAAATTTTAAAATCCTATGTTAAAAGACACCAATAGTTTAATTTTTTTAATCAGTATACGTACTACTAATTAAACAATTACCATCATTAAACCTTACAAATAAACGCGAAAATTGCTTCAAGTATCAAACTACACAACGTAGTCTCCAACAATACATCAGGTTAGTTGTACAATGCAGGAAAATTGCACAACGTAGAACCATAAAACCATCACGCTATTACCCAACCCTTTGAGGTGTAATAAATATTTCTGTCAATGTTTCAGAAGATACATCGTACTCGCAACCTTATCGTCTTCTAATAAGGTTTATTTTATGTGTCGCTGTTGCATTTTCAGGTTAAGTATTGTAAAAAAATAACTGTTAAGGTAATTACTTGACAAAGGTGTGGTAAAGGTAATAATCACTGGCATTAGAGAGTTGTAAAAGGTGAATCTCTGCAGTGTAAGTTTAGTCGCAAAGCATTTTGCTGGCTGTAGCATTTGTAAAAATAATGATGGCATCGTGTGTGGATTAAATATTAGTACAAGTATGTGTAAACATTGTGTAAATCGTGCTAAGTGTTATTTTAGTGCAGTGTGAATATTATTTTATAAGTAGGGTTACAAATTGGTAATGGTAACAGGTAGGCGAAAATATTAGCGAAATGGCCTATATCGTGATAAGCCGTTGAAATATTTAGAGTTTAATAGGTGCTCAACAACTGAATAACTTTACCAATATTTATTTAATATATTAGTGCCTATAAAAGCTTTAAATTATGACATATCTTACATAATTCAAACCGCTTAGTCACATCATCAGAACATTGAAAAAAATACTCGAACAACGGCGTAATACAATCAGCATGAAAAATTGCAAAGTGTGGTATTAGAAAATGGGAAATTTTTAGTTGTACATTGTTATTAAATCACCAATTTCAATGTCTCATACATATCTGGTCCTCGAAGTTCTGAATCCATCCGATACCACATGTTTTAAGGCGCCAACACCGTGTCAAGAATTTCCATGACTACATCCATTCATTTACGTGTTAGAAAGTAATAGAAATCATCTTAATAGCCATCGGAACAGTCATACATCTCAGAGGAACCACTTCCCTTACCTCCCTATATCAAATTTGTATGGCGCTTAGATACAAATAAAAGCGGTTTCTGAGGTTGCAACGCACTAAACTGTCCCATAAACCGTTTTATTGCCCATACAAACACACATTAAACAGATATGTATTACAATAAATCATTATTAATGTACATTTTAAACAAACGCGGCAAGGGTTTTGTTGAGTAAATAATTTTATGACATTTTACAACCTTGAAATTGTCTCACAGAAATTTTATAGCGACAATAAATCAAAACATAGCAAGTGATTTAGGTTTCCTTTATTGTTTAAATCATCTTTACATTGTTGCTTATCAAATCAGAGCTATAAATCGTCCTGTAAGGAATGAGTGATTTGTGAATCAAAACGGCGTATGTTTCTAAACAGATATAAGTGTAAAAGAGCGCTAACTCCCGTAATTACGTCAATTTATAAAACATTCCTAAAAATAACGCGCCTCTACGGAAAACTGTTACTTAGAAGATCAGGATCGTCGATAAAATTATTTTGAATATTTTTCACGTTATACCAATTTCTATACATTATAATTATGCAACTTCTGTAGTCTAATATGACAATCAAATTAAATTGTCTTCAAAAATAAAATTGATAGTAGTATTAATAGTCCCCTTGAATTGAAGATCGGGCATTAAGGACAGGACGCAAGCAAAATTATTGGCAACAGCGCTCCGTATGACGTAATCGTTGCGAAAAATAACTTAAAAGTGAAGTAATTTTAGATGTGCGATGACCTATAAGTTTTTTTTTTCAATCTCTTCAAGCAAATCATTGCATAAAAAAGCTGAAATATGCCTGATTGAAATACTTATAAAGTGACAGTACATGTTTATGGAGATACATTGCATTTGTCGCCATTTATTTTAATTATTATCAGGCAATTATTTACAAGCTCGAAACATGATTTAATATTAGACGCACGTAAAGACCACAATATACGAAATTGATACAGGAAGATATATTTAACGGGTTGATTGATTTGTGCCTGTTATAAATGATGCTTTAGCGCCATTCTTGGCTATCAGCGTGGCAAGGGTCGCAGTGTAACGTCTACTCTCTTAATAAATAGGAATACGAAGCTAAATTTTCTTGTTACTAGTTTTCTCATTCTCTCGGCAGAGGGTAGGTGATGGTAGAAACCAATTTAAACTTGGCGACCGACTGGTTAAAAAGCAAAAGTTCCTTTTGAACTTTCCCCGGCGTGCCGCCGGCGATCCCTTTATTTTTACTTATTTTACAACTCCAGCCCTTTACGACCGTCCGCCATCATGCGAAACGCTCGGCACAGTTGGCAATCATATTTGGTTAGGTTAGACATTTTTTTGTTGCGCTCACCATTATGTAAAGTGAAATTTGATGAGCAGGATTACCCGTTAGACAGATTTTTTGCTGCGTTTATACGTTTTAATTGGTCAATTTTATGCATTAAACATAGGCAGGTACTTAAAAACTCGTTAAAACAGCTCCTTTAGAATGATTCAACGATGTTTCTTATATTGTAATGTGCTTTTAAAACGGAAAAAGCATTAGAGGCGCTATAGTTTCCAAGAATAAAGAGGCAATGAAAAATATTATTACCCTATAATTACATTAAAAAGCGTGCACGCTGACATTCATTAAGTATGTAAAATTAATAATTACTTGAAAGTGAGGCTAGCGGACTCATAAACAAAATTTTAATATGTAATAAATTAATAATACCTATGAGTAATTATGTTATGTGGCCCACTATACTCTACGCACGCATTTTGCAAACCTGTATATATATAACTGTGATATTCTTAATTAAATGATTCAAATTAACGTTGACTGCCTGTAGTTCCTGAGGCTGAATAGTAATTGCACAGAGGTGGTTATTGAGAGTAATATTTTAAGAGGTGACGATATTAACTCCATACTCATTAGGTATTTGATTCAAAAAAGACCAGGCATTTTCCACTGAAAATAAAAGATTTTATTGTTCTAAATAGGTACTCATAATCTTAGTTCAAAATATAGCCAATAGTCATAATATGGTTTTTACTAAACATGGGAAAAACAAAATGACGCAGTAAAGAAGACTACTTATGTAGCAAACTAGAAAAGGGCAGAGGATAAGGTAACCAGCTTATTAATTATTCCTAGACACTGTATTCAACGGGGTTCCTTAATTATGTAGGTATGCTACAGACAGACCCGTTAAACGAGACGTGTTCGCAGATTTCTTATTCGCAGGATGTAATGTTTTGCTTTCTGAACTAAATATAGATGTAAGATGGCACCAAGACCAAAGATAGGATTAAGGTCTTGCTATCTAAGGCCCGTATTAATAAACCGATATCAGCATAAGAGTAAGATCTTAAGAGCTGGTTTGAGATCCCGGCATATTAATAAACAAAAGTTAAGATGCGGTTTAATACTCTGTCATCACCTGAGATCGTATTGTTTAATAAACAATCTCGAGTTTCAACTACGGTATTAAGATGCTTCTCAAGATCATAATAGTTGAGTTCAGTCTATCCGGGAATTAAGATCGTGAAATTGTAGTGGCGGGAACTATGGACGTCGAAAATATTATTTCCGAAATCAATTATTACGATGAACACGACTATTATGATGATATTTTATGGCCTTTTCAAATTCGATTACCTAAAGTTTATATAAGGGACGCGACAAATCCCTTCGAATTACCTCTGCAAAACTTTAAAAAATCGGCCAAGTGCGAGTCAGACTCGCCCATGAAGGGTTCCGTAGTAACTACGCCAAATAACTTTGTTTTTCATAGTATTTGTATGAATTACAAAGTTATATTTGCGGTTTTAGAAAATATGCTGTATCTCAAAAACTGCTGACCCGGTCTTCTTTGAAAGTTTGCATTAAGATCTACAGCATGTGTTTTTTTTTAGATTTTTCACTCGATTATTATAAAAGTTAGAGGGGGGGACACATATTTTACCACTTTGGAAGCGTATATCTTTTAAACGATTAACTTTATGAAAAACAGTTCCATGTCTGGGGAGCCCCACTTTATTTTAAATATTATTTTTATTAAAATCAGAAAGCAGTTCATAGAATACATCTACCTACCAAGTTTCACATGTATAGTCCTAATAGTTTCGGAATAAAATGGCTGTGACATACGGACGGACGGTCAGACAGACAGATAAACATGACGAAACTATAAGGGTTCCGTTTTTTGCCATTCGGCTACGGAACCCTAAAAATTATTTCGATTTAACCAAGAATCAGTGCTATATATATTGTATCGTTAATGAGAAATAATTTAGTGAAAAGTGATAACAGAGGACTGCCAGTTGCGCCAGAAATAGCTGTCTTGTTAACTTTGAGGTATCACGCTACAGCATCCTTTCAGGTAGATACTTAAACCATTTTCATCACTTGAATTGTAAACATGAAAATATGAGTTTGTTGTGTACCAACAAACCTGATTGAAATATTGGTAAAACGATTTTTTAATAATTACAAAATTCTTTCAGCTTGTCTGCGGGGATCTCATTAATTTATCTCAGCCTACAGTGTCAAACATAATTACATAAAAACTTTTTACCAAAAAATTAAACCGACTCCCAAAAAACACTGCAAAGTGAAAAATAATTTTAATTTCGGTAGTCGGTGTCTTTAGTTTTGTATTTTCGTTTTTGGCACCGACTTCCGAAATTAAAATTATTTTTCACTTTGCAGTGTTTTTTGGGAGTCGGTTTAATTTTTTGGTAAAAAGTTTTTATTTCACTCTTTTTAGTTGGTTGATTTTTAATTTACCTAGTTACAAGAGCCTAAATGTCAACTAGTTATAACATTTTATAAAATATTGCTTTTCCCAATGCTGGGCCGTTAATTTTTGAGGAATTCTCCTGGTACTTCACCATCAGCTATACATCACCATATTATGCATTATGACGAGCATAAAGTGCTTAATATCCATATTCAAGTAATCGAATCGCAATCCACGAAGTACTTATTATTGAGTAGTTTCGGCGGCCATCTGTGGTCTTCATCATCAGTTCCACTTCCCCAAATGGTACTTTTTGAAAGCAACTGCACAAGTTACTATAAGAAATACCCAAAACGCCATAGGTGTGCCTATAATATTTGAAGAGTTCCCTCGATTTCTCTAGGATCCCATCATCAGATCCTGACTTGGTGACAAATGGTACCAATTTCGAAGTATACCCTATCAAACAAAAAAAGAATTTTCCAAATCGGTTCAGCCGTCTTCGAGTACTCGATGATAATAAATTAAAAAAAAAAGAAAAAAATATATATACGCGTCGAATTGATAACCTCCTCCTTTTTTTGTCGTCGGTTGAAAAGGATCGCGACTGCTAGCACTACTACACAATACCTAGGTATATTAAAATACCAACTGGAGATCAAGCTAGCATAAATAGGCAATTATTTAAGGACTTTGTGTGTGGTCTTATCTTTAAAAATGGCATTGAGGTTTCTTAAACCACTTTTTCATAAAAAAAACCGCTTCCAAAGTGGTAAAATATGTCGTCGTCGTCGTCGTCCCCCTCTAACTTCTATAATAATCGAGTGAAAAATCTAAAAAAAATATTTACTATAGATCCTAATGTAAACCTTCAACGAAAATTGGTTTGAACGAGATCGGGTCCGCAGTTTTTGAGATACAGCATATTTTATAAAACCGCAAATATAACTTTGTAATTCATACAAATACTATGAGAAACAAAGTTATTTGGCGTAGTTACACTTGGCCAATTTTTTCTATAGTGTATAAACATTTAACATATGAATTATAAACATGTAATTAAAAATTTAATCTATATAAACTGAACAATAAATTGTATTCATTTCATTCACATTATACTTCTACAAAGCAATTACTAAGCGTATAAACAAAAGATGAAATAGTTTGTTCACTGTGACGTAGCAAGTCTTAAAGATCAGGATTTCATTGGGTGTCGAATTACGAATCTAAAGATCGTGGTCTTATACTCGGTATCATCTGAGATGCTGTTGATATGTGTTTATTAATTAGCGTCGACATTAAGATGCTGGTCCGATCTTGAGAACTTATCAACTGATGCCGGTCTTGGGATCACGATTGAGACCTAACTATTAATACGGGCCTAAATCTACGCTCTTGACTTAGCAGGTAAATGAGTTCGTTATTAAAAACATAGTAGATGTTAGAACCTCATCCTCCCTTTTTCTTTGTCTACTGATTTCTACCTTTATAGAAATGGCTGCTGGTGAAAGAGGCATCCTGAATCTATCTATATAATCTTCTCTCAGAAAAAGAAAATAGTAAAAGGTTTGAAGGACCAAGTCATTGAAGTCGGTTATTATGCAGGTTATACGGGTTATTGTATAAGTAGTTCCGGAGTTGAAAGTACTGTATAGGTACCAGATTTTAATATATTTTTACCGCTTCAAACTCAAAAATTAGAGAAAGTATGATCTATTCCAGAACAAGTTCTTCCCATGTACAAAGTTTCATCAAATGCTTTCAGCACTTAAGACGAAATAAAATAACAAACAGCCTGACAGACTAATATATTTTTATGTTGATAAACTCGCGCTCACCTGGTTTTTGCGATGATGTGGTCGAAGATGAGGCACGCTTGTTTTTTTTTTCTCTTTTCTTTTTTTCTGGGTGAGAAAATCATCGAATGACTTCTCCCGCTCTGGATTAAGCGGAAGGGTGTGTCAGACTTCTACTGACTAAAAACCCACCCTGTTCCTTCAGCTGCCCTTAAGTTCCGGGGCCGCGGTATCTTGTTAGAACATTTCCGCAACCCCGGCGGGCAATGGCCATATGAGGCCCCGTCACTGTTGCTGACAGTCGCATGGAACATGACGCGCTGCCGACCCGGGCCTGGTCCTTACCGGACGGTGAGATACCCCTGCTCGCCGTCCGCAAGCCCGCTCCTGGCCAGAGATCAGCTCGCGAACTCCGACGCCTGGGGCGTCTCCCACGGCGGCTGGGGCGTGAGGAAGAAAGTTGCCTCTCCCTCACGCGTTCGGACTCCTCCTTATCACCGCGATTTGCCACGGCAGCGGAGTTTCACCCCGGCTTAACAGCTCCACGCGCCAATTGTGCATGCGCGCGAGGGCTACCGTCTACAGATCCCACGGCAGCAATCCGGCAAGGAGGCTCGCTGCCTCACCGGAGATCGTGCGGTATCCCCGAATCATACGAATGACCATGACCCTCTGAGATGCGACCAACTGGCGAGCTGGTCACTGCTGCAAATTCAACGCCCACACAGGGGCCCCATACAGGACCATGGACCCCACGATCCCAGCGCAGAGGCAACGGCAGGAGGCGTTTGGCCCACCTGGATTGGGTAGGAGCCGCTTGAGTGCAGCCTTGGAGCCAGACGTCAGAAATACTCCACGATGGTCCACCGGCTGTTGAGGATGAGTCCGAGGTACTTCATCGTCATCTCGACGCCGATGTGAACCCCCCACCTACCGTTAGTTGGAAACCCGAAGGTGGCGCGTTCCGACGACCATGAAACCACATGGCCTCGGACTTGTGTAGGACCACCTCGAGTCCCAATTGCCGGATCCTCTCAACGATTGTCGCAACTCCTCGCGTCGCCAGTTCGGCTGCCGCCTGGTGCGACCCCCCATACGCCAGGACCAGCGTATCGTCAGCGTAGCAGACTACGCTGGCGCCTGTAGGGAGGTCGGCGCGCAACACCCAGTCGTATCCAATGTCCCTGTAATCCCTGTGGGACACCACACGACATCTCTTGCCAGTTCCACTCTCCCTGGTGACCGGGGTAGATGACGGCTCTGTCCGTTAGGTACGCCTCAACCACACGACAGAGGTCGGCATCTGGTGATACCAGAGTGCCTCCCGTATGCAACTCCAGGGCAGGGTGTTGAAGGCTTGGCGATGTCAACAGACACCGCCAATATGACCCCACCCCGGGACAACGCAGCCTCTGTCGAGAGAGCCCTTACACGTATGATGGCCTCTACCGTCGAGCGCCCCTTGCGGAAACCAAATTGGCTATCCGCAAGATTCGGCCCCACCCTCTCTAGGTGCTCGACGAGGCGGTTTGCGATAAGTCTTTCGAAGATTTTGCCCACCTCGAGCAGCACAATAGGCCGGAATGCGGGCGGCAGTTTTCCTGTCTTCCAACTAAGCGGAAACTGGCCCCTCTCTAAGCATGCGTTAAAGAGCCCTACAAGTCGAGGCCCGAGAGCCTCCGAGACCAGGACCCAGGCTTTGCCAGGTAAGCCGTCGGGACCCGGGGCGGTATTTTTATCATTCAGCCCGCGTACCACCACACTCAGGTCTACCTCGGTCACCTCTGGAAATTTGTCGTCGTGGTCACTGAGGCCCGCGTCGGGCACCGCAGGTGGCGGAGCCATGGACGAGGGAGAGTGCTCCCCTCGCGAAGGAAACAGAGCACTCACCACGTCCTTAACCAGCTGGGGCCGGAGACTATGTGAAGCACGCTTACCTAGAAGTAACTCTTGAGTTAAAGACTCCCAGGTTATACCTAGCTATCAGGAAACACAGGCTCTGGCAGGGAATTCCACTCCTTAGCTGTACGCACTATGAAGCCAAAAAAGTTTATTTTGCATTAAAATAACATTATAGTATAGGTAAGGTTTAAGTCATGTTGGAATAGCGATAGCAATTTGCTATTCCAAGAAATTTCTCCAAGAATAACTCCAGGTTTCGACCAGACAGCCTACAAACAAAAGACGACCAAGTAAAAAAAGCTTTTTACCAAAAAATTAACCGACATCCAAAAAACACTGCAAAGAGAAAAGTAACTTTAATTTCGAAAGTCGGTGTCTTTATTAGTTTTGTATTTTCGTTTATGGCACCGACTTCCGAACTTAAAGTTATTTTTCTCTTGTTTTTTGGAAGTCGGTTTAATTTTTTGGTAAAAAGTTTTTATTTCACTCTTTTTAGTTGGTCGATTTTTAATTTACCTAGTTACAAAAGCATAAATGTCAACTACTTATAAGCTTTTACAAAATTAATTGTTGAGGAGTTCTCCTGGTAATTCACCATCAGCTTCACTTCACCATATAGGTACATTGTGACGAGCATATTGTGCTTAATAACCATATTCGAAGCGGAACCCATGAAATACTTAATTATTATTCCTACTTATATATTGAGTAGTTCCAGTGGCCATCTGTGGTCTTCATCTTCAGGTCCACTTCACAAATGATGCTTTTTGAATGCAATTACACAAGTTACTATAAAAATACTCAAATCACTATAGGCATGCCTATAATATTTGAAGAGTTCCCTCGATTTTTCCAAGATCACATCATCAGATCCTGACTTGGTGATAATGAGACTAACTTCAAAGTATACCCTTTCAAACAAAAATAAAATTCCATATCGGTACAGGCGTCTTCAAGTAATCGGCGATCATAAATATTTTTTTTTTTTAGGTAGGGCCACTCGTAGATCAGCTCACTAAGGCTGTGCGTCTACTTAACCGGTCTGTCCTGTGGTGACCTCTAATAAATTAAAGGCCCCCAGCCAGGGCTTACAAACTAAAATATACTTAAAGCTAATGACCGCACGCTAAGGGCACTCCCTGTGGAGTACGGGCCTCGGCATAGCGGGGTCATTTGGGGAGGGCAGCAAAGGGACAGGCTGGGTCGTATTTAGGGGAGTATTTATTGCTACTGGCTCAGCATCGCGGGCTGGCTCGTTTGGCAAAGGTCGGGGAGGATTTCCATTACAAGTACGCAGACGTCGCGATGGGCCTCGTCGGCGAGGCCGGAATACGGAACGAGTTTTGTGTGTGTGTTTTCTAAGAGTGCTAGTTTCCCTACTGCTCTCTTGTCGGATGGTGGTGGGGTCGTCGGGCTCGTCTAGGACGTGACGCGGGCGACGAACCCGAGAAATTTGGGAGGGTCTGTATCGGGCGGCCGATACGATCAGGGGGTTGGTGTGGGTATCAGCAGAGGTGAAGTAACGCACTGACTTGCGTTTCAACACTTGCTTTATGGTCGGGATTTTGAGGTCTACGTGGAGATCCTCATTCCTCAAGAACCAGGGTGTGCCCGTGGCCTTTCGGAGAAAACGGTTCTGAATGACTTGCATCCTATGGATCTGGTTGAGACTGGCATGAGCAAACAGCGGACAGGCGTATGTCATGATAGGACGTATGCACGTCGTGTAAATTCGGATTTTACATCTCAGGGAGAGCTTACTGTGTTTATTCAGTATGAAGTGAAGCCTACCGAGAGCGAAAGCGGCTCGCGAGCGAACCGACTTTATGTGCTGATTGAAGTTAAGGAACTGGTCGAGGATCACACCTAAGTATTTGGCTCGCTTCTCCCGAGGGATTGGCTTGCCAAACATAGTGATCGGGTGGGGGAGGGTGGGCTGTCTATGGCGAGCCCTGCGAAACAGGACTGCTTGACTTTTGTCGGAATTTACCTCAATCCTCCATTTCCTAAACCAATCGCCTAGTGCGTTGGCTGAGGTCTGGAGGGTATGAGCGATGCAATCGGGACTTTTTCCCGAGTAATAGATGGCCGTGTCGTCGGCAAATAGGGATAACTCTACTGGGGGCTTTTTGGGGATATCGCTAGTGAATAGCGTGAAGAGTGGGGGAGAGAGCACGGCGCCCTGAGGGACGCCGGCTCTCATAGGGCGGGGAGTGGAAAGCGCTCCTTCGATACGATATCTGAAGGAGCGGTTCGACAGAAAGTCTCGAATGATGAGCACGAGACGGTCCGGCACACCTAGTTGGTAAAGCTTATGAATTAAGCCATTGTGCCAGACTTTGTCGAAGGCCTTCGCTATGTCAAAGAATAGGGCCCCCGTCACCAGACCGCGTTGAAAGCGGCCGCTAATGTGCTCTACGATGCGGTGGGCTTGGTTGACACTGGAATGATGGGCTCTAAAGCCAAACTGCTCGTTAGGGATTAGGCTCTTTGCCTCGACAAAGTCCTTGAGCCGATTAAGAATAATCCGCTCGTAGACCTTGCCGAGGGCACTGAGCAGACTAATGGGTCTATAACTAGTCGGGGAGGACTTGGGCTTTCCGGGTTTTGGGATACCTATCACTATAGCCTTTTTCCAAGCTTGTGGAAACAAGTTGTTGGACATGGCACCATTGAAGATGGCAGCCAGTAGGACTATGATCGTACGTGGGAGGAGTTTAAGTGCCCTAGTGGTCAGTCTGTCAGTCCCGGGAGCTTTCCTAGGTTTGAGTTTCCTGATGATCTCTTCCACCTCGTCTTCCGTGACGGGGGGGAGGGGAGCATCAGGGTCCTCGACAGGGGGTAGGGCAGACCTACGTTCGACCTCAGCATCCACGTGGGCAAGGTGGGCTGGGTCGACTGGTTGGGAGCTGGGAGAGCACTGGGCCTCCAGGCTGTCGGCTAGGCATTCGGCTTTGTCTTCGTCGTCGAAGGCAATGCTTTTGTCCGGGCGGATAAGGGGAGGCATTGAGGCAACCTCAGTGGCGCGCATACTCCTCTGAAGTTGCCAGAAGGCATGGTGGGTGGGTTCCAGTTCGCTCAGGGTCTTGTCCCAGCCGGCTTCACGCCACTCTCTAATGCTGTTACTTACTTTGCGCTGTAAGTACCGCATGAAAGTTTTGTTATTCTGGCAGGGGAAAGCTCTGTAGGCACGGACAGCTGCGTTCTTCTCAGTCAGCAGGGCCCGTACATCGTCCGGGAGTTTCCGGCGCCAGTGCTCTGACACCGGAATTCCGGAGAGAGATTGTACGTGCTCTGTGAGTGAGTCGATCGCAGCCGTCGTGTCGGCGGCGGACTGGATGTGGTCGGGGATCTTGTCCAGGTGAGGTGACGTGTTGGATTTCAGCAAGTCGCCTACTTTCCTCCAGTCAGTGATCACCTGTGTGGGAGGAGGGCGGTTAGGGTCATAGGGACCCGATCTCGGAGTTAACTCCAAGATCACCGGTCTATGGTCAGAGTCAAGTTCGTCTACCATCTCTAAAGAGTGCAAACGTAAGTTCACATTCTTCAGGAGGACAATGTCGAGTACGTCAGGCGATTGGGATGGCTCGAACGGGAAATGAGTAGGCCGCATAGGACCTATGATAGGCGATCATACATAAAAAAAATATATACATAAACGCGTCGACTTGATAACCTCCTCCGTTTTTTTTTTTGTCGGTTAAAAATTAACATTCCTCTTAAGCGTTCGCCATTCACTAAGGACAAGAAATACATAGAATAGCAACGTGATTAAAGAAAATTAGGAAAGTTTATAATTAGGACACACCATTGTATAGAAGCCATGGGCTACCAAGTAATGTTAATAAGCAACTTTAGACGCGGCGCGCGCTTCGCAACAGCCATTATTACTTTACGGACCCCAAATTAATGAAAGCAACAACTTTCAACACAATTTACAGGAGTTACAACGGGTTCCGTACTGTTAAGGTATTTAGGAGTTAGTTTTGGAGTGTGTAGAATTTTTAATAGGTAATGTATCTTGGATACAGGACTTAGACCTGGAACTATACTCATAAACTCTTAGTTTTGGAAACCTCTCTGTTTGCAATCTTTGCTACTGAACAGACTATCTAGCCTTTATTCTAGCTTTTATCTGGCTTTAAGGCCCAATAAAAGTAATAAACTATATACTAATACATATTTATATAAACATTAAAACTACTTCTACGGGGTATCACTATGGCACTTTATACGGTCCTTCATGGGCACACGTCCCACCACCCCACGATTCTGTTTTTTGATAGTAGCAACCAATCCTTTCCCAACAATTTAAGCTAAACATAACCGTCACAATTTTTTCGGGTGTTATAAGTCACAGACTTTGAAACTAGGCACTAAAATTTAGACCTCCGAAAACATTCTCGGGAATTCTTTCATTATGCTTTGAAGTGTCGTGGTAAATGAAACACATCCGCTCTGGATTACGGTTCGATTTATTGTGTCTTCAATTAAGGGCACATCAAGTTAGTCTTATAGGTATTTATTACTTACTTGGCTAATTCTAAATAAGGTACACATTACACACACTACGATATTAACTTACATACACTACAGCTTGCAGCTAAGGAGTGGAATTCCCTACTGGAGTCTGTGTTTCCTGATAACTTTAATTTGGGGGTATGCAAATCAAGAGGGAATAAGTTACTCCTAGGTCAGCGTCCTCTATCTTCAACCACGTCATCGCTTACCATAAAGTGAGATAGTGGTCAAACGCAAGCCTATCTTACTAATATTATACAACGTGTAACGGAAACCCCATATCTATCCAAAAGGGCTGAAGACAACATCTGGTATGGAGTCTCTATGCAGTTTCAGCACAAAATAACTGACTCAAAGAATTGATACCAAATTATTGGTTTCATATATTTCTTGAATACCAATCATAACAAACGTATCACAGCACTACGAGGGTCAATAACTTTCCACGTCACTTGCCAATAACACGATAATTCTTTTCGTTCTTCTTAATTTGAAAAATTCGGTCTCTAGTATCAGTGTATTGGAATTTGTAATAAGTTCTACACACGTAGACTTAGGATTACAAAACCCTTGCCATATCGTTTGTTATCATCCAAAGAAGCCATGCACTTGGTATGTATATATCCTTTAAATTACACGTTGTATATGCGAAAGTTTGTGAGGATGGATGGGTGGAAGGATTATTAGATCCGTTCAGATCTAAATGGGTATGTAGATAATTGACATCCTGGAACGACTGGATTTACGTGGATAAACCCTTCTACGCGAACGAAGTCGCGCAGCAGCTAGTCTATTATAATCTACAATAAAAATAAATAACCTTCTAAATGTCACAACGAGATAACCCGTGTCCATTGCCGGTCATTTAAAGTTGTCAGTACACGGAAAGAGTACACAGTAAAAATAAGGTACCTAATCAAATGTTAATAGAATTGGAGAGACTGAAACTTAATATTACTATCCGTAACACGTGTGGATGAGTTTCCTTGTTATTAGAGAAGTCGGTGAACTTGTATAGGTTTGTGTTTCAATATCATGTAAATGTCGTTCTGACTTGGAAACTCATTGTGGCACAGACCTTGCTTAAAATTAGGCTTATCAGACTACCCTCTGTTTATGTTATCTTTCACAGATGTTTTTTTTTTTTTAGATTTGTAACCTAACTGAATATTATCTACTGTTACTAAGCACTCTCTGCAATATCATATCGAACATTACATTGAAACTGAATGCTTAGCGCAACCGTGAGGCATACACTATCTTTTTAATTGCCATAAAATTTCCATAAATCATACGTCGTTTTATGTAGGTACGCAGTACGAGCGTAATATTTTGATTTCTTTTTTGATTCTTATTAAAGTAATATTAAACGACGAAAAAGACTCTTAATAAACTTTTTTGCTAAAAATAAAACCGACTTCCATATAAAAACACTACACAGGCAAAAATAACTTAAATTTCGGTGGTCGGTGTCATTTGTTTTGTATTTTCTTTTTTTGTCACCGCCTTCCGAAATTTCAGTTATTTTTGCCTTTGTAGTGTTTTTATATGGAAGTCGGTTTTATTTTTAGCAAAAAAGTTTTTTTCACGCTTTTTAGTGGGACGGTTTGTTTTTAGTGGTTCGGGACCAACTAGAAAGTATACCCTTTCAAAAAGAAAAGAATTTTCCAAATCGGTCCAGCCATCTGCGAGTTATGAGGTATAACATACATAAAAAAAAGTTCAAGACGAATTGAGAACCTCCTCCTTTTTTTGAAGTCGTTTAAAAAGGCACTGAAATGAATAGTTTAATTAGCACTAGGTATATCATTTCATACGAAACCTACCTAATCTCATACCAACCTGCCTTGTGAACTATAAGCCCAATACCTTCTAAAATCCATTTAAATGTAGATGTAGGTACTTTCCCTTTCCCATATAAACACAGACAGAAAACTTTAAACATAACCAATAAAAATATAAGTTATCGATACTTCCAACATTAATAATATAATCCGCCTTAAGCTTGCCCCTGCGAACCCTCCCCACAGTACATAGGTACCAAGATACAACTCCTAGACACGATAAGCTTCCAACTTTCAATTACATTGAATGTAATTAAGTGCCACGTTAGACGACTGGCTCCGACACTATTAAATTGCTAAACTTTGGACGTTTACGGGATCGAAGACATTTTTGTAAGTCGGATCCAGCACGAACAAGGATCGTGGAATGTCCGCTTTTGACTGGAATGTTAATTATAAAGTGGGATATTGTTTTGTTTCTTTTTCTACACTTTTTGGGCATTCTAAATAAACGCATTTGGCTTTTAATCCCCTTTTTTTGTTAGGTGTTTTCTCAGAATTCTTAGTCTTTTTCTTAATATCAGTATATTTTAAAATTATAATATATTTTAGTAACGTTAAAAAAATCAAATGACTTGCATATTAAGACTAAGTAAGTATTTTAAGTATTCATAATTAATTAACTCTATCGGGCTATTCCATGTTCTATTAGTCTAAACATTAGAAAAAACATTATATTTGGCACATAAAACTTTTATAGACGTATAAAGTGTATCAAAGTCAATAAACTCATCCATTATAAACCTTCATTATAATTAATAGAACAGGTCTCTGACTTAGTTCAAAAGTAATCAAATACCATGTTGAGATATCTAACTCGCATTTGAAATGACATAAAATTAAGTTGATGTGTTTAGTTAGATAGGTAGGTAGATCGAATTTTAATATACTCTACTTTAATATGCTTAGGAAATCAACGCAACGATTGCGTGAAATGGGAAACCGCTAGGTACATACTACCCATTGATCGGCATCAAAATCCAGTATAAAGTACCTACCACATAATACCTAAAGAAAACTATCACCAATGTATACATAAATATGGAAACCATTGCTTAGTACTAAAATGACGTAACAACGCATACTTAAAATTAACATATGTATTATCATTCGTTTCATTATTTTATATCACTCATCTAAAGGGATAAAGTACAAGGATAATTAAATAAAAACGTATGTTGACAACAGCCAATGTCATCCGTAGAAACCAGAAAGCAATAAAAATATAATTAAGCAATTTTTTCATGCAATTTATTGCTTAATTACGTGTGTAATCCACATAAAAAGCGGTATCTATAAGTCGAATAATGGGCGCATGAGCTCAAAGTTTAAGTAAGGTAGGTTATCAATAGCTCTGGCTTTATGTAACGTGAAAATGTGGGTTTATTCGGGTAGTCATAGCATGTGCCTTATATGATTCAGTACCACAGTTATTGGACATGTTGACGACCTCTGCCGGACATCGTTACAGACTACATAGATTCCTTTATGGCAATATTCGATCAATTTTCCTGACTATTAATAGACCAGTTAATTACGATACGTCTAGCTTTCTTTGGTGAAAATTGTTTATGATAATTTTTGAGAATTGAGTAAGTATGAGTTTATTTATTACGGCACATATTTTGCTAGGGCATATGCTAGATACGGAAACGAATAAATAGAAAAATAATAATTACAATAATGCCTTTTGAGAGCTTGTATAATCACGCAACATAAATGAATTCTCAATACTTTATTAGAACCATTAACAAAACTATCAGTTATGAGTGGTTTTTTACACCTTACTATGTCGTTTGTACCAATTGATTTCTATTACGGATGTTGGTCGATTTGTTGAGGCCATTCCTATATTAGTAATGATCCGTTCTGATCGATACGTGCTACGGAACGTCTCTTTAACCGTTTGATTGTTGAGGCAAAGTGATGTTCTTACAATTGAGAAATTATTCTTGAACGATGTAGGTTTAAGCTCCGATTGTATAGATCTATGGCATTGTTTATGTGCATAACTAATTAATAAATAAGAATAATAAATATCAAGATAATAAATAGGAAATAATTTCACGAAAAACAGATAGGTTTTGCGAATGCTTATCATGTTTAGTCTCGAAAAAATATCCTGCAATTTCAAGGATATAAAAAACATGAAGATACATAGATTAACACACATTTTTTAAAACGAATCGGTCCACAAAATCAACATCTAAATTACGATAAAAGGCACTTACTAACAAGTTCAGTGAACGCCTGCGTCATTATCGAAGCAGTGTAATTATAGCCTCGCACAATTGTTAGAAGCGAACACACATAAGGCGACTCACCCCTATTTAACTTCGACTAAGTTTGGAACTGTTGGCGCCATATTGTTCTGACAGCATTTAAAATATGTTTACAACTAAAAAAAAAACTTTTAGGGATGGGGTCATTGTAAAAATAATAGGTGTTTAGAGTTTCGTAAATATAAACTTAGATTTAATTACACCTGCATAGGTAAAATTTATGAAGAATATTTAAAATTTTTGTCGAATAGTTCGTATTTCTTCTGGTATTATTTATTTATTTAAACTTTATGTACAATTGTGTTACATGGGCGGACTTAATACAGCAAGGCATTCTCTACCAGTTCAATTATTCAATTCAATTATTTAATTGTATCTTTTTAACCTAAGCTAGACCAACAAGGGAAATTATAATACTTATGTTCCACATGCATTATTTTTAATCTATAAGTTTTTCTTCGAAATTTAATCGAGGGAATTTGTTTATCGCTTGTATCACCATAATTAAGTTGTATTAAACATGAATATGCATAATCAATGCCTACTAAGATGACTGTCATATCAATAAATATGACGATTTCCATTCAAAATTATTGATATTAGATATTGTAAGCCAGGCAATAATTGCTAATTTATAGTAAAAGAGCGATTTTAATTATTGTGATATTATAAAAAAAAATATTCCGGTTATATTTCAATGTAAAAGTTATTTTCAACATAATTATATTAAAACAACATTCACGCGCTTTAAAAAGGGTTTAGACATACTGAGACATCCTGACTACTGCTAAACCCATTACAAGTGAAAATACTGTAATTCGACCAAATAAAGTAGGTAGCAATAACATCGAATAATTAGTGTACTACACGACCATGCGATTACAGAAATTTTACATAAAGCCTTAGTATCAAGTTACACTTGCATGCAACATTGTAGACCCACAGTCATAAGTATTCCTAAATTATCGCTAGGCTATTCATAAATTATTAAAAATATATGCCGATGTAAATGTACGCTTACATAATAAACAGTGGTTCTTTAAATAAGGTTGAGTATTTAAATTAATATACATGAGACTACATTCTTGATAAATTCTTGTATGCTGGGTCTAGTCCTAAAGCTGAAAGATAAATACAATGCACCAAACACACTTTTTTATATTAAATTAATAGTCTGAATGTACCTATCTTGTTGATTTATTAAGCGTATTTTATCTATGAAGAAAAATATTAAGTGTGAAAATAAGGCTTTAAATGTGAACTTGTCAAGTCAAATGGTACACCTGTCGCCTTTGGAGCTCAACGCACAATGGACTTATTCAGAAATCGGTTGAGCTTTCATAGTTGGTTGGTTTATTATTAGCCAGTTTTGTTATAGATATATCGATATTAGATAGGTGCTTAAAGAACACTTCATGGGCAACACAGTACGTCATTTATAGAGATTACCAGAAGCTGTAGAGAATTTGATGTTCTATAACAATGCCAATAAAGTTCAAAATATATGGGTATAGGCTTTTTTATTCGGGGGAAAATCATCTAATGCCTTCTCCCGCTCTGGGTGGAATGAAAGGAATTATATGTCTCCTACTGCCTAAAATTCCACCGTGTTTATTCAGTTGCCATTGCATTCCGAGGTCGCGCCAATAGCCTTATCTGGCCAAGGTAAATGTGCTGACTGCTCTTTGAGGTGTACGTGAAACGAGTACGAGTTTTCAATTCATCTTAGTTTATTAGTTCTCGATTAATTTTATCAACAGTTTGTACCTATTGAATAGACCAGTAACATTTGGTAACAATAATCCTATTTTTAACCGACTTCAAAAAAGGAGGATCTCAATTCGTCTTGAACTTTTTTTTTATGTATTACCTCATAACTCTGAGACGGCTGAATAGATTTGAAAAATTATTTTTGTGTTTGAATGAGTATACTTTCTGGTTGGTCCCATTGTTACGAAATCAGGATCTGATGATGGGATCCTGGAGAAATCGAGGAAACTCTTCAAATAATATAGGCACACCTATAGCGTTTTGGGTATTTCTTATAGTACCTTGAGCAGTTGCTTCCGAAAAGTACCATTTGGGGAAGTTGAACTGACGATGAAGACCACAGATGGCCACTGAAACTCCTCAATAATAAGTATTTCGTGGATTGCGATTCGATTACTTCAGTACGGATGTTAAACACTTTATGCTCGTCACAATACATATGGTGATGTAGAGCTGATGGTCATGTACCAGGAGAACTCCTCAAAAATTAACGGCTATGCATCGGGAAAAGCAATATTTTGTAAAAGGTGATAAGTTGTTGACATTATGGCTTTTGTAACTTGATAAATTACAAACCGACCCACTAAAAAACGTGAAAAAACAATTTATCAAAAAATAGAACCGACTTCCATATCAAAACACTACAAAGCCAAAAATAACTTTAATTTCGGAAGGCGGTGTGAAAAAAAAAAGATAATCCAAAACCAATAACACCGACTTCCGAAATTAAAGTTATTTTTGGCTTTGTAGTATTTGATATGGAAGTCGGTTCTATTTTTTGCTAATTTTTTTTTTACCATACTACTTAATTCAAGCAATATATCTATAATTTAAAAAGCTCGTACTGGATTTAGCGCGGGAAGTTTTCAGGTAAAGCCTGCACTTCTCAAGTAGCTTTCAGACTAACAAAACTTACTTTTTAGGGTTCCGTAGCCGAACGGCAAAAGACGGAACCTTTATAGTTTCGTCATGTTTGTCCGTCTGTCTGTCTATCTGTCTGTCCGTCCGTATGTCACAGCCATTTTATTCCGAAACTATTAGGACTATACCTGTGAACTGCTTTCCGATTTTAGAAAAAAATTAAAACATATTTAAAATAAAAGGGGGCTCCCCATACATGGAACTGAAACTGAAAATATTTTTGTTTCATGAAACCTATGCGTGTGTGATATCTATAGACAGGTATTTAAAAATGACATTGAGATTTCTAAAATGACTTTTTCATAAAGTTAATCGTTTAAAAGATATACGCTTCCAAACTGGTAAAATGTGTCCCCCCCTCCCATCTAACTTCTATAATAATGGAGTGAAAAATCTAAAAAAACCATATGCTGAAGACCTTAATGTAAACTTTCAACCAAAATTAATTTGAACGAGATTGGGTCAGCAGTTTTTGACATACAGCATATTATCTAAAACTGCAAATATAACTTTGTAATTCATACAAACACTTTGAAAAACAAAGTTATTTGGTGTAGTTGTAAAAATTGTAAATAAGCTAGTTTTAAGAAATTTGTAAGGGTTTTTTTTTGGCAAATAATTATAATATATTATATTTATTATGGTTACTACGGAACCCTTCATGGGCGGGTTTGACTCGCACTTGGCCAATTTTTTAAAGTTTACGATTACGATACGGTTACGATATTTAAAGTGTTGCGTCTACATTCAAATAATAACTATGTAAGTACTACAATTATAATAAAAGACATTCAATTTACTTTATCATTTTTACTTTATCATTTTTAATTTTGTTTGTACTAAATGACCATATTATTTTTTTTACAAGTACTATATTCTTTGTAATAGCAAAAGCTTTTTTGTGAATGTGAGAGCAATGTGGGATAACAACAAATATTATTAATAGATTACCGCACTGTCTGGCAGTTTGAGTGCTTTATATGGCCCACCCAAATGTCCTAACTTTGGTATTGTTCGTCAAATCGTTGAAGCTCCTTAATATATAAGTTGAGCTACGCGATATTTGACAAATGCTTGCACTGCTCGGACGGGCCTGGTCAAATCCGTTTGATTCTGTCCTCTAAAGGGCGCCACAGACATTAACCTACATGGCTCTTAAATGATTTGATCACTAGAGATTGTCTGGACTTTAAAAGAGACGTTGACCTCTGAGTTTGTCTTCTCAGAGTAGTCAGTTAGGAAACACTGGCCTCATCTAGTTTTCATTTACGAAAAAAAATGACGATTAATAGTGTTATTTTTAACCTATTTGCAAAATAAACATCATTATTTCATTATTTCAATGTATGTGAATTAAGAATTAGAAATATGAAAATTAATAACTCGAAGTTATTAACATTATGAGCAACATTATTGTTAAATGTTACGATGTTGTAGGCCCGTGCGTCTCTAACTCAATCATGGGCATAGCTCAGGCTATTTTGAGCTATGGTTTAGTGGAAACAATACATTGGAATTATATATTATGGGTGGGACACATTAGTACTTAACGATTAGTGAGTAGGCATGCTAAATTGTGGCAAGACTTTTCTATACATTACTAAATACGTCCGGAGAAATGTAGGTATAATAAATTGTTGATGGTACTAAATTTATTACTTTATAACGATACCTACTAATAGTATGAATGCGAGTTATGTCTGATTGTTACGTTTTCACGATTAAGTACTGAGCTGCTAAAATGATTTCGATGTCATTTGGTGTTAATGGTGTAAACATGGCTTATTTTTATTCAAAACTCCCTACAGGTCTGAAATTCGGAATGGAAGTTTGCATCTGAAATCGTATGAACAAAGTCACAGGCAATAGCTAGTATACCTACTCTACAAGGCATAATGGCTAAATCGGTATTTATATTTATCTACACTTAAAAACAGTGATTGGATCGTGAAATGAAAAACCGTACTGTTAGATACCGTACCGTTCGGTTTTCTACAGATTGTACTTCGGGGAGTGTGCGCAGGAGCTCCATGACCTGATTCCTCCATCTCCCTTTCACTACCGGTCTACCAGACGCATGGCTGGGTACCACCCACACTTGGTTAATATACCGTCTTGTCGTACCAAGAGCTTCTCTTCCACATTTATTGTGCGCACAGCCAAGCTGTGGAATTCTCTGCCGGCTTCTGTGTTCCCTGCCACTTATGACCTTTCAGCCTTTAAAGCACGAGTAAATAGGCATCTTCTGCAAAATAAACATCATTATTTCAATGTATGTGAATTAAGAATTAGAAATATGAAAATTAATAACTCGAAGTTATTAACATTATGAGCAACATTATTGTTAAATGTTACGATGTTGTAGGCCCGTGCGTCTCTAACTCAATCATGGGCATAGCTCAGGCTATTTTGAGCTATGGTTTAGTGGAAACAATACATTGGAATTATATATTATGGGTGGGACACATTAGTACTTAACGATTAGTGAGTAGGCATGCTAAATTGTGGCAAGACTTTTCTATACATTACTAAATACGTCCGGAGAAATGTAGGTATAATAAATTGTTGATGGTACTAAATTTATTACTTTATAACGATACCTACTAATAGTATGAATGCGAGTTATGTCTGATTGTTACGTTTTCACGATTAAGTACTGAGCTACTAAAATGATTTCGATGTCATTTGGTGTTAATGGTGTAAACATGGCTTATTTTTATTCAAAACTCCCTACAGGTCTGAAATTCGGAATGGAAGTTTGCATCTGAAATCGTATGAACAAAGTCACAGGCAATAGCTAGTATACCTACTCTACAAGGCATAATGGCTAAATCGGTATTTATATTTATCTACACTTAAAAACAGTGATTGGATCGTGAAATGAAAAACCGTACTGTTAGATACCGTACCGTTCGGTTTTCTACAGATTGTACTTCGGGGAGTGTGCGCAGGAGCTCCATGACCTGATTCCTCCATCTCCCTTTTACTACCGGTCTACCAGACGCATGGCTGGGTACCACCCACACTTGGTTAATATCGGTATATTAACCAAGTGTGGGTGGTACCCAGCCATGCGTCTGGTAGATCTTGTCGTACCAAGCGCTTCTCTTCCACATTTATTGTGCGCACAGCCAAGCTGTGGAATTCTCTGCCGGCTTCTGTGTTCCCTGCCACTTATGACCTTTCAGCCTTTAAAGCACGAGTAAATAGGCATCTTCTGGGCTCGCTCGTCCCATCTTAGACCTCATCTATCGCTTACCATCAGGCGAGATCGAGGTCAAGAGTGGGCCCATCAGTAATAAAAAAAAAATAAAAAAAAAGATGCAATTCCTCACCAATCAGGTAAACGGGTTTTGTGGGAACAGTATTAATTATAAGTAGCTATGTGCACGTGCAGTAAATAAATAAATGATAATAAATAACAGAGTAAGTACACGAATAAATCAACCGGTCAGTAAGGATATTTTGAAAAGTTATTAAAACAAATGTATGGTGTAGATAAATCATTTTCTTGTTTTTATGATTTAGATATGTATATAGTAAGTAAGTAAGGTAAGTTATAATTGTAAATAGTATGTAATGTACTTTTCAACCGGCCCATTCTGTAAACATTTTGACGTGAAACCTTAGATGAAATAATCGTAAAGTTAGTGACTTCATGCTGTGAGACTTTTACAGAATTTACCAGCTGGTGTTACGTTTAAACTATCTCAACTTGTACATATTATGTATTCCATACCCAAGGATACATAGTCACTACATATTTATTGTTTACAAAAACCTTTCTCTCATATTACACAGAATATCTTTCGCTTAAAACTATTCCAAAGCTGTCTTCAAAACAGTTTGTTTCAATACCACTTCAAACTAATTTCATTACAAAACAGAAATATAGTTTCAAATACATGATTTACTTTAATGTAACTATATGAAGACTAAAAATTAAATATTGGTACAATTTATAGACAACATGGTAATCTTGGTGGGTAATACACATGCAAATGCTTCTGTTCTAAAAATGTATGTCTTTTTTTATTTTAGTAAAAGTAAAGAATCAATGAATAACTAAGAATTTGGAGGAAAAACAAATAAATATCTGTAACGGACTACATTAAAGCACACCACACACCTTCTAATTTATTGTTACGATTCCGTGGCTTTTGTGATAAAAAATTGCTCAGTGTAACGATATTTCTGTGTTACGAACTTAGGTCGTTAGATTTCTAAGCGATATTGTAAGCAATAAATTGAAAGGCGAATGGGTCAAAATGCCTTCCCGTTCTTTTAATAACTCCAATGGTTTCGTGAAATTCCCTCAGCCAGTCAGATTTCAGCTAGCACAAAGGTTGGAAGTTGAGCATGTGTAGGTATAAACCAAAACCCACTTACTTGGTAATGACCTCCTCTTTTAATGGTTTCCTTAATGGATTTCGGGAACCTTTTTCTTGGAACTATTTTCGCTGTGTGGCCATGATTTTTCTTAGATCTCTTGTGACTTGAAATTTTCATAGTACAGAAGTATTTTCTTAGAACGAGACATGGTTATGTCCTGACGAGTTTTACTACGTAAACTATTTAAATAAACTAAAATTTTATTTCCAACACGTACACAGCACACTGGCTCTTTAAGAACTGGTGACGAATATTCTTTAAAAAAAAATGGGTTATTGTTTGGAAAGATTTGTATGTTGCCTGTTAAATTTACGAGGCAATAAGGAAGTGTCGATTCTAGTCATATTTTGACGAAAGGGTTGAATGGCATATTGTGTGTTTTTGTAGCTTTTTTACTTTTGTCTACTCTTTTAACATTTACGTCCGCGTGTCTTATTGTTATGTGGCTATTGTTTCTGTTTTAGAAGTTTTATTATTTGTTTTTATAATTCTGAAGTGCTTTTTGTGTTGTGTCCTGTGATTTGAAAGACAGAATGTGTTTTGGTATGCTTCGTTTTTATATGCGTTTTATTATAGTCGGGTTTACTTATCTGAAGTACGATGGTCGTAGGTTACTTATTGCAGTATGTAGCCAGACCGTCCGCCTCCGAGCCCATTGCTCCAGATTGTGCATTTAATTATGATTTAGTCACTTATGATCACTGTTTCTTAATGGTAAGAACCAATTTAGAGATCTGTTTTCGTAAAATGTGAAAAAGACTAGAAAATTTATTGCACAATCTAATTGCACCAAGCCCGTTCCAGCATTAGACTACAAGACGAACGGCGATGCGCCATCGTTACATGGTGGACATCCCACCCATACGCACAAAACGTTTTGGGAATACTAATAATCATTATGCGTACAGCTAAGGAGTGAAATTCCCTGCTGAAGTCTGTGTTTCCTGATAGCTATAACCAAGTCAAGAGTGAATAGGTTACTTCAAGGTTAGCGTGTTCCATCTTTGACCCCATCATCACTTACCATCTGGTGATATGTTGGTCAAACGCAACCTATAAACAATAAAAAAACAGGATTGTAACCAATAATAGAAAGTAAAGTAGACGCAAAAATAGAGGCATTACTCAATAGTTTAACTAAGAAATAATTAGTTGAGGACCAGGTGAACAAGTTTCAATGTATATTCATGAACAGACCTAAGCTAATTTCCCGTACAAGTAATAACACTTTCAGGAAAATTGAATGGTTAATTGAGTTTCTTAGATAAAAGGTCTGTTTCCAGGTATAATAAGCGGTATTTTTATTGCACCTATAAGTTATTTTGACTTCAATATAATAATATTCTTGTTTGTATATTCTTGTTTCGTAGATTAAGATAATTTAAAGGTCGGTCAATTTTATATCCTGTCTAAGGACGAGGTTCCTAGACAACATCACTTTTACAGCAGACCTTTTAGATAATCAAGCGATAGAACTTCCCGTCTATAGACATTACGACTTCTGTAAGTTTTGGATAACCTAAGTACCTAGGTATCTAACTGCAGTCAAAATAATATCGTTTTGAAGACTAGACGTGGAATTCATTGTCCATAACTTTTATATTTTCTTTATTTCGCATGAGACGTACCTCTATCTCGACTGACGGTAAGCGCTAGATTAGGTTTACGACAAGAAGAGCGAGCCCAGAAGATGCCTGTTTACACTACACAGCTTTATCCTATGTTTTTGTTAGGAAACACAAAACTGTGCACAAAAGCTGACAGTGAGTTATATACCTTGCCTGTGCGCATGATACAAGTGTAGGCGAAGCGCTTGGTACGAGAGAGTACCTATATCAAATAAGTATGGATGGTACCCTGCAGTCTGGTAGTCCGGTTGTAAAAGGATATTAGACTAAGATTAAGATTGCAACTTCCTTTTAAGTTACTATATGCCATTTCAAGATTACATCTTCCTTTACAAAAATATACCAGCGGATGCAAAACCTTCATACTCTTAAGCATTTCTATTGCACTTATAACACTAAAAATTATAAATCCAGATCTACATCACGCACCTAACAAACAAAGCCTTGCCTCCAATCAAACACAATACCAACACTCATAGTTATACACATATATACATATATATATGGATGCAGTTTGCAAGTACGAAGTCAGACGAGCCCACGCTCATTCGCAAGGGACATCAGTGCATCCGCATTGCACGTTCAGGTCCATACATCGCTAATATACCGCATTCTGGTCGTCCATCAGCCCATTACGGGTGATTGTGAACGCTGACTGCATTGATTAAGAAGGCCGTCTGGCCTTACAATGTTGTATGATAAATTGAACTTAGTTCAGCGGGGATCTGCCCTGTAGATTGGTTTTGATATGCGGTAGGGAAGTTGGTGGTTTGTGTGTTTATTTGTCTAGGTATCTAGATTCGCTGGATAGGTTTTAGGTCTACACAAGTACATATCTAAATATATTAATAGTATTAAGGTTCATGAGTCAATCTCGATACTCATTCCTAAGGAAATAATATTTAAAAGCTAACGAATTCTTTGTGAATATCAACGCATATATCGCACTCTTAGAATGAAAGTGACCTAACTCTAAATTCATGTAATTTCAGATTTTGATGTAAACTGGCCTGAAACATTACTCGGAATTGGCGTGGAAACAGGAATCTGAATTATGAGTTATAAAGAGACAGCTTATACATTTGCCACTTGAGATATATGAATATAATTTATTCAATGCTGCTTTATTAGTTATTACTGCTCAAATCCAAACATACTATTTTTTGAGTTAGGTCCCTTTCATTCTGAGAGTGCGATATTTTAATAGATAGTTAACCAAACCAGCTCGTAACTATCACGTACAATCTGGTAGTTTTCTTACTTACTTGTCCACTTAACACAGGCAATAAATAATATATACAAATATATTAATTATACGTGTCTTACTCATTCAATCGATTATTTCATTGTAACTGATAATTTTCTGACACATGCTGTGTCTAATAGCACCTACTCATAATTGTACTATTCTTTGAATATACAATATATCTTCCGATTGGAGTCCAATAGCCAAATAAAAAATGACAATCAAGCTCGATATTAAATCGTAAATTACTTTCCAAATCATAACAAAACTTTTCCTCAAGAAAAAATAACAGAACTAGGGCAGCCTAATCATTAGATCGAATAGTATACGATCCCAATGGTCTCAATACGAACGATATAAAATCTATTTCTTTGTTATATTTACTTTGAGAAACAATAACAAGGTCATAAACTCCATGGAAAGGCATGATATGTATGTTTTTAAAATGTAAAGTGGTACCTACATTAATAAATCTATCAGTGCCCGGTAAGATCAATCAAGTGGGCACTTGATGGGTTAAGAACACCTGTGGCATTACATATAAAAGTACTTTACATTAGTACTTGCGATTATGTTTATTTATTTAATATTGTGGGCTTAAATTTATATTATAGACTCCATAGTTTTGAGACTTCTCGGATTGTCCTCGATCAAAGTATCATTTATGCGTGCAACAAAAATTTTCTATCCAGTTTACATGACATTACAAGTCCGCTTTTATACTATTTGTGCTACATAATAAATAAAAACTAGGCTTGCTCAGACAAACCGGATATGACAAACGGACTTGCTCATGAAGTGTTACGTTATTTTTCATTAATCTCAGCATAGATTAACGAAAAATAACTTTTGTTTTTCATAGCGTTTGTGTAATTATAATGACAATACTATATTTGCGGTTTTTGTAAATGTGTTGTATCTTAAAAACAGCTGACTGAACCTATCTCGTTCAAACAAATTTTCGTTGAACGTTTTCATTAGGATCTACACCATATTTTTCTTTTTTAGATTTTCACTGTCTTATTTTTAAAGTTAGAGGAAGGGAGGGTGTTTTACCACTTTGGAATTGCCTTAAAGGGAAATAAACAGGAAACCTAATAATTTCTTATTTAAAAATTTAAAGCGGGGGGGGGGGGGTCGTTTTACTGCTTTGGAAGTGCCTCAAACCAAAGTAATTAGATATTTTTCAAAGCTTGAAAAAATATTTCAGTTTTCTCATAACTTACCAAGTTTCGACTGTGTAGTGATATAAGTATCGAAATAAAGTGGCTGTGACATACGGACGGCCAAACAGACAGATATGATGAATCTATAAGGGTACGTTGTTTGCCATTCAGCTACTGAATCCTAAGAAGTGATCGGTCCTGACGACCAGTTTCTTCGTGTTTTTGAGTTGTAGAATAAGTACTTCTAAGATATCCTATACAACCTTTACAAAACAAACAATAAACTCTCTAATGACCTGTAAATCGGAAAATTCTGGTCCGAAACTGTGGACATCTTTATGGTGATCTTCTTAACGTTGTCTCAGCTACTTTACAATATCGAAATTATTTGTTGTTATATTTTATGTTAATAACTACTTTGTGAAAAAAGCCAATAATTAGCATATCAATTAAGACTAACTGCCTTAATGTGCTTCGTGATATCAGGCTTTAAGCTTTTTTTGCTTTTGGTGCTTTAATTAAGCTGATATTTCCTTGTAATACAGTTCTCGATATTTTAATCTGGTTATCAAACTCCGTTGGTCTTGACGTCATTAATGTGGAAACTCCTGTTTCCAAATTGAATAATTGTTGCTATTTATGTTGGTTTGTTGCTAAAAGTAAAAAAATATGTACTTGTTTTGTTTTATTATGTTCTTAGCATCAATTTGTTTTGTGCAATGACAATTTGACTTGCCATTCAATAAAACATTATTTCGAACTAATTTATTTATTTTCTAGTATGGTAAGCTTGATTTCATTGAAGTATAAAACCAATACTTGTAGATCTAAATTTATTAAAAAACCCACGATTTTGTAAATTCAACAAGAACGAATACGATTATGTAGTCTCGTCTAAGACCATGTTTTATTTATGGCTACCCTACTTTGTCCTTTTTGTAGTACATTCACGTCGCGTCGTACTGCACTTTACTGCAACATATTGGTATTTGTCCCGCACTTGGTGCGTTGGCGCCTTTGGGAAGCATCTATTTTGACGTAATCGCCCCTACGCGATATATTTTATTAATGCACTGGATCAAGTTCTCACAGAACGTTCGCTAACATTATTGGAGCACGTTCTTGTATTGTGTTGGTCTTAATATAATTTTCTTGATTGTATTGATGTTTCAATACAATAATAATACATAATAGCAATAGGTGTACTTTTTAGGTGTCAATGATAAATAGCTGAATTAACTTCATCATATTCCATGTAAAGAAAGTATTGGGTGCTTAAACGACTTATACACCAGTCCCTATTAACAATGAAGGATCTGCAAAATAATATAATTTTACAAGAGAGCGCGTCAAAGTTTGAATTGCTTATATTTTTTTACAATTTATGAAACAGCTTTATAAAAATATACCAATATTTATATACGTTTTAAAGCTCATGTACATAGTAGTAAAATAATATTCTTCCTTTTCTAAATATGTGAAAAGTCAGAAATGACTTTCTTATCTGAATTGGATTCACTGTATTTAGTCGGATCTGTCATATCCTACAAAGTTACTTGGACAAACTAATCGATTAACCGTTATAAGTGTCACATATGTCATTCTTAATAGGAAGTCCTTGTCAAGTTTTTGTCGTATTTGAAATAAAATGGATTGTAAATAATATATTATATTATTATAAATATTTATTGAAAAACGCCTTTCTTTTACTAGGCTTTTTTTTTTTAACGTGGTAAAATTATCAAATACGCTATCAGTGCTATCGCTATATCAGTGATAGACGCCGTGGGCGTCTACCACTGCGGCTGGGCTGGAGGGAGGACGCCATCCTCTCCCTCACGCGGCCCGCCTCCTCCTTCGGAAGCATGACTGCTTCGCAGAAGGAGGCGACCGCTTCCCACTCCCTCTCGCTCCGCAGCATGGCCTCGACCAATGCCGGGCGCGAGAGGTCTCCGCCTATCGCCGCCGTGAGGACACGTCGGTGCTCTGCCCAAGCGGGGCAGTCCTGCACCGTATGCTCTACTGTGTCCTCAGGGCGACCCTCGCAGTGGTGACACCCAGGCGTTTCTTCCTTTCCCATCAGACACAGGTACCTCCCGAAACTTCCGTGTCCGGTGAGGACCTGCGTCATGCGGTAGGTCAGGACGCCGTGACGTCGATCTAGCCACTCCTCAAAGAGGGGTCTTACCGCCGCTCTTTTACTAGGCTTAATACAAAATAAAAGTATCAAAACGTTAATACAATGCTTGTTAAGTTATATAATGCATAATATCACAATTTTACTAACAATAATTATCACTTAATTAATCACTATAATCATAACAATATTATGACACCTAATCATTAAAATAAAGCACTCAATCAGTCTTAACATTAATTATTAGTCATCATCTGAAATAGTATCACATATCTCTTGAGAATACTTACTAAATTTTAAGTTCTCATAAAAGTTGTGGTACTTTTCCGGGATTATTCCACTTTGGCATAGTTTTTTTCACGACTGATAGGAAGGTCTCCAGTACAAGCTTGCTTAATCTTAAAATTAAGGGGAAAATCTATCTGTGTTTCGGGCACCAGACCTCAACACAATTATAGTTTATCATATCTGATGGTAAATGTAAGATGAGGTCTAAGATCGAACAAGCGAGCCCAGAAGATGCCTGTTCACTCTTGCTTTAAAGGCTGACGGGTCACATGTGACAGGGAATACAGAAGTGAGCAGTGAGTTGCACACCTTGGCTGTGCGCACAAGATTTGAGATGAGATAAGACAAGACCCTATATCAACCAAGTGTGGATGATATCCTGCAGTTCTAATAGTCTGGTAGAGTAGGAATAGTCTGGTAGACCGGTAGTAAAAGGGGGACGAAGGGATTAGATCGTGGAGCTCCTGCGTATACTCTCCAAAGTACAATCTATAGAAGATAGACAGGCAAGCAACATTTCGCCGGTGAGCCAGACTGTGAAGCTTGCTTGCCAGAACCTCGTCACCTACGAGCCTTTTATCTCTATGTTCGATCGAGTCAAGTGCAGCTAGCAGGCATTTTGCTGAGCTATCCCACAAATGACTGCAATACTCCATTATACAAATTCAAAAACTGTTCAGGTGTGAAGTATCGCCTCGTTTTTTGTAGGACTCCCAGTTTTTTGGCTATAGTCTAAGCTTTAGACTCAATGATTGAGTCGAATTGAGGCCAAATGTCAAGTTCATGCGCAAGAGCTCCAGGCGGCCAGTTGCTGGTACAGATGCACCTCTGAAAGCAGCGGACCATTCAAATTGGCTCTTTTTAGCGGAGAAAAGACAAGCCTGTGTTTTTAAATCGTTGAATTTGACCAGATTGATATCGCTCCATTGGTAAACGAGATTTAAGGTCAAATTCGATCGCTCTACCATGTCCTTTCTAAGAGTGGCTATTTAGTCCCTACCAGCTCCAGCACTGGACAAGTATCTCTCTGAGACTGTGCTGTCATCCGCGTACTCAACAGCTCCCAGCTGAAGCAGCTCATTGATATGAAACAAAAATAGAGTCGCAGAGAGAACAGACTCCAGAGGAATACCGGCATTAATAACGATAAGATCCAATGCGCAGCCATCGATGACCACTCGGATCAACCGGTCCCTCAGAAAGTCAGAAATCCAGTTGCATAAGTCAGCAGGGACACCGTACCTAGGAAGCTTGCTCAACAGACTAGCGTGCCAGACCCTGTCAAAGGCCTTTGAGATGTCGAGGGACACAGCAAGGGATTCGCCATATTTCTCAATGGCCTCGCCCCAGCAGTGCGTAACTTACACAAAAAGATCTCCGGTTGACCGACCACAGCGGAAGCCATATTGGTGATCACTGAGGAGCTCATTGTCTTCAAGGTATGCCAGCAACTTAGTGTTGAGTATCCTCTCCATAACTTTACAGAGTATGGAGGTCAAGGCAATTCGTCTATAATTTGCAGGGACACTTCAATATTATTATCTGTCGCTTAATTAAACAATATATACCATATCCTACAAAAAGTTATAATATTATTACCAATAACAGTATAGAAAGTACCTCTTACGACAAGTTGTATTTATTTTAAAACTAATATGAAAGTTGGATGTGGAAATTCCAACATAACTAACATTTCCAAAGGCATTTAAAAATGTAGGTAGTACCACATATGACAAACTAGCTTCTGCCCGCGGCTTCGTTCGCGTGGGAAGGTTTTCCCGCGCAAATCCCGATCCCGTGGGAATTTCGGGATAAAAAGTAGCCTATGTGTTATTCCAGAATGTCAATTATCTACTGACCAAATTTCATTCATATCCGTTAAGTAGTTTTTGCGTGAAAGAGTAACAAACATCCATCCATCCTCAAAAACTTTCTCATTTATAATATTAGTAGGAAGTAGGAAGTAGGAAGTAGGATATTAGTAGGAAGGATTAGTAGGATAGGATAGTAGGAAGTAGGATAGGACTGCATATGTATTCAAACTAATAACAAAGTCGGATGTGGTACTTACGATATACTTTGTGTTACGAAAGGCAGTTAACAATTTTGGATGTGGTAGATCTTATAATTTTGATTGGACAGTTTGATGTACATATTTCCATAACTAATTACAAAAAACTAATATTTCTTAAAATCACTCTAAAATGATTAGGATTTATTCCATGTCATAAGTTTAATATATATCAATAAATAATAATTAACTGTTCCTCCATGTTGTACATATATTTATATCAGATGCAATATTTTGAATTTCACTCTCGTCCTCGACTGTTATTTGTTTAGTAGTAAGTTTTATTAATCGGGCTGATCGACTCGTCAAGTTGATTGTTAGGAATAATACTTATTGTAGGATAAACTTAAAATAATACGAATAAGCCTAAACTAACACGCGACGTGCGCACGCCCCCCACAACATGATTCGTAGGTACTGGCACAACTGCCCGCGTTTCCTCCCCTCGCAACCCGCTAAAATGTCGTGAGTTATCATCGATCATTGTTACCGGACAGTCGTGGCATATAATATGACTTTGTTAACATGGCTATTTCAAAAACTATGAGAAAATATTAACTTTTTCTTAATGCAACCAAAATCAAACAAAACCAAAATCACGAAAATGGCATATCCGACCATGTTAACAGGGACAGGCGTATAGAAATCATTTTATGCAATAGCTGTTTCAAATCGGCTATCGAAATTAATATTGGATTTTACTCTCAATTGTTTCTGGCTACTGTAAAATATTTTTTGAAAAGGCGATCGTAATAGCTTTCATGTTGAAACAACGGCAAGAATAAAACGTTTTCACATAAAAATCTCTAAATATAATTTTCGTGATTCAGAATCTATTTTTCAGACTAACGTAAGTACTAGTTATATTAAAGAATATGAGCAATCGAATGCCAAAATTCATTGATTAGAAACGGGTCTAGACAAAACAGCAGACGAAAATGAAGCAGACTTGAAGTGCTCAAATCTGAAATTATTAGTTGGCAAAGATTCGATAGCCTTTAATTAAGGATTATTATTTTATTTATGAGTGATTATTTATTGCAAAGACTTAGACAACTTGCTTTTGTAAGAGTAGATTGGTTTTGTAATCACCAGCTGCATTATTGACGTTACATAATCTGAGAAATTAGTAACCACTGTTACCAAATGTGAATGGCTCTTGAGGTTGTCAACATGCAGAATGTGGAATCACTGCAGCTTGGGCCCTATTCGTGACGAAGCCGCAGCGGCGACGGTAGGCTACCATTTTTGTTTATATAATAGTGTTTAATTTAATAAATATTTGAAACTAGCTAATAAAGTATAATTAAGAATATTCTCATTTTTACTGGAGCAACTGTAAGGCAAGACACTTTCTTGAGATGACCAGTTTTCCTGTTTTTATTTTCCATTTTCAGGGTTCCTTGTTTCATAACATTCACTTTAACACGGATTCGTGTGCACTTACCAGATGTAGGTACCTTTTTGTGACCAAATTTCCTGCTACCGTGTGTACAAGATGCAACATAAAGAATGGGGACAAACGGTCAGAAAAAAAAAGGTTCTGTTGTCTTTTCTTGTTTTTATAGCTTGTGACCTGATTTTTAAGAAGATTTAAAGGTCGTTATTTTTCTATTTGGTTCGATAACTGTTTCATACATTTTCTCATAGAGAAGGTGTAGATTTTTATTTTCCTTGAAATCTGTGATTGTTCTTCTGGCCGCACTGTGTCTACCCGAAGTTTACGTGTTCCAGTGAAAGGAACATGGTTCCCATATCATTTTGCTATAATACTCAATCAAATTGAATTCCTAAACAAATACAAACTTAAAATTACTAGGAAAAATTAATATTCAAGTATTCAGCGAGCTTCCAGACAAACTTACACACTTTTATACATACAAAACGCGGGCTTATCCGTTGGCGGAAGCCCCCTCCCCTCCCCGCCTCCCGGGATCCGACTCTCATTGTGATGCAAATGTGTCCGCTGTCTGCCTCCAAATTACCCCTACGGTCAAGCGGGAGTCGACCGATGACCAGACATTAGAACCCTCCCTTTTAAAACAAAATCGGCCCCACACTTCTAGTTTATACCACACCACACACAATACTCACCCGTAATTATGACGTATAAGGAGCAAAATTGTTTGGGTCACCATCAATGGACAGTCACAAGCATATTTCATAGCAGATATAGTGTTATGAGAGTTGCTAATGTGGTAGTACGTAGCGAAGGAATGGCGTAGCAATTGTGTGGACAATAATTAAGGGTAATGCGTAGCGTTAAGCATCGTAACGATACGGGTATAATGTCTTGCGATTTTGTTAACGACTGTCCTTTGATGACGCTGCGAGAACTGGTGTATTGTTTGGTAAAAATTATAATATTTTATTTTTTATAGAATTTTGTTACCTACTTGTATTTCCTAATTCCAGATTAGGTTTAACGTGCTGAATAATACAGCAATTAATAGATAATTAAAAAGATTAAATGCAGAAATAAACTAATTTATGGGAGATAAACAAACTCATTGAATGGCGTTTGAATAAGCAATTTCAGAAAAGAAGCCGTTTTTAGCTAATTATCATTTTAAATTATGGTTTAGGCGTGTTTTATGTACACTTATATTACATAACTATCGAATATTTACATGTCATTAGAGGAGTCGATCGAGATATGGTTGGGATGAGATACACACACTAAACTTATAAACTAAACTTATTATTAAGTAATCTCTAAGCTACCACGTAATATGTCAGCTGTAATCATACATTTGTAAGATAAATTCGGTGATTAATAGCGATATTGAATTGTATTGTTTATTTAAATGCGCGCTTAAAACCAGTTAGCATAAGTCCTTTTTTACCCATTGATTTTATTTTGCGGACACCTGAGTTTCTTCTTTTGTGTCCATCTGGCCATTTTACCTCTTCTATAAGTGTGAATTAGATGCGGTTTAGCACTGGCTTTTATAAAATATTTAAATATAAAGCGTATGAATGTAATGTCCCTTGTTTTCTATTGAATAGGTGAATACCTACTGACTTACATTTATATGTTTCAAAGCAAAATTATAGGGTGGTTATGGTGTTGAATAAAAGTAATTTTATGGGAAGCTATTGTGGCTACAAGAGTGGATTAAAATATTTAATATTCATGAAACGACAGGCTGTTTTTGGGTACCTTCTAGGTATAGGAGAAGGTATTTATGCAATTAGACTTTAAAAAAAAGTAGTTACAAAAATAAAACGTACCAAAATTTTAAACGAGAATCTGTAAGAGCGTTACATTTGATTATTATGTAGACACTGTTTAACTCATTTCGTTTCAAATCGTGTCGTAATTTTCGATTTAAATTTTCTTTCATTTAGATACCTAGCCGATATATGTTCGAGAGTTTTCTTTTAAATAGACTTTCCAATACGTACCGAGATCAGATCAAAGTAACTACGGTACCTAGCTACTACCTACATAAAAGATAAAACAAAAACGGGGTGTTTAGTCCAGACGCCTTCCCTTGGGCACGCCAAGCAACTCCAAGCTTCTTCGCAATTTCACAAAATGCGATACACACCTCTATAAAATACTCACTACATCTCTATATTACTGTCCAGTTTAAAACGACCCACCATCCCTTGAAAGTACAGAGGATATCTGTGGCGGTTAAAGCTCACGTTTAAATGGTCAAGTTAGGCAAGACGGAAATAGCTAGACAGACTGAAACTAAATTAGAATATTCTCTAGAGCTTCAAGCTTCCGCTAATTTAATATGTCTTAGAGTTATAAGTATATGTTTCGCTTTTCAACGGTTATATCTGCAGATGTGTAGGTACCTAGTTATTTTTAATTTTGTGTAAGTAGGTCTAAAAGCTCAAGGGAGTGTGTTCTTTGTGTCTAAAGCTATATACTTTGCAATCATTTTGAGCCAGAAATATGAACTTGGTATCTAAATTGGGTGGTTTTCGACTTATCAAAGTTTTGGGGAATTTACTACTTACGAACCAAAACTGCAATAAATTGTTTTTAATCTATACAGTTCAGAGCAGGAGCTCTGAACTGTTGCTTTTCTAATAGCTCAGAAACAAGTGAAACGCTTGTCTTTTCGGGGGGAAAATCATCTAATTATTCTCCCGCTTTAAGTGGAGCAAGAAGGTTGTGTCCTGTTGTTTGACGTGCTCTTGCGTTCCAGGGCTACGGTATTTCGCAACCCTGATAACAAATAAAATGTTCAAATACACAACAAAAATCATACTTTGGAATAAAGCGTGTAGTAATCAAGTTAAAGGCAATTTACTCTAAATAGACGGCAGTTGACTTACAAATTACACAAGACACTGTAAAAAGCTTTCTGAAATGGTATAAAAGTGCTGACTTTAGACACGGGATAAAATTAAAAACGCTGTTTTTTCCGACAATGTAGTATTTTTGATGGTAGGTACTTCATATTACACATTTATAGCGGCAAACCATTACCTAGTGTTCGGGGTCAAATTCGCAGAAAATTTTATCTGTAACCACATATTTTAAAGAGCATCTTTTACTAGTCATAGACTAGATGTGGAATTTATTCGTTACCTATGAATTTAACCTACGAAATTAATGCTACGCGAATCAATTATGCTGACTTCAATACTTAAGTAATCAATTTATTTTCTTTTCTAGTATAGGATAGTTATTTAAACTTTATGTACAATTGCATTCTCTACCAGTCAACCTTTGGGTAAAAAAAAACACATTGATCACGACGTTCGATCCTCTAAGCTGTTAAAATAGATATTTTCAAATTAATATGGATAAGTAAGGATTAACTGCTTTCAAAATCACTCCAACTACTTCTCCCCTTTGTTTCCTACGAATTTATAATCAACTTGACATACAGGCCCAAGATAAAGTTCATCGGCACACAAAAAACTAATTTACGTAATCGTGTGAACAACACTTTAACATTTAAAAAATCTTTTATAGATATGTATGACGTACCTAGATAGGTAATAGATTATACCAACCTTCGTATATCAACGGATTAGATAAGAAATTCTACTTAAAGTAGTCTTGAAAACTCATCCATTTTATAAATAGTGACCTCTCATAGCCGGCCTATAATGCAGTGAAACATCAGAAATACATGAAATTCCATAAATTCATAGAGGCCAAGTTAGAATGGTTATTGGTATCCACTCTACAGACAAACTGCGGGCGGTATTATGTAAGCAGGCCATATCGATTTATTTTATCCGAAACTGCCGCAATTATGACATTAATTCTGTTCATAAGAGCCATCAATGTTCATATAGAATGTTAGATTCGAATAACTTTATCCTGGGGCCGCGTGAACGAAAGCGTATTTGGACGATGTATTTTTTAGTCTTGTTTATATTGGAAACGAGTAAAGGTGTGGGACGATTGCCGAATAAGGCGGTCGTGCACACACGGCCGAGCACAGATAAATTGTATGGAACACACGAACGGGCGTACACATATCGCTTACCCGAGGGCACGCAGGGATGTAGCCCCCGGTCCTAGACCGCAATCGAACCAGTTATGTAGATGCATGTGCTACAAGTTCAACATTTAAACCTTTGAACATTCTATATTGGATGGGCAATTATTTTTGTGGTTTAATTTGCAGTCAGCTCGAAGATTATCATAGTAATTTTTATCATTATGCTTTTACCTTGGCGCTGGAAATACTATACGACAATCCTTAGGGATGGAGTTTATTTTTATTTCTCTTTTAAAGGCAATATTAAAAGGAATTGAATGTCTGAGTTCCGTGGGACATTCTTAACGTAAATTGGGTAAACTTAACGGCGTGTCACGTGCTTAAATGAACGATAGTCAGCTGCTACTGAACTCGATAAATACTTTTAAAATGTTCATATATTTATTTGATATTATATTCGTTTGATCCTCGCGCGCAGCACATACTTTCGTCGTGATTGTACCTATAGGAATGGCGACATTATTTCTGAGAACATTAAAATGAGGATAATAAGTTGTAGTGAAACTGTAAAAATTATATCAAGATCCTTATTCTCAGAGCTGCGTTCATTCATAATTTAGCATCTATATTCTCTCTGAGCGTCGCTGCTCCTAGATCCAAGACGCGTCCCATTTAAAACGGTGATTAGCTCAGAACCTAACGGAAAAGGGCTGAATTTGTGGCCGACAGGGGCTCATTAACTGACAATCTCTTTAAATCACTTGTGGATCCTCCCGGTGGACTTCGGCATGCTTATTACTGAGGGTGGCACCGAAACGGCAGGAGGTACCTATTAAGAAATTTTAGCTTTACGGTTATATAGGTATAGGTACTTACTGAATATAATGCGCAGGTATAATATTGTCCTTCTTTTGCGGTAGATAATTTTCTATCTTCAGTCTTTTACATATTCGGTGTTTCATTCTTGTTAAACATGAACTTTTACGTTTTACTACCAATACCTACTTGGTAAAATTACTGACAAATTAGCTTTTTACTAGAAGTAATTTGAAATAATGACTAATAAAACAGTACCATTTGCAATAAGCTTACCAAACGAACCAGTAAAAAGCCAACCAATAGGAACATGGCACTTGCTTACTATGATCTTATAACTGATTATAACATATAAATAACCCAACGCATTTACAGTCCACCTTTAACATAATGGCACCTAGCACTTACATAAAAGCTAATTTAGGTACATAAACATTACTTTGTGCAATAGATATTCGTTTCTCATCAAATTTAATCACTCATAAATGCACAACAAAGCGCGTTTATAATAGCAACACAGACTCTAAGTACAACGCGAACACAGTTAATGATACCACGAACAATATACTCTTTCGCCCCGCTGTATTATTTTACGGCCTCGAATTTTATCTCGTTGCTTCAACACTGAAAATAAACGCAAAATATTTACATGTTATTTGCATTCGCTTAAACGGTTTCGTGTTCAATTTTCGACTTTATTGTTTAGTACATAATGATTATGAAATAGTGTGTCGTGTTTGTTTTCGTACATGTGCTGTAAAGTATTACTGGCAAACATAGGGTTCCGTACTGTGTAATGTTGTGTGTGAGCGGGTTTTATGTGCGCCATGAACGCTGCTTGCCGCGCTCTGTAGCAAGCGACGTGTTTTGTTGATTCTTTTTCTTAGTCTAACCGATTATTGCCTTTTCTTAACAAAAGCCTTCGCTATACATTGAACTCGTAACCTATGTAACAGAAGGCTTTCTTGTTTTACGTGTTTTACGTTATATTTACATTCTCATGTAACTTAAATCTTTCTTACAAAGCCTGCTGATTGTATGTAAGTACCCACCTACATAATTTCAGGAGTCAAGTTTTCTCTTCAGATTTTTTTATTGTGTTTGTTTGAGCTCATTTTGATGTATAGAATACAGTGTAATTGAAACATGTTTGGGTGATTTATTTTATAGCAGTAGGGCCGTTTGAAGCGTATTATGAAGCTGTAACTTAAACACGGGGAGACATCAGACAATCTTTCTAATTTTAAGCAACTGTGCACTTATCTACAAGAACACCATTGACCTTCCCCCAACACAAGAAGAGCATCTACTTCACCCACTACGCACGTGAATACTAAGCATCTAATTTTGATTTTCAACAAAGCCAACGAGGATCCGAGTTCTGATCGATCCGGCCCCCTTGGTTCCGGTCGAAGCTAAAACTCGCCGAACGTTTTTAAAATCCCCTAGTCAAATCCGACCAGCGTATCCTAAGACCTCCGTCCTCGGTGTCCAATATAAAAATGTTACCAAAGACTACGCCGGATAAGTGTCAAACGGGATCATATTAAACTGGATACGTTATCTGCAGCAGGTAGCAGAAAGCTAATTGTGTATTCTTTCCTCGCTTCCAGCGTCCTTAATCTGGCCTGTTTGCCGTTTTTCCCCACCCCTTTTCAACCCCCCAAGCGCCGCGCCCCAACTAAGCGGAAAGTTTTAAAACACAAGTATTTATGCAGATTTTACGCACTTGTTCTTATTGTGCGAATTAGGTGGATTGCATGATAACGATGTCGCTAAAGTACGGGTATTTAATTAAAAATAAAATACAAGGCGTGTATGCATCTATTTATTAAATTCAGATTGTGAGTATGTAGCTAGAACCCTCGGTTAAAACTTGGAACTAAATTAGGTTTTACAGTATTGATTTGAGCTGGTCTAACACTGTTGCAAGCTGCAATAAAACAATTGAATGGTTAACAAGCACAACTACACGATGCTTAAATTCTCCGCCTTGTTCAAACAACCTGTAATTGACACTTTCCGCGTTTACCTTTAACCGTTTATTAGTCAGCACCATGCCAGCCTTAACAAAGCAAAAGCGGCTAATAACATCGATGGCAACTCTTTGCTGTGTAAATACTATTTACTATGCCGTTTCAGTTAACTAAGTGTCGATTTAAAGGGGATTACACTTCATTCTTGCGCGCGTGAGATATCCGTAATTCAATGGCGCACATTAACAAGTAAATTGAAAGTAGGTACGTATACGTAGATAATCCACCTCTGTAGGTATGTTATAACACTGCAAACCCGAACATAATGCGGTAGGACCCAATAACGGAGGCAGCGGTACTGAGAAGGAAATTGCTCGGGAAAAATTTGCATTTTTATTGAAATTTCCACTCTTGGTCGCGGATGAAACTATGTCTCTAAATACGTACCTTAAGCTTTGTATAAGCGTGTTTGTTGTACGTCTGTGTGACTCCGTGTCGCAGTGCCCCCATCGTGTGAGTGCGGGGACGTAAGGACGCTCAACAAACTCATCGCTACCGGTAATTGTCGATACTGTTCTTAATGAATCCTTATCAAATCCACTATGACAATTACCGGATAATTGGAAAGCTATAAATTGATAATTTACGTTACTTTTATAGACGCTACCGATATCTGAATACCATGAATCTTCAATTATATAAGGATGGAATATTTAAAAGTTTCTAATAATTATGAATGTATCTGAGACTTTAGCATACGGATTTTATTATTCATTTATTACAATATCGATATCGTTGCGTCCCTAGTGCGGACGGCAGACAATTGCTATACAAGTTCGTACCTATAGGAACGTAGTTGACTTTAGGGAAGGGATCATAATAGGAAATTTTCTCTGGCGAATATGCGCACAGTATCCGATACCCTTTTCACTTGTATTGTTTTTATTTTCCAACCCTAATGAAAGAACTTGCCTCGCCTGTATGGCAATTTCAATATATTGGCTTAGCAGCGTTCGATTTGCCACGTATTCCGTAGATGTTTTTTCTTTTTGGATATAGTTTTGACATAAAAACAAAATGTTAGGGAATAGATAGAAACGACTCTAATGTATTTAGGTTAGACGTGTCTTCATGTTATGACGCATCGCAAAAAATACCATCCTTACTTTATATTTATAGAGGGCCAAAACTTCATGATTACGTCAAATAAAATGTAACGAATCGGCGAACGTTTTGGCACGCTTTTAAAATGAAAGTTCCAGATACGAATGCCCTTATTTTTCCGATTCATATCAAGGTAAACCACCGATGTGGGTAACGAAAACGACAGTTGTTTTAAAACAGCAATTTGTTACGTCTTCTAAGCATTTTCGTTCAGTTAAAACAATTCCAATATGTTTTCAGCACTCAGATTACTTTTCAACTTCGCGTTTTATTGCTATTAGGTAGAATGCGTTACGTTCATACTCGTCATGACACAAATACCTATGACAGCCGAAAGCCGGTACCGATACAAGATTTATGTCCCGACAAACAAGGGCATGAAAAATAAACTTTTCGTTCATCAGCTGTAAATGTCTCCACAAATTGACCATAAATTTCTGCTCTATTAAAATTTATTGCCCTCAAACCGTTTATTGTAACATTACGTAACTTGGTAACCCTTCCATAGTCATAAAACAATGCAGGCAACACGGGCCATGCGAAAAAAATGATTCCAGGTTACATAACACCTGGTATTTAAGGCCATATTTGCATGACAGACTCGATTCGATTTTATGACACAGGGGGCAGTGTTTTACGATCTCTTATCGAATCAAAAATTTTCTCCAGGACAAACAAACGTGTAACTTCTTTACAGGCATAATTTGAATTACAACCGACATCACGATAGGATCACGAGCTCACAATTTTGTTTGTTTTTATTAACTGAAAGACCTTATTGTTTTATTAATGTCATAAAATTATCGTTAATTATATAATTACGTGTGAACTTTGTAGATATTTACATTGGTAATAAATGTTTGCTTATCTTCATTCTTGACGGTCGTTAAATTTTCATGTTGCATTTAAAGTTTGAGTAGACCGTAATCATAGGATAATTAAGTGAAAACTGTAGTACGGAGTTTCACAACGGAATTGCAACTACTGCTGCCCTATGTTTTTGAAATCATAGCCAATGCAATCACTTGATGCGAAATCCTTTGACAGTCGACGCGTATCTTTCTTTTTATTCAAGATAAAGCAAACACCGCTCTGAGCAGATAAAGAGTAGAAATCGACCGCCACTATATAAAGGTTGGCGGCGATAAAAATACCGTGTTTATTTGCACGTCCTACATCAGCTCCCTTAACCTGGAAAACTGACTTAAACGCGCGTAGAGCGATAAACAAAAATAAATCTCACATGGAAAGATATACGACCGATTTTCCAACGTAACACCCCATTCAATAATGATATTTTAAAACTTTCAGCAAGTTGAACTTACATTCCCCAGTATCAGTAAATTCGGATCCCAATCTTGAACAATTTTTTCACTAAAATCGTGACTTAAAAACACTGCGAATGTACATTCTTTAAAATCGAGTACCCGGGGTGAGTTTTATGTATTTTATTGTTTTAAGTCCAGGTGGTACATGTAACGTCAATTAAAAGTTAAAAGGATTAAGCTCTTAATACCGTTCAATATAAATATATTTTTTTTGTTTATGGCCACAGATAAGGATGTTTATTATTTAATCGTTCTTCACTTTAAATTTTCTAATGCAGACTTATTTTCGTAGCATGTACGAGTTTGAGAACGAGTAAACACTACTAAATTTACAATACATGCGTCTGCGACGTGGATTTTCCGAAACTGATAGGAATAATATGTGAGACTCGTATAACATTTGAATGGGTTCGGTATTGATATGCGCCCTTTTCGCCCTTCATAAAAATGTGCATTGTAGTATCGTAAAATTATCCATTTTACTACTACGAATGCGTTTTGTAGATAAAGGGTACTGCAAACATTGGGCTTGTTCGTTTCGTGCGCCAACTGTTCGTGCGGGACAGAGATGAATCTATTCTGTAAACCCAATGTTCCTACACTGTCGCGTATTTTAAACGCGCTACGACAACAGTCATGCCGTTTGAAATTTTCTATTAATTGGCGTTTTTAGTGCTTTTTGTCGATGCCGTTCTATGGGTAACGTGATTTCGTATTTGTATTGTCATGTAAGTACAAGTTTATTTGACAGTGTTATGACACATTTATATTTGTGAACGACGAAAGTCTACTTCAAAGTAACGATTTGTTTTCGTAGAGCTAATCCTACACAGATGTTCGTGGCGGCATCCAGTGTTTTGTTGCGTCTGCGATGCCGTTACGTATCTAGCTAGATTTTATACTATTTTATTCTCACCGTCCGCTACTTTCCGGCTTGTAGTCGATTATTCTTTGAATATAGTCTCATTTATTTTTATTTATCGAATAAAGGCAATTCAAACGTCGATAAAGGCCGGTTGTATTGGATGCGAAATGTATGCTAATGCCACCGCCGAGTTGGTATAATTGACGAAACTTCCTCCGTTGTATCGTTTGATCATATAGATAGACGTTAACACTGCCAGTTGTCAGCAGAGCTCGTACGAATTCCAATAAAGAGCATCATGAAAAATTCAATAGGTCGATAGCCGAAGAACGAAAGTGAAAAAAAAACGAAAACAATAACGCACATTTAATCAGTATTCAGAGCGCGCTTGTGTCCACAGCTGGGATATTTGGCAAGGGGACAAATCCTGTGGTTGGCCGAGACGATATTTGGGAAGCTCAGCGCTGCACCGTCGTTCGTTGACGCTCCTCGGATTTACAAGACGATTAACGACGCACATTATGCAAGGAATCGGCGTCAGTGATCTCTCGACGAAAATAACCCACGCGAGTATTTTGAGTGTACACTGATTTATTGAGCTGTGCAATGCCACTGTGTATTGCTACGATCGCTCACCCAGTTTTGAAACAATAACGGCCAACAAATGGTCAAATTAATAAAAAATATTGCACACATAACAGTAATGTCTATATAAATAACAGTCTCGTTTGTTATGCACTTAAAATTCGCTCGATCAATTGTGGAGATCGCAACTAATCATGGCAATAAAGAGCCTTGTCCGCAGCCTCTATTGTCGTAAATATACTCATTACTCGTAGCGGGCGGCAACTCGGTCAAATACCTGTATTTTAAATCAAATGCAATGCATTCGGGGGCGATTTGTTCGCCCGAAATGGTTCCTTTGTTGAGGCAAATAAATAATTTAGTGGTCGGGCGGACGATCCATGAATTCATGCTCTGTTGAACTCCTGTAAATTTTCATTTGCAGTAGCAACACGATTGTGCACCCGATATTATTTATGAAGCGATTTTTAAGTGGGTAGTGACATCAAAATCACGATTAACGTTCCGTATAAACACATGACCATTGTTGAAATAAACATAAAATCTTATCTTGTTTTAAAGTTTATCAATGTATGCATGGGTAGAGAAGTCACGCGCTGAGAAAAACCTAAACTGCAAATGAAATAATCCAGCAAGATTATTATCAACTCGATGTATTATTTATTTACCTTTATGTACCTAGGTAGTTTAAGAAACAAAGAGTGTATTACATTTAAAATTCAATGTAAAGGCACATTCAATTACGGACAAAGAGTGTGTTTTAACATATATTTTCGTGAAAGAGCAAACGTCTCGTCCCGCCTCCCACGATTTGCATCCACGTGATGCTATCTGCGCTGTCGTACAAACTGCTTTTTATGCAGAACACGCACCTATAGTTGTAAACACAAAAACTAAACTATCCATGTTCTATACAATTGTTGTAAACTCGGCCGATAACGATCGGATTAGCTTTATGTATTAAACATTACATTACATTGTGCATTATCTTTACATTATGTAATATTTTCTATCGGAAACTTATCTTTTCTGTTAGTTGGGCGATAATTTTCTCTTGTCAAATAACTTATCGATAAGCTCGAGTAACGCGCTGTCACTATTCTGCTTTTAAAATAAAATCTCGAAAAGAAAACTAACCTTATCTACGTGTTTTTTTATTCCTTGTAATATTTTACTCGAACACTAATAGAGTGTGACTAAATGTCGCGTAATATTTTTTATTAAAGCGAAATACTAGGTTAACGCTCCAACGTGTAGATGTTGACTAGATAGTGTAGCAACCTACATGTACAGTTCGGCGACCCCGCAAGGCCGGAATCCGTCATCCGTGGGTCAAGGTCACGTCGCCTCATGTCACACGTCACACGAATATCTGCATCTGTGATCGTCTACATTGATACACGGATCCAGTGGTGCATTACAGCGCAAATGACGGCTTTATTCCACCGTATTAAGACCTATGTAGCCCAGTGCATCGACCCCGCCTCACTGTATGGCTTCAAGATGTTACTTTCGTTGGTATTTTAGATGTTGATAAACTTAGGTGCAGTTATGTAGTTATTTATTTGTTATATTTCTTTATAAAATGACGTAATGTTTTTGTTTAGCGAGTTCTTGAGCTTGACCGTAGAAACGAGAAAAAGTAGGTTTGACTTTACGGAAGTGTTAGATAAGTATCAAAACACGTACCTAGTTGTTGAACAAATAGGGTTATTTTTAGCTCTGGTTATCATATGTTACGTAGACTCATGAACAAGTAGGTTATCGCATTCTTTCACGCTTGAAAACGTTTCAGACATGACAGCACTGTGATTTTGTGTTTATAGATATAAAAATGTAAAATTAGGTAGATAGGAATGTTGTTTAATTTATCAAATATGTTCGCGGTGGATTTAATCAATACTGAATTGCTCTATGATACATGGCGGGTGTTGATTCACCCACTTGACTCCACATAACGGCATCCCATACAAGTTGTCGACGGACTCGATCTTGCAGATGGCTCAGATCCCCCTTAATGTGGAGACATTGCTTCCTTGTGTAACCCACCGTTATATTATACCAAAATGAGTGAATATATAGGTACTTACCTACTTATTTAATCTGGCGAACAGGAGCAGAGACAAAATTCTTTCGCAGACCAATTTTTTTTATCAACGAGGTCCCTATCTCAATGTTGTGTCTATGTTTCACCAAGTAGTTTTTTTGCGTGCGGTACCTTCATATAAAGACACAAAAATAATTTTACCGACGTTTGTGAACCAGTTTTGTGAAGGTTGACTATCTAAAAGGATATAGGTAAATTGATGAAATAATTACTTGAGTACTTACTAAGTAACTAATGCATTCAAATTTGATAACACTAACTGAAATGGCATAACACTATTTTAATTGCATAAATAAAAATTTAAATAGATTAGAATATTCTCTCTATATTCAGAAGCAATCATGCGATAAAAATATAAAGTTACCTACTAATAAAAAAGGGTAGGTAAGTTAGTTGAAGGCAGCCAACACAAACAACGCAGCCATAGGTACATAAATCGATTAAAACTTTTGACAGCATGTGAGGCAGAACCTGATTATAATCATAAATTGGCGATTTTAAATAAAAATTATACGTACACCGGACCAATCCATGAACTAATCACATAAATATGGGGGAACAACAGATGGTATACCCTACGTCGCAGCCCCACCTACATTTTTATTGGAAATTTCATATTTTACAACAATAAATTTTAGAAAAAGAGAATAAAAAACCGAGAAACAACCGTCGGCATCACAAAGAGGTGATATAGTTGTAAAGTCCAAGTCAGGTGGTCCTTAATTATTTAAGATAAAAATATGATAGTACTTCATTAAGTTTGTTCGGGTGATTTTCTTTGTAATTTGTAATAAATAATGTTCAGTGACGCTTTATAATGAGCGCTGCGATGAGTTATGGTAGCTAGGCTAGTGTGCTACGAACGATAGATTAATTCGTTCAGATAAGTTTATAATTAAGTAATTCTCTTATATTTGTTTTCGTGTAATGGCTATTAATTGAGAAAATTAGCTGTTTCCCATGTTAACCAGTTCAGCTGATTGTAATTAAGTGCACCTTTGTTCTGTTTTGACCTTGTTTCGGTCCTTACAAAAACTTAGTATACAACATAGCATAGGCGCCGATGCGTAACAGTGTTAAATAAAATAATTTCTTTGGACTTTCTTGTAATTTCAGGTCCTAATTAAAAAGGGAAACAGTTAAAATGTCCTGCTAATGGGATGCGCATGAGAGTCTCACAAGTGAATCAAAATCTGAAGTTTTGCAGCAAAATCTAGATCTAGTTTGCGACAAACATTAAAAATAATTGCTATGTAAAGTAGGTACCTAGGTAGGTATAGGAACGTTGTTACCGACAATAAACTTTAATTTCTGCCCACCCTTCATTATAGCCAAGTCCGATATATTACGTAGGTACCAGTATAAGTTAAACACCGTTGTACAGGCAGTTTGCAAGAGTACCTTCATAAATTCCTTTCACTGGAAACCCTTTCTATGTTAGATGAAGTCGGGCTACAATGTTGTTCATTCATTACCTATGCTTAGCTACACCGTTACATTTTAAGCTTTTTACGTACCCGAGAGAACCTACCTGCATCTGGTAACCATGTCATAAAAAGGCACGAAGGACTGCTTACGCATACGAACCTTTTAAATAGAAAAAATCTGGATATGCAGAATGCATCTTTCATTTATTTTCCAAGACACTCGTTCAACTTGACTGCCTTTGTTCGAAACTTTATTAGGAATTCCTTTTATATATTCAGAAGCTATTCACTGTAAAATTTTACGTTGAAAGCCTATCCTAATGTAAATTCTACGTTACTTTAGAAAACATTTCCTAATTCAATAGGTAGTAGAGGAAAGGATGGTAATTTGGAATACCATTTTGTTTCAGACCTGCAACTTTTTTTCCGTTAGGTATATAGAAATAAAACCTTGATTAAATTGAAGCAATATTATCTTACTATCAATGTACAAGCTATCAAAAACAATTAAATATCCCTACAGGTTAAAATTTTAGCTTGACTGCAAAATTACACAATTTAGATTTGGAGATGGGGTGCAGGTATTTTGGTATAGGAGTATTCCAAATTATATTCACCATGCTTAACTTAGTTATTTTCGCTATTATTAAGTCAATGTTTAAGAAGAAAGTGTATGATTTGTGATAACAAAATTGATCTCAGAGAGCAACTCTCTAAAATCGGTTCCTAAACAGACTGAAGGTAATTTGGCATACCATTTTGGTATTCTAAATTACCTTCAGTCAAAGTCAAGATTAGAGAGACTGTGATAGTAGGTACCTAAGTGATTTAAAGGTGAAAGGATAATTATTCTATATATAAAAAAAATATGATTTCTATAATAAACTTTAATCAGCCTTTAAGTACCTTTAATCAGACTTTTAGTTTTAGTAACTTTAATACCAGTTAAATGAAATATATGGGTCATTTGCAAAAATCACAAACATATGATCCAGCTTCATAGCCGGCACATTCACCCTGCACCCAAAGCTCACACATAAAACACGCACCGATATTGATATTGGTCGACATTATCTGGCATAGAAATAAGTTTTCTAAATTACTAAAAATAAATTAAAATAATTTACTCAACATAAATTAAATTAAAATCATCTCAATCAGTTCAGTTACAAAAGAACAAAGCAAGATACCGAAAAACTCCATTGCATAATAATATTATATTTGTAAGTAAGTTAATACAAACACTTAAAAAGTAGAACTGAATGTATTTTGGAATATTCCAAATTAACATCACATCGGGTATTCCAAATTAGCAACAAGACGTAGTTGGACATAACCACAATTTATGGATTTATAAATATACAAATTGTTGAAATCAATGCTAATATGCAAAATTAAATATCTATTTTACACTACACATAAAGCTACACAGCACAATCATAAGGCAATTTAGCGATGGGAATGGGTTAAACACGTACCTCAAAAATTTTCTCACGCGCTGTTCCACGTTTTAATCTCTGGTCGCCTTCTTAGAAAAATATCAGACTATCCGTGTAAACATATCGATAGATGACGTTACTTGTGAACATTTTATGATCCGTAAGACGAAATGGCACTTTTCGTTTTTGTGAAACCCTGCTATCCCAAATTAACAACAGTATTCCAAAATACCCTCCTTTCCTCTAGGTACTAGTCGAGTCGGGACGACAAAAATCAGCAGCCAATTAAAATCTCTCAAGCTATCAGTGTCGAGTCACTTGAATTTTAAATGTTCCCCCTTGCCCGATTAGGGTGCATCCTAAAAGCTTCTATAGTGATAATTCACAACGCAAGAATGCGAGCCGACAAGGATAGGCGCGTGTACCAAGCTACAAAGTTACTAGTGCGGGTAGTGTGGCGTGTGTATCGGCGGTATAGTGTTTAGTATTCAGTGTGCGAATAGTCGAGAGATATTGGTTGGTGTGTAGTAATGGTGGAGTGTCATGGCGCGGTTGACGTCACTCAGCCAATGAGCGTACAGCGCGACGCGACGGCAGCGCCACAAGATGGCCGCCGTCGGCCGGCCGCCGCCGCTTTTGTTGTGTTTAGGCCTAAGCATGAAAGGAAAATTCAAAATAATACTGAATTCGTAGACAAAGACGTGTCGAAATAACCTAAAAAAATATTTTAAATTGTCTCGCTTCTATTCCATTTGTGTAAACAGACATTATTGTAGAAGAAATAGTGTAAATTAAGTGTTGTTTTCCCTAACAGTGGTAAGTGTTTTATTTTAATTTATTGTTTTTCTTTGTGTTTTTACAACGAAATTATTTTTATCCATGTTTAGACTACTTTTCAATTTAGTTTAATTAACTGCACCTTATTTGGTCTTTTAATAAACAACGTTTCACCTATTAAAGTAATTTTTCCTATTGGAATTGTATTTTTATTCAGTTACGTTTTTTTAGATTGATTTTTTATTTATAGAAATTCATATTAGTGCCTAGTAAATGGATTTTAGTATTTTGTACATTATTTTTACCTAATTACCTCATGACACCATTTCATATTTAATTCCTACAAACGATTCCTAGGTAGGTATTATACATATTTTATGAACTAAATAATCAAGAAATACATAGATATTAAGAATATACCACTGATTGTTATTTCAAACGTTAATTTATGTCATACGGATGGCATTTATTTCAATCGCTGACTACATTCGATCATAATTATATCGTTAAAGATGCATAAACATATCGCCAATGAACATTCATATGCAAGTCATATTGCAAAATTATTGACCAGAGTACATGACAATTAAATCTTGCGAATTTATCGTGTTCAGCGTCGACTCACGATACAGCGCGTGGGGATCAAAGACATCCCTTTTTAAATCCGTTAATATTCACACAAACTTGATTAGGAGCTGTTATGTTTATACATCGCATATGTCGTGAAAAATCATATCAGTTTTAAGGAATATGAGCTGGCTGAATATACCAACTAGGTACATATATTTTGATACAATTAGAAATAACTCGAGAATTAGATGCAGCCGCTTCTGAGTCACTGTACAAGAGCCGTGCTCTGGCAACCTAGTAATTGTTATGTATTGGCAATTAACGTATCTGTGTTTATAAATGGTCTATTGCAAACTTGTTATTCGATAATTAATGATAGAACCTTTTCTGGGGCACTGGAATAGTAACTAGCTTCAGATTAAGTTCTACAAACAGCTGATTTGTAATTTCTTTGAAGTAACAGCTGCCTATGTAGGTACCTACTGTTTTAATTACCTTTGGTTGTTACCATACCTACAAGAAATACATTTTATTAATTTTCTGTAAGTACTAATCCATCCAGCTAAACAAAGGAAAATAAATGTAATCACATTAATTGTTTGCTACTTTAAGACTTGGCGAGTACTACCGTGTAGCCGGACAAAATAATACAGCTATTATTACTAATACAAAACAGTATTCGCAAATAAATCTTAATTTTTTGTTGCAGGGGTTGTCTGGTGTCTGGTCCCACCCCATTTTTTTCCATTTTCGACCCCACCCCTTGGTCGCTGGGGTTGAGGCCGTTTATTCATTCATTAGACCATCGACCGCGGAAGAGAACACTTTCAACTGGAAAAAATGGGTGAAGTTCAGCTTCTTATGTTTCATGACAATGTCGGGATGATCGTTTAGAGGTAAGTTATCGGGGTCTCTAACGGCAAGGTTTGCTGAGACTGGGAAGGTACGTAGTTAGGGACAAATTGCTTTTGTAAAAAGCCCTATTGATATTTTACCTACCTATTATTTTATGTTTATTGTTGAAAGGAAGAATCTGCGTGTGTCTAAGAGGCGCGCATTCGTAACATTTAAGTCTATTATTTTATGATGGTTACAAGCAGGTAATAGGTACGTTTCAGTGAAATAGTTTTCAAAAAATACCTACATATTATGATCTAGTTTATTTGGCTAAAACTAGAATGCCTAGACACTTTTGTAAAAATGTTTTCTATTGAATTTGTTTAGTCTATCGGTTTTCTATCGGTTACATTTCGAGGAGTGTGCGATGGAATTACCTACACAATCTAATTCCACCAAGCCCGTTCCATCATCGGACTTCAAGACAAACGGCGATGCGCCATCGTTACATGGTGGACATCCCACCCATACGCTCAAAACGTTTTGGAAATACCTTCATTGTGCATACAGTGGAGTGGAATTCCCTGCCGGAGTCTGTGTTTCCCGATAGCTTTAACCTAGGGGCTTTTAAGTCAGAGGTGAATAGGTTACTTTTAGGTAAGCGTGTTCCATCTTCGACCAAATCATCACTTACCATCAGGTCAGACGCGAGCCTTTAATCAATAAAAAAAGACATTTGTATTTGATGTTTACATTAAGGTGTAGGTATTTCCAATGTCCAATCAAATTCGAGGTATCCATCGTAAGTATTTTCGGGTCTGTTTTAAATTATTGGTGTAAGATAGATAGAAGTATACGCCCATCTCCACATTAAATAACCATTCTATATAGGTATAGATACCTAAGATAGGTCATTGGAACCTATACCTACCTACAATTTAGGACCCTAAATGGTAGTTAGGACGAGAAGGGGGTCTGCAGGACCCTGATAAGTACATACTTTCGGTAACTTATTGAGGTCAGGAATCCTTGAGATTTAGGTGATAGGCTCTTCCTGCAAGAGGTTTAATAATTTCAGGAGCAAATTATTAAATAGAAACTCAATTGAATGTCTTTGTTCAGCCTTATTTTATTAGAAATATTTTGTGTACAAGAAGATATATTTTTAATTGTTCATAGGCTCGCATTTGACAACTATCTCATCTGATGGTAAGCGATGATGTAGTAGTGTTGCCCAAACGAGAGTCTCGCAAGAGTCTTGCAATTAGCGATTATCCTATTGCTATTTATTAAACGGTAGTTGAGATCTCAGAACAATGTAACAGAGTCTGTTACGTTTGGGCAACACTATGATGTAGTCAAAAATGAAGCACGCTTGCCTAGAAGTAACCTATTCACTCTTGACTTGACCAAGTCATAGCTATCAGGAAACACAGACTCCGACAGGAATACTAATTACATACTACAAACTAGAAACGGAGGCAATAATATAATAAAAACTGACAAAGGATTTTTGGGTATTTTTTCCTTCTTTTATCTAGTTAACAATAGGCTTACAGTAATTAAACAGGAATATGGTAGATAACGAAGCAAATTTAGCATTTTCCTTCAAATAATCTGATAATAGAAGATACTCTTTGTGTTAAACGCGGTTTCGTAGTTACAAGTACATAGTACGCGCGCAGTAACCGCTAGCGCCACCTGGTGCGATCAGTTGGAACTAAACACAACGTGCTTTTTGCTCGCTGTTGAGGATTATGAATTTAGGCGGTAGCCCATCACATTAGTGGCTTGAAGATTTGTGACTTAACCTCATCAAATAAAGATTGATTATTGTTATAAGCAAAAACATGGATTTTCAAACTATCCTTGAATGTCAAGACACTAATGAAGCAACTGATCTACTCGTGGCTTATCTCTCAACGGAAATAAAAAATAATACCCGTATTATCAAAACTACAAAAAGAAAACTTATAACTAAGCCATGGGTAACTAAGGGACTACTTCGCTGTATGAAAAACCGGGATAACTTACACAAAAAATCAAAACAGAATCCTAACGACGACATAGTAAAACTTACCTACAAGCGCTACCGAAATTTCTGCAATGCATTACTCAAAAAAGAAAAAAAAAAGGTATAAAAAACAGGAAATCGAAAATGCAAAGGGTAACAATAAACAGTTGTGGAATGTCATAAAAAGAATGAGCGGTTCAGACAGAAGGGCAGACTTCTCCTCATCTCTTTTGTCATCAACTAGTCCTGAGACGGATATTAACAACGTCAACAGCTTCTTTGCTAAGATTCTGGAACGTATTATCAACCAGCGTCTTATAAAGTTCTTGGAAGCAAACAAACTTCTTTCCTCAGCACAGTATGGCTTTAGAGTAGGCAAGTGTACAAACGATGCGGTCCACGAATTAGTGAACTCTGTCGTGATGAGCTTGGATGACAGAAAGAGATGTTTGACGGTATTTCTCGACCTTGCAAAAGCGTTCGATACTGTCTCTATCCCACACCTTCTAAATAAGCTGGAACGGCTCGGTATCAGAGGGATCCCCTTGAAACTTTTAGAGGATTATCTTACTGGTAGAAAACAACGGGTAAGGATAAATGATAGTCTAAGCGACGAGTTACTACTACTACTACTTACTACTTACTACGTACTTTTTGGTGTGCCCCAGGGTAGTATTATTGGACCGACACTATTCTTGGTATACATCAATGATCTCTGTCGTCTTTCTCTGGAGAAGGGAAAGATCATTACCTTTGCTGATGATACTGCCCTGTTCTTTAGTGGTGATAGCTGGGAGGAAGTGTTTCTTCTTGCACAACTGGGCCTTAACACAGTTAGTCAGTGGCTCCAAATTAATATTTTAACCCTCAATGTCTCGAAGACAAAGTACATAGCGTTTGCACATAGGTCTAACTTGCTCCCACCGTCATCTCTAACTATTACTGCTCACACTTGTGGCTTTGAAACTTTCGTGTGCGATTGCCCATGTCTTGAGATGACAGACAACATTAAATACCTCGGGATAACTATTGACCAATATGTATCTTTTAAACCACACATTGAGAGCCTGGTGACCAGATTGCGAAAGCTTATCTACGTTTTTAGAATATTAAGGAACACGCCGGAACGGAAGACGATTAAAATGGTCTATTACGCATTATGCCAATCGCTAATTGACTACTGCATCACATCATGGGGTGGTTCCGCTAAAACGCACATGATTGAAGTAGAAAGAGCCCAGCGTGCCATACTCAAGGTGGGTGCTGCTCTCCCATTTCGTTTTCCGACCACTGAATTGTACGAAGTATGGGATACTCTCACTGTCAGGCAAACTTTCATACTACACACTTTAGTGAAAAAACATTCTCAGTTGCAGTTTGATGCTAACCTACTTAAAGACAAGCGACGAAAGGGTAGAGTGTGTCCCACGGCCCAATTCAAATCCTCACTCCCTAAAAGATTCTTCTGTTTCCTCGGGCAATATCTCTATAATAAGCTTAACAAACACCTAAATCTATATCCTAAAATCAAATCAAGCTGTATTATAGCAATAAAAAAGGCACCTGAAAACCCTTGACTATCAAAAAACAGAGAATCTTTTAACCGTTCTGAAATAAACTAACTCCATTCACAGCTACTCCTCATCTCAATATTTGCCTCACATACATTATTACAAATACATACTTCATTCAACTCTACACACACTCACACTCCTCTCCTAAACAAAACATATCACACACAACCTCACTGACACTACACTTCTCACTCACACACCCGATCTCATAAACCGAGTCAATAATTTCTGTTTAGTTGTAGTTTTAATTTGTTTTTTAATTTTTTTTTTTTTTTGTTATAGCTAATTTTCTATTATTTATTTATTTTCTTTTTTAATATTGTTTACTCCTTTGTCCTTACACGGCACCAAATTAAAAGCGTATTCTAGCCGTGAAGGGGCCTGGTGACCTGTAACACAGGTTTTTTTCCAAAAACCTATTTCAGGCACCAGTCTCTCACAAAGAGTACAGCTTATGAAATTGTATCTATATTAATTATATTATAAGGCAACTTTGTGGAGAGAGAATAAATGATTTCTTGATTGATTGATAGATACTCAACTGTTTTGACAAAGTTTACATTCAGAATAATGAGGATACTTGAGGCGAAATTAATACTAAATACATAGAAGCCGTTTTGTGACATTCAACATTGTTTTTATCTGCACATAACTGATCGTACATTTATTCTGCTCTGATGATGAAGGACACAGAAAAATTGAAAGAGACAGTTCGGTACCCAAAAATTGTTTGGTAATACCTACAAAACACCTATTCTATTGCTTGTTTCTAACTCAATAAAAGACACGGCTATTAAAACCTACGTTTGGTGCTACAATTAAATAATAGGTAATAATAGGTATCTACAAGTAATTAATCGATGTGGACACCAATTTCCGTTGACCAAGCCACAAGATCTAGATAGGTCATTGAGCAACCCACCTCCTCGCTTTGTCAGCAATATTTTATGTGCGTCTATCTTGGATGCTCTGACTATGTCTATGATACTCGGTGTCATTATAGCTAAATGAAAGTTCCGTAGATAGGTAAGGGAATAGGTACCTACTTGTTTGTCTTGGGTAAAGAAATTTAACAGTTTTAAAAGGGTTGACACTAGGAAAACGTCTATTTTATTATAAGTTACATTATAATCAGCATATTTGATTTTTTTGTGTTCTGTTGCAATTTTTGGCCAACATTTGAGGCAGATGTTCAACTCAACACGCTTGTTATAAGTAAAAAACTCATTAAATCAAGTAATAACTATTGACTATAACAATCCTAATCATAATTAGCCAATAACGTTCCCAATTCTGGACACAGGAATAGGTACTCTGTATAGGTAAGTGAGAAAATTATAAAATCGCAAAAAATAAAATCTATATAATGATATTTTTAGGGTTCGTACCTCACTAACAAAAAAAAAACCGAGAGATATATAGAGTACCTATAGAGGATTAAATTGTTTTACGTCTGTCTGCCTGTTTGTCAAGACCATTTATTTCAGAAACGCGTAGAGATATCGAGTTGAAATTAAAATATATAGTCAGGTCTACCTACAGTCCTTTGAAGCTCTGAAAAAATTAAACTTCTAAATAAACGTAAAAAAATACGCCCGTTTATGCCACATACATAAAACGCATATTTCGTCACTCTCAAGATAATCGAAATTGATATTGACCTACCTATTATACTTGCCATTGACCTAGAGCTATGAAAGTAGTATCGTTTTATAATAGGTACAAGTTCTAAAATAAAATTGAAGCTACTATTACAAGTGAGGTCTCATATGAAAGGGATTAATGTGCATATTCCAAAACATACTTTATATATTTTTACGACGCATTAATTATTAACTATTATTTTAAAAAATACCGTCCCCCCTCGGTACGGAACCCTCGGTGGGCGAGTCCGACTCGCACTTGTCCGATTTTTTGGGTATGAATCGAATGGTACAACTCATAGAAAAGTATGAAAGAAATGCTATGCTATATTTGCATATGAGCTATGCCTACCCCAAATTGAGAAGAGGGTACGAATATGATAAGGGAATGAGTAAAAAGTACCTATCTATAAAAAACTTTTTTGCAAAAAATAAAACCGACTTTCATGTCAAAACACTACAAAGCCAAAAATAATTTTAATTTCGGTAGTCGGTGTTATTGGTTTTGTATTTTCTTTTTTTTCACACCGCCTTCCGAAATTAAAGTTATTTTTGGCTTTGTAGTGTTTTGACATGGCAGTCGGTTTTATTTTTTACAAAAAAGTTTTTATTTTCGCGCTTTTTAGTGGGTCAGTGAATTTTCCAAATCGGTTCGTAAATGACGGAGTTATGCGCGAACAAAAAACGCAATGCAGGGTAAACGAAAAGATCATCAACGTAAATATTTTTTTTTGGACTTTTGTTGATTTTTCAGAAACGGCTTGTCCGATTTCGATAAAATTTTTATGGGACAATTTGGGAAGTATACCATTTTCAACAAAAAATAATTTTTCAATGCGGTTGGCTAGCGACGGAGCTATACCCGAACAAACATAAAAAAAAACAAACAAACATCCGAATTGAGAACCTCCTCCTTTTTTAGAAGTCGGTTAAAAACTTCCAACGCACATATACATAGAAGCACCTGAATACAGGATTTGGCAGCTGTAAATTATCTTATTAAAGATGATGACGAATATCATTAAAATTACAAAAATAATATAGTAAATGTCAAATAATATTTATGAAAATTTTAAAAGCTATAAAGTTTTATTTTATTGAACCGTTAGTTCCGGTTTTTAAAAGACATCGTAAAATTTTGAAATTAGGTCACTGCAGTGATCTATCTCATTCAGTTCAAAGATCTTGATACTTATTTATGTTATTGAGTGCAATAAATTGTGGATGTTATTTTTTGACTTTGTGGGGCATACGTTTTTTGTGTGCTAATCCAAGTTTCTAATCCAAGTCTTGACAAACAGACAGACAGACGTAAAACAATGTAATCCTCTAAGGGTTCCGTTTTTTTGTGGTTGTGAGGTACGGAACCCTAAAAATATCATTATACAGATTTTATTTTTTGTGATTTTATAATTTTCCCACGTATACAGAGTATTCCTGTGTCCAGAATTGGGAACGTTATTGGCTGATTGTGATTAGGATTGTTATAGTCAATGGTTATTACTTGATTTAATGAGTTTTTTGTACTTATAACAAGCGTGTTGAGTTAAACATCTGCCTCAAATGTGGGCCAAAAATTGCAACAGAACACAAAAAAAAATCAAATATGCTCATAATAATGTAATTCCTAGTGTCAACCTTTTTAAAACTGTTAAATTTCTTTACCCAGGACACACAAGTAGGTACCTATTCCCTTACCTATCTACGGAACTATCATTCAGCTATAATGACACCGAGTATCCTAGATAGTCAGAGCATCTAAGGTAGATGCCCATAAAACATGGCTGACAAAACGAGGATGTGGGTTGCTCAGTGACCTATCTAGATCTTGTGGTTAGGTCAAACCTCTCTGTCTGCTTCCAAACCTCTCTGTCTTGAGCAATTTCGGATCATGTTTGCCCCATGAACATGATCAGATCGTCCCGACCCGACCTGCACTGTGGTCGAACTCGACGGCGTTGTTCTCCTTTAGGTGTCCAGTGCCAATCTCTCTGGGTGACGATCTTTGCCCACCTCTTCGGGTGCATTCGTGCGACGCTATCATTACTGAATATAATTTTATTATTTATGGAGAGGCAACTTTCTTCCTCACGCCCCAGCCGCCGCGGGAGACGCCTCGGGCGTCGGCGATCGCGAGCCGATCTCCGGCCACCGTAGGCGCGGGCTTGCGGACGGTGTGCAGGGGTAGCTCACCGTCCGGTATGGACCAGACCCGGGTCAGCGGCGCGTCGTGTTCCACGCGCACCTTAAAGAACTGTCAGCAACAGTGATGGGGCCTTATAAGGCCATTGCCCGCCGGGGTTGCGGAAATGTGTTAACAAGATACCGCGGCCCCGGAACGGTAGCTGTAAGGGTAGCTGAAGGAACAAGGTAGGTTTTTAGTCAATAGAAGTCTGACACTCCCTTCTTCTTTTTCTTTTTCTCGTTTACCTTTCCAATTTCCGTGAGATTCTGTAATACCTACCTATAGGTACCTATTTCGAACTACTGTCAAAGGAGAAGGACCTATAGGTATTGCGGCGACCTGATGTTTTAGGTAGGTGCCTGTTTTACCAAGGAATCTCTGTAAGCAATTGAATAAGTCAATAAGTCTTTAATGAAGAAACGTTTGTCAGGAGTAACTTACCTTTACGTAAAGCCGTAATTTCTAGTAACTTAAAGACATAACATTAGCTGAAAAATAAAATTAGTTGTTGGTATATTGTCTCTGTCACCATCTATGCTCATATTATTAACTCGAAAGTAGGAATCAATCATTTTCTGTCTAATTGATATCTCTTCCTTCTAAATGACTGCACGGATTTACTTAAAATACCTCCATAATGTTTTCAAAAGATTATGGGATACTTTTTATCCTAGGAGTAGGCACCTATGTTCTCTTGGGATAATATTCCATGTAGTTATATGCAAGCGAAGTCATTGGAGGACGCTGGTCTTATATTAAAAGCCAGCTAGGTACCTATGGGTACTGGATAATACACACTTACCAAGGGTTTTTATTCCCTCATAATAACGTAAAACAATGGACTTTAACGCTGCCTAGGTAAAAACACATGGATAACAAAAGATTCCAAAGCCATATCGCAGACTTAAAGCCATAGCAAATTCTTTCATAAATAAAAACTAAATGATTAGTTACTGGAATAGCTCGAGAGTTGAAGTTTTACTATTTTTTCATTACCGACCTAAGTGGAGGCAATAGAGAAAGAAACGGCGCGTAAATAATACACAACAATACGCAATCATGTTTTTATTTATAAAATTGACAAAATTTACATTACCCACTTATTACGTTGCGACATAAAGCCGACCTATGTTAGTATTAAAAATCCCGAGCGCCGCAGCTCGCAGGGCGGAGGTAATCACCGAGAGAGCAGGAACAGGTGGCGCAGCCTGTCTGCTGGTTAATATCGACTTTTTATCAGCACTTGTACCTACAGAATATTATAATAAGCCGCCGACGAGCCTCTATCTAAATAATATGTAAACGTAAATAGATATTCGTAATGTAAACGGTCGCGAAGCCTAAGCAAACTATCAAAAAACATTACGGGGTGCAAATAACAACGATCATGGCGTATGTAATGAAAATCTTGCATCGGCATTAGTCGTGGTGTGGTTCGGCGCGCGCCGAGCGGCGACTCGGCGAGGGCGGCAATCGATGGCGGGCCGGGACGCGCGCCCCGACGCCCAGACCGGCAGACGCCCGGAGACGCCGTCCCTGAACACACGCTCCTCCGACCGCGCACCCCATCCGTCATCCTTCAATGTTTACTTATCGGACGACGCGAACAGCTGACCGACCGGACCGGTAAGTCACGTGCTTTATTCACTCTTCTCCGCGCCGGCCACGACTCGCGTATCCCTTTCGCCCACGACTTCGCTCCAGTGTTATTCGCTGCATTTTGTGAATTTTATATCGGTGCATAGAGAACCATTCATTTGTGCATTAGAATCAATAATGCAGGCCCGGTGTTATGTTAGCTCGCGTCGTAAATTACGAATATAATACCCCCTTACGCCCTTTCATGTTTTTCTATTCAATCTACCGGCTGACACACACATAGAGACTCGGAATTCTTTAGATATCTTTACGAGTGGTGGTCGAAACTTGTCTTTTATAATTTATCCTTTATGTGCAACAAAGGCTGGTGGACAAAAGGCCTTCGGCGTCAGTCGCTGCTGCCTCGGTGGATAGGTTGTAAAAAACAAAGAGACTCTTCGCTACCGGTTTGTAGGTTTGCGAAATAAATTTTTGCAAGCCAATCGGGTGTTTTCGCAAGTCCCTGTGCTCTCATTGGTGGCGGTGTACAATAGATTGTTTCGCGAATCCAACGCGGGTTAAAGTTTTAAAACAATTTCGCATTAGACTATTTACGATAGCGTATAATATTTTACATTTGCCCGGGAAGTTACGATAGCGAAATTCATGTGCTATCAGTGTTTCCCCTTTTCGGCTTGAAGACCCAGGCGTGTTGTAAATCGGTTGCTTTATTTTATAGATGGTGTTCCCTGAGGAGAGGCGGGGGTCCGGCGTGGAGTTTCACTCGGTGAGCTTTTAAGATATTGAAGGGGCTTCGTGTGAACCGTCACATTTAAATAGTGAGCTAGTAGGGTTAACATTGGGTGGTCTGAGACTCGACTTAATTATTAAAGTCACATTCAATCTTAGGATTCATTTTAGGCTAGTCTTACCACGTTCCACAGCATTCTTCTGGGCCCAGATGAGAAGAGAAGAGTACGCGTCGCCTTCTGTACGTATACTGAATGTATCCTGAGTGCCTCATTCTTTCCGGTATACCTTCAGTATACGTAACAGAAGATGACACTGGTCGACCGTAGAGAAGACTCGGAGACATGAAGATTCTTGAACTTGCATCTATATTTACATTGACATTGCATTTCACATGTGTTTTTGTGTGTCACGTTTTTATGTTCACAGACCACAACAGCAGCTGTTGCGAACGACTTCACAATAAAATAAACGTATTTTATAGATATTGTATAAAGTAAATTGTTTTATATTAAAGTAGAAGTTTCGTAACTATGTATATTGATATGATAGAAGAGTTCATGCACCTTACGTGTTGCATTAAGACATCACGCGATTCTCACGTTAATTATGTTTATATCATTAATTCACTTTTAATGTAAAAATAATGCACTTAATTGGCTCAATATCGTGATTATCAATGTTTTTATCATTCACGTGTCTCTTTGATCTAAATAATTACCTTTATGCAATAAATGACACTTCATAATCTTACATATGAAAATGTAAATTGCCTGTATTTATAAGATGTTTGTACGTTTTACAGCTTATTTTAAAACTTATCAAATAAATACATCATTAAAACATGTTGTAATTTTATTTCATTGTCTATTGATAGCTTACCAATCTCTACATAAAATATAACTAGGTAGGTACACATATCCCCTTTTAAGTCTCAGAACACGAGTATGACAACTTTTGACTTTGGTAAAGAACTAAGCAGAAGTTAATTACACAATCTCTAATTATCTAAACTGACAACAACAATATAGTTAAAAAGCGCAATAGCTTAGATTACATTCAAAATAAAATGGCAAAGCACAAGGTAATAACCGTTACTCATAAAGGCCACAATGACCAATATTGTTAACTCTTTTGTATCTTCAAGCCTGTTATTCACAATAGGTAGTCAGTGCTGTCTCATTCCCACATAAGCTAACTATTCAAGTCGATGGTTAGTCATTTTAATTATTGCATTAGTAACTTGGAAGTACATAACGGATGTATGTTTCCGGGGTATTATGCATTGGCCATATTATGGTAGTCTAGACATTGTAAGTTACCTATCTCCTACGAGTCATAAGCTCGTTGGGATGAGTTGTGCGGTTTTTCTATTATTTAAGATATACTGAACATTTTAATTTGGAGATATTGGTAGCTATAACGTTATTTGGTTGGAAAATTGTGGTGGAAAATTAACATGGCGTTGGAAAAAGCTCAGGACAAAAATTATATGATCTTAACATGGATATTTTTTTACTTTTCATACCGAAATACAATTTCCACTACGCTTTGTCAGCCTAAGATAAACAGATAGATAAGGTAATATTGGCAAAAAGCTGGTGGTAGGTACCTATTGGTTTTGTATGTATAATGACTTTTGACATTATATCTACTAGAAGCCAAATATTAGAATCGATAAACAAAAATCATGTACAGGTAGGTATATATATATTCAGGGTTCCTGCTTCAAAAGAAAACTGTTGGAAAATGCCGTTCGGGGTTGTCAACATTTTGTAAGTGAACAAATATGAAATTACTAAGGTAAAGGGTAAGTATTGATGGCGTCTATAAATAATAAAGCATCGTGTATGTGCTGATAAATAATTCCGAATAATAATAATACCTAAGTAAGCTCAGATTTACCTACAAAGGCTGTAAAAGATATAAAATGCCACCAACTGCATAACACTGCTTCAAGAGCTGCTTTTTTTTTTCTTTAGATATATCTATCAGAGACGGCACAATACTTTTTCTGAAACAGCCTGTATATGCAGAGATCCTGTGAAAAATACGACTCAACCTTTTTCCAAAATTACTGTCCAGCCTTTTTTCACACAGATAATTATAGCGTAAATGAAGGAATAGATTTAAAAAATAGCTTTTATTATTTAATACTTTTGAAGATTTTTACAAAATTTGCAGCTGACTCCAATTGGGTCTGAGCTAAAGGTCATATTTATTAAAGTTTGAAAGAATTTAAATGATGAGATGATGAGTTAGAGAGTTATTTGTGTGAGCCTTGATGCGTAAATTAGTAAATGAAGGTAGTTCTCAAACTGAGGAGCTTGATAAGCTTGGTAAGCAAGTTGATCCGCGGACGATCGACCATGCTAAGATAACGTGACTGCTCCGTTCTTTGGATAGATAGTATACCCACTTTTACTGTATCTACATCATAACACAATCAAATAAGGACTTAACAACTAAAAAGGGTGGGCTTCAGAAACTATAATTATTAAAATTTTGTTCTTGGCTGTTATTCATAGGTCTTTGAAGACAGTTCCAGGTAGACAGAAGCATCAGTGCAGCCAACGGATGTCGTGTTATCCAGATAGATAAGTATTGAACTTTAGAGGTTTTGATGACGGTTGGTAGATACTTACATAGTTATAAAACCAATGAAAAACTTTATAAAACAAAATCTAAACGAACAAAATCTTCGGACAATAAAAAATACTTATGAGATGACGTGTCTTATGTACCTACCTACTAGGTAGGTAGTTGTCTAAACCTACGTCATGAGTTGAAGATGAAGGTAAAAAATATAATTTACACGTACCAGAAAGAAAAACTGAAAATTTGTCTTAAAAGACAGTCTTTATACGCTACTAAATACATGTAGGTATCTTGATATAAGAAAATGGTACGAATATAACCATAGGAGGAATGTATTTTTTCGACATTTTCGGGACTAGGTAGGTAACGTAATTTGAGCTTATGATTTTGGGTCAAAATAATCGGTTAGAGGCTACATCTGTGACCTGAGTAACTGGCCACGAAGAAAACTGTCTAATACTAAGTTAACCCTTCCAATTTCGTAAGCTCTTATACATTTTTTACGAGTGAAAGCGAAAGCGCCATCTATGCGATGGTAGGCGAACTTTTTCGGAAACGAGTATAGTAAAGCTCTTGCACCACAGAGACTGAACTCTGAAGGTAAACTTTTTGATTTTTTTTTTTTGTTTATTGGAGTTAAGAACTAGTGTAAAAGAGATTTGAAATATTACATTCTTCCGCTAAAGTAATGATTTATCTAATGATGTTAATAATTTAATATACTATTCATTTTACCAACTTGGAAGGTTTTGATTTAAATATAAGTACCTGTTTGATTTTCTGGAATCATTCTTCTGTTAAAAGCATCGTTGTTTTTCCGGGTTTTTATTTACTTTTAGATAATGCGAACGCGTTATAAACCTAAGTGTGCGGATCGATGATATTCTGCTGGTATGGAAATAGAATATAAAAATGTTTATAAGAATATGAAAATTAAACTTTATTGCTGACACAAAAGTTATATTTTAAATAACACAGTCACAACTTGTATCATAAATATAAAGAACCAGTGTATCGTCATAAAAACACCAATTGTTATTGTTTAAATCCCGAAAAGGATCGAAGGCAATAAGCTATTGTTTCAGGGGTGAAAGTTTTTAAAAACCCTTCCGCGTGTGGAGGTACGAAACCAGGAAGAATACGAACTGTAACAAAAAAGAGAAAGTTACTCCTAAGGTGAATAAAAAATGTAACATTTGTGCAATCGACCAATAGGGGCGCCGAAAATAGAACTTTCTAATTTGTTTTTGAAATTGCCCTAAGTTTTGAGTCATTTGCACGGAAGCGTTTGGAGATGAGATGTGATAAAGTTGTGGCACATTATCTTATTCTGCTTTTAAGTGAATCTAGTGCTTATTTATACCTGGATTGAAGATCACGTGAAAAGTTAATTCGTGAATTTAAATTAATTTTCAGTGATGTGAGTTGTTATTAATATCATCAGTGTTATAGGAACTAACTGACGTCATCATGCGTCAAAAATACGTTCGCATACCCATATACCTAATATGCCGAAGATTGTCATATGAAAAAACCAGACCACAATCTTATTATACGCTAAGACAAGAATACCCTATCTAGCTACAAGTGAGTATAAGAATACACCTAACCAAAATACGATCAGATCGACCTATTGTGTTGTAAATTAGGTATGAGATATTTGCTCAAAGATCGTGTATTTGATATAATCTATATATACAATCCATAGCTCGATATAGGTCAGATCGGTTCAATATACGAATATCATTTACATTCTTGTTCGACCGACGTTTTCCAACAAGACCGCGTTCACTTAGCGGACAGCGCAGAGAATGTTAGATTGCTAACCCTACGAACAAGGCATCCAGCGATCGGCGTGCGAATACGACGATCGTCCAAATCCGGACCCAGCATCTGACTACTTAAAGAGTAAGCGAGATGACTGTAACTTTGATTGTGCGACTGCGAGTCCCCGGTATCGAGCGGCCCGTTGTCATGGCAACAGACAATGGTTTTTGGGTGCATAATATTTTAGGCTGCGTCAGGGTGCGGGTTGGGGAGCGCGCGGGGAGGGGGTAGATCGAGAGCGGCAGCCATCTTTAAAATTATATTTCCAGTTTGGACGAACTCCTTCGATTCCAGCCCTAGTTTTTCTCTCTATATAGAAGCGCTGTGGTGTATAATATGCACAATTGGGTTATGCTACATGACGTTTTTATAGTGTTTATTCGTGTTAAAGTAAAATCCAGAAACAGTAAACGAATTAAAACCACATTGAATGACCAATTAATATTAATTGTTATTACTGTAATTAACATTTAACAGTATAAAATTATGCAGGTATTTGTATACAGTAGGTAGTATGTTCCATTCGACAATGAAAATTGTTGTCGAATTAACATGCACTTAAAATTGTTTTGAAATCGTTTAATTGTTTTAGCTACCACATTTAAATAACTTGCATACTTGTAATTAAAATTTTATTACTATTTAAAACGTATGCATGTATTTTCGGCAAAGATATACATAGAAAAAATCTCCCGCCTTTTTATGTCATATCTTTATTCGGCTTCAATATATTTTATCTGCAGTGTTCCGCTATACGCGCTCCATACGCTAAGAGGCTGATGTCGTCTGCGGCTCGGATTCGTGTCGTAAAGCCTCCGATTAATGTCCTCCTCCGACGGAGCCTCCCGCCACGATTAAGCGATATTCTCTCTTTACCTGCCCTTCAGTAATTCGGAAGAAAAATGTTAGGAAGGTGGTAGGTACGTACCTACTTTAGCAGACATTTTGGGATTTCTGTAATAGTGTGTTCGTGAAATTAGGTACATTATGAAGGAGTATAATGCGAATAGATTGATTTTGTGGTGTTGTAATGTAGGTAAGCTTTCAGTTAAAACCACAAATAGTTCAAATAAAATGCAAGTGAGTAACATAGGTACCTACCTATGTTACTCACTTGCATTTTATCACTACTACTATCAGTCACGTACCTACGTGACTGATAGTAGAAAAGAATATAAAGAGTAAAAATTAAATACCAACCTATTGAAGTATTCCAATTTAATCGACATTAGTCTTAAAACCATAGCTGTAGCACTCTAACACCATACCTGAAACAAACAAAAACCAAAATAAGTACTTAATCTTATCATTTAAAAAGCTTTTTTAACGAGTATCTATGGCCTTTGAGTGTCCATTTAAAATATTCCATATCTGTCATTAAACCCTTTTCAAACGCTGTGTGAAAGTCCTTGGGAGTTCCGTACAATTTAAAAATATTACATAGCACATTTAAGGGTATCTCGAGTAGATAACATGTCATAAAATAAAAGTAGTAGGAAATTGCAGGGAACAGTTGCAGCGAGTGGGTTAAGTTAGGCATACGATACACTGACGCAAGACATCAAAACCTTCTCAGAGCGAAGTGTTGGTAGATTTCACTGCATACTGCTGCCAAATCTCTGTATCTTATCTCGCCTGCATCGACTTTATACATGTTATATTTGTCTAGGCATCTCCTTATTATCCCATTTACGTTTATCAGCTGACTGAGGCGCAGCACTCAGATGTCTAGACGGGGGTTCTTGGTTCGACGTCCGGACGAAAGGTCATCGCAAAATTGAAAAGAAAATACCCTTGAAATGCCGCGACATTTTGATTTCTTTGGCGGGTGACGTGTAATTGAAGGCCTAAACGTTATTACTTATTTGTCTGGTGAATTAGAGCTATCTTTTATTTATTCATGCAAGAATTTATCTTGAGAATGGCAAAAATGAATTGCTTTATTTGGGGGTTTAAGCTGCTAGAAGTGATTTTGGAATAGAATTTTGTGTGCAGTGGCGTCGAAGCTCGAAAATATCGGTTTTGTGTGTGTGTGAGTAGGTGCGTATGAGTATGTAGGTGGTAGGTATGCATCACGATAACGCGGTGGAATAACCTGTTCCATGCGCTCTCCACTGATAGGTGGGCACAGGTATTCGTGCACGTATGAATACATTAATACGTTATTACAATTTGTTCAAAGAAAACTCACAACGCGTTTGAAACTGTAGGGAAAAAGTGCTAGGAAAATTATTATCTTTATCGTCAATGTAATATTAAGAAGTAAAATTTGTTTGTATGTGCAGAGTAATCTCTCGAACGACTGATCCAATTCTAAACATATTTTCATTAGTAGTAAGGAGCATTATTTGTGACTGCAATATACAGGGTTAAATGTAAAACACTGAAAACCTCTCAGGACTATGTTACTAACATCATAATCAACAACTTTTGTTCTATGACTTTTAAGAATTCGTCATATTTTAGTTCACCAGATTTTCATACAAAAATAAAAATATTTAAATTGAACGCCCTAAATGTTACGAAGTCTATGCGAAGCAAAAGAAAGCAATTTATACTATCGCTTTCTTTTGCTTTGCATAGACGCTACATGCGTTTAGGGCGTTCAATTTAAATATTTTTATTTTTATATGAAAATCTGGTGAATTAAAATATGACGAATTTTTAAAAGTCATAGAACAAAAGTTGTTGATTATGATGTTAGTAACATAGTCCTGAGAGGTTTTTGGTGTTTTACCATTAACCCTGTATATCTAAGCTATACTTTAATTCGATATCCACGCAGAAGTCGCGGGCGAAGTAAACACATTGAAGTTACTATTGACTTTCGATTGATAGTGGGAACCTTAATTACAACGTTGCGCTTTAATTTTCCTTCTACCTACGTAATATAAAAATAGTTTAATCTGTCGGTGTGTTTAAAAGAGTATGGCCGACTATAATCTACTATAAACTTCGGAATGACAGTCCTATTCAAGTGCTTAAAGCCATGACCATTTTACTGCGTATTATTGAATAGATACTGCATTCGAATCCGGATCGGTTTTATAACTTTTTAATTCACAATTAATTCAATTTTTAGCTGTAAAATTTTAACAGTAGGTACCTATACATTTGAATTCATAATAGAAAAGGACCGATGATTTTGCTCTATAAACGGCCCTAAGTAGGTAGGTACTACTAAGAATTACTGGTAATTTTCATTACTGGGATCCTAGTTCTATTTAAAAGGAGGACGATACTTTGACCTTCGACCTTCGTTGAAGGCCAAGACACGGTACCAACCTAATCTTTAAATACGTAGAATTGGACTGTGGTAGGTAATAGGGAGGGTTGGGTCTCGCATCGTATGTACACATTCTTGTACACATTAGGATTTGTTCGAAAAGATTCTTTCATTTTTTCGTTATTAGTTCTGAAAGATACCTAATTTATCATTATATTTGTAGAAAATATTTCTACTTGAAAAAATGTGGGTAATCCTTATCTCAAAGAATAAAATTACACTTTATTTTAAAGTTGAAAGTCATAACAAAAACGTCTTAAGATAGTGTACCTATGTATTACACGTAGGTATATAAACGAGTATTACACGAATATATACACATTTTAAATGTTCCAAGCCCGCCCAGTTAGCAGAACTATCTCAGTCGTAAAATTACATATTTAAAGTTCTAAAGCGAATGTTTAAGTTTAAGTTGAACCAAAAAGTCTTTGGATTATCTCAAACTAAGTGTCAAGACGAGGATTACAGCCTGCAAAATATACCAGAATGATAAGACTATGAGACTAAGATAAAACAGATCCTGAGTATTGCCACTCAAAACCCTTCCCTATGTAAATAGGTTCGACAAATCAATGTAGGTAAGTAATTTATTCAGAGTGGGACATCCACTGATCTGTACGACCCCTGCTTGGAAAATATGTTCCGGATAATACCATTCTTAGGGATCAGTTAGGGACACCTGATACCCACAACGCCACCTTTTTTGGGGGACGTCAAGGGATTTTCTTTAATTTATAATACCTCCCATATTAAACCAATAGATTTCCTTGCAGCGCCGGAATGGACCGATTTATCCCCTTCAAGATGGAACTGTCCCCAAAGTCCCTAATTAAATTATTCTACTTTATTACTGCCGTCTGTACTGCATTAATGAATAACAAAAACCATTTATATAAAATATATATCCCACAGAATTATCTTTAAAAAAGTCGAAGGCAACACGTAAATTACTCACTTTGATCTCAACGAAACCGGAAAACAAAAGCCGTGCGTAAGATATTGCAGTAGACGGTTATAAATATGCGTCACTTAGACATAACAAAAACTGTGCCAATGTTTAGGTGTGAAATGTCTGGCTATGGCTATCTAAAGTAAATTAATTACCTACTGAACTTAATAAAAAAAAACACTAGTTGTTGCCCATGACTTCGCTCGTGTGAAAAGTGTTTTTCAGAGGTGGAAAAGCCAAGCCTAGGTATGTCTTTTCTCAAGGTCTAATCTATCTCTGTACCAAATGTCATATATATAGGGTTAAGCGTTTTAGACGTAAAGTGGAACAGATAGACAGAGGTTTTCGTAAGTAAGGATTGTCTACTTACACACAGCGTAGACCCCGCCTAATTTCGACATTAAAAAAATATTTCAACTTTTATAAAACTTAAGGCCAATTGCCCGTAAACAGAACAAAAGACCAGCTCATCCTTGACATTTAACACCTGCTATCCACCAATTCTGTATTACAATTGCCTACAGTACGCCTTAACTTAATAAGCACGGTTCTGTGCCCCTAAGCCTCGTTCTCTAATTATGTTAATTTCAAAATAAAGTTATGCCACCGCACTTGTAAGGGATGATCCCTGTCCGTCCGTGCCACAGAGCAAGGAGATACTGTGGCAGCCACTGTTATAAAACGACATTTTTCATGTAAACTAAGCATGACAGATACGGACACTAATTACACTTACACTGATGGCCCAAAAAGATTTTAAATATAGGCACATTTGAAATATTTTACCAGCTGCATCTAAAGCCATCATCTGCATAGCCTTTACCCAGCTATGTTGTGGCTTGCTTCAAGTCCAACTCGATGTAGCTGAGTACTAGTGTTTTATATGCAGCGAATGCCTAGCAGACCTCCACAGTCCAGTACCTGGATCATAGTCTTTGACCTGGATAGACCGAGTGGATGTCTTCTGGTTTCTGACTTATAAAAACGTAACAACTTTGAAAATGGTCAAAGGACAGTCGAGACCACACGCATAAAGACCGACACAGACCGACCTCAGCAAGTGTTGTTTAACCTTGAAGATGGACAAGCGCGGCTATTACCTATTTAGCCACGAGCTCCTCTAAACCATCATAATATTGTTCATTTACTTATCCAAATTCTAGTAATGAGGATCAATCAGTTATCAAACATCGAGGTAAAGCTACACTTGTCAGGTTTAGTCCTTGGATCATCCATATCTACATACCGAGTTTCGGAAAGTAGCTCCGAGTGTTAGCTGTTAGCTCAAGGACATTTCTAGTCACTCCATTATTATTTTTTGTGGTATCTCGCAGTCCAACCACTGAGGTTGTCGGCTGCTTAACCTGACTTGTCTGAGGCTGCCTTAATTAATAAAATTTAAAGCCATGGCTTATTAAAAACTTTCTAGTCTCTCCATGCTCTGTGGCCTGTTTTAGTACTTCTGCCCAGTCGAGCCCATTTCCCGTGTGTTGCTTACAAACAAATTATTTGTTAAGGGTAAGTCTTTCAGCGTGTTTCTGTTTGGCGTTTAAAATGATGTTTAAAGGAATTGTTTCAGTAATTATGTGGATGGTTTGTTTTGTGTCAAATGGATGGTCTGAATATATTGTGAATTTAGGGGTTTAAAGTGCCTAAAGCAAAATTAATGAGATGTTTTTTGTCTTAGTATAAATTAGAATAATTAAACTCTCTTATTGTTTTTGTGGAAAATTTTAGCGTTGTATTTAGTAGAGAATTACAGCTGCAAAATGAGTGAAAAAGAGCCCAGCTATTGGCTATTTTGTTTTCGAACTGACAGAGATGCTATCGCTGTATTCAGACTTATGGGTAAAAGTTTGAATAAGAGAGAATCGAAAGCAAAATCTTGTCCAGTTATTTAATTTGTAAATTTCATCTTCTCTATATACTTATATACTAAATAATAATAAAATACCATCTATATAGGTAATACATGTAAAACCCATGATATTGACAAAATAATCATAACTCAGGGATTTATAATGAATATATACAACATTTAGGTTGTCGAAGTGATTAAGTTTGCCAATAACTTGCTTGTAACACACAATTACGAATAAATAAATAGCTAAATAAACACATAAATAATGGTTTTTCATTAGCATTATCTCAGTAATAAGCTTAATTTATTGTAACGACTTCAACGGCTAACCAGATTACACTTAGGTAGCTAAGCTTTTCAAATAGGGTATGTCATAAACTATGTATCTATAATAGATATGACCCTACCTATTTCTAGTTTTCAGTAGGGCTATTCAACAAAAATATCAAGACGAAAACTTATGACCAGTTTGTCTAGGAAGTAATTCTGAAATTGTGCAGTTTTTCAAGCTATATTTAAGTATGAAGAAATCTTTGTTTAATGGTAGGTACAATGGTAATCTTCGGTAGAAACATTGAGTTATAATGTACTACGTACTACATTATAACTCAATGGGTAGAAATGACATCTCGATTCAAGTTCATATCTCCTCAATTCTGTACTGTAAAATTTTACAGAATAGACCAATTGATATCAATTCTTTGTACTAAGATGCGCTTTAGAAAATTTGATCGTTCATTATATTGATAGGTCTAAATTCTGTCTACCTCCCTTCAGGCGTTTAATTTCGCTCCCAGCGTCTTGGTGAAATAAAATCAGTTCCTATCTTTTCTTAGTTTAACATCAATATGTAATATGTGACTGTGGTACAGGTTTTATAATTTTGAGGCTGTACCAAGGCCTACTAGATTTTGCGTTATTATTTCCTAAATCTGATTTGGGCTTGGCGATAATTTATATGCTAAAAATGAAAATATTTTTGTATAATTTTTGTCACTCAAATTCTGCCAAAACGGTCACCGAGAGAACTTGGTCACTTATATTTATCGTAATGAAATGAAATGAAATATTTATTTTGTAAATTGGTTATAAATAACGCTTTTACACGTCATGTTTTTTTGCATGTTAAGTTTAGTTTAGCTAGATGAGGCCGGTGTTTCCTAACTGACTACTCTGAGAAGAAACACCGAAACAAACTCAGAGGTCAACGTCTCTTTTAAAGTCCATACAATTTGTGTTGCTCCAATCATATGAAAAACATGTAGGTTCATGTCTTTGGTGCTCTTTGAGAAAATAACCACACAGATTTGAGTGGACCTGTCTAGACAGTGCAAGAATTTGTCAGTTATCGTGTAGCTCAACTTAGAACTTAATTAAGGAGCTCAACGATCTGACGAACAATACCTAACAATGTGTGCAGAGTGGGTTTTTAGTCAGCAGAAGTCTGACACTCCCTTCCGCTCCAAACACAGCGGGAGGAGTCATTTGATGATTTTCCCACCCAAGAAAAAAAGGATACAACAAAATTAAATGATAAGACCATCTATTTACTTAGCGCGAGAATACCAGCTGATCTCCACCATTTCTTATTTTGTACCCTATAGTCAGGTAGGTAGTTGTCTGGTCCACCTACCTAATATAGTACGATAGTCACCCGTTACGAGTCTCATGGGAATAAACGGGGTGACCCGTCCTTGGGCGGGGAATACAAGATGAAAACGTAGGAAGTCGTAAGTAAAAACTTTCGTAGCTAAACAGACATCCATTGTTTTTATGTAACTGGTCAAAAACGGTTTTCGTTTTTCATAGAAAGCATGAAAACTTTTTGTTCAATTCTTTTTAGATCATGTTTAGAGGTCATTGTGAAAGAGTTTTTCTTACATTCTTTGTTCGTCTTTTGTCCATTTTTACCCTTGCACAGAAAAACAGCTTTCACATTTCAAGGCATTTTTTATCGAATATAACTGCCAGTTGGTCATTTTGTTCGTTGGTTGGTGCTGAGTCATGAAAAAACTACACAATGAACCCAACCTTTATTTGTATTCAATTTGAAAATGTTGAACCAATCTAAATTTATCTCGATGATTCAGCTAACTTACCTATCTAGGCAATTTTCTCCAGTCTACTTATTTTTTTCAAACCGGTGCCATCTGTAAAAAACGTATCAGGAATTTGTGTGATGTTTCGTTGAGAGCATCCCTTGGGAAGACTAAATTTGAGGGGTGAAGTGTTTCTGTCAAATATGAATAATGAAAATCGTGAATTTACCTACCTACTCTTCGCCCTTTCCAATGCTGGTTATCTATTCATCTACCTACCTCAAACGAAAATGAAAAGTATTGCTTCAATGAGAGTTAGAGTTACATACTACAGATACAAAAATAAGTTTAAAGTGGCTGAATTAATTAGCTAAGGCTAAAGGTAAAAAGTCCTATAAAATGCAAAATGTTTGCTAATCGCATTTGTGTAAAATAAATTAGGTTTCATATCAACCTAGGCCATTAGTAATTAAAGCCAAGCCTACAAACGCAAAAGAGTCATAAACAGTTAATTTATTTACCCATTCGTCAAAAAAAAATATTGTGTGTACAATTCTGGGATTATATGGTTTAAATTGGTTTATTATTATTTGAAACTTGTTCTACAGCGGAACCAACTCATTGAATATTTAATTCCCCCACGAAGCGCCTGAATCACCTTCCAAAAATTATGAACATTGTAAGTGGGAACATATAGGTAGGTAGGAAATTAATTTATTTTATCCGCGAACTTAAGTATGTGCGTAGAATACACGGATTTCTCGTATAAATCCGATGCTATCACGAGGAATTTCTTTAAAACTTGAAGCGTAAATCGCATGTCGCTTTCATAAATTGGTCGAGAACCCCAATTCTTGCCTTCAGTGTTGAAAACTTTGTTAGCCTGCCTTTGAAACGCTGAGACTGATATTGTTATAAATTTATATCTTAACATCAAATTATCTGTAATATTCTGAAGAAAATTTGTCGTTCGGCGCTGTTTTAAAAATGGAAATGTGTGGAAACTGAATTGGATTCCTCGTAAATCTACGTGTGTCGTGTATGAAAGCTAGCGTTCAACAGTACGGAACATGTGTGTATAGGATAGTCGGACGTAGCTCGTGGGTCTGCAGACTGTCTCATTCAAAATATAGCTGGGGAGCGCGCGCCGAATATGAAACAGTGTAGCGTTAGAAAATAAACATGTTACCACTCACGCTCAGTTTTGTAAACTTTTAACCTTATCATTTACCTACGTAGATTGCTACAAAATTTGATATAACGCAAATGTCAAGAAGGAAATAAGCGTCATTGCAACATTAGTTTATTTGCTATAAAACCTTTTACATGATACTACAATGTAAAATGCATATTAGCTGAAGCAGTTTCAGAACATATAATTAGGCATATATCTGCTCAATCCGACATGTAACGCTATTCATACCTATATTTATATTTATGATGATAATTTGCCCTTTAAAATCCGCCTCGCAATACGGCGGAATGAAATAAGGCAATGAATATTAAATTAAATGTCATACGTTGCAGACGGTGTTTGTGAAAGGGCAGACGTTTTCGATATTCGCCGTCGTCGTTGGGAACGCCTCACGCCTGCAGTGGCCTGTCGACGCTATGAAAATGGCCGACATAGTTCGTATTTTAAGTAGTTTTAGGTGAGTACGTATACGGCCTTTTTCCTTTGTAATAAAAAATATGGAAATTATAATACCTATATTTTTAAATGGAACGATGTCGCAAGGGAATTCCAAATTTAAAAACTGCTGCAGAGTAGCGCGTATGTAAAATATTGTATTAATTTTATTACATATAATTTCTATGTTTCCAGTAGTAATAAAATGGTAAAGTTATCTGTTTACATAGTCGTGACAGACGCCGGTTTACACAGCAATCGATGGAAAAAACTTGAATGTTAAGACAAGTTTGAACGCCTACATGAAGTTAAAGTAAAAGCTACAATGTAGGTTGAATTATGTACATGAATTTTATTGTCATTTAGACTACATAGACAGATAGAATATACTTTATTGTACACCAATAATTGAAAAACACTTAAATAACAATATTGCTAAAAATTTGGTTACAATGGCGGTCTTGTCGCTGAGAGCGATATCTTTCTGATAACCTTTGGAAGGACTTTACGAACTTTAATTAAAATGGGGAGGGCTAAATAAGTGTACCACAAATACTCATCAAAACAGAAAAATTGACACAAATATATATAAATACAATACATAAAATAGGTACAATATACAACGTGTAACGGAAACCCCATATCTATCCAAAAGGGCTGAAGACAACATCTGGTATGGAGTCTATATGCACAGTTTCAGCACAAAATAACTGACTCAAATAATTGATACCTAATTATTGGTTTCGTATATTTCTTGAATACCAATCATAAAAAACGTGTCACAGCACTACGAGGGTCAATAACTTTCCACATCACTTGCCAATAACACGATAATTCTTTTCCTTCTTCTTAATTTGAAAAGTTCGGTCTCTGGTATCAGTGTATTGGAATTTGTAATAAGTTCTACACAGAGACTTAGGATTACAAAACCCTTGCCATATCGTTTGTTATCATCCAAAGAAGCCATGCACTTGGTATGTATATACCCTTTAAATTACACGTTGTATAAATATAATGTGCTCTTTAACATCGTGTGGAGAAAAACAAACGAATAATCATTTAGTGTGAAAGACAATGATTGGCCACTGAGCTTTTAAAAGCAGCGATTGACTGAGCTTGTCTTACTCACACCGGCAGTGGATTCCACAAACTATTTATACTTTCATATTAAAATGTGTAAAAAGATTTAAATATACCTTTTCTGTACCACAGTACCAAACTTACCTTATTATATTACAGACAAATAAAAGTTCCTCCTTTAAAACGCTCAAATATTATGCTTTCTTTCCATTTTTTAATAATAGGTTTATTATAATGTTCACTAGTAACGGGCTATTAACCTCACAGCTAGTCGTATCATAATTATAACAAAAATCATTTTTAAAAAGTTACTCTTCACGCTATTAAATGCATAGGTATGTATTCCTCCCCTAAATTTGGATTTAGGTAAATATTTTCCCATAGACAGGCTGTTGGATTAGTTATTCTAATGTTATTCAGTTTAAGCTAGTTTGCTATTCATATAATACCTCGTATAATCCCTTTAAAGGATTTGATATAATGTTTTGAGTGTACATATTGAATACATATATTTATAAAACAATCCCACGATGGTTAAGCAATCTTCCAGTGTTTATTTATTTATAACAAAATCCACAGCTCTTAAAACAATGTTTTATATTAACTTATATCTAATCTTACAGCCAATTACGGATTTACAATTTACACTAGTAACAAACATGTAGGAAATATTTTTTTTTTAGATTAACATTATTATACAGTATTAAGAAGTGTGCATGGGGAGTATTCACTGAATGTGTCTTGGTATGTGTGTGTAGGTATGTGGTGTATGGTGAATGCCTGTAGTGTACCATACTTAATCTCATACTATTTTACTTCTGTTAGGATCTGATTAGGTAAATCGACATGTACAGAGGATAAAAGTATCTTCCTAAACATACCTTTTTTGGAGTTAAATATATCCAGATGGGAGAAGTTTTTGTTAAAGTTCTTAGTTATCAATATATTATTTGGAATATGTAAGTTTACCTATTTTGATTGCCCTAGCCTAAATTATAACATATATAATGTGTTTATAAACCCAATATAAGAGTAGTAAGCGTTGAGGAGCTCACGGCTAAATAATAAAAGCCGCACGACTCGATGTTTCAGGTTAAACATATCGAAATTCCTCCGTGCGTCGGGGAGCTCGTTAAGTCGTTGGTCCCGGCTGTCATATATTGTATTATTTATTTATTTATTTATGTACCTACATACACTCACACTCACACTCACTCACACACAAAACACACCATTATACACCTTCACACTACAGCGCGTTTTTAATGAATTATTTCCAAGTTTAAGTTTTACTTTATATTTTTGATTTACGTCACCTTTTTTTTTTCTCTAATAGCATTTTTTTATAAAATGTCTATAAAATAATATTTTGTATATTTGTATTTGTAATTCAATAGCTTATACAAGTTGTAACTACTGAAAGAGCGGAACTTCCTAACACAAGTATACTTCCTACTTAAATGGAAATTCCCTGAAGACCGTACCGTACCGACGTATTTTTAAGTTATTGAAATAAACATTATTATTATTGTCTTTATTTTCAATATATACATATAAATTACATTTTTAAATATTCTCTAAAAAAAAAAACATTTAAAAATATAAAAAATAGTAGCCCACCGGTACCGGGAACAGGGTCCAAGCTACCGGCGGTCAGGGCTCCATAGAGAGGAACCTCCTGACGATACGCACCGTGTCCAGGAGTACCGCTCTCTGAAGCAAGCCCTTGATCCAACCCTCTAACGAGAGCCTCCTGAGGTGTTGGTCGAGGCTCTTGGCTATTAAGCCATTGGCTGAGATGACTATTGGTACAATGATTGCACATCCCACATGTCGACAATCTCGTGTGCCAAGTCAAGATACTTCAGGCACGCCGCAATTACGGTGGTAAGACCCCTCTTTGAGGAGTGGCTAGATCGGCGTCACGGCGTCCTGACCTACCGCATGACGCAGGTCCTCACCGGACACGGAAGTTTCGGGAGGTACCTGTGTCTGATGGGAAAGGAGGAAACGCCTGGGTGTCACCACTGCGAGGGTCGCCCTGAGGACACCGTAGAGCACACGGTGCAAGACTGCCCCGCCTGGGCAGAGCACCGACGTGTCCTCACGGTGGCGATAGGCGGAGACCTCTAGCGCCCGGCATTGGTCGGGGCCATGCTGTGGGGCGAGAGGGAGTGGGAAGCGGTCGCCTCCTTCTGCGAAGCAGTCATGCTTCCGAAGGAGGAGGCGGGCCACGTGAGGGAGAGGATGGCGTCCTCCCTCCAGCCCAGCCGCAGTGGTAGACGCCCACGGCGTCGGACGTCGGCCGACGATCTCCGGCCACCGTAGGCGCCATGCGGACAGCGAGTAAAGGACAACTCGCTGTCCGACCATGGACCATGCCCGGGTCGACGGCGCGTTGTGTTCCACGCGCGCCTCAAAGAGCGTCAGCAGCATGACGAGGCCCCCTCTGCAGAGGGCCGAAGCCTGCCGGGGTCGTGGGACTTATCCCATTACCGTGACCCTGGTACGTAAAGGGTTATTGAAGGAACACCGTGGATTTTAGTCAGTAAAAGTCTGACAGTCCCTCCCACCCTGCCCGGGGTGGGAGGACTTATTTGATAATTTTACCACTTTAAAAAAAAAAAAAAAAAAAAGTCAAGATACTTGATTTGCTTATCTTTCTCAGCTTTCACGAGGTTCTCGTCATGCGGGATGGTTATGTCGACAAACATGGTACGCCTCACGATTCGGTCCACCACCACTATATCGGGCTTATTGGCTACAATAGTCCTGTCAGTGATGATGGATCGATCCCAGTATAATGTGACATGGCCGTTATCGAGAACTGAGTCGGGCACATACCTATTGTTGCGTCCCAAATGTATTTTTGAACGATCTGTTTGATGTGGCAACATTCTATTGTCTTTTGATGTTGACACTTGACATAACTTTTTCACTTGACAGATAGACTTTGGTTCCGTTGTTGGAAAATGTCCGTTCTTGGGACTTTGATTTAATTGTAATTGATAAAATATCGTTTGTAATCGCCGTTTGCAACCGATAATTGGGTCGCGATTAACTACTGTTTGAAGTTGTAATCCCGGATTGACGAAAACCCAGGGATATTTCTCGGAACATATCGCCGTATTGCCTCACCGCGTGGCACGCGCATTTGTTGGAAATAAGTTGGGCTGTGATGCTGATCAGGACCGCGCCATCTGGAGACTGGCGCCTTGTGAACGTTCTAGAACACGTGACTTACATCACACTTTTCAATTACTCACCTCATAATTACATACATACCACACTTGGGTGTGACCTAGGAAGGTCGAAGTTGGTGTACCCAGTGCAGAAGGTAAGTGGTTAGAACTGTTATTTATATATATGGTTTGTAGGCCGAAGAGCCTGTAGTTTGTTTATTGTTGTTGAAAGCAACGGTAGGGCTCCACGAACCGTGGACAAGTTTCGGACACCCCAGTTATCGTTGCACTGGCCTATTGAAGTCCCTAACACCTATAGTACGACACTTCCGATTCCACAAGAGAATATTTCAGAGCAAGTTGCTGATGAATTATCTTGGCTGCAAGGTTGTGCCTGTGCAAGTACTCTCCATTAGCAAGACGAGAACAACCAGAGATAATGTGGCGAATTGATTCACCCGGACGGTGACATGCCCGACATATCCCGACATATTGGACCCATGTAGGGCCCGGAAAAAACGTCCATGAAGCTCCTTACTCTGCCATATCCCTCTTCGATCGTTAGTGTCTAGCACTGCAGGTTTGCGCCAGTTCTCATTAGCCAAGGAGAGCGGGCTAAGTCCCTTATCCACCGCTACTACATCTCGAAGCATACCCACTTCGGAAGCAAGGAAACGTTCCCTGAGACTGCATACCTCGCGGTTGTGGAGAATTTTAGCATTCAAAAAGCCTCGACCTCCACATTTCCGCGGGATATACAGCCTCATCACCGACGAGCGTGGGTGATGCATTCGATATGCAGTCAGCAATGTACGAACTCTCCTATCCAGGCCGTCAAGTTGAGTATGAGTCCATTTGAGTACGCCGAAAGAGTATATCAACACTGGCATGACCCAACCGTTGAAGGCACGCACCTTGTTCCCGCCCGATAGAAGGCTTTTAAATACCTTCTTTAGGCGGCCAAAGAAGCACTCCTTCAGCGATTGCTTCATGTCAACTACATTGATACCTAACGCTTCCGACATACCCAAATACTTATAGGTTTCGGTTGGAGAGAGGGATCTCAGGTTTATGGAATTCGAGGGTTGAGATCCCACGGATTCCACAATCTCCCCTCGCTTTACATGCATAATCGCACATTTGTCGACACCAAACTTCATCCTGATGGCACTACTGAAAGTTTCAGTTACCTTCAGTAGTTCCGTCAGCTGTAGACTAGTGGCGCCAAAAAAATTTAAATCATCCATGTAAAGGAGGTGAGAAATAACCTGACCACCTCTTTTCAACCTATAGCCTAGGCCTGAATTCTCCAGCAGTGTGCTTAGAGGATTCAAGGCTAAGCAAAACCAAAGCGGACTCAAACTATTATTATTATTATTATTATTACATACATGACAATTAACACTTTGCCAGCGGATCACAAATAGGATATGTGTTGCATTTTCTTACTTAGTATCTAGTAGTAAGAAAATGCATACATATAAAATTATTATATTTCATTGTTTTATTTTTATATACAAAATATAATAAGGCAGTAACATAATAATAAAAACTCAAACAGATATCTATAATAGTTGACATTCTATGGACATTTGAAATATGAAAAAATTGGCCCGCGTACGGTGGGATCCGCGTGTGTAATCGCTTCGCTGGGAAAGTGTTAAAAGAGAAAAACAAAGACAAATACAGATAAAAGTGCACAAAGGTGTTGCTTCACGTTGTAAAAAAAAACGACGGGTTGCACTCCGGGAGTGCCGGCAGAAGTGAAAACTTGAATATTAACGTTGTGCATTTTTGATATTTTGGAATGGTTAGGGAATAATTTTGCACGAATTGCTTTAATTATCAGTATAAAAGTACTATCATTTATGTGGTAGAATACAATATTTATTTATTGCACTATCGTACACAAACATGACAATTTATATTACATTACTCCTACTTACTTCCTCTCCGACGCCGCGCCGGCTGTCTACTCTCCGTCCGTATTACGAATTTTCGATCAGGTCACGTGTCCTGACGCGAGTTTAAAATTTTTTACCCATTACAAAAAAAGTGCACAACGCCGCTAAAGAAGTTTTCACTTCAAAGGTTCACATTGAATACAACAAATGTATTGAGTATTTTGATGCTGGCTTCCAGTCAAACCGGCGTACCGGACAGCTTTATTCCAGTAACTGGTAAATATGATTACCCCTTTACAGGAATACAGTTGCAGGGTTTTCGGGCTACTGGGTACCCGTAGCGACGGTCAAAAATGTACCAATGACAGCCAGGACCGATAGCTAAGCGTGTTTTCCGAAGCACAGATGTTTGAAGATGGCTACCCATCCGCTTACTATCCTCGGCAAACGTTGCTTAATCTTTTAGATTAACCCCTACAACTGTTAGTATTCCAGCCACGTACTTCTACGTTTCACTATCTAAAATGTATGGCCACTTTTTGCAAATATACCCAAATATGTTTTTATCAGCGAGAGTTTTTTTTGTAGGCTGTACAATACACTCTGCGATGGGCGGTACAGATAACAACTATCAACACAAATTGTAACCCCTTGTTCCATTCGCTAAATTGGGTGCATTTCTACGCGAAATTTTAACACGATACCATTGTAAACAGCCAGCTCCATTGTGTTAGCATGTGCTCTGCCGTTTTGTTCCTCGATTGTCAAACAAAACTGAAATAATCCCGCTATTTAAAACATACGGAATGAAAACAAAACACCTAATAATTTCTTCAAGATTTACCACTAATTACCTACTAAAGAAAAAAATCTCATTTGCATCACTTTATTGAAGAAGAAAACGATAAAATGTCATCCACTTCCATTCCAGCGAAGATTCTCTTTCAAATGAACGTTAATGTCCAAATAGCCCACAAAAGTCATAAAACTTACACATGGCACAGAATATGAACGGATTGACGAATTATAAATACACAGCTGACAAAGTCAAGGCTCACAGGCTCAGCATTATCAGCGAGGGAGGCGATGAACATATCACCTTCAGCAGCGATAAAAATTAAACTTTATTGGTAATAAAATAAAGTTTAATTTACGATGTGTTGTTATTACAGTTAAGTTTTTTGTAAGTGGACGCGTGTTAGTAAGTAGCCAGTCCGCAGCACGGGCTGATGACAGCAAGACCACAACAAGCGACCCGAAGAATAATCGCTACACGTTTTATAGGTCGTAATTGTTGTCATAAAATGGTAACAAAAGTTGTTTTTACGTTCGGCACGAGAGGCGTGTTTATCATCCCGTGTAACGATACAGAATTACTCAATGATTATGGTGGGAAACCATCGCTTTTACGGCATTTTAATTGTTTTACTCGTTTTTTAGGTGTTTCACACGCGACTATTTGTGGTAGATCAAGTTGCGGAACTTTATCCATACTATTCTTTCGCCGATTATGTTAATGCTGAGCCATAAAGTTTCCGAACCTTTACTTCGAGAAATACGAAACGTTCCTTAAGCTCGCGTAGCGACCGTAAATGGGTAGATGCCTACCAAATTATGTTATTGAGGAAAATTAACCAATGCATTTTAATTTAACTTACCATATATGTGCCGCACATATAGACGAAATAATACCCAAAACGGATGGAGAGAATATATTAAAATATTTAATTAGGGTTCGAGCGAAACTGCCTTCGCGGGATGTCCCATCTGTTCGGGGATTTAACAATGCAGCATTTCTTTGAAGGAATCGCGGTTCGCATAAAATCATTGTAATCAAAATTCAGATATTGTGTGTTCTGCGTACTTGTCGACTACGATTACTATGAGTACAAAGTTTAATAATGGATTCAATTCGAGCGTGACTTCAAAAGATGATGGGCCCGTACGTGCAGGGAACGAGCGAGCCGGGCGTTGCTTATGTAGGAAACGAGCTCCATGTTTATTTAGTAACACATGGTAAGGGATATTTTCCGATTTGTAGGCGTAGTTCGACGTCCGTCCTCGGGCGCCAACTGACTCATCGACTGCGGCCGATTGTTCGACACTAAACGTCGATGGAATCGGTAACTCAAGCATTTTATGGCAGACTTAAATAATATATGGGGCGTTGCGTAATTTTCCTTTAGTTTCGCCTTATGCGAATGTTAGTGCAAATATTGGCTTTTGGGCGTGGTCTAAGACGCGATATCCAGTATTGTAATAGTTGCTTACAGCTGTAAAGGCCGGCGCCACCGACGTTAACGCTCGCTCTCATTAAACGAGTGTTGTACGATACTGAACGTAAATATTTTTGCTCGTTAATCTGGAGACTGCTTGGACGAGATTTGGCATTTTTTTACACTATAAACAATTCCAAATGGCCGTTAACAAGAAAGATGAGCTCTAACAATTCAGTTTATGGACAGTAAACTCGTCGGCACGCGTGTGTTTGCACGACATTTGCTACTTGATAAATTCAGTTTAACCTTAGTTAGACGGGGCGGAAGAAATCACGAAGCGTGATCGTTGTCCCTACCAATAAATTCTCTCTTTGAACAGGTGACGGTAGAAATTAGAAAGTTCACTTTTTAACTTATTTATAATTAGATTTTATTATTAATATAGAAATAGACGATGAGATTGTGTCGAGTGCCATTTTTCTTCTTGCATTGGTATGTGCAGGTACGTGCATGTAGTGGAAAAAAGTTTATAGAATGTTATTGTAGTGAGCTTAGTCATAATTTCGATTAAATATAAAATATGGGAGGTAAAAGACCATTCGGGAACACGTTGCGAGGCTGAGTGTAACAATCCATTCGAAGCATACGTGTCAGTGACCGCGCGGCACCCCGACCCGATACATTTCCACTGGTCGTACATATAACATACCTCACTGCATCCAATCGCATATTTCTGATTTAACCTCAAAAAACTAAAATCTTAAAGATTGAGTTTGTGTAAGTATAAGTAATTTATATAAAACGATTCTATTCCATATCTCCGCAACGCAGTCTTATTTCGAGTCAAATTTCATTAGAATCGGTCTGACATTTACGACCAACGGGCGCGTTAATTGTAGGCGCAGTTATTTTTCATTAAAATCTACTTAAACAGGAATTAAATCATTTGCGCAGAAGGTTTAAAATAGGTACTTACCTACCTACGGATCGAAAAGAAAGATATAACCAACCAACGCTTTTTAAAAATAGAACGTCTACACGCTCATGCACTTGCATTTAAATCACAAAATCGTTCCCAACGTTCGTCGGATCCACTCTACTTGCCTATTTCCTAAAACTTCTCGTCTATCTACGCAGCGAATCGTGTTTTTCTATTGAATATTATATTCGTGTGTGTGTATCGAATATATCGAGAGCCGACATCGGCGCGGCGAGCAGGTAGGGAGTCAGATAACTTGGTTTATAAATAGGTAAAGAGCGTAAATAGAAGCGGTTGTATCGGCTTTGAGCCGCTACCAATCGATACGTGATATCATTGCGATATTACGTCATAAATACCTTTAGTTTTCACCCAAAAAGAAGCCTTAACTCCTGAAAAGTAAGGCATATTTTCCACTGAAATTTTTTCCCGTATTTGCTTCATGCTTACACATGTTACAAACGGAAACGCACACATGACGGTAGATGTGTGTGTAGATAGTTAAAAGTTAAATACAACATGTTTTCATGTTGTTGGATCTTTTCTTAATCAAACTAATGGAAATTGCCAGGTTTAAGTATTAGTAAGTAATTTCTTTAGTTATAGTGCATTCTTTATTGAGTTTAATGGAGGTGGTTTTGTTCGGAACCAAATTAACTGTTTATATCGTTAATGTAGTTCTGAACATTCATGTTTTTGGTAAATATTGTAGGCTACTGAAAATGATATTAAATTAAAATGTTCAGATATATAATAACTAATAAGTGTACTTTAGAAATACTAATTTCATTCATTACAGTCTAAGTTAACAAGTAAAATTATCTGGAATTTCCGCTCACAACTGTGAGAGACTAGGTCCTTCGTAATGACGTCATAAACGACACGGACTAAATCCCATCCCGTTATATCTCTTTGATATCTTCGGCAGGGAAAATGAACAATATGTTGGCAATGTTTACTTTCCTGCTTTATATTACCTACCGAATGTTTGTTCTCACTGAGGTAAGGGCTGTTGATACGTCTAAGTGACGTAGTTGCCAACAAATATACCTACCTACAAATTCACCTTATATAGGTGCCTTGCCAACTAATTTTCCTTGTTGGCATTGGGCGGAAAATATTAGGTTTTATCTCCCCTTTTCATGTAATTTAAGATTTGTAATTGGATTTGTTTAGCTTTGTTGATTCATGGGAAATTTTCATGTGACTTTGTTATGTCTTTTTTTTGCTGTAGGCACCTTCTAAAAATCACTGAAATGATCTTCCAAATACTGTAATTTGTTAAAAAAAATGTTTGTAATTACATCAGCAAACAGATTTAATATTAATTTAAAATAATTTCCTTAAATGGTAGGTACCTACTAAGAAAACTAATAGAAAAAGATAGTAAGTTTTGGTAGTTTTAGATAAAATTTCTACTGCGCATAATAAAGTTACGTATTCAGTTGAAATACCAGTGCCTTAGATCCGGGGTCGTTACGAGCAAACTTTGAACCAACGGGTTCCGTCTCTTAAATAAAATCTTAAAACTTTTACTTTGATAACGCACCTATTCGAAGGCGGAACTTCTATTACATTCGCCGTTTGACGATGCTTTGTAAGAGAAATGTAAAAAAGATTCAAGGAGATCCGATAACGAAGTTTGTCTTTTCAATATAAAATACGAGTGCCTCCTTTTCTTTTTACATACCCATTCTAAAAAGTTTTGATACTTATTGCTCGAACTTAAAGCTAAATTAAGACAAGTATATCATTTAATAAAAAATTAAGACATTGAGATACATGATTGTCATTGACGTACATAAAGTGATCAATAAATACATCAATCTAGGATATATAAATAAAAACTTCAGTCTACACTAATACTACAGAGATCATTAAAGTGGCCACACGCCTAATATTTTGATGCCATATTGTTTTTGATCACGGTCCGAGGGTTTTTTTACTGCCTAGCTAAAAGTTTCCATTTCAATAATAATTAACTAAATTACTCGTATCAGAAGTAGAGACCAATTCGATTCGATATCGTGTGGAAAAAAATGTGCACGGGACTTACAATTCTTTTACGATCGAATTTTATAGCATTTTTATGTTTTTCCAATTGCTTTTAGTTGACAATCCGATCCGTGTAAATTCTAGCAAAATATGTGTGTGAGAATCCAAAGCTATTAAAATGCAAATTGGAAGTTAAATTTACTATATTATTTTGTATAATAATGATGGCCGTAGGCTTTGACCGCATGAGGTAATTGATATACCATGACTACGTTATAATCCCTTCATAAGCATTGCTGTCTACGACTTTGAGTACTTACGATTGAAAGGAATATAACTTCAGGCTACTTTACAATGATTAAGACTAAAAATAATTGTAGAAATAGAAGTTTCCAATAAAACTAATAACAAGCAATTGAAAACCGAATTCCAAAGCGCGTTGTTCGATGATAATGCACGCATAGTTTATTGTAGTCTTGTGAAGAGTCCAAAATAAACACTAGATTCCACTTTGTATTCATAAGCAAAGCTATATCCGCGATAATCGCAAGGAAATCAGCCATAATGACAGAGAAAATATGAGCTTTTCCTTATTGAAGATTACGCCAACAAAAATGTAGATAAGGATCACAGAATTTAGGCACTCAAGGAACAATTTTCCGACGAAGGGACGGATTTAGGCGAAATTAAATCATTACAAACATCTGCGTTCCTGAAGCTAAGTGCCCGGCGCGGCGGCAATAGGTGTGCACGGATTATATTGCCCACCCTCTCCTTTATCCCCAGTTTTTAAATTCTGTGAGCCTACATGGTGTATATTTTATATTTACCTGCCAAATACACCAATATTTCATGTAAATCCGAGCCTCCATACTGATTAAAATCTCGAGGGGGCTAATTAATTACGAACAAGTATAATCGAAGGATTAGTTACACGTGTCGACGTTGCTTTTGCTTAATATTTATTACACCCTCATATTTCCCGACTTCGGAGATTTTTCTTAAAAATATTTATCCAATATACACAATCAGTGCCGCCTCATCATTTATGAAAAATCGTTTCTCTTCAGAGAGTCCTCTATAAAAAGCTCATTCCAAATTAAAATTAAGGTCTAGCGTAACTAAAGAAAAGAATCTTATATTTTGTCAAAACATTGCAAACTGAAATACACTTTAACACGCTGTATTTAAGAGAATTTTCTCTTGAACCGAGTTGCGTTTACGACCTATTTTGAAACAGCAATTGTCAAAATAACTGGTTGTTTTTCAAGATCCATTTGTGTGGTGCCCCACACTAGTTCTGAATTATAGATGTTATAAGAACAACAAAACATGTCGATATTTTAGTCGCGTTAGATAAAGTGTTAATAAGTAATACAAAAGCGGAACCGAACGGGTAGGTACTTATAAAATAATACGTGGGCACTTTTCTATAAGTTTTTTAATAAAAGTCCATAATAGTTTGTAGTACCCTTTATTTTTTTTTTGGACATGGCCAATGATTTGTTGGCGAGCTACGTAATTTAAGAATACATAGAGATAATTAAGCAAGTTGATTCACATGCAGTTGAATTATGATCAGATACTGTTCAGTTCACGGTCGTGTTATCTGCGGACCTGTTAAAAATCACTAACACCGAAACTCACAGAAAAAAAAATAAGATGTATAGTCAAGTAATTAGATAAATAATATATTTAATACTCTTTATCTGTAGATCGTACGGTCGAAAGAGTAGGTTCGTTTGTCCATATACTCGTACCAAAGCGGTTCATTACGGCGTTAGTATACTGGTTGGAGTATATAGCACACCACCATCGGGCGAGCCCATTAACAGCAAGCGTTATTGAGGTCGTATCTCAGACCCCAAGCCACTCCGATAGCCCCACGTTCCAGTAAAAGAAACCATAAAATTACATTATTATGTGTTAATAATTTCAAGTGAAAGAACGACTTTTCGAGTTTCCCTCGTGACAAATTAAAAATTCATATTCATTCCGTACTGTAAATCTTTCATATACGTCGTACAATTAAAGATTTAGTATCTGAAATATCGAGATGCGAAATTGAGTTTCGCCTTATCGAGTGTGAAAATGCTACTTCGCCAGTAGCTTAATTTTGTGTTCGCGTGCAGTCCGTTTCGTCATACTACGCTTGAGAAACATAAAAAGCGGTTTCACGGTTTATTTTTTAGGTTTTTCGAAACGGTTTTTATAATCTGATCACATTTTACCATGAGAGTCTTCTTTAATTCCTTAACGATCTTAATTTCGATTGTAAAATTTAAGTAGTTTTTATTTTTCATGAAAGCCTCGTTGTGGAGGTCGCGTTTCATCACATACAACAATACATGTGCCTTTCCAATCGGGTTGCAGCTAGATAAATGTAGCTATAGCATGTTCCCGATGGCTCGTCCACGGTTCAGATAAAAAATATATTTCGAGGCGGAAGGCCGATGTAAATTTAGTCGGCGTATCTACCTGTGAAAGCAGAAAGGCGTTTACTTGGGATGTCTCATAAAATTAGTATCTAACTGCTTTGTGTATTATCAGACCTGTTTTGTTTGAGCCGAACCGAACTCACAGGAAGCGCGTAGGCATTTTAGCAGATTAAGATTACATTAGACACGTTATCAGAGTAAGTAAAAATACTCCGAATGCAAATAAAACTCCTCCTTTTTTTCGTAAAATATCGTCTTGATAAGTTCTGCCTCGGTTCATTACCGCCAGTTCCCCCTATTGGATTATTTTTATTTTAGCATTTTTTGCCCAAATTATAAATTAACCGTTTTAAATAAGCTATCTGTGCTGTGAAGCCAGTAACTTAATTTGTTTTTTAATTTACCCGAATGGGGCAAGAACCTCATTTAGGTCCCGAGAATTTGTTTAATTTTAAAGGACCCGTTTATTAGAAGAAACTTATTTAGAGTGGTTGCGTGAACGCATTGTTTCACCAATAAGAAAACAAATATATTACACAAACAAGCATTAATCTCTGTAATGTTTTGCCCGATCCTAAACACATCTTCATAATACCTCTCAACTTCTGAAGCTATTTTTTAATCGCGATCAATTCCGTAGAATAAAATATAATAACAGAGCATAGGTAAACTATCCGTTTACTGTCTCAAAGAACAAGTCTCAACGCATGAAAAGCTTCAATCACTCCATCAGTGCAAATAAATATTGACGACATCGACATCGACAACTCATTCAAAAAACTTAGCACTTAATCCAATTAAGTAATTCGTGGCTACCGGAGTATTATCCTGAATGCTTATTGAGGCTAACGGGACGTGTAGATACATTAAAGATAATATCGAGTCTGCGAAATCGATACGCATTGCTCCCTAACCTACCCTGGGCGGCTGCGTCGAGGTAAGTTATGCCCGCGAGGCCAATGTTTGTCCGCCAATCAAGTGTCGTATTTTACTGCTACAAGCCGACACTAACTTACCACAACGGGCACTGCCTCTCGGTTAATGAGACAGTATCGTTTTAGTGTCAAACATTGCGCGGTACGGGAATAAAGGTTCCGTATAAAAGATATAACGGAGTATTAATGAAGGGAATGAATCAGGGTGATGACAAAAAGTATTTTTGAAACGAGTATTACTTTGACTTTGTGTGACAGTGGCTTACAATAAATTAAACACAATTTCTGAATCTAAAAGAGTTACTCTGATATTTTTTTCTTTCATTTGAAAAATCAGACGTTTTAGGTAGGTACGTAGCTATATAGTTAACATGAATGCAAATATTGGTTAGGAAACTCTATAAAAAAGGAAATTAGTGAATAGCTTCTCAATAAAAACACAATTTTATTTGCCGCATAAAAATAACACTTCTGCAGAAAAATATATTTAGGAGAAACACATCGATAGATTTATTTATTTGTAAGCTGAGTAATAAAATGAACGGGCAACTCCACACCACATAATGGATGGTTCTCTCACTCGTGTACCGAGTTACACTCGAAATAAATGGAATCTATATCGTATAACATACCGTAGGTATTACTGCCTTGGAGACCTCTCGCGCCCGGCCTTGGTCGAGGCCATGCTGCGGGGCGAGAGGGAGTGGGAAGCGGTCGCCTCCTTCTGCGAAGCAGTCATGCTTCCGAAGGAGGAGGCGGGCCGCGTGAGGGAGAGGATGGCGTCCTCCCTCCAGCCCAGCCGCAGTGGTAGACGCCCACGGCGTCGGACGTCGGCCGACGATCTCCGGCCACCGTAGGCGCGGGCATGCGGACAGCGAGTAAAGGGCAACTCGCTGTCCGACCATGGACCATGCCCGGGTCGACGGCGCGTCGTGTTCCACGCGCGCCTCAAAGAGCGTCAGCAACATGACGAGGCCCCCTCTGCAGAGGGCCGAAGCCCGCCGGGGTCGTGGGACTCATCCCGTTACCGTGGCCCCGGTATGTAAAGGGTTATTGAAGGAACACCGTGGATTTTAGTCAGTAAAAGTCTGACAGTCCCTCCCACCCTGCCCGGAGTGGGAGGACTTATTTGATAATTTTACCACGCAAAAAAAAAAAAAAAAAAAAAGGTATTACTGCCTTAAATCAATTGAAACATTTCAGTGTTATTAAACGATAATTTGAAACGGCGCTCCTACAATAAGCAATTATACCGTTGACGGCATAAATATACCGAAGAAATGTCATAACATTTGTGTCACAGTGGCTTCATATAATAATTTCTCTTAAGTATAATTGGTAGGTATATTCATATTTTGTGAATAAATATTCTATAAAACACTACGTAAATACGTATGTAGTGAAATACATATTACCTTCTTATATTTTCAATACAAAATGCCTTCCATCTCGAAAAACTACGGCAAGAATCTATTTAATGTTATCTACATCTATTCTGAGGTAATGAGTTCAGAAGTTTCTCTTGTTAACGACTAACGTGTACCTTAACAAAACAGGGTTGCTTATACGGATGTAGACACAAAGGTACAAGGTTCTCTCTTAATATATTGTAGGTACGACCCATAACGAAGGCACTACGAGACATATACAGGCAAAACAAACAATAAATACAATATACGTCATCGACTAAGTAAAATACACCTACAATGTCTTGTTTGGGTACAATGTACAACAAAAAGCGACTATGTTTTAGTCTTGTTATCGATAAAAAGAATAAAAAAACTCAAAAGAATTTTCAGTGACAAAATAAATGCATAGAAAAATTCTTTCTTGTTATAGGAAAGGCGAAAGAGGGGCGATTTCGTCGCGTCTCCTACATATTTTATTGACTCGACGGGGACACACGCGAGGACGCAGCGCGATAGATCCGTAGATAGATAACTTATTAGGTAATGCAAGTGGGTTAATAATGTATCTGATGCACTGTTATTAAGTTTTAATTGGATTGTTGACACATAAATTCATATGGATCTTTGACTTTGTATACTTATCTCGAATTGAAAAAAGTAAAGTGTAGATAAACATATTGATTAGGTGATCTTCGATTTATTTTTAATATTGTAATCAGGGTTTGAATCTACCTACTGGTCACTGCTCATGTTACAATGATCAAAATTTCAAGGTGAAGTAGGTATATGAATATGAACTAACTTTTTTTGCTTGGAAGCTCAGCTAAAGTTAGTTCTATGTTTTTTAACTTAAAAAAATAATTACAACATTCCTTCGTACACCTAATTAATGCAATCAATAGAACACCAAATAATTTATACAGTTGCTGTGATGAAAACGTTAAATTTAAACGTTTATTAACCTAATTTTAAGGCCATTGACTGACAATTTAAAATTATATCATTACAATAAACCACTCATCCAACCCTATAGAAAAAACCAACAAACTTTTCCTTGCTTCAAAAGAAAACACGACCATAACGATTCATCAATCATTTTCTGACATCATACATCAATCAACAAGAAATAAAACACGACGTAAAAAGCGATATATCTCGTGACACATCCTTTGTTCGTCTCTCGTGTGCCACGCACCTACTTTATGTGGTATCAGTCCGTGCTGTATTCCCTAACTGCACTTCAGTGTCTGAACCGAGGTATACACAACCGTACAGGTAACATGTATAGGAAGTTTATCTGTATAGATACAATGTATACGTGTAGGTAGGTACGCACCTACTCTCATTCAAGACACGTAACTTATGTTTTAGAAGAATTTTTCTTATGTTGGTTGGGTGGGAACCTACAGAATTCTTTCCAATGGTTTAAGATTTTATTTTATAAAAATAACCCTTCGCTTGTAGCCTAGTTATACATAGTTTGAGGAACACAATACATAGTTCGACTATTGATTGCGAAACTATTAGGAAATTAATATTTTATTTTTAGGAAAAAAGTTATATAGGTACAAGTGATTTTTGTATTTTATAACCTAGAAGGGAGCATCTAAGCTGGCGAAAAATATAGTTAACAATTAATTAAATAGTATTTAAATACTTTATTTATTGGGATTTAAAACATTAAAAAAGCCAGTCTTCTGGGCACGTTTCTGGACGACAGCGATGTGGAGGAGTACTTTGACACTTAAGATTTTTTTTGTGTAGGTACATAGATTTTGCAGTGTTTTTTAAATTAAACATATCAGGGATAACAGAAAATATATTCTGTTAGAATAACAAACGTCCACATCGAGTTTCTAACCACAATTTCTATAGATAGGTACAGCCTGAGTTTCATATCTGCGTAGTTTTCGTAGATATTTCCTTTTGATTCCACAAATTGGGTTGGCACCTATGGGAATTTGATGAGGTTAGTCGGAGGCTTGTGTGGTCAAGATCTACGTTGATAAGACCCTCATTTAAGTTGGGTAAATAGTTTATACGGGGTCGGATACCTACCTACGGATTCTACCTTTGTATTTGCCGGCAATATCTACTTGAAATTTGGAGTAGGCAGGATCTATACAAGTCTTGAGCCTGTATATAAGCCTTTCTTTCTAAAGTACCTACTTTAACCACACCAACTGTTATTGTTAAATAATAAAATATCTATTTTAAATTTATAGTTACAATTTATTTATTATGAAAAGATTGATTAGAAAGATGTAACCTATGTTTTATTCATATATAAAAAATTAAGAATAAATTTTACTTTCTTTCAAAAAAAAAATTTTCATAAACATTTTCAATCAAAGCGCCAATGAATTTAAACATAATTGTTTTCCCTAAATGATGTTTTTATGTAGGTAAAGGATTGTCAGTATCAGAAATGTATTCGGTATTATAAGTAAAAAAAAAACATAATAAAAATTTCTAAACTTATCTGAGATACTAAATGTAATTTTACTTATCTATTCACATAAATATATCATAACAACCATTAGAGGACGCAGAATGGAAATACCTTGTCATTAAATATGTATTTTAGAAAATACATACAGTCCTCATTCGCTTCAAAACAAGCACAGAAATGCTTATTTACATAGATTATTCCTTATTGGATCTAGTTTTCACTCCACCGAGCTATCCGAGTGTTGTCAAATATTTTAAAAGGAAGAACATAATGTACACAGTTTATATTGCTGAAACCCTTGTATAATTCTACGCCAAGGTGGTGTTTAATAAAATAAATAAGAAATTTAATTATGCCGTACGCGGGCCGAACATTGCACACGTTTAAAAATAAAATAATACGTTTAATTAGGGTTGCGTAGGTATATAATGTTTTTTACGGCTTAATGTTGGATTTATCAAGTAATGAATTCAGGAATAATTAAAAGACTAAGATACCTACGTATAGGTGTAAGTGTGTGCGTTGAGGTCGAGTTACATTATCTGTAAACTTGTGACTTTACTGTCTTAGTCAGTCCCGGGCGAAGCGTTTTTTTTAAGAAAACGATAACGAAGTATAAATTACGCCCACTGACTATTCAATTAAAACTTAATTATTACAATTAATCGTTGAATAATGTAAACATAGCACTCTTGTATACATTCCTATATCTTTATAAGGTTATTGTTTGTAAAAACAACGGCCTTTAAGCAGTATGTTTTATCTTCATCGTAACCGAATAAGGCAGGTGTTTTGTTTTTTTTCCTCACGTTTATTACACATAAAAGACAGTTTATGAAATGGCTTAGCCATTCAATAGAACCTAATCCAATTGATTTCTGTATTTTTGTTAATTCTAATATCCTGCATTTTGTGACACGAAAATAAAGAAAAAAAATTCTTTATTTAATCATACTATTCATTTATAATCATTATTTTAGATTGCCGATAGTAGGCACGTAGATTACGTATTTCCAAAAATGTTCTAACGAGATACAATGCTTAGTCTTTTAATAAAATATGGTTTCTGTTTTCTTTTTCTAGGAAGACTCGTTGGACCCCACTCAGCCTGCGAGACCCGCTAAGCCTACCCCGGACTGCATTACAATAAATTCTCCTTTACTGTCATAGCAAATGTACCAATCCACAATATTTTCATAATTTTATAGTAGGCTTGAGACCATGCCAAGTCATAGTTATCTCGCTCCTAAAACCCAGCCGCTATCGGGTCTCATAAAATTATGTAGAGTGGCCGAAGAGTCACCACTCGTCCGCAATTTCGTGGGATAGACAAATTTTGCCGCATCGTCATAGCAGTGGCTTGCTCCGTTACGCCACTAACGTTTTTAAGGACCAGGGTTTGCGGAAGTTTGGACAAACTTGTAATGGCTTTAAAGTTGTGCAATATTGGGAACTAGAACTATTGAATATTATTCTATCAGTACCTATTCCACTGCATGACAATAAAAATTGGTTAGAAAATAATAGTAGGTAAACCATTAAAAATGTTAATAACCTTAAGCAGTAGCTAATGTGTAATGAAAATTAAAAGTATTTTAGTCACTATGTATGTTACCAATACCTTCCATGAAAAGGTAGGCTACAAATTGCACATTTCCACTCCAACTAATTTAATGTAAATATATGTAAGGAAACAGGGAGGCATAACGATTGCATCGTTTCCTGTGCCAGGTCATTAACCACTAATATTCTAAGAATTTAATCCTAATAAATGACTTATTACAACTATATTTAAAATAAAACATATAGATGTCTGTTTAAATCATGTAATTTGTAGTAATCTGCCACATTTTCGTAGACGTGTCTCAATTTATTTATTATTGTTGGCAACACTACAAAGTGAGAAGATCATTTGAGTTCGCACGGCGAAGTAAGGTAGGTAGGTACAATTAAAAGACTATTAGTACACATCTAGTTAACTTTGATGTATACTAAAAACACTTCTGAAGGTAAATGTACCATATTATGTCATATCTTGTAATGTAAAATATTTTTTTCTGGTTAATAAAGTTTGGCATTTTCGGTTGTTTTATTATGTTTGCTACCTTCTTGTTCCTGTAATGAAATATGTGCTCATTCACGGGTTTCTTCTCATTTATTTTGTAGGTACAGGGATGAAAGCTTAATGTTCTTATAGTACGATTATAATTAATTAGCACCTTACAAATGGTTTTTATTACCTCAATTGAAGCATGTAGAAAACAAAACACGCTAAGAAATGTCGGTTACCTAGGTAACAGGTTAGTATCTAAGTTTGTTTACCTAGGTACCTCATATCTAAGTAAAAACACATAGGATGTCAAAACACTGCTATAAAGTAAATAAGTAATAGTTAACCAAGCAAATACATGATAATAAGTAGATCAGAGCCTATATACAAACTTATTTACTGATTCAATGGTAGAGCAATATTCGAAACTCGACAAAATCGGAGTTTAAATTGTTCGTTTTACGATTATTGCGTACTTCGATGGTAGGTATCTTTTGAATACAAATTTGTAACTTTAGGATATACACGCGATCCACGATATGAGGAGGTACCCATGCGAAAACCAGCCTTAACTTTCGAAAAACAAAGTAGACTTTTGACTGAGCAAGTTGAAATTAAAACACACTTATTACATACATAGGGACGACTTTACACGATAGTACAGTCGGTAATATTTTAAGAGCAATATTGACAATTCAACTGATGTTGTGCATAGTGCTTACATCAGCGGGTTTATGTCCCTAGATACAAAACATCTCGTGTTATGCCCTCCGTGAGAATTCTCTACATTTTGTTATTGTTTACATGACAACGAAAAAATCGTCGAACATAAACACGAAAGATACAAGATTTAAAGCTACGTTGGTTTATGCAGGGAAGTTCAAGGAAAAATTTCGTTACAAAACTTTTGATTAGACGGTATAAAATTTCTAGATAGGCTGAACAAACTTCTTTAATTTTTGGGCGAGGGTTTGACCCTATGCCGGAGATAATAAATTAAAATTAGGACGATACTTAATATAACTTTAGGGATTGAGAAATTGTTGATTTGATTGAAGATTTTTGAAGCTTTTGCTTGCAGAGTAGCTAGGTATCATTAAAATATCTAGATATATCGTTTTGATTGTCGCATTCTTCTTCTCATGATACAGTCGCTTCATGCTTGACAGAGTGGTCGTGGTCGTCACGTGGTGTCTGTGTTGAGTGACCCGCTCTATCACTCCGCCAGTCTTCCCTGACATATGCTTTCCTGCGGCACTCGTGTATGATGTTGCCGATGGCAGCTTTAACCTGGTCTGCCCATCTCATAGGATCCCCTATGAGATGGACAGACCAGGTTAAAGCTACCCACGTGCTCTGGGTGCCCTTCACCTTGGCCTGCACCACCAAGCGTTAGAGGGAATCGTTACTGCGCCGAGAAATATGACCCACATTTTTTATTGTTGCATATGTGTTATCTAAGTAGGTCCATGAATATATCCTACTAATATCCTACTAATTCCTACTAATATTATCTATAAATGCGAAAGTTTGTGAGGATGGATGGATGTTTGTTACTCTTTCACGCAAAAACTACTGAATGGATCTGAATGAAATTTGGTAAGTATATAGTTGGCAGCCTGGAATAACACATAGGCTAATTTTTATCCCGAAATTCCCACGGGATCTGGATTTGCGCGGGAAAACCTTCCCACGCGTACGAAGTCGCGGGTAGAAGCTAGTATTTAATAAAACTGAATAACTTCTCCTTCACTGGTAAAAATACTGAATTACTTTCCAAAATTATTGAATAATTAATCTACCTAAATAAATTAAATTCCTGCTAAGGTTATCTACTAGGACTGAAGTATTGTTTCCCAAAATCAGTCTTGGTCTTGTTCTTGCATTTTTGCAAGACCAAGACCAAGACTTACCCTGCAAGATTTAAGCAAGAACAAGACTAAGCCTGCGAGACTCTTGCGTCTTACAATTAGTTCAGACTGTGGTTTTCTTTATGTTATTATTATTAAAATGAGAAAACTTACATTGCAAAAAACACAGGGGAAGGGCGGGCGATGCGAGGGAAACAATTAAACTTAGGCAGCTCCTAAAAGACCTACCTATTTATGTGTTCTACGAGTTTGGATCGCTGTCCAGAGCCGGATTATTCGATGAGAACGTTAATGCGCTGGCTCTGACGGAGGTGCTGCTTAAAGTTACTACCACAGACAGTGATGCAGGTTTGGCAACATCGCACCAGATTAGCACACACACAATATTCAATCCATGTTGTTTCTTTTATCAAAGAATGCCGTCCTTTATCGGTATTTCGGTGTGTGCTTATAAATAGGAGTATTTATTTAAATTTTAGTAATTCCAAATTGAGCTTCACTTCGAGTTTAATGTAATAATTGTATTTTACTCTAATCCTTGTTGTTTTCGGACTGATAACTTTACAATTTGTCGTGAGTGATGAATATTCAAATACAGTCAAGTTATTGTCATTAATTTGTTTTTTATATGTTTTAGCCATTTTTATCACAAGTATGCTTATTAAATGTAAAAAACTTTCATTTAGAAACCAACGGATTTTCGTGGGACAGGGTAGGTAGCTCGGTTGGTTAGAGCATCGGCACAGATCATCGAGGTCGTGGGTTCTGACCATGAGGTCTGAGCACACAGAGGCAATGTGTCAGTTGATATTACGAATTTCTTACTAAATTTATTAATTCGGTTGACCTTTACTTTGCCTATGTCAATTCAAGCAAGTATACCTACACTGTTACATTTTTCTAAGATCTAAACTACCGTTTAATAAATAGCAATAGGATAATCGTTAATTGCAAGACTCTTGCAAGACTCTTGCGCAAGACCAAGACCAAGACTAGGAGCGCAATACCAAGACCAAGACCAGGTGTATTGACGCAAGACCAAGACCAAGACTGACTAAGATGAGACCGTCTTGGTCTTGCATTTGGGCAACACTAGACGGAAGCTTATCAAATAAAACATAGGTAGGTATTTTAGAGATATGGGTACTTATTCTTTCACGAACACAAAGAAGACAGTTTTAAGAAACATCTGAGCAACAAGAATGATTGGAATCCGAAGAAAACTTTAATAACACATATCTCAATAGTTATGCAATAAAATAATACGGCCATGAACTTGATTTTTTATACCTACAGTAATAGGTTGGCTCAATGGTACAAACTCATACAATGTTGCTATAAGCAATCGATTTCGTCATTCGAGATGTAAAAAATCGATTTACTGGACTAGAAGCGAGTATAATCGGATATAGAATCGGTTTTATTGCCGATTGACTACCATATTGATGACTGTGTATTGATTTTTATTTTTTGAAATGCCGCACTAAATATGGTAAGTACCTAAATTACTATGAGAGTTTTTTGAATAGGGTTCGATGCCTGTGGGATGCATTAATGAGAACGGTTTATCCTGGAACACAATAGAGGCACTTGACTAGTAGGTAAGTCTATATTTTCAAGAAAATATGATAAGTGACTGCAACAAAAATTTACCGTTCAAGTATACATTTTATAAAGTTGCAAACTTCCCTAAATTTTGGATGAAATTATCATATTATTAGTGGTAAGTAATGTAAGTTAGAAAAGAAAAGTAGGATAGATTCAATTTCAGTTTAATCGTTGGTAGGTAGTAGGTACCAACAGCAGATTTTTCAATAGACAGATACTTTCACTTTAAAAATGGTGGTTGGATAGCCTTTGTGCAGGAAATATGTGAATCATAGGTATATTTTATCATAGGTACCCATAATTTCTAAAAAATATCTGATTAATAAAGCAGCCATAAAGTAAAATTCATAGAGCTTAGTACAAAATAAAGAACCAAAATAGTGCTTACACCCATACTTTTATCTTTTGTTTGGTAACACTAAATGTAGAATCATAATTTACATATATATTTTAGATATATAGATAGATATATATTTTGAATTTTAATACATACTAACCTACATTCCTATGTATGAATGTAGGTTAGTATGTATTAAATTTATTTAATTAAGAACAGCACGTAGGTACCTATCTAACATTATTAAGATGACATAACTAACTTTAATAGATTCTAAAATAAGCCAAAGAGCAAATATCATTATAGTCACCAGTAGGATACCAAACAAGCAAACCCGCTTTGTATCGATAATATCGATAATAGGTTTGCCTTTGACCACCATCTCATCTGATGGTGACCGGGTAAACGACAATGTGGTCGAAGATGAAGCACGCTTACCAAGAAGTTACCTATTCACTTTTGACTTAAATTCTTTATTATTCTTTTCTTTATTATTTTCTTAAAGAACCGATAGTCGAATCTTGGAAATAATTATATTGTATTTAAATTATTAATTTGTATTAATTCATTCATTCTGTTTATTATTATGATTAATTCTGTTTAAAATAATTTTGTGTTTTATTGTGTGTGTTAATTAAATTTAAAATATTAACATTAACTTTAAGAACACCTACTAACAAATGTATGGATATTTTTGTCTAATCAATAAATAAATATTAAAGACCCCCATAATCCAAAACAGGCCTCTTACCCCTTCTTCTACTTAAGGCTAACTTAACAGGTTCACTACAAATTTTAGTTTTTTTTGTTTGAAGTTTATAGATCGACAGTGATTACTTCATAGTTATTTATAATTACTTAAAGCTATCTCTTGGTATAATTTATTATGCTATTAAAAATGTTAAAGTGTTGATCATGAAACGTTTTCAAACGGCTAATGGGATTATTAAGAGAAATGAGTTTGTCAAATAATTTACAAATTTAAGATTATTGTTGTAAGGTGTTTTATACTATACAGTACCTATACGTCATACAGGTAGGTATAGGTGCGTACTAACCTATATCGCGCTATTCATTAACTATAGAGATAGGTAAGTACTTTTATTATTATATTAATTAAAACAAAATCCCTACTTAATATTATAAATGCGAAACTAAACTCTGTCTGTCTGTTTGTTACACTTTCACATATAAACTACCTACTCGATTTTGATGACATTTGATAAAGAGATAGATTATAGACCTTTGAGAAGGACAAAGGTTACTTTTTTACTATGATGTTTATTTTCTGGTGAATGTTGCCTCGGTCAGAAGCTAGTACAAAGAGACTTCTGTGTCATTTTTTTTAAGAATTTGGAACCAAGGAGGACTGAAGATAAATCGAAACTGGACAGGATGTCTAGAAAATTTGATGAGCTTAGGTACTATTTATTATAAAGAAAATAATTGGGTTTATTTAAATCTAGAACTTGTTCTTTTGTGAATGCCTGGAAATATGTGTAGGTATCGTGTAAGTTGGTACCGTAGTCACCTTTATGTAGTAAACTGTGTACACAATACGGTCAACAAATAATGTGTTATCTTATGGTTGGATAAATGTCACTTGCACGTCAAAAAACGAAAAAGATTAGTTGTTTTGACAATATCAACTTTAATAAATTAAAAAAGAAAATGCATCAAATTGTTAAATAAATAATTGGTTATATAATAATTTAATTTAGAGATGAACAAACCAAACATTTTAAGCAATGATGTAGTTTGATTTATTGTAGATACCTATAGTGTGTCTAGAGAAAATTCAGACTTAATTATAACTTGAGTGGACACCTTATGTGTACCTACCTAGGTACTTTGCTAAATAACGATTATAAATTCATTTAAATAATGCAAGCTACCGAGAATTTTGTGCTGACAGTAACTATTGTATAATAATATAAATGAAGTGTGGGTAAGTTTTAGTAGGTACCTACGTTCGTACCTACTTAAAACATGATTTAGCTTCAAAATAGTATTTTAAAGTAAAAAAAAATAGCATTGTAAAGCGATTTCAATATGAAAAAAAGCTTGGGCACCTAACTGTAACTAATACTGTACACAAATAAAATTAAAGTTATTTTATTTTAGCTTAACTTTTTTCCGGGTGAGAAAATCATCGTAGGTATGTCTTCTCCCGCTCTAGGTTGAGTGGAAGGGAGTGTCAGACTTCTACTGACTAAAAACCCACCCTGTTCCTTCAGCTGCCCTTAAGCTCCGGGGCCGCGGTATCTCGTTAGATTATTCCCGCAACCAACGCAACAATGGCCCTATGAGGCCCCATCATAAATTTTATCATACCTACAATATCTACAATTCCTCAATATCTATCATTCCTATCTTTGTAATAGATTTCTAGCATTTATCTTGATATCATTTTTACAACCAACTAAAATTATTGTTTATTTATTTAGATTTTTTATTTGCAATGTATGAATAAAAATAAAAAAGACAAAGAGATAAAATTCCTCAGTAGTCTACCTACAACTTCAAAATCAAATAAGTAATGGGTATATGATACCAGAAACTTTGTAAGATAAAAATCTTACAAACGAGTTTCCCCAATTCATAGATATAAATTATCATTCAATAAAAATGAAAAGATTATAAAATCCCCAGTTCTTTTTTCAGAAAGACATTTATTTATAAACCATTAGTGCATAACAACGCTTAATTAGTTCTTAATTCAACTAGTCACACTCCTGGCTAATTTATGAGAGTCTGTCTAAACAATGATTTCCTTGAATTTAGTATTCAATGCCGATTTGGGTATAAATCATGTTTGACTTTACATAGTTAATTTGATTACAACGTTATTTTCAAAATTGAAGCAAGGTCGTTACAAAATAAACTTATGAAATTTTTAAATAATTACATTATGTAGGGGTAGGTACCTACTTACCTATTTATTTAGATATCCCTACAGATAGGGTTGCCATACGACCGGAATTTCCCGGACATGTCCGGAATGCGGAGGGAATCTTAAACCGTCCGGAATGTCTATAAATGAATGAAAGAATGAAACATAAAAAAAAAAATATTTTTTTTATTTCAAATTAACGAAAGTCAGGAATAACTCACTTCGTTTTTCAATAGCTATCTACCTATTGTTTCTTGGAAATGTAGGCGAGTAGGTATTTAAAGAGCTAGTTAACGGTTAGATAACAAAATTAGATAACCGTTTTTGTGGTTGTTCGTTACATGCGTAACGATTTGAGTTATTATTGATACAACTTACCTAGATATTCCTAAAACTAGACAAAAGTCTGCCCCAATATTGTAGGTATCGGTAGGTAAGCAGGTATTAAATTATTAAACTCTATAGAGTTACTATAGTTAAAGAAACTATAGTTTAAACACAATATTTTTAAAATTAAGGCAAACGATAAGTATGTTATACTATAAAACTATCAGAATTCAAAATTGAATCTATTTCAAGAAAACTGCTACTATGTCCGGATTCCATCATAAACCCATAACCAACAGCTGACTCAAATAAGATTACACCAGATCTCCACGCCATCTAACGAGGAGGAGTCGAACTACGTAACAACTAACGCCATCTATGTAAAACGCGAGATACTTCAACCGCTTACCACTACACTGACGTGTGCCCCGTCACGTTCACTCGCATACGTAATGACAGAGATAAGGATACCTCCCAAGATGTCTTCTAAATTGCCTTTTAAATATTCCTCACGTTGATTGGTCAGAGCAAGAGTGGGTAAACTGGTTTATTTGAGTTTCCGCCAATCAGCGAGAGGCGGGTGTTCGCTGAGCGAACGGCCATGCTATTTTAGGTGGGGCTTGGCTAAAGTTCCTCCTTTATATTCCTGACGTATGCAGTCATTTGAGTTATGGGCGATGGCGTAGGACTACGTGTATTTATAAGAAATCTGCTGAATTTTCGTTTTCCCTGCAATATATTTTTCAGGAAATAACGCTGAGCTACGTGACTGTTACAGTATAGGTATGTTGGCATCCATTTCATACCAATTGATATGCCGACGGCATCACAATAAATCTTGTTACACATAGTAAAACTGGAGAACCTATTCTTCTTTTTGCCGTACTAAATTATGTTATAAAATAAACATGTTCTTCAAATAAAACCTGAAAAAAATGTTTTCTTTTCTAGATAGTGATTTGATCATAAATATATCTATGACCTATATCTAGCGAGAATCATCTCGGTACTATAAATAAATTACATGTAAACGGGATATTTTATACAATAGGTACATTTTATCAGATATTGTTTGAAAGCGTCAGATCACTAAGTAAGTAGGTACCTAATAACAAAACATGAAAACAAGAAATATGCAAAAAAGAGATTCTCTAGATCAAGATTCAAAATAGAAAAATAAATTCGTAAACCTAGACACTTCAGCAAGTACTGTTACGACCAAAATATGATCCCGTAAAATGCTACTAATGCGAACGAGTAGCTCATAAACATTTAGGTATTCATGTTGGTAGGTACAGTCACTAACAACTATTGCTAACAAAAATTGTTGCCTTGATCGAAATCATTCCATCAGACGGCAATATGAAACGAAATGTTGATCTTTTGAGGAAATGATTGTCAAACAAAAATTGGGGAAAATTTAGGTGAGGCATCAATTCACGCTTGAAGGCCCGTAGCGCGACGAGAACTTTTTCTTACGGGAATGTAGCCTAGTGCTACAAACCGCGTCATAAAACTGGAACTTGTGAATGAAATCGAACCATAATTGGCACATTAAAACGTCCTCCATTGACAACATTTTATTGACACATTGTAGGAAGGATAACACACAACAGGTGACCGTAGGTTTTTACGAGCAAACTCAAGCGCGTGCCACGCCATAAACCGTAGTCGAAATCGTAAAATTGTAAGGAGCTGTTTAAATTGTCCCTAATAGAACATCATAGTAGTCTCAATGACGTGTTTGGTTTTATGTGATTTCGTATAAGTAGGCGCCACCGTAAAATGAGATGACGTAGCTTTGAATCACCAATAAAATAGTCATTCGGGCCGTGCCTAGACAGACAGATTCTAGACGGGCGCAGTTGAATTCAAAACAGTTTTACGACACCGACACGTGTTTATCGTTAATCTTCATGCATTTATTGTGCTATTACTCGGTCATTAACCGATTTATTATCATAACATCCCATAAATTATGCGGATTTGCAAATTGCTCTTGTAGAGATACTAATCAAATATTTTATTGTTTTTATGCATAACAGAATATACGACCTTATTTTTCGTTGTTTCTTTTTGGTCCAAACCTTTGTGTACATACCTGTGCGTATTTAGTTACCTACATTTAAATTTTTGAGTTGAGTTGTTTCTCTTATTTTTTAGGCTAAAAATCTGTCTGCCTCACTTAAACGACGGACAAAACTTTTAATACGTCAAATTTATATAATCATTTGTGTTAGCGACTGTACGCGCGTTTTCCCGTTCCGTAAGTTAACTCAAACTACTAACCGGTTAAGGGGTAGGTACTTAACGTGTACCATAACCTACCCAAATTAGGTAGGCCCCAACATTTTCCTAACTAAGCACATTCGCTTTACCGACCTGCCTTAGTTTGTAAATGGGCTACCTCTTCAATTTAGACACGTAATGTTCGGATAGACCTCCATAATCCTTTGCAGATATTGTTGGGAATTCTTCTATGTACTTTTGCCCTGATGTTGTGATACGCCGTTTGGTACAAGGTTAATATTTGGGAACGATTGCCTTAGATAAAGTTTATTACAACATTCGTACCATGTTTATTCGCATTTTGAAGAGCTGAAGTTTTTGTTTCAATTTGTATTAAACAAAAACACTTTTCTTTTAGCTTGTTACTTCCCTCAGAGTTTTGTTTATTTTATTATTGTATTGCAGAATTAATTAAACATGGGATAAATTGCTCAAAAAAATTGTTTCACCTTTTGATCTAAGTATTTAGGCCCAAGCTTGCACGAAATTCCCTAAAAGAATAAGGTGATAGGTAGTCACCAGAGACGTCCTACATTGTCCCATTCGTATGGAACACAGCCTGTCTCCGACCGTCAGACCCTATCTTATTAACTTCATGCTGACGACTATTGTCCACTTTGTTCTCTTTGAATAAAATTAAAGTGCGAATTACTTACTTATCTGTGAAAATGGTTTGTCATTATTTGATTTTATCATTTTACTGACAGTTTTTGCTTAGGGCATTAATCTTCTAAACAATTATTCTTCTAGACTGTGCAACAACGTATTACCTAATTTATTCATCTTCTTAATTCATTACTTTACTTTCAAATGAACGGGAAACCAACCTAATAGGTACCTATCTAGTAGTATCTAGTAGGTAGCAGAAGCCAGGTATAAAAAAAACCTTACCTCATGTTTTTTTCTGTTGACTCACATCGAAGTCATTCATTTATGTGTCATCCAAATTCCTTATTGACCTGAAACAAAAAAAAAATAAGGTTAAAAATTAGCCCCTGATATATCATATCTTAAACCTGGCCGTTAAATAATATTATTGTATTTCAACGCCCTCACTTGTTTTAGTTCTATAACTTCTATAGAATATATAATTATCTAGCTCAAGTTTAGTATGTGTAAGTAAGGCTGTGGTAGCCCACAATTTGGCTACTCGTGCACAACACGATTGCTTATATTACCAATTGTTTTTACACCTGCTTATTTGCTCAGAGTTTATACAACGAGAGAACTACCTAAAACTCAGTGTAAGTATTTATCGTTCTAGTTCAGCGGTCATAATGCAATAGCTTGTGAAAGATGCAGCAGTCGTGCAGACCGTAAAGCAAAGACACCACATCACCTGTTCACTGGCAGTCTCGAGGCGCACCGTAAAACCCGTCTGCTTCTAGTCTACGGCATTTACGACCCGCCCAATACTCGGATAAAAATAACCATCTCGCAAACGCTATTATTACAAATGATACACACTTTACGACGCGAATATTTACGTTTTTATTTCAAACGTTTATTGCCTGTTGTGCAACTTAATGGTGCACTTGAACTTCTCCGGGCTAGTGACACCGTTTGATCCAAATCGCGTTTTTATTGTTTTACTCAATGGACGGACGAATTTTACGAGCGTGTCGTAATCTGTGACGCGATGCGTACTACGATCTCGTGACTCATACGAATGCGCTAACTTTCAGTCTCTATGTATTAACATTGCACGAGACTGTTTTAAATTTTTAATTGAACCAGTCGGGTCTGATTGATCCGCGCAGTAATCACTGCGGTTGAATTAGTGCAGGAAATTAGATATGCCGTTTAAACGTCAGCGCTTTTCGATTAACCGACGCTCGAAACGAAAATCGCTACGAGCTCTACCAAATTTTATTGCTTAATCGCTGACGATCTCATTCTACTTCGGTATAGTATAGAGTAACTAGGTAGATACATCGACTCGAATGTGAAAGGATCTCTGACTCGGAGCGTTGTTTCCTTATGTGAGGGCCACCCTTATTTACCTATTTACACCAATTCTATAGATCGAAATACGAAAGGTCGAAGATAGGATCCTTCTCGCCTCACTTATCTTTCTTTAATAACATTGTTCCCTGAGGTGTCTTCGGATAAATGGAAGAAAAAGGAAATAGTGACAGGACGCGGCGACACGGAGCAGAAATTTGCATTACATTACCTATATTCATATTTCTTCGGAGGTAACCTTTTCTGGGGAAACAAATAATAGGTGGAGTGCATCTGGGGTCGCATTAAGGGACATCTTTTTATTCGCTTGGAGCTTTGGTAAATATTTTTGTTATTGCGTTATGCCTTCCCTCGGAGCGGGGTCTGTGTTTTTCGATCTTCGTCTTGTGTGCCCGATAGAATATTCTATACCTAAGTGGCCCGTGCATTATTGATAGTGGAAGTTACCTTCGCTTTTGACATAGTGCTCTTTGTGTATTGGGAAGTCCGGGTCAGGTACATACCTACAGCTATCGGGTAAGAGTAGGTATACCTACCTAAATAATCCTCCCTATTTGAAACCCGCCAAAATCCAAATCAGTAATGTAATATTGTTTAAGGCAATTTCATCAAGATTAAAAGATTGCAAAGTAATAAAGTGGAAAAAAAAAACAAATAAGCGCGGTTAAGGCGCTTACCCAAAGTTCATTTACTCGGCAAAGGCTGTTGAGCCTTCTCACGGCTCAAAAATAACATCGAAAAAAAAAGAATTACACGACAAATTTTTAATCAACCACGAGCGACTCTCTAAAGGCATAAAATGTAATATTAACACCATTTGTGCATTATATGTAACGCCAAAAACCTGTATATGTTCGAATAAAATGTTCAATATTATGGGGCAGCTTGACACCGCCATACTTGCAAGTATTTTTGAATTTTCGAAACAGCAATGGTGAATAAAATTCGACGTTCATTAGGCGTTTTTTAGTTTGTTGTATCTTATATTTAATTTGTGTAGGTATAATGTTATCTTAAAGATGGGGCGTTGAGATTGCACTTCGAGAGTGGTAGCGCTAGCAAAAACAAACAAACCAACGGATTATGTTCAAATTATTTTATATGGCTACTTGTAAATTGGAAGCTTATTGGTTATTTGATTAATCTAGACAATATCGATATATTTTATTAAAAACCGAATTCAGAAAGTAATAACAAACACTTTAAGAAAAACCAAATTGCTAGTTTTTATTGAATAAAATTAGTGTCTAAATGGAATATAAATCTGGAATAATCACCTAGGTGTAAAAATTGCTTTATATCTTGAACTCATTAGATGGTTGGTTAGTCATCACATTGAAGGACTATCATTGAATTTCACATTTATTATCTAGCAAAGAAGTAAGTGAGGTGTTCAAACTTTCAACATTAACCATCATGTTGAAGTAAAACCATCAATATAGTTAAAGATAGAGACAGCCGGGTCAGTCGCATCCACTCATTAAGAAAATGCCTCAATCCACTCATCGAATAATTGGGATAAAACTACATTTGCTTCCACCGACAGAGTAGGTCTATCTTGATAAAAAAAACTCAATTAAATGTTTATAGCTGCGGTAGTAACTTTGACATTTTGTTAGTTCGCCTGCCACGAATAGAAGTTTTTACTAAACGTCAGATTTGGTAAATAAAACTAGTATGTAATGACTAGAGCCCACGCCCACAAAGATGTTCACAGTTTAATCGATGAATTAGATTATCCACATAGGGATGCGTGTTGTGTATTTTGTAATCTCATGATTGGGCAAAGCGCACGCCTACGCTATATTTATTTACTCAGACAGCATCTCTTGTATCCTTGACAGACATTTTGAGAAGTGACGGTAATGTTTATCTTATTTTTGTAATACTGTCATGTGAAATAGGTTTATGGTAAAGGGTGAACTTGTTTCTTGTAGGTAGATACTCGATCGCCTTGGATTTTTGTTAGCATATTATTATATCTCGATAACTATACCTCCCAGGTCGTCGCATTTTAAGCTGTTAAGTGTGGTACGAACGTGATTTGCGATTTTATTCGCATGTGGCTTCTTATAAGAGCTTCCTTGTCATTTATTATGAATTATATTCACGATTGTTTTAGCTAGTAGGTACATTGCGAGCGTGATGGCTATTTTAAGATGGTGCTTAGTGCTTCAACTAGCAGTTGGCTCTAGGTGTAGGTTGTAGGTACCCAGAACTACAATTTGACCCACGTGACTAGCATATTCACAACTGTATTACCTGCTAATATTCTTTTGGAGATTCCTTTTCCTGGTAGACGATTACGGTTGAATAATCAAAACATATATGTACAAGTTACGATTGTAAGAATTGTAAAAAAAACATGGTATTTTTTTTTTCTACTTTTTCTGATAATGTCAGTCGGCTGATGCCAAGCTATTACAAATAGCTATTAATGAGTAGCCAACCTTTTATTTGCTGGTCAAAAGTGACTTTAATTAAGCGAAAAAAAAATAGCTAAATGATTACAATGACGTATTTATTTGTCTTTTCTATACAGAATGGAATCAGGCGTTACTTTACGGAAATCCATACTAAACTAATACGTCACAAAAATATCTACTGTTAATTCCGCCAAGAACTAGGTGATTAATTTCTCGACGAGGCAACATCTGAATATGCTCCGTGGAGGGGCGAAACACGTGTCGAGTGTGGTTTGTTTGCATGTGGTATGTTTTTTATTGCATCCCTTCTGTATGTTACTGCATACTGCATGCAAGATTGATCATACAGTTCTAGGCGGAATTAACACTCAATATTTTTCTGAAGTATTAATTTGTGATTTCTTATTATTTATTTATTTATAAAAGGTAGCTTCACAGCTTGCGGGTACAGATGTCAAAACAGTTACCTACTTAAAAGTTACGCCAACTATGAAGTACCCTGTGTACTTCATAGTTGGCTATTAGAGGTAGATTAAATACAAAGTATACATGTCTGTTATTATAATTTACAGTGTATGTATAAGTGTATCTGAATAATGTGGATGTGTGTGAATGTTTGGGTGATGTGTGTATGTATGAGTGTATCTTACTGGCACTACTGGTATGACTGAGCATCCTGTCTCCAAAAAGAAGATCATCCGGATCCTTGACCAAGGATACTAACTATCTCCTTATTATATTTAAAACAAAAATACTAGATTTATATTCGTTTCTTTTCCTGCACTCAGTACTACAAAACAGTGCAGGAAATGCAAGTGGGATCAGCATCAGTCCTGCTTTGCGACATTCCCATGCTACACACATCTCATTCTGATAGGGTGCCTCGGGTGAAAGCTTTTTCCAATTACTGTTACGATACCAAGGATATTTCCACTGTATAAATGGTTTGATTCATGTTGTGTTACTTATTCTTTCATGTTTTGTGATTTCTGGGAAGAACAAAGTAGAGTTTTCAGTAACTTGAGTGAATTTACATGTAAAAAATATCAATGGTCTTTACCCTTCAAAGCGTTTCTTTGGTAATGATGGCTTATGTATGTATACCCGTACTAATATTATAAATGCGAAAGTCTGTCTGTCTCTGTCTGTTACACTTTCACGGCTAAACCACCGCACCGATTTAGACAAACTTTGGAATGAGAATTGTTGAAGACCCAGGGTCAAACATAGGCTACATTTAAAAAAAAAAAAACAAGGCCTAGCTGGTTGAATTAGGGGATGAAAATTTGTATTTTTGAGATGTTGATCAACGCGGATGAAACCGCGGGGAACAGCTAGTTAAGAATACTTGTGTCTGACTTCCGTAAGGCTTCAAATTGGGATAAAAGTTTGTGAGTGTCGTGCCAAATTACATACGTAAATTAAATTCGTATTGTGAGAAACATTAACAAACAGCTATCCGTCTGCACAAAGTTACACAAATGTATATGCTGTCAGTATGATAAGATAGGGTAGATACAAATATTAATAAAAAGAAATGAGAGAATTAATACAAAACTCTATACAAATTTTCTTCAGTTTTGTATACCTATCTAAGTAGGTACTTATACTACAGGACGTATGCAAACCATTTTTCAAAACTTTTTATGGCAAGATTTAACAAAGAAGGTAGGTGCAGGATGTTACTTTTTCCGTTGATATCTGTCGCAGGAATACATAAATTTTCATAACATACCTACAACTTTCTTACCTTCAGACAAAATATGGCACCATCACATACGTGCTAAATTACAATGTTATATTTTCAAGTGGCATTCAACGAGTTTATTTTTATGTACGAGACAGATTTTTAAACATAACCGTATCCATGATTTAAGTAAACAGTCAAAATAAAAAAGAAAGTTATGTATCTATGTATTTTTTTAAATTCAATTTAGCATATGCTCACCATTTTCATATAAGACAGTCCTTATATGAATGTTTGTGTATAATGTGAAATCAAATAACATATAATTATTTGTGTTTTTTTTTTTTTTTGCCTAAACATGCCAATATGTGGAGGCGTCCCCCAATTCCTCCCACGAACTCTATTCTCATATCGCTTCAGTCTTTAAAGTATGAAGTTTTTAATAAAACCCAATGCGGATTTCATAAGTAATCTTAATCGCCCTACAGACCCTAACCCACATTTATTTCGTAAGTAGCTATATTTTTCACTGTTCAAAGAATAATTATTTCATAACCTCTATTACCATTACAACCCACCACACAACTTCAAAAACTCTGGCACTTAAAATCACAGAACCAAAACCTCGTTAAACCAAAACAATAACCGTCATAACTAAACACAGAGCATCCACAGTCAGTTAAATAGAATCTGGTCATAAATTACCCACCCTACAACGCTAACAAGATCAGATCCTGAAAGCCGGGCTTGTTAAAAACAGAAAACAATGGGTCTTTCACCATGAAACTAGAGTAACAAGCTACCTTGTTAATGCCAGTTGATTCTATATTAAATCTTAGAACAACTCAGTGTTGGCTATGGGCCAATTAGTTACGGGGTTATGTGGCTACTTAAGCTTTGGAGCTGAGCTTTGACCTATTTAGCTATCAAACTAAAAATTGGGAAATAGTTTTAGTAATTTCAATAATAAGTATTTTTTTTATTTGGTAATACAAAGAAATGTATGTACAACACATACCTATGTGTTACAATATAATATGGAATGATATATGGCTAAATTTACGCATACAGTCCAGACTTATTGTACAGTGACAGATTAATTGTACTCGTTATAAATTAAGAAGGTAAATAAAATTACACTTAAATACTATATACAACGTGTAACGGAAACCCCATATCTATCCAAAAGGGCTGAAGACAACATCTGGTATGGAGTTTCTATGCACAGTTTCAGCACAAAATAACTGAATCAAAGAATTGATACCAAATTATTGGTTTCATATATTTCTTGAATACCAATCATAACAAACGTGTCACAGCACTACGAGGGTCAATAACTTTCCACGTCACTTGCCAATAACACGATAATTCTTTTCGTTATTCTTAATTTGAAAAATTCGGTCTCTGGTATCAGTGTATTGGAATTTGTAATAAGTTCTACACACGTAGACTTAGGATTACAAAACCCTTGCCATATCGTTTGTTATCATCCAAAGAAGCCATGCACTTGGTATGTATATACCCTTTAAATTACACGTTGTATATTAGACATTTAGCTTAGCTAGGCTTTTTATTATTTCAGAAGGTGATTTTGTCCTTTCCAGCTGTTGAGAAAATCACAGAAGGTACAAATAAATTTGATAAAATTTTACACGTACCTCGATGTCAGTTAATCATACACACCAAAGGCTGGCACAGAATGGAATGTTTGCCTAATCAAATGTTCTTTTTTGATCTATTATACGCTTTCGTTTGACCACCATCTCACCTGATAATAAGTGATGATGTGGTCGAAGATCAATTATTAACATTCGTAACATGTTGTAAATTCTTTAAAAAGTCTATGAGGTATGGTACTTAACACCTGTGTGCCCATGTACTGATACTGAATTCACATGTATTTAAAAAAAATCTTTAAAAGTATTTTAATATTAACAAAATGTATTTTTCTAGACAGCCAAATAATTAACATAATCTGACAGTACCTAATGGTGATACATAAATATCAATAAATGACAAAAACAATATAAATAATTATGGATTAGAGTTCATACTCACAGTGTTTAAACCAATGCCCACGGATTTGTACTCGTGCGCATCTATCTGAACTGAAGATAATCGCCAGTCCTAGTTAATACACCCTATTTCAAACACATCAGATGAGTCTAACAACATTATTATGTACGTATTTGTACGCCAAACACATAACCACTCCATTCTATTACCGTTTATAAAGCAGATTATGTGTATGTGAATCTTATAATCTTGGATGATGAAATTCCGGATAGTTTCTATTTTGATGATGTTTTAGAGATTCTGTATCGTTTCTTTGTAGTTTTTAATCACTGTTTTCAAAAATTACACTTTTATCTTATAAATTTTTGGTTAACATAATCTAGGAAGATATAAATTCTTTTCTGTTGCTATCGGTAGTTATTGTGTATGTTTTATTTACATTGCTATACTGTCTAACTTTTCTATGGATTCATTCAGCAGTAAAACACCATTTCCGGCAATTATTTAGTTTGATAAAGGCTTAAGATATTTGTGAACTAATTACGGGATAAATAATGTCACTATCAGTTCGCTCCGCTTTCGACAATCTGTATATTATATTTTCTTGCCTACTACGTTTCCGGTATCATGTATCCATCGCATCTGGAGTCTTTGTAAGTACCTATCTATTTTATGTAATGTACCCATAAAATACTAAGGAAGAATCTTAGAAAATGACTAAGTCATTTCTTAAGCTGGTTTTTAGTAGTGTTTTATATTACAGCATAAAGTTTTAATATATCGCACGCTTAAACCAATACTGTCACTATCCCAAAAAGTCAACTTTTCAGGAGAGGCAAAAAATGGAATGAGAATGGGAACATTTTTGTTTAGTGACGAAGCAGTCTACTGCCCGTATAGCGGTTATTTCTGTTACTTTTAGACTATTGTAAGCGCGATTACGTGTAGTTCTACGTTTCCCAACAGATGACATTAAAAAGTCGATTTGGCAAAATTTTGGATAGTGACAGTATTGGATTAAGCGTGCGTACTTATTATTAAGACCTCTGTCTCTTTAATATATATAACTATCAAGCTTCTGTGAACTGTTCATCATTCCAAGTTACAACAAAATCAGCTTCAAATAAATTTGTGATTCCGAAAATACTATTTTTTTTATTACGTTACGGAAGTGAACGAGAGGTACGATGTTCTTCCCTTTCCTTTCCTTATATTTGTATTGGCACGACGCGACGCTTCGATCGAAGCTGCACTGTTCATACTTCGTAGCTTCTTGTGAATTTGATGATATTTAGTGAAGTATTTGTTTACTATGTGAAAGATGAAAATGATATTAGGTACCTTGATTTTGCCAAAGATGACTACATAGTCTTGAAAAATAAAAATGTAATAGGTTCTTCTAAATAAATTATGCTTATACAGCCCGATATATAAGTTATATATCGGACTGTATACTTACTTCATTTCTTGTCATAGAAGTTACACATAAATGTAAGTAGATGACTTACATTACATGTAACTTTTCTGAATTGAAAAGTTCTTCGGGCAATTTAAAGGTTAAACTTTTTAACATTGAACTTAACCCACTGACCTTCGTTTATATAATAAATCCAAGTCCCAAATGGGTTCAGAATTTTAAAGTGTTTGACCGTCGCACCTCGAATACACAAACAGACTTACATAAGAACGGTATATAGACTGAATAAAATTTAGTTAAAATTCTTGAAACGTAACGCAAATCAAAATTAGTTCACTGGACTGTGTGTTCTGATTTACAAATATACGAACATTGGAACCAACATTTTGACTTTAATTTATTACCGACACTGGGTACGCCAATTAGTCAAACATAAATTAAAAGGCTGGCCACGAGCGTAGTAAGTAGTAAACAGCCATTCATATTTCCGTTTATATAACGTTGTAAGTACATAAAATTGGCTCCCGACTTCACTCAGCATATTTTGATCCCTGTTTTTACATACTGAGTTTAATTATAAATGTGATTTAGTTAAGATTGCTAAGAGCCGGTCTCATCAGATATTATTTGATGTTGTTGTGTAAAATCTCGGTCTATTAAAAGAATGTGTAGGGCCGGGATAAAGTTTAAATGAATATTAGTAAGATAAGAAAGCAGATAAATTTTATCGGTCAATGTATAGAAAAGTAACTAAGGTATGTTTTTAACTGAGTCTAAGATTGGTTAAATGGAGGATCTGCAGCCATATTGGATTCCCAAACCCGCTAAGTCGTTTGGCATCGTTCGGACACTGAAACTAATTCATTGTTACACCTTTGAAAGGATGTATCCAATTATAATAGATTCGTTTAGAAATGGATTCTATATTTGAAATCTGACCGATATTTAAAGAAAAGAATAGCCTCATTATTGTTGAAATCGATTTGGCCATTTGCACCTGTCTGTTTTATATTTCTAAATGTGTACCTAGTCAACGACTATCATAAATTCTTAATTTTGGTTTTTGTTAGGATAAACTGTCTCTTTACCTGTTTCGAGTACCTACATTAGTATGTAGGAATACATAAAAAGCAGAGCTAAGTATCTCATTTAAATAAACCTCCACTAAAAATCCCATTACAATTCATTTTGTGACAATAACAAACAATCTATAACCTAAAACTAATCGCAATCAGCTAAATTGTAATTACAACAGTCGGATACTAAACTCATATTTATGTAGGTAGGTCATGAGTCCCTATTGGATCTCACAAATTTAGCAGCTACCTGATCCGTGCATCGACTTACGTATAAACGACAAATTAAGCCGGGTTCTCACCGAAATAAGGAAAATGTTGTGCTCTCACGGACATGAGGGCAATCCTAATTTGTTCGGGAATCGATACCTAAAGGTTTAGTTACACAGTCGGCAGCTTGGGTGGCGCTTGGTTAATTAAACTTCGTATATGGTTATATGAACACACTGCATTTCTTTAAGAGACTAGCCCGATAAATGGTAATAGGGTTGGTCTCTATATATAAGTTAAGCTTTTTTCAATGTTTAATACAGTCATTAGTTCAATAACATTTTTTACACGATTGAAATAAGGAAAGTTTTTAGTGGTTGAAAAGAAAATGGATAGAAGATTCCTCTGCAAATAACAGAATTAGGGGGACGAATCACATTTACGTCCTCAACAGAAATGAGCAAAACTTGTAAGTGTGATTGAGCCTCAATAATTACACTGGAACTCTTAATTAGGCTTAGTATAACCATGAATTGAAATTGTATTAAATTCGTTTGAACATGCAATTTGATTAGGAAATGTCAATGAGCGAGCGTAGTGAGTACGACGTTAAAATACTTAAGTAATTGGGCGCAACTTTGTTTGTATACAGCTTAATTACAGAATTAACTGTAGTGGTTAATTTATTTTACAAGGGGCAATTGAGTGACAATGCTGCGGTATTAGATTACCTATATACATAGTAATTATACTAAAACTAAACGTGATGATAGGTAGGTACGGTCGACAAAACTAGGGAAAAGCTTTTCATAATATATAGGTAATAAATCGCGGACGAATGAGGAAATGTTGTGAAAATTGTTTTGTGTATGGATGTGGAAGGCTACAAGAAAATGAATTAGATAGATGAACTGTGTCACATATCTATATAAATGTTATTAATTCGAAAGTCCGTCTGTTTGTTATGCTTTCATTCACGGCTAAACCACTGAAACGACTTTGATAAAATTTGGCTCGGAGATAGTGGAAAACCCGGGTTCAATTATAAGCTTTTTGTCATCAGTATCCTTATGGTATAAAGGGCCTTAACAGGGGATGGAATTATGTATGACAAGTTGTGCGAATGAAGTCGAGGGCAACAGCTTTATATAGATAGAGACATATCATTGAGACTAGTCCCAAAAAGTAGAGGGTCCCAGTAGTTGAACTGACGGTCTAGTGAAGATCAGCCGGAATACACTGGATTCGAGAGGTCCAGAACTATTCTATGTACAAAAAGCGAAACTCTCTACACTGGAGACTTTTAGCCGAAATAATGATGGTGACGAAGAGCAAGTGATGCCATAAAGTAGGTATACCTACTATCTATAAGTGCATTGTGTTGGTAGGCAGTTTGACCACTTTATGAGACGCAATTGATACCGATAAACTCTGCTATCAACAGAGTTGCGGGTCACGATTAAATGGTTTCATTTATATAATTTATAACAGTTTACACTTTGGCCGGTAATAAATTTACCGATTTTATTGGTAAATAATATACCAATAAGCTTAGAAATGAGGTGATTAAATAGGCTATATTTTACATAAGTTAGAACGGGCTAAATTACTTTAGATATTCGCAATTTATAGGTAAGCTCTGTTATAATTTTCATGGTCTAGTATCTACATAATTTTATAATAGTTAGGTTTTAATAAATGAAAAGCGAAAAGTGGACGTGTAAAGAGAAATAAACATGTTTTCGTATTTTAATGAAAATGAAAGCTTCCTAGTTACTGTGAATCATCTTTATATAGAAAATAAGATAGCCGTTGAATCCCGCCAACTCACTACCATAACAATGCTTGCTAGAAATCGAAAATGAACGAGTATGTCAGTGAAATGTGTAATTTATGCGACAATGAATTGCGCCCTGATTCCGTTCACCAACCTTGAAATAAACAAATACAAAACAACACAAGCGAATAACATAGATTCTCACTACACTCATAAAACGTCTTCTTCAACATAATTTTCATGTTAACATTCCACAAATCCTTGTTTATTTCGATTCCTATTCTTAACTGCCGAATATTGCTTAATAAATCATTGGATTATTATATCCATTTCTTCTCTACTAAAAACAATTTGTTGTAGTATTGTAACATTTACCTCTAAATCCGTTGGTCTGTCACGCTCCATAGTCGTGACTGCGTATTGAAATTCACTTATATTTACGACAAGCTGCGTCTGTTTCACTTATCTCCTTCGATAACGTCTCAGGGACACATTCAGTTATTTTAAAACTTTTTACGTTTATCAAAAAACTTCTCGTTGCTCCACTTTTTGCACTGTAACACACCGGTTATGTTCTAAGAATGACTGACAATATTCTATAACATGCAACTAAGAAAAAATTTGACATTCATCACAACAAAAGTTGCATAACAAACTATTGTTTCTACAATCAAAAAACACCTTACCCCGTCTGTTGGATGGTCATTGTTCTGTTTTATAAAGAAACTGAAAGTGCATTGTCCGTTTTTGTTGGTGTTTTAGTGGGTCCCATAAAAATTTGGAGCATAAACAAAAACGCAAACTCTTCCGCGTTACAACAATGCTTTACTGGCTAGGTACGAATCAGTTCGAAATTACAGGTGATATAGTGAAGGTGGTTGTTCCTCATTGTGATAATGTGTGTCTTTGTCTAAGAAAGCCTTTTTAATTGCTTTCTTTTATACAATCATTGATTTATTACTGTGGTCAGTGAGAGTGGTACAATACGAGGTAAGGTCCAGCCTTCAAATTACAATTTCTTTTCATCAATTTTCTTTGTTGTTTGCCTTAAAAACCTTCGATCTCAAGTCAATACATTTTGTAGATCTTTAGGCATTTAAAGATAGTTTATAGCTAATAATTCGAAGCAATGCACGCATAGCGTCATCATCAAATGTCTTTTGGCGTAGGTTCAAAGAAACAATGACAACTTATAACCGTAGCAACAATTGTCTCCGCAATTGCAATTGTGATTTGCAGATGTGCTCTATTTAACCTTGATTGTCTGTAACAAACGGAACAATGTACTGATCGTTACTCAAATATGTTGTTGCTCCTGAAATAAATGTCTATACAATAGGTGCTAACATTTTCCTGTAAATAAGCAAATGCTAAACAAGATTTTCGTGATTTTATCGTGAATTCCCAAGTTGTTTATGCTGTAGTTACATAAAATTTGGAATAGGAGTTCGACACCACCCAAAATCCTGATAAAAATACATACCAATAACAGAAAATGGTTCGATACTGTGTGAAAATTTGAGCAAGCGATAAGTCGCGAACGTGCCCCGCTCGTGCCGTTGGAGACAATCGCTGTAACGACCCGTAATTCTATATCGACGTGCACAATTTACCGTAGCATTATGCCCCAATGTTTGTGCCATAGTAAGGCACACACATTTGTCTCGTATTTGCCCTGTCTCACAATATTTGTGGAACGTGCTAACCGTTGTGTCAAACAACACATATATAGGCGTGTCACGTAGCAACAAACATTTTCAGTTATTACACATGTTCTACTGTTATTATCTCGTTGGCTTTTCTTTTTTGGTGTAATAAAGCGTTGATTACACGAAGACGGCGGCAATTGGTCACGAAATAGGACTGTAGGGGTGCCGATAAGGCAATTGACGCAGTTACTTACATCGAGCAAATACTACGCGTGGCAAGAACGCTTTAATGATAGCCATGTTTATTACACCAAGCCATAAACACAAAGATATATACATCATACCGTATTCTAAATACCACTAAATCGATCCGAGTTAATTTTATTTTATGGTTAAATAATGAGGAGTCGTAAAATGGAAATGGAAGGTACCTGCCTACGTCAAATGAACACTCGCCTTGATAGGCAAGCGTTCATTTCCTGTATTTGGAAATAAATATCTACCTACGCTATTTAATCAAAGTATTTTCAAGCTTCCATAAAACAATCACAGACGAACTACGCAAGAAAACCAATTCGCGCCTTTTTTTATTCGACGTTGCGCTTATTAACAAATTCAGGTTTGTTCCAAAGATATTTAATACAAAAGAAGTTTATATTATGAAATTTGTTTAATCCTCGTTTCGTGAACGACCACATTACTAAAACAGTTGAAGCAAAAAAGAAGTTTCGCGAAGAGGGAACTTCAACTCGGGTCCGTTAGTTAATGCAAGGAGAGATGCAAATGGACTCTCTCAAAATTGGACGGGGATTCAAAGTTTTACCTACCGAATTCGCTGATCTCTGTCTTGATACACAAAATATAACAATCGCTGATGAAACAACAAACGACAGTGTATCTTTTTGCGGTAGGATTGGAGTGGATTTTCCCTTGAAGCACTGCGAATGTTGAGTCATTTTTTCTCAATAAAAGTCTTGTAAAATATGACAACATTTGCGGGTTTGACATGCACGGCAGCGTTCGAGTATTCACGATCTGAGCACCGATCTTATGTTGGTAGGATTTGTGATAATATGCGAATTGGATATGAAGTCAAGATAACATATTCCTGTCTCTCCGGAACATTTTCAACGTTAAGTGTTAAAGTTTTGATATGCCAGTTAAGTCCCGAAACGTGACTAATCCAGATATGAGCCAAACTTTATAAACAATCTAATTTCACAGATCCGGACCAGGGCAGCTGGCTTATAGGAGTTGATGTCTTTTGTCAGACAGAATTAGATCATCAGATTCCAGATTTGAAGGAACTGATACTTAGAAAATATAAGTACTTATTTATTTTATTTATTTATTTATAGTTAATTAAAACGATTAAAACCAATTACATTAATTAACTTAGAAATAAAAGGTACATATAACAAACACATAAACAAGTATATACATTACAAACTATTACAAATTATTTTGAAACTAACACGAAACCGAACTAACATAGAACAGTGGACACTCGCGCATACTTTCTCTCGCAAAACATCAAACACACTCGTATAATTTCTCTCCATCCACCAACAATCACATCACATTCAGGATATTCAATCAGGAGGTTGAGCACCTCAAGGGTGGGACAGATTGGGGACTGGGCTCTGGCGACTGTATGACATGGTGCCCGCGCGAATAATTTGTGACGTTGACTCCGACGACCAAGATAGTTACCCGGGACATTCAGTCTACAGAAACGATTATGGAGCTCTGGGCAGTCAATTTGTCCACGTAGAGTTTTAAAGGCTACTGTGAGCTGATCGAAGCCTTTTCTTACCTCAAGAGAATTAAATCCCAACGTTCCCAAGAGATAATTAGTAGGGTACATATAAGGGTAAGTAATAATGGTACAGTTTTTTAAATAGAAATCTGAGGAAGGTCTTTTGTACTTTTTCAAGCATAAAGATTTGGTTTGCAGTGTAGGGGTTCCAAACACAGGTGCTAGTCTCAAGCTTACTACGCACCAGGGTGGTGTATAGAAGCCTGATAACTTGTGGGTTCGTGAAATCATGGGCATTACGCATAACGAACCCTAAGCACTTAAATGATTCCTTAGCAAGGTCAGAAACTTGATCCCTAAATGTCAAACCATGGTCGAAAGTCACTCCCTCGAAAGTCCTTCATGTTGGTGGCACGAGTGATTTCTTAACTATTTAATGTGTAATTATAGAGAATTGGTCGCAACTTCCTACCGAAAGTCATGATATAACATTTACTAGGCTTGAAAGACAGTTTATTCTTAATGCTCCATTGGTTAACGATGTCTATGACATTTTGTAGGAGAACACAATCTTCAGTCGATTCCATTTCCGTAATTAGCTTCAGATCGTCAGCATAAAGTAGACATTTCGCGGATTTGACATTATTTACAAGATCGTTGATCATGATCAGAAAGAGAGGTAAGGAGAAACCCAACACAGATCCCTGACTCACACCTGAAGGTGTATTGTACGGCTGGGATTCAAAGCAACCATATTATATACTTAATTATATGAACCTGTTTAATAACATAAAACAAGTGTTGTTGAAATTAGCTATGTTTTGAAACCAATAAAAATATGCATAGTCCCTGATAAACTCAGCATTTATAGCGTCCCAAATAGCTATGATAAATTACTCCATTCCAAACTTTGTATTATCTTAGCAGGCATTGATATTCTGTAGAACTGCTAAAATTAAACTAAATTCAATATTATCAGACCTTAGAATTGTATTACTAAAACAAGGCAAATAGTGGTTAGACTCGCATGTAAGCGGTCCGCTTCCAAGCCTCTCGACCATAAAACGTATGATAGATGTTGACATCGACAAGCCCTCGCGTGTTGCCTGTACCGTTCCGTCCCCACTCCCAAGGGCTGAGTCGGGCAGCCAGACGACCAACATCAATAGACCTACCACCCCTCGCGCAAGCCTTTGACCTACAGATCCCAAAAAGGCGAAAAGGGCAGCTCACGAGTTCTCACTAATTTGGACGATTGTATCAGACTATCGAATTGGGGTTCGGTGCACTCGGCACCATATTTAAAAATCGAATACCGATGGAGCATGATTTAAAAATGGCCGATGGATTTCGATCTTTTTTGTAAGATTTTGGATTTAAGCTGTGATTTCACGGCCTCCCATCATATCATGTTTCAATTTAGTTAAAATTTCGTCAAATAGGGTATTAGAAATTAAGAGTGGAATTCAAAGGTCATTACGAATCGGTCCTTTTAAAATCTACTCTCCGTATTCTAATAACTTTATAATATCATCTGTAAATAAGTTAAACTTATTAGTTAAGAAACCGAAAACGCATCAGATTATCTTGAATTTAAATGCATTGCGAAATCGAAATTCCGTTAAAAGCCTCTCAGCGTGAAACGAAAATGACCTGATAGCATCTTACAAGCTTGTTTCAGGGCCGGGTGCCTGACACATGGTCATATGAACGTTTACTTTATGTAAACGAGGATTGCGAATAAATTCACAGTTTTTATATCACGTATCGAATTAACGCAACGACATTACGTGTCGTAAACACACGAAAGCAACGACTCCGTCTTATTTTTTCGGTTAAATAAGGTTATATACAATATCCAAGAGATTTTAATTAAAATAAACGATTGTGCGAACGTCACATGTTATTGTTACCGCGATAAACATATTTCATCGATCAAGCTGGTTTATGTCGGTATAAAATCATCAGTCGACAAAGCACCTGTGATAAAAATACCTATTAATGAGTGTTAAACTGATTAATGATGACAAACGTGGACTTTATGGTTTGCGTTATTTATTTACGATTTTGATCAAGACTTTTATTAATGCCAAGGAAATCGTGTTAACGTTTCGAGAGCCTTTTTAATAACATTGTTTTTTTTTTTTTTTTTTTGTGTGGCATCTCGCAGGTCAACCTCTGAGGTTGTCGGCTGCTTAACCGGGCTTGCCTGTGGTTGCCTTAATTAATAAATTAATTAAAGCCTCCAGCCAGGGCTTATTAGAAAACTTACAAACTAGGCGACTACACGCTAAGGGCACCCCCTGTGGGGTACGGACCTCGGCTTAGGGCGTCGCAGTGGGAGGGCAGCTAGGGACAGGCTGGATCATATAATTTTTATTATTAATAAAGGAATTTAAAGCTACTGGCTCAGTGTCGCGGGCTGGCACTGGCAAGGGTCGGGGCGGACTATTACGGGGACGTCGCGGCGGGCCTCGGCGGCGAGGACGGAAGGACGGTCGGTTTTTGTTTTTGTGTGCCACTGTACTTGTTTCCCTACGGCTCTCTTGGAGCAGGGTGATTGCGTCATCGGGAGTGACAAGGGTATGCCTTGGTCGGCGAATCTTAGAGATACGCGAGGGTTCGTATTGGGCGGCCGATACGATAAGGGGATTCCTATGTTGGATTGCAGTATCAAAGAAACGCTTGGAGACACGTTTCATGAACTGCTGGATGGTGGGCATCTTGAGGTCTACGTGAAGAAGCTCATTTCGAACATAAAAGGGGGCTCCCGTGACTCTACGGAGGAATCGGTTTTGAAGGGTCTGCATCTTGTGGAGGAGGTAGGGCTTTGCGTGTGCGAAAACAACGCAGGCGTAGGTCATGATGGGACGGATGACCGCGGTGAAAATACGCAGCTTGCACCTGAGTGATAACTTGCTGCGGGAGCTAAGAATGAAGTGGAGCCTACCTAGAGCGAAAGCGGCGCGCGAACGTGCCTGCTTTATGTGCTCAGCGAAGGAAAGGTGTTTATCGAGGACCACGCCTAAGTATTTGGCTTGCTTTTCCCAGGGGATCGGCTTGCCGTACATGGTAATCGGACGGGGGGAGGGTGGGTTTATCCGCGGCTTAGAAAAGAGGACTGCCTGGCTTTTGTCTGGATTGACTTCGATTCTCCATTTCCGGAACCACTTGGCCAGAGTGTTTGCAGAAGTTTGGAGAGTGCGAGCGATGGCATCGGGTTTAAGACCGGTATAATAGATAGCCGTATCGTCGGCAAATAGGGCTAGCTGAGTATTTTTATGCTTGGGGATATCGCTAGTGAATAGCGTGAAAACGAGGGGGGATAGTACGGAGCCTTGAGGAACTCCTGCGCGAATGGGATGGGGGGAGGAAAGCTCCCCCTCAATTCGGTAACGAAAGGTGCGATTCGATAAAAAGTCCCGTAGGATGAGCACGAGACGGTCAGGCACGCCGAGTTGGTATAGCTTATAGATTAAGCCATTGTGCCAGACTTTGTCGAACGCTTTCGCTATGTCGAAGAATAAGGCTCCCGTTATTGCGCCCCGTTGGAAGCCGGCGCTGACGTGTTCTATGATGCGGTGGACTTGTTGGATACATGAGTGTTCGGTTCTAAATCCAAACTGCTCATTGGGTATAAGACTCTTTGCTTCGGCAAAATCTTTGAGCCGCTTATATATAAGCCTTTCATAGATTTTACCAAGGACGTTGAGTAAGCTAATGGGACGGTAGCTAGACGGGTCAGACTTGGGCTTGCCTGGTTTGGGAATACCTATGACGGTGGCCTGTTTCCAGGTTGCGGGGAACATATTATTGCTCAATGCACCATTGAAGATGGCAGTCATTAGCACTATAAGCTGGGCGGGGAAAAGTTTGAAAACCCTATTGGTGATGCCGTCGAAGCCAGGGGCTTTTCGCGGTTGGAGACTTTTAATGATATCCTGGACCTCATCAGGAGTGATGGGGGCCAGTGGATTATCGGGATCTTCGACGGGCGGAAGGGAAGTTCTACGTTCGACTTCGGCGTTCACCATATCGAGGTGGGCTTGGTCTACTGGTTGAGAGCTGGGAGAACACTGGGACTCTAGGCTGTCGGCTAGGCATTCTGCTTTTTCAGAGTTATCGAAGGCGACACTCTTATCGGGACGAATGAGAGGAGGCATTGTGGCCTCTTCAGTGGATCGTAACTTCCTCTGAAGCTGCCAGAAGGCAAGGTGGGTGGGCTCAAGTTCGCTCAGCATCTTGTCCCAGCTCGCATTACGCTGCTCGGTAATGCGTTTCCTTACAGCACGCTGTAAGTTGCGCATGTGAGCTTTGTTTGCGGCGCAGGGAAAAGCGCTGTACGCACGGATGGCTGCGTTCTTCTCGGTTATCAGATTCCGTACATCGTCCGGGAGTTTCCAGCGGTGGTCTTCCACTACAGGAACTTCCCTTGAACAATCGTTCAGGACGGATTGTACGTGATTTGTAAGCGAGTCGATCGCCGCCGTCGTGGCAGCGACTGAGACTATGTGGTCAGGAATGGTGTCCAATTGAGGCGACGTGGTGGATTTCAGTTTTTCACTTACTTTCCTCCAGTCAGTGATCAATTGGGTCGGAGGAGGTTGGGTAGGATCATGGTTACCCGAGCGGGAACCTAGGTGTAGGATAACGGGACGGTGATCCGAGTTGAGCTCGTGAAGCGCTTCTATGGAGTGTAAACGGAGGTTTACATTCTTTAGGAGCGCCACATCGAGGACATCGGGGTTATGGTTCGGGTCGTGTGGGTAGTGGGTGGGAGTCATCGGAGCGATGACGTCGTAGTTTAGGGTCGCGCCTAGGTTATACACGATTCTGCCTCTGGCATTTGTCGTGTTGCTGTTCCAAGCGGGGTGTTTGGCGTTGAGATCGCCCGCTAGTAAGACGGAGTCACTCAGGCCGAAGAGAGTCGTGAGATCGCTGGTGAGCGCGATAGGATCGTCTGAAGCAAGAGACGCGACCGATGGTGGGGGATGGTAGGCAGAGATGATGGTTATCGGAGGATGACCAGTCATGCCTAGTCGACAGGCAGAGTACTCTAGGTGAGATAGAGGCGCGGTTGGGGTCAGAGGGATGCAGTATAACTCCTTTCTATAATAAATAAGGGTACCGCCGCCGTGGCAACGTGTTCTGTCATTGCGAACTAGACGGTAATTCACAATTTTGGGATCAGCGCGGTGGGGTTTCAAAAGGGTCTCCTGTATAAGGAGGACGTCTAATTGGTGGTCGCGGAGGAATTTAGTTATTTCGGCGCGTTGGTTGAAAATGCCATTGGCGTTGAAAAAACCTAATTTGAGGGATCGAGGCCTAGTGTGGTTTGTGCGTTGGGAATCCATTGGATCAGTCCATCGTATCCATCTGGTCGAGACCTAGCACCACATCACTGTGTGTGCTGAATATTTGGCTGTACATTGCCGTCGTAATTTTGCCGTTATTCTGCTGTTCGGCAGCCAGAAGGGCATCGCGGAGAGATCTGGCTTGGCGGGTCATAAATAACCTATAATGGCGCAGTATAGTCTGGGCGCAAGCCTCGCCGTGCGCGACGGGTGAGGGATTGGGCGGTTGTTTGACTGCAGGAGCAGCAGTGGTTTGAGGCGCGGGTTTGTGACTGGCTGTGGGCTCTGTAGCCACGGCTATAGGCAGGATCTGCGCTGCGATGGGTATATCCATCAGTGCCTGCAAAGGTTTGGCAGGGGCCAAGGAGGGAAAGGCTTTTTCGTGGTTTAGCCTGTTCCACGGGGACGGTCTCTGAGGAGCGAGACGTTGGGGAATTTGAGAAGAAGGTGCCTCTCTCTGTTGGCGGGCGTTGGCGCGCTTCGCTAATTTAGGAGCGAGTTTGGGGGCTTTGGGACAGCCGCGGTAGTTTGCCGGGTGACCGGTCTGGCCGCAGAGAACGCAGCTGGGTGGTTCCGAACAGAGGGTTCGGTCTTTAGGCCGTGGGCAGTCCGCAGTGCTATGCTCGCCCAGACACTTGACGCATCTGGGAGTCGCATAGCAGTTGCTCTGCGCATGGCCATACAGTTGGCAACGGTGGCATTGTCCCACTGTTGCGGTTTTGTAGGGCTTTTCTATTGAGATACCGGATAGGGAGCAAATAGACTTAATCTTAAATATTGGGTGATGACCTTCGGTTGGTTCACAAATGACAAGAACCATGTCGTACAACTCACCGCCTCTCGCTTTATGTAAGTGATGGACGGCGATCACTGGTATACCTTGATCGGCAAGGTCGTCTTTAATATCCTGTACTAGGATTTCTTTAGGGACACGTTTAATAATAACACGAGTGGGCGTGTCCTCGGGGAAGGAGAAAGTGTGAAAGGAAATATTCCTTTCACGGAGGGCGCGATATAATTCCCTATAGTCGTTCGACGTAGGGACGGTGACTTTAATGCCATTTTGGCAGGCACGGGCGTTTGTGTAGTTGATCTTTCGATCAACACACATCTTAGACACATCAGTCCATTTCCCCTTGTCCTGGATGTAAAAGGGGGGCGGAGGGCGTTGCTTCCTTTGGGTTGAGGAAGTTTGGGCTATCGGGCTGGGGGGACGACTATCCTGCGCGCGAGTGGAGGTCGTTGGGACGGGGCTAGCGGGTCGTACGGGCGTTTGAGTTGGGGACGGGGGTGACGCGGTGGTCTTTTTGGCCTTGCTGGCCTGGGAGGTTTTCCCTTTCTTCCTCTTGCCGCCGGTGACGACTTGAAAGTCGTCTTCCGAGGATGAGGGGCATGATGACAAATCATTGTCGGAGTTGTTATTGGACATAGGTTCGGTGATGTCCATTTCACGGAATTCAGGTGCAGCGCACACCTGCGCGGCGTCCATTGTTTTATGAACAATGGGATTAGTAGGTGGGCCGGAAACAATGGGTGATTTCGGGAATCGGGCGATCGGCACGACTTTGTCGGCGGGCGGGGGCAATAGAGGGCTATCTACCTGGAAGTCGTTCGTTGTTTGATGAACAATGGGATCGGAGTTAATAAACACTTCCGTGAATTGACCAACTGGGATGCCTTGATCGGCAAGCGGGGGAGATAATGGGCTGTCAAGCGCGTCACTAAAATCAGCGACGTTGGCTTCGGTAGCCGGAGGACTATTAGCGATTTCACGCTGGATTTTTCCGCCATATTTGGCGGAAATAGCAGGGTTTTCCCTAAGGATCTCTAACAATATCTCCAAAATATTGGAGTTCGCCATGATTGGCGAATGGATCAAAAATTTAATGAGGAAATTTTGGAGATTTCTCTCCCGCGGGGGGCCTATTTAAAGCCTAACTGGCCTAACTCCCCGGATGGATGGGTCCGGGGATGTGTGACCCTCCCAGTCGGGTAGAGACTGGGAGGTGAGTACCTAATGGTGAGCCCTAAGCTTGTAACCGGTCGCCAGTCTTATTGTGCGAACCGGGCCCTATTGGGTCTAGTGCGAAGGGGTAGACACACCCAACCGACACTAGGTGAGTAGCTGAAAAGGAAACTCAGTAACTAGGTTTGACTAGGAGATCCCCCAAGGCCAAAACCTAGCACTCGACTCCAATTGACTGCTTCACCCTGAAGGGGATCAGCGGGTGCGTCGGGTCAGCACCCCCTTGGTTTTGTTGACACCGTGAGGTTTCCACCAAGGACCACGAAACTGTGGTTTTACCCTGAAGGGGCCAAACCAAATTGTTTTTGACGATACTCTGTTAGAGAAACAGGAAATCCTTCACCACCTCGAAAAAGGCGGATCCGGACCAGGCGTCGTAGTCGGCGACTACGAATGACGTCACGGCGAGCGCGACGAAGCGATGACACAGACACAGAACGATCGAGAGCGCGGAGCGGTACGACCGTCGCGGGCGAGCGTCGGAAGCGGAATGATTAATAACATTGTAAGGCTATTTTTAATTTATTGAGACAATTTTGCCTCACTGTTTTCTTCCACTGCATCTCCTAAGAGAGCCAGAATCAAATAGTAACTATATAGGCACTAAAAAACGTTGCGTTAATGAATATTGACGAGTCCCAAAGAAATTATTCCTACAACGACAGTTGTTTGGTTACAAAACCGGCTAGGACGCATGATCCCACCGAATTATACGAAGTGTTATATACGATTTTTCTTCCCCTGTTCGGAGATTGCAGACCCAGCTTATAATAGGGATAAGAGACCGGAAAATGCGGGAAATTCGAATCGATTTTCTGTACACAGATGCTGATGTTACATACCATGTTACAATGTAAGAGTTAAATAGCGCAAGAATATAAGAAGATATTTTCTAAACTCGTTGAGACCTCTTGAATATTAAAATATTTTGTAAGTAAAAGGTGATTCTCATGGATGAGTTTCTGCAATGTTAATTATCTGCGAAGTGAAGTTTCTCATAGCAGCTCTATAGTTAAGTATTTGCTAAAGATGTTAAGTAAAATAATTTTGAGACTATGAACCATAATTGAAAAGTGCATTGTTAAGTAGTAACCTTAACAACGAATGTTTTGCTTATTTTCGCGTAGCTTGAAAAATAGTCTTAAGAGTAGCTGGAATGAGATATCCAAGTCATTTGGGAAAATATAAATTGCCATGTCTCCATCTATATCAATCAAGTTGCTAATTTACCTAAACTTTGCTCAACTATGGGGTCATTTTCCAAGTTTTCAAGTCTGACCAGATACGGACAGCTTTTTTACCTATCTGCCCTCCACATGTCGGGGTAATGAAGACTGGTTTTTCAAATGCAATAGCAAAGACGAAGGACTCTAAAGACCTACAAATGACAGACGGGACGAATAGGTTAAAGCGCTTTCTGAGATATGAAAGAAAAGAATCTCAATATGTTAAATGGTCATCTTCGCACCAACTTCGTCCAGTGTTGATTAACTTCAAAAACTAACAAGCCACATGCTCCTACTATCCCTCCAATCCTAATCAATATGTAATAAACTAATTTAAAAAGACTGTCTACACACCACTTTACAACTTACCATGGGGCCCATTTTTTAAAATATGAATTTAATCTTTTAATTTAAAAGCTTCTTTCGACGCCAATGTTTCCTAGTCATTTTTAGATACATAGTACCGAACTTCATTAACTAGGGATTGATTTAATCTCGTCCAAAAGCCAAGTGGAGTCTCAAGAGGCCCAAATTAATTTTAAGAACAGAACAACATTCTATCTTGTGCCAACTTAAAATATTTAGTCCTGCAAATAAAGTGCATTTAATTTTCTGCTTTAGTGTTTGGAGATAGGAGACTATGTCGAGTTTCCGATGTTTAAGAGTTGAGTTTGTATAGGTGCCAAGATCGAGTATCCTACTGTGGGCAGGCAACAGATGCCCCAAACGGTTCTGTAAGCGTTATCAAAACGTTACGATGCTGAAATAATTGTTGACTAATTATTTTGTTAATACACCCAGTAACTGACGCTGGGTAACTTAAATTCTGTTTCGGGACTTTAATCCAATTTGTTGGGTAGCTGTTTGTTAGATGAACTCCTTCTGTTTGGTACATCTGTTGATAATGGCATTTACTGATATTAAGAATAACAATAGAGTAGATTTGGTGCTAAAACATTTGAAATTGTTGTATTCCTTTGTTAACACAAATACAGTCCACTTTCGTGTTTCGATTCGGATCTAGATATGAAACTGGCCACTTAACACATTTAAACTTAACTTACTTTTTAAAAATACCGTGCCATAAAAGTTCTCTGTACATAAAAAAAAATACAGAATCGACATACTTAACAACAGTCAGAACAACTTACGAACATTCCAACAAAAGGTTATCTCACTAAAGTGTTGGTCCCTCAAATGCTAAGCGCGTAGTTTGGACAATTCCCTTTAAAGTTCAACTGTTTGGCCGATGTTTTCCGTAGGTACTTTAGTTAGGTAGGTACCTAATAACGCGGGTCCTTTCCCTGTTGTGGAATAAAGCCATTTTATACGAAATAGTAGACGGGCCGACGTAAAGTTATAAGCTCAAGCTTCTATGAAAACTATGAAGCGGTACAAACTAACATTTTTATAAAATTAAATCACTTTTATTTATCAAAGATAAATTATGTTTCAATAATTTCTCAGTCACATGACCAATATATTTTGAATGTTATCAATAAGTTATCAACAGAACACTATCTTATCTTTTATAGTGTGTGGGAAGCTCTTGGAATATTTAATTTACGGCATGGCCAGTTACAATAATGATAATACAGTCACATAAAACCAGAAAAGATTTATTTACAAATCAGATCTGCCGTCTGTATTTTTATAGAAATTAAAATAAAGTGTAGGATAGCACATAGTGCAATAGCACTCTTAGAATGAAAGTGACCTAACTCTAAATTCGTGTAATTTCAGATTTTCAACCGACGACAAAAAGAGGAGGTTATCAATTCGACGCGTATATATATTTTTTTTATGTATGATCACCGATTACTCGAAGACGGCTGTACCGATTTGGAAAATTCTTTTTTTGATTCATAGGATATACTTCCCCACGACCACGACACAAGACCACAGATGGCCGCTGAAACTACTGAATAATAAGTATTGAGTGGATTGCGATTCGATTACTTGAATATTGATGTTAAGCACTTTATGCTCATCACAATGCATATGGTGATGTAGAGCTGATGGTGATGTACCAGGAAAACTCCTCAACAATTAACGGCCCAGCATTGGGAAAAGCAATATTTTGTAAAAGGTTATAAGTAGTTGACATTTAAGCTCTTGTAACTAGGTAAATTAAAAATAGACCAACTAAAAAGAGTGAAATAAAAACTTTTTACCAAAAAATTAAACTGACTCCCAAAAAACACTGCAAAGTGAAAAATAACTTTAATTTCGGAAGTCGGTGCCAAAAACTAAAATACAAAACTAAAGACACCGAGTACCGAAATTAAAGTTATTTTTCACTTTGCAGTGTTTTTTGGGAGTCGGTTTAATTTTTTGGTAAAAAGTTTTTGATGTGAACTGGCCTGAAACATTACTCTGAATTGCCGTGGAAACAGGAATCTGAATTACGAGTTATAAAGAGACAGCTTATATATTTGCCACTTGAGATATATGAATATAATTTATTCAATGCTGCTTTATTCTGCTCAAATCCAAAAAAATAATATTTGAGTTAAGTCCCTTTCATTCTGAGAGTGCGAATGTAAATCAGCCGTTGTACTTTGAAAGAACACTCATCATTTGCTTAGCCTTTTTGCAATTATGTTGGGATCGGCTTCCTATCTGATAGGTGCAGCTGACTATTGTCTTACATGGCGCGACAGCCTACCTGACCTGGCCAACCCAGTAGCTGAGTAACACCCCTTGGCCAGACCAGTGTCAGAATTACAGGCTTCCAACTACTACTATCTGATACTAATTTAATAGATAAATAAAATAATTTAATAAATTTAAAAAAAAATATATATTTAAAAATAAATAAATAATTTTATAGAATTTTGTTTTATTTGTTTGTAATGTTGTGATTATGATATGATTTTAATGAGAATGATATTATTGAATTGAATGGAATTGTATAATTGAATTGGTTTGTAAGTGTATTTCTTTTTTATTTATTTTTGTATTTCTTTATGTTTATTATTATTATAAAGGATTATTTTTTTAACGTGCTTTCCGAGCCACGGGGGAATCACACTTCCATCTTTCAAACTGCAGGCTATTACTGAGAAATTTCTTATAGAAAAACCCGATAGCACCCGTAAATCGAACTCGACACTTCATGTTCAGCGGTAGCGCTTCCATCCACTTGACCAGCGAAGTACTTCTTTGAAAGAATACTAACTTTTTGAATTAAAGTCTAATGTTTACTTTGATATATGCTCGCTCTTTTTACAAAATCGCTATCCTCTCATGGCTTAACCCTTTCATAACAAACTGAAAAGCCACTCAGACTTGTTTAGCGGTTCTACCGTCTAAGGGTTGAAATTCGTAAGGGTTCGGATGCTGACGCAGCCGCCCGTGCCGTCTGGACGCACTTAATGCCCGCCACATTCTGTGTGGAGGAGCTTTACGTCCGGGTATAATATATACTTCATAAGCGCTGCTATTTAAGTTCCAGACAAAATATGTTAAACTTTTTAAGTATGAGGAAACAATTTGTTGAATTTCCTCGTCTTGTTTTGTGTTCATTTGTCTGAGTGTAATTTTTTTAAATGTTTTTGTTAACTCTTGAATTTATTTAACATCCTGAGTTATTTACATAACTTTTGCCTTCTTTTTACAAGTCTAAATTTGTTTGTTTTATTGTACTTTTTGGGTAATTTTTAGGAAAGCTTTTAAGCATTTTGTTCAACTTGTATATATTGGAGAAGATTCAATTTTTGTTTTAATCAATGGATCTAGGGATTTTAGATTAAAACGATACCCAATCGAAATTAAATGAATTTACAATTGCTTAATCATGAGAACTCATCTTTTAACAAAAATACGGATTTTCGAGTTCCCACCTTACTTTTTGATGGGGATTATATAATCTCTACGAAAATTATAATTTTAAGTTACTCTAATGAGGCATTCTACGATTAACTCGAATATATTAGCCACTATTTTTAACTTACGTCGCATTGGAATTAAAACGTCAATATCTTGAACCTATCTATAAATATACATGGGAAGGTACAGACAGGTACTTTCACCTACTCCCGTACACCCATTCGTATCTCGTTTCAATGGTGGTTTTTTGTAATCTGTTATGCTTATTATATATGCAATTATCTTTACAATAATTTATGGGTCGAATATCTAAAATCGTTAAGGAACATTTTTGCATTTGAAATATATATATATTCCTATTATTTTTTTCAAAACTGAAAAGTTTTTGAGACCTTGCTTGCACAGTTGCAACTCAACGTACTAGAAGTATGCAGGAGGATAACTCAATAGTTATCCGCCTGAATCATTCAATAATTATCTTCCTGCGTTCAATTAATAGGTAAGTATTTAAAAATAAAACAAAAAAAGGTTTCGTATAAAATGTGCGTAGATTCTAACACCGATTATATTTCAATACGGTAGCAAAAATTCAAATAGATTCGTTGCATTTCTGTATAAAATGTGCGTAGATTCTAACACCGATTATATTTCAATACGGTCGCCAAGATTCAAATAGATTCGTTGCATGCTTCGCTCAATTGTTGATCGAAGGTTGCATGAATCAACATTTTGTTTACCTGACTTCTACTAGAAGTGCATAAAACCACGTCATCGATGCCTACACTCAATGCAATACCTACATTTATGTATGTAGCAAACATAAAATATTAATAATTTGACCGCATATATGTACAGCCGAAAATTATTTATGGAAGGTTATGCACCCACACAGCGGGTGTCAAAGAAGTTGAAATTTACGCAAAATATCCGTGTACCTACTTAAATACATAAAGTAAAGACTTGATGGTTCCCACAATTCGAGATACAAAACAAGATCGAGAAAAAGGCGGTTTGCAGTAAAATGTTACATTTAAATTGAGCATTATGCGGTTTGCTAATATTCTGTGTTCCCTTTTGGATTGCTATGTAAAAAAGGCCCGAACTAATTATTTATACAGTGACTTAATTAATATAGCCTACTTTTAAGACAATCTACAGCGGAACACTGCAAATTCTGACTGTCAAAATGCATATTAGTTTAAAAAATAGTATTTAAAAGAGTAGCAAACTGCTAAGGCAGATTATTACAACTATTAGTACCAATGATATTAATGGAATACAAAAATATAAATGGATGAAAGAACCTTTTAAATTTATTTCAATAAAGTGTTTTTATTTGTTAGGTAGATAAAATAAAATACACGTAAATACAGACGATCCCAGTTAGATTGGTAAGTTCATTTGAATAATTAGGCAGGTACCTTTCGGTATCTACGTATCCGAAGGTCGATCGTCGAAGAAAGGGCGGAGCACCGCTTTAAGGTAATCAATAACGTAATTTATTCACAAACAGCGTTGATTATATTCTCGTGATTAAAACGTTCTGAAATTAGTTAAATATTTATGCAAATTCTAATTAAAACATCATCGCTTTACATTCTGATTACTCTGTGCCCCGCTGTGAGACGAGTATTACTTTATAGTTACAAGTAAGAATTTCTTCAGTACAAGTACTAATATAAGAAAAGATAGCGAATTATTTTGCATACTCGTCAGGGTAGCTAATTAAGAATCTTTATTAAAATAGTTGAGTACTAGATGGGTCCGGATATGAAATAGGATCATAATTACAATTTATGGCAGAACATAAAATATTATTAGCTGCCTCAGTATCTTCCCTTGGATTAACATAATGCGCTAAAATTAATCTAGGTAGGTAGGTACATACCTAGATAAAAGGCTCTACTCTCACAGCTAAATTAAAGCACGTAAAAGCAACGATTAAACACATTAAAATTTGTACCTCAATTCTTTTGTTATTGTATTGCCAAGTTTTATTTTCCATCTTAGTATCAATGTATGTATCATGTCGACATCGTTTTCATCTCAACCGGATTACCGATTCTTGTTATAAATATCCATCCAATCTTTTTATACATCACGAATTTATGACATAGCGTATATCGTCGGTGGCAGCGGCGGCGCCACAAACGATATGATTTTAATGTGTTGGACCGCTTTCTCGACTTTGCATTTGCTTCCCATTCCTCGCACCACCGTTGCATATTTACTTAATTCTGAAGAACAAAGAACAAAATAAATTAAGCAAACTAAACACAAACAGATCACGTCCCTCACCAAATGCATTTCGAAAACGATAACGTAAATCGAACGCCAAACGTCTCCCGTACCATCAAAATGTCGTCTCGTTTCGAGAACTCGTTCCTAGAATCGATATCATTTTCGAATATCGAATCGAGATTTAGTAAATTTGGGTATTTGCATGCAGATCTTTAGCTTGGTGCAGCGTAGGATCTGTGGTAATCAAGAAATACTGTGTACCTTTGAGTAAGGGAGTTTTACCCCACTTCGCCCCTCATCAGGGGAAAAGGGGACGTCGGCGCAATGTTTGTTTGTTTCATAATGCCTTGAGAAGCGAAACTTGTGTAAGAAGGTTAATTTGGTGGGTAGATAAGTCGGTAGGTAGATATCGTTTTTATATAGCTTAAGTAGTTAAAGAAGTTTGTCCCCTTCCTTCGTTATGTTTTCGTTCATTTTTTATATCGCAGCTTGCGTGAACTTCTTCTCTACATTATGTATTTCACTATTAGCTTTCTTTCTGAGTTTTTGTTCATTTATTTTCGTAACAAAATGCACAAAGTACAAAGTGAAGTTTATGTAGCTAGCTGCTAGGCTAGTTGGGTATCTTTAAGTAAAATTTAGGTATTTCATAATTCATACTGAATGTTGGTTTTAGTAAGGCAAAACTCCCTACGTAAATGCATCTTTATACCTAAATGAAATTGTAGTGTCTGTCTATGATTTCTAACTATGTATTTTCAAGTTCTTATTGTTACTTACACGACACTAAAACATAAACAAACATATAAAATTTTGCTCTGTCTGTCTGTTAGTCCCGGCATTCTCCAGAACGGTGGAATCTATAATGGGACACACTCACTCACTGAAAGAAAGATAAAGGAGGTTATAAGGCAATATGGTCTACTATTTTACTTGGAATTCCTATGGAATTACGTATTAACGTTGGAATAACCTACCATGCGGACGAAGTCACGAGCTTAATTAGTATTAAATTAACACAGTAGTAGGTAGTAGCTACGATGATGAGAATAATGCTTCAATAAATAACCAACGGAGATACATAAAGACAACAGTGTAGGTACATTTGTAGATAACTTTTCACGTTTAAAAGCCCAACTTCGACGCCTTTAAGTTTACAAAAGATAATGTTTAAAGTAGAATTTTCGTTGGAAAACGTTCAATTTTTAAATTAAAACAAGCGCTTAATGCGTGTTGAGGCTCCATTAGTATGTATCAATTCCAGGTCTTTTTTATTTTATCGGTAAACTAGCTCCTGCTTTGGTATTGCCTGTAAAAGGACGCAACTTGTAGGTACCTACAGTTATTTTCTACACTAATAGGTAAGCAGAATTTCCACATTTAGTTTTCATTTGCTATATTTGTTTGTATTTATGTAAGTATTTATTCATATATATTATTTATGTAAATTTCTATTTTTTTTTTATGATTTTTGTGTTATTAATATTATTATATACATATTTTTTCCAATTTTACTTTTGACATACCTACATATTGCACCTCCCACACTGTCTCTTCACCACTCATGGTTTACTGGTAGAGAATGCCTACGGCATTAAGTCCGCTTTTGTACCTACGTGCACAAAGTTAAATAAATAAATCTGTTTAACCTTTTCTCAACTATGTTGGGGTTAGGCCGTGCGCGCACTGCCTTGCGGTGGCCGCAATTCCGGTAGTTCTACCGCACCGCAAAATTTGTGAAGTATGGAGTGTCATAGAAGTGCGCGCACTGCGCAGACTGCGCACCGCAAGGCAGTCCTTGCGGTGGCCGCAATTGTGGTAGTTCTACCGCACGCGTTTATTCCACCGCAGTGCGCGCACTTCTATGACACTCCTACTTCACAGATTTTGCGTTTCCAAAACGCAACGCAGTGCGCGCACGGCCTTGCGGTGGCCGCAATTCCGGTAGTTCTACCGCACCGGTAGACTGACCGCAGTGCGCGCACTTCTATGACACTCCATACTTCACAGATTTTGCGGTGCGGTAGAACTACCGCAATTGCGGCCACCGCAAGGCAGTGCGCGCACGTCCTTAGTTCCCAGTCTCTGGTAGAGTACCTGCGAGTGTGTTTACATAACGTGACAACCCAGTAACTGGGTACCCCTTGGCAAGACTGGTGTCAGATTTTCTGGCTTCTGACTGACCCGAAACGAGTGACAAAGTTGTTCAAATGTTGACTGGGACCAACGGCTTACCTTACTTTTCGAGGCACGGAGAATTTCGATAAGTTGACATCCAATTAACGTACCTACCAACCTCGGCTAGCGTTGCTGTTAATTATTTAGCTACGAGCTTCACACAGTTGTTTTATTATATTGAAATTCAACGGAAATATCACAAACATGGTGTCAGGATCCTATTTTGAATATTTTGCATAGCATTTCCATAACTCAAACTTCAATATACCCCATTTAAAAAAGTACCAAACCACAATTTTATTTTACTCGTTTCAGTCTAACAGTTTCAGAGTAAAACATTTATATACCGACATATGATAATCGAAGTTTATATAGAAGCGTGGATAACATTGTAATGGGAGGGTAAACGCCGGCGCCGACTGCTATCTAATTGAAATATGTATTTGGAAGTGTTATCGACAGCCGTTGAATGTTAAGTTTATTTTGTAAAACATAAATAACATGTGCGTAGGTAGGACCTACGTAAAATGGTATATGGAGCGTATCTTGTGATGTATATAGAATGTGCTTGCGCATTGAAGAGGTGTAAGTAGGTACAGAAATAGGTGTGAGTATTTTGGTTGAAGTGTACAGTTGTATGAAGAACAGGTAGGTATTTTGTTCACACTGTGCTATATGTGGGAAAAATATCTGCCTGTATATTATGGAACCCTAAATAATATAGATACATAAATTGTGTAAGTATTTAAATGTAAAACTATGTAATGACATTGAGTGTAGGCAGGGGTCGAGACATTAAGTCCATACACAAGAAAAACACAATGTGCAAAGGTTTTAACAATAAATATTAACTATAAAGAAGACAGAAAACGCAAAAAAAAATATGACTGCCAAAACTTAAGATTAAGAACAGAACTTATAGTTTCATAAAATGTAGTATTTATTTACCACAAATAAATCGACATTAAAAGGCTTATGTACCAACAAAACACAATGAAAAATAATCTTAAACGACCAAGTATCTACGGCCAGTCCCTAATGCGTCGTAATATTTACTTTTAAAACGATAATTAATTTATGAGGATTTTCCTAAAAACTGTATTAAGTAAAATCAAAAATTTAGTATCGATTTTATTATGTAAACGGTCTATTTACATAATGTAACATAAGCATATGGACGAAATTGTAGTTTTATTAAAAATATTCTGATATACTTAGATGGATCTGCCTGAGACCAGTCTATTGGTTTCCTAATCTCAACTGTTTACATAAATGATTGCCTTGATTGTGACAGATACATACCATAATCGTGTTATATTCATTTTTAGTCTGTGCACGTGCCCCTAAGAGCTTTAACAAACTACTGATTGTAGATAACCTGTGTTTAGCGACCAACTTAACTTTGCACTTAAGCTCTACGATTTTCAGTGACAATTTCAGTCGGATAGAACTGAATAGGTACTTTTTGAACAGCAAAAATGTATTTGTTAAACTTACTACGCGAGGTATTGACATGTTCAATCAACGCTACGTTAGGGGTGTAAGCGAAGTGGTTTTTTTTCCACGTGAATGGTCGTTCATCGCGCGTGTATGTTAATGGGTATGATTTTTATGATTATCTACAATGTTTTTGTCGCTGTTTTATGTAATAAAAGCAGCTGGCGCCCGCATTGTATATGTACCTATAGCAAATGTTATGTCAGTTAAAGATATCAGAAAAATGTGCCCGTTATCATTCACAGAGGTTTCTATGAATATTAAAATTTTAAACAGACTTATTCAGAAATCCTTACTAATTACTCTCCTCGCCCCATTTCTCATTACATCTAAATGCCTATGGTGCGATAATTTAAGCCTAATGTCCCGAAACGATTTCACGAGGGAAGCTCTGCGTCGCGGAATCAACTCCCTCTGCACATTTGCTTTATCAAGTTCTAAATTATTTTCCACGAGGTGCACAAAACATTATCGACCACACAAGGGGCTATGTTTACCAACAAATAAGGGGGTTAGTTCCCGCGCGTGCGCGAGCCGTCGCGTCGGCGGCGGTGAGCGCCGCTATAAATATGGCGACTGAAAGCCCGTCCTACCTCCGTTATGCAACACTGTTTGATCTAGAAACATCCCAATAAATCTTCCCGATCATTAGGAAAAGTTTTTAATAAAAATAACAAGCCATTATTAAAATTTGTAGAGCCGACTCCGGGGCGGCCATTTTGAAATAGAATCCCGCTTATAAGCAATCTTACTGGAACGATGTTATCTTTACTTTAATATGATTTTGTAGACTTATAAACATCTAGGAAACATTATAAGGACTTAAAAATATTCTATTGAGCTTTACAGACGAATACTGGTCATATACCTACCTATCGTAGGAAGAAAATAAAGCAGACCGAAATAGGTACCTACATGAAAAACTGGATAAATTGAGGTAGGTAGAAAGAAAAACAGAGAAAAAAGGAAGAAAAGTTGATTCTTTTAGCTACAGTACAAAACTTAAAATCGCAGTTCCTTATCTTTATATGTATAAGATAAATTTTAAATTTCAAACATGTCCACCATTTATTTTGACTTTGCTATACTAATAAATAACATAAGCTGAGATAAGCATCCTCCGAATAGGTACCATGTATGAACATAAGTATTCAAATTTATTCAGTCCGAATTCTTGTTGGAGTGCTTATTCGAAACTTGCAATTTGCATTTTTTGGGCAATTATAATTCCAAATATTAGTAATTTTTCGTAAGGAAAATTAAAATAGGCAGAATATGTAAGGGTGGGAACAGTTGGCGGGAAAAAAGGAAGGAAGCCATTACGCGGAGCCTAACGCCATCTATCCAAAATCCTCGGAGGCTTTTCCAAACTACACCGAATGCTACGGGACGAAGCGGAATATTTACGTGGCGCTGTTTTTCTTGGCGAATTATTTTTATCCATAGGCATCAGATGACATTCAAAAGGTTGATTTTCTGATATATCTATCTGCAAAATAATATCTCTCGTCTGGCTCTAATGTTGTCATATATTCTTCGTTGTTATATTGTGAATGAAAGATTTGGTGCCCTTTGAGAACTTCTTTTAATTTGAATAAAATAATAATGTCGCAATTAAAGTAGAGGATAATTTATATTTAACTAAAAACAAGAGAAATGTGTTGTTTGTTTCAGTAATTGAGTATGAAATAATTAACTGTCAAATACACTTTTCAGCATAATAACAAAGCGTTTGAATTACGTTCAAAGATTCTGATGGCATTCATAATCTTTGAATATATGGTTTTTGCGATGAGATTTAGGTGAGTAATTTAAATCGCTTTTTCCAATCTTCATTAGTGCCATATTTTTTCACAGGTTTAAATAAACTTAAACATTACCGTACCATTTTAAGACAATCTATCAAATCTCTCTATAAAAACCGGTTAAATAAACACCACCAAGGAATAAAAAATAAGTTTTTCCAAATACAAAACCACGTCCCGCAGCATTTAATCGAAACCAGTTTCCCCGACAAAGCCTTCGAAGGACGCGCAAGCCTACTTTATATCTATCTCTCTTTCCCAATATCCGATCGCTCCATGCAGAAGCGAGATAGCAATCATTGCGTAGACCGCTTGTGTGGCCCTTAACTTCCTACAGATTAATGAGTTTTTATATTAGTATATATAGACTTACTGAATATGTATAGGAAGAGGCAGAGGTTCTTAATTAGGTAATTAACTCTTTGGACTGTCCTATCTGTCATATGTATCATACATAATAAGAATAATAACTAGTGAGCATGTGAAATAACCTGTCATATAGAAAATTTATTAGTTTTATCGCAGTTCTCGTAGCGTAGAATTATATCGGTGTTCAGTTCCGTGGTACCATTAGTCTTGTGTTACACGAAAGTTATGACACACTTTGATGTAAGATAGGTTAAAATTTATAACTATTCACAGATTTCAGTTGTATATGAGGGGAAAGAAAATTATGTAACGAATGGAATATGATTACGTATCGTTGGGAAGGATAATTTATTTGTAGGTAAGTATTTGAAACTAAGTTAAACACGTTGTAGATATTTTTTTAAGATTACTAGCAATGTGGGTAGAATTCACACTACTAGCAATCTTGTTAACCCCTCCAACTAACCTAAATATGCTTGTCTGGAGTGGGTTCACGTCAATAATGTAATGGGTGGGGATCAAACACTTTAGCCATCAGGCTATTGAAGCTTAATTGCTAACAAGACACGTCTATACTCATAGTTTTACAAGCTACAACGTGTAACGGAAACCCCATATCTATCCAAAAGGACTGAAGACAACATCTGGTATGGAGTCTCTATGCAAAGTTTCAGTTCAAAATAACTGACTCAAAGAATTGATACCAAATTATTGGTTTCATATATTTCTTGAATACCAATCATAACAAACGTGTCACAGCACTACGAGGGTCAATAACTTTCCACGTCAGTTGCCAATAACACGATAATTCTTTTCGTTCTTCTTAATTTGAAAAATTCGGTCTCTGGTATCAGTGTATTGGAATTTGTTTGTTACAAAACCCTTGCCATATCGTTTGTTATCATCGAAAGAAGCCGTGCACTTGGATGTATATAGGTACCCTTTAAATTACACGTTGTATATCGACTTATCTTATAGCGTTGGTCTCTTTCCAAATTGTAGATGCCACTCTGATATTTCCCATGTGTGACCTAAGGAAAGGATGAGAGGTTATCGCCAAGAGTATGGCAACCGACTCCCTAGGGATCTTTGTGGCGCAATTTTAGATGGAATTGTACTTATTGAGCAATGGATTTAGGAAAGAGTCGGCCCTGTTGTTTCAAGAGTTTAGTGTTAAGAAAACAAGGTTATTACACTGAAAAATAATAGATACTTACAAGGCATTAGAATTCAAATCACAATTTACATAAGTAGCTATAATCTGGGGGTCTTTGAGTCTAGAGTGAATAGGTTACTTCGAGGAAAACGTGCTCCATCTTCCACTTCATCACTTACCATCAGGTGAGATGTTGATTAAACGCGAGCCTATTATTAATAAAAAGATAAAAATCTAAAGTTATAAATAGATTTTTTAATGCCAATAAATCTTGAAAATATGGTACCTAATCATCCGGGAAAATTTTAAATTTCGATGCGAAATCCAGACAGATCCCAAAAAGGATCGTGAGGCGATCCATTGCCTCGAATTATTACTATCGGGTACCACAGCGGCTCGATTTTGAATAGTAGGTCTCTTTCTATCATCATAATGGATGATAAAGATAGATGTCGATTCGAAACGGTGCTTAATTTCCGCTCGCGGTGAGGCGTAATCAATGAGTTTTATTATAAAACCCGCTTTGTTCGATGCGGGCGGTAAACGTGGTCCTTATGATCTAAAGTCTATAGTCGTGCCTCAATCTTGACTAATGCCTTCCCGTTGCTTCGGTTACATCACACGGAAAAGAAAATCTACAGTTCTTCCTATTCGTGTCGTTGGATTTTTTATCTTGTTGCGAAGAAATAAGGTTCAGTTTTAAGTGTGTGTTTACGTTGTGTAGATACGTAGACTACATGTTGCGATCTAAACTATAGCGTCGATAGACATTCGTTCACAAAGAGTAAATTCTATGATTATAAAACAATGATATATTTATTAGTACCTACCTAACTTATTCTAACATCTATGTCCTTCAATCAATTATTTATTATAACTAACACCATTGCAATCATTCTTTAAATACGTCAATCACGATTTCATTATTAGTATCAACTGCGTCTCCAAATAAATTATATAGGTATTCTTAAATAATTCTATAAAAATTGATACTGGCAGCCGCAAAAAAATCCCAAAGAAAAAAATATGTTTTTAGAGCGACAACGTCGTTTCTTCTACCCACTAGAATACAAATTGGCATTGTTTTAATAAGATGAGGGTAAACTAAGCGTGTCGCCAACAACTCATTATCATCGAGCGAACTGGTGGTATTTGTTTTTGTAAATTTGTTTTGATTAAAGTTCTCCAGCTTTAGCGAATTTGGAGCAGCCAACCTCCAATATAGCATTGAATACGTACGTCCTAGTTTTCAGACGATTCCAAATAAAGCATCCTAGTTCTTTCAAGGCCAGATTACGCAAGTTTCGCAGGCTAGCCTGTTTTACTTAATTGGACAACTTTTTTTGCCTTTCAACTCGGTTCTTGTAAGCCTTAAAACTAACCAGTTCTTTGGCAGAAATGTACCTAAGAAACTTTTTAGGCAGCCCGAGAATTCAAAAGTAGTTTCTCGACTAGATGGTTCACCTAAATCAAACTGCTGTGTTTAATTTAAATATTTGAATAACGGTTTTTGTAAACAAAAGAATGTGTTGCTCTAAAAAAACATTTTAAAAGGTTCCATTTTAAAATACTATTCCCGAACTCACCACTTTGGTGTAAAAATACAATAATGCTAAAGTAGTTTATGAAACTTCAAATCCCGTTGAGAACTATTTCCACACCCGCGAGCGTGCATAAGGGAGAGTGCTACAATAACGAGAGAGCGATAGCTATTTAAAAATCTTTAGTAAAATATTATATTGAATTCATTTATTTGTCCATCATACAATATTTTAAACGACGATACTCTCTGATCGCTTTCAATTTCAATGTAGAAAGTGTTCGAAACACAAACATTACATTTTTAGTGTTATGAAATTTTATTTCTATCGAAATTCCGAACTGCCAAAATGATATCTGAATTCGTTAAAAAGAACACAGAAAGAATCTCGCCAAATGTTTATTTTTCAACCTTCAAAAGTTCAAACAGACGGCCGACTAAATGCCAATTATGGGCACCTGCTACCACGAGACGCGAGCGATAATTCGCTAGGACCCGCTCACAGACAGCCAACACAACGCGAGTACGCGGGCCCCTAATCCCCTCGTATATCGTCTACGCAAAACGTCAATGAACTTTACTAATCTCTGCACGTTACAAATCGGTGGAGGCGTCCGTCCCGTCCTTACACAGCAAAAATGTTAATTTTGGATTCATTCCACGCAGTATCTTTGGCACGCCACTAGAAATAACTAAGATTGAACTAAGGCAAACTTCATTAAGAATGGAACGTAATTTTGAGATGTTTTACACAAAGTTTTGCCTGCGAAAATTGCGTGATGCAATAAAATAAAAATAAAATGTTTCATAGGCCATTGACCGAGTTCGTCGCGTGTAATGACATGCAGTGACATAATGGCCATATGACGCGAACCACTGATGTGACGTTTTGTTAACCGGCACGCGATAGCTATTGAGCTCCAAAGGGAAAATCTTTTCAGATATTCGATAATAAATTGTACCAAAATACGTACATACCTACTCGCCAAGAGAACACGTAAGAAAATAATCTTTAACCATATAAAAACATTTAATTAGTTACGTAATTACAAATGGGAATACCGCGAGAATAAATTATATCTTTTGTTTTAATTAATTTCGGTGCCAGCCTATTAACTGTTATAACGTTGGTGCATTTTTATTGTTTTTGATTACGTATCCGCCGTCATCCTTGAATTATAAATTAGTACACGCCTTTATAATAATTATCCAAATCGAATTCAATCCGGCCATACGTAAAGGAAGTCTTTGATAAAGATGTCTATTTTAAGCTTAAGGACGCCTCTCGTGCAAAAGTGTGCTCGTGAAAATTTTGTAACTAATCTCTGATTTTAAAACACGGGTACTGATGTGACTAAACGTGTTTTAAGTAAATAAAAGTTTTATTATAATCGAGACAATTCATGAATAAATATTTACTTTAAAAGAGTAACCGTGGAGTTTTTTGCCGGTTGTTCACCATAGGAAAAGCTCAATTTCGAACCGTGCACTAGCTTCTGACGGTTTATTTATTTATTTATTTATTTTTATTTTATTTATTTATTTATTTAGGATCTCTAACAAAAGATATACACAGTTCATAAATATTCAGGTTATACAAATTATGTGTTTTGTAGGTGTACTCTTTCACTTATAAGAGACCACAGCATGCACGAGATAAAATTAATAACTAAGCTAAAAAATATAAGTTAATTGAAAATTAAAAATTAATAATTGTAGAAATGAATTAGATATACATAAAAAAGATTAACACTAATTATAATACATCTTTTATATATTTTTTATATTGCGTAAGAGATTCACTAATATCTAAATTGGTTATTTTGGACAGCATGTTGTATTGCCTACAAAGTCTTGGAACTGCGGCGTAGTGACCTAGGTTGGTTTTTGAGCCAGGAATATAAAATAAGCTGTAAGTATTATGCCTGGGAATGTGAGTTGGTATTTTAATCATTAATGAACCCAGAAGTTCACTACAGTCTATTGATCCATTCATTATCTTGTGAATAATAACGAGATCCAGCTTTTTCCTACGATTGTGTTTTAATCTTTCAGTGTACCCAGTAAGCTCTTTAGCCAAATGATCCCCGTAGCATAAATGGTATAGAAACCTCTTTTGTACACTCTCCAGTCGCTTGGTATACACGTCGTAATGCGGGTTCCATACGATTGAACTATATTCCAAAATTGGACGGACTAGATTGATTATAAGTGCCCATGTAGGCCTATGTGAAATAAAATATTTTGAGTTGGAATTTGACTTTGCTCACGACCGAATCAAGACTTGTTATATATTAGTTATAAACAATGTAAGCCAGTTATCAAAATACAGTTTCAAGTATTGGCTTAATATTCTTTTTCACAAAATCTTTACATAAACGAAGTAGATAGTTAATAAGCGTGAAATACTTTATTAATATTTGCAAAAAGTTAAGTAAAATAACTACGTAATCTGCATAATAGCACCTATATAAATATTAATGTATGATCGGTATCTATTTAAAACTATTTCATGTTATTATTCATCTATGGTGGAATCTTCATTAAGCAATACAATGATTTTATAACTATAAAAAGGTCAATTAGCATGTGAATAAATTAATGTTTCGTATATATTCTTACAAGGCAGCTTGAGTCTCATTAGATATTGTTCTAATGGGCTTAGTTATGCCAGATTACAACATTACATTAAATACATTCTAGTTAGAAAAGTCACTATCAGCTTTTTGCAAAAGCTCCGTCAGGTGTTAGTTCCACGAGGAAAAACCAGATGTCGCTACAAGTATCGTCGGGGAAATGTTTTTTTGCCAGTGTGCGATTACTTCCTCGTTCCTACACAAAACGCACACAGAGACCGAGGGGACTGTAAACTTGCGTACGGACGAGGCACACATGCGCAGTGCCTACGTTGCGAAGGCACACATCGAAACGTGTAGTGAGTAAATACACGGGTTTATATTCAACTGGTGTGCGTAAATGTGTGTTTACGTAACAAAGTACGAGAACTCACACTGACGCAATCGTATCTACAGTCAGCTTTGCAGAATTTCACGTGTTCGGATAGATGGCGCGACCTACCCTGTCTACTTCAATTGACGACTTCAGTTGTAGTACAATACGGGGCAATTGTTATCTTTTATCTTATTTCGTTTCGTTGTTGGTATTGACATTCAAAAGGCCAATTACGAATTATTACAATTTAAAAGTCAGAGATTTTTATTAATGATTTTTCCTTTTTTGTACTTTTAGCATAGGGTGCCTATAAAAAACTGTTTTATAGGTACCTACCTTCTTGATAGTGACGCACTAGGTAGGTATAGACAAAGCTCATGTTGTGAAATCGATTGGTTATTGGTTTCGGTATCCACATATTGCCTACAGTGTTCGGTTGATAGTGGGTTCTTTGACTTTACTACAACGATATACTTTCACTTGATATATATCAGAATTGATACATTTTTTACTAGATTTTAGCCGTGCATTTTATGGTTTTATTGGTAGACAACATATTTTTTTCACATTTTTTAAATTGGTATTACGCACGGTATTTTCAGGACTTGTCTTAGGTAGGTACCTACGTAACGTACAAAGGTTTTATGGAGATATATGAATTTATTAGGTGCGTAGTTCTGTTGTAATGGAAACATTCAAACCAACTTACATCTAGCTTATGCTCGTGGTTTCGGATGAAAAGGCTTTCCTTTTTTAAAAAAAAATGTAAAGTATTGAGCCTATGTTACCTACTTACTGATAATGTAACATTATATCGATCGTGAAACAATTTTTGAAATTAATTCAGTACCTAATTTCTGAGTTAATCTGTTTCATAAAAGCAGAACTATCCTTATAAAATATTACTGGTTTCTGCCCGCGACTTTCTTCGCATGGGAGTGTTTTCCCGTGTAAATATCGTTCCCGCGGGAATTCCGGGACGAAAAATAGCCTACGTGTTATTCACGGATTTCAATTTAAATAGTTGAAATCCTTATTTGTATACCTTATCCTGTAGGTACCTACCGAATTTCATTATTTTAATTCTTTTTTTAACTAGCATGTGGGTAGAATGCTCATTACTAGCAATCTTGTTAACCCCTCCAACTGAGCTAAATATGCTTGTATATGGAGTGTGTTCACGCAATAGGGGGGAGTTCGAACCCTCCATTAGGCTACTGACGATGTCGCTGTCGATTTTGCGTGAAGGAGTAACAAAAATAAATTTATACAACCATCTTCACAAACTTTCGCATTTATAATAATCTATACTAATATTATAAAGCTGAAGAGTTTGTTTGTTTGCTTGAACGCGCTAATCTCAGGAACTACGGTTTTGATTTGAAAAATTCTTTCAGTGTTAGATAGCCCATTTATCGAGGAAGGCTATAGGCTACATATCATCACGCTAAGACCAATAGGAGCGGAGCACTAATGAAGAATGTTTCAAAATCGGGGGATTTTTTTTTTCCACGCGGACGAAGTCGCGGGCGGCAGCTAGTTAGTAAGATAAGAAGAAGTATGATAAGATAGTACCCAAATTATTGTAGGTAGGTACCTACATGAGACTGGGTTTACAAAGCCCAAATTTGATGTTGGTAGTCTCCAGAGATACCAAGGTATATTGAAAGAAAATAGTAAGTAAGTACCTTCCTAGTTAGGTTAGTGTTATCTTTGTTTACTGTGCCCACCTTTATTATCAGATAAAGACTTCGCCCTTTTATACGATTACTTACCTATTAAACTCTATAGTCGTACCTCTAAAAAAAAACGTTATGCTTGCACTTTAAAAAAATGCCCAGTCTCTTGCAGAAATTGCTCTGTTAAATAATGTCAAAAAGGTTGGTATGGATGGGAAAGGTCACGCAGACATTTTGAACATGAAACATAAATATTTTTGAAGCGACGATAACTAGTTTAGTTTTAAAAAAACATACCTTGATAACTACTGCTGTGTAATTCTCTGCCGGCTCCTTGTTCCCTGCCACTTATGACCTTTCAGCCTTTAAAGCACGAGTAAATAGGCATCTTATGGGCTCGCTCGTCCCATCTTAGACCTCATCTACCGCTTACCATCAGGTAAGACTGGGGTTAAGAGTGGGACCATCAGTAATAAAAAAAAAACTGTTATTTTAAAACCTATACCTGAAACACTGGAGAGTCAGGATACTATTATAGAGCTCATCACCTGCTTAGTCTTTTCCCAACGATGTTAGGGTAAGCTTCCAGTCTAATCCCCCTTTTACTACCAGTCTACCAGTTGTACGGCAAGATACCATCCACACTTGGTCGATATACCGTCTTGTCGTACCAAGCGCTTTTCCTCAACATTTATTGTGCGCACAGCCAAGATGTGGAACTCTCTGCTGGCTTTCGTGTTCCCTGCCACATATGATCCGTCAGCCTTTAAAGCAAGAGTGAATAGGCATTTTCGGGGCTCGCTCGTTCGATAGTAGACCTCATCTTACACTTACCGTCAGGTGTGATCGAGGTCAACCAAAAAACCGGTCAATAAAAAAAAACGGATTCAGCTGAGTATTAGTGTTTTACATGGATCAACTGCCTATTTGACCTCCAAAACCCAGTAACTGGGAAACACGATACCCCTTGGCCATATCAGTGTCAGATTTTCTAGCTTCTGACTACAACTACCAAAGATGTCCAAATATAAAGATGGTCACCCATCCACAGACCAACCTCTGCAATCGTTGCTTAACCTTTAAGATCGACCCATGTGCCTGTTATTATATTACCCATAGATATAATATCGGTGTATTCCCGTTGTCCCCGTAGTCCATGTCCCCGTTAAAGGGGACAAAGGTAATTTAATAAAATAATTAAATTTAGGGGAGAGCGGGGTTGGTGTTAACGGAGGTAAGAATTAACAAGCTTATTCCCGCCAAACGTGAAGACGTAAAAATATGATACTTGGTTTAGAAATACTATATACACAGCTGAACATATACTGACTTGTCAGTTGTCAGCCTTTCTTCGATTGTAATAGTTGTGCACAGTCACTTCGGATTAACAGGTAAGCGAACTTTTTGTGCTTTGCAATAAATTGATTTAAGATTTGTTTATTCGCTGAATCGAACTAAAGTTTATACTAAATCAAAGTCTATTTTATCGACAGTAACACTATATTATTTGTTTGTGATTTGTGTGTTATTTCGACTATTTCATTTTCTGTAATTAATGAAGTAAAAAAAGTGTCCTTGGGGCTAAAATTAACAAATTGAGTGGGGTAAGTATTAACGTTTTAATACTAACTCCGATATATGTGGTAGTAATTGAATGTTATTTTTTACAATATTTGTTTTTTTTTTACAGTTTGAGAAACTACATAGTATAGAATACTAGAGGGTAAACCCTCTTGTATTCTTTACCTCAATAAATGTTTGAGCTAGCAGTTAAGGAAGTTCCAAGAACCCCATAGTAATTTTGTACAATCTCCAACCGCTAGATGTTGGTGTATATGGACCGTTGAAGAACATTAGCCGACAGCAAACAAACTGGATGATTAATCATCCCGGGGAAACAATGACCATCTATAGCCTCCCTTGAATTATGAAAGAAGTATTTCCTGTGGCATTCACTCATAACAATATCATCAACTTATTAAAAAAGCTGGCATTTTGCCGTGCAAAGAAGATGTATTTCAAGACTGTAACTTTGCAACATCATTTGTTACTTATTATCCCAAATCTAAATACTGTTTCGTTAAAAAACTATAGATCACGTCAGCCCGAAGATACTTCTATCAGAAAATGACTAAATTTAGAATCCATAAATCAAAGTAAAATTATAAGTAACATGCCTGATATTGACATAAATATTTTGGAGACTATATATCAAATATCACGAGTATCATTAAATGTGCAAGGACCTTCAAGTGTGCCAGGATGATAGTGAAGAAGATGCTCGCTTCTGTTTAGTTTGCGCGGAGTCTTATAAGGAAGATACATCTGGGCTTGACTGTATATTAATGCATTTTATGCAAAAGGGTTATTATTTTCTGAGTTAGAGGTGCCACCAAGACGTATATATGCCTCAATTGTTTCCCAGATAATGAGAAATTGTATTCCAGATAATTATTGCGTGATTTAGGGTATTTTCACTTAAAATACACTGAATAAACTATTGATGTTTTTCCATGAATTCAGTACAAATTAGATTAATATTAATTACACTATACTCTTTTTTAAATATTAAGATACCTCAATTTAAATTAAGTTTAAAGGCTGTGTATTAACATTTGTAGCATTAAAAACCTTTAAATTGGGACAATTATTGATAAATAGTGTAGATTTAATAGACTATATATTTTGTTGTACCTTATTGAGGCTTTTTAAGACTGTTGACACTGAAAAGTTTGTATTACTTTTAAGTATTAAGTTCAAAGTATTTGTAATAATGTTTGTAGGCTAAAACTACCTTGACTTTCAGTGATGATTAATTAGTGTAGATTAAAAAGAATATACTAGATACATTCTTTCAGTTCCTGTCATAAAAAGTACTGATTTCTCAGATCTTAAAAACAATAAAACATTTTGATTAATATATATGATATTTTGTTTTAATATTTGATAGAATTTTAGTTTCTGTTAATAATTGCCCCTTACGTTAATACTTACCCTAGCTCTGTTAATATTTATCCCAGATACGGGGTAAGTATTAACAAATGACTTTTTTGGTTCTGATGACTCTGTTTCTAAAAGTACATACCTAACTGATGATTTTTATCACTAATATTATAGCTGAATAAACAAAGTATACTATGTATAAAAAATTAAACAAAAAGTTCATTAAAATTTAAAATATTAGCTATAATATAAAATTTGTTAGTACCAGCCCCGCTCTCCCCTACTTCCCGTTGTCCCCGTAGTCCATGTCCCCGTTAAAGGGGACAAAGGGAATTTAATTAAATAATTAAAATTACTTCCCGTTGTCCTCGTACGCTGTCCCCGTTAATTTCTTGTAATATATGCTTTTCAAATTATGCCCGTTGTCCCCATTGAGTTAAATTTTCAGCTATCATTCCGTTTGATAAGGCAATAGAGTTCTTTGTTTATCTTTATATGCTAGGTAAATCTACAAAATAATGAACCTTATCAAGCTCGGGTTAGATAAAGCCAAAGGTGCAACCATAGTTTTGTTGCCAAAGCTAAAACACGTACTTATAACCCCAAATAAATTATAATAAGAAAGGGCGAGCCCTAATATTGTATATTAGGGTTCGTTCAAAGGATGAAAAACACGAGGGTCCGGGGCTAACCCTATTACGGCCAAATAGGACACACGGGTTCCTACTTATAGGTGTAACTGTAACTATTTTATTAGTTATGTATACAAGGTGAATTTATAACCATGGATTTAAATGAGTTCCTAAGAAAACTTTTTCAACTAAATAATCTAAATACAAAACCTACCTACTTAGTAGATACCTACATTGGAAACCAACGAAGGTAAATATTTTTAAAGTAGCCTACTACTTTAAAAATATTTATAAGACCGAGTCTAGTTTTGTTAGAAATCCGTTTTGTCAAATAATATTATTTCACTCTCTCAAAAAAAAAACGTAAGCTAACTCCACACGGAACCCAAAACCGACTAAGCAAAAAAAAAGAATCCGTGCCCCATTGTTATTAATAGTCTGTGACGTCAGAGCGTAGCTGTCGATCCGAACACAAAAAAATGAAGCAGCCAAAAGCGGCCATTTTGTGAAATCATATCGATTGGTAAGAAAAAATCCATTGTCGGCCCATAACCGTCCCCTATTGGCCCACTTTTTAGATGAGGGTGGCACAGTAGGGTTAACTTTCCCCGCTTTTTTTGATATCCCTTTTAAATATGAATTCCTTAGAAAATGTTCCGACGTGTTAGTCTGTGTATTTGTCCTTTTTGCTTATGCATTCGTTTGTAATTAATTTGACGTTTAATTAATATTCCTTCGAACTTCGTGCCAGTAACGCGATGAGGTAAGATTCATGGTTTGTTTCAAACAGCTTGTATTGTTCTGTCTGTCTTCAGATACTAGATAACTGCTGAACAGTTTTTAGTGTGGTTTTCCTGATCAATTGTTATGCACTGTGTGTAACTTTGACTGCACTTTTTAGCAAAAGATGTTATTACACTTTTGTTGAATCATTTAAGAATTAGTGGCTACATAAAAATACGGAAAATATCGCTAAGTTGTATGACGATATAAATATTGATAAGATGTGTGCTAATTGACCTCGTTTGATAAGATAAAAATCTTATTAACAATATTGCTAAGTTTCATTACAAGACTTTATGACACGTTATGTCGGCGAGTTTAAAGAAATAAAATAATGAGTTTTAATTTAAAATTTGACGATAATTGTATTATCATAATAAATTAAGAAAAATATATATATGAATATCTCAGTAGATATCAATGTTTTTGTTTAATAAATTACATGATCTTGTAATTATCTAACCTCATGACCTTTCTATATTGGTTAAAAGAAACAGTAATTGACTTTATCATCATTAATATTTCTAATTTAGTCTTATATAACAATAAACATGTTATAAAATTGTCTTTTCTAGATGGTTTAATGTATATATAGAAGGAAATTTAAGACAGATTTCTGTACCACACGTTTTATACAAAGCCTTTTCCCAACTAGGTATGTGGGGTTTAGCTTTACAGTCTATCCGGTTGCAGCTGAGTGCCATAATTTTGCATGGAGCGACTATATTACCTCCACAACCCAATATATATACCTACAACGTGTAATTTAAAGGGTATATACATACCAAGTGCATGGCTTCTTTGGATGATAACAAACGATATGGCAAGGGTTTTGTAATCCTAAGTCTACGTGTGTAGAACTTATTACAAATTCCAATACACTGATACCAGAGACCGAATTTTTCAAATTAAGTAGAACGAAAAGAATTATCGTGTTATTGGCAAGTGACGTGGAAAGTTATTGACCTTCGTAGTGCTGTGACACGTTTGTTATTACTGGTATTCAAGAAACATATGAAACCAATAATTTGGGGTCAATTCTGTGAGTCACTTATTTTGAGCTGAAACTTTGCATAGAGACTCCATACCAGATGTTGTCTTCAGTACTTTTGGATAGATATGGGGTTTCCGTAACACGTTGTATATACAACGTGTAATTTAAAGGGTATATACATACCAAGTGCATGGCTTCTTTGGATGATAACAAACGATATGGCAAGGGTTTTGTAATCCTAAGTCTACGTGTGTAGAACTTATTACAAATTCCAATACACTGATAGTGATACCCAGAGACCGAATTTTTCAAATTAAGTAGAACGAAAAGAATTATCGTGTTATTGGCAAGTGACGTGGAAAGTTATTGACCCTCGTAGTGCTGTGACACGTTTGTTATGATTGGTATTCAAGAAATATATGAAACCAATAATTTGGTACCGATTCTTTGAGTCAGTTATTTTGTGCTGAAAATGTGCATAGAGACTCCATACCAGATGTTTTCTTCAACCTTTTTGGATAGATATGGGGTTTCCGTTACACGTTGTATAATAATAATATTCTCCAATATAATTTTAACTACTAACATAGATGTACGAGTAAGTATAATTAATAACCTATTTATGGATGTACCTAATCTGAAATAAATGTCTAAATAAATAAAATATAAGCTGGGTATCGCGGTTCACTTTGATAAAACTGATGTCACATTTTTCACGCTTTTGAATATTCGTTACGATTGTCAAAGATGTACAATTAGTCAGAAATCATATTATACAGAAAAGGAACAATTGCAAAAATAATAAAATAAATGTTTTTAGAGACATAAATGTATCTACTTATGGAACTCTTTAAGACTTAAATCATTTAGAATTAAACATATAGCATAACTTAAAGTTTAAGTTATGCTATATGTTTAATTCTTCAATATAAGTAACCACATAGATGTGACCTACAGATACAACCTGTATAGTATAGCTATTAAATATTTATTAAAACCGTGTGTAAGTGCAAAAGTTATTAATAGGTACCTACTTCATCAAATAGTTTTTCTCTTTGACTACATAATAAGAAAAATAATGGGTATGTAACTACTCAAATTATATTTGCTAGAGTTTTGAATAAACCTATTCACTGTACAAGCATTGAGATAATATCTTTTTATATCAGGGAGGTATCTACATAAACACTCACTGCATTAAATATAACATTATTTTTAAACTATAATAAATTCAACTTTTACTGTCTTGGTATTGGAGATTGAAACGCCTTATTGTAACACTAACTCTTATTTATAATTTAGAAGCTGTCTTTAACCTGTCAACTTTGACTCCTTAATATCAAAGTTGACAGGTTAAAGAGAGCTTCAAGAGGTTTGACACTTCCTAATTCAAAATACGCTATTCGAAAACCGGCTTTATAGAGTGTAAATGTAAATACCTATAGTATAAACGGCTTCCTACCATAAACTATCTCTAGTCCATCCAAGTTAGTACCTAGCGTTCGCCTCTTAGTCTAAGCACTTAGTCGGTAGTATACCTATACCTACAAGTCTGCCATGCTCTGTCTTAATTACTTGCACCAGACATAAGACATGCCATGTGTTATAAGATTGGCTCCAACTATCCATACTAATATAAATGCGAAAGTTGGACTGTGGATGGATGAATGTATGTATGGATGTTTGTTACTCAATTATGCCATGTTAGAAATGGATGAAAAGACCTTGACGAAATTAGGAATCGAGATAGATTATCGTCTGGATAGCCCATAGGTTACTTAGGTATTATCCTGAAAAATGTACGAAGGAAGTAGCTAGTATCTAAAGAATACCTAATACATGATGTGACGCAAAATAGTGGTTTGGCCAGTTTTGTAAATATGTTGTGTAAAAATAAGCTGGCTGGCAAAATGGGGTTTCATTCATATAAAATTGGTAGATAGGTACATAATTTAGACTTACGATTCTGTATAAAAAAAGTCTAAGTATGAATGCAGGCAAATAGGTTACTATGTAACAAACAATATATATATAATAGTTGTTATGAAAGCTATTAGTGTTATTTACCTTATGTCAAAGGACTTAACACAACAAGGCTTAATTTCGCAATCATCCAAGCCATTTATGAATTGAATCTTTATCACTATTAACATAGATCTAGTTATCATTAAGCGGCGGAATTCACAAGTCTTATGTAGGTTAAACGTACAAATTAGATAAATAAATTTATACATAGAATGTCCACTGTGTTATAGTAGTAGGCTACCGGTTAAAAGCTCGGCACTTATCTGCTCATCTTTACTTTAAGCTGGGATTCCACTAAGAACATACAAACAGATGTAGGAATTACAAATAATATGTTTCAGAAATTGTGAAATTTCTAAGCCATCAATTCTTTTGTAATCAACGCGATACCTGTATAGGGTACAGGTTCACTTTAAAGTTTATTGACATTCGTACAGCTAAAGGAAACTCACTATGGCAGAGACGTAAAATGCTTTTTTTTAATAATTACTTTAGATGTAGCTGTTCAAAAATAGAAATATACTGCTCCAATATTTTTTTTTTATCTTATTGTAATCCATTTTTTGACGCACAACAAAAAGCCCGTATAATTTTCTTCTAAAGCTTACATAAAATGAAACTTCACTGCAGTATCAAGCCTACTCCTAGTACATTATCTGCTCGCGCAGTGAAACCAGACTACATTAACCGCAGAACACACCTTACCACCCTTACCGATATCTAGTAACAAGTTTACTACGGTATGCATTACCTTTATTTATCTAGTAGATAGACGGCCGAGTGCACTTACTGAACAATGTAGTCGTTAGTTATTTGGTGCATTCGACATGTTTATGTTATGACTATGGGGAGACCAGTGAGTCTTAGGTTACGATATTTAACGCAACTATGAAGGGAAGGCCGTGTGTAGGCATACCTACCTACCGTTTTATTCGAATTTTTTGTCTTGATTCTTTTTAACCGACTTCATAAAAAGGAGGAGGTTCTCAGTTCGTCTTGAACTTTTTTTATGTATGTTACCTCATAACTCGAAGACGGCTGGTCCGATTTGAAAAATTCTTTTTTCGTTTGAAAGGATATGCTTTCTCGTTGGTTCCATTGTTATGAAATCAGGATCTGATGATGGGATCCTGGAGTAATCGAGTGAAATCTTCGAATATTGTAGGCACACCTATAGCGTTTTGGGTATTTCTTATAGTACCTTGTGCAAATGCTCTCGAAAAGCACCATTTAGGGAAGTGAAACTGATGATGAAGACCATAGATGGCCACCGAAACTACTCAATAATAAGTATTTCGTGGATTGCGAATCGATTACTTGAATATGGATGTTAAGCACTTTATGCTCGTCACAATGCATTTATGGTGAAGTACCAGGAGAACTCCTCAAAAATTAACGGCTCTGCATCGGGAAAAGCAATATTTTGTAAAAAGTGATAAGTAGTTCACATTTTGGCTTTTGTAACTAGATAAATTACAAATCGACCCAGTAAAACGAGTGAAAAAAAAAACTTTTTACCAAAAAATAAAACCGATTTCCATATCAAAACACTACAAAGCCAAAAATAACTTTAATTTCGGAAGGCGGTGTCAAAAAAAAACCAATAACACCGACTAACAACATTAAAGTTATTTTTGGCTTTGTAGTGTTTTGATATGTAAGTGGGTTTATTTATTTTTTAAATGTTTTTTGTACATACTATTTCATCCGAGGTCCGCATGTTTCTATTTTTACTAAAGTTCGCCAGTGCTCGACCATAATTAAAATTATTTCTAATTTATACAACGTGTAATTTAAAGAGCTTCTCTGGATGATAACAAACGATATGGCAAGGGTTCTGTAATCCTAAGTCTATGTGTGTAGAACTTATTACAAATTCCAATACACTGATGCCAGAGACCGAATTTTTTAAATTAAGAAGAAAGATAAGAATTATCGTGTTATTGGCAAGTGACGTGGAAAGTTATTGACCCTCGTAGTGCTGTGACACGTTTGTTATGATTGGTATTCAAGAAATATATGAAACCAATAATTTGGTATCAATTCTTTGAGTCAGTTATTTTGTGCTGAAACTGTGCATAGAGACTCCATACCAGATGTTGTTTTCAGCCCTTTTGGATAGATATGCGGTTTCCGTGACACGTTGTATATAAAGCGTCAATAGTTTAACGGCTAAGATATCGGCCTTGTGATCGAGAGGTTGCGACTTTGAACCCCACCTATTACACTATTGCCGTGAACCCACTTCATACGGAAGCATATTTAGCTTATTTGGAGGGGTTAACAAGATTGCTAGTAATCTGAATTCCGCCCACATTGCTAGTTCTCTTAAAAAAAAACTAAGCAACTATATGATATTTATTATGTATATACAGGCGCATATACAACGTGTAACTGAAACCCCATATCTATCCAAAAGGACTGAAGACAACATCTGGTATGGAGTCTCTATGCAAAGTTTCAGCTCAAAATAAGTGACTCACAGAATTGACCCCAAATGATTGGTTTCATATGTTTCTTGAATACCAGTAATAACAAACGTATCACATCACTATGAGGGTCATCACTTTCTACGTCAGTTGCCAATAAAACGATAATTCTCTTCGTTCTTCTTAATGTGAAAAATTCGGCCTCTGGTATCAATGTATTGAAATTTCTAATATGCTCCACACGTGTAGACATAGGATTAGAAAACCCTTGCCATATCGGTTGTTATCATCCAAAGAAGCCGTGCACTTGGTATGTATATACCCTTTAAATTACACGTTGTATTAAGGGGTCAGGTACAAAAATCATTAATCGTCATAGTACCTAGAACATTGTCACGTTATTAACTAATTAGGTACTGTTTGAACGGAGACTAATATTTTAAATGTGAAAATAACTGGTTGTCTATCTCTTCACATCCTAACGGCTAAACGGGTTTTAATGGTATTTGACGCACGGGTTGGCCATATCCTGGAATAGAAAACGGATAGCTTAGGAGTTTCTATGTTCATTCAGGAGATTTTTTTTACTTAAACGGTGACAAATTAGCTGGCTTGTTGTAGTAAGTATTGCTGGTTTCCAGCTATCATTACCTAGGTACGGTCTACTTTATGATTTCTAAGTCTGCTTGATTAAACTTCTATGGAGGTGATAATGGAAACTAAATTTAAAAAATTTCAAATATTTGTCATTTTGTTGATTCCATACACATACACATATTACATAATTCTATAAAGACATAATTTAATTTGTTATAAGTATTCCCTACAAGTCGTTGCATGAATCACGTCAGGAACGGTTACTTATCTGCGTGCGTGGGCGCATAATCTATCATTTGTCTCGTAAATAATGCGCTAAATAGGTTTATAATCAATTATTAGTCCTACTCGATGTTGACGTCTAATCGTACAAGCTATAAATTACTTTGATGGAGATTTCTGTTTTCTGTTCAAGGAAAATGTGGTTGGTTGAAGGTAGGAAGACATATTATTTTGTTTCTACCTTTATACCTACGTATTTAAATATTCTTTGACTGATCATTTTATGACAATGTCTGAAGCAAATGAAAAGCTGTTAAAAAAAAAATGCCTAATACAATTGCCTAATTGTATTAGGCTAGCAAGTCAATAGCAATTAGTTTCTAAATTTTTTATACCTATAATTAAAGTTCTTTAATAAATATCAATCACTGGGAATAGCTTTTCAATCTTCGTTTAAGTAATCTGGGTGGCAAAGAGCAAAACAATCAAATATTGCATCAAGCCTTTCCAAGAAACAAATGAATCTCGTCGTTCTAGAAACGTGAATGTTGTCGAAGTTTATTAAAGTAGGAACAAAGCGAAGCGTATCGCTCCCCCGACGACACACGGAGCGTCAAATATCAGGCAGATACGTTTTAATCCTTCACGCTTTAGATAATACCTACGTTCATTGTTAGGAAGAGGATGTGCGAAGCGTAGGAGCCGACAACTATCGGTAGGGTGGGATTTACCAGTAATTTATGAAGATCCTGTGCTAAGATGCAGGGTCAGATTTAATTAAACAGGCCCTTTCTTAACTTTGTCGAAGGTTAATCAACTGAAATAAAAAACAGCAAAGAGCTAGTTCGCAGTATACAAAAGGTTCCGTACACCAAGAAAATGTAGTTCCGTAAACCAGGAAAAAGCATCAACTGTACTATTACCAAAAAAAAATGTAAGCTTAACATTGCTTTCACACACAGTCAATGAAACAATCAATCATGCACAATCGATGAAACATAACAAAAATGCAAGTAAAACTCAATGAATAACATGAAATGAAGACATTATGGATGGCAAAAAAATGTGTAGGTTGTGTATCTCAACGTGTAGATACAATAAATAAAAAACTAATCAATTTTATGCTCAATCATAAGGCCTCCAAAGTTAATCGCGTGAACGTTTTTTTAACAAATTCTAAACAGTTTTGCGCAAACCAGCTCCTTCAACCGAAAAAGCCAGCGGAACAAAACAGAACAGCAATTAAATCTAAGACAAGAAGGCCCCAAATTCAAAATTATTTGAGACTCAAATCTCTTAAGATGACTTAAGCTTCCTACATCTTTGGTTGGCAGGCATCTCGAGGGGCGAATGGTAATCAAACCGAGTCGGAAGTCGGAGTTTACCGCAATCCCGGCCCATCTTACCTAAAAACCCTTTCAGATTGCCTTACCTACCCTGACAATCTTACGAAAGATGTACATAGATACAAACGCAAATGAAAGCTTAGAAAGAAACTCATATAAAAACATGCATTAGAAACCAAATACGCATGATTTGATATTATTTTTTATTTGTTAGGGACAAAAAACAGTAACACAACAGAAGTTAACTAAATATCCTTTAATTAGCACAATACATATAAATACTTTTATACAATACGTATTCCGTATTTATGTTACTACATAAATATAACCCACATCATTTTCCACGAATTCATAATAACGGTAATAGGAAACAGACATACAGTGGGCATCATATTATAGGACTACGAATAAGAAGAAAAAAAGAATGAAAATATACTTAAGATGTTAGTAACTATATTGATTGATAATGATATGAAAACATAACCTAGAAAATACCGTGTTACTTTTATCCTTAGCTGAAGTATCAGGCGTCTTAATATTGTTATTTGCCACAGCCTACAAAAATTAAATGAAATGTCAGCAGCAAAAGAACAGAAAACAAAAAATTGAGGAAGAGGAAAATACATACTGTAATGTTATTCAGAAATCCATGTGAAATGTATGAGCGTGGGGCTCTATTGCTTTGGGCTTTGCCGGGATAATTTTCGTTCCCTATTGTTTTGCTGGTTTTCCATCCGATGCCTTCGAGAGAATAAGAGGCTTATCTTGTGGGAAAATATTTTGTTTTCCTGTATTCTTTTTCAAGAATGTAATATTTTTTTGCTTCTTGTTTATCCTTGTACGAGTATACTGACACACAAAGTCGGTTATTTGATTTGAATTTTGTTCAGCCACCAATTCTACCTATTTGTAATTTACTGAAGCTAGATTGTATTATGCAAAAGAAACTATACAATACTTTCTGTGGAATTTACATCTTTAGATATTAAGCTAAATATACGGACCCAGTAAAGACAGAACATGTCGCAAAATTAACGAATTCTCAAATGTAAGCGAATTAATTATTCATGCATGCTTAATTATGCGCGGAGAGATCACGCAATCCAATTTAACCAGATTGCCTGCGTCCTAGCGATGCGTGTTTTGCGAAAAAACGTTGTGCCTCGATGTGGCTGTAGTTACGGCAAACTTCAAGTGGACATAAATAAGGGTCGCAATATTCGGCGGTCCCATCTCGACGGGCGGTGCGCTACTCTCAATTTTACAAAACAAACCCGGCCATATAACTTTCCACTTTATTTCTCTCATTATACGACCGCAACTCCACCAGCAGCTTCCTGAATACATCTTTAAATAACAATAAAAGATAATCAACTTTCTGTGTTCCCAAACAGGGACCATTTTCGCTAAACACCATTGCGATCCGAGGAGACACTTGAAGCGGAATTTCTTCGCGAAACTGTACACTCGCAGCATCAGTTTTTGGAACAACATGGATTAAATAAATTCTTTCCAGTGTCATTTGTTGGAAATTACGAATCAAATTTGCGTCCGTAGTGGTTTTGTTTCCCAATAATTTAAAATTAAGGTCATATGGTAACGAGAAAGTTTCTTAAAAGCTGCTTTTGTGGGTGTTACCGACGTCATGTTTATGTAAATTTTGGTGTTTTTAATCGTACTGATTCAATGAATTAGCATTTACTTCATGAACCGTTTAATTAGATTTTATATTATTGCATGGCATTTCAAAAACAAAGCTTGATATTTTATTTATGTATATCCCGTATTGATATGTAAAACTTTTTAATAATATGCTAAGTTTAAATACTGGTTAGTGGATCCTATGTTAAAATTTTATGTGTTCCTTTATCCAGACTGAATTACAAATCTGCTAATCAGTATTTGAAATAATATAGTGAGAATTGCTTAATGAAAAATCTGATTATTCGTATTTTGAAGTTACTGGTGACGTATTACTAATTCATTTTGGACATATCAGTACCAAATTTAAGTCGACAAGGTCGTGATTACAAACACGTTTCTTTATACATAAATAACAGCTATAAATGCGTCATCATCAGGTTTTGACCGTAAGTAAGACGAAGGGATCTGAACCAAAAAGTACAACATTTTTGGTAGAATTTGATTAGTGTTAAAAGCCATATCAAAGGTATCTCCCCTCGCACGCTCGCATGGTATATTTTATTCTGCCAACATTCGCTTTTATGCGTCCATTTGCCCATCGACATTCAATTTTTGTATGCATTTGAGTCCCTGACGCGCAATACGACAAAATAACTGAACCATTTGGGAATCGGTACTTTTACACCTTAATACAGCTTTGGAGATTTTCTCTTTGTCCATTCCATTCCGTACATATATCTGCTTGGATCACGTAAAGCGTAAGTATACCCTGAGACACGATGGTTTTCCTTTCTGGTCCATTTGTTCGCCCCAGAGACTTATTACGAGTATATACTGTGTACATGGTACAACGAGAATATTTTGTTCAAATATAATCAAGGGATGCCGCTTTTGTCCAAACAATGTTTTTGTTTTTATTCAATGTTATATGAGAGGATATTCGGGCAAGACCGTCGCTCTCGCAAATGCAAATGTTTAACTTCATATTGGATCGGGCGGGTTGTCATTTGTGTAAGTAGATGTGATGATATTGAGGGTTTTGGTATATAATACTTTACACATAGCTCTGTATGTATTCTGAGGAAGATTTTATAGGCATATAAACCTTTTAAATGTATACCTATTTCGAAGAATTTTCGAAAGTATCGAAACCTATTGTTTGTATGGTTGGTGGGAAAACTTTCTCAAGTTATTTAAATACTCATGGTGAATAACATGATTTTATTGATTCTAGGCCGAAACAGTGTAGTACTCTTTTCACACTAAAAAGCCCGTTTAAATGTTAACTATCAATCAAATTCGCCATAATCACAATCATCGAACGTTGCGACCTGCAATAAAAATAAAAACTGTAGATACTGTATATAGAAATTAATTGTGTATATCGAAACAGATTACGTAGCCAAAGGCGGTTAGAAGCAAAAAGGTTTTTGCGTGAATTTAAAATTCTGTAATATGTAGGAACATAGTAAACACACCTATTCAGGCTTCCGTGTGTAAACAAGGTGAAGCGTCCTGTCGTCGGCCGTTGGAGCCTCAATAATATAAAACATGCGCCCATACCCGTCCCTCCTATATTTGTAGCGCTCACCCTACCCACCTACGAACGCAGGGAACTCGTTCGTGTAATATCGTTTCGAATAAAACTTTTGCTGAAATATTTTAAATAAAATAGTGCAGAACAGGTGACGTAGGGAATATTGAAATAATGTTTTGTAGTATTTTTTGTTGTAAAATATTGCAGGTAAAATTGTTTGTTACAAGAAACTTTGTTGAGATCTTAAGCTGTTTTATTCTGTGAAAATCTGTAGGTATGCTTGGTGTTTGATGTTTGCAAATGTTTAGGTGATCTTTTAATAATAACTTAAAAGGTATTTACTGACTTGTATCGCGAACTGTCGAAAACCGTTGCCATTGACACTCCAAGTCCATAAGTAGGTAATTTCGGGTCACCACCTGATTCCATCATAAATAATTGGTAGCAAATAATGCCTTCTCTACCTCTAAAGAATCACCACGCTGTTGTTAGTCCTTTTTATAAGTAATATGGAAATAAATCCATGTAAATAAACACATTCTATTCTATTCTAGTCGACTGCCATTGGATATTTTTTGTCTTTTACAGAGGCAGAGCTAATACAAAAGCGAGTATTACATACGTTGAACATTACTTTTGATATAGCTCTTTATTTATTAATTAAAGAGAAAATTACTCTATAAAAACTAAAGTACACAATGTGAACCCATTCATCTCACTCCTGAAAGCAGTTGAAGAGAAACATTGCATCTAGTGCAACGTGTGCTACGGCGTACTTGGAACATTAAGCTTTCTCTATGATAATAAAGACTTCATGCCTTTACATTTTGAACAAATATCTTTGTATATGAAAATAAATATTATCTTTTTACTAATATAAATGCAAAAGTTTGTGAGGATGGATGGATGTTTGTTACTCTTTCACACAAAAACTACTGAACGGATCTGAATGAAGATAGCTAACATCCTCGAAGAACACATAGGCTACTTTTTATCCCGGAATTCCCACGGGATGGAGATTTACGCGGGAAAACCCTCTCACACGAACCCAGTCGCGGACAGTTAGTAATACAAGGTGTAATTTAAAGGGTATATACATACCAAGTGCATGGATTCTTTGGATGATAACAAACGATATGGCAAGGGTTTCATAATCCTAAGTCTACGTATGTAGAACTTATTACAAATTCCAATACACTGATACCAGAGACCGAATTTTTCAAATTAAGAAGAACGTAAAGAATTTTCGTGTTATTGGCAAGTGACGTGGAAAGTTATTGACTCTCGTAGTGCTGTGACACGTTTGTTATGATTGGTATTCAAGAAATATATGAAACCAATAATTTGGTATAAATTTTTTGAGTCAGTTATTTTGTGCTGAAACTGTGCATAGAGACTCCATACCAGATGTTGTCTTCAGCCCTTTTGGATAGATATGGGGTTTCCGTTACACGTTATATATTGCCCGCAACTTCTATCTAAAATCTAATCATCTTAAATCTATTCCATGGGAATAATCTTCAGTTATAAAAAGCCTACTTGCTATTTTGGACTATTTGGGTGCCAGTTTTCCTACAGATCACCCAGCTAATTTTGCGTTATTGAGTATCAAACGTCCATTTATTCTTACTTCTAAACTGATCTGGACTAAAATCTGTCTTTGTACCAAATTTTATCCAGATAACTATCACATTTAAAATACATAGGTACTTATTAACTTCTTACTTTTGCTTCAAATCTTATATATAAAAATCAATTACGGTTCGTTAGTCTAGCTAAAACTCGAGAACTGCTTCACCGATTTCATTAATTATTTTTGTATTATGTTCCCTCCAATTCAGGGAAGGTTTAAAGTGTCAAAATAAAGACAATAAAAAAATACGGCAGTACGAAGTTCGGCGGGTCAGCTAGTTTTAAATAATAATATAATATAATATAACTTTATTAACACAACCAAATAACATTACAAAAGTCAAAAGAGTACATACATTTTTTGGAAGGGAAATATACGAAGTGTGAGTCTGCTGACTCCCAAGCTAGAGTAATCTGTGTTATGGGAGTCAGTGTTCCTCAGTACAGCAGTGGCTAGCCTAAATTTTAATACATAATTATAAACTATTGAGTAATACAAAATTAACTATTTGTGTATAAGAGTATATACCTATGCTTGCGTGTTTGTGTTGTGTGTTTGTGAGTGTGTGTTGTAATAAAAATTAATATAATAAAATAATTTAATTTAATTTAATTTAATAAATTAATTAATTAATATATTAATAAAAATTGATTGTGGTTTGCTGGCCAACCTCCATAGATATTCATTATGTAATAGCATTATACGAAATAAACGTCCTTTATTTAAAAGAAGAACGTTAGGATAGGTGACCGTTGGCAGACCTGTGGGTTATGCATATGAAAAATAAAAGATGTTAATTAACCTTTTGGATCAAATCCGATTATTACTATCAAAATCTGTTTTTCCACAGTAGGGCCTTTGATATATTATATGAAGCTTTGTTCCTTTTAAAGATTACTTCATCAATCATGACTTAATCAAAATGGTTACCCGGAAGCTGAAGTACAAAGGTTCGATGAAAAAATCATTGTTAGAGAAGAAAAGGGAATTCCCTGCAAGGACACGTAGCCGTCCAATGGACTCCGTGGTCGAATTGAAGCTTCCAGTTAACTCGAATAACGGACCCTTGTCATAGAATAAGTAGGAAGGGAACAGATAGATCAATTGTTTGCAGTTCCTAAGATACTTTATTACCTATGAACAAGCTGCTTGCCCGAATTTATATTGAAAAGATGATCAGAATACTACCCATAGTTTAACTCCTTTTGGAATGAAATCCTCTTTATGTACCTACTTATTTTCAGTACTATAAACTAGCTATTGCCCGCGACTGTTTGCATAGTATGTAATTTTGCATATTTTCTTGGGATAAAAGAAATCGATCTTTGACGAACTCAATTCGGTTCAGCAGTTTAAACGTGAAATCAAAACAGACAAAACGTACGCACAAAATGTTTTGGGAATACCTTCATTGTGCGTACGGCTAAGGAGTGGAATTCCCTGCCGGAGTCTGTGTTTCCAGATAGCTACAACCTAGGAGTCTTTAAATCACGAGTGAATAGTATGTTACTTCTAGGTAAGCGTGATCCATCTTCGACCTCATTGCTTAGGTGAGATGGTGGTCAAACGAAAATCTAAAAATATTTCCGACGTTACAAGTATTACATTTTTGGTTTCATAATATATTTCTTGAATACCAATCATAACAAACGTGTCACAGCACTACGAGGGTCAATAAGTTTCCACGTCACTTGCCAATAACACGATAATTCTTTTCGTTCTTCTTAATTTGAAAAAATCGGTCTCTGGTATCAGTGTATTGGAATTTGTAATAAGTTCTACACACGTAGACTTAGGATTACAAAACCCTTGCCATATCGTTTGTTATCATCCAAAGAAGCCATGCACTTGGTATGTTTATACCCTTTAAATTACACGTTGTATAAGTATACAAAACACATATATTTATATATACTTATTTATGTATTATATCATATATTAGCTGTGCCCACGTCTTCGTCCGCGCGGCGTTCGCATTTTTAATTTTTTAGACTAATTATTTAGAAAATAAAACTCATACATAATTTGAATGTCGTATCTATTAATATCTAATTAATCGTCTAAAAAATAAGTTACAACCTTATAGCTTTAAAATTGACGTAATTTCCATACAAACTTTCATCCCCTATTTCAACCCCTTACAGCCCTTTTTCGCATTAAAAAGCAGTCTATGTCCTTTCTCAGGCCCTAGACTACGTCCGTACCGAATTTCATTAAAATCGGTTCAGTAGTTAAATATTAACTACTTTAGTTACTTTTTGTGTATGTTATATACTTGAAGTAGGTACACTAACTTTCCCCTCCCCTCTTTGTTTTATGTTCTTAAAGTCCATCCAAAGGTTGTCTGGAAGATATCGCTATCAGCGATAAGACCGCCATTGTAACCATACTTTGCAGTATTGTAAATCAAGTGTATATTTAAATTATTGGTGTACAATAAAGAATATTCTATCTAAACACACACTCTTGTAATTTCACTATCTAATTTCTTTATTTGATATATCTGCTTGTTATAACCATTTACGTTAGAATACAGTCCACTATAATTTTTTTGGCGTTTTTATCCTAACACCACCACTAGTATATACCCCGTTCCTTTCTATGGTCCTTCGAGCCGTATATGAACCAGCGACCTATGGATATACCCCGTTCCTTTCTACAGCTAATTATTTATTTAATTAATTATAATTTAAGTTTAGTTTAATAGACTGACGGAATTGTACTTAATAACGTTGTTTAACATTGGAATCATAAACTTCGCTGCTACGGCGTGCCACAATATTATTTGCACTAGCTAAATAAATACTGTGTTTCTTGTAGGTACCTCGTTTAGCAAATGACCAGCCATCTCACTAAGCTATATTACACAGTACTGCCTAGAAATTGTCGTTCATTTTATATGAAGAGAGATCTTATAAAATACACACTTTCGTACAATCACCGTCTCGATATAAACATTGGTTGTTATCATAAAACTAACAAGCTTGTCTAGGTATAACAACCGCCATATTCTTTGGCGCTCTTCGGACATTTTCGGCATTGGTCGGTGTTGATCGGAATATTATACAAGGGCCCGAATAACGCACTGTGGCGGTCTCAGATGATCCCAATATAACACTTGTAAATTTTTATTATCTTTGTATGTGAATACTGTCCACAATCAGATGCTAATGTTGATATACATTCATATTTTCGGTGTACATCGATTTGGAGACTACTGTGATGTTTTTCGATTAGTAAAAGTATCTATTTCTTTTTCATCTGTCATATAAACTCTCTGTGTGACTCGAAAAGATCTTGTATTACCATTATTTGACCATATTTCAAACATTTCGTTCACGCTAATGAAATGAAGCTAAAGTAAGGTAGGTATGCCTTAAAACCTTATTTGTTCTTCATCCCTAAAGCTTGCGCAAAACCCGTCGATGTGAACATTTTCCATTTTCTTCGTTATCTTTTAGATAATATCAAGCAACTATTCCCTTGAATTAAATAGATGTCTACGAAGATGAAGAGGCCGACAAAAGCTAGAAGATACTAAAATTACCATAACTATATTCTTATGTTTATGAAAATGATGGCTGACGGTCGTGACGAGGACTGCCGAGTCAGCGGAACCGGCTTTTGTCTATAATTTCCCTCTACTGAATATTGTGTAAGTGTTATAGTTGTACTAATACTATTGGGAGGAAAGTTCCGTTTGTTTGTTTGCGAATTGAGGAAATTTGCTCCATGTTTTGATGTGGAAGTTTGAGATGACGTGTGATCTGCAAGCTCCTACTGCAGAGAAACCGGATGCAAAGCTTTACAAATATTGGAATCTATACTTAATATTATAAAGCGGAAAAGTTTGTTTGTTTGTTTTTTCTGTTTGCTTGAACGCGCTAATCTTCGAAAGTACTGGGTGGATTTGGATGCAATTTGGTATGGAAGTAGCTTGAAGCTTGAGGAAGGTTATAGGTTTTTACCGTGATAGAATCCACGGGAGCGAAGCCCCGCGTGAGTACTAGTATTCAATAAACGCATTATACGGGTATTACCGGGATAAAAAAAAAATATTTATTCCGTCAGTTTGAGAAAAAAAAAATAAGAGTAACTTGTGATTCTTTCACGCACACAGACGTACAATAAACGTAAAACAAATAAATTTAAATTATACTTACGTCTCATTAAAACGAACATTGTACCTACGTCTCATTAAGCTTAGACTTTTGGTAGAAATTTATAAAGTTGGTGTGTTTTTACCTAAATGTTACGTCACGCGTTTGATTGTTTTTCGTTGTTGTACTTTCGTCTAATTAAACCGAATAGGTTTTTAAACAATCTACCTTATAAGCCCAATGGTTTTTGGTACAAGTCTGTGTGTTTTATTAAAATATGTATCTACAACGTATAATGGAAAGGGTATATACATACCAAGGGCACGGCTTCTTTGGGTAATATCAAATGATATTGGAAGGGTTTTTTAATCCTATCTCTACATATTCGGAAGTAATGAGAATTTTTAATACATTGATACCAGATACAGTACTAGGCGCACAGAATTACGGAAGAGATTTATCGTGATATTTGCAAGTAACGTGGAAAGTTATTGACCTACGTAGTGCGGTGACACGATTGTTATGATTTCAATTTAAGAAGTATACATTTTTAGAGTATTTTATTTTGAGTTGAAACCCTTCCAGTATCGTTTGATATCATCCAAAGAAGCCGTGCCCTTGGTATGTGTATACCCTTTCCGTTACACGTTGTATATTCACTTCTATAAGTCAGAACATGACTATCGACAAAAATACTACATCTTTCAATATTTTCCCGCCATTAAAATCCCGGAGGTATCCACTTATCTGTTAATAAACTATAATAAACGTTCACATTCTATGGGTGCGATGTGCCATGAGGAGACGGGGCACTAACGGCCAGCGCATAACCTCACCAAATCCTGTATGGTATATCTATCTTGTTTCATCGCCACTCGTGCCTTACATAAAATGACGTCAAGACTATTCTGCTGTCCTTCGTAACCCAGACAATCGTGTTTGTTGTTACTTTTTCTTGCTGCAATATAAGTATTGCATATACCTATGCCTATTGCGAATTGAGGAAATTTGCTCCATATTTTGATGTGGAAGTTTGAGATGACGTGTGATCTGCAAGCTCCTACTGCAGAGAAACCGGATGCAAAGCTTTACAAATATTGGAATCTATACTTAATATTATAAAGCGGAAAAGTTTGTTTGTTTGTTTTTTTGTTTGCTTGAACGCGCTAATCTTCGAAAGTACTGGGTGGATTTGGATGCAATTTGGTATGGAAGTAGCTTGAAGCTTGAGGAAGGTTATAGGCTACTTTTTACGCGACTGCAAAAAAGGAGAGTTATGTTTTTACCGTGATAGAATCCACGGGAGCGAAGCCCCGCGTGAGTACTAGTATTCAATAAACGTATTATACGGGTATTACCGGGATAAAAAAAAAATATTTATTCCGTCAGTTTGAGAAAAAAAAATAAGAGTAACTTGTGATTCTTTCACGCACACAGACGTACAATAAACGTAAAACAAATAAATTTAAATTAAATACTTATGTCTCATTAAAACGAACATTGTACCTACGTCTCATTAAGCTTAGACTTTTGGTAGAAATTTATAAAGTTGGTGTGTTTTTACCTAAATGTTACGTCACGCGTTTGATTGTTTTTCGCTGTTGTACTTTCGTCTAATTACACCGAATAGGTTTTTAAACAATCTATCTTATAAGCCCAATGGTTTTTGGTACAAGTCTGTGTGTTTTATTAAAATATGTATCTACAACGTGTAATGGAAAGGGTATATACATACCAAGGGCACGGCTTCTTTGGGTAATATCAAATGATATTGGAAGGGTTTTTTAATCCTATCTCTACATGTTCGGAAGTAATGAGAATTTTTAATACATTGATACCAGATACAGTACTAGGCGCACAGAATTACGGAAGAGATTTATCGTGATATTTGCAAGTAACGTGGAAAGTTATTGACCTACGTAGTGCGGTGACACGATTGTTATGATTTCAATTTAAGAAGTATACATTTTTAGAGTATTTTATTTTGAGTTGAAACCCTTCCAGTATCGTTTGATATCATCCAAAGAAGCCGTGCCCTTGGTATGTGTATACCCTTTCCATTACACGTTGTATATTCACTTCTATAAGTCAGAACATGACTATCGACAAAAATACTACATCTTTCAATATTTCCCCGCCATTGAAATCCCGGAGGTATCCACTTATCTGTTGATAAACTGTAATAAACGTTCACATTCTATGGGTGCGATGTGCCATGAGGAGACGGGGCACTAACGGCCAGCGCATAACCTCACCAAATCCTGTATGGTATATCTATCTTGTTTCATCGCCACTCGTGCCTTGCATAAAATGACGTCACGACTATTCTGCTGTCCTTCGTAACCCAGACAATCGTGTTTGTTGTTACTTTTTCTTGCTGCAATATAAGTATTGCATATACCTATGCCTAGGTTACCTAACCGAGATAGAGATAAAACTTAATGTTACGCCTATTACCTGAAAGGTTAGGCAGAACTGCACTTCAAGTAATAGCCACTGTCGCTTGTATGTATGTACTTACTCGCACAACAATAATTCGTTGGAACGGTTCAATTAACTGTGTTCAAATCATCAGTTACAAGACAAGTCTTCTGGGCTCACTCGTCCCATCTTAGACCTCATCTATCGCTTTCCATCAGGCGAGATCGAGGTCAAGAGTGGGCCCATCAGTAATAATAATAATGAAAACCTTTTTAACATGCTTTTATTAGGTCGACTTGTATGTAACTAACTATGTAATGGAATCTAAGATAACTAATTTAACCATCTTCCAAGGGTCGTATAGTAATGAAAATTAGCAGCTGTATGTAGTTCTGATGACAATACAATAATATGGTACTGTCGAACTGATCTGATGATGAAGCCGGAAGATATAAACTGGAACTTCATGATGGAAAATCGTATCATTGCTGTTTTGGATTTCTTAGAAAAGACTTGCAATGAACTTTGACCACGATTAGGTTTCAAGGTCTGATGATGAAGCCGGAAGATAGGCACTGGCATTCCATGATGGAATATCGTATCATAGTCGTGTTTACACTTGTGAGAAAGGCCACGTAATGGACTTTGAACACGATCAGGTTTCAAGGTTATAACAGACCTAAAGAAAATCCGTTATCGGTTTTTTAACATTTTCTTGTTTTTACGTGCATTTATTAAAGCTTGTTTTTCTAGTGTTTTTTAAACCTTTAGTTTATTAGTCTTACGAATATCATAGCAATAGACGCTCATCCATGGAATGAGTAACCTTTTTCAGTAAAAGACTTTCAAAAGATTTTTCTTTAAAAATGTAGCAAATAACTCTGAAGCTCTCTTTACGCTACCCGCGCAATAAGTAACTCATGCTTAAAATATACCCACATTTTCTTTTTTTAAATTTAAAATATTCTCTTTCAGATACTCGTCTCGTGGCCAGCAGCGGTGCAGAACATTTTGGCATGACTCAGCAACACTGAAGTGTACCTAAGCGGTCGTGAACCCGCTCTCCTCGAACGTGTATTAGAACTCAACAGCTTTATTTGAGTTGCGAAAATAAGGCTCGGCTAAATTTTACTAAATTCTACCGATCTTAGCGAAAAAGTTCGTGAAATATTACTAATACCTTTTTTCATCTAGTTTTTTTTTTTCATAATCTTATGTTGAACTCAAAGCCTGATTAGGTACAAATATATAATTAAAACCGCACCTAACAGCTCACCAATTTTACACCTAACGTATGTCACTAGCGCGATCCTCACAAAGGCAAGTCAAGGCACGTCAAGAAAGCATTGTACCTGCAAGCTCCCCCCCGCATTCGTCCCTCTTCGTCCCCGCGTATCATTGACATGCAAATGAAACGGGCCACGCTCGCGGACCCAACGGTTATTTATCTCTGATTGGCTCGCTTCATTCTGCCTGACAGACAGGTTCCAATTTCAAACGGAACCTGGAGCGATGTTTACATAATTAGATTTATGTAAAACGAATATGCATGCCGGTTTCCGATTGCGGATACTGATATTGAAATTCATAATTTGGGTCTAGGTTTAGTCAATATTAGGCATTTATAAGCACAGCTAGACACGCAATAAGTGGCAAATGGAAAAATATATAAATATGCTAAAGTACACAGATAAATCAACTTACTGAAATGCAAATAATAAGAAAAATATCGAGCGCTTTCTAATCCAATAATAGTATCACCCTATACAGATTTTACATCAAAATCGCGACTCGAACCAGAATGAATGTTAACTGTATTATTATGTAAACAAACAGACTGGGTTGGCCTTCAGTACCTTCAACCCAAGCGATGGGAGACGAAGATAAGGCATTGCACAGAAATACCATTCGTGTCGATCAGCCGTATAAGTAAACTTCAATCTTTACGAATCGAATAAGCGATAAATAACCCTTTGAAAGCCGCGGCGCGATTGACAAGCATAATTTCGCCTTTAATCTAATCGAAGGGGTTTATCGATAAATGGACACACCTTCGCTTCCCACGATTTTTTGCTTTGTTATTACGTTACCTACACGATACCACACGGCAGTGAAGGGTTGACCCTTACGATTATAAAAAAAAAAAACAAAACAGGTTATGTATTTTAGCAACACTCAAATTGTATTTTCCGCCAGTTATATAGATTGATAGGATGATACCTACTCATTAAAATCATTAAATGAATAAAGTATTAAGAAACATCTCTAGTATTACGAGTAGGTACAGCTTTCTCATTAGTCGCGTGTACATACCAAGCCTTGATCGATCGGCCCCTTTGTAGTCCAATAAACAAGATTGCTCGATGGAGAACAATTATTTTGTTATTTATGACATCAATTGCGCCTGGCTGCTTACATAATATCCGTTTATAGACACCGGTACACGTGTCTCATTTACAGGTAGATTATTTTTTATTACGTACATATAAGTACTTGCGAGAGCGTTTGTACTTTTAAGTGGTTAATAGTGCTGCTAGGTGAGTTTTAAATATATGTATAGTTGAGATGGTCAGTATTTTAATAAGTGGATGAGACTGGGTGAATTTTTGCTTATTTATATTCTACATTATAAAATAAGTTAGCATGTAGGTTGATGTAAATGAAACGAGACATAATTTGCTCAAGTAAGCAACATTGAGTTCTTATATGCTGTGTTTGTGTGTGTTGTTTTCAGCAAATGTGTTTAATCAAGATAAATTAGCCACCACACAACAGGCCCGTATACGAAACGTTTTGTTAATTAAGTAGAAAACACGGAACACTTTTTGAATGCGAAAAAAGTGGGACAACATCCACAATTTTTAAAACGGGAAAACTTAACTGCAGTTTTAAAGAATTTCGGTTGGAATGTCGTGGCGTAAGATTAACTCGAATTTACTAATAATATAAGTTGGGTACTTTTATCTCGGAAAGTTTCGGCGCGATTCAGCGGGGTTCTTAACCCGGATTACTAAATGCTGGCCGAAGTTCGGCAGTTAAGTGACTTGTAAGTGGTGTAATTCTTGAGATCGATTGTGACTGACGCAGGGGTTAGGGATAGGTACAATATAGAAAATTGAAGATTATGTGAAGGAAAACTATGCAGTTTAATCACAGAAATGATGCATACCTACTTTTCTCTTCGGTCTTCTTTAAGAAAATATCTGGTAAAACAAGTTGCAATTACATATCATTTCTTTATTTTTACTTGATTAAGTAATGTTTGACACAAGCAAGTTTATAAAACCAGTTACAGTATTATTCAAATCTACTTAAGCTAAAGTAATAAAGAAAAATCTTTTGGCCTTACCAAAGAGAAAGTTTCAATCAATTTAGGAATCTAAATTCACATGTATCTAGATGATTGCATAGTAAGATATGTAGCTATCAATTCGATGCGTGTGTCGGGGTGAAAGAATAAGAACTTTTGGGGATGAAGGGGGGGGTAAAATGGGGGTGAAATGTCTATTTTTCGCAAGTCACGTATCGGTTCAAGCTTATCCGGCTTTAGGTTTGATGATAATAAGTGATACCACCAAATATGGTCTACAAGGATGTAAAGTACACTGGATTTGATTATATCTGTAATGTAGACAGTTTGCTTTTGAAAATAATGAATACTATACCTAACTTTTTTGGGTTCCATTTAGGTTGCCAATGAGAGAAATAAACTAAAACATTGTATATTTTCATCTAGGTTATAGGTAGTTAAACGGACGAGAAAATGAAATAGATATATTTAAGTAATCATTTATTTGAGTAATCATTTATCAATAAATTAATGGTTTGTAGTAGATTTAGGGCAACTTTTTTTAGAATAAATAACACCAGTTCTGAACTGTGGCACAAATAAGACAGTGTTTATTTAGACACTATGTAAAATATGTGAGTGCTTATAGGTTTGTACTAAATAAACACAAATTTTTATAAACCTTCCAAGTAGTTTACTAAAGTTTATCACGGTTGTTCCCTCATATTTTAACTGAAATCATCAACAAGTAGGTAAACAAAATATTACCGTCGGTAAACGTACCTCAATACATACTCGGTAGGTATATAAGCATCTTACTATGTACCATGATGTGTTTTATGTCTTCTTACATAGGTCAGGGTCGTTGTTTACAATCGTAAATACACGTAAGACGTAGGTTCGGTCAGTTAACATGCAACCTTGTATGTCAAAACCTACTGACATTATCCAGGAGTTGGAGAATGTGAATAAAAGATGATCAGCGCTAGCAATAGAAAATATAGTTTGATTTACAGCAAAAAGACTGCATTTTGTGCAAGTATTGGTTCGTGATTACTTACTAAATTACCCGCTTTTGTAAGTGTTACAAAACTAAAAAAAAGATCAAGCTAAATATTCCATTTAAAAACGCCACGAATTTGTCATTAACAGAATTTACAATTCTTAACTTTAACGCGTAAAGTTGCTACCTTATACTCTTATAGTCGCGTAGGTAGCGCCTCCATTTCTTACAGTATCTGGAGCCGAAGCATTCACGAGGCGTCCTCGTAGAGTCAATATCAATAAATGCTGGGAAGCTGGGAAATTGGATGTGTTGTGGCTCGTGGCCTGCCGACACGCTACGTAATAACAGTAATGATACGCTCTTGCCACTCGTAAAAATATGGACGCTGGCTCCCGGTCTATAACTAAATATTTAACTAACTCGATGTGTCCTGTGTGGGCCTAAAAATAGACTTTATTTGTTGCTGGCTTTTGATGCAGTTTGTGCATGATGTCTAGAAATTTCTAATTATAATAGTTTTCGGTTATATTATACTTATATTATATTAGTACCTATTTATATATCTAATAATTTCCAATATATTTGCCAATTTTTCCATGGTTTTACAACACTTTCTATTGGTGCCGTTTAGATTTAGGTATATTCAATTATATAGTGCAAATTTAATTTATGTATGGTGGGTGCCCTAAATTAATTCTAAATATTGAAATGATAATCACGGAGGAAAAAGGTTAGTTTTTAGTCAGTGGAAGTATCAAACACCCTTCTGCTTTACCCAAAGCGAGAGAAGTCATTTGATGACTCAACTAGAGCTTAGTATGTCCTTCCAAAGAAAAGGGTTGATTATTAAAACAATTGCAGGCTCATTCATTTATTTAAATTTAGAATCTACTAAAGAGTATTCTACCTATTATTGTATATTATTTATTTACCGTAGTACTAATAGTATAAGGCCGTGTAGCACTGCCTTGCGGTGGCCGCAATTGCGGTAGTTCTACCGCACCGGTAGAATGACCGGGGCCACCGGTGACTCTACCGCACGCGTTTATTCCACCGCAGTGCGCGCACTTCTATGACACTAAAGATGGGCGAAAAATAACGTCACAGCAAAAATAACGTTGTTATCTTGCTCCTCAAATGATTACTGTGACTGATCATGAAGGAACAACGTTCCAAAATAACAGTGGTGAAATAACACAGACACTACAATCACTACAGTGACACGAGACACTACAGTGACATGAGTCACGACAGTGACCGAGTCACGACATGGAACGAGTCACGACTTGGAACGAGTCACGACATGGAACGAAATCTAACGAACGATGTAATACGCGCAATTTTACAAATATTATCGAATAACCCAGGAGTGACATAGCGAATGATTCCGTATTTCTGGCTCGTTCCCTCGCGCCTTGAATACTAATTTACTCAAAATAATAAAATTAAATTCTTATGTTTGTATTATAAAATAAGGTTTTTTTGTAGACTTGAGCATATCACTGCGAAAAAAAAATTATTATAATAATTCTAAAATGTGAACTTGTGATAATTAAATTATTTGTTATTTGAACTAATAGTAAAAACTTGTGTAAAACGTGCTTTTAAAAATATATCTGGCTACGTTTCGAAAACAACATTTTGAAAAAAAAAAGTAAATAGTTATAAATGTTAAATAAATACATATCATAGTTATTCAAAAGAATTTCCGACATTCCTAAGCCTGTAAAACTGTGACTGTCGTTCCTGTTACAAAAATCACAGTGAACTTTGTTGGGATCAAATATCTACGGAATCATATTTCGTAACGTGAGTGACCGCAGTGACAAAGTCACGTTGATTTGTCACTGTGACTTTTATGGAACAGGAACGACAGTGACAGTGACAAAAAAGTAACGGTTTCGCCCACCGCTATATGACACTCCATACTTCACAGATTTTGCGTTTCCAAAACGCAACGCAGTGCGCGCACGGCCTAATACTATGCTACAACATAAACATCTTATATGTATTATATTACTTATGTTAGGTATTATTTAAACTATGAATAGAACTGCAGGTGCTACATATGACGTCACTAATGACTTGTCAGTTAAGATCGAGTGACACATAGATGATATAGGTACTTGTATAGGTAGCTATAAGTATTTTTATGTATCGATCGGTAGGTTATGTACCTATATGATTATTTGTTGAGAGTTCTGAACCGGTTTTATTTATACTAGCAATGTAGCTAGAATTGACATTACTAGCAATCTTGTTAACCCCTCCAACTAAGCTAAATATCCTTGTGTCTGGAGTGGGTTCACGGCAATGGGTAGTGTAATGGGTGGGGTTCGAAGCCGGGACCTCTCATTATAGCCTATTGACGCCTCGAATAGTTCTTCATGTCTCTATGTATTATTATACCTACTTACTACAAGCAAAGGTAGTTTTGTTGAAATTGTAGACGCAGTAACTTTCATAAGCTTTCATTCCCTTCACAGAAAGTACTTCGTAGAAAGTGGGTCCTTTCCTACCTTTGTTTGTAAATAGGGCAAGAGGGCAACCATAACTCACCCACATTAAGAGCAGTGGCCTCTTCCTCATACCTACCTCTATTAGCAGTAAAAACATTGGATAAAACATACCGTCCACACTTCGAATACACCCATCTTGTGTTGAATCCAACCGACAACCGGTTTGTTCTGAAAAAGACAATCACAGTATTAATGAATTGCTCCAACTCGTTTGTAACTATCCTAGTAAATTGTGTGTAACTGATTGCATCAGCCTACGGGGATTGATTTGACATTGACACGCCGCGCATGCGTATTGCCCTAATTCCGTGTAAGGTTCCCGTGGGTAAGAGACAACGAGATATGATTTTACATACGAAAGAGGGAGATGGATATGGGGTGCGCAGGGACGGCTGTCAGAGCCGGGTCGGTAACATGGCCGACGGCTATTGCATCTGCATGCATTTTAAAGAATTGGGTTCGATGCTGAAGGCTTGACCCTGTGGTAACTTTTGACTTTCTTTTAATAGTTATTTTTTAATTAGAAACTTTGATACTAAGCTGTTATAATACTAATTTGTTATAATAGGTTAATGGTAAGGAATTAGCACAAGCAAAGAAGTATGTAAATGTCGTTATAAATTTTAACATCAAGAAAACTTTAAGGCATATTTCCTGGTGAACAGGTTTTAAAATACGGTGCAGCGACCTCTAAATGAATAAGTTGAATCTTGGGGTACTGGAAAATCTTCACAATACCTATATACTCCGATACATAAGTTGTCAGCGTTTAAATAAAAATTAAATTTTAGCACAATTTGAGTCTCCCTACCTAATCATATTGAATATGGCGTATCAGTCTGCATCCTTACTTATATGTTTTGAAATAATTATGACAAAATATTAATCGAAACCCGGATTCCGACCCTATAAAATATGTAACATGCGTTGGTATAAATTTACGTAGATATTTGAATGTAAATGATTCTTCAAGCGATTTACATAATATCGATCTGAAGGTAATTCAATGTCAAATACAATTTGAGGCTTGTTGTTTGAAATTCTGTGTGTAATGAGATAACGATGGCATTGAACCCTGAATGATCGGTAAGTATTATCATATTTTTGTTGCATTTACATTTGGATTATGATTTATTGAATGAAAATTCCTTAATTTCTTAAGTTCTAGGTAGGTAGGTATCTCCGCATCTATGTAAACATAGAACCAGTTTCAGAATTGGTAAATCGTAAGGTTAAAAATGTAGTAGAAATTAGAAAGAAAATAATCGTGAGTATGCCTACGTGACACATGACATCATTTCTAATAATATCCTCCGATAGGGGAAATGTTCGTCATATTGTGCCATTTGTACCCGGCTTCCCTACCTGCCCTTGCGATATCTACAATGTCGTCGACCTACATATCCGCACCGCGTCCTCTCAGAATAGATTGAATTCGTACAATTCAATAAAGGTGTTCAATCCCGAAAAACAAAATGGACCTGCCTGAAATGATCATGAAATTCCTTGTACATTACAACCGGTCTGTAATAAGCTGAGAAACTTTAATTTCGGACAACGTTAAAACAGAAGTATTTCTATGAAAAGGCCCTGGCTGCTAATCGCTTCAATTTGGCGTAAATAAAAGTTTAAACAGATTAAACTCGGTAACGAGGGCTGCCAGAGGCGGGGTAAGAGGAGGCACAATTATCTCGTCCTATTTTCCCTTCTAATTTCACGTTAGGTCCTACCCTTGAAGGTATTTTGCAGACGAGCGCGAAAAAATCGTAAAGTAAATTTTTACTGCTTATCTAAAGAACCTTTCAAACTATTTAATTTACCACTGCCATTAACTTAGACTTTTCATTCCGATTAAATTACGCGTTAAAGGTAGGTTGGTATCGTTTTTCTATTGAAAGAATGATCTCGGTACATCTTAAAACACTAAAAGATAACAGTAGTCTAATCTTATATATATAAAAGAAAGTCGTGTTAGTTACACTACTTATAACTCAAGAACTGCCGAACCGATTTAGCTTTTTATCCCGGAATTCCCACGGGATCAAGATTTACGCGGGAAAAGCCACCCACGCGATCGAAGTCGCGGGCAAAAGCTAGTATATGCATAGAAATGAATCTTTCAAAACATACACCATCGAAAAAGCGACTCAACACTTATATCTTGACTAGCAATATCTATTACATGAATAAGGACCACACGTGTTTTATCTTTCTGCTTATGTGCTCTAATCTCTGGAACGGCTCAATCAATTTTTTTAAATCTTTTTATTCCGGATTTATGCGGGAAAAACCGTGTAGGTTAACTCCCATTTGAACGAAGACACAGGTACAGCTTGTCCTGAATAAACATTAAATAATCAAATAAAAATATATTTTTATTTAAGTAATATTGCGATTGTTCGCTCGTCTGCAAACACAAATGCTATTTTCTTACAGAACCGTTTCCACACGCCTTCAGTTTTTCTCACCATTGAGTTTCACACTCGCGGCTTTTCGGGTTAAACGACACTTTAACGTATTAAATGATAACGCTTGCTCGAATCCAGAAGAAATACGGGCTTTAAGTTTGCGTATGATTTAGTTTGCTATCTACTTCAAAATTATTTGCTCAAATATAGGTTAGATTTTTTTATAACTCATATACAACGTGTAATGGAAACCCCATATCTATCCAAAAGGGCTGAAGACAACATCTGGTATGGAGTCTCTATGCACAGTTTCAGCACAAAATAACTGACTTTAAGAATTGATACCAAATTATTGGTTTCATATATTTCTTGAATACAAATCATAACAAACGTGTCACAGCACTACAAGGGTCAAAAACTTTCCACGTCACTTCCCAATAACACGATAATTCGTTTCGTTCTTCTTAATTTGAAAAATTCGGTCTCTGGTATCAGTGTATTGGAATTTGTAATAAGTTCTACATACGTAGACTTAGGATTACAAAACCCTTGCCATATCGTTTGTTATCATCCAAAGAATTCATGCACTTGGTATTATATACCCTTTAAATTACACGTTGTATACCTATCGTTCGTAATTCATTCTGAAAACGTCATATAGAGATTGCAAGCACGTTTGTATTATAACAAATTGCTATCCCCTATAGTAATTAACTGACCTAGTTTGTCTTAGTTGGCGCAACCACTTACTGAATTGCTCAGTAGATAAGAAACTGACGCGGCCTAGATTTAGTTTCAGTCACAACTATAGGGGTTATTAATCATAAGTAGGCAATAAAGCCTACTTTGCAATGGAAATTATTAATACAATAAATATATTTTGTAAAAACAAAGTAATATTAATGCAAATAGGGGAGAAAATTCTTGCGATCCTTCTCATTTCTTTTAGTACAACGACGAAAATATTGTAATATTTTACAAGAGCAAGAGTTGTAATATTTGCATAGGAATCGCCGTAAGTTGATATCATTGAACTTTATTAAGGAAAGCTCACGATAAACACCCCATGCTGCTATGATCCCATAATCTCATCCAATTATGCTTTGGTTTTATTCTTACAGATGTACTTGCGATTCCATAAAATTTGTGTTGCGAAAAGACGAGATCGGAACTTGTTTTCTTATCCATATTTATTTATTGATTCTTGTTCCGAAATGATAGCTAGCTGTATTTTTTTGGAATCTAAATCTAAAGTTAGCATAGGTATCGATTGACTGCGATAGGTCAAAATGGTCGAATTGGAATTCACTACTAATGGGAAGTCCACACCCCATTTTTTTTAACAAGATAAAACAAATGTATCTTAGATAATAAGTGCTATGCCTACCTAACGGTCCTGGTGAATTTGTGCTTTCCAATTTAATCTGTATATTTAATACCATCACCTGTTAAGTTTGACAGCTCTATCTGCATACTCGATAAATTAGTCATTGGCTACATTATTTTAATTTTATTAGATATCTTATAACATCACGTTAATTCAAAATTGTTTACGTTAAATTCTATGGGACATTTGGGATGAGTGTTTATTTATTTCCACATTATGAAAATTAGAAGACTGAGATGTTCTCTGCTGCTGGTTTCTCACGTTACACTTTGATGTTATGGTTTATTCTGAGACTTCTGTTTCTAATGCTTATGTTTTTAAACATTGGGAAGCTAGGGTCCCAATGTTAAAAGAATCAATATAATACCAAGGAGTTGTACGTTGATGTAACGCTCATGCGAAGGCAGCGTCAGTCGCCCCTACATCGCGCCTCTATTTACATGTTTTTCTAATCTACATCCTGATTCTTGATATTGGGTTCATCCGTGACTTGCATTGAGCGGGCACTATTAGCCTGGCCGAAGGAATTGTCTCGGTGGAGATTAAAACATGTATTTACATAATGTTGCAGACAATGCGACGCCCAGAATAAGTCTCTGTTATGAGTAGGTATTCTGCGTGAGCACGTATTGTCTAAGATGAGTGTCTTGTTGTATTAGATGTGTTTGTTCTCTTTGAGTATGACCGTTATGTAGTTATGTGTTAAAGTGATGGTCAACAGCAAACGTCATAAAATGTTCAGGAATCATAACAGGGTTTAAGATTATTCAAGTTACAAATTTCTATACGTAAATATACAATGGTAACTACAGAAGTGTGCATTCAATATTGTAGTGTAAATATTCAGGGGTCTACAACTTATCTATTTGCCAATATCTAGCTCTGCCAAAAACAAAAGAGGCAATACAGTTTTATCTATCCAGTCGACAAACACAAGAAACAAATACCAAAATCTTTTATGCCGAGTATCACGAAAGTTTCAGACAAAACAAAGCGGTCTGAATAACAAAAGTTGGAAGTATTTGCATTCTGCACACTGTATCCTGGGGAGGCTTCAATATGAATAGCAGTGGTGGGAATAATTGTGGCTGCTCTGTACCTTTATGCTTGGCTACTAACTACTTCAGGCAAAGTGTGAGTTACGTGTGTGGTCCAAGCATGAGCGGAAGCGGGCAGATTTTTGCTAGTCAAGTGGCTGTTAAAATCAATAAAATTATCAAAGTTATTATGTACATTTATGGCAAAAACCTGCGAGTGTGATGAGATAGTAATGAGTACTAGTACAATTAATGGGGTTATAATTGTAGTGGGGTGGTGTTTGTTCACTTTCAGCGGGGCCTGAGCAGTCAGCCGTGTTACTAAACTAAAATAGATTACTTTTTCTGCCACGGAAAGTCATAAGTTATTACTGGCTATATCGTCGTATAAATTGTGCTGAAATAAAAAAAAAATGTGATTGTTATTACAGGTTTAATGTGATACCTATCAATTGAAAAATAGATAATAAATATCGAATAGGTATTAGCTTAATAATTCTTGTATTGAAGAAAGCAAACTAATTTGTTTTTAATAGAATATTCATAACGTAATTTGCTTTCAAAGAGATTCATAAAAATACTCGCACAATGAAAATTAAAATAAGTAAATAAAAAATTCGTTTGTCTTTTTTACAAAAGATAATAAAGCTCACCTTGGCTTTCACTTTCAACAAAAAGTTTAAAATTGAATTCAACGAGATTTCACTTTCTGTCTTCATAAAAAGACGTTACCAATTCATAATACAGGTAAACACAACATTGTTACAATTTTTTATTGCCGACAACTGCTACCGTTCCTTTTCTTTCGTTAGATTTATTTACCTTTTTACAATAGATACGACCGTGTTTTTTAGCTTCCGAAGTAAACAAAAATAAAAGGTCTACAATAAAGCGTTAAAATTTTCAAGACATTGATTGTAAAGGGTAGTTTCGTTATGCTACAGTTATGTAGTAACAAAGCAGTATTTTAAATATATGAAACTAAAATATCCAGATAATGTTGCTTCATATATTAATCTAGCTGTTGCCCGCGACTTCGTTCGCGTGGGATGTATTTTTCGTGTAAATCCCGATCCCGTGGGAATTTCAGAATAAAAAGCTTACCTAAGACGCAAAAACTACTGCACGGATCTAAATGAAATTTTGTATGTAGATAGCTGAAACCTTGGAATAATTTGTTTTAATAGAATAGTTAGTTCAGTAAAATGTTCAGGAATCATAACTAGAGATGTAAATTGAAAAAAAACAAAATGTCTTTTTTCACAATCTTGAAAAAAAACATGAAAAAAATCTTGGCACCGTTGTTTTTTTTCTACATTTGGTTTTTTTTTCAGAAAAAGTGAAACTCTATAACTATAGTGGAATAAGACACTAAATCTGATTGTTTTGTTTTTATTCAAGTCAAATAATGTTTAAATCAATGGGTAACTATTATTATGAACTTAAAAAATACTTAATGTGTTACAATCATCAGTATCAGTAGCTACGGCTACGCTTGTTTCATCAGCTTCGGAATAATGTTGTGTCTGTATTTGTTTCATCTGATTCTGAATCAACGACTATACTATCAGGGACTCTATTATGTTCTGCTTGTACACTATTTTCTTAGCCCTTTTAGTTATTTGTCAGTCTATTACGTTTCTTGGTATGAATGTCACTGTACGTACTAAATGTTTCTGCAGTCTGCACGCAAATCAACCAAAACATAAACCAAACGAGGATTAGGGAAATCCCCGTCCGTAAATGTAGTTTACACTTGGTGTAGCCAATTATGTTAAGTCATGTATTATTTAACAAAAAACAAATGGTATTTTCTTATTGAACAAAAAAAAAAATAATATCAACTCACATATGACAACCGCCTTACCATATTTTTATTTTCCTACTCTTGAAAAAAAACCTACTCCAGAAAAAAAACCGTTTCTTTTCATGCTTTTTTTAAACGTTTTTTTTCATCTCAGAAAAAAAACCGTTTTTTTACAACTCTAATCATAACAGGGTTTAAGATTATTCAAGTAACAAAATTGTATACGTAAATATACAATGGAAACTAAATAAGTTTGCATTTGTAAAAGAGTAATAAACATCCATTCATCCATAATCACAAACTTTATAATCATTTGCAAGATTGCAACTTTACGACTTTTAGGCCGTGCGTGCACTGCTTTGCGGTGGCCGCAATTGCGGTAGTTCTACCGCACCGGTAGAATGACCGGGGCCACCGGTGACTCTACCGCACGCGTTTATTCCACCGCAGTGCGCGCACTTCTATGACACTCCATATTTCACAGATTTTGCGTTTCCAAAACGCAACGCAGTGCGCGCACGGCCTTAAACGAAAAAAATCTTTTTTGGTTTGAGATACTTTTCATAAGTTCTTATTTTTTTTTTCAAAATCAGTTAAGTCCCTACGTTTGTAAAAAAAAAATTGAGAAATTCATTCAACTCGCTTATTATGCTTTCTGGTGGGAAAATCATCAAATGACTGCTCTCGCTCTGAGTGGAGCGGAGATTACTTATTTTTTGCTTTTTATTTCCTGAGTGTTGTAGATTTTTGGAAAGCGGTTTTTTAATTGAAATACTTATTTGTTTTATTATTAGTTGCCAGAATAAACAGGTTAGAGAGGAGTTCATTCACAAGCAAATCGACGTTTTCTAGTTGAGAGAAACTTCACTCCAATTCGGACCTCTTTTTTGTAAAGTTTCCAAATATCCTAAGTGCTCATATCATTTGATAAAAGTTAATTTTTTCGTGAGAAAATTATCTAATGTTTTCACCCGCTCTGGGTCTGGGAGTGAAACGGAGTGTCGGACTCCTTTTAAAAAAAACCCACATTCTTTCTTAAATTTGTCCATTCAAGCAACCCCGGTAAGCAATATCACTTGAGGAACCTAACTACAAGGTTTGAAGTGAATCCATTGAAGAAATAAAATAATTCACATAATCTCTTACGGGGGTTTTTCAAAAATCCTTTTTTTGTGCACATTCACATAGCTTGAGGAACCTACGTACCAAGTTTCAAATGAATCTGTTGAAAAAGCAAGAAGTTTGTGTAAACTCGTACCCCATTTTTACGGTTTTAGAGAGAGGGGATTTCCAAAAAATCTTTTCTTGGTGCTCGTTTACATCACTTGAATTTGTGTACAAAATTTGAAATGAATCTGTTGAAGAAATTAAAAGTTTGGTACCTTTATTATTGCTCATTAATGTCACTTGAGGAACCTATAAACAAAATTTCAAGCGAGGCGGAAGTCAGGAAGTTACTCAACAAAAACACAGAACTGAAGAGACAGCTCACAATCATACCATAGTAAGTCATTGTTACCATAACCTGCATTTCGCTGAGCTTATTCATAAAATTAAACAACCAAAATTGAATGAGCAGACCACAGTCATTCTTTTATTTGGAAACAGCCTTAATTTGACAAAAAAGGACATTGTTAATGGTATTGACACCCTCCTTAAATTAAAATTAGGCAAATTAATTTTATTTGCATTGCCTTATAGTAATAATTTGACATGTAAAGAAAATGAATACATTTTTAGCATTAGTAATTTGATGTATATGTTAGTATGCCGTCATAGTGACCGTTTATTGTATTTTGATACAAAGAATTTGGTTAAAGATTTTGTTTTGATTCGGGAATATATGTCATGTCATATGAATGTATGGCAAAAAAAGTCGATTTTTACTGGCTACTTTGTTAGCGTACATTATACACTGAGTTATTGATAATTTAACTGATCCTAAGTTAGGTGAATATTCAGTATTATCTAGGGTATCTAATGAAATGAAAAAATGAAATTAATTACTGCATTGACAGTTTACATAACTCAACCAATTGCTTGGTTGCAAACAATTTCACTACTGATATTTTTTTTTAAATTAAATATAGGTTCGCGTTTGACCACCATCTCACCTGATCGTAAGTGATGATGTGGTCGAAGATGGAGCACGTTTACCTAAAAGTAACCTATTCACTCTTGACTTAAAGACTCCTAGGTTATAGCTATCGGGAAACACAGACTCCGGCAGGGAATTTCACTCCTTAACCGTACGCACAATGAAGGTATTCCCAAAACGTTTTGTGCCTATGGGTGGGATGTCCACCATGTAACGATGGCGCTTCGCCGTTTGTCTCGTAGTACGATGATGGAACGGGTTTGGTGGAATTAGACTGTGTAATTCCATCGCACACTCCCCGAAATGTAACCGATAGAAAACCGATAGACTTGCAACTCGTCGTTGATGTTCAAGGCTCTGGAGCTTTGACTCGATCAGTGCATCGTTACCAATTTAAATTAGAAATTTTGACAACAGAGGGAATCTCTAGCACTAATGAACTTTTAAACAGCAAAGAGGAGTCAAATATAGTTTTAAAATTAATAAATACTAGTGATGAGCGTTGAATCAACGAACTAGTTGGATCAACCGTTGATCTCCTGTCAACGTATTAGTAACGTAAAGTTGAATTCGCCAACGACGTTTATGAATTTAACTCGTGCGTCTCGTTCAATAAACAAGAACGCAAATGCAACGAGCTGAGCAATTTAAAAAACTTACGATGAAAATAACGTCATAGATTGCGAGCGACGGTCATATAATTTGAACTCTAAGTAACAGATTAAAGAGTTGATTTTCGAAAATTTATTTTAAGAATAGTTCTTATATTGGTAGAATGGCGCGCCCAGGCGCGGCGGAGTGGTTCCGCTCGTACCACCCGAGAGAAACCGGTTAATACTAGTTTGTTTGTTTCCGTTTACAACAACGACTAATGTCTGTCAACACATAAGGGGTATAAATCTTATACAGGTTGTCACTCACTAAGTTCGAATTAGTTTTGATCACTCCTGTGAGCCGTAAACACTTCCGCACTACTCGCTAAAATTCTGGAAAATAAATCTAATAATGGCCCCATGTATAGTTTGTTAGTGTGATAAAAAAAGCCGGACTTCAAGTTTACGGAAATTAGATTAATTTTCTGATATTATTTATCGGAGTTCATCTTATACTGGTCGTACTTGTATGCATTGCACATTCGTAGAGCGCGCGATGATGTCTTTTATGATTGCGTCTCTTTCTTTTGAAAGTATTTTTTTGCTATAAAAAAAAACAAGTACTACAAACAAATATAAAAAAAAAACAAAACTATAAAAAAATTGTAAATAATAATTGATTTGTGTACATAGAATCAGATGATCTTATAAATACGCCTGAGTAGAATATGGTTTATAGCTAATTGTATTCTATTCAGTCAGTCCTAAGCCTGAAGAGAAAGTATGAAGGGAAGGTCATCAGAACCATCAATCAAACGTTTTCCATTACATAAATTGAACCAAATTGTTCCTAAAATTTAACGCGCAATCGTTGAATAAAAATTGTTCAATCAACGGTTTACGTGGCAAGTTGACATTAGTGGTACGTTAACTCGTTGACGAATTTAACTAGTTAATTAACCAGTTGACCAACTTAAATCAACGTTAACGTTTCGTTAACGGGAAAACCGTCAACGACCCATAACTAATAAATAGTAAACTTTGGATAGGACATGAAGGCTTGGGAATGAGCTGCTCCAGTGATATACCTACGTCAGCCAATTTAATTTTTTAAATTTTGATGTTTGATTTATTTTCTATTGATTAAAATATTTGTTTTGTAAGTATATAGGTACCTATATTTTTTTAATGTAATTATTTCATTATTGTTAATCTGAGGACTATGCAGGTTATTCTTTCTTCGTTGTTTTTACTTTCACTATAATTTATTTAATGATGTCAACCAGTTTGAGTACTTGGGTGGCCTACCCAAATGTAGGTACTTACTTTGGTATTGTTCGTTAAATTGTTGGACAGGTCCGCTCAAACTTGCGTGGTTATTTCCTTAAAAGAACACCACAGACATGAACCTACATGCTTTTCATATACAAATACAAATTGTATGAACTTTAAAAGAGACTATGACCTCTGAGATTGTTTCGGTTTTTCTTCTCAGACTAGTCAGTTAGGAAATGCCGGCCTCATCTAGCTAAACTAAACTTAACACGCAAAAAAAACGTGACGTGTAAAAGTGTTATTTATAACCAATTTAAAAAATATATTTCATTTCATTTAATTTTATTGTGTATTTGTTATAAAATCTGTAAAATACCATATCTTAGACAAATAAAAAAATCTATCATAGAAAAAAAGTGAAATTCTTGTATATTATTTTGTCCTTTACAAGATGAAAATGCATGTGTTTATTCCATAAAACTATCAAGATATTGTGATCTTTATAAGTTTCGTCATTTGTTTTTTTTAAATAATTATTCTAAGATAAATAAAAATGGGTAGCTTAATACAAAAAAAAAAAAATAATCCTCATGAATAATAATTCATGAGGATTATTTTTTCTTTCCAGATCCGCTAATCTCCTACATCGAGACCATACGACACACGGGTCGTTAGTCCAGGGATGTGTGCCGCATAAAGCAAGAGTTTTTAGTTACCACCCATTCGGACCAAGTTCGCCCTCGGGTCAGAAATAGAATGATCCGGGCTCAAACCTCCATCCAGACGTATCGTAATGACAGGTAGATTCTGATGACGTCATTATGTGACCCCAGCTTATGTGTTGGTTTGTTTGTTTACATATAGTTAGTAAGAAGACTATGTTGCTGAAAGGAATATGGAAAAAATAGTTTCTTGCATATAAGTAAGGTTAATTTTCCATACGTTTAGGTTCTTCTGTGTTCACACAACGCAGGCTCAGGATCCTAGGGTAAAATTGTTTTTTAAAGAATGACTTCTGCTTGCAAAATTGTCTGCGTGCACTTCGGAATCTAGTTTACTAACATGTAAGTATATATGCATGTAATTTACATAGGAAGTAATAAACCAAAAATCTTTACAATTATGAAATATTAAGAATTAGGATTACTTTGAAACTTCCTGCAATTCGATCTGTCTCTCCCTCACAGAGGATTTCAAATAATAAGTTCACAAGGTATCCAATTTCTTAAACATACCATGCAAGATTTTTAGAATGACGTCACATTAACCATAAAAGCCAGTTCGATATGGCTAGCATAACAAAAGAACTAAACGGTTAAAAACTACCTAGTAAAGTATGGCTTACTAGGTTACACGTTACTCAGCCAAGATCTCTGATAACGAGATGTGTGAAGGAAATGTTACGCAAATACGACTCTTATATGGAAATCAAATAGCTTATATTGTTCTTAAAAATAATGATATAAAACGACGGGTTGTTATGGGCTTTCAAGTCATCGCTTTAAATAGCGTTTCGTTAGAGAAAATTATTTCAAATTATAAGTGTCAAAATCTATTGTTTTATTTACCTTATCTTTATATGATTATCTCTTTTTTATCAACATAATGCTTTTTATATCGACGTATATATTGTACATTCTCTTCTACATATATCTCTTATCATAGTTTATGTTAATTAAAATCGATTATAAAGTTGATATGAATAACTTGTTAAGCAGATGCAACTCAAGACGTCAATGCAGACCATGAAACCTATTAAGGCTCATTAGTGTCGAACAAAGAGAAGATAGACATTAATTGACTAGGCAGTCACCTTGGTTTTCCTTAAGCTTGGCGAAACCAATGAAAATATAGTAGTGGAAAATATTGTCAACTGCATTTAGGATGAAATTACTGGGAAAAGAAATTAAAATAAGGCCAAAAAATCCTATTTTTATGAAAACAAACCACTTAGTAAAATGCCTCTTCAACATTTAAAAATGTCAGATAGTATTTAATTTGCAACATGGTAACAAATATCACTTTTATGTGTCATCTCATTTTTTTTCTAAATTCAAATAAGGTGAAGCTGGTGTTTTCTAACTGACTATACTGAGAAAACACGCCAAAGCAAACTTAGAAGTTGACGTCTTTTGAAGTCCATGTAATCCGTACCTCTAGTAGGTACGGATTACAAATATGCATTCATTTTTTATTTCATCAACTGGAAACACTAACAGCACTTGTGTATTTATTTTTGCATCTAGTATATTAGATTACTACGGCTTGCATCATGACAGCAATCTACTACTTCCAACGTTGCACCCAAATAACTTCACTAGTTTAGGTACACAGGTTATTCTTATTCAAAAATGGTTGTCTTGGATTACTTATAAGTTACGCAGCAAGCAAACTATTCGAAGGTAAGTCAAAAATATATCGGTCCTATAGCGTGCCCTAGTCCCATGAACTCGAGATGAAATATGGTTTCAGTCAAAAAACACGACAGACCGTTCTTTCAGAAATTTATCTTACTATAGTTTATACTCACGCGATTCTCACCTAAATGACAAATGTAGTGTACCTTTTTAAAATACAACTTCCTTATTGCGTTATTAGCTGAATAAATGTAGCAAATAGTAAGTTTTCCGGCTTCATTTGGGAAAAAATATTATGAAAATAATACCCGTAGTAAGTTTACTATTTAAAATGTTAACTTTTTCTCTGTATATTTGTAAATACATAAATAAGCAAAAATGCAAACATTTATACATGAACTAACAATAAATAAATTATATCTTCCTGAAATTTAAATAAGCTGCTTAGTAAGTTATTAGAGAAAGAGCCTTCTTGATCCTTTATATTTTAGAATATTCTTAGCAAGTGGTCTAACTTGTTTCTTTCCACACCAACCCAAACTTATAGTATAACTTACATACATCATCGTATAAAATACGAATATATAACACAAAAATATCAAACTCTTGCAGAAAGAGGGCACGAAGCGAAACTATCCCCTTGCTTATACAAATTTCACGAATGCTCGGCTCCAATACATTTTGCATGAAGTACTGTAAGAAACTCGGTATTCGTCCTCGGGACAAAGTTGGGTTTTTATAACTATTTTTACATAGAGCAAGTTTGCATTTTGTTTGGAGATGTCAGCGTTATTTTTTGTTGACAGGCTTAGGTGCATGTATAATATATAATCTATTTGGCAGGTGCAAGAATTTAGGAATGAAACTGAACTCCGTAGGTCTACGCCTAACAAGATGTATCAAAGTCGAGTAGGTCATCTTATAATCACCTGCGCTTAATTTGGACACATGCTCTTTAAATAAGAGTTAAACTAGCTTATCTATGCAGTCCAATTTAGCGTTATAAGCTACTGTTATATAAAAAATTATGTAATTGGCCACATTTACTTTCATTATGGCAATCTAATCGTAATCATTGCGCGTTTGAGCAATGAATCTGATATTATTTTGAACTAAGAATGACACTAAGATTTTATTAGTAACTTATGTTAAAAGGGGTAGAATTACTTGTCCTATAGGCATATATGTTACTACTGCTAATAATAGAACCTTCTAAAACACCTCGACAACAAACGTACTCGAACTGATATGCATAACACGCCTTAATTTAGCCTTACTTCACAATCTTGCGTTGAAAACTAAACAGTAACATAACTCCGTAGCGCCATCGAGCGAGACTAATACAAATTCTCAACGGATCCCAACGGTCTAGACGAGGCGAGTTTATAAAAACAAAAGACTACTCAAGAGTACGTCGGACGCGGCCGCTCAAAGCTGTGAATGGTTGCATTAGCTGACTTGAATTACTAATTATGATGTGCTGTGGCGCTTTCAAATGGACTGGTGAATGTGGGAATTAGAATAACTGTGATAGTGTGATAAAATGTGAAATAGATGGCATTTTTTTGGGAGATTTGTTGTGGCGTAACATTGGATAAGCGCTTTACACCAATAACTACAATCTGCAGCCGCAGTTGATAGCCGTGTTTGACGTTTTAATTAGAATAATAATATTATTAAAACTCTATGTACTCCTACTGTATGATATCCTACGATGACACTTATCCACAAAATGTTATACGAATAATAACGGTCATTCTCTCACTTTCACTATTATTGTATTCTGTATTCACTAGGCTACTACACTCACAAAACTTTTTTTAGAATTTACTAGAATATGTTTCTAGTCAATTCAACAGTAGGAACATCAACTTAAAATACCGTAATTTAATCACAAAAAAATATGCAAAAATGTAAGTAGTATTTATGGCATTACTGTCGGAAATGTATGACAACCCTGGCGCCGATCCGCATACGCATTAGTTCCAAATTTGAATGTTTTGCATGTGATTATGTGTGAGTAATGGCATCCACGATATTGGGGATCCTTAGGAATCCTAATGCGATACTGGTATTACTGGCATGCAATGTTTTCAAATCTAATAGGTTTTTCGTTACATAAATAAATCGTGCCTTCTTAAAGGTCAGAGGACTAGACTTGTTTGTTTCCTCCCCCATCACGATAAAGTATCTAACATAGGATTAGTGAAGAATATTGACAAACAACGTTTCAGTTGGTGGGTTATATTTATGGAAATATTTCCTTCTTTGCTAGATTATTTTATTGCGAAGAAAAAATAACCTAAACTACAAGTATGTACCTATATAAGTTTATTTATGTAGCATCTGCTCAACGGAACAGGTGCTTATTGTATTATTATGTGAGTAATATTACTTTTTATTGCCATTAAAAGACGCCAATAGCTGATTGGCAACATAAATAATTAATGCAGGCTCATTAAACACCAAGCTATACAAAAATAAACAAATCTGCTAAAATACTGAAGGTATTGTACCTTGAAAGGAAAAATGTGTGTCTTCAATCACAGTTCAATAAATATTTCATCAAAGCATAAAACAACGGAACTCCCGTTTAATCAGAAGCACGATTCAGATGGACCGTTTCCTTACATTTTTCGTTCTCTCAAATTAATTCTACAAAGAAAAATGTCAGATAAAAATATTGAACTTTTCCTGAAAAACAAAATTTTGCAACGAAAAGGGAGTGGCTTTTCGTTGCAAAATTTTGTTCTGCCAAAAAGTATCTAGCTTAAACAGAGTTAAGTAAGTCTGATCCTATACGTAGGTATCACGTAAATACAATGTTGATTGGATATTTCTATTAGTGATCAATGTCCAACAAATGGTAAAAGGCGTGCGTCTTATTCGCTTGGGGCTTAATACTACTATACTCGTAGGATGGCCGCCGATAGATACCTGCAATTTCGCTCCACCCTCCTGAATATCTCCTAAGAGAGTAAGATTTGTTAGGTATTACAATGGAAAGAGAATTAGATATCCGAGATAAGTATGAGGCATAGTGACTATGCTACTAAGAAAACACAAATATTAGTAGTTATATGCAAAAAAAAGATTTTTTTTTATTGATATTATAATTATATGTTCGCATTTGACCACCATGTCACGATGGTACGACGTGATGGATGGTAAGCGATGATGTGGTCGTAGATGAAGCACGCCTTACCTAGAAGTAACCTATTCACTTTGACTTATAGTATAGACCCCCATTTCCGAATAATTAGCAATCTGATTGAACCACAGTGACTTTTTTAAATCATTATTAAAAGTTAAACAAGTTTACTAAATTTGTAAAAATAATATTTTTATTAAAATTTTCGTCTCAATTCAACTGGGCTGGGTGGATTACGACCCAATCTCTGTCATAGAGAAGAAGAGAAGAAGCCTGTGTCCCTGTGTGGTGGTGTGTGGTGGAAACGCTGCTTATAGGCTGATTGTGATTGGGTATGTGATCTCATACTGACATTATGGATATTCCTACACATAGGTAGGTATATCAAAAACAATCTTGTGGTAAGAGATATGAAAACTTTCCAAATATACATCGAGACAGAATTATTACCATAGATACCTGTATACATTTATGTAAATCTACGCACAGCATGGAGTACGTAACGGTTTGAATTCGTAGACTGTTTATAGACGCCATGCGGCACGAGTGAATAGGTACTCGTACATTGTCTTAATACTTGTTCTTATGCAACTTTTCACAGATTTTATCAACATCTCGATAGTTTGATGGTGTGGATTGAGATATTTGTGTCTGGTTTTCATCCTTACCGGATACAGCTGTATGATAAACACCTTTAATTTACATAAAGTGAATGACGATGTGGCCTCCAGTAACACAATACATTCAGGTAAACTGTGGTTTGCCTCAGAAACTGGGTTTCTGAATACCCACAATATTTGTCAAAGATCTACCTACCTACTATTTTGTTTTCGGAACACATAAGAACATGGTACGTACTGAATTATAGATGAATTCAACGATGACTGGTACGTCCAAAAGATGGACTGTGATTACTCAAAGAGTGCGTTAATTATTTCATAATTAGTACATGCTTCCTGTAGATACTTATAGATAGTAGGGATTAACATCAAAGGTTTGGAGCAGTAACTTTGTAAGAGCATCTTTAAGGTTTATTAAGTTAGTTAATTGCTCAGAACGTCTACTTAGATACAAATGTATGAATTCATGAATTTTAATTCACTTGTTCTCGGAAAAGTTCAAGACGAGATAAAACTTCCATGTTTTAATCTTTGTACTTAGTTAATACAAGTAAGTACAAAAATGTAAAGTCATTTCAAGAAACACATACGTAGAATAACAATAATTTGTAGTGAGCAATAAATTGTGTGATACAATCAGCGAGATGTACCTACAGTATTTGAACAAGACACAAAACAAAGTTGCACAAAACGGAATCTTGTTTATAGATACGACTTTCAGAGACGACGAGAAATAACTTTAATTAAATTAAGAAATTTATTGATACAGTCGCTTAGTGATGTCGGTATTTGGGGACAGCACGGTCATTTGGCAACGGTCCTTAGTTCGGGCAAGTTATCGCGAGACGCTTGCTCGGTTGCGCCATCGGGGAGGAGCGGCTCAATATCTCACATGACACATCTTGGGAACGTTAGGGGACCACACACGATGATTTGTTTACGCTGTGAGAATTGATTTCATGCTGTTATCCTACCATGTTCTTGTAAGAGCGTGTGTTCTTGTGAGCTTGGTCGATAGCTTACATAATATTGTTCATATTAAGCTTACAATGACTTATTTAGATCAATAATATGTTAAGGGTTTTATCCTGGTCAGAGATGGCGCCAGAAAGAGCATTTTGGCAAAGATTTAGGCGAGGCCTTTGCTCAGCAGAGGCACATGAAAACCTGAATAAATAAAAAGAACTGCCATTTTTTTAATGAGACTAAGACCATATTAACTCTACTTATGCCTTTAACAAAATCTTTTCCTAAAAATGCCTTACTTTATAAGCCAGTCCCCAGACGGAATTCGAAATTTAAGTAAGATCAACAAACAATTCAATTTCGCTAAATGTAGCGTCTCCTCGTCAGAATATTACAAACGTATGACACACAATACTTAATCAAAATTCACGCCAGATTACATATTTTTATCCGACGTATGCGAAAAATATACAAAAATAATACAAACAGCTAAAAACATGGCGGTGAATTGGTTGTTGTTATTCCCTTACAAATTGGGCGCCTGTCGCCGTCTCTAGTCGCATATTGGCCGATATTACGCTCTCGATGCGCGCCTACACTTTGACAACACGATGTATACGTATTGTATATACAGCATGTTCTGTTTACACGGCAGCGTCGATATTTGTCGGAACACACTTTATCCGTGACGTATTGCGACAAAAACGTGTTACACTTGATATAAGAAAGTTGATCATGCTATCGGAAAGTTCTGCCCTAGTTTCCCCTTTCTTTATTACAAAAATATACAGTAGGTAGGTACCTATTTATACTTATGTGGTTTGTTATGTTAGTTAACAGGTATTTTGCTAGCATCGGTAGGGAAATGGCCGGAAAAATATCAACCGATCATCCAGTTTTAAATGGTGATACTCCCCAATACAATAAAAGTAACTTGAACTCTATGGTCCTTCTTGAATCCGATGAGGACGAGGTTAAACACATTATGGCTAACCTAAAACCTGATTCAGCTGTTGGCTGGGATGGAATCTCCGTCACAGTATTAAACTCATCTCGGCGGACACTAGTGCCCCTTATTACCCATATATGTAACCTGTCAATTAAAACGGGTTCCTTTCCAAGAGTTTTTAAAAAGGCAATAGTGCATCCAGTTTTTAAGACCGGTGACAGAGGCAGTGCCAATAACTACAGACCAATATCAGTCCTGACAGCACTCTCCAAAATTCTTGAACGAATAATGAACAACCGCCTAACAAATTTCTTAGAATCAAACAAAATTATATCTAGTAACCAATATGGTTTCCGTACTGGTATATCCACGGAAGATGCAGTGCTTGCTCTAACTGAACATGCTGTTAGGAAACTAGATAAAAAACACAAATGCTTGGGTCTATTCCTAGATCTAGCTAAAGCATTTGACACTGTCTCTGTCCCCATTCTATTGAATAAGCTTGAACGCATAGGAGTCAGAGGCATCCCCCTTAAAATGTTCACTTACTATCTCAGAAACCGGGTTCAAGTGGTGAAAATCGGGGAGTTTTCGAGTGGGGAAGAGGTTGTTGACTGTGGCGTCCCCCAAGGTAGTATCCTTGGCCCCACATTATTCATTATCTTTATTAATGACTTATGCGACATCCCCCTCCTAAATTGCAAAATTTTTACATATGCTGACGATACGGCCCTTATTGTGGATGGATTTGATTGGAATCATACGAGGCAAAACGCAGAGCATGCTCTTAAAACGGTCATGACTTGGTTATCCACTAATCTGTTGACTTTGAATATTGATAAAACTCTGTTTATTCCTTTTGTAATGAGAGCTGACCTCCAGCCTCTGGAGTCATTTGCACTTAAGGCTCACACTTGTTCGTTGACTGTCCCGGATTGTAGCTGCTTATCCGTATCCAGATCTTCGTGCGTTGAATATTTGGGCGTGCATATTGACCAGAGTTTTCGTTGGCACAAGCAAATTGAAACTGTAACAACCCGAGCACGAAGGCTTATATTTATCTTTAAAAAACTTCGTCAGTCTGCTGACACTGAGACTTTGAAAACGGTATATTTGACTCTATGTCAGTCTCTGCTATCATATTGCCTAACTGTGTGGGGTGGAGCGCCAAAGTCTACAATCCTACAACTCGAGATTGCACAGCGTGCAGTACTTAAGGTGTTGACCAATAAACCTTACAGGTACCCAACCTCGCTGCTATATGCTGACTGTAAAGTCCTAACGGTGAGGCAACTTTACGTCCTTCTTACAATAACTCGCATACACAAGTCCCGACCACTACAGGAGCCTATAGGTAGAATAAAGCACACAGTCTTCAAGCCGGATCGCACCAGAACAGTCTTTGCCCGCAACCATTACTTCTCCCTAAACGCAAAGCTGTACAATAAAGTAAATAAACAGTTAGGAATATTCTATCTTAATAGGAAAACCTGTAAAATGAAATTAAAGGATTGGCTGACTTCTCTCTCCTACCAGGAAACCGAGGACCTATTGGCTGCCATGCCTAAGTAATTTTATTAAGTTATAAAACACACAACACACATTATATTATAATCTGTATTCCCCTAGAATATTAAATCTCACATACACTCACAGTTACACTACAACATACACACTTGTACACACATCAACGAGCAGTTTATTTACTTAGTATTTTCTGACAAACTTTTTGCTTTTTGTTTTGTTTTAGATTCATTTTAGTTCCATATTAATTTTATTTTTTAATTTATAATTTTTAGTTTTGTCTTGTAATGAATATTCTTTTGGGCTATATTTTTGTGACCAGCTTGGAAGGAACCCCGACACCTGAGATACAGGACGTGTCCTAGTTTGGGTGTCGGAAGTTTCAAGTTATGTGTATCGACCTAGCCGAATATAAATATTGTAAAATTGCTTTGTTCCTTATGTATATGGCTTCAATAAATACTTTACTTTACTTTACTTTACTTTATGATTTCAGTGAGGTATTGAAATATGTATCCTCAAGATTTTGTCGGAAAGAAGTTCTATACTTTACTATTTTTCCAACATTTAGGAAAAAGAGGGAAATTTCCTAGGATTCACATTAATAAATCTTAAACATTTTTAAATGCTCTAGTAACAAAAATAACATACAAAAACTAAGTATCTCTTTTGGTACATCTAGTCAATTGTTCTTTGCAAAACATTTTGTTAAAAACAAACTTTTTAAAACAAAAATAAAACTTTCTCCAAGCAATATGGAATTTTATTTTTCCCTGTGCGAATGATTTCAGATTTCACCGTAGTACAGAGCGGACTGTGGAATTGGCCAGACTAAAATAACGAACGGACGTGCTCTGAAACTGTAAGGAATTATTTTTAAGTTCGCCCACAGTTGCGCATACACAAACAAAGATGTCGGAACGGGAATAAATAAAATACTGCATACACGATGGTGCAGGTGTAGCAGACCGAGTTGTTACTAGCGAGGAATATAAGCACCTAACTAACCCACCTATGCCGTATCCTTGTACCCCTGAGTATAGTAAAAGCGAATGAAAACTTGCTTCTTGTTGTCTCATAAAACAATTAGTATTTTACGAAAGCATCAGCTATGTAGTTAATCTATGACTGCTGAATAATAACCATATCTACAGACCATATTATAAATCCGGAAGTGTGTTTGTTTGTTTGTCCTTCTTTTACAGAAAAACTGAGCAACGACTTGAAGTGATTTTTGGTGTGGATAATTATCCAGGGTTGGGAAGACTTAGAGAGTGACATAGAAATACTATTATTTACTATTATTATTTATTATAAAGGTACTTTATTCCGCTAAGTAAAACTTTTAGATCCCCAGATAGAACTCAATCCTTACAATATAATTGCATTTATTTGGGTATGGATTAGTGCTATTTTATTCCAAATAAAATTATCATAGCATCTATATAATAATGTGCAGAACCCGCAGAAAATCATACCTCTATATTTCAAATATTAAATTAATACCCATCTTAAAAGTTTGGTAATCTTTAGGAGATTTGTCCGACCGAGGGCATCCCTAATTTCTACCCACATCTAAGTATAAGTATGTACTTATACAGCAGGTCGATGTTATTTCCTTAAGGAAACTTTCTTCAATGTATATATAGCTGTACCTACTCCTTCCTGCCTACCCCTTGTGATTAATGTAGCTGGTAGGTGTTGATTAAAGCAATTACGGGAGATAGACGCTGTTTGAAAGCTAGTTACCGAGCTAAATGAAATTGATTTTTAATTAAATGTAGAACACTGTGTTTCTCGTTGAATGTTGTATACCCAGATGTTGTAAAATGTAGTGAAGTTAAGCTTAACATAAAAATAGTTATTATTGAAATATTTGAAAACAAGTTGTTTGTACATTCTGAAAGCACCTAAGTAGTTATTTTCTTTATAAATCCCTTCAAGTGCATGTTCTGACTGATTTAGCAAAAACCTTATATAAAAAAACTGTCCTTATGTCGATGAAACGTTTAGTCAAAATATCATAGAAAATTATTTAAAATAGTATGTTATCAGCTTATTACTATTTACTGATAGGTAGGTATTTAAATGTGATATATGTAGTTTGATAGTAAATAATACATACCCATTCACCAATATAAGTATAGGTATATAAGCATAAAAAGATTTCGGTAAATACAATTTATAATTATTTATTTATATTTGGACAGCGATGCGCACGAATTTCTGGATGCTATATTTTAGTTTATTTTTAGGTGTGTATATGTAGTTTAGGGTTTTTATTTAAATTAAAATTATAATAATATATAATTATAATATATTTATTTATAAACTTTAGATACGTTATTTATTAATAAAGTTATTTACTACACAGTAGGCAGGTCTCTTAAAATCGCAAAACCCTTGAGTAACATCGAGTAACAATTTGTAAATACTAGTCATAAATTACAATTAAGGCTTCCAATTAATTACTAATTCCAAGAGTAGTAAAACCAAATATTGTTGTTTCAAATAAAATACCAAAATAAAGTCGTAATGATAATAAATTATAATTAGTGAAGTGGGCATGTGCCAAAGTTTTAAGTGTATATTAATTTTTGTATAGGTACCTAAATATTATGCGGTTTGTTTTACAAAAAATGTAGTTTGTTTTACAAAAAATGCCCAGGTGTTTAAATGTCTGATGAAAATCGCAATATGATAAGAACTATGTGCAATCTTGTTTAATGTTAAAAACATTTGAGACAGAATATTTAAAACAATCTCTGAAAAGTTGCAATTATATGCTTTGGCTCTAGGAGGAATCACTTTTATGTGCAGTCAATGCTAAGTAGGTACTACATAGATTTAAAAAAACCGGCCAAGTGCTAGTCGGACTCGCGCATGAAGTGTTCCGTACCATTACTTATTTACTTAAACTTTATGTACAATTCTGTTACATGGGCGGACTTAATGCAGTAAGGCATTCTCTACCAGTCAACCTTTAGGTAAAAAAAAAAACACATTGTGGTAAGTGTACAAGAAAATGGAATGAAATAATATATTTAATACTAATAAATTTGGCATGCAGCAAGCATGCAACATACGGCAGGCATGGTTTCTGTCACGGCTCCGGCGCTTCAGGGCTCCGGCGGTCCCATGCGAGCTTATCGTCGCAGATGTGTTTAACGCTCACCACCGCGGCTTCGGCTTGCTGGCTTCGCCGACCGGCCTCAGCCGCGGCGGCGAATGTTGAAACCAGCTGCTCCTCAGCTCGCGAGCCGCCTCGCCCCTCCGCGCCTACGCGATTTTAACCCTAGAAAGATAATCATATAGCAACTAGCGTAAAAGATAATCATACGTCTGTCAGACGTACCTTATTTAATTAGATTGTTTAGTAAGCGTACGGAAGTATTATCATGCCTTATATGTTGAAATAATTGTTTGTATTCTATTTAAGGAAATAAAACGATAAAATAGCAATAATAAAGTTTAATTGACAAATTACAAACAAAAATCATAAACTTCTTTACAAATTAACAAAAACTTAACTTATCTTCTATAGGAACGTTTAAAATCACTTTCAGTCTTTATATTTTCATATTTTGTACTTTTACACTTAAATTAACGTAAACAATACCTACTACAATAATCAGTCTATTAATTACGGTTATTAAATGCACTTATGGCACACAATTCTGTTGTGTTCTCCACACACGGGTTTTTTGCACTTCACGCATGATAATTTTGACATCCTACGGAGTTTAGATGGACAGTACGAACTATATTTCTTTTTTTTTTACAGGCGGCTCTTCTTGCTGAGCCTGGCCACTGTTTGCATTGGGATTATTTTTCCAGCTTCTCTATCTTTGGCTTCTTTATTTCGGCATTTTAGGAAAATTTCTTCGTTCGTCCATCTCACTATTTCACTTAGTATATCATCTGTTACGAACAGATTAAAACATAACAAGGGGTCGAAAACGTTTCTACACATACGCGTTGGTCCTCTAGCTGATCGAACAATATTTATTGCTGAGGTTCTACCGTGACTTTGACCCTTGCTTGTGGCCCAACAATGCTTATTTTTACCTCTGAGTGTGCGCTGAGAAGTAATAATTATGCGGCTATCAGATAGCGTAGCTTGGTCGGCAGTAGACTCAAAATGGTCTTCAGCAGAGACTTCGGGTATATCCACAGCTTCATCGATGAATTCGTCTTCAGTGTCACTCTGCACACCGTCTTCTAAAAGGTTATCTTCACATTCGCTTTCAGATTCTGATGACGATTCCTCTTTATTTTGATATAACAGTTCCCAATTTGAGAACTATCCAACACCCTTCGGTTTGCCACTATAATATAATAATAATTAATACCTGAAAATAATAAGAAATGAGTGTAAATAACAATAAACAATCAGTTCAAATGATTGCAAAAGTTGCATTAAAGATAATCATACGTCTCGCGGACGTACGACATAGGTATATCTTTTATTTGAACGTACTTACCGTGTCGCCACTGCTGCTTAGCTCGAGCTCCGGCCACCGACTGAGTTGACTCGCGCAACTAGCGCGCTGCGATTAATAATAAAAAAACTAAAACGAAATTTAATTTCACAATACGTCTCGCGGACGTAGATTATCTTTCTAGGGTTAAATAACGCTCTAGGGATAGGGCAGCCAGGCACGCCGCAATTGCGGCGGTAAGACCCCTCTTTGAGGAGTGGCTAGATCGGCGTCACGGCGTCCTGACCTACCGCATGACGCAGGTCCTCACCGGACATGGAAGTTTCGGGAGGTACCTGTGTCTGATGGGGAAGGAAGAAACGCCTGGGTGTCACCACTGCGAGGATCGCCCTGAGGACACAGTAGAGCATACGGTGCAAGACTGTCCCGCTTGGGCAGAGCACCGACGTGTCCTCACGGCGGCGATAGGCGGAGACCTCTCGCGCCCGGACTGGTCGAGGCCATGCTGCGGGGCGAGACGGAGTGGGAAGCGGTCACCTCCTTCTGCGAAGCAGTCATGCTATCGAAGGAGGAGGCGGGCCGCGTGAGGGAGAGGATGGCGTCCTCCCTCCAGCCCAGCCGCAGTGGTAGACGCCTACGGCGTCGGACGTCGGCCGACGATCTCCGGCCACCGTAGGCGCGGGCATGCGGACAGCGAGTAAAGGGCAACTCGCTGTCCGACCATGGACCATGCCCGGGTCGATGGGGCGTTGTGTTCCACGCGCGCCTCAAAGAGCGTCAGCAATATGACGAGGCCCCCCCTGTAGAGGGCCGAAGCCTGCCGGGGTCGTGGGACTTATCCCACTACCGTGACCCCGGAACGTAAAGGGCTATTGAAGGAACACCGTGGATTTTAGTCAGTACAAGTCTGACAGTCCCTCCGGCCCTGCCCGGGGTGGGAGGACTTATTTGATGATTTTACCACGTAAAAAAAAGAAAAGGGGTAGGGCAGACAAGACTATGTGGTTGATTTTGCAACAATTCGTTTCTGTCACGCCGCTCCCGCAGCACACTCAATCAAACTAATCGCAATATTATTTATTTTAAACGATAGGCCTAATGATTTTCGATTAAATAAACGTTTTATCCAATAACGTTATACGAAATAAGTTTTAGAATATATAAATGTTATATCTAAAGAAATTATATCAACAGTTGGTATAACTCACGTTTATTATATCTTGTGAACGTTATTGAAATGAAAATATACCAAATAACTTTATATGATATGGGACGCACCCATGTGAAGAAGTAAGTTTTTGGACTTATAAAAAATGTATTTATTTTTATGATCTATAAAAACGGCCAAAGAATCATGTCTGTTGTATGGGAGCTCCCCCCCTTAAATATTTCTTTTATTTCATTTAAATATTTATTTTTAAATCAAATATAATAACTAAATATTCTGTAAATATTTCAAGCGTCTACCTGTTGCTGTTATCAATATTGAGCAAACACGAGCAAAAAAAATCACGTTTGTTGTTGTATGTCTGTCTGTCCGTCTGTCTGTCTGTCTGTCCATCCGTCCGTATATCACAGCAATTTTATTCTGAAACTATTAGGACTGCACATTTGAAACTTGACAGGCATATGTATTATGTGAACCGCTTTCTGATTAAACAAAACAAAAATAAAAAAAATATGTAATATTAAGGGGGTTCCCCAAATATGGAACTAAATTTTTTTTTCATGAAATCTATTCGTGTGTGATGATCAGTGACCATAATAGGTAGATCGATTTGAGGACAATGAACTGGCATGTATATATTAATGTGGATATGCCTCCGGGATTCCAGGATTTTGTAATAATTAAGATTTTTTTGAAATTTTGAATATTGTAATGTGTAGGATGAAGAATATATCAATATGAATAAGAAATGTTTAACCTTTTTGCTGTCTTTTTAATAGAATATGTGATCGGCCTTCTATAATAAAAAAAGAATATGGCATGGCTAAATTAAGGTGTATCAAAAATTATTTTTATTTATTTATTCAAGAATATAATATATAATAATTAAAAGCAGCAGATAATAAACTTGCAAGAAATAACTACTAAATTAGTCATAAGTAGTTTCGAATGGACGCACAAAAGTAAGATTCACTTTATAACTTGATAAATAAGAAAAAAAAGAACAATTTCTATAAATTCTACACAAATTCTATAAATTTCAAATGTAGTTGCTTAAAAATCTTTACATTCACAATATTTGATTCAATTCAGTACTAAAATGAAATCCCAGAAAAAAGGCTTATCCATGTTATGGTTTCTATGACTATTCATGATGCAAGTACGTAAAATCAATCTACTCCGATCACTGGTGATGATAGACAGGTCTTTAAAAATGACATTAAGGTTTCTAAAACCATTTTTTCCTTAATTCAATCGTTCAAAAGATATACGCTTCCAAAGTGATAAAATGGGCGTCCCACCCCCTCTATCTTTTATAATAATGGAGTGAAAAATCTCAAAAAAATATATGCCGTAGATCTTAATAAAAACTTCCAAAGAAAATTGGTTTAAACTATATAAAATGAGCAGTTTCTGAGATATAGTACATTTTCTAAAACCGCAAATATAACTTTGTATTTCATATAAACACTATGAAAAACAAAGTTATTTGGCGTAGATACTACGGAACCCATCCTGGGATAGTCTGACTCGCACGTGACTATTTTTTTTAGTATTTGTTGTTATAGCGGCAACAGAAATACATCTGTGAAAATTTCAACTGTCTAACTATCATGGTTCATGAGATACAGACTGGTGACAGACGGACAGACGGACGGACAACGGAATCTTAGTAATAGGGTCCCGTTTTAACTTTTGGGTACGGAACCCTAAAAATTAAGTAGGTATCTACTATCTACTTACCTTCCCCTCGTTGTAGGTATCTGCGTACCTACAACTTGCAATACAATTTTTTTATTTATGAAATAGGCGTCACAAAGCATCCAAGGATTAATAGGGCCTGTAGTAAATGAAGGTATGTATTGAATGTCTAATTATTTATCTAAAGAATATGCATGTGTTCAAAAAATGTATCTGTCAGCACCTGCCTAGGAACCTTTTTGCATATAGGAATATAAAACTGTCCTATCATCAGATACGTGCATTCTTATCTTCTGGATCCATCTCTAGCTAATGTATTCATTCTACATATTCATGTGCTTGAGTAGGTAACAGCACATGGCCATCAATTCCCACAATAATTATGACGGAGCATAACGTATCTTCTTTAAAATACAAATCTGGCATTACGTTTTTAATAAATGACTTTATTATTAATTGCTTATTTATTTGAAGGAGTTTTGATATAGATTGGATGATAGTAACATCTTCAGATATCGGTTATAAATACTGAACACTTAAAGTTAATTGGAAAAGGTACATTATAACTTTAAATTAACCTATTTTGTAGAGGCTTATACTTTTTACTTTTACAATTTTTTGTGACCAGGAAAAAATATATTCAAATCAAATCAAATCGTTTATTTGTGATACATGGGTTGGAGGTAAATAGTGCTGTATACCGCATTCCTAGCTACAGTTACCTACACAAATGTATTTGAAATTGCATCTTAATACAAAAATAATACAAACGCATTTTTACCTTATATATCTTTAAAACTCAGAACCGCTACTCAGTAAGTATAAAAATACACATGTGAATAAATACATTTCTGTCTCAATCCATTTTACGTTCCCTTCGGCCAATCTCCCCGAAGCCAGCTTTGCCGAAGCTGCGGTACCATAGAGTACCATCAGCTTCAAATTTGAAATTGAACGAAGGAATGGAACTTCCCGGTAATGGAACAAGTTAGATGAAAGGGGGCGGGAGGCGCTCACTCGATCGTCACACTCCACGCCAACGTAAAGACGGTAAAACTTTGACTTTGTCTAGATTTTAGATACTTTTGAGCGTAGTTATTTTTTTTTTAGATTAAGGTTCAAAACTAGTTAACGTCGAATGGTGATGTTGGTAGAAGCTATGTAAGAAGTTGTAGCTACAAAATAAAATGTTTTAGACATAATCGAGTAAGGTACATTAGGACTAACTTTGATGTAAATTTTAATAACTTGGGGAACTATTGGTAGTTAACACTTAATTTGATATCTTAGAAACGCAAACACTAGATTACAATGAGAAAATTTTGAAATAGGTATTAGACGTTGATAAATCTCAAATTTCTTTCAGGTATTTTACATAAATATTTACCTACGCATATACCAAAAGCAAAAGATACACAAGTTATAAAAAAAATATTTGCTGAAGCAACAAAAAAGTATTAAAAATAATAGAAATATTCTTACAATAAATCATATTTTGTAGCACAACGTAGCACTCAGTACAGGTAGGTTCGACTACATGAGCGTTAGTTTTTCCTCCACGTATCTACGTCACGCATAACGTGATTAGCCATGCCAATTGTCTGGTTCACGTTTTCTGATAACCCGCACTAAACGCACTGTTTCTGTGCTCATGAATAGATAAATATATTCAACGAATTATGTAAAACGTAGTTTCTTTTTAAATACATTTTCTTTGTATAGGTACAATTTTGTAAATGGTAAAGAAACTTAACAATATTGTATTGAATGTCCCCACAAATATTTCTAACTAGTTTTTGGGTGTCACTTTGGATCTATTTTCTAACACGAACTATATCCTATTAGACTTAGGTATGTCAGTATTATTATCATAATTTTCAAAAACCGCCAGGCATAGTTCAAGACCTTATAAAGAGATAATACCTTATATATTCAAATTCTGGATAGAATTGAATAATCTGCTAATTCGTTTTTAAACAAGACAGGTTAAACTAATATTTAAGAAGGAACCTGTTCATTTCTAACCTTGAGATATTTGTTATTTACAATATGACATTGTAACTAGTTACCAACTTAACATAGCTGCCTTTTGTTAAAATACAAAAGTTTATTCTATACTATTATCAGTGACGGTACTCTTCTATTTTCCCCGTGACTAAGTCTAATAAGTGCAAGCTAACAATAGGAGTCCCGTCTAATAAGAAAACTAATTTAAAACTTTGGTGGCACAGCAGCGCCGAATGCGTAAAGTTGGCGCCACTCGGTCGAGATAGGAACCATCGGAACAGCGCCACCGCTCGGCGAACGGCTGAAGCTTTTCAATTGCTGTTTTTACGACTTATGGAGCCGTTAGTGTGCGTGAAAGCTTCTACGCACACTCACGCACCAAACAAGTCCACTTTTGTGCGTGTAGAGGAGTTTTTATGTGTTTGTGTTAGGGCCCATGTACAAAAGCTTGTGCCATTGTCGGTCGTGTCCCATAGTTGTTATCTATGGGCTGGATAGATGGCATTGGGTGTAGCGCGAGCACCCACGCGTTTTATTAAACTTGGTATACATTTGAACACTTACCCAAAAATATTGCTGGCGGTGTTGGCGTGTTTTTCACACGTTTCAGTAAACACGTCTGGACAATATTCGGGCCGGGGCACGAGCATGCGAGTGGGTAGCGGCATCGTATTTAGGCACACGGGGGCACTGTATATGTTTAATTAAAACCGCAAAGACGTGTTGGCTAACGCGAGGTTTTCTCATAACTGTGATGAATTGCGGCTAATTTGTTTTCCACAATGAACGAAAGAAAAAAAAACCAACCACGAAGAAATGTGGAGCGAAACTGCATTGGCCATTGTTTAGTTTGCCAATTTATACGGGTCGGTTACACTAGCGACTTTTATTGAAGCATTACCGATAAAAGGAGTCATAATAGGTTTTATAGGCAGATTTTAATGGCGATGTATTGAACAGATTTGCACTTCGTTCATTGGGTTACGAGAGCCGTTGACTGAAAGACCTTACACCGACTGCTGTGTAAAATGTGTTCCTAAGCAATAACTTAGGTTCAGATTCAGAAAAACTTTAATAATTTCTTAATCAATACTACGATGTTATTGAAAACTATTATCTAGACAAAAACTCTTTTCGGCAACGAGTTTGGATATATTTAAAACTAGCTTTTGCCCGCGACTTCATTCGCACGGCAGGTTTTTCCCGCGTAATTCTCGATCCCGTGGGAATTCCGGGATAAAAACTATCCTATGTCCTTTCCAGGGTCCTAAATTATTCTCATGCCAAATTTCAACTAAATCGGTTCAGCCGTTCTTGAGGTATAAATAGTGTAACTTACACGACTTTCTTTTATATATATAAGATAATCATCTCAACGAGAAAAATAAAGGTTGAATTACAACTACAACATATGGAAATATCTCGTCATAGATACCTACCTATAATGATGGAATGTCACACCTTACCTACAAATAATTTAATTTAAGCACTTTAAATCTTTATCTTACCAACAGTAGAACCTCAAAAACCAGAATCTAAAAACCTAACGATACTTGTATTTTTTATTCAAATCAAAGATCCGGCACAATCAAATCCGGCAAAATAAATCATTTTGAAATCGGTAGAAGAAAATTCTATTAACAAATGTCTAATTTTCAATTTCCCTCTATCGATTCCAATCTTGATAATGTTCTCGAATGATTTTTCAATCGAGATCTTTTGATTACCTTTCCTGGACAACAATGGAGTTGTTTATCTTGACTTGGTTATCAGGTTTAATATGCGTAGAAAGTCGGTTTCGTTATCAGCGGCGGAGGTTGCTCCATTTCGTTATCACGGATTTGCGCTCTGAAATTGTTATTGTGTTAGGTATATGGTGTGTGGAGATTAGGAGCTATACTGAAATTAACTCGACGTTTCAGACATATTTGTTATGTTTAAAAGGCGAATGTTCTTCCGTAAGAGATTTAAATAAAACTAATTCTACACAAAACCAGCCAGCAGTAACTAGATTATAAGCTAAAAAATTCTGTGTCCCTTGTCAAATGTTTTTTTAATTTCGGATGATGTGTTTGTTTGTTGTTTCTGAGGGCCACGATGAATCTTTAAAATCTAGAAGATGTCTATTCAATCTTGCTTTGAAGGCTGACTGGTCATATGTGGTACGGAACACAGAAGTCAGTAAAGAGGTATACGTGTGGAGGAGAAGTGATTAGTACGACAAGACGGTATGTCAACCAAGTGTGGATGGTACCCTGCAGTTCTTCTTCGCCGTTTCACTCTTGGCAGAGTAGTCGTAGTCGTTATTTCTGTTGAGTGACCCGCCTTACAATGCGCCGCGACTCGTCTCTTGCAGCAGCCTTCCTGGTACATTCGTGCACTGGGTCACTGAGAGCAGCCCTTATCTGATCCGTCCATCTCATCGGTGACTTTCCATGCGGTCTCGTGTCTTCCACTTAGGCGCTCGATCGAATTGTGGTCCCTTCTTGAAATGTGCCCAAAGAAAGTGAGGATGTGAGCCCAAAAGAGAGGCGGTCCTTGATGCCGAGTTCTTGGAGTATAGAAGCATTTGTACGGAATTCCGTCCAGGATACACCGAGCATTTTTCTCCAGCACCACATTTCTAAAGCCTCTATCCTCTGCTTCTCACTGTCCCACAGAGTCCACGTCTACAAAGCATACAAAATAAGGTGAATACAAGTGCGCGTACGAGCCGTACTTTTGTGGCTTTAGTTATGTTGCGGTTTCTCCATACTTTCTTCAGCTTGTCCAATGCAGACCTCGCAATTGCCATCCGCCTCTTTATTTCATCAATGCATCCTCCATCATTTGAAATCAATACCCCCAGGTAGATGTATGATTGGACTACCCCACAGCAAGTACGTCTGTTTTTTGTTTCAATCTATATTCAGGTAACTTTACACTGAAAAAAAAGAATGATTGATTTTACTAAATTCCGCGTAAATTTTATCAAATCCGCGTGTTATATAGGTCCTACACACAAAATTGTTGATTTTACCAAATAGAACTGGTTGATTATGTAAATCAACACAGTGGATTTTGTTAAATTCACTCTTGTTATAGTAAAATTAACTATGAAAAGGGTTGACTATGCCAGTTCATTACTCAACCTACGCTACTTTAGTACATTCAACAATTATTTTTTTTCAGTGTAAAGAATTTATATACAGGTACTTTAATATTTATGTGAGAAGGCTTGAACATTAATTTGCTTAAGAACCGATTTTTAAACAAGAAGAAACCATAGACTAAGAAGAAATCATTTGACTATGTGTGCAAAATATTGTTACGAATATTTCTTTTATAGATTCAGATGAAGAAGCCAATCTATAAATGTAAATAAATGTTTGTATGTTGGTGCTGTATGCGCTCTTAAACAATAGATCAAATTGTGATGAAACTTTTGCAGGGAATGAAAAGAAAGACAGACACCTTTTCTCAATCTAATATATTTTTCCTCATGTATACTCAACTCGTTTTTCTCAAAAACTCTAAGTTAATGAAATGCAATTGCACGCATGCGGCACACATTCCTCTGTTAATAAATATCGTGACCTTGAACCAAATGAAGACGGGGGATGACAATTTGCTTACAAAGTCGTCCACACACACACTCACTCAAACTCACACGCATACAAACAAGATGGCGGATGCCATGCACACCCCACTTGACACCGTAAGCTGCACGTAAGTGCCTTCACAATTCCCTTGGGCACATTTTTTTCTACCAAATTCCTGAATAAGAAGGGTGTTGGATGAAGGTCGCTGGGCGGTCGATGGTAATGACAATATATCTACAAATACCTATCTATGTATATTCTATACTATAATACTATAAAAAGGTTAATTGTAAATTGGTTGTAAGGTGCATTATTGGCTATAAAGTATATCGAAATTCACGCAGACGAAGTCGTGGGCGAATTGATAATCAAATATGTCCGTGTAAAAAAAAAACGGTCAGAACCTTTTAAGCAAGTATTTGTGAATCAGTTGGTATTTCTGTGCCCGTGTTTCATTTTGAAAATTGACTGCATAATTATACCGCATTTGGCTTAATTTACACTTTTCTTACAAAAGCTATTCAGCTATGAGTCTGTTATATCATCATCTTCATCGTTTTATTATATTATCACTACTTATAAAGATACTTTAAAGGTCTTATCATAATCATTACCATCTCAAGTTTACTTTTAAATAACTTCAAAAATATTTTTTATTTTTTTAATAACGTGTCTAGTTTAATTATCTAATATTATATTTACAGCATTTTCAATACAGGATAATATCAGGTAGCATATGCATGGTTATACCGCCTGTGACCGACCTCACACATCAGCTGATCGACCAAGCAGTTAAACCTTTACGGCCATGACGTCACAACTTTTTTACAAAATGATTTACAACCCATAAACCTTCCACAATAACTGTACCAATTGTTTAACAGTTAACCGCAATATTTAAACCCTTTCTAGGTAAGAAGTTTAAAACTGTTATTGAGACCGCTTTTTCTTATAGTTTTTGCTCCAGTTTCGTTTATTGTCATTTAAAATTGAGTCGAGGAAGTCGTTAAGTTGCGCAATTATATGCAAAAAAGGGTCATTGATTTTGTTCGAGGGACAATGCTGACTTTTTCGGTCGAAGACAAAGTTTTGTTGAAAATTTTCTCTGTAAACTATTGTTTGGTAATGATATGCGCAACGTGCGCTGGGTCTGTTTGAAAACCGTAAAATGCAAAACAAGATTTTTTGAGGCAAGTAGGCACGGGTTTTGAAAGATTCGAAAGAAGGATTGCAGCTTGTGTTAAAAAAATGATTCCATATTGTACTTTAAGTTAAACCACACTTTACTGCGCATGTAATTACCAGATAATATATGTACATTCTCAAATATAGAAATGGCTAATACCCCGTCCCCATAAAGTTGAATTACTATATAATAAAGGAAAACCTACCTACAGCAAATTGTAGGTATAAAATAATCAATATCAACATTCCTATAATAAGCTATCAATGAAAAAGAAACAAACAATAAAACAAAAAGTATCATAAAAGATCCAATTACGTACATATTTATTTATAGGGTAGAAAACGTAGTTATTAGGGGACAATATTCTACAATAATTGGCTATAAAACCCTGTAAATTGCACCGCGTGCGGTAGACGAGGAAATATTGAAACTGAAATGACTTGTAATGTTTCTAAAGGGCGAAATTAAAGTAAAAATAGGCGGAAAGTTATCAACAAAACATGAATATTTGGGACACACACACCTGATATTATGCACATAAATACGGGTAGGTATTCAATGTAAGAGGACCTACGTAGATGATGACCATACCCGCTCTTCTTATTTGGGGGGAAAATCATCAAATGCGTTTTCTAGCTCCGTGTGGAGCAGAACGGAGTGTCAGACTTCTACTGATTAAAAGTCCACCCTGTTTCTTCAGTTGCTCTTGTCGTCATGGGCCGCGGTATCTCGTAAGAGCTATCCCGCAGTGCTCATGCCCTTATACCATTAGAATTTAAATGATATGTGATTTCTATCAAAGACCCGGTGTAAAAAAGGAAGGGATAGTGTTATTGGTCATATAATAGCTCTGCCTCTTTCTCAAACAATGAGACAAGACGTCAGTGTTACGTCATAGTATAGCAGGTAAGTCTTATGTCAGACATAGACCACGTTACTTTTACAATAATCTCCTTCAAGAGTAGACTTCATTTTGTTTAGTAACACGTCCAGCCAGTCTTGCAGTGTGATTAAAGTTAGTACGCTAGTAAAATATCCGATAAGTATTGAAACTAATTCATCTCCATCTTTTTCAGCCATTCAATCATATTTGATTGCACCTCTACGTACAGGGTGTGGCAACAACGGTTGCAACTTGATCCACTCAGGCGCCGCGCGTCGCCTGGATGTTTTTTGTAACGTTCTAAATATATGTATACGTTGTTGTCTGAGAACATAAATCATGTACTCGTTACGATTTACGAGCCCGCTTGAGCGAAGCAACGATTGGAGATTTAATTTTAGGGTTAGCCACACTGATAGGCTTAAGCGAGGATTTAGAATGATACCGCTTGTCTGGAGGATAATAAAGCTTTTAAAACAACTTCAAACGTTTTATTTTTGGGTATCATCAATCAGATGTTTCAACAACCTTTGGCGATTTGATTAGAACACATTACAAGAAGTGCTTACGAAAATATTACGAAGAAGTGTTAAGCGCTACAAATTACCTAAAATTTTCCCATGATATAGGTAGAAAATATTATATTTTTTGTGTTCCTTTTTAACCTACCTATATATACCATATGTTCACGAAAGCTTCAGACATTTTAAAACTATAATATACAAAATTGACTCCGGTTCTAGCAATGAAATGTTGTTTTCACGACATAAAATCATGTGTAAATTGACACAAATGGACCCAGTTGACGTTTAAATGAGACGGAGCCTATTAAAAAGTGACTGAAATAGATTCATTAAAATTCTATCATGAAAAACGTGAAAATTTATTTCGAAAGAGTTGGTAGAATATTGCTTGTATGTGAATCCTCACGCATCACTTTGATAATATATGGCAGGTTTATCAAGATGTTGTGTACTGTATATAATATGAAGCTTCTGCATAATATGAAGCTGAATACGTTTACTAGCCAAAACTCATACTTTACAGTCATAAACATTCAAGACAGTGTCTAGCGCACTCGCTGCGGTACATCTTAATAAACAGCAAAACTTTATCCAATAATAATTTGACGTGTGCTTAACTAAAGTTTTAAATACATGACTTTATTTAAATGTAAGACCGGTGTTTACGTTAACTGCACGTGTCACTAACTTTCACCGCTTTACTCGTGTAATAAAACCCCAACCTAATCGCTTTCAAGGGCTTTAAGCGGCCATGACCCGTGCTGAGTGACGACGAAGGATATAACTGTTAACATACTTAGTGAACGCTGTGCTGTGCTTGTCGGTAAACAATATATCTTTAGTTATGGCAGTTAGTGTCTCTCGCCAAATAGCATACAAGGTCCTGATTGCAGTGGACGGTATGTTCTTGTTTATGACACTCACGCGATCTTAATAAATTATTAACATATATTACTGAAATTATTACATAACAGATTAAATCTTAATCTGTTATGTATATAAAAAATGCTACGCTCGCGTTTGACCAACGTCTCACCTGGTTGTAAGCGATTATGTGGTCGAAGATGAATCATGCTTGACTAAAATATCTCCAGGTTAAAGCTAAGCCACATATTATTACCTATTATATTATTAGCTCCTATAGTTTTTACTACATCAGACAGAAAAAATATATATTTGTCTCTTGATAGTCTTCATTAAGCATGAAATTCAATTAATCAGTAAATTCACCCATGATTTGAGATCTATACTATTAGGATCACTTTAAAAAGTACCACCAAATGATTTATAAGTAACGCCTATAAATAATAATCTATCGTAGTCAAGCAAGAAACGAACCAGTCACAAAATCAAATTGACAAATAGGCCTGCTTAACTAATATTTAAGAAGACAAATGCCACGTCAAAACAAATTTAAATTTATTGGCTTGTTTGAAATATGGTCAAAATGTGAATGGTTAAATGGCCTATACATATATTTATGTCTAGATATACAGAATGGAATCATACCAATAGCATTCTCGTCATGTCATTTCAATATCTAGTCATAAAAACTAATAGGTACTTCAAAAAATATTTAGTGTTACTTCCGCCAAAAACTAGATGATCAATCTTGCATGCAGTATTTGCGGGCGGGAGGATGGTGCTGCAAACTGCATGCAAGATTGATAGATATTTTTCTGAAGTATTCGTTTTTACCAGACTGCAGCGAAGCAAGGAGGAGGGTTACGTTTTTACCGCGTATGTATACAACGTGTAACGGAAACCCCATATCAATCCAAAAGGGCTGAAGACAACATCTGATATGGAGTCTCTATGCCCAGTTTCAGCACAAAATAACTGACTCAAATAATTGATACGAAATTATCGGTTTCATATGTTTCTAGAATATCAATCATAACAAACGTGTTACAGCACTACGAGGGTCAATAACTTTCCACGTCACTTGCCTGTAACACAATAATTCTCTTCAATCTTCTTAATTTGAAAAATTTAGTCTCTGGTATCAATGTATTGAAATTTCTAATTAGTTTCACACATGAAGACATAGGATTACCAGACCCTTGTCATATTGTTTGTTATCATCCAAAAAAGCCGTGCACTTGGTATGTATATAAGTACCCTTTAAATTACACGTTGTATATGTATGTATGTCCGTTCCTTTGTTCCCTCATAAAAAAATAAAAATTCAAAAATATACAAACTATATCCAATGGGGTTTCTATAACAAATCTTTAAAAATTATATTGTGGTTTCTTTTACCATTTGAGCAATCTTTTACGAAATATAACGATTTAAAACGGAATTAATTACTAAAAAGCTGAAAATAAAAAAACTTATTTAAATTATCTAAAAAACCCGACTGCTCAACTGAAAATAAAAATGTGCTTGTTTCTTCCATTTCAGTTGAGCAGTCGGGTTTTTTAGATTTTTTAAATAAGTCTTTTATTTATGTGTAGAAATGACGTGCCTAGAAGGCTGGCGTCACGTATGCTCATTATGTTTTGGGTGCATCGTCGCGATTGGTTGCATAAGTCCTATCCATTATACGTAAACGGTAGTTTGTTCAGCTTTTATCATTCAATCTAATGAACAGATTTCTTGGGTCAATGCACGATCAAGACGAAGTTCTATTAGGAAAGCAGGTGTTGGTTGATTGGATTCGGTGACTGCGACTCGGACGAGACGGACGTGTCGCTCCGCTCCGAATATTGTACTGCAGAGGCATTTTAAATTTGAAATAAAAAATTGTTTTATGGGGTTTTAAATTGTGAATGTTTTTGCTTTGAGGGAATTTGTTTTGAGGGTTTATTTTAAATTAATATATATTTTATTTTAGGGATATTTTATTTTTAAATGATATTTTTATTGTAAATGTATTTTAATTTAAAAAGGAGGGTTTGTTTGTGAGAGGGTTTTACCGAAGATGAGGGGTTTTTAATTTTATAAATTTTATTAATTTATAAATTATAATTGGATTTTGTTTTAATATAATGGCCGGGAAGAAGAAAAGGGGCTCCAGCATACCGCTGCGGGACGCCTCGGGGCGGCTTGCGTCAAGGGTTCCTGCTGGGGGCTCAGCGGGGGGCCTAGCTGGGGGCTCAGCGGGGGGCCTAGCTGGGGGCTCAGCTAGGGGTCCAACGGGGGGTCCATCTGGGGGCCCAACTGGGGGCCCATCTAGGGGCCCAACTGGGGGCCCGGCTGGGGGCCCATCTAGGGGCCCGGCTGGGGGCCCAACTGGGGGCCCAGCGGGGGGCCCAACTGGGGGCCCAGCGGGGGGCCCAACTGGGGGCCCAGCGGTGGGGCCAACTGGGGGCACAATTGGGGGCCCATCTAGGGGCCCAACTGGCGGCACATCTAGGGGCCCAACTGGGGGCCCAGCGGGGGGCCCAACTGGGGGCCCATCTGGCAGCACATCTAGGGGCCCAGCTGGGGGCCCATCTGGGGCCCCAACCGGGGGCCCATCTGGGGCCCCAACCGGGGGCACAGCTGGGGGCCCGAATGGTGGCCCAGCGGGGGGCCCATCTGAGGGCCCATCAGGAGGCCCATCTGGCAAACCCTTGGGGGCTCATTTGGGGGGCCCATTGCCCGAGTCGGAAGTGACTTCCGACTCAGACACGTCCGTGATGGACACGTCGGCGGCTGAAACCGACCGCCGAAAACGGAAGAGGGCCTTCCTGAGGCCTGGCTCCGGGGGCTCAGAGTCGATCAGCGAGGCGAGGAAAAAGCCAAGGCAAAGGAAGGCCTCGACGTCCACCTCGTCTCGCACCCACGTGGGCTTATCGGAGGCCGAGCGCCACCCGAACCTAGCCAAGCGGGTGCAGGCCCAGCAAGATCTCGAGGAGTGGGTCGCTGCCAGGGAGCAGCGGGCGCGCGCTACCAGGGCCAAGTCCGGGTACGGCGCGTCCCTCCTCCGGTATGCGGACCGCTCCTTGATCGAGCTGGAGCGAATGGCGGAGGAGGACGAGGAGGAGATCGTAGAGATCGCCGCCAAATCCTCCCACTTGAAGGGCACATTTCAAAAGGCCCTCAAGTGCCGGGCCGCCAGCATGCGCGCCATCATTTTGGAGATGACACAGCGCACTGCTACGGAGGAGACGCGGCAGCTGCAGGCGCGCGTCGACCGCCTGCAGCTTGAGGTCAGCCAGCTGCATCAGAAGCTGGCTGAGGCCACGGCCCGGCCCATTCAGGCCGAACTGGCGCCGGTAGTGGCGGCCCCCCTCTCCTCCTCCTCCTCCAATCTGGAGGAAATCATCAGGAGGGTAATTGCGGAGGAAAGGAGCTTCACGAGGGCCTGCCTAGCGGGCATAGAGGACCGGCTCCTGCCGGAAAGGCGACTCCGCCCGCCGCTAGCGGCGGACAAGAGTTCGCCACAGATGGAGCCGGAACCCGTGCCCCAGGCGGCCCCGGCAGCGGGCGCCCAGCCCACAGAAAAGGGCAAAGGTAAGGGCAAGAGGAGCAAAGTGGCTCCTCCTCCTCCGCAAGCCCCTACCACCACCAGCCCAGAGGGGGCGCCCGAGCCGGTGCCCGGGCCCTCCTCCGCTACCCAGCCGGCCCCTCACCAGATTGAACAGGACGCCCTTCTTCCGTCCACCACCCCGGCCAACATGTCGTGGACGGAGGTGGTCAAGAAGGGCAGGAAGAGGAAGCCCGCAGCGCCCGCAGCGTCCGCAGCGCCCGCAGCGACCGCTCCCCCAGCAAAAACGGCTCCAGCCGCCGGCAGGAAACTGCCCCCTCCTCCCCGAACCGCGGCCGTCGTGGTAACAATCACCCCGGAGGCAGCGGAGCGGGGGGCGACGTACGAGTCCGTCCTCAGACGGGCTCGTAATAACGCTGATCCCACCCAGCTCGGGATTAGCAACATAACCTGCCGGCGGACCATGACGGGGGCCCGAATATTCGAGTTCGGAGGGGAGCGGCGCGAAAATAACGCCAACCTATTCGCAGAAAAATTGCGGGAGGTCATTGCGGACGTGGCAACGGTCGCCAGGCCCTCGAAGACCGCACCCCTGGAGGTGGCCGACGTTGACGACTCGGCCACCAGGGAGGATGTGGCGGCGGCCGTTGCGGCGGCGGGTGGCTGCGACGTAAGCGCGGTGAGGTGCGGGCCCATCAGGCCTGGCCGCCGCGGCATGGGCACCGCACGCGTGGAGTGCCCAATCGTCGCCGCCAGGGCCCTCCTCGCCGCGACCAAGGGACGGCTGCCTCTGGGGCTGAGCACGGCCGTGGTGCGGGCGCTTGAAGACGGCCCGATGCGCTGCTTCAAGTGCTTCGCGCTCGGCCACACCCGGGCCACGTGTCCCTCCAAGGCCGACTGGGGGGACGCGTGCTACCGCTGCGGGCTCCAGGGGCATAAAAGTGCCGACTGCGGCGCCGCCACGCCTCACTGCGTGACATGCGCCGCCAGTGGCCGCCCTGCCGACCACAAGATGGCGGGCGGGAGCTGCAAGCCCCCCGTCAAAAAGGGAGTGGTGCGGGCGCAGGTGCGACCTGCCGCCTCCGCCGCCACCGCCGTCGTCGTCGCCGCCGCAGCTCCAGCGGTGGCAACAGAGGGGGGAGCAATGACGATCGATGGATAGGGTCGACCGTCATCGCTTCCTCCAGGCGAACATCAACCACTGTAAAGCGGCCCAGGACCTGGTGGTCCAGGTCATGGCCGAGTGGTTGGTGAACGTGGCGGCGGTCGCCGAGCCGTACTCGATCCCCGGCAGCTGGCTGGGCGACGAGGACGGCTTGGTGGCACTAGCGGCGCGGTCTTCCACGGACTCCCCTCCCCTCTCGCTATTAGAGAGGGGACCGGGATACGTGGCCGCCGCGTGGGGAGACGCGGCCCTCGTGGCCGTGTACTTCTCCCCAAACCGCTCCCTGCAGGACTTCGAGGACTTTCTCGGGGTCCTGGCCGCCGTGGTCGGCAGGGCGGCGCCGCGTCAGGTCGTAGTCTTGGGCGACCTGAACGCCAAGTCGGTAGCCTGGGGCAACCCGGCCGCCTCGTGCAACGTGCGAGGTCGCGCCGTGGAGCTCTGGGCGGCCACGTCCGGCGTCTCCCTGCTCAACAGGGGGCGGTCCACACGTGTGTGCGGCAGCGGGGAGGGTCGGTGATGGACGTCTCGTTCGCCACCCCCGCGATAGCCGCCCGCGTCGTGGACTGGCGGGTGGAGCTGGTGGAGACCTTGTCGGACCACCGCTACGTGCGGTTCGACATCGTCTCCGCCAGGGGCTCCCCAGAGTCCGTTGGGTCGGGGCAACCGCCGTTCCCGCGGTGGGCTCTGACCCACCTGGACAGGGAGGCGGCGGCGGAGGCGGCGTTCATCCAGGACTGGCTGTCGCCGCCCGCCGCCGCAGGACTGGACGTGGACACCGCTGCGCGGCAGCTGGGGGATTCCCTGACCGAGGTATGCAACTCTAGCATGCCTCGGTCTCGCCGGCCGCCACCCAGACGGGCCGTGTACTGGTGGTCGGCGGAGCTGGCGGAGCTCCGCGCGGCGTGCGTGCGGGCCAGGAGGGCCTACACGCGGAGTCGGCGGCGGCGTCGCAGAGACTTGGCTGGCGAGGACCGCCTCTACGAGGCGTACGTGGAGGCCAAGACGGTCCTCGATCGGGCTATCGCCATTGCCAAGGACTCGGCGAGAGCCGAGATGCTGGAGGGTCTCGACAATGACCCCTTCGGGAGGCCATACAAGGTGGCGCGCAGCAAGCTGCGCCCCTTCGGCCCCCCCATTGTCGAGACCCTGGAGCCCTCCCTCCTGGACGGGGTGGTGCGGTCCCTGTTTCCACGCAGGGGCAGCTTCACCCCGCCAGTGATGGCTCCGCCGCCGCCGCCGCCGCCGTCGCCGCACGGGGCGGAGGAGGAGGAGGCCCCGCCGGTCACGGAGTCTGAGCTGGGCGCGGCCATCGACCGTGTCCGCGCCAGGAAGAAGGCTCCGGGCCCCGACGGGGTCCCCGCAAGGGTGGTGGCGATCGCCGCCACCCAAATGGAGGCGCGGTTTCGGGACCTCTTCGACGCATGCTTCGCGTCGGGGAGGTTCCCGAAACCGTGGAAGGAGGGCCAGTTGTGCCTCCTTCGCAAGGAGGGCCGCCCGGCAGACTCCCCCTCGGCATACCGGCCGATCGTGCTCCTGCCGGATGTCGGGAAAATGTTTGAGGGGATAGTCGCCGCCCGCCTAAAGGAGCACCTGCGGGATGTCGGACCGGACTTGTCGGACGCTCAGTTCGGCTTTCGGGCTGAGCGTTCGACGGTGGACGCACTGGCCTGCCTCAAGGGGCAGGTGGAGGAGGCCATGCAGGCGGGGGACGGGTTGTTGGCGGTGTCTTTCGACATAGCCAACGCCTTCAACTCGATCCCCCACTCTACCATCCTGGAGGCGCTCCGCTTCCACGGAGTGCCTCCATACCTGCGGCGTCTGCTGGCCAGCTACCTGGAGGACAGGGAGGTCCTCCTGGTGGACAAATCTGGCCAAGTCCGGCGATATCCCGCGGAAGCCGGCGTTCCACAGGGGTCGGTCGTGGGGCCCCTGCTCTGGAACGTCGGCTACGATTGGCTCCTGCGGGGAACTCTCCCCCGGGGCGTAAGGGTCGTCTGCTACGCGGACGACACTCTCCTCACCGCCCGGGGGGAGAGTTTCGGAGAGGTGGCCAACTTGGCCTCGGCGGGCGGCTCCCTCGTCGCGGGGAGGATCCGCCGCCTCGGCCTGACGGTGGCGCTGCACAAAACCGAGGCCGTGTACTTCCACGGTCCTCGGCAGCGGCAGCGCCCCCCGCCCGACGCCCACATCCACGTGGAGGGCGTCCGCATCGCGGTCGGGGCCCAGATGAAATACCTGGGCCTCGTGCTGGACAGCAGGTGGCGCTTCGGCCCGCACTTCCGCGGGCTGTCGGCGCGCCTGCTGAAGACCGCGGGCGCCCTCTCGTGGCTGCTCCCCAACGTGGGGGGGCCCAGCGTCCGATGCCGGCGACTCTACGCCGGCATCCTGAGGAGTATGGCCACCTACGGGGCCCCCATCTGGGAGGACTCCCTCCGGAGGAGGGAGAATGCCGCGGCCTTGCGGGCCCCGCAGAGGGCCATAGCCCAGCGGGTGGCGCGGACCTACCGCACGGTGGGCTTTGCGGCGGCGTGCGCTCTGGCGGGCACCCCGCCTTGGGAGCTCGAGGCGTGGGTGCTCGCCAGAGTGTACGAGTGGACGGCGGGGCGGCGGGCGAGTGGAGAGCGCCCAGCCCCGCGAGAGAGGGAGGCCGTCCGGCGGGAGGCGAAGGAAGCCGTCGTCCGGCATTGGGCGACGGACCTCGCCACCGCGGTATTCGGTCGCCGCACACTCGACGCGATCGGGCCGCTCCTGCAAGCGTGGCTCGATCGGTCGCACGGGGTGGTCTCCTTCCGACTGGCGCAGGTGCTGACCGGCCACGGATGTTTCGGGGCCTACCTGCACCGCATCGGTCGGGAGGAGACACCGTCGTGCCACGATTGCGGCGCGGCGGTGGACACGGCGGAGCACACCCTTGAGGGGTGCCCGTCGTGGTCGGAGCCGCGCCGCGACCTCGTTGCGGCGATCGGCCCGGACCTCTCGCTCCCCGGCGTGATCAACGCCATGCTGGGGGACGAGGGGTCCTGGGCGGCGGTAGCCTCCTTCTGTGAACAGGTCATGTCGCAGAAGGAGGCGGCGGAGCGCGCGCGCGAGGACGACCCTCTCGCGCCAGCGCTCCGCAGGCGGAGGAGGGGTCGGAGAAGACGTCAGTATGACGAGCACCTCCGACTCCTCCCTGGTGGAGGCCAGCAGGCAACGGGTGCGGGGGCACCCCTGCCTGCATCGCACGCGCCTTCACCAGCGCCGGACGGGAGTGGCCAGGTGTTCCCGGCCATTCCCGTCGCCCCCCAGTCCGGGGGGCACGTAGGGCTCGCCATCTAGGCGGGCACGCGCCAGAGGGCCGTGGACGCAGAATGTCTCCCACAGCCCTCCCAACAAGGCGCCGGAGGGAACACCGCTGAGTTTTAGTGGGTATACTGTCGCCGTCAAGCGACAGGGAGTCCCACACTCCCCGTCTCGCCCCCCCAGCGAGCGGAAGTGCGTAATTGCCATTTCTCAGCGTCAAAAAAAAAAAAAAAAAAAAAAAGGTGTTGGTTGATTGTATCGAAAAACAGGTTGCGATTACTTTAATCATTTACATTTAAATATGTTACATCTAAATAGGATATGCCTATGGATTCTATATATTTTAATAGTACAGTCAGCCAAGTAATTTTGATAAAGTAATGAAGCTTGAAAGACCAGGGCCAATTTTCTACTAGGATGAAAAATTAAATTCATATTTTTCATGCAAAAAACTTCTATGTAATCTCAACCAGAAGATAGCTCAGAAAAATAAAAGAACAAAAGAAATGTACCTACCGATTAGACTTTCTCATTTTTTTTGCTGTATAATTAACAAACACAAAGAAGATTGCTTAAATAAAACCTTATCTTTACAATCAAATTTTAAAGATGACTTAGACAGAATACGGGAGCTAATTTTGTACTTTAAGAGGGCCAATTACATAAACGGCTCCTAGAATTATACTCTAAAGAGCTGCCACTTACAGAGCCCTGCTATAAATGTACAACAACAATTGTAAACAAAACTAGTTTGCCAGCAGTAACCCCTTTATGTTGTACTTTATTAGGTATATAATAAACAAATATACTAGTTAAGTTTTTATAAAAAAAGAAAAGTTTAAAAAAAAATATCCATCACAAACTTGCCGCTACATGCTTTGGCTGGTAAATACTTCAATGTCAATAAAACAGCTAGATATTTTAACAACAATATCCAATTAAAATATTGTCACAGTGCAACGCGAAAAACGTAGAAATTGATTAAAAATTTTTACGACAAAAGTTTTGTTAGCTTCAGAAGAGCTGACTGTACATATTATTCCTCAACTTTTATTACAGTGCCAGCATCTGTAGTGTTTGTGTCACAATTTTTATATTTTTCTCTAATATCGACGCAGTGTGGGAAGGTAAGGCTCTTACATCAGTATTCCAAACCAAATTTATTCACCGATCAGCTTTGGAACCCGATAATCTCCATGTCTCTCGACAATTTGCCCGAAATCAACTTACAAAATACGAAAGTTATTATCTGATTCGTGTTCGAGCGAAGTTGCTTGTTGTTACATTAGTTCGGGGGGCGCAATCCAATTTAAACTTTGGCCCTTCGAAGTTAAGGTCGATGTTTGTGGTTGTGGGTGTGATAAGGGTGGGATAATGGGGTCATATGACGGGTGAGGTGTAACGCTGGATATACGCACATACACGCAGAGGCGTGTACTCAAAGTGTCAGAATATTGGCATCGTGTATTTGGCAAAGACACGTACACTGCTTCCTACAATAATATCTTTAACACTATTCAAGGCCGATTTCAGAATTGTTAATTAATATTTCAAGCCACCTTGAAGAAGGAATATGACAATATTGGACATATCCAGAATTATAAGGTAACCTGATTACCTTGTCCATTAGTTAGTTTTAACAAACCAAATCAAATGGAACACATGGGTAGACCATGTTCTGGATATAAATATATAATTATGATCTCATCTCAGATATATTTCCTTAGGACATTTTTGAAATCTCACATGAAGTTAGGTTAGTTAGGAAATACCGGCCTCATCTAGCTAAACTAAACTTAACACGCAAAAAAACATGACGTGTAAAAGTGTTATTTATAACCAATTTACAAAATGAATATTTCATTTCATTTCAGAAGAAAGTGTATTGCAAAAGCTAGTTTTCTATAAGATTAGCCGCCAGAACACTATATTTATTTGTCAAGCGAAAATAATATGACGGCTAAATATGCAACGAGTTTTTTATTCAAATTTCATACAAACTGCCTGGTTGGTTTAAAAGTCGCAAGCGCCACTGCTGAGCCGGTTTCATTTCCCGAGTATGGCTTGGTTTTCCTAATACCTAGAAATTTCTCTGTATTAGTCTGGAGTTTGGAAGTTGGCAGTGGAACATCCCCGTGTCTCGGAAAGCACGTTCCGCCGTTGGATCCGGCAGTCATTTGGACATATTTGACAGTCATTACGGGTAGTCAGAAAATCTGACACAGGTCTAGCCAAAGGATTATGGTGTTACCCAACTACTGGATTGTGGAGGTCAGGTAGGCTGTCGCCTCAAGAAAAGACTAATACACGGCTTCATCGAGTTATACTGGAAGCCGACCTCCAATATAGTTGATGAAAGGCTAAGCAGATAATGCTATAGAAAAAAGGTCAAGAAAACAGCCTACATGTGAGGTGATAAAAGTAGAGATAGATTGATAGAATATACTTTATTGTACACCAAAATTTAAATTTCGAAGAGTGTGCGCAGGAGCTCCACGACCTAATCCCTTCATCTCCGTTTTACTACCAGTCTACCAGACGTACCGCAGGATACCATCCATACTTGGTCGATATACCGTTTTGTCGTACTAAGCGCTTTTCTTCAACATTCATTGTGCGCACAGCCAAGGTGTGGAACTCTCTGCCGGCTTCTGTGTTCCCTGCCACATATGATCCGTCAGCCTTTAAAGCAAGAGTGAATAGGCATTTTCTGTGCTCGCTCGTTCGATCGTAGACCTCATCTTACACTTACCTTCAGGTGTGATAGAGGTCAACAGCGAGCTTATTCGAAATAAAAAAAAAACACCTATTTAACAATATCGCTTATTATTATTTTATATGAGTTACCTAGATCGATGGGAATCATACCATCCAATAATTTAGTCAGAGACATAATCTGACACAGTCTCGATAAAACGCTACCCATTAAAAACACAACTTCAACTTGTAGTTGAAGTCAGCAACATATAGGAAGAGATACTAGTAAACCCCAGAGTATCGTTTTATTTAGGTCAAGTATGTAATCTTATCCTCTCTAATTACCTAAATTGGCTTGTAATTGCTGTCATCAATTAACATGTTCCATATTATATGACAGACATTGTTGCCGAGTAGGTATCTTGTGAGTGTTGTGTTAAATAAAACAATTCTTGTTTAGTTGAAGGCCTTAATGCAATCTGTGATCCTAGATCTAGGCCTTATGACTGTTCTAACTCTGTTTTCCGGTTTAAAATGGCTGGAATTGTCTATAACGGAACGATGCGCCAGTAGGTATTTTGACTGGGTACTGAAACCTTATCTATGTGTAAAAATGGTTGATGTTATTGTATTACTAATATTCATTTTTATTTGTTATTAGCTTCAGCCCAGACTTCATTCGCGTGGGAGCCTTTTTCGTGTCAATCCAGTTCCCGTGGGAACTCCGGGATAAAAAGGAGCCTTTGTGTTATTCCAAGATGTCAACTATCCACTTACCAACTTTCATCCAGATCCGTTTAGTACTTTTTGCGTGAAAGAGTTACAAATATCCATCCATTCTCACAAATTTTCGTATTTATCAACCGACGACAAAAAGAGGAGGTTATCAATTCGACGCGTATATTTTTTTTTTTTTTTTTTTTTTAATGTATGATCATCGATTACTCGAAGACGGGTGAACCGATTTGGAAAATTCTTTTTTTGATTGAAAGGGTATACTTCGATACTGGTCCCATTTTCATAAACGTCAGGATCTGATGATGGGATCCTGGAGAAATCGAGGGAACTCTTCAAATATTATAGGCACACCTATGTCGTTTTGGGTATTTATTATAGTAACTTGTGCAGTTGCTCTCAAAAAGTACCATTTGAGGAAGTGGAACTGATGATGAAGACTACAGATGGCCGCCGAAACTACTCAATAATAAGTATTGAGTGGATTGCGATTCGATTACTTGAATATGGATGTTACGCACTTTATGCTCGTCACAATGCATATGGTGATGTAGAGCTGATGGTGAAGTACCAGGAGAACTCCTCAACAATTAACGGCCCAGCATTGGGAAAAGCAATATTTTGTAAAAGGTTATAAGTAGTTGATAATTAGGCTCTTGTAACTAGGTAAATTAAAAATAGACCAACTAAAAAGAGTGAAATAAAAACTTTTTACCAAAAAATTAAACCGACTCCCAAAAAACACTGCAAAGTGAAAAATAACTTTAATTTCGGAAGTCGGTGCCAAAAACGAAAATACAAAACTAAAGACACCGACTACCGAAATTAAAGTTATTTTTCACTTTGCAGTGTTTTTTGGGAGTCGGTTTAATTTTTTGGTAAAAAGTTTTTTATTTTAGTAAGATAACTAGCTACCGGTAGCCAGCTAGCTTTTACTCAAAATAAACAAACTATACTAATATTATAAAGCGAAAAAGTTTGTTTGTTTGTTTGTTTGCTTGAACGCGCTAATATTCGAAAGTACTGGGTGGATTTGGATGCAATTTGGTATGGAAGTAGCTTGAAGCTTGAGGAAGGTTATAGGCTACTTTTTACGCGACTGCAAAAAAGAGAGTTATGTTTTTACCGTGATAGAATCCACGGGAGCGAAGCCCCGCGTGAGTACTAGTAATTAATAAACCGTTCATTTTGCACTACCAACTATATATCTAACTAAAGATATCTATAGAATTTTTCAGTGCCTACACCGAAGTCCCGTCTGTATTTTTTGTTGAACTAGAAAATAACTAAGTACCTATTTAGTTGCAAGACATGGCTCGTCAATGTATCAATATTTTTGTGTGTAACTCTTACAACTGATAAGTTTTTAACATGATTACCCGAGTCGACGTTTTCCACGCGCGCTTCAAAGAGCAGTCAGCATCCTTAACGGGGTCCGAGAAGGCTAATGCTTGCCGGGGTTGCGGAAGTATTCTTACGAGATATCGTGGCCCCGGATATACTTTTAGTCCCTAGGAGTCTGACACTCCCTTCCACTCCACCCAGAGCGGGAGTAGTCATTTGATTTATCCCCCCGATAAAAGAAGCATTACGAATGCGTTTTGTGTAGTGCGCTTTTATTTTAAATATTAGAATATGGAAATAATAAAACAATTAAGAATATATGAAAATACGGTATTCAACAATTTAAAAATATTATATTTATTTTAATTTTATGTACAATAATGGTATAGGGCGGACTTGATGCAACAAGTCATTCTCTGCCAGTCAACCTTGGTTTTAAAAAGACCACAATGCAATTTGTTGCTTAGGGTTCTTTTTCTCTAATCTCTAATCCACTAACTGTTTTCAACAATTCCTATACTTTTCGAACTGTGTCGGACACTACTTAGTCTCTAACCAGATGTAGGCACAATTGTAGTTCCAACAATATTTATTTACGCACTAAGGCTAATAGATTACCAATCATTGTTTACATTTAGAAAATCTAAAGAAAATTGAGTTTCCACTGTACGTACTCAGGTAAGTACAACCCAAACAAAATTTAACCACGCCTTTATGTAACTGTTAGGAGGCAGTGTACACGCACCACCGCTCTTCCATATTGGCCGGTCCGTCATTACGCCGGATCGGTCTATCCGAAGCATAGTCGCGCCATTACACGGGCCGTAAGCCGGATGGGCCGGCCGACCTGATCGGCTAATGACGATCTAAGAATTTTGTGACACATCTTATTACTATTAGGGAATATAACGTTACGTAAGCTGTATTAACATAACCGGGACAGACTTTATCTATTTATATCTCTATCTAGCTAGTTCGTCGGTTAAAGATAGGTAGGTATGTATTCTGGAACATTGTAAAGAATGCGGAATCGATAGAATATTGGAAGTTCCTATCTAATGATATTCATGATTTTGTAAACGTAGATTTAAGAAACTGAGTTAGATATAGTACAAAGTACTGCATGCAGACGATGACGTCTTTAGTTAAAATAGAGGGATTGCAAGATGTCTAGACGGATTGATTAGATAAGTGCTGACTAACAAACTTGCTGAAAACTAACGTTAAGGATATCTTAAGATTTTATCCAAGATCTAATACTGGAAAATGTCGTCGATGACTTATTTACTGCATGATAAAAAATAGACAGTCGAGTAGGCTCACCTTTGCTTAATATCAACCATAGTTGGTTTGATGTCATAAAGAATAAGAAATGAAGAAAATACAACATCATAGTGCAAGGAAGTGACATTCATAGGCCATAACAGGCCGTAATAAAAAGTTTATGAAGCCGTTTGGTATTATTAAAAAATAAAATGATTACGGAAACAAATAACGTTAATTTGCGCAACTAATTCGCTACTTCATGTATATTTTATTAAAACATTAATGCATGTTTTTGAATAAATATTTCCATAAACATTTTATCCCCTTTTTCCCCTTTACAACCGCAGCTTAAGAGGGTGGATGGCAAGTATTTTCTGTTTTGAAGACTCTGGCATAAACAGGCACTATTCTCAAAATGAGAGCGCTTCCTGCTCGAATTTTGTGCCAAACAATATTCTGGAAACTTTATGGTAACGTACCTTCTTCCTGGTTTTATATTTCCGCATGGAATTATACAAGGTTTCAAGTTTTCGGTAAACAATATTTGAGACTAAATATCTATATTATTTTATCTTATCTTATCTCCAAATCTCGCTCATAAATATTACTATGTAAAGCCCAATTTATATGTTTCATATTCTTGAAAATCTAACTGTCGTTAACATATGTAACTGTTAATCGACCAATGATTGTAATTTTATTAAGTTAGTTAATATCAAGATTGTCATATCTATGGAGTTCTGTAATGAACGTTATGGCTCCGGAAGTTTGAGCCGTCGATGTGGGTGGTCGCCCCCATGGGAGTCTTGAGTGGTTCCGTTTTATACAGCCTTCCGCCTTTTCCATCGAACGATTCTCTTATAAACTCTCCTACTTCGTTCCGATCTAATATAACTTTCTGCACAAAAAAGGCTCAGACGATCAATGCGTTTTTGCGTTGAAAAAGAAGCGTAATTTACATAAACGTTTCTGCCACTCAGACTTGAGTGGTAGGAACTTTTAATTAGTTTGGTTATTAAATAACACATGTATTACTTAGTGATTTTCAATTGACTTCAAAAGAGAGAAGCTCAGTTTATGAGATTTGCATTTCTTTTTCAGTGTTTGTTCCTGAGATAGGTTTATTTAATTTTAGTAATAATCTAATGGAATTTTTTTGAGATAGCATTAGAACTCTTCAACAGCCAATGTCTTATGATTACTGAGATCGCAAATAAGTACCTACAATACCTATTGTTTACATCAGTTTTAGACACTACATCATGTCGGTACACACTGACGGAATTAGAGTTATTTATTGAAGCATATTTTTAGCAACTGATCTGAACTGATTGATTTAGTTAACGAAGCAAAAATAATATCTACATATTTTTTTAATTGTGATATTAAGTTAATATTAATTTTTTTATTATATATCAAGAAGTAGGTAATATCAAGAAAAAAATTTGCCAAGTGCGAGTCAGAAGTGCGCCCATGAATGGTTCCGTAGTAACTACGCCAAATAACTTTGTTCTTCATAGTGTTTGTATGAAATGATTGATTGATATTTCCGGTTTCAGAAAAAATGCGGTATCTCAAAAACTGCTGACCCGAACTCGTTCAAACCAATTTTCGTTGAAAGTTTACATTAAGATCTACAGCAAAGTTAGACGGGGGGGGGGACACATTTTACCACTTTGGAAGTGTATATCTTTTAAACGATTAACTTTCTGAAAAAGTGGTTTTAGAAACCTCAATGTCATTTTTAAAGACCTATCTATAAATACCACACACGCATAGGTTTCATAAAAAAAATATATTTTCAGTTTCAGTTCCATGTATGGGGGCCCCCTTTACTTTATGTATGTTTTAATTTTTTTCTTAAAATCGGAAAGCGGTTCAGAATACATCTACCCACCAAGTTTCATATGTATAGTCCTAATAGTTTCGGAATAAAATGGCTGTGACATACGGACGGACGAACAGACAGACAGACTTGACGAAACTATAAGGGTTCCATTTTTTGCCATACAGCTACGAAACCCTAAAAATGCATTATTACTTAAGCTGCGCGAAGACGCCATATTTGGTCACTTCACACATTTTATTTTGCTCAAAAATGACTTTCGGTTTGATTCTGCGTTGAAAAAAATCTTTATTTCCAACTATCACGATATACCTAAATAGTTCATTTATATGTATAATAAATAATTATATGTAATTTAACTATAATTAATGCAAAAGTAACAATACAAAAGTACAACAAAAAGGAAAACAAAAACAACACATCCCATTTATATGTAAGCCTTGTTACATAGGCGTTACACTAACGGAATAGGTTTCCAGACAAAAGTCGTGTGCTATGCGAAAATACCTCTATTGGTATGCTCTTAATGCGTCGCAAAATATGGGCTTGGTCTTGGAATTACGGACGCTTGCCCGACATACATACTTGCCCTTAATACGATCCTGGCCCTAGACTTATGACCATCTGTCAACTCATGTTACTATGAAAGACATACTTTAATGTATCTCGTTAGTATTGAAGCCACGAACTTAACTCATGGACGCCGGCAGCGTAGCGTAGTATGAAGGTAACTACATGAACGATAAATTCTCTTTTATAATTCGATTCGTTATACCCTTATTGCGTGGGAGACGGGTCTTGGTAAGAATGTGTACGGTTATGGTAATATTATGTGCAGAATAGCCTGCAGGAGTGGTTGTATGTACCTATCTTAATGAACCTCCGGCGCTCCCTGGGCAGTCTGGCTACGAGTATAATCTTGTTGATTAGTTTTTTTATTTATCAAGGCATACCTCATAAATAATTGATTTTAGCAGTTAAGGAAGAGGCCAGTCTGGACCTTTTTAAACGTGATTCTTTCGTGAGACATCTCACTTGTAATTGTTTGTCATTTGTTAAAAACCTTTGATAAATTTGTGCTCCAGTAAAAGTGGCCGTTTCTCGTGGACACAAGAATAGTCCTCTCGATAATCTTACATCAGTGTCTAGATCCGTCATCGGTCAATTAATGGGGTCCTCTGGCAAACACGTCGTAAATTAGTCCACACAAACAGAGTTAATGAGAGCGGACAAACACTCCAAGTGTCAAGTACTTGTAGGCCGTCCAATAAGGACCGATCGGACCCGTGTCCCGATTGTTTGGTTACGCTATTTCGTGTCTCTTCAGTATTTGTTTTGTACGTCTCTATTATGGTACATAGGTACATATTTGGAATTCTGTTCTGATTATATTGTTTTTGGGGGACAAAAATGCTGCATCAAATTGAGTTTGAGGTGAAGGTTTTAGTGTCAAACGTCAATCCCCATGTCGCTGTTCGAATCATAAATACGCAGATAACCAATAGCCATCAGACGCACTAAATATGATTTTGTATATAAATTACTTATTTATCCAAATAACTTTCGCAAATAAACACCAGAATATGTATACAAAACTTGTGGTTTTATTTTTCCACACTTTTATGAAAATTCTTCAATGATAGCGTCGGGGCCACCAATCTCTTTATTGTCAAATAAACAAAGCATTTGTAACTAGTACCTATCTACATTCATCTATTCTTTAAAAGTTTCTAGACGCATCATCGTGTTTGTTCAAAGGCGACTGCACAAAGTGCTCGAGCTTAAATTCTACACCACTTAGCTGAGAGCTTTCAATCTGAATACGTTTCCGTTCTTTCAGTATTTAGTAACACGAATGTGGAGAGGTGGGGGAGCTCTTCAAACACCGGTTGTGAAATCTTCAAGAATATCAGTTGGACAAACACACGGGAGGGGGGCTGAGTTCTGTAAGTGGTGGGGGGAGGGGTTGGTGTTTACTACACTCCAGGGAGGTGAGCGGAGAAATGAAATTGGCAGATATTTCGGTGATGTGTCACACACGTGTAGGTAAGCTTGGCTAGCAATGAAAGTTTTGCGAGGTTTTTCCACTTTCGACACGAGCAGAATAAAGTAAAAGAAGGCGGAATGTACTTAGGCACCCTTTATACATACGTAAGGAATGAGAACCCTTCCGATGTATCCTTCGTAGAAAATATATTGCCTGTTTTCTGAGCTCTCCTACCCGCCCGAAATATCGGTATGCAGTAAAGAACTAACAAAATAAATAAGGCAAAATAATATCGGAAAAAGGTTTGCTCGTTGATCAATGTTGCAGGGAGTAGTTCGAACATCAGTTGTTTTAAGTAACGTCCGAAAATTCAAAGTAGGTGCTGTCTGCTCCTGTGATTATTAAAAATAAACAAAGTTTTTTTTAATGAATTTAAAGCATTATTTTGTCTCCGCCAACCTCAACTGATTAAAGGATTGATTTACCTTGGATTTTAATACGTTTAGCGCTAAATACATTTATTGATAAGAAGTAAAATTGGGCCTTTAAAATAATGTAAAATTTAATCTCACGACTTAATTCCATATGTAATTTATTGTAATCAATCCGATTGCATATGGAATTCTCAACTATGGAAGACTGAACTTCATGCAAAGTATTCGTAACAGCGTATTATTTTAGTAGATTGACCAGTGTAATTCAATTTGTGCAAGATTACCTAAAATCGGACAAAGGTGTACCTACCTAACTGACGTGAATTTTTACACATTTGCATCGTAATATTTTCTCAACCTTCTGAGTAACTACGGATTTCCTCGTGTAGTAATTATGGAGAAACTGTAATGTTATCGTACAATTCTAAGTACAACGAATAAATAGTTATATTGAATCGACAACTCCAACATTGTATGTGTTTTCCTAGGAAAGCAAAAAGAATAATGGTCGTGTTTGTCTTACTGTGAGATATAGTTCTGAAACTTTAAGGAATTCTTCCATTCAATATCGATAAAGTATGGATAAAAAGAGGAAACTGGAGAACGCAGGTAGTATAGTTTTATTAGATTTTCCTATTTTATTTTCTGTGTTTTGAAAAGTATTTTTAAATCATACCCCTCGTGTGTTGTTTTTTTTTCTATTTTTGTTACCACCGCAAATTTTATTGTATCACAACTTTACCTCATATCCTTGTACTTTATACCCACGGTTCTCGCGAAAAATATTTTCTATCCAGAATTTATTTTTCCCGAAAAATATTAGAAGCCACACAAACAAGTTTGCGCTTCATGTTTTGTTCCAAACAATAAAGAAATAAAGCCTGGCATAATAATAAAGAAACTTACCGAGTTCGTAGATATTGCTGAGATGAAAGAGAATAAATAAATGTACGACGATACATCTTTGTGTATGAGAGACAGGTCGATACTGCGTTGCGTAATATAAACCTACCCGTGAACTGTTAAAAGTAGCAGCTAACTTCTACACCATGTCTAATTGAAATGTGATTCTTACACCAACGTATGTTGAAATTTAACTAGGTACAATGTTCAATTTAAATTCAAACTTCTGCTTATTGAACGGTACCGTATTTTGTACTTATCAATAGTGGATATTTAGCTGAATGGACCGCACGTTGAATTTGTTCCAACATTCGATAGTATTTCCCTACTTTTAAGAATATACTCTGTATCTGAATGCCACGTTGTATTGTGATGATCCAATCGATTGCCTGAGAGGGTTCATTTCCTTTTTGTTACGTAGAGTGCTTTTCATTTACATAAATTTACCTATTGTTATTCTGTGGCGGCTACCACTCTCTGCAACAAGCAAGATTTTACATGCTCGAGAACTTTCTATTTGAAAATATCAAAGATGGACTATAAAAAACAAACCAACAATTTTGCCATCGCTTTATTCACTAAAGAAAACAGACAGGTAAATTAATGGAGATTCTAACCTAGTACTTTAAATAGGTACTACCTAAATTCGGGGTGGAATATACGAGTACCTACCCTCTATGTAGCTATAGAGGAAAGTGTTTCTAGTTTCTTTTTATGACTTATATATCTTCTCACTTTCTCCTGAATATTACCTACTTGGTGGATCTCATAGGTACATAGAAACTCATAAAACCAGGAAAATTCGCATTCGTTTTATTCGTTTTGTTTAAATACAAACGCGCAGAATCGATCCCGTTAGTTTTATTACACCTTCAATACAAGAGGTAGATGAGGGAATTTCCTACGATACTAAAGTATAGGCTGTATCGGAAACGAGTTAAATAACAAACCTCCTTTGTTTTGTTTAAAGCCCCAAGGAAAATAACAAGACGGCGGAATATTGATGAGCCTCGTCCGTAGATTGGATTTCTACTCACTTGATTTTATATTATTTATATAAACGTTTTGAGTTTGCTCAGCGTGAGTTTCCAAGTCTGTCAGTTTAAAAGACGCGACTATTGCTTTTGTGCTTTTTATTGGCCGATTAGAAATGACAAAATATTACTTTTACACGATGTCAGTAATAGCTTATTTCGTCGCTTGGGAGACGCTTTCAACGTTAACATGATGAAAATTGTGTAAGCCATAATATCGTCAGATTTATGAGCATAGTATATTTTTATATTCATAATATACATATTTTGCTATGGATCAATAAAGTAAAAGCGAACAAAATCTGTAAACGTTGAGAAAAAATCACGAATAACATAAAAGAGAGATGGGCCAAATCTGAATTCATATCATGCCTTATCAGAATGTCTTCCAAGCGGATAACTTTGATCGCGTGCGCGTAAGAAACGTGCATCTGTGGCCGAAACATCTCATTTTCTTTACAGCTACAATTCCATCCCAGCTTTCCTCCTTGATAGGTTTTGTAAAAATAGAGTCTGATCAAAACGAAAACCTTGAATATTTTCTTGACGAATTCTAAGTACCTACATTATTTGTCGTCGTAAAATATATTTACTGTTAATCGAGGAATACATTTGCTGTAATAAGAGAGGAGATGGCTTAAAACACAATACCCCGTAGCATTTCGGACGAAACATCGACAAGTTAATGAAAGGCATTTGTATGTAACGGACTTGAGCAAGCTTCCTCCGGGGCCCGATAATAGTGCCCATTGCGTGTTTTTATAGGAATTCTCTCTGACTGTTGCTATTTGGATAGCAGTAGAGGTAATATATGTAAACATTATATGAGAAAACATGCTAGTGAAGGAGTAGATAAATAATGGAATTGGAAATACTGATTGGCATAACAGAAATGAAATAATTTTGAAGAACATCTTGACCACAACTGGGTCTGTTCTGCCACATAATTGACATGTTGGACATCATGGTTTTAAAATTCATAATATAAACCTTAGAGTAAAGGAAAAAAATATAATCTATTGCTTTCGGAATACCGAATAGGAGCCTCCTTCACTCCGGTACAAACGGCCGGCCGTAGCATTCGTCCCGAGAGGTAGCCATTTGGCTCGCGCTCTCTCGGATACTTCTCCGCCTCCGTTTCAAATAAACTGAGTACAGTTTTCAGCCAGAGTCGAGAACAGCATTTTAGCCGAGCGTCGTAAAGCGAAGGATCTCGAAACCCGTTACCACGCGACTCCCTGCGACATCTAAATTCAAATTTTTCTTCTCAACTCTGGCAAAACCTTACGACCCCCTATCTGCATAAAACGAGATGAATTTCATTTTATAACGTTGCGTTCACACTATTTTTATGCCAGCGACTGTAAATCGATTTTGCTTACAGCGGCTCCAGGCAGGTAGGTAGGTAGCTTCTAATATTTACCTTGAAAATTTCTTCCATTCGATACTACTCACATAAAATAAGACGCGGTATTACACAATCCGGGATCTTGAAAGGGAGCCATTATCGTAACTAGTTTGGCGGCGCACATTACATAACTCCGATGCTACTTACGTCTATGAGATTCACTATCCATTTACCATCAGGTGGGCAACATGAGCCTTGCCTCTCATATCACACAAAAATATCTTTAGAACCATCATGTGGTACCCATATCTACACTTATTTACGTAGACATTTTTATATTAAATTATCAAACACAGAGACCGGTCCAATCGACGGTAACTGTCTTAGTTGCCAACAAAATGCAACCCACTTTCAACTTGCCGACTAATTAAAATGTTACATTGTATTTAAACGTCTGTTCCATGCGACTGTGTATTTTAATACAGAAGGCTAACGTATTAATTAAAGCTGGAAATACTCATGTCTAGCATGCACTCCACTCAATGGCTGCGCGGCGTACTCACTCGGATATTTGTTTCTTTGTCCCGACCTGCAGGCATGCAGGTTCATAAATAAATACAATCTACTGGCAAGCCCCACATTGATAAGCTACAGTTATTTAATCTTTCAATTTAAAATCGTGACCCTCTAACTAGACGCTTTCGACGTCAAGTACCTATAGCAGACCACAAATGATTTCAATCTTTTTTAAAATTCAGATAGAGGAGGTAGCTGTATATATCTATCTAAACTACACTACGGACATCCTAAGATAATATAATAATTTGGCAGGCGTCATATAATTTCATGACAAAATCTCGTCTACTTTTTCTTGTGGCAAATCTCTAAAGTTTCCAACCTAAAGCATTGTGAATAGACCCGTAAAACAACGAACAACCATTCATTTAGGGATCTCCAAGTTACGTCAGCGGCTTATGAATAAAGAGGGGTCGGCTGCCGGAAAAATAGGGGGTTATTCAAAAGGAAAAGTTTTTTTGCGTAAAAAAGGACGACTAAGCGGTGGATTATCGTCCATTCGCTGACAAGAGCTTTGTGGAACTCGTGGCCGAGTTATACGAACAAGCTTTTTATTATCGCTTACTGGAAATGTTGAGGAAAATGTACGGATAAGAAAAACAATTATCACCACGCTCCTTTTGGTGATTACTCTAGCTGTGTTTACCCGGCCAAGCTTGCTCATGACTGAAATTTTAAACAGGGACAATGAGCCGTTTCCTGGACTGGTTTGGGTGGTTGTCCGTTTTAATATTGATGCGGACTATGCCGCCAACATGACAGCCATCTTTGTGGAAATTGCTAGAAAACTGAATAAAAAATAATCAACATTTAATTAAATAAAGTTACAGAATAAACTTATAAATATAAAACCAGTTGGATTTGAACACGAACCTTTTCATTCCCTATCTGGTAACAAATTACAAAGTTATTTGGGTGCGATAAATAAGCAATTTCCGTCATACAAACGAATAGTTCTCACGGAAAGGTGTACGATTTGGGCGGATGACTTTATAATTATTTTCCACATGTGGGCCAGCGATTCGTTCCGGGACATTAGCGATGGCCGGAGAGCCGGGATCAAATCCCGGCCGGGTAACGAGATCTCCGCCTCAGCGTGAAATTGTGAAATTACCGGGACGCCTAAAGCGAAACTACATTTCTACATAATTAGATAAACTTGTGTTGTTTTTATGTCTATGGAACTACACAAGTTTTTATAGGAGAATTATTTTAAATGTTATATATAGGCCGTCTAATTAATTATTATTTGTTGAAATAAAAAATGTTAGTTCATAACACCACCATGTTTTTTTTACCACCTATCTATAGGTGGTTAAAACCTATCTATCGTAAAAAAGTTGTTATTTTTTTGAAGTCATAAATTTTTAGGTACGGATGTAGCGACCTAGTGTTCAAATCATCTCATAGGGTTATAAACAAAAATATACCTAGCACTGGGCCGTACTGCGGTACAAGTTGAACTCCGAAAATCATACCTCACTGCAGCGCAATTTCCTATAAATGTTTAAAGCATATTTTGTGCTTACGCAAAAGTAACGTGGTTTTGCGAAACTGTGAGATAATACCTTCGCTCGGGACCTCATCCAATGAGCTTGGAGTTCTCTGATAAAAGAAAATGTCTTTATCTTGGCACGAAGGTGTTATATCTTTTGTAAATAAAAGCATGTAGGAGGTAAATATAGGCGTGAGTTTTAGGATTTTGTTAGGGTAAATTGTGTTTTTTAGCTCCATGTATATTATTGTGTTGAACCTTAATTATTTGTCTTATACATAAGTTGAGTCTGTTAAATCCTAATATGAAAATCAGCTTAATACCAAAAACGCTGAATTGCAAAATATTAATAGTTTAAGTATTTTTCACTCTTTTAAATAGAAAATGAATAAAAATTAAACACCAGCTATAAAAAGGAATTTTAATACATAACAATAGCTGTCAATACACCAGCAAAGGGGAGATTATTGTTTGGGTTAATGAAATTAGTAAACTAAACTGAGTAATAAAGTATTAGCAGTACATTATATTTCACTAAACTCAAGAAATCTACAGAAATATCTTCGTAACATGCTATTTTATGGAAGTATTAAGTCGGAGACAACGTTTAGCTACCTCGCACCTGACAGCTAAGTAATTTAATTAAGTGAAGGGTACGGGTGGGAGATATTACCTATTGTGTTTCACACCCACACTGACTCACTTCATAACCAAGAACGCATAGCTCACAGATTTATAAAGGATGTGGTTTAAAAATATGCGTCATTAATATGAAGACAAATTATTTCTGTTAAATGCACAATGGGTTTATGGAGGAATTATACCTACTCAAAAACAAAAGAAGGATTGTTCTTTTATTAGCAATCGAAATCATTTATTGGAAATTTTGAATTATGATTTGTTTATTTTTTTCTAACCCACACTGGGCCCACGTAGTGGATAACCTCACTCACTAGCATAGAGAAGAGACCTTTGTCCCAGCTATTTTAGAAATTGATGTGAAACAAAAACACTCCCTTTTTTACTCAACAGTACTTGATCCTACAGCTAAATACCTACTACCGATGAGTTCTAAAGGTAGCTATCAAAATAAATAAAAGCCTATTCCACCGTTATTTCTCCATCCAATTTAGCATAATCTTTAACGTTTTACAAAAGCTATTTTATACCAGAGAATATCAAAGACATTTTAGAAGACAGAGACGGCCTTATCAAAATTCAATATCTTTATTTTGTGTTGGAAAAGGACGGTGCACCCAGCTCTACTAATCTCGAAGGAACAATGTTGCGTCTCAATCCAAAACAATTTATTGCTAAACGTCTCAACGCATAACTTTATTTAACAAATATAAACTTTATTACAGCCTGACAAAGTTTAATATAGCATGTGTTTTATTGTCGCATGGGTCGCTTCATCATGGACATGGAGATCTCATTCTGTGTAAGCTTCTTCTTACAATGTAACTATCTGAAACAAGACAAAACGCGGGAGCGAGCATTTAAGCGTATTTCTTGTTTTATACGCATCGCAATTATGTCGCTAATTATAGTAGTGATGATAAATTTAATTTAATTATAATATTAAAAGGCCCTTTCGTTGACCTACCGCAGAGCGCTGAGCGTGGCCGACTACAAAAATAAGTTGCCTTTATTCAAATGAGGATTTGTATTTATTAAATAGGCCTTCTGTTTATATATTAAATTTGCTGTCACCTATATTACCTATATTATTAGAGACTTGTGGTTTGTGGTAGCAATGTTTGCTATGTTGTTTATTAAAACATTGAATGCAATTAGATACCTCTTATCCCATAACATCTCTTATCTAGTGACTCAATAAAAAACACAGACGTCTAACCCTTTTCCTTCATATTTACTTTAACAAACTTGCTTAAATGCAAACTTGCGTACCTACATAATACGGATACGCCTAAAATAATAGTAAAACTCTCGGTGCTCTAGTAATAATAAAATAGTAGTACAGTCAATAAGAAAAATGTACGGAGTCCATATGAGCGGCTTGCGTTAGTTAAATAAATCAAGCGGCGAGCGGTCGCGCCGCCCCTCTCAGCAAAAATCAAAATGGCCGCCGTCGTCCGCACAGCTGACTGTTCTCTCACACTTTTTTAGATTGCGACCATTTTGTCGCCAGCAGTCTTTTTTTTCAAATTCTCTTACGGATTTCTGCCTGTTACCTACATTAAGTTATACCAATTTGAATTGGTGTTTACGTGACAAGCTAAGATATTGTTTCCGACATTATGTAGGTTATGTATGTTTGTACCAAATATGACTTGGATAAGTTCCAAATGACACCCACAAAGTTGTTCATTTCACTGATCATGTGGTAAAGTAGGTACAGTTGTAAAGATTTAGTGAAGTCGATGATGAACTATGGTTTTATATTATTTCTATTATGGTAAGTAATACCTGTTTCACAACCTCTAATACGTTTTGGTCAACAAAATTAGGTCCCAAGTCCCAAGTAAGTCCCAACTAAGATTTAGAAATGAATTCGTATAATTTATAAAATGTATGTATGTACATCTTTTTAAGAACATTAAATAGATTTCTTAAGATATACCAGAGCATTTTGATCCTATAACTGCAGTGTGGTCCTATCGCACGCCTACGTGGATTTAATAACTCCTTAATCTTCCAAAAGGATAATATTTGACTTTACTCGGTACAAGTTGCCTTGTTCCATCTTTATGATATTAGGTTAAGTTCGCTTCGAAAGGATTAAGTCGGCTCTTAATTCAACGCTCCCGGGCCGGAATAAATTTAACGTTTTGAGGAGCTTATGAAGAAAAACTTGAGATGTACGGACGGGTAAGCCCTCTCGTTTATAATATCATTATATTCATGCGGAGTGGTACCTATAAAGAACAAAGTATAACTTTTGAATACAGATTGAACGCGAGTGTACCAAAATAATATTGTTGATTTTATAACGTATGTAAAACATATATCTTTTAAATTTTGCGGTATACTACCGCTATGTTTCAGCTTTTTGACTCTATATTAAAGCTTTAACCTCGACTACATTTCGCTCGGCTGAGCATCGCGCCAACAGTTTAATTGCAGTGCGAAATTTATGTTCGCTTCGAATGATACCTGCAGAACATAGGCACACGTGGATAATGGGTACGCAGCCTCCGCAGCGCAGATACACACGGTAATTTGAACGAATCTCTCAATATTTCATTTTATTTTCCTCCTCAATTTTATTTTATTTTCGCAGAGCGGAACGCCTCTAGCTGAATGGAAGGTAATTGTAGGCTACGCAGCAAAGGGTTCGCTTCAGGGAGTAATTGTACGAATATAGCGGAACCTCTGGGAGTGTTTAATGCCAGGCTATGTCGAGGCCGCATTTTACTGGGCCTGCGCGTTATGCTTAATGCTGGACCAAGGACGAAAATTATCTCAGTAACGAGTTTCGTAAAAGCGGCGATGGGAACTAATGAGACTATTGGGTCCCCCGACTTGTTATATGAATATTTTTATAGGGCATAACTTTAATTTTGCAAGGGGACGATTAATTTTAACGTGAGCGATGAAAAGCGTTTCGCGTTGGACCAGAGCGAGGCACACAAAGTGCTTTCACTGATAAATGTTAAAAGCGGTGGAAGGGTTCGCGATAAACTTAAGGTAAAAGCGTACTCACCGATGTGGAAGCGCTGGCGTCACATGGGACTTGAACCTCGGACACACTGCACACCACTGAATATTTAAAATAATGAAAAGCCCGGACAACGGACCGGGGCGTTCCCTTTTAAAAATGCACTGCACTCGGCGTTTTAGTGCGGCCGTGCAGGTTGGTCAGACAGAAATTCTCAAGACCAGGATAACAGTCTCGTAAAGGAGGTGGTTCCTGAAATACACCAGTTGGATATAAACACATTGGCTTTAGCGGCAGAAAACGGTGGATACAGTTAAACTGAATTATCTGCAGTGCTCCAACATGAGTTAGACCCGGATTTACTGGTGCCGCTAGGATTGATGGCAGTCAATCTGTTGGCAGACATGTTTATCTTTGCTAGCGGTTTAAAAAACTAGTTCTCAGAAGAAACATTCATTCCTTAAATTATTTATTTAGTAAAACTTTCTACAACACAAAATGTACAAATGTGGATTTAATGCCTTGACATTCTCTACCAGTCAACTATTCTGGGCAGTCAACCATGGGTGATGAAGAGATAATATGGCAGATAAAGGTAATCTCCTTAAAATAAATTATTTCTTGTTTAATTTTACGTATTAAATATGATTGAATTAGTTGCAGCCTCCTTAAAGCTGATTGCAGAAAATGTTAGTCGAATAAGTTAATGACTTGGTAATGAAAAACAGAACTGTGTTTTATCTGAAACGACATAATTTCGAGAGTTGTCGTAATAATTTAGTTACAAATGGCCTTTATATTTGAAAATGCACATTTATAAACCTCTTGTTTTATAATTATTTGAATACATAAATAGCTGACCTGGATTTAAATCTATAATGCCATCATATGTAGCATTTGTCGTATAAACTATAACCGACTCAATATTTTTTAAAGTTCGAATTCTCACTAGATCTGATTATGGCCGGAAGACTTTTTATTAATAAACGTTCTTAATTTTGTCAAAACTTACAAATATTCAGGTAATACTCACACAGAACTATGTAAGTGTACACCTACAACAAATTAGTTATTGAATAGATAACGAATTTATTATTTCATTTTAAGCACTTCATCATTTAACTGTACCTACCTATTCCTATCTGATAATATCCTCCTATCTTTTTCCCGAAACGGAACATCAACAAACTTTCTAATTAAGAAAAAGATCTTTACATATAAAATGAACACGTAACGGGCTGTCACAAAAAAGCAATCACGAAAATAGAGCTGCCCTTCCTAATTAATTCTAATTAGCAGCCGGTAGGTGGCTCTATTACGGCTAAAAGGAAACAGGGAGGGTTTGGAAAAGCGGCAATGTACCGTAACGTTAATTTAATACCACTTTAGTACAGAATTAGTACCTACCACGGTCCATTTGAATAATTTTGTCATTGATTTGAGCCAAAAAGCGGTATCTAAGTATATTTTTGTAAAGGAGAATTAGCCAAGTGTAAGTTGGACACAAAGGGTTCCGCACTATAAACTGAAACAAGTTAACATGTTTACTAAATATTAAATAAATGCCCCTTTTTAGTCGTTCTTACCGCGGCAATGAAACTTTGCAAATTTTAGCTTCCGACCTTCCATTTCATGATATACCTACATACGCATAGACATACTTACGCAGTGACAGTATTAGGTAAACTTACGTTGGTGATCTTTCGGAAACGGAACCCAAGTTACCATTCTAACAGACATCTTTTTTTGTGGTCTGTACTTATCTAATATGTTAATCTTTTATTGAGGTTTTAGATTAAGATATCACCTACTATGAAACGGTTATGGTATATATCGTATATTACCTATGTATTAAAATATGAATAAATATCAAGGCTCGAAAGATACAATCTTTAACAAGGCAATTATCATAGTAACTTCATTGGTTATAATAAACTTAATCGCTTTCGCTTATACATTGGACATTATATACAATGTAACTGATTAACCAAGTAGGTAATGTTTAAACATAAATATTAATGTAAGTTTTAATCAAGTCCATAAATTAAAACTATTGGACCACAAACGAGCAGCAACAAAATTAACAACAATTCAAAACTGTGTACTCCACTTCCATTGTAGCAAAGCTAATGATGTTAGATTATCCTGAAGATAGTAGATAATTAATTAATTACTTGAATAAAACATCATAATAAAGTCGTTACTTTAACTTGATGATTTATGTCCACCATTCGTTTTTATTGACATTTAAACGCCCGACTTTATCGGAGACGGAACGCTACGGAAAAAAACAGTATCTTGTTTGTAATAAATACTTATTTAAATTCCGAATTTAAATATTAAAAAAAAAAAATTTCGTCGTACGTACAGCTAAGGAGCTGAATCCCGTGCCGGAGTCTGTGTTCCCTGATAGTTATAAGCTGGAAGTCTTTAAGTTAAGAGTGAATAAGTTACTTTCAGGCAAGCGTGCTTCATCTTCGACCACAAATCATCGCTTAGGTGTGAGGCAGCCTACCAACAATAAAAAAAACATTCGACAGTCCGTCCGAAAATATTGACAGGAATTACTGTCAAGCGCGCTCAAACATAATTCGGGGTTTCGAACCTTTGGTCGTTCTACAGAAACGATTACACATGTCTCATTTCACATAACGTTGCTTTAATGTAAAACTTACTGCAAAATGACTACTGGCTGCTTTGCATAATCAAATTGACTCAATCCAAAAGCAGTTTTGATGCAAATGCAACCGATAATGTTCACAAATTAGTGGGATTATAAAAGGGGACTTTTTAACGGGCTCGGTCATTGGTCCTCGTTTTCGTGAAACAACTAACTTGTTTTAATAATCTTAAGAATTGGATTCGGATTAAAAATACGCTGGACTAATCAGATCTGATTTTTTACCTTTCGATATGCCAAAAAGAGCAGACGATAACGATATGTAAATAAGTGACCTACTGTTTGTAGCATTAACTAGACTAAAAATTTGAAAAAAAAAAGAACGTTGGCCGTTCCAAATTTAAAAGGTGTACTCGAATATTTTTATTTATACCCTTTTTAGTCCGTTTCTTTGATTCCTTTGATCTGGGTGGCGCGAGAGGGAGTGTTAGACTTCTACTAACTAAAAACCCACCCTGTTCCTTCAAATGCCCTTACGTTCCAGGGCCAAGGTGTCTCGTTAGATCATTCCCGGAACCCCGGCAGGCAATGGCCTTATTGGGTCCCATCAATGGCGCTGACTACTCACTGAGGCGCGCGTGGGACTCGGCGCGCGAGCCGCCCGCGCCGCCGCCGTCCCGGACCGGCCGGTGAGCTACCCAAAACAGCCATGAGTATAACATTTTATTTTTAATTAATTATGGCGAATTGGTTGTTACCTACACCAGTTGAAATATAATTAATATTCTACAACTGTTACAAATGTAGGACAAGTCAACACGCTCAGAATAACAAAAAGTTGAAAATCATTGGCTATTTTTAACTTCTGTCTTGAGCTATAGAAGACGTGGGTGGCGTATGTATGTATGCATGATGTTAAAACTGTTCACATAAAACCTATTGGTAGGCACCTATTCGTTAATGTTAAACCAATCACGAAATTGATTGAAAGATATCTATCAATTGTTTTCATTTTAATTTATTCATAGATAACTTTGTGTTGGTAACAAATCACTGAACCGGTCGTTACTATGACCAGGGAAATAAAACCAATGTCATCGTTTTGAAGGGCAGTAGGTTCCATAACTGCAAACAAGGTGTGAATTCTTGCAAATATCTTAGTAATTGCAAGAATCCCTTCAATCCTACAATTGGCATTCTTGTTCCGCCCACATTAAATCTTAGATACTGTAATAATATCATAAATGTGAAAGATTATGAGGATGCATGTTTGTTACTCTTTCACTCAAAAAGTCCTAAACGGATCTGTATGAAATTTGGTAAATAGATAGTTGACATCCTAGAATAACACATAACTATGCTACAGTTTATCCCGGAATTCCCACGGGATCGGGATTCATGCGGGAAAACCTTCTTACGCGAACAGTCGCGGGCAGTAGTCTTATCTATACAACCTATACTCATAAGTAATTATATAGATAACAAAAAAACAAATTTCATTCTTATTTCAAAATAATCTTGAACTTTATACTATTGGTAAAATTGCATGGTGGAACAACTGAGCAACCCGTGGTGTCTCCTCCCTGATTTGTTAACTGGATTGACAAGGTAAAGGGCCGAGCGATGGGTGTCTCTTTCTTACAACAGCATATTGTATACTTCTGTCTCTTTCTCACTTAGGTTTAGAGATACCCATGGACTTCGACACATTTTTTTTCTTATCGGTACTTATATTTGTTTTGTTATTAGAGATGATAATCAGACAAGACGTAATGAAATTAAAATTAATTAAGATTTTTTTAGGCGAAAATAAAAATTAATCTCTAAACAAATGGAGGTTAGCTCAGTGACTGAGCGATTGAATCCTGCACTGCGGGTTGCGGGTTTGACTCCCGCATTGGAAAATGTATGCCCTACAAATATTTGTTCCGGATCTGGTTGTTTACAAAAATGCGTACACGAGGAGGAAAAGTTACTTGGGTGGTCAAAGGTTTAACACAGGTACGTTACATAATGATTACCCTACAATATCGAAAAAAAAAACTTAAAACCACAAAATATCTTTGGCGAATCCGTTTGCCTTCCTTATCAATGATTCAATCCTCTTAAGCGTGTCTTACATACGTTTATGGGGAACTGTATTACGTTATGGTCCTACGTATATCATATAAGGTAACAGTTGAAAAGCCAGCGTCGACAGCGATTGATATACGGCGAGCAAACGTGCGCTGACTCACAACTATTGGTTTGTACGCTTGGTGCTTGGTGTATGTTAAAAGCGGAAAGCGAGAGGAGGTAGCGGGAGCGATTTTATCATTTTGTGTTTACTTCAATTAAGATTTATGACACTTCGCGTGACCCAAGGGCTGGCTCTTATTTTGGACGGACTATTAAACATTGCCATACAACGTGGCAATACTGCCAGTCTTTTGGGCACATTTCTAGTGGACAGCAATGCGCTCAAATTTCTGTATGCTATATTTTAGATTATAATTTATAGATTTATGTAGTTTAGGGTTTTTATTTAAGTGAAAAGTGTAAAATTGTAACAGAAACAGAACAATCGCAATTTCTGAAAGTAGTTGGTTCAGATTCGGCTTCTGAATCAATTTCCGTCATAAAACAAAGGTGTTAAATTTTGATGGAAAAAATCTTTCATTAAACTTAAAATGGAAATACAGTATCATGACAAATTAATACAATCCTTAAGTCAAGGAAATTGTGTCGCGTCGGCCGCTAACATTACATGAGTGTATGCGTCTGCGTAAGGATATTGTATGACGCACAAACATTTTGCGTTTAGTAAGAATAACTATTTTATAAAAAATGCCTAGGTTTGGTTTCAATTTATTTAGTTACGGATGTTGTTTTAAACTTATAATTTAAAATTCTAATTGGGGTGTCGGAGGTATAGCGCTTAATCTGTTACATGTTGTAGGTAAGTATACCTAATATATTCAGAATTTTAAATCCAATAAAAATTGATTTTTCAAATAAACATAGATAATGGCCAACTTAGGCGATGAATAACATACGAAATATCTCATACAGTTATAATATCTTGACTTTTAGTGTTAAAATCGCCTTGGCTATTAAAGCATGGAATATATGTTATTTCATGTTGGCCTACATGAGCAAAATACCTAAACGTGAAAAGATTTCCAATAAGTCGTTTCCTATCGAGAAAACCCAGACATAAAAATAGCATGGTTACTCTTTCAGCGTCAGTAGCAGAAGTGTATATTATAAGCTAATTTTACACACGCATGTTCAATTTTATTCGTAATCTACAATCAAGCAGGTCTCATAAGCTTATGAAACAATAACATCACAAGCATTTTCTTCCACAAGCTAATAATGCAAATCCAAGCCCCGTATATACTTACCATAAAAATCAATTAATTAATAATTGTAGTTAGGTATCCCAAAAAAAAATATATTATATTACGGAATAGTTGGTATTTAGTTTATGGAAAAGGTTAGTTACAAATAGACATGTAGGTAATATGGTGTAATATGAGTTATGAGGTAATAATTATCAGCTGATGGATTGATAGAATATGTTACTTTTCAATTTTGTGACATAGCTACCTATATAATTTTAGGTACCTGTATAGCTTACTTACTTAGTCTACGCTGCAGATTTACACAATCAATGCAATAAAAATTAAATAAGAGATTGACATTGAAAATGGTGCATCTTCCTATGACTTGAACCACAGCGTGAGACCTCCTCATACGTGGAATTTTTACGTAAGCTACCCACTACCCATGCTACTCCGGTCCAAGGAAATTTATTTCGAAGGCAGGTATTGAAGTGGTATGATGCGGTAACTTAAATATAAGCTGCAGTACATAAACCAGGCGCTGAGTTTATAAATAAAGGTAGCAGTGGGAAATAATGCCTCTTTTAATTTACTCATGATTTATGTATGTTCCTATACATTTATTGGTGTTTTTGGATTGAGGTATGCGTGAAGCCGTTAATAAATAAAATGGTCTGAGAGTAACAAAGCCATGTTTAAATGCGGTAGGTATAAGTACTGTCTGACCAAAGAGATTGCAGTGCAAATTGTATGAGCTTATCACAGCCAGTTTTATTATGATTACTAATGAAAATTCTACCCCGTTCTTTTGTATTTTTGCTTTAAACATAAAACAAAGCAACGTAATGGCGGGAGAGAAGGCGAGACTGCAGGGCGGTCGGTACGCAGCCGGCACGCAGTCGTCACGTAGTTGTTACGCCGGGCGAAGCGTCGCCGCCGCCAATCTAAATAATTGACCCGTCCGCTGTCCGTCCGACTGTGCAACTCCTTGGTTCGACCAACGAATGAATGGAGACGGCCTTCGTAATATTACGCTCCAATAATAAACATACGCCTACTCTTATGCGATTTAAAATGTCACTTTATTTACCAAGTGACGCTAAAAATCTTGTTCACGCTGACACATTTACTCTCAATACTTTGTCAATTGTTAACTATGTGGGTTTTTTATAAATAAATTTGATGTCAATGACACTTGTTTTTTTACAAAATGGAATCACACCAGTACCTGCCAACTTTTTATACGAGTAGGCCATTGTTCATAAAGTAAAAGTCCATCTACATTTTCACGATTGTTGGAAAAACTTTGCAAAGGTTGGCTCTACGCCATTCCATTTTCGTATATAACAGTAAAGGGTGGAAGTAAGAAGTAAAAAGAGGAAAAAAGTATATTATTAGTCTCTTACCGAAATGGAATTGGAACATTTCGTAGAAAATTCCAGAAAATATTCACTTCGCTTTACTTAGCCGAGGGCAGCCATCATACTTTCGCTACTTTTACCTACACAATTTAATAGAATTTCTTGCGGGGAACGTAATATTTTCGCTACACGTTTTATTTGATATCTATTTGCATCTGTTCAATATAAAATAATAATCAAACTACGTGCTGTTAGCAGCATGTAGGTATCCTACTCATTTGTTTAATTTGAAAACTCTTTTATTTATTCATTTTAGACGAAATGGAATAAATAATAGGATTTTCGAAATTATAATGAAAAGGCGTTTACTACATTAATATTACTTTTAACCATGATAGAACTAAGTCGAAGTTCAACGGAGACGTAAAAATACTATTATAATATCTATTAAAAACCTTACGGCTTAACTGACGCTAAAATTTGACGCTTTCCCTAAAGTTCTAACCTTTATCAACATTCAAGTTGGATGTAATCCACTCGAAATGGTTGTTTCAGGGAGGACATTAAAACTTTATGTCTATTGTACTACAATCTATTGGGTCATTATTTTTCAACGGTCAACTTTGAATATAAAGCCAAAAACTATCATAATTTAAGTTTCCTTTAACAACAGGTGAAAGGTACTAATCAAATTACACCGAATCCATTTAGTCATAATCGTGCGCACAAAAATTAAATTTATTTTTTATGGTTCTCCCAAGCCGTTAATAATCTAACCAATCGGAGCGGACTATTTCGAAAATCAAACTGTCAAACGTCAATGTAATGAAGACTTTATATATTTTTATGTTTTCTTTGACGATGCCGCCAAGACGAATGAAGTAAAGGTAAATAAAATAATAGTACTGGCGTAGGATGGGGCCAGGCTCCATTGTATAGCCATCTGAAGGGAGAAGTTACGACCGCGACAGGTGTGATGCCGAATTAACTTCTTATATAAAGTCGCTTTTTATACAACACCGACTGCTTAATGAGGCCGAGGGATCACGGTAATGAAACGCGAGGTGTCTCGGACTTTTCTTCTCGACCTCTTTTCCCAGCTTAATTAAGACCTTTTTGGGGATTAAAACTTGATTTCTCGACATACTATCCCGTAGTTATTATAATGACAGCATTAATATGCATAGTTTTAAAGCTTTCTAACGAGCGACCAACCTGCACGGGACGTAGTTTCGTCATGACACACAGCACTGTACCTGTAACAAACGTAAACGATTAACATACCGAGCTCAACATAGCGAGTTTTATAAAGAATATAGATGTCTATTTTAATAATATAGAAAATCAATGTCGTTGTAAATTAAATTGAACGCACAAAACGCACGCACCGAGAACTCGTTCCATTTCTGATCGGGTGATATTTTCGACGGGTCCGTTATCTGATGAGTGGTCATTGAACTCCGAATGGGAATTCAAAACGAATATGAGACAAATGGGCGGGAGCGGGCGATGCGAGTGGCACTGATCGAGTGTGCAGACAAGCCAGCCGCATATAGCGACATTTTTCATTCAATCAAGACAAGGATGCATTGTGTGTCAATGACCCGCCTGAAACACATGTTGGTACCTGCCTACAATCAATATTCATGAGGCATTGCAGTTATGTGGATCATGAACGCCTTTATGGTAAATGTCACTTTACTCTACGCTGCGTGAAGCATTAAACGTCATAACTAGTTACACCCGCCTCGGTGAACTTGGTCCTAGTAGATATCTAGATAACGCTATCTTAACAGAGGTGGCAGGAGAAACGGGTTTGATAATAGGTATAATGAGTGATGACGATTTTTATCGACTAATTTATTAGGTGCTTCTGTATTTTTTGCGATCGTAACTACATCGTCACAGCTAAGAATGTAAGCGTACCTACCTACTATTGTTTTATATATTTAGATCGGTAAGTCCTACAAAAAAAGTAAATACTAAATTTTTACCTACCTAAGTGTATGCTTTAATAAACTTAGGGTACAAAAGGCAATAGGCGGTCTAATCGTGTTCCACTATCTCATCCAGACAACCTAAAATGAATAGTCATAGCCTGGATACCAAATTGGGCTGTCATTAGAATGAAAATAACTTTGCAATAGAAGATATTAAAAACAACAATGAATGGCAATTAAATAATATACAGCAATAAGAATTTTAAAATACCTAGTAGGTACCTACTTTAATGTCAGAATCGACGGAAATAATGTGCTAAGCTACAATGAAGAATTCTAATCAGTGAGCTAGCTTTCGTGTTGAAATGTCCAAATAGGATTTTCACACTTTCGTTAATTAATTCTAAAGTGCGTTCCCACATTTCCACCAATCAACGTCACTGAAATACGTTTATTTGATGACAGAAGTCAATGGGAATGCCCAATTTGAGTAGAAAATAACTTGGAGATTCAAACAGTTGTTGCATACCAAACGTGATGGAATTTGGAAATAAGGATAAATTATTTTTGTTTATTGTAAAAGACATGGCTGCAGAAAATCATGTGCCTGACCTTTCAACATTTAAATAGAACAGTGGTAGTCTGTTTACTCTTGCGAAAATTGTTTTGATTCTATTATCTCAAAAAAAGCATATATTTCAAACAAATTCACGTAGAACCTAACTGTAGGTACCTTCTAAAATACATATTATCAATATATTATGTCAATTATCGCTGAAGGTAAGGATTTATATACCTATGTTTAAAAAAAGTTGCCTTGTTTAATTATTATTTACAGCGTAGATAAATGCATACCCAATAGTAAAATGCAAAAAAAATGCACTTATGGGTATGCATTTCCCGTTTACTAATTGTATAACCGATTACAGAGAAAAGCTCACATTCCGTAATGGCAGAAAGTGCTTACGTTGTGCATATTTTATAAGAGTTTATACCTACTCGGGCGCATGGGAACACGCAAAGCAACTCTGTTTCAAAAACTGGCGCCTGAGGTAAATTAGTTTCATAATCTAGTTATGTCCAATGAATAAATATGCGTAGGAAGGCATTGGTTGCATTGAACACAGCATGAACGCTAATTGAACTGCAGGAGAATTTGAGCAAGTGATAAAATTACAATTCGCGCAGGCGCCAGATATAGGCACACAAGTTTATTGCCGAAGCGCAAATTGAAAACGGTGGCGGCGGACAATTGCTTCCAAGTTATTGTTTAGCTATTAAAAATTTATGGGAAAATTGATGGGTAAACAACGGCAGTAGAGTTTTCTTACCTAGGTGGGGTAACATAAAAACAGAATGACACTGGTTTTAAAGACGATAGATATTGGGGATGTAAAATATTTTAGGAATATTCCCCGCTTTTCTATTGAATGAAATTATTGCCTACCTCTGAAAACAGGAAAAGTTACTGCAAGTATGGTTGTTATTTTAAATGTTGTTGTTTTTACACGGGTATTATTTATTTAAAATAGCAACCTGGCTTTCTGTATTTTTTTTTTCATTTTCAGAACTAGGCAATTATTTCAGACAGTTGAAAACAGGGAAACTTAATAATATGTTTCTATAATTTCTTACTTCCCGTATCTATACCTACGCATACTCTGTATATGGGAAGTAAGAAAGAAAGAGAATGACAATGATATACCTACCTACAATGCAGAAAATGGAGAGAGGAGAAACCACAGTATGCATACTATAAATGTGCATACGTAACTAAAATAATAAGTACCTATTTATATCTTCAAAGTGTAACAACACACATACCTACCCGAATAATATTACAATAAAAATTAGCTTTCCCAGCAAACGTTGTTTTACCATAAAAATAATTACCAGTTAAAATATAAAAATAACTACGACCTTATTGTCAGACCTACCAAATATATACAAATATAATCACAAAAATCGGTCAAGCTGTTTCGGAGTAGTTCAATAAATAAAAAATAAATATTTTTATATATTAGAAGATATAGGTACACTTACGCGTTGAAAGCGATGTCCTTCACTTCACCAATATCCGAAATCGTCATTATATTGCATAATCTCTCAGAATCAAGAAACTAGAAATACCTCCTGTATTGTGGGAGCGATTATAAAAAAAAAAACGACGGGTTGCACTCCGGGAGTGCCGGCAGAAGTGAAAACTTGAATATTAACATTGTGCATTTTTGATATTTTGGAATGGTTAGGGAATAATTTTGCACGAATTGCTTTAATTATCAGTATAAAAGTACTATCATTTATGTGGTAGAAAACAATATTTATTTATTGCGCTATCGTACATAAACATGACAATTTATATTATATTAAAAAGATTTATCTCTTAGACTCTCCGTCCGTCTTAGGAATTTTCGATCAGGTCACGTGTCCTGACGCGAGTTTAAAATTTTTTACCCATTACAAAAAAAGTGCACAACGCCGCTAAAGAAGTTTTCAACTCTCCGTCCGTTTTACGAATTTTCGATCAGATCACGTGTCCTGACGCGAGTTTAACATTTTTTACCCATTACAAAAAGAGTGCACAACGCCGCTAAAGAAGTTTTCAACTCTCCGTCCGTTTTACGAATTTTCGATCAGGTCACGTGTCCTGACGCGAGTTTAAAATTTTTTACCCATTACAAAAAAAGTGCACAACGCTGCTAAAGAAGTTTTCAACTCTCCGTCCGTTTTACGAATTTTCGATCAGATCACGTGTCCTGACGCGACTTTAACATTTTTTACCCATTACAAAAAGAGTGCACAACGCCGCTAAAGAAGTTGTCACTTCAAAAAAACTCAGATATACAAACAGTCAGACCTGAAACAGCTATCCTTAAGTCCACTGCTAGATTTCAGTTATAAACACACCAAGCACGTGGCTAATTCACGTAATTCTTAGAGACAGTTTGGCATACAGCCCGAAGCTGAAAATAAATTGATTTGATTGGATTGTCAATTGAGTAGACTGAAAGAATATTCCTATATCTATAGTCTGGCTAGCGAGATATTTTTTTATACTTTTCTAAAATTCAGTAAAAAAGTATCATGCAACGAATCGTAATTCGTTGGTATCATGTACACAAATTGACAATATGCTCTACAACGTGTAACATAAAGGGTATATACATAATAATCGCACGCCTTCTTTGGATGATAGCAAATAATATGGCAAGGTTTTAGTTATCCTATGTCTACATGTGTGGAACTTATTAGAAATTTCAATAGATTGATACCAGAGACCTATTTTTTTCAAATAAAGAAGAATGAAGAGAATTATCGTGTTATTAGCTAGTGACGTGGAAAGTTATTGACCCTCATAGTGCTGTGACACGTTTGTTATGTATGGTATTCAAGAAACATGTGAAACCGATAATTTGGTATCAATTCTTTGAGTCACTCATTTTGACCTGAAACTGTGCAAAGAGACTCCATACCAGATGTTGTCCACAGTCCTTTTGGATATATATGGGGTTTCCGTTACACGTTACACGGTGTGTATATAAATAAAATGAATTTGCTATCTGTGAATTCAAAGTTTTCTCAAATGCATTACCCCGGACTATCAGAAGAATACAAAATCAAATAATTTTGTTGTCTAAAACGCAAAATAAACATTAAAAAAAATGTGTCTATCTATATGTTGATCCGATTTTAATTGGATATTCCCTGTAAGAAAGCGTGTATAGGGCGACATACAGGCTACTTTGTATCCTGGGATTTCTGACTTAACCAATGAGTAACGCCCGTATGTTTTATGAAAAAAACAAAGGTAAAATCGACTCCTACGCGAACGAAGTCGGGGACCCAGCTAGACTGAAATATGTACCAAACCATTTCTTTGACAACTTAGCTCAAAATAAGCCAGATCTTTCACATAACAATAGCAACGTGTTTGATACAATCTCACCAATTAACAAAAGTGATTTTAAAACCACAAACTATGTCAAAATCTGGAATAGTCAGAAGCTTATTTAGCTGTACCTACGACAAAATGTTAACATTACCTACCGTGTTTATTGCAAAACTTCATTACAATATTGTAGACGAGTTTATCTGTGTTTACCGCGTAACGATATTACAACTGCGAGACAACTTCAAAGAGACTCGCTGGGACGAATAAACGAAATAATCTTTAATATTTCACCCAGAACAGTTTCATACATCCAAGATGAAAGTAATGAAAACATGTCGCGAATAACGAATTTACGCCGGAATTATTTCTTGGAACAAACCCGCTGTTGTTTCTGCTAGAATAATAAAATGATATTCTACCCGAGCCTGCTACAAGGAAAATGTAGTCCGTTTTCATTTATTCATGCAATTTTTCGTGGGCAATTACTTTATCGTTTGTATCCTTTTAATTGTGTATAGGATTGTACCTATATTCTTCTGACACAGTATCAAACCTATAACTTCAAAAATGCGAGTTCAGAGATTTAAAAATGAGTAATTAATATTTTTTGTACCCGATAAACCTACTTAATGATCATTTCATGTAGAAATTGCTGTCCGGGTCTGTAATACCATAATAGTAATCAAACAACAATAAAGTTATGCAACAAAGAGATCCAAACTGATCAGTAAATTAAAAGAAATAACCATTCTGATTAGTACTGCAAGTTGCAATAATGTGATTTAAAATTTAGAATCAATCAAATCGATATTGTCACTCCAATGTCCGTAGCGGAATTCGACACGCAAGTTCCATTTTTAAACGTGGACGAAAGCGTCGTCGGTGTATTTATAAATTATTTTTTATCCGTATTACGCGGTCCCGCCTCGCTACAAAGTATAGTATCGATTGGGCGAGCGCTACTCTCTGGCGGGAGGCAACGGGCCGCCTCAAGCACCTCACCGTTCTATTCCCGTATCATTCGAATCCAAAGGAATTATTATCATCCACGATTATCGGACCGGTCGGCACTCATATTTCTTCTGATATTACGACTCACATGAGCCGCGTACGAGTTATCGATACTTCATTAAACTCGCCGGTTGATACACGATAGCCGCTCTATAATAAAGCGATTTACAAATAGCGCAGATACCGAGTCTAATCGAAAAAAAATTAATAATATAAGTAGGTACTTATTTTCCCGAGCAAGACATACGAGTATGATGACAACATTGTAGATTACATTGAGTGCGCTCGTTTAGGATACATATTTTAAACGACTTGATGAAGCAAATTGGGTTTGCTCGGTAAAATGTTTTTATAATTCCCCGCACTAACTAAGAACAAGATGTGTTGTGGGGTTCAGAATACTGAATCGGATAAATAATTTGGTTAATTTACGTGAATGTTATGACTGTTACCGAATGTTTCCTACCTATACACATGTAGGTAATGTTAGCATGGATACGACCTCGTACACCACAAATTAACTCAATTATTTTTTGAAATTTGCTTATAGATTTGATATTGCATATATTTGGTGGCTTTAAAAACGATAGATATATCGAAAGGTTTGATGCGAGAGATGTAGATTGTACGTTATTGTTATTGTATTTTGAAATTCAATAATGCTTATTTATTTAAATTAGGTATTTAGTAGTCAGCCATCTGTATATCACAGTAATTAATGTATTTTTCTTGCTTACTGTACCTGTGTTGTCATCATTAAATAATGTCGTGTCAATATTACTCTTTTGTTTATTACTGGGAGTACGAAGTGGATATAAATATATCGGATCTGTAGTCTGTTCGTTGATTTGAATAAATTCCCAATAGAAATAAACCGCTTGATGGGTGTCCCGCCAACTGCAAAGAATAATCTGAATTATTTGACACTTCCCTTCACTATAAAACCAATATATAAGCAAATTTTCAAAATAAAATAATATTTATGTCCATCTACGTGAAATAGAGTTCATCCTACGACTGTCGCAATATCTTGCCGGTTTAAAATTGTTAATGTTGAGCACTAAACAGGATTTTTTTCGAGCCGACAAAAAACGAACTATAAATTCCGAAATTATCCAACACCACACGTTGTAAAAAGTCAGTTTATGAGTAGTCTGTCTATATAGTTATTGAATAGTTACGTTAAAATTAAACCGTTGTGTTTATGTTTTTATTCCCGAGATTATACTGTCCTTGTCAAGAATTTGCGTCATAAGCTGAAAATAAACGAAAACTTGTCTGAAATGTTACGTAATTTTATTAAAAAACAAAATACAGTCATAGTCATACAAACCCGGATCAAAGCCTCAATATTATTTTATCTAAGATCGGCATAAAAGTAAAAATCGTGATTGGATTCCCAAAATTTTGTCTAACGGGTACTCTCCGCGCACTAAAAACTTTTTTATGTTTAAATCAGTTTATTTGGGATTTCTCTAATCAGTTTGGAAGACTCCGCAGAAGTTGTAAAATATACATACATACATACTTTTGTATTTATTGACGTGGAAAACTGCACGCTTTTATATCTACCGCGTAGTTTTTCCAATCATACTGACATAAAATACGAAATTGTTCCCCGTGTACGTGTATCAAGTACATATTACTACCGTATTCCGGAGCTACGTTCTCATATCTTTGTCTCAAGACATTAGGTACTAGGCTCCAAACCAATAGCGGAAGCAGATAGATAGTGACGGCTTGCAATAACAATAATGCGGGAACCAAGCTGGGCGACCTGCCAGGGTTCTATCGATCCATACCACAGCACCACACCAGAAGAACAAGACCTCCCAAAATATATTCCGTATCCCCTTCTTCAAAGGTTCACTCATGATAGAGGGGGGAGCAGAAGGTCAATGTAATGTGGCCTCACAGATACATAAGTAGGTCAGAGGGAAAATTTACAAACACTACTCTCCGCGAATGTGGATTTTTTTTGCGAAATAAACTGAAAAAATTCTTTCCGGGTCAATGCAAATGGGGATGTTTACTTGATCGAGCCAGATACGATGATATTGAGGTGTATTTTAGTGGAGGGGGAGAATAGTGTGCGGCCTGAATGTTGGTTTTGTATAATAAAATTCTAGGGGGGGCAAAGATACGACCCGGCTAGAATATTTTGGCAGGGACCACTTGAATAGTTTAATATTACGCCACAAATAATAATTACGAAGGTATTCTAACTAAGTATCTGATCACGATGTACTTTTACAGGGTTATAGTTTTGTACTTACAAACTTCCACAGAAATGTTACTATTATATTGCATTCAAGATTTAATGTTTGATTAAAAGTATTTTACTACTGAAGACATCATTGCCTTGTGTGTGTGATAAATAGTCGTAAGCACATTTGATTCACAATCTCAACACCTCGCAACAGAATGTAATTACATTAAGCTTGTTATTCGTATTTCATTTTTTCTCTTCAAAAAGCGCAGCGCTTAACATTATCTAAACACGAAATCTCTTTGTTAAGCAGATAAGCACATCACATAAAGAAATATTAGGCCCACTTATAACCAAATTAGATATTTTTTTACCAGCGTCAATAAATCGTTGGGGCTCAAGTACCCACTGACTTATTTTCGAGTTACGTCAAGTTTCTTCTCAAGATAAGTACTACCTATCCAATCCTACATACCATCCAGTTTGAAAAGACCTATAAAAGGGGGCCGCATTTCCTCATTACGGCTTTATTTTGTTATCTTGAGCGGAGGCGGGGGATATCAAGATATATTGGGCGAATATAAAGGTACTAGAGAAAGGGACCCGTGGGTCGACAATCAAGCGAACTCCAGATAAAATATTTAAAGGTCGCCTTAAATGCTAGCCTTTCTAAACCACTCGAAGCTGGAACTATTTAAATTCTTCGCCTGGGAATGAATTCTGTTTGAATTATGTCATTAGTGACACTTATTTTTGACTTTGAGTTGAGACGGTTTTAAGTGTATATTGTGAAGACAAGAAGTGTAAGGGATAACGCATTAACTTCTCTTATATACAAACTCTTGGTCACTCCGTTTTTCGGATCTATTATTTTAATAATGATGATAAGTGGTAGGAATTCAGATAGGAAAACTTTTTGTACGACAAAAATGTTAATGTAAAAGCAATAATTTACAAAAATTAACACGTCTCGTTTGATCGCAGCATGAGTTCAATATCTTGATTAGTTATGAAAATGGGCTCAATTATGTCCATAGATATTTTAATTTTACTACCTACACCTTTTCTGCCTACAGATACTTTAAAATTAACTGCGATACTTCATTAACCATGATAAAGAGATGTCTGGATTTTTTATTTGAAATATAACAGCTCTATTGGCCATACCTACTTTTCAGCATTAGAGAAAATCTTTATAAAACGAATTAATAACACACGTACTTACAATTACAATCAATACATGACTCTCATGGCAAAAAACAAGTACAAAATAAGCCATTTAAAATCGCATATCTAGCAAAATCTACTCAATATTTAAGACTTAAATTGAAGCAGTCGTTTGTAAAGGCCGCGCTTGTTGGCTGAACTCAATACCAGGAAGATATTAAGTCTAGATACGATCTGTGGGTGATACTATCTAATAATTACTATAGGTATGTGGGGTTTAAGTGCAGGGTACCAGGTGTGGTGTATCCAGTTTATATGCCTCGGTGTAGTGGAAATGAATCAAACTGCTTAATAGGTCGATAATTATACGAAATGCAAGGCGAATGGAAAAACGATAAATAGTTTCTTATGTATTTGTTTTTGTCCAGAGTGTCTTTATTAAACTGCATCCACAGTATCTTGTAACAAAATGATTATTTAAATTGCAAATCACATACTTATTATACGTCTTACAGAATCAAAATCATAGATCTTTAAAATCAATGAACAAACACATCAACCTTATATGCAAGGAATCTCAACAATGATTAATGCAGCCAATCACCAATGAGGTGGACACTAAACATATCAAATATAGAAGAACAACGGACTAGTATACGAATGTACAAAAAGAGCGAAAATTCTTGAAAAGTGGCGTTGCGTTGTGAAACAGGCAACTTATGTCAACGTGACAACCACGACTGTACTGCAACGAATGTAACGCCAAAATTGCAGTTTGGGGAGTGTGCGATGCACAATTTAATTCCACCAAGCCCCCGAGCCCATTCCATCATCGGGCCTACAAGAAAAACGGCGATGCAAAATCGTTACATGGACAACTGGACATCCCACCCATTTTCACAAAACGTTCTGAGAATACTTTCATTGTGCGCACGACTAAGGAGTGGAAAGTAAATAGGTTACTTCTAGGTAAGTGTGCTTCATCTCTGATCACATCATCGCTTACCATTTGGTGAAATGGTGGTCAACCGCGAGCCTATTATCAATAAAAAAAGAAAAAGGTGATTATACTTACCTATACACAACGGTTTACGATTGAACAAAATACATTTCAATACTGCAGTAACTAAGTAAAAGCTGGTACGTAAATTTTTTATACACAAAATACCTTTAAGGGTCTATATCACGCGTATTACACACAAAATGTCATTGTTTCCTTAATAAAACTTGTTTTTCCTTGTGACAAAGCACTGCTATCGTGTCATTTTCTCGTTTCTATAACTTATAACAACGCTACACGCAACGAAAACTACAAAGGAACATCATGTTCTGAATTTCTGCCATTTATACCACCTTGATGTTTTATCAAACACCTACTTATTAGTATGTAAATTAGGTAACACTGTATGATAAGTACACACATGTTACAAATCGATGTAAAAATTTACAAGCGGGTCATGATATCGGAAAATGAGTTGCGTATTGCAAATAAAAACCTTTTAGTATAATATCAGGGCTAGGTGAAAATCGCAAGAACATATGCGTGCACTCACAAAATAAATAATTCAAAATACAATAAACAAGTGAATCGACCAATTGCCAAGTCCATTCCCTTTTCCTACGCTTCTCTTAAAGCCTAACTAAAACCAAAATAGGGGTTGTAGTCAAGAAAGTCGTTGTCAAGGAATTTTGTTCTTTATAGCGGTGACTGAAAGGTTATGTTTTGTTTGGTTATCGTTTTTTGTATGGGTTATTTGCGTTGCGTAGGCAACTTTTGCGTCGGCAATGAGTGTCCGACGGCACGCAACATAGCGTGCTTCAAAGCCCGCCCAAATTGCTTGTGTTTCTACCTGTGGTTTTAGCCCCATAGTAACTTGACAACCTTTATACTTTGTTACATTGTACGTAAATAGGCTTAATTAAATACTTATTGCTGATAATTTGTAAGGCAATGTAATTTTTTTCTTTATCTATGTATGTTAGGGGAGCATAAAATAAAGTTGATAGCCTTAAACTGTTTTAAAAAAAGAGTTTTGAATTTTTTAATCGAAATTTACAACAACAATTCACATGAATTACATTTTTCGTCTAGAAACTCTGCAGGCTCGTTTTTCTTGATTCATTCAAAGCTACGATATGAATACCATATTGAAAAACAATATTTATTGAAATGAAAACTGGACACGTTGTTTTCTGATCTGAAAATTATGCCTAATACAAAGCTTCTTTGAATTCTATATAAGGCATTCTATCAATGCAAATGCCTCACCTAAAATTAAAATAATACAGGTAGGTATACGAACACCAAATGTGTTTGCCAAAATTAGACTTGACACACAACATCAAACTGAATCATCGTGAACTGGTCACTATTGTTTTCATGAATAAATAACAATACCTAATTTTGTTTTTTTTTGTAGGTTCATACCTACCTAGTAAGTACTTTTGCTTTCAAGATTACATCTTCTAATTCAAGTTTAGAAGTATTTATGATTAAAAACACTTGTACATAGGGCGGAATATGTGTTTGATGATTAAAATCTTCAGAACGGGTAATTTATTGTTTTCCATAAGTGTACCTAACATTGGTAAGTAATACGAGTGTCACCGAATATCTGAAAATATACCTATGTTGTATAATCGAGTTTTATGCCTAAGCCAACGTTTATCTTAAAATTATAGTTAGGGTAAAGGCCTCCACTTCTTCGTTCCAACATTTAAGGAAGCCATCCAGGTCTATCCGTCATCTCCTTCGCAGTGTGCCGTGGCCCCATGTAGGTGTCTCAATCTTGTATTTTCAACCGACGACAAAAAAAAGGAGGAGGTTATCAATTCGATGCGTATATCTTTTTTGGTTTTTTTTTTATGTATCATCACCGATTACTCGAAGACGGCTGAACCGATTTGGATAATTCTTTTTTGTTTGAAAGGGTATACTTTGAAATTGGTCCCATTGTCACCAAGTCAGGATCTGATGATAGGATCCTGGAGAAATCGAGGGAACTCTTCAAATATTATAGGCACACCTATAGTGATTTGATTATTTTTTATAGTAACTTGTGTAGTTGCATTCGAAAAGCACCATTTGTGAAGTGGATCTGATGATGAAGACCACAGATGGCCACTGGAACTACTCAATATATAAGTAGGAATAATAAGTATTTCATGGGTTCCGCTTCGATTACTTCGACGAGCATATTGTGCTTAATAACCATATTCAAGTAATATGGTTATTAAGCACAATATGCTCGTCATAATGCATATGGTGAAGTGAAGCTGATGGTGAAGTACCAGGAGAACTCCTCAACAATTAACCTTTTACAAAATATTGCTTTTCCCAATGATGGGCTCATTGGGAAAAGCAATATTTTGTAAAAGGTTAGGTATAAGTAGTTGAGATTGAGGCTTTTGTTATTAGGTAAATTATAAATCGACCAACTAAAAAGAGTGAAATAAAAACTTTTGACCAAAAAATTAAACCGACTTCCAAAAAACACTGCAAAGTGAAAAATAACTTTACCTAATTTCGGAAGTCGGTGGCAAAAACGAAAATACAAAACTAAAGACATGGAAGTCGGTTTAATTTTTTGGTCAAAAGTTTTTATGTTAGACCAGCGTGATACGGCAGATATGTCCTGCTCAGTCCCCTTCAAATTTGGCAGTATTTTGAGCTACAATGAATCAATCAATGATTTGTGTTTCGTAACGTAGTGTAATCGAACACGGCTTGTTAATTTGTCCCCTAAGATACTGCGCCACATAGCACGATTCCCTGTCTTTCCGCTCTATCAATGTTGGCGCCTAAACTAAACTAATAAATTCAGGTACCTACACGACCACCAAATTGTTCGCCAAAATAAGACCTGACACACGACACAACAACCTGAATGTTAATTGGTCACTGATGATTGCAGTTCCACTATGTGAATACAAATAATTGTTTTAATTGGTTTGTATCCTGTCACGATTTTGGTTGAAGGATAAGATAGGTACCTACTATGTATCCACAGCCTATGACGTAGTTTATTATTGGAGTCGGTAGGTACATAGGTATAATTTAAACTTAAAGTGGGGTGCGAGTGTTAATGTAGGTACATATTATCTTTATTGAATTATATATTATGTCATTTAAAAGTATACTATTATTATATAGTATACTGTTCTTTCTGCGACTCTTTTTCTGCTGCATATCAATGACCTACTTCAGCTGGGAGCAGTTAGTTACGTGGATGACAGCACAGTCTCAGAGAGATACTTATCCAGTTCTAGAGCTGACAGGGACGAAATTGCCACTCTCAGAAAGGCCATGGTAGAGAGCATAAATTTGACCTTAAATCTCGTTTCCCAATGGGGTGACGACAATCTGGTCAAATTCAATGCTCTGAAAACACAGGCTTGTCTTTTCAGCGCTAAAAGGAGCCCTTTTGAATTGACCCCTACTTTCCGAAGTACATCTGTGCCAGTTACCAGTCGCCTGGAGCTTTTGAGCATGGAGTTGACGTCAGACCTCAACATCGGCTCAACCATCGAGTCCAGAGCTCAGACTGCAGCAAAAAAGCTGGGAATCCTACATAAGGTGAGGCGGTACTTCACGCCTGGACAGCTTCTAAATCTGTATAAAGCACAGGTCCGTTCTTGCGTGGAGTATTGCAGCCACTTGTGGGATGGCTCTGCAAAGTACCAGCTTGCTGCATTGGACTCGATCGAGCGCAGAGCTAAAAGGCTTATAGGCGACGAGGTGCTGGTGGACAAGCTTCATAGCCTGGCTCATCGGCGAACCGTTGCTTGCCTGTCGATTTTCTACAGATTGTACTTCGGGGAGTGTGCGCAGGAGCTCCATGACCTGATTCCTCCATCTCCCTTTCACTACCGGTCTACCAGACGCATGGCTGGGTAAGTGGGTACCACCCACACTTGGTTAATATACCGTCTTGTCGTACCAAGCGCTTCTCTTCCACATTTATTGTGCGCACAGCCAAGCTGTGGAATTCTCTGCCGGCTTCTGTGTTCCCTGCCACTTATGACCTTTCAGCCTTTAAAGCACGAGTAAATAGGCATCTTCTGGGCTCGCTCGTCCCACCTTAGACCTCATCTATCGCTTACCATCAGGCGAGATCGAGGTTAAGAGTGGGCCCATCGGAAAAAAAAAAGAAAATATGTATTTTATAAACACATAGAAACTCATATTACAAAAATATCCTCATTTTAATCAAGTTCCAAGATAAGTTGCTGAGGTAATTAACTAAGATATTGTCAAGAGCAGTTCTTGCGCAGTGGTTATCGGTCCGACTTACGAGGGGTAGACTTTGAGTTTGAATCCTATCAGGCACTGGATGTTGTGTAATTTAAATAGGTAGGGGTTATGGTGGCACGGAAAACCTGCATGTCCCAGGACCCAAAATTCGAAGACATATGATTTCCTGCAAACTGCACTGGGCCCGTTGGATAACGACTTAATTCCTTTCATAAAAAGCTCGATGTACCAGCTGTGGGAACCTTATAAGTTGATTATTTATTTAAGATATTTACTGAAATATAAGTTATCATTTTATATTGGAGCTGCATATTCATTTATGATTATTCTTTTGTTTTCTCTCCACATGATGTTAAAGAACACATTATATGTATTGTATCATTTAATTAACTGTGTATTGTATTGTATATATATGCATATATATTATTACATAATATTAACAACCATTATTATCTCAACCTTGAAGAAAAAAAAACTTACATAAAACCTTTATTACCATATCATACCTATAGTTATGATACGGTATACTAATAATAAACGGTCATAAATAAAAATCATAAAATATTTGTGTTTGTATTAATAATAATATCTTATTATCAATTATCATACGCAATAAAGTAATTAATATTGATTAGCCCGTGATTTATCATAATATATTTATTGTTATGATTGGTATGTTTTATCTACCTTTGTTTATATCCTATTTAACAGAATATTACTCATTGAGATCAGTGTGTATGTCAGTAAGTCCATAGGTTGGTATATTTACAAAGTAGGAACATGAAATTTGATTTACTTTGCTGAGGGCATTTTTAGTTCTAAAGGAAAGATATAGGTGTTCGAAAACCTTGACCTACGTGGTTCTCATATGATTTAATCAGTAAGTAACTACAAGATTGTATGGACTTCAAAAGATACGTTGACCTCTGACTTTATTTCAATGTTTCTTCTTACAGTAGTTAGGAAACACTGACCTCATCTAGTTTACATTTACGAAAAAAACGTGGTAATAGTATTTTTTATAACCTATTTGCTAAATAAACATAATTATTTCATTATTTCTTGCTAAAAAAAACTTAGATGCTGGCAGTACCTATTTATTAACTTATAAGGTCGTAATTAAAAAAGCAATATTAAAACTATTGTAAGAACTATATAGCTTGGTAGGTACGTACAACTTTCGGCTCAAGATATAGTTAAAGTATATATATGTATATATATATACTAAAACTATTTGTTTTTATTTGTAATAAAATAATGGCAGCTACATATGTTCTTTTATTTAATGTGAAACAAAACCGTATATCTATATGTTGAAGCTGTTTAAAGGACTAGGTGGGTATAAGAACTAGATTAAGATAGGTTTTAGTTTCTACTAACAGCTGACGTAAGTGCATAAAATGTACGCGATCGATTGTATCTTACAATACAATACCAAGCTTATAAACTTGGTAATTAATGAGTTTATAACCTTTCTTACTTAGTAATTAATTAAATGCTTCTCTTATCGATAAAAGCACTATTACCTTGACACTTTGTTATCACTTCACTGCGCTCACACAACAGCCATATAAAAAACTTAGCATTATTTACACACACTCACACACTCACTTGTATCACGAATTTATGGATCGGTGATTAATTTAAACAAACATACGCGCTCTGCAAGACAAATAATCGTACTGAGACGCATTCCCCATCAATGTCGTTTGGTTATTTTTGTAATAAGAACATTAGTAAAAACCAATGTCACACAGCTATTGTATATTTATATTACCCTATAAACGGATCGTCCCTTATAGTATTGTGTCATAACCCTTTGCGCATAAAAGGTAACGTTTTTACAGTGAGTTTTTACTCTACTTTTTACGGGTTACCGCAGTTACGAAACAAAGTGGTGGCCATTATTAGGATAAAGATTATGAAAAAATTACGGTATTCATTGGTATTTTGCGTAAAAAAATTGTAACAGGCCGCATTTAGGCGTGAGTGCTAAAATGTAACGTTACATTTTTTCTTGCTGCATTTGCTTCGTTCTTTGTTTTGTTTTTATTAAGTTTACAGGCGAATGTTTCAACATCATTGAGCAGTTCAGTATAGTGGTTATACAATAAAAAAACAGCACACTGTAGAACTGCACACATATTGTAGGTATTTAATGAAAACATTGATTACGTTCAGTCCATAGATAGGCCTATGTTTGCAACAACTAATTTCAAACTATTGATACATACTCTCCAAATTCTTAATATGTTTTTATAATTTGGTACTGTGAACAAAAAATTAAAACGTGAGCAATAAACAGTTTTTCATCACATCTTAGTTTTCATGTAATATGTCCGAGAAACTCAAATTTGTTCTATAAATTCGTAATCTTTAACTATGAAATAAGTACAATAGGGTGTCCCTTAAATTTCGATGTTGAAATATTTTTACGCATACCTTCTTAAAACTTTCATAATGACCTAATAAAGTCTAGAAATAAATATTAACCCGTTTTATAAACGATAACCCGTGCCGACTTGCGATTGAAACTTGTCCATACAAAGTGCGTGGGTACCGCGCTTGTACCTGTAACTGAGTGTTTTATTAGTCACTTCGTACACGATTTTTAAGATTTTTTGTGCCTATTTCTTATTGCTTATAAATTTTGGTAGGGTTAAGGAGTGAAAAATAAAATATTTTCCATGTCGGACTGCCTAGCCATCAAATAACCGGTGGAAAATTACCGTCAAATAGACAAGTACTCGCTGTCCTATTTTATAATATTCGCAAAGTCAAGATGACTGTCAGTAAAAGTGACAAACTTGTAATTCAAGAGTGCAGTATATTTTGGGAAAATGCAAGAATTCCCGCAAGCACATTTTCTAAAATGAGTGAAGAAACTTATTGATTTATATCATTTTTGGGGAAATCTACAAAAAAAAAATGTAAGAATGAATACTCCGGTCACGTTCAAGAATCGTGTGAAGAAAGAATCGTGTAGGTATTTGATATTGTTGTACATGATGATGCCTTTGAAAGAATGAAAATAGAGGAAGACAAGGCATTTTCAAAGAAAAAAAGAGAGCCAGGTCGACCGGGATGCTTAGGTGGCGTTGACAAAAAAATTAACATGGAAAAAGAAGGAATAGCTAGTTAGGCAAAGAGGATTGGAAGAGAGTTAGCGAGAGAGAAGAATTAGCATCTACTTCCACTACAAATAACTTGGGAGTCGCAACAAGAAAAAACTCAGGCCCCCTGGAGCACAGCATCAGGCATGATGGATAGCGAGAGCAATCTTTTCTTCAAAATATGTTTGCAATCACAACTCCGAATGATTGCGAAAGACAAAAAAGCTCTTCAAGATGGTTGCTTATTTATTGTCACGAATACGTGTATGTTTGTTTATGTATGTTAAACCTAGGCTCGAGTTGCAACTAAAGCACCTCACCAAGATTTGTGCTTCGTTAATAAGGTAAAAGAGTATGAAAAAATTTATGCAACAATTTCTAAAGCTTCGTTAAGCAAGTGTAGCCATCACCTGTGGTCCGTATTAGTGTGAAGAGACCGTCATATAATCACTTTCTGATGATGAAGTTGATAAGCTAAAATTAAAATGATTGCCAAGTTAAACAAAAATTTAAGTTGGCAATCACAAAAACGCGTTCCATTGATGGAAGAAATGACCCAAAATCTTTGTAAGCAAGTACTATTTATGTTTTTTTTTACATTTTTTGTTATTTATTGTTTATTCATGTTTTTTTTTGTTGTAGATAAAACGAATGAATGATTGGTAATGATGATTTTGTATCGGAAAAACATTTCGATCATAACTTCAGATTAACGACGGTTTTCTTGAAGAAAATGTATGTTGTTGGAATGATAATGCAGCTTTTCAGGACGCTGAATAAATTGTTTGAAAGTTGTAAATGATACCGCTGAAAGGGCTGTCAAATAAACAGCAGAAAAAGAATAAAACAATTCTTGTTGCGTTGTATGTAGGAACATCGATACCTATTTCAATCCGGACTTTAAAAAATTACACTTAAGAGAAGTTACCCTAGCTGACTGTTATGCTTTTCTTTTTAATAAAGATTAATTTTATTATTTAAATTTATTTTACTTTAAATCTTATTCACTTAAGTTGTTTCATTTATAATAGTTTTATTGCCGACCCCAATATGAAAACAAAACAAGATTTACAATAAACTTTGAAGCTCAGTCGGCACGGGTTGCGATCATACTAGAAAGATGAAATTTCATATTTGAGTATGTTTTAACATTTATAAAAAAAAAATAGAGAGTATGCGTTTCAAATTTAAATAAAAAAATTGCCCATATAAGGGACACCCTAAAGTACAATGTTTGTTTTTTTTTTTACTTAGAAAATATATCTATACTAATATTATAAAGCTGAAGAGTTTGTTTGTTTGTTTGTTTGTTTGTTTGTTTGTTTGCTTGAACGCGCTAATCTCAGGAACTACCGTTCTGATTTGAAAAATTCTTTCAGTGTTAGATAGCCCATTTATCGAGGAAGGCTATAGGCTATATATCATCACGCTAACACCAATAGGAGCGGAGCAGTAATGAAGAATGTTTCAAAATCGGGGGATTTTTTTTCCACGGGGACGAAGTCGCGGGCGGAAGCTAGTAAAAGATAATTACGAACAGTAGGTACATTGGAAGAGCCTTAGTTGAGAAACCTCCATCAAATAGGAAAGTTTTCGATTCGGTACAAAAATTCGTAACAAATGTAAGACTCATAGAACATGGGCGGGGTCAAGAATTCGAATTTACTTTTAAAATCCGATTTTTAATACATAGGTGTGTTATCTACGCTTGATATTTCATAAGCGATATATTTTTTTTAATTTAGCTATGAACGTTCCACTGCTGACGGTCGAATCAACCAACGTAATTTGCGTCTAGGTCACCTCGCCATCTTTTCCTGAGCTGGCCTCGGCGGCGCCATCCCTTCTCAGGCACCCAATGCGTGGATATTGTGCGTATATATATTATATACATATATATATATATATATATATATATATATATATATTATATACTTTCATCACTTACCATCAGGTGAGATGGTGGTCAAACGCGAGCCTATCAAAAAAATATAATTATTAAATAATAATATTAGTGTGTACTAAGTAGTGTCATTTAAAGAAGGTAGTACCTATTTATAATCTTACGCAGGAACTCGTGCAAATAACTAACAGCCACACGAGTCGAAGATCTTCAAGGAAATGCAACGCTTACCGAGTTCGAAACATGGATGAATACATCTTAACTATTCTTAACATATAAGTATCGAGATTCCACCATCCCTCGGAAAAGCGTTAAGCCATTTTATTTTGCACTGGCATGAAACATCACGACATAAATAACTATAACAAAAACGAGAGTAGATATGAATAAGAGTATGCTTATCGTTAAGCATAATTATCAGTTCACCATCGACACGCTAAAGAAGAAGTTAAGTTAAAAAATCGTTCATAATTTTCACTAGTATCAGTAGAATCTTTAAAGTACCTACCTATTTACTACCTAAGTAATTGTCGACACATTATAACTTTATAATGATTGTAATTATTTGTTTCATCCCAGTTCAGTAAAAGAAATCAAAGCAGCACATGGGTACAATCAACTCATCTAAGAGCCATCTATCATTTAAAACGTATTATCGTTCACATCATCCCATTTATCTTAACTTCTTATCTTTCTCTTTTTATCCTGGTATTAAAATTTTCTTTAAATATAAGCAAATAGGTAGGGTAGGTACTATTTTTTTTTTGTTTTGGGTGGGAAAATCATCGAATGACTTCTTCCGCTCTGGGTCAAGCGGAAGGGTGTGTGTGTCAGATTTCTACTGACTAAAAACCCACCCTGTTCCTTCAGCTACCCTAAATTTCCGGGGCCGCGGTAACTCGGTAGAACTTTCCCGCAAACCCCGGCAGGCAATGGCCATATGAGGCCCCGTCACTGGTGTTGACAGCTCTTTGAGGCGCGCGTGGAACACGACGCGCCGCCGACCCGGGCCTGGTCCTTACCGGTCTATCATTAGAACTTGAAACGGGGTATTTAGGTACCTTGTGTTTTAATACTATGATAAAATAATACTGAATTTGTGTTTTACTTTAGTGTTTTCAGCGAAAAATGCCTGCATTATGGAAGCTGCAGTACAGAAAAGATAGGTAGGTATATCTATATTCACTGCAATACCTACATGAAATAAAGAAGTCATAGGTAGGCGGCAACATAATTAAGTTATAGTCTACTTCAAAAACAATAAGCACTTATGACTAATGAGTTCTTCAATCCTTTTATTTTGATATACAGTCTATTGTTTATATATTTTAAAAGCCTTTTGTCCTCCTTAGCATTCCTGATTGATTGTATTCTTCCGTTTCTACGCAATAGTAAGTACATAAGGTTTAGTTTAATCTTGTGTGTAGCAGACTACAGTTTCTGCTCAGGGAATCCTGCTTACTAGATAATGCCTCATTTCAATCTTTAATATATTTTAAACTACACTACACGATTTCAAAGATTTTAAACTCACCTAATAAAAATTGATTGAAAATTAATTACACATCTAAATCAATTACAGACGAATGAACTTATGTCTATTTATTTGAAAGAATATTAAGATACTATTAAAATCTGATACATTACCAATTTTCACATTATCTAAGCAGAAAGAATTAATTGTGAAAAATCCGCCCCTAACTCAATACGGCTATCCCTCGAAAAAACACAATTACTTACAAACATCTTCCTAAAAACCCGTCATTCATTACCAATCCCAATCAAAGATACCTGTTTACCTACCAAAGGCTTGCAGGTACGCCAGAATAATATAAAACGTTAATCAGTTTTACATAGATAGACTATCGTGATCTTTTACATAAGATATTCCGATTTACCTCTCGGCCCTTCGGTTCTTTAAGCTTTGATTGTGTGCGTGTTTCTAAATGAAGACACGGGAGGGAACGTCTGGGAGTGTGTGTAAGTTCACTACGAAGTTCTGCCACTCGATACGAGATGGCGCTGTTCACTCAAAATTGAAAGTGGTTCCGACAGAGTTTAAAAGCTTTTAAATAAATACAATTTTTTTTTCGTTTGCGTAGTATTAATTGTATAAGATGTAATTTTATAATATGTTACATAATTCAATAACATAAATTAATTTAAAAAAATATTCTTTAAGAATTCTTTGAAACTATTGTTTATCTTAAAAAATATTTTTTGTATTTTATGGTAATTTTCTGACTAGATACATATTTTTCACTTCAAACATACTCAATTACACAGCCTAATAAACTGGAAATAATTTATGTTCAGGAAAATCATACACAGTGCTGCCACCGATAATGCGGCAAGAGCCGGAACTAACGACCGTTCCCCTTCGATTGCCATCACATAAACGTCGTCGTCTTCCACGGAGCTATAAAACGTAAGTTATTAACATTAAAGACCGTTTTGCGATAACAAGCTACTGTCGCTTACGGCAATTTGGTCCCGTGTAAAAGTTTAATAGAATATATATTCATGATTCTTTGGAAGTTGCGCGCCAAAAGTTTTAAATGTAAACTGAGATTTGATATTAAAAAGTAACTTTAGAGCAAAAAAAGATGTTTTCCATTTTCGACCAGATTTCATAGCAATTATTCAATTAATAAGTACCTAGTTAAATTGACATTTTTAAAGTCTTGGTAACTACTAAGGCAATTCAGCTGCACATGTTTACCACATTATTAATATAATGCACGGTAGGTAGGTACTATAACTAGGGCTGCCATTACAAAAATTGGACATAAACCCCGGACATTTGTGTAAAATCGCAATTTTTCCCCGGACACCGCAGAAAAATACATTGTTTATTTATGGTTTTAGTTAGTGATTTTTTTAATAAGTAATCAGTCTCTTCCCTTATATTTGGTACCTACTTTACTTTTTGGTAACCGCAAGACCAATATGTGTCCGGGTCTGACCCGGACGCTAATAGGGAAAATCCCTCCGAACGCCCCTGGACGCTCTCCAAACTAGGACAAATCCGGGGAAACCCGGACGAATGGCAGCCCTAACTATAACCAAACATATAGATTAATCTTAATTATAGTAGAAAATTGTTTTTAAAAAGGTATTGTGATAGGATCTTTCATAGAGAACTTAAATTTTGAGGAGCGAGCAAGTTATTAAATCGGTAGTTGACTCACACATAACAACATTTTCATTTGTGTGAGATTTTATTTGATATAGATTTCTGCACCAAAAATATCTTATCAACTCGCCGTTTTGAAAATTTAGTAGAAAATTGCAATTGGCTTTTTGATTTCAAGGTGTTTGAGAGTTTGTATGTTGCATAGTGATATGTAAGCATGTCTTTTAATTGCAGAATATGTCGAAAAAACCATTTATCCATTTCTTAGATGTGCCCTGAGTTTATGAACAAAAGAAGTCGTGGGCAACAGCTAGAATGAATAAGTAATTGGGTAATGAAATTCAAGCATTTTTTATCAGTCTAGGTACCTAGTTTGTGGAAAAAACATATAAGTATTGGTCTTAGAAACTACAAAAACATTTTTAAGCCAAGTTAACGAACAAAATAATACTTTAATTGTGCGTACACTGCGTACGGCTAAGGAGTAGAATTCCCTACCGGATTCTGTGTATCCTGATAGCTAAACCTAGGAGTCTTTGAGTCAAAAGTGAATAGGTTATTAATAGGTAACCGTGCTTCATCTTCGACCACATCATCACTCTCCATCAGGTGAGATGGTGGTCAAACGCGACAAAGCCAAACTAGTCAGTATTAAAATGAGTATGTAGGAGTAGATACTCGTATATAAAATCACTACGCAGTGGCTACTGATTCAGCAGCAGAACACCCTGGGCCGGTCACAGCTACGGTCTTCTCGGGTCGTCTTATTACCATCGAAGCGATCAGGCCAGTACTTACTCGATAATTGGCACGGGATTTTTTTTTGTTTTTTTTTTGTAAGGTTTAGTTAGAGCCTGAGCTACCTCTTCGCCTACCCATTTGGAAAAAAAATGTTAGGCAATGGGTGCCTAAAGACGGGAATTATCACCGAAGAAGACCAAGGAAACGCTGCCGTGATGTCATAAAGGCGTTCATGATATATTTGGTCAGAAAAAGCAACACACCGAGAAGGGACTAGGTATGGGGAGTCTTTTTCCCAGCATTAGCACATAATATGTTTTAAAAAACCTGACCTTAAGACCAACCATCGTGCAGTAAAAGATTGTTTTTTTCCTAAATTTTTATTATATCTGTTCAAGTACACTCGAGAGCAATGAATCCGGGTCACTTAAAGAATCCTAAAAATCTCGGAAACTAAAAATGCTAGGTTAATGCAATAAATTGTATTTAATAGACAATGTAATACTCCTTAAATGAAAGTAAAAAAAATATGAGTCACCATACATTTTATTAACACAAAATTATATAAAGAAAAAAACTGCTGATCTCTCCTTAAAACAAAAATAGGAAACATGAAATTTTTGAACTTTATTACGATTTTCTTGAATTTTAATACTTCGTATTGCCTCCTCGTGCTTCCATTACTGCGTTTACGCGGTTTGGCATGCTGTACACCAAGTTCCTTATACGATTTTGGGGAATATTCTCCCATTCCTCTGTGAGAGCAATTTTGAGCTCACGAAGCGTGATTGGGGGAGGGTTTCGTTGTTTTGCCTAGCTCATCCCAAGCATGCTCGATCGGGTTGATATCCGGGCTGCGCGCTGGCCACTCCATACGAGTAATGTTCATCTCTTGAAGGTAGTCATTCACAATCCTACCTGTATGAGGTCGGGCATTGTCATGCATAAATATAGCATCCTCACCTAAATTGACCATAAATGGACCAACGTGATCATTGAGGATTTCTTCCACATATCTTACGCTAGTTAAAGAGCCGTTTTCTATGATCACCAGCTCTGTGCGACTTTCAGAAGAAATTCCGGCCGACACAAGTACAGACCCACCACCGTAGGCTACTTTTTCTTCGATGCATGCTTGCTTGAATCTTTCCCCTGGTCTTCGATACACTCTGTGTCTTCCATCGTGCTTGTAGAGCATAAATTTTGATTCGTCGGAGAACATAACTTTTGACCAATCTTCAATACTCCACTTTACGCGGCTCTGGGCATATCTTAGTCTTGAAATACGATGCCCACGCTGTTTGCAGGTCTAAGGGGTTTTAAGTTAGATTCAGCAAGCCGACGTCTTACTGTCCATGCACTTGGGTTACTTCCTCCGAGGCGTCGAAACTGATTGGTGAGTTCAGTTCCTGTGAGAAAGCGATTTCGAAGCATGGTGTTCACCAAGTATCGGTCTTCTCGTGCTGTGGTACACCTGGTTCTGCCCGTTCCTGGTCTGCGTAGGTTAGAACCAGTTTCTTCGTAACGTCGGAGAACTCTTTGTACTGTTGACAGCGACACACCGACAGTCCTGGCTGTATCGCGCTGACTCCGGCCGGTTTCCAGCATTGTAAGTATTCTGGTGCATTCTTCAGGCGTAAGCGACATAATTTCAGCTTGAATAATGAATATAGAGCACTATCAACATGGTTTATGTACCCACATAAATGACAGATTACAAACAAAAGCAAAACCAAATGCTGTAATTTCGTAGTTCCATCTTCGAAAGTGGCCCTTTTTCAAATTTGATTTTTTTATGATATAACTTTACAATAACTAAGAAGTTTTAATACCTTCATTTAAGGAATATTACATTGTCTATTAAATACAATTTATTGCATTAACCTAGCATTTTTAGTTTCCGAGATTTTTAGGATTCTTTAAGTGACCCGGATTCATTGCTCTCGAGTGTAGTTGGTCGACCACTGAAGTAGCAACACTTGCTGAAATCCAAAAGAATGGAATGCCAATTAGCTAGCCCATCTTTGACCGATGATGTAATTTATTATGCTTTTCAGTTTTTAAGATCTAAGACCAAGCAGCAAAGGTTTGCTTACAGATAAGTGTGATAAGAGCCAGAATATTCTGTGCCCTGGGCTATCTTTATGACTGATTTGTTAAGCGAGCGCTTTTGAATTTTGCACAACTTTGAACAACATGTGCAAAATTAGTGCATCAAAACTCAAAAGCTCTATACTACTGGGAGAGTGATCCATCAGTTGTGGCGTAGCGAAGGCGACTGCTAAGACATCAAAAAGATATAGAAACTTCACCGACCATATTTTTTAGAATTATGACAATCGCAATTGTCGCGTTCGCGTACCTACTTTGTCTAGGGTCTCTTATCTCTTCATGTAGCGTGTTTGCAAAGAAAACACGGAAAAGAATTCTACCCACATTGCTTGCTTCTTTTTAATAGAAAATTAAATAAATAATATGCTTCAGAACTAGGTCATAATTTGGCTTGGCTATTAGTAGCTAGCGGTTTTTTATTAGATACCTACCTTCTATTCTATATCACATTGATTAGATTAACCAGAATTTAAAAAACGTACCTAAACTAAAATAATTTAACTACCTGGTGATCCTTTAGGCTTACAAATTTTTAAAGCATCGGGTTTAATAAAGAGATGAGTTAAATAATACTGTGATTTCCTGTTCTAATACAAGAAATTATTATTAGCTAACGCTGCTGCAAATGGAAACAATAACATATGAAAATTGTGTCACGTACACACATAAATGACGTTGTCCAATTTCCCAAATTAGTTGAGTTTAATAAGTTAAATTTCCATTTATCAATGCCACACTGGACAATTTTAATTAGACTATCTCTATTTCATTCAATAATCATTCTCTCATTAATCAGTCTCCTTAGCCTTTCTTCTATTGGAGTTGCTTCCAGTCTAATTGGAAGCAACTTATGAGGAAGTGAGACAGGCACCAAGTAAAAAAAAAAATATTTTACTTGCTGCCTCTCTGTCGCTGGTTTTCCGACTTTCTGGCTCTTAGGACTACTGGCTAACATATAATGAATGATCACCCTCACGCAGATTTCCCTGACTATACATTGTTTTCCTTGACTATCAACCCTTGCTGATATTAACCTCAATTATTTAACCTCTGGTATCAATTTAATACTCACAAAAATAACACATATTGCTATGTACCTCCTATTTTATGAATTTTGAGATCGTGCGTATCTTGTTGTGCTGTGTATTTATGTAAATTATCACCTATGAGCTCAGTGACTAAACGAATTTTTAAATTGGTATTAGACGTAATAAATTTGAAGTTACTTCAAATATGATTGTTGCGTAGGTACAGTTGCTACGGCGTAGCCATCTGCTTCGAATGCATCCTAGCTAAATAATCTCCTCAACAAGTTGCATTGATTTCAAAAGGTACTCCTTACCTATTAGAATCGGTTGTATGTTTATTCTAGTGACTATATAAAACGCTATAAGCGACTATAAGCTAAGCCAAAACGTATGGCTGCTATGTCTATTAAGACGGTGGCAACCTCAAAAAGTTCAGCGTGTCCAGGAAAGTAGACGGGAAAAGGCCCCGTGCACGCGGCCCCATACGTTGGTCTAACCACATCCAGACCGCTCTTGACTCTACAGTTCACAATGCCTTCCAAAACACTAGAGACACAAACTACTGGAGAAAGATAATTCATGAGAAAGTGATGCAGAAGGAAGCTCTCGACCCTCAATTATGAGAAAAACGAAGCAAGGAGGAGGTATGACCTGACAGCCAGCCCAGCAAAGGCGATGATTTTAACCTGTAACTGAGAAATGTAGGTCAAACAAGCTCCATAATGATCACCATTTCTTTTTTAACCGACTTCAAAAAAGGAGGAGGTTCTCAATTCGTCTTGAACTTTTTTTTTATGTATTATACCTCATTACTCGCAGATGGCTGGACCGATTTCGAAAATTATTTTTTTGTTTGAAATGATATACTTTCTAGTTGGTCCCATTGTCGTCATGTTTGGATCTGATGATGGGATCATGGAGAAATCGAGGGAAATCTTCAAATATTATAGGCACACCTATAGTGATTTGAGTATTTTTTATAGTAACTTGTGTAGTTGCATTCGAAAAGCACCATTTGTGAAGTGGACCTGATGATGAAGACCACAGATGGCCACTGGAACTACTCAATATACAAGTAGGAATAATAAGTATTTCATGGGTTCCGCTTCGATTCCTTGAATATGGTTATCAAGTACAATATGCTCGTCACAATGCATATGGTGAAGTGAAGCTGATGGTGAAGTACCAGGAGAACTCCTCAACAATTAACGGCCCAGCATTGGGAAAAGCAATATTTTGTAAAAGGTTAGGTATAAGTAGTTGAGATTGAGGCTTTTGTAATTAGGTAAATTATAAATCGACCCACAAAAAAGGGCAAAAAATTTTTTTTTTTTAAAACATAGAACCGACTTCTATATAAAAACACTACAAAGGCAAAAATAACTTTAATTTCAGAAGGCGGTGGCAAAAAAAAAAGAAAATACAAAACAAATGACACCGACTACCGAAATTAAAGTTATTTTTGCCTTTGTAGTGTTTTTATATAGAAGTCGGTTCTATTTTTTGCAAAAAAATATTTTTAACTTACTACCTCAGTACAAATTGTGTATCCAAATAAAGATTGAGTATTGGGATAGCGTGATGTCAAAAAGCATCTCACATTAAATAATATCCTTCTTACGGCTTGGTGTGTAGACTATATGAAGAATATTATTAAGTTATACCTATACAGTAGAATTCAGCTTTGATGGATCCCATGCATACATCCCATGCATAAACTATGTTATGGAAGATAACGTGGCTTATTTTAAAAGGTTTGAATTAATTTGACTTTTAATACAACTAAGTTCACTTATTTTTGGGCAGCCTCATAAGGGGCCGGGACAAAGAAATGAACTAGTAGCTTAAACATTGCCATACGATTTATAATGATCAATTAATCTACTCTGTCAAACACCGCCGATCATTGACTAATTTTGTCAACCTTTCTCACTAATAGATTGTCACTTTACTTGCAGGTTACGAAGAAATAAATCATCTTTGCCTATTTGGTACAAGCTTCTACCCGCGAAGGAAGTTTCCCCACGTAAATCCCGATTCCGTGGGAATTCTGGGATAAAAAAGTAACCTAGGGGTTATCCAATTCGAAATTTTATACAGATCTGTTCAGTAGTTTTTGCGTGAAAGGGTAACAAACATCTATTTTTTTTTTATATTCCATTACTTTCACACAACGCCATCTAGTCCTAAATTAAGCAGAGCTTGTGCTATGAGTTCTAGACAACTGATAAGCATACATGTATATTTCTAAATACATACATATTATAGATAAATTACACCCAGACAAAGAACAAATGATCGTGCTGATCACATAAACATTTGTCCGGTGTGGGAATCGAACCCAGGACCTTGCGCATAGCAGTCAGGGTCACTGACCACTAGACCAACAGACATCTATACATCTACCCTCAGAAAATTTCACAATTAGTAAGAAGCAAAATAAGATAAGCTACACAATCATCATCTGCGTAGCCTTAAGCCCAACTAAATTGTGGTCGACTTCCAGCCTAACAGAATACAGCTGAGTATTAGTGTTTTACATGGAGTGACAGCCTGTCTCACCTCCACAACACAGTTGCTGAGTAACACGATACCTCTTGGCAAAACCAAAGTCAGATTTTCTGGCTTCTGACTACCCGTAAGAACTGTCAAAGCTGTCAAAATTACAACCGAGACCAACGGTTTAGCGTGCTCTCCGTGGTACAGGGGTACACACCGCTGACTTCCAAATTTTGGGCAAGAAATTTCTAATAGGAAAACCTGCAAGACCTTATGCTCAGCAGTCGCGCTTGCGAACAAAGAGGCAGTTTGGTATAACTACACAAGTTAAGAACAAAATTAAGCGGAACTGCGTCAAATAGGTTGAGCACCCCTGATGCTTACTAAGGCCAGCTCATACCGCTGCAGTATTTTTCCCAAAACAATCCTTGCCCGATCTAGTCCGTCCCTGGCTGTCCTCCCCCTAGCGACGCCCTAAGCCGAGGTCCGTACCCCTCCAAGGTCTTAACGAGTCGCTTGATTTTTAACTTTTTTAAAAGCCAGGGCTGGTAGTTTTAATTGTAATAAATAAGGCCAGTTAATAATAAGCAGTGGTGGCCCAGTGGTTACGGGTCCGACTTGTAAATCCCAGGTCGTGGGTTCGTGCCCCGTCAGGCACATTACTTTGTGTAATTTATTTCATCAATGCTCTTAAATTGGTGAAGAAAAACATCGTGAGGAAACCGGTATGTCCTAGAACCAAAAGTTGGAAGACATTCGACATCCACTAACCCGCACTGGACCTGCGTGGTGGATTATGCCCCATTCCCTCTCATAGAGAGGAGGCCTATGTCCCTGTAGTGGGAACAAAATAGACTGAATTATATTTTTTTTATTATTGAGGCCGCCACAGTCATTTCCGCTGGCAGCCAAAAGCGTCTTAGGTTTACCTACCAGAGACAACTCACAACATACCAAACAGGTCCAGTACAGCTAAATGTCACACAGTTAGATGTTGGTTAAGGCCAGTTTTCAATTGGGCCTTACGTTGGAAGCAAAACAGTGTTATGTATGTTATGTAATGGTGAGTGGTAAATAATAGAGAGGTATTTCGAGATAAATAGGTTTATATGACTTCTAATAAGCACCTATTAGTTCCCATCATCCTTATAGGAAGTTTTATACTTTTAGATCAGATCATGGATATTTTTTTTTTATTGATAATAGGCTCGCGTTTGACCACCGTCTCACCTGATGGTAAGTGATAATGTGGTCGAAGATGGAGCACGCTTATCTAAAAGTAACCTATTCACTCTTGACTTAAAGACCCCTCCCTAGGTTATAGCTATCGGGAAACACAAACTCCGGCAGGGAATTCCACTCCTTAGCCGTACGCACAATGAAAGTATTCCCAAAACGTTTAGTGCGTATAGGTGGGATGTCCACCATGTAACGATGGCGCATCGCCGTTTGTCTTGTAGTCCAATGATGGAACGGGCTTGACGGAATTAGATTGTGTAATTCCATCGCACACCCCCGAAATGTAACCAATAGAAAACCGATAGACTAGCAACTCGTCGTCAATGTTCAAGGCTCAGCAGCTTTGATTCGACCAGTGTATCAATGCGAATGAGTCTTTTGGCCCATTTCTCAATAGACTCAAGCGCGTCCAGTTGGTACTTGGCAGATCTATCCCAAAGATGATAGCAGTACTCCATACACAACCGGACCTGGGCTTGATAGTGATTGAGCAGCTATTCGGGTGTGAAATACCGTATTACCTTTGCTAGGATTCCCAACTTTTATGATGCTAGTTGAGACTTAGGCTCGATAAACGGGCCAAAATTGAAGGTAGAAGTTAGTGTTACCTCCAGAAGCTCAATACGATCGGTTATCGGCATGCAGAGACAGTACCAGGCATAAGCAGATCATTCATGTGCAGCAAGAATAAAGTTGCTGAGAGAATCGACCCCTGAGGGACCCTGGCATTAATTGCCAATTGGTCAGATGAGCAGCCTTCAATGACCACTCAAATGGTATCTCTCAGGAAGTCTTCAATCCAAATGCAAAGTTGGGTGGGTAAACCGAAACAAGGTAGCTAAGTAATAAGGCTATCGTGCCAGACCCTATCAAAGGCCTTAGAGATGTCAAAGGATACAGCAAGTGCTTCCCCGTGATTCTCGATGGCCTCACTCCGTATATGAATAGCATACGCTAGAAGATCCCCAGTAGACCGGTTTTTTCGGAAGCCGTATTGTCGGTCACTGAGAATGTCGTTAGCTTCTGGGTATGCCAGGAGCTTACTATTGAGTACACGCTCCATACTCTGTAAGAGTATGGACGTGACTGAAATAGGCCTGTAGTTGGCCGGGTCAGCACGACTGCCCTTTTTGGGCACAGGCTGCATGTTAGCCAGCTTCCAAGCTTTCCGCACCTTTCCAGTCTCAAGCGAAAGGCGAAACAGGCGTGTCAAGATTGGAGACAGTTCAGGCGCACAAGTTCTAAGAACAATTGCTGGTATCCCGTCGGGGCCTTGTTCACGTCAAGATTACGCAGCACTCTAAGGACGTCCTTCTTATGGATGCGAATGTCCGACATACAGGTCTCGCATCCAATAAGAACATCAGGAGGGTGAGCATCACTACTATCCAGACGTGAAGATTCCGCAAAAAGAGCGGCAAACAAGTTTGCTTTGTCCTCAGCGGAGTGGGCGTGTCTCTACCCGTCAGGTTTAAGCAGTGGTGGTAGTAAGGGGCGACAGAAGTTCGATTCGACCGACTTTGCCAGGGACTAAAAAGCTTTGCTGCCAGCAGGGCATGAAGCAAGTTTGTTCCCAATTCGGCTAACGTGGTCAATCCGGCACCCTCGTTGCGCCCTGGACCAGCTGAATGAGATTTAATGCAAGCGCAAGATGGTGCATCTCTCGCCCAGCATAATCCGTGCACTGGTATGGGAAGAGCCACTCCTGGTGATGGGCATTAAAGTCCCCAGTAACACGAACTGAGCTGAAGGGTACCGCTGCTGGGCCGCATCTGCCGCCTCACTGATGTACTGTGTGAGCCTGGTTGTCTCCTGATCGCTGTGCGAGCGGTAGACACAGGCATAAATAATTTTGTCCATGCCCGTATCCACCAGAGCCCAAAGTGTCGAGAATCTGGAGTCCTCAAGGTTACGGAGACGTCAATAGCAGATGTCGTCGCGGGCGTTCATGCATACACCCGCACGTAGTTTAAAATTGTGCTCCAAGGTGAACCCTGGGTATGAAAGATACGAAACGTCTGACGGACTTCTGATTTGCGTCTCCGAAAGAAACAAAAGAGCATGTTTTTCAGTCTCGAGGTGGTGGTGGACTGCAACGAGATTTGAGTGCAGACCCTGGATATTGCTGGTGCATTTTGAGAGAGAGGGAGTGCAGTCGCTATTTAACTTTGCTCTTTTTCTTTTGTTCTTTCATATTATAAGAGTGAAGCAGGAAAGGAGAAGGAAGTGAAAAGAGGCTACACGCTGTTAACCCTCAGGCACGCACTAGACGTATGGTATCGACTGTGGGACTAGCCTGGAGACTGCGGGGACGCCCGAGCCCCCTGGGAATGTCCGTCGGGCCCTCTCATCTGGTCGCCAATCAGCACGATGGTGCATTCCGGGATTTTTCGACAGTTGGCGGGGCAGCCTTTCATGCGTGGCTGGCACACTACTTGGGCCCCCAACTACCTGCGGTCGGCCAGCGGCGAACCGTGCCTCGGATCCCGCTATCCTCCGCGACTAGTCTCCCGATACGTCCGCACTAGTGCGAGCCAAATTGGTCTTTCAGCAGTGAAGCAACTACTTCGACCCAACTCCTTGATAGGCTACACAAAGCATTGCACCGGAACACAGCTAGGCCGTTTGACGGTACGTCTTTGCCCTGTGGGTGGTCACAAGCCCGCGGTTTAAACCTACCACCAGTTTGATGTCACCTGATTAGCACCACCCAGGGGCCACGTGTGGGGGTACTCTCCTACGGACGCGGGTGACTCGGCCCCCAAAATAATAACAGCATCATGGGTCGATCTTCAAAGTTAAACAACGCTTAGCGAGGTCAGCGCGTGGATGGTTGGGTGACCATCTTCATATTAAAATTCTACCGTACCTCGGAATGCACGTTAAGCAGTTGGTCTATAAAAATATAATTTCAAAGGCTCCACTTTCATTTTTATTTCTTTATTTACATTTATTTATCAGAAAATCTGACACTGGTCTTGCCAAAATGGTATCGTGTTACGCAGCTATGGTTGTGTGGTCAAATAGGCAGTTGCTTCATATACAACACTAGTAAGTACCTACTCAGCTGCGTGCTGTAAAACAGGAAGCCGACTCCATCCTAGTTAGGAAAAGCAGATGATAGCAAGTTTCTTACCTAATCTAAAAACAAATATATATTGGACAATGGTTTTAATTTGAACCGGTTTCTGCCATAAATCCTGGAAACAGTAAAATTTTAAATAACACAGGGCGACAAAATTTTTAACAAGAAACCAGACTATATATTTTCGAAGGTTTTCGATGCGCTGAATCCAAATCTGGCTTCAGAATTATTCTATCACGTCAGCTTTCTGAGATATCCTAACCTAAAAGTGCAAAAAGTACCGTTTTTGCCCGATTTTGAGGTTATGTAGACTCACAAATTATTTTTTCAAAAAAAAGGTTACCATATTAAAATCAATTTTTTATTTTCGCTTAGGTATCGTGTTTTGGCCAGATTCGGATTCAGCGCATCGAAAACCTTCGGAAATGTATAGTCTAGTTTCTGGTTAAGAAGTTTGATTAAATTTTGTTGGCCTGTGTAATTTTAGAACCTGTCATTTGATACTCAGACCATGGAGTTGTATAAAAAATAATTGGTCCGCCATATAGGATGAAGGTGTAATTTCGCTTATCGTGTACTGTCATCCAAACCAATCGTGTGATGCAAAATTTCAATTAAAGCAGTTATGAAGACTGTTTTAGAATGGTGCAAGATTTGATAATTTGAAGAGGGCAAGTGAAATTAACACATAAACGAAAGGTTACTTTTTGTTTGTTAGGCTGGTTGACTCTGATGTTATTAAAACGATAATTATGAAGGTCATGAAATAAATGTTAGGCTCACACTTTGGGTTGTGACTATCATCATTAATAAAAACAGAATAGAAATAAAAATAGTTTTCGTAAAAAATATTGAAACAAACCAATGGAATGGAATTGCTACTACAATTAGCGGAAGGATACTTATTCATTAGGATGCATGCTCCTATTCTATGATAATAGTAATAACACTAACGACGACTCAAAAAAAAACAGAATTTGTTCAGAAGATAACCATGTTATGTATGCCACAAAACAGAACCATTTAGGTACCCTTAAAACTGAACTTATAGAAATCATTTTAAGCAATTCAAGAACAAAACATTGTTTTAGAATAGCTTAAAATTAACATGCAAAAACACTTGTCATGCACCAAAACCACAGCTCAATAAAAGTAAAAACAAATCACGCTTTAAAAAGTATGACACAAAAAGCATACAACTTTTTTTGCTTATGACTTTATGACCTCTAGAGGTCTATTTATAATACATATCGCAAATGAAATACCTATGCCTTAAGAAGAGACCAGCAATCTTAACGGAGTAGAGAGTAAATGTAACACGTGTGCAAAAGCTTCACACAGCTGATATGTAAATGCTAAGTTAAATTTAAAAAAAACCGGCCAAGTGCGAGTCGGACTCACGCACGAAGGGTTCCGTACCATTATCTATAAAAACGACAAAAAGATCACGTTTAGTGTATAAAAGCCCCTAAATATTTTTTATTCTGTTTTTAGCATTTATTGTTATAGCGGCATCATACATCATCTGTGAAAATTTGAACTGTCTAGCTATGACGGTTCATGAGATAAAGCCTGGTGACAGACAGACTGACAGCGGAGCCTTAGTAATAGGGTCCCGTTTTTACCCTTTGGGAACGGAACCTTAAAAAGAACAGCAGAAGACGACCTTCATAGACGTGTTAAATCAGTATTGCAAGCACACAAGTAAAGCCCTACCTGACTTGACAGAATGTTATAGAACAGAAAAATCTGTGGAGGAGATAACGTGGGACGAGGCAAAGCAGAAGAAAATAAATAGGGAATAGGCCTTAAAACAAAGAAATATAATATTTTAAATTAAAATCAAACTAAATCATCTGTTGGCTGTAGTGTTGTCAGAGAAAAATCAACGTTCACTTGCGAAAAATTATTCTGGTTGCAATGTTTACACCTAGTTTAAAGGTTGCAAGGTACTGTAAACGTTGCCTCATAGCAAGCAGGGCAGGGAAATAGTTTTTGTAGGACTCGAACACTCATTTGAATAACAAAACCAATAGACCGGCCGGCGTATGCTGACAAGTGTTTTTTTTAATATAGCAATCATGTTGACCTATGAAGGGATCCGTAGTAGCTACTAACTAGTAACTAGTGTTTGTATGAATGACAAAATTATGTTAGCTATTTTTGAAAATGTACTATATCTCAAAAACTATTGAATGTATCTTGTTTAAACTAATTTTCAACAACAAACATTTCTAAACATTTTTCTCTCGGAATAAAATAGCTGTGACATACGGACAGACAGATAGATATGACATATAATAATCTATAAGGGTTTCGTTTTTTGCCGTTCAGGTACGGAATTCTAAAAAAGGCGTTTGGCGTTTTTAAGTGTCAGGTTAGGTAAAACGTGTTTCATAGAACCAAATGTGCAATCACTTAAGACTACTGAAAAATGTTCCAAGTCAATTTGTTATGTTTCTTGGGTTGCCATGTGTTTGTTTACCGAGTTAACGATTGACAATGTCGATTGAATTTCCTTAACTACAGCAAGTATCCGTGGTAGCGAACCATTATTAAACACAATAACAAAGGTAACATTATATGTGTTCAAGAAGAATTACAACGAATGAAAGAGGAGTGGAAACTGCCCTGATAATACTTGTTTGACATGGCAGGCATTCGATGCATGTTGTAAGGGTATTACCGTCCTAATAACGGTTGAATGAGTTGTTGCATTGATTTATACTTTTGTAAACTTTTATCAGGGGTTGTATCTGCCAATAGAAATATCAGAATGAAGTCGATAGGTACAGTTGGTTGAGGGTGTGTAGGAAATAATAATATATTCTATATTCAAAATGAAATGAAATGTATGCAAAGTTAGGGAAAAGACCGCGCAAGCTGTAGTAATGGCCTGCGAGTGACGTCCCCGAAATACTATATTATTATTTATTTTGTTCTTTAAGAGAGATTACTAGTAGTGTGAGGACACTGAAAAAAAAAGTCGGTAAACCCGACCGATTTTTCGGTTATATTCACCGCTTTGGTTAGTAAAAATAGAGCCTATTGTCCAAAGAAGTAAAACTAACTGAAAAAAAAACATTTGAGTTATAATAGTAGATTTTACTGTGTATCTGCAACTGTTTTCTGGTCGGCTATTCTTACTGTTTGTAAGACAGTAAATCAACACGGAAATACTTAAAAAAACTGCTTGTTTTAGTTAACTTTAATGTTCAAACAATTGAAATAACTGTTTAGCTCTTTACTGTATGCTACAATAACTGTTCAGAAGCAGTAAAAATGACTGCTACGATATCGGTAAAGCTCTGAAAACGGCAATACTTAAAAGGAACTGTTTGTTCCAGTAAACTTTAATGTTCATCCAATTGAAATAACTCTTACCTGTTTACTGTTTGTGCCCATTTCAGTGCACTGTCAGTAATCAATTATTTTAACATAAAAATAAATTTTCTGAACCGTTTATTTTTTACTGTACAACAACAGTAAAAAATCTCCTTTTATTTTTTCAGTGTAGATTTCACATTAATAGCAATCTTGTTCCCTCCAACTAAGTTAAATATGCTTATGTCTGAAATGATATAAACATAGGTATATGATATATTTTGTACCTATATAGGTTAAAAATACCACTTCTACACGTAATTTTTTTTTTTTTTTCAATTTTTACTAGAGGAAGGCTAAGCTTTCTAGCTGACTGGATAAAGAAGTGACGTTGGTCTACCATTAAAAAGGTAAACGGAAAAGCGGCTAGAACCTCAACTAAGCTGCCACAGGAATGTCCCCACATTAATTACTAAAGAAGTGCTAATTAGTCCCCACTAATTAGCACTCGAGAAGAAAGTGAGTAGTGTTGCACAAGCACCTTTCAGAACATCCTTGAGGACATCATCAGAACTGAAACCAAGCTGCAAGTCATATAGGATGAACTGAATGGTTTATCATAGCAACAGCGCCAACATTTGCCAATAAGGTACACATCTAATTTTAAGTTCTAATGATAGGTACTGTTACTGAACATGTCACTTTAAAAACTGCTATTCATGAGGATTTTTGCCCAATTGAAAAAGAGAATCTTGGGGCCTGTGTTCAGCGGTAGGTGAACTCGGTCTCATGGATGATGATAGCACGTAATATATGAAAGTATACTTAGGTATCCATCATCATAAATTATATCAGGTACCTACACTAGTATTTTATTTATTTTCGCCCAGATGATAAAATGAAAATAATTTTAATTCAATGCTAGTTTCAGTAGGTACCTACCTGAATAAACCGGAATCTACTGGATAGAACCGTAATGTAGGTATTATGTTAAACTGACTTGAATTGTGAAAAAGTCTGCGATTGGACACACGTGAGGTATAAATGTTCTTATGAAAAAACATCATGTCTAAAGTAACTTTAACCACCGCTCGCTTGTTTGGCGCAATCATAGTATGTAATTAGGTAGATAATGGATAGGTATATGTAGCAGGTGCAAGAAACTATTAGGTAGAAGATGGTGCGAAAACACAGTCTTCTATTTTAATAACTTTAATGAAATAAAAACAAATTATTATTCTTTAAACGTATGTATTCCTTTGATTTGAATGTATGTAAAAAGGTAGGTTTTTATTTTAAACAAAATCAACTTCCACCATCAACTTCTGCTTAGCCTTTTCGCAACTAGGTTAGGGTTGGCTTTCAGTACCTATAACCGGATTCAGTTGAGTAGGTATAAATGTTTACAAGGAGCTACTGCTTATCTGACCTCCACAATCAAGCTGGGTAACACAGTACCCCTTGACAAGCCCAGTGTCACATTTTTGGCTTCTGACTACTCGATACGGCTGTCAAAGGTGTACCTACAAGTGGCAGCCGGGACCAACGGCTTAGCTTCTTTCCGAGGCACAGCGAGACACAGCGGAATATATAGAATAGAATAGCATAGAATAGAATAGAATAGAATAGAATAGAATAGAATAGAATAGAATAGAATAGAATAAAATAGAATAGAATAGAATAGAATAAAATAGAATAGAATAGAATAGAATAATGATTTATTTGCTCAGATAGTAGGTAGGTAGGTACATACCTACATAAATAAAAAGATGTTTACAAAAATTGCTTAGACCCTTATACAATCTACCTCAAAAGGCATGCAAACATTTAAACACAGAAGAAACTAACTCTATAATAATCATTTCAATGTGGATTAATAGTAATCAAGAATTCAATTAAAATATATTAGTCTAAATACAATAAATGTTAAGAACATGTCAAAATTAAAATACAAAATCTGTAATTAAAATACAAATGTCAAAAAAATGTCTAAATTAAAATACCAAGGTCAAACTTAAAATAAATACAAATATCAGAACAACTAAATACAAAATATATCATAATAAGTTACTTGAGTTTCAAATCTTAATTAATTTATCTTTTAAAAAGTCTTGAACAGAATAGTAACCCTTATCAATTAATAACATTTTTAATTTCTTTTTGAACATTGGAATTGATTCATTTTTTATTGTATCGGGTATCTTGTTATATATTAATGGTCCCATGCCGAAAACACTTCTTTAGTAGAGCAGTATTTATAGCCTGCAACATGCACTAGGTTTTTATATTGGCTTCTATTATATATCGATAGGTATGTTAAGATATCAGATGTGATATGTTACCCATCCACAGAGCGAGAACGGGAAGCGTAACTTAAATTTGACAATTAACCCGTGTGGCAGTTATTATACAACGTGTAACGGAAAGGGTATATACATACCAAGGGCACGGCTTCTTTGGGTGATATCAAATGATATTGGAAGAGTTTTTTAATCCTATCTCTTTTCTCGCGCCGACAAAAGAACACCGCCTTTACGCTAGGCTACTACAGTAGGTACTAGGCGCACAGAATTACGGAAGAGATTTATCGTGATATTTGCAAGAAACGTGGAAAGTTATTGACCTACGTAGTGTAGTGACACGATTGTTATGATTTCAATTTAAGAAACTTACGAAACCGAAAATTTGATATCAATTTTTAGAGTATTTTATTTTATGTTGAAACCCTTCCAATATCGTTTGATATCATCCAAAGAAGTCGTGCCCTTGGTACCTATGTATATACCCTTTCTGTTACACGTTGTATAGCCACGATCTCCTTATTTAGGGTTGCCATCACCAAATTTGCCGGCCCCAGACAAAGACTTATAAACCCCGGACATTTGGGTAAAATCACAGTTTTTCCCCGGACACCGTAGAAAAATACATTATTGAACTAGAAACTAAAAACAACGATGTTTAATTATGGTTTTTATTTACTGATAAAGTGATAACATTGTTGAGCCTTAGAACTTTTTTAATAACAGTCTCTTCCTTTTCATTTAATCAACGTAACATAAACAATGAGATGAAATACCATAGGAAAATAATAATAGAGATCCATTGAGATAATAATGTACTACTACATATTGTCTCAATGTAGAGATCGTGCTTTTTGGTACCCGTAAGACCAATGTGTGTCCGGGTTTTACCTGGATACTTATTGGGAAAATTCCCCCGGACGCCCCCAGACGCTCTCCAAACTAGGAAAAATCCGGGAAAACCCGGACGGATGGCAACCCTATCCTTATCTAATCGGTAGAAATTTACTTATCGATAAAGAGTAGCTTACTGAGAATACTCACATATGTATAAACAAATACCTAACACTGAGTAGCTACAATATACTTAGGTAAAATCTACGGAACCTGAATACCAACTAGAATTACCATTCACAGCACCAGTGGTATAATTCAACAATTTGGCTGCTTCATCCACTAAAACCCAGAGTTATTCATATAATACCTATAGATTATGACAGTTTCTATCCATACCGCCATAATCTTACTTTAACACTGCGATCCTACTAAACGAGGAACTAAACCACACGCTCCGCCTATTCCATGATGGTGGTACTTCTACCTCCTTAACATCCCATACAAACTGTCACTACTAACAGACATCTGTTTATCTCCCACCGAACGAGATATCTACATATAACGCTACACGCAACAAAAAGAGATGACAGCTATCGTGCGAGAGAGATAACTATATTTCAAGGTGCACGTCGCAGCGGCAAGGTAACATCTTTAACAGAAACTAAATAAGAATCATTTGCATTGCAAGTGCAACCTTATCACTTGGTGAGAGGGTTGTATTTAGATCACATGAATGCACGGACTGTATCATTCGAATGGAGGCCGACGTGAAGAGTAGAGGTATAGTTCGGGTGCATAAATTGGACAAGGATGGAGAATATATGGTATTCACTGGCCATGTTGCAATAAAGTTTCATCCAAATTCTGTTTATAGGTAGTTTGTAGTGCGCTTAAAAGATGGCGCTACGCATCTATTTAAGCTAATTTTGTGGAAATAAATAATGTTTTTTGGTATATTATACGGTAAGCATTCAAATATTTTGCCCAAACATTAATTTTTAAAAGAAAATTAATCCAATAGCTTACTAAAACATACTTAAATAATAAGAAAAATAAATCAATGCCTATCTTATTTTCTTGTTTAGCTAGATACTAACAAATGCTATTAATTCACAGTAGGTAAGTGAGTAAATTTAACGAAAAAAAACAAACTTATAGGCTACTGAATCACCTTTTATATAATGCATTTGATCTTATCAGCGTAGATAGCTTATAGAGAAGCTATCTACGCTGATAAGATCAAATGCATTAGTAGCATTTGTGCCAGAAACTTATCAACTAAATAAATATAAAAGTAATCTAAGAATAATCTAAAATACCAAACCATGAAAGTTTAATTCATAAATGCTTGGAAAATGAGCCTCACTTCCGGGAAAATATATTTTCACACCAAAGTCGTCCTTTTCCTTTGATTTTGTATATAAAAGCTGCTATTAAATGTTAAAAGCCACTGATAAATCGTTAAATACAATTATTCTGGCTTAGAATTTGTTATATATGGGTCATTTTTAATCACAAATCACGTGCTAACAAGAAAAACCGGCAAAACTCTTTACAAAAAGCGTTTAAAACATAGCATGCTGTCGAAACAACGCGACATCTATCACAAATATTTTTTTGAACACACGTAGAGCGTCGTTCCGCGTAAAATATTCAAATATAGTACTCACAAATTGTTTTCGTTCGTCGTGTAAACGTCAAAGTTGGTGATATCACAGGCCGCGAGCGCGCCGCGACGACGCGCGACCACGTCCGCGCCACAACACCGACGACAAACGAAATAACTTTGTTTTTACACGAAAAAACCCGAGTATTCACACAAAAAACACCTTCATATTTCGGTAAAAGTACGGAGCGAGCCGAGATGTGTCGTCCGTGGCCGCGTTCGCATCTAAACGGCCCGAGTTTTATGTTAGATTACAGACGTAACTTTTATAGATCCTCGGTGCTATATAACGCGGCGGGCGGGTTCAGGGGAGTGTGGCCCTTACGTGGTGAGAAGAGAGGCTATAATGGTGTGTGTTGGTCGTTGCACGGGTGTCATTAAATGTCGCGCGACGAGGGGCGAGGCGGGTGGAGGTGTGCGAGTAAAGTTTTGGGTATTGATTGAATATGAGACGGATTAGTGGCTAATGATCAACAATTGGGTGTTGGGCGCCTTAATTTGTTCCATGTTTGTTCGGGCCGCACCGTAGCACGCACTCCTTCAACCCCCGAAGCCTACGCTACGATACTACAAAGTTGCATACCTACTTATGAAGTAGGTATCTAGCGCAGAGCTCGTAAAATACTAGAATGAATGGCTTGAATGAATTAAATACCTACACGAAGAGACGTTATTTTTGTTTGCAAAAAACTACACACGCTTTTAACACACATTTGTGAATCCACTATGTTTGAAATAAAATTATTTTTAAGTCCGCTATCAACAACATTTTGTTTGTAACCTAGACCCACTAACTAGAGTTGCTAACTAACCGATGTTAAATTTGAGAGATAGATCTCTCAAATTTAACATCCGTCTTTATCTACATTTACCTACTTCTTGTAACACATATTCTTCTAGAATTTCAAGAAATTTTCAACAACAAGCTGCATACAACTCACGCTACAAAATTTTAGGTATAAATACACACACCTACTCTACATAGAGTCTCGTAGAGTATGGAATTGTAACACGTGTAGTAAATATGACACAAGAGGTTCAGTCGAGATGTTATCTTACGCGAATAGGTACAATAGATATAGAGATACGCCTACTAGGTAGAGACATTCTCGGAATGCGACATTGTCCCAGAGCTTGATAGAGTCCACTCACGATACGGAGAGGAGGTAGTGTTACCACACAACGCAAACAGATTTGGGATTGGATTTTTTAAATTTATGTTGGATTGATTTGATTTGAGTTTTAATGTACCTACCTATAAAAAATTAAATAGATAGGTTTATTTTATAGTTAGTTTATTAAGGAATAAAACGCGGAAAAAAATATTCTGAGTCATTTCCGAAAAGACGGTTTTCAAATACATGACAGAAGTGTCTGTTTATCTACTACTATTAGATACTAATTAGTCCTTGTGTGTTACCTAAACATTTTGAGCGGGGAGCTTTTAGCAGTAATAACAAAATACAAAAGTTGTTAGTCACATACTCAGAATAGAGTAGAAATTTGATTGTAAGAACATTATAGTATATAGCTATGTACACTAGGTAAAAACATGTTGATTTGATAAAAATTATACCTACCTACTTACTGTTCGAAAACACATGATATCACAAAGAAATTCTCTTTTCTACATAACTGTTTTAAAATTAAAATTAATTTTAAGGTTAAAGTAGCGGTCTTATCGCAGTTTGCGATATCTATGTCACTTACAAGAAGAACTTTTTCCTAAACTCAGTAACCTATTATTAAAATTAAGGCTTTCAACTAAATTTCCCAATACCAACATCAATTTAAATAGGTATACTGCTTAAATAGATTTAAAAACCTGGCTGAAACCACAGTTATTATCAATGAACTAGTTTAACTCGATTTCGTTTCGTAACTAGTTTGACTAATAAATAAACTGTCTTCCATCTCCATCTTCACGTGGACACACTACAGTTCTAGTGAGACCAGAGATGGAATTTATCTCGGAATATCGTATGCTGATACGGTAGAGACTCTACAATACATACATAGACTGCTCCTTTCAAAACTAGTTACACAAGCTTTGTTAAAGAATCTGTTACGCATTGTACGTGTAACCTTGAGTTTTTTCGGATCATTCTCGAGTCTTAGATAATTTAGGTAAAGACCTTGGCATTTTTCGTCGAGGAGAATTTTTGGTGCGTGTTTGTGGACAGACGCAATTAAATATTTATTCATCTTTATTAATGATAGATGCTTTAGTCATGAATGCAACTGAAAAGTATACAAATTTTATTAAGAATGTTTTATAATACCTAGCTACTTATTGATTTAAGAAAATGGTTTCATTTTTTTTTAATGTCATAAAGCAGAAAAGTTTGTTTGTTTGAACGCACCAATCTTCGAAAGTACCTGGTGGATTTACAAGAAATTTTGTATGGAAGTAGCTTGAAGATTGAAAAATGTTATACGCTACTTTTTAGCTGACTACAAAAGAAGGAGGTTATGTTTTTATCGTTATAAAATCCACGGGAGCGAAGTCCCGCGCGACTTCTTGTTAGAATTATATCGTTAACTGATTATGAAAATGTGTGTAAAACTTACTGAAAATGCACTTTCAGAAGACACAATCACAACTCTAAGCACTCACACAAACTCACCCCAACAAGCTACCTATACGAAAGGCAAAACTTTCCGACATACTCATACGTAGGTACACAAGTATGTAAAACTTACTGAAAATGCAGTTTTAAAAGACACAATCACAATTTCATTCATTGGCTATCCCTCTTTCCATTACAACACTCACACAAACACACCCTAACAAGCCAATTATACGAAAGGACCTCCGTCTGGCAACACTTTCCAACATACTCATACGTAGGTACACAAGTATGTAAAACTTACTGAAAATGCACTTTTAGAAGACATAATCACAACTCTATTCACTAGCTATCCCACTTCCCATTAAAGCACTCACACAAACTCATCTGGCATCACTTTCCGACGTACTCATACATAGGTATACAAAACGTATGTAAAACTTACTGAAAATGCACTTTCAAAAGTCACAACCACAATCCTATTCACTGGCTCTTTCCATTACAACACTCACACACCCTAACAAGCCAATTATACAAAAGAACCTCCGTCTGGCAACACTTTCCGATGTACTCATATGTATGTAGGTACACATCGACACGTCTCCGTGTATCAGATCGATAGCAACCTCGGGCACAATCAACCTGACACCGTTTGTATTCCCAGCACACGCCTCAAATGCACTGGCGGACAGGAAAATGGCACGCTTTAGGATTATATTTGAGTTGAGATAGTACGTTCTAAAGATCACTAACTTTCAATTTCTTTGGACTCTTTGAAAAAAGTCCACTGTTATTTTTTACACATCAATCTAAGATGTAAATTATACTTACTAACATTAATAGCTTTAACAGTTTTTGTTACAATATTAATCGGTACTTATAATTATTTCCATTGTTAGTATTGTAGTTATATTATTTTCTATGAATAAAATACTGTGTGTCGAAAAACATACCAATAAATGTATTATTATTGGTAAAGATATGGTATGGTTTATCATATAATTATTACTTATAATAGATATAGTTCCATTAAATGGATCTACTCGACTAATTCAAAATGTTATCAAAAGACACAAACACAACATTTATGAAGCTATATTAACCACCCAGCATAACTAAAACATTAACATTAATTACTTCAGTTTACTTACTACATACGTTAACTGATACGTATTAAAAATATATTTTATAATGTTAAGGAAAAATATTGATCTAATCTTTTTTTTATTTAATTAAAAGAAATTTCCGGATAAAAAAGGATGGGTCAATGATACTGTCCGCCACTGCACAATAATTGTCCGGCCAGTTGGATCCTGCAAATTCGGCAAAGTGTACGTCATCCCTCATATACCTTTACATGGCTACATGTAGCTATGTGCTACCTGCCGTCCGTCTGACTACGACTTCGGAATAACAAACGACTTTTAAAGGGACGAGTTTATTCGCACGTTTTAAAGGACGGATGTGTGTATACCTACCTACTCGTTTTATGGACGTCTGATAAAGGGTGTGATTAGCTTTAATTTTGTTTGTAGTTTAGCTAGATAGGTACTGAATTTCACTTTCAGAGGTTTCAGGAAACAGTTACTAAAACTGGGGATATATTTTTTATTTATATAAAGAAAATTAACAAGAAAAGTAATAAGAAACAGAGATTCATTAACAGAAAATTAATTTTATCGAACACTATAAGTCGTCCAAAAACTGAATTTCTCACATATGCATCATTTTAGATTAGCATGTTAGAAAAGGATCAAGCTAAACCACTGAAATGTTCCCCAATGTTCTATCAACACAATATGCTCATCACTACCATTATCATTTCATTAAAATTCATCGGTCTGACTCTTTAATGGAAAACTGAACCCTTTGATAAAACAAAAGAGGAAATTCCCTGCCACAGAGAGAGCTATTAAGGGGCCTTAAGACTAGTCCGGGTTTAGTTCCCTCGGAGGTATTGCCAAAAACAAAGAGGTTTGCAGACGGGCGTCGGGGGTTGTGCGGGGTACCGTACACCCCTAGTTCGCGGGACGGGAGGGGGAACTTAAGGGGTAGGTGCGATGGGGGTAGCCTCCGCGGCTGTAACAGTTTTACGATCGGATATGCGGAGTGCTCATGCGCGTTGCAGCCTCAGCTTTCGTATTTGCATCAGATTATCGACGGATGTCCAGTCCATTGGAATTTATTAGGTAGGTACCTACGTAGTTGGCGAGTGACGGCTTAATTAGCTGGTCAAATAAGCATATAGCTAGCAAGAACTTATTTCAATTATATTTGAAAGTTATGCGTTTGCTAAAACACTTATAAACCTTTAGGTATATGTTAAAAAAATTATCAATCTATGATTATTTTATTGAACGGATGAGCGTAAGATATAAATTTAAACAATAATGAAATGTACCTACAGTTGCAGTTGTTTACAAAATACACAATTTTAATTGGTCCTTAGCCAAAAGCTGTAAATCAGTGACGTAACAACAACATATAAAAATGACGCGGCGCCCGCCGCGCTGCTGCAGCTGCGGTCATCGACTTCGCCTGAGGGAGTGTAACTGACTCTCAGACGGCACACAACTATTAGGCGCTTGTACCATCTACAAAAGAGATAAGTGTACACGGGACACACTTATTATCCCTACCCCGTACCCAAAAACATTTTTAATTTGTCCCAAGAGAGTTGTCTGAGTAATTTTTGTCCTTATGATTTTTCTACCTAAACACCAATTAAAATTTCAATAGACAGTAATAGTCTAGTGAAGCAGGCAAAATAGAAAAAAATATCCCGTATTTCAACCCTTTAAGGGTAGATTTAAAAAAGTAGCCTGTGTTTGACCCGAAGTCTTCAACTACTTTTATTCCAAATTTGATCCAAATCTGTGCTGTGGTTTATCCGTGAAAGCGTAACAGACAGACTTTCATATTTATAATATTAGTATGGATATAATCGAACCTTTTAATGCCATCTCAGCTCTGGTACTTTTTGCGTGATTACCTATTATGATTTGAATTTATTAATCAATAACGATCTGTACAGTATATAATGACAAATAGATTTATTCAAATTCAAATTCATTTATTGTTTGTTACATGTCAAAAAAGATCTTATAATTATTATGTTTGTATCAATGTAACATACCTATAAGGTGTACAGTATTCATAAATGTGATTAGAATTTAATATTACAGATATACAACGTGTAACAGAATAAACGCAATTCCTAAAAGTAGTTGGTTCAGAATCAGCTTCCGAAACTATTTCCGTCAAAAAAAAAATAGGTGTTAAATTTTGACGGAAAAATCTTTCATTTAACTTAAAATGGAAACACAGTATCATGATAAATTAATACAATCCTTAATTGAAAGAAATGCGCTCGTGTGCGTGTCGGCCGGTAACATTGCATGACTGTATGCGTCTGCGTAAGGATATTGTATGACGCACACACGTTTTGCGTTTAGTAGATAAGGATAACTATTTTATAAAAAATTATGGTTTGGTTTCAATTTATTTAGTTACGGATGTTGTTCTAGACTTATAATTTAATATTCTAATTGGGGTGTCTGAGGTATTGCGCTTAATCTGTTACACCTATACTTATTTGATTTAGTCACTCTTATACATTAGGTAGTCAAATTATACATTCAATGTTATTAAATTATGAATCAAAATAAAAATGTAAAAGTAATAGTCATTGTAATAAAGGTTAAATTATTTTAGATTATTAATATAAATTAAATAGTAATTCAATGTCAATTAAAAACAACGCCTTACACCAAGTTTTTGTTATTTAAAAAATCGTTTATTGAGTAATAAGCTTTATCTATCAGGAATTCATTGAGCCTAAGTTTAAAAATATTGAGGTCTGAAAAACTTTTAACAAAATTTGGTAGTTTATTATAAATTTTCACTCCTATTCCAATTATACTAGATTTAAATTTAACTGTTCTGCACATAATTCCCGACAGTTCATTTTTATGTCGTGCACTTTTTAGTGTTTCATATTTACTTAAATCGCCTTTTATCATTGCTGCCACTTCATAAATGTATAATGAAGGCAGAGTTAAAATTTTAAGTCTCTTAAACACTTCTTTGCATGAGTCAGTCTGTTTAAGTCCGCTCCTACTTTTCACACATTTTGTTTGTGCTCTAAAAGCATTTTCTCTATTTAGAGGAATTACTCCAGAACAAAACACCATATTTTAGCGTGGAACCCACATATGCATGGTAAGCGCTTAGTAACGCAGTTTCGTTTACAACTTTTCTTAACATATAAAGGGCATAGGACTGTTGGTTTAATTTGTTACAAACCTGATCAACCTGGATTTTCCAGTCCAGTCCGTGGTCAATATACATACCTAAGAACTTTGTGCTATTAACTTCTTTTATTGTTTCTCCTTTATAGCTTAGTTGCAGATTTTTAGGATTTTGGTTTTTATTTGTAAATGTCATGTAATTTGTTTTGTCCAGATTGATTTTAAGATTATTTTGTGTTAGCCAATTAATGATAGCTTCAAGTGATTTATTTATATTAGTCTCATATTCGTCTTTGTCATCGTGAGTAAAAATGGCAGTGCTATCATCTGCAAATAGTATCATTTGCTGGTTTATGACTTTTGGGAGATCATTTATATAAACTATGAACAAAAGAGGTCCAAGGATGCTTCCTTGGAGAACTCCATAATGAACTACTTTTGGATCTGATTTATAAGTCTGTTCAAACCTTGTATCACTTGCTATTCGTGTTATTTGAGTTATTTGAAATCTGTTTGTTAGGTACGATTTTATAAGATTAAGTGCATTTCATTTAAGTTAAAGTAAATTTTTTCATTTAAGTAGGTGTTTGTATCATCTTAAATATTATCTAAGTGTAAGTTGCAAAGAACTTTATTTCTAGCCTGGATACCAATTTGTTCTACTGATAGTACAACGTAACAGATAGTATTTACACTATCTTGATGCTGTATGTAGTAGTAACTTGATACTACAAGGATTTAGTTTCAATTACGAAGTTTGACGTGGATTATGGATGTGGGAAGTGAATTATTTTGAAAATGTTTTCGAAAACTGAAATATACTGTTACGTTTGAAATTACATTATATATTATAGGTATAAACTATCAGTATATAGAACTAGTTTGAAATATATAATCTAATTTAAAAAAAAAAATATAGGATGCTTCACATCTGTTCTTGTAATGTACTTATTTGAAATTTTTTTTTTTAACTTTATATAGGTATGAAAGACTATAAAATTTCGAAGCTCAAAATTTAATACAGACAAATATTAGCATTTTATTACTTTTGTTAAATTGCCTTTGTTTAAAACAAAACAAAGATTTGGTCATCATTGATTTAAGAATTGAAACTTTCCTTTCCTTGATACTATGTACTGAGAACCACTACGACATATCTAGTTACGAAGGTACCTATTTGTATATATATATGTATATGTCCATCAATACGGACGTACTTACATTTGAACGACTGATGAGGGTCATCGAACTGAACATCCATAACTATTATTTGATTACTTACATCTGTCTATATATTACAATTTATTCAATTGCCATCGGACAGAAGAGCGTCCCTTTTCAATTGTTCTATTACTGAAGGCGACAATATTAATTAAGGGTTCAGAAAGGGTAGCCTTTAATTATTATTTGAACAACAATGTGGAAGTGTAAATGAGTTGAAAAAGAGTATACTTTAATTGAATGTAAGATTTGCGGTTCTAGTGAGCCCGATACATTTCATTTATGTTGATGAAAATATCAAGTGACTTTAACCTAATAATTGTCTTGTAAAAGTCCATAGTTTAAAACAAAATATATGTAAAATATAAACTTCAGCGGGGCATCTGCATTCAAGTACACTTACAATAACCTACATAAAGGTTACATACAAACAGGCCTATCTATATCTCTACCATATAAGATCAACAGGTAAAAAACAACATTGAGAAGCATCCGAGAATAAACAAGAATAAATTCTGAATAAATGTGTTGTAAGTACAAGAGAGGCTGGTTTGTATTCATAAAGGAAACTAAACTCGATCCAACGATACCAAACCCGAGTTTTATCCGACGATTTAAGAGACAGGGATGACATTGTCGACGATACGGCTACAATGTTGCACCGTCCACTTGTCCACTTCTATATATATTTTATGTTTCTGCTGATATCACGGCATTTACATACAACTTTATATTTCGAACCGTTGCCCTTTAAAACACATTCCATGTTTATTTTTTCCTTTTCTTTGTGCCGTTTAATTGGGAGTCACGTGTTTTTTATTCGTATTTAGTTTTATTTTAGCGCCTCATGCGATGGAAAGCGATATGTAATTATGCTCACATATTTTTGCATCTAATTAGTTTCAAACATTGTTGCTTTTTATTTGATTTGCTGGTTTTGTTTCATTTTTGTAACTGTCGGCACGACATATGCGTGAAATTTAGATTTCCTTGTTTTCATCCTTGTGTAATACACAAATTGTGTTACGTTTTTTGGTTATTTATAAGAGCTTTAAATTTCATACAATATGCACGTGTAAACATGTTTCAAGATACGGTAGGTACGGTTATAATGTTGGTATTGGTATAAAAGAGTTAAACTTAGTATAAAACTCGTAGACGCTTAACTTTCAGTTATTATAATTTACTAATCAATATGAAATATAGTTAAAGCCCGCTCTACAAATTTAATCGACTTATTAAAATTTTGTCGAATGCCGTCACAAGAAATTTAAAATCAATCACTTTGCATTTGTATTTAATTCAATGTTATAAACATCTTAATAAAAAGATCAAATGATTTCAATAATATATATCTAACCATGCCTAGTCTCTCACAAATTTTAATGTATGATAATTGTTTTATATTAATTGATATTGATGATTCCAGGCTAGCTTTTAGAACTAAATATTAAAATAAACATAAATCTTCGTAGCATGGAATTAATTAATGACTTAATCAATTACATATAATGGCTGTTTTGTGAATATAGTCTTAACAATTCTGCTTTTCATAAACTTTATTTACATTAGGTATATTTATCTTTTAGATAGTTAGATAGATAGGATATACTTTATTGTACACAAAATTTTAAACACATTGTTTAACAATAGGTATTATTAATTCTATGGTTATAAAAGGTATGGTTTTAAAAGCGATATCTTCCAGACAACCTTTGGAAGGACATTCAAAACTTTAATTTAGTCTATTTTGTCATATCGAGGTACCTAAATGTAATATTGTAACACTATATATTGTATCTACAATTTTATGTATTTCCAACTATTCATGGTTTAATTTTCAGGTGACTAGCAATTATGTGCGGCCATTTAATTCTTAAATATAATCAAAAATTGACTGAGTACTGTTTCCTGCAGAAATCCTATTGAAAGAAAAGGAACTTAATAATTGTAATTATTGCGTGAATGGTAAAAATTAGGTACTTTAGGTGCCTTTATGAAATACTACATATTTAATATAATATAATATTTTACTTTTGTATTCAATTGTGGTACTGTTTTACCGACGATATGAAATGCTGACTACAGCCAAATGCTTCAGCAAAATATTTTCTTCAATAAATTTGTTACACAATGTATTCATACTTTTGTTGGTCTTGTACAATGTTCTTTCAATATAGTTTTAAATAACTAATTCTCAATTTGTATGGTCAGAGTTGTATAGGTACATATATACCTAGGTATGTAGGGAAGTTTAATAATATGCGAAACCTATTTTCATAAATAAATAAATAAATAAAGTACCTAAATTAAATTAGATTATTATTTTTAAGTTACATAAAACACAGCATATCTATATTTTAAGGTTTTACGTTTAGCTATCGAAATAAATTAAGACTCTACTTACAGGTATTGGACTAAGTGCCTCCTATAGTAGGTAGGTATTTGTGACGTTAGGTAATAATTTTAATAAGTAAGTAATTGTAAGGAAATCCATTACAAATGCAAAACAGAAACTAGTTTCTCACCATTCATGTAATAACCTGAATGGTGGGTTAAATAAATATTTGCAACTCACAAAATCTGTCAAAGGGTCATCAATCTTATAATCTTCTTCTTTTTGTTTTGAATTGGTTTCCGCAATTAGTCCCTGCGCAGGACCAATGTTTCGGGCCATAGCGTCCATCATGATATTCCATCGTTCTCAGTATGAAATTTATCTTCTGAAATCAACTCGTCTCATTAAAGATTCCCGCCATTTTCCAAACTGACAAACACTACCACAGAGTACATCAACACAGAGTAACCAATTAGCGGAGGTTTCATCACACATTCACAGAGCAATCCTAAACAAAATCACACACATTTGTTAGTAGATAACGTAATACACACGAGACTTCCATCTTCAAAGAATGTCTATAACATTTTGTTTGTGTTTTCAAAGTTAAAGGCGACTAGAGACTGGAAGTTTGCCCATCTATAAATGATTTGCATGTAAATAGCCGCCCCTGCCGATGTACCGAGTGCGAGCGAGGTATATTTTTACGAGAACTGGGAGTTCTAATTAACATAACATAGAATGAATGGCGAGAATTTTATTGTTTCGCTGGGATTATGAAGTAAAAATTTTTCATGAAATATCAATGATAATTTTACTTTTCCAAGTTAAGTTTGAGTATTTAAAACTAGCGCCTTCTGAGTACTAAGTAATAGATAAATAGAATAAATTTTACAGTACACGATATTGTGACTTATTCTGTTAGGTAGGTACCTACAGCAGTTGTTTCTTAAGGCCGTTTATTTATAAATCAACTCGCTTCTGCCTGTATCCTTGCTTGAGTGAAAAGTTGCCTATGTGACTAAGTGATAGCGTATCATTCTAATGGCGAATAGTTTTTTTGAGTTACAAAAATTAAAAAAAGATATAACACAATAAAAATATTGTCCCCTATTATCATGACCAGGACGCTATCTATACGTATCTAACCGTCGATTTATAATCCCGACTCAGCTTTACCCATAAAACGGATGCTTACCTACAGATCTCCTCATACAGTTACCTCAAGAAAAATATCCCGACAACCCAAAACCATCATCCGCATTCCTAGCTCACTTAAGACTCTCGTGTCCACATCTCCAAGGCAAATGTCCCGGACTGCGCCACTTAGGACCAGAGCCCCTTGTTATGTAAATGTGGTGACACTACTTATAAATGGACAACAGACAGAAGACGTGACGACTGTTTGGCTATCGGAATTCGTTTAGGAGGTTGGAATTTTTCTATCTTGCTTGTAGCACGGTAACCCAACATAATATTTCAATATTAATATTTATAGATACAACTCTTGTAATCTTCTGAAGCACTGCAGCGTCCAAAAGATTAGTTTTTGGAGACATCCTACACTGATATATTATGATATGTTAGTGATTGTAGGTATGGCTTGCTGTTAAAAGTCGCAGAACACACATTCATAACCATGTGATAAGTCATATCGAATAAAGATTTATTTAAGTAACACAGCATTATAATTTTTATCCACCTCTGCAAACACCTTGCCAAATTCATGTTGCTTATGTATCAGTAACCCCTTTTAGTTAAGTTTACCATTACAATATTATCAGCACAATATTTCTCGCCTTTAAAACCTTTTAGTAAGAATATAATCCCATCAACGCCTTTACATGTTTATACCCGTTCCTTAATTGGCCGTCCGCCGAGTCTTAGCACCTGTACCAATAAAGAACTAAGCTTATTAACCAGATACAGTACTGAGAGAAATTTTGGATTCAATGTAAGTATATAAAATCCAAAATCTTTATCGAAACTTTAAAGATTATTATCGGTCTCGAAAGCTGGCGTTCGATGACATTTTTATGCAAATAAGCGTCAATACACGGAAACGTCGACAATGACCCTCTCGAATCGTTTTAAAGAAATTGTTTCCAAACAGACTCCAATGTACGTTGTTATGATAATTTTGTGAAAGTCGAGATGTGAAAAAGTATCAAAAGATAATTTGAAACAAACCCTTTGTGGAGTTTTGCATAACAATAGGTTTGTCAAAGGGTGTGTTACAGACTTACAGTTATAAAAAGATTGCATGCCTTTTGCGTATTACCATTTTTTTAAAAAAAGGTAACTTGTAATGTGGGTGTAATTCACATTACTAGCAATCTTGTTAACCCCTCCAACTAAGCTAAATATGCTTGTGTCTGGAGTGGGTTCACGGCAATAATGTTATGGGTGGGATTCGAACTCGTGACCTCTCGATCACAATTTCGACACCTTATCCATTAAGCTATTGGTGCTTGATTACCTATGTAGCATTCAGCTGCAGTTTTTTCGTAGATAATTATTTCCAGTAATTTATTGATCATTTAATTAATACAACCAAGGATTAAGTAACAACGCAACCACGTGGAACATATTATTTCATTCAATCATTTATAATAGTGAGCATTCTTTGTGGGGAAACTTGGTATACGTGAAGCAGTTAATTATATTCATATAAATAGTTGGTATTTTTATAATAGGTAGAATATATTCTAATTAAATCAATTTATAAAACTTTTCAACCGCGCCTCTAGCATTGGCAGTCTTATATCTAGATATAGCAGGCCATACATTCTATTAATAGAATGTCATGAAGTATCTACACTGGCAAAGAAATTGACAAACTAAATAGGTTATTTCTTACACTGGTGTGAACAGTAAATAAAAATGGTGACACTAATTACGTATTTACTTACCTATGGGTAAGTGAATACGTAATTAGTTGGGAAGGTTATTCCCAACTACTATAGACAATAACTAAAGCTATGATTATTCAGTCCGGCTGTCTGTCCAGGCAGATAGTTCAGCTACGTTACTCAATATTTATCTAGTTCAAGATTTACGTCTTGGCATTCAACCACAGCATTAATTGCCAAGATTGAAATCAATTTATTAGAATACTTTTCTATTAATTAATATCAGAAATAAACATTAATGATTTGCATTAAGAAACGACAGCTAGCACTTTGTTTAGTCTTAATGATATTAACAATAGATTGGAATAATGGCACCCATACCGCCTTAATATTTAAATTAAAAACCAATATATACCTACACAACTACCTATCTATGTATTTAATTGAAGTAAGTATGTAAATAGAAATAAATTATCATCCATACATTACATTTATAGGTATGAAAGTGTCAATTTAGCTATCAAACATGACTCATGCAGTCATTAAACATCATCTACACAATGGCGAGGTGACTGAACGCTATTCGCCGGCGCGGCGTTATCAATCTTTATTGACCACACTTGTCATAATGTAATACTGTGACGTCATGTAACTGGAAAGCGAGTGCCATAAACAACTGAAGGAGGTTCGAAATTAGAACCGGTCGAAAATGGTCACGACTTTACAAAAGCTCAGTGTTACTATGTCAAGCATGGGATGATGACGCGTTGAGGACGCCGTGGAACACAAGTATATACAGACTTAGTAGGTAGCTATAACACTCACGTGTTGTGGTCGCTAAGCAACAAGTCGCGTTGGAGTCGTAGCCGTCACCACATTGGAAGCACTGCACTATGCACCAGTCCGTCACTCTGGCCTTCCGTATTACTATCACTCGCGTATCTACGCTCGCGAATGCGGACTGATTTTTTCTCGCGTAACGGCCCATTAAACTTGTAGATTTCTATCTCACTCGAGAACACGATAGCATTAAGAGGCGAGACAAAGAAAGGTTGCGGTTTATGGGTTGTTGATAGAATTGGTATCCGCTCGGTAACGTACCGCCGCCGTGTTGCATATTTTTATAAGATGTAACCTTGTAGTGTCGTACGAAAAACTAGTAGTATTTTGGAGGCAAAACTATTTTCTTAACTGTTACAATATAATATCGTAGGAACGTAACCGTTATCTGTTCAGCTATAGCAACAGTGCAACATGATAAACTTTTGATTTTTAAATTATCAGGTTTTACTTATTGAATTGTTTTCTATACCACTTAACTTGTTTTTCTATATCATTTTTAGAATGGTTTAGGTACTAAATTAATTAATTTAAATCGGTACCTATTTAACTACTTGCTTTAGTCGTAAATACATTATTTTTGCAGGTAAATAATACCATTGCAAATACCCATTTACCCAAACGATTGCCAGCAGACAGTGCGAGAGACATTGTGCAATTCTCCAGACGCAAGAACAACGTGAACTGTGTTCTATTAAGAGTTATACAATCCCTCACACCTATCATGTGTAATGTATATTGTGTACGTTAACATTATGCAATAATAAAAACAATAGAATACCTTCCATATCCACCCACTATAATACCACACACACGTGGGATGACTATGAGAAATATTTGAATAACCAATAAGTACAGAAACAACAGCCTTACAGCCACACTTACCAAACTGCATTTAAACAACGCCACACAAACAGCTACACGGCCGGCACAATTTCGAAGAGACATGCTACGAGCTACAAGAACGTACTACGAAAAAAATTTTATCGAACAAGAAACAGCAATATCGCCCTCACAAGGTTACGTCGTACGGAATTATAACGCCGAAAGATGTTTAGGAAATATAGGCGTCACCGAGAGCGCAGCCGTACATCTTGCTTATATCGCCTCTACCAGCATTGGAGAGCAGAACATCAAACGCCGTTATGGCCCCCGGACGTGCCGGCCGCTCTGCCTGCGAAAAGAGGACGAAACAACCCACCAGAACGGGATAGCACATATTTTTGCACTTTCAATACTTTTATTATTCGCAACACAAACAAACATTTGGATCGAATATACTACTCCGCGAATGAAATCAAGTTTTGCTGAGATCAAAGTTTGTCGTAACTTTTTTGGTACAGAGGTTCAGATGGCGCTCGGCGTGGGCGGTGCGTCGACGTCGCCACTTCGCGTCGGAAATTACTTAATAAAGTTATAAGTAGCTCATTTATTATGTTATCATCCGAATTCATAATTACCGTTTGCTGATTTCGTTTACACACCTTTTTTTGGTTAGGTGGCGTGAACGACAATTTTATGCAAAATGCATGAAAGTCGTCAGGTTGTATAATTGTTGTATTTATCCTATTGATAAGGTCAATTGGAGAATTATTGAAAATATTATTAAGCATTTACGCATAATATCAAGAAAAACATGTTCTTTCGTACTAAATAGAACTAGTTTTTCAACTTTCATGTGTTGAATTATGAACGTTCATTTCGTAGTTTATGCACCTGGTATAATTTGAATAACTAGTCGCCTATCAATTCCACTAATTAGACTGCAATGAAAATGCTTTCATGCTCAATTAGGTGTTCAATTGAAAGAGCATAAACTTGTCAGCATAATTTATATGATAAGAATAAAACCACACAAATGGCAGTCGGTAGGTATATACCTAGGTACTGAAGCTATCTACCAAATTCAAGCCAAGCGTTTTATTTACATTCGCGCAAATTGAATCCTTGGTTCGACGCCAAGAGGAAGCTCGTTCACATATTCAGGCGGGAGGGGAGGGGAGGAGTTCTCGGAGGGACGGAGATTCGATTTGCCTAATAGCTGGCGCGAGGTACGGAGGGCATACTCAATTACTCAGAGTGGAGGTGTCCCAAAGCGCCCCGAACATAATTACATTATCTGATAAACGGTTAGCGCCCCAATTTCCCTCATGTGTAAATTTTCTTTTTTAGCTCCCTAATAAAATGGAATTTAGGCTGATATGGGAAATTGATTGAAACACGCACTGATTCGGAAATCTAAGTACTTTACTGCCTAGCTTATTTTCTACTATCTAGGTATGTACCTTTTTCACTTAGCAAAGTGTTATTTAAAGTTTTACACCACCTGCTCAGTGTCGTATACTGCTGGTATACTGAATTCATGCTTGCTTTAAGGATCACCGGTCTATAATCTACATTTCACCGTGAAAGAGGCTGTTATCCCGTCTGGTCTATATGACAGATAGATATACTCTTTATTGAACACTATAACAGAAAACAAATACGGCCTTAATTTAACTAAAAATTGGCCAAGTGCGAGTCAGACTCGCCCATGAAGGGTTCTGTAGTAGCATTGTAGTGTATAGTTACATTAAGATCTACAGCATATATTTTTTTTTAGATTTTTCACTCCATTATTATAGAAGTTAGAGGTGGGGGACACACATTTTACCACTTTGGAAGCGTATATCTTTTAAAAGATTAACTTTATGAAAAAGTGGTTTTAGAAACCTCAATGTCATTTTTAAAGACCTGTCTATAAATACAGGTGGTATTATCGCTAAAAGCAATCTTTTACAGACAACCTTTGGATGGGTTTGACAGAGAAGGAGAAAATAAATGTATGGGTTAACAAATGACTTCACATTCAGTTTACTCAAATTTACACGGTAAGATTTTTATTGAATCGCACCTAGCCAGCCAGAATGAGATCTTTATGAAAACTTAAATGATGGGAGATTGAAGTCACGACTACATGAAATATTACCATGGGAACTGAGTAAAACTGTTGTGTCTAGAGAACTGTCAAGTTCTACCTAGCGTTAAGAGACTTAAACTTTCGTGTGGTAATGTATTATAGGTACATAATAGACAGACAAGTGGGCTTTAATCTATACCCTTTTTCTTCTTCTGTAGTAAGGTTTCCGCACTTAGTCTCTGCACGAGACCATTGTGCGTAAGCCATGCCAGCCGTCACTCCATCCAGCCAACCTCCCTCCAGAAGCAGATCAGGTCTTTCGGTCTATTCAGGATATCTGTAAGGGAATTTAATGACCCGAGGGTTCGTTTCCATATTTCGGTGATTTCCGTGCACTCTAGGAGCACGTGTCCTATCCGTTTCCTCCGTCCCCATGCATGCCCTGCACAGGGGACTGTCCGTAATACCTATTGTGTGATAGTGTTTGTTCAGTGAGCAGTACCCGGTGATGGTCCCCGCCCATTCGCAGGCTTCTTCTGTCCAGGTGTAGGAGGTGCCTGGTTATTTTATTGTCTAGGTTATCTATACACTTTTTTTTCTGGGTAGTAATTTCTTCGTGTGTCTTCTCCCACTCTGGATTAATCGGAAGGGAGTGTCAGACTTCTACTGAATAAAAATCCACCCTGCTCCTTCAGCTGCCCTTGAGTTCCGGGGCCGCGGTATCTCGTTAGAACATTCCCGCAATACCTGATTAATCTATACCTAAGTAAGTACATATAAACAAAATTGAAATGACTGTCTGTAATTTTAAAATATATGTATTTTCTCAAATGCTCATTGTTATTTACACAATACCTACCTACCTACTAACTATACAATATACAATTTTTATTTTTATTTTTTGTCTGATCCAATTCTAACAAAAATTCAGTCTTAGGAAGGTGCATTATTTGTGAGTGCTAAGTATAATAGGCCATAACTTATTTTGAAATACATGCGGATAAAGTCGCGGGCAAAGTGCTATTACTTATTATACAAAATTTAATCATAACCCATTGGTTCACAATGTGATTGTAACTTAGGTAGGTACTAGAATAAATATGGAAACTTTACTAAGATTTCTAATATGCTAAATCTTACGCTAAGGTGTAATACACATAATGTAAGGTCTCGATTAACTGAAAACGCAAAGAAATTTAACCAGTTTCCGACGGAGTGGGCTTTTGGCCGTTCATTGCTAACACCGAGTAACTGTATTACTTGTCACATTTTAGTGCAATTTGCACGCATTTTTACATAAAACAAGCAATTAACAAAAATCTTAGTGCTTGCATAAGTTCTTCTTGGTAGCTGTTGTTGAGAAAAAGGTTTTATTTTGGTTATTTTGTACCAAGATGCTTGTCGCACGGTTTCTGGCGCACAAAAGTCATTCACGTCGGGAATACAGTTCATAATTACGAAAGTGTGACCATAAAAGCCTGAAATGGAAGGAAATGTTGAACTGTTTCGTAAATTGGACCGGTTTTGTTTTGGTCTGCCTTTGAAAATGTTTACTCTTTTGTAACTTGTATGTATGAACTTCCATAACTACTAAGTAACGCTAGAGAAACTCCTAATAATTATATACTCCTTATTATACTCAAAAAATATATTTTTGAATATTTTTCTACAAACAAAAAGTTCTCCAGAGAAAGGAACTACTACTACTACTAACTAACTACTGCCTTCTGTATCCAGCCGCGTAACTCCAGCTTCGATAGAATATAGGTACCTACCTATAACTTTTAGTATTCATATCAATTATTTTATTATATATATATTTATATTATGATATACCAGCTTCCCGCCTATGAAACCGCGCGCGTTAAGTTCCGTTTTATCTCGCTACTAAGTAAAGTCTTTCAAATTGCGGTATAAAAGCTTTTATATCATCCCTAGAGTCTTAAACTATCTCCACGCCAAATTAAATCAGCATCGGTCCAGTAGTTTCGAAGCTTACTCGTATTCATTGCAAACAATTAAACCATCAAATCTTTCCTCTTTATAATATAAGTGTAGATACTTTATTGTACACAAATTTTTAAGAATAGGATAGGATTTTCTACACATAAAAAATTGGCCAAGTGCGAGTCAGACTCGCCCATCAAGGGTTCCGTAGTAACTATAATAGTATAATATAATAAGTATTAGTAAGTATTAGTAGTATTAAACAAAAAAAAAAATACCTTACAATTTTCTTAAAACTAGCTAATTTACATTTTTTACAACTACGCCAAATAACTTTGTTTCTCATAGTAGTTGTATGAATTACAAAGTTATATTTGCGGTTTTCGAAATTATGCTGTATCACAAAAATTGCTGACCCAATCTCGTTCAAATTAATTTTCGTTGAAAGTTTATTTTATGATCTATAGCATGTATGTTTTTTTTTAGATTTTTAACACCATTATTATAGAAGTTAGAAGGGGGAACACACACACATTTTACCACTTTGGAAGCGTATATCTTTTAAACGATTAATTTTATGAAAAAGTGGTTTTAAAAACCTTAATGTCATTTTGAAAGACCTGTCTATAGATACCACACACGCATAGGATTCATGAAAAAAAATTTTTTTTCTTTTTTAGTTCCATGTATGGGGAGCCCCCTTAATTTTAAATATTTTTTAATTTATTTTCTTAAAATCAGAAAGCGGTTCGCAGAATACATCTACCTACCAAGTTTCACATCTATAGTCGTAATAGTTTCGGAATAAAATGGCTGTCATACGGACGGACGGACGGACAGACAGACAGACAGACATGACGAAAATATCAAGGTTTTGTTTTTTGCCATTTGGTTACGGAACCCTAAAAACTAGTGTAAAATGCGCGGTCTTATCGCACAGGGCGATCTCTTACAAACAACCTTCGGATGGATAGAAATCAAGATATACCACTTAATTAGCTATCCTACATCCAATTGGTACATTGGTAATATTTGGGAAATATAAAAGAAAACAACTAAGTCGTCATGTGGCACTATTAGCGGATAATGATTTCCATAAGAGAGCACCTGTTGTTATATGTCGCTCTTTAAAAATGTAGGATAGGAGCATATTCGCCATTAGAATAAAATTTTATTTATGTATAAAAGGAAGAAGGAGGATAGTTCCTCCTCCTTCCTTTTATACATAATATTTATAAAATTACTGCATCATAAACTTGTTGGATTTAAAGTAGCAGACAGAGTTTCTTGTCGTGAAATATGTAAGAATATTGTAAGTAGGTATAGGTCCTAACTAAATAATGCCACTTTAGGATAACAGCAGATATCCTTAGCTATATCCGTTTAAGTTAGCTTTAGAAATAGGTACAATAAATAAGCTTTATTCTGCAGTGGCTGTCAACATTTTATAGCCGTTTAAACACTAATAAAACGAAGCATAGCATACCTAAATGCCAGAGGCTCATCAATGTAGTACAATATGTACAAGATGACCACTGTATATTAACAAGTAGCTGGATAATTCAGAGGATAATATACCCATAACACGTGTCTTCGATAACACTAAACCACGGGATTCATTGCAAGTGCATATTTACTTTGTATTGACGACGTATCTACACTGTTGCCATAATATCACTGCTAAAGATATCAGAACGGAATAAAAATGCAATGGAAAGTGTAAAATACTGTCGATATTTTATTCATAAAATTCTTGTCGTAGAGGTGCGCGCGCGCGGATTTACAGGGCTCCGAGAGGACGCAGGGTTGACGTCGGCCAATAGAAGCGAGTTCCACATTTAAACTGTAATGCGTCCAGCGAGAAAGAGACGTGATATTTTCGTTGGTAAGTGTTTTTGTGGTGTTGTGTGAAGCGGGGAGGAGGTCTTGTTGAGTTGGTGGTGTAATATGAAGTTGTCTCGGTTCGGTTCATTTATATGCTAATCGGCGAGGAGGCGGCCTGGTCCACAATAACCGGTAGAGCCGCAAGCGCAGTGTAGGTGCATACCACTCCGGTTACTTTGTCGATTATCTCTGGAAGACTAAATTTATAAGGGTATCGATTCAAATCTCCTTTGAGAATTTCTTGGTTTTGTAACATAACAGTCTCATAATTTAAGATATATTTATTTATCTTATTTGAGTACAGACCGTCTTCAAATAATTATTTCTCATACTATCATAATAAATATAATGGTTTAGGAACGATTTGATGGACTTAAACATTCTTATGGTACCATTTAGGTGGATAACTACAATTAGGTACCTACTAATATAGCAACTTAGCTTAAGTCAGTGAATTTTTGTTTAGGTAAAAGTACCAGTAGAAACCTACCTACTACCTACAAACATACCACAGTAGCCATCTACTGTTGTGATCATAATTCAAGCATAGAATTACAATTGCATCGTTTTGCAATATCTGTTGTACAGTGAACAATCATGGGAGATAAAGCTATTATCACTTTTTTTTAAAGATACTAGCATTGTGCACTACAACTTGCACTTAAAAGATTAATGAATTAGATTTTTTAACCTATGCTTATCAAAGGTCTGTCCCATAGATTGATATAACCCTCTTTTGATGGAACTTAAATTAAATATTCATAGAAAAGGTTCAGTTTTAGAATAATAATACAGAGAGTAAAACCGACCAAGTGCGTTTCGGGCCACGCGCAGTGTAGGGTTCCGTAGATTACTACAACGCCAAGTTTGATTCGAATAAGTGTAGTTGCTCTAATAAAAACAAACTACTCTGTTTTACACAAATAAGAACATGGTCTAAATATTTTTCAATGGAATTTGTCCGGAGCGAGTAGATTAAAGTTGGTCGACTATTACCTACTTGTAAGTTTGTGATGCCAATATTTTTTCATGATTTTGTTTTACCACTTTGTTAGTGTGATTAATGGGTCATACTCAGAAAAAGTGTACATTTGGTTTAATTTCTTGTCCTGCTACTTCATATTTAAGTAAATATCTAATGTTATGATATATTTACTTTTTCCCCATTTTGTTGTTATATCTGTCTATTGATATGAAGATTAGCCTCGTATTTTAACTTAAATTTTCATGAAAAGAGTATATTTTTTGGGTGCCAAAACATTGCTAAAAATATCTGTATACATTTTCTTAGTGTCCCAACTCCCAAGGACCGCTACACTTTTTCAGAAATGTATTGTTACGAATACTCATCGCTTTATGTAATATTGACTGTGGCTATATTATTCTTGATGAATCAAGTAACTAATTGGGACATTTTTTTTCCCTAAATTGCATATAGAAGAATTTATTTTAATTAAACAATCTTTGTACCAAAATTATGAAGTTTCGTTACTCAAGGTACACGCAATAAAATTAGAAACACAATGATTAAAAGTGGTATAACTATTTTTCCTATTATAGCATCATTGTTACTTACGTCAAAATCACTATGGTGGTAACCTTTTTGTTTTCGTCGTAGTTGTGAAGTTAAGACGTGTATCAAGTGAATATTTACAAAAAAAAATATCTCAGGGTAATAAACGACTATTATTGTGTGAAGTTTATTATATTCTGGTTTACTTACTATGTCCTTTTCTTGCTTTTTGTATTATCTTAAAGAATAAGCTCAGGGCTTGTGCGATAAACACGTGGTTAACGTAAAAATATTTTTAGAGATTATAATTTCTCAGATTTTATTCTCATTTTCGTTATATTGCGTTATGCTACGAAACTGAGAAATTATTAAGCTTAGTTCAGAAGAATAAAAAGTTGTTGTGTGTAGGCTGTAGGCACTGATTTGAAAACCACTTGATCGCACATACGTTGCCCCGACGCACGAAAACTATGCGAGTTTTTGCTCTTATATATTGGCTACGATACACGAACCATTTTAGTTGTGACCAAGTATTAGGCCTGTGTGCATGCGAAAAATTACAAATTTTAAATTTTTGTATGCAATTTATAACGCATAATAATGTTTTCATGCGCGTTGAACTGGTGTGGAAAACATTCCCAGACATCTAGATACCAAATGGATGACATAACTATTCATCAGTAATGAAATAATATGAAAATTATTTATCATTTAATCAGATTATAAGCTACCGCAGAGGTCCATTTAAAGTGGTGGTTTGGGTGGTCAAGAACAAAATTGTGTCGCGCGTTGATGTCTTTTGGAAATGTCTCTTTCTTACATGAAGAAATTCTAATTCTTTTATCCCTGTCTTTTCATCTGTATTTTTATCGTAAAAATCTATGCTGTTACCTATAACGGCTGGATACGATATCGATAATTATAAAATTAAACTTATTTTTTTAATTCAATTCAGATAGTTGTCATAAAATACCTATCTACATTAACCGACTTTAAAAAAATTGGCCAAGTGCGAGTCAGACTCGCCCATGCAGGGTTCCGTAGTAACTATAATAATATAATATAATAATTATGTATATTTATTTGACGAATAAAAAAAACCTTAAAATTTCTTAAAACTAGCTTATTTATTTACATTTTTACAACTACGCTAAATAACTTTATTTTTCATAGTGTTTGTATGAATTACAAAGTTATAATTGCGGTTTTAGAAAAAATGCTGTATCTCAAAAATTGCTGAGCCAATTTCGTTCAAACTAATTTTGGTTGAAAGTTTACATTAAGATCTACAGACATATATTTTTTTTTTTAGATTTTTCACTCCATTATTATAGAAGTTAGAGGGGGGAGGGACACACATTTTACCACTTTGGAAGCTTATATCTTTTAAACAATGAAATAATGATGAAATAATGATGTTTTTTTTTTGCAAATAGGTTATAAATAACACTTTCACACGTCTTTTTTTCGTAAATGTAAACTAGATGAGGCCAGTGTTTCCTAACTGACTACTCTAAACGATTGACTTTATGAAAAAGTGGTTTTAGAAACCCTTATATCATTTTTAAAGACCTGTCTATAGATACCACACACGCATAGGTTTCATGTAAAAAATATTTTCACTTCTAATTCCATGTATGGGGACCCCCTTTATTTTAAATATTTATTAATTTTTTTCTTTAAAATCGGAAAGCGGTTCACAGAATACATCTATCTACTAAGTTTCACATGTATAGTTTTAATAGTTTCGGAATAAAATGGCTGTGACATACGGACGGACAGACAGACAGACAGATAGACAGACAGATGGACAGACATATCGAAACTATAAGGGTTCCGTTTTTTGCCATTCGGCTACGGAACCCTAAAAAGGAGAAAGTTCTGATATTGTTTCTTCTGTGTGATATGCATGTTTTCATTTTAGATTTCCCAAGATTCCAGATTAAAAAGAAAAGTGGATGGATAAGGTTACTAGGGAATATTGGTTTCTAGTTTGGTTTTTATTGATATAATGTTGAGAAAGTCAAAATAATATAAGATACCTATATCCAATCTTACTAGGCTTCAAATAGTATGACGGAGTCTAATATTAATTAACTTGGACCTTTGCATTACAATATCGCCCTCGTGAGTTACTTTGGTTCCGGGGTTGCAGTAATGGTCTCTGTGAGATACCGCGGCCCCGGAACTTAAGGGCAGCTGAAGGAACAGGGTGGGTTTTTAGTCAGTAGAAGTCTGACACTCCCTTCCACTTTACCCAGAGCGGGAGAAGTCATTCGATGATTTTCCCACCCAGGAAAAAGAAACAGGTTCCTTTGTTTCGATGTCGAGTCCACGGGTTAAGTGTATGTAGGAGGGAGGAGTCATTAGATAAATCATCTAATGGTGGTGAGTACCACCAAAAAAATAATTATTACCTAGTGCCTGCTGAAGCTACAGTTGTTCACACAACTGATTTTAATGAAAATATATTTATTATGGAATATAAAATAAATACAATATAAAAATAATATATGGCCGGCTACATTGTCCATGCTCTGATAAAGCAAATAAAATGCCTAACTTGTATTGGAGCGTTGTTTGGTGTTACAAATCAAAACGCCTTACAATTTCAAAAAGACACTAAAACAAGTTATTGTACGGATCCACCACAGTAATAGAAATTTGTCGTCGTTGTGAAATTTATATTAAAAGGGCGATCAACGAGAGTGGTTCGAAAGTGCTGTCTCAGAAATATAATTCCAATTATTTTATGAGATCGGTTTTAAAATCACTGATTGTGTATAATTTATTCCCGGATATTAATTTTCATCAATATTAAATAGAAACTACCAATCATTTGATAGAATTAGCAAGATGCATAATTCAGAAATATGTAGCAAAACAAAAGCAAGCAAAAACAATCAGGTCCCTAAAACTTTAATTCGAAAAACATTTACCAAATTAATTCATTTTAAAAGACATTAATAACAGCATACTTGTTTATCTTTTTGTAATTGAGACTGATAATGATTAAATATTATTATGTGATTTTATTGAGTAATTTTATAATGTTAAACTTCATTTTATCGATATCGATAACTTTCCCTCAATCAAGTAGAGCCATCCCTAACTCGGCATATCTATGAAGCTTGACTTCGAACTTACCAATTGCAGTAGCGCATTTTTTCCTCGCCTCCCAACCCGTATTGGTGAGTTGGGTTCTTCAAAGAAATCGGCCTATAAGCTCTCTAGGTTAAATACTCTCTGGCTGTAGGTATGTTAATGTGGTAATCATTAACCTAACTAAATTTCCCATTCCCATTTCAGAATAGACAAGGTTATTCCTTTGTTATACTTGGTATAAATTTATTTTGTTTATAAGTAAGATTTTAGTGTTTTATTTTTTTAAATTAATCTAAATAAAAGTGATAGGGGAAACAGTATAGTTATTGGCCAGTTAAGCGACTTCAAGATCTAAAATTTCAATTAAAATTAAAACTCTCAGTTAAATTAAATAAAAGTCATGATATAGGGTATTATAATTAATATATTTATAAGTAAAGTCGTCTTACACATAGTTTAATCCAACTTTTTAAGAATAAAATAAAAATAAAAATATAAAACTTAAAATTATAGTAATTGGCCATAACATTACAGTTATTGGCCATGAGATTATAGAGTAATTGGCCAAATCGAAATATAAAATACTAAATTCTGCCAGCGGCTTCACCCAAGTGAAAGTAGGTTTTTCCATACAAACTTAGGATCCCCGTTTCACCCCACTCGCCTAGGTTATAAAAGGAAACTTTGAACCTTGTGGAAAATAAAATTATATTTTTTTTAACCATTAAAACATATCTTCTTGATGATCGTCATTCTCATAGGATTCAGAGTCATCGTCATTTAAAAAAACACATATATGGCACACAAAATCAGCAAGCTCATCGTCATCTGTTACATGCTCTTCATGCTTGCTTGGGATGCAATGACGATGGTAATATTTATTACAACAATCACATAATAGGGACTTATTTTTAGCAGCTAGACGATGGCACGTATCACAACTAACTAACTACTTGTATATTTGATAATATCTTTGGTTTACCACTATCTTTTTCAATTTCAGTTTTGTCTCATCAGTATCAATCTCAATATTTTCATCATTTTTGGTTACTTTTTTTTATTTCTTTCCTATACCTTTACCTTTATTTGTCTTCAGAGCATTTTCTTTCCGTGCAGCTGCCTTTTCCTCTCTTTTTCTTTCCATTTTTTTATTCTCTTTTTCTTGCTTTTCTAGCTCTTTTTTTTTTCAATAGCTGATCTAAATTTCTTGTAGGTAATGGCAAAGGGATTTTTGCCGTCTTTCGAATAAACTTTCTTTTATTTCCTGGGGCATTATGTATGTAATCATTAATTGACTTGTTGAGATGAGTAATTTCTGTCAAAGTGGTTACAGTAGCTGAAGTCGAAGGCTGGCACAAATTTGTAGGTGTCATAGTAATTTTAAGTGTAGTCACATTATTTTCATTGGTAAGTTTTACATTTGCTGCTGTATTATTATCATATAGTATTCTAATATCGGTTAAATTCTTCTGTAGGTGATTACTTTGAAAAAAAGGACCAGAGTTTAAATAATGTAGGAGACGAATCGTTCGTGATGACACCTTGAGATTTTAATGCTTTCATCTTGTCTATCATTTCGACTCCTACAATATTTTCTAAATGTTTTAGGGATATGAGCTTGTTTTCATTGCAATCCTCTACATTTTTAGTGTACCTAGACATTTGGAGTAATCTATTGCATTCTTATCAAAGGGACTCAAACCACATGCTCGAAAACCATTTATTATGATTTCAGGCTTTAAAATATCTACCACAGTTAATAATCGCGATGTTTAACTTTGTTACCACCTCTCCAATATTTTCTGGCTGAAATTTCTGAACTGCATTTTAAAATGGAAAAAATATATATACAGTAATTGGCCTACTTTTTCTACAAGTTAGCTTTACGGATAACACAGTTATTGGCCTAGGCCAGTAACTGCTCATAATGATTTAAAAATTGTAGTAATTTAATAGGATGTCTATTATTATAACAGAAGACGTTTTATTCATTAACAACACTATTTTTTTATTTATTATAGCAATTGGCATAGGAGGCCAATAACTATAAGTTATTCGAATAATTGTGACAGCTATTGGCCACTACAAAATATTGAGGTTATGATGAATGTAGGTTATTTTTCACCCTAAATCTGTTTAAAACGCATAACAAGACACTATTTTATAGAATTTGAATTACGGCACTAGTACATATACTTTATAAAAAATTGCATAAAAAAAAAGTAGCGGTCTTAACATTTTGTTTAGCAAATTACTAACGTTGTACCTTCCAGCAAAATATCACACAACTAAAAGGACTCAGTTCACCTAGTGGAATTTTGTTAAAACTATTTGACAGAAGATGAAAATTTATTTTTAATGATTGCCATTAATGCAGTTTTAAATCTACTATTATAGTAGGCTATTGCTTATTTTAGGCCGTCAAAATTGTAATGGCCAATAACTGTATAGGGGCCAATAACTGTAGCGTTTCCGCTACTCCAAAAATAATGCTTCTTCACCCAATCCGTGTGTACGATGCCTTATGACATCAGTTTCGTAACGGAGATTCTCAGTATTGTCACCTATCAGTTTAGTTACAAATCCAAAATGAACACTTTTTCTTAGTATGACCCTAATATGTATATCCATCGCAAATTTCAGTGTTCTAACTTACTAATAGTTTCTGAGCTAAGCCGTGGGCAGATGGACGGACATGGCAAAACTACATATAAGGGTTCCTTGTCGACTTATGGAACCCTAAAAACAATATAAGTAAAGTTATGATCTATATGAACAAAACTATTTTGTTCTCTTTATTTTTCATTTCGGATTGTAGGTACTAAAAGTACCTTAGGTAAGTGATCATGTGGTCGATGATGGAGCACGCTTACCTAAAAGTAACCTATTCACTCTTGACTTAAAGACCTCTAGATTATAGCTATCAGGAAACAGTGTCTCCGGCAGGGAATTCCACTCCTTAGCCGTACGCACAGTGAAGGTATTCCCAAAAAATATCTGTGCGTATGGGTGGGATGTCCGCCATACGGCGATTGGCCCTTCCAGACCAGCTAATCAGCTGCATCATTGGCTAGTGATCCGCTGTATGACTTTAACAATGGCAGAGTGACAGTGTTGCGGTTGTTAGCCATGGTGTGTTGTAACGCATTGTTCTATAGTTGGTTCATGTTAAAAAAAATAGAGACGTCATCAATGCAACTTCAGAGTAAGGTGTTTTCACAATGGAGTAAAAGTTCAAAATTAAATTTATATTTCAACAGTTAAAAAATTAGTAGGTATATTTTAATCAGTGTCAATAGAATCTTCATTTGTATTTATTATGAAAGAATTTTATTCTGCGTTCTCTAAGATGTCATCCAATTTTCACATAAGATTTTCTTCTAGTATCACGTGGTTGCAGCATCTATTAAAGTTTTCTACGTATACGTGCCTTTTTTGGAACACATATGAAGCCCCCCGCTTTTTATATGGCTCTTAAAATTAAGTATTTTGTTTTGGAAAGGGCCATTATTGTACTTTTTATCCGACTGCGCTAGAAGGAGGGTTATGTTTTTCGAGAGTATGTATGTATGTATAATTGTTTGGCACGCTCTGTGGCCTGAACGGCTCGACGGATTTTAGCTTGAGAGGCATCGTTAGATTCGTATTGACTGTGAAAGTGACACTGGGTATATCAAAATAAAAAAATCAAAAGGAGGATTTTTGGCGCCATATTAGGCCTTCAAAAAAGTTTTTTTTTCTCAAAACCTATCGAGTGGGGTATCAAAATAAAGGGTTTTAAAAGGTGATTACAAACATATATATATACAACTTATATGGTTAAAAGTAATTCAAAATGACAAATCGTAAAAAACACGTATCAAGAACTAAATCGTCTGCGAAATCTTTCACATTTGTAAACTAAAAAGCTGGAAATAAAAAAGTAATTAAAAAAATTAAAAATCCCGACTGCAACTTTATACTAAAACTAACTGAAAAGCTAATAAAAACAAGCCCATTTTAAATTAAATAAAAGTTGGAAGCAGGCGGGACCCATTTGAGGTATGGGCCCCGCCCATCTTTATGTTATTATTATTTATTTAAAAATTGACATTATATTTGAAATTATTTATTTTTGATTAATTCAATCTGATTATTATTATGATTAATTCTGTGTAAGATAGTTTTGTGTTGCGTTGTGTGTGTTAATTAAATTTAAGATAATAACATTACTTCTAAGTGTATCTACAAACTACAACAAACTCATGGATATATTTTTTCTGAAAAATAAATAAAGTTATTGCGTCACAAAATATTTTTCTTACATCACTCATCTTGAATATTGAGTTTTTGGCACCAATATAATTTTCAATTTGGGCCCTCACCAATTCAATGGGATTGAATTAAATTTAATTATTTGATGTAGATAATGCATAAAAGACACAACCGTTTCGCTAAAAGATCTGCAGTCAACTGGTCACTGTGAACTTAGCTTTCTAATTTGTTGCGACCTTATTGGTCGAGAGGCGGCGGACAACGATGACGTCACTATTTTCTTAACGTGAACCAACTATAGTATAAGCTTTGAGGTGATATAGTTTTAGAAGACACCAACTCCAGTTCCAGTGCTTTTCTATGATCCGTCAGTTAAGATTCTCAGTTCACTAGGCCTTGAGTAGCAAGTGGATTATAAGAAGCCCAAAAATGTGTGTTGCGCTGATTGAGTAGTCCAATTTTCATAAAAACAGATTCATCCATCTATAAAATATTCAAAATATTTTAACCAACCGCCAACCGGCAACCTCTGACAAAAATTAACTCTGTAAAAATTATAAGGATGCAGTCATCCATAGTCATGTCAAACCTAGCCGCAGCCACACACTTACTTCAGTGAGGAACCCGTTCGAAGAACTCGATAAACTTCTCGAAGACAGAGCCGCTCCAAGATATGCGGTTCCGTGTAAAGCGGCTGAGCAGCATGCCATTATGCAATTGTATGACGTACTACATCGAAGTATGACGATAACACACTGCGTATACAGATATAGATAGAGTTTTAAGTTTATTATAAGCACTGGCTGGCTTCCCTGATGAAAAAGTTTGCAAGAAATTTTTCAATAGTAGCCCGGAGGTTGGTAGTTGGCAGTGTGATACCCTTGTGCCTCGGAAAGCACGTATAGATGTAGGTCCCTTCCGTCATTTGGACATCTTTGACCGTCGTTACGGGTAGTCAGAAGCCAGTAAATATGACACTGGTCTAGCCAAGAAGTATCGTGTTACTCAGCTACTGGGTTGAAAAGGTCAGATAAGCAGTTTTTTTTAACTGTATCCGGTTAGACTGTAAGCTGACCTTAACATTGTTGGGAAAGGGCTTAGCAGATGACAAGCACTGGCTGGCGACTTTAATTATTATAATTGAGGCCGCCACATGTAAGGCTGGTTAAGGAGCCAACAAAGTAATCGGTTACTGCAAGAGTCCACTCTGATTAAAAAGACGCGGAGTTAAGGAATCCCCGCCAAGTAGTAAGTATAAAATTTGACATAAAGTTGATATGGAGTAGTAGTCCAGAAACCAAATATTTTTGCAAATAAGTACCTCATGCATGAGAAATAGTTTGAATTATAGTCAGATACAAGCGTAGGACAAAGAGTAACAAAAACAATCATCAAACCAGATAGCGTTTAGTTCCTCATACCCACATGTTTTTTTTTTTAAACAATTCCACCACACTGCTCAACAACTACAAATCTCAGGACCTAAAACCAACAGTGCTTGAACTACCTGTAGAACGCAGAATATATTAAGAATGACTAGTCACGGAGAAGTGATTCAACTGACCTATATTAATAACGTGACCAGACGTCCCGTTTTGAACGGGACTGTCCGTTTTTAAAGTTACAAGTCCCGGTGTCCCCGAAATTAACTCTCGGACGCAAAATTGACCCTTTTTAGGGTTCCGTAGCCGAATGGCAAAAAACGGAACCCTTATAGTTTCGATATGTCTGTCCGTCTGTCTGTCTGTCCGTCCGTCCGTATGTCACAGCCATTTTATTCTGAAACTATTAAGACTGTACATGTGAAACTTAGTAGGTAGATGTATTCTGTTAACTGCTTTCCGATTTTAAGAAAAAAAAAATATTTAAAATAAAGGGGGGTCCCCATACATGGAACTAGAACTGAAAATATTTTTTTCATGAAACCTATGCGTGTGTGGTATCTATAGACGGGTCTTTAAAAATGATATAAGGGTTTCTAGAACCACTTTTTCATAAAGTCAATCGTTTAAAAGATATAAGTTTCCAAAGTGGTAAAATGGGCGTCCCTCCCCCTCTAACTTCTATAATAATGGAGTGAAAAATCTAAAAAAATATATGTCTATAGATCTTAATGTAAACTTTCAACCAAAATTAGTTTTGAACGAAATCGGGTAACCAGTTTTTGAGATACAGCATATTTTCTAAAACCGCAAATATAACTTTGTAATTCATACAAACACTATGAAAAACAAAGTTATTTAGCGTAGTTGTAGAAATGTAAATAAGCTAGTTTTAATACATTTTTAAGGTTTTTTTATTCGTCAAATAAATATACATATTATATTATATTATTATAGTTACTACGGAACCCTTCATGGGCGAGTCTGACTCGCACTTGGCCAATTTTTTCTGTAACCGTGCGAAAATTTGAGTAGTCAAGCCCGCCGGACGAATATACATAATACATATAATAATTAAAAGGAATATATTGACTGTAATAAAGATGAATTTTCTATTACATATTCAGATGAATTTTCATTATTTAATTTTTTACTAGGTCACATCGCAGAAAATAACCGAATGGAATAATCTAAATGTTTCCACAGGAACTCGTAGGTGGAAGTATTCAAACCCTTTCAAGCCCACAATCTTCAGTATGAAAACTTTTATATTTTAATTGTATAGGTATGTTATGTTTGCCGGCTATAAATGCTCGAGTTTTTTCTATAATGAACAAATTGTGGACATCTGAGAAAACCCAGTTACAAATATCGGTTCGAAAATTTGTTTAAGGTGAATGAAGGTGAAAATAATAAAAAACGTGCCAAGAGTTTATTCCTTCTTAAAATCACCAATATCAAGGCGAATTTGTTCCTCTGACTATAAATATAACTAAACGTTTCCAGTATTTTTTAATTTGTAACTTTAAGCTGACTGACTTTTCTGTACAAATATAACTTAAAAAACTTTTTAACTAAAAATAAAACCGACTTCGATCTCAAAACACTGGAAAGCCAAAAATAACTTTAATTTCGGTAGTCGGTGTTAAAGTTATTTTTCACGCTTTTTAGTGGGTCGGTTTATAATTTATCTAGTTACAAAAGCCTAAATGTCAACTACTTATCCCGATGCAGAGCCGTTAATTTTTGAGGAGTTCTCCTGGTACTTGAACATCAGCTCTACTTTACCGTATGCATTGTGACGAGCATAAAGTGCTTAGTAATCATATTCAAGTAATCGAATCGCAATCCGCGAAATATTTAATATTGAGTAGTTCCGGTGATCATCTGTGGTCTTCATCATAAGTTTCACTTCACCAAATGGTGCATTTCGAGAACAACTGCATAAGGTAATATAAAAAATACCCAAATCGCTACAAGTGTGCCTATAATATTTGAAGAGTACCCTCGATTTCTCCATGATTCCATCATCAGATCCTGACCTGATGACAATGGGACCAACTAGAAAGTATACTCTTTCAAACAAAATAAGAATTTACCTAATCAATCCAGCCGTATTTGAGTTGTGAGGTAACATGAGGATACATAAAAAAAACCGACGAACTGAGCACCTCCTCCTTTTTTGAAGTCGGTTAAAAAGTGGTTTTTTTTTACCGATTACCTGTTAATTGCCCTAAATAAACCGTCCCGTTTTTAGTCAAAGAATTAATGGTCACCTTACCTATATAATCCTCTTCACTGATTTTGGCCACGGCGGACTCTGATCTCAGCGGAGACTAGCCACCTGCGCAGGAGATATTATAATAGTGCACAAGTATGTGCACGGTAACAGGTGCTCTCTCTGTTCCTTTATTCTCATTAGTGATGCAAAGAATACGAATACGAATATTCGTATTCGCCGAATAGTAGACATTTACCGAATATTCGTATTCGGCGAATTCTAATACGAATATTTGAAAACTAATATTTTTGTACGCAACTCTATTTAATGCAGATTTGAAAAATTTCTATGTCTGAAAAAACTCGCCCAAAAATATTTTTCACTGAATCCATGTACAGTCGCCTCGGAAAGACTTTTTTCAACGGCTGGGAACATCCGGACTGAAAAAAGAAATCGCCTACTTAAAACCAGAAAATCTACACTTTTATATTTTTTTAATAAAAATTTGCCTGTTGTAAATTTTAATTATTAGAAGAGTAAACATTCATCAAATAAATAAGTATTTTATTACCATGGCGTGATATTCGTATTCGTATTCGTATTCGCCGAATGGTAGGTTTGATATTCGTATTCGAATTCGTATTCGTAAAAGTAGTATTCGTTGCATCACTAATTCTCATAGCCCGATGGGACGGCAATCCGACGTGACCGCAGAACGATCAGGCGCAGGGACCACGGCTTAACGTACTTTTCGGAGGCACGGGGGTATCCACCAACTTCCAAACTCCGGGCTTCTACTGAGAAATTCGAATTGAAAAACCCATTACCTAATTGCACTTTTAGCCCGTCCCGTTAGTCGCACTTGCAACCTCTAAACCAACGATCCATAGGTATGACACGACAATGACAATGTAGATACACAGATTGAATCTACTTCCTTCATAACCATTATGACGTTGTCATTGAATAACCATTAAAGACTTGATTTAATTATAATAACCTTCTATGATTCAATTTTCATTCTATGCCTTTGATCACCTCACAACTTTGTAAGGTAATAGCTGAAATGTTGACTCTTAATTTACCAATTAAGAAGTACTACTGATTAAATGCCTAGACTTGATTTTATTACAATATTACAATGTAAGTTTATGGAAACAATTTACCGTTAATTAGTGATAACTTACGATCAAATGGACCAGTTAGCATTGTGTATGTAGATATTGGTAGTTAACGTGATTTGAAAATGACTTCTAAGGTTAGGTACTTTTTTTTTTTTTAATGTGGTAAAATTATCAAATAAGTCCTCCCACTCCGGGCAGGGTGGGAGGGACTGTCAGACTTTTACTGACTAAAATCCACGGTGTTCCTTCAATAACCCTTTACATACCGGGGCCACGGTAACGGGATGAGTCCCACGACCCCGGCGGGCTTCGGCCCTCTGCAGAGGGGGCCTCGTCATGTTGCTGACGCTCTTTGAGGCGCGCGTGGAACACGACGCGCCGTCGACCCGGGCATGGTCCATGGTCGGACAGCGAGTTGCCCTTTACTCGCTGTCCGCATGCCCGCGCCTACGGTGGTCGGAGATCGTCGGCCGACGTCCGACGCCGTGGGCGTCTACCACTGCGGCTGGGCTGGAGGGAGGACGCCATCCTCTCCCTCACGCGGCCCGCCTCCTCCTTCGGAAGCATGACTGCTTCGCAGAAGGAGGCGACCGCTTCCCACTCCCTCTCGCCCCGCAGCATGGCCTCGACCAAGGCCGGGCGCGAGAGGTCTCCGGCTATTGTCGCCGTGAGGATACGTCGGTGCTTTGCCCAAGCTGGGCAGTCCTGCACCGTGTGCTCGACTGTGTCCTCAGGGCGACCCCCGCAGTGGTGACACCCAGGCGTCTCTTCCTTACCCATCAGACACAGGTACCTCCCGAAACTTCCGTGTCCGGTGAGGACCTGCGTCATGCGGTAGGTCAGGACGCCGTGACGCCGATCTAGCCACTCCTCAAAGAGGGGTCTTACCGCCGCAATTGCGGCGTGCCCGGCCGTCGGTTGCGACAGTCGTTCCTTCCATACTGCCCTGAGATCGCGCCGGAGCTCTTCCCGCCGCGCCTCGACTTCTCGAGGCAGCGGGGATACGCCCCGGCGCTGCGCCTCCACGCGCCATTCATAGACGCGCTGGAGGGCAGTCGCCTCCAGATCCCAGGGCAGCAATCCGGCAAGGAAGGTTAGGTACTAGGTCGTAAATTTACTTACGTCGTATTAGGTCTTTAGAAACTCACATATAATTATGTAAGTAAGTACTTAAGCAACCCTGTAGGTACAAACAGCCATCAGTGCATTCGACAGATGTCTATATTGTCACGGGCACACATCAAGCTGACGAAGGAGTTCTTCATTTTTGAAGTCAAACTACCTTTGGTGAACATCGAACGGGTAAGTAAAAGATGATATAACAACAAAATCTCTAACATTAACAACATATAACAACGGAAGCTATAATTTTATTTAATATAGCGATTACTTAATATAATGAACGATTGATATAATTTTAAAATAACTAATTTTTATAAGCATAACATACATTAAATATAAAATCGTTTAACATACCACTCAAATGATATAAAACATATTTGGTATATTTAAAAGTATTTTTTCTTTGTTTTATTCATTGTAAGTTCTATCGTAGTTATAGGTAATAGTAACCTAAGTAGATATTAAACATAACTAGTAACTGATTACCACCTGTGCTAAGATAGGTTGACGGAGCCCCACTTGGCGGGGCTCCTATTTTTGGGTGGTTTAAAAAAAATAACCACGAAGGTTAGGTTAACCTAACCTATCCGAGTCGGATTACTCTGAGTCGGAGTGTCAACCATAATGACGTTTTTTATATATATTAAACGTTAGACCAAATTACTTTCGATTAAATAAACATTATACATATGAAACGTTACACCAAATGATAATCGATTACATAAACGTTATATCAAACAATATTATACTACTTAAGTTTTAGAATAAATAAATGTTATATGTAAAGAAATTATATCAATAGTTGGTATATCTCACGTTGATTATATCTTATGAACGATAATAAAATGAAATTAGACCAAATGAGTTTATACGTTATGAGACGCACCCCATCGAACAGTACGAGCTTAGCCAAGTTAACCTATTCCTTACATAGAAGGACAGACAGAGAAGCATATTGTGCCTACATCGGAATTTATATTTTTTATTGATTTGATTGATGATTGAATGTTAACTTGTACTTATATTTTTACATAAGGTCAGTTTTTTTTGTGTTCACCAAGCAGCTTTATTGAACAAAACCTTATATTTGTATGTAGTAAAATAAAAACGTAAGTGCTGATCGCGGGCGCCAGCATAAAATTGCCGCCGCACAGGAGACGCTCCGGACGTCGGGAGTCGCAGGATGCCTCGCAGCCACCGTAGGCATGGGCCTGCGGGCTGCGAGCAATGGGTAGCTCGCCACCCGACAGAAACTAGGCCCATGTAGACGGCGCGTCGTGTTCCACGCGCGCCGCAAAGATTGGTAGCAAAATTGTAGGGGCCCACTAGGGGGCCGTTGCCCCCGGGGTTGCGGAATTGTTCGAAAGAGTTACCGCGGCCTCGGAATACGAAGGGCAAAATGATGAGACACGGATGGGTTTTAGTCAATAAAAGTCTGACACACTTTCCTGCTTCACCCAGATCCTTTAAAAACTTCCTCAAGCTCCAAGCTACTTCCATAACAAATTTCATCGAAATCCACCCAGTATTCTCGAAGATTAGTGCGTTTAAACAAACCATGTGCTCCATGAAACAAACAAACTTTTCCGCTTCATAATTTTAGTATAGATACATTTTTGAATCAATAATTTTACAATTGGTAGGTTTTTAATTTTTTCTTCTCTCCTTTCCCAATGCTTGCCATTTCCCTGGCCTTATTTCTGTAATTCTGGTGTTTTTTTGCAGATGACTTGTTCACAACAATCAATTCAGATGTATACTTCCAAAAAGGTCTAGGTACCTACCATTCTCTTTAATCTTTCTCGTGAGGAAACCGGCCGGCATATGTCCTAGAAAAAAATTATACGAAGATGTTTTACATCACCATCCCACATTGGGCCGGTGTGATCGAATACGGCCCATTGCCTCTAGTAGAGAGGCGGTCTGTGTGTAACCCAGCATGGACCGTGATAGTAATAGGGTGTTATGTTATATTATGTTATGTACATCTAATTCAGCTTAGCGAGATAGCAGGGTGAGTTTTTAGTCAGTAGAAGTCTGATACTCCCTTCCGTTCCACCCAGAGCGGGAGAAGTCATTCGATGATTTTCCCACCCAAAAAAAAATAACTATACAAACATAGGTGTGCATTGGATTCTTCGTAGAAGTTAGGTTGGTGTACCTACGGCGTAAAATTATTTTGAATAAGTAGGTACCTATCCATAGGCGGTGTAACCAATTAAAAAATACTGAAGAAATAGGTACTATGGGTCAAGGAAGACTTTCAGCTTTGGCTGTTTTATCTATTGAAGCAGATAAGATCAATTACAAACCAATCATTAAGGAGTTCAGTAAAACCAAAAGTAGAAAATTTTGGTTTTCTAATTTTTCTTTATGTTTTTCCAGTTTCGTTTAATGTTCCAAAGAAGTTAAAATTAAGGGTTGTTCCTTAATTGATAAAAATCTGTTCAATTTTAAGTAATTTTTAAGGTTTGTTTTTAATTTTTGGTTTGTTAGATTCGCCTTATCTGTCTGTACGTCCGTTCGTATGTCACAGCCATTTTATTCTAAAACTATTAGGACTATACGTGTGAAACGTGTATGTGTGTAGGATGTAATCTGTGAACCGCTTTCCGAATTTTATACAAAAAAAAATATATAAAATTTTCCGGATTTTTCCATTAATGGAACAGAAACCAAAAATATTATTTTTCATCCAACCTTAGCTTCGTGTGTGGTGTCTATACACAGGTATTTCAAAATTACATTAAAGTTTCTGAAGCTATTTTTTCTTATAGTCAATCCTGTAAAAGATATACACTTCCCAAGTGGTAAAATGTGTAAATGTGTGTTTTTATATTTTAAAATAAAAAAAGAACTGATATGTGCCCCCCCCCCCCCCCCCCCCATCTAACTTTTATAATACTGGAGTAAAAATTATATGCTGCAGATCTTAATGAAAACTGTCAACTTAAATTGGTTTGAACGAGATAGAGTCAGCAGTTTTGGAGATAGCACATTATCTAAAACCGCAAATATAACTTTGTATTTGATACAAACACTATGGAAAACAAATTTATTTTGCGTAGTTACCACGGAACGCTTCCTATGGGAGTCTGACTCGCATTTGGCCATTTTTTTTTAATTTTGTACATAGAATCGTTCCGTTTTCTTTCATCCCAATCATACATGTATGATTGGGATGAAAGAAAACGGAACGGTTCTAAGATAACAGTTTTCTTAGCTTGTCAAAACATTAGTGACCACACGCCGCTAGATGGCGCTATTTAAATGTTTTCAGCTGCAAAAGAAAATTCATTTTCTATTCATCACAAATTGTGTTACGAAGAATATTTTGTTCTAGCTAAAATATTTGATAAATAATAATTCTGAATAATAATGCCCAGTAATATGTAAAATATTCATATATTCAGGAACGTTACATGTTTGTCCTTTCACTTCACTGAATCGGAGAGGGCGCTACGAAGGCAACTGTACGATTTTTGAAAATCAGACCCATACACTCACGTTTAGAGTTAAAAATCGGTTGATGTTATTATCATATTTACATTGTCTGGGTTGAAAAACAAGGGTACGCTATTTATGATTTTCGATCGAATTTAAACGTGAAATAAATTTAAATGTAATGTAGGTATGCTTTCCAGTACAAACAGACAGGATGCGGATTTTTATCAAGTTTAATTAAGTAGGTACTGCTAACCACGCAAATAAAGAAGGTAGGTATGTAAATGCAATACCAATCATTATTTAGGTTTAATTACACATGATATCAGTTAATTTGAAAATGCTAATTAGAAAACAGTATGGCGGTAAATAGCTGGTAACAATTAGATACTTAATAAAGTTGGCTAAGAACTTGCAAATAGGTCTTACCTATTTGCAGGTTCTTAGCCTATCTACGCTTTTTTTTTTTTTTTTTTTAACGTGGTAAAATTATCAAATAAGTCCTCCCACTCCGGGCAGGGTGGGAGGGACTGTCAGACTTTTACTGACTAAAATCCACGGTGTTCCTTCAATAACCCTTTACATACCGGGGCCACGGTAACGGGATGAGTCCCACGACCCCGGCGGGCTTCGGCCCTCTGCAGAGGGGGCCTCGTCATGTTGCTGACGCTCTTTGAGGCGCGCGTGGAACACGACGCGCCGTCGACCCAGGCATGGTCCATGGTCGGACAGCGAGTTGCCCTTTACTCGTTGTCCGCATGCCCGCGCCTACGGTGGCCGGAGATCGTCGGCCGACGTCCGACGCCGTGGGCGTCTACCACTGCGGCTGGGCTGGAGGGAGGACGCCATCCTCTCCCTCACGCGGCCCGCCTCCTCCTTCGAAAGCATGACTGCTTCGCAGAAGGAGGCGACCGCTTCCCACTCCCTCTCGCCCCGCAGCATGGCCTCGACCAAGGCCGGGCGCGAGAGGTCTCCGCCTATCGCCGCCGTGAGGACACGTCGGTGCTCTGCCCAGGCGGGGCAGTCTTGCACCGTGTGCTCTACGGTGTCCTCAGGGCGACCCTCGCAGTGGTGACACCCAGGCGTTTCCTCCTTTCCCATCAGACACAGGTACCTCCCGAAACTTCCGTGTCCGGTGAGGACCTGCGTCATGCGGTAGGTCAGGACGCCGTGACGCCGATCTAGCCACTCCTCAAAGAGGGGTCTTACCGCCGCAATTGCGGCGTGCCCGGCCGTCGGTTGCGACAGTCGTTCCCTCCATACTGCCCTGAGATCGCGCCGGAGCTCTTCCCGCCGCGCCTCGACTTCTCGAGGCAGCGGGGATACGCCCCGGCGCTGCGCCTCCACGCGCCATTCATAGACGCGCTGGAGGGCAGTCGCCTCCAGATCCCAGGGCAGCAATCCGGCAAGGAGGTTGGCCGATTCGCCGGCGATCGTGCGGTATCCCCGGATCATTCGGATAGCCATGACCCTCTGGCATGCGACCAACTTTAGTGGTCGCGTCCGGATGCACAGGGCCCACACTGGGGACCCGTAGAGGGCCATGGACCGCACGACGCCGGCGTACAGCCTTCGGCAGGAGGCGTTTGGCCCGCTGAGATTAGGCAGGAGTCGCCTGAAGGCGGCTGCTGCCCGGTTCAGCTTTGGGGCCAAACTCAGGAAGTGCTCCCTGAAGTTCCACCGGCTGTCAAGGACGAGTCCCAGGTACTTCATCGTCCTCCCGACGCCGATGCGAACCCCCTCCACCGTTATGTGGGACTCGGACCGTGGCGCGTTCCGACCGCCATGGAAGCACATGGCCTCGGTCTTGTGCAGCGCCACGTCGAGTCCCAACTGCCGGATCCTATGAACGACTGTCGCGACCGCTTGCGTCGCCAGGTCGGCCGCCGCCTGGTGCGACTCTCCCTGCGCCAGGACGAGCGTGTCGTCAGCGTAACATACTACGCTGACGCCGTCAGGGAGGTCGCCGCGCAGCACCCAGTCGTATCCGATGTTCCACAGGGGCGGCCCCAAGACCGATCCCTGTGGGACACCGCACGACATCTCTCGCCGGTTCCACTCTCCCCGGTGACCGGGGTAGATGACGGCTCTGTCCGTCAAGTAGTCCTCGACTATGCGACGGAGGTAGGTCGGCACCCGGTGATACCGGAGTGCCTCCCTGATGCAACTCCAGGGCAGGGTGTTAAAGGCGTTGGTGATGTCCAAAGACACCGCCAAGACGACCCTGCCTCGGGATACCGCGTCCCCCGTCGTGAGGGCTCTCACGCGCATGATGGCATCCACCGTCGAGCGCCCCCTGCGGAAGCCAAACTGGCACTCCGCAAGATCCGGGCCCACCCGATTCAGGTGCCCGAAGAGGCGGTCTGCAATTACTCTTTCCAAGAGCTTGCCCGCCTCGTCGAGCAGCACGATGGGCCGGAATGCGGACGGAGAGTCCGCAGGGCGCCCGGCTTTCTGGATCAGGACCAGCTTTCCCGTCTTCCAGCGAAGTGGAAACTGGCCCCTCTCCAGGCATGCGCTAAAGAGCCCCCCTAGTCGAGGCCCGAGAGTCTCCGAGGCCAGGACCCAGGCTTTCCCTGGCAAGCCGTCGGGTCCTGGGGCGGTATTTTTGGCCTTGAGCCGTTGTACCGCCACTCTCAAGTCTACCTCGGTCACCTCTGGAGCGTCGTAGACGTCGTCGTCGCTGTGGTCCGCGTTTGCGCCAGCTTCAGGTTCCGTCGGAGACGGAGCCATGGGCGGGGGAGCGTGCTCCCCTCGCGATGGGAACAGGGCGCTCACCACGTCCTCCAAGAACTGAGGCTGGAGACTCTGCGTCAACGGGGGAGCCCAGGGGCGGAGCTTCTCTCGCACCCACTTGTAGGGGCGGCCCCATGGGTCCCCGTCCAGAGTCGCCAGCATCTCCCCCCGGGCCAGTTCCTTGGCCCGCCAGATCTCGTCTCGGAGGACAGCCTATCTACGCTAGGTATGAAGTTAGTACTAGCAATATCGTAGCTTGGTGCCTTCTTAGGTTCCATATCCTATCGGAAAACGAAGCAGCCTAAAGTGTTTCCGATTTTTTCATAACATTTTCAGTAGCTATATTAGTACCTACCTATGTACATGATGGTGATTGTACAGATTATTTAGAAATAAGTAGGTATCATATCTGTGAATGAAATAAATGCCACATATGCGCCTGAATGCTATACCTACCTAGTCTTATTTTTTTTTCGAAATTCTGGCATTTATTGCGGTCTGGTAATTTGGTGAAATTAAAGTTTATTTTATTTATGCAATTATTTGCTTACTGAATATTAGATACAAAAATCACCCATACATGTACAATGTACATACTAGGTACGGGTACAATACCTATACGGGTACCTAGGATAGGACTGAAACACAAGAAAACATGAAAATCAAAATGGTTACCTATACCTTTTTATATACCTATAATTATAACCTATCCATTTCGCAACATAAATACTTTTCATCTAATCTCTGTTTACCCTTCGGGGAATATTTTAGCATTATATTATGCATAAGTATTAGCAACACGAAAATAAACGATCATCTTTGACCAAGACCAGATACAAGGCTAATGTTTCGAGGTCCATTGCTCGTCGTCCATCTACTTTGATAAAATTCTTACGTACTTAAAGAGCAAAGGATGTGTCCCTTACCGTTATTTGCGAATGCGTTATACAGGCTGCACTCAAATACCTACCTTAGTCTGAGCAACAAACAAAGCTGAATTGACCTGTCAAATATTTATATTTGACGCTAAATATGAAGTATTTTTGTTTTAAGGTTTTTTTCAGATTTGGATAAAACTTAGACCACGAGTGAACTAAAATAAATAGCACCGACTTTCCACGGGATTATGATGCCTGTGAATAGTTAACCGATCTGATTAGCTTTGTTGATAGTGTCCATTGCCTACTTTGCTACCTAGCCATAGGTTTAAAGTTTTTATTAAGTATCTTAGAGGCTCGTTTCAGAGAAAATTGTATGGTCTTTCATGACGTATCTACTTACCCACCAATAGTTGTTCCATAACGGTAAAAGGAACTAAAAGCCTTACCACATTTCAAAAATAAAAATACGTTGGTACTGAAATCTGGTAATATATCAGATCATTAATTTATTAAATGACAAATATTTCAAGAAAATGTATCAAGGAAACATGGCAGAGTATCTAACAAAGTTTCTTCGAAAAGAAACGATAGCCGATCCAGAAGAAGACATAAGTTATTCCTTTCTCTCTTTAGTCGGAATCCTTGTCACAAACATCTATGGTTTGAATATTCTTATAGATCATATCTGTCATTGAGTGAAGCAGCTAATTTGGAGTAATTAATATGCGAATTAGGTATGTTGCCTATTGATTATAAAATTATTTTCATTAGTCAACTATAAACTCTATTATATGTAGGCAGTTATAGTGTTCGATACTTGTACTCTTCTCTTTTAAAATTATTATTGACTAATTATTTATTAATGTAATGGTTAACTGTTTCACCCAACAACTTTATAGACATAAGGAAAACTCAAAAGGGTTACAAAAGAAAAAATAACCGAGACACGACGAAGTATTTAATTTTTCCCCTTTCATACATTCTCTTCTAAATTCGTCATAAAACTGTGGAGAGCACATTCATGTTTAATTATACATTATACTTAACAAAACCTCACATTTTCTGGCGTGATTAACTACATTAATTTAACTGTACAATAATAATTACGAGACCTTTAATTATTACAATTATATAGTTTAGGTAAGTATGGTTCTAATCGTAGGTAGTATCTACTGAAATCGTTGAATAATACACAGTCAAGCTGCTCCGTGGGGCCTTATCTGAAAAGCAATTTGCCTTTGCGGATTGAGATCGAATAGTTAATTGAACCGCGGTACTAAGTACTTTGCCGAATTGATAACCGAGAGTGTATTTTGAATAACTGCATGAGATTGAGCGTTCGTTGTTGCTTTTCAGATAAACTAGATGAAACAATTACAAGGATCCATGTACCGAATGGGTACCTTACAATATATAATGCTTCAAAATGTCATATTCGCTTACATTAGTGTTCCGTTCGTCTAAGTTCCAGCAAAGGTTCATCAGATGTCTCGCCCCTCATTTATATAGAAATTCGGTTACCTAGACGAGGTCGCCATTTTGTACAAAAACACCTAATTTTAATTCACTATATCATTACGGGACAATACAGATTTAATGAATTAGATCCGAGGAGTAAACTACTTAGTTTACAATAAAACATTTATTAGGTACATAGATATAAAATAGGTAGCTAAATAGTACAAAGATGATATTCTAAGACTGGGATGATTTCACTTCGATCACTAGATGATATTCCAAATAAATCAGTACCTAGAGTACTCAATTCGTTCGATGTAGAGCAAGATACGTTTATAATAGATTGAAGTCATACTCGTTTATAAATAAATAATAAAATATTTAACTAAAACAAAAATAAAAATAGTAATAGACAGGCTAAAGCAAACAGTACAATGATCAATAGAGGACAATATTAATGCACTTGCCCATATTACCTAATTAATTGATTATAACATCAACTTCAATATTTAAAAAAGTCATAACAGTAACTTAATGTATATTTCTACTGGAACCAAGTTAAAGCTTTGTCAGAAATCCATAATTTAAATAACAAAATTTACGAATTATGAGATAAGAAATTAAACAGTTAATAAATATTTGATCATAATGCGATTTCTATATTTGCTTATGTATTTATATATATGCGATGCGTCGATGGTAGTGCTAGGTACGCAGTACATCTGTTAGTCGGTGAGGGTAGTACACAGGTCGCGAGCGAACATATATCTATAACTGCCACCAAAGCAACCCGAGTCGTTCAACAATTTGGTAACGAAAATAAAAGTAACTGATTAAAGACTAATCCTCCCTCCAAACAGCGATACGAATACAACAATAAGCAGTCTCACAAAATATTTTACAAAATTTCTCTTCAATAAACTATCTAGAAACTATAATTCATCGGTGACGTCTTTAATATTTCGTAATTCGTACTTAAATAAATTTCAAATACATAATCAGCGCTATTACTAGACATTATTAATATCAGGAATCATTATCTACTCATGTATATACTTAGTCTCGTTAAAATTACAGAACATAATTTCGTAATTAATACTATACACAAATCGACAACACAGTATTTTATATTAGAGTGAGATTCTCTGGGACTGGCGCGCCGGCACCGAAGCGTCCTCATGACGTACGACACGGATAGCGAACAAACGTCTAGTCTGACACGAACCTGAGCATAGTCCTCCTGAACCTTAAGTACGACCACATTCCACACTTTAGTCCTATGGAACTCGTCCTTCCCGGCTGTTTAGCTAGCTATACCGTGGTGAAGGGGGTAAGTCCCAGAGAAGGGCGCGGGTCACTGATGGTGCTTGGGCGGCGGCGCGTGGTGCAGTGCCACGTGGTGCGGCGCGTGGTGGTGCCCACCGTGGTGGTTGTGGTTGTTCGCGTTCGAGTTGTTGTTGTTATTTTGCGCCGCCTGCGCCGCCTGCCGCTGGGAATTCTTCTTGTTCTTCATCCTTCTGTTCTGAAACCATATCTTCACCTGTCTCTCTGTCAGGTTCAGATTTCGCGCCAACTCCCACCTCTTTTGCTTCGACACGTACGCATTGAAGAGGAACTCTTTCTCTAGTTCGAGGGTTTGGAACTTGGAGTAGGGTTTACGTTTTTTGCGCACAGTCACTTGGCCGGTCCAGTCCAGTGGGTTTGAGGACCCACAGCCGACGCCCACGCCTACCGACATCGACAGGGAACCTGCACAAACAAACCACATGTTTTACTTGGACATGTAGGTTGAACAAAATTAGATATCGGTTGGTATATATGTAAATGTTCCAGATTGAACAAACAGTGGTTCTAACCTAATCAAAATTATGTCGAACACGTAAATATCTGTTGGCACGACTGCAATCATACAATTTACATAATAACCACTAAGTACTCATAGGACAAAAACAAAATTCATTTTATATCAAATTATAAATCATTTTCCAATTTCTTTGATCCCCGAATAAACTGAAATTACACAGCAAAATGATTCTGAAAGCCAGTGATTCCTATTCGCTACGCCATTCGTTAATTGTCTCGGCCAGAATGCATCACAGACTGCGCCGGCTGCACGTTTCGCTTTTAACTAGCTATTTCCATGCCGTGTTCATAGAAACAATTGTGGGCCGGTACGGCGCGTTAGAAGTTAACACACAGCGCGATTTATGCGACCGGTCCTTTTGATGAGATCACCCGCAATAAACTTTGTATGCGATCCGCGACCTTCTCGATATTCGATGCGTGCAACACACTGCACCATTTCCTATTATTCAAAATGGTACACGTTTAAGCGTTGCGAAATAGATGCCTCATTGTCTAGTGGATGAGCGCTAGCGGGTGTCGTAAGACAAGCTCGCATCTCGAAACGAACAGTACATCGTATTGCCTTTTACACGGCCAGAGCTGGCTTTCGTGCTAGCAGCTTACAGAAATCACACTCATTTACTTTAGAAAGGAAACAAATTAACTCCAGTATCGAAACGTTGCTTAAGTGGAACTATTATATCGATTTTCTATTCAAAATTGATGTATGAGATGTAATCTAAGAAAATTACCACTTGTGCATGCTATCAACATGTTTAGTAATCGATAATAGAAATTTTTCGTGTTGAAATAATCTCTGATATAGTTGGTACAATTCCGTCTTATCGAACTCGTATGAGATTTATAAACATGGCTATTGACACATGTATTGCAAAATATTTTACTCTGTTAAAATTGGAAAATATTGTTTTCTATTTTCCAATATTTTACTTTTGTATTTTGAAATGTGTCGTAACTGAATTTGATAATGTTTTATGATTTATTGAGGCCAGGAGTTGGATTGGAATTGAATTCATCTATTCGAAATGTACTCCTAAGATTTATAGATTCACTTATGCTCAGCTTGCTATACCGACAACACTAAATTTATTACTTTAAGTTCTCTCAAAACCAATCATTGTGTTAAACAATTCATATCTACATTTACAAGTAACTATCACATATTATTCATAACTGCCCTACCACAACGGTGTTCCGTTAGCCGTCTTGATTTATTTATTTCAAAGTGCTCCTAGAATATTGATTATTTATTTATTTATTTATTTGTCTCAGACCATTGATCCATAGAGTGTTAGTAAAAAACTTAACCTATTGTTAGTAAAATAAATTAAAACATAAAATCAATTTAATTGGCGACATGCACGCCTGTGCGCACATGCCTACCAGCCCAGTGCCTGACAAATGGCCCATCTATTTTGTCCGCCAGTGTAACTAGAATGTTGTTGGGGCTACCCCTGAATCGCTGCAGCGCAGATGCACATCGCTTGCGCATAACAGCATAAAAGTCATCTACTCTCGCTTCAGCAAACATACCCGATGCGCTGCAAAACCGAGGTAGCCCCAACAAAACCCTCAGCGTATTATTATATTGAACGCGCAGAGCGCTGTAGGCTTTTTGCGTATACCTGATCCACAGGCTGCACGAGTAAAACGATTGACAATAGGCTCGGAATAGAGTCAGTTTTACCTCTTTAGTACACCGCGCAAACCTGCGCGCAAGCATATTGCATCTGGCCGCCAACGCTCTGCGCTCCCTATCTATGTCTTGGTCGTCTATGAGGCAATCCGTGACCACATGACCGAGGTATTTTATCTGAGTGACGAGCTCCAACGGAGTTCCTCGTAACCTTACGGGTGGAATACTTGATGGAGTATTATTGCGCACTTTAAAAACGATTACTTTGCTTTTAGTTTCATTATACCTCAAGCCATGAGCCTCCGCATAACTCTCACAGACGGCCAATAATTTCCTTAAGCCACAGATTGATGGACTGAGCAACACCATGTCATCAGCATAACTTATGTTGTTGATCATTCTTCCATCAATAGAGCATCCGACCATGGTGCCGCTCAACTCACCAACCAGCCGATCCATATATAGGTTAAAAATACTGGGTGAAGTTAACCCTCCTTGCCTTACGCCACAATCTAGCCTGTAAAACTCAGAATGAGCATCAGCCCATCTGACATAATTCTTTTGATTCTTATACCAATATTGAAATATCTTAATAAACTCTGCAGGTAGCTCGGTATCATCCGATATTTTCTGCCACAAAATGTCATAGTTTACCAGGTCAAAAGCTTTTGACAGGTCCAGAAAGCAGCCATACACTGGTGTCTTCCGGTCAGTGTAGTACTGCACAGTCTGCTTGAGGCACAGGATTGCACTTTCAGTAGACAAACCGGCTCTAAATCCAAACTGCGCGTCATGTAATTGAACGTGTTTTTTCAACTGTTTCTCGAGCAGACTGTCCAGCACTTTGCCAATGACTGTTCCTAGTGAGATAGGTCTATAATTATTTTTTTCTGATGGATCACCTGTCTTGTTTTTAATTATGGGAACTACTACAGTTTTCAAAAGATTTTCAGGCAGGTAAGAGTGATTAATACAGAAATTGAATAACATAGTGAGCAGTCTGGTCAAATGTACACCGGCGAATTTTAAATGCTCAACACTCAGACCATCATGCCCCGGTGACTTACCTCGCTTCATACATTTTAATGCAACTTTTATTTCCTTAGCCACGAAACTAAAATTAAAATTAAATGCCTCTAATGTGTCAATTTGTATTGTACTGATGATGTGAAATTGCGAATCCACTACAGCTAAAGAAGAATATGATAGAAGAATATGAATAATAATAAACCAAGTCGCAAAACGTTGGGTTTATCTTCTTCATTGGATAGACCAAGTTTTGTTATCATTATTTTATGTGGCTTATTTAATAGAGTTGAAATACTCTGAATAAAACTCTGAATCAACTGTGAATGAATGCATAGAATTACACAAACTAACCGTTTAGTAGTTCCGAATAAAGGTTACCTAACTGTTAAACAAGTGGTGTGAACTACAAAAAGTAACTAATCAATGATTGTGTTCTTTAAGGTGCCTATAAAACTGATTTACATGACACAAAGTCAACTGTGCACTTTATCAACGGAAGACAAAAACAAACATGTAGAGAAACACTGGAAGCGCTCTACGAAAATTCTTTTAAGTTAGATACTGAATGAAGAGTTTGAGATGAATTACTAAAACAGTATACAGTACTGTAATTAATAATAGTAATATTTGATGATATGATTGATATAGGATTTTCCTGAAGTCCGTGGTCATATTTAGGGGTGATGCTCTGTGTTTGATAGCTGATATAGACTTTTTTTTATTTAACGCTTGGTAAAATTATCAAATAAGTCCTCCCACCCAGGGCAGGGTGGGATGGACTGTCAGACTTTTACTGACTAAAATCCACGGTGTTCCTTCAATAACCCTTTACGTACCAGGGTCACGGTAATGGGATAAGTCCCACGACCCCGGCAGGCTTCGGCCCTCTGCAGGGGGGGCCTCGTCATGTTGCTGACGCTCTTAGAGGCGCGCGTGGAACACAACGCGCCGTCGACCCGGGCATGGTCCATGGTCGGACAGCGAGTTGCCCTTTATTCGCTGTCCGCATGCCCGCGCCTACGGTGGCCGGAGATCGTCGGCCGACGTCCGACGCCGTGGGCGTCTACCACTGCACCTGGGTTGGAGGGAGGACGCCATCCTCTCCCTCACGCGGCCCGCCTCATCCTTCGGAAGCATGACTGCTTCGCAGATTGAGGGGACCGCTTCCCACTCCCTCTCGCCCCGCAGCATGGCCTCGACCAATGCCGGGCGCGAGAGGTCAGCTGATATAGACTAGAGAAAAATATGCAAAAATAATCGAAATAAGTCGTTTTGTGTGGTCACGACGTTTCATTTGCTCTTGTATATTAAGTACAGTTAAATCACCTTTAAATATGACCACTCTGTTTTAATTGACTATTGAGATTCCTCCATGCCTCGGAAAACACGATCAGCTGTTGGTCCCGGTCGTCATTTGCACATCTTTGACAGTCATTACGGGTAGCCCGAAGTCAGACACTGCTCTCGCCAAGGGGTATTGTGTTACCCAGCTATCCGGTTAGACAGGAAGCCGAGCCCAACATAGATGGGAAAAGGCAAAGAAGATGACGTTGACTTTGATTCATCTGTATCATCAATTTCTTTCTGAGCATAGTGAAATGAATCTAAACTTCACACAAAATAATACATCGAAGCTACTGCGGCTTCTAGATACAAATTACTCTTTACAAAACCAAGACTTACCATAAAATAAATGAATGAACCGTATACATTGCAGTCCAAAGCGAAATAATAAGCAAGTGGGCGTAAAAAACCTTCTAGTCGGATTCCTTATTCCGTGGAACAAACGGCAATTGTTTAAAGAGGACATAATGACAAGTGGAGTTGTCAATTATGAGGGAATAGGTAGCGATCAGGAGCTATAAAAGTGCGGGTTCTCTTCGACCATAAAAGTTTACCTACCCGACCGCGGGCTTTGTCTATTTCGTGTACCAACATTACTTTACCAATTCGCTACAGAGTCCCTCCGTTATTCCAACGGGATAGAGTCCAAAATAGTACTGAAATAATGTATTTCCTTTTGGAACCAAACAACCGAGTGAACGTATGATTGAAAGGAATTTCTGAGTTGAGATGTTTCTTTTGACGCAGACCGTGAGACCACAAATGAATTTCTCCGATTTGGTTTCTGTTTTCGTTTATTAAAAGTTGTTGTCGATAATAACGTGTAAGACGCGTGGAGATTGATGTACGCATCTGCTGAACGCGAGAAAGCGGAACGCTTGGAGCGAGCCTCGCTAACGGAGCCATTCCACAAACCGTTTACTAAGCCGTAAATGCACAAATCAAAGTCAATGTCAACCTCAGGTGGGCTGTAAACACACAATCATAAAGTGACGTGAACACTCGTATAACTTTTTCAACAATTGTTTCCTTTTAATGGCCCATTATATGCGCGTTTTACGTAAAATTATGTCAAGTTACACCTCTGCCGTAACAGAGGCGCGATAAACCCATCTTTATGGTTAGGAGACGATCGAAAGCGAACTAGCGGCGAGCGTTTATGAATGGTGCCTTTTTATTGCTCTCATATTTACATGGCGCTTGTAGTTTTGTAATTACTACTTACTAGCGCGATTTGGGGAAGGAACCAGTATTATTGCATGTATGTGACGTGGCCGTGGTTTTACGATTCATAAAAGTGATATGTATCTACGAGACGCTGCGAGTTGCGAGTATGCACCGGGCGGCCCGGCGCGGGAGCTCCTAGTTTTTTATCGTCTCATCAACCTGTAATGTGTTTATTGTAGCAATATTTGGTTTATTGCTACTACTCAAAGATCGGTTTATTGTCTTAACGCTCAGGTATCGTGTTTATTTATTAGTTATACATTTTTATTGGCGCTTTATTTTACGTAAACTTTAATTTATTGTCGGTTGTATAGCGCCGTTTTACATTGCCTATAAAAAGGTGCTTACGGTTCATTTTTAAACATTTGTAGCACGTGTTTCGTTCATTCATCAAATTTATGGTGGTCTGTGGGAAAATGTTTTGGTTTGAGCGTTCAGTGGCTTTCTGAGGGAGCTCTAAGGGATTTCGTTTTGAACGTTGGGCCAATGTTTGTTTGGCTAACAGCCGATGTTATCGACATGTTTAGTGCTACAGTTGTGGAATATTTAGCAGACCTTACATTACAGACTTAAACTTACCTGTTGCTTAGAAAATAAACCCATCTTGATTTGTCAGTTTTCTTCAGATTTTAACTGGATATTGACTCTTTGGAATACAAAATTACATTTGAACCAGATTTTTTCTTTTACATTGTCGGAAAGTAATTTATCATCGTTCCAGAGCATTTTATAACTAAACACATTTCAGTTACAAATAGCCAGAACATACATCTCACATTCATTATTACATACACAAAAAGTCCATGAGTGTGAAGTATCGTGCAGTCGTGCCAATCAGCTGTCTTCGATTAGAGGAAAGAATGCGGTATCAGACGCGGTGCAAGTGTGCGCGCTCACATGCGGCACCCTCACAGCGGGGCGCGTGTGTGTGCGCGCCACACACAGGCACGCGCGCCTGCCGTGTGCGGCCCGCGCAGCGCCCTCTAGCGCCCAGCGGACGTCGCGTAGGTCAAGGTTGACAAACTCATAATAAATTATTTACAAATCAACTTATCAGCTTCAGCTTCTCACAGATTATTACAAATTTCAAACTTTAGAAGTACTGAAAACTAACGAACCCACCCAGCAACTCACGTTTTAGTATATTGAACTTATATTAGTATTTGTTTATAAATTCCGATAAATGTTTTGCTGAACTATGTTTGGTTCTAGTCTCGAGGCACCGATAAGTTCCAAAGATTACAAACAGCGATGCTAATACCGGACGTCAAAAAACGTGAGCTCTGAATTGGTAACGTTCATAAACAATTTTGTAGGAGTAATAATGTGTTACTGACCCGGTAGGGATCCTGGAGGCGGATAGGGCGCGCTGGACACCGATTCGGGCGCGTAGTTTCGGAGGCCGTACGCGTCGTGGGAGAAGCTGGATGCCTCGGAGACTGCCGTCCTGCGCTCCTCGCCTCCGACGTAGGACAGGGGCTGGTCGCCGCGCGGCGCTCCGTACGGATAGTTCCAGCAGGGCTGCGAGAAGCCTTGGTGGCAGCCGCCGTCTGCATACGGCTTGTACTCGCCGCTGCTGGCGGGCCAGAAGGGCAGCGCAGACTTACGCTCGCGCTCGACTGGCAGGTTGTAGTAGGTGGGTCCTGCCGGGTACTGGTGCTCGAAGGAGCTGGGCGCGTCGGGCGGGTAGCCCCAGGGCTGCTGCGCGTGCCGGATGACGCCGGGCTCGGGCTCGTAGCGCTTGGCCGGGATGTGCAGCGGGGGTTGCGGCGGGTTGGAGCCCACGGAGGCGGGCGAGGCGCTGGAGGCGGACGGCGGCGCGGCGGCCGGCGCGGCCGGCGGGCTGCCCCCGGGCGGCGACGCGTGCGGCTCCTCGTAGAGCGCGCCGCCCACCCCGTTCATCATGGTCCACCAGGCCGGCCCGGCGGAGTGGCCGGATGGGGGCGCTGGCGACGCGGCCGCCGCATCGCAGGGCGCGCCGAGGCCCCCGACATGGTTGTCAGGGTACAGGGTGGCGGCCGGGCAAGCCACGGGGGATCGGGACGGTCACAGGCAGTTCACGCGCGCCGCGGGCACATTGCACCGCGCACACACGCGTCCCACACACAGCAGCAGCACATGAAAATCAAAAGGCGATCCCGATTTAGCTAGCCGGCCGGACGGGACTCACCACAACGTTTACTGTCCAAAAAACTATAACTCTTGGCTTCGGTGGAAGTTTTAGAAACTATTTCGAGAGTGCATCGAACAGTCACTGATATGATAAGCTCTCGTAACCTACAAAAAATTTAAAGTCCATTTAGGAGTCTGAAAGTGTCTCTATTATTTTTACAGATGAGATTATTGTAAACAAATCACACATGAATTTTCTTTTCCCAAAAAAAGTTTTTGTATTATCTGGATAAAGTTTGTGGGTGACGCAACAGTTTTCTTATTTATTTGAGTGGACGTATCGGTAGGTTGTTGTCGCGAGCGTGTCGTGTTTGTGCGGTCGGAGCAAGCGGTATACGCGAGGCGCGCGTTCGGCGGCGCGGTCGAGCGCGGAGTGGTGGCGTGTGCCGGTGAGGCGGCGCACACACGCGCGCACGCCGCCGACGCCATCCGGCGGTGGGCAGCGGAACTAACCCGCGGAGTGAGGACTGCGAGTTCGTAGGCGGGCGGCTGGCGAGGCGCCCAGTAATGTTTCTTGTACGTTGTATTTTCCCGAGCTTAAGTTTTGAGAATATTTTTACGTTTTAACAATAATTTGTCACTTATCAATTGAAATATTTTGTCCCTATCAAACTTTTGATAGACAGATTTAAAAAGAATTAATGACATCACGATTTATAAACTGTACTAAACCTTCATTAATGTAATAATTAAATAGTATAGGCAAAAAATTAAAATGATTCCCATTAAATATTTCGCCTGTACCTCTTCCGTACTAACTTGCGTGCACCCAGTTATATCGTTGTATCTCAAAGGGTTGTCAAGAGCGCGCGGGTGCGTAGTAAAGCGATTAATGGAGGCAAAATAGCCATAAACTGCCGTTTAACCAAACTGCAAGCATCACTCGACCATCGTCGACTTGCCACCAATAAAAAACGCGAGACTTTATGACGGCAACTCACTCACATTTTATTGTGAGTATAAACTTAATTTTATCGTCTGTTAATTTCACCACAAATAATGTTAGGCACCTATTAGATTAAATTATATAATTTTATTTTATTGCTATTATCAATGGCAAGGCCGCGGACTAATGCCTTAGATTCAGCCAGTTCAGTGACTGTGAAACTTGGAAATTGTATATTTCGCACCTTTAAAGTAAAACCGTTACTATACGAAATTATCAAATTTTACAGGAGAGCCAATATTTGAAACAGTTCAGTATCTTAATTTAGTCTAGGTAAGTCTAAGTACAAGTACTTTATGATTTCTTATGAGTTTATATGATAGATATATGTTTACTGTATACATGTGCTTTAGAATAGTTTTTCTTTATTTACTTACAAAAATATTTTTTAGATTTATATTTTGTTTGGTAACGATATGATTTAACGCTAGATGGCGAAAAAGACGATATTTTGGAATGACTACAAGTTTAACCTGCAGTTTACGTATATTTTAAATTGATGGTATAAATAACTCAATTCGTGAAAATTTTCTTTTAGTAACGGTTTTACTTTAAAGGTGCGATTTGTACAATACCTGTCTAGATTAATTGACAGTTTTTACAATTAAGTAGGTACATGTTTTAAAATCGCCACGTCAAAAACTAGATTTTATTTAACCCACTTATTTATTTTTTCCAAAGCTTATAATGAAAACGAATGACAACCCTCGCTAAAGCAATTATTTGAATAATACAAAAGAAGTTATTACTAATAGGTTCAAAATCTTTTCCTTGCCAAATTTCACGTCTCAACTACCAAGTACTTTCTTCAAAATAAAAACGGTAATTAACTATCTCGATCATGTATAGAACATGTCGTACACCATCTAATTCGCCACACCCCCCGGCACCCTCCGAACAAAGCCGTAACAACCAATAAATTCAAGCAATATTTTACACAAGTATAATGTTTACACAAGACACGGCAATAAAATATATCAAGCAAACAATGCTAAAACATACATACATTGAAGTTATGTTAGCTCTTGTTAACTTGCCGAGCAACACGTCTTGCTAATACAACCGAATTGTCAAAATAAGGTGGCTAAGCGATGTTCATAGTCGAAGCGATTAGCGATTTTTATTAGCTTACCGAATAAAAGTTTAAATTTTAACTTTGCTTAAAAATTGATAGTACATTTTATATATTTTGCATTATACATCCATGCAGGGCTTATGATTTAGATAATTATTTTTATTACGTATTACCGGATTAAATCATGCATATAATCTTAACATTATACAGGAGCATTTTATTATTTCCAATGTAAAGATAAAAGGACTCCTGCTTTATAAAAGGTGTCTTTTAAAATGTCATACCAAATACCTAGTTTTAATCAGGTCTAGTACCTCATTAATAATAATCTGTGGTAATTGCATTGTAACTTGTAATATAAAATGCAGTTTTATTAACATTTACCAGAAATGCAAGATCATTTTCCTCTTTTACTTTTGATAAAAAAGAAAATAGTTAATAACTCCACTCACTCTGTAGGTAACTAAAAGATCGATAGTTTGGAACATCGTCTTTATAAAAACAACTGCTTATATATCGCTCTCAGCGACCGCCATTGTAACCAATTTTTTTTACAATATTGTTATTTAAGTGTGATTCAATGATTGATGTACAATAAAGTATATTATATCTATCTATCGCTTCTCGCTGTCAGTATCACCCAGGTACTATAAAGTCGTACATTAATTTCCCACACTTAGCGTACAAGTAATAAATAGGTGACATACAAAAAAAAAGCCAAAACGATAAATTCGCGATACTTTGTAGACGTGTCAACAAAACTAATAACAAGGATTATGTATGCTTTTCAAATGTAAAAATTTCAACACAAAAGAGATTTATAAGTACAGAGTTACACCTCTATCGGTGGCTACTGTTTGGTGTATTTACATTGTGTAATGTCAGCCATATAACATGACACACAATAGCTAACGAAAAGTGAATTTATAAATCTCTATTTTTGTTCGTGATTTATGTAATTGAAATCATACGTTAGTACGAATATCCACCCAGTTATTCATACCCACATATCTCACGGTCTGCCTGTTACATTAAAATATCCAACTGCTTAGATATTTAACTCGCTTATATACCTACGTATGTAGCTCCATTTTTCTTGCACATGCCAGAGCCACTCATATTTACGCAAATAAAAGTAAAACTAGCATAACATAGACAAACAAAGATATGGTTTACAACATAGAGGAACTTTATGTAGCAACAAAACGAAAGTAACATTATTTCGGTGCAGTAGCGGAGCACAAACAGGCCGAGACTAGCGTTGAATGACAGAAACAAACATAGGAACAAGTGTGCGCTTGCGAGGAGCCCGTCTATAAATATTTACGTTAGGAAACTCTTCAAGCCAATGGTCGGCCATACATCGAGTACGTAAATAAAAGTACGCTTTCTTATCTCAGCACATGTGTACGGGAGTTGCGCAAACGCTGGATTGGGGCTATGTATATAAATATGTTCGTACAAAAGGTTAAACTCACGCAAAGTAAATTTTTTTCACCGCGAACACGCATAGCAACAATGGTAATCGGAAACGAAAAACCGGTCTCATTAATGTAACGTCTTTATTCATTAAGAATATAATTTATTGCTACCTAAAGCTTGAGAGTTGATAGGTAGGTATAATCATGCAATTACAATAAATCTTATTCTTAACTTGAACTCGGTCTTGAATGTTATTATTGTTTACTGATGATGACATTGACATTACGTGGAAACGTTCCTAATCAAGAGCTTAATAATTAGATATTTTCAATATAATGACTGTGCCATCTCAGCATATTTATGAGAATATTTTTGATACACACAAAAATATTAATCTGTTTAAAAAATACGGTAACGAAGACATGTATGTCATTCCTAAAACCAGGATAAAAAAAATAACTGGTCCATTTAGAAGCCAATGTATACCTATGTTTTTATAATTAAATTCCTAGCCACATTAAAGAAATAAGCATTAATAAATTACAATGATTTATAAAAGGTAAGTTATGCCAGAAAGCTTTTTACACAGTCAATGATTAGATATTGAGGAAAGACGACAAAAAGGAAAAAAGGAAGGTGTAAGTTCCTCCAATGATATACATGGACTTTAATAAATTTTTATATTTTGTTGAGTAACTGACTTGAATATTTGCTTTCTAAAGTATTGTATATTTTCTGTTCTTTTTTATATTTCAATACCGTGAAAATAAAACAAAGAAAGAATGATAATTATTTCTTTGTTTTATTTTAATTACAATTTATTTAATGATGTCTGGCAGTTTGAGTAGGTACCTACTTGTGTGGCCTACCCAAACGTCGTTGTCAAAATCGATATATACTTAAGTTAAGCTAGACGAAAACTGACAAATGCTGGACAGGTCCGCTGAAATCTGTGTGCTACTTTCCTCAAAAGAGCACCACAGACATAAACCTACATGCTTCTAATATGATTTGATCAGTACGAATTGTACTGACATTAATAGACTGACCTCTGAGTTTGTTAGAAAGCACCGACCTCATCTATCTAAAGAACAAAAAAATACTCATGTGCAAAAAAAGTTATTTGTAACCAAATTACTAATTAAATATTGCATTTTATTTCAACCGTCGCGTCATCACTAAATTTTCATTTGAAAAGATATCTCCAACTGGCCACTGATATCATATCATTTTAATTTCATTGGCCTATTCCAATTAATCCTAAAATAATGCTAGCGTTTAATCTTCTATTAGAGATCTAATCATTTAGATTAAATTCAGAACGCAGATAAGGCAGACACATTCGACTTTCAACAGAAAGTCGCAGCACAACATCGGCTCGGCTAACGGTCCAGCGATTTCGCGTTCCCATCGTGCAGGCATTAAATAGATTGTAAAGAAGGCTTTAATACTTGTTCCAATTGAAAAACTCGTCTGCACTCGACTTTCTCTGAACACGAGCTGTAAATTGGAAGTAACCTGGAACCGTACGTTACCGTTCAACATAAATTAAACTTATTTTACATCGGCTTTTTAAACTTCAGACATTTTAAATTGGACGTTAAATTTTTCGGAAATTTTTCATTATCTACATGTTTAAATTACTGAGTAATTTGATTGTAAATTAAACCAGTTTGGTTTACCTACTTTAATTAATCGATTTATCGCATAAAGCTTATCGCAAGCTACTTTGTATTTAACAGTGACTGGTCGATTAAGAATTTAATTAAGAACATACTTAGTAGCTTATAAATGATGATTATCAAACTCGTATGTTATATAGGTATAATCGAATGCAAATCTTATTGAAAATGCAGTTATCCAAGAACTCGGAGAACGATTTTACCATATAAGATATGTATTACCCAGCTTCGTACATAACTATAGCTTCATCTTAAGCACGTTCCAGTACCTATCTATACCTTCAATGTACAATTAATTAAATATACCTTCCTAACTATAGTTGTACTATCAGAATATGATCTGAATAAGTATACGAAGTTGGTGTCTCTAAGCTATGTTTTCTCATACCTAAGTCTCATAAAATGACGTCATAATAACATAAAGAAATAGTATAGGTATAAATCAATCATTTTACAATAGCTATAAAAATATGAGTAGAAAAATATGCAATGCTATTTAAAATTGTGCGGAAAATACCGATTCATTTTTCTCAATTATTTTTCCTATCGGTTTGACGTACATCGACATTATCGTAGTAAACGCTCATAAATTAATTTTGCAAGCCGGCTTTCTTATGATTTAGCTAACTTTTTACAAAGCGGGCCAACGATTTCCCAAAGGAACTGACTACAAAAAGTTTCATGACAAAATATGCAAAAAGTTTTAATAGAGGACCTTATTCGAGGAAGATATACCTACTCCGGCTACCATATACATATTTTGCAAAGAAGGTTGCTAAGGTTGCTAATACTAAACTTTACGGTGAGATTTCGGATTATGAGTCCGGATGAAGTAAAGTTCTCAAGTAAATGTACCTGTTTTAGGTACGGGTCAAATGAGACTTAAGCCAATTCTAAGCTATATTCCGAGTAATATCAACGATGCAACGGGGATAATCCGCAAATATGCATTTTAATTTACATAATAAAAAATTAAAATAAAAAATTCACCTTGTCGTAAACTTGCTAGCGACGTTTGCGTAAAAGGGCACGGTAACCTGCGAACAAAGTATAAAAGATATAAAATTATATACATATTATACAGTAGTATAAATTATACAAATTCATTGTATACAGCTGCATAATTACACATTATTCGATTCTCAGGTGTATCCAATCAGTAAAATGTTAAAAGTTTATTGGATAACATTGCCGCGTGGGTTTATTAAATCCTTAATTACGATAGACCTACGAGTCTGTTACAACCAAAACCATTATTAATGACATGTATAGACATTTATGAGTATATTTTTTATTGTAGTTATTAAGCGTAACTTTTCTGTCGTGAGCGTTGCCGGAATGCTACTGAAAGAAGTCGTTAGGAAAAGTTTTGAAACAAAAACTGTTGAAACTTTTTAAATGCGTGGATGTAGCAGGTGGTGTTAATTGTTTTGTACTGATATTGATTGGTTTATTCAAGCAAAAGTTTGCTAAGGAGGACAAAATCAAAATAACTTACAGCCATTTTCCACGGTCTCTACATACTGACAGCTAAGGAAATTTAGATGCGACATAAGGGCCAATTACGAAGAAAGTTTGTATCTGGAGGTTTCATAACCACGTGTCTAATGAGCGCGCTTGGAACTGCGCATTAAATCATCGCGCAGTGCGCACCCGCCGACAGTATTCCAGCTATTTTTAAGGCAAGCACACTTCGACCCACAAACATCCCATTGACAACTTCTACGATTACAATTTTATTTCCTAGCTCCATTCGAAGGCAGGAATATAAATAAATCCTTTCTAAGTCATTCGATACGGCGGTAAGTCACGAAGTTTACATAAAATAGGTGATTTGCGCCGAATGCCACGGTTATTTTTTCTGATATTCTTTGGGGGTGCTACCCTATATTTATGAGCCAAAAAAATCATGTTTACAAGCCTCTTTTTAGGTAATGATTGCGTCGCATACGTGTGGGAGTCGTAAAATGTTTTGTGTTACCTAACAATTACGAAGATCTCTTGATGATTGATATTTCGCAGTTTTCCTTTCAAACACGCTGCAATTTTATTTCAATCGTTCCGCTTTAAATAAACGCAACAAGTGAAAACTATTGTAAGTTAACTTATTGCCAGAGTAACTTAAAACAAAATTTTATTCATGTAATTAATTCGTACAGCTGTTTGACATTCACTCGTATTACACACATAAAATAACTACCAGAGATTAGCGGTAAGTCCAATACTAATTGGAAAACTTGAGACCCATCTGCGTCGAAACTTGGTCGGCGTTCATCTAAGTTTATACTCATTCCGTCCCTGACTAACTTCGTGCGCGTAATCCGGCTGAGGGTTTAGTTAACCGAGAGTTTTTTACTTTTTTCATCAAGTGCGAGTAAATAGAGCAGCAGAACTATGGCGGAGGGCACTCGACTTGACATTTACGACTCAATCCCAAAACATAGGCCGCCGGCTGTCCAAACGGGGTGTAATTTTCCCAAGTTAGTTAGCACTACCTCCCCGCCCCGCATCGCCGTATAATGAAGCACATTGAATGGTGCCTGGATGTGAGTTTAGAGGTCTTCGTTCTCTGGTGGGTAGAGGATTTCAATGGCCGGAGTGTCAGGACGAGTTTGGGCGCGTATTACAAGCTGTCAGTCCACGTTATCTGCACCACAAGTATATGTTATCGAAATGTCTCTCCCACGGTTGGCTGGTCGTGGTCAGGCAGCCGATACAGAACTGTTTATGCTGCGGCGTTTTATCATAAAACTGTCGTCGGTTGCGATCTCAATAAGACCGACAAAATAAATCCGATGACAGATATTTAAGAGATTTATTTATGTCTTTATAATAGAACAGTAATGTAGAGACATTTTGTAGAAAGTTATAATTTTATTGCGAATCATAACTATTAATTTTATTGTTATATTTGATAGACAAGGTTGACGTATTATTTAGGAGAATTGAGGCAGCTATCATGTTGTTGTGTCGCTATATTTACAATAACAGGATCGCGAGGGTGTCGGTAGGTGGAGGTCCGAGTACTTAATGGTGCGAGAACTGACTGGATCATATCCCTGGGTTTACGACTCGAGAGTAAACGGCCGATTCATTTGCAATTCTAACTGCCCCTCGGATACGAGTCGCCTGTGAAGCCGAGCGACGTCAAAACACGCCTGTCTACTCTCTGATTTGGCATTACGAATGTTATTAATCGTTAGAATAACGGGTTTTCTAGATACACTCTGAAATAGAATACAGAATTAGTACGGGTTTCCATTTAGGTTTTGCAGGAAATAGGAAGCATTACGAATTGAGGCAATGAACTCCTTTTCTTACCAAAAGGCTGGATTATACTGAGCCATAAGGTAACCTGTAGCAATGCCAGCAACTATTTATCTCTCTACCACGTCACGTTATTCTTCGTAGAACAATATATATTTTCCACACCGGATCCCCGATCATTAGGGCATCCATACACATACCCGAACGGCCGTACGCATATTATGCGTGTACTTGACGAAAAGCCGGTGGTCCATCTCACTTAGTATTCTAAACACGCTCGCACGATGATGTTATCGTCAAGGACATATATTGTAATTCGTAATCGTACCCGGCCCGGAATAGATCGTCGGCGCGATACCTTCCGATCGATGAATTAAAATGTCTATGAGCTCTCTATATTGTTTGCGTGAAATGTTGAAATTTTCATGCGTCGACCAAATTCTATCGGAAACTTTACTGTTTGCAATACCTATGTAAATTTATCGACTGCTGTGCTTACCCCCTAATAAATGCTTATTTGAGAAGCTCGGGGTTACCAACAGAAATGATGGAGTCTAATCATGGACAGCTGAACGAAATCGTGGGAGGTATGCGGGCCTTTATTGGACGGAGACACGGTTACTTTGCTGTGATTGGATGTCTCAAAGGAAACGGTTTAGACACAGTACTGAATGACAACATGTTATAAGTTGTCTCTAGCGTCTTACATCGTGAGAAGAAAGTTTAGAAGGCTTGGCTTTCGTTTTAAAACTAAAGAATTCAATTGGTTAAAACAATTTTGTAATTGAACCCCAAGTTTGATTGTAGCGTAATCTTCAACGACTCACAGTCGTATTCTTTTTAATTTAACCAAAAATATTTAAATTTAAGTACCTACCCACTGAACATACCTCCCCACTTATCCCGACTTCGAACGATGAGATTAAAATGTCGTGATGAATATCACAATCCCAAAGTCGCAACACTGTTGCATATTTTTGTCGGCATTCTATATTTGCTTGACTATAAATTAAGTCTCTGAATTAATATGACAAGGCGTCTGTATAGGGCCGGCAATTTAACAGAAAATTGGATATCAAAATTGTATACTTTAATTAGATGAATTGATTAAAGTAAACAGTTATGAAGATATTTGTGACGATATCCAATTATGACAAAAAAAATGTGGGAATGGATATTGGATCGCCCTTTTGAGACTAAGAAATTATTAAAGGCTGTGGAAAGCGCATAGGTACTTATGATACCATTGAAAACCTGTTTATAGGTATATAAACTGCTTTTAGTTGTTTCAAACTAGCCGCCGCCTTTGGTTTCAAACGCGTGGCATTAAAACTTCCTCCTTTTATAAAATAGTCAAATATAATGGTTTACATAAATTATATTCGTTTCTCATTTGTGCAAAAAAGACTGAAATGGTTTTTATTGAACTTTATCTACAAAAATACAGGCGTCTAACCCACACAGGTTGCTCTTTATAAACTAGGTACATAAGTATGTTAGATGCATATTTATATGCCTATTATTAATACAAACATATTTTTTATAAACCATTATAAATCCAGTCTACACTTTCTGTTCTCAAAGGGAATGAATAGGTATGTCTGACTTTTATATAATAATGTATCTTGCACTAATAGCATTACAATGAAGCCCTTTAAAGAAGACATATCAGTTGTACTATCGACCAATGTTCCGCATGGCTATAATCGCATAGCACGGCTCACAACTCGATCGCCTAATGCATGTATTTTGAGCAATAGGATGCACGAAGCGTATTTCAGTAGTGTTCGTAATAGTAAATATTAATAATTATAATGTTACACGCCCTGTACTCACAAAATGTATATTGTTTCTAGTTGGGCGAAACCAGGAAGTGATGTGGTTTGTCACTAGCTGCGCTTCCACAGAAATATTTTCTTAAGTGAGCATGCTTATCTTTGGCCAATAGTACATGTAATTATATATATATATAGATATATATATTTATGTATGTAAGAGTACGCAATAAAAATGTAAATGACAGCGGGTGGGGCACATTACAAGGAAGGCACGTTGCACATTGCAGTCTGACCCTAAGGCTGCTTATTACTCGCCATTTTCGACGTGAGAACGTTTTTACTAAAAATTTCCTCTGAATCAGGTATTTTTAGCAGTGCACGTTTTGTGATCATAAAATATGATGTTGTTGCCAAGTGTAATGATGCCTTAATGATAGGTACGCGTGAATATGTAAATGACATTGAAGAAGCAATAATGAATAAACCATGCTTTTTAAACGAATCAGATTGTAATGTAAAAGATCATTAATGAATGTCTAAATAACATTTTTTATAAGTAATAATAACTGTATTATTTTATATCAACTCACGAAAATGAACATTAAAAATATTTTTCGCATGCTTTTAATATAAGGCTGTATAAAAAACCTTTCCCATAAAAATGGAAGCATTTTAATAAAATACTACATTAAAACAATTCCTAGATTATAATTTAAAAAATTAATGCGCCCACACACCGAAAATGAAGCCCTATTTTCATAAAACAGCCTAGTAATGAAAGCACAGCGTTAATTGCACGACGTGAGCTGATGGGGGTGATGCAAATGAAAGTAAGCTTTGTAAGGTATAAAATAAAGTTGAAATTCAAACCTTAGTATCATGTTCTATGTGGCGGCGCCGCCTCACCTGTTAGTAAGGTCGACCGCGAGGATGGCCGCGCCCGAACCTTACCCGCAACACGCCTGCAACAAATGGACAAACCTTTTAATCCTACAGAAGAATTTGGTGTTCAGAAAACAGACTATAGAAATTATAAGGAACACAATTATTTTTTCCTACAACCTCCTTTTCTATCCGATACGTACAAAACGTTTAGGGAATACTTTCATTGTGTGTACAGCTATGGAGTGGAATTTCCTGCCTGTCTGATTTTCCTGATAGCTATAACCTGGGGGTCTTTAAATCAAGAGTGAATAGGTTACTTCTAGGCAAGCGTGCTTCATCTTCGACCACATCATCGCTTACCATCAGGTGAGATAGTGGTTAAAGGCAAGCCTATCATGAATAGAAAAACTTCACTCGATCGAACACTTCAAAGTCTGTCGCTTAAACGCTACAAATAATGATCGGTACTTATTTACAAACCAGACTAAAGTAAATTACGAAAATATGAGAGAAATCTAAAATATACGAAGGAATTTCACTCCAACAAAGATCTGTAGCTATCAAATTATAGTCGTCTGAAATCACATTTAAAAGCTGTATTTTGATCATAATAAAAAGCACAGTTTTATTCTGTTAGTTAGGATAAACACAGCTTTTTGCTACAGGCATAATATTGCAGAATAATACTGGGAATCTAATTGCTCAGTCATGAACTCACACCTTCACACGTTTATTACAAAACCTTCGTCCATAATTATTATGCTTTAGTCGTGTCTTGATAATATCGTACCTACAAGATGTTTTAAATTACATAAAGACTGCTGCATACTGACGTAGCAGTGCAAAAGAATCGTCCGTGAAATCTCTGCAATATTGTCGGCGCTTATTTGTGGGAACCTTAAACCGAAGCACGTAGATAATATTCCAAGTGGGACGCATATCAGATATAATAAAAATATAGGCACAAAAGTCGTGTCATTCACACCCACTCTCAATGCAACAATCTTGCACATAATATTACCACAATAATTTAGTAAAAAACATTTATAGAATTTTTACTACGCACTAAAACTGGAAAAAGGAACATATACTGTATCCAGTCTCTTTGGGATATGTAACTCGTTAACTGGCTGTATTTAGTAGAACGCATTTCATATTAGTGATACCATCGTGACAAAAAGTTCCTTGGTTTTGTTACTTTGTTAAGTTCAGGAAAAATAAAATAGGTACGTTGTAATGTAAGATTTTAATGTGCGTGTTGAATCGAAAAGATTTATGTTGACAAAAACTTCCTATATATACTACTTACAATGTAGACAAAATCGTAATGGTTGACATTTTTGATACATAAATAAGTTTTACTTATGTCATGATGATCCCTGAAGCTGTAAACTGCTTTAAAAAGTGGTCCTTGAATTCTAAACTCTATAGAATTAACACGAATAAATTGCAATAAAATGGCATTTTATTAAAGTTTTATTAGGGAGACTGTTACAAAAGTTTCGATATGACAGCATTCTGATGTAACCATTTCAAATAAAACATCTCCACATTTAATGTTACTAGATTAAAATTTAATTAACTTATTATAGGCTATAGGTAATTTATAAAACTAATTTATAAACGTATATATATGAATGTGTATTAGTTTGTAGGTACTCAATATTTTTGGTTAAGTAATTTCAGAGAAGTGCTACAAAATCAAACTGTGCAGATGATAAATATATAGATTCCCTACATTCGTACATCCACGGTTTGATGACAGTATTAGGCCGCCAGTGTGATAAGGGGCGCTCCTTATTCCGTTTATCGGCACAGAACAACCCAATTATCTACCTTCCATTCCCTAAATTGGGTTACGATTCTTGCTATTCGATTTTTGGCCAATTTTAAACCTGAAAGTTCAGCTGCCTCATTTGCCTATAAGTAATAATGTTTAAGTTGCTCTAAATATTTTTTAGTGATACCCACACATATCCAAATATGTAGTACAATATTTATTTAATATTTTTATAGTTTATTGGACTCCTTACAATATTTATTATATGAATGCAAATAATAAAATTGGCCAAGTGCGAGTCGGACTCGCACATGTAGGGTTCCGTAGTAGCTATATATAATAAATATAATATACTTAATATATTTATTTGAAAAAACAAAAAACCTTAAAAATTTCTTAAAACTAGATTATTTACAATTTTTACAACTACGCCAAATAACTTTGTTTTTCATAGTATTTGTATGAATTACAAATTATTACCGCAAATATATAATTATATTTGCGGTTTTAGAAAATATACTGTATCTCAAAAACTGCTGACTCGATCTCGTTCAAACCAATTTTGGTTGAAAGTTTACATTAAGATCTACAACACATGGTTTTGTTAGATTTTTCACTTCATTATTATAGAAGTTAGAGGGGGGGGACACATTTTACCACTTTGGAAGCGTATATCTTTTAAACGATTAACTTTATGAAAAAGTCATTTTAGAAACCTTAACGTCATTTTTAAAGACCTGTCTATAGATACCACACACGTATAGGTTTCATGAAAGAAAATATTTTCAGTTTCAGTTCCATGTATGGGGAGCCCCCTTTATTTTGAATATTTTTTTAATTTTCTCTTAAAATCGGAAAGCGGTTTACAGAATACATCTACCTACCAAGTTTTACATGTATAGTCCTAATAGTTTCGGAATAAAATGGCTGTGACATACGGACGGACGGACAGACAGACAGACGGACAGACATGTCGAAACTATAAGGGTTCCGTTTTTTGCCATTCGGCTACGGAACCCTAAAAACTAGTGTACAATGGGTGGACTTATCATACACTCAATATTATCCTATTAAAACACAGACGTGTGTACTTCAGACACATTTTCCAATCAAAACATCGAAGAAAGAAAATAACGGTAAGAATCGAATCTATAATTTAACAAATACTACAGTTACGTTCCCATTGCATTAATTCAAAGCACCCCCGGACACTATTTAGGTAAATTAATGTTATAAATTAAAATGAATAGTCGCCGTCGACAAGCTCGGTTAATAGTGATGACAACACGCTTTTAAATAGGAACTACTGGCTGGACAGATTTTGCTCATTTATTTTTAATTTAAATCAGTTTGAAAGTTTTATTTTTTTCAAGAGACAGTTTGAGGTGATTCTAAAAGCCTATGTATCAAAGTTGTTAAATTTATTATTTGTCAGTTTGAGTTTGAACTGACATATTCTATTCGATGAATTTTAAAATGTTGAAATCATAGACATAGATTTAAATAATTCGTTATCAACAGGTTTTAACTATTGAAACATATGATACGTTTATAACTTAAGATAAAACAAGAACTCATGTGCATAAATATGAAATAAATTTTGGTTTCCTGAAGGCCGTTTAAAATTATGAGAGCTATTTATATGATAATATTTGGTTATATTATACAATCTCGACATGTTACAGCTTTATTTAGTATTCTATATATATATAAATACTTATTTTTAAAATGATATTTTTATTATTTGATCTGTGGCACGGATAAGTAAAGTATATAGGTACCTAATGCTTAACAAGATTAAATTATTTATTTAGTTTGGAGTGCTAATCAATTTATAACTGATTTAGATTAGAATAGGTATATTTGTTTCAAAAAGCCACGAAATACCATATTTTAAAAGGATTTTGCTCCTAGTCATAAATCATTCCCCCAGCCGTTTGCAACCGCATAAAGAATATACAACACTCAACCCAGACAGGTTCCATGAAAGAAAAGTTCTTTTCCTAATTCATTGCGCTGTACTAACGCTCCCCAAGGAGGTTCCATTAGCAAGAAAATGGAAGTGCGTCTACCCTTCAAAGCTCTAGAAATCTCGGCAATAAATACCCACAAGCGCTGAATTTATTTTTATTGTTTGTACTACTTAAAGTATGAGATTGAAAACAGCTCGCGATATTTCCCGGTAATAGATATAATTTCCCCTGTTTTTTTTTCTACACTGGCAATAAAATATTTACGGGGACCGGATGAATTCATGAGTGGATCTCGGCCCCGTTATTCCACTTGGACAAATTAATTCATTTTCTCGAACAAACAATATTAATATTCAACGTTATTCATCGCAGATATATTTTTTGGAGATGCTTGGAATATTGAGACTAGGAAATTGGGTCATAGTCTAAGAACATAATTGTTTTAAGAATACTTAAAATATTTTTCTACCCATAGCATTTTAGGGAACGATAAACTTGAGAAGCACAGTGTAAGTTTTTAAGTCTTCTCTTCTCTCTGCTTATGTGATTCTATTACTTTTGAATATATTGATGTAGATATTAAAAAGCTAAACTTTTTTGTAATAAAGGTTTTTTTTTTATTTATAATAGGCTCGCGTTTGACCACCATCTCACCTGATATGGTCGAAGTTTTTTATACATATAGCATAAAATACTTTTAACAAATTCAAAAACACTACAAAATAAAAATCTACCTACAATTGCAAGTACACGCAAACAACATACTAAAACAAATGCCATGCAAAAAAATGGAGTGCATTGCACCGATTTCTAAGAAGTGCAGTATCAGGAATCTTTCTGTCGGCAAGCAGTCGTTACGTCGCGTCGCGGATGCAACGATGCACTCACAGATACCGCACACAAAACTACATATGTACTTGTATACTTCACTGGCTACATTATGTATTTATGTAAAGACGTAATGAGACAAGCTGGGCTTGGATTATGAGAGGCTAGCAACGAATTAGGAATAATTCGTTGGAGGCTAGTGAGTTTTGTTGCGAGTTGAGTGTAGGTGACATTTAATTTTGTTTGCGCTGTATTTTAGCTGGTTGTGTATAATTCGGATTTCATAAACGTCGATGAAATTGGCAACATTCTGTTAGATAAGTATATATATAGTTTTTTTTCTGGGTGGAAAAATCATCAAATGACATTTATTACGTTTATTATTCCCTACACGTTTGTTACATATAGTGAATAAATTTTAAATCCGTAATTGGCTATTAGATTAGTTATAAGATACTATAAAATTATTGTTTAAGAGCTGTGGATTTTGTTATAAATAAATAAATGAAAAATAGATATGTATGTCCCGCTCTTGGTGGAGCTGAAAGGAGTGTCAGACTGACTGAGTAAAAACGCACCCTATTCCTTCAGCTGCCCTTGCGTTCCGGGGCCGTGATGGTTACTCGTTAGAACATTTCCGCAGCCCCGACCAGCAATCTGTTAGATATCTAGCTTAAAGATATTTTGTTCTATGTAGTTAATTCATATTTTTGAGAATGGATAACTGGCCAGTCCTTCTTCTGGAAATCTATTAATGTATGGCACAAGTGGCTTACAGAAGCTTGTTCTCCGCGGAGACATATTCGGGTTAAATAACACCACTCATAAATAACACTTACTGAACGATTTATCTTCCCAAGTATCAACCTACGTATCTCGCCCCACGCAGTTACGGGCGTTACACGTAGTTAGGCGTAGGCATAATTTAAGTCGACAATATCCTATACTTTTAAGTAACTTCGATTCCATGACGAAGTCTAATTATGTAGGAAAGGAAAAAACTTAGATGAAGTGAGTTTTGTCACGCCAAAGTTTGTCACGCTATTCCAGCCCGCCTTTCAGAGCTTTGAATAAAACTGCACTCATTTATTAAATTCACCTTAAAATGTAGGAGGATTAGTATTTGACGCCTTTGTAACAAGGACAAAATATACAATATTGTAAGAGATGTAAATATAATCTTAATTCAGTAATATACACTGTTAAAACTAAAAAACAAAAAATAGTTTAGGCGTCGAAGTACTTCTCCACATCACTGTCGCTGTTGCCAGTCTTCTGGACATGTTTACGCATTGCCAGCATTGACTGGTAGCATTGCCACGTTGTATGGCAATGCTTATTCTTTGGGCAAAGAAAGAGCCAGCCCCTCTGGTCACGCAAGGATTAATCATACAAATAATTTAACATAATTTCCAACGCAAAATATTCATTTAACCATGAAATAATATTTACCATCAACAAAACAAGGAAGTGTGTGCACCTCCTTGCATATGCGGCTACATCATTTATGTTCTTATCATAATTTAGAGAAGGCGGTTGATGAATGCGCCTCTTTGTTTCAACGACTTTATGTCCGGCTTTATGGCGAGGTCGCTACGCAACGTGACTTGGTACCTTATAGTGCCCACCTACTTGAAACCTGTATGGGTCCAGTGCCACTATATTCAAAGGGTCATTATTTACATAATAACAGTTACGCAGATTTTGGTACCTATTTATATGTTACTAGCAGTTGCTTGCGACTTGGTTCGCGTGGGAAGTTTTTCCCGTGTAAATCCCGATCCCGTGGGAATTTCGCAAAATCCCGTCTTATCGAGCATTTACGTAGGTACTAAAAGGAACCCCCATGCAAAATTTGAGAGCCCTATTACTTGTAGTTTCTGAGATTTCGTGATTAATCAGTGATTGGTATATATATATATTTAGATTTTGCAACGCAATGTCACTGGAACTTATGTCACGATTTATGTTTATAATTTTCGAAGACATTGCTGTGAGGTAGTAGGTACCTACCTACGTGATTTTATAGGTTTTACTATGAAACGAGCATTTGTATGAGTCTTAATACATAAATATAATACTTAGATAAATACTACATAGGTTGTGTGGTTGTCATGTTCGTAATAAATAAATACTCATGGTAATTAGTCGGTTTCAATTAATAGGCAATGAGTGAGGATTATCTAGTGTTCAAGTTAATTAGTTAGTAGCAAGGTCAGTAGTTATAGGTATATAACGACAGGTCTAATTTGCATAACGTGATTTGATAAGGTAAACTAACTGTAACGTAAAATAGTGGTAAATAATATAAACATAGTGAGGAACATTTTATAAAACTGAGAAAATAGTAAACACCAACTGACTTATATATATCGAGCATTTTAAAGCCTTTAACAAAAGAAAACCTATATAGATCGTCGTCTGAAACCACTACGTGCAGATAATTTTGAGTAGGTACTATCCAAGGGCACACGTCTATCATATGAAACCTCTAAAGAAACAACATAAAAGCACACAAACAAGACTAGCTATACATAAAAAGCTACAAATTCAATTACTTATAGCAATAACAGAGATAAAGTATTGAACACACTAGGGTGGCACAGCAATGATTCAATATAATCCTACCAGGACATATGTCGGAGACTTATGCGGACTTTTATTAAACCGACTTATTTGGGAAAACAATATGGTGTACTCCGGCCCATTGTGCTCGATTGAGACATTGTGAGTAAACGGCTTTATTCAGTTTCGTTAAAGGCAACATTAAATTACTTTTAAGCATAAACAGTGTGCGTTCTTTTTTTAAAGGAGACATTTTGCAGGATACCTATTTGCTTTATTTTCGATTTGTGTTGGTGGTCCAAGCTCGCTTCGCTGTAGGTAACAGAATATTATACTGAATATCACTTATAACAGTGATTAGGAGCACGTGTGCCCAGAAATTTCATATCAACAAAACAAAACTGTAACTTCATTCCCTTTAATTAGTAGACGTAAAGTATTTTGTATTTTCATTTACACCCTGTTTCACTACGGCAGTGTTCGTTCCATCTGGCCTGAAAATTATTTCAGCCGAGCTCCTAATTTTGGTACATTTGCGATGAGCTTAACAAGAACGAGCCAGCGGCGCGCTTTTCATCTTTGAAGCGCAACATTTACATTTTCGTCTCATTTATTTGCTATTTCGGGCCAAGCCCTCCCCCCGTTTCCCCATGCCCTCCAACCACCCCTCCCACGCCCTCGCTCCAATGAATAAGTCTCAGCGTGCGTCAGACGAGAGTAAAACGAAATTGGGAAGGAACGCTCTATAAAGTCTAATTAAGTTTGAAGTGAATGCACAAATGTAAGGAAATATAAAAATGTCCGTAAGATACAAGAATTTATTTGGCGGCGGTCTGAATAAATTTTATTAAGTACATTCGAATTATATTATGTTTTTGTTCGTTGTGCTATCATTTGCGTGCATCGCGGAGTGCTTTGAATTACGAGCGCATAGTGCCTGCCCGTCGACACTGTTGGCCTTATACACAAACTAATTAATCAAACCACACAATACAGAATATTATATAAGTAATAAAACTTAAACGTATCCTTTTAAATAACAATAAATCTTTTCTAAAGTAAACATAAATCAGATTCAACAAAAACGATAGTTTGGAGGAAGCAAGATGGCACATGATCAGAATGTAATCGCCTAATTCCGGCTTTTATTAAGATATCTTTACGAAGAAAAGCCGTCGTTTTGTTATTCTGGTGTCGTTCCGTATAAAAATAACGCGTCCCTTACGAAAACCTTTGTTTCGGGGCGACTCCGCTACCATAATAGATATTATTAAGTTGCCACCCCCTCTTACTTGACATTCGAGGCCTGCAGTTGGCAGGATGCAACCGTACCACGTGATTGAATTATCAATTTGGCTAAGAAATAAATTAAAAATGTTGCCGACTCTTGGGCAATATCAAAATTTGGTTGCGTCGAACTACTCGTAGCTTCAAAAAATACTTTTCAGGGCATGGAAAATACATTCAGATATTTTTAGAATGCATTAATTTTGTTGAAGGTTATTTTCTAATTAGTAGGAGAAAATAAAACAGTTTCACGTCTGAATAATGGAACTTATTATAGGAACGTTTCGGTCCAATAAATTCCATTCCAGATGGTACAAATAAGTTGAATAGCGAGGGGTTACCTTCGTATAATACGGAACACATATAGGCCCAGATTTTTGTGATAGAAAAACGAGGCCCGAACCGCCCCGGAATATAAATCGCCTTGTTATATTTTCCGGGACATTGGGATTCATGAAGTTTGTGGGCCCTGACGATATGATTCTTCTGAAATAAGAACTTTTATGCTTGTGACAAAATTGTGGACAAAACTTATATTATGTAATAACTAAAATTATGTGCTAGATATATTCCTTAAGATAGAATTAACAATACCTAGCTTTGACGGGGTACTTGAATATATACGATATTCGTAGCACATACTCATAAAACTGTCTACAAAGTTGATTTTCCTGTCCAATTAAGGGCAAATCTAAGTTATTTATTACAGGTTTTTCTAAGCTGCCTGACATTTTTTTGTTAGTGTTATGTTCAATTAAGTCCCTCTACTGCACTAAAGTACACTAATGTAATTTGTGAGTTGTTAGATGTAAAAAAACATGTATGTTATGATATCCAACCAATAATAATTGCTTGACATAAAGGCAAGAACACATTTTCATAACCAGATTCTCCACACCCAAGTAATAATATTTATACTCTCTCCTCTATTTTGGGTGACGAACATAACACGAAGTTATCTTGATCTCATCATGGCATGCCAGCAGTAGATAGGTACCTGCCTACTAGGTATGTATGGATTACAAACGCCTCACGTTTGGTAAGCTCAACACGTTAGAAAAACGTGTGACCAATCTGATTTTGTAGTAGCTGTATTTGTAATTATACGAACGTTTTTTAACGAACATTTTAATATCAAAGGTTACATGTTCGACTAAAATTATAGAAATTAACTTTAAAAGCGTTTCTAGTTCTTCAATTTCATATACACTTCTACCGCTAAAACTAATCTGTACCTACCTATATTCAGGGTACTGGGTAACTAACTAGATCAAAACCTGCAAAGTGCCTATAAGTGAGTTCGTAGAAAACTCGCTAAAAGTTATTAATCAGCTATTTAGACCTAGGTTTATATTGTGTACATATGTGTATTTAAATTTAAATCAGTAGATATATTCATATCCAAGAATGAAAACTTAACAGTTTGTATGAGAAATAAACGCTCCAAGTAAAAATATTTCAGTATCTCTGTTTTTCCTACGAATATTAAACAGAGTTTGCTTTACATGGTATGAATATTCGCATAAAATTCAAATAGATTCTCATAATTATGCATCTGGACCGTTCCCCCTTGTGCGGGGGTGTTTTAAAAAGCCATTGTGAGTTCATCCTCCTCTCTTTGAGTCTACTTTATTGTAATACAAAGAAATGCTAAATAGGCTGTGTATTATACTGTATTTTCATACTTCGAGCGAGGTCCCTGAATAAAATTACCTACTAAAAGAAACTCCAATCAGAATTCTTTTGTAAACTTTTTATCCAGTTAGGTCGACTATACATAGTTGTAAAACCTAAACAGTAATAATACATAGGTAACAGTTTTAGTTGATTTATTGAAATCACGTACCAAACGATTAAATATTAATTTACTGTCCTAAAGATAACAATGACTAATAATTGAAATTAACAACACGGTCTCAATTTATTTTTTTCTATTATTCAATTTATTACTAACATGAAGGAAAAGTAATCAATTACAGTAGGTTCTATTTTCCATTCATAATTTACTACAAAAATTATTAAGGTCAATATAAACCAGTGCAGTGGTTAGAATTTACGTGATGTCCTAATAATGTATAAAAAAATTTACTACAACAAAATATAGAGATAAAGAAAATACGATTTAAAAATGTCTTTTATAATACAAAGTGGGTTAGTACATAAAGGTCTTACTTAAGTACCTACCTACGTACGTATATATTGTTATTATAGTAGGTCCGTGGAACCGGTTTAAGGGCGAGAGCCTACGCGACTAAGTTATAATCATTCGTATGTAAATCAGCCCAGCCTCGACTCAGCGAAGCCTTTATCATCTCGTTAAGTATGATAAGTAAAGTGGATCTCTTTTTTTTCATAAAAAACCCTTCAACTTAATATTTTTTCATAAAATATTTAAAGAGCGTCCACAATTAAGTATGCAAATTAAATTAAGTTGGTGGAGTTTTTACTGTGATAGTACCTAAGTTTGCAGTTCGTGATTATATTATTAAACAGGTCTGAGTGAGAAGATAAATGATAGTTCATTGCCATAAATCGATGATATTAAAACATTTATAACCTCATTACTCACGCGTGGCCAGTATGACGTCAGGAAACATTATTGACGTTAGAAACAATCTGTCGTAAAGATTAGAGATGTCTGAAGGAAAGAACTTTCTAAGTTCAAGCGTTTGCATTATTCACAGTAAAAACTTACATTATCATGTAGATCGACAGATTATTTTATTGTTAGCAACAATGGCTCCTTTCAATAAACTGAGGAAGATAAATTAACAAAAGAAAAACGGGCTAACAAAGCTGTGTTGCGTAGCTGACACGGCACAAAGGGTACCCGGTATGAATATGAATGGCTTGTTTGGTGAAATTGGGCCGAAAACAACGAGGCAGCGCAATTTCTTTGTCTATTTTTTTTTCTCGTGACTGCCGACGATTTGCCGCTCTGGTAACATTCTGGTTTTACGCTAAACATATTATTTTGTTCTTGCACGCTGAACATTTTATCAGAGCTGATGTGTGAGCGCTTTATATACAGATTTCCTGGGCTTCGTTATCTGATTCCATTGTATTGTGATTGATATTCTGAGTGGTTTTTCGCGAAATCGAACTTGCGTTTGGTACGGAAAGTTTGTTCAAGTGTCCCTTATGAAAATTACAAGTGCAAAAGTATGTTTAGTACCCTACATGCTAGTGAGGTTTTTACGTCTTAATTGAATTCTTTATAATGAATTTCGATCCAGAGATATAGATCCAGAGATACCTAGATTGAACCTTGTAGTAGCCCCCCTAAATACTTTTTATCTGGAAGTTCTACCTCTGGGGTAATTTTGAACTGCTGGTAGTGGCTAGTTTCTTCTCTGGTGACATCTACATAATAATTTCAATTATACCTACATAGATATCTACAATGAACAGGAAGACAGCAGACGGGCCATATAAAACTTTCTTCCACTCTCCACCTATTTAGCGGTCAGTATCCTCAATTTTCCGTCGAGTTTCCTCAATTGTTTCGGTCGGTATTTATTAAATAACCCGGCAAGGGCGGACCGGTCTGCGGACTAAGCCCGGTCGTGCTCTTAATAAAGGCCTAGCTTAATATTGTATGTGAATACAACAGCCATGTGTCCGTTTTGTTTATGTTCCGGCCAAAACTCCGAATACGCCACGATCGCTTTTTATTATCTTTTTAATGAGAACAACATTTTCTTTGTTTTTTAATTATTTTTTCCAGTCCATTTACTTACCTATTTTAATTAAGCTTGGTAATAATTAGAGGTTTAGGAGAATTTATGATTTTAATAAAAAAAAAAAACGTTGCCTTGAATTGTTCTGTGGTAGGTATCCTTGTAATTTTAACTTTGTGACAATCTCTAAGAGTAAGTTTTCTACGAATATTTGCAAAATACAATTTGAATTGCTAGCTTTACGCTGAATTTTCATGTTATTGAGCGCAGTCATGAGAACACCGCTGCCGTGGCTGACTACGCTCCGGAAACGTTATCTCGGTTCAACTAAACAACTCACTCCAAACGAACGATACCCCTCTTAACCTCAAACGTCATAAACGACCCCATACTCTATTGTAATTTGGATTTTACCGCTCAAAACAAAGGGTTGTAAATTGGATGCGGCATCAAGTAGCAAAGATATTACAGAACATAAGACAAAAGTAATGCTGCCTCAGTAAACCTCTCTCAGACGAGTTAACCAGTTACCGCAGAGCTGAAACTATTCAAATAACTTCTGGGATGGATACACAACTATAGTTACAAGCTGCAACTGTGAAGACATGTCAGAGGCGTCATGTCTTGGTTCAAACACATTGCTACATTTAAAATTTATTTATTCAGCTGGGACATGACAAACCTGCAGTAAAAATCTCTGAATTGCTGTCAGCAATACAGACTCATTTGTAAGATTAAAAATAACAAAAATCGAGGTTAATGTAGGCCGAGAAATCTGCGCACAATTTAAACTGAAAAAAAATCAACTTAATTCATTAAAATTACGAGACACAAGATTGTCAGTTATGGTCTCAGAGAGCGAATGTGCTGAATCGACGAGCGTCGAAGCCGGTCGTAAATCTCTCTGGATGAAAATAAGCGACGGAGTCGTGCCACAGACCAACTTGCTCCGAAAAACAGAATGTTCGTTCCAAAATCTATTTTGCAACAAACCCTACAATTCATATCTTCGACTGGCGATGTCTTGGTAGGTCATTTATTTTGCACCATTTTAGCTAGAAGCCAAAATAAAATAGTGAGTTGGTTACATCTGCCAACAGAATTTTCAGACAGCTGTAAGTATCACATTTCAATACGTTAGGTAGGTAAGTACATACCCACATTACAAACAATTTCATTATAAATTATTCTGTCAAATATCAATATATCATTGCTTTTTATAATAATAATAAAATATTTAAAAAATTTGTAAGGCTTATTTTTATAATATTTCCAATAAATCACTTGGTTAAGTATATTATTTATAATATCTACAGTTCTATCAATATATCAAAATTGATGTCTTTAACCAGGTTCATTCAAAGCAGCACCTATAGCTTTGGAATACAAGGCCGCCATATTGCCTCGTCAACCAATCACAGAGCGTTCTGCCCTAAAATTCAATATGGCGGGCAGGTAGCTGCCTATAGCATTAGTCCATAACGTATTGTAAAGACGCTCTGAATGGTTGTCTTGAAGTGAGATAAATTATGATAAATAAATAAATGTTTTCTGATGATAATTATTTTAAATGATTTCTGGTTACTTCTATTCATTGGATTTTAAAACACGTTGGCTTTTCTACATATTAATATTATAAAGCACACTCCCCGAAATGTAACCGATAGAAAACCGATAGACTTGCAACTCGTCGTCGGTGTTCAAGGCTCTGGAGCTTTGACTCGACCAGTGCATCGTTGCCAATGAGTCTCTTGGCCCGCTTCTCGATAGACTCAAGCGCGTCCAGTTGGTATTTCGCAGATCCATCCCAAAGATGAGAGCAGTATTCCATACACGACCTAACCTGGGCTTGATACAAATTGAGCAGCTGTTCCGGTGTGAAGTACCGTCTCACCTTGGCTAGGATTCCCAACTTTTTTGATGCTAACCTGCTGCCAAAATTGAGTGTGGAAGTTAAAATCAGATTGATAAATTATTGTTTGTACCTAAATATTAGGTGTAGTACTACATACCTACCTACTTAGATCGACATAATTTAATCAACTTCAGTCAGATTATTAATAAAAACCTTACAAATAGATAATAAATTACTATTTAACACCGTATTAGCGTGTTTTACGACGTTTAGTGAGATAGCCTTTGTAACTGACCTAGGTACAAGCACACAATAAAAGTTTATGGATTTTCGAATAAACACACTGAACTATAATTTACAAACAAAATATTATACAATTCCAAGATAACAAACCCCTGGAAATTTACGGTCAAGTACGCATGTTGATAAAGACTGACTGAAATATGAGAACAGATGTTCGGGGTGAATGAACCAGCAACGATGCGCTTGCGTCGCGAGCCCTGCCTCGACGATAAGTATATTTATTAAATAAATGTGTCCACATTAACCTGAAGATTTATACATAAATATCCTTAATTACTGTATGATGCAATCTGACAATGTATTAATGGCATTATCTGGCTATCTTTGACGCCATAAAACATACAAATTGCACATCAAAGTTACAACTTGATAACAATCTTTATTATCACTGCATAAGTACGTTTAGCATTTAATTGTTAACAATAGTGTTTTAGTAATTTGCTTGAGTTTAATCGTGGATTCATCTGGTGTTAAACATTTTTCTTGTCTAGTTGGTAGGTAGGTACATTGGTACCAACAGGCAGGTGCGTCGATATTAAGATTATTTTATTAACTAGGTAAGTAAGTAGGTTGGTAGTAGATACTTTTATATATTATAACATATATTGAAAAATGAAACTCCTATTTTATGATATCTTAAATAAAACTTATGTATTTCACTTTATTCAAAAACATAACCCTTCCTTTGCAGTCGGGAAAAAAACCACGTTTATCAAAAAACTTTTTCATCTGAATATAATTTGATTGCGATAATAGATACCTACGTAAAATAAGTAGGTACTAGGAGGGTAGAGAGCTGAAGAGGTGATTTAAGAAAATTACATTATCAAAAGAGAAGAAAGAAAACCGGAGGGGCTCCGCCGAGTGGCGTCGCTCCAAAGACATTATTATAAAAATGTACCAATTTAAATTCAAATATAACGGCGGTCCGCTGATGCTATATTGCGAATTAAATTACTCTTTTGCAGTTAGGGCGAAGATATGATAAGATCTGTTATACCTACCTTAGTTAGTGTTTTAAGTTTGTTTATAAGACAACTTATATCTACTTAGGTAACATTTGAGAGTAGCTACCCAAGTTATATCATACTTTTTTAAATTATCCAGGCCTAACTACGGCTGAAGTGTATAAATAACATATAAGTCGATGTCCAATAGGTACTTAAATGCTATATCAAATACTACTAAGTCTCACTTGAACAAAACTAATCTATCTAAATACCTTTGTGCTAGCTTTTACTGCTACTTTTCTTAAATTGGAAAAGCTGAGTCGGATCAAATCCTGTCGAAACAGCAACTTAGCCAATAAAAACTTTCTTTGTTACCGAGATAGTATCGGCTAAACTCTTTCATTCGATCCAACACCACTCCCCTATTCGAGGGAAAATGTCTGCACATAGCTACGGTATTCGACCTTTTTGAACGTTTTAAAAGTAAACGGCATATAAGAAATATAACAAATACTATTTTTAAGAAAATGTCTAATAATAGACATATCTATCTATTTATAAAAAAGTTCATCATTTGCTTAATTTAAATACTTAATAAGCAAATTCTTAATCCAAACTTAGAATTTTGAATCTACTTTTTAATATTTAAACTGGGATCCAACGAAAATAAATTTAACTGTATACCAAAGGTTATAAGAGAACTGCGCACCAGCTTATTTCAAAAGCATCTTACAGCATGGCTTATTGAAAATTGTTTTTATACCATTAAGGAATTTATGACTTTTAGGACAAAGGGAAAAATTGTATGACATGATAATTAAATTTGACATTAGATTTTAAGCTATTGACATTTTGTAATTTAATTTTTTTGTTTGTAATTTAAATAGAAGACATTTATAAAATTTATACTTATTTATTGACATTTATATTTTGAAATTTAATAAGACAGTTTATATTTAGACTTTTTACATTGTAATTTTATTGTTTTGTTTAATTGCATCACTTCATTTATTAAACTGATATTGTTACAAAATTTGCATGCCGAATTTAGTAGGCGAAATATGTAGAACTATTGTGTATCTGTTATAATATCTGTAAAATACCATATTTCTGGCCAATAAATGAATCTAATCTAATCTAATCTAATCTCCGGTTGACCGACCACGGCGGAAGCCATACTGGTGGTCACTGAGGAGCTCATTGTCTTCAAGGTATGCCAGCAACTTACTGTTGAGTACCCTCTCCATAACTTTACATAGTATGCAGGTCAAGGCAATTGGTCTATAGTTTGCAGGGTCGGCACGGCTACCCTTTTTGGGTACTGGTTGCACATTAGCCAGCTTCCACGACACCGGCACCACTGCGGTTTTAAGAGAAAGGCGATACAGGCGAGTCAGTACAGGAGACAACTCCGGGGCACAGTTTTTTAACACAGTGCAATTTCCGGCATCACGGAGCGACAATGAGGTATTTCAGGTGGTATTTTAGATTTTCCACAATTGAATTGAAAATTAGTTATTGTTGCGTATAATTGTATATATCCGTGTTTTATATTGTATTCATATATTATTAGGTATATGTAATTATTATTATCATTTAATAAAAATAAAATGATAATAATATAATGACTTTGGGTTCTACCACCACTGATTCACGGCAAAAGGTCCTGTGAGAATTTGTGAGATTGTTTCCCGGGGTTATTAAAACTTTTTAAATCTTTGGAGATAAGAAAGCTTTTTATGCTTAAAGAATAAAGGAGCTATCAAACTGATAAGATTATAAGTGTGCCTAAATTGCACTGTTTTACAAAAGGCTTTTTTATCGTCTGTTATTTTGATTGGAGAGGACTTTGGTTAAATTAATAATTGGAAAAAAACGTATATTGTTGGAAATTTTATCTACGGTTAATTAGTTAAGAAAGCATATCTAATTGTGTTTTCCTTAACACCAACAAACCATACGTGACGTCATCTAACAAAATCAAAACAAAAGCTAAACACAACCAAGATTTTAATTTGAATTTCAAACGTAGAATATCAAACAAATTCCTTGGCTCTTAGCAGCCAGCAATTACAAAATATTCTCGAGAGATTCCAATTAAAACGTTTCATCCGCAAAATTCCACAGGGTCGGAAACTTCTAAGATTCCTCCCCCCTCCCTCGTGGGAGGGTAATTGCTCCTCACATTCTCCGGATATCTTACAGACGAGTTCTTGTTCAACTTCAGAGGGAATGTCACTACGTTACAGACGCTAGAGGAACAATTATTACTGAAGGCAGCGGTCCACTAAAGCGTAACGTGTTAACTGACATTCTCAAGCATTATTATGACCACTAATTCCAGTGATTGTTTGAGAAATGGTTAGTTATTTACGGAGGCGGATGGAGAATATTCAATACACCTACGGTGGAACGCTTCAGTGTGCCGTAGGCCTAATTATTATACAAGAGCAATTACTGCTCCTTGAATAATCATGTGTATATTTATTCATCCACTTAATACAAGACTAACTAATGCCATTAAGTAACAGATACCTCTTGTAACATTAACGCTTTGACAGTTCAATATAATTTTATGCTAATTCCTCCACATATCTCGTGTAGGTAATGTTATCACGTCGACTGGTTGGGCAAGTCGTTATTTGATATGACCACTTCCAAACTTACAAAGTAACTTATGTGCGAAGCATTTATAAAAATTCTCCGAAAGTAAATTGCTCGATTATGGATAATTAAGATAAGTAGATAGGTAGAGGTGCATTAGTGGCTGAACGAGGGAACCTTTTCTCGTAATTCCCTTTGAGCCAGTCGGCACACGCACTGCCGATATTTATAAATAATAACATAAAACAATATAATACTGGCTCTTAAGAGTTCGCTACATAAAGCTCACCCCGAGAATAAATGGATTACTTGTGTCCGTGGCGCGCCATCTAGCGGGGGGCGCGCGAAACTGTATGAGTTATTGTTATTGCATGGATATCCCCGCTTCCGAACATGTTTTCACTTACACCCCTCTTGTGGAAGTCGTAAAAATCTGGCCCAAAATATTTTATTAAATTGATTGTGTTTTCAAAACATGTTCACCGCAAAAATATTCTAAGAAACAGCATGGCATTTTTCCAGATTGGTTTGAGGAATAGGTACACGTTGAGACTTTTAAATCTACTTCTTTTTTCCGTAATAGCATTATATGCAGGATAGAAATTCCGTTAAAAAAGCTTCCTATGCAAACTGTGTTCATTGGATCGGATATTATTGCAAACGATCTAGGCGTTCATTCAAATGCGATGATAGAATAAGGCTTTTGGAAAATTAGTCATAACATTTCAAGCCATGAATTTGAAACTGCTCAAGATAATTTCCTTTGTTAAATGGTAGCTATTGGATATATAGTATAAGCAGACAAGGTACGACTGAGGTGCACAAGTAACTTATTAGCGGTAACGAGGCCATAAAGATGGCGTTCGTTAGCTCGCAGACAAACGGACACATAACTTACCAGCCGCTGTGGAACACCCGCGTCGTGGACTGCCGACTACCGTCCGTACCTTGTTCTTTTTAATTAACCTCACTTGTTTTAAAAGACTTGGTAGAAAGGCAGCTCGTAGGTTCTTCGACAGTGATTTAAAATATTTGTTTACTAATAAGCGGAAAGGATTTTGTAGAATAGAAAGTATCTTGTTTTAATATACATGTAATTTTAATTGGAATAGACAAATAGATGGAATAATAAATGCCAAGTAATAAATGCTTAGATTAATCTATATGGCTAAAGAATTGACCGGTCTCCCTCAATAGTTTATAGCAACTGCACAGGATAACGTAGTTACAAAAATATATCATGAAAAACATGAAATAAAATAAGTTTCAGATCAGAGTTAATATAAAAAGTAGTAGACCTATTTCTATGCTTATTTGGACACAATAGAAAATATTGATGGCATGCCACCGACACCGCTGATGTGTAAAGATATAATATCAATTCTATTATCAGAAAATAATGAAGATAACAGTATAAGATTAAAGTCCAAATAGCCTTATCGTTATTGATAATACAAGAGGCCGCTCCTTGAGTGGGGACTTACAGGTAGATAAGGTTAGACCAACGGAAAGGCGGCCAAAGGAATATAGCGTCGTTGCGCCTGCCAAATTCCATAAGTGATTTTTGTAAGGTTTTGGGAAACAACAAAAAACATGTTATTGAATTGAAAATAAAAATCTCGGCAAAATTATGCAGACGTTTATGTAATATATTATAAAAATACAAAAGTTGCCAAAACTATCAGTCATTTAAAGGGCTAGAATTTTTTTAAGCAAAAAAGTGCACATAAAAATGAAAAAATGCAGAGATAGGGTAAATTATCCGAAGCGAACTGGTTTTGTTTTTCACGAATTGGAATGTGAAATATAGCGAGGAAAGAAAGAAGACGTTATGACACACAATCAAAGGTTCTTTTATTGTCTACAAATAATATAGCTAAGTAACTACATAGGACGTATACCTACATAGATACAAAATTCATAAGAAGGCGAGTGAGTCAGATTTCTAGTGGGCACTCTTTGAAAACATTATTTACAAAATTACATTCAAGTAAATTTTAATTCATATTCAATACTAAAGCTGTAGGCACAAGAATTCTTTTCAAACGCATGTATTAAAATAAATTATAGATTTAGTATCCACATTGTTATTCAGAACAATATCAGAGAGAGCAGACATGACCACTTTAATGTTAACATAACTTTATACTAGAATATACGGAGTAGATTTGCATGTCAAACCAGAATTCGAACAACTCGTAACACATTCTTGTACCGTGACACAACCTTGCCTTACACACGTGTCACATCGAAACAGCGTACCAATGATATCATTTAAAATGGGAAGGTTTACCTTTACATCGAACGTTCTACTCGTAAACTGTAATAGAGATTATTATAATAAGAATATCGGCATTCACATTAAAATAATCCGTGCATAATCTTTTAAGATAATTATCTGCAGTAAATTAAGATGCATCCTAAGATCATTAAACCGTTGACCGGTTGAAGCTTTTCGAGACAAAATATAACTTGAAGCGACCACACACCACGTGGAATTCGGTTTCGGTCTCTTAGATTTATAATTTAATTTGTTAAACATACCTCCACGTTGTAACAAGTTTTGAAAGAGCCTTTTTTAAACGTCCGCATCTGACTAACAAAGATACATATATTTATTGATTAATCAGAAAAAAAATGAGGTTAGGAAATTAGAACCCTCTCCAAGAAATTAGATAAACTTTTTGATCAAACCGCTTATTGATTAAAAGTAGAGTTAAAAGTTAGATTGGCAGTATTAATGGTCTTTCTAATTTAATTTCCGTCATGTAATCTAATCCAGAGACAGTTTTTAATTAGTTACAAGCAGAGTTCTCACAAACAACGTACCTAGTCGCGTTTCGCCGTCGCCATCTGTGTTTGCCCGTCGAGATTTGTTTGGCGCAACGCCAAACAACGCGCGTGCGTTTACGCCCCGTGTTTACATCATAATTATTTTTTAGAATTAAAACAAAACACGAAGTCCGCATTTTTGGTACACAACACTACTTTATCGTCTAAAATCTGGAAGTACACTGACTGATATTAGTCAGCTTTCTCTTTACTCGCGAAAAAAACTAATTTGAATTTTAATAGAAAATTGGGTCAACTCGCCTTTCTAGGAAGCGAATGCGCCTGCGCTTGCATTGTATTTATGTAGATGCAAGTGTGCTCAAACATAAACAGTTTTTTCACCAGAATTTTATGAGATCCTGACAGCGTGAAGATTTTGTTTTATTTTGTTACTGCAGACTTTCTCGTTTTTTGATATTGTCTACCTAGACGGTGGGTAGAGTCGCATCTCTTCGCTAAATGAAACCTCTTAACATTCTTCATTATTATTTCTTAAGAAGGATTAATTCGTACCTATGTGGTATAGGTACATACATAACGACTGAAATTAAATATCTATTATCTACTTATTTTATATTTTACTGAAAACACTCTAGATAACCTACCAACGCTACGCTGTATGAGGTATCTACCAAAGTAAGGAACTTGCTTCCTAAGCGAATATACAACCTGTACTAATTTGTGATGATTTCTAAATACATTTTTTTAAATCCTAATTACGTCTCAAACTATAATTTCCATGAATACCTAGAAAAGCGTAAACGTAGAAAGCTCTAACACTGTTATTAAGTACAGCGCCATCTACTAAAGTAGTGTGAAACTTTTATGAGCTTTTAAAGCTCAACATCACACTGAGGGCTCTCCAAGGACACGTTTAGTAAGAAGCTGTGTAAAGACTTAATTATTGTGGACATAGAATTACATTAAAATAACGACATGAGTGTCCTACCAATAGACATTATCGTAACTTCTATAAATTTTGTAGGATATTATTGATAGCATCATAGTATGAAGAACAGATTACCTACTGACATGATTTTTAGTAGGTACCTACTTAACTACCTAGAAACATTTTCAAGTAGATACTTAGGTGTTTTTAATTTAATTTATTATATTTTTATAAATAATACCTACATTTATTATTTATAACTTAGGTTTATTTAATAAAAAATATTTTTGATTATTTAATTGGTAGACAAAGGTCCCTACTTAGATAGGTAGGTAAGTGTCTACACTAACGTGACCATTAATTCTTTGACTCAAAACGGGACGGACAACTAGTCGGTGAAAAAAAAAAAGACTTAAAAGGTTATTTATTCAGAAAAGTCAGTCAGCATTCAATTATTCATCCCCAATTTCACTCCCCATATCTAGTAAATAGCTGAACCGATTTTGATAAAACGTGTCTGTTCTTTCATTTGATATACTCCACTTGAGTATATTTGATAACATCCAATTATTCATCCCCACTTTCTCCTCCCATACATTTTTATAACGGTGTTTCGAACAATTCTGCTAATTTTCAGCTGGGTGAGGATTTTTGTAATTTCGATCCTATTTTTTAGTCTAATTTAACCGGACTATATTATATATATTCGTTCGGCCGGCTCGACTACTAAAATTTTCGCACGGTTTCAGAAAACGGTACAATTTTGAGTTCCAGAGTTCATTTCGGGGACACCGGGACTTGAAACAATAAAAAGGGACAGTCCCGTTCAAAACGGGACGTCTGGTCACGTTAGTCTACACCTACCTATTTATTTGTAGATACGTATAAACAAATATCTATTATTATCATAAGATGATTTATGTTGAAATTGGTATCATTCAAATAAGCTAATTCTAAGCACAAGCGTACCTCGGTGAAACAAGCATAGGTAGGTACCTAGGTTTACCTCAAGATATGTTTAGGATGTGATCCTAAATTTCAATACACATTGTTATGTCTAAGTACCTAGGTATGTATCCATTAATCTTCAGAACAATCATATTATTCATCATTAATATATTTTATTTAATATTATAATTTATTCATCGTTCCGTACAATAAATTTAAAGCTTCATAAAGCTGTTCTTGACTCTGTTTCTTGCATACTCTCATTTTAAAAACAGCGCCATCTCTTTGAAATCAGGTGAATCGCCTTCTTCCCGAAGTAGGAGTCACAAACATTTTGTTATGGACAATCAATGACCCAACAGACGTTTGATAATTAGTTTTTAGGGTTCCGTAGCCGAATGTCAAAAACGGAACCCTTATAGTTTCGATATGTCTGTCCGTCTGTCTGTCTGTCTGTCTGTCCATCCGTCCGTCCGTATGTCACAGCCATTTTATTCCGAAACTATTAAGACTATACATGTGAAACTCAGTAGGTAGATGTATTCTGAGAACCGCTTTTCGATTTTACGAAAAAGAAATAAAAAATAGTTAAAATAAAGGGGGGCTCCTCATACATGGAACTAGAACTGAAAATATTTTTTTTTCATGAAACCTATGCGTGTGTGGTATCTATCGACAGGTCTTTAAAAATGATATAAGGGTTTCTAAAACCACCTTTTTATAAAGTGAATCGTTTAAAAGATATAAGCTTCCAAAGTGGAAAAATGTGTCCCCCCCTCTAACTTCTATAATAATGGAGTGAAAAATCTAAGATAAATATATGTCTATAGATCTTAATGTAAACTTTCAACGAAAATTGGTTGAACGAAATCGGGTCAGCAGTTTTTGAGATACAGCATATTTTTTAAAACCGCAAATATAACTTTGTAATTCATACAAACACTATGAAAAACAAAGTTATTTAGCGTAGTTGTAAAAATGTAAATAAGCTAGTTTTAAGAAATTTTTAAGATTTTTTTATTCGTCAAATAAATATACATATTATATTATATTATTATAGTTACTACGGAACCCTTCATGGGCGAGTCTGACTCGCACTTGGCCAGTTTTTTATCATTGTAGACACGTGTCATTAGCAAAATTGAGATGGCTCCTGTATAAAAGCCAGTTAACAAGAGTTAAAGTTGAATTTGTATTTTTTTAAATATTTTGATAGAAATATAGGTAGGTACTTTTTGCTAATGGTAGATTCCATGTACAATTTTTTGGTCTTTGTTCCTACATAATAATATGCAATAAAATAATATCTCAAGAAAATATGCAATAATTTTATAATAATTAAATAAATTTCCTAAAAATGTGCAGTAAATATTGTCTAACACTAGTTATCAAATATTATCTACATATAAATAATGTTCCCTTGAAAAATATTATTTTACTGGTGACATCACAGAAGTTAAGTATAAGTAATTAATTATCTGTTTTATTTACATAAGTCACAAATCATCACGTTTTTGTCCTCCTCTTTGTCACGTTTAAAAGTTTTAAACAAAGTGTTATATTTTATATGTAGTGTAAATTAATGTATTGAAACATGAACGAAAATACTCCCGTTTTTAAATAATAATCATGTTTAAATAACAGCTTTGTACAAAAATTAACAAGTTTATTATGTACCTAATTTATTTAAAGAAAGGTTTACTAGAACCTAATTGTAATTCATATAAAAGTCTTACAAGAACTTCTCCCAAGAAAGGTTGAAGGCACCTGATCTGGGGCCCTCCCAGTCGGCAATACAATCAAACTCACACACCGACATTCTTTGTATGTGTGCTTAAGAATTTCAGCTGCAGGGCCATTGCCATGCCTTGCTATCGACGCCATTTTACTTTATTTGTTGTCTCTTTTCCTCACCCGAGATATGACAAAAGAGTAGTAAGAAAAAAGGCTCGTTCTATCTCTTTCGCGCAGCGACGGGAGAGCTGGGTGATCGCAGCGTGAGTTCTTTCGATTTGAGAAGGGGAATGAAAATTTAAAAAGAAAGAAGTATGGCGATACCGTTCGATGCGCGGTAGGACGGTCTCTGACCGGCCGGCGCGGCGGCGGCGGACATTTTCGAGATGTTTCAAACATGGCGGAAACTAAAAAATGAGGTTTACGAGATTTGTTATTTTTCTTTTTGTATTCCGATATCAGATTCGGATTTTTATTTTGTTTAAGGTTCATTGGAATTTTCGTTTAGTTCTTATGTTTTCGACTTATTGGTGTATTGACTTTTCATGTGCATGTTTCGTATGACTTAACATTATTTATACAACTAAAAATTCATATAGCTATCTGTCTAGTTAATTTTATAATACAGTATTCCAAGGCAATGCAATAATAGGTAGGTACGACACAAGTACACTGACAGTCGCAATCAAAAATGTTTACGAGTTAAAAGAGATTATAAGAATTTCATACCTTTTAGGCAACGTCTTGCAGATGCGAGATGAGAGCGGTGTTTTCTTGCTTCATACCATTTTGATGAGATCTGTAAAAAAAAAAAACTGTTGTAGCACAATTTCTAGCAGAGAAAAATATAGGTACCTAATTAGCATACTTAGCATACACACTAGCTATTGATAGGTAAATGTTAGTTTTGAGAATTTATTTATTTATTTATGTATGAATAGGTATAAATGGGTGCCTTATCTTCCTATAGGTAGGTATACCTAAATACCTATAACTGAAGTGTATATCTATGATTTCAAAATAACTGTGTCTCCTCAACTTTTAGACGATACTAAATCACAAAAAGCTTTTATAGATTGTTGTTTCTCTATCGGTCTGTCTTTCTTTCTGTTTGTCCGGACTAATCTTTGGAAAGGCTGTGCCGATTTAAATGACACGTTATAGGGTAGAAAAGGTTATGTGGCCACATATAGCCTATATTTTTCATGCCGTAATTCCCACGGGATCAAAATTTCCGCGTGAACAATCTCTCAGGCGAACGAAGTTGCTTGCACAACGAGTAGGCAGGTAGGTTATAAATATCTAAGTGCATACTGACAGAAAAAATATCTCATTCCAAATCACACATTGCCAACTTCTCAATCATAACAACAATAAATTAATGCCTAAATGATAGGCAATAAAATGCAAGCGATCGACTTCCGTACATATTTTATCTTAAACAGCTCAAACTAATTTATATACCCAATCACTCTTATTTATAGTAAACGGTGGCGGACACAAAAACCTTTCTTAGTTGCTTAGCAGTTGGTTACTTAAAGCGCTACACAACGACCTCTCATAAATTAACTCAGTACGTAGGTATAGTGCAGTAACGCCGATTATTTACAGCCACACATACCTCTGAGATAATCTTTACTAAGTGCACGTTTTACTGGCCGGCCCGGAGCGGTTCGCCACTTCACTTTATGGTAAGTTAAGCAAATATTAATGGCGGTGAATTTATGACACTCTAAACTAAAGGTGCCGTGATCTCGCTGTCTCTTTTGCTGGTGACTGTACTTTGTTAAGTGTCTAAACATAGCGTGTGTGTAGCTTTTATGCCGCGGTCGCGATTATACGTAGGTTTTAGCCTTCGTTAGTCGGATAAAATATTTACTAGCGACGATACTTTTTTATATAAGTACTTATATTTAATATATATATACCTAACTTATTTTGCATTTTTAGGCCGTGCGCGCACTGCCTTGCGGTGGCCGCAATTGCGGTAGTTCTACCGCACCGGTAGAACTACCGCAATCTTAGGTGCGCGCACTGCGGTGAGAAAAACGCACCTTTTGTCTGACAATGTTGCCATACATACCTACAGATTTCTTCGTATTTATACATATTTTCGATGTGTGATTCAAATTAGCACTCGATACAGATTTTTATACAAATTTCGCACTGTATTGATAAAATTAACTGGTACTTACAACTAAAGACAGAACTTGGCAAAATAAATTACCTAGCTACCGCATTTATTACGTTACACACACCATTGTGTGATTCTATTCTTTATAGTTATTTTTTTTATAATCAACGTTAATTTAAACATTCTAGTTAAGTATTTGTATTATAGAGAAAATTCCATATATTTTGTGATGATGCTGCCAAAAAAATGATTTCAAGCTTTTACATTGCAAGTACTACGTCAATGGACATAAGCCTATGTTAAAATAATGTACTACGGAAATGAATTAAAATAATAAATTAAAATAATTAGAATATTATATTAACGTTGTTTATAAAAAAATAAAAAATAACCATAAAGAATAGATTCGTTCAGCGGTGTGTGTAACGTAATAAATGCGGTATCTAGGTAATTTATTTTGCTAAGTTCTGTTTTAGTTGTAACAGTTATCTGCATATATATTTTATTAATAATTTTTTTCTCTGTTTTTATGAGTAGTAAGTACACTAATATTGCCCTCCCCACTTTAATTAAAGTTTTTAAAGTCCTTCCAAAGGTTGTCTATCTATCAATACAGTGTGAAATTTAGATAAAAATCTGTATCGAGTGCTAATCTGTATCACACATCAATATGTATAAATACAAAGAAATCTGTATGTACCTATGGCAACATTATCAGACAAAACGTGCGTTTGTTTCACCGCAGTGCGCGGTACCTACTACATACATTCCTATGCGATACAAAATATTTGCGGTAGACTCACCGCAACTTTGCAGCGAGGGGCCACCGGTGACTCTACCGCACGCGTTTATTCCACCGCAGTGCGCGCACTTCTATGACACTCCATACTTCACAAATTTTGCGTTTCCAAAACGCAACGCAGTGCGCGCACGGCCTTATACCTAGCTGAAAACCTAGCTCCTCCAGTGAAACGGAAAAGTAGATAGGTGTTCTAGGTAGGTGGTACTCTTGCGATTGTAAGGCCGTGCGCGCACTGCCTTGCGGTGGCCGCAATTCCGGTAGTTCTACCGCACCGGTAGACTGACCGCAGTGCGCGCACTTCTATGACACTCCATACTTCACAAATTTTGCGTTTCCAAAACGCAACGCAGTGCGCGCACGGCCTAAGTATATCGATGAAGTTAAAATTTGAAATGCTATAGTATAGAAAAGACTACACCATATTTAAAAATCTACTTACCTATACTTATAAAAAGTGCAAGCAACGAGCTATGCTATTGATTAACAGCTATTGAACTGAAACTTTCAAGCCTTTTGTTTGACTAAAGATTTTGAAAGCTTATAGCTAACCTACCTTTTAACTAATACAAGAATGACTCCAATATTGACTTTCTATAAATTTTCTATTAGCTCGTTACGCACGCATCCCTTTAAGAGATTTTACTATCTATCGAGAACCTATTTACCATAGAGCATTTGCAGAGAAAAGCTACCAGTTACAGTAAGAATTATAGCCTCCAATAAAAAAAATATTTACTACGGACGGCTGCAAAGGCCGCTAGAGGCAAACGCCGTGGAGTTGCGTCCAGCGCGACGACTATCGCGTGATTGATACGCAATAAAGTGAATTTATTACGAGACCGCTATAAACGCACGCCCGAATGGCTAATCATCTATTAATCGCAATTTAACGCATCAACACTGTCAAATAATACTTGAAAGAACAAGCGATAAAAGTTTATTGCGCACTCGTGACGAAACACTGTGCACTATGTCGCGAGGTTGCGCGTCGCAAGCGGTCGCCAGGCGAAGCGGCCCCGCGGCTAGCGACGAGTAGGCGCCGCCTTAATTTGCTCCAATCGCAGCCGTGTAAGGCGACACTATAAAAAATGCATAAAACCACACGGAAGGACTCACAATGCTCCATAACCTACCGCAAAAGTTTGACATTACAACAACGCGATTGTTTCTTTGTTTATCGTATAAAATTTATAGGTGCCGCTTACTGTTTACGAGAGCACGGCTATGGCCGTTGAACTTTGAATCGCTTGATTACGGTTTTTTAATGGTTGAGTGCGAATATTCGTTAATATTTCATTGTTGGCTGACGCATTGTATTTCAGGGCCCCGGGCGTGCCTGCCTGCCCAATGTAATGTACACCCGCTTGCGAGCTATGCGACCTACGTGGCCCAGGGCTCTTTCTTGGTTGATCATACGTTAGTCACAGTATAAAACGACTTTGGAATTCTTTCAGTACTGAGTTTGAAAGAAAAAGTATAATTAAAGATTCCTCTAGATATAAACTACGTGTTACCCTTATCCGAAGAAGAAAAATCTTACGGAAAATGTCAATTTTCTTACGTGACCGAATTTATTTTCTTGGAGCCGCTCACAGCTATAAAACTAATGACTGGAATAACGCACGGACGTACGTTTATTCTGTGAGCTCAGCAAAAAATAACTGCAAAGGTTTTTAGTAGATATGTAGCTTGGGAAATGAGACTTAAGAATCTACTATAATTATGGTATCTACCTGCGCTCTGCGTACCCTGATAAAAACAGATACATATTTTGCTTTACTGTTTTAGATATACTGTACCTATGTAGATACTGATTTTAATTACCTATTTAATTTCGTGTATGAACCACTTGTTACGTAGGTACCTAGTTTATTTATCTATCTATAGAAATATTTTTCGTTAGAACGTTTTACAAAGAGAAAAGCTAAGTATTTTGCACTTTCTTTGAGTGCTTTAAGGCCGCTTGTTTGTATGCAATTCAGTGAAAAGTTATTGCGTTAAGTAGGTACGTATCTCTTATTTCCATACCAGTAGTTCATACTATATTTTCAGAACGATACCTAAAGGAAAAGGGTATAGTAGATTAAGCATTAAGATTGTGCCCCCAGAGCCAAATGTAATGAATATCATATTGTTATGTACCTACGTTACTCATTTACATTTCTATTTATGTTGTTTTTGACTGCCGATCTCTTACTGTCATTGCATGACCTTGAAAAATGACCTGATAACAGAAAAAATTTTAAACTTTTCGTTCTCTAAAACTAATAGAGCTAAGAATGTGATTCCAAAGCCAAACTATAGTCAATGTTATAACAAATATTACATATATTTATCTTAATTATTTTGCTAATAATAAATATTGTTCTTAATAGTAATATTTTTTTCTTGACTATAATTAGTAAGTTCTAACAGAGTGACCACTTTCAATAAATTCTGAAAAATAGCACGTAATGTGTAGATTTTATTGTTATAAGTTTCATCGAAATTGGATACCTGCAACATCTTCAAAAAAATTTTTTTTTATTACTCAAGTCCCTTTTTAGGGTTCCGTAGTCAAATGGCAAAAAACGGAACCCTTATAGTTTCGACATGTCTGTCCGTCTGTCTGTCTGTCCGTCTGTCTGTCTGTCCGTCTGTCTGTCTGTCCGTCGGTCCGAATGTCACAGCCATTTTATCAACCGACGACAAAAAGAGGAGGTTATCAATTCGACGGGTATATATTTTTTTTTTTTTAATGTATGATCATCGATTACTCGAAGACGGCTGAACCGATTTGGAAAATTCTATTTTTGATTGAAAGGGTATACTTCGATATTGGTCCCATTTTCATAAACGTCAGGATCTGATGATGGGATCCTGGAGAAATCGAGGGAACTCTTCAAATATTATAGGCACACCTATGTCGTTTTGGGTATTTATTATAGTAACTTGTGCAGTTGCTCTCAAAAAGTACCATTTGAGGAAGTGGAACTGATAATGAAGACCACAGATGGCCGCCGAAACTACTCAATAATAAGTATTGAGTGGATTGCGATTCGATTACTTGAATATGGATGTTACGCACTTCATGCTCGTCACAATGCATATGGTGATGTAGAGCTGATGGTGAAGTACTAGGAGAACTCCTCAACAATTAACGGCTCAGCATTGGGAAAAGCAATATTTTGTAAAAGGTTATAAGTAGTTGATAATTAGGCTCTTGTAACTAGGTAAATTAAAAATAGACCAACTAAAAAGAGTGAAATAAAAACTTTTTACCAAAAAATTAAACCGACTCCCAAAAAACACTGCAAAGTGAAAAATAACTTTAATTTCGGAAGTCGGTGCCAAAAACGAAAATACAAAACTAAAGACACCGACTACCGAAATTAAAGTTATTTTTCACTTTGCAGTGTTTTTTGGGAGTCGGTTTAATTTTTTGGTAAAAAGTTTTTTTCCGAAACTGTTAGAACTGTACATGTAAAACTTGGTAGGTTGATGAACCGCTTTCCGATTTTATGAAAAAAAAAATTAAGAATATTTAAAATAAAGGGGGGCTCACCCTAACATGGAACTGAAACTGAAAATATATTTTTTCATGAAAACTATGCGTGTGTGGTATCTATAGACAGGTCTTCAAAAATTACATTGAGGTTTCTAAAACGACTTTTTCATAAAGTTAATCGTTTAAAATATATACGCTTCTAAAGTAATAAAATGTGTCCCCCCCCTCTAACTTCTATAATTATGGAGTGAAAAATCTAAAAAAAAATATATGCTATAGATCTTAATATAATCTTTCAACCGAAATTAGTTTGAACGAGATCGGGTCTGCAGTTTTTGAGATACAGCATATTTTATAAAACCGCAAATATAACTTTGTAATTCATACAAACACACAACACTATGAAAAACAAAGTTATTTAGCGTAGTTGTAAAAATTGCAAATAAGTTAGTTTTAAGAAATTTTTAAGTTTTTTTTCAAATAAATATATTAAATCATATTTATTATAGTTACTACGGAACCGTTCATGGGCGAGTCCGACTCGCACTTCGCCAATTTTTATTGTAACTGACATATTAAACTTTTGAATGATGTGTTTAATAATAATAATACAAAATAGGAAAAAGTTACGCTCCATCCACTCTGCTAACCCCGCAAGAGTCTGGCATGCGGTTAAGTACCTACACAAATCAAATTCAAATTATGAAAATCTGAGTGTATTTTTATCAACCCTCTGATTTTTATTATAACTTTATATAGACTGCCTGTACAGTGTTAAAAAACGTAAACAAATGATAGAATTTTCATTCACTTAAAACCGTTTACAAAAAATCTATGATCTGTTCGCGGATATTTTATACTGTACGTATACACTTCATTTATGTTCTTTGAATACGTTTGTGAAAGTTTGGATTCCCAGAGTAAGTAGCTTGTATTAACGAGTAGTATTAATTGTAGTAACGAGTTTAAACAAGCTTGTGTCGTGAATAGCTTATAAATACAATTGCGTTCAATATTTTACTAAAAAGTTGAAGTTTTAACTATTCATTTTATATGTAGAGTCACAAATAGGGACTTGAGCAATAAAATTTTTTTTGAAGTTGTTGCAGGTATCCGATTTCGATGAAACTTATAACAATAAAATATACACATTAAGTGCTATTTTTCAGAATATTTTGAAAGTGGTCATTCTGTTAGAACTTACTAGTTATAGTCAAGAAAAACATATTACTATTAAAAAATATTTATTATTAGCAAAATAATTAAGATAAATATATGTAATATTTGTCATAATATTGTCTATAGTTTGGCTTTGGAATCACATTCCTAGCTCTATTAGTATTAGAGAATGAAAACTTTGAAAAATATGCTGTTATCAGGTCATTTTTCAAGGTCACGCAATGACAGTAAGAGATCGGAAGTCAAAAACTACATAAATAGTAATGTAAATGAGTAACGTACATAACAATATGATATTCATTACATTTGGCTCTGGGGGCACATTCTTTATGCTTAACCTGCTACCCAAAGGGTAAGGTTAAGCATAAAGAATTGTCATTTTAGAAATGTAACCTTTTTGCTGGCTGAAAATAAAATGTATAAAACCTACACAAAAACTATTAGTAATCCCTGTAGGTATTGTCAAAAAATATAAATCATTTGGACGTGGATATTTCAGTTCTGATGCTCTAGAAAATCTCGTCGTCAAAAAGTGTAGGTAGGTAGTCTGCGTACGTTCTTATCAAACGTTTACGAATCAGCGAGAAAACGCCCAGGAGATACCCGCTTTCTACTTTAAGTGATAGCTAATGTATTTTCTCCCAACCATTAATACATACAAATAGGTACATATAATATGGCTATTAGATACGTCATATCGTTTCATTCAAAGGCGCAGCAAATGTATCTCGATCGCCCAAACACCGGTTGTTTGGTGATGTTGTAAATCAAATCATCAATTATCGACAAGCGTTTACACTCGTGACGCCGCCATGTAAACAATCTGGACATTAAAACTGCTGCTACCTACGTTTTACGACTATTCAATTTGGGGGAAAATCGATTTTATTCGCTTGATTTTCAATTATAGCACGGGTAAAGTCGCTCGCATATTACCAACTTAGTGTTTGGATTCCGATTTTTTTTACCGTAGCAAGGAAGTGGTTGGCGGATACTGTTCAACGCGGAAGAGATGCATGCGGTAAACAACGCTGTTGTAAACCAACGTTTATTTACTTAGGACTATACTATACGTCAATCTGGAGACGTAATTAGACTTATAAGGGAAGGGTTGGACGATTAACGACGGCAAAAAAACGACTGAAATTGGATCACTCACCTCGCCACTATAAATACTAAACAGTCCTCTAGACAGTAACCAAGCTATCTATTTAAAACTATGATTTCACAATAAATTCTGTATTAATCACACTTTTCACTAATCAAAGTCCATTTAGAATGAAAGCACGAACAGATATAAAGTCACTCTTCATTTCGAGTGCGTCCATCGGTGTCATCAAGTCAACTGACTATGTACCGGCTAACAATTGTATCACATATTTATGCCACTAACAAAACACTAACAAATTGATATGTTTATCTACAAAGGACTATAAATTCATTCAGTCCGGGCCCACCCTTTAGCGAGGGGATCCACCCTACATATTTAAAAAAATTGCAAAATATTAGATAAATAATAAAAAAGGCGGTGTTCCCCTATGATGTCCCCGCTATCTGTGAGATAGATATAATTTTGGCTTACTCATAGTTCCGGGGAAATGGTCTGTAAAGCTTCTTTTGAGATTTAAATTTGTTTCATGTATTATTCATTTCTCATAAAGTTTGCATCTCTCGTTATATTTTAGAAGGCAAAATACTGGTTCTTGAGTAGGTACCAACATTTATTGCGAACATAGAACAATATTTTTTCCAAGATTTCGTAGAAATTAGTGCTAATCATTTCTTACAGAGTGTACCTGCATCATAGAATTAATAGTCTAAGACCTGTATAAATTCAAGTCTTTTTGGAAAAGCTATATCCAAAATCACACTATCACAGACAAAGTCTGAGAAACTGTGCCTACCAATACCTAATTTGTCCTGACCCGTCCCTCGACATTTTCCCTCCACAATTACAATAATAACCCGCACCGGATCACACCGCCCGTCAGCCACCCTTTCCTATACAATTTAGGCTTAACCCTAAAATGGACGACATCGCCATTAAAAAATCAAACTGAAACGAACGAATAGGGGTGTCCTATGTTTTAATTAAGGATTTTATTTGATGGGAAAAGTTGAGATTGTTCCTATGTGAGTAGGTACATAATAATCATGAAATTAATGATCCTCTTGAGTATTGGTGAAATGCATTACTCTCTTATAGCTAGCGTTTGTAATCAGAAGCTTAATATCTAGCAGTAAAATTTTGATGGTAAGGATAGTTTTACAACACTGTAGGTATTTGTTTTTTTGTGTTACATCGTTCGGTTTATTCAATATTTTTTATTGCATTTTGTGTGAGAATTTACTTGAACATTATGTGTTCATATTGATAGTGTTCACGTAATGTTTTAATTTATATTTTTGTTATTTTATTTTACAACTTTTGTTTTTTTTTTTTGTTCTGTAATGAAATATTCAAATAGGTATTTATTTCAGCAAATATACTTAATTATGTACTAAAATACTTTTGATATTATCTGATCTTGTATAATGTTTGTAAATAATAGATATGTGGTATATCTGTTTACAAAGATACAAGAATAGTGATAGAATATGCCACGACACAATTCCAAAGATATTTGAGAAAAAGCGAAAGTATAGATACCTATTTTTTAGGTAGTACCTACCTACCTAGATAAGTTAAAATAATATTCAGTAAGAACATCCTCTATAGGTAAACAAAGAAATTGCCATTTTATACAACGTTTAGTAGAGGTACTTAATAACAAACGACCCAACATTTTGTTGATAACGCCAATGAAAACGAACATAATCATAGCTTGGAATAAAACAAGAAAGGATCGGATATAACTATACGGGTTCTATATTTAAATCTGGTTTTGTTTCCCTAGCTAGGCAAAGCGGGTTGGGGGCACTAATTTGGCGTTTACGAGCATCGCCAGATCACCCGGTCCAGATGCCGCTCCCACGCCGTGCCCGCCGCTTGTGTCCCTTCACACGAACGTGGGATGAGCGACGGTGCGACGATCTGTTGTCGCAACACTTGAACTTACCAAGTTTGCGTAGGTTTTTAGGTGTCTTGTTACAGGAAATGAACATGTGCTTATGTTTAATGACTACTTACAAATGTTTTGTGAAATATACTTGAAAGTCTTACATCGATTGTGGCAATTTTTCGCTGTAGATATTGTGTGTTTACTAAAAGAATGTACCTACCTACATATATAAATAAAAACTATTTGAAAAGAATAAGGATCGAATTTAAAGTCGACAGAATCCAAACTACGTCCCGCTTATGCAATTTCCGCATCGTATGAAAGGTCTTTAGCCAGTATCACGTCCTCCTTCACCGTATGAGTTTCAAATATTATGGTAGAGGAGAACAATTTATCGATATTATACTGCCCACTATCCAAATGTTTGGGGACATTCTGATTAGCTTTCAAAATAAAGCCTGACCACGTCGCATATGTTATAGGCTTAACTGGTTAAACATGTTCAGGTAAGTAGGAAGGGACTTCTGCGACTAGTTTGGTTTTAAAGCACTGGGTTTTGCAGTTTCTTTTAATTTATAAAATAAACCTATGTTGTGTTTTTTTTCATGGTGTGTTTAATTTTAATTATGTTATATATTTATTTTTTTAATCTACGGAACTGGTTTTATTTCATAATTGTGTAGGTACTATCGACCAAAGATACGCATGCTCACTTAAGAAAATATTTCTGTGGAAGCGCAGCTAGTGACAAACCATATCCTTTTGGTTTCGACCAATTAGAGACAATATGCATTTTGTGAGTACAGGGAGTGTAACATTATATTAATACTTACTGTTACGAACACTACTAAAATACGCTTCGTGCATCCTATTGGTCAAAATACATGCATTAGGCGATCGAGTTGTGAGCCGTGCTATGCGATTATAGCCTTAAAGGTGAGCATGCGGAAGATTGGTCGATAGTACCTAAGTATTGTTAATTCAAGAATGATGAATGAATTGATGACTCTCTGTAGGTAGGTACGTGTTCATGGTGCAAGTGTTAATACGGAGAGTAATTATAAGAAAATAATAATATTGTAGGATACCTATATCCTATCCATTTCTGGGAAGATGTAGAATGGTAGTTAAATAACTGAAGAAAAAGAATAAATTCCCTCAAAACTATCGTATAAAGATGATGCATTATTAATTTTAAAACAGTACAAAATAATTTTAAAACCTCGCTTCTGCTATTTACGTAATTACAATGGCCTAGATCTTGCTGAGTTAGCAAGTGATGCAGGAGATATCGACTAGACCTTCGTAGTTGAAAGCTCCAGTATTGACGAGAAAGTCAGCTGTTTGAATTCCGAACTATTGGGTCTCTATGACAAACATGCACCGCGTCGGCGAATTAAAGTAAAACATAATCCTGCTCCTTGGATTACTGCTGAAATCAAAGATGCTATTGCTCGTAAGGATAAAGCGAAGAGTAGGTATAAACGTAGATCCACGGAGCAGAATTTTGATCACTGTAAAATTATGCGTAATCGCTGCAATCGTATGTGTCAGATGCTAAAAGACGCTATTTCCACGAATCTCTTATTAATCGAAAGTCCTCTGATGTCTGGAAATTTCTTAAGTCAGTTGGCATCGGCAAATCACCCTCTAATACTTGTGAAGATGTTGACATATGTGCTCTTAATAGACACTTTTCTCTTCCTCCTGTTTCTCTTGAACTTAGTGTCAAAATTTCAACTTTGCAAGAGCTCACTGATTTGCCTTTACCAAATTGCCCAACTTTTAATTTGACTTCTGTTTCTGAAGACGATGTTAAAATCTCTACTTTCTATTTCCTCTTCGGCTGTTGGTCATGACAATGTGTGTTCGAGGATTATAATACCTATTCTACATCAATTGCTCCCCATTCTAACTCACATTGCTAACTATTCCTTATTTTCTAGCTCATTTCCTAGTGCCTGGAAACAGGCACATATAATACCTGTTCCCAAAATAAACAATCCATCGTCCTTATCTCACTTCAGACCTATCTCCATTTTACCTTTCCTTTCTAAAGTTCTCGAACATATTGTTCATGGCCACGTTTCCAGATACCTTACAGCACACAATCTAATTTCCCCTTTCCAATCTGGATTTCGTACTGGTCACAGCACAGTAACTGCACTTCTGAAAGTCACCGACGATAACCGTTGGGCTATGGACAATAAATCACTCACCGTATTAGTCCTACTTGACTTCAGTTGCGTGTTCAACTCAGTAGATTTTGACATACTTCTTGGAGTCCTTCGTTCATTTAACTTCTCGCCTTCTGCACTATCCTGGTTCGACTCTTATCTTCGGGGTCGCTCTCAGTGTGTCCGCCTTGATGAAAAATTTTCTGATTGGTGTGATCTCACTGCTGGTGTGCCTCAGGGTGGCGTTCTTTCTCCTCTTCTTTTCTCTGTCTTTATTAATACAGTTACTTAGATCATCACCTCGAACTTCCATCTCTATGCAGACGATTTGCAGCTATACCGACACTTCTTGCTGGCTGACGCGGACTCGGCGATTAGTGCCATAATTGTGACTTGGAGAATATTAGTCAGTGGGCTAAATCATACGGATTACAGATTAATCCGTCCAAGTCCCAGGCTATGATCTTAGGTAGTCGGTACTATCGCTCTGCGCTTGACACTTCCTCTTTGAGGCCATTATCCCTTAACGGCTCGGTCATTGCGTACATGGATATGGCAAAGAATCTTGGTGTATTAGTTGACAGCAATCTTGGCGAGCGCAAGTAAGTGAGGTTAGTCGAAAGGTGCACTTTTCCTTCCACTCTTTAAAATCCCTTCAAAGCTTCTTGCCTTTTAAAACTAAAATCTCTTTAGCTCAAACTTTAATCCAGCCGATTATTGATTATGCCGATGCCTGCTATTTGGATGCCACTGAGGAGCTCTTATGTAAGCTTGAGCGCTTGCAAAACTTATGTATTCGCTTTGTTTTTGGTCTGAGGAAATACGATCATGCCTCTCAGTTTCGCAAGGATCTCAAGTGGCTCCCTATCTGTATTCGCAGGAGCACTCCAATATTATTCCTTCTGTACAGCATCCTATTCAACCCTGCATATCCTAGCTACCTGCGCGACCGTTTTTCATTCACTCGTCCTACTGATGCCCTTTATAGATCCCACCTTAAACTCCATCTCAATTTCCCATTCCATAAAACCAGTTTCTATTCCCACTCCTTCTCCTTTCATGCAGTACGACTGTGGAACTCACTTCCCGCTAAAATCCGCGAAGCTAAATCCATTAGTATTTTCAAAAAGCAGATCAAAGATCATTACCTATCTAACATCCCGTAATTTTATGTACCTATTTATTATAGGTATATATTTTTATAGCATTAATATAAATATGTATTTTAATTCTATGTATGTATATATTTATTAAATATATCATTTTAGTTTAATTTTATAGCTAAGTATGTTTTATATCGTAATTAGTATTTATACACACTGTGTCTATCATCTCCTCTTCAACTCTCCTGTCGCAGGTCTGCTGGAAGAAATTTCTTAGGAAATAAGCAGCACCTTTGTGCTCTTTTGTCTGTATTTATTTTTTTCCTTTATAAGTGTCATATGTGTACATAAATAAAATAAATAAATATCCTTAGATCACACAAAACATTTCTCACAGAAATGTTTTTTGCGATGTAAGGATGTGTGGGAAAATTGTTATATTATTATACAGCATTCAAGATTCACCATGAAATGCAGTGAGACTTACGTACTATCATCACTTACGATTCCTGTTATCATGGCGAAAATTAAAATAAGAACTGTTTATGTAATAAAGATGAAAAAGGTTTTGAACACTCAGAAATAAAAACTTAGAAAACTCAAACAAACACCGAAAGACCTCGTAGATACGTAGTTGGTAATAACTGTAATATTTATCGCAATAATAACACAGATTATTAGATTTCACTGCTGCTGCAATCGTTACTAGCCAGCCAGAGTGAAAGCCAATGAAACTTTAACGTGGAATTAAATAACGTTGTAAACGAGGCACGCGTCAAGCAAATCATAAGGCATACTGGCTATACGTTATAAATCTCAACTTTTTATGTACCATTAAACCGTTTTATTAGTTATTAACACGTGTTAAACGGTTAAAAGACTAAAACATTTGTAGAAAAGTCCGGTCATTAACATATGTATGTATGATATAGTTGGGCGCCTACCGTTTGTATATGCCCACTAATTATGATTGGTATGGGGACGGTAAAAATAATCTTCAGCCATAAATATTGGGCTTAGAATAGTTAATGCATCTTTCTGTCGTCCGGGATTAAGCCCAAGTGAGATGTAGTAAAGAAGCTAAGTCCTTATGTATGGCTTTTTATTTATTTTAATACTCTAAACTTTTGGGATAAGCGTCGCTTATGTTTGACAATATGTGGATATGGTACCAAATTATTCCGGCCTTATTTGACGATGTAAAATATACTTTATAAACAAGTTATCAGCATAAAATATCAAAAAAAAATGTTCGATTTCAGTAATGATAAGTAAAAGAGATGAAGCGATTTTTAGTCAGCGTACGCATATCCTGTCTGTCAACATCGACACAGCCTTTCCAAAACTCCATACAACGACCAGCATCTCCTAATCAAACTCCATAATTACATTATGTTGTAAAAACTAGCAACAAAACCTTTACAAGCGTTACTTAACACGATAATATCAAATTAACATTAATAACCGACATAAATCAATTATTCGTCACAAACAGTCATCGACTTTTAAATCGTAATAAAATGTACAAACGGCAGTCAATTTATTTATTGCCTTAAAGTTGTAAAACGATATTACACGCCATAATGACGTGTGTTATTGGCATTTATTTCAACCATTTTACCATCAATGACCACTTATTCAAAGTTTATGTTTATTGTTTAATTAAAAACAAATTAGTTACACATAAACAGACGTGGAAATCACAAGTTGTGAGTCTAGCTTCGGTTTAGCACTTACGCATTGTAACTGAAGCCTGTAGACTGAAACATTTGAAGTTATCTCTGCGAACAAAATGTTCTCACGAGTAAATTGAACGTTGACGCTTAGCAGTTCCTTTATCACCCTATATATTGGTCGTTACATAAACCAGGCGGGTTCACAAGGACTCAGTCGACATAAGCAACATTGTTGTCCTCCGCACATGCGCCGGACCTTATAAATTTGCGCCTGATTTATTTATTACTCGCACAAAATGTCAACAATGCAACGTTAAAAGTGAAACTTAAAAGTATTGTCCAAGAAAGGGTGTCCGAGTATTGTGCGCGCACCCTGTTATGCAAATCAGTACGCTGAAACGGAAAGTGTACCTAACTACCTACAGCCTAACAAAGGGTGGTCTTGCGTAACCTTTGCATAAATTGTCGATACGCTTTAAGCAAATTACTTGTATTTATATGGGGTCTCGAAAAACCAGACAAACGTGTCCAAAATCAGCAAAAAATACCAAATTATTGACTGCATTATCTTTCCCTCAAGTCGTTAAACTTTAAAGGGTGAAATTAGCATAATGTTGACATAACTCTTTTTGGAGAAATATTTTGGCTTTTGTGGTAAACTTTACTTTCGTTTTTGGTTCGGCAACGTTGTTAATGACCCGTAGTTAGTGGCAGGCATTCGTAGGAAACGGTTTCATGCGTGATTTTCAATAATTTAGATAACGTTTTACTTGGTACCGCGATGTTGCGCGCGTTAAAAGTTTTCATGAAAAGCGATCGTGTTGTACATGTTTCGATAAGTCCGTTACCGGTGCTCGTGATTTATATTTAGGTGTGTTCGTGTTACCGGATAGTTAAGTTTTTACTGTCACGATAGAGGGCTGGCAGAGTGAAGTCGACGATTTGTTTATCGGTAACGGCAAAGCGACGACAGGCGGCGTTGCGGTATCAAACCTGTATGTAGCTCCGATCTCTTTATGTGTACCTAAGTGTTAAGTTTAGTGCCCTATTTATAGCTTTTTGGTTGTATCAAGCTAGTGGTGTCGAAGTGGGTAGATGTGTTTAGAAACTCGTGAGAAACTCGTCCTCCGTGAGAAAATGTTTGTACCTACTGGTTTATTTTTATTTGGCGCGTAAGTGGGGGAAAAGTGGTTTGGAATCAATGAAATAAACAAACATAACCGCCATACCTACTTAGAAAATGGGCCCGCACCATTTCTTTTATTTTAGTAGGCACCAGCAGGATATTCACATTGGTGCAGAAGGTACTTTCAGCTCCAGATCTAATTTTTTTTATTTGTGTGAAACCAGAAGGCACTCGGTCTTCAACGATTGGACCGAGGTTTGTGGCATTTTTACCTCATTAAAACCTCCCCGATGATCACCATAAGAACACGGAGGAAAGCCCCGGACTCTTTTCTTAAGTAATCCTTTACGATCTTTATTTTCACGTATGTTTAACAAACAAACGATTCTGATTCTCTTACGAGACTGCTCCGAAGCCCTATGTACAACGCCCGTCGACACACCTCCCTGGAGAGACTGTAAAAACGTTTCCTCCGAGTCTTGCTCTCTGTACGTTATCAGGTGACCATTATGCTACCGTCCTACTTGGTGCTGACGACATACATACGTACAAACCTACCTGGCAGCCATGAACACGACATTAAAACTTACGAAGTGAGAATATCTACCAATTCCACATGATACGAAATACCTATATTTGTGTTTTTACGTTACCAGCACTACCAACGACCTTGTAGGTACTTAGGTAGGTATAGCTTCACTTATTTTTTCTTTTTTTTTTAGCGTGGTTAAATTATCAAATAAGTCCTCCCACCCCGGGCAGGGCCGGAGGGACTGTCAGACTTGTACTGACTAAAATCCACGGTGTTCCTTCAATAGCCCTTTATATTCCGGGGTCACGGTAATGGGATAAGTCGACCCCGGCAGGCTTCGGCCCTCTACAGGGGGGGCCTCGTCATATTGCTGACGCTCTTTGAGGCGCGCGTGGAACACAACGCGCCGTCGACCCGGGCATGGTCCATGGTCGGACAGCGAGTTGCCCTTTACTCGCTGTCCGCATGCCCGCGCCTACGGTGGCCGGAGATCGTCGGCCGACGTCCGACGCCGTGGGCGTCTACCACTGCGGCTGGGCTGGAGGGAGGACGCCATCCTCTCCCTCACGCGGCCCGCCTCCTCCTTCGATAGCATGACTGCTTCGCAGAAGGAGGCGACCGCTTCCCATTCCGTCTCGCCCCGCAGCATGGCCTCGACCAGACCATCGACCATCTTTTCATTTTATTTGATATACTGTCATTATTGAATTGAATGATTCTTGAAAATATCATTAATAATCACTTAAATAATCAGATAAGCCATACCTATGATTGCACTGAAAATTATTAGGTACTTTATAAAATTAAGTAGGTACCTACCTATATTGAAAATCCCATAAGGTACCTACCTGCCTACTTGTACATCCCGCTGCTCCAGGTTACAATGATTATAATATGAAAAGGCTTTATGTTATTCCTATATTTGTGGTGCTGCCTTAATAAGTAGGGCAATCTACGTCACCTTCCAATTTTGGTACCTTATACAGGATATATGCTCCATCCGACCTAAATATCTCTTTGGGTCAAGTAACAAATTTATTTTTTCCTATTAAAAACATCGCACGTAGTTACTATTTATTAATCCGACAGGTTTCTAAATTATGCTTAAATTTTAAAAAAATAAAACCGACTTCCATATCAAAACACTACAAAGCCAAAAATAATTTTAATTTCGGTAGTCGGTGTTATTGGTTTTGTATTTTCTTTATTTTTTCACACCGCCTTCCGAAATTAAAATTATTTTTGGCTTTGTAGTGTTTTGATATGGAAGTCGGTTTTATTTTTTGCAAAAAAGTTTTCATTTTCGTGCTTTTTAGTGGGTCAGTGAATTTTCCAAATCGGTTCGTAAATGACGGAGTTATGCGCGAACAAAAAACGCAATGCAGAGTAAACGAAAAGGTCATCAACGTAAATATTTTTTTTAGACTTGTTGATTTTTTAGAAACGGCTTATCCAATTTCGATAAAATTTTCATGGGACCATTTGGGAAGTATACCCTTTCTAGCAAGATAAGAATTTTTCAAATCGGTTGGCAAGCGACGGAGTTAAGCGCGAACAAACATAAAAAAAAAAATGTAAACATCCGAATTGAGAAGGAGCTTCTCAATTCGGAAGTTTGCATTTTTTCCTTTTTTAGAAGTCGGTTAACAAACCAACAATATACCTGATGTAGGTACCTATACAGAAACCTATAGGTACGCAAATTCGATCAAGATCGTTCACTACGGTGGACTACTGTGGACGCCCTCTGCCCCATCTAGAGGTCAAGTTAGTCATACTGGAATTAATAAAGTAATAAGTACTTATAGGTGCGAATAGGTAGGTAGGTAGGTACAATTTTTATCTACAATCAACTTTAAAAATATATTAATTTCCAGTCATTTAAAAATTCATTGACATATTTTCTTATTACACAAATAAAAAATGCAAAATGAGTCATACCTCAGTTTTTTACAACTTATTTTTGATCCTAGAACGTTTCCACAACTCGCGCGCCTCAATCCAAGATGGCGTCCGAAACCGCACACAGCCATTCATCAGGGGAATTGTCATAAAATAGAATTACTGGACGGATCACAAGCTCATGATTACTATGAATCATCATAAATCAATCCCTCACTGGCCCGCAGCATCTAATTGCTAGATCTCGTAATAAATCAAACTTTTCGGGACTTCGGTGCTTCGGTTGTGCGGGCACAATTTTTTTATAGTTCGACGGTTTTGGTCGTCGTAAACCATGGCTGAAACTTCTGACGGATTAACGACGCGGTTCTTAAAGAATTCGGACTCCTACTGTTATGTGATATCTGTGTTTTTTAGTCCTCGTTATGTGAATGACCTCGATACTTGTACTTCTGTTCTTGTAATGCTAAAAAAGGGTCATGTGACATTTTTACACAGAAAGTCTGAGATGTTATCTCTTACCACTAAATAAATATTTTCAGATTTATTTTAGTAAGTATATTATGTATGTACAAAGACCTGAATTAGGACCATACCTAACGACCTTCAAACTCTAGATTTAACTGCAGATATACCTAACACAAAATCGCCACAAATGGCGTGAAAGTATCAGAAGGGCCGACCCCGAATAGGGAATGCGCCAGGAGATTGATTGATTATGTATGTACCTATGTATATGCAAGTATTATCGTGGGAGTTCATGTAAAGCAAGACCAGACAGCCAACCTAGAAATACTGTATCGTTCTTGTACATACTTACCTACCCATTACGAGGACATCAATGTTCAATAATCAATTCAATTCAATTCAATTCAATTCAATTCAATTTTATTTCACACACTTAGGTACAAACATCAGTGTTGCCTTGGCTCTTGTACTAGGACAACCTGTATCACAAGAGCCAGACCTCTCAAGATACATAGTAAAGGTGAATGACAAACAAAACAATGAGCAGTAAACCATTAAATACATCAATAAATAATTACATTTCTGCATGCCAATAGTTGAAATTAAAATCTGAACATAATTTAAAATAAAAATGGTAGGAAATAAAAATAAGAAAAAAAAACGTTAAACTAGAGTGTACCACTCCCCTAAGCGTGTGAGTGTGTGTACGGTGTGGATGTGAGGGGTGAGTGGGTGAGTATTTGTATAGTGTATCGTGTGATTCATGTTACTGATCCAAATAAGTTTTCCGTTCCTTCATAGTCATAGGTGTCCAACCACTGTATTATTGTTTTTTTGAACTGAAAGTTGGTCAGTCCCTTGAGATGTTTTATCCCCTTCTCATGACCAATTCTGTTGTAGAGCCGTGGGGCAACGAAGTGGTAGTGTTTTCGAGCGAACACACTCTTAGCTCTTTCAACTGGGCAACTTTGAATGCGCTTGGAAGAGATTGGAAGACATGGAACGGAATAGCGATGGTACCTGCGCAGGGATTCAAATAAATAAATCTTGCGAACGCTAAGTACCTTAGCGTTTTCGTAGACAACTTTAGTAGGTGTCCGAAACTTTAGGGAAAGTGCAACCTTAAGAACCGCACGCTGCGCACGCTCTACCTCAATCATGTGGGTCTTCCCGGTTCCACCCCAAGCACATATAGCATAACTTAAGATGCAGTGGCATAAAGCTTTATAGGTTTGCATCAGTAGCCTATAGCTGGCAATATTTCTCAAGGTTTTAAAAATATGGATTAATTTACGTACTCTTTTGGCCGTACCTGAGATATGTTGTGTCCATTTAAGATTTTCATCGATGATTACTCCAAGATATTTGATGCAATTCACCCTAGCTAACCTATCACATGTGCAAGAGTGGGGAGAAGTATCTCTATTGCAGGGGAAGGAGTGGATGATAATTTTAATTTTTTTAGGGCTGTCTGCTTTCGTTTTGCTGAAACATATATACTTAGTTTTTGCAGAGTTCAGTGATAATAAACTATCTTCCAGCCAAGCCGTTACAACAGAAAGACCAGTCTCACAGGCACTTTCCAGGCTACACCACGTCTTTTCATGGAATAAGAGGACTGTGTCATCAGCAAACATCATTACGTCGGCTTTGTTAATCTTGACGTCACAAAGTTCATTAATGTACACCAAGAAAAGAGTAGGGGCAATCGAACTTCCCTGGGGAACTCCATATGTACAAGAGGCGTCATCGCTAATTATATTATCAAGCCTAACACACTGACTTCTTTCCGAAAGGTAGCTTAACAGCCATTCCTGGGGCACTCCTCTAATTCCGACATTGTCCAACCTGCTAATTAAGATCGGAATTGAAACTGTGTCGAATGCCTTCTGAAGATCAAGAAAAATACCGGCACATTTCTCTCCCTTGTCTACATACTTGGTAATTTTTTCGGTGAGTTTCAGTATGGCGTCATTGGTGGACCGCTTGGCTCTAAAACCGAATTGATTGGATGACAGGATTTTATTGGATTCCAAATACGTTATTAATCTTTTGTTCGCAAGTTTTTCTAATAGTTTAGACAGGGTACTGAGAAGGGAGATGGGCCGATAGTTACATACAAGGTGTTTTTCACCGGCCTTATAAACAGGAATAACGACCGCTTTTTTAAATATGGCAGGAAAAGCACCGTTAGAGAAACTGATATTGCACAGATGCGTTAGTGGTGATGCCAATTTTAATTTGAACTTTTTTATGAAGTTAATGGGTATATTATCTAAACCAGGTGCACTGTTGTTCTTAAGGCTAGAAATCAACTGAATTACTTCAGGTACGTCAGTGGGGGCGAAAGCCATCGAATTAACAAAACCTTTATATTTCTGGGCTTGTCTAGCTAAAGTGCCTTCATTCTGTTTGAGTTTGCACAGAATTGTATTAGCCAGGTCTTTTCCTATAGATGTGAAGTATCTATTTACCTCATTTGTAGATTCTAAGGGGTTAGATTGAGAATGAAGTAACTCGGTTGAGAGGTTTGGCCTTTTTTTGAAATTGCAAACGTCTTTAATTATGTTCCATGTCTTTTTTATGTTGTTTTTGTGTTTATTTAACTCGGTTTCATAGTAAGAGCGCTTTAACGTGTCAGTCAAGTAATTGCAAGTATTCCTATATCTAATGTACTGATTATGGAGGTCCTCGTCATTTGGGGATTTCTTGAGCTTTTGGTGCATTTTGTCCCTTTTCCGCAAGCATTTTACTATGCCAACTGTGATCCACGGCTTTAGTGGTTTCTTTTTTTTTGATATCTTAGTTTTAGTAGTATTTTTAGCCAGTAATTCTCTTAGGGTATTGACCAGAAACTCAGCGACGGTATTTACATTATCCCAATTATAATAGCTATCCCAAACGATGTTATCTATATCCGTCTTTAGTTGGTTATAGTTGACAGTAATTTTATAGTGGTCAGTCGTATTTTTAGTTAAATTGATATCTTCTATGTACAGCAATATAGGGCTATGGTCTGTTAATGGGTCGAATACGAATGTTTTGACTTGCTTGTGAGTTTTAACCATGAAATGATCAAGGCAGTTACCTTGTCTAGTAGGCTTGTCAATCCCTTGTCTAAGGTCATGAGTAGCCAGCATAGTGATATACTCGGCAGCGTGGCCAGTGGTCTTTTCTGGAAGGATGTTGATGTTAATATCACCAGCAAGAATGATATTATCGGAGTGAATGCTAGAAAGCAAGTCGTTTATATAATAAATCGGTTCGTTTTTATAATAAATCGATATTCTGTAGGTACCTAGTTTTTTATTCAGTTTGATGATCTAAGTAGGTACTGTAATATAAAAGAAGTAAAAACTAAACAAATTACACGTATCAAAATCACAAAACACATAATAAATGCGTACACAATGCCTACAGACCGAGCCTCCCAACAAACCTTTGATAAACCAAAAGATTTTAATTTACCGCTTGATTACATTTCATTACGGGACACATTGTGTTATAACACGTAGGTACGCTCGCTATCAATCCAATTTCGTTGTTTAATTACTGTAACCATTCTACTAAACAAACACTTGTACAAGCGGGGCTGGTAGGTAGGTACCTTTATAGTAGAACCTTCTAACATACCTAGTCACTGAACATACATACATACCTATAGTGTGCCAATGAACAAAATATTGATTGATAGTATTTAACAGAACGTAAATGTGGAATAAAACACGGATACCAATCAATAGAAATAGGTTTCATCTCTACCGGAATCATAATAAGTTGACGCGACAGTTTCGTCCTTTGGACGTGATTTGGAGTGATGACGTTTGTAAAATCTGCCTTTGTTTGTCAACCCAAGTTTTCTAACGTGAAATGACGGATCCTACGAACGTCGTCAGACTACCAACGTGGCTATATGTCTGCGTGGTTATTTCACACCTACAAACTCATCGTGGAGTTAATCCAACGTAATTGACTCTCGCTGAGAAAGCTATAAATGGTTATTGACTGTGCCAATAAACCCCTCACAATTAATACCTCGCCGGGCACTCGTATAAATCTCTATGTATAGTAAAAATCCACCTCTGCTGTAATGGACACCGTTTCCGCTAAGCAGAAGTATTTCGTAGAACTTAAAAGTAGTATGTTTTTGATGTGATTGATCGAATACTCACCAAAAAGTTTTATTGTGTAGGTTTAAATTTTCTCAATCAATGGGTTGATGAAGCACCTTTTTAGGGTCAAGCGGCAGATAACATATTTTTGGATATTTCAAAAATGTCTGTGAAAGTCATACTTGGTATAACGAAATTCTAAAGAAAACTTTAACTTGAGTTAACGAGTTTTCCGCCATATAGGCACATGAAAAGTGAAAGAAAAATGTCGTAAGCTTTTTATGGAAAATGACGTGAAATGGATTTAAAATAAATCCTAACTAAGAAGAATTCTCAATTTTTAGATGCGTTTTTGATGTTCGTGGTTTTCAGGTTTGCAGTACAAAATATTGGCTCGCAAGTAAAATAAAAGTAAGCGTAAGTGATCCTCATTCTTTCACATTGATTAGTAGGAATTTGGCCACTGTTGAGCCATAAGTATTATGCGCGGAGCCCGTCTCATTTGATTGTTTTGGTATTGTATAAATATACAGTTTTCTACCAGAATGTATCATATAAAAGTTTTAATCAATAGCAATTAGCACATATAAATGTTTATTATTTCAAGAGAAAAATAGAGAGGGACTGGAATTTTGAAATGTAGAGGTAGACCAATCATTATTAACCGCAATAGTAAAATCTAGCTACTTCACTGATTATAAGAATTTTATACGAATCCAATCTCTTTACAGTTCGTTATCTAATTTTAACCTTGCATAAGAAATTAGTAAAACATTTCATGATTCTCTCTCTCTCAATCATTCCTTTTAACCACAAAACACACAGCATTTCTATATATCTAAACTATTTGTCGATGTATTTCAAGTTTCGAAATTACCTTGTGATTTTTGTAGTTTCTCTTGTATTTATCACAAAAGCATTTGTTAAAGAAGTCTTTTTAAGGACAAACACAACCGCCTTTTCCAATATAATTTCAACCCGCGTTTTTCTCCAACGTATATTTTCCGTGGCGTCTCTAAAAGATTCAGAGACATAATTCAGGGGTGGCCATTATCTTTCCAAGTTACGGATACGGTCGCACTGAACGACAACGTTCTTAGACCGTAAATAAGTCTGGCGTTTTGAGAGCCTCGCCTAGCATTTTACGTGCATTGGCAAATACTTACGTACAATGCGACAATAAACCTTATGGAATCCCAAATGTGCTAAATAAAGGTCGTAGGCGATACTAAATTATACTTTATTGCTCGCATGAAACGGTCCAATTTTCTGTGTCAGCTTTCAATACGGGCTTGCAATGCTACGCCAGCAATGGCAACTCACGATTCGAAAACAGATTTATGATCGGCACGATAACGGTCTCGCGATAAAAAAAATGCCTTACCAAGGAGCACGTAGGTTCCAGCACATACTCGACACATTTAGACCGAAATTACAGGCACGTAAGATGTGCCAATGTGGGTTATAGTCATATCCAGATATAATGTCCGACCGAACGGTCTAGCTACGGCAAAAACGTAAATACTGAAGTATGTTTTCAATGTTTTTTAGAGAGAACAGATTAATTTACATTTGACACGTCAGATTTTAAAGCAAGAGTGACCAGAGGAGCCTTAACTGGGCTCGTTCGTTCCAATGTAGATCTCATTTATCACTTACCATAAAGCGTGATCGAGGTCAAGAGCGGGCTTATTCAAAATAAAATAGAAAAAACATCAAGTTGCTTTTTATAACTAATAACAAATAAATATATATATTATGTTCTTCGTATTGCGTTTAAAACGATGGCAAATTTGGGCCAAAATCATAGACATAACTAATTATTTCTCGAGCTACCAGGTCTCCCTACCTCTCAAACGTGCTACACGATGCCGTAACTCACGAACCTTGGTCGTGGCAATTAATTTATTACTTGATAGCGACGCGATGGTCACGATGCGTTTCAATATTATATTCCAGTTTAAATATTTGCTTTCAAGGATATTCCCTCATCAGAATCATGATGAACTAAAAGCATAGCAGTTTCAATGGAAATTGAGTTAAAATTCTAATTAATGAGCACCAGTTTAGATTCCATTAATAAAAATCATTCATATAAACTTTTGATCTGAGCACTTGCTTAGAAAGCAAAGCTACAAGCTAGCATGATATCTGCTAATAGTAGGTACAAATGCGGAAGTAACTGTGTCAGTCTGTTACACTTTCACGTCTCAATCAATTAACAGATTTTCATGAAAATTGGAACAGAGATAAATTAGACCTTGAAAAAGGAATTATTCTGGTCTGATACCCTGATTTGATCCCCTAGGGGATCGGTTTTATTTTATAATTATTATTTTTTCTGGTATGATCTACCCCGCAGGGTAACACAATTAAAGTTAAATATTTTATTCCGGTCAGAGAACAGAACAGAGTTTTTGGAGCGTTAGCAAAAATATACGTACCTATACCTAGGGTTATTAAAATACTGTTTGTATATAATTCTTATAGTAATGGAAACGTGTAATATTGAAAAACAAACACTCTTAATTTTCCTCTTGGGCAAGTAATATTTTTTTTAAAGATTATATTATGCAATGTGGATAGAATTTACATTACTAGCAATCTTATTAACCCCTCCAATTAAGCTAAATATGATTGTGTCTGGAGTGACAGATATTCATCTTCGTGAGATATCCTTTTAATAATTGGAATAGTTTTAGGTAGGTTTCTTCATTATTTCTATTTAGGAAAAAAATACAAAAAAAATATGAGCAGGGGATCAGATCACGGGGTTCCGAACGGAATAACTCTGAAAAAGGACATTGGCTACTTTTTGTTTTCGCTTAAAATCATTTTCCAGCGAGTGGAGTCGCGGGCAGAAGCTAGTTCCCTATAATCAGCTTTGTGTAATTATAGGTACAAAGCTGAATTTTAGCTATAGGTTTTTTGCGAATATATATTGTAAAGGGGTTTCATTTGCAAGAATAATTTTTCACTATCTATCTCTGACTGCTCGTCTCTACGGATTCTGACGGCTATACCATGGAAAAAAATATCAACGCGAGGGAGTGACGTAGCCAACTTTTACTTAAAGGAACCTATGAAATAAGTTGCGCTTAAAGTTGTGGTCTAACACTCTACAAAAGCAAAGGTGATGTCCGACGAAAACACATCAATCATTGTATCACCGCTATCTGCAATTGCGTTCGCCCACACTCAGGATATAAGCGATGACTAGGAAGATGATCAGAACACCTTTCCTTCGCTGAGCACATAAAGCAGGCACGTTCGCGCGCCGCTTTCGCTCTAGGTAGGCTCCACTTCATTCTTAGCTCCCGCAGCAAGTTATCACTCAGATGCAAGCTGCGTATTTTCACCGCGGTCATCCGTCCCATCATGACCTACGCCTGCGTTGTTTTCGCACACGCAAAGCCCTACCTCCTCCACAAAATGCAGACCCTTCAAAACCGATTCCTCCGTAGAGTCACGGGAGCCCCCTTTTATGTTCGAAATGAGCTTCTTCACGTAGACCTCAAGATGCCCACCATCCAGCAGTTCATGAAACGTGTCTCCAAGCGTTTCTTTGATACTGCAATCCAACATAGGAATCCCCTTATCGTATCGGCCGCCCAATACGAACCCTCGCGTATCTCTAAGATTCGCCGACCAAGGCATACCCTTGTCACTCCCGATGACGCAATCACCCTGCTCCAAGAGAGCCGTAGGGAAACAAGTACAGTGGCGCACAAAAACAAAAACCGACCGTCCTTCCGTCCTCGCCACCGAGGCCCGCCGCGACGTCCCCGTAATAGTCCGCCCCGACCCTTGCCAGAGCCAGCCCGCGACGCTGAGCCAGTAGCTTTAAATTCCCTTATTAATAATAAAAATGATATGATCCAGCCTGTCCCTAGCTGCCCTCCCACTGCGACGCCCTAAGCCGAGGTCCGTACCCCACAGGGGGTGCCCTTAGCGTGTAGTCGCCTAGTTTGTAAGTTTTCTAATAAGCCCTGGCTGGAGGCTTTAATTAATTTATTAATTAAGGCAACCACAGGCAAGCCCGGTTAAGCAGCCGACAACCTCAGAGGTTGACCTGCGAGATGCCACACACAAAAAAAAAAAAAAAAAAAAAGATGATCAGAACACAAGAAAATCCGACTCGGAACTATAAATACAAGATAAAAGGCGCCGCAAACACACGAGGCCGTTGCGCGGGCGCAGATGAAGCGATATTGTTTTCAGCGTAGGGTTTAGTCACATCGCGTAGGTATTGTACCTATATTGTATGTAAATATAAGTAAGCGCATATGCTGAGTCAGATTGCATACCTACCTACCGATAAGCATTATGCAGCCGTTCCTTTTGAGTGCAATTGTGGAGGATTTCTGGTACTTACTTATAAGTATATAGCATAACAGAGCCAACATATGTGGTTGTAAAATTAAACATCATTATATTATTACCTATTATAATAAAACCGTAAAAAAGTGTGTCTGTACAAAGAACATTGTATATATTTACAAAAAAATATTGAGGGTGTTAAGAAACAGAGATAGAGCAAGAATTAAAAAAAAAAGTCTGTCTGTTTATTTGTTTGTCAGTCTGTCCAAGTACCTACTCGACTTCCACAACCCAGTACCGAACTGGGTAGCACCTGCACTTTTCCTGAATTTCGTTCAAATGATTTGATAAAAATATAATGTATCTAATGTAAAAACGTCTTTAAGCATTGTTTTTCACCACACCGTCAAGAGTAAATTTCTTCGCTTTCTTGTCATCGACGGCAAACAATACTGCGAAAAGATTACAAGAATGGAATTGACATGTCTTCCTTGATATTTATGATAATAGAGTCTGAATGATTTAGTATATATTCTTCCATACATTGTACAAAACAATTGCGGTGGGATTCTTCTAAAGGGCTTGGTGCAATTAGATTGCGCAATCCCATCGCATACTTCCCGAAATGTAACCGATAGCCTTCCAACTCGTCACCGATGTTCAAGGCTCTGGAGCTTTGAACATGATATACATAATCTGGTTATAACGTTCCCATCGCTGGGACACAAGCCAACAGTGGGAAAGATCCTCTGTATGAGAGGATATGGGCCATTAATCAACCATGCGAGCTCAGTGCGAGTTAGTGGATGTCGCAGTCTTCGGATGATTCGTTCCTAGGACATGTTCCTCATGAAGTTTCCCTTAACTTTTTTGCAATAAATAAAATACTTAGGTAAATAAATAATATTATTACATATTTTGTTGATTTTGTTTTCCATTTTCCGAAGAAAACGTTGTGTCGCAATGGATTGAATAATTCAGCGGAATTCATGGAATATTGTCTAAGATACAAAACAAAAGAGGAAGGTATGTTATGCAGATTTTAGAAATTCTTTACAATGTTTTATGAGCTCATTGGTGAGAACAACACAGTAAATTAAAATCTTAATTAGGTATACCTACCTAATTAAGATTTTAATTCTATCTTCTGAAAATGGATCATTCATTCTAACTTTGTTCTTAATTATTAATAAAATTAACAATTGAAAGAGTACACATACAAAATACTTTTTTATATTTTTTTAAGAAATCATAAATAAAAATAGAAGGTGCGAAAGTTTTTGTAACATTAATTTACCTGGGAATTTATACACTCACTCTCTGAGCCTACAGAAATAATCGCCTTAAGTCTGAAGTCATATTTACGTGTGATTTTCTAATAAGATATATTATACAGATACACAATATTTGCCTTTTATCAAACTGCCCGATCGCATAATATAACTAAAAAGTAAAAAAAAAAACTGCAGTTTGATGCTGTTGGCGGTATTAATTTATTTCAATCAGTAACCAACTGAATTGCTCTGTGCAGCATTGCTAAGAGAATACATTCTTGCTTATAGTTATATATGAAAAAACAGCTAGGTTCGAGTTGGGCTTCTACAAGAAAGGTTCCGAATCATACCTATATGATAGATAATTTCTTTTAGTTTCTCTTTAATTTCACATCATTTATTTTTTCTTAGCGGCAACAGAGCAATACCTACTCAATTCTGTCGGCGCGGCGTATTACATTTTCTTAAATACCTGTTTACAGCTCGTGGGACCGTTGGTAGCCGTAGGGTGCGGGTCTCTAATAGGTACCTTTTATGTTATTAAATAAAAGAAGTCCGTAGAACCTACTTATGGAAGTAAAGAAGACTTATAATTTAGATTTTTAATTTTGTTTTACTAACTCTTCAAAATATGTTGCTGTGAAAAAACGTACGTATGAACACACCCTTAAATTTTCCGTTTAAATAAAGACTTTCCGTCTGATGACTACCAAAGTGAACACGTTTTATTTTCAGAAATTACCAACTAATAGCACATTACATATAGGTACCGCACTACTTTCAACTTTACGAATCCACATGTTAAAAATATTTTTAGAAAACTTAAATTATAAAGTTCTCGGAAATCGTTTCAAAATGAAAACATCAAAGCCATCAATCTAAATTCATACGCGTTGATTTAAAAAATTTCAACATAATAATCATAAAAATTACTCACTAGCAATCCATAAATCTCCTAATTCTTCTGGCACATAATGACTCTGAGTCATAACTGTGTAATGAAGTTATAAACATGCAACTATACTCATGTAGCACTCTGTGAAAATCAATGTCCGAGCAAACCGAGCGATAAGAGTGCAGACGGCGCACGAGTTGAAACGACGACAACTTCCCATGGAAAATAGTTGTTCGCTTATCGATATAATATTGTAACACTGTATTCGAAATTTAAAAAATTAACTTTAGTACGAGTCGGCCGCCATCTTGGTCCGGCGTGCGTAAACGCCTGCGCGCCGCGACCACCGCGAAATTACAGCCGGCGCGCGCTCCACCGCTTGCGCGTTTAAAAATAAAATAAAGTTAAAACAACGTCATTTTGTGCACGTGTGTGTGAGAGGGCCGGTATTTATTTATAGGCTAGTAGCTATGTAAATAACGAACGACCGAGTCCGGTCCAGCATTTCTTGTGGTTTGCAAAACGTCTTAATTCGAACGTGCTCGTAGCAATTCCCGCAACCTACTTTGTGCCTGGACCCGATGACGTGACTACTTTATTATTCTTACAACCTACTCGTAAAGATATACATATGTGAGTCGGCAACCTTCACTAAAATTCCAATGAGTTGCCAGCAGAGTTACAGACTCATGGTCGCTTGGTAGAATATTAATCAACGAAGTTGTTCGAACATGAAAAGGAAAAAGATAACAACAGTGAATATTGCAATCTTTGGAGTTGCAATTCGAATATCATTCTCAATATTGAAGCAAAATCAAATTAAAACAGATCAATTCTTAGCGAAATTACGAGTAATAATTGCGTAGGATAATGTATCGATAGTGTAGGTACAAAGATGTTGACAACACATTTAACAATAGAAGTGAGAGGTTATCGCAGCACTCCATAAACAATTTTGTTAAATGATCTTAAAGTGATTAACTTGCGTCTTTTAGTTGTTCTTCAAAGTTTTCTGCTTCTTACTTCTTAAGTAGGTACCTACGTTTCAGAACAATGAAAATTATATTTTGGTAATAATACTTTCACAATCACAGCTACATTATAATTATTTTTATATACCTATTACACGATTATGTCCGCCACTTCACTCGTGAGAATAAATGTCAAAACTCAATCTTGCAAAGTTTCTCTATCTATCTCTTTACCAAAATGCATCAAAATCGGTCGAACGATTTGCGCATGAAAGAGTCACAGACAGAAAAATAATCACATTTGAGCTTTAATTATATCAATTAGGACTAATAGTTTTTACAAACGTTTTCTTGTCCCTGATTCAATTTAAAATTATGTTTATTTTTCTATAAACTATAATCTACAGACAATCTTTCTAATTTTCCTAAATTAGAAATCTATTCCAGATTGTTTTGAACACTTAAAATAATATTTTGTAAATGATTATAAGTAGTTGAAAAAAAAAAAATCGACCAACTAAAAAGAGTGAAATAAAAACTTTTTACCAAAAAATTAAACCGACTCCCAAAAAACACTGCAAAGTGAAAAATAACTTTAATTTCGGAAGTCGGTGCCAAAAACGAAATTACAAAACTAAAGACACCGACTACCGAAATTAAAGTTATTTTTCACTGCAGTGTTTTTTTTGAGTCAGTTTAGTTTTTTGGTAAAAAGTTTTTATCTTAGATACAAATATAGACAACTGCAAAACATTCATTACAATGATTAAATATTCTGTTTAATAAAAATATAATTAATTCTATGTTTAGTAAAATATTTGTCTCGGAAATCATAGAAATATTTGGCCTCATAGTAAAGCAAACGCAATTTGTCTGTTTTATTGAATAAATAACTACCTAAATACATTCTTACATACTTGAAATTATTCCACCTTAGTGAGAATTGCGTGAATATTTATGCTAATTTCGAGCAAGCTGGTTCAAGGCGCGGTTTTCATTGCCACACGCGGCGTTTTTCCTCACTTGATGGAAACCTTCCGTAGACGTAAATGACATAATTTTAAAATTATTTAAATTAATCATTTGCCAAGCTTTTTCTCAACTAAATTGACGTCAGCTTACAGTCTAGTCGGTTGAAGCTGAGTACCAATATCTACCTATTTTACATGGAGACTTGGAGAGAATTCCTTTCTGACCTCCACAACCCAGTAACTGGATAACATTAGCAAGACTGGTATCCAGTTTTCTGACTTCCGACTAACCACAACGACTACCATTGATGCATTAATGACAACCGGGACTAACAGCTTAAGGTGTTTTCCGGGAATTTTGATTTTTTTGTTTTTTTTTTATTGAAAATAGGTTCGCGTTTGACCACTATCTCACCTGATGGTAAGTGATGATGTGATCGAAGATGGAGCACGCTTACCTAAAAGTAACCTATTCACTCTGGACTTAAAGACTCCTAGGTTGTAGCTGTCGGGAAACACAGACTCCGGCAGGGTATTCCACTCCTTAGCCGTACGCACAATGAAGGTATTCCCAAAACGTTTTGTGCGTATGGGTGGGATGTCCACCATGTAACGATGTCGCTTCGCTGTTTGTCTCGTAGTCCGATGATGGAACAGGCTTGGCGGAATTAGATTGTGTAATTCCATCGCACACTCCCCGAAATGTAACCGATAGAAAACCGATAGACTTGCAACTCGTCGTCGGTGTTCAAGGCTCTGGAGCTTTGACTCGACCAGTGCATCGTTGCCAATGAGTCTCTTGGCCCGCTTCTCGATAGACTCAAGCGCGTCCAGTTGGTATTTCACAGATCCATCCCAAAGATGAGAGCAGTATTCCATACACGACCTAACCTGGGCTTGATACAAATTGAGCAGCTGTTCCGGTGTGAAGTACCGTCTCACCTTGGCCAGGATTCCGAACTTTTTTGATGCTAGTTGAGCCTTAGCCTCGATAAACGGGGCAAAATTGAGGGTAGAAGTTAGTGTTACCCCCAGAAGCTCGATACGGATTTGGTTGATTTGATTTGTTAAAATGGTTGCCCATCCCGGGACAAACCATCTGTAAGCGTTGCTTAACCTAGAAAATCAACCTACACAGCTGTTATTATTGAAGCCATGAGCTAATAAAATATTGACATATAAATTTTCCTATGGTGTGCCAACTTAAACTTAAAATTAGGTAAGCAGATTCTGATCTATGGATGCTGCACCCTAATTGCGTAATTCTTATCATTCAAAATTTAAAGTACGTTGAAATCCATTGCTTCATATATTTAAAAGCTTAGAGCGAGTTGGACTCACACAGCGAGGGTTCCGTAGCATATATCCAATTATATGAATAGCTAAGTAAAGAAAATGCAATAGATCGCCCATAGATTTTCCGAGTATGTGCCAATGTTTTAAGTTTCCCTTTAAAAACCGATCCCAAATATATTGCAATTTTGTTGTGTTTACCATCGTAACGGGTTATTTGATTTCTTTTATTAAGATCCTGATTTAAGGTACCTACAAACTTGATTCCGCTTTACATCTAGTTTGGAGGTGACTTTCAATATATCCTAAAACACGCGTTTCTTAATTTTTGCCTTAATAATAAATGCTGAGTAACAAATTAAATTTTTCAGCTTCTTCCATTCCCCAATCACGATAAAAAAACTTATCATGCCAACCTTATATATTTGTTTATGTAAGTACGTTGTTCATGCCAAGGTGAAATTTTGCAAAATCCTTTCTTAGTGTAGATACCCTTCTGTAATAAACTGCTACTAATTTCTTAAATACTTAATGTTTCAATATTAAGAACATAAATACCTACAGTTTGAGCTATGGAAGATTCTAACAGATATACCTTATTCCGTTATATTTTTAAATAACTTAGATACTTACATTTACAGTTTTTTCCTTTAAATGAAGTGTCCTTTTCCTTACATGCCTCTTGCCAAATTTCATGATTAGAGGATAACGGGAAATACTACATAGATTTTGATTCCCTTGCAAAACCGCAAAATTTGCGACATAAACGGTCATATCTTTTGATCGCGTTCACTAACAGATTTGATTTTTTACAGCTAAAAGAAACTGTAAACCTGCGTATCTAATATAATTTTCAAGTTCATTTTCATCGTTACGCGATCCTGGTCTGGTCTTGACAGACACACAGATAACGAAGTGATCTTATGAGGTATGAGGGTTATTTTTTTGTGATACGGAACCCTAAAATCGTCTAGTCAACAAGATGGATGCAGTTGTAATTTTTGAATGAATTCAGCTTTGCATTATGCAATTTTGCTGCTGATTCTTGAACAGCCAAATGGTATGATTCGATTATTTTATCAATGATAATATTTCAATGTTCAAAACGGCGTTCCGAAAATTTAGGACCTTCTTACTTTCGCAATTTCATTTGTGATTCTGTCTCATCCATGAATGAAACGTATGTAAAATTTAAATAGGCATATCTAAGAGTATAAGGTTAAAGGTTAAGGGTAAACTAAGGTTTGGTATAAAATAAAATAGACTCAAGTTTTTGTGTCTGTTTGAACGAATAAGGAGACATTATAAATGAGAAATAATACGCACCTAACGAGTATTTTTACAGGACAATCTCTCAGAGCATTTAAACATGGCAAGACTATCGAAGGTAACACATAACTAAGGATGAATCACAAATGAATCAACGAAACTTTGCTCCAAGTGTTATTAGATTATTCAGAGTATTAAATTAAACATCGGTGTCACGATAAAGGTGTTATGTTCAAGAGACTGAAGTAGAATTGCTAAAAACGATCTACAAAGGCAGGAAAAAAGAAAATTTACATTAGTATTTTCACAAAGCGCTACAAGCCAGTTTAATTACACAAACAAACGTTGTCTATTCATTTTCATTATGCTATAACTTTAATATTAACGTGTATAAATGTTCTAGCGTATTATAAACGTTTATAAAGGTTAGGTCAGACTTGCGGCGCAGTGCCCGGATTAGGCCGAGCGAGATATTGCAAGGCGATATTTCAGTGCGGCGCGGGCGGCCGGTCGATGAACCCGACGCCCCACGCCAACGCTCAACCAACAGGGTTGCCAGATGTAATTGTCAAATTAAAGTGCAAGAGATAATATTACCTCTTTGAATAGTATATGCTTAAAAAGGCCAAGGAAAATGAAGAGAAATTCGGTTGGAAACGGTCATATCTACTGTGTAGAACTACAATATTATAAATAGGTATGTTATTGTTAATCTTATCTACTTCCGTCTCTCTTCAGCTTTTGCTGATTTAGTACTTATAGTTCTCCATCGATCCCTGTACATCGTTGATCTCAATCCCTGAGGAAATTTATTGGAGGACGACGCTTGAGTTGGTTGGTCAGATTCTCATCATAATTCACTTGAATACTTAACACTACTTACTTAGGTTTTATAAATCTCTAGTCTCTACCCGCGATTTTGTCTGCGTTCTTAATTTCTTAACGTACCTTAAAAAAAAAATCCGATTCGGTGTGTATTTCGAAATTTTGCGCGTACTTATTACATTTCGTTTATAGACTATGATTATTGATATTGTTCTATTTGTTCCATAGTACTTACCTACCTATTAATTCCGTTGGGCTATTGCAGTGTCAACGTAAAATTAAAATAAATATGAAGGTACCTACTAAGAAAAATGCCACAGGTATAAGCGAAAACACGGTAAAAAAACTTTAATAGTAGTTTTGCAAAAAACGTTTTTATTTTATGCTTTTTAACCGACTTCAAAAAAAGGAGGTTTACAATTCGTCTTGAACTTTTTTTTTTTTTTTTTAATGTATTTTACCTCATATCTCGTAGACGGCTGGACCAATTTGAAAAATTCTTTTTGCGCTTGAATGGGTATAGTTTTTAATTGGTTCCATTGCTACGAAATCAGGATCTGATGATAGAATCCTGGAGAAATCGAGGGAACTCTTAAAATATTATAGGCACACCTATAGCGTTTTGGGTATTTCTTATAGTACCTTGAGCAGTTGCTTCCGAAAAGTACCATTTGGGGAAGTGGAACTGATGATGAAGACCACAGATGGCCACTGAAACTCCTCAATAATAAGTATTTCGTGGACTGCGATTCGATTACTTGAGTACGGATGTTAAACACTTTATGCTCATCACAATACATATGGTGATGTAGAGTTGATGGTCAAGTACCAGGAGAACTCCTCAAAAATTAACGGCTATGCATCGGGAAAAGCAATATTTTGTAAAAGGTGGTAAGTTGTTGACATTATGGCTTTTGTAACTAGATAAATTATAAACCGACCCACTAAAAGAATAAATTTAAGAATAAGAATAAGAATAAATTTTATTTTCATTGTTACAATAACTTTCTTAGTACTATAATTACAATTACAATTATTTAGTTTGTAACCGTGTGACGAATTATTATGTTGATCGGTGGTCCCCAAACTAGGTCATACCTGTATCTTGGGAACCTGAATTGCGGTACATAGTCATAAAAAATATTTATCAATAGCGTGGACATGTTAAATTCTGATGTAACTAGTTCTAAAACATTAAAATTTTACAATTTTACAATGAAAAATTAAGAATATAAGCTAAAAAATAAGAACATTCGAAAATAATATAAAAAGTACACAAATTTTAATGGTAAGTGTGTTTGTGTGTTGTGTCAGTTGTCTGTATGTAGAGTGTAATGTGTGTGTTGTGTGTAAGTATTCTCTGTGTATGCGCATTTAATGTAAATGTTAAGACGCTGTTTTTGTTTTAAGTTAATTAATTTAAAATTTCTTCCGTTTCTTCATAAGTAAGTTTGGCAAGCCATTTTATTAGAGTTTTCTTGCACGAAAAATTATTCAAGTCTTTAATGTCGCAGATTTTGCTGATTCTATTATACGTGTGTACATGTGTAAATAAAGGGCATCGTCTGGCTAAGAGGCTATTTGTTTTGGGAAGGGGAATGTTGAGGACACGTTTGGAGGCAATTTTTTTATAATCTGGTCTATTTTTCAAGGATTTATGTATGTAAAGTGCCGCGTTTAGTAGGAATAACTGCCGTACTCTCAGGACAGAGAACTCTTCATAGATTAGATCTGTTGGGTAACGGAAAGGCTTTCTTAGTGCCACTTTTATAACTGCTCTTTGAGCTCTTTCTACTTCTATAAAAGTGGTTTTCCCAGATGCACCCCAAACAGAAATCCCGTATTGAAGAACTGACTGACATAGGCCGAAATAAACTGTACGTAGAATGTCGGAGGGTGTACAGTCACGTATTTTCTTCATCACATGTATCAGTTTCCTAACGCGACCAGACAGCAGGTTTATGTGAGGTTTGAATGAAAGGTTTTCGTCCAGGGTGATGCCAAGGTATTTGATTGAGGGAGTGTGATCTATCGTTGCACAGGTACAGTGTGTAAAGAGTGGTGTATGATATATGCAGCATGTGTGATATTTGAGTATTAAATTCTGTGGAGGTCGGGAAGCTATTGTTTTGAAGAAGGTTATAAACTTAGTTTTTTTAATGTTAAGAGTCAGGAGATTTGCATCTAAAGCCTCGGAAACAGTTAATAGTCCGATTTCAGCAACTTGAAAAACTTGTTCCCAGGTTTTAGCATGGAAAATTATTACAGTGTCGTCAGCATATGATATTATTTTGGCATTGTTTATTTGCAGGTTTAAAATGTCGTTCATGTAGAAACTGAAGAGTGTCGGACCGAGTGTGCTGCCCTGTGGTATTCCGAAATCGATTGGAAGTACGTCACTTGAGTGTTCACCTACTTTGACTAGCTGCGCTCGATTGGATAGGTAACTCGTGAACCAATCAAGTGCTGGCCCCCGTATTCCTGCATATTCCAGTTTTTTCAAAAGGAGTTTAATTGATATTGTGTCGAAGGCCTTTGCGAGATCTAAAAAAACTCCCATTGACTGTTCTCCGTTTTGAGTATAAGCTGCTACCGTGTTAGTGAGTAATATTGCCGCATCTTCAGTGGACTTTCCACGCCGAAATCCGAACTGTCTATCTGATATCATTTTATGTGTTTCAAAAAAGTTTGTTAGCCGGTTGTTTACTAATTTTTCTAATATTTTCGACAATATGGACAGAAGTGCGATTGGTCGATAGTTTTCAGGTAAGTCTGCAGGGCCATTTTTGTGTATTGGTCTTACAGCGGCAACTTTCCAGCAATCCGGAAATGTTCCAGATTCTAAGCTTAAATTGAAAATATGTGTAATTGGTTTAATAATTGTGTTTTTAATTTTTAATAAAAATTTTGTAGTGAAACCATCAAGTCCTGGTGCGCTGTCGATCTTAAGTTGATCAATATATTTATTTATTTCTGCTTCATCTGTAGGATGAAGAAAGAAAGAGTCTGGGAACTTTTCACGTGGTTTGTATTTCTTGGCTAGGGATTCTTGAGTTTCAGAAATTCTAGATAGTATTTGGTCAGATAGATTTTTTCCTAGTGAGGTGAAGTAGGCATTACAATTATTTAGTGAATTAACTGGGTCATCTGCATTGGAAATTAGCTGAGTTGAGTCATTTTTCTGGTTATTTGGGCTATATATTGATTTGAGTGTGTTCCACAGTTTTTTCGGGTGTTTTCGGTTTTTAATTATAAGCTGGCTATTGTATTCAGTTTTTAATTTATTTAAAAGGTTATTGCAATAATTCCTGTATCTTTTGTAAACCAGTTTTTTTATTTCATCATCAGGGTGGGAATTTGAAACTTGATGAAGATTGTCTCGGTGCTTTATGCACCTTATAAGACCTGGAGTGATCCAGGGCTTGAGAGTGAATTTACTTCTGCTTACTTTAACTTTATGCGTATGCTTACTAATTAGATTAGTGATAATTGTTGTAAAGATGTTTACAGATGAGTTGGCACAATCTGAAGTAAGGATATCAGACCAGTCAAATTGTAGTAGCTCCTCTGCGATTGCATCATCGTCAGTTCTGTTCATCCAGCGGGATCTTGTGCATGGTTTATTGACATCATTATTTCGAGAAATGGCGGCCAGGGCCATATCGTGATCTGTTATTGAGCATTTCCCTATTATACCAACTGACCTACAGCTTGATTTAATAAATATGTGATCTAGACAAGTATGCCTTCTGGTTGGTTCAGTGATGGCAGGTAAGAGACCATGTGAGGCCATCAGGCTCAAGTAATCCGCATGATTTGCAATATTTGTATTAATTATGTCTATGTTTAGGTCTCCCGCTACAAAAACAGTTGGGTATATTTTTAATTGCGACAAAGTAATATCTAAGGATGTGATAAAATTATTTAACTTTAAAAATGAAGGCGATCGGTAAATTCCCAGAATCGTTATTTCATTGTCCAGAACAAGTATGATACTATCAGCTTCTGCAATGCTTAACTCTAGCACTTTCACATTTCTACTCATTTTGGTATAAATAATGACACCTCCATTTTTGTTAACCTGTGCGTGAGAGCGAGAGATAGAATAACCTGGTAGTGGCTCCAATATTGTCCCTTCACTTAACCAACATTCTGTTAAAACAATTGCATCGAAGTCAGTACCTAGTCGTTTGAGAGCTATACAAAAATCATCAAAGTTGCGTTGATAACTTCTTATATTAAACGTAAGTATTTTACAACTATTATTCTTCTGTATGAGTTTCTTACAATCTTCTAACTGTTCGCATGTGTGACAAGCTATATTTACGGTTTCGTCAATATCCTGTATAACATTAAGTAAAGCCATCAGGAGAAGTATAAAATTGGATATTTATTATATTTGTCATTTTTGTTTTTGTCACTATTATTAGTAGATGCAAAGAAACTCGAGAATTATTACCATTGTCTAGTTGAGCTTTGGTTGTTTTAGTGAGAGTGATTTGAGCATTTGTGCATGCGTTGTTAATAGATAAGTAGAAAATTGAAGACTTTGAGAGAATATTAGTGGGTGATAGTGTGGTAGAGCTTGAGGCATGTGTACTAAGATGAGTTTGTGTGTGTGTCTTGATAAAGGCATGAATGCGAGTATGCGGGCATAAATCTATTTTAGTGTTGTGGAGTGAGGTTTCACTAAGTGTAGGTTTACGCAGTTGTAATGTTAATGAATTAAATTGTGGTAAATGTATCAGTGCAAGATCTTGACTGTGTTTTGGTTTGTGTAAGAGTGTGTTTTTGAATTTCAAGTATAAAATAAAGTAGTAAAATTTAAAAATAACATAAAAGCTAGCTAAGGTTTGACATCTAAAATAAAAAAGAGGTCTAGAGTTATCATAAGATCGTAAAAAAATAAATTTAAGTAATATTAAAAAAAGTTTGTACTGTTTGTTGTTAAATATCGTTGCTCCCTTAAATATCTGTTGGTCCTGATAGGTGACGTCACACATGGGTCGCTGAGCCAAGGTACCTTTCCAGATCTTCCTTGTTGCGTATATGAATTGATGGGTTGCCTTCTTGCTTGCGTATGAGCACTGCACCATTCTTGACCCAGCAAAACTTGTAGCCATGTTCCTTCGCAGATAGTTTGCTTGTACGAAATAACTGCCTATTTTCGTAAGTGAGACGCTCGTTGATGTAGATATTTCTAGCTGCACCAGCTACCTCGACGTCAGCTGAAGTGATGGTTTTTCTAATTTTGGCGGCCTTTAAGAATTCGTCTCGCTTGTAGCGTCGAACAAAGCGGACAGCAAGTGTACGTGGTTGAGTATCAGCTGAGTCAGTGGGTTGTTGTCGGCGTGTTCCTGTTCTGGTTACGTAATCTAAATCGTGTTCCTCTAATGACACACCTATTTTGTGAGCCAATACGCGAACAATATGAAGTGGGTTTTCATTTTTGGACTCATTGATGCCAGATATATCAAGCTCATTCTTTAATGAAAACTGTGCTTGTGTGTTCAACTGTTCTCGGAGATTGACTATAGTGTTGTTGAGGACAATAATTTCTTCTTCACGTTTTTCCAATATTTTAATTCTTGAGTCATATGCATCAAGGCGCGCGTAGCACTGTGTGAGGTGATCGGTCATTGTTGTTATATGAGACTTGATGTCCACCACGTCACCTCTAAGCAATTTTATTTCGGAGCTTAGTGTGCGTAATATTTCTGAGTCGGTTACAGTGAAGTGTACAGTTGAGTCAAGGGATGACGTTGAGTGGTAACGATCAGCTGACTTAGGTGTTGCGACTTCAGTCGGCGTCAGCACCTGTGGCACGGGGGTGGTGACAATTTTTGTTGCCTTGCTTTGGCATGATGGACAGATCCAGTTTAATTTCGCTTCACCTGTTAACTTGGACTGATTACCAATATTAGCACATACAACATGAAACAGTAGGTCGCATTTGGAGCATTTTATATTGGAGGATCTCAGTGCTTTATTACAACACGCGCAGTTGTTGACCATCTTTATTGTTATTTACTATTGCCAGTTTCGTAAGCAAATAAATCGGTTACGATATTTCTTGGAATTTGAGTAAGGCACACCTGCGTCGCTCTGTGACGCTAGATTTCCAGAAATCGCTCGGGACACCTGCGTTGACGATTAATAATGAACTAATGTGCACTGAACTTTGACACGTGTTTTTATTTTAGTAAGGTTCAATTTTAGATGTTTCCTCGTATTTTATTTATTCAAAGTTATTTTTGTTTTTTCTTTCTATAAGGCACTGAAGTTAAACACTTATTGTCACTGTTATAGAGTTCTTTATGATGTAAGTTTATTAAAAAAAAATATTTGAGGACAATAATATTTTTGCAAAAAACACGTCCGCACGCTTCGATCAACAATTTCAATTGACGCGATTTAAAAAGCGAGAAAAAAATTTTTTTGCAAAAAATAGAACCGACTTCCATATCAAAACACTACAAAGGCAAAAATAATTTTAATTTCGGAAGGCGGTGTCTTTAGTTTTGTATATATCTTTTCGTTTATGACACCGCCTTCCGAAATTAAAGTTATTTTTGCCTTTGTAGTGTTTTGATATGGAAGTCGGTTCTATTTTTTGCAAAAAATTTTTTTTAGTGTAGGTATCATTGTTTGTATTACTTGAGACACCTACGTACCGTTCGCACTTAATTTTATTAAGTCTGCTGTCTGTTTTTTACCCACTAAAACCATATTTCAGACGTGATTTAATGTTATGCAAACGTTAAACGATACTCGAGAAGCTCGATGGAATAAACGGCTTAGCGCATTCGGCTACAATTTGATTTGAGTTAAGCAGTGTTCGCAGTGGCCGGTCTTCGGAGAGGTGTTCAAAAACTTATTATCTCGACTTTTTCTTCGGAAGGCACGTTAAATTAATAGTCCCGGTTGCATCCATAGTCATTAGCATCCATTAATTCCTATAGGGCTTGCTTAGTAGGTTCTGTCTAGCCCATTCTCTTAAGGTACCTACAGTGTTTATCCATAGGAAAGGTCTGTGCCTCAGCAATGGTGATATTAATAGGTTGATTATGTTAAACAGTACATAAATGTAAGAGGGCAGCAATCGCGGGAGATTTGCTGTTTTAAATTGAAGAATTCCATCACTTATCTTCGAAGACCTTCATCAGAACCTGATGACCCTGATGTGTTACATACTAACACTTTCCTTGTAAAATATTCTTTCAAACAACGAAAACGTGATCGAAATCGGATGTGTAGTTTCTAAGAAAATCGCGGATATACACACATACCTACTGGTCGAATACAGAACTTCCTTTTTTGAAATCGGCTAATTATAAATGCTACAAAACTCCATAGCACTATCAAGACTTTCCAATTCACACATAAAACATAAAAATTACAAATCTTAAACATTAAATTAAAATTATTAAGAATTATGAATGCACAAACGATTCATAAAACTAGTAACTGGCGTCCCTAATGCAACTCCTTCGTTCGCTTTTTAATTTTACTCCGCAGCTGACACACGACTGTTTAAACACACCCTTAAACATACATTCGTGTATACCGACACCTTTTAACATAGCGTTCCTTGTAACGTATCTACCTACGTGTGTACCTATGTGTTTAATGAACACTCTTGGACTAATTGACACCAATATTAAAGGCAGGTGGAAAAATATCTGCTGTAGGTATACATCAGTGTGCACGTAGTACGCAAAATAATTGCGTGGCAATAGCAAAAAGGTGTACCAATGTAGTTTATTTTTCTTTACACTTGCGTGTAGTCATTTATAAAATTGTCGTCATATTGAATGATTTGCGAAGTACCTAAGTAGGTACTTTCATTTAACAATCTCAAAAAACCGCCTGCTTCTGTTTTATAATAGGTTCTATTTTAAAAGCCACATATATCAAAGCGTTCTTTTAATTATCTATTAAAATAAATAGAAAATATAACTGCATATATAATGTAATTTATTATTACGAGTATTTAAAGTTTGCGTTCTATAAAAAGTATTTGCTACTATAATATAACTTATTGCTAGTTTTTTTTCTAAACCGGAAGTATGTAGGAGATAGCTACGTATACTTAAAACATTAGCTGTCAAAAGAATTCAAGAAAGACAGAATATATCTTGCGAATCGCGATTATTATCTACAGTCGTAAAATTCTATGAAATAATTAATAGCATATTTTAAAATACACAAAAATCGAACATCTTAATCTACAAAACAGGTAGGAATTCCACTATTTCACGAAACCGTCAGACTTATCAGAATTTATTTGATTGTAACGAACGTTTTGAATTTCTGAGCTTGTAAATTTTTTGTTGTAGGTAGACATTTATCTTGTTGGGAGGATCAAAATATTTGATCTTGGGCTGTATTTTGTTTCGTCCCCTGCAAGGCAAGCAAGCAAGGTACCGTATTCGATGTTCCCCTTCGAAGAAGCCCCCGCCCTACCAAAACAATAAATATGTCAGTGTAGAATATTACGCTGCGTTAAGACGCGCCAGTCTTAACTAAATTATTACACTGCAACTTTTCCCGAAGAGTTCTCCGCTCCAACTAATAACTTTTTACTTTTTATTGCCTCGAGGATTAAGCAGAGATGTCTCATTTTATTTTTGGGACGTAGAATATAATTTGTTGTGTTTTAGATCGTTGAAAGTTTTGTGTTCAGTATTTAAATTATATCCAGATGGACATAATTTAAATACTGAACACAAAAATATTAAAAATATTAGGGAGGGATCTACAAACAATGTGCCATCTCTAATGCTATGTTCCGGGTCTTCTATGTTCTACTTTATAGGGAATGGACGCTAATTTATGTTTGTGAGTATTTATAAATATTTTGCGACGAAAAGACTTAGGTATTTTCTGAAACAAATTGAAATCATTTTCAAACTTACTTAATCTCTATTTTATCTAAAATAGAGATTAAGTAAGTTTGAAAATAATTTCAATTTGTAAATATCTATAAAGTAGAACATAGAAGACCCGGAACATAGCATTAGAGATGGCACATTGTTTGTAGATCCCTCCCTAATATTTGTATTTTAATATCTACACCTACCCATTACCTATGCTTCTTAACTTTGAAAACTGGGAGAAATAGACGAGTATGATCGTAATCAAATCAAATAATTAATATTAATCAAGAGTTTTTGATACGTCGGTATATTCAACTTTTGTAACCATTTAATACTTATATGATATTTGGTTGTAGTTCTTTTAAAATAATATCGCACGCTTAAACCAATACTGTCACTATCCCAAAAAGTCAACTTTTCAGGAGAGGCAAAAAATGGAATGAGAATTGGAACATTTTTGTTTAGTGACGAAGTGGACTAAGTACTGCCCGAATAGCGGTTATTTCTGTTACTTTTAGACTAGTGTAAGCGCGATTACGCGTAGTTCTACGTTTCCCAACAGATGGCATTAAAAAGTCGATTTGGCAAAATTTTGGATAGTGACAGTATTGGATTAAGTGTGCGATATGTGTTTTGAATCTTTTGACAGGACTAGGTACTACTATTTTAAAAAGAAAAAGTTCTAGGTACCTACGATTACTAGCCTACATTAGAAAAAAAAAGCCGCATATTTCAATACGAAACAACGGGAAAACACTTTAATACACATTGTAGCGCTTCTTACAAAGCAAACAAAACAATTTCCCGCAAAAAAAAATATCAGGAAAAAGCGCGCCAGAGAAAAACAACGTCGACCATAAAAGAAAGAGCGGAGTTGGCGGGCGAATTGCGTTGCTTGCTCAGCGGCGCGCCATTGGTCGGGTGTCCCCCCTCTAGCCGCGCCCCCCTCGGCCCGCGTCCGACCGTAACTCACTCTTCACTTGTTTTTACGGCCGCCATTTTGTGACGTTCGCTCGCGCGGCAGCCCGCGCTAATCCATACTCGCTACAACCAACCAGCCGCCTTTGTATGCGTGACCTATACGGTTACGGTTGGTAGTACGGGTGCCGTAGCATTTGTAGCGTAGTGTTGGTAACTGCATAGTGGTAATGATGCTCATTTCTCACTATTGTTTAAATTTTCCTTCTTGGTGGTCCGACATTTGAGTTACTGAAGCGGTGATTACATTGTGGTCTTTTTCGTAGGTAGGTCTACTTTAGGTGTAATTGACTTAATTATAAATATATCATCACGACGCATTGTTTCTTAAAAAATGTAGGTAGGTACCTAGGTAAAAATTAACACAGCTCACATTTTAACTCAAAATGTAGCAGGTCATGTAGAAAATATATTTTGGCATAACCACCAAGCACCAAGAAATGGATTTACTTATTTGGAGATACCTAGGTAGGTGCCTACCTACCTAGGTATCTCCAAAATTGTACCTACATGCTACATGAGAGTTTTGTAGGCATAGCAAGGTTTGAAAAAATATGTTTCTTTTTAGGTAGTAAAATCTACCTAAATAAAAAGATGTTTTTTCATCTGATTATGGTGAGTACCTACCTATTGACCTACATATTTTTTAAAGAGATCTGTTTATGTTGATCGTAGACCTCATCTATCACTTACCATCTGGCGAGCTCGAGGTCAAGAGGACTTATACATGACAAAAAAGCGGTAGTTTGTTAAATAATATTTCTTAATCAAGTCTCACTAATTAAGCTCTCCCCACGTTACCGTCGTGATCCGTTACTTCGCCTGTGCCACCTATCTTCGCCTAATTTCAAATAATTTGAAGTTGCCATTTCAATTTTAGGCTTGGCTTCGCGTAAAGTTACTAAATAATAAGTATTTTTCATCTATGGCAAGATTTTGAGGAAAAATTGTGGCTAAATTCACGTTGTTGGTGACCAGTGCACTTTTTTCATAAGAGAAATGACACGTTTTTTTTGTCTGCGATTTAACTTCAGTTTTAAGCAGGGATACAGAACAGGTAAGTTTAAACTTATTATTAAATTATAATCTACAGCTAATTTTCTTTCAAATGACACTAGAATTTTGTATCTAATTTACGTTTAAAAGTAGTTATTCAATTAAATATTATTGAGGGGATAGCGCCGGCTACCTTGTTGCCAAACTTCGCCTGCCCCTAGGGTTGTCAATTTCAAAATTGTTAATAATAATTTATTGTATCTTTTTTGATTCGTATTTTATTATTACGAGCTTTTATTTAGTTTCACCTGTCCTGGTGTCTGTCTGTAATCAAATCTTATGTATATCAGATGACAATGTAACATTATCATAACATGAAGCTGATCTGATGATGGAACCGGAACGTGGCCATAGCAACTCTGTAGTAAACCAACGCAACCCCATCGCGTTTGGGCTTGTTTGAATTGCTTTGATTGTTGTTTAGGGTCTGATGATGGAGCCGGAAGATACCCATGGGAACTCTGTTATAAAATGACGTATTTTGAGACTGATTTAATGTCTAAATATTAATGTAAGTTAAATGCTTTTGCTGTTCATTTTTTTGATAAAAGTTTTTTTCTCTTATTAAGCTAGAAACTGAAGCCTATGATTGGCCTAGTCTGATTTAATAGGTATCTTAGATTTAGTATTGATGTACTTATGTGAACTTAAAAATTATGAGCCAACAATTGTTATCTAGTTCATATGTTTGCCATAAATTTTTAATACAACTTGTTAGTTAAAAGGTAATTATTACCTGATACTATTTGTATTTATGTATGACTGGCATATTTAAATCTGTATTGATCTCTAAAAAAATTATTGAGGTACCTAAATAAATTTAAGAATACGATTAATTTAAGCAAAAATTTTCACTGAGTGTTTATGATAAATATTTTTTGGCACTTTAATAAACAATTAACAAACAAAATTTTTCTTTTTTGCAGAAACCCTATACCTTCCTTTATTTTTCAGTAAGTTAAACTAACAATAATTTTGGTAGCCCTATCAACAATACATCAAATGTATGGAGTTAACTTCAAACTGTTGCCTAACTTCGCCTACAGAAGTAAAAAAAATAAAAAAATACTCTATTTTGCTTTATTTAAAGTTTATAGTCATCTGTCACATCCCAAAAGGCTTACACTAGATGTAGTAAGTAGTATTTTAAATATAATTTAATATTTGACGCTATGACATGATGCAGGCGAAGTTAGGGAAAAGTACCAATACTTCGCCTATCACATTTGAGACCAATTTTTAGGCAAATAAGCAATGAATATGGAAGAGTAATTATATAATACCGATTGATGGAGATATGTAAAATCATTTTTTAGACATCATGATTTGAAATACTTTTAAATCTGGAAGAGATATCACAAAAAGTGTCAAAACCCAGGCGAAGTAACGGGTCATGACGGTACACAAATCAATAACATCTCTGACAGAAAACACGACAAATTTATCAACAAAAAACATTTTCAAGAGTATCCTGTATGTAGAATGTCGTACCTATCTGGCATCCATTAGGGTACATCATTAACTCACTCTTGGGGCGTATCGCCCTAATGAGAGCCGACATCCATAGATGCATGAGACCGGGGGCCGTAATGACGTATCTCACCCTATAAGGCCGAGGCCATAATGACGTATCTTGCCGTATCTTTACGTCTTAATCCTTGTCATTAGAGGCTCTCTGCTCTTGTTAACTATCTGTGTCGGGAGGTTTAATTGTACTTTGGAAGTTTCGATACGAGGTTGAATAGAAATACGCGTTTGAGAGGGATGAGCAAGAGTGCTACTCTTTATTTATAGTTGGGGTCTTAAGGTGGGAAGTAATTATAAAGAGCAATTAAGAAAACATGTCTTTGGGAAGGAGAGAGAGATTTTAGAAGCAATTTGTCTATCAGGCTGGTTCGATGTTCTACTGGTTTCCGCAACTTTCCTACAAATTGATAATAATTGATCTATTACACTTTTATGAATATAATAGATAAACACCTATATTTATTGATAGGATATGGATCCTATGAATAACTATGAGGTAGGCATTGCACCTAAGTATGTTTCAGCAATCGGTGTGTGTTTATCCTTTCTGTACTCACAGAATTGTTACTCACGTAGGTACTATATAACGCAAAAAAACGATAAGTACTATCAACCGAGAAAAATCCAAAGCTCTCAAATAAAAAAGCTAAACAGAACATCAGTAAGTACTTAAACACAACCGATGATGCATGGTTGTGCGCTCAACATTTTATAGTGTTCGTTTAATAGCGTTAAAAGTGAAACGATGTAGTAAACCCTACGATTGTCGCACCACACATTACGTACGAGTACAACAGTGCTTGGGTCAATAGCGTGAGGTGACAGTGCGCGATTAAACTGGGCGTTTCGCTTAGACAACACCACCAAGGGTTGATCTCTTCTGATTTTACTAAGTAGAGAGACGATTGATTTAGAACTTGTTTTATTAATTTTTTTCCTTTCACTACAGGTCTACCAGACGTACTGCAGTGTACCATCCACACTTAGTCGATATTACCGTTTTGTTGTACTCAACGCTTCTTATCTACATTTATTGTGCGCACAGCCAAGGTGTTCAAATCTCTGCCCGCTTCTATGTTCCCTACCACATATATGACACGTTTGCCTTTAAAGCAAGAGTGAACAGACATCTTCTCGGCTCCATCGTAGACCTCATCCGTAATAAAAATAAAATTTTGGTGGTGATAGATACTTAAACTTTGTACTTACCTTCAACATGAAAGTAATCCTACTATACCTTCTATAAGATGCATGGTTGTTTGTTTCTTTTACACAAATATTAGGGAACAAATTTTCAACAAACTTTACAGTGGGTACACTATATACCTGACCTAAATGTACATCAGAATAATATAAAGCTATAGTTTATAAATTATGAAGTATACAAATAAAGCGCGGGCGACTAGGTAAGTAGGTACTCTAAACAGTCCCGAATTTCGTTTTCATTTATTTTGACCGACAAAAATATAATTCATCTACAAATTATTCTTAGACGGACTACAAATAATCTTTACAAATAACCATGTTTGGGGAAACAAACTATTTGCTAAAGAAAGGACATCTATAACATTCACACTACAAAGGTATTTGCATAATTTATACAAACAAAGTAATTGGTTTTGTTGACAAAACTCTCTGGTTCTCAATCATTATGGCTTTGTTAATTTGGGGCAATAAATAAATGGTAATTAAGCATTGTTCCGCTTTTATTGCACGCTGTTATAATGAATGTTGATGCCGAAAAGGGTTCACGCCTTAGAATAACAATTGTAGTGAATTATATCCGTTTCAGTTAGGTACCTAAGTCAATGAAAAAGTTTAGGGCGCATAAATTAAATTAGAGACAATTATTTCTATGGATAGGCGGTTGCTACATCACTGCCATAAAGTTTTTTTTTTCAAAAAGTTTATATTGCTGATTATCAAGATATTATGAAAAGAAATAAAATAATTTATAGCCATTTTCTTTCTTTCACATCTTTACCCATCTTTTTAGGGTTCCGTAGTCAACAAGGAACCCTTATAGTTCCGCCATATGTTCTGTCTGTCCGTCTGTCCGCGGTTTAGCTCAAAAACTATTGGTACTAGAAAGTTGTACTTTGGCATGAGTATACACGTTAATGACGCCGAAAAGGTGGTAAAATAAAATAAAAAATAAAAAAATATTATTTAGGGTACCTCCCATACATGTAAAGTGGGATGATAATTATTTTTTATCGTTCTTCCCATGGTGTGGGATATCGTTGGATAGGTCTTTCAAAAATATTAGGGGTTTGGTAAGACCGTTTTTTGATTAAGTAAACCGTTCGTGACTTATCAAGCTTTAAAGTACCAATTTTCGTTAGAGTCAAGTGTCCCCCCTCTATCAACTAAACGGTTGTAGTTAGAAATTCAAATGTCACGGCAGTAGTACCTATATATAACGAAATTTAAAGGAAAACTATCACACATAAGTGGGCTTTACAAGTTTACGAGTAATAGTCGACCAATTGTATTTGACTCGAAAATTTCGAACAAATCTACAGAAATGTCGATAGATGGCGCTAGCGCCAGTTGTATCGTGCTAGCTTCTTGTGACGATTGAGTAGTGTAGCTCTATGTCCGTATTTAAATTCAAAACACCGGCTATGACAAGTTTTATACAAATCTCTAAAAAAAATTAAAACTTTTCGTGCAAAATTGTCGGATCAGGTGAGGATTTGTATAGGAAGTCAAATTAGTTAGGTAGTCATGTTTGGCTTTTAGTTAGAGCATGGTACGAAACGATCAGTCAGCGAATACGACACGCACTTGGCTGTTATAAAAACTACGGAACCCTACACTGCGCGTGGCCCGACACGCACTTGACCGGTTTTTTTTTGTATAAATATTCTTAGCTTCACAGTCATTTTCACTTTTATATTAAGACTGCTGGCTATCAAATCTTTAAATAAAAGTGAGAATGCACTGAGTAGTTCCCTCTTCTATAAATACCTCTGTATTTAGTATGATTCACCATTATATTTAAACAGCAAAGCCACCTGAAAGATTGATGGCTTGCGCCTTAAAATAACTGTTCAAGAGGAAAACTGAGGGAGAGGAGAGCGGGGAGACAGGTACCATGTGTTGCTGATGGATTAACTGGGTATTTTCGGGGAAAATGGACATTGCCAGGGGAAATTTGGTCTTATTGCCAGGAGTAAATGGTGTTTTACAGTTTAGTTGGTTGCCTGAAAAGCTGGTCCGCCATCTAGGTGACACCCAAACTGTCGATACATTTCACAATTGTCGTAAACTCCTCGAGACGGAAGGGGAGCGCAGTAAAATTATCATTTTATGCCGTTCGACGACTGAAATGACACGGGAATGCTGTAAAACTGATTTATTGGATACATCCCTAGAGTCACATGCTGAATTTTTGATGAGATCTTTGTTTTAAGATAACGGTTCAAGATTATATTAAAATTGTGAACCGGTGACCCCGTCATACCCTTGTGAGTAGGTACCTACTTTTTTTAATAATGACAATCTTCTAAGCAATTTCATTTTGCTAAAATTATTGTACTTATTACGTCACGGCTGTCTGCGACATACGTTATAATATCATTTCCTATTCAGATAAGTTAATACCTAGTGATTAGTGTAATAAATAATAGAACAATGTAATAGAGTCTGTTACATTGTTCTGAGATCTCAACTACCGTTTAATAAATAGCAATAGGATAATCGCTAATTGCAAGACTCTTGCGAGACTCTCATTTGGGCAACACTACTAGTGATATAGATGGCAGTCACGAGACTCTCATCGGCCTCTTCTACAATTTGATTAAGACTCGCTATTGGCTTGTTTTATTGCCCTATATTTCCTTATTAAGACCGCTGGGGCGACCTGTGGACCGCATGGTCAGCTAATCAGACGCCATCCCTCGATTTGGGACAAAATAAAAAATCATAGGCATACCTATATAGGTATGTCTATGATTACCGTGCTGTAGGTACTTAAAAGTCTTTTCTGGAATAACCCTATTTTCTCTGCTTTATTCTACTTTATTATTATTTTGCTTTATTATTTCATTCACCAATTTTGAGAAAACTGTCAAATTAACTTTTAAATTTAATGATATTATAGTTTTGAGTAAATCGCTCGAGAAATTAACTGTCAAATTAACTTTTAAATTTAATGATATTATAGTTTTGAGTAAATCGCTCGAGAAATTATGTCACTGCACAGTTATTCCTTGATAGATACCTATAACTCACTCATCCTCGTGCCATTTACAGGTGCTGTACATTATATACTTGTTCACCTAGACGGAGAAGTTCTAAGAATAAGACAAATGTTTAATAAAATAGCATTCCGGCACTCAAGCTTGAAATACACCCACGTTATTCAGTATCATTTCACTGCCAGCCAGACACCAGGCCGTCGCTCGTCGTCGCTTGTTTATCTCTATTTGAGCTATAAAACTCCACGATAAATCTACAAATCATAAGCTAATTGATTGCTCTCAGAAAAATATTGCGATATTTTTATCAATAACAAATGAGTACAGAATCGTACGCCCACTTTTACTCAGTAGACACAATCGTAGACGCACTCGCTTTCAACGACACAGACCATTAAACGTTCACAAGACAGATCATTCACATCATCAACATAAACATTAGCTCCAACTGATTCGAATAGTCTGCGCTAAATGAATGAAAAAGCAGTAGCCGCGACCTCTTCTCGCGGAAAGCGAATTAAAACAAACAGTGCAGTTAAAATAAATCTAACTGCCTATAAAAAGTGCCATAACTATCACTTAGAGGCCATTGTGTTGGGTTTGTTTTATCTCAATGCTGACGAAACGCATCAGCAACAATGTGAGAGAACCTTTATTATGTAACGCGAAAATTATTCGTACCAAGAACGTATTCTTGAAGATATCAAAGTCGTTAAAGAAAATTTATTGACCAGTTGACACTGGACAGGCGTGAACCTAGACCAGAGAAGACTAGATATCTATAAATTTTAATAAATTATTAATTGCATAAATCTGCCATTGACATCTCGTCGTAGAGTCCTATTAAGAAAATTAGCTACTTACGATACCTACAAGTATTTCAAAACTCGAATTTACACGAGCATTTCCATTTTGAAATTTATATACTTATTTCAATTTAAATATTAAAATAGCTGCAGTATCTAAAACCCTCGAAGCCAGACGCTAATACGGCTAGAAAGTTATCGCCGTCGGTAAAATAGTAAAAGATTTTCCTTCGTAAAGTCAACGCGATAAGATAGAGGCATACTTATGTGAAGTCAACCAAATGCCAGCAAGCATTTGAACGGAGAACGCGAGTCGTATAGATACGTTATGTTTATCGAGAGTCGGGGCAACACAATAATAATAAAGGCACTTTATTAGGCCTCTCGCCACGACACGTTATCGACTTCAATTAAATATCATTTTTATTAGGAATCCCCGGTAACGCCCCGCGGTCACTAAACACTTTATTTTGTTTTTTATCATAACTTTACATGTCGCCTTTCGATTTTATGTGGCCCAACAATGTTATATAACGATAAAATTCAAATGAATCGATATAATATAATTACCTCTTTTGTTAATCCATATTCAGATCCACAACCAATCCATTAACCTGCAACAAAAGAAAGCTTTATTTAGTTATGGAGATAGAGTAGAAACAAATCTTAACTCTGAGCTTTTACGACCGAAATAAACATAATTAACCGTCTCAGATCAAAACATAAAAGGCTTCCTCAAATAAATCAAAAGCAAAAAACTGTTGATACCATTATTTATTTAAACGCTAAGAAAGCATCACGAGCCATAAAACGGAATGTGAGCCGCGGCCTTCGCAACAATGAATACGAAAAAATACATGGAGCCTGGCGCAGATCGCTTTCTTCAATGGTTACTTTATATGCAAATTCCTTGCAATAAAAGTGGAACCCTTCTCTCTAGCTTTATATAAAGAGCGCAAGACTCGAATCCGACTTTTTATTTATTCGCGAATCGACGCTGTTTTATTGGTATCGACTATCGATTCGACTCGTCCGCATTCGAGAATTCGGAAGTAATGCCCGCTATTTCGAGTATTTCGACTGCTAGTCGTGCCTATCCGATCGCTATCAAAATTTGATTGCCTCGGATAAAGGTTTCATTTATATGCAGTTGTTGTTGCTAAAATTTATTCAAATCGTCACAAAACGAGTAAAGCCAAGTAGGTAAATATACAATAAAATATGTGGGGAGCATCCATATTTCAAAGACTTCATTGGATTTACACACGTAAACATTAACATGTACCTATATGTAACGGTAGTTTGTCATGACAACATAAACGCTGCTTTGACAGGTATTTTGATGGTTGAAAACTCTTAATTTCGTATCTACTGCAATACAAGTTGTGGCGGGAATATAATGTCCATGATTTGTTTTAGCTATAGTAATTCAGAGAGCAAGTGAAATACCTATAAAAAGCTGTTGACTTATTTTTCATCATGCTATATGTGGCTATAAACATCAAAGTTTCCTAACCTCTGCCTACACAAGCTGTGAGATAAAATCCATAGCATGTATAGATACGTAGCCAGGTACAAGAGATTACATTCTGAGGCGAGAGGAGGCAGGGCGGCATGTACCCAACGTCGCCGACAAGGATCTTATATTTCCATAAAACGTAGAGTTTACGAGCACACCTACAAACACCCTACGTCTCCCTGGTGCCTACAATGACCAAAATTTTAAGTTTCACTAAAATATTTAAAGATGTTGATAGTTCGTGGTTGAACTTTCGACGTAAAATAAAAACATATTTAAGAAAAATAAATACCTGGTAGCTTATTTCTGAAGCTTGTGACTATAGAAGTCACGATAATATCATTTAAGAACTTTCAAAACTTTCAGGAAACGAAGTTTAGAGTTGAAAACCGAAATAGTCTTAGGTACAAGAAAATGCGTTAGAATAGATTTCCCTCCCTCTCCTACATCATATGTTCTCATATTTTATTTGACAACTTAATAGCTGGTTTATTATTTGCAAAAGTCTTTCAAACTTTTCCATCATATACGAAACGGTAGTGCAAGTTTCATAATAATAGGGATGTATTTGCGGCAAAGTCACATCGTAAAACCGTTTCGTGATATTTTCTCTCGCTACATTTAGCACATACAAATTTAATATAGATTTAACACTCATAAAACGTTAACCACGCGTTGTGTTATGTGTATTGCACAAATCTTTATAGCTTAAAAAGCGTTTTGTAGAGCGTTATCTAACAATTGTTTAGTGTTCTGTTATTAACTTATTTATGATCCCTGAACTATCTCGTAAACCCTTTTAAATATACAAAAAACAAACAAACATCCGAATTGAGAACCTCCTCCTTTTTTAGAAGTCGGTTAAAAATAAAAACAATCAGATTAATGTATAATATAAGAACATTTTATCATGTAAAACTGTAGAACAACAACTGTAGGCTGCTAAAGCATTTGCCATGTTATTTAAACTTGACCTATCTAACAGTAGACACACCCGTCTATTCAGCTAAATACCGCATATAAACACGCTCAGCTAAATGAGCATTAACTCTTTCACCACATCACAAATTAATATAATGTCACAGAGAACGTTAAACGCAGAGCGGTTCCCGTATGATCTGGTTTACGACTGTAGTTTTAATAAAAATCTCTAATAACATTCCGCCGTCATGTTCCACATTACCCGTGGCGTTTATCATAAGACTACCTACTCGAATATATCGTAAAATTTAAAATATATAACTATCCAATAACACGACAAACAGTTTTCATAATCTGACTTTTTCTCGTTCTACTAAAGCGATTCAATCTTCTAAATTATTACAGATAATGTTCGAAATCGACGCCTTTTTTCGTCTCCCAATGAGCATGTAACTAGAACCGTGTTGGCTCCAGTATAAACTTCATAACAAACTGCCACACGAGGCCATATCTTGTATACATTATGAGCTTTTTCGTTTAAGTCAAAGCCCCAGTATTTCACTACTAAAAGGTCGTAGGAAACATCAACGTTCAATCGAATTCATACCTTTACAATTAGTGATACAGTGGATTTAGCAAGGTTCGGATGTTGTCCGTTCTTTTTCAAAATTAAGGAGGAGGAACGCCCTTTAGATGTTTTACTTAACTGTTAATAACACGGAGGTGTAGATATAAAATGTGGACTTACTTGACTTTAAATGTATTATTTTAAGAAATTTTCATTTTTTATGTGCTTTTTATATTGCCATATCGCTGCTTGTATGTATGTTCTACTTACAGAACACCATTTTTGGTAAGACATGATATCACTTCACGTTCACATGACATCATTTTTGAACCGTAAACTTTGGGTTAAAAACGAAAATATCAAAACTGTTTACTGGTTCACTTACGCTACGCATATGCTATACGAACAGGCCCTAAATAGCTCATCTAAGAATAAGTTTTGTTAATCCATATTTCAACTAGTTCAAATATTATTATAACGTGTGCTTATAAATTATATTGATCAACTATTAATGTTAGTTAGGTAATTTGATCAGAACAATCAATTTAATTGAAGAATGTATAGTTTCTGGCCTTGCGTGGTGATTGCTTTTAAAGATTTAGTCGTAAGTTTATAATAAATCATGTGAAATAATTTTTTTTTGTCGTTTAGACACGGATATACCTATTGTAAAGTGTAGAACTTCACGTAACATGTTCCCAATATATCAAAAGTTTATTATCTCGCAAGATTTATTACAATCTTACGGTGTTTACAAAAATCCAGTGATAAATATTATATAAATCTTACTTGATATTCACTAATAGGTACGTTTAGATATATTTTGGGCTTTCATTTAGAAAAAATATCTAAACTCAAATAGCTATTGAGCTATTTGAGTTTAGATATTTTTTATACAAAATAAACTAAGTTTTTAAAAATACAAAAACTTAATTCAGGAACAACGTTATTCTACAGATGGAGTGCATCAGTCAACGCGCTAATAAAGTCTACAGTTCCGTTCTCATTACGACAATGTTGCCAACATCTAAATTACCTATTGAACACAACCTGTCTGTCTGAGTTATAGTAACATAAATTAACTCACAGATACGCCCTGCGCAGTTATTGGCCTACAGAACCCTTGCCTTCTTCACAACTTCAATTATCTCTTATAAAAGCCATTACCCTCGAAAATATTCGATTAGGGCATCTTGGGTCGGCTCATTACCGGTTTGGGCGGCGATTGCCTGCCAGGTCATTCAGATGTACATTTTATTGAAATACGCTTTAAGTTAACATCATGCGTTACTGAGTAGATTTTATTGAACGGTAATAACACCACCGCATATCGATGAAAAACGTATTAAATTTTAATGTATGCAGGACTTTATTTTAAAAAAAGGTTTTCCACCTTATGGCAACGTTCCCGTATGGGTTGTACCAGTTATAAACATTTTGGAGAAACACTACATAGGTATTAGTAATATAAGTTTAGGAATAAAAAATAAGTCAGCATAGTAAAACTACGCTATGTATGGCGCATGGTCACAGGAAACATTTGGCTGCGAGGCGCGGGTCGGCCGGCTGTCACGTTCGCGTCAACGTTAGCATTTCTTTTGTGAACGCTCCAAATTGCTCACATAAAACTCCCAGAGCAGTTTTGCTACGTGATGTCTTCAGTATTTTTACTGCCTGTAATACTCGATATATTCTTATCAGCTCTGCGAGGGAACTAGGCCTGTCCCTTTTCATTCTAGAAAAAGAAAATCGTAAAAATATATTGTTGCCGACTCCGCCAGAAAGTGGAAAAAGAAATATAAATGAGCGACGCTATTCCGAGGCGGGGGACTTTCCGAGTTTCGTAATTAATGTTGCAAGAAGATATCGTCGGGAAAAGTTTTTTCATCACGTTCCGCGGAGGCAGTGTTGTAATGAGCGCCCCCGCGGCGTTACATCGTAAAAACACCATACAACTTAATAAATAAAACTGGAATTCGTGAAGATTTATCACGAGGCCCATATTGCGATTCGTGACTCAAGCCCGAGGCGTGTTTTTGCCGCGTATCTACGAGGACAAGATACTTGGTTATAAAAAAATAGATATATATATCATAGAGCGGTCCGTCTCTCATATTTACAAAGGTCTTGGTATGAAATATTTTGACGTTTCTTGGTAGAAGCGCGAGGGTGTTCTTTCGTGGAATTATTTTTTTCTTTATCGCATATGATCTACACATGCTTGGTGGATACATTTACCTACACTATACAGCCGACGGGCACATGAACCGTATTTTTGGGATTATAGCTACGAGCACGCACAACTAAGTCTTAAAGTATTCCAAATAAGTATCACTACTGAAAGCACGAATGTTTATGGTGAATTCTCATGAGGTAAATACTTTTTTCCTGTTGATAAAATGACCTAAATAACGCGATACCTGAACTGGTAATGTGCCCAATAGGGATGCAGGGAGTTTAACGTTGAAATTATGAAAGTTCTTTATAGTACGTTGACATGAAAACAATAATTTACCTCAAACTTATTTCCTACTGGGTTTTTATAATTATAATTGAAATAATACTTACTGGTAAACTTGTGAGTAAATACTATTTGCTAGCACAAAATAAGTCTAAGCCGCTATGAGTATTAAAAACAACTGGCCTAAAATACAGCATTTTTCACATTGGCCTGAAGGCTATCTCAGTTTCGATCTAAAGTATGTAGGTACCATGCCTAAACAACGGTTGAACACATGTGAATAAGTACCTTTTGAAACTAAACAAGATTATACTGATCTCATCTTGCAGCTAAATCGTGAAGCGCGAACACGTCATATGAAAGTTACAATATTGTCTGTAGGTGTAGGTATAAATATTTCAAGACCCGTACATACTTACGTATAGTGGACGGATTTAAAATTCGATCACAAAGGCTTGTATATTCAGTACACGTATTGGCACGCAGGTGAAGCTGAAGATACACAGACCAAGTTTTATTGTTATTCCCACTTTGCGAATTGAATTTGAAACAAGCGAGTGCTGCGATCGATACTAGACTGTGGCGAGGAGAGCTCGCTAGTTACTTATCTGCATTATGTCGGTATCTACATTGAAAATGTATCATTATAAACCTGTAAGTTGTAGGTTTAGCTAGGTAGGTATATTGACTTGGCAGACGAGAAACTGTTTGTCGTGTTGGTTTTTTTTCAGCAATATAAAACAACAAAATAGACATATCATCGCTTACCAAGTGATATGGTGGTTAAACGCGAGCCTATCAATGAAAAAAAAAAACATTCAGGCACCTTACGATAATTTTCTGGCTATTACAATGAGCATGAGACCTCGCTTTGCGTTTGAAAATGTATTCTATTCAAGGAACGTACGGAAAAATATGAACAGACACAGACGTAAACAAAAATGCCCCGTTTAATTAACAAATTCCTCGCCTTATGAGCTACCTGATAATTAAAATAAGAGCGAATATTGTGAGAAATCGTTTTATTATCTAGACGCAGGAATTAATTGAATTTTGTACAGCAGAGTGGCAGCAACTAGAAAGAAAATTTCATTACCTAGGTACATATAATTAGAAATAAAATTAACACTTACTATGTAATATTGACAAATGTTAAATTTCGACTCAGCAAAAGGAATGGCGGATTAAACATATTTAACTACCCTACATCATTGAAAATGTTCAAATGACAATAAACAACATTGTTGTTTTTCCGGTGGGAAAATCATTAAATTACTGCTACCGCTCTGGGTAGAGCGGAAAAGAGTGTCAGACTTCTACTGACAAAAAACCCACTTGTTCTGTCTTCAGTTGGTTTAACGTTCCGGGGCCGCGATATCCAGCAAATTAATTACAACTTTGAAAAAAAAATCCTGGCTTCATTTTTAATAAAAATACTTTCGAAAATAAGCCTGATGAATACAGATACCATACAAGGAAGAAGGCATTATAGGTACCTATAGGTGTCTAATTTAAGAAAATTTGAACAGATCGTCCATTTTAATTTTGTTTTAGAGCCAGGCTTCAGTGCCAGCTTACGGGGGCGCTATTATCTCAGCCATTTTATCTCCAATGTAATCTTGTTAAGAGTCCCTCGTCCCTCATCCCCTACCTCGGCGGGAAGCAATAATGCTGAAATCCCCCGGTTTTCGGCGCTTAAACTAAGCCAAGCATTACCGTGGAATCCATAGCAAAATTAGTGTTTGTTTACACCTATGTATCTGGCAAAGTAAGACAGATACATAATTATATACTGTCACCCTATGATAAAGAATAAAAATAATTTAGGCTAACTGTTAATTCTTTTCTAGAGATAATTTTTAATATGAATAATCAAAGACGGCCAAGTGCGAGTCAGACTCATGCTTATAAAAATGGTTTCGAATGAATAAAAACATGTTCCTTTAAACCTATTGATTTCTAATGCCTTCGTTTTGCTATAAGAAAGTAATTATTATCTAATTTTTTTCATATTTTTGTAATCTACTAGCAATTGGGAAGTTTTTCCGGTGTGAATCCCAATCCCGTGGAAATTTCGCAAAATACCGTCTTAGCGAGCGTCTACGTACTAAAAGAAACCCCCATGCAACATTTTGAGGGATTGAGAGCCCTACTATTTACTTGTAGTTTCTGAGATTTCGTGATTAATCAATGAGTGGTATTTCGCTTTTTATATATAGATTGTTTCAGGGACACACCCCTTTATCTTCGAAACTTTGGTGGTCTTTAATTTAATAAATTAAAAGATTATATGGAAAAAAAAAATTGTTTTAAAAATTCAAGATTTTATTTCAAATTTAAATCGAATGAATCGATACAAATCGGATTACATTAGCCGTCACAGACGGATAGATAGTCCGTCACTGATATGAGTAATTCTGGAGGGGTTTCATTTGTTTATCAATAAGCACGTACGGAACCCCTAAAAATATTGTAAATATTTTTAGTATCTTTCTTTCATTTAAACTCTCGATAAGGTGAAATAATGTGAGAAATAATTTAGGCAGATAGGTACTTTAATTGTTTCAAAACAGCTCAACAAGTTATAGAGAATTCGATAGACTACAACAGTGGTTCTATTAAAAAATCAGATCAACTACAAAAAAAATTATATCCACAAGATTTTGGAGCAATTTGTATTTTGCTGTCTTATATACTTTTAATGAAAATTATCCACAAGACCTTTTGCTTCATCTAGATAGGTAACGGTAATCCTAGTGATATTTAACTGTGATATCTATGCAAAATGCAAAAATCTTCTGACATTTAATTTGTCTATTTATGCTGAATATTTTTTAGGGTTCCGTAGCCGAATGGCAAAAAACGGAACCCTTATAGTTTCGACATGTCTGTCCGTCTGTCTGTCTGTCTGTCTGTCCGTCCGTCCGTATGTCACAGCCATTTTATTCCGAAACTATTAAGACTATACATGTGAAACTTGGTAAGTAGATGTATTCTGTAAACCGCTTTCCGATTTTAAGAAAAAAATATTTAAAATAAAGGGGGGCTCTCCATATATGGAACTAAAATAGAAAATATATTTTTTTCATGAAACCTATGCGTGTGTGGTATCTATAGACAGTCTTTTAAAATGACATAGGGGTTTCTAAAATCACTTTTTCATAAAGTCAATTGTCTAAAAGATATACGCTTCCAAAGTGGTAAAATGTGTATCCCCCCCCCCCCCTCTAACTTATATAATAATGGAGTGAAAAATAAAAAAAAAATATATGTCTGTAGACCTTAATGTAAACTTTCAACCAAAATTAGTTTGAACGAGATCGGGTTAGCAGTTTTTGTGATACAGCATATTTTCTAAAACCGCAAATATAACTTTGTAATTCATACAAACACTATGAAAAATAAAGTTATTTGGCGTAGTTGTAAAAAATGTAAATAAGCTAGTTTTAAGAACGTTGTAAGGTTTTTCTTTCGTCAAATAAATATACATATTATATTATATTATTATAGTTACTACGGAACCCTTCCCGGGCGAGTCTGACTCGCACTTGGCCAATTTTTTATGTTTTATTTTTATCTTCCTTGTTTACTGTCTTAATGCCACAAACTCACCAGTCTGCCACGTTTCCGTCTCAAGATCAAGATTCAGTTGGTAGTCGTTGGAGTTATTATTGCATACCTATAGTGAATTACTGATACGGGTGCGTCACAGATTGAAAACAGCAGCCGCAATCATTGCAGTCCTCGGAGCAGTGTCTGGTTTCAAAAGCGCCTAATGTATCCTTTTATCGTCTGGTACTTAGAAGTCATTTAATATTTCTTTATATTTTACGTCACACCTGAATTTATCGAAGAATTAAGCGCCTTATAGGAACCATAATATAGTAGTTATAGTTCTTATAAGGCGCTTCTAAGCAATATCAATATTAAATTAAAACAGTTTTTCTGAACGTACCGATAAATCTTTACCTGCAAGCTCTCTATAATTTACTTGACAATAAAATTCATTTACATTCTTTTTAAATAATATCTACCTTGAGCGGTTTACATTGATTCTATGCGTTACTCTTTTATAATAGATACCTAGAGGCTGTTACGTCCAAAGAGGACTCAACATAACTATCCTTACTGCCACCGTCAAGTCAATATTAATTTGTGTTAGATCGGGGTTTTTTGCTTCACCTGTTAGTAATTTAACTCTCAGATATTGATATATGATTTTCCATCAATAGGTTTATCGTGATTTAAAAATATAAAATTGGAAGACGACAAGATTTCTAATCCACATATTTCCTATATTTGCTGGATGAATAATGAAGCCGGACTGAAGTATCACAGCAAGGGGGCCCGTACTCCACCAGAACAAATGTTATAGACTGAGGTTTATCAATAATTTGTTCGCAGGTGACAAGCCCGGCGCTATCCTAGGCCTCCGACGTAATCAGAGCTTGCTTCGTCTCTACTAGAGCTGTGAATCTATCAAAATGAAAAATAAAAATAAAGAACCTAATATCCTATGGGTGGCTTAGATTTCTTTGCCATCTACCTACCATGATAAGCATACAGTTATTATTTTCCCCATGGCAGAAATTATATACAGAATAATTTCTTTTTAGCTATAGGTGTATCACTTCTGTTATACGCGACCTATTATAATTTATTTATTTGTCGTGTATAACATAACCTGTCCATGAACATAATCTTTTCGTGGGTCCAGAATTCATGCAAGTCTTGAACACATTTTTATTACTTTTTATATGTAGGTATTTTGTATGTGCATGAAGTTGTGCACAAGGGTTTGATTGTACAAAATGTTTAGTCCAGAAAAATATTATTGAGGTAAAATCAATATTTAACTGGCATAACAAAAATAAAATTAATCTAAAAGATTTTTATTTTCTTCCAGTATAGTTAAGCTTCGGTTTCGGTTCAAACATGCTGGTTTCAAGCCATCACGACTTGGAGGCACTGGGGGCAAAGAACGTAAGAAAATCATCTCAAAATAGTGATAACAGTCTTCGCGTCGACGACTCTCTCATGGCATCTTCATACATATCATCCGATGGATAGATTGGATTTTCCTACCCACCGACATAATTGTTATATGTATTTCTCAGTTTACATTTTCTTTATAGCATATTTAGATTGAGTAGGTATATTTAAAAGTATTGATATCTTAACACATATTTTAGAGTCATCCTATCAAGATCACAATAAAAAAATTATATTTTAAAATACTCCAGAATACCTTTTGGTTTCGGATAATAATGATGGTCTATTGAAAACCACCACAGCCACCACAGACCAGAACATGCTGAATTTGAGGTATCAAAAAATTACCTTAAATTATTAGTAGTATTTTTTATTCAATTTCAAGAACCAAGTTAATCCAGTTTGATTAAATTAGTCATCGTATAACACTCACATAGCATGTGACCAGTATTGAACTAACTAATATTTTGTTTGGAATTTCAATTACCTACCCTAAAAGCAGCTATACGATTTATGATATCGTGTATGGCAGCTATATTACTATCATTCATCCATGGCATGATGTATCTATAGCGAGAATATGCATTAATGTAGGAGGATTCTTCCCTATATTTGAGTTTGTTTTCTGTATAATCGATACAATAGGTAAGTGCAATAGTATTATTAAATTAATGTTTGTATTATTGATTGCTTTGCTGATTAGTTACTGATTGGTTTATTTTAAATTTAGGAACCCGTAGTCATATCTATAATGTTATATTCTGTTAAGTCCCTACATACAATGGGAGATGACACCTACTTGTTACAGTATGTATTTGAAATAGACCACGTAGAGAAAATAGCTACCTAGCCATATAAGACACCTTCTACTCCGGAGACTTAAAAGCTATGTGTAGTAAAACAGGTCATAAACTTGGAACTGCTGGCATACCGCGTGTAAGCTGCATCTTACATGCGATGCAACCTGAGATCATAAATCTAGTTTTCGGGAAACCAATGTTTTGACCAGGCTATTGGTGTTTTGGCAACTTTCATAAGAAAATCTGTACTAACATTTTCAGCTTAACAAATATTGTATAAATTTGGATGTAAAAATAATTAAACTTCTTTTTAATATTAGTTTAGATGATCAAATATATTAGAACTTACCTAACTTTCGTACTGAAAGACAAATCTAAAAAAATGTATGAATCCATTATATCTTGTTAGTACTTACCTAAGTATTTTAATTACCATTTATAGTATTCGTTTATTTAATTTTTATGATGTACTCTATCATTTTTATCTACTTAATATTATTTCTGTGTATTTATTTACTTGTTTACGTATTGTCAAAATTAGCATACCTACTGATTTAAATGTGCTATATTAACCTTAGAATGCAGAAAGAACCCTAGAAGCCGCGTTCAACTGTATTTGCAAGCCGTGCTCTGTGTCCAAATACAAGACAAGCGTCCCCCGCTAACCTCTCCTCTCACCCGCGTAATTTTGCTAGATCAGACATTATTTGTCTGTTTTAGGGGTAAATTTTTCAGCAGTGAAGCTAAAATTTTAGATAGTCATAATGTTACATAGAAACATAATTTCATACACCCCTCCCCATTCTCTCTCACACACACCACAAATATAAGTTAATAATTATAAGTCTAAAACAACATCCGTAACTAAATAAATTGAAACCAAATATAGACATTTTTATAAAATAGTTATCCTCAATAAACGCAAAACGTATATGCGTCATAAAATATCCTTACGCAGACGCATACACTCATGCAATATTGGCGGCCGACACGCATTAGAGTGCATTTTCTTGAATTAAGGATTGTATTAATTTGTCATGAAACTTGGTTTCCATTTTAAGTTAAATGAAAAATTTTGCCGTCAATATTTAACACCTATTTTTTATGACGGAAATCGATTCAAAAGCCGATTCTGAACCAACTACTGTCAGGAATTGCGTTTATTCTGTTACACATTGTATAAGGGTCGCACTGATAACCTTTCTTTTTTCAAAATGATTAAAATATTTCCTGATTAAAGTAGTTATTAATATACTACAAAGAATAAAAGCCCTCAGTAGGTAATAAGAAGAAGGGAAAATGAAAACTCTTATATTGGCAACACTAACAAGATGGATGAATTATTCTCTTTGACAATTACAAACTAAACAATTTATTCAGTAATTAAATAGGACGATAAGTGAATGCGCTAGTTACACGTGAAATGTGATCCATCCTGTATTTTTTTAGCCCCGCTGCATTTTTACAGGTAGGAACGCCACAAGACGTTATTATTTAAATAAATTGGATACGGGTAAAACACGTCACGCGATATGACGGACGTTCACAGAACAACTGATCGGCTGCGCGTCAAACTACTCCATTTAGGAGTAGTTTTTGTTGCTTCAGTATTAGGCGCGCTCGCGACTTCTAGGGTTATTTCTGTATTCTAAGATATTAATTAACCTTTTGCACGCCAGCGCCTTTTTACGTTACTTCACCCCCGACGCCAAGCCCAGTAAAATTCGACCAGATTTTATTCGAAATCTAAACGAAACATCAAGGAATAAATTAATAGTTTAAAAAACACTAGAAAAACACGCTTTTATAAATGCACGTAAAAACAAAAAAGATCGTGTTCAAAGTCCATTCGTGGCCTTTCTCACAAGTGCAAACACGACTATGATACGATATTCCATCATGGAATGCCGGTGCCTATCTTTCGGCTTCATCATCAGACCTTGAAATCTAATCGTGGTCAAAGTTCATTACAATACTTTTCTAAGAAATCCAAAACAGCTATGATACGATTTTCCATCATGAAGTTCCAGTTCATATCTTCCGGCTCCATCATCAGATCAGTTTGACAGTACCATATTATTGTATTGTCATCAGAACTACATACAGCTGCCAATTTTCATTACGCTACGACCCTTGGAAGATGGTTAAATTAGCTACCTTAGATTTCATTACATAGTTAGTTACATACAGGTCGACCTAATAAAAGTGTGTTAAAAAGAAAAAAACATTTGAAATTGTATGTGATTACAAAGTAAAGTTCACAACACTATATGACACCTTTAGTTGCCTACGGCGTCACAGATATGTACCTTTTTAGAAAAAAGTAGAGTTGGGATTACTATAATATTGATTGACACAAAAATAATCTTATACTATAATCTCAAAGTAGGTAAATTAAACTAAAAATTTAAGCAAAATTTTAAATTCTTATTAAAGATACAATACGTGAATAAAGATATTGCTATTATCGTCGTATCGCTCGAGTGAATTTATTTTTATTTAATGCGAAATATTTCAAACCTTGGGGTCGTGGGAGTCCGAGTGCTCACAAATTATTTAAAGATCTATCCAGACGCCTAGTTGACACTTCACGTGACCCAAGGACTGACTTGGACAGAGGTTAAGTATCGCCATACAACGTGGCAATGCCGCCAGTTTCTGGGTACATTACCAGTGGACAGCGATGCGCACGAATTTCTGGATGCCAGATATTAGTTTATTTTTAGATGTATATATGTAGTTTAGGGATTTATTTAAGTGTTTAAAGTGGTAAAAATTTAATGTTAAAAACTAATAACATAAGTAATCATCCGAAATTCATTGGACTATTCGTTACTCAAGTAAAGAAAATAAGATTCTCTGCTCATCTATGAAATTTAAAGTATAAAGGTAGGTACTTACCTCATAATCTAAGTCATTGATATCAAAATCCAAATTCGACTTAAATAGCACATCATTTGAATCAACACTTTCTATACTTAATTTCTTGCGCTAAACTCATAATTATCTTAACGTTTTCTTCAGAAAATATACATAATCAAACTAGAATAAAGCATCAAAAAATTGATCCTCAACGCTGTCGGCTGGCAACGTACCCAAGATACTGGTGGCATTGCCTCGTTGTATGGCAATGCTTAGCCGTTGACCAAAGAAATAGCCAGGCCTTGGGTCGCTGAAAGCGTTAACGAGCCTTTTCGATATGTCTTTAAAAAGGCTGTGAGCACACGGGCCCCATGTTCCGAGAGTTTCGACCCCAAAAGGCTCGAAAATATAGTTATCACCGAGATGACTATATTAACGCCGCTTGAGGTTTTCCGCAGCCGCAGCGGGAGCGCCAGCACAACATGATGAACTGGGAAGATAGGATGGCGCGACAGTATCGACACAAGTTGCGTCCCACGCTAATGGCCTACCCATCTTCCAAGGTAATAATGACATGCCGTCCGGTCTTTTGCCATCGTCACGCGCCAGTCCATTGGGCTCCAATACGGCTGGAACGCCGACGGTGACAAGGGCTCGTCGGATAATGTTGTTTAAATTGGCATGTCGTGCAAAACGACCCGCACTACGGCTGCAAGAGAGTCCATGGTGCCCGAGGCTGTTGACCGCTTCCCCACAATTACAGCAATGAGGGGAACAACAAGGGGCTCCTAGGCGTAGTGAAGCAGCGATGTGGAAAGTGGTGTCGCCGAACAAAGTGCCTAGATTTGAGGACGGTAGAGCATGTAAATAAAGACCTGATTCCCACTTTCCCACAGCCAGCAGACGTGCACCCTCAGCAGAAGTAGCAAACGTGGTTAGTATATTATTCAGAACTACTCTGCAGAGCGGCTCGTCCCACCGCCTCTGGGAAGATGGTATAATAGGTCAGAATTTAGATGCGTATGGTTATTAAGCCTATACCTATGGTTATTCGTTAAGGACTAACGTCCTTAACGAATAACCATATGTATAGGATTTTTGGTGGCATTTGGTTGGTAATTTATGTCATAAAATCAGTCCAGATACGTCCTTGCATTGTGATAATTGTCATTAATATGGTTCCATGTGTCAAGCACGGTGTCGATACTGAGTTTATCAAAGAAAAGAAAACTCATGATTTGTGGTGCAATTCAAATAGGGTCACATTATCAATTCAAAAACGTATACCTACTTTAAAGGCGCTTCTAAACGGGCTATATTTTTCTGCAATATGTGGCTGCAATACAATAGCCGGCAACATTACCAGCAATACCAGACAGACTATGCAATATTGCAGTAATGTCCCGGCAATAGTTGACAAACATTTTGGGTATAGCAATGTGTGGCCGATATTGTTCGATAGATTGCCGGGCGATCGCTGAGCGATCGATTTAACTGTAATGTTGCCCAGGCAGTTCTATTGTTGTTTCAGTCGCTCTCTATTGTAATGGCATAGTGCATCTTTTTCTACCGACATGAAGTTTGTTATGAGTATAATTGCTATGTTCAGTGCTTTGTTTGACTGACTGACCTGTGCTTGCTTGACTTAAATTGTCTAAAGTTTCATGCCTATTTAGGTAAGGTCGAATCCACAATCTCTCTTTTTCTTTTTTGATTTTAAAATAATATAAGCTGCTGTGACAAGTGTGATTTCGTCAGCCATTGTTGCCGATTTGTGTAGCCCGTTTAAGAGTCTGCATCATGAGCTACCCTATAGCCGACATATCGCAACACATGGCCTAGCCATAGATTGCTCGGACATCAGTGTCCGAGCAATGTTTTTGTAATGGCCGGGCAATTAGTTGCCAATAGTGCAGCCACAAATTGCAGAATAATATAGCCCGTTTAGAAGCGCCTTTATGGATTTGTGTGGCTGTTTGTTTCTCAATCTAATGTCAATGCCGAATGGCAGAATTGATCTCGAACGCTTCTCTTTATTCTGGAAAAATGTGAAATACGATATTTCATGCGAACAAGGTCGCGGGCAAAGCTAGTAATATTGACATATAAAAAATATATTTAAAAAGAATTAACATAATTGCTACGCAAATAATTAGGTACCAAAGATGCGAAAAAAAATTAATAATTTTTATTTATCTTTGGTACCTAATTGACGGCTGAAATCATTGACTTGTCAATAAGAAATGACAGATAGTGACAAAATTAATTCAAGTAGTAAATAATGTTTTTACTATGGGTGGCTTACCGTTGCCGAAGTTGAAACGGTGTTGTTTTTGCACGAGGAAGTTAAAAGTAGCATGTATTCTTATTGCCTTTTGGAGTATGGTAAAAAGAAACCTAGATTATATTTAAATCCGAGTTTAACAGGATCCTTGTCTTTGCAATACTATTTAAGAATAAATATTTTTATTACTTATCACAATATTTCAGTTCTTTCTATTTATCAAATGCCCTGTGCATTTTTGTTTTTACTATGGGTGGCTTACCGTTGCCGAAGTTGAAACGGTGTTGTTTTTGCACGAGGAAGTTAAAAGTAGCGTGTATTCTTATTGCCTTTTGGAGTATGGTAAAAAGAAACCTAGATTATATTTAAAACCGAGTTTAACAGGATCCTTGTCTTTGCAATACTATTTAAGATTAAATATTTTATTACTTATCATAATATTTCAGTCCTTTCTATTTATCAAATGCACAGGTAAGGTACGTGACGTGAGGGGGAGGATATATGCCATAGCGCCTAGCTATGGCATATATCCTCCCCCTCACGTCACGTACCTTATTACAAGGGTCTTGATTCCCCCTATGAGAAATTATTTTTTCTTTGAAGATCGTTTTTCACTGGTACCTACCATTAGCGTCATGATGTGCATCGTGCATCTTGGTGTTTAGAGCTGTGCGTATTTGGTCAGACCAAATTGGCGTAGTTTTCCGAAATTTTTCAAAACCTGGAAAATTTTTTTTAAATTTTTGAATAAATAAAAATACGGCAAGATAATGGAAAAATATTGTTTAAAGTATAATTTTACTTTGAATTAGGGTCAAAACGCTTGAGTCATAGGGCCCGAGTGCGCGTCTCGCCGGGTGATAGATTGTTTGCCCAAAAATAAACATTGCCATACAACGTGACAATGCTGCTAGTCTTAGTAGTGCTTCGACGTTACAGTAAATAGACAATGTATTTTTATATATAAAATTTTTTTTTCACGCTTTTTAATGGGTCGGTTTGTAATTTATCTAGTTACAAAAGCCAAAATGTCAACTACTTATCACCTTTTACAAAATATTGCTTTTCCCGGTGCAGAGCCGTTAATTTTTGAGGAGTTCTCCTGGTAAATCACCATCAGCTCTACTTCACCATATGCATTGTGACGAGCATAAAGTGCTTAACATCCATATTCAAGTAATCTAATCGCAATCAACGAAATACTTATTATTGAGTAGTTTCGGTGGCTATCTGGGGTCTTCATCATCAGTTCCACTTCCTCAAATGGTGCTTTTCGAGAGCAACTGCACAAGGTACTATAAGAAATACCCAAAACGCTATAGATGTGCCTATAATATTTGAAGAGTTCCCTCGATTCCTCCATGATCCCATCATCAGATCCAAACGTGACGACAATGGGACCAACTAGAAAGTATACCCTTTCAAACAAAAAAAGAATTTTCCAAATCGGTCCAGCCATCTCCGAGTTATGAGGTAACATACATAAAAAAAAAAAATAGTTCAAGACGAATTGTAAACCTCCTTTTTTTGAAGTCGGTTAATAAACAAGAAACAATACTAAAGGAAGTTAATCAAATTATGAATTAAATGGTGAATTGTATTTTTCTTTATTTTAAATGAAAAACAACAACCATGTACATCCATCAAATATTATGATTAATGGAACATTAATAGGAATAATCACATCTAGTTTTCATTCAGTTGAAGATGAATCCGTATTGTCATTTGTAAAAAGGGAATCATGGATAAAATTTTCCATCTGTAAGTCTTTGGTTGGTCAATAATATGAGCAGATCGTTCTTCATAATTTTTGGTAATTGATACTACGGTGCCAAAGTATAAAAACTTTTTTCCATAGTGGATGTTCTTCCCAAAACATATCAGGGCTGCGGATACCTACGGCAGTTGCTAAAGCAATTAATTAATCAGCACTATCTTGTTTTTATTGATAATAGGCTCTTTAACCACCATCTCACCATCATCATGGTAAGTGTCATCACCATGATGCACGGCTAAGGAGTGGAATTGATTGTGTTTCCTGATGGCTATACCTAATCTGGAGGTCTTTAATTCAAGAGTGAATATACTTCTAGGTAAGCGTGCTACATCTTCGACCACAATGATGTATATTCACTCTTGACTTAAAGATATCCAAATTATAGCCATCAGGAAACAAACTGCGGCAGCGAATTCCACTCCTTAGCCGTACGCATAATGAAAGTACTCCCAAAACGTTTTGTGCGTATGGGTGGGATGACCACCATGTAACGAGTGCGCATTACCGTTTGTCTTGTAGTTCGATGATGGAACAGGCTTGGTGGAATTAGATTGTGCAATTCCATCTCATACTCCCCGGAATGTAACCGATAGACCACCGATAGGCTTGCAACACGTCGCCGATGTTCAAGGCTCTAGAGCTTTGACTGTACCAGTGCATCGTTGCCAATTAGTTGTTTGGAAAAACTGGTATTAAATTAAAAAGCACCTAGCCGGCATTTAATAACTCAAACGGGGAATTTCCTGTATGCGAATTACATTAGTGTTGCAAAAATAGATAAAAACTTGTTTTTCGTTTTGTCCTGCTAATTTATCACTTTATTACTAGCAGTAGTAATATTGATATAGTTTTAGTGTACACATAATTAACTTGTTTATGTATTAAAATGACCTTTTTTGCAATGGAAAAATATAAGAAAAATATAGACTTTTTATGGTTACGGCTTGCGTTTGACCATCATCTCACCTGATATTAAGCGATGATGTGGTCGAAGATGAAGCACGCTTGCCTAGAAGTAACCTATTCATTCTTGACTTGACTCCCAGGTTATAGCTATCAGGAAACACAGACTCCAGCAGGGAATTCCACTCCTTAGCCGTACGCACAATGAAAGTATCCCCAAAACGTTTGAAAAATATTGGAAAAATATCTTTTTGCCACTACCCATGAGTAGTCAGACCATCTTATTGGGCCATCAACCTTGCCAGTAACCATGAGCTGCTCAAATTTATGACTATCTTCCTGGGCGATGTGGCCAAAGTATTTCTATATGTATGTCTTTTGTATAACACAATTCTGTTGTCATGTTTCAGCTGGCAATATCCCACAGTATGCGTATCTTGATGTGCCCAGCTTGCCCTAAAATATATACAAGGGAAGGTGGCTCCCTTTACATAGGTTTGACTTATATGATGTGGATTCTGTTTTTCATCAACATCGCAGCATTATGTTCCACCTTTTTCTTCCTCTTGGGCATTTTTTGGTAAGTTAAGAATATGCGCTGAATCTTTTATGTAAATGTACCTACTGTTTGAAACTTACTCTATAGTAAAACAAAATAAAATCTAAAGAAAGGTTATATTACATCAAATGGTTTATTCCAGAAATTATCACCGACAAATCCCCACCGTAGGTATTATATATATTTAATTAAAATACTTTTTACCCACAGGTAGATACTATTAAAATTCGTGTCAATTTCTGTCAACACACAAAACCATAGCCGCCTAATCTACCTTATACTGCTGCAGTAATTTCTTTTGTTACTTGCATAATCTCCTATCTAAAACCATTTTTTGTTTGATTAAATTGATATATTATGTCTTTTTGTTTTCAGCATATGTTCCCCTTCTCAGCTGATATTTACATGGCATTCGGTATTTTGTCAGCTCTCGGGATGCTCATACATGCAATAATGAATGCAATGCAAATGGTTAATGGCCATTGCAATAATCCAAGTGACAGCTTCGCTCATATCATGTACTCCTTACGTAAGTATTACTGGGTGGATTTAGATGAAACTGTGTATGGAAGTAGCTTGAAGTTTGAGAAAGGTTATAAGGTACTTTTTACCCGACTGAAAAAAGGAGGGTTATGTTTTTATCGTGACAAAGTCCACGTGAGCGAAGCTTCGCGTGACTGCTAGATTACATTTTTTTTATTGATAATAGACTCGCGCTTGATCACCATATCACCTGATGATAAATGATGATGTAGTGAGATGTGGTGAGATGAAGCACGCTTACCTAGAATCAACCTATTCAATATATAAAAAAAGACAAGCACTTTAAGCTAATGTTTCAATCATGTGGAGGTCTTTCCAATTCGGAAACTAGGTTTATAAGCGTTGATCACTGCAAGATTATTCCAGAGTTATTTTGCAATCTATGGTATGGAAATCTAGGGTATGGTAGCATATTAGGGGCCATGGGTCGACTCCGCTTGGTGGCACAACTTTGTCATCAATTCAGTTTCAAAATAGAAAGATCCTACATTCATTGAGCTACATACTATTTTGATTATAGTTTAGCAGTTACTTTTTATAATTTCCATTTTTTTTTCTTTCTTTCAGTCTGGTTCTACTTCATTCTCATCGTCAACTCGTATAGGGATGAAATGTTAACTTAGATTTTAGGTATATTTAGTTGTTATAATAATTTAATTTGAATAAATATATTATTTACCAATCAGAAAAAAATGGTTTTATTATGTGGCTTACCTAGTTTCCCTAGTTCTTGTAGGACTTATCTATAAGTACATGTAGAAAAATAGAAAAGTGTAGGTAAGTTCTGTTGGTTCTGTTGTTGTTGATTTTAAGACTTATCTTTACTACAAATACAGTTTGAAATCGGTCGGGGTTTGGTGGCATAAATTTGTGCCAGCGGGGCTTAACTAATACTTGTTTAGGTACTGGCACGTTTTTGTGCTACTGGGGCTCTAGAGGTTAAGATTTGTATGCGCGTGTTGTGTAGTGAGTATGGTAACGGCACCATGTGCAAGACAAGGGCCTTGCCTGTATCAGATTGTAACGCTTTGCTTACCGCTATTTGACTCACTAGAAAATAGCGTGAGACTGTAGGTGTAAGGTCTATTGTTTGTAAATGCCTATCCTAAGTAGGGCTTGAGAAGTTAGTGCTTACTAATTCCATGCTTGTCTGACATCTTCGGCCTACGAAGTAAAACCTTACCGAACGTATGTCATTTTGTTATAGTTATGTCACGGCTAGCAGTGACAAGTTGTCACTGACAACGTCTGTCAATGTCACAATCGAGCATGGTAAAGTTGGGTAAAGTCGTGGTGTTTCATCAAATATAATAACACATTTCGATGAAGAGGAAATCGCAAATAACTTGTACTTGCAAATATGAAAATAGGTTGTTAATCAGCACTAGATAAATGAATATAAAAAATATAAATGCGACACTAAAAACAGAAATCATGAAAATATCGAAAAAGTTGTACATTTTTCACAGCTTACCTCGAGTGGAGAAATGCCTTTGTTGTATGGACAACCGCTTGGGATGTATTATTATATCATTCATCTATTTATATTTAACAGTAAGTACCTACATTATTGAGCTTTTATTAGAAGAATAGTAATAGAAAAAAGCAAAACTGCGGGCGGAAGCTTATCCACTATTCATGAACTGAACGCTAAGCTGGTTACCGCTGAACTGGTAAGGTCAATTAATATTACGCTATACGAGCATATTGTATCTGTAATATTCCTCAACATTACTTTTTCTTTAGACACATAAAAACCTAAAATACCTATAGGTGCACATTACAGTAATAATCAATGAGAAAATACATCTGTAAACTACCTTTTAGAACCAACTGAAACACGAAAAAGTTACCGACTGGTATCTTTTCTTCGAGTGAGAAAACCATCGAATGACTTCTCCCGCTCTGGGTGAAGTGGGAGTATCAGACTTCTACTGACTGAAAACCCACCCTGTTCCTTCAGCTGCCCTTAAGTTCCGGGGCCGGGACCTACTATCTGTTTTCGCAATTAGGTAATTCTGATGGTAGTGTGCCCTGAAGCTGGACATATACATATACAAAGTGTAACAGATTAAGCGCAATACCTCAGACACCCCAATTAGAATATTATACTATATAAAGCTAAATTACCACTCACTGACTCACTGACAGAATTGTTCTCCCAGATGGTGGATGGGGAGGTGGGTATATTTTGACAGATTCGTAAACAAGTAACTCTGAAACCTACGGGAAAAGTGCCAAACCTCCCCTTTTCCCCCCCCTTCTCCCCCCTCCCTATCGTATCTCGGAAACTACGAGACCCGTATTTTTTCTTTTTACGGATTCGTATAGAGGAGGCTCGGTAAAGTAAAAACCATTTTTCAAAGTCCCCCCCCGCCCCCCTTCTCCCCTCCCTTTAGGCGGATCTCGGAATCTAAGAGACTTGGAACATTTTTTTTTTCAGATTCATTTAGAGGGGCAATGCTTTAGTCGAAATACTTGTGCAACCCCCCCCCCATCACCCCCCCCCCTCTTTTTTTTTTTTTTTTTCACAAGCACGCGAGGTGCTTGCACCTCGCGCAACACGCAAATACTTGATTTAGAGGAGCAATGCTTTAGTTTTTTTCACAAGCACGCGAGGTGCTTGCACCTCGCGCAACACGCAAATACTAGTTAAATTATAAGTCTAAAACAACATCCGTAACTAAATAAATTGAAACCAAACCTATACATTTTTTATAAAATAGTTACCCTTACTAAACGCAAAACGTATGTGCGTCATACAATATCCTTACGCCGACACACACACAAGCGCATTTCCTTGAATTAAGGATTGTATTAATTTGTCATGATACTTTGTTTCCATTTTAAGTTACATGAAAAAAAATTCCGCCAAAATTTAACACCTATTTTTTATGACGGAAATCGATTCAGAAGCCGATTCTGAACCAGCTACTTTCAGGGATTGCGTTTATTCTGTTACACGTTGTATGTAATAAAAAAAGATTTTTCTTTCAGGTGGATCCGCTTGTATCAATAATATTGGGCACAAACGGTCAATGTTATATAAAAGGACTTTGTCAACAAATTGTCAGTTTAGTGACCCTTATAGTTTGGAGTATAACGTTGGTATCAACTTTGCTTTTTGTTTACGGAATTACGAAGGTTTGTAAATAAATTGTTATTTCCTACGCACAAAGCCTACCTATCGTTATAAATAATTATGTTTCTCCTGATGAGATCGCTGTCAACCAATTTACGGCTTTTAACACCTAGGTTCTACGTGACAAACTTTAACTTCTAAAGCTCCATGTGTCATTTTAAACATTTTCTCATTCGTATCACTCTTTTTTGCCAGAGTGGTCGTGGTATACATGTAGTTAATGTTGGAGTGGCAGATGTAACTGGCCTCACAATGTCCCGCCATCTCTCCCTATTAGCCGTCATTTTAGTGTACTCATGCAAAGGCCTGCCCACCATGGTATTTATTTGGTTGGTCCAATGCATCGGTGATCGTCCGCGCGGTCTGGTGGCCTCTACCTCGCCTTAAACGACGAGACGTTCTATGGAATCGTTGTTGCGCCACAAAAATAAACTGTATATTATTTGCTTAAAATAGTTGTAAGGTATTCGTATCAACTGTAACTTCCATCTTCTTCTCATATTCAATTTTAAAATATAAGGATTGTTAATAAAAATAAAATAAACTAATACAATTCATATCGTGTATGTTCACAGGAAAAACCTACTTATGTTCTTGTTTTCATATACGCTACAGTGCTACTGATTGCCTTTAACATGGTCCAAAGTTTTTTGATGTTTTTCCATTTCTATAAAGTAGACCGATGTCCTTCACCGTACCTTTACGGAGGATCGAACTTTATAGGTGCAGTTGGTAAGTGAACTTTGAAAATTTATTCTACCCGAGTAGCTGCAGTCCAATAGTCTACGAATTCTATTCATTTTATAAAATCTAGATAACATAATGAAAGTTAGGTTACCCTAAAAGTGAAGTACCCCTATGAAATAAATCTAACTATTACCTACTTAAAGTCAAAATTAAGTTATGATTGGCCGTATTTTTGTCACTAACAATATGGTTGGAAAAGGGCTAAGCAGAAGATGATGAGACGTATTTTTGTTATCATGCGAGTATGTGAATTATTACCTTTTTTTTTTACGTGGTAAAATTATCAAATAAGTCCTCCCACCCCGGGCAGAGTGGGAGGTCCTGTCAGACTTTTACTGACTAAAATCCACGGTGCTCCTTCAATAACCCTTTACGTACCGGGGTCACGGTAATGGGATGAGTCCCACGACCCCGGCAGGCTTCGGCCCTCTACGGGGGGGCCTCGTCATATTGCTGACGCTCTTTGAGGCGCCCGTGGAACACAACGCACCGTCGACCCGGGCATGGTCCATGGTCGGACAGCGAGTTGCCCTTTACTCGCTGTCCGCATGCCCGCGCCAACGGTGGCCGGAGATCGTCGGACGACGTCCGACGCCGTGGGCGTCTACCACTGCGGCTGGGCTGGAGGGAGGACGCCATCCTCTCCCTCACGCGGCCCGCCTCCTCCTTCGGAAGCATGAGTGCTTCGCAGAAGGAGGCGACCGCTTCCCACTCCCTCTCGCCCCGCAGCATGGCCTCGACCAATGCCGGGCGCGAGAGGTCTCCGCCTATCGTCGCCGTGAGGACACGTCGGTGCTCTGCCCAAGCTGGGCACTCCTGCACCGTGTGCTCGACTGTGTCCTCAGGGCGACCCTCGCAGTGGTGACACCCAGGCGTCTCTTCCTTTCCCATCAGACACAGGTACCTCCCGAAACTTCCGTGTCCAGTGAGGACCTGCGTCATGCGGTAGGTCAGGACGCCGTGACGCCGATCTAGCCACTCCTCAAAGAGGGGTCTTACCGCCGCAATTGCGGCGTGCCTGGATGTGAATTATTATCTACGTCATATAAATAAACTCATTCATAATATAATAATCAGGATTAATGGATCATATTTTGTCTTTTCAGTGCTTATGTATTTCCTAGTAATAGTGAATAGTTACTACTTGCAAATTGTTGAGAAACAGAATCTTAACATTGGCGTCATTTTAGAGCCGTCAAGACTACCCTCCATAACACCTTCTCGAGCTTCTTCTTCTTCTCCATCTGCGATAGCATCTGCCACCAAAAAAACCACCACCTCTTGGTTCTGACAACCATTGCCTGTGTTTAACAGTAAATAATCTTCCCAAAACTTGGTCTTTTTTTTCTTTAAGAGCACGAACAATGTTGGTAGAATTCACATTACTAGCAATCTCGTTAACCCCTCCAACTAAGCTTAATATACTTGAGCCTGGAGTGGGTTGGACATATTTGACTGTTTGAGGAAAAATGAATTTCAATATAGAAGAAGAATTAATTAATATATGATTGTGTTATATCATAAGTCTACTTAAGTTTGGTGAAGTCCGCTTATACTGTTTGATACTTGCTTTTGTATATTTTTAACTAAGTATTTATTAAAACATATATATCATTTGTGTGTTATTTTTTCCATCTTTTCCAAGCTACTGATTCACTAATACCATAATTTGATTACCTATGTATATACTGGCATATTTACATACATATAGGTACCAGTATATACATAGGTAATTTTAATTAACTGTTACATATACATATTAACAGTTAGTTAGGTATCAGGTACTTTTCCTTACACTGCTTCACATTAAAAATAAATTGAATATCGATTAAGTCGTAAATTAATCATTCTCCACAATATCACACACAATCAAGAGAGATAGTAGTCAAAAACGACCCTGTCTATTATAACAAAAGTGAAATTATGCTAAAATCACATATCTACTACACAGATTGATACCGCGTAGTACGTTCCTACCTACCAGTTATATGATATTTTTTGTCATCATTTATGATATTTTGTAGGCTCTGAGGAAGTTAAGGTTGAGATTTCCCTGAAATTTTTAAGCTGAATCTTCTGATTTCCATTTATAGCTCTCATTCCATGGTTTGCTAATGCTTGAACAGTAGGCACCTAACAAGTAAAAAACTGGAGTTGACATTCCGTGTAAATTTAAGGAGCTAGAGGATTAATCCTGTATGTTATTTCTGCATGTTATGACTATATTTCAGATACAGCCACCCATGCTTCCTTGGCTATTATTGGACATTATCTTGGAATTGTTAATTAAAGGGGTCGGCTGAACGGTCAAAGCGGCCGCCTTGCTCATTAAGGAGGGTACCTTGCATCAGCATAAATGTCACGCGATGCGGAAGATTTAATTATCGCGGCCGACCCACCGCGGTGATCCAGTAAAAGGGTTAAGACAGGTAATTACGTAGATATAACACAAGACAGAATTTTCAGTAAATTGGAAAAGCTTGTTAAACGTAAAACCCAAGGTAAGTTCTAAGAAAAAGGTTTCCAGTTTAGAAGCTTAATTAGGTATCTTCAACTTTGTTTCATGGCTAATGTACCTAATGTAATTTTTGTCAGTCAAACTTTGAGTTGTAAAAACATTCAGGTATACCCATTATCAGATAGTAAGTATGAATAGAACCAAACACAAAAACATTTTTAGACAAAGAAACACATACAAAGAAAGAAGCTTCAGTGACAATAAATTATATTTTACGTCCCGAAATATCTAAGAAAAATTATAGTCTGTTTCTACGTGAAACATTTGTATTTTCAAAGAAAAATGTCTCCCTCACGTCTCGGCCCCGGCGGGGGCGTAAAAGAAAAGTATATAAATGTTAAAAGAAAGTCACTTCCCTGAGATAGCGTTTCTTCGGTGTCTCGACTGGCTTTTATTACGTCAAGCACGTGACGCGAACATGGAACCCGCCTTTGAATTCTCTTAGGTATTAAGCTATGTGCTGAATTTCGCTGAATAGGGTTTTCTTTGGGATTACACAAGACAACGGTAGCTGCGTTATACAAAGGTTTAATTCATAATTATATAGGAGCACTTTCAGTTTTGCCCTCACCTTAATTTTTTTGTATGTTTCAGAAACATGGCCTATGGTTTAGACAGTAGGTTCACATTTGATATATCAGGCAGTATTCTAAGGAATTTTTTTTACTTCCAGCTACATGGATGACTAAGGCTTAGGCTACATTTCCCGCTCTTATCTAATCGTTTGGCATGGCAGTAGGAAGTACTTTGGCGGGCACGGCTACAGACCACAAACGCGGCAAAATGCAAAAATACAACACAATAAATGCTCAGTAAAATCAACAAGTTATAATTAGCCTTTTCAAAAGCAACTGTATGAATTCCACAAAATAAACCTCCACAGAAGAAATCTGGCGAACTACGCTTCGAAAAATGGTAGGCATTTCAACAACAACAACAGTGTAGAGTTTTTGGAACTAAAATAGATATTGTTGGTTACATCTACAGCATCTGAGGCGAGCATTCAAACAAGCGTCTGCTATGACCGGGGGATATTTTTACAACAGGGGCGACGAACTCCTACACATCATCTTATTTCCATTTTGTTTGTGGACGGCGCAGACAGCCACGTTATGACCTCTGGCTGGCAAGTTTGGGACTAATTTGAGTTAAGAATAAAAAAAGTACAAGCTTATTGTACTCTATATCCTAATAAGTTCTTACTGAATAGGTATACCTATAGCAGGTTCTACCAATGAGCAAAAAACTTTTTAAAGATTACGAACTTAAATTAAGTAATTTACTGGGATTCTAGGGTGCATACTTTAACCTAAAATAGGTACCTAAAGTAATCATAACAGTAGCACAATCAACACTTACCTACATAGAACGACTGAGACAGTTAAATTCAGCCGATAAACTATAGAGAGAATGTTTTTTTATATCTATAGGTATATTATAATGCATGATCCATAAAGCGATTCTAAGTTTAAAATATAATTATAAATAAAGTTTAAAACGCACCTACCTATCTCCAAATTCAAGTAGCTAGACAAAATGTCAAGCTACTATAACAGGCTACAATACGAAATCCAATATATATGCTCCCACGTTGTGTGTAGATCCTAATAGTATGCATAACATAACAAAGCGAGAGGACGCAGCATCCCAAGCGTTATTCATAACGGACATAAACCCGACCCTCGAGATATAAGAACACATTTTGCTTCAAGAACTGCGACCCTGCCCGAATAGCTACCCATATCTAGTAACATAAGGCAAAGTTATTACACTAGAAGTAATTTTAGAAAAAACTATCTAATTTTTCTTGACTTTCAATAAATTTGAGACTAGGCTAGACTAAAAGACTTGTTTCCTTATAAGACTTGTTTGGCCTAATACGACTGATAGCAATCCAGAACGGATATAAAACTGACCCTCAAACACATTTTGCTTCAAGGGCTGCAGAAAGTGGATCCAGCGTTGATCTCATTCCACCAAGCCCGTTCCATCATCGAACTACAATACAAACGACACACAATACATCCTACCTATACCCAGAAAACGTTTTGGGAATACATACTTTTCTTGAGCTTTAAGCAGCGGAATTCCCTATCGGAGTCTGTGTTTCCTGATACCTATAACCTAGGGATTTTTAAGTCAAGAATGAATAGGTTACTTTATATAAGACAAGTGTGCTTCATCTTCGACCACATCATCACTTACTTGTTAGGTGAGTTGGTGGTCAAACGGGAACCTATCAACAATAAAAACTAGTAGATATCAAGGAGTAGTTACACTAAAATTCAGCTTGTCAATTACCCATCTGTATGCAAATCCTCGAGGTTTTTTCTTCATGGGTCAATGATTATGATTTAAATCTTATGTAGATCTGAATATGGAATGTTATACGGACAAAGGTAGACCAAAGAAACGGGAGATTAAGATTAAGATAATAATTATAATGGCTCGAATAGAAGTGACTATATTGAGATGATTCATCATAAGGTAAGCCCGAAACAATTTGGTTTGACGGTTACCTAGTAAAAGCGATTGATCAAAATCCTCACAGTTTTTCTTTGAACTTCCGATATAATTAATCATTGCGTGTTTCACGTTGTGAAATCAAATTGTAAATTTATAAAGCAATGGATCTACTGAAGTTGTTTTGCATTTTAAAGATTTTTATTCAGGTAAAATATAAAAGGGGTGCTGACGACTAATAATAATATGAATACCTATAAAGTAAAATAATTATGCTGTATGATAAAAATTACTTTTTTAATTGATGGTTACCAGAACTAGATGCAAGAAAGAACAATTAAAAAGTCAGTCAATTTAAAATACTGCGTATAATATTAAAAAAACTAAATGGTTTATTATTTTCACCTTCCTAACTTAGGTAGGTACTTAGGTGTCTACATACTACGGTCTATATTTTGGAAAGCTTCAGTGCCGACGGCACTTTTCCGACGGGCGCGGTGGGCGGTATTGCTTCTCGACGCGTCTCATTCGAACCTCAAATTTTTATAATATTAAGATTTATTAGGGTTTTACCTACTTAGTAGACATAATAATTTTCACATCAAAAACAAATGAGCTATGCATGCTTTTATTTGTTTTTTATTCGGAAAACAGCAAGAAACGAGGTAGACCTTAGGTACAGGCATATTTCCGAAGATGATTCCGAAGAACAAGCAATTTCAAATCATCAAGATCTTTTTAACATAGGTACTGAAATTCTATTAGATAGATACACCTTATTTTATTTACCTTATTATATTTTATATACTTTATTGTACACAATAACAGAAACAGCAATATTTTACATTTAACATTTTAGACTGTACTTATCATATAGGTATGTACCTAAATGACACATAGGTATACCTAATCGCCTAGAATTAATAACAGTACCGACTAGATACCTGAAAAGATATAACAGAAATAAAATTAGATAGAAAATTACTTGATTAGGTACATGTATTTCATATTCCGTCAGGTGTGTGATAAAAAAAATTAAGGTATACTGTTTTAGTTTAATTTCATAATTTTGAGCGTGTTAGTAACCTACTTTGAAGGACCTCAAATATGATAGATATGTTAAGGGGATTGACTGATTAATCCGTCGTCTACAATCTCCAAAATACGTTTTTAAGGCGTAAATGTAAAACACGACCTGCTCTCTAAAAGTTAAATCTTATTACCCATTAATACCTACAAGACTATATACCCATTTATATGTAGGTATTGCATTAGGTATTTCAACAGCGCCATCTGTCTCACCTCCGCGATAAAAGCGGAACTATGGAAAGCGCATGCGCTACCAAAATGGCTGCCGATCAATATGGAGAAGCCACCCTGACTCACCCCATTAGGATACTCTGCAAAAAGAACTACAAGCTGAAATAACCCGTATTCCAAAGCAGCAAAGTCCATGAATAATAATGACGAATTTTAGATGTATCTTTTGTTTGTTTTAGTAGATAGGTAGGAATCCAAAAACGTAGATATCTATTTGCTTTGCCCGCACAGGGTCATACCTACCTATAGATGTAGTTGGTTTCCATGCTAACGCTACGTTAAGTATTTAGCATAAGCATTTATGAAGATAAATTACCTGCATTTAGAAATGAGTAGGTACCTATAGACTATTCGACTCTTGTGATACAGGTTGTCCTAGTACAAAAGCAAAGCATCACTGAAGTTTGTACCTAAGTGTGTGAAATAAATTATTCTTATTCTTAGATATACCTAGGTACCTACTATGATGAGACAAAAAGGACAATAAGATTTCTAAATATCAACAGTACCGATACCGATACATTTTCATTCCAGTAGGTAATCTGAGTACGAATGACATAACTAGGTAGGTACCTAACTTTTCCAAAACATAGACCTACATTCTCTATTCCACATTGTATTCTACGTTTTAAAACTAAGTATCATGACTCAGAAGAGATACGGACTTAGGTATAGGGTCGATACATTTCTTTTTCGCAACAGAACCGTGATGCTGTTTGCAGTGAGCACTTATTCGTAAGAAATATCTACCTATGTGTCTCAATGGGGAGACTGGATTGACTGATTAACAATAACAATTAATTGGTAGGGAAGCACTGTACTAGGCTGGCTTCACACAGCCGAAATACCTACATCTCTGTAATCAAAAGCCCTTTGCCTCAAACATATCTTAAAAATTCAGACTGATTAGTACCTAGTCTTTTGATTCACAGCACATGCAAACGTCTCTATGGAGCAGGAATAATTACTAATCGCACTACTTTTTGGCCTATTTAATAAAAAAAAAAAAAATGCAAAAGCATACCTACTTACCTACACTGGATTCATCCTCTTAAAAAATCACTCTTATTAAAATGGAATGGAATAACGCGAGTTATAAAATCTCGATCTTAAATAGATACAGATGAGCGTTCTCTTCAGTATCATTTTTAGAAACCAATCTGAAATTTCATAATCTCAAAAAAATCTGAATATGTGTGTAACATAACGACATTGTGTGGTAGATATTTCGGACTTTTTAAATTAATAGGTAATATAAATTCAGATCATGATTTCAGACAGGTATTCCGGCTGTGTGAGGCGAGCCTAATAAGCAAGTAAGTAATGGGAATATGAGTATGTGTGATTGAAAATCATTATAAATTATTAGTATTGGTTTTAGAATCCGGTAACTTGGCAATGGGGCTTAAATCTTCTGTCTCCAACTTGATGAGGAGGGGAGTGAAAACCATGTTTTTTTCTTACTCCTCCGCTGTTCTTTTCCGATTAATTTCGTTGGAGGTTTAATTAATTTAAGACAAATACGGTTGGTATATTTTAATAAATTGTATATCAGTAGATGATAAAAAAACATATCAATAATTGCTGTTCGTTATTCTGTTTATTGTTAATTAGGTACTTAAAGGATTTTATTTATAGGTAGGTAAGATATTAAAAATAAAACCAGGCAACTGCATATCGGGCCACGCGTAGTGTAGGGTTCCGTAGTTTACTACAACGCACCATGTACCATGCTCTAACAAAAACAAACTGTTCTGTCTGTCACAAATAAGAACTTGATCTAAATATTTTTCCGAAAGCGAGTACTTACCTAGAATACACCTTTTACCTACTGGTAAATTTATGAATCCTTTTAACCCACTTGTTACTGAATATACTTTTTGTGTCAGATTGTAATGAAATTCAGATATGTTTATAATAAATTACATGATAAGATATTAAGGAAAAATACAAAAATAAATATTCGGCTATTAGAAAATCAGGAAAACGGTGTTCTTTTAAAAGGACGCTAGTAATATATGCTACTAATGTAGTGTACATAAAAAAATAACGAAGTACCCACAGAAATCAAAAATACAGGAGAAGAGGTAAGGGGGCGTATCGGTGTCCGCGCGACATGGCCACAGGGCTCATGTCACAGGCAAATGGCCGTCTCCGCGAACTAGTGCGCTTTCGACGGCGATCGTGATAACATATATGAATGCCGAGTTGTTCTGTGGTATCTTGTAAAAACCGAAGCTAAAATCAAATCTATGTGAATCATGGAATCACTTACCATATGTAAGTACAAGTATTTTACAATATTTGTCTTTAAAATCATGAAAAACAATAAATCGTAAAATATTTCTTGGTTTTACTATGTTATTTTTGTTTTCAAATATCAGAGCGATTGTACTCCTTTTGCTATAAATACATTGCTCCTTAACCACTACCTGAGTTCGTCACTAAGTAACTGGACAAGCAATGTAAACATAACATACGAAACTGTATTACGCGGATTCATCGCGTAGTGAGGCCGCCACTTCTTGCGACGAATTAGTGATGTGCTTGTGCAGATCCACTAACGTAGGCTATCGACAGCAATGTCGATTGACGAATGAAATATTGCTATTATAGTTTAGGGGTTTTTCAACCGACGACAAAAAAAAGAGGAGGTTATCAATTCGACGCGTATATTATTATTTTTTTTATGTATGATCACCGATTACTCGGAGACGGCTGAACCGATTTGGAAAATTCTTTTTTTGTTTGAAAGGGTATACTTTGAAATTGGTCCCATTGTCACCAAGCCAGGATCTGATGATGGGATCCTGGAGAAATCGAGGGAACTCTTCAAATATTATAGGCACACCTATAGTGATTTGAGTATTTTTAAAGTAACTTGTGTAGTTGCATTCGAAAAGCACCATTTGTGAAGTGGACCTGATGAAGACCACAGATGGCCACTGGAACTACTCAATATATAAGTATTTCATGTGTTCCGCTTCGATTACTTGAATGTGGTTATTAAGCACAATATGCTCATCACAATGCATATGGTGAAGTGAAGCTGATGGTGAACTACCAGGAGAACTCCTCAACAAATAACAGCCCAACATTGGGAAAAGCAATATTTTGTAAATGAATATAAGTAGTTGACATTTAGGCTCTTGTAACTAGGTAAATTAAAAATCGACCAACTAAAAAGAGTGAAATAAAAACTTTTTACCAAAAAATTAAACCGACTCCAAAAAAACACTGCAAAGTGAAAAATAACTTTAATTTCGGAAGTCGGTGCCAAAAACGAAAATACAAAACTAAAGACACCGACTACCGAAATTAAAGTTATTTTTCACTTTGCAGTGTTATTTGGGAGTCTGTTTAATTTTTGGTAAAAAGTTTTTTATAACATACGGAAACCTCTAAGAAAATATGTTTAACTTTTATTTTACATGAGGTGACAGAAATAAAAATACGTTGAAAAGTAAAGTACAAAAAAGTAAAAAAAAATAAACAATTTATTTTACGCCCGCAGCATGCGTGGAGTTCCGACGTCGCCGTCGCTACAATAGTTTATTTTTCAATCTGTCAACCGTTTTAGCCTGGTTGGAAGATCGATGTAAATAATGTTTTTTTACTTATTTTGATTTTTTTACAGAGTAGTAGAGAAATGCGTACCAAATATTCGTAAAGTAAGTTACTTTAATTTTAGGTTAATAATCGGTGGTGTTTTTCGGTTTAGAATTATCGTATGTTATGCCTTATCCTCATGCTGTTTCTTTATTTTTTATGATTTTTGTATTTTGCTTCCGTTGAAGCTTCGAATGCGTTATAATAATCGGCATGGTTCAGATAATGTATTTGTGAATTGAGCTTAAAATAAGTCAATATACTTATTCATGCTATTTATTTGTTATGCATGGATGTGTGTTTGTTTTCATATATTTAACAATTTCTCTACTAACTAGGATTTTTCTTATAACAAAAACCTATTATAACCTACTAAACTATAACCTGCGGGGTAATTGCGTAACACACTTACAGTAGGAATCGGTTTCATTATGCTAAATCAACAACACTCACTGCGGTATTTACGTTGTTGAGCAGACCAATATTTCGAACATATGAAGCAATGCATTAGCAATATACGTCAAAATCATTCAGATCTTGATTTATAGTGTGTTACGTAATTATTGCGATATTATAAAATGGTGACGTTTAGAAGTAGCTTAGGATGTATGTAAATGATAAATAAGTGCTTTTCGTACTTTTCAGTTTCCCAAAAGATGTTAACATAAAAAAGGAATAGATTGATGCCACAGGCATGCCACCTAACTGGTACCCTACAAAAATAGCACCATATGCTCGGTTCACTTCAACGCAGAAATGTTCTAGTCTCTAAAGAAAAGTCGCAGGATTTTTGAATGGAAAATTCCAAAATTAAGAGTACAACTGATTTTTGCAGAAGTGGGTGAATTTTATTTTATTACTGAAAGCTATTCTCATGATTTAGGGTATTCATAAAATCAGTCATTTAACTTTTCAGGATTCTATACAACCTATACGGCTGGTATGTTCCGATCAAGAGCGTAATGTAAGTTAACATCAACTTCTATTTGACCTATCACTATGATAATTAAATATTAAGATTTAAGTCGAAAGCGCCAGGGTAGCCCTTAATACTTAGTAGGTAGTACTTAATAATAATTATGTAATGTTATGTTCTTAATAATATGTTTATTGTTATTGTAATATTTTCTGGACATGCCATTTTTTATTTGGTTAATTTTCAGGTGCCCAAAAAAAATTGTACAATAATAAATGGAAGAATCGATAACTTTCCGATTTAGTCAATCACTAGCGTATATGTAAAATAAATTGCTTTTGCACAGCACAACGATAGCGACCGATGTTTTTGTGTGGGTAAGTTCTACGGTGCATGGTAAATACACGCTGTGTTTGACGGAATAAGGTTTATTATTGATTGTATAGTACGTTCTGATTCAAGAAATGCGGGTGTGTGTGCGAGTGCGTATCTATTGATTTTATTAAACTGCATGTGTAGTTGTTGCCCCGCCCAGCGCCTAACTGGAGACACACGGTTCCGATATAATTTCGTCTGTTGACCATATCTAGTTATTTATTTTATCTATGGAAGTACCTCTATTGGCGTTTATTTATGCATAAAATAAAGTAAAAAAAAAATCCTTCCTAAAAAGGTTATTTAGTGTGGTACCTATAATTCAAAACAATTCTTTGGATGCAAGGGACAAATTCGTTTTTTTTTATAGAAAATAACACACCTCAGCTGTTTATTTTAGTATTTTATGAAATGTTTGTTATCATCATAACGCGAAAACTTTATGAAGTGCGACCTGGTTTCCGGTTTTCTTTTATTCCGATACGTTTCAAGAAGTGGAGTTGCAGTAATCTTCCGGATTCTTTCAATAATTTTAGATGATCAAGTTCTCCTTCGTCGCTTTGAATTAGTAGTAGCCAAGCATTTTGGACTGACATATCCAAACAGTGACAAATCAAAGGGAAATACAATTTTTGAACGATGTGCGATAGAGACCAATATTTCGATCTAACGTGTCTACACCTCCCACATTTTCATTACAACTTTTTATGATGGCTAGTTGGTCGCTTTAGAACTTTGTACATACTTTTTTTGTTGCCGTGAAAAGTGTCTTATTTTACATAACGAGTACACTGTTATCGTTTCATTTACACAATATTTTCTTCAGCTTTTGTGGATTTGTACTTTAGGGAACCACGATCCATTTTCTTGAATTCTTTGTTTGTTGGTAGTGGACATCTGTAATCTAATAAGGGCATTCCACAATCTGCTGCATCTTCTGGGTAGGTACAACATAACCACTGAATAGCATAATTCCTATGAAATTATGAAATACTTTATTTCATCAGATGTTATGTTCCTATTTTATTTCATTGGTTTATATACTTGTTTGTATACCTATATTCTGTAAGTAAATTATTATGCTGTCGTCAAATAATTGTTATGGTTTTTGGTTTGACCACAATTTTTGAAGTTGAAGGTAAAGACGAGTTATTACTAATAAGTTTTCATTTGGCAACTTCAGCTAGCACTATTTCATCATCACTGGCGTAATCACCTAATGACAAAAAGTCATAGCTAACGTGTACTAATGTCCTTAGTTGCCTGCCAGGTAAAATTTGAATTTGTACTTGATTTTCGTCCCCGGAATCGTCGTCAATGACATCAGCATTTCAGTTTTCGAGGTAAAAATGTGATCCTGTAAGGGATGAGAGCTTCATCATCAAGTTCCAACTCTTCGATGATTTCATGGAGTTGAGATTCCCATAATTTACCAAATATTTTACTAATAAAAAAAATATTAAATTTATAAGAAGTAGCAGTCGATATTACTACTGGGCTTTATAAAGGACACCAAATAAAATCGCATAATAAAGTAAGAAACATTATAAAATAGTTAATTTTGTTTTTGTTATCACTTAAAAGATAGTTTGAACTTGGATTATTCACTGTCAAATAGTTTGAAAATGTAATAATAATAATAAAGTAATTCATCTCATGTTACTCATGGTAATTTTTACGTAAAATAAATGCTAAAAAACTTTTTTATAATAAAATGATATTTCTCTTACAATAGTTGTATTATACTGCCACACATCTTAGCTTTGAAATGTCATCAACAAAAATTGTTTATACTAACCACATAAATCACACGATTTTTGTTTATGAGCGGACCTTTTAAAAGGACGCTAGTAACAAGTGAGTTAACTTCGTTATATGTAGGTACTACTACCATGACGTTTGAACTCCTACCTACAACTACACTTGTTGGGGGGGACACACTGGACTCGAATGAAAATTAGTATTTTATAGCTTAGGTAATATTTCGCAAAGGGATCCCTAAATCGAAAATTGGTTATGCCACGCTTCTACTAGTTTTGAACGGCCTATCCAACGAAACCCCATACTATGGGGTTGAGGAAGAAACTATAAGGGTTCATTGCCGACTACGGAACCCTAAAAAAGACCTTCAACGGACCACTGCACGAGTCTAAAAGGAGAGCGAGGGTTCACGAAGAGTGACGTGAAGAGTGAAGCAGGCCACTAAACACTGCACAGAGTGTAGCGCAAAAGAAGAGAGAGGATATTGTATCTTTGTGTTTCTGAAAATTTAAATAATCGCTCATTAATGAATTCCTGGAGAATAATTACTATTCTATTATCACTAGTCTTGGGTCCCGGAAAGAAATTAATGGTAAAGGAAAGGCATGATTGAGTTCAATTTATTTTAATTATTTTTTCCGTTTTGATGTGTATTTGTAGTAGGGGCACTCCCAACTCGCAAAAAATTATCTTACAAATATCCCAAGACCATATTTTTTTCAGTCTTATATCACACTTATAGACATATACAACGTGTAATGGAAACCCCATATCTATCCAAAAGGACTGAAGACAACATCTGGTATCGAGTCTCTATGCAAAGTTTCAGCTCAAAATAAGTGACTCACAGAATTGACCCCAAATTATTGGTTTCATATATTTCTTGAATACCAGTAATAACAAACAGCACTATGAGGGTCATCACTTTCCACGTCACTAGCCAATAACACGATAATTCTCTTCGTTCTTCTTAATTTGAAAAATTAGGTCTCTGGTATCAATGTATTGAAATTTCTAATAAGATCCACACAAATAGACATAGGATTACAAAACCCTTGCTATATAGTTTGTTATCAACCAAAGAAGCCGTGCACTTGGTATGTATATACCCTTTAAATTACACGTTGTATAAGTGTGGATTTGGGCGCACTTAATAACTATATTCACCCTTACAATTGCCTTGTAATGGTCTCGCGAAGTGTATTTTCAAACTTACAAAACTCTTGCTAATACTTTTATAAAAAAAACACTTACAATTGACTTACAAGGACATGCTTTAAGGACAAATAACCTTAAGGTTCTCTTATTAATGCTATTTTAAGTGTAATATCGCTAGTAGTCCTCTTTGTGATCTCCTAATAAGAGTGTAATCACAAACCGCCGCGAGCTAAAGATGAACTTTACGTAAAAACTTAAGAATTATATTTTATTTCAATTTACTATAAAACAATAGTGTGTAAGCTTAGTTTTTCACGCACTTTATGCGATTATTAGGTTGCGAAGTAGCTTTTCTCGATTATTTTGAAATTTAAATAACAGTATTTTCACGGGCCTTTTCAAAAATGTGTCTTTTATTATATATTATTTTAATTATTTGTGAAATGATATCGAAATGTCACCATTACGACTAAAATCACGACTCATTAGTGCTTTATCAGAACAATATAAGTCCAATATACATGTGCAAGGTTTATATCGTACTCGTAAAAGTCAAATTAAACCTAAAACCATTGTCTACACGGCCATACTGCTCACAATTTTAGGTTTCCTTAATAAGTAAAAGCAAGCCAAACAACGAAGTCATGATAGGTACAAGTACCTAAATAATTAATCCACAACGTTAATTCAATATACCTGATTTTATAATAATTTCTCGTGTAAGACACAACAAGGAAAATAAATAACCCTTAATAGAGAATTGTTTAAGACACTTATAAGACTTTTAAAGTACTACTACTCTTTAAAAAGTCTTAAGTGAGATAAATCACACTTTTAAAACACTAGTTACAGAAGTCTAATAAATCACTTAGTATAGTCACTTCTAAGATTGAATGTACTTACAAAATGTATTTATAAGTTTTAATTAAGAATCAAAGACAATTAGACTTGTAAAAGATGCTTATAGTGTCATTAATATTATATAACGTTTTCTTATATATGTACGTCTATAAGAATGAATGCTCTTAAACCTTAAATAGACTTATAAAATAACACTATTAGAGTTTCCGGCTTATTTAGAACACATACAAACCTTATATGAAACCATAGCTCTTACAAGCTTTTGTTTGGAAGGGTACTAAGGGTATCTGGCTTAATCAGAACACGTATAAACCTTGTATGAAACGATAGCTCTTACAAGCTTTTGTCTGTGAGGGTATTTTGCTAGTTGGGCTAACTTAGCCCTCCCCATTTTGATTATAATAATAATAAATAAATAAATAAAAACTTTATTCACTAAACAGATGTTGTAGTACAATCGGGAAAATACTTATGTCCTAATGATCATTTTAGATTTTCACTACATTTATACAGGTGTCATACTGCTTTCCTAGCTAGGCTTGTTAAAAGCCTGTGGTAAGGATAAGCAGTTGCCAACCCCTAGCAAGTTTCGTAAACCAACTTAAAACTAACTTAATACTACTTTACAAGTATACAAAGTAGGCTCTACAACTTATAAATAGTAACTAAATTTTAGTAGTACGGGAGCTATCTGTTGTGTGTAAGTATATGAAGGTGTAAGTGTTTATGTGCGCATGTGAATGTGTATGTATGCGGGTGTCTGTGTGCGTGATTTATGACATAACTTTATTATAGAGTTAACAAGACACGTTCGGTTTCCTCATAGGTCTTATCCATTAGGAAATTGTGTACAATTTTTTTTTTTAATTTGTGGTATGTAAACTTATAGATGTAGATATGTCTGTTAATTTTATTATAAAGAAAGGGGCCTAAATATTTAAAAATACTCTTCGTAAATTTAAATTTTGCTGAGGATAAACTACAAATTAAATCTTTACGTCGTTTGTTGATTTGGCAGTTAGGAGTTTTACGGTGTTATACCAGGATTATATTAAATATAAATAACAGCCGCACGTTCAAAACACCGCAGTTTTTATAGAGCTCAGTAGTTGGATATAATATAGGGCGAGACGTGGCAACCTTAAGTATAGCTCTATGAGCGATTTCCAGTGGTCTTAGGGTAGTTTGGTGAGTACCTTCCCAGCAGCAGATACAGTACGATATTATTGACTGGCAGAGGGCGAAATACACACGGCGTATGGTAGTAGGGTTGCCAACACTGCGGAGTGATTTAAATATATATATAAGGTTCCGGACTCTTCCTGTCAGCACCTCAACTTGGGCTTTAAAACTAAGTGTGTTGTCTAACACTATACCAAGGTACTTAATATTATTTACTGTTTCTATCAGGGGACATTGGCAATTGAAATCATGACTGGTGGAGCATGAGTGAGCTTTGAGAAGAAATGGAATGTTTGGTTGTGAGACAGAACTTATAGACAAAGCCATACATTTTGTTTTTGCAGTATTTAATGTAAGTGTGTGTGACAATAGCCATTTTAAGGCGGAATTTATGCCCAGTTGGGCATTATTAAGGAGTTCTTACCATGAATCTGCAACAAAAGTGATTGCATCTGCGTATGAAACTATTTTAGACTGGGGGATATTTAGATTGCAAAGGTCATTAATGAAGATTAAGAATTGCGTAGGTCCAAGAATGCTACCCTGCGGTACGCCGTAACATATTGGCATTTCTTCACTTATATAGTCGCCAATCTTAACCGATTGAGTTCGGTTTGTAAGAAAGCTTTTAAAGAAATCAAGTTGTGGCCCACGGACACCTCTTCTCATCTCCTCAAGTTGTTGCAAAAGTGCGCTGGTTGGCACGGTGTCGAATGCCTTAGTAAGGTCTAAAAATATTGACAATATCTTCTTTTTGTTATTAAGATTGGAGACTATGTAAGATGTTAGTTCATGGACTGCGTCAGAAGTTGATTTCCCTTTTTGGAAGCCAAATTGTTTTGTGGAGATGGTTTTAAGTTTCTCAAAATATTTTACTAATCTATTGTTTACCAAACGTTCTAGAAGTTTCGACAAGGCACTGAGTACTGCTATTGGACGATAATTGTTCACTAATTTGATTAAAGTTTATGAAATCCTACCAAAGGTTGCCTGGAACATATATACATAGTTCTCAGCCATAAGACCGCCATAGATTAAGCAATATTGTTAAATAGGTTGTTTTTTTTTTTTTATTTTGGTGAACAATAAAGTATATTCTAGCTACCTAAAGTTTACATGTAGTTTGTCAGTTCTGCGACACTAAAAACTTGTTAGAGTTCATGGACCTATGAACACTTATCGAGCCCACCTACCTCGTTACACACAAGCTAATTTGCAATTAAAAAGAATTTAATAGTTAAAGCAACATGTAAGATTTACAAATTAATTACAGTTACAAGACTTCCTCCATAATAACTGTACCTAGAATGCTGGGTTTTGTAGCTGGGTAATTTTCCAACTTTACCGAACCAAATACATACTACATAGGTAGGTACCTATCTACAAACATTTGAAATCAAATTATAGGTAGTATAGGTACGTGGTTGCTCTTTGGAATTGTATACTTGTACATTGGATAAACCTTTCATTTAGTGTTTTGTGATACCAAAAAATAAAAAAAACTTACAAAAATACTAAAAAACTTCAATCCCCTTCCACCTGTATGCTGATGAATTGGAAATTTACAGACAAGCGCCTCATAATGATTTAGATACTGCAATTAATATAATAAATCAGGACTTGGCTTCAGTTTGCGAACGGAGTGAGGCACATGGTTTGCAGGTGAACCCGTTAAAGACCCAGGTCATTGTAGTCGGAAGCTCTAGGTTGGCATCTAAGGCAAACTGGTCTCAGCTTCCTCAGGTTATTTTCAACGGCACAGTTATTCCACTAAGCGAGAAAAGTAAGAAACTTGGGGTCTGTGTCGACAAATATATTTTGTGGGGTCCCCAATTACAAGAGGTGAGTCGCAAATTATTTGCTTCTGCCGGTTCCCTAAGACGGTTGCGTAACTTTCTGCAAACAGCCACTAAAAAAAAGATAATTAACATATAATTTTTATTAGTATTAAATTAACAAAACTAATTATTAATAGTCTTAAGCAAATTCTCATACTTATACTTTGCCTTTTTTATAAATTATGTAAAAGTAAATAACTTCATATTTAATAACGTGATTTATTAAATAAAAAGTTACTTACTTTTAAAGATTTTTCTGGTCTTCAAAATTAATCCCGGGATTTGGGTCATATCCACTTTATCTTTCGTTGTATGAAATCAGTGTAAGTACAATAACTCTACCTAATTCCGACCTCTGATGATCACGTATCCGAATTTCGTACGAAACTCAAGTGGCTTCCTATACGTCTTCGCAGGAACTTACACATCTTGTCTCTGTTTTACAGTATTCTGTAACTGTTCAATCCTAAAACCCCCTCTTATCTTAAAGAACGTTTCAAGTTTCTCCATGACACACATGCAAAACTTCTGAGGTCATCGGAAAACTTGAGGCTAGAGATGCCGAGTCACTCCACAAATTTCTTTGGTAAGTCGTTCACAGCTCAAGCAGTGTGACTGTGGAATACTATTCGCGTGTCAGTAAGACAAGCACAAACCCTTCCTTCTTTCAAAAACATGCTAAAAGATTTCTATCTCCCTCTTTAATTTGTTACTATTTTTATATATCTCAGCTTTTTTTTTATTTATATAAGGTCATTTCAGGTAAGACTACATCCTACTTCATGAAAATGTTCATTCATTAGGCAATTTTTTATAATATTTTAGGTAAGTTTTAAGAAATAAGTCGATCAAATATAAATATTTGATCGACTTATTTCTTACCTTACCTTTAAAAAAAAATTGATGTAAGGTTATACCTACACAAATTTTTAAACAATGGCAAAATAGACGGACTTTACTACCGCGTCGGGAAAGACAGTCTAATGGAAAAAAACCTATGAATAGTCTGTTTCAATGTATGCTCTCGTTTTTCATATTAACGGCTCCATTCGACATAATCAGTGATCGGAGTAGGTAGATTGATTTGGGGTCAATGAACTGGCACGTATATATTAATTTGGATATGCCTCCGGAATTCCGGGATTTTGTAATAGTTAACATTTTTAGAAATTTCAAATATTGTAATGAGTAGGATAAAGAATATATCAATATAAATAAGAAATGTTCAACCCTTTTGCTGTATTTTTAATGAAAATGAAGATTTAAAATATTTTTATCAATAAAGATGTTGATTTTGATATAAACTGCTTTTTATTTCATTTTTACCTATTTTCATATTCACAAAAAGTTATTGCACTGAATGCGAAAAAATATTAAAGAGTATAAAAAGTTATTTTTATCTATTTATTCAAGAATATAATATATAATAATTACAAGCAGCAGATAATAAACTTGCAAAAAGTAACTACTAAATTAGTCATAATGTAAGTTTCGAATGGACGCAAAAAAGTAAGATTTACTTTATTACTTGATAAATAAGAAAAAAAAACAATTTTAAACGTATAACTCTCGCATTCTATAAATTTCAAATGTAGGAGTTTAAAAATCTTTACATTCACAATATTTGATTCAATCCCGTAAGTACCAAAATGAAATCTCGGAAAAAAGCCTTATCCATGTTATGATTTCTATGACTATTCATGATGCAAGTACGTAAAATCAATCTACCTACTCCGATCACTGGACATAATAATTATATTAAAAAATAAAGCGTTTGTCGGGTAGGTAAGTCCGGTATAGATCGCCAGCCAGGAGTTGAAAACAATTTCAGTAGAAAAAATAACTCTTTTGTGATTAATTCAGCCTTTATTTAAAGTGCCTTTAAGAATAAATATTACAAAGTAACTGAATTTAAGAGATCAAGAGCCAAGTTTGGTCTAAGTAGGTACTAGATTGTGTAGTAGATTTTGTTGAAATATAAACTAGATGAAGACGGACTTCATCTAGTTTATATTTATGAAAAAAAGAGGATAGGTATATTCCATATAAAACAGCACATGGGTAGATCATGCTCTGGAATTCACATTCAATATCATGCATTGAATACTTACGTAGCAACGTAGGTATGTACCTACCTATATGGAGCCAGGGATTTTATAAACATAATCGAGAATGCTTTTATTTTTTATGAGATAGTACCTACACAACCAATTCCCTCTTTCCACTTGATATTAATCCAGAAAACAAAGTCTATCGTGGTTAGGGTTGCCAACTTTTTTTGACGAAAAAAACGTACAAAATTGTTTGAATAGGAAAAAAACTAAGTGTTTAAAAGAAAAAAAAAATCAAATTTTATGGTTTTATTGCCTTAAAGACGTATTTTTGGGTGCTTTTAGCACAAGCTAACAATTTTTTACCGTTTTTAAATGTTTCAAAGCTTGTTTGACAATTAACATTTAAATTTAAATAAATAAACAATTATTTTTCTCTCTTCTCGCCACTTCAGATTCATTACTGTAAAAACCCTCTCAGTGAAAGCTTATTGATAGCTTATACTTTTGTAAGACTGGCCATTTTAGCTTTCTTAAGAGTCACTGGAGTATCACTATCAGAATTACTCGTCATTTTAATAATTAATTTTCACTTTAAAATTGATTATTTAATTATAAACAAAAACAACGGACAATTTTCATACAATTTTGTCGATACTGACATCTGTGATAATGTGACCTGTCACTGTCACATTAACATCTGACATCTAACATTTCGTTCAGTTATTATAAATCGTTTCCATCATCTGTTTTAACTTATATGTACCGTTAAATAGTTAAGTATAAAGGTTGGAAATAACGTATTTTTACATACTTTATTTGTATGCAAAAGTATAAAGTATAATTACCAAAAAAAAAGTAGACACAATATTTTATGTGAACTTAGCCTGAAAACTTATCTATTGCTGAAATTTTCTCATTGCTTCTCATTTTTATCTTAATTAAATAAAAACGAAAATAGCTGTTTAGAGTTCCAAGTAACTTACCAGCGAACCTTTTAAATTTTGTAGGTCCATCGTTCAACGGGTAAGCTTATTTCACAAAGCGCCATCTATGGGCCACTGTTTGAGTTAAGTGCTCACTTAGTTTGAGGATGCTGACAGCGACATCTGCCTTTGTCACGGTGTACTACGTACTTTGAAGGGTACCTACTTACTACAGTACTTCAGTGATAGTGAAGGGTAGTTACAGGAGCTTTCTTTGCTTTGAAAGCTACCATTGTGATTATGCCAAACATTGTAAGTCTTTGCACAGATGTCTCTTTTTAAGTATTTCGAGTCTAATTACGAAAAACAAAAATGAGAGTTAATTTAGACCTTAGACATTATATTCAAATTTATTTACGTTTGTAAATAGTTTAGTTTATATACTTAATTTATTTTTTAGAACACGATTAATATATATTTTATTACCTACATCAGGTATTACGTACTTTGACTACAATAACTAACTACTTAATTTAAAAATTTAGCTCTTCTCGGAAATAATTAAGTAGTTATTTGGTAGTTCGCAATATCTAGGTAAATATTAAGATAAGTATATTAATCTTATAAGTATCTCTATAATCAATCAACTCTGGACACAGATGAGCGAAATTAAGTAGAAAAAGATAATAATAATATGAATATTTTTTGCTTTAAAAAAGAGCACCAACCGGTTTTCCCAATTGTCAGGCATCAGACAAAATTATAAAAAATGGAAGCGCTATTACCAAACGGTATTGGTCGAATTCGGCGCCATTTGCAAAGGGCCGGGCTATTGTAAGCCCCGCCCACGAATACCGGTCGAATCCGAATCGTTCCCGCCTTTTGTATCTCTGCCATCTTTGCTACTGTCACATTTCCATTCGGGGTGGAGCTTACAAGATAACCCAACTAAATTAGGTATGTTACAATTTAAGAAAGTTTAGTAGAAAAATGTTGGCAATGTGAAATGGTTGAGTAATGTTCTTGAAATTCCCTTCATTTTTAACGTCTGCCATTTTGTTGACAAGTGGAATTAGTAAATTGTTTATTGCATTTAGTTGTAAACCTTTTATGTCTATTTTTCTACAATAAATTATAAGTTATTAAATTTAGGTAAAGTGATACAGCAGTGCTATTCCATAAAAATAAGATTATGAAATAAGGTAAGGTTATCCAACAGCTTTTTTAAAGGTACACTATTTTGTAGAGGTAGCTTTTTTAGAGGTAGGTATAGGTACCTAAGTTACAAAAAATCTACTATACTTACAGTCACCAATTATATTATAACCTGTATTAACAACATACGATATCTTCAAGATAACATCACAAAACAATAATATGGAGCAGTCTACCTACCCTTAGAATTATATTAAATTAAATAGTCCGCTAATTACCTACCGTTAAAGATATCTTTAAAAAACATAACCCTTTCATTGCAGTCGGGTAAAAATCTAAAATACAAGGCATCATTTGCATAGCCTTTTCGCAGCTATGTTGCGGTAAACTCAGTTTCACCAGATGCTACTGAACAGCAGGCGCGTGCATAGGATTATGACAGGGCATGCGGCGGAGTAAAAACACACAAAAACTTCTTCTTTTATAGATTTTTAGCATAGCCACAGCCACGCATCGCCACCATGCTACGATGCGTGGCTGTGGCTATGCTAAAAATCTATAAAAAAAAGAAGTTTTTGTGTGTTTTTACTCCGCCGCGCCGCATGCCCTGTCATAATCCTATGCACGCCCCTGCTGAACAGTAGGTACCTAACCTACTGTTTTTGCCATAGACAGACTGCGTACTTATCAGGGTAACAAGATACCCCTTAGCTCTAGTCAAGGGGTAACTAGTGTCAGCTTTTCTTACTTCTCACTAGCCGTAACGACTGTCAAAGATGTACAAAACTGACAGCCGGGACCATGGCACGTGCCTTTCGAGCCACGAAACAATCTTGGTATGTTAAGATGTTCACCAATCCACGACTGACCTTGAAAATCGATCTGTGCGTCTGTTATAATTTAGCCACGAGCTCTTCCACCATTAGGCCGTGCGCGCACTGCCTTGCGGTGGCCGCAATTCCGGTAGTTCTACCGCACCGCAAAATCTGTGAAGTATGGAGTGTCATAGAAGTGCGCGCACTGCGGTCAGTCTACCGGTGCGGTAGAACTACCGGAATTGCGGCCACCGCAAGGCAGTGCGAGCACGGCCTTATTTATTTATTTATTTTATCCAATAGGTACACATTACTCAATAAATAATAAAAAAATGTTTTGCCATGCACGAAAGCCTCTTAGGGCTTATCTGTGTGCTGACGAGTCGTAATTAGTTAATTAATTTACTATACAGTGAAAAGGAAAATTAGGATTACTAAATACAATTAACTATTTTTTAAGTAAAAACGTTTGTATCTGTACTTACAACTTTTCGTATTTGATATGTATAGCGTTTGCAATTCCTCTGGGAGTTTTTTAATATAGTAAGGTACTACATACTCCAAAACCCTAGTCCCATATACATTTTTGTATTTTGGTACGATATATTTATTTTTAATCACTATGTTTCTTAGGAAATTCGGTCTTGTTTTTTCCGTTAGCAACTCGGGCTTATTATCTTCAGTGAGGATGGAAAATTGGACCTTGTTGTACACACTCATCACCAAATCATCATTAATTTACTAATATACCTACCTACTTATTAGGTAAACGTGTAGAGACACTGTATGTTTATCTGTGCTCGGTGTGCGTATGAAATAACATTTTATCAGCAAACGTAGTTAGGTACGTGCAGGCCGCGGGGATACGCGATTATTTCACTTCAAGACGCCGCCATACCCGGTAATCTGTAGGTTTATTATAGAAATATAAGTATATCTAACCATTGTGAAGTGAAGAATATACCCATTAATTAGACTGTACGCCATCTTTTATTGATACATATATTCAAAGAAGAAACCCCTAAAGTGGTGACCCCAGACTGAACGGTATAAACAACGAGGGTCTAATATAATTGTAAATCGATTATCTCATTCTCCAATGTCGACAAAAAATATAGCCGAATCACAAACATAGCTCTACTACAATATGTAAGGCGACCACTCAGCAAACCCCATAACGGCGTAACATTAATGATAAACAGACCATTAACCTATCCAGCCTATAATTTGTGTGTGCACGTCGCGTCGACGTCACGACCAACCGTCAACTACAACTTTATTATCCATTTGTAACCGTTTATGAGGAACAACAAACCTTTAGAGTCGTTTACTCGATTTATAGACTCAAAAGTTCATAATGTTTAGGATTATTGCTTCGGTTTCATATACCTACTTTGCTTTAGCTTAAGAGCGTTTACAACTTACCGCGTTTCATACAAACTTTCAAGGCCTTTTTCTAGGATATTATTTCGATGAGGCTTAGTACACATAAATAAATACCTAAGTCTAAATAGTTAAATTTATTTAGAGTGGAGTGTTTTTTCCACTTTCTATACTGAACTTAAAATTTCATTATTTTTGAACTCTAACTCTGAGGCTCAAAGGATCATAATTTTTAGGATTATTGCTTCGTTTTCTATTCTTTCCCAACTTTACAAGGACGTATTCTTTGAATATCTATTAAAGAACCACTTTTAATGACACTGGGTACCTACACATGAACAAAATAAAAGAGTCCAAAGGAAAGGATGATTTTTTTCAAAATCTAGGTATAGAAAACTTAAAATGCTTACTTTACTTTTTTCTGAACTCTATTTCGTTAAAGTTTTTGACTAACTATTTAGACCTAGGTATTTATTTTGTGTAGGTAGGTATGTGTATCTAGGTACCAAGACTCATTAAATCGATTCTTTAATTTCCAAGAATAAGGGCTTGAAAGTTTGTAACACGGTAAGGTGTAAGCGACGAGTTGCAAGTATATCTGTTTTCTATTGGCTACATTTCGGAGAGTGTGCGATGGAATTGGACATCCCACCAATACGCACAAAACGTTTTGGGAATAGTTTCACTGAGCATAAGTACCGCTAAAGAGTTAAATTCCCTGCTGGGGTCTGTGTTTCCTGATATAAGCAGGGGACCTACAAGTCAAGAGTGAATAGGTTACTTGTAGGCAAAAATGCTTCTTCTTCGACCATATCATCGCTTACCATCAGGTAAGATAGTGGTCAAACGCGATCCTATAACACAATAGGTACAAAACAACGCTCTTAAGTGCTAAGATGCAAAGCTAAGCTGAGCGCTTCCACGCTGTCATACACAAGAAAACCGCGTCGCTGTTGTCAAGGTTTCAGGCGAGTAGCAACAACATTCTAAAAAGTATAGCGGAGAATATCAGCTCACTGATTATTAAGTTTTGTGAAAGCAATAATCCCTAAACATTCATTTAGTGGTAATCTTTTCACAAAACTACCAACACTAGCTACTAACACTAGTTATAAAATGTAAAATTGTTTAATAACACAATAAAAAATAAATTATTTGCTGTGCTATGCATTGCTACGTAGCGCTACGCAATGCTTGTCGTGCTACGCAACGCTATGCCGTGCTACAAAACGCTACGAAGCGGTACGTTATTTCTATTCAATGCTGAGCTAAGTACATTCTTTGTTTTTTGTACAGTTGGCCATCCGTTTTCATGGATATCTATTGATTTACATTTTGATACAAATATGCACCTAGTGGCACCATTTGTCCGTAATTGTAACTTTCTATTACACAATATTACTACAAATTGTTTTTTAAATTGAACCCAAACATACCTATTTATTAAAATGTCTACACCTCTAACTTACTTATGTCTGTATCTGTTTAACGGATTCTTTTTAAAATGTTCTCAATATTTATTTTTCAAAGTGAGTTTCTCTATAAACAAACTGTAAACTTTATTTTATCTAGTAGATTAACCTTTTATAGAAATACCTTAACCGTAGCTAGAATGGTCTAAATTTAATTACCAACTCGTTAATACCTATATAACTTACTCCATATTCACGTTACAGCCAGCGCCGTAAATAACTTTTCACGCGCACGGTGATAACTTCCTATAATTACGCCTTTGGAAAATCCTCAATTTCACACGGCTTTGATAGAGGAAACCCTGTTTGGGCTATTCCACACTGACATTTCTTTGGCGACGGCAACGCTGCAGATAAAGCAAAACAAAATTTTTGTCCAATTTGATCTGGTCATTTCTCTTTCTAGGTTCTGCGCCCTGAGCCTAGGCTTCGGTACCATCGCCCTATTTTTTTTTAAAGGGAACTAAACTAACAATTTGGGTAGAATTCACATTACTGGCAATCTTGTTAACTCCTCCAACTAAGCTAAATATGCTTGTGTCTGGAGCGGGTTCACGACAAGGTTCGAACCCGTAACCTCTCGATCACAAGTCCAACACCTTAGTCATTAGTCCATTGACGCTTGATGGCACTGATCACTTCCCTGTCGTAATGATTTTAAGAAGCAAGCGTCGGTACTGCTTGCGTTGGAGCTATTTATCACTAAGGTTTCGAAGTCCTTTTAAGGGAAACACTTCCAGACAATCTACACATTCCCCATGACTACGGAAATACACTACACTGCGATGCAAACTCTTTTTTTATGAGGGTTCCGTAGCCGAATGACAAAAAATGGAACCCTTATAGTTTCGACATGTCTGTCCGTCTGTCTGTCCATCTGTCCGTATGTCCGTATGTCACAGCCATTTTATTCTGAAACTATTAAGACTATACATGTGATACTTAGTAGGTAGATGTATTCTATGAACCGCTTTCCCATTTTAAGAAAAAAAAATAATAAATATTTAAAAAAAAGGTGGGTCCCCATACATGGAACTAAAACTGATTTTTTTTTTTTCATGAAACCTATGCATTTGTGGTATCTATAGACAGGTCTGTAAAAATGATATGGGTTTCTAAAACCACTTTATCATAAAGTCAATCGTTTAAAAGATATAAGCTTCCAAAGTGGTAAAATGGGTGTCCCCCCTCTAACTTCTATAATAATAGAGTGAAAAATCTAAAAAAAAATTCTGTAGATATTAATGTAAACTTTCAACCAAAATTGGTTTGAACGAAATCAGTTCAGAAGTCTTTGAGATACAGCATATTTTCTAAAACCGCAAATGTAACTTTGTAATTCATACAAACACTATGAAAAACAAAGTTATGGGGCGTAGTTGTAAAAAATGTAAATAAGCTAGTTTTAAGAAATTTATAAGGTTTTTTTTTGTCAAAAAATTATACATTTTATATTATATTATTATAGTTACTACGGAACCCTTCATGGGCGAGTCTGACTCGCACTTGGCCAATTTTTGATGATAGGCTCGCGTTTGACCACTACCTCCTTGATACCTTGATGGTAAGCGATAATGAGGTCGAAGATGAAGTCGACAAAGTGTTTTAACCGTAGCGGAATAAACGGCAGAGCATGAGGCGAGGCCGTTATAAAGAGCCGGCCGAGATACTATAATGACAAATAAGTACCCATGTGTATCAAGTGCGGTTTCAACACTCATACTCTAAAAATAAATAAAATCTCTTACACAAAATATCGTTCGATTTTCTTGGCCGCGGCTACATGCGGCGACCAGTATCTACTTAATTATTGTCTTTACGAAACTTATTCAAATTTAATATGTTATAAACTTTTTAACCCAAAGTTTTAATGATATACCTTGTTTCATGTCAATATTCTTCTACTCTGTCTACAGAAAGTTTTAATACTTCATCATCATCCACAGCCTGACTTCACCCACTATTGAGTATAGGCCTCCCTTCGCTTGTGCCAAGCTCCACGTTCATGTGCCAGTCTCATCCAGGGTATGGCCCCACGATGGCAACAATGTCGTCTGCCTATCTCGCTGGCGGACGACCAACGCTCCTCTTACCAGATCTTGGACGCCACTCGGTCAGAGCTTTACTTCACTTGCCATCACCGCGCCTTCCTAGGTGTCCTGTCAAATCCCATTTGAGTTCCATAATGTACCTAATTTCCGATATCGAAGACCTTCGTACGTCTTCGTATCTTGACATTTGAAACCCGTTTAACTAATCTGATGACAAGCATCCGATTTAATACTTAGTGCAAATAAATACAATCAAGTAATCAGGCAGGTCCTAGCCGCCGATTTATCCGCACGAGCGCAGAAAACACTTCGTTGCGTTCCATAAAGCGGTGTGATAGGAGCCAGTTGTCGAATTTTCCTTCTCGAGTTTTATTCTTCATTACTGAGAGAAGCGATTCGCCCGACACATAGTCACAGCTGAAGTTTTGTCATCCGTGCCTACACTAGGTACCTACTTATACTGAAACGCTCATGGAATTTTGTGTCCAGAGACGAACAAATTTGGTCTAAATGGACCCGTCGGTCGCTTGCCAACCGGCTTACTTGTAACCATTAGTACCTACCTATTTACTATGTAATGTCTATCTAGAATTGCGAAATAACAGCAGTTATCCAGCGTGTTTGAAACTTGTTATCCTTTGTCAAAGTGAGCGATTAATATGAAAAACTACAAAACTAAGTAGCGGCTATTTCTTCGAATAAGGTCGCTTGCAATTATCTTTGTTTTTTTTTAATTTAGGCTGCTTGATGTGCATAAACCTATCTATGAATTATTAGAATAATATCTAGGTATTTATTTTAACTATTAGGTATATAGGTAGGTACTTACAGAACACCTATACCTAACATTAAAATTTAGCAAATGACTTACCGTACTAAACTTAAAAACTTTAGGTAACTTTTACTCCACAGATAGATAAATAATGTTATAAAGTAACTTACCTATATATCTACCTACCTATTAACCTATTACCCACCTAAATCCACGATTCAAGTGTATCCATCCAGACACAACTAAACATCATCATTAGGACGTATAACTATGTAAGTACTCAAACATTGTGACAAAAAAGAATGCGCGTTCATCGCCGTACCTGTTCGCGACAGTAGTGAATCTTTAAAATTACAGTATGTCTCTTGTTCTATAAAGCCTGAGAGCAGGAAGGAGTTACAAAGGAACCTATAGGTATCTCTTTTCTCTCTCATGCAATCTGCAACGTGGCGCATCCTTCAAATGCAGTTCAAATGGAACCGTTTATTACGATAGCGTCACTTTAAAAAAATAACTAGGGGCATCGTGTTACCCAGTTACTGGGTTGTGAAGGTCAGATAAGCAGTCGGTCAATGTAGGTATCCAGTTAGACTGGAAGCCGACCTCAACATAGTTCTGAAAAGGCTAAGCATTAACTTAAAAAAAATTTAGCCAAGTGCGAGTCAGACTCGCCCATGAAGGGTTCCGTAGTAACTATAATAATATAATATAACATGTATATTTATTTGACGAATAAAAAAAAACCTTAAAAATTTCTTAAAACTAGCTTATTTACATTTTTATAACTACGCTAAATAACTTTGTTTTTCATAATGTTTGTATGGATTACAAAGTTATATTTGCGGTTTTAGAAAATATGCTGTATCTCAGAAACTGCTGACCCGATTTCGTTCAAACCAATTTTGGTTGAAAGTTTACATTAATATCTACAGACATATATTTCTTTTAGATTTTTCACTTCATTATTATAGAAGTTAGAGGGGGGGACACACATTTTACCACTTTGAAAGCTTATATCTTTTAAACGATTGACTTTATGAGAAAGTGGTTTTAGAAACCCATATAATTTTTACAGACCTGTCTATAGATACCACAAACGCATAGGTTTAATGAAAAAAAAAAAAATTCAGTTTTAGTTCCATGTATGGGGACCCACCTTTGTTTTAAATATTTATTATTTTTTTTCTTAAAATGGGAAAGCGGTTCATAAAATACATCTACCTACTAAGTATCACATGTATAGTCTTAATAGTTTCAGAATAAAATGGCTGTGACATACGGACGGACGGACAGACAGACAGACGGACAGACATATCGAAACTATAAGGGTTCCGTTTTGTGCCATTCGGCTACGGAACCCTAAAAAACTACAGACTACTAATCAACTTACAGATAACGACTTAAAGTATACAATCGCCTGATAGAGAGGAATAAGTTACAATCTGACACAAAAGTCATGTAAACTAGGTAGTCAACATCATCCATTACATAACTGAGCTACCTATGACGTACTAGCTACACCAAGCTAAATAACTAGCACGATATAGGTAGACAGTTCCCTTACGGACGCAGTTAATTTCTCGCTTAGTTAACTTTACTACCAAACACTGATTGGATATTGATTAGAGCCCACCGTTCCACTAGCTTAAATGGCGATTCTTTTCTTCAAATAACATCGTGCCACCACAAATTTACACTCACTATTCGATTGTAATTACCTGGTGAGGTTTATAACTTCTCTTGATTAAATAAAACATACCATAAAATCGTTATAAATCGAACGGTATCGAAGAATCGATGTTCGGTATTATTTATTGTTCTTCTGTCTGGTATTGCATTGAATAGCTATACCATATTTGAAATAATCTTTAATTAAATAAGTAGCTAATAAACGTTTTCATAGTGTTTTGGAATGAAAGCGTCTTGGCTAATAGGAAATAACAGTATAATAAGGAAATAATACCTACTTACCAACGTTCTAATGCCTTCTTCGTTGGTAATAAATCCATTAATTCTTCGTATAAAGGTTGAGACATAATAAAAATGAAAGTAACGTAATATATTTTAAAAAATCTTTCTAGTTCTATCCTAACTTTCTTTATTTCCGTCGCTTCTAGTTTAACTGGATGCTGGTGATTGCAAGTATTTTAAATAAAGCTATGCGGCCTCCACACGCCAGTAACAGGGTAACGTTCTGGGAAACCCCTTGGTACGAAGAACGTCGGATTTCCTAGCTACCTACGATCAAATGACATAATCTACAAATGATATACCTAGCGATTCGTATTTTCCAAAGCGCGAAAGAATCTCAGTTTGTTACTACTTAAAATCCTTCTATAGGCAGAAAACACCTTAGGGTCTGTGCACACCACGTTTTTTAAACGCGCCGTCGACGCGTGTTTTAGAAACGACGACGACGCACGGTGGGCTGAAAATCGGCTTTCATAGACTTAGGCATTTTATTTTGCAAGTGCGAGTTTTTTTGCCGGATATCACTTCTATTAGTTATAACAATATACAAAAATGACACCAGAATTGATTCTGCACAGAAACGAAGGAATTATAATTTTTTTACGAAAATTTTGTATGGAGCTAGTATGAAAAATCGAAATATCTCTAAAACGGCAGCGATAACCGTAATATCCTTATAGGGGGTTATAGTACTAATTATTTATGATTTTTTGACATACGTTACATAATGGTTGTAGATGCCTTTTTTTTTTAAAATCGTCAAAATATTTTTATTTATTTTTACATATTTAAACGTTCCTTTTAGTGTTTAAGTTGAAGAATTCAGAGCTTTAACAACTCTTATCATAAAATAGCATCACCCCTATAGACCTGAAGGACTAGACAGAGGTGTGTAGTGTCTTGTTGATCTTGTAAGATTTCCAACAATACCAAATAGTTGAATATCAGTGTCAAAGTGCCCATGCTGTCGCTTCTTTTTGAAAGATAGGGGAATGAAATTGTTAATTGATCATACCCTAAAAGTATGATTACAACATAACCGGACACATAATAATAATAATATCCTTATAGGGGATTATAGTACTAACATTATTTATTTTAACATATGAAACTGTTCAAAACGATCCATGAACTGTGTCAAAGTTAAGAACATCGTTAGGAAGCATGCTTTTTCCCCAAATATTAAGAATATGTGAAAAAAAAAGACTGTATATAAACTTTTTATTGATAGGTAATTTAAATAAAACAGAAGTAACAAAAATAATATCTAATAAATTCAATTATACAAAATACATATTTGAAACTAAAATTATGAAATTATTAACTAAACATATTGGTACAATAAACTAACATAAATAACAAAAGAACATAAAGAAAAATAATTAAATTTTACAAATTTTCTTTACAACTTTCGTTGTCGGACTCCAATTCCGAGTCAGAATCCAGATCGGATATACCTACAAACTCGAACTCAGTTTCCGGAAACTGTATTAGGTCGAGAGTTTCAGCAAAAAAGGTTGTCTTCCTTTTGGCATCTAACTTCGGCCTTTGTGCACTTAGAAAAGGATCCGAAGAAACAACAAGCATATTTAGGATATCTTGATTAGAATCTTGCCTGCTTCTTTTCCGCGAATGATGTTCCCGGAACCTCCTAAAATCTTTGTTTCGAGACTCTGAGGCTTCTTCCGAGAGAGTCCCAATCGGGACAATATCATTTTTTTCGATTATGTCAGCTCCGTGTATTAATAGTTTATGTACGGTTGATGACATGTAGTACCAGTCGTATAATTCCACGTACTTTTCTGCTGTTTTGCGAGCAAAATCTTTAAATTTGATGACATCGATCTTCTCACCAGATGTTATTGCTTGCAAAATAACAGCAAATCTTTTTATCAGGTTTTGATCCAACCCAGTAATAGCTGCAGTTTTATTGGGAAACTCGAAAAACTTCCTTGCGGTATTCCCGTCATTGGTAGTTCCCGAGCCTTGTTTTACTATATCAATTAACAGATTGAGCTCCTCTTTAAATTTATTTTGAATGTTTTTTTTTCTGTTTTGTAACATATCTTTATGCTCATTACTTCTTGCTGCCCACTGTTTGAAGTCAAGTCTGTACGCAATGTGTAACAGACATTCCATGCAATTTATACGGGCATGTAGGGATGATAGGCCAAATTCATATATGTCAGAACACACAGTTTTTGATGTTACAGCATCTAAGTGGTTCATTTCTGTTGGTTTTGCTAAGCACAGGTAGCATGATGCATTTGATCTAGCTTCAGAAAGGTACGTGCAGACTTTTGCGTCGATCATTGTCATCATTAGTTTATGAGTCACCCTGTTACTATTAATGCACTCTGTGGGGTTAAGGGCCTCAATTTCCTCATCCATTTTTCTTTTGTTATCAATGACAACTGCATGGCTTTCTTTTACAAAAGTGAACTGAACCGGACGACAATAAAAAGTTGAGCATGGTTTCGGGTTTGTCCATATAGTATTATCTCCATCTGTCAGTTTCAGTGGCACCAAGGAGGTCATGAAAATGCTTGAATCATCATGCTCGCCGTCCATTTTCTGCTTGTATCGGCTTTGATTGGAAGCACCATCAAATCCCCACTTCGATATCAGCTTTAACTGCTTATTTTCCACATTATCAGAAAGACTTTGAAGAATCCGCTTCACCGTGATGTCAAGTAAAGCTTGAAGTGTAATTCTAGCTGATGAATCCGTAACTGATACTGATTGATTAGGAGGGTAGCATGCAAGCTTAGTTTGTTGCAGTTTATAGTAGGATGGGTAAATATCCTTAGCACCTTCCCGAATGGCAGTCTCTCGCAACGTAATATATTGCCACTTTGAAAGCTTAAGTGAAAGAAGCAATCCAAGTGCTTTCTCTGGTGTAAATATTACTGTTTTCTTAATGCTTTCCTTGATTTTAATGGCAGCTTCTGGATTTTTGATCATATAATTGATTACAGATGCGATATCTTCATAACCTTCTTCTTTTAAACGTGCTGCAGCTGCATATGCCAATTCACAGGAATCCTCGCCTATGTGCTCACTAGATCTTCTCTTTTTCTGTTTGCTTCCCAGATCTTTGAATGGTTTTCGGGACCTTTTTGTCATTGTTCCAACAGTCGATGATGTCGAAGGTTCTGGAGAGACTGAGCGTGCTCTTGGTATCTCATCAACAGTTGGTTCTTGATTTATTAAAGTTTGCACGCAACTCGGCCAATCAATATTTGCTTGCAACCACTCTCCGTACGTATTTCTAAACTTATCAAAGAATCGTTTAGATTTCTGCCACCTGTTTAAAGCAGCTCGCGTGAATCTCCGGCAAAATTCTTTGAGAGTTACTTGATCTTCGGCAGAAAGGCAATCGCCTATGCGGGACACAATTGCACTAAACAATACTTCATGATTAAATGAAGGACACTCACTTTTTAGAAGAACAAACAAATCTAAGTTGGTGATTAAACTTTCCATTCTAAGATTTTGTAGTCGCAAAGCAAATAGTTTTAGTGTTAGCAGTTACACGGTTGTGAACAATCTAAATTATGGAACAAAATTATAGCCCTTTTATTGTATAAAGTCAATAATTAGTTAACTACCCTCATTAAAGTTATAAAAGATATGGTAATAAAAATTTATAATCGTCAAAAACATTTCGTAGAACTCATAGTAGAACTAATCAACATTAGCAAATCACATTAGCTCACTAATTATAAAAAGGTGAATGCAGTTCTTAGTTGGTATTGTTGCGAGATATTTCAAATCATTTAATCACTTAATAGGCTCATTAGAATCAGAAGACTACAACCATCATTCTAATTACTTAATTACTTGTCATCAGACTCATTAGATGACTACACAATATGTTATTTTGTATTTTGAACGTATGCAAGGTTTTAAAATTCCTTTTGTGTCGATATTATTATGTGTCCGGTTATGTTGTAATCATACTTTTAGGGTATGATCAATTAACAATTTCATTCCCCTATCTTTCTAAATGAAGCGACAGCATGGGCACTTTGACACTGATATTCAACTATTTGGTATTGTTGGAAATCTTACAAGATCAACAAGATACTACACACCTCTGTCTAGTCCTTCAGGTCTATAGGGGTGATGCTATTTTATGTTAAGAGTTGTTAAAGCTCTGAATTCTTCAACTTAAACACTAAAAGGAACGTTTAATATGTAAAAATAAATAAAAATATTTTGACGATTAAAAAAAAAAAAAGGCATCTACAACCATTATGTAACGTATGTCAAAAAATCATAAATAATTAGTACTAAAACCTCCTATAAGGATATTACGGTTATCGCTGCCGTTTCAGAGATATTTCGATTTTTCATACTAGCTCCATACAAAATTTTCGTAAAAAAATTATAATTCCTTCGTTTTTGTGCAGAATCAATTCTGGTGTCATTTTTGTATATTGTTATAACAAATAGAAGTGATATCCGGCACAAAAACTGGCACTTGCAAAATAAAATGTCTAAGTCTATGAAAGCCGTTTTTCAGCCCACCGTGCGACGGCGCGCTTTTATGCTACAGAGCAGTTTGTTGTCGTTTGTATCGATTCAGGCCGTGCGCGCACTGCGTTGCGTTTTGGAAACGCAAAATTTGTGAAGTATGGAGTGTCATAGAAGTGCGCGCACTGCGGTCAGTCTACCGGTGCGGTAGAACTACCGGAATTGCGGCCACCGCAAGGCAGTGCGCGCACGGCCTCGAACGCGCGGCACCAGCGCGTCTGTATCGCTACAAACGCGCGTTAAAAAAACGTGGTGTGCACAGGCCCTAAGGTGTTTTCTTAGGCCCTTAGAGTTAACTAAGCCAAGCAGATGCCATATTTCCTACTCAATCGAACAAATGAAAAAGCCCTAAGAATTAAAATGATAACCCCATAAAGCCCCATTCAGATGTAAAACTGTAACAATAACAACAAATCGTAAAAGCTACTCAAGTGGACGGTTAAATATTGACCTCCGCGTTTTAAACGACTTTACAACGTCAAAGTTGCGCAATGCCATGATTTCTTGTTCTCTAATCCACTACTTGGGTGTCTAGTTTTATGTCGGACGGCATAAAGTGTAATAAACTACATGTGTCTCGATCTACTAGCATTCTTTCATTTTCTAAAAACATTTTTCAAACGAATTTCAATCTTAAGTTCCTTGCCTTAAGGTTGTATAAATGTTTATTGTTAGTTCCGTGAGTTTAAAGCACGTGGGTGAATCGACATGATACCATTATGAGTTTACGGCTGCTGTCATTCATTTAGCGAATCGCGCGTGATGGATGGGTAGGAAATAATTTATTTCATTACATGTCTGACGCTAACTTAAGGACATGCTTAGTAATACTATGAAAGCGCATTTTGAATTAAATGGAACGTCATCCAACGATACTAACTTCAAAGGAAGAAACGTTTGCAACGTCAAAATGCAAGCATAGGTAATAATTATCTATGCGGTCGATTAAGTTCAGTTTTCTACAAGTATTACGCAATAAGGCTGCGAGAAGTAGAGGTAGGTAGCTAGTTTAGTGAATCCATTTCACATACGGTAGGATAACATCTTGGCTTAAGTACCTATGCTAATAACAGGTAAAACATGTAAATTTAGCATATTGGTATTGTAACATTAAGAAGAAACACCGAAACAAACAATAGAAAATCAACATTCAGTGCAATTTCTGCCAAGAAACTTTTTTAAATAAGGCACGAGTCTTTTTTGCTGAAGTTGGGCTAATGCAAGAGAAAAGGAATCAAAATAAGCTTTTAGTTTTAGGCACAGAAAATATTTTATTGCAGAAAAGCTGTAAAGGTATTGGTACCCATAATGCCCATTTAAAATCGGTTAAATACTTAAATACTCAACGATTGCAATGCCATAAACTAGTTGTAGTTTTGGATGTACTGAATAACTTACCAGCCCATTAGAACAATATTTAAGTACAGTCGTCCATACAAATTTGATGACAAATCAGGTAATACTTATTGCTTCTAAGGTGAAAATGTATATGGTAGGTATGTACATTTACGAGAAACAATATAAAAGCTTGTCAAGGAAATAACATATTTTATAGAAAATTTACGGTCGAGATAATAGACGATTTCATTGTATCCATAGTTACGATAATTACCTATAAGACATATTTCTAAATAGTAAGTAGTCTACATGAATCTACCAAAACAGGCAATTTTAATTACAAGATTTCCTACAAAACATATTACACGTTTAATAAGCAAGTACGGACAACGATAAATTTACGCACTAGGAACAACCTCCTTATAAGGAAGTAAATTCTTAAAGAAAATACTGCTAATCGTCTAGATTGTAATTGGTAGGTACGTTTACATTGTAGACTTTCTCTTTTACAATAGAGAGAACTCTAACGTAAACATAGTAGGTATGGACACGATAAATAAACTTAGTCGTTCCGTACGGTATTATGGCTATTATTTGTGCAGATAGGTATTGTTGTATGCACATTGCATCTACGCAAGATCATTATCTCGCGAAGACAGCATATTTATGTTTATCATGTTAAGATTTTTTATTTTAATGCATGAGTTTACATTAATTGATTTTTCAACGTCCTATGGGTAGATTATCATTATTATTATCTTTATTTCCAATATATACATATAAGTTACATTTTTAATAATTCTCAAAAAAAAAAAACATTTAAAAATATAAAAAATAGTAGCCCACCGGTATCGGGAACAGGGTCCAAGCTACCGGTGGTCAGGGCTCCATAGAGAGGAACCTCCTGACGATACGCGCCGTGTCCAGGAGTACCGCTTTCTGAAGCAAGCCCTTGATCCAACCGTCTAACGAGAGCCTCCTGAGGTGTTGGTCGAGGCTCTTGGCTATTAAGCCATTGGCTGAAATGACTATCGGTACAATGATTGCCGAGTTCACGTCCCACATGTCGACAATCTCGTGTGCCAAGTCAAGATACTTGATTTGCTTATCTTTCTCAGCTTTCACGAGGTTCTCGTCATGCGGGATGGTTATGTCGACAATCATGGCACGCCTCTCGATTAGGTCCACCACCACTATATCAGGCTTATTGGCTACAATAGTCCTGTCAGTGATGATGGACCGATCCCAGTATAATGTGACATGGCCGTTATCGAGAACTGAGTCGGGCACATACCTATAGTACGGCACTTCTGATTCCACAAGAGAATATTTCAGAGCAAGTTGCTGATGAATTATCTTGGCTGCAAGGTTGTGCCTGTGCAAGTACTCTCCATTAGCAAGACGAGAACATTATTATTATTATTACTTTCGTTTTAATGAGACGTAATTTTGTACTTCTTCTACTGTAGACATGACGTGATGATAAGAAGTTAAGAAAATTGCATAGAGAGAATTATCATTAGAACTTAAAACGGGATATTTATTACCTATGTATTTTTATTGTTTCGACTTTCACATGGTACCTACCTAAATATTCCGTTTTATGTTCTAATGATACCTACTGTTAGTGACAATATTGGCTAAGAAACTTATAATAGTTAGAATTGTTTGGAAATATATTTAAAATTGGTGATCGAACTCTTGAGAATCTATTTCCATCTTTGTATGTGGAAAAGCACCGTTTTTTTTTTAAGATAACTAGCTTTGGGTAGAATTCACATTACTAGCAATCTAGTTAACCCCTCCAACTAAGCTGAATATGCATGTGTGGAGTGGGTTCACGGCAATAGTGTAATGGGTGGGATTCGAACTCGTGACCTCTCGATCACAAGTCCGACACCTTATCCATTAGGCTATTGACGCTTTAAATATATAAATATTGTCCCGAATAGAAAGCCCGTCGTGGTCTACGCGCGCTTCAAAGCCAGATAGGGCCCTTGCCTGCCGTGGTTGCGGAAATGTTCTAATTAGATACCGCTGCCCTTGTGTCACCTCAGTAGAAGTTTGACTCTCCCGTCTGGTACTCCCAGAGCGAGAGATTTTTTTTTTATTTATGAAAATAGTTTCTTGTTTGACCACTATCTCACCTGATGGTAAGTGATGATGTGATCGAAGATGGAGCACGCTTACCTAAAAGTAACCTATTCACTCTGGACTTAAAGACTCCTAGGTTGTAGCTGTCGGGAAACACAGACTCCGGCAGGGAATTCCACTCCTTAGCCGTACGCACAATGAAAGTATTCCCAAAACATTTTGTGCGTATGGGTGGGACGTCCACCATGTAACGATGGCGCTTCGCCGTTTGTCTCGTAGTCCGATGATGGAACGGGCTTGGCGGAATTGGATTGTGTAATTCCATCGCACACTCCCCGAAATGTAACCGATAGAAAACCGATAGACTTGCAACTCGTCGTCGGTGTTCAAGGCTCTGGAGCTTTGACTCAACCAGTGCATTGTTGCCAATGAGTCTCTTGGCTCGCTTCTCGATTTCCCCTTTCCTCCTTCTCCTTCCCTCCTTTCCTCCCGATTTCCAACCCTCCCACCGAAAAAGCAGCGTTATTTTCATAAATGAAAAATAAAGAGAGTTTGTTTCTTAACTACCTAAATACTATTACTAAAGAAAGCTACTAGGTACTAAGTGATACACAATTATAAGTAACATAAAAACAAAAAGAGCCATACAGATATTACTATGAACATACATACAAATCAAACCAAAACGAAACACTTAATGTTGTAATTTGTAATAATATCGTAGTAGGTATGTTATAGACTATCAATAGGTACTGCAATTATAATTATTTAAGTACTTAATTTATAACTTAATTTAGCAGTAGGTACCATTATTTATTCATAGGTCTGAGGCAAATCTAGTGTTTAGTAGGTATTTCTACGTAGATATTGTATCTAAGTATTAAGTTGTACCTAGCTTTGTTAGTTGTTAAAGATTGTAAGGGTAAATAAATACTTTCGCATCGGAGTTTCGCGAGAGCTTTCTTTAAAAAAAAACTGTTCCCCACTCTGCAAGAGTCGTCACTTTTTTTTAAGGAAGTTTTACCCAAATTAGGATTTCTGGGAAAATCTTCAAATGACACCTCCCTCTCTGGGTAGAGTGGAAGGGAGTGTCAGACTTCTACTGACTAAAAACCCACCCTGCTCCTTCATTTGCCTTTGTGGTCCGGGGCCACGGTAACTCGTTAGCACATTCCCCCAACCCCAGCATGCAACAGAACTATCGGGCCTCATGAATGCTGCTGACTGCTCTAGACGCGGAACAGTAGGTTGCCGTTCTTTTAAACTATAGATTAACTAGATATAAAATAGATACAAACAAGTACGTATAAAGAGAAACTCATTGAGTACAACATAAATACACAAATGCGTATAAAAAGAAACTCATTGGGTACATGACAACAATAATTCACGTAGATGTCAGTTTATAAAATGAAAATATACAGCTTCGCAACGTTGAATGGCAATACTGATTCATAGGCAGAAGAAAACGCCACCATTGATCACGCCTGATGGTTTTCATTTCTTAATAAGTTTACCGATGTCCCGGAAAATACGGTGAGCACTTGGACTCCATTCGCCTAACGTTTCAACTCTAAATGGCTCAAAACATACAAGTCTAAATAATTCCTTACTAGAAGTAGCATTATAATAGATGCGAAAATTACTGTCAGTCTGTCTGTCTGTTACATTTGACATCAAACTTCTAAACCTATATTGATGAAATTTGATAGAGAGACACAGACCTTAGAGTTGGACTGGATGGAGGCTTAATTTTTTGCTGAAAAGTAACTTTTCACGCAAATGAAGCGGCGGGCATAAGCATATTTGCCCCAATTAAATATTTTGCGCATGCAGCAGCCATTCTATCACAACCCGTCATGTTAAGAAGACTAGATGGCGTAAGGGTTTTAACACATAGTGCATCTCTCGCCAAAGGAGGCATCATACTCCCGTCTGGTCTCTTGCCGTCATCACGTGCAAAATGCTTTCCCATTATCTTATGTGTAGATAGGTACCCTAACATAATTCACCCTAACATAGTTGCTATCCAGGAGCAGGATCCATAGTGAAGTGCCAGTTCTATAAACAGTTATTGAGAAAACAAAAAGGGTAAGAGTATAAGTGTATCATACAAGTCAGAAGTCTTCTGAGTTTTCTACAGAGAAACTTTACAACTAAAGCGGACTAAATATCGTGAGCATACGTGGCTAGAACCGAACCTAGAACCACATTACATTTCAGCCGCTGCGCAAGTGGAACCAGTAACCTACTAACTAAAATTTAATATTCCAATATTAAACAATAGAATAGCCATTTAAACGAGGTTGACAAATTCAATAAGGATTATTTATATAACAATGGCTCGATAATATAACAATTTACGTGTCTCGGGTATCTAATTAGACAATAAATAATCATTATCAGACGTTTTATGATTACATCTACGCAAATTATCTTTACAATATCGACGTGAGAATGATTTAATGTTCTCAAGGGCTTTGGTCTTGGAAGAAAGATACTTATAGCTTGTTTTATTGTAAAGAATGATTAGATGGAAATAAAAACTTAGGTAAACAAGTCATCCTATTTATTTATGTATATGTATATCTATCATATATTTATTTTTCTTTATACTGTAATAAAATGAAAAAGAAAAGCTATGAATTCAAGTATTATAAGTATTTCCTAATTGTTGGAATATAATATTTTGTGTAACTGTTTAACAGAGGAGGAAAAAATATATTATATATTAATACCGACGGTTAAAAGGAAATAGGGTACAAGCGACAAAAAAAGAAATGTTTAGGAGAGCCGTTTAAAGTTTAGAATTTTAGAAAAACTGATGTACTTTTTATTAAAACATCGTGAAAACTAACACAGTTTTTAATTTTCTAATCGGGAAATATGACAAAATAAAAGATAATAGAACACAAGAAACAGTCAGCTTTCAAAACAATACCAGTCCAAAATATCGCTTATACCCTATTTCCTTTTAACCGTCGATACTTTATCTATACCTAAGAAGGTACTTTAGCCATACCATGATGGTAAAGTTTTCTTTCTTCTATTATATATGTATAAAAGAAAGTTACACTAAAATATTTAAAATCGATTCTTAATTTCTTATTGTAGACCTATTTGGCAGTACACAAGACAATCAATGTACCTACGAAGATGAGCTTTTCATTCAGTAGTTCTTAAGTTGAGTTTTCGTCCAGCTAACTTTTGAGTAATAGAGTGACCATTTCAAAGAGCAGCATCACAGCAGTAGGTATTTTCCATTAAATTTACTAACATAACATCAATGTGAAAGGGAGATCACAATAATTGTCTTATTAAGTAAGTACCTACATCTAGAGCAGTAGATTGTTTTTATCTTCGTGAAGGAAAGTACTGATCTAGTTAGGAATTCGTTGTTGGCATGAACGATTATGTATGTATATATCAACAAGCCAACTACTTCATACACTTTGGCTAACATTTTAACTACATATAGATTTATTTAAGCCGTTCCATCAGGATTTTAAAGTTATTTATTTTTATTACTGTCTAATATTTACAACTTTCCAAGTACTGTATCATTAAAGCAAATACGTAAGTAACAAGTATATGGTTCTTAATTATAAAATGTAAAGAAAAAGCTAGTTTCTCTATGAACAAGTTTAATTAAGTAAAAGTTAGTATTGTATAACATAATAAATACTTATTATATTAGTAATCAAGCGTTTTCAATTCTAAATTAATTCATTACCTTTGTATTTTAAAAACGGAAGCTGTGAACTGTATAAATCCATAAAATAAACTTATAATTGACTAGACATCAGTCAAATCACACGATAAAATCATTCACTAGTTAATTGTAGAGTCGTTAAACAAATTGCCCCGTGAAGCTTGTCTTAATCCACTTCAAGAGTCAGTAGCAAGTCTGATATAGCGTGGCGAGTTCATACGTCACGTCTTGAGAAGATACAACATCAAACAAAACAGGGGTTTACTCATAACCAGAAATTCTTAACGGTCCTCCAGCGTTCAACGAAAAGTGTCGGATTGTCACAGACTAACAAGAGCGCGATACCCAAAGGGTTCCCGACGGTTTGTTGTCCGAGCGCGATTCACACGGGCGCGTGTTTGCTTCACAAACAGTGCGGCAACGACTGAGCAATTATCACTTACCTGTGACACGCGATCACAGCACTGCACAGATTTATAGTCGATAAACTTGTATCATCACTTTTACTGAATGATGTGCACTATTTATGCGCGGGAGGCCGTAGGAGCGGCCGGTCGCGGCGGCGGTGAGCGACGTAGTGGCTGGCCTGTGGCACGCTGGGCGGGCGGGGCCTGACGCTCCGCTCGCTCGCTCCGGCCGCTCGACGCGCGCCGATACATCCCTTGCCTTATCCTCTTATACATTAGGTAATCGGAACCCGGGAAAATTATCGACCCTTCAGTCCCCTTTCTTTTTTGTCTCGGAGAATTTTGGAATCGCTGACGAATGATTTTTATAGAGCTGTATTGGTATTAAGTGCTACAGGCGAAATCACTCTTCAATGTTTATTTTTGTTGTAAGGAACATGAAAGCTTTTATATTTTTTATGTAAACATTAAATCTCTTGACGATTGTAACTTTAATTTTGTATCAAATTGATGTATTTAAGTTTCTGTAAGTAATAAAAGTTAGATGTAATTGACATATCATCATAAAGCCAGCATTTATCCTAGATAGACAGATATAGTCGAACTTTGAAGGAGTTCATTCCTTTTAGCCTGAGCCACCATTAAAACGGGATTTTTTTTAATCCTTCCAAGGACATAAAAATGGGGAACGGACACCTTGCGTTTGGGGAGTTATGTAAGACTCTAGTTAGAACTCAAAGACAAACATCCAGGGCCAAAATATTAACAAAAATCGGAATAAGTACGGAATACTTAAAAATGATACCTGTGCTAGTATTGACCAGAATCCATAATCTGAATTCAGAGATTCTGAAATCTCTGTGGTTCCGCTCCCCTTCACCTAGCTGCGCACATGGCTTAAAGAACACACACACGACCAAGCCCAGAAATGATAGTCCTCGGCACCAGGCTGCAGGCAGTGCCTTTGCCTCTTTGCCTCTTTAGGCGATGCCAAACCTAGACAAAAAACTAACCAGGCGTCTTCTACACCTGGACAGAAGAAGCCTGCGAATGGTGGCGGGAACCATCACCGGGCATTGCTCACTGAACAAACACTATCACACAATAGGTATAACGGACAATCCCCTGTGCAGGGCATGCATGGGGATGGAGGAAACGGTAGGACACGTGCTCCTAGAGTGCACGGAAATCACCGAAATACGGAAACGAACCCTCGGATCATTGAATTCCCTTACTGATATCCTGAATAGACCGAAAGATGTGCGTGTGGTGTGAGGGCCACTTTGATAAAACTCTGTGAAAATATGCTTAAGATTTAGTGAACATTCCCAAAGAAATGTGAAAGTTAGAATCAGATTTTGTGAAAGTCAAATAACCGAGTTACGGACTGTAAAGATGGGCCCTCAGTTCTCACATAGAGGATTGAGGGCCCATCTGAACTTGATAAACTATGGACTCTACAGAAAAAGTATTTATGCCAAAATCTAAGCTAATGCCTAACAAAATTTGTGAAAACAAGATATTATCATAAAACACTGTCCTACTTTGTATATCATCGTACAAAATGGGCCCTCAATTCTCATACACGGAAAAGTTTATTACGCAAATAAAATGAAATCATTAACTTACAGCTACTGTTTGAAATCCTATATGCTACTAAATAAATTGTGAAAATTTGTGGAAGCAAGAACAGGTCACCACTTCTTGTTGTTTGGAAGTTATGACCTTGATAAAATTCGGGCCCTCAGTCCTCCATTTCTTTTGCTTTTACTTTGCTTACGCTTATCGTTTGAAAGATAAGACAAACACAAAACTGTATCTTTTTGTGAAAAAAAAATGTGCTTCAAATTCGATACCAGAAAGAAATTTAAAAGACCTTTATTGTATAAGAAAATCTAGTTTTAGTTTTTATTCTCTGAATTAGGAAATAGGGTGACCACAATTTCTTTCAGATTGCAGGTTTTAATAAACATTCTTCGAAATATCGCCTGTTCCATATATCCCTACTGACATATCCCCACTGGTCCCCAAACTCTTGAAAACTTGCCGTTCCATATATCCCTATTGGTAGAGATAAATGAAAAAAAATATCCAACTATCCCCACCAGTGTGGATCAGTAGGGATATATGGAGTAGAAAGTTCCATATATCCCAACCGGTAGCGATAATTGGAAAAAAAAATCCAAGTATCCACCAGCGGGGATATGTCAGTAGGGATATATGGAACAGGGGATATTTCGCTTATTATCGTCATAGCATTTGAAATTACTATTAATTAATACATGACATTAATTGTCAATGACCAACACTATCAGCGAAAGGTGGAGGAACGAATTCAGTCGCTCCAATAAGTTCGTACACCTTTAATTTTATTCTTAGTGTATGCGGTATATCCTGCAGGCAAACTCACCAGTACCGTTTAAATCAATTGTAATGATGAAATGTAATTCGTAGTTGATTGCTACGTTAGAACCACAAGTAAGACAAGACTTAAATGAGTCGTCACAACAAATTGCGTCTTCCTAACATTCGATCCCAAAAACGGATAACATAATCCCAATTGAGTGGTAAGAAAACAAATTGTCTTTCTATTGGAATGGATATGCAGTAACTGTTAACGCGTCGTTTTGTAAATAAGGCACTGTAAAAATGGTTCAATAGGACGGTTTCAAGATAAATAGCTACATTGCTTTGGCAATCAACTTCGATTCTAGTTCTGATTTTTTTATAAAATGCGGAACGACTACATCTGCTCGGATTTTGGAGATGATGAGATGATTTATTTTTTGATGAAATTATTGTTTTTGAGATGTTTTCTGGAGTATGAAATATATATGTATACATTACCTACTTTTTAATTTATAAATAGGTGAAATTGAATTAAACAATTCTTTGAGTGACTATCTAAGTAGACACTCGATAGTAGATCATTCATATTAATAACTTAAATGTAATAAATTACAATATATAAACATAACAGTTATTCTTGAACAGTTATCATAGTGTTACAGTCCAACTTTAAGAAAATATTAGGTACTTATAAAATTATGGGTACCTGTGTATCAAAACAAACTTACCTTAAATATTTGATATCTTGGCCGAAGACGAGCGAGTGTCTAGACCGAAGATGTGATTGTGTATTAATTTTTTTATTATTATTATTATTTAATTTATTACATTTTATACACATATATTATTTAAATGTTTAATATTCCTATTAAAAGAAATATTTAAAATATAAAAAACAGTAACCCACCGGTATCGGGAACAGGGTCCAAGCTACCGGTGGTCAGGACTCTTGAGAGAGGAACCTCCTAACAATTCGCGCCGTGTCCAATTTCTTTGGTAAGTCGTTCGGAGCTCAAGCAGTACGACCGTGGAATACTCTTCCCGTGTCAGTAAGACAAGCACAAACCCTTCCTTCTTTCAAAAACATGGTAAAAGATCTTTATCTCTCTCTTTAATTTGTTACTATTTTTTATATAACTCAGCTTTGTTCGTTTTATGTATATAATTATTATGCATTTGCAACAATCAAGATGTTTGTTGCAATTATGCCATTGGCTGAGACGACTATCAGTACAATGATTGCTGTATCCACATCCCACATGTCAACAACCTCGCGAGCCAAGTCAAGATGCTTAATTTGCTTATCTTTCTCAGTTTCCACGAGGTTCTCGTCATGTGGGATCGCTATATCAACAATCACTGTGCGACGCTCTACTCGGTCTATTACCATTATGTCAGGCTTATCGGCAACAATAGTCCTGTCAGTAATGATAGAGCAATCCTAGTAGTGTAATATTGCAATTTTCGTGAACTGGGTTGGGCATATACCTATAGTGCGGCACTTCTGATTCCACAAGATTGAATTACAAACCTAGCTACAAGGTTGTGTCTATGCAAATAATCTCCGTTAGCCAGACGAGAACAACCGGAGATATGTGACGAATGGATTCTACGGGTTTGTGATATGCCCGACATAATGTCTACCGTACCATCCTTCACAAAATATTTCCGATAGTAATTCGTCATCATAACTTCGTCCATAATTGCACAGACAAAACCTTCGATTTCCCCGAAGAGGTCACCAAAACGTAACCAGCCTACGGAGGCTAATGTAAAGTAATGTATCTACGTCAAACCAATGAAGGAAACAGTAATAGCGTCAGTGAAGCTCCTTGCTCTATCTCCATACTTCTCTGCGGTCATTAGTATCTAACATTTATTCTTCACTATAACTGTTTCCGCTGCATTATAATAAATTATCTTTTATTATTTACACTAAATATTACAACTATTGTGCATATAATATATAAACAATAAAATAGTTTCTGAGGTATGACTACTTTGCAACAGCAGAAAGAACTAAAACATCACTCAGAATCGCCACTAATACTGTATATAAAATATGAGGGTAAAAAGAAATTATTGTCACCCTACTCGCATACGCAATGAAAACATAGTTTATTTCGCTATCTATTAAGATTTGTAGTTTTACCATAATTATTATTTGTAACAAATGACACCAATTTGAAGCACATTTTTTTTTCACAAAAAGATAGTTTTGTATTAGTCTTATCTTTCATACGATAAGCGTAAGCAAGCAAAAGAAATGGAGGATTGAGGGCCCGAATTTTATCAAGGTCATAACTTCCAAACAACAAGAAGTGGTGACCTGTTCTTGCTTCCACAAATTTTCACAATTTATTTAGTTGCATATAAGATTTCAAACAATAGCTGTAAGTTTCAATTTATTTGCGTAATAAACTTTTCCGTGTATGAGAATTGAGGGCCCATTTTGTACGAAGATATACCAAGTAGGACAGTGTTTTGCCATAACATGTTGTTTTCACAAATTTTGTTTAGCATTAGCTTAGATTTTGGCATAAATACTTTTTCTGTAGTGTCCATAGTTTATCAGGTTCAGGTGGGCCCTCAATCCTCTATGTGAGAACTGAGGGCCCATCTTTACAGTCCATAACTCGGTTATTTGACTTTCACAAAATCTGATTCTAACTTTCACAATTCTTTGGGAATGTCCACTAAATCCTAAGCACATTTTCAAAGAGTTTTAACAAAGTGGCCCTCACACCACACGCACCTGACCGAAAGACCTGATCTGCTTCTGGAGGGAGGTTGGCTGGATGGAGTGACGGCTGACACGGCTCACGCACAATGGTCTCGTGCAGAGACTAAGTGCGGAAACCTTACTACATAGAAGAAGATCTCTGTGGTATCTGACAAAGACGTAGATACATCTAGTATCAGAGTATGAAAGTACAGATACTTATACAATCAAAGCATGATTCTCGGTTATGAATATTAAGCCATACCTATACCTACATGTGTTTTCAGCATAGAACCAACTTTAATAATCTCAGTATATTTATGAGAATTTCTTGTATGCACACAAAATATTAATCTGTTTAAAAAATACGGTGACATTAATAATGCAAATACAAGAAACAAGACTCATGTGTCCTAAAACAACGAACCGCTTTCCGATTTTAAGAAAAATCTATCTATACTTATAATAAATCTGTAGAGAGGTCAATTCTGTACATGAAATATATTTCCAAAATAACTATCAGGGGGTGATTAAGGATCGATACTCATGCCAAAAATGCAATCAGTTAAATTTTTGTCTGTCTGTCTGTCTGTCTGTCTGTCTGTATAACCGTTATAGAAACAAAAACTACTCGACGGATTTTAACGAAACTTGGTACAATTATTTTTCATACTCCTGAGCGGGTTATAGTATACTTTTCATCACGCTACAATCAATAGGAGCAGAGCAGTGAAGGGAAATGTTGGGAAAACGGGAGAAGTTACTCCATTTTTTAAGCTTCCGTCGCGTGTGCAACCTTAATGGTTAAAGCTACACAAATCATTTCATGACGGAAATGTTCTCCTTAAAATTATATAAAAAATATCCCACGACAGCATATGTCCAACTTTTATGGTTGACTCACAATAACACGTGTAACTCCCGATAGCTTAGCAGTTCGAAGCTTTCTGATTATAATATTTGTCTACTCTTACGTTTATAACACTCTCAGTCACCCCTAATTGAAAAAGTTAACATTATTAACTATTCCATAAAAAAATTGGCTAAACTATAATAAATATAATTTAATATATTTATTTGAAAAAAAAAAAACTTAAAAATTTCTTAAAACTAGTTTATTCACAATTTTTACAACTACGACAATTAACTTCGTTTTTCATAGTGTTTGTATGAATTACAAAGTTATATTTGCGGTTTTATATAACTAAATATAAAATATGCTGTACTTCAAAAACTGCAGACCCGATCTCGTTCAAACCAGTTTTGGTTGAAAGATTACATTAAGATCTATAGCATATTTTTTTTTAGATTTTTCACTCCATAATTATAGAAGTTAGAGGGGGGGGGAGGACACACACATTTTACCACTTTAGAAGCGTATATCTTTAAAACGATTAACTTTATGAATATGAAAAAGTGGTTTCATAAATCTCAATGTCATTTTTGAAGACCTGTTTATAGATACCACACACGCATAGGTTTCATGAATGTTTCAGTTTCAGTTCCATGTATGGGGAGCCCCCCTTTATTTTTAATATTTTAATATTTTTTTTTCATAAAATCGGAAAGCGGTTCACAGAATACATCTACCTATCAAGTTTCACATGTATAGTCCTAATAGTTTCGGAATAAAATTGCTGTGACAGACGGACGGACGGACAGACAGACAGACAGACAGACGGACAGACATGTCGAAACTATAAAGATTCCGTTTTTTGCCATTCGGCTACGAAACCGTAAAAAGAATCATATAAATCGGTACAGAAACACCAAAGTTATACATGAAATACGCTTATAATAATAAGCCATCGCGCGTGAATACTGAATCATGCTATAAGGATTATTTTTGAGAATCGGTCGCCGTGCTCGACGCGTCTCGCGGTCGAAGCGTTCTCTAGGTACTTAAGCCTCATGTGAACGTGATCTAAACAATATTACCAATACATTAACTTACGCTGACGGAGTCGCGGGCACAGCTATATTGTATCATTACGCTAAGGCCAATAGGAGCGGAGCGCCAATGAAGAATGCTTCAAAATCGGGGTTAAATTTAACGTTAGCCCAAAGTAACTATTCCACGCGGACGAAGTCGCGGGCCAAAAGCTAGTATTAAAATATATTTAAAATAAAAGGGGGCTCCCCATACATGGAACTGAAACTGGAAATTTTTTTTTTCATGAAACCTATGCGTGTATTACCACACACGCATAGGTTTCATGAAAAAAAAAAAACTATAGACGGGTCTTTAAAATGACATTGAGGTTTCTAAAACCACTTTTTCATAAAATTAATCGTTTAAAAGCTTCACGCTTCCAAAGTGGTAAAATGTGTGCGTGTTCCCCCCTCTAACTTCTATAATAACGGTGTTAAAAAATAAACTATGCTGTAGATCATAATGTAAAATTTCAACAAAAAATAATTTGAACGAAATTGGGTCAGCAGTTTTTGAAATACAGCATTTTTTTTTTTTTTTTTTTTTTATTGAAAATAGGTTCGCGTTTGACCACCATCTCACCCGATGGTAAGTGATGATGTGATCGAAGATGGAGCATAGCATAAGCAGAGCACGCTTACCTAAAAGTAACCTATTCACTCTGGACTTAAAGACTCCTAGGTTATAGCTATCGGGAAACACAGACTCCGGCAGGGAATTCCACTCCTTAGCCGTACGCACAATGAAGGTATTCCCAAAACGTTTTGTGCGTATGGGTGGGATGTCCACCATGTAACGATGGTGCTTCGCCGTTTGTCTCGTAGTTCGATGATGGAATGGGCTCGGCGGAATTAGATTGTGTAATTCCATCGCACACTCCCCGAAATGTAACCGATAGAAAACCGATAGACTTGCAACTCGCCGTCTTACAAAGTTATATTTTCTAAAACAGCAAATATAACTTTGTAATTCATACAAACACTATGAAAAATAAAGTTATTTGGCGTAGTTACTACGGAACTCTTCATGGGCGAGTCTGACTCGCACTTGGCCAATTTTTTAATTTTAAAATTATGCTGATATTTTATTTTACTATTTTAAATATTTGCTTTCTCAAGTATTGTAAATACCTATTTCTTTTGTTTTTTTTTTTGTTATATTTCATTATGTATTGTAAATGTGAGGACTATGTAGATTATGGTTTCTTCTTGGTGTTACTTTCACTATAATTTATTTAATGATGTCAAGCAGTTTGAGTACTTGTGTGGCCTACCCAAATATCCTTCTTTTGGTATTGTTATTCAGATCGTTGAGCTTAAGTTCTAAGTTGAGCTACACGATAACAGACAAATGCTTGCACTGCACACTGTCTGAACAGGTCCACTCAAAGCTGTGTGGTTATTTCCTCAAAGAGCACTACAGACATGAACCTACATGTTTTTCATACGATTGGACCAATACAAAATGTGACCTCTGAGTTGAGTTTACTACGCCAGCTCGACAAATGGATGTGCGCTTAACGCTTATGCGACAAAACTGTACTGCGGTTCACCATAGTTCGAATGCACGCTTGTGCGACACACTGAAGATCGACATCACGCTAGTACGATGTCGTACTAGCATGATGTTGATCTTCAGTGTGTCGCACAAGCTGCAAGACATATTTTGAAATAACATGACAGAATGCCTGCTACAAATATCGTCAAAGAAGATTTAAAGACATGCTACGGTCGGAGTTACGATATTGATATAAAATAATTAATTTATTATTTCTTACAAAGATGATATAAAAAAACTGAATAGCTTAGTGCACATCACGGTTAGTTCAGAGCTATCACGCCTACAATTAAAAGTTCAATTTAATATGGATTTTTGGTAAATTTGGATAGACTTATGTAAGCCATACACGCTACGGTCTACCGGAGAGGTTATCTGTGCAGGTGTGCCTGCGCAGGTCAACCGAACATTGGTAGGACGTTCCGGTGTACCGGAGCGGTCTTCAGTTCTTTTTGTGATGGCATCGAATGAGGACGATGACGCGCTGGCATTACTAGGCCTTACTTTAATTTTGAAGATAAAAGATACAAGATAAAAGTTACTGAGGTACTGTCGCACTACCATAGTGTCGAACTACTGTCGCGCAATCGTTTGTCACACTAGCGTGATGTCGATCTTCAATGTGTCGCACAAGCGTGCATTCGAACTATGGTGAGTCGCAGTACAGTTTTGTCGCATAAGCGCGTTAAGCGCACATCCATTTGTCGAGCTGGCGTAGTACACTCCTCTGAGTTTGTTTCGGTGTTTCTTCTCAGAGTAGTCAGTTAGGAAACACCGGCTGCATCTAGCTAAACTAAACTTGACACGCAAAAAAAAACATGACGTGTAAAAGTGTTATTTATAACCAATTTAAAAAATAAATATTTAATTTTAATTTCATTTCAAATATAACTCAGTCAAATTAAAGCAATCAAATCAGTTCTGCTTCTCTTACTAAAATTGTGTGCCGTTATAAAGTGCTTCACTATACACTTGGCGCTCACGTAATTATTCTAATTAATTTTATACGTAATAAAATTATAAAATTTAAGGGAGCCATAGTTTACCTTTAGCATTCCGTAATAGCTCCGCGATTTTATCTCGACTTTTTATTAAAATAGTAAATATTTGAGTACGCTAATAAAATAGTTTTGGGGTTTTGGTTGGGTCGTTGGGTTTAATTTTATTTTATAGGATATTTTATTCATCAACACCATATTTGGCCGTTTGTCTCTATAGGTTACTTTCCCACATGCCTACTTTCTAGACATAATAGATAATTTTATGAATTAGGTTCAAGGTAGACCGACAACCTCAGAGGTTGACCTGCGAGAGCTTACGCCCTTAAGCCCTGGCTGGAGGGTTTAATTTATTTATTAATTAAGGCAACCACAGGCAAGCCCGGTTAAGCAGCCGACAACCTCAGAGGTTGACCTGCGTGATGCCACTCACAAAAAAAAGGTTCAAGGTAGACGAAGTGGGCAATAGGAACTCGTACAGATATTAATGATTAATATACCTATGTATTAATCTTTATTGATTCCGTTTTTTACCTATTTTTTTTCCATTGCGAAAATCATCGAATGATTTCTCCCGCTTTGGGTGGAGCGGATGGGAGTGTCATACTTCAATAGACTAAAAACTCGCCCTATTCCTTCAGCTGCTCTTGCCTTAAGGGTCTGCGGTGTCTCGTAAATCCTGCAATACATGTTGGCCGAGCGTTATCGAGTGAAGGCCACTACCAACATGTAGACGGTATATTTGCCTTGTCTTGCTATCGCTCTGTGTCACTTGCCTAGTTGGCCGAGTGGAGGCCAGCGCCAACGTGTATAGAGCTCATTTGGTGCAACTTGTTTTCGCTCGCCGTTGCTCGTGATCACTTGCCTCACTTCGGATCGGTGTCGGTTTGTGGTGACAAATCAAAGGCACTCGCCTACGCTCGGCCAACGTGTGGGCAGCTCTACAGACCCTCTTCTACATTGGTCGTCTGCATTGGTGTTCCATGCGAACATGAGTCGGACGTGCCGCCGACCCGTGCCTAAAAAAGTCCTTACCAAACGGTAAGCTACGTACATACCTACTTTGCCTATGTGATCAGCCTTTTTGATAGATATACGTCACTTTAGGCGTCTTGGTCTAATTATAACATTAAACCCATCGTCAATATAATCATTGTGGATATGACAAGGTGGACGATGAAATATGATTTATTTATAAAAGGAACGATTATTTCATTTTATAATTGTTTCTTTCCTTAGTATACATATACATCATACATATTATGTAAATATGTACATTCAACAGACAGGATCTGGACTATCACAACGCGGAAGTGGTGATGTGTCTACCGCAGAGTGACTCTTAAGACCCTTTACACTAATACCTACAGCATTTACATATATTTTCTGATTCTACTTAATTATGACCTAATAAAATTCTGACCTCATCAAACAAACAGATACCTACACTTATTCACTATTTTGTGCCACCCTTACACGAAGGCTTTGTGTGATAACAGTACCTACCTATGGAAAGCTTAAGCGTTTAGTCATCTCCTAGTCTAGGGTTTTTATGTGTGACAAGTGACTAATTACTGCATTTACCACCCTGGCAATGCCATTTACAAACAGTAAACTCAAAAATGAGACCATCTACGTACACTAGTGTATAAGCCATCACAGTTTATTACAGGTATTACCAATTGAGAGTCACACTATCCAAGTACCTACGTACTAAAGTACTATGTGCTCGACCAACGCCTAATGGATATAGGTTACTGGGACTTTATTCATGCACTCAATCAAACTGGGAAATTATTCGTGTTTTATTTCCATTCAAATAGCCTGAAAAACTCTGTTTGTGGTGGTAGTAAAAATGCTTTTATCCTTTCATTATAGATTGTACACTATCATTGTGTACTTTTAAAAGTTATGTTCTGTAATTTAATTATAGTACTGACACACGAATAATTTAAATTACGAAGACATTATTAAAAATGTGCTGTGGATATTGCAATAACAGGTGTCCACCTGTTATTGCAATATCCACACTCAAAATGCGGGTCAACCACTGCGTAAACAAAAATTTCCACGGTTAAAATCGAGTCGCCCTTTAGCAGTACACAACTGTTGTTTACGAACATACCTACCTAGCGATATTAGAATAGGAACCTAGTATAATGTTAAATTATGCTCTGACATGTTCCTTCCTCACGGCCCTGATTGCGTCCTAGCTATGCCGCAGTATTACCGACAAAGTCCGAATCGAACCCTCGATATAGAGACTGTATTTATGAACAAGCACGCCGATACCAAGGTATTTTCCTCAAGAGAACTTCGTGTTATTTAAAGTGAAATCGCCCAGCGGCTTGTAAATGTCATTCATAATATCGTGAAGTAGGCTTGTGACAAATTACATGAATGTGAAATACATTCAATTGTTTCCACATTCAACGAAAACGGAACCGAAACATGAGACTTATTTTTTGTTTTTTTTGGGCTACTTTATACACTATTTTATTATGTGTAATTGAGGTTCAAATTAAAATAAGATGCTTATCGCAGTCGGCGAGCCTTCTCTGATGGTGTTTATTCACTTTTAATTGTGAACTTTTGTTATAATGCTCTAATGATGGAGCCACCGTTCGCTTAATTATTTTATAGATGTGTTGCAAGGTAACAAAATTGCTTTAGTGGTCCATAATACGGTGCCACTACGGGCTTTGTAGTAAGCAGGCAATACTGTTTGTTTTATAAAGTGCTGCTAATAAACCTGCGACCACACGAACCTACATTTTTAACCTTTCATAAAACTAGCGTTGGTTTTACGATTGAAATTATATGATTATTGGAGTAGGTACGAACGCTTATAGGGGGGGTATAGGGGGGGGGGAGGGGAAACCCTACGATTCAGTGAAAGGAGTAAGTGAGAAAATCGGAGTGTTATTAATTTTATTATGAAAATCTTTGCCTGGTACCTAAATATTTAATATAACATGTGTAAATTACACTGATTCTATTATACATTACTTTGTAAATAAAGAAAGTAAGGTAACACGTCATGTCTATATCAAAACCGGTATCTATACCTACCTACCTACTAAACCGAAGGCTTACATGATATGACAGAAAGCTAGAAACTACTAAAATAGCGTTTATAATTTACTTAGGCAGCTATTTTTAAAGCCCTTCCAACCCAAATTACTCAACGGAACCAATGAATCCCGAGCAACGAGTTTTACAATGTTAAAATAATTATAAAGTATAGTTACAAGCTAGTAGGCTTATTGCGAAGCAAAAAAAAAAACTGTTTATAATATGTACATAATAATAAATTATTACTGTTTGGTTTGAGTAATAATTAATTCAATTAAAAAATAGCTTTTAATGGTTTGTATTTGCCTAAAGCTTCATTTCACTAAACCTAGTTATAATAACTGAGGATACGATTCCTGTAGTATATAAAAGAAATCTTGACGTTTCTTCCTACAGATTAGGCGGAATATTAGTCTTCATTTTTTTTAATAATTCACCAATTCAGGATGTTCGTATTGACGATTCATATTGACGATACCTTACAAGAGAAAATTATTGTGATTTAATAACCATAACTATATTGAAACAATATCAAATAAAAACATTACGTTTACAGGCGTTGCACACGGGTCTCCGGAGCAGTCCCCAAGACGGGACGGAGGCTTTCCTCTATATGCTGATGGTGACCATCGTACACCGAGTTGGTTTGATGAGGTAAAAGTCGGTCTTGGGTAGGTATTTATTCCCGAAGAACGAGCGCAATTTTCTCAGGATGGAAAAAAGGTAGGTTTTTTTTAAGTGAAAACTTCTTTAGCGGCGTTGTGCACTTTTTTTGTAATGGGTAAAAAATGTTAAACTTGCGTCAGGACACGTGACCTGATCGAAAATTCGTAAGACGGACGGAGAGTTGAAAACTTCTTTAGCGGCGTTGTGCACTTTTTTGTAATGGGTAAAAAATGTTAAACTCGCGTCAGGACACGTGACCTGATCGAAAATTCGTAAGACGGACGGAGAGTCTAAGAGATAAACTTTTTAATGTAATATAAATTGTCATGTTTCTGTACGATAGCGCAATAAATAAATATTGTATTCTACCAATAAATGATAGTACTTTTATACTGATAATTAAAGCAATTCGTGCAAAATTATTTCCTAACCATTCCAAAATATCAAAAATGCACAACGTTAATATTCAAGTTTTCACTTTTGCCGGCACTCCCGGAGTGCAACCCGTCGTTTTTTTTTTATCAATTTATGATTATGATTAATGTTATTTATTTGTGAATAGATTACGAAATAGGCTTGCTCGTTGGTCCAGTGGTCTCAACATATCTCGGGTTGGATTCCGGGGTTAGGAAAAAATGCTATTGAGTTTTTCTGAAAGCATTACGTTTACAGGCGTTGCACACGGGTCTTCGGAGCGGTCCCCAAGACGGAACGGAGGCTTTCTTCTATATGCTGATGGTGACCATCAGTGGTAGCCTGCTGTGTTATTCTGTAAGACCTCATTCTAAACTTCGAATCTGAATCCGCTGTGAGTTTATTGATTGGCATTCTGAAAACTCGGTTGTTAATTCGAATTTACACTAGCGCTACCCTTGCGAGCGTGTCAGCGAGTTGAACTAAAGATTTTGACAGATAAAGTATGAGATGACGTGAGAAGTGGCATTCGGTAAGGTAATTCCTCCGTCACTTCGACGCTGTTTACAGAATGCAAAATCAAGGTCACTTTGAACCATAAGCGAAGTGACAGTGGATAGCTATGTGAGATGCGAGTTGTTGTTCGAATTTTACAGAATCGAGGTACTGGCAGTCAGATACCCTCGAGCCTCGGAAAATACGCTAGGCCGTTGGTGCGGGATATCATGTGAATTTCTTTGACAGTCATTATGGTTAGCCAGAAACCAGAAAATCTGCACTGGTCTGGCCAAAGAGTATCATGTTAGCTACCCAGGGTGGTGGTGGTACTACTACTACTAACCTGGTCAAGTACCTACCTGACCACCACAATCCATTAGCTGCTTTTAAATGTAGCGACTGCCTAGTCGCTGCTTTTAAAACACTAATACTCTAACTGCATCCGATTAGACTGAAAACCGATCCCAACAAAATGTTGAAAAGGCTAATAAAAATGAAGATTCTGTAAAAAAAAATAACACTTCTTCACGTTAATATTTTAGTTCACTTTAAACTAGATGAGGCCGGTCTAATACAGTTTTCCCCTCACCCGCATCATTATAACTACATGGTTTAATTACAGATGCGTTGAAACGAATCCTGCGAGGCAGCCTTGCAATATTTAAACAGAATGTATTTGTAGGCATGCGTGGCTCGGTGAGGCGAACGCGTGCCACATTCCTCGGTGTATTGACTCGGCCACAAAGTAACTTTGCCCGCGGACATACAGACAGACATACAAGCTTTGTTTTACTTTGGTAGTAAACACTTCGTACTTACTTAGCATTTTATTTTGCTATTGACTGATTGAACCAATATTACGTACATTTAAGTTAACATATTATGTAAACAAATAAACAGGTTCGAGTATCTAACCTCCTCATAATTTCATTATTTTTAGGATGAAAAACTTTTTAAAATAAAGAAGTAAAGAGGTCAAATACCTTAGGACACAACAAGACATATAAGTTTAATAGCATTTCGACAACTGTACCTAAGTACTGATTTAATTTTGTATGGAGATGTAAAAATGAAAAATTAAGACCGATCAATCAAAATAATTGAGATCAAAAGGGACAGTAAAAAATGTAAACGAAATGACTAATTGCTCGATTAAACAAAATTGATACAAGTCAAACCGGACAAGGTTAATTCAGAGGATGACGCCATAAAGAAGGTTGGACTTTTAAAATCAAACTGGTTAACAGTGCCACTGCAGACGATGCAGTTCTTTGTACTGATTGCTTAATATATTGCCCTTGATTTTTTTAATAATCATGAAACAAAAAATATACTTCTGTTTAATTGGTTGTACCTAATATAACGTTGTATGTTTGATATGAGTGTATTATTTTTGATACTTCAAACCTGATCATCGAAACTGCATTCAATTACTTCCCATAGCCCATTATCGTACACTAATCTATAGACTTACCTCTGAATACCGATCTTAGAGAGTATTCAATTTATACTTACAATAAACATATCCCTTTTTCAAATATAAACTAATTATTTGTACCCATATATCTACAAAAACTCTTGTTCAACTTAAATCTAAAATATGGCATTGTAAAAGTCCTTCACATTGCTGCCCACGGGTTATATACCTACTTACAGATATGCCAAAAAAAACCAGACGGCATTTCCTCATTGTATGACAATGTTTAAGTCTATTCAAGGTCTTTTAACAAAATACAATCCTACGATCCGAGAGTGGTCGAAAATGGTCAAAATTCTAACACCAAAAAGGTTATTTATTTCTTCTCCCCATTACTCCGCAAATCTAAAGATCTTCAAAGTTTACGAATATAAAAGGGTTTAATTACAAATTTTACCTCCAAACAGTAATAGGTACCTATACGTGTTGGGTCAACAACTTCTCTGCTATCTGTACATTAGGATATTCGTAAGGACTGTGTGGCTGTTTGCAAAGTGCGCCGCTAATTGCCGCTCAGACGTCGCCTCAGCCTCACAGCTGTTTTCATACTGCCTGTATACCTACATAAGGTACGTAGACGAAGTTATACGAAGATACCCGAACCCGTATCGATGACCTATACGAACCTGCATACTTTCAATCTTACTGAAAAGATGCGGTTTGGCTACTTTTGCCAGCATTAAGCGCTAGGTGGTAAAGCTTTCGCTCGACCTCGAAAAGGTATGGAGATGCAGTCAGTGATAAATGAAATTGAAGAAAATGAAGATATATTATTTCCTTTTTTATTTTGTAGGCTCACAAACTGGAGACAATTAGGTAAAATGAAGACAGGGTTAACAGTTTTTTTTTTGTTTTAAAAAGGTAACTAGTAATGTGGGTGCAATTCACATGACTAGTTAACAAGATTGTTAACCCTTCCAACTAAGCTAAATATGCTTGTGTCTAGAGTGTCCACAGCAATAATGTAATGGGTGGAGTGTAGTGTAACCCGCATTTTCATTCAAAAAACTGTACTTACCTTATTGTTTGGCATAATTTTCGCAATCGTAACATCAAATACAGTAGCAACCAAATGCCATCTTAGAGCACAAAAGCCTACATTTAAAGTCATTCCAACTACTAACCTAAAACAAATAACTAAATGGAGTCCCAATAGATCAATGCAAAAGAAAAAGAAAATCGAACAAGACGTCGGAACAACGTCAAACTTTTTAATATTAACTGTAATGCAGAATCGCGAGTGGGTCCCTATCTGAAGTAATTTTTGGAACGAAGTGGATTGTTTTTCTTGGGTCCCCGATTGGATTTATCTCGAGTTTTATGACGTCTCGCATCCCTGTCGTAAAGTTTAATACCGGTTGGCTACCGCACTCTACAACCATACGTATGTATAATATGGAGGTTTAGCTTATCATAATCTTAGATTCAGGATTTTAATTCAATTTTTTTTTCAATGCCTAGTGATTTTAATTACTTTAATTCGCCTAAACTGCAAAATAGCAATAAAAATGTTTTTCTTTTTTATTCAGAAAGAGCCCACTTTGACCTCCATCTCGCCTGATGGTAAGCGATAGATGAGGGTAGGTGAGTCGAGATTTCATACATAGAAGCGCACAAACTAACTATGTACAATCACAAAACGACGTTCTTTTAATTAGGTATACGAATTCAAATAACCAAAAGATGATTGTCTCATTTGCAGTCTTTAAATTATTCAAGTTTTTAAATTAGGTAGATATGTGTACCAATGAGATCTTTAATCTGAAATAAAAATAAAATCTTTGCTAATTTATTACAATGGATTATGATAATAAGGTGAATAGCACTTTAGCAAACGAGCTACATTATTATTCTAGCACCTAAAAATATTTTTATTAATTTATGTTGAGAGCCATATTCTAACAATCTTGTTAAATCTAGAACTTTACGCCATCAGCGAATCTTAATTACATTTGACCTACACATTACTTTAAGTGCTTGTAGTAGGTAATACTGGTAATTATACTCATAAATTATGTGAGAAGGTAGCAGCTGCTGTATAACTACTACCGCCAATTAAAATATAGTTAATATTTGTACAATAATCTGCATCGCAGCAATTCAAATTAAATCAGCAGTTATTTTTTTTAATCGTTCACGAAACCGCATACCGAATGAAAGTAAAACCTCAAAGTGAATACCTAAAAAAAAGGTGGATTCCAAATTCAAAGTCAAACTTATTATTTTGCGTTTAGCACCCGATACGGCAAAGGCAACAAACAGAACATCCTAGTCAATAGCGCTCAACAAACAAAGCTCGCCGAAAGCTGCCAAAAGGGTTGTTGTTTTAAATAACAAAGACAATTCGGTAGCCGTAGTCCGTAAAAACTTCTTTTGCATGTCGTAACGTAAATATTTATGTGAACAATGGCGTGGAGGAAGCGTGACTACGTCCACAGTATGCCCCCAGTTGGCTTTCACTTTCGAGTTTTTAGGAAACCCTTTTATCATTTAGCTACTGCCGATGCCAATTTGCATAACACTGAACAAAACAATAAAACACGCATTTATTTGTACGCGAAAAGTGAAAACAATGTTCAAGGTGAATACGTCGAACTGTGGCCAGTTGATGTTTCGGTTTCTTGTGCATTGCACGTTACATGTCCATGTAATAACTGTGTCTACTTCAAGATGGTGTTTGTTAAATGTAGGAGCGAGTGAAAAAAGTGTTTTGAGAAGATTTGGCTGCTTGAAGACATCTGGTTCAGTTTCACCACAGGTTAGGTTGTTCTTACTCTCTTATCAGCTTTTGTATTTAAAATACCTATCTCTGTTTCTAATCGACCATCGTATTACTGCCCAGCTGCAAGATTTACTCACTTACACTAACGATCCGTAATGTGTTTGATTCCTTACCAATTACACGGAATCCCATTCGTACATTTCCATCCAATCAAACTCTATTAACATGTCAATTCAGTAGCATCTCATCAAACACCTCTAATTCCCTTTCGACGAGACTATCAGAAATACGTATTAACACCAATCAGCTGATAGTCCGTTATTCCTGTCACTCTCGTTTTATGATGCCCCTATAACTTCACAAATTAGTCAAACGTTAACTCGGGACGAATCGCCTTTGGGTGCAATAAACGCTGGCCGGATGATCTGAATGCAATTTCAAAAATACTTTGATTATAAAAAATAACTTTATCGGTTTTAACATAAGGTTGATAACTAAACACGTTTGAATACTGGAGTTGTGTGGTTCTGGAGCGGTGTTAGCATGCAGTGAAGATCTGTTAATAAGTCGGATACACACAGCATGTTTGCACGTTCTATTACATCACTTTGAGCTGGCTTAACGCGCCACGTCCTAATGTTTAGTGTATATGAGACTTTAGGGTCGATATTTGATATTAAATATTAGTTGATTGTTCACATTTTTTGTGCGCCGGCGACGTTGTGAAGCTCACATTGACAAAGTGTGAAATGTGAATTGACGGTAATTGTTTGTACTATACGTCTAAAAGAGTCTCTCTCAATAAATACCTCCTACTCAAGATGTCATGGGCCGTCGGTATTAGATACTGATTAAGCGGTAACTTTTCACGTAGCGGCAGTAACGAAACTTAATTAAGCTAATTAAAAATTACCGTTTACGAAAGCAGTGAGGAATTAGGTCAAGGGATAGACTCATGTTGGGCCATAAAGCCTGTTTTAAAATTCCATGTCAGCTGTCGGTCTGTTCCGATACGAATAATAGATGCGGTTATGTTTATTGGAGGCTCATATAACTTGGTCGGCGAGTCCGTAGCCGTCTGTTAGTCTAATTTGAAACACAACCGAGGCTAGACACTACTATACGTTAAAATTAACAAAATATTTTAGTTTTGAGGGCGTTGAATCGTGTTAGTGACGTTATTCTGTTAGCTTTTCCTTAATATTTGATTCATTTAACGTCAGTGTGTTACCAATTCATCTCAGGTTCGTAAATATCTTCTTTTATCCAGTTAAGGCAAGTAAATAGCTAAGTTAGTTGACGTCATGTCGTTTATTTAAGAACTTTTCCTATATTGTGCCAATTGCAATCTTCTGAAACGCAAAAACATTAAATAATTGACTTTATTTCGCCACCTGCAGACTTGCTCTTACCAAAGTCTAATAAAATTATTTGCATCTTTAAAATACGGAACCCTAATTAAAAATAAACGTTGATTTCTTCTATTCCCAACGTTCTTTCATTAAAACTACTGTTTATTATCTGTTACAGTTCATCATAAGATGTGTTTACTTCGAAAAACTCGTTTAAACAACTGTTATGCAGCTGTGTTTGACTTCCACGCACAACACAGAGCGAAACTGAAAAATGTTTGAAATAAAATTATGAGATAACAATGACTGATTGCAAGTGTTTTGATATCATTGAAGATCATTTCAGGTAAGATGCATATACTTTCTTAATATGTTAACTAACTACCTATTAATCTCCCTACCATTTGTCACAACCCATGTGATATTATCCAATACCTTTTCCTCAAATAATCCATCCATCTCTCACAATATCAATGTTAACTACTCAAGCTTTTCTATAAAATTTACTCGAATATCTGCAGGTCTTTAAGTCAAGAGTGAATAGATAATTTCTAGGTAAGCGTACTTCATCATCGATCACATCATCCATCAGGTGAGATAGTGGCCAAACGCGAGCCTATAATGAATTAAAAAAATCACTGGAAGAGAGAGGATATCCAATGAAAGCAAACAAAAAAACAGTAATTAAATGTAGGGTCAGGCACAGTATAGGTAAGTTTCCGTTCCCCCACGTAACCAGAAAGTGACACTCATCCAATGTCAAGAACTGATATCACTCCGGGTTTGCTAAGATAGATATTATAGAGATACCGCGGCGTCGCGTCGGCACGCAAACGCAATCGAAGGATCAGGATGGGTTTTCTTCGTCTAGTGCGGGCATCTGATGGTTTCCCCAACGAAAAAACAGAACTGATATCACTGGCACTAATGTAGAATTTTGAAGCCCGTTTTCCTTATTGTGAACTTAATGCAATGAAAATTATCTATGTCGGCAAATGGTGTATCAAAATTATAGATAGATAAAAAATATGATGTTGAAAGACTTCGATACCCCTACATGATGGAATAGACTACCAAAACAGTCATCCGCCTTTTACCTGTAGATATTAGACCTACCTTAAAAAAACACAACATATTTTCCCGATTTTAAGTTGCTATTTGTAGGCGTGATTGATATCTATAACCATGCCAAAAAAGAGTTCCGCAGAATCAAAAGTCACGAAAGGTAACCCCAGACGGAAGGACGGACAGACGTGGCAAAACTATAAGAGTTCTCTTTATTATACTACCAAATTCTAAAAATATTGTCAGGAAGAAGCGGTCACAGACGGCCTGAAAACTTTTGATGTCTGGGAACCAAATATAGCATTTTCATTCTATTTTGGGTGGAGTTTATTTATCTAGCACGTCCAATGGCAATCGAGGACATGCTCGAGTATAGTTTGTCGTGTACCTACGACCGAATAGTAGGTGACACAGTCCCACGGTTCTACCCAATGTAACGAATACATACATTGTGCCGAAGTGAATATTACTATGTACGCGATTCTACGTAGGTAGGTACTGTGAAATATAATACAAGTCAAAAACATTTTTATAATATTTATATATTTTTTTTACATATTTTGATTATAATAAATATTTACTAAGAAATATTATAACAGCATTTGCACGACTGTGTATTTTTTTAATTTATAGGGTTCGAAACGTCCGTGCGAAATGCTGCAGAAGTTTTGATTATCTGCTTGTATGTCACATGTAAATTTGCTATGTATCCACTAAACCAAATAAGTAAAAATTTGGTACTCATTCAGATTTCTATGATCGATACACGGATGCGTAACGTTTACAAATTAATGTTTACAAGTTATGAGTTCCTTTCGGGAAAAACTGAAAGTCGAAAAAAATATTTTGTTATTGTAGGCATATCAAATGCAACAGATAGTTGCACCTAAGTACTAAAAACTGAATTATTTTAAATATGAATGTGGAGTAAAAAAAATAATAAATAAGAGCTATTGTGACAGAATGATATTTTTTTTAATTTGCGTTTTATTTTTGCATTTTATATTTAACTAGCTTTTGCCCGCGACTTCACCCGCGTGGAATAGTTACTTTGGGCTAACGTTAAATTTAACCCCGATTTTGAAGCATTCTTCATTGGTTCCATTTAACCTGCACAACGGTTGCATAAAGGTTCCTTAATAGCTATAACGATTTATTAACGCTATACTAAAGCTCTCGTAGCGCTACTTTTGAATGATTTTGAACTACTTTGAACGAATGAATTGATTATAGTTCTTTATTGTATATATTCAGTTGACATTGTTTGTAATATTTTGGTAAAGTGTTTTCGTCGCCATCATGAAAATAAAACAAAAAGAAGTAAATGTTTGTATTCTGTATTAGCAAGATATATAAAGATACTTAAAACGCTGTCCAGTTTACTGTAGATATATAAGATAATTTTCGAGTAATTTTAACGCGCTTTTATGATATTTAAAAAATTAACAAAAGATATGTGATATTTTTTATTTGTTATACAGAATAAATTTTATTTCCGTATTTTTACGTGTCGATAACTTACTATTTGCAAGTGGCCGATTGTTTACCGGTACATTTAATGCACATTTAACTGAAAAACCAATGTATATCAACTCAATTTTGCAAGTGAATTATAAGTTTTCTTAAAAAATCATGGCGTCATTGTACTGTAGTCATAACCTGCAGTTTGAGCTCTAATAACTCCCTTTTGAGAATCATAGCGCTAATTTTCACCCTTCTAACGCTTCCAGTGATTTTTGTTCCCCTAGCAGCAACTCACAGCCACAAAAAGCTCCAATTTTCCTGTTTTTGAGGTTATAAGATTAATTATTTGTATCCTTAAGTGTATTGTAAGGTGTACAATAAAGTATATAATAAATAAATAAGATCTAGTTACGTACTTATTCGTTTAGCATCCATTTTATTAAATGTTTTATAATAGTTACAAAAGCGGCTGTAAAATGGCGAATGGATTGAGCCTGCAAGGAATGACTATTGCTACTAAAGGCCTTAGTTACACTGATGATTTTTTTGTAACTATAGTATGCATAAGAGTTTCTATTATTTCTATAATGAAAATTATAGTAGTATAATAGTGGTTACTATAACTATAACCTATACAAGTTACAATGGGAACTACTATGCAGCTGTGAGTGGCAGAATGACCTTCGTAACTCTCATATAATGGTGTAAGTGGTAAATGTGTTCTACCGTGGACTACTGTGAAGGCTAGGGTAGTATTTAATTCAGCTTATAGCACCTTAAGTAACTTTTATAACTATAGACGTTAATGGATGCAGATATGCAACTCTGAACTGCTTTTTGAACCCTTAAACCGCTATTCTACAGCCCAAAGTAACAAAATAGGCTGCTATTTCCACTAATGTTCTCGTTGGGTAGCTGTTGCCCGCGACTTCGTCCACGTTTCTGTCGTTTTTCGTAAAAAAAAGTAGCCTATGTTCTTCCTCACGGTTCAGTGATTTTGATGTAACACACAGATTAACTTTCGTAATTTAGTAGCGAAATATAATATGTCAGTCTATAATACTGTTGAAAAATATCGCAATACCGAACCGCACAATATTATTGTTAATAGCTGTGCCCGCGACTCCGTCAGCGTGTAACTCCTTGTGTGTTATTAAGTTAATGTATTGGTAATATTGTTTAGATCACGTTCACATGAGGCTTAAGTACCTATAGAACGACAATACTTCAGCGCAAAGCTTCCGGGTAAACTATGTTGAAAGTTGACCCGTCCGGCACGTGAACATAAAGATTTCTAGAACTGCTAACCCAGGAAAGAGCGACGTACAACTGACCATGCGAGAAACGACTGACACCGAGATGTACTCCAGCAACACTAAAAGTCTGCCCTTGAGCCTTATTAATTGTCATTGCATAACCCACCGATACTGGGGATCGCGTTCTTTTAAATTGGAATGGAAAATTATTTGGTATTATGGGAATTCTGGGAATAAAGACGGTTCCTCCTGCACCGCAACCTGTTAAAATTTGAGCCTCGATTATATTTTGTTGTAACTGGGTTACTTTTAGCCGAGTTCCATTGCAAAGTTGTGGTGGTTTTAAATTTCGGAGCAGAATAATAACCAGAAAGCTTCGAACTGCTAAGCTATCGGGAGTTACACGTGTTATTGTGAGTCAACCATAAAAGATAGATATATGCTGTCGTGGGATATTTGTTATATAATTTTAAGGAGAACATTTCCGTCATAAATGATTTCTGTGTAGCTTTAACCATTAAGGTTGCACACGCGACGGAAGCTTAAAAAATGGAGTAACTTCTCCCGTTTTCCCAACATTTCCTTTCACTGCTCTGCTCCTATTGATTGTGGCGTGATGAAAAGTATACTATAACCAGCTCAGGAGTATGAAAAATAATTGTACTAAGTTTCGTTAAAATCCGTCTAGTAGTTTTTGTTTCTATAACGGTTATACAGACAGACAGACAGACACACAGACAGACAGACAAAAATTTTACTGATTGCATTTTTGGCATCAGTATCGATCCCTAATCACCCCCTGATAGTTATTTTGTAAATATATTTCATGTACAGAATTGACCTCTCTACAGATTTATTATAAGTATAGATTATTTCAGAAAATATATAAAAATTGGCCACGTGCGAGTCAGACTCACCCATGAAGGGTTCGCAGGAACTACGCCAAATAACTTTGTTTTTTCAGTGTTTGTATGAAGAAAATATGTTATATCTCAAAAACTGCTGACCCGATCTCATTCAAACAAATTTTCGTTGAAAGTTTACATTAAGATCTACAGCATATATTTTTTAGAATTTTCACTCGATTATTATAGAAGTTAGAGGGGGCGGGACATATATTTTACCACTTTGGAAGCGTATATCTTTTAATCGATTGACTTTATGAAAAAGTGGTTTAAAGACCTGTCTATAGATACCACACACGCATTATATGTTACATGAAAAAAATATTTCAGTTTCAGTTCCATGTATGGGAAGCCCCCCTTTATTTTAAATATTGTTTTATTTTTTTCCTAAAATCAGAAAGCGGTTCACAGAATACATGTATCTACCAAGTTTCACATGTATAGTTCTAATAGTTTCGGAATAAAATGGCTGTGACATACGGACGGACGGACAGACAGACAGACAGACAGACAGACGGACAGACAGACAGACATGACAAAACTATAAGGGTTCCGTTTTTTGCCATTCGGCTACGGAACCCTAAAAATGACTATTTCCTCTTATCTATGAAAACAAACATGGATTACTTTTCAAGAACAAGGAAAGTTTGGAATTTTCTCCCACCACTCACTCGCACTTGGCGGGTGTTTTCCATTAGTTTCTTCATCGTGCGCTTGCAGACAGTACCTACATACCTATTAAGCACAGTAGCTTTTAAGTCTCTTGTTACACTTGTTGTACTTTGTCATCACAGTGATGGCCATTTTCTCTCTAAGTTAACCGTCCAACAAATATTATAGACGATTATTTATGTACTAACTGCTGCCCGCAAATTCGTTCACGTGGGAGGATTTCCCGCGTAAATCCCGATCCCGTGGGAATTCCGGACTAAAAAGGGAAAAAAGCCTATGTGTAATTCTGGATGTCAACTATCTACCTCCAAATTTCACTAAAATCCATCCAGTAGGTCCGGAGATTAGCGTGTACAAACAGACAAACAAACAGACTTTTTATAAAAAACAGAATTTTATATCATCAAATGACTCCTCTCGCTGTGGTTGGAGCGGAAGGGAGTGTCAGACTTCTACTGACTAAAAACTCACCCTGTTCCTTGAGTTGCCCTTGAAAGTCTGGGGCCGCGGTATCTCAATCTTAGCGATATACTTAGTGATAGTGTTGCTTTTGAAGAATGTTATTTTGATTCAGAATAATAATACCTACCTAATTATTTCACACACTTTGGTAGAAACATCAGTGTCACAAAAGCCAGACTTCTCAAGATAACTGGTATAGGTGTACAGACAAAGCAAAGGGCAATAAAAACGTAATTTTATGCATGCAAAAATATATATTAAAAAAAAAATAGTATAATAATAAAAAAAACACGGAAAGCTAGAGCCATCACCTCTCTAACCACACTCACTCACCGTGAGTGTGTGAGTGAGTGTGGTTAGATTAGTAGATAAGAAGTATAAGTACTAAAAAGTTATATACCTAAATAAAAAAACCATTTATGGGTAGTTTACCTCATTTCTGATGACTTCAAATCAATGAATACTTGACTAAAAGTAGGTACTTATTACGTATAATCGATAAAATTATAATTATCACTGGTAATAAAAATCATCGTAGCGCAGTCTGTCCTATAATTGTTATATAGCCGATGGTTCATTATTTTTAAAGGTTCAATAATAATAAAATAACGTCTACAAATGTTAAGTAATATATTTTAATTACTAGCTTTTGCCCGCGACTTCGTCCGCATGAAATAGTTACATTGGGCTAACGTTAAATTTAACCCCGATTTTGAAGCATTCTTCATTGGCGCTCCGCTCCTATTGGCCTTAGCGTAATGATATATAGCCTTTCTCTATAAATTGACTATTTAATTAAAAAATAATTTTTCAATTCGAACCAGTAGTTCCTGAGATTATCGCGTTCAAACAAACAAACAAACTCTTCAGCCTTATATTATTAGTATAGATAGCTGTTGCCCGCGACTTCGTCCACGTTTCTGTCGTTTTTCGTAAAAAAAAAAGTAGCCTATGTCCTTCCTCACGGTTCAGTGATTTTGATGTAACAGACAGATTAACTTTCGTAATTTAGTAGGGAAATATAATATGTCAATCTATAATACTGTTGAAAAATATCGCAATACCGAACCGCACAATATTATTGTTAATAGCTGTGCGCGCGACTCCGTCAGCGTGTAACTCCTTGTGTGTTATTAAGTTAATGTATTGGTTATACTGTTTAGATCATTTTCACATGAGGCTTAAGTACCTATAGAACGAAAATACTTCAGCGCAAAGCTCCCGGGTAAACTATGTTGAAAGTTGACCCGTCCGGCACGTGAACATAACGATTTCTAGAAATGCTAACCCGGGAAAGAGCGACGTACAACTGACCATGCGAGAAACAACTGACACCGAGATCTACTCCAGCAACACGAAAAGTCTGCCCTTGAGCCTTATTAATTTTCATTGCATAACACACCGATACTGGGAATTGCGTTCTTTTAAATTGGAATGGAAAATTATTTGGTATTATGGGAATTCTGGGAATAAAGACGTTTTCTCCTGCACCGCAACCTGTTAAAATTTGAGCCTCGATTATATTTTGTTGCAACTGGGTTACTTTTAGCCGAGTTCCATTGCAAAGTTGTGGTGGTTTTAAATTTCGGAGCAGAATAATAATCAGAAAGTTTCGAACTGCTAAGCTATCGGGAGTTACACGTGTTATTGTGAGTCAACCATAAAAGATGTCGTGGGATATTTTTTAGATAACTTTAAGGAGAACATTTCCGTCATAATTGATTTCTATGTAGCTTTAACCATTAAGGTTGCACTCGCGACGGAAGCTTAAAAAATGGAGTAACTTCTCCCGTTTTTCCAACATTTCCCTTCACTGCTCTGCTCCTATTGATTGTAGCGTGATGAAAAGTATACTATAACCAGCTCAGGAGTATGAAAAATAATTGTACCAAGTTTCGTTAAAATCCGTCGAGTAGTTTTTGTTTCTATAACGGTTATACAGACAGACAGACAGACCGACAGACAGACAGACAGACAGACAGACAAAAATTTTACTGATTGCATTTTTGTCATCAGTATCGATCCGAAATCACCCCCTGATAGTTATTTTGTAAATATATTTCATGTACAGAATTAACCTCTCTACAGATTTATTATAAGTATAGAAGATGAACATGGATTACTTACATGTTGCTTTGTAGTTTACGAGTATCTATCTGGCTATAAACAATTTTAAGATTGACCTAATTAACATTAACTTTAAGCCCTGTGCCCCGTCAATGCCAATTCCGTGGAAATGTAAATAAATATAGCCAATAAACTTCGTAATTACTAATACAAATAGAAAAACTTCATCAGTACAGTCTCTATCAGATTTTCCCATAACTTTGCTATATTAAATTCAAATGTATCTTACGATTTAGGACCCATTAAAATCAGTGTGAATTATTTTGAGCCTTGGTGCTCGGCAACTGGACTTTATCTATTCTGTATTGAATCTAGCTGTTTTACTTTGGTATGGAGAATTAGTTGTTTTCTGATTAATTTCGTCCAAGACAGTTGAGTTGTTTTAGGTTCTCGTCAAGCTTCATTCACTTTGCAGTTTGCACTTTTCTGATGGTTGATACTTTTGGTTTGAATCTCACGAGGTTTAACAGTACGAAATAGCGAGATGGACTTGTCCCAATAATAATGAAAATGTTTTATCATGGCTAGCCAAGATGTGACATTGATCACATATATATGGACACGGTTCCTCAGACAAAAATGTTTTCAATAATTATAGAAACAATTAATTAACTATATCAATTGAAACAGAAACGTGCAATCATAATTAGGTGCAGCTGAAACTGGCTGACCTCTTCTGTCCCAACTCTTCGCCTGCTACACTAGTGCGTAAATACTTTTAATTACAAGCCTAGAAGTGGGCGTAGCAATAATTTTCCACAGAGTGTATCGCCAATGCTTTGCGATTTTCCTATACATGCACTTCATTGCAGATTGCTGATACTAACAGATAAATAAAGAAATTTCCTACCAAAGCTGAGTTTCTACAAACACCTTGTACCTAAATATAAATTTCCCATTAATTGGATACAAACTAGTTCAGTACCTACGTAAATGTTAATAAACATTAATAAGCTTTTAAAACTAATACGTACCTACTTTTATGAAGTTAAGCCAAGGTACTATTTTTATAGTTGTTAACGACATTTATAGTTATTACAGGATGTTTCAAACGACATATAAATATTAAACGTCAGTTACTAATAGACTTAACTATAATTTTGTTCTTTAAGTCTAGTTGCAGTGATCTTCTAAACATGTTATAATACATCTGACCTTTTTCCTTTGTTCTGAATCTATTCAAATTCTGACCGTACATGGAGATAAAAACAGTATGAATCAATAGCTTATACGGTCCCGAAACCTATCTGATAGTGTAAATATATAGGTATAGACTCTATCATCGAAAGATATTTCCATATTTTTAACAAAAGCACTATTTCACCAAATTAATAATATTTAGTTAAGATAAACCAAATGCCATCTGACTTTGAAATCACAAACTAGTACTAATATCATACTCTTTTCAAAAAATAGAATCTTATCGAAAACGTAGGTATATAGGCGTTAAAATTGGTCCTACTTAGCCAAAATAGAGTACATCCGTTTCAACACGCACCAATGCCTTCTACAATTTAACTAACTGTATATTAATATGTATTACATAATATTTGCTGAACATAGTGTCCAGTTTACCCGTGAATTCGTGGTTCGTAGCCAGTGTCAGTTTTCACACTAATTTTAGAAAAATAGAGACCTCTGTGTTGGTCTGTATATGCGAAGTTTATACGGAAGGCATTGATGGTGAACACAAGTTCGTACGTGACCCGAATGAGGCTATTCTTATTTTAAAGGATTTACGGCTTAGTTTTCAATACCAAAATATCTAATAATATTAAAAAATAAAATCGGCATCTTGATCCTTGAGAGCTCTTGTACAGAACATTCGCCGATAAACCGTTTTGATTCTTCAGTTTAAACTTTTCACATGATATAAAAATCTAAGTTATTTGAAAAAAGAAATGTAAATGCTTCATGAAAATAAAAAAGGTCAAACTAAATAAAACAGGAGAGAAAAAAAAATTATAACTAGGTATCTATAGAAAATCTTATCCACCTAGCCTATTTTTTCCCATTACACGGCAATAGCATCATAAGTCCTAAATTAATGTTTTCCAGTAGGTAGTATACATTTTATGATATATAGGTTGCGTGGCAGCAAATGTGAAACCTTCAGATAAAGCTTCAAATAAACCGCTTAAATAGCAAATGCTACGATATTCATGTCCACACATCAACTTCTTCATAGACCAGATTTTTAGTAAATAACACAGAAAAGCATTCAGAGGTTTTGTTAGACGGACATAATTCTTCCATATGCCTTCAAATATGTTACACTTTAATGTAACTTATTTCTACTCCATTTTACTTAATCTTAAGTATTCCAATAGCCATTAATGTCCCTATAAAAAACGTAGAGGAAACCAAATGTCGTTCTCCGATGAAAATCTAATACACATAATTTACAAAAACTCCTAAAATGGTAGTTTTTATTCGACACTTTGTACTAAAAATAATATTTTATCAAGTGGTACCGGGTAGGGTCGGATTTTCGTCGACGTATCTCATTTTAATCTGGGTGGGTATTTTTAAGTCGATAAATTTGGCCTGTCATTGCACATGTGGAGGTTTGGTGTGAGATAAGAGCCAGCCCGCCTCTCGCTTCGATGCATAAGCCGTCGTAAAATATTATCCTGACCGAGACATTTATGGGCCAGCTTGAGATAGGCACCGTGGAATCATTTTTAAATGTACAAGACGTATATTATGTACGTATAGAATACCAACCTATTTTTTTCGGAAATACTTATCTTTTCTTCAGTTAAACCAGTAGAAGGCTGACTGGTTTTACTGAAGATAAGTTAACTGGATACACAGAGTTGCAGGTTTTATATAACTTGGTAGCTACCGAATCTGGGAGCCTATCATTTTTATAAAGTACCTAAGAACCAACAATATAAATCTGTGCAGGTGTCTTTTTACCTTCGTTTGTAGGTGCTAGGTACTAAGGTTGTACTTACGCAATAAAAGTTAATTAAGAGTGATTATTATTGTAAACGCCAATAGTAATTTTATGATGATGTTGATTACCCGTAATAGGAATTGGCTTATAATTAATCGATTTATGGCTCTGCAGTTAATATTACATAGATAGCTCTGTACCTATTTTCCGTCACTTTGGTTTGTTATGTATCGTTTGTTCAGTGTAGTAATTCTAATACCTACATAAAAACCTTGTGTCACAGTGTTTGTTATCGAATTCCTCCGAAACGGCTTGACCGATTTTTATGTTTTTTGTGTATATCTGGTAGCACTGAGAATAAGTCATGGGCTATTTTTTTCTTTTTCACTAGAAATGATTTATACTTATGGTAAAACAACGTTTGCCAAGTTAGTAGCTTCTTCTTCGCCGTTTCGCTCAGAGTGGTCGAGGTCGTTATTTCAGTTTGGTGACCCGCCTCAATATGCACCGCCACTCGTCTTTTGCAGCCTTCCTGGTACATTCATGCACTGGGTACTAAAAGCTAGTAATATTAAATTAGTACCTATGTTAGTAAACTACCAAACACACAGATGATCTAAGTACCTAATTAAATAAATAGGTTATTAGGTAGGTAAATTTTAAGAGTTTATAACAACATCATCGACGTTAAACGACGTTTGTCGAGGTCATGGATGGGTGATACATACCCGTGATAAATATCTAGACACCTCCCTTCTTCGGTCAGTAGGTAGTTACGTCAAGCAGCCATCAGATTTTTTTTTAAAGTTATTTCGGATAGCCAGAATCCAGAAAGTCTGGCACCAGTTTTACCAATGGGCATCGTGTCAGTCACTGGGCTTAGAATATTATACTATATAAAGCTAAATTACCACTCACTGACTCACTGACATAATTGTTCTCCCAGATGGTGGATGGGGAGGTGGGTATATTTTGACAGATTCGTAAACAAGTAACTCTGAAACCTACGGGAAAAGTGCCAAACCTCCCCTTTTCCCCCCCCTTCTCCCCCCTCCCTATCGTATCTCGGAAACTACGAGACCCGTATTTTTTTTTTTTACGGATTCGTATAGAGGAGGCTCGGTAAAGTAAAAACCATTTTTCAAAGTCCCCCCCCCGCCCCCCTTCTCCCCTCCCTTTAGGCGGATCTCGGAATCTAAGAGACTTGGAACATTTTTTTTTTCAGATTCATTTAGAGGGGCAATGCTTTAGTCGAAATACTTGTGCAACCCCCCCCCCCCATCACACCCCCCCCTCTTTTTTTTTTTTTTTTCACAAGCACGCGAGGTGCTTGCACCTCGCGCAACACGCAAATACTTGATTTAGAGGGGCAATGCTTTAGTTTTTTTCACAAGCACGCGAGGTGCTTGCACCTCGCGCAACACGCAAATACTTGATTTAGAGGGGCAATGCTTTAGTTTTTTTCACAAGCACGCGAGGTGCTTGCACCTCGCGCAACACGCAAATACTTTTTTTTTTCACAAGCACGCGAGGTGCTTGCACCTCGCGCAACACGCAAATACTAAACCCCCCCATCTCCCCCCATCACCTCCCCCCCCCCATTTTTTTTTTTCACAAGCACGCGAGGTGCTTGCACCTCGCGCAACACGCAAATACTTGATTTAGAGGGGCAATGCTTTAGTTTTTTTCACAAGCACGCGAGGTGCTTGCACCTCGCGCAACACGCAAATACTAGTCTGATATACAGCTGCTCTATGTAAACTAGTAGGTACGTCTGTTATTCTCAGCTGTATCCGGTTATACGCCGACTCCAATATAGTTTAAAAAGGGCTTGTAAGATCACTTGATTGTTTTTCTAGACAAAGAGCGAATAATAATAATTAGAATAATAAATTTAGAGATAACGTCATCTGGGGGCACGGCAGTGCCCCCGCCAAGTCGAGCAAAAAAGCGGCACGGCCGTACCATTCTTTTCTCGAAGCAATTCAGGCCATTTTCGACCCCCTATAACTTCGTTGTGGATAAAACTAGAAGCCTGAATTTTCAGTAACCAAACAGGCATTGTATAAACACGGTATATTTCAAATTAACAATTTAATTTATAACAATAAACAATTTAATTTATATATGTATTACTTGTGAGATATATTGTGTTTTCATGCGATGGTCGAGTCAATCTATTTATTTAAAACGGTAAAGATTTTTAATATTGATATGGTCACTATAAGATGTCGTTAGGTTAGATAATTACGTAACAACTTAAGACAGAAGGTCCCTTAAGTAGGGACTGAATAAATTAATAACCGACTTGGTATTACATGGATCTCACAACTTTTTACGGTAGAACAACTAAGTTGCGAGACTTGGGTTTTTGACAAGTATTGTTTTTTATGGGATTATTATTTGTAAAGAAAATTGACACATCATTACTTGAGAGTTTCTGCTCACAATAGCTAGAAAGGTGCTATAATTTTGATAAATTGCAACAAAATATCACGACACTGAAATCTCCGGGTGCATTCATCACATCGGCTATCATTCGGCTCGTAAAACTTCACTAATGTCACTAGTAATGTCCCTTAATACTTCGCTTGCTCTATATCTTTATTAACAATTCACCCGCGATAGATTCTTTTCATTCCAAAGCTTTATGTCCCAAGTTACGACGTCCTTACAACTTTCCTTTTATCCCAACTATTTTCTGAAAACACTGTTTTCTTTATGCGATTTAATACGCCATATTTTTGTTAAGTGACTCCGTAGGTACGTATGTTACAAAGTTGCTCATAATAAAAGGGATAAAAAATATAAGTGCAGGCATAATTCTCGCTCAAAAGATGCTTCATATAAATCAAGTATGTTTCTGCCTCTTTGCTTCGCTTTAACATGATTTTTCTGTTCATATTATATTATTCCATTTTATTAATAAAAGTGTGAGTTTAAGGGTATGTATTATGAGTAAGAAGTTTACTTTGTAGACTTAATTATGGGTTAGTTGTTGGTAACTGCATTACATTTAAGGTTGAACAACTATAAAATAAAATGCGATTAGGTTTCTTGAACATTATTTCTTAGATTTTATTAGCTCATTTATTATATCTGTACTCAATAGACAAATCAAATTTATATTATTAAACTGTATTTGCCTATTTTTTAATTTTAATGACTAGGTAGGCAGACAAACAAAAAGATGTGGGTCTAATTATTAACTATTTCCCATTCTGTAAGGGAGCGGTAATAATATGGTATGCTAATTTTCCGACAAAAAATACGGAATAGACGTTTATATACCAGGGCGTAGGATACAAAGGCGTCCATCTTAATGGATCGGAGCCAAAGGCGGGGTGAGGCGAAGATTTATCTTTTCCAATATGGTGTGGGAATGGCAGAGACCGACGCGAGGTTGCAAGATCGTTTAAGCTTCGTTCACATGGAGTGAATACTTGCTACGAAAGTGAATACACGAGCAAACGCACTGCTTCTCTGCTCCTTTATTTAACACGACAAGAGCAGTCTCACATTAATTTATTATACCTACAAACGGAAATTATACCAAGATATGTTGATTTGATATTTATCGTAAAACACTAAAGATGTAATAAATAAATCGTTAAGGTTTTTATGAACTGATACAATTTCCCTTACATTTCCGCAATGCCACTGTAACATAAAGCAGCTACCTATAAGTAATTATCAGCAAGTAGTGCCAGTTGATAACTATTAGGTAATTGGTTCGATAGGCGAAATCTCAAGTTTAAAACTGCACTCAAGTGTAGTAAGTAATTCACATGACACGTATGAATACAGACAGACATAAAACGGTTAAATAAAAAACTCGCTTCGTATGTTCGCAGCTTTACCGACACACCACCGTTCAAGTGGCTTTTATTTATGAAGACACGCTTAATCTAGTGAAGTACTGTGGTGAAAAAAATTAATGAACACAAACTTCAACCAACCACCAACATGTGTTTTGCTTGGAATGCCTCTTTATAAAAATATAGAGCACTTTTGCCATGATTAAAGCCTTTTAGTTGGCCTGGTGTTACTTAGGTAGTTTTATAGAGTACGTAAGGTAGGCAATGCAGTGCTTTCAAATGTGTTAAGTTGGCACAATAGTTGCATCATTACCCACGTACCTAAATGGACCCAAACTTATTAACTCGACAACCTTATTCTCTCGAAGTCACGGATGGTGCAGAGGTTGAGAAATTGGCTGCTTTGCTGCGTGTCGTGCGACGACTCAACAAAACAAACGTCTACAAACAGTTATTCCGGGTCTGAGCGTTTGTAAAACTGCATTGATGATACAGGATAAATTCCTTCCTGTTGAAAGAATTTACGTTTTAATATGTCTGGACAGTACCTAACAAGTGCCCAAAATATTCACGGGGCCCATTCTGAACCACGTTTCATCCATAAACCAGGCAGAAAAATTCCAGGTATTTTATCGACCTAAGCTTCGTGGTAAAGCTATAATCCTGCAACAACTTCCAAAGTCAGGTGAAGCTTGAGCGTATAGCTAAAACAAATGTAAAATCTACCCTAAAAATTACATCAACAATGACCGCTCAAACGACGTGACGTAACATTCAACCCTAAACTTAGCCCACAACCACCATTACCAATGACCTTAAACCCGAAATCGTTCAATCCGTCGACCGTTATAGTCCACTCATTGCTGCCATAAACTCATTAAGCCACATAACCGACCAATCGAGCTTTCCAATCATGAAATTAAAATTACGTCCCCTTTATTGCCCGCCGTTACGAGCTGCGAAAAAAGGGGGCATAAATAAAAAAGGGGGGTATAAATAACACACCTTCGTAGCAGCACGCGAAGCGAACCCGAGAATGTTGTCGTAAATTATACGCTTATAGCCCCAAGCCCGATCAATACCATTCATTAACGAAAAATGTATCGTTCCGATGTTTCTCGTATCGGTCGTTTGCGGTTTTTAAAATGCTTTTTGGCGTAATGTAAGAAGACGGTGTCGTAAATAATGACTAAGCAGGTATTATCTTTACGATCTGCCTTTTTCTTTGGTCTTCGTGAACTGTAAATCTTTTGCGGAAAAACAAGCAAACTGAAAACAGGACGTCAAGGTAAATAAGCGAATACATTTTAAATTACTGCTGTTTTCCAATTGACTTTTGGAGACAAAAGTTGAAATAATTTTTCTTACTATCCATCATGTCTAGATAACGGTACCTTCATTTTTTGTGAATATAATATAATAGTTTTCATAATTCAGTATCCAAGGAAATATTCCTGTGGAACAAAACTTTATGTATCGTTTAGATGGCGAACGTGAGTCCCCTCGAGGGTGGCCCGGGCCGATCGATGCAGCTCGAACTCCTCTAGCGAGCTCGGCTTCCTGCACTACATCATTTATTTTTATAGCTTGTTCTAAGAAGATGATCTAGTGCTCCTATAAAATCATAATAGAATATATTTTATAGGAAACATTTAAAAGTCCGGTACGGCTTTCTCCTGAGTGTTTAAACACCTGGATTACCTACCAACATTACATCTGGCGATAAATACATAGTTTCTACTTCATCGTTTTTGTACATTTATATATCGTGTAGCATCCGTACTGCATCTGAATAACACATCTCACTAGATCGTAGGTACATAAGCCTACCTAGCGATAAGCACACCTAGGTTCACTACGTCGTTCATGCAAGCACCTCAAAAGCACCTATTAACAATAGGCACGTGTGGGTAGGCAAGAAAATTTTATCTTTATTTTGATGTTAATGTCGCCTTTATGTGTCACTCAAGTATTAGCTAACGACTTAGTTTCGAAAGGGGTGTTAGAGGAAACGCTGGGGGAGATAAACGGCGATTTTATCGCTGAGGCACTAGATGCGTAGGGTCACCATAGTATCTACGTGCAACGAAATAAACAACAAACGACTTGTAACAAAACCTTAATTTGCATTTCAGATGTCAGATTGTGGAGCAAGTAAAAGACGGTTACTTGTGACAAAGGTCGTTGGCATTCGAGACGTTCAAGCTTTTTCAATGCAATTGTACCAATTAACTTGAACGGACGAAAGTGAAACTCACAAAACCGGGCGGCTCCGGCTCTCAGCAGCGTTTTTTCTCGGTAGATTTACATATTTATTGGGGCACATTTTATGGAGGCAGCAGAAAAACCTTCGCTCGTTTAATGGACAAAAAGGGTGGCTCCGTGTATATTTATTTTGTCGCATCCTTTTTTACGTGCGAAAGGACGTGGCTGTGTATTTTTTCGGCATCGACGTGGCACATTTGGCGACGCACTTTGCATAAAAATATTGGATCGTAAACTCTATGCCGTTCCGCGGAATCGGAACGCATGTGTCGCAAGAAAAATATTGAAATCATGCTGAAATAAGGTTTTATGAAGACAGATACGACGCGAAGATTGAGATATGAATGCTTTATGGAAGGTGTTCGCTATTAATGATAGATATTATTTGTGCACCTGCCATATAAGCGATCGATCGAATTGAGAAAATATATAACCAACGCTCTGAATTTAACGAGATGTGTGTGCGTACAGAATAGGCAAACGTTACCTACTTATGTAAATTGGTTCTTTGTATGTATGATTCGAGGTAGTACGAGGCAAACTGGTTCGAAGGAAATGGAATACCCGTGGAGCAGCACCTAAAGCAGGTTGCTCACGTAGGAACCCCTGCGTAAATTAATGCGGCTGCTTTATAAATTACCCACTCACATTACGATCATCGCCTTAATCTGTAGCGTCCCATCATGAGACCAACTGTAGGTAGTCGTTAATGTGCTTTGTTTTAGTCTTTGTTATTAAAATTACTCGTATTTTATGATGGCCTGGGGAACGTATCGTTTTCATCTCTAATTTATGCCTTACACTCCACGTGATATGGCTCGCTTTTTATTATTTTCAAACATGGGTGGGCCAAAACTTTGCAGAACGTAATTGGAGCACTTTACGTTTAACTGTTTATAAATATTTGCTTATGTTACATTGTGAATTTAGAGATGTATTTGACGTTCCTCTTTTTCCTTTTTTATATCTAGTATCGCTTAAGAAGTTGATAGAAGTACCTACCTAAAGGCCTATTCAGACCTAAGCGGTATTCGCTACCGTCTGCGGCAGAGAAAACCCAGTGGGTATGCGGTAATATTACTGTTCACACCAAAACGGATTTCGCTATTCTTGTGGGTAGAACCGTGGTAGAGCCGCGGTACTTGATACTAAATACCTGAAAGAAACCCGCGCGGTATGTACCTCTACCCACAGCGGCAGCGAATATCGCTCAGGTTTGAATAGGCCTTAATGGAGATTTTTTTTTACTATATACTAGGTACTTAACTACTTTAGAGAAAGACTGAATCAATAAAGAATACCACGGATTTTTATTTCCGATTCCACAACTAAAACATATCTAACTTTACTACCACAAATTCTTATTGTTTTCAATTCAGAAACTGGGATTACTCATCGACCTTCAACACACTACAGAAAGACTATAAGTAGTAATAGTGGATGGGCAAGCGCTAATCTGGTACATTTACACCGGCCATATACCCGGAGGCCCGACGGACGATGGCACTCCAGGAATGCACCCAGTAAATCATCAGGAGGACACTAAACCAGTTCTTTAGTGCCCCGTGAGCTTAGGGCTGGCAAGAACTAGAGCTACCTTTGAATCTGTACTAATATTATGAAGTGAAAAACTTTTTTTTTGTTTGATTAAAAGAGCTTATCATCGAAAGAACTGAATGCATTTGGATACAATTATAGGGTAGTAGCTTGAAGCTTGAGGAAGATTATATGCCAGCTGCAAGGAGGGAGGAAGGAGGGTTGTTTCTATCGTGAAAAAGTCCACAGGATCGAAGCTCTGCGCTACTGTTAGTTAAGTATAAGATTGGATTGAGTTTCATACTGCTTTAAGATATTGGTTTTGCTTTTCGACACACTTCTAATAGGAAAACGAGGACCATAATAATAAATTATCATATTATATTGTCACCTCATAATGTAGTAGGTACCGACAAAATATGAATTTCCTTCCACATACCTAGGTACTCTTTTTCAGAGCCTCGCGAGTCAAAAAGCCAGTGCCTTTGACACGCGTATTTTTAAAAACGTGTTCTAATCGGTCCACCGCTGAGCCATATAGGCGCTTGTGATGACGCCAGGTTTTCTAAGTTTTCATAAGGGAGGAATTTTGCCCGAGAGCAGTAATATTTACGCTCCTTACCGGACACCGCGCTCCGCGCACACAACGCTAAATTGATAATTATTATATGAACATTTTTACTACATTTTTAAGGCGTCGAGATTAAGGTTAGGTTATTTAGGTTGTATCGCGTTTAATTTTCCTCTGCAATTTATACGTATCCTTTTTCTTTTCAATTATCTTATTAAAATACCCCAAGAAAAAAATTTTCTTTAAGTATCTAGGTGCAATTTTATTTACTAAAGTTACCGTAGATTTGATTTTCTTCCTATAAGCTAAAATATTTCTAGTTGAAAAAATATTTTTCAATGTTATCAACCCTAGAACGACATGAGTGGTGGTGTATACGACGATATTGTTAGTCGTAAACTTGTAATTTTGTTGTAACTAAATCCACAAGCCTATCCAACACACCGTTTTATCTAAAACGCTTTTAAAGTGCTAAGATGTTCTACTATCTATGACATTAGGGTCTTATTTAGGGTACGTTGCGTGAGTGCTGGGGCGATAGGGTTGTCGAAATAAATAGGTAAACTGTCGGGATTTGTACGCTGTATCCAACGTCATAAAAGTGTCTAGTGATTGTGTGCTCGATTTATTGATGTTATGCTTTGTCACTGTCTAACATTATTGTTTGTGTGTAGGTACGCTACGTAATTATTAAATTTAAATATTAATAGGTAAGTACCTACCTGCACCTACTGAAAGTTTATCGTTAATAAAAGAACGGATAAGTCTTAAGCTTATAGATACATTAAAGTGCCCGTATCGTTACACCAACTACGGCTAATCGATTTAAAAGACTACTCAACAAGATTAAAAACTCAAAGAAAATTCCTTAGTGTTCATTAATCAGTGGATTAGATACTCGGATTATTTACGAGCAAATCTAAAACGTACGGAATTTAATTTCATTAGGGGACTTTAGTGGCACCATGTTGTCACCCGCTGCGCCGGGGCAGGCACGCCGGCGTATTTCACCCAGCTGTCAAGAGCCAACCAATCACAAGCGAGCAACGGCCGCGCGTTCCGACTTTAAAAATGGTGGAGATAATTTCATTGTATATTATTTGTGACAGGTCGTTATTTTGAGTTTTTATCGGTTCGTGGGTTCAATATTTCTTGAAGATATCTTTGGTCGATACATTCGGTTCAAGTTTTTGTTTTTTTTTTGTAGTTTTCTTCATCCTTCCAACTTAGGTAAGAGACAGCTTAGAGATCAGCTATATATGCACAGAGTAGACACTCGTTTTTAACATCTTAAAATCAGTTTAACTGCTAAGAAATTGTTAAAAACTTTTGACTTTCTTAAGTCAAAAGTTTTATATTATGAAAATATGAATGAAAGAAAATACATAGGTCCACTCTCATTCATAGGTATTTTGATTTTAAATTATTATGGCATTAGATACAATTTAAAGTTCATTAGTAAAAAAATCAGTGTTTAGTTCTAAAAGTGTTTATATCTATTGTACTACTATTAATATTATTTTATATATAACATTCATAAATATACAAGTATGCATAGCTAGACATTAAGATTGCCGTCCTATATATTTTCTCCCGGGCAAAGTCAACTACTAAAAACTTCCATAAAACAACAATTTCAAACGGGCCATTTCGCCCGGGAAAAACAGCATCCCGCGCGTTAGGGGAGGCGGAAAATGGGGGGAAGAAGGGGGAGGGTCCAAAGTGAAGCCTGGCTGGTTTATGTCCCGGAATTACGACTTAGACGTTTCAAACAATAACTTCCCCCCATAAATACGAGCCGATTCCTTCACGCGTCATAGCGCAGATTGTTTTTCTTTGGCCCGCCCCGAATTTTGGCAAACCTATAGATAGAGTATGTAAATAATTACCTATTAATAGTAGTATTTTTTGTTTATATTTCTTGGTTTGTATAAACCCACCTACTAGACCCAAATGAATATTACATTGTAGAACTAAATATTCCATATCCTGTGCAGCGTTCGTGACGAAATTGGATCGTTGCCGCATTATTCCCACATGGCCAGTACCAGATCGTGCTGGCCGATCTCAGGAATTTCCTATTTCCATTCGAGTGACCTCCCCGAGCCCCGAGCCCGAGCTTGGCTCGCTCCTAATCTAGAAAACGTAATAAAACTCCCCGTAATAAAAGCGCGCGTTTTCACGTACCCCGTAAAAATATGATAACATTCACGTACGAGGGTACGACGCACCTACCAAAGTACCTACTTCTACATAAAGCTGCGATTTTTAATAAAACTTTGTTCACACATTCCGACTTTTGAATAACGTTTTCGTTTTTACTAATTAGGCAATTTGGAACAAAGAATTTTGATTGTTTAGGTTAATAAAATTTATTATTATTTTTTGAGTGCGTACGTAATGCTACGTGGCAGTTTGATTGTAGCGTTTTTTATTATAGTTTTTAAGAATCAGCAGTACCATTCAACTTGGCAATGATGCCCAATATATAATTTGATGCCTCATAAATTTTGTCACAATTTTTTTTAAACCCATACGTGCATTTTATTATTACTAAGCATTAACGTCGTTGACTATTTGTTCACCAAATCGATCTAGACCAGTTTAGCGTTTTGAATCTCGGTAAGATAAATAAGTAGATAATTATATACATAGATACTGAGTAACTTAAGCCAAAAAGCGTTCCACAATTTTCCTTTACAAGCTTCACATTTCTTTTCAAGAACATTTCTTTCTCACCGTGAAATTCCAAGGCGCTTTTACTACCCAATAGGTTACAGTAGTTGTTTCGACCTGTGTGGCAGGGCAAGCCATAAACACAAGTTGGCCTCTCCAGATAACTAATGGAATTGCGGATTATACTACCGCAACCATGCTTACGATTAGACTTAGAATATGACTAGCAGGAGACATCTGACACCATCAAAACAGCGCTTTAGTGCGTCGTTAGTACCGGCTGCCTACATCAAGTGCAGTGCCAGAGCCTTCGCCGAACACAATTATAGTTTACACATCATGCCGAGGTATTTGTCTTCTTTTTCCAGCCTGTAGGTACCACCTACAGAGCGTGCATTTCAATTAAGGAAGAAAAAATACCTAAACTGTTTTAATTTGGCTTTTTTGGAGCGAAAATAATTAAATAACAGATGGAAGGGAGTGTCAGACTTCTACTGAGTAAAAACCTACCCTGCTTCTTCAGTTGCCCTTTGTACTTCAAGCAGTATCTCATTAGCACATTCCCACAACCCCGGCAGGCAATGGCCCTGTCGTGCCCCGGAAATGATTACTACAGCGGTTTGAAGCGCGCATGGAGTAATTAAATAAATGATTATACTAACGTTTTAAATCCTTAAAACATTTCAGGCTAGAGTGGTCATTTCTAAATTCAGTAACTAATTATTAGAGTTGCAAATTACCCATTTGAAAATAGATATAAATATTGCTATAGGTATACCCTGTTTCAGCTTTCCATCGTCAGCAGGCGCCTAGACGCCCCTCCATAAAGGTGGATTAATACAGCCGAAAGCCCAACTTACTTAATAAATATAAAAGCCTTCTCCGCCCGCGATCGTAAACCGCCCATTGCGCTCCTCCAAGATTACTTATATCGCGACCAGGGAAATTGGAACTCTCGTTTTCATTATCGTCCCAAATAATATCAGTGTCCGAGGAAGGCTGGGGGCTCTAAGCCGAGTGGTCTTGCCATTATCAGCTCTATGTAGATCGCGCGTCACTTGCCCGCCTTGCTTTCTCTGAGATAAGGTTTTATGGACGAATGGTAGAAAGGATAATGTTCTTCTTTGATGTGGAATGGAATTGTGGGCCGCGTTCCGGAACCGCGCTGTAAAGATAGATAAAATTACCGCTTTATTCCTTGTTTAAGTTCCTTTGTTCTGAATAGGTGCAAATATTACAAAAGTATCTGTGGATATAAGAATTTGTTTTGAAAAACTATTATAGGTCGGGTTATTTTCCATTTACCATCTACCTATTCTCTCGTTTTGATGTTCACGTCTATGAAGCATTTAATTTTCATTTGCTATGAATTAGTGTAAGTTACCTACTTCTAGTTTCAAAACACAAGGAAAACATCTGTCTTCCTATTATAGAATATTATTTTAAGTTATTTCTAAACTTGGTTTTCAAGTTATAAGGCATTTCCTCTTACGCCGAAACGTACCAAAAACAATAGAATATGATAAAAATTCCACAACATCTATAACAAAAGACTTGAGTCAACATTTCTATGATCTTATGTCTCATCCGTAGTCATAGATATCTTCCAGAAATCCACGTGCCCACGCGCATATGACAAGCCCCTCATAAAAGGTCGTAAAATTAGTAGAATTAACGCAACAGTGCGACCGATTAGCAGCCAAGGGTTAATTGATCGCCGGTCCGTAATATATCACGTAAGAATTAACAAGAAATCGTGTAGGAGTCTCCTTTGATAGATCACACCTCTGTGCTGCTTTACTAATGAAGATTTGGATGGCTTGTAAAGTATTTGAGCTTAAACAATTTTTTTTTCTAGTTTGTACGATTTTAAGTCATAAAGCCTCCACAAATAACAAGAAATTGAAATCTATCACGGAAATAGTTTCGTAATATAGCTGTATAATTTATAATAGTAAGTGAGTCGTTTAAAAAAGTCTAAGAAGTAAATAATCCATCAGTTGAATGGACAATTGCAAATTACTGGTGCCACTTACTTGGCGTCAGATTTAAAATTAAGTGGCGCAATATATCATTATAATTGCCACAAAAAAATCGTCTACTACTCAATGATTTAAAAGGCTTTCCATGTCCAAAATGGAGCCAATTTAATATGAAATTCTCATCTTACAAGACTTGTGTATCTGCGCTAATAAAATTTATTTTTCAGTGCACTTACGTATGGGCGGTAAGGCGCTGCGCACACCGTACAAAGTTGCGAGTAATTTATTGCCGGGCTGGTTTATGGGCCCTGGGCTAAGTTCGCACATGCACCGCCGACACAACTTGTATAGAAGTCATAAATATCCGCTAACCCCTTGCATGAGGTCAGGTACGTATCCTATATATGCGTAAAATATACGAGCTATTTTGCTTTTTGCCGACCAGCTCTGACGTTTTTTGAAATTGTGTTCTTGAAGCAGTCGCAACGGATAATTCACAAATAAATATACCTATTGTGGATGTACATTGTGCTAAAAAAGCAAGAATATATATAATATTAAGTATTAAGCTAGTGAACCACAAAAATTTATTTACCGTCTTCTCAAGCAAATTTTCAGCATCTTTCCATTTCAATCTATCACCATGAACATCAAATATGAAACAAAATCTAAAAGCATCAGCATTTATTTCAATTAATAAAATGCTTTACGCCTACTTAAAGCAACTTAGTAGTAGTAGAGAAATCACCATAAAAATAACACTTAATTTCAGTTCGCAATTACGAGGCCGTTAAAGGGCGGCTGCTTGTGGCCCCACAGCCATTACATTACCTCCACACTTACCATACTCACATACTAACTAGCCTATACGTTCTACACTTAGAAGCCGACGGCTCGTAAAAATAAAGAATAAGCGCATAGGCGCATTTACACGCGCAAAAGTGAAATATAAAACGTTTACCTGGCGTCCGGTAAGCCAGTCATTTCTTTCACCGTCGCGCGAAGCGGCAACTTCAACTTACTCTTAAAACACTTTTACTTAGAAAATTAGATCTGCGGTCGCTTTCACGTTACAAGTCACCGGTTTATTTCAAAGATAGTTAATCACGTTTTAAATAACAAAACGAATCATTCGTTTAGTTTGTAAAGCATTAAATTGAAATGTACTTAGTTTACAGCCGGTGTTTATTTTTTATGATTATGTCATGTTAACGTATGGTTTATTTAGATCTGAATGTACCTGAATGTACCTAAAGCTTAGTTATCTTCTCTATTAACTGTTGTCGTTAAACTAAACTTATGATTAAATAGAAAGTTTGCCGTCGGCATGATGTTTTCTTTTAAATCCTTTTGATATGACTTTATATAAACAGGTGTTATTTATATATTTTTCATTTTTCTGGTGAATACATTTTTAAAAGCAAATGTGAAATTAAATTACATGTTAGTACACAACTTAAAATATATTTATTTAGGAATAATTTTCAGTTCCATTCAGTTTCAGTATTTAAATACAGTTAAATTTTATTTTGTAACATACAAAGTCTGAAATATCTAGAAAGTTGTTTTGTTCTGAAAACAAATATCTACATAATTTAAAAATTATAGTAGACAAATAAAAATTAATGATATTTTTGGTGATTAACTGGAAGATTCTGTACCTATCTCGAAGGTAAATAAATTAAACTTTGACCCCTCGCACCAAATCTCTCATAAGCAAACAGTCTAATAAACATATAAGCCCGCATAAGTTTTATAGCCAAAGTTCATAGTTAAGATAATAGCCACCTAGTTACCCGGCTTAATCTTGTGTAATTAAACGCACGTGTCACGTTATTAATGATTAATTAATCTAAACATTAATTAATTAAAATGTAGGTTGCTCGCTGAGACCATAGTTGACGCTGGGGAGAGTTACCCTTTGCATACATAATAATCGAGGCCTTGTGTCCTTTTGTCATACGAGTCATAAGAACAGCCTACGATATTATCGATCTATGAAGTTATCATTTTAAGAGCCCTGACACCGACACACGTTTAATCTTAGCTTACCCGGTGTCAGTGGTGAACTCAACTACAAATTATAAGATGATATGTTTTTTTTTGTTTTAGTGAGTAGTGACTAAACTTTATGTAAATTGTAAATTAGAAGTAAACATTAGGTATATTTTATTATCCCGTCATTTATTTTGGAAAATTAAAACTAGACAAGGCTGGTGTTTCCTGACTGGCTACAAGAATTATTACATTACCACGTAGCTCAACTTGGAACCATAATGCGCTCGAACGATTTGACGAACAATACCAAAGTGAGGACATTTGGGTAAACCGTATTAACAACTCGTTTTAATTTTCAGGATTGTTGGAGTATTCGTCACAGTGTGACGTGGCTTTTACCGACTCAAGGGGTCCACTGTCTCCGTACCAATCAATAGCTGCATAAAATACATGATTAATTGTAAACGGAACGCAGAGCCTAGATACCACAACACAGGGAATCCTAGTGAGGGTTCTAGGGCCTCAACCAATAGAGTATGTTTTATATAAGACTATAAATATTTTATATATTAATTTATTAAAAAAAACATATTTATTGATTATTCATTCAAATATAACAGATATTTGAATGAATACTCAATAAATATGTCATTTATTTTGGAAAATTAAAACTAGACGAGGCTGGTGTTTCCTGACTGGCTACAAGAATTATTACATTACCACGTAGCTCAACTTGGAACCATAATGCGCTCGAACGATTTGACGAACAATACCAAAGTGAGGACATTTGGGTAGACCGTATTAAATACTCGTTTTAATTTTCAGGATTGTTGGAGTATTCGTCACAGTGTGACGTGGCTTTTACCGACTCAAGGGGTCCACTGTCTCCGTACCAATCAATAGCTGCCGTACCATAGCAACTCATCTGTCTCAATATAGTCTCTACCATGTGTTAGCTATGCTGAATTTACAATGGGAACATGCATGTACCTATTATATGTTACTGTAAAAAAGGTGTACTTATTAGATAATAAGAACAGTAGGTACCTATTAGTTATAGGTAGGTAGGTATGCCTCCAAGTTAATATTTATGTAAGAAGGTAGGATCATAAATAATTTAATTATGGTTAGTTGTGTTTGTGATCAACATTTATTAAACCTCAAATTAAGAAGGCAGTTACCTAATGATAGATACATTTTTTATGATCTTCTTTTACAAAATAACCTCCCTGACACACCTCCTTATTACGAGAATATCCACCATCCGTGCTGACATATACACACGTTAGATACAACACCCACACTGACACGCTTTCACATCTCATTTACCACCTACACTAAGCCAAGTGGCCCTTTAATCACATTGTATTCTATATTTCAAATTAGTATTAGAACATAAAATACAGTAAAATACATGATTAATTGTAAACGGAACGCAGAGCCTAGATACCACAACACAGGAAATCCTAGTAAGGGTTCTAGGGCCTCAACCAATAGAGTATGTTTTATATAAGACTATAAATAATTTATATATTAATTCATTTAAAAAAAACATATTTATTGCGTATTCATTCAAATATCTGTTCTTAATTAAATAAATGTGCGCTGTTATTATAATAAGATAAAATTACCGACACAGAACAGAACACTCATAAAAGAGTTTCACACTCAATTTAAATAATTAAAAGTTAATGATTTAGTAGATACGTTACATTTATTTAAATAAATAGTAACGTCTTTGGCACCCCCTACTAAATATTTATGAGTTGGAATGAATGTAGCGTCCGTACTGCATGTCAAATAGAAGACTGCATTTAAGGAGATTGATTAAAAACGTGCCTAAGCATTTTAATACAAGCAAATGCGATGGGGGTCTAAGGGACCACCCTCCTTATTTACCCTCCTCCTTTTATATTTACTGCCTTATTCGGGAAATAAATGACTATCGCAAGATTTCACGACTTCCATTTGTTAACTGTTGGTAGTAGGTACCTACCCCACTATTTCTAAGTTTTAAAGAAGAGTTCCTACCATTCTTTAAAACTTAGAAGTGGGGTATATACTTTCCAAGTATCTGCACAATTTCAAGTTAAATTCGCAAGGACATTAAAGGTTCTATTTTATTGCACTGTGCTTTTTTATGCGAAGCAGGTACCGTAGTAATATAAAATCAGTTTTATCGAGTTCTACAAAGTATTTGAAATGATGTCAGACGATGAAATTATATATTTGTTATCTATATTTTTTATGTTTTGATTTTTAATTGTGTTTTCAGGTAGTTAATTCTTGTTATTAACTAAAAATACCCAAATCTAATTTGCATTTTGTAAAACCCAAATAAACCTAAAAAATGCATTATAGTGTCTTCAGCACACTTTTTCAGTTTTGAACTTGCATTTTATTAACCATTAGCCTCTGCACGCGGCTTGCCTTGCGTGTACATCCTTTTTTAGCGGAAAACAGTATCTCATTTTAATTTCAAGCTCAAATCACATAGATATGTCGCTCCTTGTTGACATGAAAAAAGGACATAAAACACACTGTCTTGAGTTTAATATTAGAATGGTTTTTCTATTAGGTACCTGTGCACATGGCCTGACTCTAGGTAGGTACAAGATTTTGTCTGAATGCTAAAGAATAAGTTCTAGTTTATCTACCATACTTTGTAGTACCTTACCTGGTTAAGGAAACTAATCGAACGTGGGGATGAATTGATATTTTTGAAGTAATTTTAGCTCAATTTAACCTCTACTTACACTTGAATATTTATTATAAGCACGCACCAAAATATTTAAACAACTTATAAACTTTTCAAACTTCTCTAACATAACGCTGTGTGCTAGTAACGTAGGTACTGAAGAGACTGGCGGCATTGCCACGTTGTATGGCCTTTGGCCAAAATAACAGCCAGAACATCTTAGGTAAGTAGGTACCTAGCAGTGGCGAAGGGTGAGTTTTCATAAAAGGGAAGCCGGACCAAAAAATGCTTACCTTGCTCAAGTGTAATGCGTGAATTCCAGTAACTGTGGCCCTGTGGCTGACTTCGAAATCTTGTAACTTCGTAAATAATTATTTGTTTAATTGAAAATAATAGATTACTATTTATATATTCATATATAAAATAATAGACTAATATTTGCCATATTTCAAAAGGGAAGCCGGTAGGAATCGAGTTGTATGGAGCCTTCGCCACTGGTACCTAGTAAGTACAGTAAAAATCCATACCTACTCTGTCAGTCTGTCTGTCTGTTTCGCTTTCGCGGCTAAACCACAGCACTGATTTGGATTAAATTTGGAATGAAAATAATAAGTATATGATCCCGGGTAAAACATAGGCTACCTTTTTTTCAAAAATCAACTCCTATAGGTTTGAAATAGAAAGTTTGTATAAATAATCTAAACCGCTTAACCAATTTTAATGACCTTTGGCTTTTTCTTCAAATGAACGTGGATGAAACCGCGTGGTACTGCTAGTATCTACATAAAGATGCAATTTAATATATTAATATACCTACCTATGTATCTAACAAAAGTTTCTTCAAGCAGGGGGTTGGATGCACCCCTAATGCGATCAAATAACAAAAAGTAACGGTCTCGATAACGAGGGCAATAAACTTTGTGTGAAGTCGACTGGCTGTTTTCACTTGACTGGCACGGGGGCCCGAGCTCACTACAACTCACGTCATTACTGGAAAAATTATAGATTTATTATGAATTTTATTGAGCGGAGTAGAAGTGCTCGGATTGCAATTTTGCGATACTATCTTTTAAGTTCTAAATAAAATACCTGTGTCTGTATGTAAACCTAAAGTAGTATAAATTTAGTACCTACCTATGAGTAGAAATACTTTAATTGTGTGAACAGCTAAGGAGTGAAATTCCCTTCTGGAGTATGTTTCTGATAGCTATAACCTGCAGGTCTTAAAGGCGAGAGTGAGCGTGCTTCATCTTCGATCAAATTCTTCGCCTCCCATCAGATGAAATAGTGGCCAAATGCGAGCCTGTAATCAATAAAAAGAAAATAAAATAAAGTGACTTCGTGTGTTGTCATCCGTAATCATGGCACTTGCAACAGTGCCGAAATATTGGGAACTCGTAACAATAAATACACAAGGTATATATACCGTTTTAGGTTCTAACGATATGTGTATTTTGATAATTACTTTTTTTTAATGCTTTCGGTTTATTCATGGAAAGAGTTCTTCGAAGAAGTTTCATCGAAGAACTTTTTTTCTTTTTAATTTTATAATAAGCTGCGCCCGGTAAATCCAGATGGCCTGGCAATACCGAAGGAAAAATAGCTTATATTTTGTCCTAGAACTTCCTCTATTTTCCAGTGGAAGTCCTTTTAACATCAGTTATCAATTAGTACTTATAGTGTAAACAAATAGGCACCAATAAGCACATGAGGATGTTTCCTATAACTAGGGTTGCCATCCGTCCAGGTTTTCCCAGATTTGTCCTAGTTTGAAGAGCGTCCGAGGGTGTCCAGGGGGATTTTCCCAATAAGCATACGGGTAAAACCCAGACAAACATTGGTCTTACGAGTACCAAAAAGCACGATCTGTATTATTATTTTCCAATGGTATTTTATCTCATTGTTTATGTTACGTTGATTAAAATTAAAAGGAAAGAGACTCTTATTTAAAAAGTTCTAAAGCTCTACAATGTTATCAATTTATTTCCTTTCACATTTAAAATAAAAACCATAATTAAACGTTTTTAGTTTCAAGTTCAAAAATGTATTTTTCTACGGTGTCCGGGAAAAAACTGTGATTTTACCTATATGTCCGGGGTTTATAAGTCTTTGTCTGGGGCCGGCAAATTTGGTGATGGCAACCCTACCTATAACTATGTTTGGTAGTTAGGTAGGTAACTATTTTTAAATTAAATGATAAATGATCTTTATTTTGCAAATTGGTTATTAAATAACACTTTTACACGTTATTTTTTTCGTAAATATTAACTAGATGAGGCCGGTGTTTCCTAACTGACTACCCTGAGAAGAAACATCGAAACAAACTCAGGGGTCCGTCTCGTTTAGGTACAGACAGATACTTCAATTTAATTTATATGGACCTACGTAGGTATACTTTCAGTTCAGGTACATGATAATTATGCTGTACTATTAGAAATATCAAGTGACTTACTTTTTTTAATTATTCTTACCACCAACTTGCTCTAAATTGACTAGATTGTAACACTAGCTTCAAAGGATAAAGGACGTTTTTTCATACACAAAACCACTTTAGCTCTCCTCATTTCCTCACAGTAGGCTGGTCTGCAGGTCACACAATCTACCTGCAAATAAAATAATTCAACACTTCATTATTATTTCTCAGGTTTATTCGTATTCAGGCAAACAAAGGAAAGAGCGTTTTTAAGATTCCACTGCGGAGATAAATCGCCCTTCGCTTTTGTCCTTGTTATACATTCAACCCAACTCATGTCCAATTCCTTTTGCACCCCAAATCTTTTGTCCTTTTCTCACCCATAAGTAGGAAGAGTTCTGTCTCTTTCTAGTCGTAAAAATGGCGGATGCTGCGAGTGCGGGGTCTAGGGTGGGGGCATTGTTTCCGTAGGGTGAGTAGGGGTTGCAAAGTTCCTGTGAAATGTATCGGATTTTAGGGCAGGAGAAAAGCAATCAATATAAGAGTAAAAACTTGAATGTCTCATGCTTAGAAAATGCTTTGAAAATATCTGCACATAAGAGATTAAGAAATATAATGAAAAATCTAGCTTTTTACTCAATACTAGCACTTCAAACGTGACTTCGTCTGCGTGGATTTCGAAATAATTAATAGCATATAGCACTCACAAATTAATAACAATCTATAACCTAGGGGTCTTTAAGTCAAGAGTGAATAGCTTACTTTTAGGTAAGCGTGCTCCATCTTCGAGCACATCATCACTTACCATTAGAGGTGAGACGGTGTTCAAACGCGAGCCTATTAACAATAAAAAAAAATGCACCTAATTACCAATCATTTTTTTTTAGAATCTGTTCATTACTCTACCGAAGAGTACACCCTACATACAAACTAACAAACGTTTAAAACAAATGTGTCCTCTTTGTAATATTACTATAGAAATCTCAAAAAATACTGACACATGCATGTAATTCGCTACATAGCCCACAGCACTTAAAAATAATAAAAAAACTTTAACACCCTTTAATTTAAGTCTCTCATCATTCTGCAAGTCAGCACCGTGTTTATCAACATTCAATAAACTTACATATTGAACCAGGTATGTCGTTTTAATTGTACCTACTAACCAATAAACCATACCTTCAACTATCTACCTATCTAGATAAATATACCTATTGATATAGCTAGGTAGGTAGGTACAGCACCACATCTCGGCTTCGCAGAGGACTGGCCCGCATTTCCTTGCCCATTAATCCGTTGATTAGCGTGCACTAGAGGGGATTTAACGATAGCTTTCAGCTATGTAATTATACTTCTCCACCGCTACCGAGTTATAGCCTCCTGGTAGTTAGCCCGTAATGGAAATGGAACTTGGTATCAACTTTTGTTTTTCTTTTGGTAAAGACAAGTATTTTTGTGACGCTATCTGTAGCTGTACAGATCGATCTACCTATGCTGGGTAGGTACCTACACTACCTACCTGCCAGTAAGTATACTTGTAGGTATATTGAATCTGGGCATAACGAATGCTACCCATTGCACTTTGATGTAGGTATGTTAACATCGGTTTAACTAATAATATGACATTAAAAGTCACTTCCATGCTGCTACTTAAAAATCGGATTCTGTATTCAAAATATAGGTACGGAGAATCTGCTAATCAGTGGGTAGTAGGTACCTACTTAACCATGGAACAACCATTCCATGGTTAAGTTAAAGTAGTTATGTATGCATGGTTAAAAGGTTTTATACTTAAATAGTTCAGATAATATTTAAATCACAAATAAAATAATAATTTATATTGAAAAAAGTTCATCTATTTGAATCAGAAGATAAGATTAGATTTAGAATTAAAAGTCTAGCCAAAGTCCATTATAACAAACAACAAGGCAAATAAAAAAAATGCGAAGAAACTGTCTTCAAAAAACCATAAAAGGACTAAAAAGTTAAAATAATACTATAACCTACCTAAGTATATTAATAAATCTAACCTAACCTACGATTAACCTTTACCTACCTAATAAAATTTAACAATTTTTTGGAGTCTGTGCCAAACAATGTACGTTAAGCCGGTTTTTTTTTGCAAAAAAATATATATTTGTTAATTTTTAGTGACATATGTTTAATCGTATAAAATATGGGTAGTGCTAGTAAATATGCTTCTCGTATGAGAAAACGGCGTCGAATTGAAACTGAGAATGAAAAACGATTCTATTTTTTTTTTTATTATTCGTGGTACCTACACCTGGAAAGTGCATACCATTACAATTCCATCCAACAAGCCCGAACACAGCTAAGATACATTGTCTTGTTATGGAGTTCCGGTGTCTGTCTCTTGGATTCATCATCAAATCTGATAGTAGAATGATTCTTATTGAACGCAAATGCTTCACTTGTTGTAGGAAATACCAAAATCGCTTTTCGTTTTCCTATAAAATTTGAAGAGTTTCCTCGATTTCGCCAAGATTCCATCATCAAATCCCGACTTGGTGACTATGGAACCAATTGGAAAGCATAGGTTTTGGAACAAAAAAAAGAATTTTCCAAATCGGTTCGTAGATGACGGAGTTATGCGCGAACAAAAAACGCAATGCAGAGTAAACGAAAAGATCGTCAATGTAGATTTTTTTAGACTTTTGTTGATTTTTGAGAAACGGCTTGTCCGATTTCGATAAAATTTTCATGGACCCATTTGGAAAGTATACCATTATCAACAAAAAAAATTCAAATTGGTTGGTAAGCGACGGTATTACGCCTGAACAAACATAAAAAAAAAATACAAACATCCGAATTGACAACCTCCTCTTGTTTTAGAAGTCAGTTAAAAAAAGGCAATTCCATTGTAGGGACCTAAGTTAGACCTACTTATGTCTCTACAATAAACTCGTTTTTAGGGTTCCGTACCCAAAGGGACTTGACTGAGACTCCACTGTCCGTCCGTCTGTCCGTCTGTCACCAGGCTGTATCTCGTGAACCGTGATAGTAAGACAGTTGAAATTTTCACAGATGATGTATTTCTGTTGCCACTATAACAACAAGTACTAAATAGAATAAAATAAATATTTAAGGGTGCTCCCATACAACAAACGTGATTTTTTGCTCGTTTTTGCTTGATATTGATAACGGCAACAAGTAGACGCATGAAATATAGGTACACAGAACATTTAGTTATATACTCACTTTAAAAATAAATAATTAAATCTGAAACAAATAATTTTTAATCCCATACAACAGACATATTTTTTTTTTGGCGTTTTTAACTTATTGCAATAATGTTCGGAATTTCATAATGATCAGAATATTTTTATGTTTTTCACAAATAAAATTGTAATTAAATGTTATTTTCGACTTACAGATGGAAAGATATACCTCCTCGCTCTATACTTGCGGTCTGACTTTTTGTTTTACAGGTTATAATTGCACTACACGGCATTTTAAAGCAGAGCTCTGTGTTTCGAAGTAATCCGAAGCGCATTAAACGCGGTGAATGAATTAATCGGTCGCGCTATGATTGTCGTATCATAAATGTGGCGCGCTCGCCACGCCCACATTACCATTCCAACCTTATTCATCTATTCCGTGGTATTTCCTATACATTTTGCTGTAAAATAGATTCAAATAAAAATATCCTAACCAGTATTATAGGTAGGTAGATACCCATATGAACATATTTTTAATATCTTGGGTATAGGAACCTATTCAACAGATAATTTTAAATAGTTATTTTGGGTTAAGCTGTAACGTGTGTCTGTATGTTTTCAGGGAATAAAGAATAAGAATTGTCCCTGTCTTACGGCTTCAGCAGCTGCTTGTATCTTCATATCACAACCCACATAGGTATAACGCCGACGTGATCGGCTATTCGCTTTGCAGTATTTTTTGTCTACGCCTGTGATTCCAGATTAGAACGAAAAACCCAAAACCAGGACAAAATAATTTGATCCGTAGCTTTGCTATATCAGTGTCCAGCACACGTACTTAAATTAGTAAATAGGGGAAACCATAAATTATGTCACCCAATTTCTTATTTAAATCAAAGGGACAGTTATAATGGGGTCTCAAATCCCATAGCCCTCACCCTTATTTGTAATGTCTATACGAGTGTGACCTCTGTTCCCTCCAAAGTGATTAAATTAGGGGAGGTCAAATACTTCAGTCGGCTAATGCTGGCTGCAGAACCAAAATCACGCTCTGACTGACCCTCCTGATTTTATATATATAGGTACGTTTGAAACGCTCCACAAACACCGCTATTTAGAGGAAGGTGACATTTGGGGGACCGAAAAGGTCAATGACATCCAGATGCGCGCTTAAATTATTTATAATGATTCGTTATGGAAACGAAAGCATAAAATTAGGCTATGCAAAATTTTAACTAGGTACTTACTTACAGTCAATTTATTTTTTTAACTTAGCTAAAATTAAGAACTAATGAAGTCGTAACGCTGGTGGCACGAAAATCCAGAACTTCTATACAAGTCCGTGGCGGTGAAAAGCTTAAAACATTGGACTTGCGCGTTCCCCTCTCTTAAAGAAAAGTTTGAAACCTGGCAGCAGAGACACTTAAAGTTAACATAAGAGCAAGAACAAAAATATAATCGTAATATTGGACTACCATGGACCAGCGCAGCTCAAGGCTTTTGAGACTTCAATGTTTTTCAACATTTCTATTAACGCCATCTAGTGGTAAAACTTAAACTATAAACACTGCCATCTACAAAAAATACGCTGAACTATTATTCCTTGCTGTCAACTGCATCTGAAGGGCGACATCTAGCGGCAAGTTTCCAAACTCTTAACAGCACAACCTTACTGCAGAAGCATGGTCATCTCTGGGCTTTTACTCAGACGACAAAATATATAACATGAGCGCATCCCTATAAGCGGTAAAAGTTGGAACTACAACGTTTTTTTTATTAAAAAGTTCGATTTTGAGCTTTATCTGTAACAATATAAAGATCACAAGAATGTGACCGTATTACCTGCCTACAGAAAATACCAAAATCACTTTTCGTTTTCCTATAAAATTTGAAGTTTCCTCGATTTCGCCAAGATTCCATTATCAGATCCGACTTGGTGACTATGAGACCAATTGGAAAGCACAGACTTTGAAACAAAAAAAAAATAATTTTCCAAATCGGTTCGTAAATGACGAAGTTATGCGCGAACAAAAAACACAATGCAGAGTAAACGAAAAGATCGTCAATGTAGATTTTTTTAGACTTTTTTGATATTTCAGAAACGACTTGTCCGATTTCGATAAAATTTTCATGGAACTATTTGGAAAGTATATCTACCCTTTCCAACAAAAAAAGAATTTTTCAAATCGGTTGGCAAGCGACGGAGTTATGCTCGAACACACATAAAAAAGAATACAAACATCCGAATTGAGAACGTCCTCCTTTTCTAGAAGTCGGTTTAAAAAAGGCAATTCCATCGTAGGGACGTAAGTTATCTACCTACTTATGTCTCTACCTTAGAACAACAACGCATAGAAGGATAGTACGAGTGCAAAAAGTGAGGCAACTAAAACTCAGCCATTTTGGCTAACTTTGCTCGACGAGCCGTCAGTACTCAGTACTCAAGGTCACATTCTGCCGAACAGAGCTCGCAAGTAAAGGGATGTCATAGTCCTTCAGGAAAACAAAAAACGTGTAATCAAATTACATTTCACAAGTAAATACTTACATTTTATACATTAAATTTAAGTAAATCGACCATCAAACAAAAATTCTAATAACCTAACTTATCACAATTCAATGTTGCTATCCGTGAGGAAAAAAATACCCATATAGATTTCTTTTGTGCTTATTTTTGTTTAAAAAAAATATAGTTTTGGCGGCAATTATGTATGCGTCAAACTAAACTATATTTATTTACAGCTACTACCTACAGTGTTTTATAACTAAAAGTTACTGGTAGTTCGAAGAGTGGCATCATAAAGATGACAATTTTATTGATTAAGATTTTTTTCATTTTAGTAATGTTCTCAATAATATTTTTCTATTTCATAAATACAACACATACTTTTAATTGATATCAAAGGAGATTTTTCAAGCAATTAATACATTTCTATAATATCATTATAACACATTACACATCAAACATTCTAAACGCAATAAACGATATCTCATTTCATTTACCTTCCGTAAATATATGTCATATAAGTCATATTACATGAAAAAACATCATCTTATCTAGTTTCATAACATAAAATACTTGATTTGATCCAGCAACATAATAGTGCGTTTTCCCATTTTTGTGGGTAATGTTCTGGTAATGGTATCACTGAAAGCTATATTTGTGTGCGTTTGAAGAACGTAGACACATTCGGCTCACGCACACAAAGAAAATAAAGTGGACACACGAAACCGCTCGTGTTTTGTTCTAGATGCCTCTTCTATGCGTTGTTGTTCTAAAGTCTCTACAATAAACTCGTTTTTAGGGTTCCGTACCCAAAAGGTAAAACAGGACATATTACCAGAATTATTAAGACTCCGCTGTCCGTCCGTCCGTCACCAGGCTGTATCTCGTGAACCGTGATAGTTAGACAGTTGAAATTTTCACAGATGATGTATTTCTGTTGCCACTATAACAACAAAATACTAAACAGAATAAAATAAATATTTAAGGGGTGCTCCCACACAACACATTCTTATAAATTTTGATGATTGTGGCAAGATATAAAAAGAATCGCATTAGTTCAACAAAAAGCTCCTACGGTTAGTACCTAAACTAAAGCCTTTTCAAAAAATATGCAACGCTTGGAAGTAAACCAATGCTTTGATCCCACATCTATGATGGCGCACCTACCTACCTAAAAAATGTTCTCTAAAACTATGATATTAAGAATGCTTTTGGAGTAGCAATTAAATGAAGTATTGATATCTTTTATGGCTTTATTTTATGAAGCCCTTGCCCACCTTTAGGTTAACAACAGCCCAGTCAGAAGATTTCAAACAATGTAGATAACCTTTATCGTTAAAGGGTAAGTTGTAAACTTTATTTGGGTTATAATTTAAGCGACAATACACACGATTATCGTTCGCTTTGTTGTCACTAAACGTGGCCATAAATGGTCAATAGCGAGCTCCTAAAGGGGTAAACAAAAGACTGACGAACAGAACAGGGATGGACTTGAATTGATAGGTAAATATAAAACGTGTCTCGAATCCCCCAACAGTTATACTAATAACTGTTGGGGGATTCGAGACACGTTTCACATAATAAATTAATAAATATTACGTCAAATAACTTGGCAAGAGTCGTTTAATGCGCAGAAGTCGATTTTTAGGTGTCAGCGGTTGTCAGCGCGACGCGGGGTAGGGGAAAGTGGGGTAGATTCATACAAGGGGCACCGTCATACACCAAACATATCTGATGTTAGGCGCACATCAACAGAATGACTTATGCGTGTATGCGTAGCTTACTTTTGTGTATGGTTGCTCACGGAGTTTGAAAGCAGTCGGTTTGAAACGCGCGTCGGTGTGACACAGAACGTGATTCGGCCAGGCATAAGTATTTTTATAAGCTCACTTTAACGTCTTTTTTTTTAATAAAAGCTGCCCTCTAGATTATTCAGTTCTATTTTATTTAAAAGATAATAGGGTCAAGTTTGTGAATTAATCTGTGAATAATTTTATATATGCTTGCTTTTTTTCTAGAAATATTTTGATTTCATTTTCTTGTGATGGGGTAGATTCATACAGGAGTGTACGGGGCACATTCATACTGTATGAATGTGCCCCATTTTTTGTTTGTTTATAAAATTATACCATAATTTTGTTTTGCAGAACGATTATGTTCAGAAATTACAAGAAAAATGGAACTAGGAGTGGAGTGGTGGACGAAGAGGCAATTTTTAAAGCTATTGATAAAGTTCTGGAAAACAAACTCTCATTTCGGAAATCAGCAGCCAAATATAGAGTATTAATAAATAAGAATTAAGCAATAGGATGTAGATATTTAAAAAGTGATGTGACTGATTAGAAAGACTGTTTTTTTTATAACTGGTGGGCCCACTTCTTGATCTCGATCTCGCCTGATGGTAAGCGATAGATGAGGTCTAAGATGGGACGAGCGAGCCCAGAAGATGCCTATTTACTCGTGCTTTAAAGGCTGAAAGGTCATAAGTAGCAGGTAACATATAAGCTGGCAGAGAATTCCACAGCTTGGCTGTGCGCACAATAAATGTGGAGGAGAAGCGCTTTGTACGACAAGACGGTATATCAACCAAGTGTGGGTGGTACCCAGCCATGCGTCTGGTAGTCCGGTAGTGAAAGGGATATGGAGAAATCAGGTCATGGAGCTCCTGCGCACACTCCCCGAAGTACAATCTGTAGAAAACCGACAGGCAAGCAACGGTACGCCGATGAGCCAGGCTATGAAGCTTGTCCACCAGCACCTCGTTGCCTATAAGCCTTTTAGCTCTGCGCTCGGTCGAGTCCAATGTAGCAAGTTGGTACTTTGCAGAGCCATCCCACAAGTGGCTGCAATACTCCACGCAGAACGGACCTGTGCTTTATACAGAATTAGAAGCTGTCCAGGCGTGAAGTACTGCCTCACCTAGTGTAGGATTCCCAGTTTTTTTGTTGCAGTCTGAGCTCTGGACTCGATGGTTGAGCCGAAGTTGAGATCTGACGTCAACTCCATGCCCAAAAGCTCCAGGCGATTGGTAACTGGCACAGATGTACTTCGAAAAGTAGGGGTCAATTCAAAAGGGCTCCTTTTAGCGTTGAAAAGACAAGCCTGTGTTTTCAGAGCATTGAATTTGACCAGATTGTCGTCACCCCATTGGGAAACGAAATTTAAGGTCAAATTCATGCGCTCTACCATGGCCTTTCTGAGTGGCAATTTCGTCGCTGTCAGCTCTAGAACTGGATAAGTATCTCTCTGTGTGCTGTGTGTGTTAGGTTAAGATAGTTGCCTCGGTGCCATAAAAATAAAAACTAACCATATTTGTCTTTTTTATAATATGATTATGTAAGTATTATTCGATAATAGAGACTAATATTGCTTTTGTTTTCATGAACGTTGTGTTTTGATACTTTGATTTTGATAAATAAATAAACATTTCACGCAAAACTTGTGTATTTTGACACATGTATGAATCTGCCCCATAGGCTGTATGTAAGTGCCCCGCATGTGGGGTACATTCATACATTTTTAATTTTTTCTTTCAAGTGTTACAAAAAGTCGTAAAATGTATTTACACAAATTTCATGTTTTTTATATAAAGTCAGATAGTAAGACTATTGATTTTTGATGAATCAATAAAGATATCGATACCCGAGAGCATTCTATAAGATGAAATATAAAAACTGTATGAAGCTGCCCCACCTTCCCCTATGACGTAGCACCGCTCCGAGCGCGCGATTGGTGCGTCAGTTGTTCTCGTTCAATTTGCTTCCGAATACACTTGCGTACACGAAAGTTGTACCCTTTGTTTTTGTTACGAGTTGTTGTTTTAAATTTAGTTTTTGTTACGTTGACTACAATGCCAGGACCAAATACCGTTTTACGCAGACTATTAAAACGTCAGAAAGAACAGTTAGGCCGTGCGCGCACTGCCTTGCGGTGGCCGCAATTCCGGTAGTTCTACCGCACCGGTAGACTGACCGCAGTGCGCGCACTTCTATGACACTCCATACTTCACAAATTTTGCGGTACCGCAATTCCGGTAGTTCTACCGCACCGCAAAATTTGTGAAGTATGGAGTGTCATAGAAGTGCGCGCACTGCGGTCAGTCTACCGGTGCGGTAGAACTACCGGAATTGCGGCCACCGCAAGGCAGTGCGCGCACGGCCTTAGACACTATAGTTAATGAAGGTTGAAATTCCGAATTCGTCACTGTCTTTAGGACACCAGGAAAAAAGAAGAATAAAAGGGGTAGCAGTTTTATTAAATAATTGTGACGACGAGAACATATTATTTTTGATGTTTTTTTTAAATACATTTTATTCACTTTTAAATGTATTTATGTATTATATCTATTTTATTTATAATACCGAATTAACGAATGAATTCCTCTTCTTACTTTAACATTCTCCTGAACAGACATGATTAAAAATAAATGATGGCAATAACCATAGAATAATGGCAAGCAGTAAAGGTGACCACTTTTTTTTCCACTAAGTGCACGATGTGCGAACTTACCCCCACTACGCCAAAACCTTGCCAACTTACGTGACGAGGACTATACCTTACCTGATCGGTAGGGATAAGGTAGTATCATATAAAAAATCTTTCGTTGGCATGGTCTTAATAAGCTAGCGGAATATAAACCTTAACACTAAAGAATAAATTTTAGTTTGTATTGTCACAAAAATGTACCTAAGTCTACATTTAGTTACCAGACGGCCAGTCCTATTTGGCAAATTGTATTTTATACTGATTTCTTCGCTCGCTAATAAAAAAAAACTGATCGTAGATTAACTGTAATTTTTTATTGTACAGATATTTCATTCTGAAGCTATTACCAAATGTCAAGAACGACATGTACTACCTACCTCAGTAGGTAGGTACCGGTAGGTACCTACCTACTTAGCTTACTTAGCTTACCTACTTAACTTGGATTTTCACATTTTGTAGGTATGTTAGGTATAACATACCTACAAAATGTGAAAATCCAAGTTCGGCCCTGTAAAAACTGTAACACTTTAACGGTTAACATTGAATTCTAACAAAATTTTATTGCAACACATAGGTGCTGTATTCACAAGCACGATTCGCCATAAGCTTTTGTGAAAAATTCTGGCTTATCAGTCATTGACGGGCTGTGTCCTAGTAGTGTCCTAAGGCATCCATCTAGTTGGGCATTTTATTTCTTTCATGTAAATAGTGGTTTCATTCCACAAACAAAATTGTGATAGAGTGATCGATGAGTGAAAATGTGATGGAAATTAGTGTTGTAGGTACCTACCTACAAGTGATTTTTACAAGGCTGCTGCAAGTGCTGCATAATATTGTTTCCGGTAAGTTTTGATTAGTATTTCGCTAATTGCATTATTCATTAAATAGGGTATCCCTTCACTGTCAAAATTCTATTTCATTCTAAATCATATTCAAAAACTTACTTCGCATTAATTTTGTCAATCACACCCAAGGATCTTCTACCTACTAACTACAAGTTCCTTGATCACACCATACTTATCATTCAACATTTCAACCAATTGCGTAACAGAACCGCTCAAATATCTTACTAACTTTCGATGGCGTCCTGCCATCATAGTGACAGCATTATAATTTAAGTGTCAAGAAATTCCGCGGCCATATTGGATCGCGCTTTAGAAAGCGCATGTGCGTCAAAAGCGCGGGAAGGCCAGCGAATCCGATGCGTGGATCGCGGCGGCCATCGCTACAGAGGCGGGAACACACGTCACAAAGCGCATTTCCAGAGAAATTAATGATCTCAACGTACGAGGGTTTGCTGCAGTTTATAAATGGCAGCGTTGAAAGAATTTATTAAAACCGGCTATCCGTGTGTCAGGACGATGTTTAAATAAGTTTGATAAATAATATGACTAATTTTTTCTCGGCAATAAGTTAGGTAAGTAAAGAAGTTAGGTAGGTAGAAATACCTATTTACAATGTGTAGAAATTGTGTTAGTCTTGAACTAAAAGAAAGTTATGATTATTATAGGAGGGAAATTGTTAAACTCTATCAACTTAAAGTGGGATAGTTTCCTCATTGCATATTTTGAAATACCCACCCATACCTACGAACATTTGAGTTTTGGGAATAGGTACCTACTATAATTGTGCATAGGTACGGCTAAGGAGTGGAATTCCCTGTCGGTGTCTGTTTCCAGATAGCTATAACCTGGGAGTATTTAATTTAAGGGTGAATAAGTTACTTCTAGATACTTATGCACCTTGGTTTCATCTTTGACCACTTCTTCACTTACTATCAGGTGAGAAGGTGTTCAAACGTTTCATTCGTATTCATTATCAAAATGTTATATTTAATACGTTATACCTATCTTAGGCCCACTTGCAGCAACACTTTAAATCGAGTTTTTGGTACTGTAAATCTCGATTTAAAGTGTTGCTGCAAGTGGGCCTAAAAAATAAAAAATCTTCAGTTCAGTTATCTTTTTTTATATATTTATATTTTTAGTGCCTCCACATTGATTACTTACTATAGATTGGTAGATTTTACATTACTAGCAATCTTATTAACCCCTCCAACTAAGCTAAATATGTTTGTGTCTGGAGTGGGTTCACGGCAATAGTGTAATGGGTGGGATTCGAACTCGTGACCTCTCGATCACAAGTCCCACACCTTATCCATTAGGCTATTGACGCTTGTCGCCCTGAGATTGTGTTAAAATTTTTTTGGGTGCTGCGTACCGAAGACAGAAACTAGAAGTAGGCTTATACTGAAAATTTTACGGATGCTGAGCCCACCAAAACGAATGAGTAGTGTGGCTTGCAGCCACGCTCGGTCATCCAGAACCACATTTAAAATTGATGTAAGGGTGTTTTATAATAAGATCAATTTTGTCCAAGAACTGAGATTGCTTCCATAGTGGAGAAGAACGGAGGAAAGAAATAAAATTTGGACCAAAACAACAATATCTTATGAGGGTGTAAGCCGAATGTATGTTAATTTGGTAAAATCTTTCTGAAATATCATTAAAATGGTTAATTTTGTTATCAATAAATGAGGAAAACCTTTCTTCTAAAATTGGGGAGCCTAGGAGGTGCAATGAACTTTTTTGCAAAATTTTTATATCAGGGGCTAGTGTATGGAATTTGTTTAGTGTCTCTTGTCTATCAGTATTTTCACAGATATAGAGCTCACATTTCGAGTAGTTCAGGTCAAGGCCGATGGATTGGAATTGCTCTTTCAGGAAAATAACATCTTTGATTACGGTGTATACCTCCTAGAGTTCCATCATCTAAATACCACACGTTAAATTTAGAATTTATATTTTAGATTTATTTATTATAGATATATTCCATGAACATTCTCTTAATAAAAGCTGTATATACCTATTTAGGTAGATACACCTCACCAATTTTCTACGAAGTTCCAGTAAATAAGAAGAAAACTCCCCTACATAGAATTTAATGCGGGCCCGCTTTTTATCGTGGCCGTTTATATGGGCTTTTTATTTTTATGTCCAACGTGTCCCGTCCGCTACCGTCTACCTACTTCAATTATTTATATGAACCATAAAAAATGCGCATCTAATAGTAGACTTTTATGGCAGCGTTTTATTAATTTTTTTTCTACCTAAAACATAATAGGTGTACCTACCTACTTACCTACATAATATACATTTTTCGGTACCTATCTTCATTTACTTAAGGCTTCTGCAGAATATTTTCTTTATTTCATATTTTTTTAGGCATTACCATAATTAGCCTTTAAGTAACGTTTCCATTGCTGGGACACGGGCATCCTCTCTAGGACAGGGAATGGGCTGTAATCCACCACGCCGGCTCAGTGCAGGTTGGTGGATGTAGCAGTCAATTTTTCTGGCACACAACTGCTAGCGAATAGGCACTAAACCAGTCTTTTTTATTAGGGTTCCGTAGTCAACAAGGAACCCTTATAGTTTCGCCATGTCCGTCTGTCTGTCCGTCTGTCCGCGGTTTAGCTCAAAAACTATTGGTACTAAAAAGTTGTACTTTGGCATGAGTATACACGTTAATGACGCCGAAAAAGTGGTAAAATAAAATTTTGAAAAAAAAACAATTATTTAGGGTACCTCCCATCAGGGTTGGGCAGTATTTGAATTACTTGTAATTAAAATACGTAATTGAAATACAAATACGTATTTGGTATTTGTATTTCAATTACTTCTTTGAAATGTAATTTGTAATTCGTATTTCAAATACCTGACGCCGAGGTATTTTGTAATTAATATTTCAAATACTTGAGACTTTAAAATACATTTTAACATTAAAATACATTTAACCTTCATTCATATAGCGATCGTGAGTGTGAGTGCGAGGCGAGACCGCGAGATTGTAATGATGGTAAAGCAGCCACAAAACGCAAAAAATGGACTTACGTCAAATTGTCAATGTCAAGCTAAGATGTCAATTTGTCAAGTCATAACGGTTTGTTTTAGTTTTTTCCAAACACGGAATAAATAAAGCTTCTGTTCTGTGTAGAACGAACGAAAATGTGTTCAAACAATTTAACACAAGTTTGTGCTCATCAGGACCTGTAGAAAGATTGTTTTTTTAGCAGGTTTTATTCATTCTCCAACAAGAGGCTGTTTGTCTGACAGTACATTTAAAAAGTTAGTGTTCATGAAAGGAAACTCTGGTTTTACTGATTATTTCATGTTGTTTTCCTCTACTTTTCAGCCCGTGCTGGGCCTTAAGTCTGCTATTGCAATAGTGCCACAATAGTCTATCATTGATTTCTTAATTGTCGATCAATGGCATTGTCATTTTGCTAAAAGTTCGTAATCTCCCAACGAGCACATTAGTGGAAATAGCAGCCTATTTTGTTACTTTGGGCTGTAAAATAGGGTTTAAGTGTTCAAAAAGCAGTTCAAAGTTGCATATCTGCATCCGTAAACGTCTATAGCTATAAAAGTTACTTAAGGTGCTATAAAATGAATCAAATACTACCCTAGCCTTCACAGTAGTCCACGGTAGAACTCATTTACCACTTACACCTTTATATGAGAGTTACGAAGGTCATTCTGCCACTCACAGCTGCACAGTGGTTTCCATTGTAACTTTTATAGGTTATAGTTATAGTAACCACTACTATATTAGTATAAGTTTCATTATAGAAATAATAGAAACTCTTATGCATACTATAGTTACAAAAAAATCATCAGTGTAACTAAGGCCTTTAGTAGCAATAGTCATTCCTTGCAGGCTCAATCCATTCGCCATTTTACAGCCGCTTTTGTAACTATTATAAAACACTGGTACTCACGCGGGGCTTCGCTCCCGTGGATTATATCACGGTAAAAACATAACTCTCCTTTTTTGCAGCTTCAAGCTACTTCCATACTAAATTTCATCCAAATCCACCCTGTACTTTCGAAGATTAGCGCGTTCAAGCAAACAAATAAACAAACAAACACACAAACTTTTCCGCTTTATAATATTAGTATAGATTTAATAAAAATAGATGCTAAACGAATAAGTACGTAACTAGATCTTATAACCTCAAAAACTGGAAAATAGGAGCTTTTTGTGGCTGTGAGTTGCACTAGGGGAACAAAAATCACTGGAAGCGTTAGAAGGGTGAAAATTAGCGCTATGATTCTCAAAAGGGAGTTATTAGAGCTAAAACTGCAGGTTATGACTACATTACAATGACGCCATGATTTTTTAAGAAAAGTTATAATTCACTTGCAAAATTGAGTTGATATACATTGGTTTTTCAGTTAAATGTGCATTAAATGTACCGGTAAACAATCGGCCACTTGCGAATAGTAAGTTATCGACACGTAAACATACGGAAATAAAATTTATTCTGTATAACAAATAAAAAATATCACATATCTTTTGTTATTTTTTTAAATATCACAAAAGCGCGTTAAAATTACTCGAAAATTATCTTATATATCTACAGTAAACTGGACAGCGTTTTAAGTATCTTTATAAATCTTGCTAATACAGAATACAAAATTTTACTTCTTTTTGTTTTATTTTCATGATGGCGACGAAAACACTTTACCAAAATATTACAAATAATGTCAACTGACGATATACCATAAAGAACTATAATCAATTCATTCGTTCAAAGTAGTTCAAAATCATTCAAAAGTAGTGCTACGAGAGCTTTAGTATAGCGTTAATAAATCGTTATAGCTATTAAGGAACCTTTATGCAACCGTTGTGCAGGCTAAATGTAACTTTAGGTTGCATAAAATGGCGCCCAAATAGCGCTAAAGCGGCTGCTTTAAGTCTGTAGTAGACGCTCTAGCTCTTACGTCTATTACTATAAGTAATAATCGGATACGCTCCAAAGCCCTAATGCAGCCCATTTGTGCTAGTTGGGCTGTTAAATTCATAATGGTCTCCTAGTAGAATTGTGTTATAAATTGACATAGTTGTATTGCCATTATTATAAAACCTGTTAATAGAAATCATTGGCGTATCTAGAGATATTTTCCAAGGGGGGCCTGGCCCCCTGTGGTAGAAGCGAGATGGTCACTTAAGTTGCCTTAATGAACGAAATGAAAATTTTGACATTAATTAATTTGACTTGTATCGCAACAGTAGTGTCAACAAGAAGAATCTGAATAGTCAATTGTAATTGTTAGTATTTAAAAAAAGCGGCCAAGTGCGAGTCGGACTAGCCCATGAAGAGTTCCGTAGTAGCAAACATAGATTACCTTAAAATAACTTAATTTCTTATAGCGTTTGTATAAATGACAAATTTATATTAGGGGAAAGGGGTTAAAGTATGTCATTGCTGATTTGAAATAAAAACTATGAAAAACCCTTTTTTTCTAAAATGTAACATACTTATTTAATCAACATACACACATCAAAAGTGTCTAGGGATCAACATATATTTTTGCAATAACTTTTCTCCTGATTGATATTAATTAAAATTTTCTTTAAGGATTCATCAAATAAAGTGTTTTCGTTTGTCACAGTAACGATAAACCAAGTCACCTTTGCATTAATAAAGAAATTTGCCATTTTCCTAATAAAGGGATTTTTGACATTTGAACCACTAACATTAAAGTTCGAAAAAAAGACTGAAATAACAGTTTTCTTTAAAATTTTATTGGGTAACTTAAACAATTAATAATCCGTGTTTCTACCGCGAACACTAACAACACAAGAACATCGGTTTGGCATACTCAAAATGAGTTCATCCAAATCACGCTGTGGAATGGCCGCCCATGTTCGTTGCAACAACAAAAAAAGGTCTTCTTGCGACTGGATACCCTCCATATTCGGCAGAGCTCTTCTCTGTAGCATATCCCATGCATGCTCAATCGGGTTCAAGTCTGGCGACTGAGCAGGCCAGAGCAGGACATTGATGTTAGCTGCGGCGAGAGTCTGTCTTGCAACTCTTGCGGTGTGCGGTCGTGCATTATCATGCATTAACTGAAATAAGGGACCGATTTGCACTTGTAGAGGAACGATGACGTCAGATACAATCGTCTCAGCATAAATTTGAGCGTTGAGGTTGCCTCTGATCCAAATCAACTCAGTTCTTCCGCCGATCCAAATACCCGCCCATACCATGATGGTTCCACCACTATAAGGATGGACTTCCTGGCAGGATTTTAATCGCTGTTGGCGTCCAGGGGTTCTCCAGTGTCGTATACGTCTTGTATCCGGTCTCATACCAAAACGAGACTCATCAGAAAAGCACACGAAACGCCATTGTTCTTCTGCCCAATTTCTGTGTTCAAGAGCCCATTGATATCGAATCCTACGATTGTGCATTGCTATAGGTGGTACCCGTAGCGGTCTTCGGGAATGAAGGTTCACTTCATGCAAGCGGTTTCTGACTGTTTGGTTGCTAATTAAGTTCCCTGAAGAGTGATGAAGCCTCACGGCTAACATCATGGCGGTTATTGTTGGAGCTCTTCGAGTTAAGATTTGAATGTATCGGTCTTGTCTCCGTGTGGTGCAGCGATATCGTCCTCCATGGCGCTCAGCCACGGTACCAGTGCTTCGGTAACGTGTCCAAGGTCGACTGATAACACTCTGACTTGTATTCAGAGCTAAAGCCACAGTACGTTGCCGGGAACCAGCTTCTATCATTCCCACGGCTCTGAGCATTTCTTCCCTGCTTAAATGACGTCGCCGCTCCATAATAACGTTGGTTTTAATCAGTAGTAGGGAAACAGTAGCACTAATAATGTCTTCAATGCGTTGTATGTTTTTATAGGGAAAATATTGACAGCTGATTTTCATCTTTTACTCGAATTTGATTAACAGTTCCTGTTTCAAATTATGAAATGCACCAAAAAGGATCCATATAAATTTATAAAATCATAAATTTATTACAAAGCCACATCTCAATCTCAAGAAATCCGCATAAAAATGCTTGATCCCTAGACACTTTTGATGTGTGTATTTACCCTCATTATCTGTACATTGTGGCCATCGAATTGCAAAGTTATTTATGCCTTAACGATAGACCTTTCGGGATCTAAATTCTACAAACTGTTTGAAAGCATTTCGTACTGCCTCTTGGACAGAATTTTTTTAAATCGTTGAATATTTACCAAATCACAAAAAAAATACTTCCGTTGGAGCAAGATCTGGCTTCTCGGTCTGGTTGGTACCTAGGATCAGCTATGGTTTAACATAACTGCAGCTTCTGTGCAGAGTAACAACAGTTTTTCGTTATCATGGTGAAGATCAATTCACGAGTCGGGGTTATTTCACTACTAGTTTCACCATCATTATTCGAAGTTCGGCACACTAAACATCGGCCGTTATTGCCAGATCAGACCTGAGAAATTAGTAAATAACACCACAAACAGTTACCAGTATCTTATTATTGTTAAGCTTTCCAGACACTGTTGCGGCCTTCTACCTGGGGTCAGCCATTGCATTTTTGCTTCTAGTTTTCGTAGAGAATCCACTTTTCGTCACATGTCATAATTTGATCCAATATTCCTTCATTTCTGTACCGATTCAACAAGGCAACGCAAGTTTCAACACGCGTTTTTTTTTTCTACAAATCAGTCAAATAATGAGACACCCATTTTTCGTATTTTTTTATCTTATTGATTTCATGCAAATCAGTGAATGAACGTGAATGTGAATTGTAGGTAATGTAACGTTATACCATGCCACCAATTCCTGGATAGTTTGACTCGCATCGGCTTCCAGAATCTCCTTTCATACTTTTTCACCTATTATTTACGGTTTTTGAAAATGTTCTTTATCTCAAAAACTGCTGACTGTATCTTGTTCTACTTTTTGTTGAAAGTTTTCATTAAGATCTACGGCATATTTTTTTTAGATTTTTCTCTCTCTTATTTAAAAAATTAGAGGGGGTGCTGCCACACATTTTACCACTTTGGAAAAGTTTATCTTTCGAACGATTGATTTGGAGAAAAAATAATTTCAGATACCTCAATATAATTTAAAAAAACCTATCTATTGACCTAACACGTCATATAGCTTTGATAATTTTTTTGTCATTGGTCGCAAGCAACTGTATAACATGAGGTCTCGGGTTCGATTATCGGGTCGGGCAAAAAGTGCTATATATGGGTATTCTGTAAGAAAAGTCTCAGTAGTAGCCTTAGTTTGGAAGTTGGCGGTATGATACCCCTATGCCTTGGAAAGCACGTTAAGTAGTTGGTCCTGGCTATCATTTGGACATCTTCAAAAGTCGTTACGTGTATGATACTGGTCTCGCCAAGGAGTATCGTATTACCCAGCTACTGGGATGAGGAGATCAGCTAGGCAGACGCTCCATATAAAACACTAATTTGCAGCTGCATCAGGTTAGACTGACCTCAACATAATTGGGAAAAGGCTATTATGCATGTTTATGCGGAGCATTCCACGGACTTTTCTTTTTTTTTAATTTTCGTAAAGTTGTTTACAGAATACATCTACTTAACAAGTTTCCACTCTGTAGTCTTAATAGTTTCGGAATAAAGTGGCTGTGATATACGTACGAACAGACTCCTAACGACGAACGAACGGAAGCCTAAAAACTGACCAACTGCGAGTGTGACTCGCCCATGAAGGGTGTTTGTGTAAATGGCCGAGTAATATTTGCGGTATTATTAAAATGTGTTATATCTCTCAAAAACTGATGATTATAACTTGTTGAAACTATTTTTTGCTGAAAGTGTTCATTGAGATCTACAGAAAAAAAAATGTTTTAATTTTTCACTTTCTTATTTTAAAATTCAGGTCCTTTTAAAAACGTTTTACTTTGAGAAAACATCGATTTAGAAACCTATCTCTTAAACTATTGACTTTGAGAAAAAGTCGTTTTTGGAACCTCAATGTCTCAATGAATTCACTTAGTTATCTTTTTTATGCTCCTGCCATGTTATCTCTTCACCACCCATGGTAGAATGGTATAGAATGCCTATGGCATTAAGTCCGCCTTTGTACATTTTGTGTTGCATTAAGTTTAAAAAAAAATGTCGATTAGACAGAAGACATCTACAGGCACCCGGCACGAATAAGTTTGAAAAAACAATTATTTCAGCTCCTTGTATTGGAAACGGGAGGAGCTGTAATAATAGTTTTTTTTTTTATTCTTGTAAAAATACATCTACATACTAAGTTTTAACTGTGTGGGTGTGAAATACTGATGGACAGACAGGCAAACAGATATGATGAATCTATTAGGGTTCCGGTTTTTTGCTATTGGGCTACAGAACCCTAAAAACCTTTGCACGAAAATATCTGTTTAGACTAAAGTCGAGAATGTTTGGCATTTTTTCGGCGCGCACCCATTTGTGTGGTTACTTGAAAGTGAACGACACTTTGGCGGTCCATCCCCATGAGATGAGACCTCCAATAGCCTGGAGACAGCCCAGCGGGGTCAGACAAACGCAAAAACATGGGCGAAGGTTATTTTGTTTCTCGGTCCGTATGTCACGGCTACTTTCTTGGTAGATGTATTCTATGAACCGGTTTATGATTTATGTAAAAAAAAATAAGAGCGAAGGAACGAGGTTTCTAAAACCATTTCCTCACAAAGTCAATCGTTTGAAAGATATAAACTTCCAAACTGGTAAAATGTGTGCTCACCCTCTAACTTTTAAAATAAGAGAGTGCAAAATCTAAAAAAGTATATGCCTAACGAAAACTTACAACGAAAATTAGTTTCAATGAGATAGGTACTGCCAGCTCAGTGCATGTGATTGATATAGAACATTTTGAAAAACCGCAAATATAACTTGGTCATTTATACAAATGGTTGATGAACGAACTTCGTAATTTATGAAAAACCTTTCATGGGTGGGTCCGACTCACACTTGACCAGTTTTTAATTTTTAACCTTTGTTTGTTAGTAAAAATTCTGGAGTGGGCACCAGACCATTCTGGGGTGGGCACGGCCCATCCCCCCCCCCCCTTCCTACGCCCATGGTAGAAATGTAGTAAAACTATACAATTCACTAATATTTTAGCTGTCAAAGTCAAATGTGACAAAAAAAATATTTTCAGTTTTAGTTCCATGTATGGGGAGCCCCCCTTTATTTTAAATATTTTTCATTTTTTTTTCTTACAATCGGAAAGCGGTTTATAGAATACATCTACCTACCAAGTTTCACATGTATAGTCCTAATAGTTTCGGAATAAAATGACTGTGACATACGGACCGACGGACGGACAGACAGACAGACAGACAGACGGACAGACATGACGAAACTATAAGGGTTCAGTTTTTTGCCATTCGGCTACGGAACCCTAAAAATCAATGATCCACCATTCCGACACTATTGCAATAGCAGACTCGGCCCCCTGGTCTAGATTACTTATTTTGTATTTTGTAATTTAATTAAAGTATTTCAATTAAAAATAGCTAAAATACTGTATTTTGTATTTTATATTTCAAATACCTTACTTAAAGATATTTTGTATTTCGTATTTTAATTACTTGCGATACAGTATTTTGTAATTTGTATTTCAATTAAAGCAAAGCATGTATTTTGCCCAGCCCTATGGATGATAATTTTTTTTTCGTTCTTCCCATAGTGTGGGATATCGTTCGATAGGTCTTTCAAAAATATGAGGGGTTTGGTCAGACCGTTTTTTGTTTAAGTAGTAGTTCGTGACTTATCAAGCTTTAAAGTACCAATTTTCGTTAGAGTCAAGTGTCCGCCCCCTCTATCAACTAAACGGTTATAGTTAGAAATTCAAATGTCACGGCAGTAGTACTTATATATAACGAAATTTAAAGGAAAACTATCACACATAAGTGGGCTTTAGGTTTACGAGTAATAGTCGACCAATTGTATGTGACTCGAAAATTTCGAACAACTCTATAGAAATGTCGATAGATGGCGCTAAGCGCCAGTTGTATCGTGCTAGCTTCTTGTGACGATTGAGTAATGTAGCTCTGTGTCCGTATTTAAATTCAAAACACCGGCTATGACAAGTTTTATACAAATCTCTAAAAAAAAATTGAAACCTTCCGTACAAAATTGTCGGATCAGGTGAGGATTTGTATAGGAAGTCAAATTAGTTAGGTAGTCATGTTTGGCTTTTAGTTAGAGCATGGTACGAAACGATCAGTCAGCGAATACGACACGCACTTGGCTGTTATAAAAACTACGGAACCCTACACTGCGCGTGGCCCGACACGCACTTGACCGGTTTTTTGATAATAGGCTCGCGTTTGACCACCATCTCACCTGATGGTAAGTGATGATGTGGTCGAAGATGGAGCACGCTTGTCTAGGACACCGTAATCATAGATTTTATTTTCCTGAAAGAGCTATTCCAATCCATCGGCCTTGACCTGAACTAGGTACTCGAAATGTGAACTCTATATCTGTGAAAATACTGACAGACAAGCGACACTAAACAAATTCCATACAATAGCCCCTGATATCAAAATTTTGCAAAAAAGTTCATTGCACCTCCTAGGCTCCCCAATTTTAGAAGAAAGTTTTCCCTCATTTCTACGTAAACGTATTTTTTCATGCGTGTCTCTCAAGACGGTCAATAACTAAAATCAGCCTAGTAATGTTTAAGGCCGCTATCCCCAGGGGCGTGCATAGGATTATCACAGGGCATGCGGCGGAGTAAAAACACACAAAAACTTCTACTCTTATAGATTTTTAGCATAGCCACAGCCACGCATCGCCGCCATGCTACGATGCGTGGCTGTGGCTATGCTAAAAATCTATAAAAGAAGAAGTTTTTGTGAGTAATCGGTCACAAAAACTTCTTCTTTTATAGATTTTTAGCCTAATCCTATGCACGCGCCTGGCTATCCCACTGGCGTTTTACGAGCGTTGGCGTCTCTCGAACGTCTGCGCAGCGCCAACGCTGTGCAGACGCAACGTTGACGTCGCGTCGTCGCGTTCCAAGCATTAACGTCTGCTGAACGCGACGTTAACGTTATGTTGGTGCGACGTTAACGTCGCGTTCAGCAGACGTTTGTTGGCAACAAGTACATTCACGCCGTCCTGCTCTGTCCGTGTGGGTACGGGCGGGGGTTACGGGCTACGGCCATTTGCACAGTTGCTGTTTTAGCGAGCGTATGTAGGTACTGGTACGATTCAGAATGCAGTCACTATCAGAAAACGATTTCGATATTGAAAATACATTTATAATAATATGATTCTAAAAGGTCTCCATGACGAAAATTTCCGAATAAACAAACTTTGATTATTGTGAACCATAAGACAGTGTCTTTGAACAAATAGGTAAAACAAGTAGTTAAAAATATACACAGAAGCGTTTTATTATTATAATATTTTAAACAGCCTGTATGAAAAATTTAAATGTATATTTTCCTAACATACCCCAAAGTTACAACAAGCCTCTCTCTTCTGGTGACACTGAAACTCTAAGATTAGTGTCTAAATATTGTATGTCACTTTGAATCACTTCTAAAAGTTCGTCAAATATGGTCTTCGGCATTGGCAAATATTTATAAAATTCCGATTCATTATTATTCTTGTGATCGATTGGACCATAAAGGGTTTTCCCAAAATTGACGACGACATTTTCTTTTACGTAATTTTCGTTGAAGTAGTAAAATCAACAGTAGTGTTTCCTCGTCGAAATCCATTATGTTTCTGATTGTACGCCTCAAATAGTATCATGTGCGCGACGTTAACGTCGCGTTCAGCGGACGTTAATGCTTGCCACGCGACAACGCGACGTCAACGTCGCGTCTGCGCAACGTTGGCGCTGCGCAGACGTTGGAGAGACGCCAACGCTCGTAAAACGCCAGTAGGATAGCGGCCTAATGTAATCTAGTTCTCTATTGAGACGAACCTACTTATTGAGATAGGTACTTATTTAGTTACAAGTTACTCTGCCCTATCACTTTAAACGAACAAATTCATTGGTCAACTATTATAATACCTAATACTAGCTGTTGACCACAACTTGTTTTCTCAGATATCACTTTTATCCTCAGGGAAACGGCCAAGTGAGGCAAAGAACAAGGGCAAAGCAAAATATAAACTATAGAAGCAATGCATTATATATTTTGCGTTATTTACTATTAAATTAAAGTAATTGTCTATAGAATTGTTACATAATGCACCTGCCTATATGAATCCAAGCACATTTTATAAGCTTATGAACTACTCATTACCTTGCTAAGCTTAGTTACCATCGATAGTTTTTCTTTTATTACAGAAAATATTTTTCACACGCCTATAAATAGCCGTTTATTTGGAAGTTGGAAGGAAAGTAGAACCACTTTTAAAAACCCTATTCAACAAAACCGAATATAGGCGGACGAAGGACTATGATGGCGAAATCACAAGGCAACCTCGTTATTCTACAGACCCCTAAAAACCATTCTATTAATTTCAGTAGGTATTCAGAATTAAGTAACTTATGTAGTTACGTGACCTAATTCTGAAATAAAATTAGATAAACTTATTTTCTATTGCATTATTGGTGGTTTTGAAAAAATTGGCCAAGTGCGAGTCAGACTCGCCCATGAAGGGTTCCATAGTAACTATAATAATATAATGTAATATGTATAAGAATTTATTTGACAAAAAAAACCTAACAAATTTCTTAAAACTAGCTTATTTACATTTTTTACAACTATGCCAAATAACAAAGTTATTTCACAGTTATAAGTAGTCACACGTTATATAGGACATCAACCGTAACAAAACAATTAATAACGTGTGACTGTGGCTTTTATTTTTGTTCTGTTCTTGTTTTTCCAGTAACCTTGTTTATTTCAGCATTCTGAAAATCTTGTTTCATACTTTTTCAGCGTCGATTTTTTTGTCGTAGTCGGGTTTTAGTTTTTTTACTTTTTGCATAACTACGTCCAACTATGAATATTGAAAATATTGAAATATTAGTATAATTAAAAAAGAACTATTTCAAAAACAAAGTGTTTATTATTCTAATACTTTATGATATGCAACATTCTTAGTTTTTTTTTTCTGGCGCGTATTTCTTTGACTTACGCGCGCGTGTTCTGCGACTTAAGTTTGTAAGTATGTCTAAATTGCTGGCATTTTTTAAAACGAAAATTCAACTGTGAATTAAAGAAACCTATTGTATTCTTTATAACCAAGTACACATATCACGTGTTATGTTAGTAACGTGTATGCAAGGAACTTGTACCTAAACTGGAATGCGGACGCGAAGCTCAAATCCGTTCCAAAGAGTATACCCTCGAAGGACCTAGCTATCTCTTTCTAGTAGTGTGGATATCAATTCGCGATAAACGTAAGGACAATTTTATTTGATGCAATATTTGCAGGTTTTTTTAGACACTTATTATTAACCTTACAAATGATGTATTTCTGTTACCGATATAACAAAAAATACTAAAAATTAATTAAAATAAATATTTAAGGGAGACTCCCATACAACAGTTGTGATTTTTTTGGTGCTTTTTATAGGTAATGGTTCCGTACCATTCATTACCTACCTATAAAAATACCCTTCATGTGCGAGTCCGACTCGTACTTGGCCAGTTTTTTTCTTAACAACGTATTAAATAGAAAGAAAGAAATAAATTCAATTATAAATACAAAGGTCTGTATCGGTCTGTTACGCTTTCACGGTTAAATCACAGAGCCGCTTTCGAAAAAATTTGGCATGGAGATAGTTTAAAACCCTGGGAACTATATAGGGTTCTTTCTATCTCAGATTTTTGAACAGTTGCTCGGTAGCGCGATATAACAGAATTCTACGTGGGCGAAAAGCTAGTTCTCAATATATATATCTGAGGAACTTATATTGAGCGCGCTAATTTCTATAATAAACCCTTCCTTATGCGGGCTAAATGCAAAATTGGTTTTGCAAACTTTATTGCGTTGAATTATAAACTTTCAAAGTGGTTAAGACCCGTGATACAAATACAATTATTGCAGATACAGAATTAATAACAGAATCACCAGCTGGCAATTCTTCGAAGGCTTGGCCTTGATAGGCAGTGGTATAGACGTCCAAACAAACGTACATTAATTGGTACGGTTAGAGCCAGTAGACTAAAATAAAATGATGCAATGTTTATATATAATTAAAACTACTAAAACCCTTCATGAAAGACGATGATTATAAATAGAAAGAATAACAGAAGAGATATAATTTATTTCGGTATATATTTATTTAGGTTAACCTACAATTGTTTACACTATACATTTGTATGAAACAGTCATATTACATTTATAAGTGTAAAAATTACATTATTATCATTATTAATTACAGGCTAACACCACATGTGCTATTTAAGGTTAGAAATCAACATTATTAACATACATAATTCTAAACATAAAGGGTGCAGATCGAATGATAATTATAAGGTTATTATTATTAGGTTGGTTCTATATTTTCTAGTTCCTCATATGTTGCAGCTGCAGGTTTGTTACAAGATTGGCTTGACACACAACCCTAAAAATGTATTACACTATTATTAGTTAAAAGTATGGAAATAATCTTTAAATTATGAATTACTAACTTCTGCCCGCAACTTCGTCCGCGTAGAAGTCGAAAATATTCCACGGGATCCCGTCCCCGACTTGATTGACAAAGATTATATTAGCTCGGCTAATATGCATGATATAAAGATAATTTATAGCCTATAGCACTCAGGGATAATGCAGCTACATGTAAGCGAAAGAATTTTCAAAATCGGTTCGGTAGTTTCAGAGATTACCCCATACATACAAACTTAAAAATTTTACCTCTTTATAATATTAGTATAGATTATTATTTGTCGACATTAACTAACTGCAGTGGATAAAAGTTAAGTAATTAAGTTATAAGTAATTATTAATATAATAAACTACACTTGTAAGCAAGTTTGCGTAGCTGAGTTTTTGGCCAAAATGATATAAAATATTTTTGCCATCAATTTGCTAAGCAAAAGTAAATAAAACAACTAAAATGTCGACTTTTATGCTCATTAATTTGACTCCTTTCATAACTTTCACTTACCAGATCTTTGAATGTGCCCAGTACAGGTTGTATATTCTTTTCTTTAGTGGGTTTTAATATTATAGTACTTGAAACATTTATTTGTTTCGCTGACAGGAATCTAAAATAATAATAGATTGATGAGAACAAAATTGTAGTATTTATGGTTAAGATATATTCAAAATGAAAATTCATCTTGCTATGCTCATATTCTACATTTTTCGAAACGGTGATCTTCATGTCATTTGTAAAGATTGATAACTTACTTTAGGGAAAATGGACGGAATTGCATCATTTGATCTTGTTTCGAAATGCAATATTACTTCGGGCTTGAAATGACGGCTACAAATTTTGGAACCGTTTCTGACCCTTTTCTGTGTAGAACACTGAGCCACCGGACTCGAAGATCATAATTTTTAGGAAAGCTTAAAATAACAAAAAATAATATATAATGAGAAGAAAGAAAAATAATAAATAAGAAGAATAAAGAGAAGAACATCCACTTTTACATTGAAAACATAGTCACCCTAAATGCAATTTGTAAACAAAGTCACAAAACTTACTTAAAAAAGGAAATTCCAGACCCGGGGTACCCTTTTCACTCTTGCAATTAACAACAAAACACGTTCTTACCATGGTTACAATAACTTGCACTTTAATATTACGAAAACTCACAAAATTAAATATAATTCAAATTTACAAACATACAGATGTCAAGTAAACGTCAGTCGGCAACGTAGTAATTGCCAGGTATAGTATAATATATCACTACTAATTCTTGCAAATTCCATTTTTTTTTGGTTTAAACATCTTGTGTTTGCATGGTAAAATAACTTTAATTTTCATTAATATGCATACAGTAATAATGTCAATTCATTTTAAAGATAGAATTCCAAAGAAGTTTAAAACTAGGTGTTATTACTACAACAGACAGGTCGAAGAAATTACCATTGAAATAAATATTTTTAATCTGACACACAGAAGAAAGGGACACAGTCCACACACGGCACTGTCTCGCTCGGAACGAATAGTTCCTTCAGTTTTATACGTGCAAGTTTATACTCTATTGTTTAACAGCTAAGAAAGACTTTCTGTATTCTTTGAGTCATTCGTAAGCAATCCAGTTAGTAGGTAGAAGATCCTTGCGTGTATGTTAGTCTATCCAAACTTACCAAAACTCCATATTAAATTTAATTTTTAATATTAGGCTGATTAGGCGTGATAGCTCTGAATTACTAACTTTTTACATCCTCTTCATAGATGATACATATAAATACTATCCTCTTTGACGATATTTGCAGCACGCATTCTGTCAATGTGATGTCAAACGCCATAAGGTTACATTAAAAAAAGTTTAGATTTTTAAAAGCGCTAACGCCATAAGGTTACATTAAAAAAGTTTATATTCTTAAAAGTAAAAAAAATAATATGGTGGTTAAGTATTCTTAAAGGAGATTGACAGTTTTTGTATGAGAATTGGACCAAGTGTTGCCCAGAATGAAGACATAGTGCATAATATTCCCTAGGCTAACACAAGTAAGTAAACCAAAGCGCATCAAAATCTATCCCAGGAATAATTATAAAAAAGCTTTTTCTTGGTAACTATATTTATTGGTGAGAAATGAACTTATTAATTAACGACAGTACTAATTAAAGGTACATAATGTGCGCACAACATTCTAACGTTCTCTGACCCATGAAACATGAGCAACAATAGTTTATTATGCACTCTAGTCCACGATCACGATTGTTTTCATCAATTAATATATAGCAATGTTAGATTCTTGATGATGAGTGTCTACTCTTTACGTGCATTATTAAGAATTGCACGTTACTAGATGATATAGTGAATGACGACATATCATTATAGTGCCTGTCATATTGTTGGATAGCAAATGACTCCCTGCCGCGATGAGAGAGGCGGCGGGTGGGCTTAGAGGGATGTAGTATAGTTCCTTCTTATAATAAATTAAGGTACCGCCACCATCCATCAGCGCTGGCAAGGGTTTAGTAGGCCATGTTAGGGAAGGCTTTTTCGTAGTTAAGCCTATTCCCCGGGGTCTAGGTCGGTCACGAGTGGCATGAAAAGAGTGGCTATTGCAACCGAGGGCTGGGCACGCCGCAATCGTGAGGGGATCGCAACGGGAGGACACGGTGGAGCATACAGTGGAGGTATGCCCCACTTAGGAGAAGCACCGCCGTATCCTCGTGGAAGCGATCGGTGACGACGACATCTCATATTCAGCCCTGGTTCAAGTCATGGTGTGGAGCGAGAGGAAATAGGATGCAGACGCTTCTTTCTGCGAAGCAGTCATGCTAGCGAAGGATGAGGCTGAACGCGCTAGGAAGAGGCAAATCTCTTCCTCACACCCCAGCCACCGTGGAAGATGCCCCGGGCGTCAAGAATCGTGAGCCGATCTCTGTCCACCGTAGGCGCGTGCTTGTGAACGGCGAGCAGGGATAGCTCACCGTCTGATAAGGACCAGGCCCGGGTCGGCGCGACGGCACGACGTGTTTCACGCACGCCTCAAAGAGTTGTCAGCAATATTCCCTGCCGGGGTTGCGGGAATGTTCTAACGAAAAACCGCAGCCCCAGAACTTAAGTGCAGCTGAAGGAACAGGGTGGGTTTTTAGTCAGTAGAAGTTTGACACTCCTTTCCGCTCCACCCAGAGCGGGAGAAGTCATTTGATGATTTTCCCACACGGAAAAAAAGATTTTGTGCGAACCGGGCCCTATTTGGTCCAGTGCGAAGGGGTAGACACACCCAACCGACACTAGGTGTGTTGCTGTTGAAAAAATGCAGTCACTAGGTTTAATCCCATCCAATCCCAGGAGATCCCCAAGTTTAGCCTCTGGGATCTAGCACTCGACGCATATGGACCCAGAAGGGGATTAGCGAGTGGGTCACAACATCAACACCGTCTTGGTTTTGTTAACACCATGAGATTTCCCAATAAGTGTTCCCACTATGGTTTTTCCCTGAATGAGAAAAACGTTTTGACATCACTCGTAAAGAAATAGAATATTCTTCCCTACCCTGAAAAAGGCAGTTCTGGATCAGGTGATGTAGTCAGCGACTAGGAATAACATCACGGCAAGTGGGACGGAGCGATGATACAGACATGGAGTGGTCGTGGAACGCAAAGCGGCATGACCATCATAAGCGAGCGTCGGGAGGAGAGAGTTGAAAACTAGCAGCTTTTTTGTGTGGCATCTCGCAGGTCAACCTCTGAGGTTGTCGGCTGCCCTGTGATTGCCTTAATTAATTAATTAATTAATTAAAGCCTCCAGCCAGTACTTATTATACAAACATACAATCTAGGCGACTACACGCTAAGGGGGGTGAGGTAAAGACCTCGGCTTAGGGCGTCACAGAGGGAGGGCAGCTAGGAACAGGCTGGATCAGATAATTATTTTTAGGTGAATTTAAGGCTACTGGCTCAGCGTCGCGGGCTGGCTCTGGTAAAGGTTGAGGTGGGAAAACCAGCGGCGCATGCGTATGTAGCTATATCGCCAGTGTCTAGCTGTGAGAGAGAGATTAAAGTATAATACGTTAATCGAACAAACGAGACAGTGAAGTGAGAGTTTTGTATGCCCGGCACGACAAATTAAGATAAAGCAAAGTAGGTATATACCTATAGGAATTGGTTTTCGAGCTTGGTGTGCGATAAGACTTTATTATGTGAAACGAAATATTTTTGAAGCGTGACATCTCAAGAATCCTACTAATCCTACTAATATTATAAATGTGAAAGTTTGTGAGGATGGATGGATGTTTGTTACTCTTTCACGCAAAAACTACTGAACGGATCTGAATGAAATTTAGTAAGTAGATAGTTAACATTCTGGAATAACACATAGGCTACTTTTTATCCCAAAATTTCCACGGGATCGGGATTTACGCGGGAAAACCTTCCCACGCGAACGAAGTCGCGGGCAGAAGCTAGTGTAATATAATTAAAAATAATAAGTACTTGTTTTCAATACAAAAAAAAAATATATTTACTGCTTCCCCCGGGACTGATTTTTTTTAATATTTATTGATGCTAGGCTAGGTTTTATTTCTGGGCAGCATTTGGTCCAAACCCCGTCAATGTCCTTTCTAATTCTCCGCACAGTTTTCTTAAAGTTTTCTTTCATAAGAACCTTCTCCTGCCAATAACAAACACAACAAAAAAGAACTAGCGAAATCGGTCCAGCCTTTCACGCGTGATGCCGTGACCAAGGAAAATAGGGATTAATTTTTATATACGTAGACTAGCAGTTGCTCGCGACTTCGTTCGCGTGGGAAGTTTTTCCCGTGTAAATCCCGATCCCGTGGGAATTTCCCAAATCCACTTAGCGAGCATCTACGTACTAAAAGGAACTCCCATGCAAAATTTGAGAGCCCTACTACTTGTTGTTACTGAGATTTCGTGATTAATCAGTGAGTGGTATTTTGCTTTTATATATATATAGATTTACCTATTAATTTAATCACAGATTCGGCAATAGACTGGCAGAAAAGAAATTTTCAACACACTTGCTCATAATATGGCTCTAATTTCACCGCAATTAGACACATAATCACACCTGTAATCAAACTGTGACTTTTTCTTTACTATTATTCACAAGTGAGTTATAGTTATAAAATAAAATAGTTATAGGTTTTTTTTTTAATTGGTTGAGTTGCTTTGTTTTTAAAAAAGTTTCGAAACAAAAAAGATCGTTTTCAATAGTACAAATAAATTAATGTACTTGAAACTAGCAAGCAATAGGTAGGTACCTACCTATTGCTTGCTAGTTTCATGCAACTTCGTATTTAAATCAGGGACCGTACAACCCCGATTAAGAGTTAAGTCTTTGAAAGGGTAAGCCATTTATAAGGTTACCTTTATCGTGATGTAACTCTATGAATGGGTTTTAGGCTTGAACCCATTAAAAGGGTTATCTCTTCAATATGGATAACCCATTGAATGGGTTTTATACAAGAACCCCAGTGAAAGGGTTACACCTACATTATGATAACCCATTTAATGGGTTCTATACCTAAAACCCTACATTAAGATAACCTATAAAGTATAGGTAAGGGTTTTCTTCGGGTTACCATATTATTATGGTTATTCAATAGACTTGTGCGAAGTAGGTGCTGGATGGAGCACCACACACACCATCGCTAGCGCACTGACTTTATTACACTAGACATTGCAGACATGTAGCCGAAACACGTGTTACCTATAATATTTAGATTTTAGATACTCTCATATAAAGGTGTGTGTCCTGAACTCCCGCATTTGCGACAAGTGTTGTCTTGTATGAGTCATACAAGACAACAATTTCCTACATATAGATGTAGACTGATGTCCTGTAAAGTAACGCAAATAATGTTTTTTAACGCGTTGTAAATACCTACGTACAGTAAACATTCGAGTAAAAAATTAACAAAAAAAATAAAAAACGATAACTACGTTAAAAGATAACTAGAGAACTAAAATTACGGAAACTAAATATAAAATTGCTTCATAATGACAACAATAACAAAGAGAATACATACATATACATTCGCGATTTATTTGCTAAAAATTTAAACAAATATGAGTTTACAGAAAAATAACTTTAATTCCTACATAATAAAGTTCAATTTACGCTACAATGTCAGACATTTCTATAACTTTTTTAATAGTGCTAGTCACTCTAAAATCAACTTAATCTCCATTAAAATAAAGTTGATATTTGTGTAACTTGAAATAACATCAATTTGAGACATTAGTTTGAATATAAACGGCCTTTTAAACCGACGAAAAACAAAGAAGGATGTTATCAATTCGACGCGTATATATATATAAATATATATTTTTATAATGATCACCAATTACTCGAAGACGGCTGAACCGATTTGGAAAATTCTTTTTTTGTTTGAAAAGGTATACTTCGAAATTGGTCCCATTGTCACCAAGTCAGGATCTGATGATGGGATCCTGGAGAAATCGAGGGAACTCTTCAAACATTATAGGCACACCTATAGTGATTTGAGTATTTTTTATAGTAACTTGTGTAGTTGCATTCGAAAAGCACCATTTGTGAAGTGGACCTGATGATAAAGACCAAAGATGGCCACTGGAACTACTCAATATATAAGTAGGAATAATAAGTATTTCATGTGTTCCGCTTCGATTACTTGAATGTGGTTATTAAGCACAATAGGCTCATCACAATGCATATGGTGAATGAAGCTAATGGTGAAGCACCAGGAGAACTCCTCAACAATATTAACGACCCAATATTGGGAAAAGCAAAATTTTGTAAATGAATATAAGTAGTTGACATTTAGGCTCTTGTAACTAGGTAAATTAAAAATCGACCAACTAAAAAGTATGAAATAAAAACTTTTTACCAAAAAATTAAACCGACTCGAAATCAAAGTTATTTTTTATTTTGCAGTGTTTTTGGGAGCCGGTTTAATTTTGTTGGTATTTTTTTTTTTTATAAATAGGGCGGGTCGATGTTGATAGTTTGTGGCGGCCATGTTGTTTTGGCGGCATCTGTCAAATGCGTTGTTATTTCTTTAGTTACAGATGCCAAATCACCATGGTAAGTTACACGATAGAGCAGCACGTCCAAATGATAAAACTTTATTATCAAAATGAGTGTTTGTTAGTGCAAACGTTGCGCGCATTGCGTCCATTTTACGGCAGACGCGATTTTTTGCCCACCCTGTATATATAGCGGGGGACTGCGCGTAACTATAGCAACGACGGCCATTTTAGTTCAACTTATTTGCCGCGTAGGTTCTTGCCGGTGCGTTTACTGTACGAAAAGAAATGTTATTACTTTACTTTTTCTTTTTTTTCGTCGAGAATTAGCGATTCTCTACTTCAATTTTGCAATATTTTTAAACAATTAAAAGGGATTTTATTAAACTAAAACAATAATATTAAAATTTTTGCAAATTTTACGTTTAGTGACCAATATTCTATCTGTGACACAAATCACAAATTAATGATCAATCAATCAATAATCAAGTGATAGGTTTATACCTACTTACATCGTTGCCCATTGTACCAGGCCTCCGTCACTCGCTCAAGGTCGCGCGATAAGTACCTACCGACTAGCAAAGATATATAATAAACTATAGATACGTTGTCCGCGCTCTAAAATGGCAAGTTGAAATCAAGGTAAGTGCCTCGTGTCTGTTTAGTTACGCACGAACCTGTGTCGCGAACGCGACACTACACCTCTTAAGAAAAAATGTGTTTTAAAAGAAAATTAGGAAAAAAACATGCCTTTGTGTGTTTTCAGACGTTGCACTAATTATACTGCTTCCGTGAGAGGTCAAAATGTGTCATTTCATAGGTAAATATCAACAGAAATACATTTTTTATTTTAATTTTTCTACACGGCTAATGGCGGCTAGCGTATGAATGAAGTCAGCCACGTGACGTTAGGGGAGGTTGTTAACTAAAGATGTATATTCATCTCTCTCTAACATCAGGTGTACCTAAAGATGGCATTTATTTTCTGTCCCTTTCTTTACACGTATTAGGTAGTAACTCTCTATGTGTGTGTTTCGTGCCGTTTTTGAGAGGTGTTTTGTGGGAATATGACGTGTCTATTTATAATACGTCATTGCCGACTAGCCGTATGTTCGAAGTTTCGAACGCACAAGTGGCAGAGGGGCGCCGCACGCCCGCCTGTGATACTGATTATCGTTTTGATTTACCTATGCAAAATGCTCTCACGTATATTTCTGAGTATTTACTATTTAAATGCAACAAAAAACATAATTGCCCAACCCTCGCAGACGAATTAAAAAAAATACCAAATGTGAATAACTCTGGAATGTTCACACATTTCAAAACATATAACAAGAGCTCTTCCTTTTATGGTGGTTTGAAAGTACCACCGGAGACGTTCAATGACTATGTTAGAAGATTATAAATTGCATTTATACAAAACTTTTCATCGAACTTGATGGGACGGCCTGGGAGCAAATTGTATGATGTATTAAAATCAATATCATTTCAGTCTTTGTGTCCATGCTTCCCACATGATTATTTGATCAAACTTTTTATTAGATTCAGAATTTTTGTCATTATCAAATTTACAAATGCAACGTTCAGAGAAGGTAAAAAGCAAATTCACCATTTTATAAAATTAAATCATTTATAAAACATTTTTGTATTTTATTTCATTGGGTCAACCCTAAGGTATTTTCATACCGTCCGACGTCATCACCCGCTATGCACTTGAAACGCTCCGTTGAGTCAAAGCAGTTAAGCTCATATTTCCTCGTGTCGCTTGACAGCTAGAAAGTTTAGTTAATTATAGCGTAGGTATTTTTCGTTTTGCAGGGAAGTGATGGATCTGTTACGATAGTAACTTATTAGTAATCTGTGATTGTACGGTGTAACTATAACCCACATTCTTGCCAATTTACTAAACTACTACTAGGTACCTACTAAAAACCATTATCTAAATGTTCGTTTCGAATTTCGAACTTTACCTTACTTTACTTTACTTTACCTTTGTAGCTACATTATCATTATATTGCCTTTCTTCTTGATAAGTCTACCATATATTGCTCTTTTGAATTTAGATTGATGAATTACGTAACATAAGTACCTACCTATTGCAAGGTTTAACATTTAAATAAGTAAGTTGTCAGGATAACTAAATATTAGAATGTAACCTTACCTTTAAGAAATTTCCACATAAAGTACCTTTACTTGTATTATTTCATGCATCATATACCTAAATAATAGCGATATACAGCGTCTCGTTCCGTTTTTAGCATTTTTTAATTTTAATTGTTCAAAATTCAAAATAATAAAAATAATATCGCAAAAGACGCCCGGCTTCAAAAACTCAAACAACAAAAATGACAATAAAGTAGTAAACAAGTACAGACATGAAAAAATCATAATAATAAGTCATTTCGATATCCGCCTAGCAAATCTAAAAAGAACTATACCTACTACATGCAATAATGATCATATCATAGATCCCTGTTTGCAAGGCTCTCGGTAAGTAACCCCAAAGGAGCCCCGCCACCGCTTACGCTTAACGCGTGCTATTCCATTTTAAAGCGTATGCCTACCATCGAGATATCATATTACATTGCTTCGAGTTGGAATGTTACGCTGTTATCGTTTTCAAAAGAGTTGAAACCCTTTTGAACGACTTAATTTAGCTGTTCAGAAGTGTTACCCACGTCGTATGGGTTTTTGAATAACCAAAATGGTCCATTAAGCCATTTAAAAGGTTACCTACATCATATGGGTTTTAGATTAACTGCTTAAAAAAACCCTATTGAAAACCCTTCCTATAAATAACCAAAATGGTCCTTTAAGCCATTCAAAAGGGTTACCTATATCTTATGGGTTTTTGATTAACCGCTTAGAAAAACCCTGTCGAAAACCCTTTCAATGGGTAACCAAAATGGTCCCTGATTTAAATAGATAAATTTCAACTTGTACGTTTTTAATAAATACAACTTTCACTCAATTATAACTTTTGTTTTTTCTGTGATAAAGAAAACTTTGAATTACCCATTTTGTACGTGGCTAAAACGCTATCCGAGTAAAGCCAAAAAAAAAGAAACCTCATCCTTTTAGTCTATGGCCGAAAAAGCGCGGGAAACTACTGAGTTAACCAAGCGGGGATTTTGAAAACTTTGTTAATTTATTTGATAAAACCTTTATTAATCGAGTTTTTAGGAGTGAAAACAAGTAATAAGTCATCAAATCCTTTATTAAATATATAAATTACAATGGGGAAGGTGCGACCAAGAAAAAAACGAAAGAAGGATGAAGAGGGTGAAAAATCTAAAAAATAATCTAAAATATATAATCTAAAATAATATACCAGCACAAAGCACAGAAATCACTGGTATAATTAAAAATGTGCCTACCAATCTGACAAATAAAAATATCTTCACAATGCTGTCAAGTTACAAGAAAATAATATCTGTTCGAAGATTCACAAAAAGGACTAAAATTGATAATAATTTCATCCAACAGCCGCTGCAAATAGTAGCCATCACCTTCGCGACGTCTGTTCTTCCAGACTACGTGGATTTGGATGGTTGGCGGCACGACATCTCAGCGTATATTCCACCTGTCTAACAATGTTTCCGGTGTCTCAGGTATGGTCATCTAGCAAAGTTTTGCAAGAACTCTGAACGCTGCTCCATCTGTAAAGAAGATCACTCATTTAAAGTTTGTACAACACCCATTGAACATGCCAAATGCTTCCATTGTGATGGCAATCATATCAGCATTTCAGCTCAGTGTCCAGTAAAACAGAAAAAAATTCAAGAAAATAGATATTTAATCATGGAACTTTCCCATCTCTTGGCCCTAAAAAGCCTCTAGATCTCCTCACTTTATTAAAATCTAATGACAAGGCACTTAACCTTTTAGTGCAAAGTATCATCAAGATGATAACGTTAAATAAGACGCAAGATACTCCAATATCTTCCAAAAACGTTTTAGATGTTTTGAGTGATTTTTTTAACCCCAGTGACACAAAGAACATTAGTTCAAATTCACAGACAAATTAAAGTTAGTACAGTGGAATGCTCAAAGCCTGTTATGTAATCGACATATTTTTACTCAATTTTTATATGAAAATAATATTGACATAGCTTTAATTTGCGAAACATGGCTTAAGCCTATGCAACGCTTAAATATTAAAGGATACTCCATAGAACGCAATGATTGTGGCAATAATTATAATGGTGTTGCCATTGTCATTCGTAATAGCATACAATATAATAGATTAACAACATATTCTGATGACTCAATACAGAATATTGCAGTCAAAATAACATATAATAATAGTTCACTATCAATAGCCAGCCTTTATATTTCGCCAAATTGTAGTCCTACTTTTAGCAAAACTAAGTTTTTAAATCTCATTAATTCATTACCTAAGCCATGTTTAATAGCAGGTGACTTTAATGCTCATCACACCATGTGGGGTTGCCAATCTGTCAGTCCACGTGGAAGAGATGTCCTCGATGCTGTAAATGAATGTAATTTGGTGTTATTAAACGACACACAACCAACAACAGTTGGTTCTAATATCTGGAGACCAAATGGTTTAGATTTAACTATAGTTAGTCCATCTATCGCCCTTAACTGTAACTGGAGAGTTCATAATGATCCTCTGGGAAGTTATCATTTACCCACAATAACAGACATGTTATTCAATACTATTACAGATTCAATTACGTATATACATGACTTAACTTCTAACTTTTCTCAAGAAAACATATCAGAACTCAAAAGACCAAATCTACGACTCGTAAATTGGGAAAAATACACAAAAATAGTTAACAATTTGATTAAAGAATTTATTATTAATTACGATGATCCTCTACTGTCATACTATGAATATTGCCATATTATGCAAAAAGCTATTGTTGCGTCCCAAATGTATTTTTGAACGATCTTTTTGGTGTGGCAACATTCTATTGTCTTTTGATGTTGACACTTGACATTACTTGACTTGACAGATAGACTTTGCTTCCTTGTTGAAAAATGTCCGCGTCGGACCTGTTGATTTAATTGTAATTGGTAAAATATCGTTTGGAATCGCCGCTTGCAACCGATATTTGGGTCGCGATTAACTATTGTTTGAAGTTGTAATCCCCATTTGACGAAAACCCTGGGATATTTTTGGATTTATCGCCGGGTTGATGCCACCGCGTGGCACGCGCATTTGTTGGAAATAAGTAGTGATAAATAGCTTCAATCCGGTGCGAGTTAGGGCTGTGATGCTGATCTGAACCGCGCCATCTGGAGACTGACGCCTTGTGACCGTTCAGAACACTTGACTTACATCACACTTTCAATTACTCACCTCATATTTACATACATACCACACTTGGGCGTGACCTAGGAAGGTCGAAGCTTGGCGAACCCAGCACAGAAGGTTAGTGATACTGATTAGTTATTTGAATATATTGCGTTGTGGGCTGAAGAGCCTGTAGTTTTGTTTATTGTTGTTGAAAGCAACGGTAGGGCTCCACGAACCGTGGACAAGTTCAGACCGTCCAGTTACCGTTGGCTGGCCTTTTGTAGGACTGACCATTTTGGTAGCAGAGCGTGGTTTTATAAGATCCACTGGTTTAATTGGAAGTTTTGAATATTGTTGAAAATAACTTGAGTTTAATTACTTAACATAACTTATAACTTGATAAGTTTTGAATATATTGCTTTGTCAGCCGGGCTCAAATAGTACTTGTAGTTTGTAATGTAATTTGTAGTGCTAGCCCCTTGGTATTGAATTGACAAGTAAGATTTATTTGTGAAATTAGGAATTATTGGTTGTATTTGGTACATAATTTGGTATATTGTTGTAAAAGTTGTTTGGTATTTGTTGCAATCAATAATTGAATGTCACTGATCTGAATTTAAAAGGTTATCTAAATAATAATTACACATAGTCTAACATAATAGAACTTGAATTGTGTGTATTGGTTATTGCATTTGTGGTACTTATTGGACTGTGTTGATAGAGATTCTCCGGCTCAATATTATACAGTCAATTGTTGTGTTTATTGATGTTTATTGGTGTTGATCCTGCACAATATATACATTGAATTGTTATTTATTTTGTAACTAGCCATCTGTACCAAGCTAGATTCATACTTGGAATAAGTACAGGGTCGGATTTGGACTTGAAATAATTGAATTTGAGTTTTTATTTTGGTGAAATTATTTGGTCGGCTAACAAGTCATTGTTGTTTGTTTAGTTAATTTTAGCCTGTTGTATTAATATTTGATTGTTGCAATGGCCTCATTAAGGGCAGTAAGGGAGGCTGCTGCCGGATTGACCTCACAGTTGAGATGGTTCACATCGGCAGCTGCAACGGTTGAGCGTGTAGAATTGGAAGAGCTCACCCTTGCTCGGTATGGGCAAGTGATTGAGAAGATCAAGTCAGCTGATGCTGCGCTCACACGCTTCAACGAGTACATCATGGACGTGGATTTGGGGGTGATGGATCAGACAGCCCGCGATAAGATTTTGGGTGACTATGACCAGATTGTCCACCTGGGGGATGTCATATGTCTACGAGCGCGGGAAATTTTGAAGAGTCGGGTGCCTGATGCGGCCAATCCGCAGACCCCCGTTGTTGCAGGCCCTAGACTATTGAGTAGGCTGCCCACCCTGGAGCTGCCACATTTTGACGGTCGCTTGGACCACTGGCTGGGCTTCCTAAATCTCTTTGAGAGTCTTGTCGATGCACGCTCGGACCTCGGACCTGCCCAGAAGCTGGCCTATTTATTGTCTGTCCTGGAGGGCGAAGCCAGAGCCTTGGTGCAGCACTTGCCGGTGACGGATTCCTCTTACCCGACCGCTCTGGAGCTTCTCTCCCGACGGTATCAGAACAAGCGCTGCCTGGCTGATGTGCACATCGACCAGATTTTGGGACTACCGGCCATTGCCAGCACGTCGACGTTGCGCACTGACTTGCTGAACCCGTTGGTCTCAGCGACCAACGCTTTGAGACGCCTGGAGTTACCGGTGGAACATTGGTCCTACTTGTTGGTGCACATAGTGCTGCAGTTACTCCCTGCGGAGCTGAGGTCACGTTTTGAGCAGAAGTATGGTGGGGATAGTGCCACCCATCTTCCCCCCTTTGACGACCTCCTCAAATTTTTGGAAGACGAGTGTCGGGTTTCGGATAACACTCGTGGCGCCACGGGGTCACCTCCACTACCTTCTCAGCCTAGAGACCAGGGACGTACTAGGGCTCGGGGGCCTGTTGATGTTCCCCCCGCCCCTCGTTTTGCTGGCGCCCGGAGTCCTCGGGCTAGGGGGCCTGTTGATGATCGCCCCGCCCCCCGTGTTGCTGGCGCCCGGAGTCCTCGGGCTAGGGGGCCTGTTGATGATTGCCCCGCCCCCCGTTTTGCTGGTGCCCGGAGTCCTCATCATTGTGACTTTTGTAAGGCAACGGGGCATGTCATGGCGCGTTGCCCGGATTTTTTGAATTTGCACGTAAGTGCCCGCCGCCGCATTGTCAACGCACGCCGTTTGTGCTTTTCGTGCTTGGGGGCCCACTTCCATGGGGACTGTCCCGACCCCCGCCCGTGTAGAATTTGTGAAGGGTCCGGAGATTTTGTGCGCCAACGCGAACCGCTCCAGCAGACCAGCTTCTGAGGGGGGTTCGCGCAAGGGGGGGTACCCCGGAGACGAGCACCGGGCTGAGACCCGCAATTCTGTACGCCGCACTCCACCCCCCACGCAAGTTGAACGGGAGCCCCGCGAGCGCCATTTGGTCTCCCCTCGTCAGGGAGAACGCGCATTGGCTGCTAGGCAGCAGTGGCCGGGTCGGCGCCGCTGCCTTTCCCCTCCGTTGGCGGAACGTCCCCGGCTGGAGTCGCGCCCTCCGCTATTCGGGCATCCGGTGGGATATGCCCCTCCAGTGATGGCGAGCGGCTCAGGACACCGCGCAGACGAATATTTTGATTGTTGGCCTCGTCGTGAACGAAGGCAGCCTGGATGCGGCGATCGGTCGCCGCCCAGGCATCACTAAGAGATTGACGCCTGCCCCGCTAAAGGACCCCCCCGATCAAGACGGTTTTGTTGCCAACGGCCTCGGTCAAGGTCTGGGGACCCTTGGGTGACTCGATTGTGGTCTGTGCCATTTTGGACACGGGAGTCCAGGGTTGCCTTTTGTCGTCTTGGTTAGCGGGACAGGTTGGCCTGAAGGTGAATGACCTTTCAGGCAAGATTTGGGGAATTGGTGAACCGGCTGACACCACTGTTGAGGGAAGGACCTGGTTTTAAATCACCCTTGTGAGTTGTCCGTACCCTAAAATTGGTGCTCCTGTCCTTGTTATAACTGAACTTGGTTGGGACGAGCCACTTCGGGAAACCCTGTTGGAGGACGGTTGAGGCACTCTAGCCTTCTTTATGGGGCCCGTCACCCCCTTTTGTTGCCCAAGGAGGGCCACTTGGTTCAATTGTTGGTGACTGATCGTCACACTAAGAACTCGCATGCCGGTTGCAATGCGCTGTTGGCCATTCTGCAGCGAGAAATTTGGATTTTGTCGGCTGATCGCGTCAATGAGGCGAGGCCCTTTGCTGGCGTCGTAACGGACTTGTTGGTCCCCTTTTGTTGAAGATGTCCACCCTTCGTAATAGTAAGATTGTTAAGGCTTAATTGTGTTTGTCTGCCTGTCAACCAAGGCAGTACATTTGGAGCTGGTAACCTCCCTCTCGACAGAGGCCTTTGAGGCGACTTGGAAAGATTTGTGTCTCGCCGTGGGTTACCTTCTTTGATTAGGTCTGATTACGGTACGAATTACAAGGGTACAAGTAACTATTTGAAGGAGGTATACGCCTTCCTTAATGAGAGCCAGGTTGACATTGGTAATAGTTTGGCCCGCCGAGGGGTCACTTGGTTGTTTGACCCGCCAGCCTGCCCCCATTGGGGGGGTATTTTTGGGGCCGTGGTGAAAACGGCAAGGGGACGCTGGCGGAGATTGTTGGAAGACACCGTTCTCACCTTTGAGGAACTAGCTACGGTATTTGGCCGCATTGAAGCTGTGTTGAATTCGCAACCTGGTCAAGACTTCCAATTGATTAGCGGGGGGGGGGGGGGGTAGATGTTGCGTCCCAAATGTATTTTTGAACGATCTTTTTGGTGTGGCAACATTCTATTGTCTTTTGATGTTGACACTTGACATTACTTGACTTGACAGATAGACTTTGCTTCCTTGTTGAAAAATGTCCGCGTCGGACCTGTTGATTTAATTGTAATTGGTAAAATATCGTTTGGAATCGCCGCTTGCAACCGATATTTGGGTCGCGATTAACTATTGTTTGAAGTTGTAATCCCCATTTGACGAAAACCCTGGGATATTTTTGGATTTATCGCCGGGTTGATGCCACCGCGTGGCACGCGCATTTGTTGGAAATAAGTAGTGATAAATAGCTTCAATCCGGTGCAAGTTAGGGCTGTGATGCTGATCTGAACCGCGCCATCTGGAGACTGACGCCTTGTGACCGTTCAGAACACTTGACTTACATCACACTTTCAATTACTCACCTCATATTTACATACATACCACACTTGGGCGTGACCTAGGAAGGTCGAAGCTTGGCGAACCCAGCACAGAAGGTTAGTGATACCGATTAGTTATTTGAATATATTGCGTTGTGGGCCGAAGAGCCTGTAGTTTTGTTTATTGTTGTTGAAAGCAACGGTAGGGCTCCACGAACCGTGGACAAGTTCAGACCGTCCAGTTACCGTTGGCTGGCCTTTTGTAGGACTGACCAGCTATAGATCAATCAATGTTTAGAAATCAGGCTCAAAATTTAAATACCAATAGTTTTAAGCAGGCAGGGACCAAATCTAAATACCGATATCCTCCTCTTCCATGGTGGAATGAAAAGTGTGCTAATGCAGTGAAAAAAAGTAAACAAGCATTTATTGCATTTAAACAAGATCCAAGTGAGTCAAATTACATAAATTTTAAAAAGAATCAGGCTGAGAAGAAACTTATAATTAAACTAGAAAGATTGGATAGTTGGAAGAAGTATTGTACAGAAATAAATTTCAAAAATCTGGCAAACTATGCGCAAATTTAATAAATCCTACAATAGAAATAACAATCTCAATAATAATAGTGAAACATTTTGGATAAATAACTTTTTAAGAAAATATACACCTGACTCTGTCTCACACCCCATACAATTAACCAATACCTCTGTAAATCCCACCAATAGTTACATTATTAATCCATTCACCATAGATGAGTTAAAAGCAGCCATCAAATCACGTGAAGACACCACCTTTGGTTTAGACTGCATTTCATATAAGATGTTTAAAAAAATGAACACATTTTGCCTTATAAAATTTTTAAACATTTTAAATTTACTTTGGGAACAAACAATAGTTCCAAAAGAATGGAAGCAAGATTGCTTGGTTCCAATTCTTAAAGCAGGAAAAGATCCAAATGATGCAGATTCTTATCGTCCAATAGCTCTAACATCCTGTGCAGGTAAACTTTTTGAGCAATTAATAAAACAAAGTCTTGAGTTTTATATTGAATGTAATCATATTCTTCCAAGAAATCAATTTGGGTTTCGTCGTGGTCGTTCAGCAAGAGAAAGCATAGGACATCTCTTCCATGATATTGATACTGCCATTAACAATAATAAACATCTTGTATGTGTTTTCTTCGATATTGTAGGCGCATTTAACAACATTAATCATTCAGTTTTATGTACAACTCTTTCTTCCTTGGGAATACCTAAAAAATGTGTCAAATGGATTTATGAGTTCATTAGTGATAGAGAAGTATATATAAAAATGAGATCCAATAACATTTTTGGACCCAGATTGTCAACTGAAGGTGTTTGTCAAGGGGGCATTTTAAGTCCTTTACTGTATATACTTTATATCCATAGGCTAAATGAAATATTAGGATCAGAAGTCAGCAATTTACAGTTTGCTGATGATTTGGCTATTTATTGCAGTGGTGATAACATCTCATACACAAATAAAAAATTAAATTTCGCATTAAAACAACTACACAGTTACTTTCAATATTTAAATCTAGAAGTCAGTACTGCTAAAAGTAAGATAGTTGTATTCTCAAAGAAAAAAGTGTCCACAGTTAGGCTACAATATGACAATAATTTGTTATCAATTCAGTCACAAGCAAAATTTTTAGGAGTAATATTTACACATAATTTGTCATGGAATAAATATGTTGATTCCATAGCAGAACGAGCTCTACGAGCTACAAATACTTTGAGATCTTTGGTTGGTAGCCAGTGGGGTGCCGATCCCAAGATTCTTTTAACTTTATATAAAGCTCTAGTAAGGAGTCATTTTGACTATAGTTTTTTTTGTTACTGCATGAATGCAAAATTAGTAGATAAACTTGAAAAGATTCAAAACATAAATTTAAGATTAATTTTGGGAGCCTTTAAATCATCTCCTATTAATTCAATGCAAATCGAGTGTAACTTGTGTCCACTTAATATCAGATTTTCTCATTTAAAATATAATTTAATCATAAGATTGTTGTCCGAAACTGACAATCCCCTTCTTTCGAAACTGTTAAAGAATAATTCTAATAACTTTTTAACAAATAACATCCATGGAATTTTGTCATATAAGAGTGAACATAATATTTTCAATAGTTTTACTTTGCCCTGCTATGATGGAACATATGAGAGCAAATTTTGTGGCTTGAACATTGATATAGACAGGACACTGACTGATAAATATGTCGTTTATAATAAATTGGATGAGCATACAGATTATAGGCAAATTTACACAGATGGTTCAAAATATAATGATAATGTCTCCATGGCATACTATGATCCTGTCACTAAATTGGGACATGGCTTCAGATTACCATCGATTGCAAGTATTTATACAGCAGAAGCCCAGGCCATTTATGCAGCCTTAGAATATATAGAAACAACCAACCTCAGTTTCAAGAAATGGTTGATAATTTCGGACAGCATGAGTGTTTTAATGGCTTTATCAAATCCTTCATACAGCGGTAGCACAAACTATATCATTTACAACATTAGGCAGAAATATAGCAGGCTTTGGCATAGTCAAGACAGAAAAATACGATTTATTTGGACACCATCTCATATTGACGTTTCGGGTAACGAACTTGCCGATAAACTTGCCAGCTCCATAGTTAAAAACCCCAATATTAGTCAAATACCCATCAAAAATATTAAGTTACCACCTTCAGATTGCAAGACCCTCATCATGAAAAACATCAAACGCCAATGGATAACCCATTGGGAAGAAACAGTAAAAATAAAAGGAAAATGGTACCATTACATTAACTCGGACATCAAAAAATCATGGTTTACCAAAGGGAAATGTATACAAAGAAATTTTTATACAACAATTTGTCGCCTAAGATTGGGTCATGGCAGATTTAATGAACATTTATTTAGACTAAATATTACACCTTCCCCAATATGTACACATTGCAATTCTAAAATTCAAACTCTGAACCACATATTTTTTGAATGCCCTCAATTTAATATACAAAGACTGGTACTCATTGACAACTTATTGGAAATTTACAAAGAAGCCCTGGATGTCCCGCGCTCTATTCAGGATTTGCTCAAGAACACTAAAACATTTTATCCCATTTATGATTTCATCAAGAATACTATTCAAGTTATTTGAAAAAGCATTACCGGAATAGACCTCTACCTGATTTGAAACTATTACACGGATATGACATAAAAATATACCTACCTGATTAAAATGAAGAAATGGAAAAACGATATCATTGTACGGAATACAAGGCCATTATTGGCCTCGAATACTAATAATGAAGAACTAGAACTGAAATAAGACCAGGCTGTATGGGCTTAAGCTCTTCGCCTTTTCCGTTGGACGGAAAGAAAAATACCAAAAAAAAAAAAAGTCTATGGCCGATCTGTTAGATGCGCGTGGGAGATTAAGTATATAAAATAGATGTATATATATAGTATATGTATGAAGAATGTTGTCATTTTTTAAAAGTAAATAATTATCAATATCAATTTATATGTATTTACCGATTAATTATCAATTAATCAATATTACCATGATTGTCAGGTATATTATAGAAATAATTTAGCCATTTGTATAGCAATATCAATTTATTCATTTACCACACGGTTCGGAAAGAGTTGTTTTCTGTGGAGAAGAACCGGCAAGAAACTCCACAGTTACTCTTTTCAAAACATAATTCATTTTCACATAAACATCAATTCACTATATGTACTTTACATTATTACCACAATGTGATTACTATCATTATAACTTTAGCATTATTTACTTGTGTATCTACTATTTCATTACTCCATTACATATTATATAAATCAAGTTATTTATAGAATTAATACCAAATGTTCATTAAATTATCACACAATTATCAATTAATAACACTGTCACATTAAAGTAACAAATACAAAATAATTAATTTATATTCAAATACAATAGTAATTCGATAGGATTTATATACCAATTCGACACATAAAAATATTAATAAAAGTTAGAAACAACACAAGTTCACTTAACTTAGGTCCGTTCGGTGTGACTGCTCCAGAGCGACTGTGAGTGACTGTGTCTAGAACGTTTTTTTTTTTTTTTTTTTTTTTTTTTTTCGATAGGGCCACTCGTAGTTTAGCTCGATAAGGCTAATATACTACTTAACCGGGCGATCCTGTGGTGACCTCTAAAATTTAAAGGCCCCCAGCCAGGGCTTACAAACTAGAATTTACATTTAAACAACCGCGCGCTAAGGGCACTCCCTGTGGAGTACGAGCCTCGGCTCAGCGGGGTCGTTGATGGTGGACAGCAAAGGGTCAGGCTGGGTCATATTATTTAGGGGAGTATTTATTGCTACTGGCTCAGCATCGCGGGCTGGCTCGTTTGGCAAAGGTCGGGGAGGGTTGACGTTACAAGAGCGCGGACGTCGCGATGGGCCTCGACGGCGAGGCCGGTATACGGAACGCGTTTTGTTTATGTTTTTAATTAGAGTGCTAGTTTCCCTACTGCTCTCTTGACGGATAGTTGTGTCTAGAACGACTGAGCGGCGGCTTTTATACACAGTGGTAAACAAGTGACGTCACATCGTACGATTTTAAAACAGATTTGTTAACCTTTGTATTTTAACATTAAGCTATGATTAAATGATATAAAAATACAGTAGATATGTTGAAATTAATTAGTTCAATTACTTATTAGTTTTACGATGATAGAATTAGTAAACAAGCAACGTTATTTTTTAAATAACGTTTAAATATTCTGTTATACAAGACAACAATGAAAGAACAGTTTAAACTCTTATCTTATAAAAAGGTTTCGTAATAGTGTTTACAATGTTTTGATAATAAATAGTTAAATTTTGTGTATCACATGTTAAAAAGGTTATAATTATTATAGTGATATTTTAATTTGTGTTCAATTAAAGAAACAAACTTGAGTTAATGTAATAAACCAACTGAAATTATTTGAATAATTCATCACGCGCGCATAGGAAAACTGATTAATTTTTCCCGCCATTGCGAAAAAAATTTCACAACTCGTTTTTACTGTTGAAATTATAGTTATTTATTAATTAAAATGTCTACAAGTACTAGCTATGAAGAAAATGATTTATGTTGTACACCACCCGATATAAGATGTGAAGCCCTTAACGTTGTGAAAAGTTTACTACCTGGAAACTCCAAGGCCAAATATCTATTAGCGTACCAAAATTTCATACAATGGCAAAACAACAAGAGTACGCAGTCTTTTTCAGAAAATGTGTTCATGGCGTACTTTAAAGAATTATCTTCTAAGTACAAACCTAGCTCTTTGTGGTGTATATACTCAATGTTAAAAAGCACAGTCCGAACAAAGAATGGAGTGGACTTAAAAACATACTCTAATTTGTCAGCTTATCTAAAGAGACTATCCGATGGATTTAGAAGCAAGAAATCAAAGGTTTTATCGTCTAACGATGTTGAAAAATTTATAAAAGATGCTCCAGATAACCAATAACCGGCTACTAAGGTTAGTTAAATTATCTAATTTTATATATCTACGCGACTTCAGACTGTGTTGTGTGTTGAACTTAATTATTGTTTCTTTTTTTCAGGTTGCTTTAATATTTGGTGTAACTGGTGCATATAGGATACAAGAATTAACAAATATAACTGTAAAAGACATAGAGAACCATGGCCAGATGCTTTTAGTGAAGATACCTATCACGAAAAATAAAATACCTAGGTCATTCACCATACACGGTCCATTCTATGAAATTGTTAAGAAGTATGAAAGTTTGCGTTAACCAAAAGCGAAAAATGACCGTTTCTTTCTAAATTACCAGAATGGTAAATATACCTGTCAGCCAATAGGTATAAACAAATTTGGTTCTATGCCTAAAGAAATCGCTAAGTTTTTAGATTTAGCAGATGCTGAGAGCTACACTGGACATAGTTTCAGAAGAACTTCAGCTACATTACTGGCTAATTCAGGAGCTGATATAATGACTTTGAAGCGTCATGGTGGATGGCGATCTAACAATGTAGCAGAAGCATACGTAGAAGATTCCATACAAAACAAGAAAGAAATTTAAGAAATAATGCAAAAATCACAAAAAGAATTAGACTTGATTCTGAGGCGCGTCCTACTGGCGAAACACCAAGTAAATCCAATGATTGGATTTCACCTACCTTTTTTTTTTTTTTTTTTGGGGTGGGAAAATCATCAAATGACTTCTTCCGCTCTGGGTCAAGCGGAAGGGTGTGTCAGATTTCTACTGACTAAAAACCCACCCTGTTCCTTCGGCTGCCCTAAATTTCCGGGGCTGCGGTAACTCGGTAGAACTTTCCCGCAGACCCCGGCAGGCAATGGCCCTATGAGGCCCCGTCACTGGTGTTGACAGCTCTTTGAGGCGCGCGTGGAACACGACGCGCCGCCGACCCGGGCCTGGTCCTTACCGGACGGTGAGCGACCCTTGCTCACCGTCCGCAGGCCCGCGCCTACGGTGGCCGGAAATCGGCTCGTGATCCCCGACGCCCGGGGCGTCTCCCGCGGCGGCTGGGGCGCGAGGAAGAGAGTTGCCTCTCCCTCGCGCGTTCGGCCTCCTCCTTCGCTAGCATGACTGCTTCGCAGAAGGAGGCGACCGCATCCCATTCCCTCTCGCTCCGCACCATAGTCTGAACCAGAGCAGGGCGCGAGAGGTCGCCGCCGCCGACCGCCTCTACGAGGACACGGCGGTGCTCCGCCCAAGCAGGGCACACCTCCACCGTATGCTCCACCGTGTCCTCCAGGTGGTCCTCACAATGACGACACCCGGGCGTGTCCTCCCGCTGAATCCGAAACAGGTACCTCCCGAAACAGCCATGTCCGGTCAGCACCTGCGTCACCTACCTACACGAATAATAAACCATCTCAAATAACAATACAACATGAAAGTATTTCAGTAAATAATCTGTCTGATGAGACCGCTATGCCATCAAAAACAGTTAATTATAATTTTACCAACTGCACATTTACTAATTGTTTCACAAAATAAACTTTTTACTCACTAAATAAAATGGCTTTTTAGTATTATTTTCTTCACAAGTGTGTTGAAAAACGTCGTATGATTCACGTGTGTATTGATGATTACCGTCCTCGGCTCTCTTAAGACCCTCACCTAACGGCTCGGGTCTCAATGGCGCCTCAGCGGTAATGTACTATTGTTTAACTTTGTCGTTACAGGGTGTCAGATACTTACATAACTCACTCTTACTGATCATGATTGTCTGAAATTTCCCGTAGGTATAAGAAAGATTTATGCTAGAGCCTTCTAACTAAAATACCTAGGTACTGACATTATGATAATATCCTCTGCTAGATACATGACAAGACCTTGCAATAATGCAAAAATACCTACACAAGGGTAAGAAGCCATTATTTTTGGCCACATCTGGCTTTATGTCTCACGCAATTTGCTTTGTCGGATAATGTATTTAGGTGCTCCAAATTTTACGACGCCCGCCCTATGAAAGCTCCCCTCGTTTTAACCAAATTACATAAAAGTCTATATGCGTTACCTATATCAAAGTTGCAAGAAGGCCTCTGGTGTGATGGGAACACATCGATCTCGTGGACTGATTAGTTCTGGTTTACGTCCGCTATCGTAAAAGGCACGTAAACCGCTAATTTAAGATTTACGATGGCGTAAATCACGTTTGTTTGATGCTGTTGTGACAATGGCGCATTGTGACACAGATAATATTATAGTGATAGTAATAAAACTGGGTTTCTGATTAATGAAATCGGTATTACAATCGTAGTTTACTGAAAAAACTGTATTTTAGTTGGGTGTATAACAGTGCTTTCCTTTGCCTGGTTCCAGTGGCGTATCTAGGGTTACCAACCATACTCTTATATAGAGTTGGACTCTATTTTGCGTTACTTTATTATTTACTAGCTGAACCATGTCTGGGCGTCAAACTGTTTTACTTGTGATGAAATGATCTTGTGAGTCTTAGTACCTAATAGTATTTAATATATAGTGTTGAATAGTACTGAATATTTAGATTTTAATATTTTTTATGTTGTTTCTTGATCACTGCTTGACAAATTTTGATAAACTTTTGAAACAAGTACCTGTGTTTAAATACCAGATATAGATATATGTTTATGGAGATTATTTTTTACCTACATAGTATTATGTATCACCTATATTTGCAATTTACCAGTTTACTGTGATATATTTGTAATGTCTAATATTTGACTAAAATGCTACCTATTTTTTATAAAAACTTTGAATCAAACTGAATAAAATCCTGCCATTTCTGCGAAAATTTATGCAGATTTTTGTCTTTTCAGACATTCCTTAATTGGAATCGTCTAGTTATCATACAATTGTTAAAAAAAAAAACAAAGGGTCTTTCTTATAAAACTAGTCTTAATTTATAGGTTTCACCAGAGGCTTGCTAACGTAGACGTAGGTACCAACAAATGACTCTACTATGACCAGGCTGAAATTCAGCACGTTTTTACCACTTCCTAGCTAAGTAAAAGTGGCGCAACTGTCTTCCACCGTAACTGAAATGGTGGATGAGTTCTATGGCATTTTTGAATCTCATAGGAAAAATGTAAAGTATCCTTCTTGGTTTAGTGCAAACTTAATTCGGCTATTAATGGAAAAATATAAACTACGAATTAAAGTAAAAAAAAATCAATAATCCCATGGATGTCATGGAGCTTAAATTGTTGAGTAAAAGGTGCAATGTGGCCACTAAGGAATGCTATAACTTGTACATTGCTACAGCAGAATCAGCAATTAAGAATAATCCGAAATACTTTTGGTCATATCTAAAAGATAAATGTCGCCGGGAAAGCAGCTACCCAGCTACTATGACTAATGGATCTTCTGTAACATCTGATGGTACAGAAATTTGCACCTTATTTGCGACGATATACTCTAGCATCTACAATAGTGATTCAGGGACGTTGACTGACGACCGCACCTCTTACTATAAAAACTTGAGTTCGCTGGATACAACTTCTTACAACATCTCGCATATCGAAATCAAAGAAGACGAAAGCCTTAAGAAGTTGAAAAACTTAGATCAGTCAAAAGGGGCTGGTCCTGATGACATCTCTCCACTCTTTATTGCGCGCTGTGCACATAGCTTGGTAAAACCTTTACTGATAATTTTTAACAAATCTCTCATATCAGGTCAGTTTCCAAAAACTTGGAACTTAGCAAAAGTGGTTCCCGTATTTAAAGGTGGCGATAATGATATAATGAACAATAAAATTATAGACCGATATCTATTCTATCAATTTTTGGGAAAGTGTTGGAGTCATTGCTCTATCCTCTATCCCCTCTGTCCGTATATGCAGCGTTACTTTAAGAAGTTTCCATGTGAAGAACAAAATGGATTTGTCCATCAACGCTCTACGTGAACTAATCTTGTCTTCTACATAGAGACTTTAACTGAGTCTCTAGATAGGGGCTATCATGTTGACGCTGTATATACGGACTTCAGCAAGGCATTCGATAAAGTGCTCCATGAATTTCTTATAAAAAAGCTATCTGTCTATGGCATCCATGGCCCGCTCCTGAAGTGGTTTGAGTCCTATTTAACCAATAGAGAATTCTATGTGGTAGCCAATGGTTACTGTTCATCGCGACTCAAAGTCACCTCAGGTGTTCCTCAGGGATCGCATTTAGGCCCATTTTATTTATTATCTATATTAATGATGTCACTGACTGTTTTAAAAATAGGCTTCATGAGTGGTGCTCCAACAATGGTATCAACTTGAATCGTAAAAAATGCAGTCGCATAATATTAACACGACATATAATATCAGTGGTACGCCTCTGGCTGAAGTCGATCATATCTGAGATTTGGGCGTCTTGCTTCACAGAAAGTTGACTTTTGTACCGCACATTGATAGCATTATTAAGAGATCACTACGTATGTTTCGTATTCGTGATCCACAATAGCAGACTATTCCGAAAAGCACAAGCAAAAATAATGCTATATTATAGTCTAGTCCGTAGTACTCTTGAGTACTGCAGTGTTGCTTGGCGGCCACATTTCGCTGTCCATTCAATAAGAATGGAAAGGGTTCAAAAATGGCTATTGAATCACTTAATGTTTGGATTTGGAAGTAGAAGCCTGAAAAGAAAACCTTACAGAGAAAAACTAGAATTTTTCAAAATGAAACCTCTTGAGGAACGTAGGGACACTTAAGATCTTAAGTTTTTCTTTAAAACATTTAGGAGTAAAATTTACTGCCCGCATCTCCTAAGCAAATTTTCTCTCCGAGTGCCTCGAAAACTTCCCCGAAAACCAATCAGGCCCTTGGTCCCCCCCTTTCGTAGAACTAAATTTGACGCAAGCTCTCCGATACCACGGTTATGCAAACACATAAATGAGCACAGTGGTCTAATAGACATCCACACAAACGGCCTGTCTGAATTTATCCGCAACGCCAATCAATGAAATGTGTCACGATATAGCATGTAGAAGCACATAGCAATAAGTACTAACATTTAGTCTAAGCTACTAACACTCATAATTACTAGTCTGTTTATCTCTTTTTGTTACCTGTCAAACACGAAGCATGCGGTATTTATTTATTTATTTTAGGGAAAAACAAACAGTAACATATTACATAGTTATACATAGGCTTACATACAAAAATATGGTAAATATGCTACCCACAACGTTTTCCACGGATTACTATATAAAAACTAGAGCGACATAATTATTATTATACGGTATTGTCCTGTAATTAGGTGTGCAGTATTATTAATATTGTAATCTAACAAATATCAATCATGTTTAGATGTAACACTTGTTGGTGAACCTGAAATAAATAAGTAACACATCTATTTATCATATTAAAGAACTGACATTTCAGCCATTTCGCCTCTCGCCATAGTTGAGGGAAAGAGGTTACCCGATTCCTGAGCTGTTGCTCCAAGTAGCAACTTGGAGCAACAGCATCTAAGGGAGCACAACGAACTTGCTGCCTGTGATTCACGAATGAATATAGCAATCAAACAAATTGACGAGATCGCTAATTAACTACATAGGTACATATTGCAATAGGTACAACTCATAATAAAACCAGAACGAGTAGTTTCTTGTCCAAATATTAATTAAGAATTATCTCAAATAAGCCATTAAGTAACAATTTCTCGATTATCTCAATAAATAAAATTACAATTACAAAATGACCTTGTAAGATTAGAATTATTAAGTATAAACAAAAGTGTTAAAATTTATAAAAATCATTGAATACTATTTTGTGTTCTTCCAGCTATTAATAATTATTACCGTTTAAGTATTTAGTCGTGACTAGAATAGTATAAAAAGGTAAGTACACTTTTGATATAATTCTGTTCATGGTTTTTAATCGGTATCACTAGAGTACAGATTACAATTCAATTCAATTTATTTATTTATCATATATCTATCATCCATAATGGTTAGTAACAATGAATAAGGTAGTGTCGCCGAAGATGGCCCGTCTCCTAGGATAGCCCACTTTAAAAAAAATACAGTTATGATTATTCGAAACATTTGAAATTTCACGGGTTTAAACTACTAACTAGTACCTAAGACAATAGTGCAAGTCAGTTTCATTACCGGCGCATCGCCATTTTGAAGACAGGTGACAGTTTGCTCGGTAATGTCAAGACGATGCACGTTTTATAACCCCCATTTTCTAAATTCTTTTGAAAATTAACAAATTTAAAACAAATCTCTTTGCTGTAAACTGTGAAAATTCATATTTAATCTATTTATCAGCGAATGACTGGTGAGTGTTATTATTTTAATTCCTTTTTTGTATTTTTTCGAGATTATACCCCACCCGGGTGTAATTTCCTATCATGGCCCATAATATAATTCCCGAACATAGCCCGGGCCTTTCTAGGATTATTGAAATGTAGTATTAGTATATTTTCGTGTTTGTTTTTTTTTTAAGTTTGTCTGTGCATGTTTCGGAAACTGTGTTGGATTGCAATAAATCTCGAATTAGGTACCTTTTTAGGCAATTAAAGTTCTGATTAAGCTATTAAGTAAATTCACTTTTGAGATTCTTTACAGATTAATTTTTTGGGAGTGTACACACTCAATTAAAGACAGTAGCGTCTAATTTGTTTTAATTAATTAAGTATATTTTGATTGATATCAAAGTTAATTTTCAGTATTCCTTAGATGGCCCACCCATTCGAATGACATTTAAAAAAATAAACAGTAAAAAGAACTGATTTATTTTAATTTTTGAAAAGTTACTTTTAAAGTTGATTTCAAAGTTACATTTTATTTACTTCAGTAGTTTTATTTTTATTTTATAGTTGATTTTTATTTTGATAGATTTAAGATAGCCCATATTTAAATTTTTGGTTGGTTATTTACCTTTTATGAATAATGTTATGAGAAGGATGTGTTTTTATTTTGGTGTTTTATGTTAAAAGTGTTTAAGTGTTTATAATGAATATATTTTCATTAATATTTTTCGGGCCATCTTCAGCGACCAGCCTCCCAAGATAGCCCAATACCAAGTTTCAAAAAAGTGTTTACATTTGTGTTAAAATGCCAAAAGTTGTACTACTATTTTACATATTTTGTTTCTCAAATAAATATATTACAACTTCCATTATGTTTTTTCTTTACTTTACTTATCTGCAAGATTTTACGAGGTTTTGAAATTAAGCGGGCCTTCATTGGCGCCTTTACCTTACTTATAATCTATATTAGTAGGTATATACAAGAAAAATCTTAATTTACTTGCGCCAACCACAATTTGCACCCAGAGCGAGTGTATGGGACATCGAAATTTGGTAGATATTATCTTCAGGATGTCATTGCTGCTGCCTCGTACTCTGCCTAACAGAGATGACACGCGCTTGCATCTTATTGCGTAGAAGTCATCTGTACGCGCTTCAGCAAACATTGCGGACGCACTGCAGAACCGCGGCAACCGCAACAACATTGAAGATGTTATTATATTGTACCCGTAGAGGGCTGTATGTCTTCTATGTATAATTAACCCATAGGCTGCTCGTGTAAAACGACTGGCAATATGCTTTAAATAACGCTATCTTAGCCTCAACCGAACAACAAGCAAACCTGCGAGCCAACATATTAGCACGAACAGCCAACGCTCTGCGTTCACGTTCAATATCCTTATTGTCCTTCAGGTCCTCATTGATAATATGCCCTAAATACTTAAATGTTTTGACTCTGTTTAGAGGAAAGCCATTCAGGAAAACAAGTGGTGGTTTATGTAAGGTTTTATCAGCGAGGCCGAAAAACTCATTCGCTCTTGGCGACATTATACTGTAGACCATGACACTCGGCATACCATACCGCTCACAAACTTTCAAAAGCTTGCGTATTGTGACGGGCTTAGCAGCACCATGTCATCTGCGTAACTTCGATTATTGACTGCAACCCCGTCAAAGTGACAGCCTACATGCATGCTGCTGAGCTCGACAGTAAAATTATCCTATAGACATTGTACTTTACTAAGACGGCGAGAAGGAGCATGCTGTTTGTCAAGTGTAAGTTATTTTAAGTAGGTACTGTTGGTTATAGGACTTACTTAAAATTTTCAGAGGTGTCATCTCCTATAAATTAAGGTATTAAAAAACTTATGGCTGGTTTAGAGCGATATCCATGCAATTAGAAACATTACATTTGTATAAACTTTTTCCTTACTTCAACCATAGCCGAGCTTTGAAGTGCAGGGGTTTCCCATCCGGGGCACCACCCGTCTCCTCGTGGAGGTGATCTGCGGCGGCGAGCTCGTTTCTGGTTACGACCATGATATGGGGCGAGCGGGAATGGGATGCAGTCGTCGCAGGAGAAGGCTGAAAGAGTGAGGGAGAGACAACTGTCTTCTTCACGCTCCAGCCGCCGCGGGAGACGCCCCGGGCGTCGGGGAAAGCAAACCGATCTCCGGCCACCGTAGGGGCGGGCTTGTGGGCGGCGAGCAGGGGCAGCTCACCGTCCGGTAAGGACCAGGCCTGAGTCGACGGACGGCGCGTTGTATTCCATGCGCGCCTCAAAGAGCAGTCAGCATAATTAACGGGGCTCGATAGGGCCATTGCCTGCTGGGGTTGCGAGAATGTTGTTAGTAGATACCGCAGCTCCGAACCACAAAGGCAACTGAAGGAACAGCGTGGGTTTTTAGTCAGTAGAAGTCTGACACTACCTTCCGCTTCACCCAGAGTGTCAGGAGGAGTCATTTGATTCTTCATCCAAGCTAAAGGACAGGTTTCTATATACAGCTATTTAAAAGTTAAAAGCATTAATCAGGCTAGTAACTAGTAGGATTTAAGAAAAGTTAGGATTTGAGGGGTTTTTCTGCTATGAAACATTATAATTATTTAATGATATTTTACAAACTTTTTCCCGCAACTTCGTTCGCGTAAGAAGTTTTTCCCGCACAAATCCCTATCCTGTGGGAATTCCGGGATAAAAAGCCTACGTGTTAGTCCAGGATGTCAACTATCAACTTACCAAATTTCATTGAGATCCGTTCAGTAGTTTTGTGTGAAAAAGCAACAAACATACATACATCCTCACAAACTTTCGCAATTATAATATTTTTCTTAGTAGGATTTGCATCAAAAAGGATAACAATCATATAACTTAAAAAAACTTATTAACAAAAAATTAAACCGACTTCTAAAAAACACTGCAAAGTGAAAAATAACATTAATTTCGGATGTCGGACTCTTTAGTTTTGTATTTTTGTTTTTGGCACCGACTTCCGAAATTAAAGTTATTTGCATTATGCAGTGTTTTTTGGAAGTCGGTTTAATTTTTTTTTTAATTTTTCGTTCACTCTTTTTAGTTGGTCGATTTATAATTACCTAGTTACAAAAGCCTAGATCTCAACTACTTTAACCTTTTACAAAATATTGCTTTTCCTTGCTGCTGCTATATGCTGGGTCTTTAATTGTTGAGGAGTTCTCCTGGTACTTCACCATCAGCTTCACTTCACCATCTGCATTGTGACGAGCATATTGTTCTTAATAACTATATACAAGTAATCTAAGCAGATCCCATGAAATACTTATTATTACTACTTATATATTGGGTAGTTCCGGTGGCTATCTATGGTCTTCATCATCAGGTCCACTTCATCAAATGGTAAGCACCATTCGAATTTAACTACACAAGTTACTATAAAAAATACTCAAATCACTATAGATGTGCCTATAATATTTGAAGAGTTCTCTCGATTTCTCCAGGATCCCATTATCAGATCCTGACTTGGTGACAATGGGACCACCTATGAAGTATAGCCTTTTAAACAAAAAAGAATTTTCCTAATCGGTTCCGCCGTCTTTGAGTATTCGGTGATCATACATAAAATAAAGACCCCATATCTATCCAAAAGTCTCTATGCAAAGTTTCAGCTCAAAATAACTGACTCAAAGAATTGATAGCAAATTATCGGTTTTATATATTTCTTGAATACCAATCATAACAAACGTGTCTCAGCACTACGAGGGTCAATAACTTTCCATGTCACTTGCCAATAACACGATAATTCTCTTCATTCTTCTTAATTTGAAAAATTTGGTCTCTGGTATCAGTGTATTGGTATTTGTAATAAGTTCTACACACGTAGACATAGAATTACAAAACCCTTGCCATATCGTTTGTTATCATCCAAAGAAGCCATGCACTTGGTATGTATATATACCCTTTAAATTACACGTTGTATACGCGTCGACTTGCGAACCTCCTCCGTTTTTTTTTCGTCGGTTAAAAACTAGCAGAGTAATAAAAGTATCAGTTCAATATAGAACCATTTGCAGCCGACCTAGGTGAAAAACCTATCTCGGCATACAGCGTCAATATGTATGTATTTACTTACCTAGGTACCTAAATCCTGTATCATGGATAAATATGGAACATATTCAGGTGGATAAGTATTTCCTAATTAGACTTAAATGAGCCACTTTTAGAACAATAAAAAAATCAATGACCTGTTTATTCTATGAAACATAGGTACCTACTAAAGGATCTTTCGTTAAGCGCTTCCTAACTTTAAATTTAAATAAAACAAGATATGTGTGAGATATCATCGATTTTTTTTCTTTTGAAAGGCCTTTCGTTGCCGTTATGTGTGGAATATAACATCGTACAAATGTCCGCCACGGCTTCTCTGGGTGGCGCGCATCCGAAGACTAGCGCATAAATCAGGATAAATTTCACCGATGGCATTGGTTATGTTGGATTTGAGGGTCGATTTGAATTGTGATTTATATGCATAGACCTGCGAGTTAAGAAAACCCCACGACAAAAAGTCTAATGGGGTCAAATCGTACGATCTCGTTGAAGATGATTTTAGATGAAAATTAGGGTCAGTCGCCAATTGCTCCAGAGCCCATTCAGCGAACACACGTCATTTACCTTCAGCTCCTGGGTCGGCAAAATTTCGGGTGCAGTCCCAAGTCATCACGCAAAATTCGCCAAGTTGTGGTCTGCGAAAGGCCGACTTCTTGTAAGTGCGAAAACGACTGCAACGGTTCCTGCACACTTTCACGGTCAGCGGCGATGTTTTCGGCAGATCTTGCGTTTCGTGAACGTTCATTGATCGTTTTCTGAACCAGTGGAATTAAAATTAATCCACCACACTGCGAATAGTCCTCTTGGTATGGCGACCGTAAAATGGGCGAAGCGCGCTGAACGTTGCCCGAACAGAACACCCATTTTGATAAAACAAGTGTACCATTTGCACGTGTTCTTGGACCCTACATCCGTCCATGGTGATTTATCAAAACAGACTTAATAAATGGCAGCCAATTTGCCAGATGTAGCTTCAATAAGATGGCCGGTATCAACAGTCAAAGTTCGGAAGTCCTTATTGGAAGACCCTATACATAGTCGGAGTGTCAATTACGTCGTACTATTTTTTAACTTCGCATATCTGTACGAAGGCCAAATCCGCTATCTTCCCGGTACCTACCTTAATATCTCAGATGAGGCCAAGGGCGATTCAGACTCGCCAATGACAGGTTCCGTAGTAACTACGCAATTAATGTTGTTTTTATATTAGATATTTGAATTTTTAGACGTACGCCGATCGACTCGATATTTCCTCCAAAATTACACAATTAGGTATACCTATATAAACACCATGCTATAAGCTACCGTACACAATCAGTTAGACAGTCGATCAATCTATTTCAGCCAGACTATTTAGAATGACGCGCCATCACTCATGTCGCTGTTATATTTCATGTGATCTGAAAACAGGTCTTTGTTTTAGACATTATTCAAAATTGGTAGAGCCGTTTAGGTTTGAGTTTTGTGTTACAAATTCAGTCTATTACGTTCCCTCTGCTGGGAGTCTGGGACACAGGCTTCCTCATCACGCAAGCCGAGTGCAGGTGTGTATTCAAACACACAAGTATTCAAACATTTAGACCTGAAACTTTTCCTTCACAGATTATCAAGCAAAGTAATGTGCCTAACTAGGTTCAAAAACCTCGAACCCAGGACCTGAAACTCGCTAGTCGAGCTCGTAACCAGTAGTGGGCCACTACTGCTCTATATGTTGCAGGTACTTACTTAATATAATATTAGTTACACTATGATACTTACGTAGATATCACAGGTACAAAGCTACACATATCATAATTATTGCTTGTTACTAATTTACACATGGAATTCCAATAAAATTATTCTATAAAAAGCACACATTTAAAAACGTTTGCAGGTAATCAAGGCATTGCTTTACCTAGATATAAGTTTTAGGATATTCCTTTTCATTTCAGATTAGATGCGTAGCGGCACGTTAACGTTAGGTATAAGTTAGGTATGTGTATTTTTCATCAAATATGTTTCAATAAAAGCCGTCCGGTCCGGTTAATTCTTTAAAAATTTGCTTCACATATTTATAAGTAGGATCACGAATAATAGTTTCTACTCTGTCGACTTATATTTGCTTCAGCTTCAATCTTTATAGCAGGGTCTATATAGGCCTATTGTTGTGGCCATAAATAATTCCGGACAAACAATCTTCAAATCCAATTTTGTTTAGTATAAAATTTACGATCGCTAGGAGCACCATAGGCACGGAGCATTATGCAAGCCATGCAATTTTCTTGCCAAACTTTATTCTCTTTTTTATAGGCGTCTACTTGAGTAATGAAAAACTATTAAAGTGGTCGTGTGGGGATAAAGCGAGGGTTGTTGGGACCTTCCACTTTTATTATGGCCCGACGAATGGCGTAGCGCTATTTTTACAACCCTGCCAATTTCATGAGCCCCGCTTAAAGATGGCAACTCGCGTTTATGCGTTCGTATAAATATGTGTATGTACCTACATAGATGAATAGGTATGAGGTCTGAGAGAGAAATACAAAATTACGTAAATCATTAGCTATAATAGATTTCGATCAGTGCGCAGTACCTAAGTTGAAAAGAAAAAAAGTAGGTACCTACAGCTTTCAGCGCCTTATCTAGATTTATCTTAAGTACTCTGGATTCCCACGTTCCTACGTCATTGTACAACTTACAATGTTGTAGGTATTAGGACCTTAAGTCCTGTCAATTAGGTATAATAAGGGAATAATGAATTTTATACCTTCTATAAGATTATGATGATTTTTATTAATATCTTCAAATATAGCTGCTCCTCCAAAACTTGATCTTATAGGTGAAATTAGATTAATTATATCATTCCTAATTCGTTGTAATTAATAGATTAATGAGATGTTCTTGTTAGGAATTCCAAAATCAAATTTAGTCTTATCAAAGTACTTATTTGTGTTTCGAATTGCCTAGGTCTCAAATGATTTGTTTTCCCGCCAGTAGTCGGTTGGTTTGATTTTGAATCGCATTAAAGTCGTTCTGTGTACTTACACAGATAGGTATCAAAAGCTAGCACAGGTATATCAAAAGCTTGAAATATTGTGGTATTTACAAATGTGAATTAAACCGTAGCACCAACGTTTCTAAAACATTTTTTGTTAAAGTTGTTTTAGAAATGCCGGTGCTACGGGTGTTCTAAATATCTAGGGAAATACCTATAAGTAATAAAAGATTAAAAATGTGTAAAGTTTCCAGTTCCAACATCTTTGTGATTTACGGATCATGCCTATGGACGGTGACACTACATATTATTTGACATTAAAACACAACGGCATCGTAGAGAAACCCCAAATTGATGTCATAGTAGCACTTCATTCAGGTCATAGTAGCACACGTCACCATAGTCAATCGAAGGGAAAATTACTTGAATATGGTTATGTTGGTTATTAGGCACAATGTTGTGACGAGCATATGGTGAAGTACCAGGTACCTCAACAATTAACGGCCCAGCATAAAATATTCCTATTGGAATATTTTATAAAAGGTTATAAATAGTTGACATTTAGGCTTTTGTAACTAGGTAAATTACAAACCAACCAACTAAAAGAGAGAAATAAAAACTTTAAACATTTTTAACTTTTAGCAGTTTGAGTGCTTTTTACGGCCTACCCTAACCTTGTTATTGTTCTAAGTTGAGTTGTTTTAGGTTGAGCTATACGTTATCTGACAAATGCTTGCACTGTACGGACAGGCCCATTCAAATCTGTGAGCATCTTTCCTCAAAAGATCGCCTCAGACGGTAACCTACAAGGTTCCCATATATTTTTAACCAGTATAGATTATATGGACTTTAAAAGAGACGGACCCCTGAGTTTGTTTCGGTGTTTCTTCTCAGGGTAGTCAATTAGGAAACACCGGCCTCATCTAGTTTAGATTTACAAAAAAAATGTCGTGTAAAAGTGTTCCATCTAGCCATCTAGCTCTCTCCACTTAGTTTTTGGTGTTCTATCTACTATAACTTTTATAGGTTTTGTGAGCTCGTGCACAGACACGAGTATTCGATACTGTAATGTAAGATCATCACCAGGTATTACTTTACAGCCTTTAAATTTTTGTTTGACGGTCTTGTCGGACATAATAAAGTCTATCTGTGACGCTCTACCCGCACATTTATAAGTGATTAAGGCAGTGCGCGCACTGCGTTGCGTTTTGGAAACGCAAAATCTGTGAAGTATGGAGTGTCATAGAAGTGCGCGCACTGCGGTGGAATAAACGCGTGCGGTAGAGTCACCGGTGGCCCCTCGCTGCAAAATTGCGGTGAGTCTACCGCAAATATTTTGTATCGCATAGGAATGTATGTAGTACCGCGCACTGCGGTGAAACAAACGCACGTTTTGTTTGATAATGTTGGCATACATACAGATTTCTTTGTATTTATACATTTTTGATGTGTAATACAGATTAGCACTCGATACAGATTTTTATCTAAATTTCACACTGTATTGATAGATAGACAACCTTTGGAAGGACTTTAAAAACTTTAATTAATGTGGGGAGGGCAAAATTAGTGTACTTACTACTCATAAAAACAGAGAAAATAATAATTATTATAATATATATGCAGATAACTGTTACAACTAAAACAGAACTTAGCAAAATAAATTACCTAGATACCGCATTTATTACGTTACACACACCGTTGAACGATTCTATTCTTTATGGTTATTTTTTATTTTTTTATAAACAACGTTAATATAATATTCTAATTATTTTAATTTATTATTTTAATTAATTTCCGTAGTACATTATTTTAACATAGGCTGGTGTCTATTGACCTAGTACTTGCAATGTAAGAGCTTGAAATCGTTTTTTTGGCAGCATCATCACAAAATATATGGAATTTTCTCTATAATACAAATACTTAATTAGAATGTTTAAATTAACGTTGTTTATAAAAAAATAAAAAATAACTATAAAGAATAGAATCATACAATGGTGTGTGTAACGTAATAAATGCGGTATCTAGGTAATTTATTTTGCCAAGTTCTATCTATAGTTGTACCAGTTAATTTTATCAATACAGTGTGAAATTTTTATAAAAATCTGTATCGAGTACTAATCTGAATCGTGTGATTCAGATTAGCATTCGATTCGAAGTGTTCTGTTTTCTTTTAAAATTCGTCTTTATTAGTGTGAGTGCGTCTTTCTGCAAATTCTAGTAGGTATTTCTTCTCGTTGTTTGTTTAACTTGCCTATCCCAAACTCACCATGTACATTATCTTCTGTGATATCCCTGGTATTCCCATGTATCCATTCAGGTCCCCCCTATAATCTTGTATTCGTTTGCTGTAATGCTCTGGATGAGGTCGTCCATGTCTTCCCAGAATTGTGCCTTTTTATGTCTGTGCATACTCTTTGAGGTGTATAGGCTGATATGATGTTAGTTAGTTGTAGATCATCCAGAGCATGTTTAACGAAAATTAAATGGTCGCTTTTCCGTTTGATATTTATGATGCGACTGATGCGAGACTTAAAGTTGTTGTCTAAGAGTATTACCACCCCGTTTCTTTTATTGTCTGTGCCGTAGTAGATAATCTGGTTATATTCCATAGATCTTTTGACTTTGAGCTTTTCCATTTCGTTAGGAAGGAAAAATAATTATTCATTGATTAAAATTGGTTCGAAATCGAAACTGTCTAACTATTTAATTTGACGAAATCGAGTCTGACTTCCTCTAATGATTATTTCCATACCTAAGGCCAAAGTCCTGATGCGCGTAAAAAAGGAAATAAACAAATTCAAAAGTCGAGTCGAACGAGTTTGTACTCCGACTTGCACTTGGCCGATTTTCGGGTGGTTGTGCCCACAACCTTTTTGGAGGGCTGGATCCGCCCCTGCTTAATCTATGTAAGTACAATGTGTTTCACAGATTAAGCGCAATCAGACACCCCAATTATAATATTAATAAGTCTAAAACAACATCCGTAACTAAATAAATTGAAACCAAACCTAGACATATTTTATAAAATAGTTATCCTTACTAAACGCAAAACGTATGTGTGTCATACAATATCCTTACGCAGACGCATGTAACACTCATACAGTACCTTGTGCAGTTGCTCTCAAAAAGCACCATTTGGGGAAGTGGAACTGATGATGAAGACCACAGATGGCCACCGAAACTACTCAATAATAAGTATTTCGTGGATTGCGATTCGATTACTTGAATATGGATGTTAAGCACTTTATGCTCGTCACAATGCATATGATGAAGTAGAGCTGATGGTGAAATACCAGGAGAACTCCTCAAAAATTAATGCTCAGCATTGGGAAAAGCAATATTTTGTATAAGGTGATAAGTAGTTGACATTTTGGCTTTTGTAATTAGGTAAATTACAAACCGACTACCGAAATTAAAGTTATTTTTGGCTTTGTAGTGTTTTGATATGGCAGTCGGTTTTATTTTTTGCTAAAATGCTTTTTAAGTTAAATTAAAGATTTTTCCGTCAAAATTTAACACCTATTTTTTGTGACAGAAATCGATTCAGAAGCCGATTCTGAACCAACTACTTTCAGGAATTACATTTACTCTGTTACACGTTGTATATAAAAGCGAAATACCACTCATTGATTAATCACGAAATCTCAGAAACTACAAGTAGTAGGGCTCTCAAATTTTGCATGGGGATTTCTTTTAGTACGTAAATGCTCGTTAAGACGGAATTTTGCGAAATTCCCACGGAATCGGAATTCACACGGGAAAAACTTCCCACGCGAACGAAGTCGTGAGCAACTGCTAGTTTATAATACTAACTTACCATTTCAGCTACGAGAATAATGATAACTGATGAATGATATCCCCAATAATGATAAATAATAACCTTAGAACAATGACGCACTAATAACATAGGGCACAGAACCGGTTGCCAGTTCACCAGTCGATATCAAGTTTCCTCCGTACCTTGAAAAGCAAGTTAAGCTGTTAGTCCCGGCTCTTATTAGTACATCTTTAACCATCGCAGTATTATTTTCGAGATATGGTGCTGGAGGAAAATGCTTTAAATTCATTGGGCCGCTTTTCGGACCAATATGTCTAGCTTGCGCGAACGAGATGTAAAGACCTGACCATCGATAGTTTGTCTGCGCAGAATACTGAAGATTTTCGGTCACATAGCCAGGAAAGTAGGCCACAAACTTGGACAACTCATAATTACTGGCAATGTTGATGGCAAACGACTTAGAGGCCTTAGCCCAACAAGATGGGTTGATCAGGTCCGTTCCACCCTAGACGTCTAACTACACGTCGCTCTACACGATGCCAAGAACAGGCATAGATGGTGGAACACCATCAGGGAGAAGCTATTTCCACGCGGGCTTCACGATCCTCAGCAATGAGGAACTCGACACGAGGAGGAGGACCGTCGGTTACGGGTCGTCAGAAGTAGTACTCGACTGCATCTGGAAGCCGACCCAATCAAATACTTATCTGCAAATACAAGTAGGTACCCAGAGCCAGATAAAACCGACAGGGAGCAGAGTAGTGTTCTGTCCAAAGCCTCGAACACACGTGACTTTGTCTCTTTGCCAACTACAACAAAAACCCCACTCTGAACGAAGTATATTAAATGCTCTTAATTTGACTTACAACATAATTCCAATGATTTTAAATTTAAAACATTTAGGTTCTTATTTATTTACTAATATCTGTTTATTTTATATAAAACTAATGTAAATACATATTTATTCGGGTTCCGTACCCAAAGGGTAAAACGGGACCCTATTACTAAGACTCCGCTGTCCGTACGTCTGTTTGTCTGTCCATCTGTCACCAGGCATCAGGGGTCTGTATTTCATGAACCGTGATAGTTAGACAGTTGAAATTTTCATAGATGGTGTATTTCTCTTGCTGCTATAACGACAAATACTAAAAAAACAGAATAAAATAAATATTTAAGGGAGCTCTCATACAACAAACGCGATTTTTTTGCTCGTTTTTACTCGATATTGATAATGGAAACAAGTAGACGCTTGAAATGTTTACAGAATATTTAGTTAAATTAAAATAAAACCAATATTTGAGGTGAGCTCCCATACAACAGACATGATTTTTTTGCCGTTTTGTAAATAATGGTACGGAACCCTTCGTGCGCGAGTCCTACTCGCACTTGGCCGGTTTTATAATTTAAAACATCTCACACGCTCGAAAATCGTTTTTTTTTACTGCTTCATCACAAAATATGGAATTTTATCTATTATACAAATACTTAATTAGAAAGATTTGTAGGTATGTATAAACCTTCGGGAATAAATTGTAGGTATAAATAACAGTGAAAACTACATCAAATCCATTGCGTGGTTTAAAGAAGAAAGCTTAGAAACAGACAGACAGAGGCGGAGGGCGACTTTGTTTTATACAATAAGTACTATGTAGTGATTATGCTCGTAATTTGACTTACTCACAGAACCTGTATTTTCTATTCCGTGGAAGTCCACGGAATAGAAAATACAGGTTCTGTGAGTAAGTACCTACTTAACAAAATAATTCTATTAATTTTAAAACATTTAAGTTCCTATTTATTGACTCATATCTGTTTATCTAAATATATATAACTCAAAGGTGACTGACTGACTGACATAGTGATCTATCAACGCATAGCCCAAACCACTGGACGGATCGGGCTGAAATTTGGCACACAGGTAGTTGTTATGACGTAGGCATCCGCTAAGAAAGGCTTTTGCGAAATTCCCATGGGATCGGGATTTACACGGGAAAAACTTCCCACGCGGGCGAAGCCGCTGGCACAAGCTAGTTTTATATAAAACAGAATGATTTGTAGGGAATAAATTGTCTAAATAACAGTGAAAACTACATCAAAATCCATTGCGCGGTTTAAAAGAAGAAAGCTTAGAAACCGACAGATAAGTAGATGCGGAGGGCGACTTTGTTTTATACTATGTACTTAGTGATAGTGACACATATGTAAAACGTTGTACCAGTATGTGTAGGTGGTATCTCGTTAGAAGATTCTTGCAACCCGGGCAAGATAATTGACTCTGACAATTTTTAGGCCGTGCGCGCACTGCGTTGCGTTTTGGAAACGCAAAATCTGTGAAGTATGGAGTGTCATAGAAGTGCGCGTGTGCGGTAGAGTCACCGGTGGCCCCGGTCATTCTACCGGTGCGGTAGAACTGCCGCAATTGCGGCCACCGCAAGGCAGTGCGCGAACGGCCTTACTACCTACTATGACCACAATTTTCTCGTATCAATAAAAATGAAGATTTTAAAAAATCTACACTCAGAATAATAACTAAAGCAAAAAATGCTTTAGTTATTATTCTGAGAATCTACATTACACATACACACATAGGAACACACGTTATACATATACATACACATTATACATACATAAGATTTGTGTGGTTATTTCCTCAAAAGAGCACCACAGACATGAACCTACATGCTCTTCATATTATTGGACCAACGAGAATTGTATCGACTTTAAAAGAGACGTCGATCTATGAGTTTGTTTCGGTGTTTCTTCTCAGAGTAGGCAAATAGGAAACACCGGCCTCATCTAGCTAAACATAACACGCAAAAAACATGACGTGTAAAAGTGTTATTCATAACCAATTTACAAAATAAATATTTCTTTTCATTTCATTACAATTTTCAAATATTTGTTTTTTTTTAGGTATCGGCCACTTGTGTACTAAGTGCTGCTATCCATCACAACTCTAGCCCAAAATGCCTTTTTCACTTCAGTAGCTCAAACATGTAGGTTTTGCTGCCTGAAATCAGTGAGCAAAATGCGATTTTGCTTACTGAGTGAGACAAAGTAACTTTTTAATTTTTGTTTACAGAAAGCCACGAATATCTTATTCTGCCTTGGGTTAATCATACAATTCGAAACATTCACACTCTATCTCTTTCCCGCCATTAGAAAGAGAGAGACAAAGACCAGCCCTTTCGAAGTTCCGATTTTGAATTCGACCTCAAAGACAAACACGTTCGGAATTTCGTACTAACTAAAGAAATTTTGCAAAAAGATAATTATGTCTTTTATTGTAATTTATTGAATTTTTAACTTTTTGTTGTATTTAAACGAAAATAAGTATTAACTGCAAATAAAACTGATATTTAACATGTAAATATTTATTTCTAGTTTCTATAATGTTACGCAATATATTTTGAATAATAAAATATCATAGGTGCTATTTCCGAACACGCCTTAATTTAAATAAAAGAGCGGGAATAAAATTTCGTGGCTGGTGTAAAGGGTTAACTAAGTTTAAAAATATTAAAATAATCGTAAAATATGAGTGAAACTAGTGACGAGAACAGTATTTTAACACCGGAAGAGTTAAAACAACAAGTTATTAATGCAGAATTAAGTTTCCTATCTGAGAAGTCTCGCGAGAAATATCTGAAAGCATACCATGTCTTCAATGAATGGAGACTTAAAAAGGGCGCAAGCAGTTTTTCAGAGACGGTGTTGCTATCTTATTTTTTAGATTTATCACAGACGAGGCGATCATGTGGAGTATTTACTCAATGTTGAAAGCTACTTTAAAAACAAAACATAACGTGCATATTGAAACATACGCAAAACTCGTATCTTTTCTAAAAAGAATGTCAGTTGGGCATAAGGCTAAAAAGTCCAAAATTTTCACGGCCCTTAACATAGAAAAATTTGTTAATAAAGCTCCGGTCTGCAATTTTCCTGCCGCTAAAGTAAGTGGTACCTATAAATCTATGTTGTTAGTTATTAAAATTTGTGTGTAGACTGTTATGTATAAAGATACTTAGTTACTGCCTACTACTAATAATTTTTGGAGGCGCAATGAATCCTAGTCTGGCTTAGCAATACTGTTAAAATATTTATCACGATATGTAAAAGATGCTGTAAATGTTAAATTATGCATATTAATTATGTAATATTTTCATTACAGGTTGTACTGATCATAGGAATTAGTGGAGCGTGTCGCAATAACGAGCTATTACAGCTAACAGTAAATAATATCGAAAAGCATTCAGATAAATTACAGAAAGCCGATCAGAGTCACCAACGTTCACCGTTGTTCCTTCTCAATCCGCCACCGAAACAGAAACCTTAACCCCAGATAATCAAACTCAACTCAATGCAACTATAACGTTGCCAAATAAATCTGTTACTTTTAATTTGCAGAATTGTAGTAATTTTACTTTTAACTTTTAAAATGTTCCATTTTATTGAATTGGTACCTCTACCTACAATGTTAATTATTTTGATTCACAATAAATACTTATTTCAATCAATTCCTGTTTATTATTTTATCTCCTAAAGTGTTCTCGCTGCTGAAGTGAAAAGTTATGTGTGTTACACAAGAGCAAAGTTTTTTGCATCTCGTGCCTTTGAATCCCTCGCCACACTCAGGATTCAACTTTAGAATCACTCGCTACGCTCGTGATTCAATCGTTGAATCCTTCGCTTGCTCGGGAGTCAAAATCAGCACTCGCAGCAAAAAACGACTTTGCTCTCTTGTTGCACAAATAACTATTGCCTTTAGATATTATGTACATACTTATTCTGTTTACTAGTGAAATTGCATGCTATTTCACAGTTACCTATCTCCTAGTCGCAGTGGTAGACGCCCACGGCGTCGGACCTCGGCCGACGATCTCCGGCCACCGTAGGCGCAGGCATGCGGACAGCGAGTAAAGGGCAACTCGCTGTCCGACCATGGACCATGCCCGGGTCGACGGCGCGTTGTGTTCCACGCGCGCCTCAAAGAGCGTCAGCAAGATGACGAGGCCCCCCCTGTAGAGGGCCGAAGCCTGCCGGGGTCGTGGGACTTATCTCATCACCGTGACCCCGGAACGTAAAGGGCTATTGAAGGAACACCGTGGATTTTAGTCAGTACAAGTCTGACAGTCCCTCCGGCCCTGCCCGGGGTGGGAGGACCCATCTGATGATTTTACGACGAAAAAAAAAAACCTATCTCCTAGTAGTAGTACCTATCTTTAACTGTGGTAAATGTTCTCGTTAAGCCAAAAAATCCTACTTTTCAAGACAAAATTAACCCTCTCAGTGAATTATAGGGGATTTTGTTTAATATTTTGTACTTTAATGGTGTGTACGCAATGGACTGCAGTCTTATTGAAAAGCCAAAAAACTATAAAACTCTTAAATTTTTAACCGCCGACGGAAACAGAGGGGTGTTATAAGTGTAACGTGTGTGTCTGTGGTACCGAACCGAATGATCCGATTTCGATGCGGTTTTTTTTTTTAAGAAAGCAGGTTTTCCGGCAGTGGTTTTTAGAAATGTTTTATCAAAATCGGTTCTACCATTTACTAGATATGTGCAGTGAAAGTGGGGATGATTCATCGAATGTTGTCAAATATACCCAAGTGGGGTATCAAATGAAAGAACACGACGTGTATACCTATTACTTACAATCAGACATGTTTTATAAAAATCGGTTTAGCCATTTACTAGATACGGGGAGTGAAAGCGGGGATGAATAATTGAATATTGTCAAATATACCCAGCGAGGTTTTATAGTCTTTGAATATACCCAAATGGCGTATCAATTGAAAGGTCAATTGACAAAAGCTATGTTAGGTAAAAAGTTTAAAAGGCTTAAATAAAAATTAAATAAAAGGATTAAAAAACTACCTACGTAAAAATACTTATTAAAAGTCCCTTAAACCTAAAAAATAAATAATAGTCGCGGCGTGGTATCGCCAATTCAGAATCGATATTTAAAGTTTCTATTATTTTTTTTTATGTTTAAAGGATGTTTCTTAAACTACTTATACGTATTTTTTGCGTAGGGGGTTTTTAAATTTTTTTTTTTTAAGTGTAAAGTATCTAGGCTAAAAACTCAATTGTTTCTTTACAAACTAAATCAGGAAAAGAACAAATCAGGTTAAAAAAATGATGTTTAGAATTATGTGTACAAACGACTGAATTGACTTCCTTCGTTCATTAGCTTTTTAAAAAGGTGCAGATATTTACAAAAATAAACAGAATATGCATTTTTTATTCAAGTTAACAATTGTCGTACATTAGTGAAAACTGAACATAAGTTATGAAAGAATAAAATTGAAACAATTTTAAGAGTCGTAAATGAGAAACAATAATGTGTTTTTAAAAAAAAAACATTACAATTACGTTAATCTAATTCGTGTTCCATATGTGAACTTCGTTTTCTGTTAAGTTTTTTTAGGGTTCCGTAGCCGAATGGCAAAAACGGAACCCTTATAGTTTCGTCATGTCTGTCTGTCTGTCTATCCGTCCGTCCGTCCGTATGTCACAGCCATTTTATTCCGAAACTATTAAGACTATACATGTGAAACTTGGTAGGTAGATGTATTCTGTGAACCGCTTTCCGATTTTAAGAAAATAATAAAAAAATATTTAAAATTAAGGAGGGCTTCCCATACATGGAACTGACACTGAAAATTTTTTTTTTTCATGAAACCTATGCGTGTGTGGTATTTATAGACAGGTCTTTAAAAATTACATTGAGGTATCTAAAACCACTGTTTGATAACGTCAATCGTTTCAAAGATACACGCTTCCAAAGTGGTAAAATATGTGTGTGTCCCCTTCTAACTTCTATAATAATGAAGTGAAAACAAAAAACAGACAGACGGACAGACATGACGAAACTATAAGGATTCCTGTAGTGTATGTAGATATCAATATATCACACTACAAATCGATAACAGTATTATAACGTTGCCTCGGGCGCATACGTCGCTAGGTTATAAATACTGGTCCGCGTGGTGGGGGGAGTCAGTCGTTGTCGGACTGTCGTCCTGTGCGGTGGTGCGTTGGCGAGTCGACTATGAACTATGGATATGGGTCAACTATAGACAATGGATATAAATAAATCAGCATAATTTACATTGGCGACGAGGATAAAACCGTAAGTTTTCATATTTTATCAACCTAAAAGGGAGATTATTGTGTTGTGTTCAAAAGAAAATAATATTTTTAAAGTAAATTGAAATAAAGCTGTTTTTCTTACAAACAAAAAGCCTATCTGGCGCTTGTTTTGATTATCGGTCAGTCTGTCTGAGGATTTGCCTACTGGAAAGGAATAGGAATCAGACATTCATTGTATGTACTTTATGGCATAATTGTGTCTCTGGTGAGCGGATGGATTTATTGTTGAGAGTGAGCGTGAGAAAAACAAGGACAATTTATATTCTCTTTTCCGGAACTACAGATAAGTAATGAATCGTTATATTCCGAAAAAAACTTTTTTGCAAAAAATAAAACCGACTTCCATATCAAAACACTACAAAGCCAAAAATAATTTTAATTTCGGTAGTCGGTGTTATTGGTTTTGTATTTTCTTTTTTTTTTCACACCGCCTTCCGAAATTAAAATTATTTTTGGCTTTGTAGTGTTTTGATATGGAAGTCGGTTTTATTTTTTGCAAAAAAGTTTTTATTTTCGCGCTTTTTAGTGGGTCAGTGAATTTTCCAAATCGATTCGTAAATGACGGAGTTATGCGCGAACAAAAAACGCAATGCAGAGTAAACGAAAAGATCATCAAGGTAAATTATTTTTTCGATTTTTTTTTGATTTTTCAGAAACGGCTCGTCCGATTTCGATAAAATTTTCATGGGACCATTTGGGAAGTATACCCTTTCCAACAAAAAAAGAATTTTTCAAATCGGTTGGCAAGCGACGGAGTTATGCGTGGACAAACATAAAAAAAAAAAAAAAAAAAAAAAAAAAAAAAAATACAAACATCCGAATTGAGAACCTCCTCCTTTTTTAGAAGTCGGTTAAAAATAAGGAATACTAACTCAATATTGCTATGTAAGTAATTAAATGCTACCCTGGTGGTAAACAAAAACATACTGATTTAAGTTTATCTATGGAGAATATATTATACGCAAATGTTCAAAAAAAATGCAACAGCAGTTTCACTACTGGGTGGAAAGAAGATTTCTAATCTCAGATACGCTGATGACGCAGTATTGCTTGCACAACATACGTCAGCAATGAGAGAAATGCTGGAAACTTGAGACATAAAGTGAATTGTTGGGGTTATCCGTCAACAGAAGCAAGACCAAGCTCATGATTGTTGATAGCGCCGCGGCTCACTTAGTAATGTCGACCCTGCTGCTGACATAGACACTGTAAAAGGGGTTTTGTACCTAGGAGCCTATATAAAGGATGATGGTGGTTGTGGCGACGATATAAGACGGAGGATTGGAATGGAAAAAGATGCTATGACCCGATTGCAGAGAATCTGGAAGGACAGAGGAAGTTCTTAGAAAATGAAGACCCGTCTAGTCCGTGCGCTTGTTTTCCCGACTTTTCTGTATGATGTTGAAACGTGGACGATTCGAGAATCTGACAGGAAGACAATAGATGCAATCGAAATATGTGACTGCACATATGTGTCTATTCTGAAAGAGCTCGGTATCGAAGATCGTCTGTCCACAACATACAGCATCCTGAGCTACTTCGGCCACATTGTTCGACGCCAGGATGATCTGGAGAGGCTGATTGATCATTTGCACGAACTTTGAGGGCAAAAGATCAACAGGGAGGTCCGCGTTACGGTGGTCGGAGCAACTGAAGACAAACAGCTCTCACAGTTTCAAAGAAGTTCTCCGTATAGCAACTGATTGCAACAAGTGGAAAAGCCTAACAAGCCACTGGAGGCTGAATGACCATTATTCGAGATCGCGATCTTCAGCCATGAAGGATCAACTGCATAAAGAGATATGATTTGTTTAAAAATAGATCAAAGAGCAAATAAATAAATAAAATTTAGAAATGTGCAGTAGAATATACCTACTGGTCATTAAATTCATTGGCGTATCTAGAGATATTTCCCAGGGGGGGCCTGGCCCCCAGTAGTAGAAGCGATGATCGCTTATCAAAGTTGCGTCAACTCTTAACGTAAGAAATGAAAATTTTCACATAAATTAATTTAACATGTATCGCATAACGGAACCTTGCAAGAGTGAATCCGACTCGCACTTAGCCAGATTTTAAAAATTTTCAGCCATAATTGTTTGTTAGTAAAAATTCTCGGGTGGGCACCAGACTATTCTGGGGTGGGCACGGCCCACCCGTCTCCCCCCCTTCCTACGCCTTTTTTTTTTTTTTTAACGTGGTAAAATTATCAAATAAGTCCTCCCACCCCGGGCAGGGTGGGAGGGACTGTCAGACTTTTACTGACTAAAATCCACGGTGTTCCTTCAATAACCCTTTACATACCGGGGCCACGGTAACGGGATGAGTCCCACGACCCCGGCAGGCTTCGGCCCTCTGCAGAGGGGGCCTCGTCATGTTGCTGACGCTCTTTGAGGCGCGCGTGGAACACGACGCGCCGTCGACCCGGGCATGGTCCATGGTCGGACAGCGAGTTGCCCTTTACTCGCTGTCCGCATGCCCGCGCCTACGGTGGCCGGAGATCGTCGGCCGACGTCCGACGCCGTGGGCGTCTACCACTGCGGCTGGGCTGGAGGGAGGACGCCATCCTCTCCCTCACGCGGCCCGCCTCCTCCTTCGAAAGCATGACTGCTTCGCAGAAGGAGGCGACCGCTTCCCACTCCCTCTCGCCCCGCAGCATGGCCTCGACCAAGGCCGGGCGCGAGAGGTCTCCGCCTATTGTCGCCGTGAGGACACGTCGGTGCTCTGCCCAAGCTGGGCAGTCCTGCACCGTGTGCTCGACTGTGTCCTCAGGGCGACCCTCGCAGTGGTGACACCCAGGCGTCTCTTCCTTACCCATCAGACACAGGTACCTCCCGAAATTTCCGTGTCCGGTGAGGACCTGCGTCATGCGGTAGGTCAGGACGCCGTGACGCCGATCTAGCCACTCCTCAAAGAGGGGTCTTACCGCCGCAATTGCGCCCCCTTCCTACGCCTATGATTAAATTGACAGTTATCAAAGGATACCGGTAATTGCAGTAGAATACTTACTGGTCATTAAATTGACAGTTATCAAAGGATAACAGTAATTGCAGTAGAATATCTACTATTCATTATATTGACAGTTATCAAAGGATAACGGTACTTGCAGTAGAATTCCTACGGGTTATTAAATTGACAGTTCTCGAAGAAACTTGACTGCTAGTATGAGCCAGGGCTGAAAGTATAAGCCTCCATTAAATTGGGAAACTTGTCTAGAAGTATGAGCCTTCATTAAATTGGGAAACTTGTCTGGAAGTATGAGCGTCTATTATAATAATCGAGAAATTTGGCTGAAAGTATGAGCCTCCATTAAATTTGGAAATGTGGCTGGAAGTATGAGCCTTCACAAATTGGACGAAATGTTTGTGATATTTGATTATGAGGACGATATGAGGACTAATGGAGGTTCCCTACCTTCAGTAGGCATGAGATGAGAATGCTGGAAGCGGGCAGTCTCGACCTACCTGGAAGCTGCTAACATCAAGAGTTGTGAGAAGAAACGTGCTACACTGCTGTGCTGTTGCAAGACGATCTAATTACAGAAAAAATAACTACTCTTGAAGCCGTAAGTCGACATATAGAAGATTTTGGAGGATCAGCACATCAACTGGGAACAGGATAAGGAGCATGAAATCAGAAATGTAAAAAAGAAAAATAATGATAAGACGTGGAAAAGAAAATCAGGATATGAAACATGTGGAAGCTCAGGACTCGCGTCTAAAGACAGCAAATTACCAACTAAGATTGGTACAAATGTGGTCCAAACTGACATTTTAGAAAATACTGAAAGACAATGAGATATGATAACATGGGGCAGAGCAAATAAAAGGAAATATGAGAGAAACAACAACACGCATCGGAATAATTAAATAATTTTAAAAATGAAAAGAGACGACAAAATGATGTCTGCTATCGTGAATATTTGAAGGCATATCTGAACACGTCAGGGAAGTTAGTGATAATTGTATCACTTGAAAAGTAGCCAAGCTGCACACTGAAATTTTTATTTTTTATTTTTTTATTTAGAATAGGATCGCGTTTGACCACCATCTCACCTAATGGTAAGTGATGATGTGGTCGAAGATGGAGCACGCTTACCTAAAAGTAACCTATTCACTCTTGACTTAAAGACTCCTAGGTTATAGCTATCGGGAAACACAGACTCCGGCAGGGAATTCCACTCCTTAGCCGTACGCACAATGAAGGTATTCCCAAAACGTTTGGTGCGTATGGGTGGGATGTCCACCATGTAACGATGGCGCTTCGCCGTTTGTCTCGTAGTCCGATGATGGAACGGGCTTGGTGGAATTAGATTGTGTAATTCCATCGCACACTCCCCGAAATGTAACCGATAGAAAACCGATAGACTTGCAACTCGTCGTCGATGTTCAAGGCTCTGGAGCTTTGATTCGACCAGTGCATCGTTGCCAATGAGTCTTTTGGCCCGCTTCTCGATAGACTCAAGCGCGTCCAGTTGGTATTTAGCAGATCCATCCCAAAGATGAGAGCAGTACTCCATACACGACCGAACCTGGGCTTGATAGAGATTGAGCAACTGTTCGGGTGTGAAGTACCGTCTCACCTTTGCTAGGATTCCCAACTTTTTTGATGCTAGTTGAGCCTTAGCCTCGATAAACGGGCCAAAATTGAGGGTAGAAGTTAATGTTACCCCCAGAAGCTCGATACGGTCGGTTATCGGCACAGTTACACCTCGGAAAGTAGGAGCCGGTTCAAATTGGCTCCTTTTTGCGGAGAAGAGACACGCCTGGGTCTTAGCTGCATTAAACTTGACCAGGCTGGCATCGCCCCATTCGGAGACAGCCTTCAAGGTCAAGTTCAAGCGCCCGACCATGTCCTCACGGAGAGACTGGATCTGTGACCCACCAGCTCGCGCGCTGGACACATATCTCTCAGAAACTGTGCTGTCGTCAAATTCAAATTCATTTATTTGCTTAAATAAGGTACAGAAGGTTGGTAAAACGTACAATATTGATCTCTTATTCTGCCTTTAATTTCGGCGTGCAAATATAAAAATACATAAGAAAGAATCTAATTAGAAATGTATCATTGAATGAAATAAATGTCAATATAATAATGAAAAGTAATCAGTTAATCCTAAGTTTCAATAATAATCACGTCAATAATGGTAGAGATTTGTCACACAATAAAAAAAAACACTAGATCATTTACATAATAATATAAAAGAATAATTCTTGGTCTTACCCATACAGTCATTAAACAAATAATCCGATTAAAATTACAGTATTCAATTATATAAATGTCAAAATATTAGTCAATAATAATCCTGAATGTTAAAAACAATTATGTCAATAATGGGACGATTTGCCATACAATAATAATTAAAAATGACCGTGCAATTTATAAAAACTTATAATTTAAAATCTAAAAATTCATGTACACTATAAAAGCATTTTTCAATTAAAAACCTCCTCAAGTTATTTTTAAATCTAGAAAATGGTAGCGTTTTTATGCAATTTGGTATTTTGTTATACAATTTTATGCACATTATATAGCTGTTTTTGCCAGTCAGTGTGAGATTCGTCCTCGGTTGAAGTAACTTATTAGTATACATAGATCGTGGGGCATAGTAGCTAGTCGCTTGCTGGAAAAGTCTCTTATGTTTGAAAACAAATATACAGGATTCTAATATATAAATAGATGGTAGAGTTAGTATTTTATATTTCCTAAAGAATGGACGACATGACTCTATTTGCTTCAACCCAAATATAGCTCTTAGACACTTTTTTTGCATTACAAATACTTGGTCAATCTCCACACAACGACCCCACAGGATAATACCGTATTATTACCGTACCTTATAGTGGAGGTTATGTAACCATGGAAGGCCGTTAATGCGGCATTTCTTGATACCTCGTAGCTAATACGTCTCAAAGGGTATATAAAATTATTTAATTTAATGCAAATGTCATTTATATGATTTTTCCATGAGCAATATTTATCTAAATTGATTCCAAGAAACTTAACAGAGTCAGTTTCTGTCAGGGCGACCCCATTATACGATAAATTTAGGGCCAGTGGTTTTGAACGACAGGTATGAAATTGCATAAATTTCGTTTTATTAATATTAACTTTTAAATTATTAGCCTCTAGCCACTCTATAGTTGTTTGAAGAGCAGTGTTTATTTCTTGTTCGTACGAATTCTTATCTTGTCCCTTAATTATAATTGTGGTATCGTCGGCAAAGAGTACACATTTATGATTTATAACTTCTGGGAAATCATTTATGTAAAGCAAAAACATTGGCGGCCCTATAATGCTGCCCTGTGGTACGCCGTTTCTATTAATCATAAAGGAAGATTGAGATGATTCTAACGTTTTTGTTTGTTCATTATAATTCGTTACCTCCACTGATTGTACTCTGTCGGACAAGTAAGATTCCAGCCATTTATATGCAGTTCCTCTGATTCCGTATCTCGAAACCTTTTCTAATAATCGTTCATGAGAGACATGATCAAAAGCTTTGCTCATATCCATGAATAAAACTGTAACAGGTATTTTCTTATCAATACAGTCTGTTATTTCTTTTATTAATTGAAAGGCTGCTAACGATGTACTTCTATTTTTACGAAACCCATTTTGTTCGTCTTTAATAATCTGGTGCTTTTCAATGAAGTTTTCTAATTTGTTATGAAAGGCTTTTTCAAAAATTTTAGAAAAAATAGGTATCAAAGTTACAGGCCTGTAATTGTCCATTTGAGTGCTATCCCCTTTTTTAAATATTGGTTTTACCACTGATCTCTTTAATAAATCGGGAAAAATTCCTTGTTCTAGAGAGAGGTTAACAACATGTAGAAGTGGCTCTAGAATTATATTGACCGACAGTTTTATGATATCAGTGCGAATATTGTCATAGCCACTTGCTTTGGAATCCTTAAGAGACATCACAATGTTTTTAAGGTCGCAACCATCCAGTGGATACAAAAACATTGAATTACCAATTGATTCAATATGATCCATTTTTTTTAATCTTGAATCTTCTTTATTATCAAGGCTATTATTGGTACCCGTGTTAATGAAATAATTATTGAAATAATTTGCTATAGATTCGGGATTTATACAGTCATTGTTGTCCACAGTAATTTTTGAAATACAGGAGCGTTTTAAGTCTGTTCCAGTATGCTTTTTTATTACATTCCACGCTGCCTTACACTTATTTTGAGCTTTATTTATATATTTGGTATTATTATTTTTCCGAGACGTTAAAATACATTTTTTCAATAAATTGCAATAGCTTTTGTACTTGTTTTTATGCGATTCATTACTTTTATACTTTAATTTATAGTGTAGTATACTTTTATTCTTACAGCTTATTTTTATACCTTTCGAAAGCCAGTTTGATTTATTTAAGGCTTTATTTGTAACTTTTACGCGAATGAGAGGAAAACATAGATTATAAAATAGCAGATATGTATGGAAAAATTTGTGAAATGCTTCGTTTGTCGAGTTTTCTTCAAATACGTCACTAAAAGACAAATGAGAGATTGCTTTTAAATACTTTTTTTTATTGTCATTACTATAGTCTCGTTTAAATTCATACCACCATTTCAAAAATGGTTGATGTTTTTTTGTAACAGCCCAAGAATATGATTGGGCTGAGTGATCTGATAAACCCAGATGATGTACTTTTGCACATCCTTTTTCTATGTTGGTTGTGATGTGATCAATGCAAGTTTGTGTCTTTTCTGTTACTCTAGTAGGTGTCAAAATAACATGTTTTATGTTGTAACTATTTAAAAAGTAATTATACTCCCTACTTTCCTTTGACTGTTTTAAAATGTCTATATTTGTATCCCCACATATAATAATTTTCCTTCTAGTAGTACGACACAACGTCGTCAATAGAATTTCGAGTTTATTAAGAAAGACCGTTACATTCGACGAAGGGGTTCTATATACACTTAGTAATAATATTCCGTATTTCGTTAGCTCTAAACCACAACATTCAAATACACATGATTCGCTTATCTTTTGTATTTCTTGTATTACTTTAAATTCAATCTCGTTTTTTATGAGAATAATAACGCCTCCTCTTTTCGAAGTTTTTCTCGAATAATAAGCTGCAGTCGTAAAGCCTTTTAGTCGAAAGATTTTTTCGGTACCTTCAAGCAAGAACGTTTCAGTAAAACACAATACATCTACACTGACCTCGTTATTTAACAAATCTAATAAAGCAAAGGAGATTTCATCACGTTTGTTTAAGGCTCCGGCTATATTTTGATGTAGAATTGTCAAGCGTGGCTCAGTTTTTGTCACGAAAAAAGTCATTTAAATTTTGAGTAACTACACACATCAAAAGTGTCTAGGGATCAACATATATTTTTGCAATAACTTTTCTCCTGATTGATATTAATTAAAATTTTCTTTAAGGATTCGTCAAATAAAGTGTTTTCGTTTGTCACAGTAACGATAAACCAAGTCACCTTTGCATTAATAAAGAAATTTGCCATTTTCCTAATAAAGGGATTTTTGACATTTGAACCACTAACATTAAAGTTCGAAAAAAAGACTGAAATAACAGTTTTCTTTAAAATTTTATTGGGTAACTTAAACAATTAATAATCCGTGTTTCTACCGCGAACACTAACAACACAAGAACATCGGTTTGGCATACTCAAAATGAGTTCATCCAAATCACGCTGTGGAATGGCCGCCCATGTTCGTTGCAACAACAAAAAAAGGTCTTCTTGCGACTGGATACCCTCCATATTCGGCAGAGCTCTTCTCTGTAGCATATCCCATGCATGCTCAATCGGGTTCAAGTCTGGCGACTGAGCAGGCCAGAGCAGGACATTGATGTTAGCTGCGGCGAGAGTCTGTCTTACAACTCTTGCGGTGTGCGGTCGTGCATTATCATGCATTAACTGAAATAAGGGACCGATTTGCACTTGTAGAGGAACGATGACGTCAGATACAATCGTCTCAGCATAAATTTGAGCGTTGAGGTTGCCTCTGATCCAAATCAACTCAGTTCTTCCGCCGATCCAAATACCCGCCCATACCATGATAGTTCCACCACTATAAGGATGGACTTCCTGGCAGGATTTTAATCGCTGTTGGCGTCCAGGGGTTCTCCAGTGTCGTATACGTCTTGTATCCGGTCTCATACCAAAACGAGACTCATCAGAAAAGCACACGAAACGCCATTGTTCTTCTGCCCAATTTCTGTGTTCAAGAGCCCATTGATATCGAATCCTACGATTGTGCATTGCTATAGGTGGTACCCGTAGCGGTCTTCGGGAATGAAGGTTCACTTCATGCAAGCGGTTTCTGACTGTTTGGTCGCTAATTAAGTTCCCTGAAGAGTGATGAAGCCTCACGGCTAACATCATGGCGGTTATTGTTAGAGCTCTTCGAGTTAAGATTTGAATGTATCGGTCTTGTCTCCGTGTGGTGCAGCGATACCGTCCTCCATGGCGCTCAGCCACGGTACCAGTGCTTCGGTAACGTGTCCAAAATCGACTGATAACACTCTGACTTGTATTCAGAGCTATAGCCACAGTACGTTGCCGGGAACCAGCTTCTATCATTCCCACGGCTCTGAGCATTTCTTCCCTGCTTAAATGACGTCGCCGCTCCATAATAACGTTGGTTTTAATCAGTAGTAGGGAAACAGTAGCACTAATAATGTCTTCAATGCGTTGTATGTTTTTATCAGGAAAATATTGACAGCTGATTTTCATCTTTTACTCGAATTTGATTAACAGTTCCTGTTTCAAATTATGAAATGCACCAAAAAGGATCCATATAAATTTATAAAATCATAAATTTATTACAAAGCCACATCTCAATCTCAAGAAATCCGCATAAAAATGCTTGATCCCTAGACACTTTTGATGTGTGTATATTAATATTATCTGTCTGTACACTAACATCGTTTAAACTACAAGTCTGTACAGCAACATCCTTGGTGCATTTTTGTATATTCTGAATATTTAAATTCTCGGTATATTTTTGAAAATTACTTTTATAATTTACATGCAAGATTTGCCTGTGAATTAGCTTACAAACATTCAACTTTGTGGTATATTTTGCTGACATATTAAAATCATTATGTAAATGTACAAAAGATGAATTCTTACAATTAGAACACACAAACCTTAGTAATTTATTAACATTTCTTTCATTTAGGGTCTTATTTTTGTAATTTTGCCCGACTAATACATTGGTGAATTTAAGTTGGCATATCGTATGGTGCAAATATGTTTGAATGCCCATTGGATTTTTGTCATTTAAACCTGCTAATATAATTACAAAATCAGATTTATTAAAGTCCTTACACGTATTTGCGCAGTTTTTTAGTACTTCTTCCGTGGTTGCATTCGGTTTTATGAATGATGTCACAGCAAATTTTTCCCCAAGGTAGGACTGCAGAATGTTTCGTACACCCTGTCCAGATTGGTCAGCAAAGATGATAACTCTCTGGATATCAATTGACTGAGATTGGTGTAGTGTCTGTATATTACATAGTTCCAACTCCTTATTCCTGGTCAAAGATGTTTGTTTAATTCGTTCGTTGTCGTCGGCGTCGTGGTCAATTCGATTCATGTTCGTGCTGGAACTTTGAACGTCATTATTCGATAGCGGTTTTGAATGAATAATATCCTCAGTACTACAGATCGATCCGGTTGTGTTGAATGATCTGAATGATCTGTCACACACGTCTACTGCTGTCGCGACATTGTCACGTAGATGAGTCGTAGGTGAAAAACTCGTAGCCGGGGTAGAAAAACAGCTTGTTTTTAGAATATTTCTTTTTCGGGCAGAAATCGGCGTAAATTTTTTTGCTTCAAGTAAATTCACCTTTTTATAGGTTTCAACAATTTTCTGATATTGGCCAATATCCATTTTTAATCGAAAATTTTCGCTATTTAAGTTGTCTATCTCTAGATGAGCACTTTCCAGTTCCATTGTTAGCCTTTTTACTTCCTCTTTAAGGCTTGAGTAGCTCGCTGTTATCAAGCGATGCATTCGGTAAGCTCATCATTGTGGTATCCAGTAGCGTAGAGCTAGAGCTTAAATTATTATTTAAAATATTGTCCACTGATTTGGCTCTTGATGTTTTACGGACAGTAACGTTTTCATTCTCTAAATTGTCCATAGTAACAATTGGATTAAAAAAGAAAAAATAATTCAAATAATATGATGTCGTATTTTTCTGGTGAAAAATAATGTTATTTACAATCGTAGTGTTGATAAATTGCAAAAACATTAAACAAAAAGAGTATTGTGTGAATGAGATTCGAACTCGTAACCAGCATTCTCCAGTTGAAGTCTTGTACTTTACGCCATTTGAGCGATAATTTTTAAAGACAAATTGTCACTGTCGTTGTTCCGTATTTTTAGTTCGTAATTGAAGAAGTCGTTACTATGATTCATGCAGAAAAAATGTTTGCACTCAATCACCAACACACAAGTCATTTAAATTAGCTTTTTTAACAATTTCTTGGTAGTGTTCTACTTGTCCACTGCACTTTATTACTTATTAATGATTGTTTAGGTGCTTTTTTTAATAATATATACACTTGTTTTAGAGTATGAAGTTATGTTATCATTGTATAGTCGTTTTTTTATTAAATCCGTCACACAATTCACTGGATAACAATGTCACAAATACTATAGATGTTCTTTCACAGTTTTATTTAGCAGAAACACTTTAATTATCACTTAAACTATTTTTTTTTAGAATAAATAACACGGACCCGATGTTATCGCGACAGCTAGCGCCATCTCTCATCATCGTCTGCATACCCAAAGGTACCGGGCATTAGCAGATCGTTAATGTGCAGCAAGAATAAAGTTGCTGAGAGAACAGACCCCTGAGGGACCTGACCTAATTTCAGATATGATAGACAGTGAACGACAGTGATACATTGACTAAAAGCGCTCGACTCGAAGCGAGTTAACAAGTACCTTCCATGAGCGTGTGAGAAGTTCCTCGAGAATTAGATGTCATAGGTGATGAGAGTGGTAACGGCGTGTGCAATCATAGTCAAAACCCTTGACCGCAGCTCAGAAGTAACTGTGGCGATGAATCTGTTTATAAGGAATCGATGAAATAATTCTATTAAGATGATGGGCAGGTGCTTTATATGAGGGACACATCTGATAGTGTATCTATTGAGAATCGTTGGTGCGATTACAGCCTATAGCTGCTCACAGATTACGATACGGTTTTGCTGGGAACTTTGTTTTGTTGAACGCGTTTATTGGACCTTTTCTTTTAAGGAAGAATCTATCGCTTACCATCAGGCGAGATCGAGGTCAAGAGTGGGCCCATCAGTAATTAAAATAAAAATCTGTGCAGGAAGTACTGTGGAAAACCCTAGCGACAGGGCATTGTGCATAATCAAAGTTCATTATGGTATGAAGATGCACCTACGCTGTTATTAGCAATAAAGTAATGAAATTAGTGTTTGTGAGAGAAATTGGACGAAATTTAACCCAAAACCCATGGGACCATTTTGGACGGTGACCGTTATACACTGAAGTCTTTAAGTTTTAAGCGTACCTACAAATATGTACATGCCAGGTTAAGGAGGATGCCAGCAAGTCACGTACCAGTTGAAGTAAATAATAATAATAAATAACGTTTATTGGCTTAAATAAATTATGGTTACAATATGAACACTGTCACTTAAACTAGGTATAAACACCTGCGCTGAAGAATGCTTATGTGCGCTGAAGAATGCTTATGTGTTCCCGCACCCTCGACGCATGTGTATGTGCATCGAACACGGGGTGGTCTTAGTCAGTAGAGTCTGACAGACCCCTTCGCCCGCCCCAGGGCGGAGGACATCCATGAGGATTTCCAGCTCGAAAAAAAAAGGTATAAACACCTGTGCTGTAAGCAACAGTAACAATTCGAGGTTGATCAAATTTTACAATATGCTATGTATGGTGCAACAATCCGTTATTATTACATAAACAGGGTTACTAAGAATTAAAATTATACAATAAAAATAAAAATTTATTAATGTAAGTATTGGTTGTACGAGATGTGTGTCTGTATTTATTGGTGTGTGTATATGTGTGTGGGTTGTGTGTGTGTCTGTATCTGGGTTTGTTTGTGTGTGTTTGATTGGGTATGAATACTATATGTGTGCCTTATTAAGTTGATAGATATGTGACGTATGAATGTAGGGGTTGCTTACATTTAGGGCTATCCAGGAACACTTAATAGTTTTTCAGTTTCTTGGTAATTTATTTTATTTTATTTTATTTTATTTTATTTATTTGGGACAAAAAACAGTTATACATTAAAGTATTTTACAAAAAGTGGTTATCTTAAAAGGTAAAAAAACGTATAACCCACACTATTGTCCACGAAATGACATTATGAGTAAAGATGCGGACGCGTACAGGTATGTTTAAATACATATATGAAAAATAAAATTGACTGAGAAATAAAGAAAACTATAACAAATTAATCTGGTGCGGTGGACAAGTAATTAATGATAAGAAGCTAATAATTGCAATGCCTTTTTCTTAAATTTGGAATGTGACAGCGCGAAAATGTCTAGGTCCATGAAATGAGTGTTGTACGTTTCCAACAGCCTTCGGAGAGGGGCCCGTACCCCAGCATTCGTCCTGCAGCGTGCAGTATAGAATAGTCGAGGTACGCGCACCTCCCGCCGTATTACAGTGCGAGGTACTACATAACATAGCCGATTAATTAACATAGTGCAGTTAAACTTATTGTGGCATATACCATACAGCATCATAACCATTAGCAAGTGACGTCTGGAATCCAAGGTTATTAGTTTGAAATGATTTAATAAATCTGTGTACGGAATCCTTGTATGGAAGCACTTATAATTTACAGCACGAAGAAATTTTTTTTGTACCGTTTCTATACTGGTTTTGTATTTATTGTATAGAGGGCACCAAATAGGTACCGCATATTCCAATTGTGAGCGAACTAAAGCTTTATACAAAAATAAAAAAGTAGAAGGTTTTTTGAAATCCTTGCAAGATCGCATGACAAAACCATACATCCGAAAGGCCCTGTTAATTATTTAATTCTTCTAAGAAGTTCTTAACTACTTTTTTAAATTTAAAACGTCGTAATCTCTTTAAAGGCACATTTTTGCTCATTTTATTGTAAATATAGGGAGCTATTACATAGGGGTATTTCTTCGCAAAAATTGTCTTATATGGAGTAGTTTTAAACACGATATTGTTTCTTCTCCTATTGCCTATTTGGGAACTCTTACTCAGTAAATGGGTGTGTGCATAAATTATATTACGCAAAATGAATAATTGGCGAACTGTGAGGACATCAAATTCTTTGTAGAGTTTTACAGTAGGATATAGCCTTGGTTTGGACAGAATGACTTTGATTGCCGCCCTTTGTGCTCTTTCGAGCTTAAGAAGAAACGTCTTGTGAGACCCTCCCCAAACAGAAATGCAGTATCCCAATACTGACTGGCAAAGAGAAAAATAAATTATTTTCAAGATATTTAAATCCTGTATATGGCGTACTCTTTTGAAAATGGACATTAGTTTCCGGATCCTATTAGTCAGAAGTTCAATATGATGATACCAGTTAAGGTTTTTATCAACCCAGACTCCTAGATACTTAATCCTATTAACTCTATCAAGTTGAGTGCAGTGACACAGAGTGCTGTTGTTACTATGGCAAGTGTGAGCTCTTATTGTTATTTTATCTGTAGCTGGCGCTCCTGACTTTGTTATACAGAAAGTGAGATATTTAGTTTTGTTGAGATTAATAGTTAGCGTATTTTTATTGAGCCAGTGTAATATCTGCCTAATACCACTTTCTCTGATGTCAGCGACTTCATCCCAAGTTTTACCATGAAAGACTACTGCTGTGTCATCTGCAAAGGTTACAATTTTGGCATTGTGAAGTTGAAAGTTGCACAGTTGATTAATATACATCAAAAACATTGGGGGGCCAAGAACACTTCCTTGTGGGACTCCATATGTTATTTGAGCTTCTTCACTGACATACGAGCCAAGTTTTACTCGTTGGGTACGTCCATTTAAGTAACTAGTAAACATATCCAATGCTAAACCCCTTATTCCCATGTTTTCCATCGTAGTAAGTAGTTTGGGAATAGAGACAGTATCAAATGCCTTCGCAAGGTCCAAGAATACTCCAGTACACTTCGATTTACTGTCAAGTGATTTTACAATAGATTCAGTTAACGTTCTTAGTGCATCTTCTGTAGATCTACCAGGAATAAATCCAAATTGATTATTTGATATCAGCTTAAAAGTGTCCAAGTAATTTGTTAACCGTTTGTTTAACAGCTTTTCGAGTATCTTAGACATCGCTGGAAGGACCGATATAGGTCGATAGTTGTTGACACTATCTCTATTCCCTGACTTAAATATATCCTATATTTAAGTCAGGGAATAGAGATAGTGTCAACAAGCGTATGAGCGCTGTTTTGAACAGCTTGGGAAATACTCCCAAGTGGAAACTCAGGTTACATATATATGTAATAACAGGAGTCAGCAAACTATTTGCAGCTTTTAGTAACCAGTTAGAAATGCCATCTATTCCTACAGAGCAGTCGTCTTTCAGATTCATTATAATCGATCGTACTTCTTCTTCATCAGTGTCCAGTAAGGCAAAAGAATTTAGTATTGGTTGAGGTAAATCTTGTATGAATGTTCCATTACTGTCCATACTGTCTATATTCTCAGCCAGTTTCTGTCTCACGGTTGCAAAGAATTTATTGATTACATTAACAGATTCATGGGGGCTGGGTTTAATTTCTAATAAGGTTTCGTTATTATCTTTTTGTTTATTTAAGGATGCTATTGATTTGTTATTAATTTCCAGGTTTTTTTGAGTTGTTCCTAGCCTTTTTGAATTCTATGTTTTCAAATGCACATTTAACTTTGACAAGAATGGTTTTGCAGAAGTTTCTGTATCTGGTGTAAATGAGTTTATTTTCCAAGCTTTCTGGATTCTTTCTAGCTTTAATATGGAGCTTATCCCTGTGTTTAATGCAGCGTAACAAACCCAGTGTAATCCACGGTTTAAAAACCTTGTTTCCATGACTAGTTAAACTAGTTGTAGTGTTATTTTTTATTATTTGTATAATAATATCTATAAGGAATTTTATTGCAACATCTACGTCAGTACAATGATATATGTGACTAAGGTTAGTTTTTTCTATTTCCGAGATGACTTTATGATAGTTAGTGTGACTTGTTGTGTGTTTGTTGCAGTATTCTGAAAGTTTCTTGCCTAGGGATAAACAAACTGTATAGTGATCCGTTAGAGTTGTTGTTATAACTTTTACATTACAGCTTAGTACGGATTTTATCATTACATGATCCAGACAATTTTGTTTTCTTGTTGGAAGGAGGTGACCGGGAAGTAGTCCATGTGATGCCATTAAATTTAGATATTCGTGCGACCGTGGTTCATTACCGATTTCTTTTATATTTATATTAATATCTCCTATGACAATTATGGTTGCATAAGAAGACAGTGATTTTAATAGAGTATCCATTGATTTAAGGAACTTTTCAATAGTGTAGATAGGAGGTCTATAGACTGCGACAATGACAATATCTGTTTTTACTTTAATAATTAAGCAGTTAGCGTCTTCCAAAAAATACTAAAAAACAAGAGACTGAAAGCATCTTTTTATATACACAACTACACCTTCGTTTTGAGTCTCGTGGTCCTTCGTGTGATAATATGTATAGTTACTTATTATAGGTCGAAATCTAGCTGTAATTGTGTTAAACAATTTCGAATTGGGACAAATTACAGGAAATGCTTCTGATATTTTGGGATATTATGTTGAAGTTACTATGCATGGAGTTTAAATGTATTTTAGCCTCTTTGGTATCGCATAACTTTATTTTTGAGACTGTGTATTTATCTATCTCTTCTGTTATTTGGTTTTTACAAGGAACTTGTACCTGGTATAAGATCCTTGGGTTTTTAGTACCCATGAAAAATATATGATGAATGAATGAATGAAAAGAGGTTTAGTTTTAGAAGTAGTTATAGCCTGATTGGTGTGAACTTCATGTATGTTTGTTGTTATGTTCCGGGGATGTATACATGTGTTTGTATGAGTGAGTGTGTGAATGTAAATGTATGAGATAAGCACTTATTTAAGTTTAGTAATGGTTTTCGTACATATGTGAACATTTTTATAATAGCGGTAAAAGTACCTATAAAACTTACGTTAATATATGTCATTTTTTACAAATATTAAATTTTAAAAAAATATAAGATTATATAATAAGAAACAGTTATTAGTCATTTACTTCCTTTGAGCGATTCCAAGTGTTTTTCTGATCTAATAATCATGTGGGGGTCTCCTATCTTCTTGCGCAAATATATCTTACCATTCGCAGTCCATGCATATGTGTAATTTTCAGTTTTGGCGAATTCACGAGTCAGATAAAACAATTTCTTGGTTTTAAACGTGAGGTCATAGGCGTAGGAAGGGGGGGAGCCGGGTGGGCCGTGCCCACCCCAGAATGGTCTGGTGCCCACCCGAGAATTTTTACTAACAAACAATTATGGCTGAAAAATTTAAAAATCTGGCCAATCGCTTCTACTACTGGGGGCCAGGCCCCCCCTGCGAAATATCTCTAGATACGCCAATGCGTGAGGAACTCTGATACATATATGGGATTTGTATCTTTTATTCCGTCTATGCAGGAGGTATTAAGGGTTGCGGGTTTGTTTTTTGAATTGTATTCTCTCACTGCCTTGAGTACATTTGCTTTTATTATTGGTGTGGACACATCCACAACCACGACAGAGTTAGACTTATTTTTGGTCGTCTTACGGTATATATCTCGCACATTGCTAAGGTCGAACTTTGAATTGACTGTTTTTTAATGTTGAAGTTGATTAATGTTGATGTTAATATTCTAATAATGAATTTGTTGATGATGAGAAACCTTCTGTTGTGGTAGAAGTTCGAATAAGGGGTTATATCGGTCATATTTTGCTCGACCGTACTAGTAATTATTACGGAGTCTTAGTCCGGTAAGAATCGGGTTCTCTTGAGGCAACTCAAGTAGTCCATGGGTGCGCGATGCGCATTTAACTCTGGCGAAGGCCGGGGTCTAGAGAGACCGTAGAGAAGGGTCTGGAGAGACGAGCGATGTTTGACACGGGCGATTCACATCATAGAAATTCGTACAGAACTTTTGATCCATGCGCCGGATGTGTGACAGCAATGCGATTATTGGTCGGCTGGAGAACCGTAGCGTTAGAGCACTTACTCAAGGGTTTCTGTAAGCTTGGCAGTTTTGGTTGTAGTAGAGTTGGAGATGTACCATATCAACTGCCATTTGATAATGATAGACAAATCTGCAGTGAGGAGTTAATATAATATGCACTGAAAGGAATATAGTTATGCACACACGGTACTAAGAAGGATATAGTCGTTTAAACAACGCGTTTTGGATGCAACATCCCATACTGCGGAAAAGAGTAAAGGCGGAGACAAAAGTATTCGAAACTACGTAACTGGGAAACTATTGAAGGCCAATGGGAAGTTGTGAGTGGTCCAACTAAAGAAATTAACAGAGGAGAAGATACGAATAGATCAGAAAATAGAATAGAAAAGAAGAGGAAGGGTAAAAGTAAATAGTTGAAGATGTGAATTAATGATGAATGAAATAAATGCCTCATTAAACCTTTCTGGTTAAAAATAAAATAAATTAAAACAAGGAAAAAGGTAGTGTATTTAGATGTAAATATATCACACTGCAAATCGATAACAATTAACAGTATTATAACGTTGCCTCGGGCGCATACGTCGCTAGGTTATAAATACCGGTTCGCGTGGTGGGGGGAGTCTCATTCCGCTTCCGACGCTCGCCCGCGACGGTCGTACCGCTCCGCGCTCTCGATCGTTCCGTGCCTGAGTCATCGTTACGCTTCGTCACGCCCGCCGTGACGTCACTCGTAGTCGCCGACTACGACGCCTGGTCCGGATCCGCCTTTTTCGAGGCGGTGAAGGATATCCTGTTTCTATAACAGAGTATCGTCAAAAACAATTTGGTTTGGCCCCTTCAGGGTAAAACCACAGTTTCGTGGTCCTTGGTTGGAAACCTCACGGTGTCAACAATACCAAGGGGGTGCTGACCCGACGCACCCGCTGATCCCCTTCAGGGTGAAGCAGTCAATTGGAGTCGAGTGCTAGGTTTTGGCCTTGGGGGATCTCCTAGTCAAACCTAGTTACTGAGTTTCTTTTTCAGCTACACACCTAGTGTCGGTTGGGTGTCTACCCCTTCGCACTAGACCCAATAGGGCCCGGTTCGCACAATAAGACTGGCGACCGGTTACAAGCTTAGGGCTCACCATTAGGTACTCACCTCCCAGTCTCTACCCGACTGGGAGGGTTACACATCCCCGGACCCATCCATCCGGGGAGTTAGGCCAGTTAGGCTTTAAATAGGCCCCCCGCGGGAGAAAAATCTCCAAAATTTCCCAATTAAATTTTTAATCCATCCGCCAATCATGGCAAACTCCAATATTTTGGAGATACTGTTAGAAATCCTTAGGGAAAACCCTGCTATTTCCGCCAAATATGGCGGAAAAATCCAGCGTGAAATCGCTAATTGTCCCCCGGCTACCGAAGCCAACGTCGCTGATTTTAGTGACGCGCTTGACAGCCCATTATCTCCCCCGCTTGCTGATCAAGGCATTCCGGTTGGTCAATTCACGGAAGTATTTATTAACTCCGATCCCATTGTTCGTCAAACAACAAACGACTTCCGGGTAGATAGCCCTTTATTGCCCCCGCCCGCTGACAAAGTCCTGCCGGTCGCCCGATTCCCGAAATCACCCATTGTTTCCGGCCCACCTACTAATCCCATTGTTCATAGAACAATGGACGCCGCGCAGGTGTGCGCTGCACCTGAATTCCTTGAAATGGACACCACCGAACCTGTGTCCAATAACAACTCCGACAATGATTTGTCATCATGCCCCTCGTCCTCGGAAGACGACTTTCAAGTCGTCACCGGCGGCAAAAGGAAGAAAGGGAAAACCTCCCAGGCCAGCAAGGCCAAAAAGACCACCGCGTTGCCCCCGTCCCCAACTCAAACGCCCGTACGACCCGCTAGCCCCGTCCCAACTACCTCTACTCACGCGCAGAATAGTCGTCCCCCCAGCCCGATAGCCCAAACTTCCTCAGCCCAAAGGAAGCAACGCCCTCCGCCCCCCTTTTACATCCAAGACAAGGGGAAATGGACTGATGTGTCCAAGATGTGTGTTGTTCGAAAGATCAACTACACAAACGCCCGTGCCTGCCAAAATGGCATTAAAGTCACCGTCCCTACGTCGAACGACTATAGGGAACTATATCGCGCCCTCCGTGAAAGGAATATTTCCTTTCACACTTTCTCCTTCCCCGAGGACACGCCCACTCGTGTTATTATTAAACGTGTCCCTAAAGAAATCCTAGTACAGGATATTAAAGACGACCTTGCCGATCAAGGTATACCAGTGATCGCCGTCCATCGCTTACATAAAGCGAGAGGCGGTGAATTGTACGACATGGTTCTTGTCATTTGTGAACCAACCGAAGGTCATCACCCGATTTTCAAGATTAAGTCCATTTGCTCCCTATCCGGTATCTCAATTGAAAAGCCCTACAAAACTGCAACAGTGGGACAATGCCACCGTTGCCAACTGTATGGCCATGCGCAGAGCAACTGCTATGCGACTCCCAGATGCGTCAAGTGTCTGGGCGAGCACAGCACTGCGGACTGCCCTCGGCCCAAAGACCGAACCCTCTGTTCGGAACCACCCAGCTGCGTTCTCTGCGGCCAGACCGGTCACCCGGCAAACTACCGCGGCTGTCCCAAAGCCCCCAAACTCGCTCCTAAATTAGCGAAGCGCGCCAACACCCGCCAACAAAGAGAGGCACCTTCCTCTCAAATTCCCCAACGTCTCGCTCCTCAGAGACCATCCCCGTGGAACAGGCTAAACCACGAAAAAGCCTTTCCCTCCTTGGCCCCTGCCAAACCTTTGCAGGCACTGATGGATATACCCATCGCAGCGCAGATCCTGCCTATAGACGTGGCTCCAGAGGCCACAACCAGTCCCAAACCCGCGCCTCAAACCACTGCTTCTCCTGCAGCCAAACAACCGCCCAAACCCTCACCCGTCGGGAACGGCGAGTCTTGCGCCCAGACTCTACTGCGCCACTATAAAATATTTATGACCCGCCAAGCCAGGTCTCTCCGCGATGCCCTTCTGGCTGCCGAGCAGCAGAATAACGGCAAAATTACAACGGAAATGTACAGCCAAATATTCAGCACACACAGTGATGTCGTGCTAGGCCTCGACCAGATGGATGCGATGGACTGATCCAATGGATTCCCAACGCACAAACCACACTAGGCCTCGATCCCTCAAATTAGGTTTTTTCAACGCCAATGGCATTTTCAACCAACGCGCCGAAATAACTAAATTCCTCCGCGACCACCAATTAGACATCCTCCTTATACAGGAGACCCTTTTGAAACCCCACCGCGCTGACCCCAAAATTGCGAATTACCGTCTAGTTCGCAATGACAGAACACGCTGCCACGGCGGCGGTACCCTTATTTATTATAGGAAGGAGTTATACTGCATCCCTCTGACCCCACCCGCGCCTCTCTCTCACCTAGAGTACTCTGCCTGTCGACTAGGCATGACTGGTCATCCTCCGATAACCATCATCTCTGCCTACCATCCCCCATCATCGGTCGCGTCTCTTGCTTCAGACGATCCTATCGCGCTCACCAGCGATCTCACGACTCTCTTCGGCCTAAGTGACTCCGTCTTACTAGCGGGCGATCTCAACGCCAAACACCCCGCTTGGAACAGCAACACGACAAATGCCAGAGGCAGAATCGTGTATAACCTAGGCGCGACCCTAAACTATGACGTCATAGCTCCGATGAGTCCCACCCACTACCCACACGACACCAACCATAGGCCCGATGTCCTCGATGTGGCGCTCCTAAAGAATGTAAACCTCCGTTTACACTCCATAGAAGCGCTTCACGAGCTTAACTCGGATCACCGTCCCGTTATCCTACACCTAGGTTCCCGTTCGGGTAACCATGATCCTACCCAACCTCCTCCGACCCAATTGATCACCGACTGGAGGAAAGTAAGTGAAAAACTGAAATCCACCACGTCGCCACAATTGGACACCATTCCTGACCACATAGTCTCAGTCGCTGACACGACGGCGGCGATCGACTCGCTTACAGATCACGTACAATCCGTCCTGAACGATTGTTCAAGGGAAGTTCCTGTAGTGGAAGACCACCGCTGGAAACTCCCGGATGATGTACGGAATCTGATAACCGAGAAGAACGCAGCCATCCGCGCGTACAGCGCTTTTCCCTGCGCCGCAAACAAAGCTCACATGCGCAACTTACAGCGTGCTGTAAGGAAACGCATTACCGAGCAGCGTAATGCGAGCTGGGACAAGATGCTGAGCGAACTTGAGCCCACCCATCTTGCCTTCTGGCAGCTTCAGAGGAAGTTACGATCCACTGAAGAGGCCACAATGCCTCCTCTCATTCGTCCCGATAAGAGTATCGCCTTCGATAACTCTGAAAAAGCAGAATGCCTAGCCGACAGCCTAGAGTCCCAGTGTTCTCCCAGCTCTCAACCAGTAGACCAAGCCCACCTCGATATGGTGAACGCCGAAGTCGAACGTAGAACTTCCCTTCCGCCCATCGAAGATCCCGATAATCCACTGGCCTCCATCACTCCTGATGAGGTCCAGGATATCATTAAAAGTCTCCAACCGCGAAAAGCCCCTGGCTCCGACGGCATCACCAATAGGGTTTTCAAACTTTTCCCCGCCCAGCTTATAGTGCTAATGACTGCCATCTTCAATGGCGCATTGAGCAATAATATGTTCCCTACAACCTGGAAACAGGCCACCGTCATAGGTATTCCCAAACCAGGCAAGCCCAAGTCTGACCCATCTAGCTACCGTCCCATTAGCTTACTCAACGTCCTCGGTAAAATCTATGAAAGGCTTTTATATAAGCGGCTCAAAGATTTTGCCGAAGCAAAGAGTCTAATACCCAATGAGCAGTTCAGATTTAGAACCGAACACTCATGTATCCAACAAGTCCACCGCATCGTAGAACACGTCAGCGCCGGCTTCCAACGGGGCGCAATAACGGGAGCCTTATTCTTCGACATAGCGAAAGCGTTCGACAAAGTCTGGCACAATGGCTTAATCTATAAGCTATACCAACTCGGCGTGCCTGACCGTCTCGTGCTCATCCTACGGGACTTTTTATCGAATCGCACCTTTCGTTATCGAATTGAGGGGGAGCTCTCCTCCCCCCATCCCATTCGCGCAGGAGTTCCTCAAGGCTCCGTACTATCCCCCCTCGTTTTCACGCTATTCACTAGTGATATTCCCAAGCATAAAAATACCCAGCTAGCCCTATTCGCCGACGATACGGCTATCTATTATACCGGTCTTAAACCCGATGCCATCGCTCGCACTCTCCAAACTTCCGCAAACACTCTGGCCAAGTGGTTCCGGAAATGGAGAATCGAAGTCAACCCAGACAAAAGCCAGGCAGTCCTCTTTTCTAAACCGCGGATAAACCCACCCTCCCCCCGTCCGATTACCATGTACGGCAAGCCGATCCCTTGGGAAAAGCAAGCCAAATACTTAGGCGTGGTCCTCGATAGACACCTCTCCTTCGCTGAGCACATAAAGCAGGCACGTTCGCGCGCCGCTTTCGCTCTAGGTAGGCTCCACTTCATTCTGAGCTCTCGCAGCAAGTTATCACTCAGGTGCAAGCTGCGTATTTTCACCGCGGTCATCCGTCCCATCATGACCTACGCCTGCGTTGTTTTCGCACACGCAAAGCCCTACCTCCTCCATAAGATGCAGACCCTCCAAAACCGATTCCTCCGTAGAGTCACGGGAGCCCCCTTTTATGTTCGAAATGAGCTTCTTCACGTAGACCTCAAGATGCCCACCATCCAGCAGTTCATGAAACGCGTCTCCAAGCGTTTCTTTGAAACTTCAATCCAACATAGGAATCCCCTTATCGTATCGGCCGCCCAATACGAACCCTCGCGTATCTCTAAGATTCGCCGACCAAGGCATACCCTAGTCACTCCCGATGACGCAATCACCCTGCTCCAAGAGAGCCGTAGGGAAACAAGTACAGTGGCACACAAACACAAAAACCGACCGTCCTTCCGTCCTCGCCGCCGAGGCCCGCCGCGACGTCCCCGTAATAGTCCACCCCGACCCTTGCCAGAGCCAGCCCGCGACGCTGAGCCAGTAGCTTTAAATTCCCTTATTAATAATAATAATATATGATCCAGCCTGTCCCTAGCTGCCCTCCCCTGCGACGCCCTAAGCCGAGGTCCGTACCCCACAGGGGGTGCCCTTAGCGTGTAGTCGCCTAGTTTGTAAGTTTTTTAATAAGCCCTGGCTGGAGGCTTTAATTAATTTATTAATTAAGGCAACCACAGGCAAGCCCGGTTAAGCAGCCGACAACCTCAGAGGTTGACCTGCGAGATGCCACACAATAAAAAAAAAAAAAAAAAAAAAGGTGGGGGGAGTCAGTCGTTGTCGGACTGTCGTCGTCCTGTCTGTGCGGTGGTGCGTTGGCGAGTCAACTATGAACTATGGATATGGTTCGATATAAATAAATCAGCATATTTTGCAGTTCCGTTTTTGTCATTCGGCTACAGAACCCTAAAAAGTCGCAAATATAACTTTGTAATTCATATAAGCATTATGAAAAACAAAGTTATTTGGCGTAGTTACTACGGAACCCTTCATGGGCGAGTCTGACTCGCACTTGGCCAATTTTTTTTATTCTTGCTGTCAAACGTTGAATTTCGTCTGTTGCTCTCTGCATTTGCTTGCGAAGGCTTTCCTCGGTGTCGACAGGCTTAGCATAGACCAGGTCTTTCATATGGCCCCAACATAAAAATCACAAAGATCGGAACTACACGCTGGCCAAGCGTGGTCCACCACGAAGTAGAAATTCTTGATTCATGCAAAAGCGTACTCCAAGCCGAAAGTTAGCTTGACTACCATCGTCCTGGTGAATAAGATGTCTTTTGGTGGTTAATGGGAGATCATCTAATAAGAGGTGCACATGGTCCCTCAAAAAGACTTCTCTATTATCTTCGTCCAAATTTGGGGGAATGAAATGCAGAACAGTTCCGAGTTGTCCTTTACTTTTACCCTTCCATACATTCACAGAAAACCTTCATCGAAGTGCTCTTTTTTTCAATCTTGGAAAGTCTCCTTTTGTTGCCCAAAATGTACCTACCTACAGTGCGTTTCAACTAGTATCAGAAATTACTGAGCGCCATATTGTGACGTAATAGCTGACAAATCCAACAAATTAGGTAGAGTGAGCAAAAAGAATTAACGAAGACAAAAAAAATTAGACTTTAAGTCTTCGATTCCTTAAATTTTTCACTAATAAGTAATTTTATCATGGCTTCTGGGCTATTGCCAACATTGAAAATAAGAGAGAACAGAATATAGTTTAAGAAAACGAATTATGTCTTTAAATGATTAAATATTATATTTAGCTAATTTTATTTTATTTAATAACGTTTTATTTCAATTAGTTATAAGACTCAATTTAATAAAATAAAACTGAACAAAATAAGATATCTGTGCAAATAAGATTTCTTTCCTAACCATGATTAAGTGACATTTGACAGATCGAGGTCATTGACATTCCTATTAGCATTATTTTGTAACGCACAGAACAACCTACAATGTGATAGTTTTTGAGATTCCATTACGCGCCATCATTAACAAATACACAACCATTCGCTTGAAACACGAAGCTAAAACTGATCAGAGCTGTAATTATTTATCGAAACGGCAAAAGTTAACTAAACTTATATTGTTCAGGCCTCAGGGGTGACTAAATAAACGTAATTATGTATATTAACTTTAATCTCGGAAGTCGGTGCCAAAAACGAAAATAGAAAACTAAAGACACCGACTACCGAAATTAAAGTTATTTTTCACTTTGCAGTGTTTTTTTGGAGTCGGTTTAATTTTTTGGTAAAATGTTTTTTATATGTAATTTTTTGTTGGTCTATGTGTCCTCCACCCATACATATCACATTCGACGTTTCAAATTTTATATGTTTTTAGTACTTGTAACCGTGTTTCATTAGATATATAAATATACAAAAACAAAAGTTTGTTTAATTTTAAGTACTTTTAGGTTAAATTCAATTAATAATAAAGTATGAAAAAAGAGTGAGAATGAAGATTGCTAGGTATAAAGGTATGTCACTTCTGTAGTCAGCAGTTTAATCTATATAAGTGACATGTCATAGCAGAACGTTGAACGAAAAGCGTAAGCGCTATGTAAATCGCGGCGCTTACGACCTTTTGGTCACGAGAAAACTACACCTTAGAAGCGCTCTAGCGCTGCGTATTTTAATTGTTTTGATATACGACTAATTATTTTTTCAGCGCTGCAGCGAACTTTAGTTTAAACTCTTGCCAAAATGGAACATATCCTTTGCTTAGGATAGCTCCTCTAGTACGTAGTACATATTACCTCAATGTTCTCCATCTCTATAATATGTCAGCATTTATCTGTCTTTTTGTTTCTCCGGGCTTTCATTGAAAGATAAAAAAGAATTCCCGCGGGTTCGGGATTTACGCGTGAAAAAATTCCCACGCTATCAAGTCGCGGGCACAGCTTAGATACATTATAATTATGTTTAAAGAACTTATCCGTTTCTTAGCGTTAGCATTCAGCCAATGTCAAAGTTTGGGAAACGATGATTTAAAAAATAAACGGAAAGGAATTTTGGAAAAAGGATAGAAAAGGATTGTTTTTATAAATAAATAATATATTAAGTATGTAAATGCAAAAATATTAATTACAGTTTAATATCATTCTTTTCTATATAATCAGCTAATATTTGATAATTGACAGGCCCGTTGGTATAGTGGTGAGTGGCCCTGACTGCTATGCGCAAGGTCGTGGGTTCGATTCCCACCTAGGACAAATGTTTGTGTGATGAGCACGATCAATTGTTCTTTGTCTGGGTGTAATTTATCTATAATATGTATGTATTTAGAAATATATATGTATGTTTATCAGTTGTCTAGTACTCATATCACAAGCTCTGCTTAGTTTGGGACTAGATGGCGTTGTGTGAAAGTCGTGGAATATTATATTATATTATTATATTATAATATATTGTAAATTTTGTAATTAAAATCATATAATAAACAAATTAAAGAGGTAGGTAATGGGATGGGGATTGATAAAAGTTGTGACATGAATTCAGAGTGGTCGTGGAGAGGGCAGGACAAAAAAATATGGTTTAAATCTCCATACTCTCCACAAGGACACAAAGGATCAGAAATCAAATTAAATTTAAATAGTTGCTCGGGGGAATTAGCATGGCCAAGTCGAAGACGGCATATTACGACTGTACTTCTTTTAGTCAGATTTAGTTTGCTGAACCATGGCTTGGGGAGGATGCTGTCTTGGATCATTCGATAGGGTTTTCCTTTTGATTCATTATCCCACTTTTTATTCCATGCATCACAAAGGTGTGGTCTAGGCAATGTTACCAGGTCAGACAGTAATTTATATAAGGAAAAGACATCACCATCGACAGCGGCGGATTTTGCAAGTTCGTCTGCCTTTTCATTACCATAAATACCCACATGACTGGGAATCCAAGCAATGGTCACATCATACCCTTTTCTAGAGCATTTAAATAAAAGCTCTCTTTTATTAAATATTATTGGTGATTGTTTGTGACATTTAAAGGGTATTGAACTTATGGAATCACAAAAAATTACAGTCTTTTTAACTTTTGCGAGAATAATGTAATCTATCGCCTTAAAAAGGCCCTAGCATTCTCCCGTATAGACGGTGGCTTCAGGAGGTAATTTAATTTTTTGTACGGTCGGCCAAGAAAGTGGTGTACCAGTTTTGATTTAGTTTCCCGGTCATCGAAAATTACAACAAGGTTCGTTATAAAAAGATATTACTGAAAGAGACAACATTATCATGACGTAAACCTATGTATTTAGTATTCATACGTCATATGTCACATATAACTACATGACATTTTAACCTTTAGTATAAATGAAAAGGACATTAGTTTCTACAAAGCAATTGAAATGTTTCCAAACAAAAGTAATAAAAACTATTTAGACAACCGAATTCCATTTGAAAAAGAAAACTGACAATTGACATTTTGTCAAATATTAAAACATAGTGTATTACATACTCTTTGTCAAATATATGCAAAAAATCGATATATTTTCCGTGTTATTTTTCAATCAACTGCATATAAAATCATCTCAATGCCTGCCAACTTGACCATTGCCGAAAGAGCACAAATAATTGCCCAATTTAATGAGGGAAGCAGTATCAGTGCGATATCCCGGAATTTGAATATATCGAGGCGTTCTGTCCGCTTTTGGATTCGTCGTGAAGGAGAGGAGGGAAGTTTGTTGGATCACAGAAGAAGTGGTCGCCGGCCTGCACTCTCCAATAACGATAGAGAATTCATGAGACGGGAATATGAAATCAAAATGTTTTAAGCCCACAAAACATTTTGCGGAGATGTTCGATGTGAGTGCCCAAACAATAAGGAATCATCTACATTACATGGGGTTGCACCACAGGCATTACGCCAAGAAAATATATTTGACGGATGCTCACAGACTTGCTCGTCTGAACTTCGCCAGAGAGCACTTAGAGTTTGATTGGTCTAATACAGTGTTTTGTGATGAAAAAACGTTTAAATCCAGTCAGCATGGACGTCTTCACCTTTGGCGATATAATTCAACACGGTATAAAGATGATCATGTAATCCCAAATAGAGAATCAGGTCGAATTTCCGTAAATATTTGGGGCTGGATGAGTACGGATGGTGTAGGAGAATTGTGTTCTCTACCTCCTCGAGCGACGGCTGTAAATTATATCGACGTGCTTCAGAATGCAATGCTACAGACAGTCCGTAATGTTTACCCGGAGAACGAAGTGCCACAATTTGATTTTGTTCAAGATAATTGTTCAATTCATAATGCGAGGATCGTAAGAGCCTGGTTTCGTTCACACACTGACGTAAGGGTAATTCAGTGGCCCTCAAGATCGCCGGACCTCAACCCGATAGAAAATCTTTGGGGCCTTATGGTCCAACGATGGTCGCATCAAAATGAAAGAACCAAACAAGCTCTTATTAGTCACTGTAATTATATCTGGGAGGAAATGCGGGGAACCGATATTTGCTCACGGCTTGTTGGTTCAATGAGGTCTCGTCTTTTAGAGGTTATAGAGGCCAACGGCGGTTACACCCGTTTCTAATTTTTAAAAATTTTCAATATCTTCTAAATATTACTATATATGCTATGTTTTTGTTTGTTATAAGTATTTTAAAATTGATTGTAGAAATTTAATAAAAGGATAAATCTATTTTTAGCTTGTTTTTTATTGATATTGTAATTACAAGTTTACAGAAATTGTAGGTTTGTGGCCTTGTGCCTTTACAATTTTATGTAACTTGTTGATTACAATTCTGAATTTGTAGATACAATTTTGTCATCAAAATCTACAGCCCCCCGCCATTGATTTTACGACGTCATTGGTTCCATCAAGTTCAAACTAAGAACAGCTGTCACGTTACAAACAGTAATAGTCGTTATCAATAATCAGATAAAGACAGCAATAGAAGTTGTCAGATCGATCTGCAAGCGAAACTAATCTTTATCACCTATGAATCTGCAAGCGATATTCAACCTTAGGGTGGTACACCACTTTCTTGGCCGACTGTACTACCTTATATTGCTGATGGTATACCTACACCTACACAATCATAAGTAGAGTGCTTGGAAGCGTCTGTATATGTGATGCCAATCTGCCCATTTATTATCAAGAATAAAATTAAATTCCGAGTTTTGATTCTTTTTATTTTTCTGTATACCTAAATTGAATTCTACTTTTAAATTGACATGAAGAGAACTATAACTATATTCATAAAGAGGAAGCCGGGAACTTTGGTGAGTAAATGCTTTGATGTTTTTAATAATACGGTGGCTTTTTACTAAGCAAGGAATATCTTTATGAGTCCAAAATTTAGAGGAATTAGTTTCTAAGTCAAGCTGGTCTACTTTAGAAAGTAACAAATTGTGTGTTTTTTTCAGTTGAAGAGAGCGGAAAAAGAATCTATCGCTAAGATACTGTCTTCTTAACGATAGGGGTGGGTCACTGCATTCCACCTGTAAGCAGTTGATTGGACTAGTTTTTCTTGCACCTATGACTAATCTTAAAGCCTCTGATTGTATATTATCTAGTTTTTTAAAAGCAGCAACACTGCCAGGGTGAAAAAGAAATGTTCCATAGTCATGTTCATAATAATAAAGAAGTCTCATAGTGACGGGGTGTGCACCCCACCACACACCAGAAAGACATCTTAAGATATTAAGATTGCGTTCACATTTTGATATGATATGTTGACAGTGAGGAATACCTGAAAGCTTTGAGTCTAATATTAATCCTGATTTCTCAGTGGAAGTAATGTATCATGATGTGTAACATTTACTACAGGGGGTATCCTTCTTCTCGTAAAGAGAACAACGTTACTTTTAGATGGAGATAACTGAAGCCCATTATTGTCAAGCCATTTCTTTAAATCTGTTAGTGCTTCGGATAAAGATTTACTTATCTCCTCAATAGAGGGTCCAGCAGCATATAAGAGTAAATCATCGGCATACTGGAGAATATGAAATTTTTTACTAAGAGTATAATCTAAATGATTGCAATTAACATTATACAAAATCGGACTCAGAACAGAGCCTTGAGGTAAACCTTTCCAGACTGTTCTCTTAATGGTGCTGTTGTGGTTATGTGCAGCATCATAGTGATAATGTAAAAATCTCTCTACCAACATGTTATAAATAAAATTGACGAGTAGAATTGGAACTTTCAATTGCTTTAATTTATTTATCAATATATTAATGTTCACATTATCATATGCAGCGCTTATGTCTAAAAAACCAGCAATAAGCGAGTCATTTCTAGAAAAAGCTAATCTGATATCTGTGGTAAGGGTTGATAAACTGTCAAACGTACTTTTACCTTTCCTAAACCCCAATTGCTTATTTGACAACAAATTGTTATGTTCAAGAAACCATTCGAGCCGGTTTTTCACCAAATGTTCCGCTATTTTTGCTAAAACTGAAGTTAAAGCTATAGGTCGATACGACGATGTATCTGAAGCCTGTTTATTTGGTTTCTGTATAAAGATTAACGACTGTGTTCTCCAAGATTGAGGAACTGTGCCTGTAATCATTACAGCATTAATCAAAGAGATAATAAAGCAAACCAGCATTGTCTAGATTAGAGATAAAAGAATATGGAATGCCATCTTCACCTGGCGCCAAATCTTTAACAACTGAGCGAACACCCCTTAATTCGTTGATATTAAAGGGAGAATTAAGATCTACCTATTTCATTAATTGTAGTCTTACTGTTATCTGGTGACATAATTGGAAGTGAAGAGACAATATGGTGTTCAGGAACAGAAAGAGGAGCTAAGCGGTCCATAATTTGTTCTGCAAGTATAGGAGGAATTATTACCTTTTTGAGGGGTATTGATCTGAATCTTCAGATATTTTGCCAAACAATGGAAGAATTAACATTGGGAGATAACGAGGCACAAAACTTACTCCATCCATCAAATTTCTTTTTTTTGAGAATATTTTTGGTGGCATTGGATACTAATGTAAATGTAGTAAAATTCTCCTCAGACATTAATTTGTTGTACTGTTTTTTCTGCATTTTTCCGCTCTTTTATTGCTTTAGTACATTCATCATCCCACCACGGAGGAGATGGGAGCTTATTAGAGCCACAACACTTTAAAGGAAAAGTCTCACTTGCAGCTTAAACTAGAATTTTAGCTAAAATATCTGAACTCATTGCAGTATTTGTATTACATATGTCTGGCAAGTTCCCTACTTTCTCTTCTACATTTCTTTTGTAAGTATCCCAATCAGCATTAATTAATTTATATTTCATGCGTGGTTGTTTTGATTCCTTAACAGGTTTTGGAAATGGAAAGACTATTAGCAGAGGATAATGGTCACTGCCACAAGTTGAATCAGTGGTAAACCAGGATAAGTCTATAGCAAGATCAGATGGACATATAGATAAATCAGGGGCGCTTAAAACTTCTCTAGGACCATTAAGACGTGTAGGTGAACCATTGTTCAATATACATAAGTTGTGAGAATCAAGTAACTCCAATAAATGTTCACCATATAAAAACTTTTTTGCAAAAAATAAAACCGACTTCCATATCAAAACACTACAAAGCCAAAAATAATTTTAATTTCGGTAGTCGGTGTTATTGGTTTTGTATTTTCTTTTTTTTTTTTTCACACCGCCTTCCGAAATTAAAATTATTTTTGGCTTTGTAGTGTTTTGATATGGAAGTCGGTTTTATTTTTTGCAAAAAAGTTTTTATTTTCATGCTTTTTATTGGGTCAGTGAATTTTCCAAATCGGTTCGTAAATGATGGAGTTATGCGCGAACAAAAAACGCAATGCAGAGTAAACGAAAAGATCATCAACGTAAATATATTTTTAGACTTTTGTTGATTTTTAGAAACGGGTTGTCCGGTAGCGATAAAAATTTAATGGGACCATTTGGGAAGTATACCCTTTCTAACAAGATAAGAATTTTTCAAATCGGTTGGCAAGCGACGGAGTTATGCGCGGACAAACATAAAAAAAAATACAAACATCCGAATTGAGAACCTCCTCCTTTTTTAGAAGTCGGTTAAAAAATTTGAAGAAGAGCATCCCCAAGCAGTATGGTGAGAATTGAAATCTCCCATACATAAGAATGGTTTTGGTAGAAAATTAAACAACAAGTTTAGATCATTAAAAATAGCATCATTAGGTCGGGAGAAATAAATAGATATATAACAAATCTGGGGGCACGGCAGTGCCCCCGCCAAGTCGAGCAAAAAGCGGCACGGCCGTACCACACTTTTCTCGAAGCAATTCAGGCCATTTTCGACCCCATATAACTTCGTTGTGGATAAAACTGAAAGAAGCCTGAATTTTCAGTAACCAAGTAGACATTGTATAAACACGGTATATTTCAAATTTCATTCAATTTGAACCAGTAGTTTAAGAATATAACGAGTCAAAGTTCCTTATTAATTTTGTCACTCACTGACTGACCGATCATCAAAAGTCTAAGGCACTTCTAGCAGACATAGAAGCTTCAAATTTAGAATACAATTAGTGTTTAGTGTATGATGCAAGGAAAAACTAAAATATTTTTCAATATCGGTCCAGTTTTCTAGATACATCAACTGCATAAATAACTTTCTAATCCCATATATTTATATGGGATTACAAAGTTACATTTACAGTTAATTAATCAGTGTACCTGTATATAATTATGTATAATATAATGGAATAATAGGTGTAGATAGGTATCTAGATATAATTATGTTCAAAGGTAACTAGAAAAATGGTCAACGGAATAAAAAAGCCAGAGAGAGGGCTTTAAGAAAATTCGTTGTTAGTATACAAAAACTAGAAGACACCGGAAAGGAAAAAAGTAGGACTATCTACAAAAAGACATGAGATCCCATAAAAAACAATACTTGTCAAAAAACCAAGTCTCGCAACTCAGTTCTTCTACCGTAAAAAGTTGTGAGATCCATGTAATACCAAGTCGGTTATTTGATTATTCAGTCCTTACTTAAGGGACCTTCTGTCTTAAGTTGTTACGTAATTATCTAACCTAACAACATCTTATAGTGACCATATCAATATTAAAAATCTAACGTTTTAAATAAATAGATTGACTTGGCAATCGCAAAAACAATCTAATTTATATATGTATCATGTATTACTTGTGAAATATATTGTGTTTTCATGCGATGGCCGAGTCAATCTATTTATTTAAAACGTTAGATTTTTAATATTGATATGGTGCCCAACGAGCACATTAGTGGAAATTGCAGCCTATTTTGTTACTTTCGGCTGTAAAATAGCGCTTTAAGGGTTCAAAAAGCAGTTCAAGGTTGCATATCTGCATCCGTAAACGTCTATAGCTATAAAAGTTACTTAAGGTGCTATAAGCTGAATCAAATACTACCTTAGCCTTCACAGTAGTCCACGGTAGAACTCATTTACCACTTACACCTTTATATGAGAGTTACGAAGGTCATTCTGCCACTCACAGCTGTACAGTGGTTTCCATTTTAACTTTTATAGGTTATAGTTATAGTAACCACTATTATACTACTATAAGTTTCATTATAGAAATAATAGAAACTCTTATGCATACTATAGTTACAAAAAAATCATCAGTGTAACTAAGGCCTTTAGTAGCAATAGTCATTCCTTGCAGGCTCAATCCATTCGCCATTTTACAGCCGCTTTTGTAACTATCATAAAACATTTAAAAACACTAAACACTAAACAATAAAAATGGATACTAAACGAATAAGTACGTAACTACATCTTATAACCTCAAAAACAAGAAAATAGGAGCTTTTTGTGGCTGTGAGTTGCACTAGGGGAACAAAAATCACTGGAAGCGTTAGAAGGGTGAAAATTAGCGCTATGATTCTCAAAAGGGAGTTATTAGAGCTAAAACTGCAGGTTATGACTACATTACAATGACGCCATGATTTTTTAAGAAAACTTTTAATTCACTTGCAAAATTGAATTGATATACATTGGTTTTTCAGTTAAATGTGCATTAAATGTACCGGTAAACAATCGGCCACTTGCAAATAGTAAGTTATCGACACGTAAAAATACGGAATAGTAGATTTTACAACAAGTGCACAAAACAAACCATTTTTATCCGAGACTTTTAGCAGCCCGAGCCGAAGGCGAGGGCTGATAGTAATGTCGAGGATAAAAATGGTTTTGTGGACGAGTTATAAACTCTGCTTTTCACTTCGATTGCGAGGAAATAAAACAGTAGTATAACCAGTATAACATAACATTTCTTTAATTAAAATTCAAAGTAAAATTAGAACAGTTTTGAATACTGAAGGAAATTGGTTTTTTTTTTATATTAACGGTATTTTTCTGAATTTGTGAAGACGACATATTGTGAGAAGATGGCATATTATGAGAAGATGGCTCTGACGACAACAAGGAATCTCTGAATGTAGAAGGGACGGGCTTGCTTGGGATTAAATTAATGGCTTCTGTTATACGGTCGGTAATCTTACTTTTGTTCTGTACGGATTCTTCAATGTATCCCTCAGCAACCTGATCAGACTTCCACCCGCCATGTCTTTTCAGCATTGTTAAGTTTGCTCGCGAATCTGCTAGAAGGGTGGCTGAGGTCCGGCGGAAGCAATGACCCGTGTAATTTTCGGTATTTTCTAATTTTAGAAAAGTTGCGATCTGTTTGGGAAAGGCTGCAAATTTATTGCGTCCTATAACTTGCTTAGCGCACTTCCCATTTTGATAATTGAGGAAAAATTTATTAGTCGACACGTTTTGAGGACGTAGAGCTTGGTAATTTTTAACTATTTTTAGGTAATCTCCTTTGACAACAAATGTTCGCTCCCGTTTGTTTTTTGTGTCGGGTAAGTTTATTGCTTGCAAAAGCGTGTCCGTCTTTACGTCATTTACGGTAATGTTCGCAAGTTCAATGCCTCGGCACGCACCGCTTATACCAAATATAAGTGCCACCTAAAACAAAATTAATAACTTTTATACACTTTAGAACAAAAGAGCAATAGGTATATGAGCAATAAAATATGAAAGGAATACTGTATTACGTACTTTTGTGGCCAAATATGTTTCATCTGGAGCGGTATTTAAGAAGGTTTCCACTTGATTAGCTGAAAGGACCTTGCTTTTCTTGCTTTTGTGCCCACTTGAAAGCCTCTTCAACAAAGATGTAAGCTTCGAATAATTTTGTATATTAACATTGTCCTTCATTTGTAATGTTGCTTTCAGCATGGAATATATACTCCACAGTGTAGACGGCTGAAGTTTTTTGGATAATTCATCAAAATAACTCAAAAGAACACTTTCCGAGAACGTAGTTACTAGTTTTTCTTTTCTCCAATTTACAAAATTATCGTAAACTTTGAGATATTTTTCCCGAGACTTTTGCGGTAATATCTGTTGCACAACTCTCTGTGCATTCATTTCCATAAGCGTATTAGGAGAGACTGTTAAATCCTCTTCTTCACTGGACATTTTTAACAATTTTAGCAAATTGAAGAAATTAATAAATGCACGAAAAAAGAACACGAGCTGTTTCCCGCCGCTTTATTTTTTTTTTAATTCTTACGACATTGATATTAGGCTGCAGACCTATACAGCCTACTATTAAATTAATTTAGTAATAATAATTTTCTTAAATCAACGAACCTACCGTACTTGAATTAAAATTTTAATATCTATTATATCTTAAAAAACACATAAGGCAAATAAATTAAAGTAAATATTATATAATAACAAATTCTATCTATGAACTTCTTATTGCATTTGGCTGTATGGCTCATTTTCTTTGCCTTAATATAATACATTTATGAGTAGATACGTTAATGCCCTTGTGCACAAAATTCGATTTTGTGCAGCCTATACCCTGCACAAAGAAGCACTTTCAGAGCATGAGAAGTGAAAATAAAATTTATTCTGTGTAACAAATAAAAAATATCACATATCTGTTGTAATTTTTGAAATATTATAAAAGCACGTTAAAATTACTCGAAAATTATCTTATATATCTACAGTAAACTGGACAGCGTTTTAAGTATCTTTATATATCTTGCTAATACAGAATACAAACTTTTACTTCTTTTTGTTTTATTTTCATGATGGCGGCGAAAACACTTTACCAAAATATTACAAGTAATGTCAACTGAAGACATACAATAAAGAACTATAATCAATTCATTCGTTCAAAGTAGTTCAAAATCATTCAATAGTAGTGCTATGAGAGCTTTAGTATAGCGTTAATAAATCGTTATAGCTATTAAGGAACCTTTATGCAACCGTTGTGCAGGTTAAATGGAACTTTAGGTTGCATAAAATGGCGCCCAAATAGCGCTAAAGCGGCTGCTTTAAGGCCGTGCGCGCACTGCGTTGCGTTTTGAAAACGCAAAATCTGTGAAGTATGGAGTGTCATAGAAGTGCGCGCACTGCGGTGAAATAAACGCGTGCGGTAGAGTCACCGGTGGCCCCTCGCTGCAAAATTGCGGTGAGTCTACCGCAAATATTTTGTATCGCATAGGAATGTATGTAGTACCGCGCACTGCGGTGAAACAAACGCACTTTATGTCAGATAATGTTGCCATACATACAGATTTCTTTGTATTTATACATATTTTTGATGTGTGATACAGATTAGCACTCGATACAGATTTTTATCTAAATTTCACACTGTATTGATAGATAGACAACCTTTGGAAGGACTTTAAAAACTTTAATTAAAGTGGGGAGGGCAAAATTAGTGTACTTACTACTCATGAAAATAGAGAAAAAAAATATTATTAAAATATATATGCAGATAACTGTTACAACTAAAACAGAACTTAGCAAAATAAATTACCTAAATACCGCATTTATTACGTTACACACACAATTGAACGAATCTGTTCTTTATGGTTATTTTTTACTTTTTTATAAACAACGTTAATTTAAACATTCTAATTCTAAAAATTCTAATTTTAATTTATTATTTTAATTAATTTCCGTAGTAAATTATTTTAACATAGGCTGGTGTCTATTGACGTAGTACTTGCAATGGAAGAGCTTGAAAATTGTTTTTTTGGCAGCTTCATCACAAAATATATGGAATTTTCTCTATAATACAAATACTTAATTAGAATGTTTAAATTAACGTTGTTTATAAAAAAAAAAATAACTACAAAGAATAGAATCATACAAGTTTTGTCTTTAGTTGTACCAGTTAATTTTATCAATGCAGTGTGAAATTTGTATAAAAATCTGTATCGAGTGCTAATCTGAATCACACATCGAAAATATATATAAATACGAAGAAAGCTGTGTGTATGGCAACATTGTCAGACAAAGGGTGCGTTTTTCTCGCCGCAGTGCGCGCACCTCAGATTGCGGTCATTCTACCGGTGCGGTAGAACTACCGTAATTGCGGCCACCGCAAGGCAGTGCGCGCACGGCCTAAGTCTGTAGTAGACGCTCTAGCGCTTACGTCTATTACCATCCTACTTCCTACTAATCCTACTCCTACTTAATATTATAAATGTGAAAGTTTGTGAGGATGGATGGATGTTTGTTACTCTTTCACGTAAAAACTACTGAACGGATCTCAATGAAATTTGAAATGACAAATGACTTTGCTTCCTTGTTGAAAAATGTCCGCTTCGGACCTGTTGATTTAATTGTAATTGGTAAAATATCGTTTGGAATCGCCGTTTGCAACCGATAATTGGGTCGCGATTAACTATTGTTTGAAGTTGTAATCCCCATTTGACGAAAACCCTGGGATATTTTTGGATTTATCGCCGGGTTGATGCCACCGCGGGGCACGCGCATTTGTTGGAAATAAGTAGTGATAAATAGCTTCAATCCGGTGTGAGTTTGGGCTGTGATGCTGTCTAGACCGCGCCATCTGGAGATCGACGCCTTGTGAACGTTCTAGAACACGTGACTTACATCACACTTTTCAATTACTCACCTCATATTTACATACATACCACACTTGGGCGTGACCTAGGAAGGTCGAAGCTTGGCGAACCCAGCACAGAAGGTTAGTGGTAATAAGGTATTTATAAAGCCTCAGAGGCTATGGATGGTTGTAGGCCGAAGAGCCTGTAGTTTTGTTTATTGTTGTTGAAAGCAACGGTAGGGCTCCACGAATCGTGGACAAGTTCAGACCGTCCAGTTACCGTTGGCTGGCCTATTGTAGGACTGAACAACGTCGCTTCTTTTTGTTACAATCGGTACAAACAGCGCGGGAAATTCGTTTACGCTTTAATTTGCTATTTGCTTCTGTAAGCGAACAGTCCGTATCCATGGAAGACTCTAGGACATTAATCAGCACTTCTATTGGTGTTTGAAATGAATTATTATTTCTCTGACCATTTTGCGACACTACAAGCGAAGTTCCACCCCCTGGGTCATCTGGCGGGTCACCCATTTTAAAAATATATATTTAAGACTTACCAGTAAGTATATACAGCAAACTACACACTAACAATAATAAATAAACAAGTAAGAGAAGAAATATACACAACTATAATAGAAAAAACCAATCCTTTTATAAAATATAAATATTGTCAAATTTAAAGGTAAAAAACCGCGTCCACTTCATACACAGTTTCCCGCCCTTTTTTTCTAGTTCCGTTTCTCGGAGGATTGAGGTTGTTAAATATGGCATAAACACTCAGTAGGTTGCGCTGATTATTTAAGATTTGCGAGTTCCAAATAAATGTTATAATAGTACTTAGGTAGATATTTGCGAACAGCTGTAAAAAAGAAAATATTGTGTAAGTGTGGACGCTAAAATTTGTTTTTTTTTTTAATTTTCCCGCTAACGCTTATAACCTATAGGTAATAAAAAGCGCGGTTTGTTTTTACTCCGTCTATGGTAAGAACGTAGTATTTATATGACATTGTTTTAATTTTGAACAGTTTTTGAAAAATGGTGAATTAACAAATTGGTTTGCTTAAATCTTGTAAATCCTTTTCTTAATAATATTTTACCAACGGTATTGAGTTATATGTATTTCGACTGCAAATAATTTCACCTCTGCTAATATTTTGATTCATTCCAAAAACTCTATGGTACGCTCTCCGTTTTCCTGCCTTTCTATTGGTTGTTGAAATCACTTCTTGTGTTTAGCCAATATGGCGTCTCTTGTGTTATGAGATGACAACATCGCAGTTTGTGTCCTATTTGTCATTAACTCTTATTAAAATCAACATTTTAGATCTACCTCAACAGTTCAAAAAGAATCAGATAATTATAATGCAGAAAGTAAAAACGTGATAAACTATTATGTCGGTTGATTACGCATTTGAGTGCATCTGAGGGAAAAGTACTTGGGCTCCTGTAAAAATGGCGGGTGTGTTATCTTTATGGGTTGTGTTTTCATTTCATTTGGTGAAAGTCTAAAAATGTTTCATAAAGTGTTATTTGTAATTTTTTGAAGTGACTCAAAAGTACAACTCGTGTCTGGGAACGGCATGTGTTTCTGGTTTTGACATTAGCCTAGACGATTGATTAGACGGAGTCAGTGCAGGTGTCATCGTTTTTGATGAAATTATCAGCATGTCGCGCTGGGGCAGAGGCCGAGGCGGTAGCGTGGCCGTGCCGCTGGATAGTGCTCTCTTTCGAGAAAATAGTAACTGCCCGACCGCTGCTCGTTCGGCAGGCACCGTGGGCAAATGGGGAATCACTAGCTTCACGTCGATTAGAAGCGCACCTTACGGTAAGCACGTTCGTTAACATTTGTCATTTATAAACAACCTTGAATATCTAAGTTACGTGCCTGTATTTAGTTTCCTTACACAAGATTCTCATTAGATAATTGGTAGTATCAATACTCACCTCCAAAATATAGTGAAAGTATATTCATTTGAATGAATCCACTTCCTACTTCTACTATCTATGGCATCTCAGCCATTATTTGTAGCATTTTGGCATTGTTATGTTTGTTTACAATGTATCTGTTTTAATATTTCAGCATATCCAAACAATATTCTTAAAAAGCCTGTCCAAGATCAAAATAGTCCACTGACAGTACCAGCAGTTGAAACTGAGCAGCCACCACCAAAGCCCAAGAAATTCTTTAAATCTCGCAATGCTGAGGTTTACCCAACAGTTCCACAGATCACATATGCCCCACCAGTACCTGCTGCACCACTGTCACCTGAACATCCTTCACATAGTAAGGAAAAGAAGACAACCAAAAGAAGCAGAGCTTATACTAGAGATTCATCATCTCCTGAATTACCTCGCCGCAACTCTGAAAAATCCAAAGCTAAGAAGAGCACAGTGGCAACTAAAGCCACAAAAAAAGAAGATGCGCCAGCTGAAAATACTCAACCACCAAATAAGCGTTACCTTGTTCGCAATCGTGATAAAGTGATTAATTATGCAGAAGATGGTAGTAACAGCCCCATCCCTGAGTTCACTAGGTATGAATCAGCACACCCGAAAGTGTTGTCTTCACCTAAAGTATCATCACCTAAATCCAGTCCATTAGTGTCTAGTCCATCTGTAGTAAAAACAGATGTTATGAGTCCCTCAACAAGTAAGGAAACAAATGAGGAACGTAAGCCACCTCCTATAGTGCTCAGAATATCTAAAGGAACATCTAGAATTGTTAGTACAGATTCAAATGAAGGTTTCACATCACCCAGTTCTGATCGGCATTCATCTCTAGATACTCATTCTGATGTAGGCTCTGATCACAAGAAGAGCCCATCCATGGAAACAATATGTTCTCCAAAGCATGAAGGTCTCAAAATTACTATCAAATGTTCTGGTCTCACTCAAGAAAGCAAAAAGGAAAAGAAGAAAGATAAAAAAGAACATAAGTCTCATAAACGGCATCACAAAAATTCTGATGATGAACCATTAAAGAAATTGAGTTCACCACAGCCTGGGACTGATGCATATGACCTTTACAAGACACTTGCATCACCATCACAGGAACATGTAGAGGAACTAAAGAACAAAGTCTTACCTGGAGATGATATTGAGACACAGCTAGCTAAGCTAGATTCAGGTTCAGTTATTAAATCCCCAAGACTGGAAGTTCAGCCAAATGAGCTGCCACCAGAGCCAAAGCCCCCAGAGAGTGTCACTGGAAGAGCTAGAAGGAACAGACCCAATATAAATTACAGTGAAAATGATGACTATTTAGATGTCCTTACGGCTGGCTATCCAAATAAACAGGGAACTAAAACTGTAAGTGACATTAAAAAGGAAGGAAGAAAGACTAGGAAAAAACATGAAACATTAGCTGACATAGCTGCTTCAATGACTACTCCTGAACATGAACAAGTCAATGAGAAAATTGAAAACCCTATAGAAAAGAATGACTTAATTGATATTCTATCTGGTGGCAGTGATGGTGGTAAAAGTGCTGATATTCCCAAGCTGAAAGTTCATAGAAAGCATAAGCACAAGCATAATAAAAAATTAAGCCCTGATTATGATGTGGAGGTACCCCAAGAGGAATACACTGTAGAACAGAGTGCAGCTAATGAAGAAGTTGGTCATGAAGATGAGACCAATGAGGTAGTTGCTCAAGCATTTAATTCGAATAACACTCCAACTTACTCACAAGCCAACACTCAATCTTCAGATTCTGCTTACAATAGTTGTCCTAATGAGAATTCTGAAGAAGAGGTTCAGAAACATCATGAAGATGTCTTTAAATCACCTAGAGGTTTACATGAAACAGAAGATCTTATACAGAATGATGATAAGCCTAGTGTTAAATTAGTTATTACTAAGAAGAAAGGGTCAATATTCAAGAGTAAATCACTAGTGAATGACAATCCATCACCTCTGCCAGCGAGGAAGAGACGTCATTTATATAGACATGAATGGGCTAATGATGTAAGTACCTATTGCAAAGTTTTTATACATTTTCTATTAAGAATTCTAATACATTTCTTGTTTGCAGATTTGAAATACTTATATTGGTTTAAGTGAAATCCATTCAATAAGATAATTTGTTTTAATGTGTTGTAAACTATGCTTTTACAACACATCTCACACATCACATCATCATCATCATCATCAAACCCTGTTTGACACATTACTTTGTGTAAATTATATCATTACCACTGCTCTGAAATCAGTGAAGGAATACATCATGAGGAAACTGGAAAAATGTTCTAGGACTAAAAATTTTAAGACATTCACCAACCCATACTGAGTTGGCGTACTGGATTATGGCCTGTTCCCTCTCATACAGTGCGCACACGCACTCTATGAGAGGGAACAGGCCATAATCCCAGGTCTGTGTCCCAGTTATGGGAATGTTCTGAATTATTATATCATTATTAAATATTATGTATATTTTGTATTAGGTCTTAATAAGAATGTCTTAAATATTTGCCAAAACAGTTACCTGGTCAAATAAAATAGAATCTTTGATGTGTGTCAATCTATGTGTATTCTTGAATATAATTATTCTATTATATTCTACAACTATTTTTTTTTCTAATACAATTCAAAGTATGTCTCAATCAACTTTTCTTTCAAGAAAATTCTAAACAACTATGATTGTTATTGTATTGCACAACAAACCTTGAATTAGTGCTAGTAGATAGTAAAAATGTAATGGTTTGATTACATAATAAAACAATACATAACCTTGTTTTTAAAGCCATATAATTGTTGCACTTACAGAAAGGAAATGAGACTCCAAGGCCCGAGCCAGCTGAGAATGCAGAAGTGAGGAATCAAGTGGGCCAAGTATCAGAAGAACTAACCAGAGTGACTCGGTACAGGGCTCCAGATCCTATTGTAGATGATCCTGTGGAAGCTGTCAAACCTTACACCAGTGTTAAGTGCAGTAAAGAGGCTAAGGAGGTATGTGTCATATGGTCATATAGCATATGATTGTGATGTATTTATTTATTTATAGGCTTATACTAAGTACATTATATGGTTCTAATGTGACATGAGGTTATAAAACCTATTATTGATTTTCAGAGCATATATAAAACTAGAAAGTGGTGGAAAAGGTATATAGCATATGATTGTGATGTATTTATTTATTTATAGGCTTATACTAAGTACATTATATGGTTCTAATGTGACATGAGGTTATAAAACCTATTATTGATTTTCAGAGCATATATAAAACTAGAAAGTGGTGGAAAAGGTAGCCAAAAAATTGTAACTAAAGGAAAAATAAACAACTAATATACTGGTATTATTTACATACTGATGTACCATGTCCATAATCCTTATTGATTTAAAGTTTCATGGTCAACAATTTTAGTAAAATCTTTGCCTAACCTTGTTTCTATATTACTGGTGTAATTAATGGAAAACATGTATGTTGAGCAGCCAATTTCACTCCCCCTTTTCCTGTTACAGTTTTACACAGTGGTTAGAAATGTGAAGAAAGCACATCAGATTCAAGAAATTGGAGAGTTCCAAGAATTCAACGATGATGTGGAATATCTCCTAGATACTTTACAGGTATTGTATCAAGTGCTACTTCCTCTTTTATTATTTGCTTGGATTTTATGAGCTAGTGTATTTTATAAACTATAATTATTAAATAATTATTATTTTATAAATTAAATATGTACATCTTCGTATTCTAGACATACTTACGTGTTTGTTTATAACTAGAGTTGGTTAGGGTATTTGCAAATACAGATGTGTGTGATACAATGAGATATAGTACATATATTCTCATAATTCATTTTTACACATCTCAATCATGTGTAAAAATAAATGAACTTATCTTTTTCTTACTTTACATTTGAGAGGTTTATTAAGTAGTACCAAAATTGTGAATCGTTGATTTCATTTGTTATTTACGTAAAAAAGGTTATCATTGAGAATGAATCGAGCTGTAGCTGAAACTGTTATAGAATTAAGTCTTTACTTCTTTGTCTGTATCCTTGCTTCTTCTTTACAATATTTAATCTTACAGGACAACAATCCGATTTCGACGCGCTGCTTATCTGCAATTACATTGGCGAGCAAATGTACTGCGCCTGCGTTCCGAATGCATTTGCGGGCGCACGGCACAGTGCAAAAGTTCTTCAATGCGTTACATGACGCTACCAATGATCAGGTTAGTATGCCGAGTGTTTTTGACAGCTGTATATGAATAAAACCAAAATTATAATAATAGATATACTCTTTAGTATACACTATTACAGAATTAAATGAGGACTTAAAAACTACAAAGGGTGTTACAAGGGGCGGTCTTATTTCTAAAAGCTTGGCACTGTGGCAACAATTAAATTATCGAAACAATTACCTAATTAATGTTGTTACTTATTAAGTTTTCTTTAAATAAGTATCATGTTGTAACTTAATTAAGGGAATAATCAAAAGTGGATATTTTGAAATTTTGTATCAGTGTTACAAAGGTATGAGTTGTTCATATTGTAAAGTTTAAAAATAGAACAGTCCTGCTTCGATAAATCAACTTACTTTTATCTCAAACACAAATAGTGGGTAAACATATTATGTTTCTTAAATTATAGGTCTGCACTGTATTGCTTTCTGATAAATTATGTTTTTGAATGTAATAAAGTTCCAAAGCCCAAAGCTACTCCTAAGTTTAGGTTATATTCATAGTTAAGAAATGTAATGGAATTAGGCCTTTTTAGATAATGTGTTTTTTTTAACTCAAAGGTTGACTGGTAGAGAACGCCTTGCTGCATTAAGTCTGCCCATGTAACAATATTGTACATAAAGTTTAAATAAATAAAATGCGTTCAAAACATGAATCAGCATTTTATGTCATTATATTCTGAAGTTGAAGGTTTTCAAGTTTCAAGATTATTTGTTGAAACACAAGTACACATACAGAGCATGCAAGTTATTAAAATAACATTATATAAATCAGTCATGTTTGGCCTTGAGTGGCATACAAATATTTAAATGTCACTGATATTAGTTAGTGGATAATTAAATTATTATATTATGAGAACAAAATAGTAAAATGTCAATTTTGAAAACAAATAAATGAAATATAATATGGTTATAATTACGTAACAATTATTAAATGTCAATGAAAATTATAAAACTTCAAATTTTTTTTACAGTATATGTCAAAGATGTATTGATAATATTGTTACTACATGGTATTAAAAGTTGTCATTAAAAAGTTCTAGATTATTGTAGTATGCTTTCCCTTCAAGCAGTATCTTCAATTTATTTCAAAATCGAACTTTCTAGTTAATTGCGTTTTAATGCGTATTTACTAATCGTCATCTGCTTAGCTTATTTTATTTAGTCACGAGTTCTTTTTATTATTGCTGGAAAATATTACAGTGAGCAAAAACTTTTTAAACATATTTACCTAGCTAGAAATACATGTTCTGTGAAAACTAACATGTATTTTATTTTCAGAGCTTGGGTCTGTGTACAGCGACGGTGATGTTCGTGCTGTCACAAGATCGTCTCAACATGGATCTGGATCGGGAATCGCTTGAACTCATGCTCAACTTACTTGAATCTGATGCATCACACAAGTAAGTTAAATCCTTGCCATATCAGACTTCAGTTTTCTATACAACACAACGGCAAACCTAAAAGATAGAATAGAAATAAATTATACCAACCTCTGTGGATCCGGTTGCTTAGTTCTAGTAGCCTAGAGAGTTACCTGGCTAGTCGCGAAGTGAAGCAAACGTTATAAACGGGCCGCATTGAGCAGTGGCGTCTTCGTAGGTTGGCTAGATAGTGTCAATGTAGCCGGTTAGCAACATTTTGGGCCTCTAAACGTTTTCAAGCAAATGCTATTGGAACAATAGGGGAAAATTTTAAGTGATTTCAGTGATCTTAAAAACAAGTATGTACATACTTAAGCATGTTCTTGAGACCCAACCATTTCTGAAGCCATCTTACCAGATAACCTCGACCTTGCGTGTCGTAACTTCTTCTACCGCGTAACTGTACGTTTATACTTTGTATCATTTTGATCATTTTACTTTGTTTTAGAAACGCGCTCGATGACTGCGGTCTGACTTCAGCTCAACTAACTAAAACGCAAGAGAGGGTTCGGGAGTTATGTGCCGAAATTAAGAGCCAAGGGAAAGCGCAGCACTTGGATCTAGAAAATATTACTGTAAGTAATTTTCTTAGTTATCAACCTAATACTTCAGAAAAATATCTCCTAAAAGTAAAGCCAGATTCCATTCTGTGTTTCTTAGTTATATCAGTTTGGCAAAAGAACTGCCAACAACACTGGTAGCTTTTTCATTATAATTGAAATAATTTTACGTCTTTCCTCAGGCATTGAGTCATAATGTCGTACACATCATACCTACTAAATGAAACAAGGTCAAAATAAATTACTTGAACAGAATCAGGAAAATCTTTGGTATCACAACTCAAATGAGAAGAAGTTATGTTTATTTGAAGACATATCTGTTATGTCTATCATCTTGTTTCTGTAAAAATAACTACTTAATGGTATTACTTAGATGATTAGTGATGATTTATTTTGTAAATTGGTTATAAATAACACATTTACATGTCATGTTTTTTTGCGTGATAAGTTTAGTTTAGCTAAATGAGGCCGGTGTATCCTAACTGAACTACTCAGAGAAGAAACACCGAAACAAACTCAATTCAATGTCAATGAGTTCAATGTCTCTTTTAAAGTCCATACATGTATTTGTATATGAAAAGCATGTAGGTTTATGTCTGTGGTGTTTATGCCTGTCCAGACAGTGTAAGCATTTGTCAGTTATCATGTAGCTCAACTTAGAACTTAAGGAGCTCAACAATTTGAAAAAAACTTAATTTAAATTTCAGGTGGGCCATTTAGCTATGGAGACATTACTGTCGCTAACATCAAAACGCGCCGGCGAATGGTTCAAAGAAGAGCTTCGTGTGTTGGGAGGTGTCGACCACATCGTGCGCACCATACAGGACTGTGCTGCTAAACTTGATACTCCTGTTGATACCTGGACCAGCGCTGATGTTGAAGTTCTGAGGAAGGCAGATAGGTGTTTGCGGGTTTTGGAGAATGTAAGTATTTTGCTGAAATGTGATGGGTTTCCGGGAAATGCCCTATTAGAGGAATAGATTCTGGGCCCAATATTCTTTAATCATTCGATTAATTGCCTCCAAGCTACATAAATAAAATTATTTTCTTACGATTTTCATTGTGCGTACGGCTAAGGAGTGGAATTCCCTGCCGGAGTCCGTGTTTGTCCGTGTCTTTAAGTCAAGAGTGAATAGGTTACTTCTAGGTAAATGTGCTCCATCTTCGACCACATCATCACTTACCATCATGTGAGATGATGGTCAAATGCGAGTCAATAAAAAAAAATCAATTTATTTATATCACTGCTTAATTGACATTTATTTAAAGACAAAGGATCTACAGGCTAAGGATTTACGATCAGAACTATTGACTACGATAAGGACTAAGGAAGAGGCTATCTTTCTGTGACTGGATTTAGTGAGATCTTTCCTGTATAATTCCGAAGTTTGGCAGTAACCGCGTTGTTCACTGTATGTAAGTTGTATCGGTATCCAAGGCGTAACTTGGGATTGGTCAACTTTGGGACCGTGTGTTGTGCGAATAATAATAATTAATCGTGCTAACCGATTTCTGCTCTCATCATTGATTAGCAATCTGCGCAGGTGATATTATAGCGCAGTGCGTATTTGCGCAGGTATAGATGCTTTTATTATTCACTAATTTCTATAAGAAAAACCCAATAGCACTTTTTGCCCGACCCGGGAATAGAACCCAAGACCCCATCTCAGCAGTGCAGGTCAGTGCTTAGCGACCACTAGTAGTCTAGTACACCGAGGCAGTTCGAGGACAGCATCGAGTCTGGATTATAATAATATGTGTGTGATCTGTTTCCGAGTGGCATCTGGGAGACAAGCTATTTGAGATCATTTTTGTTGATTTGTGTCCACCAATTGTATCTGAAAAACAAACCAAACACCTATTGGAGGTCTGGCATGAGATACCGACCGGACAGCAGATCGCTCATCGCAAGTGGTCTTGGATTGGCCACATTCTCCGAAGAGGCCCCAGCCACGTCCCTGGACAAGATACTAGAGTGGACCCCACAGGGGAAACTGAAACGTGGCCGTCCAAAGCTTACTTGGAAACATTTGGTAGCGGCGGAGTTAAAGAACATAGGGTTGACGTGTCCCAAGGTGAAGCGCCTATAAAGACAGAATGCGATGGCGGAGCACTGTAGACGCCCTTTGCCTCACCTAGGGGACTTAGGACATTGAGTCAAGTCACTTGATGATGAGGAAGTATAAGTTGTTGATTTACAGGCATGTTGGTATAGTGGTCAGTGGCCCTGACTGCTATGCGCAAGGTCGTGGGTTCGATTCCCACCCAGGACAAAATTTGTCCTGGGTGGGAATCGAACTCATCGAAATCGAGCTTCATCGAGATCGAGCTCATCACACAAACATTTAATGTTTGTGTGATGAGCTCGATCATTTGTTCTTTGTCTGGGTGTAATTTATCTATAATATGTAATATGTATATATTTAGAAATGTATAGATATGTATGTTTATCAGTTGTCTAGTACTCATACCACAAGCTCTGCTTAGTTTGGGACTAGATGGCGTTGTGTTCAAGTTGTGGAATATTATTATTATTGGTACGTGTGCAGGTGACGCAGGCTAACGAGGACAACCAGGTGTATCTGTGCGGCGGGCACGGCGGCGCGGCGCGCACCATCAGCGGCGTTCTGCGCGCCTGGTGCGGCGCCGCGCGCGCCACCCCATCCCTTCGCGCGCCTCTGCTCGACGCTGCACTACCCGCGCTCAAAGTACTGCTTAACCTCTCGCACAACTTCGGCACCTCGGGTGAGTACACTTTCATTCAGTCATTTATTTATGTAGTAGCTATGTCCAGAGGCCCTAAGGCAATGGCATTCTCGGGGCCCCTTTTCTTACTTTGACTGACCAAATCGTGTGAACTGAGGAAACGCACATTAAGGGCTGTGGTTTTTAATATATTTGATATTTATTCCCAGATTTGTTCTAAAATTGTTTTAATTCTACTACTAAATCTAACGATTTGTATTTTGTGAGATAACAGTGAGGTCCCTAAGTTTACACACACATCAAATTCTCGTTCGAAGAAACATGTTTTCTTGGTGCGTGCACTGGGCCTGGGCCCTTAGTTGATGCGGGGCGCTTAGGCAGTTGCCTACTCCGCCTAATGGTTAATCTGGCCCTGGCTATGTCCGGCCGTTTCGCCCGCGTTAATGGGGGAAGAAAACTATATTCATTAAAATCTGTTAGTGGTTTAGTTTTCTCATACATACTTAAAAAAGTAGCCTATGTATGAACCTGGGTAGACAAACTTTTGCATTTATAATATTAGTATGGATTAGCTTTACCAACAATTCACTCACTGAATACGAAAAGACCCAAATAAAAAAAAAAACTTAAAATAAGGTAATTGCAAAAATGAGATCTAAATTGAGTAAAATTTTTTGTCTAGTAATTTTCTACAATCTGTCCCAGGGATAAGTGACCGCCCGGCGTTTTTTGAATATTTATACAAAATTATTAATAATTACATTTATATTTGTGACTTAGCGGCTTTAGTTTTTTTTTATGATTTTTTTCTTTTATTTTGTAATGACGCGTGACGTGCTGCAGTTTCTTTACGATATTTCCTAAGTTTGTTCATCTTTTTCCATTATTTTTTTTTACTGACTAGCCGACGTCATAGTTTATCAGTTAAAATCATTAAACATAACTAAAATGTAGTAAAACATTTATTAAATAAAAAACAAAATTAAAATTCGAAGAAAAAGAAACTCTTCTTTTCAGTTTTTTCAAAATAAATCTAAAAAATGCCCCCATAATATCACATTTTTTAAATTTATTAATTAACTACATGATATTTGCTACAATAGCTCAGAACAATGTTTGTTACTATTTCAAACATGCACCAAACTACAAACTCTTGAATCAGACCTTTACTCCTTACAAAACAAAAAATGTTTATTTGTTATGTAATGTTATGTAATGTTTATTTGTTTATTTGTTATGTTTAATGATTTTAACTGATAAACTATGACGTCGGCTAGTCAGTAAAAAAAAAATAATGGAAAAAGATGAACAAACTTAGGAAATATCGTAAAAAAACTGCAGCACGTCACGCGTCTTAACAAAAAAAAAGAAAAAAAAATTAAAAAAAATAACTAAAGCCGCTAAGTCACAAATATAAATGTAATTATTAATAATTTTGTACAAATATTCTAAAAACGGCGGGCGGTCACTTATCCCTGGGACACATTGTATAAAAATATTGGTAAAAATCGTGTCGTTTTGATTTCTGTCCCTTTTGTATTCAGTGAGCGAATTGTTTATACTTAAGACAACAGCATAACAATCACTTATAGGCTCATTAGTCATGTGCGATGTAATAACAAATTAACAAGAATATTATTATGAGCTAAGTACTACTAAATTTGTAACTTTTTGACAGTATTGTCAAGGTAATGGTGAAGAGGTAACAACTGAAGTTGTGGGAACGAGAACTGAATGGAATTTTATTATTATTTTCAAATTAGTATCAATTTCTGTTTGCTGAATATATCTGAGTACACGTCCAATTGATCGCTAAATTCCTACATACAACGGTTTACGTGTCATCATCTCAAAATTATAAATCAATAAATTGATCAATCAACCAATAACAACAAATAAAAAAATACAAATAAATACCTTAGCCGTTTCTGGACTATTTTGAGATCATCTTCCTGGCTAACTGGATGCAGCTGAGTAGTCATGTTTTACATGGAGTGACTGCCTCTTCTCTAACCTCCACGAACCAGTAGTTGGGTAATACGATTCCCCTAGGCAAGACTAGTGAATTATATTCTGGCTGCTGACTACCAGTAATGGCTCTCAAAGATGCATAACTGCAAGCCAGGACCAACAGCTTAACGGGCTTTCTGATGGATGGAGGAATCTCGATAATAGGGTATTTGCCTGTAGTAGTAAAAAAAGACGATGTTTTGCATATAGTTAGTTTAGATGCCAGGAAATTTAAACAACATTTTTATTTCTAAAAATAATTCCACATTTTTTTATATTTTCATAAATTAAAAATTATAATTTTTAATCTGTGTGTCACGTGACCGCAAACGCTAATCACGAAGTGTGACGTCATTTTTCTCAAAGCTGTCAAACGTGTCGACTTGTCATACAACGAGATATTAACTTTGTGTTGAAAAAATCGTTCGTAGGTGTTCTTTATGTGTTATTTTCACAAAAAGGCACTACACAATATTGGTGATATAATGTTAAACTCATATTGAAAGAAAGACGACAGAAATCCTAACCTCAAAAACACTCTGTTGTTTGAGAAATATGACGTCATGCGACTTCGTGACAGCGATGGGTTTTTGGGCGGGAAAATATTTAATTAGAATTTTATTATGAAGTTTCACCCATGTTACCCAGTTATTATTTACGAAAAACATTTTTTGTAGCTTAAAATTGATCAATAATGAAATCTAAACTACTTTTGAAAAATAGGCAAATACCCTATTGAAGATGATCATCCATCTGTGCAACGACTTTGGCAAGCATTTAAAATTACTCAGCTGGACTGGAAGTCGACCCCAAATATTGTAGAGAAAAGGCTAAGCAGATAATGATGCATGTGTTTAGTTTCTAAAATTTTGGAACCACAAACTTGTGCCCATCGTAAAATCCCAAAATGATCAAAATTTTACTTATCAGAAACATGCAACTAAAATGCTTTGAATTGCATACTATTGCATAACTTTGTCATACACTTTCCCGGTACTGAATTACTCAACTCAATCAATTAGTTTGCTATTGATATGACAAACTTCGATTCATTGGAGGCAAGATCTATCCCAAGTTCTCAAATAAACTCCATAATCTGAATAATAGTCACTACTATTAGATACTTGTTTACATGATAAAATATTTGTTACAGTGTCCCTAGGAGCGCAGGTGATTGGTGAGCAGCAATCAGTTATGGAGACTTGTCTCATCATACTGAACAACCAAGGGAACTTCGTTCCGGACAACAGAAACTTCGAATTCAGTGTTTGTGTAAGTATTAAATTTTATTCAAGAAAAAAAGAACTCTTTCATATATTTACTCTTAAATTGGTGAAGTAAATTATCGTGAGGAAACTGGCATGTCCTAGGACCAAACATTAGAAGACGTGACGTGACACATACCAATTCGCAGAGGCTGGTGTCCCAGTAGTGGGGATTTAATAGGCTGAATTAATATTATAATTTTCATGGGTGCATGTGGATAAATAAAAGACTGATATCCGCCGTACATTAGAGCATACCTCACAGTTCACTTTATATTCAGGTGGCACTACAGTGCTTACACTATAGGTAGTACACTATTGTCATTACCGCTAGCGCAGGTAATGACAATCTCTCTCTTCATAGTATAAGCAATTAGATCGCTGCACACACGGTCCGTCATTCATAAATAAATTGCGATGTTGCTGTCCTTCAAGTACGCGTGTACAGAGTGTTTCTTTTACGTATCAATTTAACATTTTTAGTGAATATTTTAATAGTAAAAAAAATAAAAATATTTTGTTTTCGAATGGTAATATTTTTTTAGCATGTATGGATGCTATACTATTGCGGGTTAACGGGAACGCCCTGTGTTGGTTAACATACTGTATACATATATGTTAGGAATTATAAAAATTTGATATAAGTTATTTTTCTCTGGTATGTAAATTTTTTATGACTAAAGGTCCATATTAGAAATAGTATTCCAAGATGGTTGTTGCAGCGCCATCTCACGATTTTCTACTGTTTTATTACGACGAAGCACTATTTGCATTGCTTTCTATTTCAAGTGTGAATCTAGAACCAGATAGTTATTAGAAAATACATAAATACTCAATTTGGAACTCCAAAATCTCTCACTCAAACGGAACTAAAAACGATGTCTACGCTGATTTGCATTGCCATTGTTAGTTCTTCTATATGTATTCTATTTATGAGGTGTGCACAACTGCATAAGTACCGCAATTCCAACTGCACTATGCTGTTCTAGTGACCCAATTGCTTTAGGGTCATATAAGCCTATACAATCATCTAAAAAGTATTTCGATGATTTCTGATAGTTCTGACTCAGAACTATCAGAAATCATCGAAAAAAATTACCTCACTTTCTACATTATGCTTACCTCGTATATAAAAATACAAATGGCAGTGAAGCTTAAATAACTATATTGTCTTAACGTCAAAACATTAACACATGTCTTTTTTTCTCAGGTGCTGTTGCTGTTAATAAACTTAGTCCAGAACAACGAACCAAATACGCAGAGGCTGCTGAATGTCCGGATACGTATTGATAACGAAGACGAAGTCATATCAAGAAGTGTAGGCGCGTTGGACCTTATTGTAGATCTGTTCTATAAGAGAGAAGACCTTGCTAGGTAAGAATTATTTCTAGTTTTATTTGCAGCTGCACAATGAGTTATTTGGTTCACCGTCATATTTCTATTACTGAGGATCTGCTGCTTAGTAATAGAAGATCTAAATCATGAACCATTAAAATGTAAATCATGAACGATTATTTGGCATTTAATTTAGCATAGTACACCCGAATTTTTCAATCTTAAAATACTTGCGCGAAGCCTACTCGGCACTGGCCGCTTTAGGAAAAGTAAAGCCTTAACCCAAAAATTATTTAAATTAATAGGTACATTTTGATTATAACTGGTGACTATACAATATTAAAATCGGTTGGAAAAGTAGCAGCAACAATTAAGAGGAGGCTCCCTAAATTGTATGTAATTTTGTATTAATATTCGGAAACAATCATGCATATAATCAAAATGGAACTTTAGTATATGATTTGTTGGATCTTTTTCTTTCCATGTCTAGACCAGTTTCGTAATTGGAAGGTTTTCGCTAGATTCATTTTTTAATCGGAAATCATGTCTTTTTTAAAGATTATTCAAAATTTAATCAAGATTACTCAGCTTTTATGTCTATAATTAGTATTGACAGTAAGAAAATATAGTTTATTATCCAAATATAGGACATTTTTTCTCTAGATCAATTATCACTTTAGTTATAAACGAAATAAGAATTGAGACTTACGACATTTAGTTTCGAACCCGAATATGGTAAAAGAGCGCACGCGATATTCAACTTTATTACTGCTGCGTTAGCGTTTAGCACACAACGGTAGTTTCGAAACCGAACATGGTGAAAGAGCGCACGCGATATTCAACTTTATTACTGCTGCGTTAGCGTTTAGTATACAACGGCCTAACCGGGGTGGCTGGGGGCGGAGCTTGCGTGAAAATTATTTTGCATTGCCTGGTCTTAACGAAATAATCTATAGCGCTATTTTTGCTTGGAATATTTTATTGCATATTAGCTTACTGCCCGTGGTTGGCTTGGGTAAAAATATTTTCCAGTGAAAAATGTCTATATCACTCAAGAATAATGTAGCTTTCTATTGGTGAAAGGGGTGTGAGGAATAATGTAGCTTTCTATTGGTGAAAGGGGTGTGATACGTGATTTCGAAAATGAAGCACCGAAGAACACGTCCCCGTAAGTTTACGAATACGAAACACTTAAGAACGAATGCACGCTACCACGAAAAACCTAACGCCGTAGCCATGGGATCTCGAATAATTAAATCTCTAATTTCACTTACTCGAATCACTTTACAAGGAATGCACACAAACAAGAAAAACTGAACAACGTTGGCACGCGATCTTGAATAACGTTTTATTTTTCCAAGCCGACCCCAACATTTATTTGGGAAAAAGGCTAAGCTGATGATGATTTAAAGAACCTTTTAGTAGGATTTGTTTGGGATTAATTCTGTTTAATTTACTGTTGCGTTGTGTGTGTTTAATTTACGGTACTAACATTAATTTTAATCTACTAACAAATCTATGGATATTATGTTATTGTCTGATGAATATTATCGTTATTAAAAACAAACCACGTGTGCTTCGGCAAACATTCCTGAGGCGCTACAGAAGCGAGACAACCCCAACAGCACCCTGAATGCATTATTGTATTGAACGCATAGTGCTTTCGTATTATAGATTTCGCAAAATACCAATTTTATGTGTTTTTTGTATTTTTTTTCAGGCGGGCTGAAGAAAATACTGATGCCCTATTGGACGGTGAGAAGGAGCCGGACGATAATAATGACAAGAAGAAACAATCTCAAGACGACATTGACGAAACTGTTGCGAAGTGTAAGTATTTTCCTTTTTCTGTAAATTACTATGCAGGAACCCGATTTTGAAGAAGTTGATCGATTGATTTGATTGTCCAATTTGTTGTTTGTCTTTATTTATACATTCGTTTTACATTACTTTTTTACGAATTTAATTTATGGAGGGCTTAGGCTAATAAGCCACAAAAATATATATAGACTATGTATTTCTACATAATCGCCAGAGAGCCAATAAAAAGACTTCATGTATAGACTTATAATAAAATAGATAGAATATACTTTATTTTACACCAAAATTTAAACACACTTATTTAACACTAGCTTTTGCCCGCGACTTCGTCCGCGTGGAATAGTTACTTTGGGCTAACGTTAAATTTAACCCCGATTTTGAAGCATTCTTCATTGGTGCTCCGCTCCTATTGGCCTTAGCGTAATGGTATATAGCCTATAGCCTTTCTCTATAAATTTACTATTTAATTTAAAATATTTTTTCAATTCGAACCAGTAGTTCCTGAGATTATCGCGTTCAAACAAACAAACAAACTCTTCAGCCTTATATTATTAGCATAGATAGCTGTTGCCCGCGACTTCGTCCACGTTTCCGTCGTTTTTCGTAAAAAAAAGTAGCCTATGTCCTTCCTCACGGTTCAGTGATTTTGATGTAACACACAGATTAACTTTCGTAATTTAGTAGGGAAATATAATATGTCAATCTATAATACTGTTGAAAAATATCGCAATACCGAACTGCACAATATTATTGTTAATAGCTGTGCCCGCGACTCCGTCAGCGTGTAACTCCTTGTGTGTTATTAAGTTAATGTATTGGTAATATTGTTTAGATCACGTTCACATGAGGCTTAAGTACCTATAGAACGACAATACTTCAGCGCAAAGCTTCCGGGTAAACTATGTTGAAAGTTGACCCGTCCGGCACGTGAACATAAAGATTTCTAGAACTGCTAACCCGGGAAAGAGCGACGTACAACTGACCATGCGAGAAACAACTGACACCGAGATCTACTCCAGCAACACGAAAAGTCTACCCTTGAGCCTTATTAATTGTCATTGCAGAACACACCGATACTGGGAATCGCGTTCTTTTAAATTGGAATGGAAAATTATTTGGTATTATGGGAATTCTGGGAATAAAGATGGTTTCTCCTGCACCGCAACCTGTTAAAATTTGAGCCTCGATTATATTTTGTTGCAACTGGGTTACTTTTAGCCGAGTTCCATTGCAAAGTTGTGGTGGTTTTAAATTTCGGAGCAGAATAATAATCAGAAAGCTTCGAACTGCTAAGCTATCGGGAGTTACACGTGTTATTGTGAGTCAACCATAAAAGATAGATATATGCTGTCGTGGGATATTTTTTATATAATTTTAAGGATAACATTTCCGTCATAAATGATTTCTGTGTAGCTTTAACCATTAAGGTTGCACACGCGACGGAAGCTTAAAAAATGGAGTAACTTCTCCCGTTTTCCCAACATTTCCCTTCACTGCTCTGCTCCTATTGATTGTAGCGTGATGAAAAGTATACTATAACCTGCTCAGGATTATGAATATTAATTGTACCAAGTTTCGTTAAAATCCGTCGAGTAGTTTTTGTTTCTATAACGGTTATACAGACAGACAGACAGACAGACAGACAAAAATTTTACTGATTGCATTTTTGGTATCAGTATCGATCCCTAATCACCCCCTGATAGTTATTTTGTAAATATATTTCATGTACAGAATTGACCTCTCTACAGATTTATTATAAGTATAGAAGATAATTTCTTAGTTAAATGGTTACAATGGCAGTCTTATCGCTAAAAGCGATATCTTCCAGACAACCTTAAAAAATGTTCGTTATAAGCATACAAACGGCAACACACTAGTTATATATTACAAAAGACAATGACCAAAAGCAACATCGCATTAAATAGAAGATTATGGCCATAAAAATATACTCATAAATTATAAAATATTTTTTTAGCCTCTCTTAGTTCATTTAGTTCAAATAGAATGTGGGGTTTAATATTTTGTATTAATTAGTTTTTTATTGGCTTTTTTCATACTTTTTAAATGGCGGATAGTTGTAAAAGCAGTGTTGCCAATTTTAAGAACCTCCCCTATATTTGGTCTTAAAATAATTTAAATTATGACATTTTTCCTTCATATTTTTTTACTGTTGATAGGCTTGCGTTTGACCGCCATCTCACCTGATGTAAAGTGATGATGTGGTCGAAGATGAAGCACGCTTACCTAGAAGTAATCTATTCACTCTTGACTTAAAGACCCCCAGGACCCTGGTTATAGCTATCAGGAAACATATACTCTGGCAGAGAATTCTTCTCCTTAGCTGTACCTACGCATAATAAAACAATTCCCAAAACGTTTTGTGCTTATGAGTTGGATGTCTGGATGGATGTCCACCATGTAACGATGGCGCAGCGCCGTTTGACTATTTTTTTTTTTGTATTTTATCATAATTAATATATATACGGTATTTTTGTTAATTACGCCTTTAAATAATATTTATTACTTTACTAACTAAATATTTCTTTGGTTGACTAATCACTTACAGTCAGGGTAAATTAGATTACTTGTTGGTAACACTATCATCCAATGCCAATGTGAAAGGTGAACTGTCACAACTGAAGAAATTCTTTTAGACTTGGAAATGTTTTTATTTTACATAGTGTATTACATTATTACATTCTCTTTGTAATTGACCATAGAGCAGGCTTATCGATCAAGATTTGTTATGATGTGTCGATGGGTGGTGGAAGTTGCAAATGGGTGCATAAAACGCGTTTTTAAATTATTTCGCCAAGAATACTTCAACCGTACATCGACACACCTGATGTTAGATTTTAATATACTATGTGCACTTCTCAATAAGTTCCATGCACCAATAAATGTGGACGACCGACCTGATGCTCAACAGTTCCTGGAAATAGCTAAAGCTAGATTAAAAAGAAGAAATTATTTAGGAGAGTACATTCAACATGAAAATATGAATAGATGGAGAGCAATTTTCTTAACTATAGATGCCAAACATCCTCATTTAGATACATTTACAAAACTGTTACTACATAATGAGGATGACAGTAGCTCTAGGGTCGTATCCGATTAAACAGGCACGGTCATATTATGGGTAGCGTGTTTGTAGGAACGAAAAATACGAAATTGAAGTAGCAAATAGCATTGAGGATGAATTGCTGTTGGTATTGGGAACGGATAAGTATTTAGTAAACGGAAGAATTAAGTCACGAAATATTAGCAGTAAGGTGTACTACGCCTACATTTTAGTTAATAGGGCTATAAGTAACTCAGTGGCAGATATTACCAGTTATGCTACAGAGAAGAGCTCTGCCGAATTAAAACATTTTCTGATACCACAAGCATGGCGAAAGTTAAATCTTCGTTCATAGTCTTTTAAAAACAAGTCATTTCACACGAATTTTCTCGCATTCTTTTTTCAAAAATGCTTTTAACTGCTCATCCTGTTCTTCGGTAACAACTAAATCATCAAAGCTCATTTTTACAAAGTTGATTACTTTATTTAATCGACCTTTGGGATGCCAAAAATCAAATATTGATTTTCGTTGCAAGCCAGATTGCATACATTGAAGACAAACATTCCTATGTATGCAATAAATGTAATATATATAATGTGATAATTTATAATTATCCTTGGATATTATGGTGAACAGTAAAACTATAACCAGAATTGAGTTGCTCTGAAAAGAGTAAGTTTTATTGTATTACATAAACTTGTTTTAACACCTTTACAAAACACTCTTTAACATTAATTATTCACTACTTTTACCTGAAAAGAGAAACAACATTTAAAGCTATTGTTTCACCAGTTCTTATTAATCACTATTATTTATTCTAATTACTTTAAAATTCTCAGTAACATAACCTCTATATTTTCCATTTGTATTCGTCGTTCAATATGACAGCTCGCTCTATAGAATCCAACAAGTTCACAGATAAATTATACATTAAAGTTATTACGCGGCAAATTCAAACTGTACAAACTAAATGAAGTGTCACGCACTTTGTTTACATCTCCCCCCCCTTCAAAATTACAAAGTTTCACTGTTTTACTCTACTACTGGAATGAGTTTTGTAACATGGAAGAGATTTGACTCTGTCTTTTTGTGACCCGTGTTTACCTTGTAAATTGTATTGGATATTTTGTCTACAATTTGATAAGGCCCTATTTTCAATTCATCTAGTTTTTATCGGTTTAACCGGTTTCCGTTTTCAACATAAACAGCATCTCCGACTTTTAGTTCGTAGTGTTTTCTGTTTTTATCGAATCTTTGTTTATTATAATTGTGAGATTTTATACTATTTTCTAAGGCAATTTTCCGGTCTCGCAGTAGATGATTATGTGTTATATTTTGTTTCAGTTCATCTGGTAGAATGTCCACATTTTTTCCCTCTAATAAATATTTCGGAGAGAACCCTGTTACACTATGTTCAGTTTCGTTATATTTTTCAGTGCATTCGTGAGCAATAGTTGTCCAAGCAATTTTGGCCTTCCTTTCATTAATCTTGCAACGGATTTTGTTAACCAACGTTTGGTTTAACCTTTCGTTCAATCCATTTGAAAATGGCGCATTTACTGCAGTGAAAACTATTGTTATTTCTTCTTTTTCTAAAAATGTTTTAAAATCCTTTGAATTTATGCCTGGATATTGATCTGATAGAATTAAGTTTATTTTATAATCTTGTGTTACTTTTTGGACAAGTTTTATAAAATCATTCGCATTCTGGGTTTTGGATGTCAAAATATAGGCGTAACGAGTGAAGTGATCTACTAGAAGATGTAAATAAGTTTTGGTTGAACGAGCACCACCAAATCCCCCTATGGTGTCTATAGACACTATTTCGAACGGATTGGTAGCGGGACCTAAGTGAGACATTAGTCCGTATTTGTATTTACCTCTAGATTTGTTTTTTATACAGACGTCACAGTTTTCGCAAATATTTTTTATATTATTCAATAAATTTTTAACTTGATATAAGTGTTTAATCTTGTTTTCCATTTGTTGTCTTCCTATGTGACAGTAGTGGTGATGTACATGTTTTATAATCTTTTTACTGTACTCCTCAGTTAGTATAATCTTTTCATATTTTCCTATCTTTTTATAATATATATTATGTTTGAAAATAAGTTTATTTATATTTTGTTTTATATCTTCATTTTTATTCTGATCATTTTGTATGTCTTCTAATTTAACAAAATTCACTACTTTTAAACTACTATCTTGATTTTCATACGATTCTAACACAGGGTTTCTGCTTAAAGTATCTGCCTCTATATTATATTTGCCCGGAGAATATATTATTTTAAAATTGAACTGCGACAAATAATATGTTAAATCTCCCAGTTCTTCGTCCGTTCTGGCTTTTATATTCATATTTTCTAACGGTTTGTGATCTGAAAAAACCGTGAATGTTTTTCCTATAAGCCAGTGTTGCCAGTATTTTACCGCCTCTTTTATTGCCAAACACTCAAGATAAATGGCTTTTTTCTTTTTTTGGGAGCCGTTAAATTTTTTGGAAAAATATGCACAAGGCTTTTCATCACCGTTGGGTTGAATTTGTTTTAAAATCGCACCTATACCTTGTATGCTTGCGTCTGTATAAATATGTATTGGAAAGTCTGGATCAAAGATGGCTAGAATGGGTTTTGAGCAAAGTAGTTTTTTTATAGTATCATAGGATTTTGACATTTTTCAGACCAATCGAATTTGTCTCCTTTTCTTAATAAATTATGTAAAGGATCCAGTATAATTGAAATATTTGGCACATATTTTCCATAGAAATTTATTTTTCCTAAAAATTGTCGGACGTTTTTTTGTGTTTTTGGAATTGGGAATTCTTTTATGGCAATCAAATTATCTTTTAATGGAGTGACGGTATTGTTTTTTATTATGTGCCCTAGATATTTTACAGAGTCCTGTGCAAAGTTACATTTCGTGAATTTTAATTTAAAACCTTCTTTTAAAATTGCTTCCAATAACAAAGATAAGTGCTCAATGTGTTTTTCGAACGTTTCAGAAAATACTAATATATCGTCGATGAAATTGACAGAAAAGTTTGACAGTTTATGCTTTCTTATAATGCTACTCAGTATTCTTTGAAAAATAGCGGGAGAAGTTTTTAAACCAAAAGGTAAACAAGTCCATTGAAAATGTGCTTCTTGAGTAACAAATGCCGTTTTATGTCTATCTTCAATTTTAAGTGGTATGGACCAGAAAGCTGAGTTTACATCGAATGTTGAAAAAACTTTACATTTCCTTGTTTTAACCATTAGATCCTCAATTAGCGGAAATGGTTGCGATTGGGGGACTACAATTTTATTTAATTCGCGAAAATCTATACAAAGCCTTGATCTCCTTCCATCTTCTTTTTTAAATGCTAGTGTTACCGGAGCAGCAAAAGGGCTATATGACTCCTCGATTAAATTATTTTCTAGTAATTTTGATATTTGATGTTCTATTTCTTTCATATCTTCAATAGAGCACCTATACGGTCTTTTACAACAGTATTTATCTATCAACAAATCAATATGGGCTTCGTAACCTTTTACAGTACCTACATCATATTTGTCTTTAGCGAAGACTGAATTATATTTGCATATCAATTTATCAATATCAGATTTTTCCTGATGGTCTAAATTATTTATTGAAATATCAAAATTTTCGACTATTATATTTTCATTAAAGTTTATTTTATGGTCAGTAATGACTGTTTCTGTTTTATATTTCTTTGTAATATTCACTCCTTTTTTACCATTATATATACCTTGTTTATTCCCTATGTCACTACCTGAACTGCCAGGAATTTCTTTAGTGTTTATAAGTTGCTTTTCTTTATTTTCTATGTAGTCTCTATTGTTATTGGTGAGAACATTTTGGGTGATATTTAAATTCTCATTTTGAGTTAAATGAAATTTTTGTATACAGTCTAACCCAACTAGGAAATCATAGTCGAAGTTGTCTTCATCTATAACAAATATGTTAACATGTTGTTCAATATCAATAATTTTTATTTTCAAAGTTACCATTCCTATTGTTTTTTTGATGCCATTAATTGTTTTTAAACCTGCATATTTTTCATTCATAGGTATTTTTTTTAAAGATTAACCTTGAAGAAAGAAAAGAATAACCTTGAATTTATTAAGGACACATTAGATCCAGAATCATAGATTCCTGATGTTTCCAAAGTGTCATTTATTAGTAGTTTAATTTTTATTAATGGCGGCACTATTAGTTTTTTGGATCAATTTTATTTAATTCTATCTCTAATTCTGAATTGTTAACAACTCCGGATTTGATCTTTTATTGGCTTATCATTATTTTTTATTTTGAACCAACATTGAGATTCTGGGTGGTAACGTATACCTTTATTCTCTTTTTCACATATTTTACACGGATTAACCGAGGACTTAACATTTTTATCTCTATTTTTACCTTCGGAAGTTCCTATCTTTTTATCAAAGGTTTTTTTGTTTACCATATGCTCTAAACTTCTTAAATTATGAAATAAGTCTTCCGTTTCCTTTAAACTATTCCTATCAATCGTATCTGCAATGAAATTTGGTAATCCGGTGGCAATCAGATTAATTAGAGTGAGTTTATCTATTGACTTGTTTATTTCTAATAGTAGTCTCTCTTTCTTTAACGCATACTCCAGTAATGAGCCCTGTTTGTATTTGAATAACATTGCATACCTGATCGGTGACCAACCCTTATCCGCATATGTTTCACAAAAGTTCTTTTTCCACATTGCCCATTCTGAATTTATTGTATGCTTTATGAGCATTGAACTATACCAGTCTAAACAAGAATCTTCTATAAATAGCCTTAAAATTTCTATTTTCTTGACATCTTCTATTCCTATACGGACACATTCTGCTTCAAAGGTAGTCATCCACTGGGACACATTAGTAATCTTGCTATTGAATTTTTGTATAACAAATTTTTCTACCATTTTTCCCATATTAAAAGGTTTTGATGAATCTTTCTTTATTTCTGCGAAGCTTCCCATGATTCTTGCTAGCGATTCTTCTGAAATTCCTGTTATAGAAGTTTGTGGTTTTGTTTGTTCCTCCAATAGGTATCCCATAAATTGTTTATTTCCGTCTTCATCACAATAAACCGCCTTCATCTCCGGGTTCATGGATATCCACACCTGTCGTTTCTCATGCCGTTTTTGTAATGTTGCTTTTACTTTCTGAAAGATTTGGGTTTGTACTATTCCAGTATGTAATTTTACAGGTTGTAACTTATCTGGGACGACAAAGGTTCGGTCATCTAAATCCGTGATTGTTGTTACACAAATTATATTTGTTTTCACGTCTTCACTGGCCTTGACCATGAACTCAAATCTCAATTTTTCCATTATTCCTGGTAACCAGCTGTAGAAATGTTGTTTTATAATGTGATAATTTATAATTATCCTTGGATATTATGGTGAACAGTAAAACTATAACCAGAATTGAGTTGCTCTGAAAAGAGTAAGTTTTATTGTATTACATAAACTAGTTTTAACACCTTTACAAAACACTCTTTAACATTAATTATTCACCACTTTTACCTGAAAAGAGAAACAACATTTAAAGCTATTGTTTCACCAGTTCTTATTAATCACTATTATTTATTCTAATTACTTTAAAATTCTCAGTAACATAACCTCTATATTTTCCATTTGTATTCGTCATTCAATATGACAGCTCGCTCTATAGAATCCAACAAGTTCACAGATAAATTATACATTAAAGTTATTACGCGGCAAATTCAAACTGTACAAACTAAATGAAGTGTCACGCACTTTGTTTACATATATAATACAATATTTAGGTTCCCGAGTTTTGTCCCCCTAGATTTGTCAAATCATACCCTGTGCGATGGACCGATTTTTATGATAAAGTTGGGACGGCTTGTTTGCAATGAGCAACAATTGTGTCTCGCACATGGTGTCAATTTGGCCGTCTGTGCTGTGCTTTATGTAAAACATAATTATTTGCAAGACAGCACTACCTCTGATGATACTGTAAATGAACCATCTGTGGCTGCTGATTTAGAAACTTGATGAAAGCTTCTTACCAAACGGGATGAGCATTACTGCAAATGTGTACTGTGAAGAACTGAACACAATGATGGCGAAGCTTCCCGTCTCCAACCAGCTTTGGTCAATCGCTCGGCTCCGCTGCTCCTGCATGACAACGCGCGAGCTAATACTGCACAGCAGACGGTCTCCAAGTTAAAAGAGCTGGGGCTGGAAGTTCTTCGCCATCTGCCGTACTCACGTTCAGACTTCTACTTTTTCCGTAATTTGGATAACTTCTTGGTGGGAAAAAAATTCAATACACGAGAGGCATTGCAAAATGTCCTTGAAGAATTTGTTGCATCCCGTCCAGCTGATTTCTTCAAGAAGGGCATCAATAAGCTACCACTGCGTTGGCAAAGATGCATAGATTGCATGCGTGATTTTATTTAATAAAAATAGGAAAAAAAATACAACTTATTTCATGAAAAACGGCAATTTCATAGGTAATATTTAATTAAACGTTTTTGTATATTTTCAATGAGGTCGATGTATTTATGATAGCGTGGATTCCATAACTGAGATGCATACTCGAGACAAGTAAATGGCATGGTTACTAGTTGTTAGATGTCCACTATTCATCCTATATGTCTCGCTAAGACCACACATATTAATGCCACATCTAGTTATTTCTTGCTCCAAGATGGTCAGTTTTCCAGGAGTGAGGAGACCTCGATCAATCCATGTTCCTATAGTCTGAATAAATTGATAAAAAATCCAGTAGCAGAAATTCCACGAGAGTGCCTGGTCCTATTAACCTATAACCAGTAGCCAGTAGATAGTTGCACTGGTTTCCCTTTATCTTCTGCATCAGACATTTTGGAGATTATTTAGATCCCAAGGCCGCTTAGTCTTTTCGAACTGGTTGGCCATTGATTGGTCGCCAGAGCCTCGTCCGTCATCTAGCTGGGGGACCGCGGAAGCACGATGGCTAACGCTGTCGTTGGTTTAGGTAAATAACAAAACCAGGTCTGCACGTGAGGTTGACAATTGAGGCTAGATATGATGTTGAGTCCGTTCTTCCACTTAGAACCTCTCCGAGAGAACGGGGAGGGTTCCCCTCCTCTTTTCTCTTTGTGCGGTCTGTTTTAACTATCCTATTATTTTCACTGATTACACCGATTCGCGCTCAACTTGATCGCTCCTTCCAGGCTGTTCTGTTGTGTAGTAGGATGTGTAGTTATGATGATATTGTTTGTGCAGTGCTAGCGCGTGCCGGTGCACATATGGAGCACAGCATGGTAGGCGCCTACATGGCGCTGCTGCTGGGCCACGCGGCCGGCGCGGCGCCGCACCACGCCCGCGCCGTGCGCGCCCGCGTGCCGCTCTACGCGCCGCTGCTGCCCACGCTCAACAAGTACTACGCCTTCCTGTCGCTCACGGCCAGCGTAAGTACACACACTACGTCACACGAGCATGGCGCTACATGGCGCTGCTGCTGGGCCACGCGGCCGGCGCGGCGCCGCACCACGCCCGCGCCGTGCGCGCCCGCGTGCCGCTCTACGCGCCGCTGCTGCCCACGCTCAACAAGTACTACGCCTTCCTGTCGCTCACGGCCAGCGTAAGTACACACACTACGTCACACGAGCATGGCGCTACATGGCGCTGCTGCTGGGCCACGCGGCCGGCGCGGCGCCGCACCACGCCCGCGCCGTGCGCGCCCGCGTGCCGCTCTACGCGCCGCTGCTGCCCACGCTCAACAAGTACTACGCCTTCCTGTCGCTCACGGCCAGCGTAAGTACACACACTACGTCACACGAGCATGGCGCTACATGGCGCTGCTGCTGGGCCACGCGGCCGGCGCGGCGCCGCACCACGCCCGCGCCGTGCGCGCCCGCGTGCCGCTCTACGCGCCGCTGCTGCCCACGCTCAACAAGTACTACGCCTTTCTGTCGCTCACGGCCAGCGTAAGTACACACACTACGTCACACGAGCATGGCGCTACATGGCGCTGCTGCTGGGCCACGCGGCCGGCGCGGCGCCGCACCACGCCCGCGCCGTGCGCGCCCGCGTGCCGCTCTACGCGCCGCTGCTGCCCACGCTCAACAAGTACTACGCCTTCCTGTCGCTCACGGCCAGCGTAAGTACACACACTACGTCACACGAGCATGGCGCTACATGGCGCTGCTGCTGGGCCACGCGGCCGGCGCGGCGCCGCACCACGCCCGCGCCGTGCGCGCCCGCGTGCCGCTCTACGCGCCGCTGCTGCCCACGCTCAACAAGTACTACGCCTTCCTGTCGCTCACGGCCAGCGTAAGTACACACACTACGTCACACGAGCATGGCGCTACATGGCGCTGCTGCTGGGCCACGCGGCCGGCGCGGCGCCGCACCACGCCCGCGCCGTGCGCGCCCGCGTGCCGCTCTACGCGCCGCTGCTGCCCACGCTCAACAAGTACTACGCCTTCCTGTCGCTCACGGCCAGCGTAAGTACACACACTACGTCACACGAGCATGGCGCTACATGGCGCTGCTGCTGGGCCACGCGGCCGGCGCGGCGCCGCACCACGCCCGCGCCGTGCGCGCCCGCGTGCCGCTCTACGCGCCGCTGCTGCCCACGCTCAACAAGTACTACGCCTTCCTGTCGCTCACGGCCAGCGTAAGTACACACACTACGTCACACGAGCATGGCGCTACATGGCGCTGCTGCTGCACAATTTAATAGCAAAGTTCTGCAAGTGTGACACTCCACTCCAGTCCTATTTCTCACTATATTAACCCATTACTTCCCAAACATCGAAAAAATTTAAATATTTCGATCAAATTTTTAAATTAAGTAGTTAGAAAAGTAGTAGTTAGTAATTAGAAAAAATAATATGATTTTTTTTTTCAAAAAGATCGAACTCGATTTCGTGGCAATTTGTATAGACATGTTCCCGGTGTCATATTTATAGTACGGCTTATTTTGAACGTATCTCATAAGTTCCCAAATTCTATTTTATTTTTGTATTTATTTATTATATATCTGGTAAAGGTTTTAGAATCAGTTTTATGTACTTTGAAGTTGCTATTTTTTTTCTTTTACGGTATATAGAATCAGAACATAATGCTCTTCCTGATGCATCAAAAATGATCAATTTTAAAAAATTATATTAAAATTACGGAAACATTTTTTACAGCGAAAAAAAAACATTTCATTAGAAAAATAGTGTAAAAATACAAATTTCATCAGAAAACAAATAAAAGACCTAACATTAAAAAAAAAAAAGTTGAATATAGTGTCTTAAAAATGGGGAGGAATGGGTTAAGAAAAGATGCATTTTATAATTGAAAGTACACGTTGTTCAATTAAAGTTATTGTGTTCCAGGCTGAGTCAGCGATCGTGGCTCACGTGAAAGCGACGCATCGCATCATCAAGTTTATGGAGGCGAGCGACGCGGAGGCGGCGGAGGCGACGCCGGCCGACGCCGACGTGCCGCAGGACATGTCGCTCAGCAACCTCGCGTACAGCGCGCACAGCTACGCCGGCCCCGAGCGCCGCAACCTGGGGCTCGACAACTACCACTGAGAGCACGCGGCTCCGGGACTACATCGTCCAGGCTGGGCCAACTGACACTACCCAACACGACCGTTGACCCAGTCTGAACCTCCCTCGAACTGAAGAGCTCGGACGTTTGCCCTCTGGTGTAATCATAAGTTATGATCAATAAAGCAGGTTGTTTAGGGATAGCGGGAATGTTTTAAGATAAAACGGAGATTTATTATTGTTCTGTTGGCTGATAGAGTTTATGTAGGGTATTGGATAGTGTTGAGAAGCGTTGATTTCGACGTGAAATTCCCATTTGTCGAAAATGGGAATATCACGCGGTTCTGTTAGTGCATGCATATGTGTCTTAACATATATCTACTAAGCGTTAGTAATTCTGAGTCTTGAGTTCAACCTTGTTGTAAGACTTGTAAATACGAACCAAAACAACAAAGTAACCCTTGTATATTGTGAACACCCTTAGCAATAGTATGTAATATGCCATTTGTAAAAGTGAAAACAATATTTTAGGTGGTGGACGTTTGTTTGCACACGACTATTATAAGTACTCTTCTCTTTGTATCGATACTTCTTCCTTCTCTTTGATATTGTAAATATAAATCACAGACTGTTAAGATGATAGTTATGTTGACGACATAGATATGGGTTATGAAGTCTTAATTAAATTGAGATATTCCGAGTTTAAGCCACTGAACTGGCAATATAAAAGTGCAAAAATAGTTGAGTAAGTGTATAATAGATATGTATTCTTTTATGTGAATATTGTGTCTGCACTTTTTGTATTATACCGCTGCGAGAGAGTTACAAATTATTAGAATATTGTTCTATTGAGGCACAATCGTTTATTGTAAATACATTTTAGCTAGTACCAATAGTTCGGCCTCTGTTGAGTAAATTAGAGTAGGAACAGTTGATGATGTCCGCATATGTTGAGCTGTAATGCGTGGCGTGTTGGCGTGACGTCACGCAACGGACGCTGTCTCACGAGATGGTGCAAAATGTACAAACACTAACTTCGGTAGTCGCTCGCAAAAGAGAGAGAATGACCTATGCTTAGATATAAAAAATATAGGACAATTTATTACATTGGATTTTGAACCAGTTGTAGGACTAGACGGCGTTTTAATTATTTCGTTTCCTTATCATAAATTTGTTTGCAAAATAATCCATGTTCACAACTCGACTGATGTCCATTAGGCGAAATATTATTTTTACGAATGAAATGTAGAACTAATAAGTAAGGCACGTAAATTACTTAATTTTATCTAGTATCGCAGGTTAGAAGTTTTTCTAAATCGAAGATTCGAATAATGTCTATGAATTTTATATTGAGATTTTTTTTGTATTCCTGAAGTAAATGCGGTACATTTGGGGAGCCGTAATTCTAAATTACTTCGTGAAAATATTACAGGCTCTCGGACTGCTGATATGAAGTATTGTCGCCAATGTTTTTTCTAAAAATGTTTTTATTTGGCACAATTTGGCTTTGGCCTTTGTTGCACTTAATATTCATGTTGGATTTTGCTGTATATGTCACAGAATTTCATTCCTAATATTAATTTATGTCAAGTTAGTTGTAACGTTCGTGTTTTGACGCTTTTTGGTTTGATAAAAATAAAATGAAATTGAGATTTTAAATGCTTAGTTATATGGTCATTCAAATACGGTTGCACGGTTCGCATAACATCACACAAGATGGTGATTTTAGAACTGCTACGGAATGTTCGGAGTCAATTCTGCTCTTTTATCGTGTGACGACATTTTCTGACAGCTTTACTTTATTTATAAGACAGTTTTAAGTTGAGTAACTAAATGGGTATAATTTTATGTAATTAATGTTGTTAACTCTCTGGATTTAGTTACAGCTGGGGTTCTTCTATTTAAAAGACCAGGGGTGGTGTCCCTTTCATTTACTAATTGTACAGTTATGATTCTTATTGCCTAAATTATATTTACGTAATTTATTGACATTTGTATGTATCACCTAAGCGTAGCTCTAAAGTGCATTTCGTTGTGAAATTTTCATCTTTTTATCACCTGTGTTCTAAATAATATGTTGTTTTGAACTATTATCACGAGAGTTTGATATCTGGAGAAATTATTATTGTATATGTAATGTGTAATTATGTTATAAAGTATTACGTGTAATTATTAAAAGAAGACAATTTAAATAGCTGCTTGGTTTTATTTAAATCATTTGGTAGGTCAATTTTAATCTTTGCTTCATATAGAAAAGCATAGACAGCACAAAAACTCCAATAGAAATCAGTTAAATATTAACATAATTGTGTGAATAAATATATGAATTTACATAACAATATGTGAGTAAAAACGCATAGTCGCATGATTTAAAACTTCTTGCAAATACAAAAACTACCTACCGAGCTCAATTTTTCATCTGCCTGTGATAACAAATTGGCCTATAATATACGGCGAATAGTCACAAGGAAAATACCATTATTTCAGCTCGTCACATCAGTCATTATATGCTAAATATACAATAGGTATACATATTATGTAAATTACAATAAAGATGAAACCATGATAAAAATGATCCGTCACTAAAATATGCTAAAAATACTAAATTCGTTCGACAGCGTCGACGCGGGCTACGGCCGGCGCTCGGACGCTGTGCCAGTCTCCTGTCTCTGTATAGCGCTTGTTCACAGCCGTCAACTGCTCGAAATTGGCCTTCGCAAGTTTGTGCTTATTGCCCACTTTCTGAACTAACTCTTCATCGTACACTGTTTCAGGATCATCTAGTTTTAAATGAGCCTTCATCTCCTGTACAGTCACTAGGAAACAGTTCCACGGTGACCAGTCCTCGTGAACGTGCCATCTACACAGCCTCAGCTCAGTGAGGTCATTACATTCGCTGATTGCCGAATGCGAATGCCAAAGCTTCTCGACAATGAAGAAAATATCTTTTTCTTGAAGAACGAAGGCTAAAGACCCCCAACACTTTCGGCGGCGCTCGTCACGTTGTACTGCTCTTAATATAAATTTAAAGGGCGTCATATCAATCCAAGTACGTTCATTGACGTCTTTCCAAGAGCATGACTTACAGATCAAACAGCCAGTCATCCTCGTGTCTAAGGGGAAGTCCGTGTAAGGTTTTACCTGGTGGCACAATTCGCAGAAGTGAAGGTTACCGTGTTCCATTTTCCTGTAATCTCTGAGGTCCTTATACTTTGTTACTCCTGAATTCAGTTCGGAGGTTTGTATCAGCCGGATGACTGCGCCAGCTGTACGTCGTCTAAGGAATTCAAGCTGGTGAGTGTTATACCTCCTTACAAGCAAATCACATTCTTGATCCAATAGAGTGATTACTTCTTCAGCAAGAGGATGGCGGAATTCCTGAAGTGCAAACTTCATATCGACCAAGAGTTCCAGGCGCTCTTTAACTTCTAAATCACTACGGACGAAGGAATTGTAAAGTTCTTTCAGTTTCCTAGCTTTCTGAATTTCGACCGTTTCCATTGTAATTAATTTCCCGCTGCGACCATACCAAGCGACAGGTTTTGAAATTTCTTCTAAGAATCGTTTTTCTTTCATTTTCTTGCTGTCTTCTCTCATCTTGACTCTATAATCTTCGATACATCTCAGTAACTCAACTTCCTTATCGAGGAGCAATGTGAATTCAGCAATTTTTGGACCTTTTGCATGTAACTGTGATATTCTGGCAATTTCAGCGTGTTTCCATCGATCAACCTAGAAAATAGACGTTGGATTATTTAATAATAATAATCTTATTTAGCCTAATAAAGGAGCTTATGGTTATTCGGAAATTAGTTACAATAGTAATGGAATTGAAACTCGGCTTTTCATTATGAATCTATGCAGCATTAGGCTATCCGAGTATTGCCGCTCACTTTTAGATATAAAAGAGTCAATGACCTAACATAAAAATCGTTTAAGAGCCTTACCATTGCATACAGTTGATCGAAGTCTTCACGTGTTTTTGGAAAAGTTTTCGTGATAAGATCCTTTCGCAAACGTGCCTCCATTGCTTCTCGCTCCAGTCTGTCTTCTTCTTTCATTCTTGCTATTCTTTCCCTATACATAATAAAAAATATTAAAATAAGTGGTCGATACTGGAAAAAGGTTTATGAAACTAATTCATGCATTCTAACCACGACAGTTCTTCAGGCGATTATTATCAAACGTGGTAAGTAGGTACTTCTTTCTACCAACAGATTTCAGTGCAGGAAACATACTAATCATGTTCAACCTTATTTACAGATATTGCATGTGTCTGTCTATAATTATGTAACGGTAATCACTTTATACAGTTGGGAGCATAGATCTCAGTATTTATATGTATCATCTATGGAGCATAGATGATACATATAAAGTTGGGAGCTCGAGTCAGCTTGATTGTTTCCTTCAAATCAAAGAGTAAAGTAATATACAGCTTCAAATACACATTAGATAGACAGTAGATAAAAGCTGTAAGTGTAAGAGCATTTTCTTTCGGCTGATTTTTCAAACTTCTGATAAAATTCGTTTGAGAAATACAGGTTTGCTTAGGAAAAAATCTATACCTAATATGATTATATCTATACATATAAATAAATAAATAAAATTGGAGTGTCTGTCTGTGATTTCAAAATAACTGTTTTCTCAAAGGCTTATAGGTAGTTATTTACACGACACTAAAACCCAAAATTATTTTTGTCTGTCTGTCTTGCTCAAAATAATCGGTTCAGGCATTTAAGAGATTAGCCCGGTGAACTAATCTCTGGAATGCCTGGACCAATTATTTTCACAGGAAAATAGAGTACGGTACAGGGATCGTGATTTACGCGGGAAAACACTTCAACGCGAAAGAAATCGCGGCCTCAGCTAGTTTTAAAAATACCTATGACACAGCATATTCTAGATCCTGATAGCTAAGCATTTGGTAAAATTTTGTAATGAGTAAGGTGGTATACCGCCGTATTTATTCTTCAGACAAAAGAAAAAAATAACATACATGCATTCTTTCAACCATTTATGCACCATTTTCCGGAACTGATGATGCTTGAAGGCGCGTTGTATGACCGTTGCGTAATGATTATGGTTGAGCCGTACAATCATCTCTTCGTACGTCTCATAGGGCTTCGGCACCACTATCCTGTCGGTAACGTTCGGAATATATGCGTGGACACTATTCATTTGCGTTGCACGACTGTAGTTCGTGTCCTGAAATTGATAATGATAATTGTTGGAAACAGTTATACGAACATTGCAAACAAACTAGTTTGGGAGCCAGGGGACCTAACTATAGCGCATTTTCGGTATGTTGTACATTATGAGTTATGTAATGTAATGATTCTGTTATGGTGTACAAATAAATAAATAATAAATATAAAACCAAAAGGGGTATGACATGAGCCTAAGTACTTCTGTAGTTGCTTCGAAATCTATACAACATGTAACATAATTAATGCACATCCTGAAATTAGTTTGTTCAGAATCGTTTACTGAATCGATTTTTATCGTTTTTAATATCGATTTTTTTTTCCCAAAGCAAGTAAATCTACGTAAATTACAAATTACACTTTCGCTGTTAGTAAAAACAAACTAACTATGGACCGTAAATTAAAGTAGTAACTTTTTAAATACAGATTTATGTAAATTCCGTCATTCAGTACACATTATAGAAAAATTAAACTCATCTAAAGGAAGTTAAAGTCTTGAAAAAAAAATTTTAAACAAGTAAAACTAAAAATTCAGAGTATGTATTATGATACTTAATAACAATTTTCTAATTGAGGTGTTTGAGGGTGTGCGTTAATTAAGATACATGTTGTATATTACAATCTTAGTTATATCTACTATGCGTGTTCAAGAATTTAGTATATTTTTAATGTATGAGTAGACAGTATGTTTTGACAGGCCCGTTGGTATAGTGGTCAGTGGCCCTGACTGTTATGCGCAAGGTCGTGGGTTCGATTCCCACCTAGGACAAATGTTTGTGTGTTGAGCACGGTCATTTGTTCTTTGTCTGGGTGTAATTTATCTATAATATGTATGTATTTAGAAATATATATGTATGTTTATCAGTTGTCTAGTACCCATACCACAAGCTCTGCTTAGTTTGGGACTAAGATGGCGTTGTGTGAAAAAGTTGTGGAATATTATAAAAAAAAAAAAAAAAAATGTATGAGTAGAAGAATTTACTACAGCTAACATGATATTATACTGATGCTAGCAATAATAACTTTAAACATTTCGGTGATTGTGCGATGGAATTACACAATCTGATTCCACCAAGCCCGTTCCATCATCGGACTACAAGGCAAACGGCGATGCGCCATCGTTACACGGTGGACATCCCACCTATAGGTACCTACGCACTAAACGTTTTGGGAATACCTTCATTGTGCGTACGGCTAAGGAGTGGAATTCCATGCCGGAGTCTGTGTTTCCCGATAGCTATAACTACAGCTATAACCTAGGAGTCTTTAAGTCAAGAGTGAATAGGTTACTTTTCGGTAAGCGTGCTCCATCTTCAACCACATCATCACTTACCATCAGGTGAGATGGTGGTCAAACGCGAGCCTATTATCAATAAAAAAATTATATATACTCTTTATAGTGTATGAGCAAAATAGTAAATAGGTAATTAGGATTTCGAATCGGATTTTTCAATATTTTACGTAAACGTTCGTAGAAAGTAATCGCGTCGGTGAAGTGAGAAACATTTAATCGGGCTTTTTATGCTGTCCCAAGTATAATCAAGTATAATAATGATATGATAATCAGATCGAGTTAGAAACGAATCGTTACGTACATATTTTTTCTCTCTCTCTTCAGCCGTCTGCGTATCTCTGCAGTTCTTCTTTTCTGGAGGTAATTTTTCCGGTTTCTGTGGAGTTTGGGTGTAGGCATGGTGGTACACGACACCTGTGAAACAATTTAAACATAAATATAAATAAACATTCTATTGTAGATATGGTTAGAAATAAAAAATTAGGTCCAAAAACCTTTTACTCGAAATACCTGTGTGGACATTCTTGTATCCTCCCAAATACGGCTTTTTCATTGGTTTAGAGAATACTTCCACATTCACCTGTTTGAGTGTACTGCCAAACGGAACCATCACACTTAAAACATCATTTATTGGCAATTCTTTATATAGTTTTTCTAAATCTAACGTAGCTTTATTTTTCGTTAGTAATTCAACTTCTGCTATTCCATATTTGTCGTAATCCAGATCCATAAGCGCCATGCGATCCTTCAATGTATATTCTCCTCTTAAAAATACCAGATTATCAGGGTCCTGTTGGAAAAGCTCACCTAAGTTTTTCTTTATCTCGTGAATTTTCATTATACAATGATACGAGCGAGTGAATGTAGCATTCTGATTTAGGACCCTGAACTTGATTGCTATAAATGGCATATCTTTCTTTTTTGGTAGAACAGCATGCAGCAGATCATGCATGTAGGATTCCTTTGGTATCGATGACAAAGAAAAGTCCTCAGAATCCCTCGTGAAAACATCGATACTGAGGGTGCCCAGCGTATCAGCCTTAAGTTCAGACAACAGATTTGTCTCTTTCAGTACATTTCTATTTTTAGTAAGTAAAAGGTTACTGTTTGACACACCGAGTAATTTTGCTAATTTGCGTTTAACGAACTTTACGGGGGTTGATGCTGGGAAGACTTTGGTGAATACATCGTTGGGATGGAGGGGCGCCTTGAATGTGACTAGTATATGGCTGATGGGGCATATAAGTTGCTCTGCAGCTTCTCTGGCGCATGGTGCTGTTGGGTACCTTGACTTGGTCTCTTCGGTTGATGGCGCAGTTTTGTAAGGTGGCGCAGTAAGCAGCTTTTCTCGACCTAATTCACACTGGCACGCAGCAACAACAGTCCTATTTTGAGGATTCGTCGAGATTCCTAACAATTTATGCACGTTTAATTTCTTCATGTCGAAGAAATCACCGTTATATAGTTACAAAATTAAAAATGGGTAAGTATATATATTATTTAACACAGTCTATCTTTTTAAAACCTTTGTACATGACGACATAACAAACATTGATGATCTTTGGATCTTTGTTATTGTTGCTAAGCTCCCACCGCTACTTCTGTTGCATAGTAACCGATTTACTTTTTAAAGCCTTCTGAATGTAAAGCAAGCTTTACAAAACCAGTATTTTGAGACACCACACAGGTTTGATAGCATCCTTGGACATGGAGGAGCGATTACTCGCTGATCAAGATAGTTTTGGTTGAACAAAACAAAAGTTTCGAAGATAAAGCGTCATTAGTTTACCTTTATTTTCAATCAGTAATTTCAAGTTAGGTTAAACTACAAAAAATCTGTATTCTTACTTGGTATTAAACAGTTATCTACAAATTCCGCTTATCAATCCTTACTAATATTATAAATGCGAAAATAACTCTGTCTGTGTGTGTGTTACGCAATCACGCCTAAACTACTGAACCGTTTTGAATCAAATTTGGCATGGAAATAGTTTAGGACCCTGGGAAGGACATAGGATAGTTTTTATCCCGGAATTCCCACGGGATCGGGAATTACGCGGGAGAAACCTTCCACGCGAATGAAGTCGCGGGCAAAAGCTAGTAGTTTTATATGAATGTATGTAGGTCAATGACGTTTTATAATAGACGCGTCATATTCCCACAAAACACCTCTCAAAAACGGCACGAAACACACACATAGAGAATTACTATCTAATACGTGTAAAGAAAGGGACAGAAAATAAATGCCATCTTTAGGTTCACCTGATGTTAGAGAGAGATGAATATACATCTTTAGTTAACAACCTCCCCTAACGTCACGTGACTGACTTCATTCATACGCTAGCCGCCATTAGCCGTGTAGAAAAATTAAAATAAAAAATGTATTTCTGTTGATATTTACCTATGAAATGACACATTTTGACCTCTCACGGAAGCAGTATAATTAGTGCAACGTCTGAAAACACACAAAGGCATGCTTTTTTCTTAATTTTCTTTTAAAACACATTTTTTCTTAAGATGTGTAGTGTAGCGATCGCGACACAGGTTCGTGCGTAACTAAACACACACGAGGCATTTACCTTGATTTCAACTTGCCATTTTAGAGCGCGGACAACGTATCTATAGTTTATTATATATCTTTGATGTAGGTACTGAACGGTTGAACGACGTGACATACCTAAAGAAGACCTCTAAGGTAAATAACCACAGCCGCTGACCTTCCACGTTAAGCAACGCTTGCCGAGGTCAGTCTGTGGACGGGTGACCATCTTAACATATCAAAATTCCTCCGTTTTTTTTATTACGAATGAGCCCGCTCTTGACCTCGATCACACCTGAAGGTAAGTGTAAGATGAGGTCTACGATCGAACGAGCGAGCACAGAAAATGCCTATTCACTCTCGCTTTAAAGGCTGACGGGTCATATGTGGCAGGCAACACAGAAGCCGACAGAGAGTTCCACACCTTGGCTGTGCGCACAATGAATGTTGAAGAAAAGCGCTTAGTAGGGTAGACTGGGTACGGTTGAAACAATTTAGCTTTTATCGTTTATAATTTTGTTGTTTATCAACAAAGTGACAATTATGATAAGTGAAATTCAAATGTGAAGTTTCAGCTACGATATGGCTGTATCATTATAGTTCCCGGGTTACTATTTTTAGAAACATATGAAATTAAAAAAATAAACAATTTTGTTTCAACCGTCCTAATGCCAGGGGCGGTTGAAACAGTGATTGGAGTCAGTTGAAACACATACAAATAATAGAATAAATACTGATAAAACATGTTTTATTTATGATTTATACTAATTATACGAATAAGTATGGCACCGCATGACAACATTAATCAGTAAAATCAAAATTATCTCTTTCTTAGAGGTTACTGAACTGGGTGAGGCTCACAAAAAATGTACTTCGTCACTATTTTTCACGTGCCAAATTTCAAAAATATATATAAATATTATTTCGCGTTTTTTATTAATAATCTGATTATTGTCCCTGTAGGGCGTCAATTGCTTGTTAAAACTATTAGATTTGAGTTGTGGATTCATTTGAATATGAGCAGAAAAAAACTAGCAAAAAAATTTATGAGAAATAGTTTCATAGAAAAATAAAATGTGCCCATGCCAAATAAATATTTTCTGATTTTATTACTCCGTCATATAAGTAATGTATCGTGATTTCTCAATGTTATGATAAATATAATTGCATAAATTATCTATTTTAATAAACAGTATAATAAAAGCTAGTGAAAAATTAAATAAAAACAATAAATAAACAAATGAGTTCTATTTGATTCACATGTGTTACAAAAACTGTGTTACGTAGTAGTTTTTTCGGAAGAAGCAATAGCAACCCGAAATATCTTTTTTTCACAATGGCATCATTCTAACTTTCACATGAAAACGTTAGTGTCTTGTCAGACATCTTGGTTTACAAGCAATAAGCATTACTCGGTGTGTGTTATTTTTCGACATAAGATTTTTGTGACTTTTAGAGGTAATTTTGCAAGGTAAGTAATAATATTAGTTTATTTCGTATAAAGATAGTTGAAAGTATCATTAAATAGTCCTAAACAATACATTTTATCCCTGATTTGCTTTGCAAACAAAGATACTAGATGAATTGTAAGTTATGGTATTCACGAGTGTTTGTTCACGTGGGTTGCGTGTGTTACGAAGTTGTGTGACGTAACACACGTGAAAAGTATAAGGCTTAGTTCATGTTCACATAAAATCTTTTTTTTTATTTGCCTGTGTGTTACTAGCAAATTGGTTAGCTGGAAGTTTATTTATAGAGTGTAACCGAAAGGGTATAAATCCTTACTAATATTATAAATGCGAAAGTAACTATGTCTGTGTGTTAACGCAATAACGCCTAAAATCCTGAACCGATTTTAATGAAATTTGGTACGGACATAAACTAGAGCCTGAGAAAGGACATTAGCTGCTTTTTAATGTGAAAAAGAGCTGTAAGGGGTTGAAATAGGGGATGAAAGTTTGTATGGAAATTGCGTCATTTTTAAAGCTAGAAGCTTGAAACTTATTTTTTGGACTATTGATCAGATATTAATTACATTTACATGTTACGTCACGCGACTTGACGAAATGTAGGGAACAGCTATTTTTTTTTCGCGATTTCGGGGTGGGACCCATAGTAAAGTTATTCAATATTTATACCCTTTCGGTTACACTCTATAAATAAACTTCCAGCCATTCATTCGAATGACTTTATTCGAATGAATAAAAAATGTATGTATGTTACACGACTTCTCCAGATTAAAAAACGTTTTTTTTTACTCCTTGGGAATGCCTTCAGGATGGTCTCGTGTAAATGTACTGTCTGAAATACGTAATGTATATACATAAAATGTGTAACGGAAACCCCATATCTATCGAAAAGGGCTGAAGACAACATCTGGTATGGAGTCTCTATGCACAGTTTCAGCTCAAAATAACTGACTCAAAGAATTGATACCAAATTATCGGTTTCATATATTTCTTGAATACCAATCATAACAAACGTGTCACAGCACTACGAGGGTCAATAACTTTCCACGTCACTTGCCAATAACACGATAATTCTCTTCGTTTTTCTTAATTTGAAAAATTCGGTCTCTGGTATCAGTGTATTGGTATTTATAATAAGTTCTACACACGTAGACTTAGGATTACAAAACCCTTGCCATATCGTTTGTTATCATCCAAAGAAGCCATGCACTTGGTATGTATATATCCTTTAACTACACGTTTAATTACACAATATTTCTTTCTTTGTTGTATTATAGATGCCATTAACGCCTGCCGAAAGGCAGAAACGCTACCGAGAACGGCTGAAAGAAGAAAATCCTGAAAAATTTAACTTGCAGCAAAGAAAAAATGCTGAACGAACTAAGAGAAACAGAAAAAAAAATCACAGATTATCCTTCATCTGATCAAGAAATCATAAGAAAGCAGTGGAGAGAAAGAAAGAAGAAAAGTAAGGAAGAACATACGCCTAAAGTAGTGCCTGTAGAAAGAAATGGGCAAATTATAAAACAGCTAAGAAGAATTATTATCGAAGAGTCATTTATAGATTGAAAAAGGAAAAGACAAAATTAGAAGAGGAAGTAAAAAAATATAAAAAATCTTTGAAAAATATGAGGCAAAAATTAAATCGTTATATAGAAAAAAATAAAAAGTTACTAGATGTTATTGAAGAGAAAAACCAAATGATTCGTGGCTTAGAAGAAAAGTCAAGCCCAAATACCAAAGAAGAGAAAGACTATGTACAAATGACCCCTGTATCAAAAACATGTGCATATATTGACAAACATTTACCTAATATTCACCCGGAAGAAAGAGAAAGCGTGACAAAAGTTTTGCTAGAACATAATTTAATAGTAGACACTATAAAAGAGAGCTATAAAAGTAAAAACACTGAAAAAAAACGATTAATTAAAGATATTTTTAGCAAAAGTGATAACATTAATAAATACAATATGAAAACTAAGATAGCTACTTATTTAGGTCTGAAAGGAAAAATTCGTCACACTAAACGGAAACGTAAAAGCCCATTAATAGAGACACAGTTAAGATTTTTTTATGAAAGAGACGACGTTAGTAGGATGACAGCAGGGAAAAACGAAGTAAAAACACAAAATAAACAAAGAAAACAGAGAAGGTATTTGCTTGGCACTCTACGTAAACTGTATAAGAAATATAGAGAAGAAGGAGGAAAATTATCATTTGCTACCTTCAAGAGGTACAGGCCCTTTTATGTATTGCCACCAAAAGCCGAGAAACGAGAAACTTGCGCTTGCAAGAGGCACGAAAATTTGCAATTTAAAGCCACGGCATTAAAAGCAATTGGATTAATAGCAACAGCAGATCTTGAAGAGCTACTGAGCAAGGTTGTATTCTTCTTTGCAATCAAAAGAATGAAAGAATGATTTGTGTAAAAATAAATATATTGATTTTTCTATGGGTGAAAAAAATTTAAACGAAAATGTTTCATGGGAAGAGTGGGTTTTGAAATCTTATGAGTACAAACCAAAGAAAAATTGTGATGTGACAAAAACTACAAAGAAAAACGACCTAGATAAAAAAAACTGGTTCACTAAAGATGCTCCTAGATGCCTTTCAAGAAAAAATGCAAAATTTTAAAATCCATTTCTATAATATCGTGCATCAGTACAAACAATATCGGCAGTGCATAGAAAATTTAGATGACTGTTCCGTCTGTTTACACATCGATTTTTCCGAAAATTATGCCTGTAAATTAAGCACCGAAATACAAGCCATGCATTTTGATGGGTCAAGACAGCAAATCAGTCTCCACACTGGGATGTTATATACCAAAAAAGGTCATCAATCTTTTGCAAGCTTGAGTCCAAACAAAGACCACGGACCAGATGCCATTTGGGCACATCTTTTACCCGTACTTAAATTGATCAAGGAGAAATTGCCCAAAGTAGACGGGATTCATTTCTTTTCAGATGGCCCAACTGTTCAATACCGACAGAAGAAAAACTTTTATTATTTCGCAAAACTAACAAAACAATTGGGTTTTCCATTTTCCACGTGGAATTTTTTCGAAGCGTCACATGGTAAAGGTGCCGCTGATGGTGTAGGAGGAGCCATTAAAAGAAAGTTAGATTCCATTGTCGCTTATGGTTCAAATGTTCCTGACGCTAAAATAGCTTACGAATTCCTACAGGCGTCTGAAACCAAAATACAGTTTTTTTTTATACCTGAAGATGACATGCTGAACGATTCAGTTGATCTCATACCGGTACCAAATACGATGAAAATTCATCAGATTATTAACAATGATGACACAGCTAACTCTATTTCCTATCGTTTTTTAAGTTGCTTTTGCCAAAAGAGTAGACCAGGTTTTTGCGACTGTTTTAATCTGAAATCTGCAAACTTGCTAAAGCAAACAGAAATGTTAAATAAAAAATCTATTGCGTCTAAATTGCCTGTAACAGTTTTAGCCGACATTAAAAATACTCAAGAAAATAAGCATTATTTTGATTTGAGAAAATATGGACCATTCAATTTAAAACAAATAGATCTAAAAACAGATATAGTTGGCAAAAGTTCGAAACAAAATCCATGGTCATCTAGTGACACAGTGAAGAAATGCTTAAATAAAAGAAAAATAATAGACCTACATTTAATAAAAAATAAAAGAAGTAAAACAAAAGATGACAGTACTACGGACGAAGACATGTCAATGTCTATGCATGATACATCTGATGAAGAGAATTACGTTACTGATGATGAAAAATATCTGGATGATATGGATAATCAAACAGAAGAACAGAAGAACGTTAAAAAATTTAATAAGAAATCGGACACAAGTAAAATAGAGACTGAAAACATAGAACCATCAAGACATGAAGTTGAAAATAATACAGGAAGAAGAGGCATAAATATTTTGTAATGAAATTGAGACAGTACCTAAAAGTAATTTAGTTGGACAATCTGTGATTTCTATAAATCTGCAGGATGACGAAAACAACATTGACAGTATAAATCGTGACTCGGAAATGACATCAAATATTACTACAGATATGAGGCTATCTTTCAAAGACACTGTACTAGTAAGATATCTTCAAAAAATCTCATGTAAATACTACATAAGATTCTTAGAAGATTCATTTAAAAAAGAAAGAAAGTCGTATTTTGCCATACGGTTTTTGAAAACTATAAAAAAACCGATGCTAAGGTTTGTAGTTCCCAAAATAAAAGATGAAGACACTGTAACCGAAGATTTCATAGTTAAGCAGATCAATATTACACAAAATAACAAACGACCAAAATAACACTTTTTAGCTGATCCTAGCGATGAGGTTTATTTTGAGTAAAATATTTTCCGTAGATAAAAATACGACATGCGAGTGAAGATTATTGTTGATTATTACAAATTCATTATTGCTCATTACGAACATTTTTTTTCTATCCGTACGGGTATGATTAGAACACCTTAGGTACGCTAAAAGTAATTATACAGAGTAGTTGTAAACAAGCTTTAATAAATAATTCTATGATTATTCGTATTTTATTTGATACCTCATTTTATTAGCTCATGTGCATCAAGCCTTACAATATTTCCAGTGTGTTATACAGTTCCAGTGTGTTATCGTGTGTTACAAGTTCACGTGTGTTATGGTACATTTTCTCTGAGCCTCACCCAACTAACTTGACGAGTACCACGTCTAGCTATAACTCTGTCAGGCTTTTGTATGGTGTTTATGCCGATTTCATCAGTGCTATTATATCTTGGGCTCAAAGTTGTAACGGTTCATGACAATGGACAAATTATCATAGAAGACGTCTACGTTACTTTTATTAAAGCTTGACAAGCTTGTAGCTTGTGCGGCGGCGGCAAACAATTCAGGGTTTCTTCTCATAAACATCTGATACCATTCAATATTGTGATAATCCTCGCTCCTGATCTTCATTAAAAACACGATGATGTGCTTCATACTATGGGGTATCCTCCTTTATCTTCTTTGCTGGACGCATTTCGCTTTCGAATGTATCTTTACAGAGAACAGTGGTTTATATCAAGTTTGTCCACCGCTTTCCGTAGTGAAGCTCCAGATTTTACCTCCTCATATGCATTACTATAGCTTCTTTCTCTCTGAGAGACTTACTTACCCGGATTCTTGGCATCTACAAAAAATAAATATTAATATATTTTCTGTTTCAAGCGTACGCTCAAAAATGTTTCAACCGTCCCCGACCACACTTTTGGTAAAATATACATTTTATTTACGACAGTAATAATAACACATTAAAAATAGTCGCTATCCCATATTCTACAAGCTTCATAATAATCAGAAATTACACACTCAATACATTCACTTTAAAATAATAGATAATATAAGCATTAATGTCAGAAGAAAAATATTTACTTTTGGGTGTTAAGAAACAATATGGCGTCCTGCACTCTACGACAACGCGCGGGAAGCGGCGCGACACTGAACCTGTCATCCACTTCGTTTTCTCCTTGCACCCCTCACTCCACACGTAACCGTTCACGAGATATTAGCTCTGTTTCAACCGTCCTTTGTTTCAATCGTACCCAGTCTACCCTACGACAAGACGGTATATCGACCAAGTGTGGATGGTATCCTGTGGTACGTCTGGTAGACCGGTAATAAAAGGGGGATGAAGGCCGTGCCTCAGAAAGCATGTTAAGCATTGGTCTCGGCTGTAAATTAGTAGTCGGAAACTTGAAAATCTGACCCTGGTCTGACCAAGTGGTAGTGTGTTAGCGAGCTACTGGGTTTATGGAGGTCAGATCAGAGTCGCTCCATGTAAAACACTAGTACTCAGCTGCATCCGGTTAGACTGTGAAGCCGACCCCAAGATAATTAGGATAAGGCTAAACTGGACCGATTTAAGCAAAAATGATCCAACCCACAACCTCGACAATTTCGAGTTTGTGACCTATCCAATAAATCTCCAAAATAAGGTATATTTTAACATAATAGGGTTGTGTGGTTTGGATCATTTTTGCTTAAATCGGTCCAACTGATGATGAGATGATACTACCTCACTACCCTAAGTTATAGTTATACCTATTGATACATAGGTAGGAATCTAATTAGGTTATATTTGCCCTAAAATCAATCGAATACATATTTTTTATGTATTCGATTGCTGAATTATGTGAAAAGTAGGTAAATTATAGTAACAAGAGTTATGAAACTCGTAGGTTTGAGTCAGCCAGTGAAGGAACAAGGCGTTGTTTGTTTCCATAAAGAGTGAATTAACCGCTACGCTTTAAAAACTAAAGCCTTTGAAGAATTTTATAAAAGATGCGAGTGTGCATTCAACGTTTATAAATAGGTAATTTTCTGGTTTGAAACAATTTCCTTTGTAACTTTAATATCTCTAAAGCAATTAGTTTTTAACTCTATAATAGTTATAGGTAACCTACCTTTTGTAATAAAATGTTCATAGTGTTTTAATATCCATTCACGGAAGTAAAATATTATTGATCTCCTATAACAGAGACCTAAGTAGGTGGTTGATAGTTAATAAAAATTGAGAAAACAATAAAATTACAGCTCAATAAAAGAGCGAATGTGCCGAGCATAGCTGGCGTGATATTAAATTCCTCCAAAAACATAAAAATGATTTTCGATCGTAAAACTATAATTTACAGACGTAAAAATGCGCTGAGTTATACCTATGTTACTCCAAGTCTGTGATGCGAACTAAGAATATTGCGTCGTATGGTGAATGCCGCCATTCTTACTTATTTTCCCAGATATTTATGGCCGATGTTTCGTACCAAATCGGAACAGATTGTTTAACTGAATTTGGTCTACATATGAATTAGTGTTTAATAAAGATGCTAAATGTGCGTGGGATCTTGAGTGTAGGTACTTAATTAGCTGTTATTATGCTTAATTGCAATCAAGATAATTAACTAATATTGGTACGTGTAAATTAGTTCATACATTTTCTTATCATATTTAGGTTTTAGGGCATAACAAATTTAATAGATAATTATCTTGACCACCTTGATTATAGGTATTTAATCTTTTTATTAGGGCCGTTGTTTCCATTCTACCAGATTTAAAGACTCATCGAACGTGTTATGGAATGACCGCCAGCCGCTTTTAGGGTTTCCTATGGTATGGAACGATTTTAGATTAAAATCTACTATTTTGCCCGACTGTGCGACGCAAAGGAGGGTAATGTATTTAGTCTATTTAGGTACGTATGTATGTGGTGGTGGGACCCATCTCATATTTATAATTATATATTCAATTGACTCCAGCCTGTTTGTCACTTTAAATGAAAATGTTCTTGTTTCTTGCATTAAAGTTGAGCAGTTGGGATTTTATATTATTTTATTCACTCTTTCATTCTCTAGCGGATAGACGCCTCTTTTTCATTTTTTACCTCCACTCGCCCTTACTGTCAGACATATAGGTATTAAAAATAAAAAGCGAGTAAAAATACTAGCTTTTTCCCGCGGCTACGCAGCTAAAAAAGTTTTTGCATGATGCTTGAACAAACAAATGGACACTTATTTTTTTAAATTACATTTTTGAGTTGAGTATCGATTTAAAAAATAGTAAGGGGTGTTCCCCTTGCTATTTTTTTAATATTTGCAATGTACAGAATTGACACTTCTTCCGTTCTACTATATGTATAGAAACTTAGGTACAACTAGGATATAGATAGGTAATTGAAAATTAATTAAAGTAGGCCAATTACAGGTTTCCACAGACAGTATTAGAATTAAACAAGAAACAGTCGACACGTAAAAGAAAGCAAGAAGTGAAAGCACTCCATATATAATTTTTTTTTAGTTACACATAATTTTCTTAAGTTTAATGACGAGCGTCGCTTTAAAGAATAAGTCTAGATCAGCAACACTCTAACACATTGCATTAAATGATCCCCTAGCTCTTATCATGTAAGAGTTTTGCCGTTAAATACAACCCACAGATAGAACATACAGAAGTTGATGATTTCTTAATTTAAGGAATAGAACACTTGGTCCAATTTTGCCAATCAGTTCCGAACAGTCTGATGAATCATTAGCTATATTGATTGAACCAAAATGCTTTATTAGTAATTTTTTACTGCTCGATTAGCTACTTTAAACATGGTAACAGTCCAAGACACTAAAATTTAAAGGGAAACCTCAACACTTTTGTTTAAAAAACTCACGCAATTTCCCTTCCAGGGTGGTTAGTGCATAGATGCATACTAAACTTCTAAACTAAACAGCCTAGGTAGTGCTAGATAGCACGGTAGGTAACTCCCTCGTATTATTGCGTTTGTTCGGACTCGTGTGCGTTCTGTAAACACGTGTTTTAATCAAGCCTGTTGCTTCGTTTCCGTTAGCTGCGGCCACTCGACGCTGCGCAAAGAAAAACTTTGCATGTGTTTTATTACGACGGATGCGGACCGCCCTCAGGGCTTAATTTCGATGTGGACCTGACAGGATTTAATTGTTTTATTGTATGACTGTGGATTTAAAATAAGGTTTAGGTTTGCCCCGAAATTGGATTTCCGTTGGACTTGGGATTTGCTTTCAGGCAAGGTTCAATATAGGTACTGTTGATCTATAGAAGCTGCTTCGGGGCTTTTATTTTATATTTTTGAGGATCAGCTGGTAAACTACATGGTTGGTAATTTACTGGCTTACATTGCTGGCACGAAGTCTGGTTTACAATACAAAGTTTTCCTACATATACAACGTGTAATTTAAAGGGTATATACATACCAAGTGCACGGCTTCTTTGGATGATAACAAACGATATGACAAGGGTTTGGTAATCCTATGTCTTCATGTGTGGAACTAATTAGAAATTTCAATACATTGATACCAGAGACTGAACTTTTCAAATTAAGAAGATTGAAGAGAATTGTCGTGTTATAGGCAAGTGACGTGGAAAGTTATTGACCCTCGTAGTGCTGTGACACGATTGTTATGATTGATATTCAAGAAACACATGAAACCGATAATTTCGTATCAATTCTTTTAGTCACTTATTTTGTGCTGAAACTAAGCATAGAGACTCCATACCAGATGTTGTCTTCAGCCCTTTTGGATTGATATGGGGTTTCCGTTACACGTTGTACATACGATTTTGTCTAGATCAAGTTTACGAAACAAGAGAATGGCCGTGTAATAATGTTATTTATAACCAATTTGCAAAGTAAATAGGTATAATTGTAATTTTGTTAGTAAGTAATTAAGCATTTATTACTAATTGAATGGTTTCAATAAAAATCATATTAGTTGATATTAGCTGTAGATAATCCTAGTAAGTAAACTATACTTCAGTGGTTTGTTTACAGGGCAGTGTCGCTCTATAATCGCGCAGTCTTCCTGCTGCCCGCGATAATCGAGATGAACAATTTATTGCGCTCGCGGGCAGGTTGGGTCGGTGGGGAGCGGTACATTCGATTAAAGCTCGCTGTACACGAAAATTATCAAACGAAACGCACCGACAACTCAACGGGCCGTGAGAGCCTCTACATTAATAGTTTTTGTACGCCAACTGGCTCGTTTCGTCGCAGAAAGGTAAAGTTTGGACCAGTTTTTTTTTCTTTTGTGAACCGTTTGTTTTCAGGCATCAGGCAGCTCTCATTTCGAAACACTCTTTCGGTTGTCTCATATTCAATATTGAGCTCGTTGCATCTACATAATGCGACCCATACGAACGTGTGTCTATTGTGATTTAAAATTGTGTACTTCCAAAGGGTAAGTTTCCATTCAAGCTCGCACACATTCATACGCTCACTAGAGCGTATGAATGTCATGTGGAGTTAAATATATTACTCCTTATTACTTGCTTGGCGTGTCATTTAGATTCAAGAGAAGAAGTAATTGGATTTGTTTCTGTTTTAGGTATTGACCCACTTTTTATTTATGGCTAAACTTAGAAGTTGGTTTCATTAAAACCTTTGACAGTGTTCTCATTGTGTTACCATATTTATTTAAAAAAAGTGGTGGTACTTACCTACGTAATATTTTGTGCCAAAAAGAAGTAGTACAAATATACGCATAGATAGGACGGACTACAGTTATTTTGCTATAGAGAGGACCGACAGTAAATCCACATACAAATGTACGTCAAATTTCAAATTCAGTTTGTATTGAATGTTTGTTCAGATTTTCCAATCGCACCTCGCGTTAATTTGTTTGTACAAATTTTACCGCGCCCGCAAACGATTCGATTAAAATTTAGCTCTATATTCAATCTAACTAACGGACGTGTTGTTAACGCGAGCATGTAAAGTTAACACGCAACACAAAGCCGCGGCGATCGCTGATTTACGCGGAGTTAATAGGCGAGCATTAGTCCATCGCACGCCGCGCCGCTCAGCAGACTCGCTGTCTCTTTGTCCGTAGACTGCACCGCCAAAATATGATTGCACGTCGCAAACACGAATAATTGTAACACTGAAACTGAAACATCAATATGCTTAATGAGAGTTGATTAGCATCGACTACGTGCAAATTATGTAGTCTGACAACGCGCTGTTACAAATTATTGCTGTACCTACCTGCATTATATTCAGACAGGTAGTACACACTACACACCGACGCTAACTATCCAGCTGTTAGCCAGACAGGCGCAGACAGTCACAGATATAATTAAACAGCGCTCAGCTCATTAATAACATATTGGAACGAGACAGTTTCCCAAATAGCGCTTGTATCGAAGTGATAACTGACATTTGAAAATTCACGAGCTATTTTACTTCACCAGACAATAAAAAAGTCATGGCCTGCACATTTTTAAGTAGCGAAGTCATTACTATTTCAATATTTCACATTTCCTATAACTGAAATTTCAATATTGGTAATTGCAATTTTTGCTCGGCTTCCCATACCGTTGAAAGCATCAGTCGGCCTATCATTAGCAGGTATTTAGCCTTTCCCGACTGCGGTTATCAGTCAATTTGTCGAGTGCATTTCCATCTGTGTCCACTCACCGATCCAAATATGCCCTATTAATTATTTATGAAATTAATACGATTGGCAAAAACAACATGTGTATGTTTGTGGAGAGCGGTGCGCGCCGCCGGTGCGCGCACATGATGCGTCTTTTATTCGATTATTGGGGCAGTGATTAGCGCCGAGCCAGCGAAGTAATAATTTATTCTAAACCGGTATAATGACCGATATAGATGCGGGGGATGGGCACTATCTCCAGTCATTGTTACAATAACTCTAGTTTTACCTAATTGCGTAGTGGAAATAGATTTTTTGCAATATCATATACATATCATTTATACACCATGTAAAATAGTCAGAACGTTCTTAAAATATACTAGTTAGATAAAATATAATGAGTATTGTAATGAAGCCAGAGAAAAACCGGTCATAATAACGATATACAGGTTTTTTAAAGGCCTTAGGTCTTCATGAAAACTGGCGCATTTGCAAAGTCTTGTTTTTAGGTGATCATTATTTATTTATCATCTTGATAGACTTGTTGTAAGCTACACGGTGTCTGAGAACTTTCAAACCTATGACACATGTGACATGACACGCGAACACCTCGTTGCTGTGCCATTTGGATAATTAATCAATTTGCCAAAACGTGGTACTTTGTAAACATACCATAGAATAAAACCTGTCTAAAGGTCATTTTGTTATTAATACTAGAACACTAGGAATGAGACATGAAGGTATATTTTGTACCTCATAACCATGTCGCAGACTCATTTGAAGTCTCAAGTCTAAGACTAGAATAAAAATACGTTAAATTCGCATTTTACGTATGTCGGGGTATTAAAATTATGGTTAGGTTCCGTACGACTGATTCACTGAATTTACTGTAGTCACATGCTGGCGAGTTCATCACATATGCATATTATGACATAACTGAGGAGTTTTATTGCCACACGGAGAGACGCGAGATGTGGCTAAGGATTCGGACGGCCACACATCTCGCGTACGGATGCAATATTATACGCCTAAGTAAGGACTTTAATAAAACCACTTTTATGACACTTTCGTACAGGAAGGAGCCGTTAATTTCGTATTTAACATGTGAAATGAATATAGTAAAGAAAGTTTTAGTTTTAGTGTTTACTTGTTTAGAATTTGACCGTAGAATTTGGAAAGTCTATCACACACTATATGAACCGTCAGCCTTTAAAGTAAGAGTGAACAGGCGTCTTCTGAGCACGCTCGTTCAATCGTACACCTCATCTCATCTGTCACTTAATAATATTAGTACACTTTAGAATAGTGGCTACTACTTCCTGTATTAATTAAAAATGGAATAATCTTCACTTCAAATTATGTAAGTACCTAAGTTGTAAAAGAAATCGTAGACCTCATCTATCTCTTACCATCAGGCATGATCAAGGTTAAAAGTCAGCTCATCTGAAATAAAAAAAGGAATTTAGTTAATGTAGATATAGGTATCTACATTAACTAAATTCCTTTTTTTTTTGTTCCATATGCACATTATGCACGTGTAAAAGTAATAATTAAGTACAAAAACAACTTACAATAAATACTTACAACAAGTCAATGTTTCAGTGCCTAACAAAAGTTAAACCTAATATGTATAATGTTGGTAATAAAATAAAGATGACTAACTGGTATTTTATGCATATTTAGAACTTAGAACTGCTAATAATATAATGCCAAGTTCCAAAAGGAGATGTTCCAGAAATGTATGGAGCCTGGGCTACCATTAGTACACCACATGTAAATATAGCTGTATAATGTAGTAACCGTTTTTTAATATTAATTTTCTATGATTTCGCTTTATTTTAGTGTGATATTCAAATTAACTCCGTCGAGGAGAGCAACAATAAATATGGCGGATCAGCCATTTTGCTAATAAACAGTGATGCGAATGTCATTTTGACGTCGGTTTGACGGAGTGTGTTTTTGACGTCTCGGATGTCGACGGATATTTTCAACCGACGACAAAAAGAGGAGGTTATTGTAACTATAAATACAATAAAATATCAAAATACGAATCCTGAAAATACTTAGTTATACTTATAAAATAAGACCACAGGATAATTATATTACTGCTTTATGGCGGCACATCTCTTACCTAATACATATTTCAGTAGCTAAAGATTGGTTATATTGGAAACAATAAACGAAGGCTTGAATGTTACTTTGTGTAGCAAAATGTGCTGTTTCATTCTTTAGTGCTTGTCAATAATCTCTGGACTTCGATAATGCATAGGAGAGTAGTGAGCTGTTCTGTGAGCTGTAGATAACTATTACTGCTATAAAACTCCAAATAAGTTCTGTAATTGTTGACATTGAGAGGATGAAAAACCAGCCATAAGAAGTATATAAATAAAACGACTTGAAGAGACTTAAATATAAATATTTTTTATTTATTCAGCATCATCCCTTATGGAGTATTTACAAGAAAAAAGCCAGTGCTTCTATGCTCTCCAAAATATAGTTCATTTTCATCTATAACAGAGGTAAACTGCAGGCACGCCATTGTACATAAACTGGAATAAATATGAGTAAAAATCTATTAGAATATGGAAAGTGGGAAGATAACATCATATAGTAATAACATGTTAACAAAATAATAAGTAAATGCACGGGTTAAAGCTAACATACCTGAAACTGGACTTGTCATTGTAGAATACCGTACCTAAACGATGATATCTAAATCACAGGCGAAATCAATATCTTTAGAAATAAACTGGGTCGCAAAACAAAATAATCATTAAAAACTCCGAAAACATTCAATCCAACAATGTGCAATATAGGTATAACTCAACGACTCGCTAGGCGTGGGTAAAAATATCGATATTTTTCATAAAATAATCGATAAATATGGACAATATTTTAAATCTCAATAAATCGATATTTTTTAATTCACTTTAGTATACTATTGGTCTTAGTTACATTAAACTTGTCAGATCCGGGGAGTAGTTCAAATGTCGAACCAGATCGTCAGCACGTTTGCGCTATCAAAATATGCATATATCTTCACATTAGTTTTCTTTTTTTGGCCTCGCGAAGCAAAGGGCGTGTCAGACTTCTACTGACTAAAAACCCACCCTGTTCCCCTCAAGCTGCCCTTAAGGTCCGGGGCCACGGTATCTCGTTAGAATATTCCCGCGACCCCGGCGGCAATAGTCCTATGAGGCCCCGTCACTGGTGCTGACAGCTCTTAGAGCCGACCCGGTCCTGGTCATTATCGGACAGTGAGCTATCCCTGCTCGCAGTCCGCAAGCGCGCATCTACGGTGGCCGGAGATCGGCTCGCGATCCTCGATACTCTGGATCCCGCGGTAGCTAGAGTCAATATTACCTACGTGCATTACCTTTACGGAAAATATCTATTTTTGACTTGATAATAATTCATATAGATCGAAAATATCGATTCGATATTAATCGATGTATTTTTTTTTCGCTTGCCCATCTCTACGACTCACAGAAAGACATCAAACGTCATGAAACTTAAATCTGTCAAACACGATGTCATGGCTGCCCTAAAACAAGGGTTATCATAATAAAATTCTTCCCAAATAATAATTTATCACAGCTCTACCCGTCTCCAAATATTTTTTTGGGTATTTTTATGATAATCGCTATTATTTTTTATATTTATCTATGTGGTGTACTAATGGTAGCCCAAAATGAAACATCTCCTTTATACACTAGAAAAACGTTAAAGGATGTCGTGGATTTAAATGTGCAGATACCTACGCATGTGTGTTATAAATAATTATTGTTACTTTAAAACTTTGTGCCGTTTTTTATTATACAGAACGGAGCTTCAAACCAACTACTCGCGTTATGCTACAAAGTTGTTCTGGTTGCGTAACTTTTTATTTTTTTTATTCACAAAAGAATTTTCCTGACAAAGAGAACCGATTAAAATTTTGACGCAATGAGCGTGTTGGTTGGTCGTGGAACAAGAAATTAGCTGCCAATTGCATCGAACACACTATTATAAGTTGGGCCATTGTTTTACTGTTTTTAGAACTCGTTTGAAGTTATATTAACTTGAATACATTTACGGTACCGTTAGCCCATACAGTAGTCGGTATGTTTGCGGTAGATTCTCATATTTATGAGGTAACATCATCGCCTGATTTCTGAGAATGTAGTTTGAACTAGATGGGTGAATACGAGTAGGTGTTACCCAATCAATCAATAAAAAACATAGTATAAACACGAAAAATCCTATTCATTTGTAAAATTAAAACGCTACCGGTGCCCGACGCCGCTCCTCTGCGGCTGTGTGCAGAGGCGGACGGACTCATAAACATATTAGTATACGTGGGTAATGCCTAGTCAAACGGTCCCAGGGGCGTGCGTGATTGTGCGGATGTTCTCGGGATCTCCAGTGTCCACGCAGCGTCAACGTCCCTCTGCATAACCATGGGCACTATAAAAACGTCCATCAGTTTATATTATTTATTTGTATTATTTATTTGTATTCGAAGAGCTGTTTTTATCTTTACAATATGTTTTTCGCACTGTTAGTATCAAAATATGTGTGTATCTTTGTATGTAAGCGAGATTAGTGCCTGCATAAAGTGGGTCGTTGACCTTTGGTTTTTTACACGGATTCCGAAATAACTGGTGGTTGTTGTTTATAATAAAATATATCTATAATAGGAGAACATAATTATATTATTTACTTTGAACATTTTGAATTTAGAAGGTTTAGGTAAGTAGTTTATTTTTCATTTTTAAACGTTTGCATATTCAATAATAATAATTGATTTCGTCTTGTTCATTCCAGAAAATCTGACTCCAAGCCAAATGGCATCGTGTTACCCAGCTGGGTGTTACCCACTGGGTTGTGGAGGTCCGCTTCGCCCAGTTCGAGAGGTAGTTATTGCATTGGATGATTTGGTTGGATTGGCCTAGTAGTGCAGGATAAAGTCGTTGTATCAGACCACGCGGCAGGTAAGCAATGAGGTGGACTGACCAAATAAAACAGTCCTTTAACAGACCACTGCACAAGTCTACACATAATTGCCTAGTGAACCCAGTCCAGAGTTCCAGACACAAGCATATTAAAATTTAGCTTAGTTGGAGAGGTTGACATAATTGCTAGTAATGTGAATTCTATCCACATTGGTAGTACGAATATAAAAAAATATTTAGAGCATAAATGATAATATAATATGTATGATAAAAAAAAAACACACATTTGAAAAGATTCTGAAAGTATAAAATATTTCAAAATAAATTGTCGCCTGTAAGGACGTAAGCAGCCTATTACCAAGTTGATTGAAAATCTAGTAAGAAGCTTAAATACCTTGTCTTTCATCTCCATATTGTCCACCAATGAAAAATCCTAAGAAACCCGAGTAGTAGCATTTCGAATAAACCGGCACAGAAAAATGTAAAAGTTTTAGTGATATGGAAAACGCTTACATTCCACGGTTCCTTAAGATACATCTCTAACGGTTTAGGAGATTTTAACATGGACAAGTTCTAGCTAAGTAGGTAATCGACAAAAGTGGTTCTATAATGCGAATCTATGAATGGCGGTAGTTGCGAACGGACATAAAAATGCACGTGTTTACCGACCCCGCAGGCCAATATCCCACAGACTGATTGCTTCTTTACTGTTACACGATAAAAATTTTATTAGATGCTCATAAAATGTACTCTGACGACTCGCGAGACCCAGTAGCCAATATATTTGAAACTACCCTGTAACCGACCTTTATAAAACTTAAGACTTTAAATATGTGTGCTTCGAACAACTGTAACATTTCCCAGTTTCTATTATCGACGTTGATTTGAAAACATCCTGTTCCAAGAATCAGTTTTGAGACCCTATTTATCTGATTAGCCTTTTCCGAACGTTGGAGTCGGCTTTCAGTATTACAGGATGCAGCTTAGTATTAGAGTTTTACATTGAGCAACTGTCTATCTGACTTCTAGTCTGGCCAAAAGCTACCGGGTTGTGAAAGACAGATTCAGACAGTATCAGATCTTAGATTCTAATAAAATTCCATATTGATATTCTGTGATCTAAAAATGGCAGAATTTGAAATGCACCACAACACACGTGTCTTCTAATCGCTGACAGTTTACCCTTTGACACGTACAGCTTAAAAAGGTGCGCCTCACGCAAAACCAGGAGCTATATTTATCATGAAATAATTATTTATCAGTTCAATTCTTCTGTCATTTAGCTAGATTTGAATTTTGTACATTAACTAATTCCTAAAAAATACAAAAAAAGAATCACAGCTGGTTGGGCGGCCCGCCGAACCGTTTAAATCGTTTAGTAAACACCGAATAGGTCGTGTACAAGTGTGGTACAACGATTTTAATCGAATGGAAACAGAACAAAGTGAAAATGTACACCTCAATTATTCCAGCAGTCGCAGTGGACAAATATTCATAGGACCACGTGGCAACGGGTACCGTGCACAATGTGAACAAGGTTTTGATGCATTTGTTAATCACTCTGTAAAATTGTTTGTGTTTATATGTATGAACGGTAAGTACCGAGATTTTTATTTGTAAAAGGGTACAACGTTTGCATCCCGAAGTTTTACAAAATTTTGAAAATTTTAAATAGTAATTTTGCTAAACTTTTGAGTACTTACCTGTTGTAACAGTTAAGCTAATGAATGTTTACTTTCAGTTAATACAACAATTGTACCTACATTGAGGACTTAAGATAACTCAATATAAGTACATTTATGTCTGGTATCGCTTTTTTACTATATTGATAGGGTCACGTCTGACTATCATCTCACCTGATGGTAAGCGATGTGATCGAAAATGAAGCACGCTTGTCTAGAAGTAACCTAGTCACTCTTGATTGACCTGAAGATCCTATATGCAGGTACATAGTAACAATAATTAATAATTCAGGTATAACCTATAGCACACACATCTCATCTCTGTAAGAGGCCATAGGAACCATATGGAACATACAAACCTATAGGTTTTAATGTTCCATATGGACCCAGTACCGGTTGGTTGACGTAACATGTCTTCGATATTTTTGGTCCTAGGACGTGCCGATTTCCCCACCAACTGTGTCCCCACGTTGTCGTCGTGGTGGGGCTTGCGTGTTTCGATGATCTCTGGGGCCATGCCGGTAGAGGCACTCATGCCGGACGGGCCCAGAGGGAGAAACCAGACCAAGAGGGACACACCGGGGGAAAGGCGCGCCGCCTGGAGGATCGAGCAGCTAGCTCGAGCTTCTAGACGGCGCGGGGCCCGGTCTCAGAGATCGGGTCAAGGGGGAGGAAAGGTTCACTTCCGGTATGCGTCTAATCTTTAGACGTAACCGTGAAGTGAACCAGGGGAGTGGAAATGGGAGTAGGGACAGAGGAACTCACCTCTCTAAAAAAGTAAAAAAAAATGGAAGAAAAAGTTTTTGCAAAAGATACCCAGGCGGGTCCCAGCTGCTCCGCAGCTGGGGAGTCCCGCACCGGACACGTCCGGTCAGTCCCACCGTACTCTGGGGGGGACAACAAACACTTTTACCCCAGTTTTACCCCGGCAGTCGCCGCATTGAGCCAGGGAGGCTCACGTGCCCGTGAGGTGGAGTCGCTGGACTTGTCCAGCACGTCCACCTCACCGGCACCGAACGTTGAGCGAGCGCAGAGCGCCGCTCCGCGGAGGAAGGGGGCGCTGGTGCTCGGGTCGGAGACCGACTCGGCATCGGACGCCGAGAGCTTCCAGAGCTTAGTCTCTGGGAGCGCAGTCAGGAGTGACGAGGGGGGCGCCGACAGGAGGAAGGAGTTCCTCAAGCGCCCCCGCAACGATGAGTCGTCGTCGGAGGAGGGGCTTGTCTCGGCCCGCAAGATCCCCACTAGCGTGCGGGGTAAAGGCCGAGGCAAGACCTCGGGGAGGGGGCCTCCCTCTGGAGAGCCCAACACTGGTCTGGCCTCGAGCGAGGCCAAACTAGAAGAGGCCGTGGCGGCTGCCATCCGCACCATCTCGCGGAAGCGCAACCGCAAGAGCAAGGAGGACGCGATCGGCGAAGCCACGGCCTCCATCTTGGCGGCCACGCGGACTTACGGCGGGGCTCCGGCTGCAAGGGATGATATGTCCGATCTGCGGCCGGAGGTCACCCGCCTGACTGCCGCCATTGAGGCTCTCCAGAGGGAGAACACCGCCCTCAAGGCGGACCTGGCCACAATCAGGGGAGGCGGCCAGCGGAATGCGCCGCCGCGGGGCCAAAAGGAGAAAGGCCAGCCCACACCAGCGGAGGACTCGGTTCTCGACCTGGTGCGACAGGAGCTGGCCGCCTTCCAGCAGCGGTTCTCCGTATTGGAGAGCCGCGTGCTGCGACCCCCGCTGGCGGCGACTTCGTACGCGGCTGCGGCCGCGTCCAAGCCTCCCCAGACGACGACGAGGCCGCCTCAGGCGAAGACGGCCACGGTGCGGACGGCACCAGTGACGGCGCCCCCTGCGAGGGCAAAGACGGCCCCGGCCAAGCCGAAATCGGGCCCATCAAAGCCGCCTCCGACCCCGACACCTGCGGGGCCGAAGCAGGCGGCCAAAAAGAAGAAGGCCCAGGCCGGGAACCAGCCGTCCCAGCAGCCTCCTCCAAAGACTCCTCCGGCCGGCGCCGACTGGCAAGTGGCCGGGGAGAAGAGGAAGGCTGCTGGCGCAGCCAGGTCCTCGCGGCGTAGGGAGAGACGGCGGCGGCGAGACGCCGCGGCGCGATTGCGCGCCCCCAAGACCGCGGCTGTAGTGATCACACTGCAGCCGGACGCGGTGAAGAGGGGCGTGTCGTACCGCGACGTGCTGGCGAAGGCGCGGATGGCGATCGACATCACGGAGCTCGGCATCGTTGGCGGCCTCCGTCACCGGGTCACTGCAACGGGGGCTCGGATGCTGGAGATCCCCGGCGCGGCCAGTGGCCCTGCCGCTGACGCTCTGGCCGAACGGCTCAGAGCGTCCTTAAATGCGGAGGAGGCCCGAGTCTCCAGACCCACCAAGCGCGCAGACATGCGCATATCGGGTCTGGATGACTCCGTGACGGCCGAGGAAGTGGTGGCCGCCGTCGCCAGGACTGGGGGGTGCCCTCCCGATCAGGTGAGGGCGGGCGCCCTGCGTCCTGGCTTCACGGGGACGCAAACCATTACGGTTAGTTGCCCCGTCCCGGCGGTCAAAAAGATCCAGGAGGGCCGAAGGCTCCTGGTTGGTTGGGTGTCTGCGCAGGTGAAAGTCCTGGACCCCAGACCCCTGAGGTGCTTCCGCTGCCAAGTGGGCAACCATGCGGCATGCGTGTGAACCTCGGAGGTAGACCGCAGCGATAGGTGCTTCCGCTGCGGTCAGCCCGGTCACAAGGCCGGCTCGTGCTCCGCCCCGCCTCACTGCTTCGCATGTGAGGCGGTTGGCAAGCCGGCCGATCACCGGGCTGGGGGCAAGTCCTGCGCCCCACCCACCAAAGCCAGGCGCAGAGGTAGGCCCTCTGCCGCCGTCGTCACCGCCACCACCGCCGCCGCCGCCGTCGCTACTGCCGCCGCCGTCGCCGTCGTGGCTGAACCCCCGCGAGGGGCCCTGGAGGAGGCTGCAATGGATCCCGATTAATGGCCCCATTGCGCTTCCTCCAGGCGAACATCAACCACTGCGCCGCTGCTCAGGAACTTTTGCTCCAGAGCATGGCGCAGTGGTTGATCAACGTCGCCGTGGTCGCCGAGCCGTATTTTGTCCTGCCCAGGAATGACTGGGTGGCGGACTTGGACGGCTCGGTGACCCTCGTTTCGTCGGCCGCCGCCGGTACCCCGCCCCTCGATCGCGTCAAGAGAGGGCGTGGGATCGTCGCAGCACGGTTCGGGGAGATCGCTGTGAACTCCCTAACGGAGCTGGGAGACGTCGTCGTCGCCTTCGGTTCCCTCCCCGCCCTCGTCCTCGGGGACTTCAACGCCAAAAATCCGGCTTGGGGTTCCCGGTCCATGGACCATGGGCGGGGCAGGATACTCGAGCACTGGGCCCGTGCGCAGGGCCTGGTAATCGAGAACCGGGGTTCTGTCCCCACGTGCGTGCGGTTTACGGGCGAGTCGGTGGTGGACGTTACGTTCGCCACCCCCAGCCTGTCACCGCGCGTCACCGACTGGCGCGTTGTGGAGGAGGTGGAGACCTATTCCGATCACCGGTATATCCAGTTCGACGTCTCCGCCCAGACCCCAGACGCGCCGGTCCGACGGGACCTGAGTGGTCCGCGATGGGCGCTGAAGCAGATGGACCGGGAGCTATTCCTGGAAGCCTCGATCGTGCAGGCCTGGGGGTCACCCCCGGACAGGCCTGCCGACATAAACGACGAGGCGGAGTGGTTCCGGGAGGCCATGTCGGAGATCTGCGACGTGGCCATGCCCCGGGTCCGGCAAGGACGCGCCCGGCGTCAGCTGTACTGGTGGTCGAGTGAGCTAGCAGCGCTGCGCGAAGCGTGCGTTGCGGCGCGACGCCGGTACACCAGGTTCCGCAGGCGCCGCACCCGACCTTCGGGTGCGGCGACTGTAGAGGCGGAGCTGTACGAGGGCTACAGGGCAGCGAAGGCCGTCCTCCGAGACGAGATCTGGCGGGCCAAGGAACTGGCCCGGGAGGAAATGCTGGCGACTCTGGACGGGGACCCATGGGGCCGCCCCTACAAGTGGGTGCGAGAGAGGCTCCGCCCCTGGGCTCCCCCGTTGACGCAGAGTCTCCAGCCTCAGTTCTTGGAGGACGTGGTGAGCGCCCTGTTCCCATCGCGAGGGGAGCACGCTCCCCCGCCCATGGCTCCGTCTCCGACGGAACCTGAAGCTGGCGCAAACGCGGACCACAGCGACGACGACGTCTACGACGCTCCAGAGGTGACCGAGGTAGACTTGAGAGTGGCGGTACAACGGCTCAAGGCCAAAAATACCGCCCCAGGACCCGACGGCTTGCCAGGGAAAGCGTGGGTCCTGGCCTCGGAGACTCTCGGGCCTCGACTAGGGGGGCTCTTTAGCGCATGCCTGGAGAGGGGCCAGTTTCCGCTTCGCTGGAAGACGGGAAAGCTGGTCCTGATCCAGAAAGCCGGGCGCCCTGCGGACTCTCCGTCCGCATTCCGGCCCATCGTGCTGCTCGACGAGGTGGGCAAGCTCTTGGAAAGAGTGATTGCAGACCGCCTCTTCGGGCACCTGAATCGGGTGGGCCCGGATCTTGCGGAGTGCCAGTTTGGCTTCCGCAGGGGGCGCTCGACGGTGGATGCTGTCATGCGCGTGAGAGCCCTCACGACGGGGGACGCGGTATCCCGGGGCAGGGTCGTCTTGGCGGTGTCTTTGGACATCACCAATGCCTTCAACACCCTGCCCTGGAGTTGCATCAGGGAGGCACTCCGGTATCACCGGGTGCCGACCTACCTCCGTCGCATAGTCGAGGACTACCTGACGGACAGAGCCGTCATCTACCCCGGTCACCGGGGAGAGTGGAACCGGCGAGAGATGTCGTGCGGTGTCCCACAGGGTTCGGTCTTGGGGCCGCCCCTGTGGAACATCGGATACGACTGGGTGCTGCGCGGCGACCTCCCTGACGGCGTCAGCGTAGTATGTTACGCTGACGACACGCTCGTCCTGGCGCAGGGAGAGTTGCACCAGGCGGCGGCCGACCTGGCGACGCAAGCGGTTGCGACAGTCGTTCGTAGGATCCGGCAGTTGGGACTCGACGTGGCGCTGCACAAGACCGAGGCAATGTGCTTCCATGGCGGTCGGAACGCGCCACGGTCCGAGTCCCACATAACGGTGGAGGGGGTTCGCATCGGCGTCGGGAGGACGATGAAGTACCTGGGACTCGTCCTCGACAGCCGGTGGAACTTCAGGGAGCACTTCCTGAGTTTGGCCCCAAAGCTGAACCGGGCAGCAGCCGCCTTCAGGCGACTCCTGCCTAATCTCAGCGGGCCAAACGCCTCCTGCCGAAGGCTGTACGCCGGCGTCGTGCGGTCCATGGCCCTCTACGGGTCCCCAGTGTGGGCCCTGTGCATCCGGACGCGACCACTAAAGTTGGTCGCATGCCAGAGGGTCATGGCTATCCGAATGATCCGGGGATACCGCACGATCGCCGGCGAATCGGCCAACCTCCTTGCCGGATTGCTGCCCTGGGATCTGGAGGCGACTGCCCTCCAGCGCGTCTATGAATGGCGCGTGGAGGCGCGGCGCCGGGGCGTATCCCCGCTGCCTCGAGAAGTCGAGGCGCGGCGGGAAGAGCTCCGGCGCGATCTCAGGGCAGTATGGAGGGAGCGACTGTCGCAACCGACGGCCGGGCACGCCGCAATTGCGGCGGTAAGACCCCTCTTTGAGGAGTGGCTAGATCGGCGTCACGGCGTCCTGACCTACCGCATGACGCAGGTCCTCACCGGACACGGAAGTTTCGGGAGGTACCTGTGTCTGATGGGTAAGGAAGAGACGCCTGGGTGTCACCACTGCGAGGGTCGCCCTGAGGACACAGTCGAGCACACAGTGCAGGACTGCCCAGCTTGGGCAGAGCACCGACGTGTCCTCACGGCGACAATAGGCGGAGACCTCTCGCGCCCGGCCTTGGTCGAGGCCATGCTGCGGGGCGAGAGGGAGTGGGAAGCGGTCGCCTCCTTCTGCGAAGCAGTCATGCTTTCGAAGGAGGAGGCGGGCCGCGTGAGGGAGAGGATGGCGTCCTCCCTGCAGCCCAGCCGCAGTGGTAGACGCCCACGGCGTCGGACGTCGGCCGACGATCTCCGGCCACCGTAGGCGCGGGCATGCGGACAGCGAGTAAAGGGCAACTCGCTGTCCGACCATGGACCATGCCCGGGTCGACGGCGCGTCGTGTTTCACGCGCGCCTCAAAGAGCGTCAGCAACATGACGAGGCCCCCTCTGCAGAGGGCCGAATCCTGCCGGGGTCGTGGGACTCATCCCGTTACCGTGGCCCCGGTATGTAAAGGATTATTGAAGGAACACCGTGGATTTTAGTCAGTAAAAGTCTGACAGTCCCTCCCACCCTGCCCGGAGTGGGAGGACTTATTTGATAATTTTACCACGTTAAAAAAAAAAAAAAAAAAAAAAAGGACGTGCCGATTTCCTCACAATGTTTTCTTTCACCGATTAGAACACTGGGTTACATACATGAAAGTACTCTTTTTTTGAGCTCTGTATGGTGGTAAAACAAAAAGTATAATTTTCAATGTGTCCTGCTAATGTTAGCTATTTAAACAAGCGCAAAATTTAATATCTCAAAACTAACTTCACTGCATTTAACATGTTTTTGCAATAAGTCCACGCTTCGCATATTTTTTTCAGGGACTCTAGAGTCTAGATCGCACATTTTTCAAGGATTGAAATCTGTCAAGGATGTATTATCATCCATTTTTACTGTTAAACTAGTTTGATATCTCTTAATAACTTACCACAAGTTATGACTTAGGTATCATAGTCAGACGAACCATTTATCAAGAGATCCAGCGATCTTCTTTATAGGTTGCATTCCTCAATGACAAACTGCCATAACTATGGTACTCTATTGAAGAATTTACTTACACACGAAACACGAACGCAACATAATACAGTTGGTTATATAAAACAATAATATAACCTTATTAGGTCGCTATTGTGACTTTACAGTGAGAAGCGTTAGCAATTAAATTAAACGGCTGTTGAAATTGAAAAAGTTTATGGATTTCTAATATAATTTTTTATACCCCTGTCATTTCTCTTACTACATTTTCGCTTTATTTACATTTTTTTTTAATAACTGTCTTGCTATTGGTTATGTTATGTAAAGAAAAACCAAGTGAAATAGTAACACAGCTTTTTAATAATGCATGGTGACAGGACCATTTAAACTAACCTACCTAACAGGACTTTAAAAAACCTTTAATAATAATAAAGGTCATTTATTTCTTATCACATAATAAGACAAACATAATAACATAACAAAATAAGTCAAATTAGATATATGGGTACCCCCATTACAGGCTTATAACCTTAAATATGTGAGGAGCTGGTGTCTGAATTAGGCATAATGCCTGTATTACAGATCACCAGGTTTATTTCTTAGTAGCAAACAAATAAATAAAATAAAACAGAAAAATAAGTTAAAAAAAACACTTAGACTAATAAGCAAAAAAATTATAATAGCTGATTTTTCGTAGGCCTGGTTTATTATAAACAAGGAAGCGACTTTGCTTTATACTATGTTAAGATAAGTATTACCACTTATATTTATTTTATAAATCATTTATGAATAGTAGAGCTCAACTCACTAATAATAGTATCTATAATTGGATATATTTCTGGTGTTATTAAAATATTTAGCCTATCTTATAATTATTATAGACTAAGGTAGGGTAGGTTAGGGGAAACAGGGTGTACATATAGTACCTAGACTCGTGCGACCAGAACAGTCCGATGGATGCTATCGTGTTGTTCAAAGCGCGCCAATAACTTTGATACTACGAAGTAGGATTTGTCTGACCAAAGATCATTATTGCTTATTATAAGATCCCGTATCATTCCGATAATTACCAGAGTCTGTGTAAAAAATTTCATTTACTTCCATTAAGTACTCGCCGTGAGATCTCTGCATTCTACTGTTAAAATTTTTAAACAATAATATTGATAGCCCCGATCTCTTATCTAAAGTTAATTTAAACATTCAGACTAAAACTCGGTATAATCCACCTTTACGGGTAACTTTAAGCTCAACCAAGTATAGGCAGAATTCATTTATTGTGCGTGCAAGCAGAAGCTTTAATAACCGGTGTAAGCAGCACGATTTTGACCCGTTTACAACAAGTGTGATTGCAGCCAGGAGACGCCTAAGCCTTGATTTTTCAAAAAATATTAATATCTGTAGTTAGTTAGTATATCTACTATCTACTTAATCATTTTGAATATTGTATGTATGATATGGTTATACAGTATGTTAACTAACAGAGAGCGTTCCCGTTAACCCGCAATAGTATAAGCACATCAATTAGATCGCCGCACACGCGGCCCGTCATCCATAAATCAATTGCGACGTTGCCGTCCTTAGCATGTATGGATGCTATACTATTGCGGGTTAACGGTAACGCCCTCTGTTAGTTAACATACTGTATTAAGATTATACACCTATTAAGCGTTCACTGTAAGATTTTCCTGCCTCTAAACGTGAGGACTTTTAATTGGCTCACTGTCCACGTGTATATATTTTCTTTATTTAATAGCTGTTATTCCTCCATACTTTTTAAATAAATAAATAAATATCGTAGGTATATAGATGCGACGCTACTGGCTTACATGGACTTTACGATGTTTGTTTTAATGTACCACAAACCTTTTCTATCAGCGTTTGACATCATCTGCATTGCACGTGTGTGACTATTGAGCTAGTTCTAATACCTGTTCGTAAACCAGTTACCTCTTACAGTGCTGATACTGACATTTATTACTGCGTGGGACGTTTACAACCGCATATATTTCTCGAGCAAACCCAGATCCGAATATTTTTTGGAACCTTTAAGGCTATTTAAATATTAGTGATGCGTTAATAAACAGTCTATTATTGCTTAAATCTCATAAAAGAACTCAATAAAACGTAAAGCCTTGGTCCGTGGCGTTTGGCCTCTGTTCGAGTCCCCCGCAATAAAATACAAATAGAACCGATTGAAACGCAGGACGAACCGGGCTGTTTACTTCATGCAGAAGCCGACTCACTGTCGTCCAAGGCAGCGATAACTAAGATTGCTTTTTTCAGTTTCATCGCTTGTAAATTGTTATAGTGCAAATTAAAAGTTCCATTAACTTGCCGTTTTCATAGAACTATCCTCCGATTGATGTTCTTATGGAAATATTTTTAAATGAGTATTAAAAATATTTCCATAAGAACAATATTTAAATAAGTATTACCTAGTAATTTTCTGGACTCATGGATCGTAAAATCAAACCAAAAAAATAGAAATGATTAAATTCTGCTTAACCAGTAAAATAAATTCACGAACAGTTTGAATTTTAACGCCGTCCCGCATTTCATAATGATTCACATAAAACCTTGCTCTTAAGGAAAAATCTAAAAAAACATCATTTTCAGCATCATCAGCATTTGATGTCGAACTGCAAAGTATGCAGATCGTAATTGAGTGATATTTAGATGAAAATCTTCACGCCTATCAATCACCCTTTAATTAACTCCGAAGATTATTAATGCGATAACGGTTAATTAATAAGCGATCAAACACAATTGAGCCAATAATAAACCAGTTTTCTATTCAGTGGCAATCTGGCAGAATGGCGATTCACATGGGGCTCACGCTGTGTAAGGTCACTTTATTGTAATCATATTAATTCGTCACTTTCTGTAACTATTTTTTTGGACACTCTTGTAACTTTTGTAGTAGGGTCTTAAGTGCCAACACGGACAAAAGCGTATGTATATGCGCATCAGTACATACCTGCATCGATACAGTCTCCTTAGCACATGGATAATAATAGTTTATGCCAGGCGTTTCAGAAAAGTAGTCTCTCAAAAATATTGTTCTACGATTTTTTTTGTCTTATATCAGATACAGAATGTCCCTGTATAATAATGGGATGCACTTCTGAAATTATATTTTTTCCCAAGAATCTTTGATTTGTTGGATTTTGTGATAACCTTATTTCTTTTTTTTTATAATTACTTTATTTTCAGTTGCTCACATGCTTGTTATAATAACAATACATTGTTTAATACCTGAAGAACATTTGAGCTCAGAAAATATTAATGAAATTTTGGATAAACTGATAATTCAGACCCAACAAATAAATGACACTGGCCTAAACGCAGACATAAAAGATTTAACTCCTATCGTTGAAACTCAAACAGACAATGATTCAAATATATATTACTTAAAGACGTACATGCCCCCAAATATTAATTTTAAGTCTAGCAGTGAAATTTTACAAGCTCTGCATTCAAATAAAACTGATCAAAGTCGTGATGTTTTCAATGAAGCTCATATTACAACTTCAGAAGCCGAACTGTATCCAGGTGGAAGTATGATTACTATGAAATCTGGCAATCTTAAGCAATTTATTCCTAGACTTGCGCATGGAGATCAAAAAACTGTACATTCGGAATTCAGAGCACGGACAGGGCATATAGACGAAAACGAATACTCATTAGATGATTTACTAAAAATACATAAATTCTCAGAGTTAAATACAACTAATGATAACCAACAGACACCAAGTGGTCATCAGATTCAACAGTCTAATATATTTCACGAATATCCCGAGATTATCATTGACCATGTAACTTACGATAATGACGAAACTGATAAAAACAAATTAGCTCAAGTAAAACCCACTCATGTGGCTTCTCACTTGCAAAATATAGTGAAAGAAGAACCAAAAAATAGATTACCAACCGTGCAGCCTCGGAAAATCCATTACAACATACCAGAAGAAGAAATTGAAGTACCTGAACCTGTACCTGAGCCACCAGAATACTTCGAGCCAAGAAGCTACGTAAGTCCCGAAATGAACGGCTTAATCGCTGCGATTATACAGAAAAAAATGATGCATCAAGCTTTTCTAAAACAAACTACAGATAATGAATCTAGAAAACAAAACGTACTGCTAGGGAAGATTTTACAAAGACTGCCTGAAAGCAGAAGAATGATTAATAACGTGAAATCTAGCTACACCCTACATCAGGAACGTAACGCACCGTTAGGAATAGAGTCAATATCACATTTTCTTAATGCCCCTAAAACTTTACATAGGAGTGGCGGCAGTCATCTAACTAAGTCGTATGTGAAGGTACCTATTATCCCTAATAAATGGGAGATCCACAACCAGTTATTAAAGACATTGGTGCGAATGTATAGACCCAATATTCTCAAAAACACTCATGTTGTTGCTCGTTTGATAGATAGAATTGTACGCAACATCAATTATCAACCTGTCTATTACGATTTGTATAAGAAATAAATAAGATTTCAAATAATTCATGTTTGTAATTGCGGTTCCAAAATTTCGGTTGTTCATAATCAGTCACCGGCAGCTAGTTAGCGAAGTTGTGACTCGGGAACACAAAGAAGCTATCCGCAATTCGCAGTCTAACTAGTGAGCAGCGAGCAAACACGATCAAACCGAAGTCCAAACTGCGCTCAAAGATCTAGTTAGCTGCGGGGATGACTCCACTGTTCATTGCCATGTTTGCTATTTGCTGACGTGGTTAAGACTTTAACGGTATATCTGCCAAACAGTTAGCAACACTGCTGCTGAAGGAGATGTAAATCTATTTTGTATTGTGTTCGTAGCGCTTGTTGCGAATTAATTAAAGACAAATCTTGAAGGATTTCGTGAGCATTTTAGTGAGGGGCTTACTACGTTTCTTCGATTGCCTTACATAGTCTTGTGTAGCTAGTTTGCAGTTGTTTGCATGAATATACTTTAGGGATATATTATTGGTATAGAGGTGGTAAGTACTAGTGTCCGACCGAAGTTTCGGTTTCGGTTACGGCCAAGTTTCGGCCTAAAATCGTGTTTCGGCCGAAGTATCGGTTTTGGCCACAAACCGGCCGTTCCTTTCGGCCCGCCGAAACTTGCATTTGAGATTTCTCTGGTTACGTTCGACTGTTTTTGGCTTCGCAAGCATTTCGTTCGTAGCCGCTTGACCTTCAGTGCATCCACGTATCGCCTTTACTTCTGATAAGTTACATTATTGTTTTCGAGCTTTGTAAACAACAGTAAGCTTCAAATTGGTTCCCAAACGAAAAATTTGTTATTTAATGATGTTCTGTTTCAGTGTGAATTACAAATTAAATTTAACCTATGCACTATTTATATTAAATGCGAAATCTTGTCAGGCACATTTATTATATTAATGACTACTATAGGATGGGTTCGAAAACGACTAAACGGATTTTGATGAAACCTTACAGTAATATAGGTTAAATATCGGAGACATAGGCGACAATTTATAAAGATTTTGAGTAATTTGGCCAATAAGTATCAAGCAAGTCGGAGAAAATCCTGTCCTCTGAGAGCTATCTTGGCGTGTTACACTAATATAATGTAAAGTGGAATTGTTTGTCGTAAATAATATAAAAAAGTCCACAAGAGCATGTGTTTATCTTTTTTAAGGTAATCAAATTTGATGTAACATAATGCAATATTTGCGAAAGTGTTTTTATAAACCAATCTAAAACTAAAGTATAAAATATTTTTTGTATTCATTCAGTATTTTTTTTATTTCATGTTATTCTAAGTTTTTGCCTAAGACAGACCGCTGGGTGAAAATTGGAGATCGCGATCTTCAGTCATGAAGGGTCTGCCACAGAGAAAAGAAGTCTTTATCTGGATAGTTTCTTTATTATAGATAGGCTCGCGTTTGACCACCATCTCACCTGATGGTAAGCGAGGATGTGCTCGAAGACGAAGAAAGCTTCCCTAAAAGTAACCTATTCAGTCTTGACTTGTAGAACTCTAGGTTATCAGGAAACACACGACTACGGTAGAAAATTCCACGCCTTGGCTGTAGGCACAATGAAAGTACCTTTTTTTTTTTAACGTGGTAAAATTATCAAATAAGTCCTCCCACCCCGGGCAGGGCGGGAGGGACTGTCAGACATTTACTGACTAAAATCCACGGTGTTCCTTCAATAACCCTTTACGTTCCGGGGTCACGGTAATGGGATAAGTCCCACGACCCCGGCAGGCTTCGGCCCTCTACAGGGGGGGGCCTCGTCATGTTGCTGACGCTCTTTGAGGCGCGCGTGGAACACAACGCGCCGTCGACCCGGGCATGGTCCATGGTCGGACAGCGAGTTGCCCTTTACTCGCTGTCCGCATGCCCGCGCCTACGGTGGCCGGAGATCGTCGGCCGACGTCCGACGCCGTGGGCGTCTACCACTGCGGCTGGGCTGGAGGGAGGACGCCATCCTCTCTCTCACACGGCCCGCCTCCTCCTTCGGCAGCATGACTGCTTCGCAGAAGGAGGCGACCGCTTCCCACTCTCTCTCGCCCCGCAGCATGGCCTCGACCAATGCCGGGCGCGAGAGGTCTCCGCCTGTCGCTGCCGTGAGGACACGTCGGTGCTCTGCCCAAGCGGGGCAGTCTTGCACCGTATGCTCTACTGTGTCCTCAGGGCGGCCCTCGCAGTGGTGACACCCAGGCGTTTCTTCCTTCCCCATCAGACACAGGTACCTCCCGAAACTTCCGTGTCCGGTGAGGACCCGTGTCATGCGGTAGGTCAGGACGCCGTGACGCCGATCTGGCCACTCCTCAAAGAGGGGTCTTACCGCCGCAATTGTGGCGTGCCCGGCCGTCGGTTGCGACAGTCGTTCCCTCCATACTGCCCTGAGATCGCGCCGGAGCTCTTCCCGCCGCACCTCGACTTCTCGAGGCAGCGGGGATACGCCCCGGCGCTGCGTCTCCACGCGCCATTCATAGACGCGCTGGAGGGCAGTCGCCTCCAGATCCCAGGGCAGCAATCCGGCAAGGAGGTTGGCCGATTCGCCGGCGATCGTGCGGTATCCCCGGATCATTCGGATAGCCATGACCTTCTGGCATGCGACCAACTTCAGTGGTCGCGTCCGGATGCTCAGGGCCCACACGGGGCCCCGTAGAGGGCCATGGACCGCACGACGCCAGTGTAAAGCCTTCGGCAGGGGGCGTTTGGCCCGCTGAGATTAGGCAGGAGTCGCCTGAGGGCGGCTGCTGCCCGGTTCAGCTTTGGGGCCAAACTCAGGAAGTGCTCCCTGAAGTTCCACCGGCTGTCGAGGATGAGTCCCAGATACTTCATCGTCCTCCCGACGCCGATGCGAACCCCCTCCACCGTTATGTGGGACTCGGACCGTGGCGCGCTCACAAAAGCATTTGTACGTACCTATGGATGTGACGTGTAAGGATGGCGCATTGCCGTTTGTCTTGTATTCCGATGGTGATGGAACGGGTTTGGTAAATTAGATTGTAGATTGAATTAGATCGCAGACTCTCCGAAATGTATCCCCTAGAAAATCGACCGGCTTGCTACTCAACGCCGATGTTCAAGGATGGAGCTTTGACTAGACGAAAGCCTCGTTGCCAATGAACCTCTTGGGCGGTTTCTCGATAGACTCAAGTGTGTCAAGTTGGTATTTGGCAGAACCCGTCCCAGAGATGAGAGCAGTACTCCATACACGATCGAACTTACTGTTGGAACTTGTAGCTGATAGTTGTAAAAACGTTAACTGTTTTAATTTTGGTCAAAATTGTAATGTTAAAATATGGAGAGATTGTTTTAGTCTCTTTGTGAAATTGTAAGACTGTAGAGATTTAACTTTTTCTTTTTATTACGGATAAGCCCGCTCTTGACCCCAATCACGATGACCCTGATGATAAGCATTAGATGAGGTCTACGATAGAACGAAAGAGCCCAAAAGATGCCTGTTCACTTATTATAAAGACTGACGGGTCGTATGAGGTGCACAGACAGAAACCGGCAGAAAGTTCCACACAAGCTGTGCGCACAATAAATGTAGAGGAGAAGTCCTTACTACGACAAGACGATATATCAACCAAGTGTGGATGGTACCCTGCAGTAAGTCTGGTAGACCGTTAGTGAAAAGAAGAGGGAGGATTAGGTCGTGCAGCTCCTGCACACACACTCCGAATCTACAATCTGTAGAAGACAGACAGGCATGCAACGTTTCGCCGTTGAGCCTTTTATCACTTGTTACAGGTTGAAATTTTAGTTACCTGTTTTATTGTGATTAAGGCTGTACCGGAACCCTTATAGTTTCATCATTTCTGTCTGTCTGTCTGTCCGTCCGTCCGTATGTCACAGCCATTTTATTCCGAAACTATTAGGACTACACATATGAAACTTGGTAGGTAGATGTATTCCATGAACCGCTTACCGGTTCTTATACAAAAATTTTAAAAAATTTACATTATGCTAGGTTCAACGAGGGATTTATTGAGGGAGGGTTTTCAGTATTCGATTCTCGTCCCAAATATGTGAAAAACCTATAGCCATTTTTTTGACGTAATTATCCAATAAAATACGTTATCATGCACACTGAGCGTACTAACTTGTAAACAGTACCTAAAGTAATCACGTGTCAAAATATGCGCCGATCCTACCAAAAAAGGAAGCTCGTGCGTAAACCACGCCCCCGCGGGATACCCCCCGAGGACACGCTCTCGCGCTGGCCGTAGTCTATGCGAATTCGCTGCTGTTTCCGCATGTGCGTATCGTATCGCATAAACAACCCCGCTTACTTCGCGATAAGTGTGTTCTGTAAATGTTTTCTTGACTAACCAAAAATGACGTCTTATCAATATTCTAATCTATACTTATACAGGGGGTGATTAGGGATCGATACTGATGCCAAAAATGCAATCAGTAAAATTTTTGTCTGTCTGTCTGTCTGTATAACCGTTATAGAAACAAAAACTACTCGACGGATTTTAACGAAACTTGGTACAATTATTTTTCATACTCCTGAGCTGGTTATAGTATACTTTTCATCACGCTACAATCAAAAGGAGCAGAGCAGTGAAGGGAAATGTTGGGAAAACGGGAGAAGTTACTCCATTTTTTAAGCTTCCGTCGCGTGTGCAACCTTAATGGTTAAAGCTACACAGAAATCATTTCATGACGGAAATGTTCTCCTTAAAATTATATAAAAAATATCCCACGACAGCATATGTCTATCTTTTATGGTTGACTCACAATAACACGTGTAACTCCCGATAGCTTAGCAGTTCGAAGCTTTCTGATTATAATATTTGTCTACTCTTACGTTTATAGCACTCTTGATTGAAAAAGTTAACATTATTAACGATACCATAAAAAAGAATCATATAAATCGGTATAGAAACACCAAAGTTATACATGAAATACGCTAATAATAAGCCATCGCGCGTGTATACTGAATCATGCTATAAGGATTATTATTGAGATTCGGTCGCCGCGCTCGACGCGACTCGCGGCCGAAGGTATAAAAAGGCCGCATTGGCCGCGTCCGAGCGCGAGCTTCATACAATTTCAACTTTCAACATAGTTTACCCGGAAGCTTTGCGCTGAAGTATTTTCGTTCTATAGGTACTTAAGCCTCATGTGAACGTGATCTAAACAATTTACCAATACATTAACTTAATAACACACAAGGAGTTACACGCTGATGGAGTCGCGGGCACAGCTATTAACAATAATATTGCGCGGTTCCGTATTGCGATATTTTTCAACAGTATTATAGATTGACATAATTATTATATTTCCCTACTAAATTACGAAACTTAATCTGTCTGTTACATCAAAATCACTGAACTGTGAGGAAGAACATAGGCTACTTTTTTTTTACGAAAAACGACGGAAACGCGGAAGTGAAGAATATTGGGATATGGTTCGTTCCTACGTGTTATCGAATGATAGTGTACGAGAAGCTATTAATTTATACCGAGAGATGTTTCCCAACCGCCAGATTTCGTCGTACAACCTTATGCTAGGTGTCAACTAACGATTGCGAACATTCGGTCAATTCATCGTACTAACGCATGCCCAAGGTCGAGGAAGACAGCCATACCCAGTGCACCTATAAGAAGCCATTCTTGAATACTTCGGGCATCACCCACAAGAAAGCACTCGAAATGCTGCAAGACGATTCGGTGTATTACATTGGACTGTGTGGAAGCTGCTGCATGAAGAAGGACCATACCCATACCATTTTAGACCCGTTCAAGAACTTGGGGTCAATGACCATGAACCTTGGGTGAATTTTTGCCACTGGTTTTTGTCTAATTTAGATAAATACATTTTATTTACTGACGGAGCCACATTTACACGTATGGATATTTAATGTGTATAATGAGCATTGGTGGAGTAATGAAAATCCCTATGTTACACGACAGGACTCTTATCTACACCGGTTTAGTGTTAATGTATGGGCAAGTATTTTAAATAATTGTTTAATAGACCCTTACTTTATTGATGGAAGACTTGATAGGGTATCATACCTCAACATTTTAAACAGTGTGGTGGATGAAATGTTGGACGATGTGCCTCTTAGTGTTTATCAAAACCTCTTTTACCAACATGTCGGAGCTCCCGCGCACTAACAGCTGCGCGTACGTGAGTTTTTAAATAATCATTTTGGTGACAGGTGGATAGGTCGCGGTGGGGCAGTGAACTGGCCACCACGCTCTCCAGACCTCACTCCATTAGACTTTTATTTATGGGGTAAAGTAAAAAGGATTGTGTACGCTACGGAGTACTCAAACAGGATAGAGTTAAAAGTACGTATCACGAACGCTTTTGATAGTATAAGAAATGATCCGTTTGTTCTTAGCAATATGGACAATATGCGAAAACGTTCTGAACTATGCATAACATGAGGAGGTGCTCATTTTGAACAATTTTTAAGATTAGTCTAAAAATGTGTAAATAGTCAATCAAGTTAATCATTGTAAATAGTCAATCAAGATAGATGTAATTCCATTTTTTATATACTCCAAAAATACTAAGTAAGCATAATTATTAACTTTGCCTCATCATATTTGTCTTAAATTATTGCGGATCACAATTTACATTTGCATTGAAGATTTTTTAATGTTTTGTTTATTACCTCGATATTTTTGCCTGTCCTAAGTCAGGTTTAAAGTATGAAGGAAAAATGGATTCTACCTAAAGGTCATTGATCCGCGCACTTGTTCTGCGATAATATTAAAACGTTAGCGTATACACGTTGTATACACGGTGTATACACGTTGTGAGACTATTGCGATATTTTTGGTACGGTTCTGTCTGTTATTTATCATTGTTTTTTTTTGTTCATATTTTATTAGTATGGGTTTGAATACGTCCCTCGCTTAAACTAACATCTATACTAATATTATAAAGCTGAAGAGTTTGTTTGTTTGTTTGTTTGCTTGAACGCGCTAATCTCAGGAACTACCGTTCTGATTTGAAAAATTCTTTCAGTGTTAGATAGCCCATTTATCGAGGAAGGCTATAGGCTATATATCATCACGCTAACACCAATAGGAGCGGAGCAGTAATGAAGAATGTTTCAAAATCGGGGGATTTTTTTTTCCACGGGGACGAAGTCGCGGGCGGAAGCTAGTACTGTATAAAATTAAGGGAGGCTCCCATACATGGAACTGAAACTGAAATTTCATCAAACCTATACGTGTTTGGTGTCTATAGATAGATCTTTGAAAATGACATTAAGGTTTCTAAAATCATTTTTTTTTCCTAAAATCTGTCGTTTAAGAGATAAACACTTCCAAAGTGGTAAACACTTCTATAATAATAGAGTGAAAAATCTAAATAAAATAAATGCTGTAGAACTTATTGTAAACTTTCAACGAAAATTAGTTTGAACGAGATAGAGTGAGTGGTTTCTGAGATATAGCACATTTTCTAAAACCGCAAATATAACATTGTATTTCATAAAAACACTATGAAAAACAAAGTTTTTTCGAGTAGTTACTACGGAACCCTTCATGGGCGAGTTTGACTCGCACTTGGCCAATTTTTAAACTTGGCGTTGTTACGTGGTTGCTTAGTAGCTCTACTTCTAATAATGTTCTACCAAGTTTGATTTGATTTCATTAAGATGCTCAATAAAAGACTGTTAATGAGAATAAGACTTGAAAAAAACAAGTACAATTAAACTAGTTTAGTGCTAATACTTCACAAATCAACTATAGCATTCATTTTGAGTAACCTTATTAACCTAGATAAGCATAAATTGTAACATATAAGATCTCCAACAGCTAATATGAGTCTGCAAACCTTTAAATTTCCTGGAATCGTGCGAATTATATTATTTTTTCAAAGTTTCGTTTTCGGCCGAAACTAAACGACTGAGGCCGAAATATCGATTTCGGTTTCGGCTGAAAATCCAGTTTCGGTCGGTCACTAAGTAAGTACTATTCGCATTTTTTCCTTGCTCCTTAATATTTTATACTACCTTCTGCCAGTGACTTCACTCGCATGAAAAGTTTTGTTTCGTTGAAAGTAGCCTATGTCACTGTCCAGCTTTTCGACGACCTCCACACCAAAAATAACGCTAATCTGTTTGACGTGAAAGAAGGACAAACAACACAGTTTCGCATCCTTTCACAGCGCACTTTTACTCGTAAGGACTTTTATTATGAACATTTTTATTGCCTTGGGTTGCATTATCGCAATTTACATGAGGATTTCTGATTCTATTAAAAAAATACAATCTAAATGGCTCGCTTACCAATAATGTAGCTTCGAGAAAGAATGTCTAAGATCGGTTAATTAATTGTCATTATAGTGGTCAGTGGCCCTGACTGCTATGCGCAAGGTCGTGGGTTCGATTCCCACCTAGGACAAATGTTTGTGTGATGAGCTCGGTCATTTGTTCTTGGTCTGGGTGTAATTTATCTATAATATGTATGTATTTAGAAATATATATGTATGTTTATCAGTTGTCTAGTACCCATACCACAAGCTCTGCTTAGTTTGGGACTAGATGGCGTTGTGTGAAAAAGTTGTGGAATATTATTATTATTATTTCATTTATTTAATCTATTTACATATCAATTACATTTTTAAATATTAATATAAAAAATAAAAACATTTAAAAATATAAAAAATAGTAGCCCACCGGTATCGGGAACAGGGTCCAAGCTACCGGTGGTCAGGGCTCCATGGAGAGGAACCTCCTCACAATACGCGCCGTTTCCAGGAGTACTGCTCTCTGTATCAAGCCCTTGATCCAGCTGCCCAACGAGAGCCTCCTTAGATGTTGGTCGAGGCTCTTGGCTATTATGCCATTGGCTGAGACGACTATCGGCACAATGATTGCTGTCTCCACATCCCACATGTCGACAACCTCGCGCGCCAGGTCAAGATACTTATTTTTTTTATCTATCTCAGCTTTCACAAGGTTCTCGTCATGGGGGACTGCTATATCAACAATCATTGTGCGACGCTCCAATCGGTCTATCACCACTATATCAGGCTTATTGGCAACAATAGTCCTGTCAGTGATGATAGACCGATCCCAATACAGTGTAATATTGCCATTATCGAGAACTGGGTCGGGCACATACCTATAGTATGGTACTTCTGATTCCACAAGATTGTATTTAAGAGCAAGTTGCTGGTGAATAATCCTGGCTACGAGGTTGTGTCTATGCAAGTATTCTCCGTTAGCCAAACGAGAACAACCGGAGATAATGTGACGAATGGATTCTCCCGGTTTGTGACATGCCCGACATATGTCTACCGTACCATCCTTCACAATATATCTCCGATAGTTATTCGTCATCATAACTTCGTCCATAATCGCACAGACAAAACCTTCGGTTTCCCCGAAGAGGTCACCAAAACGTAGCCAGGCTACGGACGCTAATGTGTCTACGTCAGACCCATGAAGGGCCCGGTAATAGCGCCCGTGAAGCTCCTTGCTCTGCCATACTTCTCTGCGGTCATTAGTATCTAATACTACAGGTTTGCGCCAATTCTCGGTACCTAAGGAGAGCGGAGTGAGGCCTCTGTCCACCGCTACCATATCTCGATGCATACCCACGTCGGCTTCTAGGAAATATTCCCTAAGGCTGCATACCTCGCGGTTGTGTAGGGTCTTTGCATTTAAAAAGCCACGACCCCCGTACTTCCGCGGGATATACAGCCTCATCACCGATGAACGTGGGTGATGCATTCGATTTGCAGTCAGCGTTGTGCGGACCCGCCTGTCCAAGGCATCAAGCTCAGTCTGAGTCCATTTGAGTATGCCAAAAGAGTACATCAATACTGGCATAACCCAACCATTGAAGGCACGCACCTTGTTTCCGCCTGATAGAAGACTATTCAGTACTTTATTCAGGCGGGCAAAGAAGCGTTCCTTCAATGACTGTTTAACATAAGCAACATTGATGCCTAGTGCCTCTGACATACCCAAATATTTGTAGGTTTCAGTTGAGCCGAGGGATCTTAGGTGTATGGAATCCGACAGTTGAGTTCCCTCGGATTCCATAATCTCCCCTCGCTTTACATGCATGACCGCACATTTGTCCACCCCAAATTCCATCCTGATGGCGCTACTGAAGGTTTCCGTTACCTTCAGTAGCTCCATGAGTTGCAAGTTGCTGGGGGCAAAAAGTTTCAAATCATCCATGTAAAGCAAGTGTGATATGACCTGACCACCTCTTCTCAACTGGTAGCCGAGCCCCGAACCCTCCAGCAGTGTACTGAGAGGGTTGAGAGCCAGACAAAACCACAGTGGGCTCAGACTGTCGCCCTGAAAAATACCACGCTCAATCCTAATCGGTTCGCTGTTTTCCTGGATCTGTCGACATCCTGGGTAGCAGAGGACCGTCTTCCATTGCCCCATACATGACTCAAGGAAAGTGCGGAGTATTGGATTTATTTTGTACAACTCCAACACCTCTATGAGCCATGTATGTGGAACCGAGTCATAGGCCTTCTTATAATCTATCCAACATGTCGACAGATTCTTTCGGGAACGACGAACCTGTTGGTTAATGGCAATATCAATGAGGAGAAGCTCCTTAGTACCGCGGGACCCGTTCCTACATCCATTCTGAGAAGCAGACATGATTGAATTTTTATCAATATGATTATTAATTTTGGCTCTCAAAATGGAAGTAAGAACTTTATAGACCGTCGGTAAGCACGTGATCGGTCTATAATTTTTAGGTTCCGCAGTACTACCTGATTTATGGAGCAGGTGGGTTATTCCTGTAGTTAGGAATTGAGGTAGCGATCCTGACTCTAAGGCAGACTGGAACTGAGCGGCCAAGCGAGCGTGCGATCTTTGAAACCATTTTATCCAGAAATTGTGCAGCCCGTCTGGCCCTGGAGATTTCCAGTTGGATAACGGACGGACTGCACGGGTTACATCTTGGGGGCTGATAGTAATTGCCCCCATTTCTGGTATAAGATCGCACGTGCGCTTGATCTCACTCATCCAGTAACCCTCGATGTGGCTGACAGGCACCGACCAGATGCTGCGCCAGAACGAACACATGGCGTCATCATCCGGTAGGCACCTATCAGTCACACCTTGGTCAGGTCGCTCCCAGGCCCTATAAATCCACCTTTCATTGCTTTGGAATGTGCGATTCTGAGTGCATCGCTCCACCCGCCGCTTATATCTGCGTATTCGATTTGCCCATGCATAGACTTTCTGCTTCAGGAAGTCGATACGCTCTGTGACCCGGGTCAGATAATCTCGAGGACTAACATCAGTCCCCGCGAACACCCGCTTCACAAAGCGCATCACTCGAGGACGAGTGTTGCCCTGCCTGAAGCAGATAAGTTTACCAATGAGTGCTCTAGCCTCAGCAATACGACGCTCGATCCTGCCCTGCCAAGCTGGTACAGCTGGTCGTATAACTCTGTCAGTCTTTGGGAACTTGACATGAGCTACCCGACAAGCCGCTACAGCTGCACAGTATAGGATCGAATGAGTATCGGCGAGGTCTTCACTATTGTCAAAGTAATTTGACAGCAGTGAATCTAGAGCACACACTAGCGCCCTGTTTTTCTTATGCATGGGTAAACGAGGCAGACGAGGTCTAATCTCAGGCTGTGTGGAGCGATACTCTTGTAATGCGCACTCCAAGGCACTCCTCAATCGTTCACTGCACTGGGTACTCACGGTTATAGCCTCGTCATCATCATCTTCACCGACGTGGTCGGGTCGCGGTGAGACACTGGGTTGTAGATGCACCGCGGCCAGTGGTGAAGCAGATGAGACACGGCTGCACCGTGATTCAAGACGTAGTCTATCAAGTACGGCGTCATCCAACATACGGTTACGCTGGATTACCCGCACCTGATCCGACAGTCGTTGGGCCGAAACGTTGACATCTGGTTCAAGTACCTGGAACAGAGAGAGCATCCGACCACGGTACGCAGTCAGGTTAGTTCCCCCCTCTGTAGCCCCAAAGTATGAGCGCATGACATTTTCATTAATGGAATTTGTCCATCGCATGCGCTGCACACTTCCACCGGCAGCGGGGACCCCATCAGAGGCCGGCGGGCCTCGAAGTCCTAAGCTGGCCGGAGGGCGGCCTCTTCCTCGCCGATGCGCAGGTGGTGGTGTCGTCGGCGGCGAGAAGTATTCGTCGCTCGAGCTCGACGCAACTGCAGCGGCCGGAGTCTCTTCACTCATGGCTGGAGCTGGTCCCGGCGGCTGCGAGGCGGAGCTGAGCGACGATTCCGCAGGTCTTGGGTATGTGTTGAGAATCAAGCGTGCCCGGTTTCTTGTCAACATTTTTGTTTTTCCATTTATTGTTCTGTCTATTAATTCTTCTATTTATTCATGAATAGTTTTTTTTTCACGGTTTTGGTGTTGTTAAACATGATTATTGTTGTTTAATTGATGACTATTTGATTATTTGGTTTATAAATTATATTGAAAAATACGGAGGAAAAAAATTATTGACATGTTCTTTGACAACCGGGCCACAGATTATTATTATTATTATTATTATTGTGTTTACACATTATTGATTGAAGTGATTATAAAATAGATTAAGTCAATATTATACTAAGACAATTTTGACATTAGTTTAGATAGTACATAACATTTACATATGTTTACAACAACCTTCATGCATTGTTCTATTTCCATTAGCGCGGTAAGCTTATTTGCGATTTTATCATAGGTACTCATCATAACTTGAAACAAATTAACCGACTTCAATCATTCAAAAAATTATTTACTCCATCGTAAGTATGGCCTAAATGGTTTAATATATAATTTATTTGGATTCATATTATGATACAGAAATAACATATTTTTTATTGGCATCCGTGTTTTGGATGGTTAATTTGAACTAAATAAGTTTATTGTAACACAAGTAAACATACGTTTTTGCAGCATATGCAAAGAAAACAGAGTTTTAAGCATATGTATTGTGTAAAATCTTGCGAATAAAAATATAGCCTTTTTACTCCCTGATAATATAAATTTAGCTAGATAGAATTTTTAAAATCGTTCAGTAGTTTTAGTGTCTCTCTATTACAAATCAAATACAAATCTTTCCTATATATAATATTAAGTAGTAGTCGCGGGGGCTGTGCTCCCATGGATTTTATCACGATAAAAACATAACCTCAAGGAGGTTTTCGGTGTGTAATCGGATAAAAGTTCTGTAACCTTCCCAAGCTTCGAGCTACTTTCATACCAGATTTCATCCAAATCCACCCAGTACTTTCGAAGATTAGCGCGTTCAAACAAACAAACAAACTTTTTCGCTTTATAATATTATTTATAATATTAGTATAGACATACATATTTTTCTAACGTAATAATGTTAAAATTTCGAAGTGCTTTTTTCAAACCCTAAAATAAAATAAGAAGTTCTCTTGAACTACAGTTTTTTCCTAAACTCTCAATTCAGGAAACCGATTCTTTGGGTACCTGTACGTTTTAGTTTCCATTTACGTTCCACGCGTCAGGAAACATAACTCAATCAAGCGTGCCATGAAGGTAGTTTTATTGATGAGGCGGTTTTATTTTGTACGCACGTGTAGCATTCCCGCGGGTAAGAGGGGAAGTGCATTAATTTTTCACTGTTGGCTGTTAGCGGCACATTATAACAAGACAACTTCACACTTGGCGAGGGGAGGGGGGTAATCCTTGAACGCGTATTTTCACGGCGCGTGTTAATCTCCGAGAGGAGCTTTCAATAGCATTTCGCATATAGAAAAGTTTGTGCGAAAATGTTTCGAACTCCTCACCGGCGCGTTGGGTGAAGTTGTATGTTAATGTGTTGCCCCTTTGTATATGAAATGTCTGCTTGTTAAACATCAACCTTTGTGTTTAATATTCTAGGTGTATGAGAGTGATACGATTTATTTTTGTTTTTGTGGACAGTTATAGAAGAATTCAGCAAATAATTAAGTTATATGCTCCTTTTATTTTCACATGGTTTAATAGGATTACAGTTAAATAATAAATGATGACGTTTTTAGCAATATGGATGGATAACGTCACTTATTAAAAAAAAACACACCTAATATTTTTAAAGTTGCACATTCGACTCCTACAGCTAGTCAGTCCACAAACGCAGCACTGCACCTAGTTCATAACGCGATACGTTCAACTTAGCTGTTTATGTTGTCTAAACTGTTTTCATTCAACATGAAAAATATAGCGTAGTCACAAATGCGGCACCAGCTTTTCCATTAGACCGCCGAGTTAGTCTTATAATGAACTGCAATAATCCTGGCTAGGCTAGAACAAAGTAAATATTTCCCCGTGTGTGTTGCTTTTACGAAACTTATACAAATCCAATTTATTTTCCATTTCCTCACTTCATGAAAACTTAAATATGCTCGCAAGGTAAACCACTTTGAAAGCAATCCTTTGATCGAGCTTATCTCTTTATGCAAAACTCTATCAAAATTTGATGCTTCAAATACTAAACTTTACTTTTATATGATGATTGGAAACTTGTTTACTATAAAACTTTCAAAGAACTTTTAATTTGCAATGTTAGACGACTCCGTCTGGTAAGACCCACAGCATTATCAAATTTTACTTCGACGTAATAGGTGTAGACCTGCCACCCTGACTTACCTTAATAAGTAGTTTGCAACCTTCCATTAATTAAGTTCTAACCCATAACTTTTCTGAAAGTCGACAAACACTGAGATAAGGCAAATTGTTCTGCTTATCTTTTCCATAAGAAATGCTAAAATAGAGTTCTGTACAGGCGGGTTTAATAAGAATTCAAACGACAGAGCAGGTTACAGAGGCGCTCTGCTTAATCCGGATAAGCGAACTGAATCGGGAAGGCATCATTTCATTACCCACTATCGCATCCGCTCAAACAAAAAGCATATTCTGTATGCAATAGGTACGTACCAGAACTTGTTTTACGTATGTACGTACCCTCTTTTGTCCGTTGCACCTTGTTTTTATTTAAAGAACTGAAAAAATATCTTGAATAATAAATATACCTCTTTATAGATAGATAGATATATTTGTATTGTACACCATGACAGAAAAACAAATAAGGACTTAACAACTAAAAGGGGCGGTCTTTTTCAATTAAAAAACAAATCAACAATAATCTTTTTGAAATTTTTATTAATAGAAAGACACTTGTGATGGCTAACGTCCACTCAGATAGATCCAGATAAAGTATTCCAGTCTAGTCTAAACCGAGCGTAGTTCATTGATTGATTTGTACCCAACACAGAAATGAGTTTAGCTAATTAATAGGATAACCAAGAAAGTTAATCGACATTTGTGGGATACTGACGATTATTTCCGTTAAACTTTTGAAATCCGTAACCGTAAATCTTTATTTAATTTCTGACACCTATCTGAAATGTAACTAAACCTATTTTCTATCAAAGTTAAGTAGGTATTGGAAAATTTCACGAAAAAAGTTTTCATTAGTGACTCTCTTAATTTCTTTCTCCGGTTGTTTCAACTTCTGCATAGCTGAAGAAGTTATTTAAAACATTAGAGTTCGTTTCAATAATTGAAACGGAAGGAAACAATGTAACCTCATCAGAACGTAGTGCGATCCGCATAATATCCGTACTTAAAGTGTCTGCTGGATCCCACCTCTACCTGAGTGTATACAAGAGACGATATTTTTACAAAAAGACTGCAGCACATAGCATTATTCTTAGTACTTCAGTGGCTTCAATTTTAGAAAATGTTCCATTTGTGTAAGCAAACTGGAGTTTGAAAAAAAATATTCGGATTTTCACCACATTTTTTATTTATAATTAATACTAGGGACGCAGATATGTGAGGAAAACACGTCATAACATCGATGTGCTTATAGTGTGATTGATATAGGTTTATAGGGCAACAAATACTTTTTATCTCGGAATTCCCGCAGGATTGGAATATACGTGGGAAAAGCCTCCCACGTGAATGAAGTTGCGGCCACGAATAGTTTAAAATAATCTGTAGCTACAAACTCTTTTTTTATTTAAGGAATATTTTCGAAGCAAACTTTTTTAGTTGTTAAGTCCTTATTTGTTTTTCTGATAAGGTGTACAATAAGGAGTATGAATATTTCAGAAGCAGTGTCACCTTAACACTGACTATGATCTCAAAGACTATTATGGTAGGTAGGTATTGTGGTAGGTATGGTAAATGCAAGAAAAAAGGCAGACAAAAACACAGGTGTCCAATTATGTAGATAGGTAAGACTCGACAAGTGACAATTTCCTCGTACATGCAAAATTTTTCATTCATAACAGACATCGTTCTTCAGTTAGCACTCGAAAGTTTATGGATTGTGCATGAGACATGAATTAACTTGGAAAAGTAGTTCGACATACCGTCATACAGTCACACAGCGAGGCTGAGAGGAATCACAAAGAGCAAAGCATTAACGCGAGCTAGTTACTTATCTGAAAAGCTATTGCAAAGTTTTCAACACTTTTGTATGTATTTTCAAACAAGTTTATAATTTCGCACGACGGTTCTATTTTTTTCCTTGTCACATCATTGCTGCAGATGTGAGGATTTTTGACTTGTTTGTTTTGGTGCGGAAAGGAAGATAAAAAAGGGTGGAAGACGGGGATCTGTTATGAAATGAAATGAAATGAAATGAAATGAAATGAAATGAAATATTTATTTTGTAAATTGGTTATAAATAACACTTTTACACGTCATATTTTTTTGCGTGTTAAGTTTAGCTAGATGAGGCCGGTATTTCCTAACTGACTACTCTGAGAAGAAACACCGAAACAAACTCAGAGGTCATAGTCTCTTTTAAAGTCCAGACAATTTGTATTTTTATATGAGAATGATATTTCGCTTAAGAAAATAATTAGTTTTAATTATTTGCAGTTCAGATCTTCGATACAGGGGATGGATAAAGGACTTCGTGACTAAATAATAAGAGCCGCACGTGTCGATCTTCGAGGTTAAGCAACGCTTGCCGCGGTCGATATGTGGACGGGTGACCATCTTAGCACATAGAGATTCCTCCATGCCCTGAAAATCACAGTAAGTCCCGGCTGTCTTTTGTTCTATCGGCCAAAGATACGCATACTCACTTAAGAAAATATTTCTGTGGAAGCTCAGCTAGAGACAAACCACATCTCTTCCTGGTTTCGCCCAATTATAGACAATATACATTTTGTGAGTACAGGGCGTGTAACATTATATTAATACTTACTATTACGAACACTACTAAAATACGCTTCGTGCATCCTATTGGTCAAAATACATGCATTAGGCGATCGAGTTGTGAGCCGTGCTATGCGATTATAGCCTTAAGGCCGGCTGCAGACGTTCGGTTTCCTGATCAGGAATTCAGATTCGGAAACCTGAATGCTCTGCTTACATACAAAATATTCAACAAGGCGCACACTATTCTTATTTTTTCCGAACGGAAAAAACCTAACGTTCGATTCGATGCGTTCGGATCGTAAGAACGGAAAAAACCTAATGACGTCATTCCGAACGCAGCGCTGGCGTACATTTTGGCTCGGCCGCCGTACACGCACGGAAATTTAATTTCAGATCAGTGTTGCCAGACAGATTTCTCGGTATCCATACAGATTTTCAAAGTAAATTAAGTTCATTAATGAAGTAAAAATAATATATTTCGTAAAGTTGCTGTAGTAGTTGAGTAATAGCACTTTCAGTAATTGAAACTGAATTCTACTTGACCACTCGAAAAAAACACCAGCCACTAAAAGCAATATTTCGCCACTAAAAGGGGGGTCGAACTAAGTTGGTAACACTATACGTAAAATTCCGAATTTAAAAAACCGGACGTTTGCGCTAGTCGCACGGAATTCCGAATCTGAATTCCTGATCAGGAAACCTAATTCGGAAACCGAACGTCTGCGGCCTGCCTAAAGGTGAGCATGCGGAACATTGGTCGATAGTACATCTTTGACAGTCTCTTGTCAAGTCAAGTCTTGCCAAGGGGTATTGCATTACCTAGCTACTGGATTGTGGATCTCTACAATCTGGTGTCAGGTTACCTCAGGTCAGCTGACCTCACTCCATGTAAAATACAAATGCTTAGCTGTATTCGGTTAGACTGGAACTTGACCCTTGCATAGTTGTGAAAAGGCTAAGCAAATGATGATTCAGTTATGCGATACAATTCTGGCAAATTAAATTTTGAATACGAAACTGGTTAGTTGCAATATATTCTTGGACATGCTAAAATACTTATCTTTTTAATTCCCTGTAAAATGAAATTAAGTAGCTTGCTATAATTTCCATAGAAGTTACCTACTAATTGAAATCGTTGAACTGTGAAGTGACATATGACAGCTAGGGTCGGTGGTTGACGACACGTAATTACGACATATCTAGTATTTACAGGGTGACTGGGTGCCACTTAGCGCATCGTGGGGCGCTCTTTGCGGTTGATTGCGGTTCGCGTGCGTGTCGCCTGCGACGATGCTTTGTCAACAATCAATGATGGCACCCGTAAAAGCGATTACGTGGCAATCTTCTACGAAACTGAGATTAACGTGAGATTATGGTCAAACGCAAGCCTATCAACTATACAAAAAAAATTGTAATTTTTCAAGTAAAACATAAATTAAATTAAGTATAATTAATGCTCATACGTATTAAGGTCATTTTATTGTTTTTGTATTATTTTATCATATACAATTTCAGCTTTTATTTAACCCTGAAAGTTTAAATAAGATGCAAGCGTAAAAACTAGAAAACTCCCGGTTTGCATAAATCTGGTAATTTAACCTGCCAGCTATGAGCATAAAATGCGGAAACCGTGTTCAGAGACTTTATTTTTTCAAGAGGGCATACACTTAGGTACCGTAGGTGAGCACGAGTTACGCTTGTTTTACAACACTTTAAAACAAGGCACTAACGTCTTGTAGATGCTACGTGCGAACCCACCAAAGAAAAAGAATGAAAACTGGTTTATGTTTGCGGTCTCCCGGACTATTTTCAACCGAAATAATTAAAAGTTTTTACGATCGCTTCTCTACTATCGTGTAAAGGATTCGACGACGCGCGTGGTAACTGTGTGAATACGAACTTAGCACTAAACTCGAGTTATTGAGGGCGTCTCAAAACTCAAACGATTGTGCTACAGCCGGCTGTAAACCAATACGTACACATTAAAAAGAATATACCAACATTTTTATGTATTCGTGTTCCAGTACTCAAAACCGTAAAGGTATTTAACACACGGGAAATGCTACTGGGTATACGTAAAAATGGATAATATACAACTAAAGTGATATCGATTAAATAACCAAAGGCAATGGGCGAAACGTTATTTCAAAATACCTTAAGTGTGGTGCCATGCAAAAGCCAGCCGATCAATTTTTAATAGTTCGCGTAAATATGCATAGAGAGGCAATTTACGTTTGTGAGCATGAGTTGATATCAATTTCGGCGATGGTTTTTGCAAAAGAGCCGTTTCAACAAGGTTAATGGCAGGTTATTTCATCGACAGTACAGCCTGTGATGGCACCGCTTAGTGAAAGGATTCTCGGATTCATAATAGAGATATTAAAATGCGCTTTTCGTTCGTTTTTCCTGGAAAAATAACAGCTCGTGGTGAAAATATTGTGTGCTCGGTTTGTGTTTAAAGCTTTAATCGTTTGCTGTCTTTTGTAGACTTGCTGGCATAAAATAATGTGTTTTAGATAACGTGATCTTCCATAGAGTGTGTTCTTTTTAGTATTCAAATAATGAATAAACCAAAATGTTTACTTTATTACGTATTCATAATCATTATTGCAAAAGAATTTGGGTATATTTACATGTTATTATTGTTTGGAGTAAATACATTCTAATAATTAAATCTCTTCTCATAACGCAGCCAATCAGACAAAAATGACGTATGATTATTTTTTAATTTCATTATTAAAATTAAATACGTTTTTCTTACGCAGAGCTTGTTTAGACAAAGTTACCTCTATACGCGAATCTAGCTATTCAAAAATCGAATTTGTCCCGTAACGTAATACCGGGACAGAAAAACCGTCAAAGTTTCCGTAGCCCCTAAAGTTTCCCGTGTTATTCGGGTCACAATACGAGCTCATCGCGAGCCGCGTACACGTGTCGCCCACGAGCGCCACTCGGTGCACTCGTCCTGATGCGTCTCATACTTTACGACGCCGGTGACGTGCTTGCTCGCTTTCCATATAATTTTCCTTGGCGCTTTACAGCGTCGTTTTCGCCCATCGTAAAGACTTTTAATTATATCTGACGAGGCAAAATTTGACCCGCCGCCGTTTAAACCTTATGCATTCTTTGCAGTTGCCGTTTTAAGGGGACTATTCCAACTTAATGGTTTTCATTTAAATAGCTTTACTTCACGTTTCTTATGTCCTACCCTCTATTTATTTAAGAAAATCTAGATATCTATGTAAAATACCTATGTAGTCGGAAAACTTTAATAACTACCAACGTTCAATTAATGTGGACTACACATCTAAAATTATTTCAACTTTAAAGTCGGTGCTATACGAACGTCAAACATCGACGTTGTTTCTATTTCAAATAAGCTGATTAAAAAGTTAGATATGAAATCACAATGAACGCCCAAAATGTTTCATTTATTGTGAACTGAAAACGTCGCATAAAATGAAGTTCGAGTTTAAATGTTCACTGTTTATTTGTAAACAAAATAAAGTTTGGTTTACAACAGGTCGTTGCCAATTAAGGAAGGGTACAGATAAATTACATGTGTTTAATTATAGAGTCCTCGTGCAGGTAGCAATTAGTTGAGTCACCGTGTTCTTCGCAAAATGTAAGAACTTGAATAAAAAGGTGTTTGATCCAATTAGAAGCGTGTTTACATAAACGTGTCGTTTACAGCTCCACTCTGCCGATTACTGCATCTGCTGTAAACTTTTAATTGCGCGTCTAACGACTGCGGCTGCTACGCGCTACATGCTACGCGACGTAGTCGCGTTACGCGCACGTAGACGCTCTACGAAGCTACAACTGTTCACCGTAGCGTAGTAGATTATTGTATTATCTCCGTGCGCTGTCAAAACTCTTGATATGAGAAAAGAATTTTACGTAAAAGGTAACACAATAAACTTCTCTCAATAGAAATGTGTACGAGGGTAATTCACTGATTCGAATCTTGTTTTTCCTTGTTTGCTGTTGATAAATTGTTGAGAAAGTTTTGCTTGAAACGCGGATACGTATATTTGACATGTAAGTATCTCTAATCGAGTTTTAATTCGGAGTTGAACAGAGATTCCGTCGGGGAAGTCATTAGGAACACTTCGCACTACTGGTAAATAATGCAATTTTCTCATCTAATTTGAACTAGCATTTTAAATTCTGCTAAAATCTAATAAAGTCAAATTAGAATCCAATGTAGCACGGGTAAGGGTTCGGTTAAAGTTACGGCTGGTAACGAACGAGCGTTCCTTTACTTATTTTTTATTATTACATTAATTTTTTCCGTAACGAAAAATATGTATGTAGATTGTAGGTATATACTTTTGAATGCTTCAATGTCCTAAAGTTTAAAAGTGAGAAATATGTTAATTGTATCGATATGAAGTATCCGTTCGGGCAAAATACAGATAAGTAGGTATATTATGTTTGAGCTTTACCTAACCTCGAACTGAATGTGATGACGGCACAGGCCGTAGAAGTGAGAAATGAATATGAGATTTCTCACGGGCGCCGATCACTTCAACTCGCGCTATTAGAGTTTCTTTTCCTCATCGAATTCATGATAGTTTAACAGATATAGCAGCCCAATTTCTAACCACTCCATCTTTTGTCTTAAAAACTCTACCAAGCATATATACTACTACTGTGTGAGTCTTTATGTGGGTGTCTGTGTGTGGCTTAGATACTCAGTTCTTTGAACAAAATCATAATCCGACGATAATTTTTTTCTAAAAGAATTTAACAAACCTCATCTTCCAAATGATTTCTTTAAAATGTATGGCAATACTAACTTTTTATTTCGTAATAGTTGCATATAAGTAAGTAATTAAGTATGTCTTGTAAGCTAATATTTATTTTTGTAATTAATTACTAGTATGTAAGTATTGTATATCTATTTAATGTGTTTCTTTGGAGCGGAAGGAAGTTTCAGACTTCTACTGACCAGAAACATATCCAGAATAGGATATGTTTCTGGTCAGTAATTGCCTTTGCGTTCTGGGTCTGCAGTATCACATTAGAACATTTCCGCAAGTGCCCGCAACCCCAGCAGACCTTGACTTTTTAAACACGTTCATACTACATCACTAAGAAAGCTATACTTACGCAGGTATATTTATTATAGCAATGAGATTAAAGTAAGGTCTAATTAGCAGATTCCATGCATGGTACCAGCAATCGCTCTCGCCGTCACTGTGACCGCGCGCCCTTACCTTCCACGAAGTGTCTGTCTTTGCGCCAGAATTAGACGGGCATGTGTATTATTCAACCAGATCTGAAAGTTTCAGCTAATTATTATATCCTATACGATTGACGGCCCGTAGTCCTTAATTGATTGGTCGTTTTATGAATGTGGTTGGCTTGGATTTAATGGCATTAATATGTGTAAGCGTGGCTCTAGTTTAGGCATTTTTGTATCTTTTTTAATATGGATTGCACAATTTTTAGTTTACACTAAAATACTCATATAATTAAAAATGTATAGGTATGAATAGGTAAGAAATGAGAAATGAGGGACTAAGTGCGGAAACCAAATCACAAAGAAGAAGAAGAAGAGATAGATTTTTCTATTGACCGTCATCACACAAAGCAATATGCTTAAGCAATTACGATTATAAAAATCGCAGTTAAATTACACAAAAAATATTTTGCATCTAACTTAACTATAAAGAGATATAGTATACATTGTTTGGCATGTTTCTCTGCACGTACAATGTAGGAATAAAAAATAAGGCCTTAATTTAGAACCATAACATTGTTTGTCTCACGGCTGTGCCAAAGAGGTCCAGTCCAGTAAAACAAACATAAACATTATTAAAATAAGAAAAAAATAATCATAAAATTATTACGTACATTAATTTCAATATTTTATTTTACTGATTTATATAGAAGCCGAGTTTTAAGGATACAAACTTTATAATCCCAAAGAATAAGCAGTAGATACGTGTTAGGACCCCTGGGAGAATCGACTGTGTAATTAGGTACTGTCATCTGTTTTCTAGATCTTATGACAAACTCGTAATAACGTAAGACCAGTATATAAACTTATTTCCTATCTATTGCGTAAATTCATAGTTCTTAAATAAAACTTTTGAGACGATATAGGTACAATCATTATACCAATTTGTAATTTAGAAGAGACCCAATGAATTGGTTCTTTTTCCATGATTGAGATTCTTCACTCAACTTCTTCTAGTGATACAAATACATTACCTTGTTCCCCTTTGCAATTTGCAACGTGCAAGTAACTTCATCATTCGAACTGATCAACTCTTTTACAACTGGTTTTAATATATTAAATTATATTAATTTACATACGTAAATTCTCTTATTAAAACTAAAGCATTGATTTTATTTCAAGACTGACACGTAGGCAGGTTCATCGCGACATCAATGAGACGGCGAATTTTTAAAGCAAACATTCTAACTGTTGCTGACTTATCCATAGACTTAATTTCGTAAACAAATGCAGGGGCGTTTATAATGACTGAGTACATGACCTATGTAAATTTTGCTAATAGTGCTGTTATTAACGTTTGTGTATAGACTATCACACCGACTGATTCCTCAAATACTAATTTATGCGTTAACGAGGTTTCACTGATTAATAATGCATTGCGAGCAAATTAAATCCAAGCCCGTTTATCATCGTCAAAGAGATAGATATTGGAGTTTATTACGATATTCCACGTTCACTAATAAACACATAATACGAGTCTCCCGTTATTCGAAGCAAATAATGCCTGTTAATAAAAAAATTGGCCAAGTGCGAGTCAGACTCGCCCATTAAGGGTTCTGTAGTAACTACGCCAAATACTGGACTGTGGTATCTCGTTAAAAATGCGTACAATCCCAGCAGGCAAAAGGCTTATTGGGCCCTGTTAATGCTGCTAACTGCTCTTTGAGGCTTGGTGTACAGAGCCCCATACTGAACGCCTGCGACCTCCTCAGTGTCTCACCTGCCTCAAAGTAAACAGGCAGGGTTTCGGTGTTTTAGGTGTCAAGGTGTATTTCTCACGCCCCAGCCGCCGTGGGAGACGCCCCGGGCGTCGGGGATCGCGTACTGATCTCCTGCCACCGCAGACGCGGGTCTGCGGACGATGAGCAAGGGTAGCTCACCATCCGGTAAGGACCAGGCCCGAGTCGGCGGCGCGCCGTGTTCCGCGCGCGCCTCAAAGAGCAATCAGCAGCATTGACGGGGCCCATCAATGCTGCTAACTGCCTTACGGGGTTGCAGGAATGTTTTATCAAGACACCGTGACTCCGGAACGCAAGGGCAACTGAAGGAGCAGGGTGGGTTTTTAGTCAGTAGAAGTCTGACACTCCCTTCCGCTCCAATCACAGCTGGAGGAGTCATTTGATGATTTTCCCACCCAGAAAAAAAAGGTATCGAGGCGGTTGCCTACCCGATGTTTCCTTCTACGAGTAGGATGGCTATGTCACGATCCCGCTCAGCAGCCTCCTCCCGAACAATTATTGTCTCACAGAACTACACAGGCTACTTAACTGGGATATTATTAACAAGGCAAAAATATTTTTCTAGATGAAAATACTAAAAACTAACGAACTTTTGATATTATTATGTTGTATAAACTTGCAGGTATGCTTATGTTCATTGTACACACTAATACTCCTCTTTCCCATCCATTTTGTTCCTGAAAAAATATGTAACGTCTACCGCTCAGAACTTTAACTATATGATTTAGATCTTGGGAGCGAAGTCGAATGAGAAAGCCAGTTTTACCTAAATGTAAACAGAGACATTCCAAGAAATCTTTGATGTTTTCATACCATTGCGTTAAAAAGAGTTGCCTGCAGTGCTTTCCAAGAAACACTTAAAAAGTTTTATTGAAGGCCATATTTTCATTATTAGTATTAGTAAAATGAACTCTTATAGAAGAAGTCAATCAATATGAATGGATGACCGAGCTTGGGCCCAAGCCTCTCTTCCCATCCGCGTGGGAGGGCTCGGATCCACAAAATTTCTAGTAATTACTTTACCGGCTTTCATTTCCTGGGTCCACAGCACTGAGAAATTAATCAGGAATATCATGACTTCCACACTAATTGATTTTAATGTGCCGTGCTTCACTGAGTTTACTGATGCCTGGAATCTCGCTTGTCTGAATTCTGACCTACCTGTTATACCATCTTCCCAGAGGCGGTGGGACGAGCCGCTCTGCAGAGTAAGTCTGAATAATTTACTAACCACGTCTGCTACTTCTGCTGAGTGTGCACGTCTGCTGGCTGTGGGGAAGTGTGAATCAGGGCTTTGGTTACACGCTCTACCGTCCTCAAATCTAGGCACTTTGTTCGACGACAACACTTTCCGCATCGCTGCTTCACTACGCCCAGGAGCCCCTTGTTGTTCCCCTCATCACTGTAATTGTGGGGAAGCGGTCAACAGCCTCGTGCACCATGAACTCTCTTGCAGCCGTAGTGCGAGTCGTTTTGCACGACATGCCAATTTAAACGACATTATCTGACGAGCCCTTGTCACCGTCGGCAGCGTTCCAGCCGTATTGGAACCCAATGGACTGGAGCGTGACGATGGCAAAAGACCGGACGGCATGTCATTGTTTCCTTGGAAGATGGGTAGGCCTTTAGTGTGGGACGCAACTTGTGTCGATACTGTCGCGCCATCCCATCTTCCCAGTTCATCATGTTGTGCTGGCGCTCCCGCTGCGGCTGCGGAAAACCTCAAGCGGCGTAAATATAGTCATCTCGGTGATAACTATATTTTCGAGCCTTTTGGGGTCGAAACTCTCGGACCATGGGGCCCGTGTGCTCACAGCCTTTTTAAAGACATATCGAAAAGGCTCGTTGACGCTTCCCGCGACCCAAGGGCTGGCTATTTCTTTGGTCAACGGCTAAGCCATACAACGAGGCAATGGCGGTACCTTGGGTACGTTGCCAACCGACAGCGTGGAGGATTAATTTTTTGATGCTTTATTCTAGTTTGTATTTTAGTACATAATTATGTATATTTTCTGAAATAAATGATTTGAAGATATGAAATATTATGATACTCCTTATTTTGTAAAGGCTAAACTACAAACTAAAATAAATCATCAAAATACAAGCACCTAACACTAAGGAATTTTTACGGTTGTCAAGTCTAATCCTAATTCGTCTTTCGCATAACAATATCTAATAACAAATACAAGATAAAGATTAAGATTAAGGTTTAATGAAATATGTAAATACATATATGTATACAAGATTTGCCTACCATTTTTTTTTAAACAGAATGTTTTCTTTGTATCTGTCGATTGCTGTATCAAAAGTGCAAAATAAACAACAAAATAAGTCACAGGCAATCATTGAAATGAGCTACAATTGGCACACCAAATCAGCGTATTAAAATCTACTTCCAACTCAAATCATGGACAGCACCTACCTAATATCGTTCAATTACAACTTGATGTGTGTATGTGTATGTCCTTGCTTGTGTGTGTCTACAGTCACGAGCAGAAAGCATAAGCGTGTCTACACGAACATGCTTAGCTTGCAAGCTTTTGTATCTATCTTAAGAAAGTGATGCGTAGGCGCGGGTCTTTCCCTGTCCTCCGATCGGAACTCCGATTGGTAGGAGGAGCGGGAATATTTTTCCCATGCCTCCGATTAAGCATCTTATAAACATTGTACAGTGTAGTACAAAATAAATAATGTAAAATTATTATCTATTGATTTATTAATCTGTTCACTATAATCACTTACATTCAATTATTTTAGTACAAATCAATTAACTAAATAATTAACGGCATACTATTTATAAATCTGTTAATAATGTGCTCATGACCGACAAAACCAAAAACAGCTACCATATTCTGTTAAGTATGCTTCAAAGCTGGTAACTGACCAGATATGAAACCAGTAACGTTTTTATTGGATTTTGAAATAGCATCGAAGAATGTTATTATTAAGATTTTTTAAAATGTGCAAATAAAACACTGCTATTTTCATTTTTCAAACAACATTTGGAAAAAAGGAAAGAAACTACATCTCACTAAGTCAAAAACGACAAGACGCATAGTTACCCTTTCTGGCGTTCTGCCCTTACTACCGGCTCATGGGCATACATTATAGATGATGATCCGGATCTACCTAAATTGAAGTTTTAAAAATTACATGAATATGCAATGGCTTAAAAATTCAACATTTATTGAATCCTGGTCAGTTTTTGGTTTGCAACACCGTACAACCAATTATCTAGAAAGCTGGCACAAAACACTGAATACAAAAATAATTAGGAAGGCACCAAGGCAAGGTCTTCTTAACTTGTTGCAAATATTAGAAGACGACGCTTTGTTTTAAACACCCATAATGAGAGGATTAGAAGTAAAAATGAAGACAAAAGAGCACATAATGCGAGATGAATTTTTAATAAATTGTCAAATGATGCTTAGCACTGGTGAAATTAGCATAGGACATTATTTAGAAAGACTAAAAAATTAAGATTTATTTTTATATTTTATTGACTGTACAGTCATCGTTAATATCGACGCGGATAATCGGTCAAAAATACAGTATAATGGCCTTGACTGTACTTTTGGTTAAGTAAAGTAAGTGATAAAAACAATATCTATTCAATCGGAGGAATGGGAAAAAATATTCCCGCTCCTCCTACCAATCGGAGTTCCGATCGGAGGACAGGGAAAGACCCGTAGGCGCCACGATACTGGTGTTAGACATGTCTAAAAATATCTCGTTTCATATACAATATAAAACTGTAATGGGGTCCTCATTAATTAATTTAAGCGTTAATAGCCTAATGGGTAAGGCGTCGGACTTGAAACTAGACTTTCGAAACCCACATTACACTATTTTCGTGAACCTAGTCCAGACACAATCATATTTAGCTTAGTACGTATGTACGTTAGTTTTAGCTACGCACATTGCTATTTCTCTTTTAGGGTTCCGTAGCCAAATGGAAAAAAATGGAACCCTTATAGTTTCGTCATGTCTGTCTGTCTGTCTGTCCGTCCGTCCGTCTGTAGGTCACAGCCATTTTATCCCGAAACTTTAAGACTATACATGTGAAAATTGGTAAATGGATGTATTCTGTGAACCGCTTTCCGATTTTAAGAAAAATATTAAAATAAAGGGGGCTCTCCATAGATAGATAGATAGATATATTCTTTATTGTATACCATAACAGTAAAACAATAATACAAATATACAATGGGTGGTCTTATCGCTAAAATGGAACTGAAACTGAAATTTTTTTTTTCATTAGACCTCTGCGTATGTGGTATCTATAGAAAGGTCTTTAAACATGACATCGAGGTTTCTGAAACCACTTTTTTATAAAGTCTATCCTTTAAAAGATATACGCTTCCAAAGTGGAAAAATGTATGTCCCTCTTAAAAATGTCTTCTATAATAATAGAATGAAAAATCAAAAAAAAAAAATATATAAGCTGTAGATCTGAATATAAATTTTCAACGAAAATTAATTTGAACGAGATCGGGTCAGCTGTTTTTGAGATATAACATATTTTCTAAAACCTTAAATATAACTGTAATTCATACAAACACTATGAAAAACAAAGTTATTTTGCGTAGTTACTACGGAATCCTTCATGGGCGAGTCTGACTCGCACTTGGCCAATTTTTCAAAATTACAACGACCTATTTCGTCCATCAGATACAGCCTAGTAACCAAAAGATGGACAGACAGAGTGGGCTTAGTAAAAGGGTACCGTTAGTAACGCGTCGGAATGGGAATGTCGTTGTACGAGCGAAGCCGTACAATAACAGTACCCTACCCGTACAGTCGTCATGCATTGGCATCCTAGAAGTGTATAGGTCCGTACTGCTGCTTTATTTGTAGAGCTTAGTAAGCGTGTGTAAAATATGATAAGGTAGTATAATGTAAACATAATAAAAGTTAGATATGATACATTTTTAAATTACACTGAAAAATCCTCCTATGAGTGGGTTTACAAACATTTTAACTCACATGCACAAACACCCAAATTTGTACTTGCCAAGCAAACATTTGTTCCGTACGGAAACCTAACCTGCGATTGCCGCTGCGCCCACGGTATCGTTTCAATTCATGAAAAATTGCCTTAAGACGTTTAGATTATTTAAACTTCATGTTGAAGAAGATACAAAGGAGGTGGACTTGACAAGTGGGAAAAAATAAACAAATAAAAAAAACAGAAAAAGGTTACAAAAATATTTATCTAAATGAACTAAACTTACATATACGGTTTTTAAGATGACTTAAAGATATAAAAAAAAATCGCAACTTTCGCATTGATGCATAATTATAATGTCTTGTGGTGTCAATAGCATACGTATATGCTCATGACTGTACTCGAAAATAATAATATTGATCTCATGGAATTGCGTTCGTCACACAAATGCAAGTGTTACACGCGAATCAGAGGCGAGTAATCATCGAAATAGGATTGTCGCTTTCCAGTTAGCGCTGCGTCGATCATTCGTATCGGTGACAGGGCCTTTCAAGTGAGCGGCCGAAGGAAAACCAATGTTTTTTAAAGTGGAGTAATGACAATGTAATAACTGTATGAGGGTTTGGGTTACAAAAGCAAGCGTAATAACTGGAAATAATTGTGGGATGTCTTTACCCAACAGTGGGTAACCTTGGAATGATGTTGTATCTTCCTCTCAGTCGGTACGCTCTTACCAGAGCGATCGTAGTCGTCATGTCATGTTCCAGTTTTACGGGCCGTTGTAATCATCTTTACAATTTTGTATAGGGGAATTTAAAAACTGTCTACATCATATTTAAAAAGATAATCTCAATAAGGAGGAAAAGCTTAATTGATCTCAAGCTCCAATTATGAAGCCTATGAAGGTTACAGTATTTAAGTTCGTAATTAAGTTTCAAATACAGACATGAAAAAGTAAATGCAGATCAAGGTAGGTAGGAGAACATCTCTAACACATTTTTCAACGTAGAATAAAAAGTATACAATGTTTTTCGACTTTGATATTTTCTGCATTTCATTTGGTAATACAATTATTACACTGCACTGCTTTCTATTTATATTGAAACTGATTTCACAATACAAATGGAAATGAAATGATTTCGCTAATGCGCTGCGCAAAACTAGCGTTTCCATAACGAGTTATCTTTAAGCTGCTTTGTCATAACCCTATAGAATAATGGAACTACGAGCGTACGATCACAATTCGCTCATAGCACTGACCTGTCCGGTGTAAAGAGCTTGACACACTGTTTGAAAATGCTAGAAAAATATTTGTACGCAAGAAAATACTAAACACTGACACCTACAATATTTCCTGGAAAACGACAGCGGGCTTGGAAATAATTTCAGATTCGTTATAAAGATAGATTATATTCTTATATAACGAATATGTAATCAATCGAAATAATTTATAATTATGTAGGTAGTTTTAATTTTTTTTAAATTTTGTATCATAAAATTTAGGAAATTGCCTCATAAAATCATACTATTATTTGACAAATTCATTGATTTTCTTATTACATAGAATAAGGCTGCGTTTCCACCAGAGATGTGCGATGGAAATGTGTCGTGCGAGGATGTCTAGCTGTGCTGTGAAAATGTGTGGGCGTTTCCACCAAAGCTGTGCGATGAAAATGTGCCTACGAGGATGTGTAGCGGAGCTGTGAAAATGCGCATTAATGTGTAGTGCGAGGATGCGCAAACCTCGCAACACATTCTTCTCAACACACATTCCTCGCAACACATCCCTCGCAACACATCTCTCGCACAGATCCCTCGTACACATCCCTCGCTTGTTTTGTATGCGCAAAAATCTAGCTCCGCTGAGCCGTTTCCACCAGAGATGTGCTGACCGAAGCGAGGTAAATGAAGCGATTCTATTGGTTCTTTACAAACACATCCCTCGCTAGGCATCCTCGCACATCTCTGGTGGAAACGCAGCCCTAGGGTGAAATAAAACCGTGTTTTGCTTTTCATATAACATTTGAGCACACAATTTATGACAAGAAATAACACTGCCAAACATTTCACATTTCCTCCGTCAAGATTACTTCGCACCGTGAGTGTGAACGGGCCCCGTGATGGAGTCGCCGCGGGCGTCGATCGGCGCCTAATTTCAGCCGGTAATAACCGGTCACGGAACGGACATCACAATCAGAATCTTTGTGGGAACCTTGCGTTGCGTCACCCAACACAGCAAACAGGGACGCTACACGGATCAACCACGTTCTCAAAATGCTCTATATATTTACACCACTGCCCATAACCTTTTAAGGCTTAGATATGTCTCATGTTTTCTGTTTGCGGTCTGAGGTGAAATGAGAGATCCTCGGTGTAAAACTTCCTTTTTTCATTTTAGCAGTCATGAATTTGGTAAAGTAAATCAAGAGTGTATAGTCATCAATAATGTTGCGAAACTGATAACTGTTAAGCCTTTTCCTAACTACGAGTATTTAGAGCAGGCTTTCAGTCTAATCGGGTGCAGCTTAGTACTCGTGTTTTACCTGGAGCCTATTCTCCCAGCATTTTCAACCCAGTAGCTGGGTAACATGATACCCCTTGACAGGACTGGAGTCAGATTCTTTGCCTTCTGACTACCCGTAATGACTAGGGCTTCCAATCCCGGAATACCGAGATCTCGGTATTGCGGGATCCCGCGTCATTTTCCAATCCCGCGTGATGTGGGATTACGGGTGCGGGATCCGCGGGATTTGCGGGACTGAAAAAAGCATGCATGCGACCTCTCGCGAGCGCGATCGCTCGGTGACTGGCGGCCGGCAGTGTTGCATACACATACATACATTTATGGTGAAATAAATGTTATAAGTGTTATACGACGCGGGGGCCGATGTCGCCCGTTTTTCACAGCTTAAGTAGCTGAATTTCAGTCAGTGGTAGCGTAAGTATGTAGCCTAAAATATCAGTAAAGTTTTTTATTCAGTATGTGTTACTGTTCTTTGTGAAGAAAAAACGGTGTAATTTGATTGATCTCATACTAGTAGTAAATACTTAAATAAATGTGGAGCTTGTTGATTAATTCATTGTTTCATTTGCCTTACATAAATGTGAATATTTTCAATATGCGGGATCCCGCAAATATCGAGATTCGGCGGGATTGAAAACTCGTAGTCCCGCAAATACCGAGATTGAGTTCAGGCTGCGGGATTGGAAGCCCTAGTAATGACTAACTGCGTAGGTATGTAGAAACTTTGCAAAAATTATTTTTATAATGTCACAGTTAAACTTACAATAATGTACTTGTAACTAAACAAAAATGGTATGGTTCAATACATTAGTGTTAATTTAAGTTCATCTTGAATGTCTAGGACAACCCTAGGGTTTTCAATAGAAGGATGTTTGTCATTGTAGTGTGAAGCTGAAATCAATGACATCGCATCGCGTTGACGAGAAATTGCTAGTTAGAGCTCAATTTGTAGTTTTAGAGGTGCCTCGCTGTACCGACGTGCATGCTAAGACTTATAGGCCTGTTTCCCCTTTGTCACCTATTCGTTTGACTGCCGGAAAATATAATTTGAAGTTTCAATTTTGTTTGCGTTTCTTTTAATCGTGAAATACCGTGTTAATAAATAATTTTAAAGATAACTTAAAATTAAATTTTTGAATGAACTCATAATAATGAGAATTCTGGCCTACCTTGCCTATTTGTATATAATTTAGCTACATTTTATACAAAACAACCTTTTTCATGGAAGTTTTTTCAATTCAATTTTACTGAAGTAAAATATATTTTTTTACGTACTTAAATTTATAAACGAATTTCAACACACATAGATTGGATATTTAAAAAAATACGAAGTAAGAATAACCTGAAGAAATACATTTAGATATTTCTTCAGTCTCAATAAAATGTGAAAAAACATGATTTTGACCAAACGAATGCTTTTCAAATTGCAAATGAAAAGGACAATAATTAATTTGTAGGTACCTTCTAAAACAACTTTACTGCTAAAAAGTAATTATTTTAGGTTATGCGTCGGTATTTGGGTTACAAAAATCATACAGCTACCAATTTCAGGCGGATCTGAGTCTATCTATTTATTTATTTATTTATTTATTTATGGCACTTCAACGACGTATTCACTACAGCATTAAAAAAAAAACAAAATAATAGATTATTATACATTGTGAATAAGTCCCTTACAGAAGTGCACAGCACTGCCAGATACGATAAAAAAAAAGTCAAAACAAAATTAATAGCAATCAATGGTAAGTAAATAATTACATGAAAGTTATCAAAATTACAAAATCAATTATTAAACAACAATTATATCGCCAAAATGCACAATTATAAAATATAGAGTTATTAAGGTAAACAATTATTATAAAAATATACAATTCTTAAAGTAAACAATTATTAAGATATACAATTATTAAACTAAACAATTATTAAAATATAAAATTATTAAAGCTACAATGATTGAGTGAGTACTACAATTGCTTATTCTAATCAGTCCTGGGACTCAAAGTTAGTCAAAAATATCGAACGAAACTGACGGAAAGAGTTGGAGTAGATGTCGATGCTGCTAGTGCGACTGGCGATTTTATTATAGCTTCCCATTAGCCGGTTCATGGGTGCGGCTCTACCAAGGTTGGTACGAGTCGCATTTGTAGCAAAGGTGATAGTATCGCGGCTAGACCTTAAAGCTATCTGTCGAGGTACAGCAATCCTTATTTCCGCTAAAAGGTCTGGAACATTTAGCAAACCATTCACGATTTTGTATAGCAAAATCTGGTCCGTAACGTCTCTGCGATGTTCTAGTGAGCACATTTTAAAATGATGGAGTCTCTCTTTGTATGTGGAAACCGGTGGACAGGTAGGGCATTTGTAGCGAAGATATCGGGTGAAACTTCTTTGGATGCGTTCAATTCGGTTTATGTGAACGCGGTATTTTGGGTTCCAAACTGGAGATGCATAGTCCAGTATGCTTCTTACAAGGGTATTAAAGAGCACCTTTAAGGTGGAGATGGACTGGAAATTCCGACATATTCGTTTTATAAAACCGGTCATTTTAGCAGCTTTGGCAGTGATCATGTCAATATGGCCAGCAAATGTGAGGTTAGAATCGAGGGAGATGCCTAAGTCACGAATCGTGTTTACCCTTTGCAAGGTAATCCCGTTAATTGAGTAAGATGTCGGCAATAGGTTCCGATTTTTGGTAAATGTCATATGGTAACACTTGTTCACATTGAGGGTCATGTGGTTTTTCAGACACCAATCATGAACTGCATCAATATCTGCCTGAAGTAATTGAGCGTCTCTGGATGATCTGATCTCTTTATAGATCTTTAAATCATCAGCAAAAATAGAGCAATTGCTGTGTTTTACTGAGATAACTATGTCATTGACAAACATAAGAAAGAGAATTGGACCCAGATGCGATCCTTGAGGAACTCCGGATGTAGAGATATAGAGCGGTGACTCATACCCCTTTAGAACAACTCTTTGTCTCCTGCCTTCTAGGTATAACTTAAACCATAGAAGCAACTGACCAAAGATGCCGAAACCCTCTAGTTTCTTTAACAGGATGTTATGGTCAACCTTGTCGAAGGCGCTGCTGAAATCAGTATAGATAGAATCGATTTGGGCACGAGAGTCCATCAATCTAGAGATATTATTGACGTAATGTCCCAAATTAGTAGTCGTAGACTTACGAACACAGAAACCATGTTGTTGGGGAACTAATTGGGAATTAATGTGTGATGTGAGTATAGGACAAAGCAGCGATTCAAAGAGTTTGGCAAAAACTGAGAGAAGTGAAATTGGGCGGTAATTCTGCACATCATTAGACTCGCCTTTTTTAAATATAGGGACAACATTTGCCATTTTCCATTGCGTCGGAAACCGTGATGTTGTAATCGAATAATTGAAAATTATTGCTAATGGTAGAGATAGGCTAGCAGCACACTTTTTGACAAAAATTGGCGGCAAACCATCTGACCCTGGTCCTTTACATATATTAAGTCTTTTCAATGATTTCAAGACATTACGTTCTGTAAACACTATATTGCCTAATGCATGTTGGTGATATATGGGTCCTGTTTCAGTTATAACTGGAGAACCAATCGACGGGGTGAAGTTAGACGAGAAATGCATAGCAAAGAGATTGCAGACTTCATCACCGGTAGTTGCCACGTTATTCCCCAAGTACATCTCAGAAGGAATGTCGTTGGATTTGGACTTTTTCGCCTTGACGAAGGACCAGAAAAGTTTTGGGTTATGCCTGATACTTGCTTCAGTAAAGCTCATGTAGTTTTTGTAACAACTCTTTATCATGATTTTAGATCTTCTTTCTAGTAATCTATATTCATAATTGTCCCTAGGGTTCTTGAACTTTTTATACTTTACTCTAAGTTTTTCTTTTTCTTTTAGGACCCTAATTAGGGATTTAGAGAACCAGGGAGGATACTTGTTATTAATATTTTTGGATTTTGGAACGTGCTCGTCAATGATAGCATTTAGCTGCGTATAGAGATATTCCACCATAGCATCTACATCTTTCAAGTCTGAGAAAGTACTGGTCCAGTTAATATTGCCTATCTTACCATTTATAATATTATAATTAGCTTTTCTAAAGTTATGTCTGATGTCATTCTTACTCTTCAATAAAGCGGGAAATATGTCCTTTATATATATTTCTAAGGGTGGATGATAGACATCTACCACTGACAGAGCGTTTTTGCATGCACGTACAACTCCTCCATAGAAATTACAAAATATTAAATCTAGAGTGAAACTCACTGACAACGAGAGACAGGTTGTGAAAATCCTGAAAATTTGAACATCGGCTACGTGTTGCAAGTCTTTCGATCTAATTCTACCAAGTTCGGTCCATCATCGGACATGGTGGAAACTACCAAAACACAAAACTTTTCGGAAATACTTTAATCGTACGTACAGCTAGGGAGTGGGATTACCTGCTGGAGTCTGTGTTTCCTGATAGCTATAACCTGGGGCTCTTTAAATCAAGAGTGAATAGGTTACTCCTACGTAAGCATGCTGTATCTTCGACCACATCATCACTTACCATCATGTTAAATGGTGGTCAAACGCGAGCCTACATTTAATGAAAAATTAAAAATCTTCCCAAAAGATAGAAGATTTGGAGCGAATTGGCCGTGACAAACGAACAGACAAGACTTCCATTTTTGCATATGATTGAGATAGTGATTTGAGACCCTAAAAATTTATCGATTCTGAATAGAAGAGTTTGAATACCTGTTTACCTAGCTGTTCTCTAACATCAAACAATAATCTACTGTGGATTTCCAACCATTTACAAAGTTACGGTATCAATACAACAGTCTGTAATATGCCCAGTGACCCGCGAAGATTCACTTCCCAGATATGCGACAGACTTCCAAGTCGCTATGAATATTTTGCACACGCCGGGCATACCAACAATTATATAGCAAACCTTCACTAGTAACGCATTTAAAAGTAAAAAATATTTATTTTATAAAGAGTGACATTTTAACATGTTATTTTTTATTTAGTTTTAACTGCTGTGTTGTGCTAAATGAGGCCGGTTTTTAGCCTAGCTGTTCTAAAAGCTACGCTGAAACAAACTCAGATATGTTTCATTTTAAGTCCACACAATTGATGTACATATTTATCATATAGATAAATTGACAAAAAAGCTAAGTTCTGCAGCATATGCCGTTAGAAAAATACGTGGATTAACTGGATTACTGTAACTTACTTTCACAGTGTGATGTCATACGGCATTTTACTTTGGGGAAATGCCGCCGACATTCACACAATATTTGTATTACAAAAAAGGGCCATTCGTGCAATTTATAAATTAAGTCCTAAGCGAAGTGCTTAGGACTTAATTTAAGATTTAAGAGATAAATTTAAAGAGATTAATATTATGACTGTGCCATCTCAGTATATTTATAATAATCTCTTGTATGCACCCAAAAATATTAATATATTTAAAAAATACAGTGATATTCATAGTGTAAATACAAGGAACAAAGACACATATGTCATTCCAAAAACAAGGTTAAAAAAATTGGTGGTTCGTTTAGATGCCAATGTATACGTTTTTATAATAAAATTCCTAGACATATTCAAGAACTAAGTATTAATACATTCAAATTATTTATAAAACGTAAGCTATGTTAGAAAGCTTTTTACACAATTAAAGATTATATTGAGGACACGAAGGCTAGGGAATGAGATGCTCTAGTGATATACGTGTGCCTTTTTTATTTTTTAAATTTTGATTGCTGATTAATTTTTTATTGATTAAAATATTTGCTTTCTCAAGTATTGTATAATATACCTATTAATTTTGTTTTTGTTCGTTTTTTTATTATTTTATACATATAATTATTTCATTATTGTAAATGTGAGGACAATGTAGGTTATTCTTTCTTCGTTGTTTTTACTTCACTATCATTTTTTATGTCAAGCAGTTTCAGTACTTGTGTGGCCTACTCAAATGCCCTTACTTTGGTATTGTTCGTCAAATTGTTGAGCTCCTTAACTTCTAAGTTGAGCTACACGATAACTGACAAATGCTTGCACTGTCTGGACAGGCCCATTCAAATTTGCGTGGTTATTTCCTCAAAAGAATACCACAGACATGAACCTACATGCTTCTCATATACAAAAACAAATTGTCTGGACTTTAAAAGAGACTTTGACCTCTGAGTTTGTTTCGGTGGGTTAGGGTTAAATCTGTCCTAGGAAGCATTTCGATGAAAGCACACACACATCTACATTGACTTGTGCCGTCAATGCAGCAGTTGTCAACAATCGTATAGCTCAACTCAAAACCGTAAGCTTTCTTTTTTTTAATAAGGCACTCAAATCAACATTGACGATCTTCAGAAAATTGCGAAGTCAATGAAGCTTGCCGAGTTCCTGAGAATCAATTTTACTGTCTTAGATCCTGCAACAAAATTAATCGGAAAATAACAGCTCAGGAGTCTTTATCTGCATAACCAGTAGCTGGGTAGCACGATACTGTAACTTGACAAGATTTTCTGGCTTTTGAAAACCTGTGACGACTGTTAAAGATGTACGGACGCCAGCACATCAAGCTACAACAATCTGTCAAATTTCTTTAATAGATTTTCAACTTTATTGTTAAAGAAGTTAGGTTCAAGGTTGATTGGGAAAATTTGACAGTTTCGGGTAGCTTCATGTGCTGGCGTCTGTACAAATGATAGCCGGGAGCAACAGCATAACGCTTGATATGTTAAGATATTATATATATATTATATATGTTAAGATATTATATATATTGGTCACCCATCCTCGTATTGACCTCTACAGACCGTGCTGCTGTTTTCATTACGCCACAAACTTCTCGAAATATAACAAAGAACCATGAGCCCATTGAAATAACTTAGAAACGCATTTGCAACAGTGTTTTTAAAATAACAAGTTTTAGTTGCTACGAAAGCTTTGCTACGAGTGCTGAGAGAGTCCCAATGTTAACAAAAATTCACACTTGTTACTAGTGTTGCCCAAACGAGTCTCGCAAGAGTCTTGCAATTAGCGATTATCCTGATTATTAACGGTAGTTGAGATCTCAGAACAATGTAACAGACTCTGTTACATTGTTCTGAGATCTCAACTACCGTTTAATAAATAGCAATAGGATAATCACTAATTGCAAGACTCTTGCGAGACTCTCGTTTGGGCAACACTACTTGTCACGATAAGGTAATTTTACAACGAACTCTTTTTCTTATGTTTCTCATTAATATAATTTATACACCAGTTAATATTTTCAACTATCAATTATAATACTTAAGTCTTATGAAAATATTAATAATTGTTTCGAGTGCTACGAGCACAACGTATTGGTTCGAGTGTTACGAAGAGCGTGTTGATGTCTTATATCTTTTCCTAATGACAAATATTATTTCTTTCTACGTGTTTATATCCTCTATTTCCCTTTCACTACCAAACACACTGCAGGGTATCATCTGTACTTGGTTGAAATACCGTTTGTCGTACAAAGCGCTTTTCCTACGCCTTTATTGTACGTGCGGCCAAGGTAACTCTCTGCAGGCTTCTGTGTTCCTTACCATATATGACCCGTCAACCTTGAAAGTAAGTGTGAACAGACATCTGTTCTGGGTACCCTTGTGGTCGAGTTCAAGAGCAGCCTCATTTAAAAAAAATAAAAAATAAATCTCAGTCGTCTATAGTCTTGGCAAAATAGTCGCAGCCATATGTGGTCCCCACCGCCGTTGTATCTCTTGCCAAAGGTCGCAGCTTTTGTAATAAGGCGTCACTTTAGACATTATGCATTGTGCGAGCACTGCATTATTCTAGTTTCTCGGGCCTTTACTCGTGAAAAAATATACTATACAAAACTAATATAACTAGAAATTAATAATCATTTGGAAATCTATCGTAGAAAATAATGTAGACTTATTGCTATCTTCTGACGTCATAGAATAAAAAATTAAAGGTTGTGACTTTGCACCGTCAAATAAAAATAACATCTTGCGTGGCAAGTAAATAAAAAAATTGGCCAAGTGCGAGTCGGACTCGCCCATGAAGGGTTCCGTAGTAACTATAATAAATATGACATACTTAATATATTTATTTGAAAAAAAAAACAAAATACCTTACAAATTTCTTAAAACTAGCTTATTTACAATTTTTACAACTACGCCAAATAACTTTGTTTTTCATAGAATTTGTATGAATTACAAAGTTATATTTGCGGTTTTTGAAAATATACTGTATCTCAAAAACTGCTGACTCGATCTCGTTCAAACCAATTTTGGTTGAAATTTTACATTAAGATCTACAAATGTTTTTTTTTTAGATTTTTCACTTCATTATTATAGAAGTTAGAGGGGGGGACACACATTTTACCACTTTGGAAGCGTATATCTTTTAAACGATTAACTTTACGAAAAAGTCATTTTAGAAACCATAATGTAATTTTTAAAGACCTGTCTATAGATACCACACACGTATAGGTTTCATGAAAAAAAAAAATATTTTCAGTTTCAGTTCCATGTATGGGGAGCCCCCTTTATTTTAAATATTTTTTAAATTTTCTCTTAAAATCGGAAAGCGGTTCACAGAATACATCTATCTACCAAGTTTTACATGTATAGTCCTAATAGTTTCGGAATAAAATGGCTGTGACATACGGACGGACGGACAGACAGACAGACGGACAAACATGTCGAAACTATAAGGGTTCCGTTTTTTGCCATTCGGCTACGGAACCCTAAAAATGATAGGTAACTTATTTTCTGGGTACATTTTACATAATTATACGATCTGCCAAAGTATTTTATGGTAACATCTTAATGAAAGTATTCATTCATGTGCATTTGTTTTACTTTTGACGAGCAGCTACTATTTAAGTGTTAATTATCACAATTATATTGTCTTCTTATTCTACAACCCTGCGTTGGCGCCTGTAGTTTACGAGACGTCGGTTATCTTTATGATAATGACCCTTACGACGTAAGTGTTGCCAGCCTTTCAGATCAGGTAAGATAAATTCGTTATGTCGCTCGACGGGAGGTACGAAGTGAATGCATATTAATTTAGAGTTGAAAGTACTTCACATATAATTTGATGAATTGATTTTTTATATATAATATTTGAATCACATATTTACTATTTTAATAGCTACAATGGACTAAAGTACTTAGTTTATTGTAGCTGACCATTTACGAATCAATTTACTGAATAAAAAAAACACAAAACATTTTGGGATTACTTTCATTGAGCGTACGGCTAAGGAGTGGAATTCCCTACTGGAATCTGTTTCTTGATAGCTCAAACTTGGGGGTATTTAAGTTAAAAGTGAAAAGTTTACTTCTAGGTAAGCGTGCTTCATCTTCGACCACATCATCGCTTACCATTAGGTGAGATGGAGGTCAAACGCTATCTAGAATAAAAAAAAAAACAAACAAAAATACTTTCATACATTGTGCGTCCTTTTGCAAAACATTGGCCAGAAATATTTTCAAGTTTATATCAATAAAATAGCATACAATGCAGCCGTGGTACACGTGCAAGAAGTGCACATGTATTTTTTACTTATCAGCGACCTCAACTAGAACTTTGTGAGTAAACTTACAAGTTATTGGTTTCTGCACTCACGTCCAAATAAGTTTCACAATGCACTACTTTTCTTACATTCGACTTAAAACTTTGTTGTCAGTTCAAAGACATTTATACCAGCCCATCTATGCAACCACAGATTTGTGTTTGTATGATCTGCAACTTACTGTCACTAAAACTCATCAGTAAAGCAAGCTTTTTTTCATGTTTTAAAAATTGGAGGTTTTAATCGTTTTAATGTTCAATTTCTACTTAACTGTAAAAATTGAACATTAAAACCTCCAATTTTTAAAACAAAATTTTGTGACGTGAAAAATCATTACAAAAGAAGATGTTTCATTTTGGGCTACCATTAGTACACCACATAGATAAATAGAAAAAATAATAGCGATTATCATAATAATACTCAAAAAATTATTTGGAGACGGGTAGAGCAGTGATAAATTATTATTTGGGAAGATTTTTATTATGATAACCCTTGTTTTAGGGCAGCCATGACAGTCTTGTTTGACAGATTTAATCTTCGTGACGTTTCGTGTCTTTCTGTGAGTCGTAGAGATGGACAAGTGAAAAAAAAGAACATCGATTAATATCGAATCGATATTTTTAGACTATATGAATTATTATCAAGTCAAAAATAGATATTTTCCGTAAAGGTCATGCACGTAGGTAACATTGACTCCAGCTACCGCGGGAGACGCACCGGGCTTCAGAGATCGCGAGCCGATCTCCGGCCACCGTAGATGCGGGCTTGCGGACGGCGAGCAGGGGTAGCTCACTGTCCGGTAAGGACCAGGTCCGGGTCGGCGGTGTGTCATGTTCCACGCGCGCCTCTAAGAGCTGTCAGAACCAGTGACGGAGCCTCATAGGGCCATTGCCTGCCGGGATTGCGGGAATGTTCTACCGAGATACCGTGGCCCCGGAACTTAAGGGCGGCTTAAAGGGAACAAGGTGGGTTTTTAGTCAGTAGAAGTCTGACATGCCCTTCCGCTTCGCGAGGCCAAGAAAAGAAAACTAATTGACTTAAACTGAAGATATATGCATATTTTGATGGCGCAAACGTGCTGACGATCTGGTGCGCCATTTGAACTACTCCCCGGATCTGACAAGATTAGTCTAAGTAAGACCAATAGATTTCTAGAGTGAATGAAAAAATATCGATTTATTGAGATTTAAAATATTGTCTATATTTATCGATTATTTTATGAAAAATATCGATAGTTTTACCCATGCCGAGTAAGTCGTTATGTGTTTGCGCCGTGTAGTATTGAATGTTTTCGGAGTTTTTAATGATTATATTGTTTTGCGACCCAGTTTGTTACTAAAGACATTGATTGATTGCTTCTCTGTTGATCTCAGCTTTTTTATATGGTTTTTGATTCGCTTGTGATATAGATATCGTCGTTTACGGTATTCTACAATGACAAGTTCAGTTTCAGGTATGTCTGCTTTAACTCGTGCATTTACTTATTATTTTGTTAACATGCTATTACTATATGATGTTATCTTCCCACTTTCCATATTCTAATAGATTTGAATTCATATTTATTATGGCATGCCTGCAGTGTACCTCTGTTATAGATGTAAATGAACTATATTTTGGAGAGCATAGAAGCACCGGCTTTTTTCTGGATGGAGTATTGATAAGGGATGATGCGGAATAAATAATAAAAAAAATATTTAAGTCTCTACAAGTTGTTTCATTTATATACTTCTTATAGCTGGTTTTTCATCATCTTAATGTCCATTTAATGTCACCAATTATAGAACTTATTTGGAGTTTTATAGGAGTAATAGTTATCTACTTGCACAATAACATGCAGTTGTCAGGTACTGAACAGCTCACTGCTCTCCTATGCATTATCGAAGTCCAGCGATTATTGACAAGCACTAAACAATGAAACAGCACATCTTGTTACACAAAGTAACATTCAAGCCTTCGTTTTTTGTTTCCAATATAACCAATCTTTAGCTACTGAAATATATATTAGGTAAAAGATGTGCTGCCGCAAAGCAGTAATATAATTATCATAATTATGGTCTTATTTTATTAGTATAACCATAAGGAATCCTAAGTATTTTCGGAATTCGTATGTTGATATTTTATTGTAGTTACAAATATATCCATCGACCTCCGAGACGTCAAAAACACGATCAGTCAAACCGACATGTTAAAATGACAGTCGCGTCACTGTTCAATAGCAACATGGCTGATTCGCCATATTTGTTGTGTTGCTCTCCTTGACCGAGTTAATTTGAATATCACACTAAAATAAAGCGAAATTGTAGAAAATTAATATTAAAAAACGGTTACTAGATTATACACCTATATTTACATGTGGTGTACTAATGCTAGCCCAGGCTCCATACATTTCTGGAACATCTCCTTTTGACAACTCACAAACAGATTATTGTTGCAAACTAAGCAATTAGTTTCCTAAGATCTTTCGTTTCCAATATGAATAAATAGTAGTGATAATACAATTAATTAATAGATAATAGGTATCTACGTATGAAACTAACAAACATTTGCAACCAGGGAACAACAATGAATTCTAGAATCACGGCCCTTTGATTAATCAAGAAAAAAGTTGGCAGTGTCACCTTCAATTGACGCCACTCAATGCAGTGCCATATTAGTCAATATAATATTTACAGAAGTGCATAGCTTATAGGTGTCGTCACTCAGTGGTTATGGGGCGGACTTGAGAAGTTGTAGCTCCTTAGTTCGAACTTAGGCCGATACATTACTTAGAGTAATTTATGCCATAATCAAAACAAAAGGAGAACATAAATGAAAACAGGGCCGACGTGGTCGATTACGTCCCCTTAGAGAAGAGGGCTGCAGCAGTGGGACATTTATAGGCTGGTAATGGAGGCAGACAGTGAAAAGGAAACACAAACATTCCTCTTCGGCAGTTGGATTTCAAAAATACTGACTTTCTATCTTCTGCCCACTCGCTCTCGTGATACGTTTTTATCACATGAATTTTTTTTTCCATCCTTAATCCCTTCAACTATCTCCGCACCAAAAATCCCATTGATCCGTTGAAAAAAGAACCAACAAACACACTTTTGTATTTTTAAATGAGTACCTATGCTTAGTGGTTTTTTATTGATAATAGGCTCGCGTTTGACCGCGGTCTCACCTGGTGATAAGCGATGATGTGGTCGAAGTTGAAGCATGTTTACCTAGAAGTAATCTATTCACTCTTGACTTAAAGACTCCCAGGTTAAACGTTTTGTGCGTATGTGTGGGATGTCCACCTTGCAACGATGGCGCATCGCCGTTTGGCTTGTAGGTAGCCTGATAATGGCGGGCGGAACGGGCTTTTTGGAATTACATTGTACAATTCCATCGCACACTCCCCGAAATGTCACCGACAGAAAACCGATAGACTTGCAATTCGTCGCTGATGATCGAGGCTCTGGAGATTGACTCGATCAGTACATCGTTACTCGAGCATGTCCAGTTGGTAACTTGCATATCTGTCCCAAAGATGAATACTCCATGCAAGATCGAACTTGAACTTGATACAGATTAAGCAGCTGTTCCGGTGTGAAGTCTTTCTTTTGCTAGTATTCCCAACTTTTTTTGCTGCTAGTTGAACCTTAGCCTCGATGAACAATTGAACATAACTTTATTCTTTCCACCAGATTTGTGTTCTATAAAATCAAAAAATCGTTTATCTATCTAGTAGACATTGTTGCCATGAATGATACCTCTATTGTATTCTTAAAATTAAGATCTCATGGAAGGGTCTATCGCAGAGGTACGAAGGACATTTTATAAGACACGGCCTTTATTGATGAAGAATCGAACCAGGAAGAGAAAAGAAGATTATTTTTATGTAGGTAAAATATTTGTAGAACCATTTTGGTGTAGGTAATATTCTACTTTACTCTGACATGACTTAAATACTTTAACTATTTGAAGTTTGGTATTTCAAAAAAAATTGGTTAATTTTTCCATCTCATTTCAGAATTAGCTAGCTTTTATTTATCTTTCCAAATAAAAAATTGAAGTAGGTCCCAAAACTGTATATTTAATACATAAGTAAATAAACTTAAGTGTAATGGGTAAGTTACCACAAACAAACATAAAGGAGATCGATAGAATTAAATACAAGGGTACCTTCAAAGAATCGCACATCAATTATTAGATTAAAGGTTTGATATAATGATATCAGAGTGTGGGAAAAGTTGTGGCATAAATACGTTACACATGTGGATTACGACAGGAGCGAGCAGAGGGCCATAATCAGATCGGTGTGACTGGCACGTTAATATGAGGGACTGGTACCTTCTTCATAAATCGTTTCACTTATTTATGGGAAATACACTATATTTTAGTATGAAGGAATGCACGGTAAAGGTAAATTATGGATTTAAAATTGGACGATGGACGATAAAATTGCTTTTATCTACTGTTAAGTTTCTCTATCGATATTGATACAAAAAAGTATCTTCGCATTAATTTTCTCAAATATCTCTGACTAGAGATACTTGAGAAAATTAATGCGAATATACTTTTTTTCTTATAAGCGGATTTGAAAAGATAGAAAAAAACAGGTAGGTACCGAAACTATAAATTATATCATAAAAATACTGATTTTTTTCTGTCTACGTTTTTTTTACATAATGATATCACTTATCTTATAATATGTCGTATTTTGAGCAAATGACGGCAGACTCGGTAGCGGGACACGTGGGGAGCGGTGGCGACGGGCGGTCACCATAGGCGACGGCGCGTGGGACGGGCCCGCCCAGCCCGCGCACACAACACCCTGTAAGTACGCCAACTCTACATCTTACTTGAAGTTACGTCTAGTCTCATTACAAGCCATCTGGTGCTCTTAACATGTAGCTGTGATTACAAAAGAATTCTACGCAAATTTTTCGTAATTTAAAGCTCCTAAAAGTTCTATTTCACGCATCGTAACTTCAACAAAACGATTACAAACTTGAATCAATTGAACAATTCAATCAGGTGTTTAATAACAATTCCCAATCAAGTGTTGTAAGTTTTCTAAGTTAACAGGAACAGTAGGGCGGGAAAGTGAGGCACGAGGCAAATGGGCGGGCGTTGCAGTCTCGCTTGCACAAAATGCACCACCCCCGGCGGAATGCGCTGCGTGTGCAGTCCGCGCCGCCGAGCCGTCGCAACTGCTCGCCCTGTGCGCCCGGCCACGCTCGCCGCGACCACGTTACGCGACCTGTAACGAGATACCAGGGTACCAGGATCACCGAGGAGGTAAGCCCTTACATTCATGTTACTGCCTGCTCGCACTTTCGCTACTTCCTTATCCCCCTCCCGTTTCAGCTCAAAGTTGGAACGGTTTTCCCTTTTATAGTTGGAATGTGGGAAAGCGGGTTTCGGTGTCCCAACTCTCTCTTTCAATTTGTAAGCGCGTCGTGATTATTGTGGAGTGATAACACGATAAACAACGATGACGCGCTGTAAAAATGAGTTTGGAAAATATATTTTGGAACACGTTACGCATCATTAAAAGTTATTTCTAGGACATAATATGACTTCAATTCTATTAGCAAAGTTTTCAAAAGTTTGTTCAACTTGTTAAAAAATATGTTACTGTTATTATAATGGAATCCTTTAAATAAAGAAGATTATTAAAAAAAAATATAATGGAAAACGTAATCAAAGGTATATTGTTAGCGTTTCTAAAGTCATATATCTAATTTCCCGCACTTTTTGAGTTCTATTTATAGCATAGCGGGAAAGCTCTTCAGTAAAAACATGTCAAAATATTGTTACCAGTGTTCTGCGTTCCTTTTATGTTAAAAATGTTATTATAACTGCTAACAACATTTTTTAGAACACTCTGATATTATTCAGGGCACGAGATTCAATTAAATCACAAGTAATATTATAGTAGAATCTAGTTTAAAGAAGCATAATTATATATTTTAAATTAAGGTAATTATTACGGGAAATATCTTCTTTGGCACAACACCTGAGACTACCCACTCAACCACAATTCACTTTATCTAAGCGGTTTTCAAATGGTATTGTTTTGAACTCAATCGATTTAATAAATAGTACTCTGTAAATAAATACATTTACTGTAATTTAAACGATGTTTGTATGAAATATGAACGCAATAAAAAAACGATTAAAAGATGCTTAAATCAACCGTACCCATATCGTTTCACCTACGTTGCATGTGTGGTAGCCACAAATTGGTACTAAAAATTAAAACCTTAATGCACAAGTAACTAAAAGATCATTTGGATATCATGCATAAGTCGGAAAAACGCCACCGGTTACTTTTATTCATGCATGTAAGATTTTATAGAAGATATTTTCTAGCGAATATCGATTAAGTAAGCACCTAACTACACCATATTATAAAAGTAAGTTGGTATATTATATCGTAGAGAAACAACTTTCTATATTGTGGAGGTATCTAATTTCCCAAACACTCCATTTCATAGTAACGACTCCGATCGAAGACTATCTCAGAAAGTTCAATCAAACTTGAGTTTAACATTAAGCTTTTATACTAAGTGTTCTTACCTCAGCTACTTACGCATAAAACTCTTATACATATTCAAACATAAACTATTATAAAATTTTATTATCCATAATTTTTGTTTTCGAGAATGATATTAGGAAGTTCTTTTAATACTGTTATGAAGTTTACATTATTTGAAGAAAATTAACCTAAAAAATATTTTGAACTTGGTCCAACTTACACTGTTAAAGTTATAAGCGCGGCTAATATATAACAAACGTTTCATTCATCGTATTTCCACGGGAGGATTCGGCAACAAATCGTCCGACGGCTCCCTTAAGTCAATGCCAAATAGTACCAGGCGGATAGAAAACTGTAGAAGGTTACAGTAAATTCCCGAGGAAGGGCGGCGGGCGCGTGCCCACGCACCACGCACCCACACTCCTGACCGCGAAGTCGGCCCAGCACCGTCCACAATGAAAATCAGTTTTTCTCGCACCCGTCGATAGTTTAAAATTAAACGTCATTCTGGCTGCGGTTAACACTTAATTTGTACTACGCATAATGTTATTACTTCGCAATTCAATTTATTATATCCCTGATGCGATTGTTGTGATAATGATCGGGGCTCTTAATGAAATTAATATCCGATGCCATTTGGAAAAATGAAAGACAGTTTTGGTTTAATGGATTTAATTACGTGTGGTGATGTTTCGGGCCGTTACATAAGATTTTATATATTTTCCAGTACTTTCACAAGTATTTGTTATTTAATTTCAAGGGTTTATAGATAAGTTCTGTTTGGAAAGTTTTTCAGAAATAACTTCAGAGTCCATTTATAAAAGAAGCATTTCACTTGAGTGCGTAGTCGAACTCAAGTCAGTTCAAATTTTTACCATTGTTGAAATTTAGGGTGAACTGCACAAAGGAAGCTCATTCTAAGTACTTTTCTTGAATAAAAAGAACAAGCTGATAACAACATTTTTTCAATCGCTTAGATAATTATCATGAGTAAACCTCAATAAAAAAACTTAAACTTAAAACTTAATCTGAACTAAAACAACTTCTAAAAGTTTTCTTATATGTACATATAAAATACCTAACTTCCTTGTTATTTGTAGACACAAACGCTGATTAGACTACTAAAACTAAAGACGCAAAAAATTCATTCTTATAATGGGAATAATATTCGCTGCTGTAAGTTGCAACTAAAAACATTTGCTTTGTTTTTTTTTTAAATCTACTTTATTTTATTGATCTACATAATACCTATACGTATAAGTCTGTCTCCGCCGACTTTTTTTAAACTGCGCAACGGATTTGAATTGATACGATTTTCACAATAATTTACACCCGAGAAAAACATCCTTGGCAGTCAGGTTAAAATAAGTTACAAAGCACATAAATGTGCCGTCGGGTTATATTCACTATATTTACTAAATCACAAACTAAGCCCTTCAGCATTCACTTGCCTTTAGCCAAAGTGACATTTTATTGGCGGTTGTCCAAAAGTAGTGTCTAATTGACATTTGATTAGCGTGTCGATCACATTTCTTTCGACTAACGTTATCACTGATATTATGTTGCTTTGACCGAAGATCACTTCACACACATCTCAGACACAAAAAATGAATCCTACACAAAAATAACTTACGGTACTAAAATAATTTGTTGGCTGTCGTATTTCCTGCAATTCGGAACTTCGGTTCAGTTTTTTAACATAAATGTGGATTTTACATCAAATAGATACTAATAATCAGCCTGATTACAACGACAACCTCAATATTTTCCCATTGAATGATTTTTCCAAAGAAAAGAAAACTAAAAAATAAACAATTAAAAAATAATTACTTAAACAGCATATAAAAAAACTACTACATGTTACACTACTGGAATAAAATGCCGGGTGTCGTATTTCCTGCGGTTTGTCACCATTCTCCCAACAACCACGTTCCAGATATTGAGACGGAATAACCGCGCAAATCTTCGGGAATCACTATAAATTTTTCAATTTCGTTTTGAACGTTTCCCACGTTTTATATTCACGTTGTTATTGCAAGTTACATCTGTCATGTGGCGACAGTAAAAAGTTTAGTTATCAGAGGTTATTATGGACCTATAAATCGTTTTAAAAACAAATTCAATCGGGGTCAAACTATCTAAATATATTTGGGGTCTGCTCCTAATGTAACCTAAAAGTAGCCATAACATTTTGGCCATCCAAATTTTCATTTCATAAATTATACCGTGTCAAAATTAAGGCAATGTGTTGTTAGTAACCGACCAAGAATTAAGGGTTTTAAAGAATTTTATTAAGACAAACACTTGGGATTTGTAATGCGATTAATATTCACCGAAGAGCTTAAACATTCTGCAAATACTGGGAATATATACCCATTCTTATTTCTTTGGAAATATCATTAAATTACTCCTCTCCCTCTGAGTGGAGTGGAACGGAGTGTCAGTCTACTACCAACTACATACCCAGCCTAGTCCTTCAATTGACTTTAAATCCGAGGCCGTGTTATCTCGTAAGAACTTTCCCGCAACTCAGGCAGGCAATGGGCCTATTGGGCCCCTTCACTTCTGCTGATGGCTCTTTGAGGCGCGCGTGGAACACGACGCGCCGTCGACCCGGGCCTGTTCCGTACCCGACGCGACGGTGAGTTACCCCTGATCGCCGCGCCGTCCGCAAGCCCGCGCTTACGGTGGTCAGTGCAAGGAATTTACTGATTATTCCACTTTGTTAACCTGGGTGATATCACATGGATTCTGAAATCATTTAGATTTTACCAAGAAAACATTTTGATATAACTTAATATTTTAATGTAGGTACCTATTATATAGTAGCATGGCAACTGTTTTGTTCAAGTATTAAGATGATTTACTCCAAAGTTATTTTTATTATAAATACTTTGTGAATACTACTATTTTACTTAAGTCATACAGTTGTAAAACCTTAACCACTAACAACTTTTGCCAAATCTATACATATATATAACTCAAAGGTGACTGACTGACTGACTGACTGACATAGTGATCTATCAACGCACAGCCCAAACCACTGGACAGATCGGACTGAAATCTGGCATGCAGGTAGATGTTATGACGTAGGCATCTGCTAAGAAACTATTTTGCGAAATTCGCACGGGTTCGGGATTTACACGGGAAAAACTTCCCACGCGGGCGAAGCCGCTGGCACAAGCTAGTATGGCATAAGTTGAGTTTTTTCTTGACCTCTGACATATTCTAAGCTCTGCCTACGTCACCAGAGATTGTTGTAATGTGGAAGCCCACATGTTTGATAATAGTTATAGCCGAACTCGTTTTTAAGGGTTCCGTTACTGAATAGCAAATAACGGAAACTCTGCATATCTGTCTGTCTATCCGTCCGACTACAGGGTTGAAACTTGGTATTCTGTAAACCGCATTCGTCAAAGGACATTTGTGCAATTATTATGAGGGGTTCTGTAGGGCAATGTGCTTTAGCAGTGGTTCCCAACCTTAATTTAATCTAGGACCAATTTGGTTTCCATATTGATGGCAGGGACCAGAAGTTCTGAGGAAAATTTAACAAGGATAGTAATACAAAAATAAAAAAACACAATATTTACGATAGAAACTTAGATAAGTTTGCATCAATGTTACTTTTCAGTTAGTAAATTTCATATTTAAAATCTTTCGCGGACAATACTTTGACATTTTGTGGACCATATTTTACCTATAGAGATAGATAGATAAAACATTTATTTGGTACAACAACAAGAGACACAAAATACAATTTACATAAAACACATAAAAAAAAAACAAAACAAAAAAAAAGTACAGTAATGAAATTAAGTGAAATTTTATACACTAAACAAAAAAAAAAAACATTTAAACGAGACGAGTGCGCTGTGTCTCGAGTTTGCACCAAATGGGTGCCCAGCTCAGCATGTGCCAGGTTGGAAATACCTAGCGCTGATATTTTGCTGGGTCCCTGCAGTAACATACGGATGCCGAGTAGCGATGAGGCGAATATATATTATGATGTGTAATTATGTAGTGTTCTGTGTGTTCATTGTTAACAGGTACGAGTGAAATATAAAACAAACTATAAAAAAATACAAATAAAAAATGTACATAATAGAGGTGTATGTGTGTGTGTTACATATCATTCAATATTATACTTAATGTAATAAATAAAACACGTAAGCGTAACTAGCAAATAAAAAATAAAATAACTAAGGAGCTATATTGTACTATATAATGGACGTGTTAGAAATACTCTCACCTAGTTATTTCTGCGAGTCAATGAGATACTGCCGCAATCGACTTTTGAAAGTGCCAAGGTGCTTAAGATTTCTTATTGGAGGGGGAATATTGTTCCAGCATTTAGATGCAGCGTACTTAAAACTGCCCCTGAATGCTGCTGTTTTGTTAGAGGACCACGAGTGGCCCGCGGATCATAGGTTGGGAACTAATGTATTTTGGTACGAGGCCGGTATTGCCAAACAGACCTACCTGAGAAGAAACACCGAAACAAACTCAACGATAAAAATAGTAAAACGTATAAAACTGCCCACTCAAACCATTATCCCTTGCTATAATTCTTATTACTTACTAGCTTTTGCCCGCGACTTTTGACGCGGACGGCGTGGAATAGTTACGTTGGGCTAACGTTAAATTTAACCCCGATTTTGAAGCCCATGGCGCCATTCTTCATTGGCGCTCCGCTCCTATTGGCCTTAGCGTAATGATATATAGCCTTTCTCTATAAATTGACTATTTAATTTAAAAAAAAATGTTTCAATTCGAACCAGTGGTTCCTGAGATTATCGCGTTCAAACAAACAAACAAACTCTTCAGCCTTATATTATTAGTAAAGATAGCTGTTGCCCGCGACTTCGTCCGCGATTCCGTCGTTTTTCGTAAAAAAAAGTAGCCTATGTCCTTCCTCACGGTTCAGTGATTTTGATGTAACAGACAGATTAACTTTCGTAATTTAGTAGGGAAATATAATATGTCAATCTATAATACTGTTGAAAAATATCGCAATACGGAACCGCGCAATATTATTGTTAACAGCTGTGCCCGCGACTCCATCAGCGTGTAACTCTTTGTGTGTTATTAAGTTAATGTATTGGTAATATTGTTTAGATCACGTTCACATGAGGCTTAAGTACCTATAGAACGAAATATTATACCTACGGCCGCGAGACGCGTCGAGCGCGGCGACCGATTCTCAAAAATAATCCTTATAGCATGATTCAGTATTCATGCGCGATGGCTTATTATTAGCGTATCACTTTGTGTTGTGTTGTATCACATGTATAACTTTGGTGTTTCTATACCGATTTATATGATTCTTTTTTATGGAATATTTAATAATGTTAACTTTTTCAATTAGGGGTGACTGAGAGTGTTATAAACGTAAGAGTAGACAAATATTATAATCAGAAAGCTTCGAACTGCTAAGCTATCGGGAGTTACACGTGTTATTGTGAGTCAACCATAAAAGATAGATATATGCTGTCGTGGGATATTTTTTATATAATTTTAAGGAGAACATTTCCGTCATGAAATGATTTCTGTGTAGCTTTAACCATTAAGGTTGCATACGCGACGGAAGCTTAAAAAAAACTTTTTACCAAAAAATTAAACCGACTCCCAAAAAACACTGCAAAGTGAAAAATAACTTTAATTTCGGTAGTCGATGTCTTTAGTTTTGTATTTTCGTTTTTGGCACCGACTTCCGAAATTAAAGTTATTTTTCACTTTGCAGTGTTTTTTGGGAGTCGGTTTAATTTTTTGGTAAAAAGTTTTTATTTCACTCTTTTTAGTTGATCTATTTTTAATTTACCTAGTTACAAGAGCCTAATTATCAACTACTTATAACCTTTTACAAAATATTGCTTTTCCCAATGCTGGGCCGTTAATTGTTGAGGAGTTCTCCTGGTACTTCACCATCAGCTCTACATCACCATATGCATTGTGACGAGCATAAAGTGCGTAACATCCATATTCAAGTAATCGAATCGCAATCCACTCAATACTTATTATTGAGTAGTTTCGGCGGCTATCTGTGGTCTTCATCATCAGTTCCACTTCCTCAAATGGTACTTTTTGAGAGCAACTGCACAAGTTACTGTAATAAATACCCAAAACGACATAGGTGTGCCTATAATATTTGAAGAGTTCCCTTGATTTCTCCAGGATCCCATCATCAGATCCTGACGTTTATGAAAATGGGACCAATATCAAAGTATACCCTTTCAATCAAAAAAAGAATTATCCAAATCGGTTCAGCCGTCTTCGAGTAATCGATGATCATACATTAAAAAATAAAAAAAATATACGCGTCGAATTGATAACCTCCTCTTTTTGTCGTCGGTTGAAAATGGAGTAACTTCTCCCGTTTTCCCAACATTTCCCTTCACTGCTCTGCTCCTATTGATTGTAGCGTGATGAAAAGTATACTATAACCAGCTCAGGAGTATGAAAAATAATTGTACCAAGTTTCGTTAAAATCCGTCGAGTAGTTTTTGTTTCTATAACGGTTATACAGACAGACAGACAGACAAAAGTTTTACTGATTGCATTTTTGGCATCAGTATCGATCCCTAATTACCCCCTGATAGTTATTTTGGTAATATATTTCATGTACAGAATTGACCTCTCTACAGATTTATTATAAGTATAGATTGGAAATAGTTACTCAATCTCTACTATGCCACTTCAATGACGATTCGACATTAAATAGTAAGTTTCGATACAAGTTACGTCATTTCATCAGAATAGTTTTGAACTGAAATTAAATTACATTTCAATTTAAGATCGTATCTATTGGAAAATGGAATGTAATTTTCGCCAACTTGACCTGTTTTACAAACTTTCGAAATGAATTTTGAAGTTAAGATTTTTTTTTTTTTTCTTTTAATTGATAGATAAAACTCAACAAATGGTATCAGATTGAAACTGTTCTTGCTTTGTTGTATGAGGCGTAAGTAATAGACAAACGATTCCTGACATTATTAATTGAAAACATACTTTAAGCAGAATCATACCGATTTTCTTATTGCTATTATTATTTACTGTCACTGTTTACTGTCGTTATATAGTTACTGTTTGCAATTAAGTTTCAATAACAACTAAACATCACGGCTTAGCCAAAGCATCTAATCTACCTACGTTTACATTAGTAGGTACAATTCTTATTCTTGCCAACTTGTTGATAATAGTCACACCCATATTGTTCGTAACAATTTATATAAATAAACAGCAACTCACAATGCTAAAGAAGTTTTGATACTTTAAAAATACATAATTAGTCGTTTTTATCACGTACTTATAACTTTATTGCAGCTTTATTTTATGGCCTTTAATACTTTTCTTTTCCGTTGGAAAAATCATCGAATGACTTCTCCCGCTCTGTGTGGAGCGGAAGGGAGTGTTAGAGTTCTACTGACTAAAAACCCACCCTGTTCCTTCAGCTGCCCTCAAGTGCCTGGGCTGCGGTATCTCGTTAGAACATACCCGCAACCCCGGCAGGCTATTTTATAACCTTTAACTTACCTTTACATGTCTGTCTTGTGTTGTGGAACGGGAATCAATCAAGCGAATCCATTCAGGCCATCAACATAACACAACGAGATTTGGAGCTTGAACCTAGGTCAGAAAGCGCTTCGATACGACATAATAACTCAAAATACAGGTACCCAGCTTATAATTCTAAACCCACTTGTAAGTAATTTTGTATGAACCGTTTTGATTTTAAAACACCTACAGAAATATTGGTTCGGTTCTTGAATAAAAAAGACAAATGTGACTGACAAGCTATGCCGTGGTTGTTACATGGCTTACCAGATCTGCATATTAGATTGTTCCGTGTATTTTGTTAACGGAGCGGTTGTTAGCCGTCGGACGGTCGCCGGACGGCGGGCGGCGGCGGCCAGCGCTGGGTGGCGAAATAATCGCGAATCAAAGTTTTACAGACACCATTTTCCTCAATTAAATCGATCCGAAGGGTACAAGCTTACAACAGCTTCATTTTTAAAATGAATGCTATAATATGGTAGCCTGCAAAGTACCACTCTTAAGATTTCGTGAGATTTTAGCTGCTCTGCTTATATGTAAATGTATGGTATAATGCTGATACTACATTATGTATATAGGGCTCAAACACGACTTAGGAAAGGTTGTAATGGTTGTGAATTCTTTCCCCAAATCTCCGACTCTCTGTGTTTTAATGATTTTACTAAATATTACCTCATAATAGTGAGTGGCTATTTTCACTTAGGGTACCGCAAATCTTTTACACATATTATGTAAATACAGGAGTCCGTCTGGCTAATCTATTCCTAATGCAAAATATTAGTAATGACACATTACTCGAAATGAGCTTTCCGACACACAGTGGAAATAGAATCCCCATATATTTATTTATTTAAACTTTATGTACAATAGTGTTACATGGGCGGACTTAATGCAGCAAGGCATTCTCTACCAGTCAACCTTTGGGTTAAAAAAAACACACTGTCAACCATCTGCAGAACAACCTGGGCAAACGGTGCTTAATCTTGAAGACTCGACTTTAGCTACGAGTTTCTTATGCTAACAAGTAACAGTTTATTTTACAAAATCTTTGAAATTCGGACTTGAAAGTATTTTGCCGTAGAGCAGGAACATGTTAAATTGTCCACTTTTTAGAACCATCGATTAAGTACTTGCCCTCCGACCTTAACCTGTGCCCACCATTAGATACGAGCTATAAATAACTGTCTGCTCTAAGTCTCATTCAATCAAGCGCCTCTCTTGTCTCCTTCAGTGATTTTGCACGTGGTTTGATGTTGTCATCCAAATATTTTGTAAGAAAATTTTACTCTGATATAATTACGACAATTACTTCAAATATAACAAGATAGAAATGATTGTTATTTTATTGGTGTAATTTAGTTTGTGATATATGTGACCTCACTAACGAATAAGAATAAAATCAGCTTTATTTGTACCCACTTTAGAGTTTAAAACCAATGTTATTTGTAAACTGAGTAGCCATGTAGCAAAAAGATATAACTATCACATTATTAACAATAACCGTTATTGTTACAGACTTAATCTTTTGTTGCCACGTGTTTCTGCAACAATAGAGAGAATGCTCTCAGGAAGGGATGTAGTACGGTTGAAATCGGCTTTACTTGCCTAATATGCTTTGCAGTCACCTTTAGGCGCACCGGTTCGCGACGTCAAAACTTACAAATAAAAATAATATCTTTGTCCTTTCTTTCGCCCTTATCAGCTTATTATATGTAATCTTTTAAACTTTTTTTTAAGAACTGCTTTACTTTTACTTGATTTACTTACTTAACATTAATTGAATAGATACGCCAAGTTAGAACTATCGTAAAGTGTTTGTAAGTCATAAAATAAAAGAAGTATTTGAGGTATAATTCAGTTTTTTGAGCTTTTAGGATACATTAAAAATGGCTTTTTAATAGATCTTTGAGATGATAGACAGACGTGGGTGGTACAATGATTAAATGTGAGATAAATAAATAGTTTAAGTGGAAAATTGCTGTGTTTGTGAAAAAGGTTGTTTTGAAGTCGAAAAGCGTTTACAACGTTTACAGTTTTTGTATCGAGTACTAGGCGAGCATAGACGGACGGGAGCTGCGAGGGTTGGGGCAGCCCGGTCTTACACGCGCTGCCGGCATACATATCTGCACGCAGTTGCATAGTTACACTGCACCGGTGAAGGTTGCTCTCGTTTACACCGCCGTTCATTTATAGGTATATATAGATAGGTCCACACGTAGCGGTTACTCGACAGGCTTTGATGCTTTAAGTAATTTGGATTAAGGCTTTGGACGTTAAGCCTAATTTGCACGGAATTAATTTTCAATTTATCGGGTGAATTTTAAAGCAAAAATGTCACTGTTACATACTTTTTATGTTTTTATATTTTGCGTTTTTATTCAAATGTTTCGATCATTGCAGAATTATAATTACTTGTGCGTGATCCTAACGTAGCTGAATGTTTCAAATCATTGGCATAACTCTCATTTAAGTATTGTAAAAATACGTATTACTAGAAAGACACGTCAGCTTTAGTAACCATGCATACAACATTATTTGTAAGCTGCAAATCAATACATCTTAAATATTCTCGAAGGCCATTCCATGCACGTGTAAAGGGTGGCATAACACAAACCGCATCCATACTATGTCTACCTTCCGAGATTGAACTCATATATATCTGTTGTAAGTTTGAAGGAACATTTATCCAATATTTCCGGAGCAAATTGATATAAACATTTTATGAAGCGAAGAGAAGGAACTTACTTCAGAGTTTATAAAGTTACAGGGCAAACTTTTGTTTCGTAGGCGCTAAGGTTGGATGGTACCTACCAGTTCTAAAAACTAGTTTAATGCAATTTTCCGATCTATTATGAAGTTTACACTGCCATTTAATTAATTACTACAAGTTTTGACAATTATTAGCACTGGTTTCCTTTAATGTACGTAGTTGATTCTGTTAAGTAAATATAGCTGTGCAATACAAAGCAATTACTATTTTATAATACCAGTAAAGAGTTGCGAGAATGTTTGTGTGAACGTTGTGTTAACGGGGTGGGTTTTAGTCAGTAGAAGTCTGACACTTTCTTCCACTCCACTTAGAGTGGGGTGAGTTATTAGTTGATTTCTCCACCGAAAAAAAGTGTTTCCGTCTGAATGGGAATTAATAAAGAATAGGTACCTATATTTTGACGCAAGTGGATGAATATTGTCATTAGAAACATTCTAAGGTGTACAATAAAGTATATAATAAATAAATAAATTAGAGTCGTCATTGCGTTCGGCTTGGACTTAGGACTTACATTTCGCCTAGACTATCTTGTCGTATCAATAGACGATGTTTTTCAACACAATCAAAAAATTTAATTTCGTAAACAAACTGGTAAAAAATATTGCTAGCGGATCTTGTGTCATGCGCTCGGTTTTCATGTAGGCTGACGGGGGTTTTATAAATATGATCTATTGAATAAGTGGGGGATGACCAGCACACTTTTCCCAAATATTGCGAAATACTAGTCTTGGCGTAACTAAGAACAGTGTTGCAGGGGTCAGTTTTCTCAGTGTCGGGTTGTAGGTACATTTTGATACCACAATTTCACATTTTTTTCAAGTCCGCAATGATTAACGCGCAGGAGTATAAAACGTATTTTTTAATACAATTAGTTACTTGAGAAGATAATTAAAAATATTTTTTCAGTTCGTTTTTAGTTTTCATCTAGTATATTTTGGTGGTTTCATGGTCGCTGCTGAGCAAGAGGTCTCGGGAAGATTCCCGGGTCAGGCAAAAATTGGCGTTAAGGCGTTGGTCCTGCGCCTGATCTCTTTCCGGTCGTGTCGGATTGCTGTCCCAACGGGCAATGAGACTAAAGGAACAGGTATTGTAATCGCCACGTAAGTTGGCAAGGTTTTGGCGTAGTGGGGGTAAATTCGCGCATCGTGCACTTAGTGGAAGAAAAAAATGGTCACTTTACTGCTTGCCATTATTCTATGGTTATTGTCATCATTTATTTTTAATCATATCTGTTCAGAAAAATGTTAAAGAAAGAAGAGGAATTCATTCGTTAATTCGGTATTAAAAATAAAATAGATATAATACATAAATAAATTTAAAAGTGAAAAAAATGTATTTAAAAGAAACATTAAAATAATATGTTCTCGTCGTCACAATTAGTTAATAAAACTGCTACCCCTTTTACTCTTCTTTTTCCCGGTGTCCTAAATACAGTGATGAATTCGGAATTTTGAACCTTCCTTAACTATAGTGTCTAACTGTTATTTCTGACGTTTTAGGGCCAATTTCACCGATCAAATAAATCGCGATCAACTGAACATAAACGGCGTTTTAGTTTTAATCTAAGGTTAAAGTTTGGTTTGGCATTTCACCACCAATATTTAAACTAGTTTAGTGCTAAACGCAGTTATTGTACTAAACGCCCAATTTTGACCATTTAACGATCTAAACGCGATTATGTGCGCCACCATCTGGTATTTTATAACGTAGCGCGCCCTTTTTTTTTACTGAAGATAGGTTCGCGTTCGCTTCGGCTATATTGTGTTGAAGAAGTGATACTGTTGTGATATTACCAGCTTTGAATCACATAATTACGAATATTTTGAGATATATAATGAGAAGAGTTTACTCATTGGCCTTTGAAGAAGATGAGGATGAATTTGTACTTCGACGACCAAGGTGGATTCGCGAAAGAGAGGAACACCATATTCAATGTACTCTGTGATCCACGCTAAACGAACACTGTTTTTATAACCTCACTCAATGTAGCAAGTTGTCAATTGACTTGACAACCGAAGGAATACGTTTTGTTTCATGTATTTTAACACAACTATTGCAATAGTTTTGACAAGTTTCAGAGCAAGGACCAAACGCAACGCGAGGTTGCCATTCTAACATGCCGTAAACTCTGTTTTCGTAAACGCGATCAACGATCGTGGCGTTTTGCTCTGTGAAATGCAATCGATGTTAAACGAGATAAAATCTTGATAGTAAACGCAATTAGTGTAAACGCAGTTTTACTGATCACCGTTTTAGAGACGTTCGGAGAAATTGGCCCTTAATAGTCTGCGTAAAACAGTATTTGGTCCTGGCATTGTAATCAACGTAACAAAAACTAAATTTAAAACAACAACTCGTAACAAAAGCAAAGGGTACAACTTTCGTGTACGCAAATGTATTCGGGAGCAAATTGAATGAGAACTACTGACGCACTAATCGCGGCATACCCCGCGTCCCGCTGACAACCGCTGACACCTAAACATCGACTTCTACGCATTGAACGACTCTGGCCGAGTTATTTGGCGTTAACTATATAAGTGCACTCACCTATACCTGCGCAAATACTTGTGAGATTGGCCTCCGCGGCCGAAGTCGGTTAGGAGGATTATTATTATTTTATTATGTAGAAATATTTGACTAACATTTCTTTTGTGTGTAAATGGTTTTTTTTAATATTTAAATGAAGAATAAGTGAAGTCATAAAATAAAGATTAAGAATATTATTTAGTAAATAAATAATAATATTCCAGAACTTTCACACAACGCCATCTAGTCCCAAACTAAGCAGAGCTTGTGCTATGAGTACTAGACAACTGATAAACATACACATATATTTCTAAATACATACATAAATTATAGATAAAATACTTGTGCGAAATTAATTATTGACTCGCAGATACTTTTTGGAACGCGAATCGATATTCGCGTTTTAGAGTTACGAAAGTCTGTGTAAAAAACTAGTTCCGAAGACACAAATTTATGATAACCGATTTACTAGCTTAATTTGAATATTTACAAAACTACGGCTTCAAGCGGTTTGTATGTATTTATTAATCATCGTGTTGGAGGCGGCTTCCAGTCTAACCGGACGTAGATGAGTATCCTAAGTGTTTTACACAACGTGTAACGGAAACCCCATATCTATCCAAAAGGACTGAAGACAACATCTGGTATGGAGTCTCTATGCAGTTTCAGCTCAAAATAAGTGACTCACAGAATTGACCCTAAATTATTGGTTTCATATGTTTCTTGAATACCAATAATAACAAACGTGTCACAGCACTATGAGGGTCATCACTTTGTACGTCACTTGCCAATAAAACGATAATTCTCTTCGTTCTTCTTAATGTAGACATGTAGACATAGGATTAGAAAACCCTTGCTATATCGTTTGTTATCATCCAAAGAAGCCGTGCACTTGGTATGTATATTTTTTTTTTTTTTTTTTGTTTTTTTTTTTATATACCCTATAAATTACACGTTGTATAGAGCGACCTATCTGACCTCTACAACCCAGTAACTGGGTAACACGGTACCCTTTGGCAAGACTAGTGTCACATTTTCTGGCTTCTTCTTGTTGTGTTGCTTGCTTGTCGAAGATGTACAAATGACAGCTGGAACTAACAGCTTGACGTACTTCCCGAGGGACTGATGAATTTTGATATGTTAAGATGGACACCCATCAACAAACCGCCCTTAGGAAAGGTTGCTTAACCTCAAAGATTGACCCGTGTGGCTGTTATTATTAGACAATATTATTTTCTGTTTTCTAGTAATATTTTTTTTTTGTAATAGCAAAAACTTTATTGTGAATGTGAGAGCAATGTGGGATAACAACGAATATTATGAATAGATTACCCCACTGTCTGGCAGTTTGAGTGCTTTATACGGCCCACCCAAATGTCCTAACTTTGGTATTGTTCGTCAAATCGTTGAAGCTCCTTAAGATTCTAAGTTGAGCTACGCGATATTTGACAAATGCTTGCACAGTTTGCACGGGCCTGCTCAAATCTGTGTGATTCCGTCCTAGGCATAAACCTACATGGCTCTCATATGATTTGATCACTACAGATTGTATGTACTTTAAAAGAGACGTTGACCTCTGAGTTTATTTGAGTGTTTCTTCTCAGAGTAGTCAGTTAGGAAACACTGGCCTCATCTAGTTTACATTTACGAAAAAAAAATGACGTGTAAAAGTGTTATTTATAACCCATTTGCAAAATAAACATCATTATTTCATTTAGCCACGAGCTCCTCTTCAAATATTGTAATAGTTTCTTTTTAATATTGAAGTGAAATTAACAAGATTCTAAACTATACAGCAGGAGCTAGTTGTCTAGTAATGTGTTGAAAAATGTATATCAGAAACACTTTAGGTCATTACTTGGACAGTTTCTATATAAAGTGGTCATAAATTATTCAATCACCTCGTTAGATTACCGGCGTAGCAGGAAAACACTAATCGCTCCCATGTGTGACATTAAAGTGATGAAAGTAATAAGCTTATTGATATCTGTAATGCCATATATGAATAATAGAGTCTGGTTCCGATTGTGAAGTTGCTATGGCTGTAAAAAGCCTTATTTTTTAATAAATAAACTGGAATAAAGTATGCTAAGTTGAGTAGAAAGAAGGGGATACTAATTGAAAACCTAGTGCTAAGTCAATCTCTCAATGAACTACTTATAAAGTGACTATCGTATAATTATGCACAAGACCATATCGTGCGATTGGTTGTATGAATCAAGAATTGCATTACCTATGAGAGTTTAGTTTGTGATACGTTTATGTTCTCATAATTCGAAACATATAGGTACGAAATTATTGATTCATGATTCAGGCGGAGATTGGTTATTAATAACAAAACATTCCTTTTTTATACTGCGCTTAGTACTTTTGATGTATTAAATAAAATGTGTCAATTCTACAACATAATATAATAATAAAGATAGTGTGTGACATTAATCTAGTGCCATTTTGGGCATTGTGTTAAACGCGTTAGATAATTATTAAAAAGAAATTATACTTTGTATTTAGAAGTGACTAAAAACGAAGGAAGTATAGAAAAATATTTTGTTAATACTTTAATAAAATCAAATTAACCAAATGCCATAAATATATTAAAATTTATATGAAGATTGGCAAACTAATTGTCATTAACATATTAAACTGATAACTAGTTTCTTGTGTTTTTATTAACAAAAAACTAGTAAGATAATTATACGTGTTGAAGCATAATCCGACCTAAATGAATAACAACTTTTCAACCGACGACAAAAAGAGGAGGTTATCAATTCGACGCGTATATTTTTTTTTAATGTATGGTCATCGATTACTCGAAGACGGCTGAACCGATTTGGAAAATTCTTTTTTTGATTGAAAGGGTATACTTCGAAATTGGTCCCATTTTCATAAACGTCAGGATCTGATGATGGGATCCTGGAGAAATCGAGGGAACTCTTCAAATATTATAGGCACACCTATGACGTTTTGGGTATTTCTTATAGTAACTTGTGCAGTTGCTCTCAAAAAGTACCATTTGAGGAAGTGAAACTGAAGATGAAGACCACAGATGGCCGCCGAAACTACTCAATAATAAATATTGAGTGGATTGCGATTCGATTACTTGAATATGGATGTTAAGCACTTTATGCTCGTCACAATGCATATGGTGATGTAGAGCTGATGGTGAAGTACCAGGAGAACTCCTCAACAATTAACGGCCCAGCATTGGGAAAAGCAATATTTTGTAAAAGGTTATAAGCAGTTGACATTTAGGGTCTTGTAACTAGGTAAATTAAAAATAGACCAACTAAAAAGAGTGAAATAAAAACTTTTTACCAAAAAATTAAACCGACTCCCAAAAAACACTGGAAAGTGAAAAATAACTTTAATTTCGGAAGTCAGTGCCAAAAACGAAAATACAAAACTAAAGACACCGACTACCGAAATTAAAGTTATTTTTCACTTTCCAGCGTTTTTTGGGAGTCGGTTTAATTTTTTGGTAAAAAGTTTTTTTGAGTAAAACTTCTTAATACGGGTCGGGAATCTATTTCTACTGGTTTAATACATACGTACCATACCGCCACAGCAGGCTTCATGCTGCTTAGTCTTTTCTCAACTATGTTGGGGGCGGGTTCCAGACTAACCAGATGCAACTAATGGGGACTATCGTTTTTTTGCTCACCAGTTGGCGCCACTGTTGACTAAGGTCCAGATGTATAGCTGTCAAAGGCGACTTTATAAGATCGGTGCCGAAACAAAGTTTTGAATCTCATTAATTAATTATAAATAATATCTCGTTTATTAATTATAGATAACTATCATTATGTCTAGTAGCTATGTCACAATGCTGTGCAGTTCCGTTTTGTTCGGAAAACAAAAGGAGGGCACATGTTTCCAAAAGTTAACTTTTCTAAAACAGTGGCTTGTGGCGATTCGCAGGAATAACTATACTCCGGCAAAATATTCTCGTGTTTGTAAACACATTTCAACGCCGAGGATTATGTGTTACCCAAAGAACCAAATACAGAAAAAAATCGTAAATAATTTTATTATCTTTCTTATTCATCCTGATTTGAGTAACTTTTACGTTAGGTACTTTCATCTCTTGTAATCTTCTGTTCACAAATTTTCAGCTACTCCTAAATTAAAGCCAAAAGTTGTACCTAGTCCATTTTCTTGGAACCAAGACAGTGAGCAGAGAAAGGAAATTAAAAGAAAACGTGCAGAAAGAGCTCATTCATTCGAAATCGTTTTGTAATACTATGTTTTCCTCTGCGTTTCCAACAAAGTTATTGTTTCGGTCATAGTCTTGAGGTCTGTAAAAAGAAAAAACATAGCTATTACCTCGGCAAACAAGCATACTTTTGGCAAAAAATAAGTTTGTAAACAGTAAACAAACTAATCTCTGAATTAGCTGCTCTTTGAGGCCGCTTATTTTTGCGCCTTTTTTCTTAATTCCGCTTTCAAAGCATTCACATTTATCGCCAAATAATCCATATTTGCGATAATTTCACGAAGGAGATAACTTTCAACCGATAAATTAAAGACACTATAATTTATGTCACGAAACCCGCTAAAACCAGCGAAAATTTGATTTTTTTGGACCTCACGCGACACAAGCGCCTCTAGTGGTAAACTCACACGCGATAGCCCCCATTACTAGTGTTTAACAAAAGTTGTTGATTAAAAGTTTCAGTTGGTTGATTTTTAATTTACCTAATTACAAGAACTACTTATATTCATTTAAGTACAAAATGTTGCTTTTCCCAATGTTGGGCCGGTAATTTTAACCATCAGCTTCACTTCACCATATGTATTGTGACGAGGATATTGTGCTTAATAACCACATTCAAGTAATCGAAGCGGAACACATGAAATACTTATTATTCCGTAGTGGCCATCTGTGGTCTTCATCATCAGGTCCACTTCACAAATGGTGCTTTTCGAATGCAACTACACAAGTTACTATAAAATTACATAAATCACTATAGGTGTGTGTATTTGAAGAGTTCCCTCGATTTCTCCAGGATCCCATCATCAGATCCTGACTTGGTGACAATGGGACCAATTTCGAAGTATACCCTACTCCCTTAAAAAAAGAACTTTTCAAATCGGTTCAGCCGTCTTCGAGTAATCGGTGATCATACATTAAAAAATATATACAGGGTTAAAGGAAAAGTCGTGGTAGATCCGTTAAGGGCGTGGAGTACCCATCATTTCTGACTTATTTCACTATGAAACACTCTACCCTTAACTTAACCCTTTTCGAGATATTCGACTTTTAATTTTTTATTAAAAATTGCCGATTTTTAAGCTACTAAATTTAATTTTGTTTACTTTGTGTGTCTTATTATTATTATTATTATTGCATTTTTACATGTGTAATAAGATGCTTTAGGACATCAATCATTAAAATAGTGCATAAGTTAATTAAATAGGCTGTAGTAGACAAGTGAAAGAAAAGAAATTTAAAAAAATATTAGAAAGTTTATTTATACTAAAGGATATCTAAAAAAAATATTATGACAGTTGTTCGGTGGATGTGATGAACTTATGCACTATTTTAATGATTGACGTCCTAAAGCATCTTATTACACATGTAAAAATGCAATAATAATAATAATAAGACACACAAAACAAACAAAATTAAATTTAGTAGCCTAAAAATCGGCAATTTTCAATAAAATAATTCAAAGTCGAATATCTCGAAAAGGGTTAAGTTTAGGGTAGGGTGTTTCATAGTGAAATAAGTCAGAAATGATGGGTACTCCACGCCCTTAACGGATCTACCACGACTTTTCCTTTAACCCTGTATATACGCGTCGAATTGATAACCTCCTGCTTTTTTGTCGTCGGTTGAAAAATGGCAATAGCTTCGGTGTCCGTGTTCTACATATGACCCATGGCCTTTAAAGCAAGAGTGAACATGCATCTTTTGGGCTCGCTCTTTCTATCGTAGACCTCATCTAACGCTTACCATCACGCGTGATTGGGTTCAAGAGCGGGCTCATCCGTAATAAAAAAAAGCGTCCAGTATGAAATACGTGCGATGGTCGTGGAGTTACCTTCCTTGACACTACCATAATCTCACGAACCCGTTGTTAGAGACGGACCTACATCGATTTTTGGATTAATTTATATTATACTAGTACTCACGCGGGGCTTCGCTCCCGTGGATTCTATCACGGTAATAACATAACTCTCCTTTTTTGCAGTCGCGTAAAAAGTAGCCTATAACCTTCCTCAAGCTTCAAGCTACTTCCATACCAAATTGCATCCAAATCCACCCAGTACTTTCGAAGATTAGCGCGTTCAAGCAAACAAACAAACTTTTCCGCTTTATAATATTAGTATAGATTTAATTAATCATAAAATGTTACGAATTTAGTCCTATAAGTTATTTTACTAAAACATTATGGATATTATTTCTGATTTTAATAAATCATAATATTAGAAACGCATAATTCTAATCATTGAGTGCTTTTTGCGGCCTACCCAAAGGTCCTTGGGTACTGTTTACCTTGGTATTGTTCGTCAAATCGTTAAGCTCCTTGTTCTAAGTTGAGCTATACGTCATTTGACAAATGCTTGCACTGTATGGACAGGCCCACTCAAATCTGTGAGCATCTTTCTTCAAAAGACCGCCTCAGACTGAAACCTACAAGGTTCCCATATAATTAAATCAGTGTAGATTGTATGGACTTTAAAAGAGACGGACCCCTGAGTTTGTTTCGGTGTTTCTTCTCAGGGTAGTCAATTAGGAAACACCGGCCTCATCTAGTTAATATTTACGGAAAAAAATTACGTGTAAAAGTGTTATTTAATAACCAATTTGCAAAATAAAGATCATTTATCATTTATCAAAACCGGAGTGGTGCCAGTGTCCTGGAAGGTTGAAATGTGCAACCAGTACCCAAAAAGGGTAACCGTGCCGATCCTGACAAGTATAGACCAATCGCCCTAACCTCCATACTATGTAAAGTGATGGAAAGGGTACTTAACAACAAGTTGCTGGCATACATTGAAGGCAGTGAGCTCCTCAGTGACCACCAGTATGGCTTCCGCCGTGGTCGGTCTACTGGAGATCTTCTTGTGTATGTTACGCACTGTTGGGGCGAGGCCATTGAGAAATACGGTGAAGCCCTTGCTTTGTCCCTCGATATATCAAAGGCCTTTGAAAGGGTCTGGCATGCTAGTGTGCTGAGCAAGCTTCCCGCATTCGGTATCCCTGCTGGCTTGTGTAACTGGATTTTCGAGTTTTGGATTGAGCGGTTGATCCGAGTGGTCATCGATGGATGCTCATCGGATCTTGGGGCAATTAATGCCGGTGTTCCTCAGGGGTTGTGTTTTCTCTGCAACTCTTTTTTTGCTGCATATCAATGACCTACTTCAGCTGGGAGCAGTTGGGTACGCGGATGACAGCACAGTCTCAGAGAGAAACTTTTCCAGTGCTAGAGCTGGCAGGGATGATATTGCCACTCTCAGAAAGGCCATGGTAGAGCGCATGAATTTGACTTTAAATCTAGTCTCCCAATGGGGCGACGACAATCTGGTCAAATTCAACGCTCTGAAAACGCAGGCTTGTCTTTTCAGCGCTAAAAGGAGCCCTTTTGAATTATCCCCTACTTTCCGAAGTACATCTGTAACAGTCACCGACCGCCTGGAACTTTTGGGCATGGAATTGTCGTCAGACCTCAACTTCGGCTCAACCATCGAGTCCAGAGCTCAGACTGCAGCAAAAAAGCTGGGTTTCTTGCACAAGGTGAGGCGGTACTTCACGCCTGGCACAGCTTCTAAATCTGTATAAAGCTCAAGTCTGTCTCTGCGTGGAGTATTGCAGCCACTTCTGGGATGGCTCTGCAAAATACCAACTTGCTGCACTGGACTCGATCGAGCGCAGAGCCATAAAGCTTATAAGTGACGAGGCGCTAGTGAGCAAGTTTCACAGCCTGACTCATCGGCTAAACGTTGCTTGCCTGTCGGTCTTCTACAGATTGTACTACGGGGAGTGTGCGCAGGAGCTCCATGACCTGATCCCTCCATCTCCCTTTCTCTACCGGACTACCAGACGCACTGCTGGGTACCATCCACACTTGGTTGATATACCGTCTTGTCGCACCAAGCGCTTTTCTTCCACATTTATTATACGTACAGCCAAGCTGTGGAACTCTCTGCCGGCTTCTGTGTTCCCTGCCACTTTTCACACACCTCTTCGCCTTTAAAGCAAGAGTGAATAGGCATCTTCTGGGCTCGCTCGTTTGATCGTAGACCTCATCTATCGCTTACCATCGGGCGAGATTGCGGTCAAGAGTGGGCTCATCATTAATAAAAAAAATCTATGACTACATACCAAAAACGAATAAAATCTTAAACGTAGTTTTAATTAGTAGATCTTATTATAATATTTCGGGGTTTCTGGAGGATAAAATACTGCTGTAATTATTTTTTGGTTGTCTTTTTAATGATTTTAATATAATTATTATTCTAAATTGTTGACATTTAATTATGACATTTGACTATATAATGATAATGAATTGTTTATTTAACTGATATTTATATTTTTTAATATAGATAATGTTTTTTGTATATGTTTGTGATTTTTTATTAATAATTTAGTATGAAAATAACATTGGTAGCCTAATTGGTAGGCTTTAAGCTCTGTTAAAGTGCTTTGAATTTTCTGACATTATGTATTTACCAAAAGTCACACAAATAAATTATTTATAATTTATGATAGTACTATTCCTTTTTCATAACGGCTACATGATGGAAATGACACGTCATAGAGCTGATCTGATTACTAACATTCCTTAATTGTTAAAAAACTCTATCCTTTTTTTTCCGAGGGAAAATCATCAAATAACTCCTCCAACCTTGGGTGGGGCGTAAGGGAATGTCTTCAGTTGCCTTTGCGTTCTGCGACCATGGTAACTCGTTAGATCATTCCCACCACCTTAGCTGGCAATGGCCCTAGAAAGCTCTATCTTGGGCTATTTTTATCGTGTTAATGAAGAAGAATGTTGATGAAGTTGATATGGGTACTTATAGATCTTAGAGCAATTAATAAAATATTTTTGTAGTTGAACGAATGATGATTGGAATAACAGGCTACTGCTAACTGATTAATTATTTATTGCTGAACGGTTGTCAGACAGGTCAGCTTTCCTCATTAACTCTCGTTTATTTATGGCTGTTGGCAGTACCTACATGTATACATAAGCTATCTTAAGGGTTCCGTATTCAAACGAAACCTTATACATATGTAGTTTCACATAATATTTGACAGCATGTGTCAGCCGCTGATAAAATGCTTTATGGAATTTAAACTAACCTAGAGGTGGAATGGAAGTATACTTTATTTTGGCGTAATTATTTGCTTGCAGCTTTCATTTATTGCTTGTTATCTATATATTTATATTCAATTAATGACTTGCATTGTAGGAAGATATTTACAATAGATTCATTGATGTGTTCATAAATACATTGTATTATGCTATAAAACGAATATATCGTTACAGTTAGCAACGACTTAACTTATGATTGAGTCAACAAAATTGAATATTTCAGTGTAGTTACCTATTTCACTACGGAACCAAACTTGACGCGTGTTCTTGTTCTTCACCGGTCTTTAAAGTTGTCAATCGACTTAGCTTAATCACTTGATTAAGCTACCTACTTAGGTACAAGTAAGTCATATATTGGTATTTTATTGGCTCTGTATGTATCGTAACCACGAAGCTTTCATAATACTACTTTTAGTTTTCCTATTTTACTTATTAATATAGTAATAGTTAATAATGTTGTATTCAAGCAAGGACATTAATTTATTCTTTCGTATTAGAATATTAATTAATTATTAGCACAATTTAAGTACTGAACTTAAATTGTGCTATTAATTAATATCATTCTTTTTATTAAAAGTATATTTATTTTATACGTATTGATTACATTTTTAAAGAATATAAAAAAATAACATTTAAATTATGAAAATGCCGACCGGTATAAGGAACCGGGTCCAAGCTACCGATGGTTAAGGCTCCTAAGAGCTAGGAACCTCCTAACAATGTGTTCCGTGTTCAGGAGTACTGCTTTATGGATAAAACTTTTGATCCAGCTGCCCAGTCATTGCGTTTCGAAATATATACAACGTGTAATTTAAAGGGTATATACCGAGTGCATGGCTTCTTTGGATGATAACAAACGATATAGCAAGGGTTTTGTAATCCTATGTCTACATGTGTGGAGCACATTCATGGCATTGGACATGCCAGAGACTGAATATTTCAAATTAAGAAGAACGATGAGAATTATCGTGTTATTGGCTAGTGACGTGGAAAGTGATAACCCTCATAGTGATGTGACACGTTTGTTATTGTTGGTATTCAAGAAACCGATAATTTGGGGTCAATTCTGTGAGTCACTTATTTTGAGCTGAAACTTTGCATAGAGACTCCATACCCGATGTTGTCTTCAGTCCTTTTGGATAGATATGGGGTTTCCGTTACACGTTGTATAGTTCAATCAACTTCCCCAATATCGTCGCTTTATTCTGAGACCTAAACTGTATAAATGTAAAACAAATTAAGACTACCTTTTATCCTCAGAATCTCTCGTATTCGATTTTACCATGAAACTTTGCATTTTTCCTGAATAAGAAGTGCTAAATAATGCTTGTGTACTTACTGCTTCTTATCGTTGCCTTATAAGAAACATATCTTTAGATAAATCAAAAACCAAAAAAGAAACCATAGGCATCTTATAGGTTTCTACTGGTGACAATAGTTTAAAAGGATGCAAAATGTGATAGAAATGTGCAAAATGGACAAACTAATATCTACTATTACTTAAAATGTTCTGGTTTTATTAACTGCTTAAAAAGGTTGAATGATGCAGGGGTATAAGGGGTGTGTCCCTAAAATTGATAGCTGATTATCTATCCGATAGAAAACAAGTAGTTAGGGTCAACGAATACACAAGCGCGGAAGAGTCTATTGAGTATGGTGTACCACAGTGCAGTATTTTGGAGCCCACTTGTTTCTTATTTATATCGATGACTTGTCAAGTTTAATACTACAAAACTGAGACATAATTACATTTGTATATGATACAGTCATTACATTTACTGGTAGTGGTTGGCACGAATTAAACCATAATGCTGAAAAGGGGTTCTATCTTGTTACTAAGTGGCTATAAGTTGGTTCACGTTAAGAAAATAGTGACGTCATCGTTGTTCGCGCCTCTCGACCAATTAGATCGCAACAAATTATAAAGCTAAGTTCACAGTGACCAGTTGACTGCAGATATTTTGGCGAAACGGTTGTCTTTTATGCGTTATACATAAAATAATTTAATTTAATTCAATCCTATTAAATTGGTGTGGGCCCAAATAAAAAATTATGTAGGTGCCAAAAACACAACATACAAAATGAGTGATGTAAAACAAATATTTTGTGACGCAATAACTTTAATAGATGGAAGAAATGCTGCGACCATGTGATACCAGAAGAAAAGCTTATGTAAAATTCAGACGGACGTCATAGAGAACGCAGAACAAAATTCTTTCATAATAAATACAAATGAAGATTCTAGTGACTCTGATTTTTAACCATTAAACTTAATCTTTTGAAATATACCGGTATTGGAAAAGTCAATACCGTGATCCCGGATACCGGTATCAATACCTGTAATCCGGTATTGAACGCAAGTTCAATTAGGACATTAATAAAACCAATAAAATACGTGTTTTTTTATTTTCAAATCAGTCTTTATTGTTCTTATTGATTGAAAATATAATAATACATTGTATACATCGCTCTCTTATAATATAAAAATTTGGTTTAGGTTGATTATTTAGGTAGGACTAGAAATTAGGAGCATATATTGAAAACTTAAAATTAATCTAGTCTTTTTGCAGGAAGGCATTTTACATAGACTGTATAGTACAATATAAAAAAAAAATATAAATTTTCTATTATTATCTAATTGTCTATGCCTCAAACATGCGAGACACACATTTTACCAAATTGAAAGCGTATATCTTTAAACGATTGACTTTATGAAAAAGTGGTTTCAGAAACCTGAATGTCATTTTTAAATATCTGTCTATCAACACCAAACACGCAGAGGTTTCAAGAAAAAAAAATCAATTTTAGTTCTATGTATGGAGAGCACCCCTTAATTTTTATTTTTTTATTTTTATACCGGTATTGAAAGCCCTAGTCACGGCAATGGTAATCAATACCTCGCCGTAATACAGTAACAAAGAGTACGAGAGGTATTGTGACTGTTTCTAGCGGCCTTATATTATAATATAATGTCAATAGGTAGTAAGAATGCCATGTTGTGTCTAAATAAACGAATAAATATAAATTTTATGGGGTTCCGTAGCTGATTGGCCTTACTTATGTAAGAAATAAAATTTTACGCGGAAAGTCCCTTCACGCGAACGAAGTAGCGGGCAGAAGCTAGTTGGTTCATAATAATGAAATTGACAGTCATGGTATTACGTAAAGGACCACATATATATGACTAGCTTCTGCCCGCGACTTCGTTCGCGTTGGAGGGTTTTCCCGCGTAAAATCCTGATCCCGTGGGAATTCCGGGATAAAAAGTAACCTATGTGTTATTCCAGGATGTAAACTATCAACTTGCCAAATTTCACTCAGATCCGTTCAGTAGTTTTTGCGTGAAAGAGTAACAAACATCCATCCATCCTCACAAACTTTCGCATTTATAATATTAGTAAGAGTAAGATAAGATTGGATCACTACAGATTATCTGGACTTAAGAGACGTTGACCTCTGAGTTTGTTTCAGTGTTTCTTCTCAGAGTAGTCAGTTAGGAAACACTGGCCTTATCTAGTTTACATTTACGAAAAAAAAGACGTGTGAAAGTGTTATTTATAACCTATTTGCAAAATAAACATCACTATTAATTCATTATGCACACATGCACCGGTTATAGGACATTTTTCTTAAACGATAAGATCTTTCATTTATGTTATTGCCAGAAGATAAAAGATAGCAGCGAAACATACATTCGGTTCCTTGTAGGACATCGCAACAAGGACAAATACGAGACAATCTCTGAATAAAGATTAGCTTCACAGACCTTTATGTATTTAAATGGACTAGGATATTTATGATGTCAGCTGGTTTGGATAGTATTCGTATCCTATTTAAATTTTACATACAGAATTTGAATCAGTTAAAGGTAAAGTAATTAACCTTGCACATCTGGAAAGAAAATATCTTCAAGCCGTCGGTCCGACCTATCAATTGAACATCTTTCAGTCACTGCAGACAGACATAATAAAGCCATAAAATCTGACACCAGTATTAAGGATTTCGTGCTACCCAGTTACAGGATTATGGAAGTTAGATAGGCAGTTATGCCATGTGTTATACTACTCAGCTACATCTAGTTGCACAAGAAGCTGACCACAACATAATCCAGAAAAAACTTGACTGATTAATTATTAGTTCTATCACAGGAATATTTTTCTTTGAAGCATAAAAATCTACAATGTTATTGTAAATGAAGACAAAGAAAAATCAAACCACTTACAAAAAAAACTTGAGAGGTGTCAAGGGACACCCGGATGGAACGAAGTTCCTTTCGATTAATTAGTGAAGGAATTGTAAAAAAAAACATGTGTGCAATTCACACGTGGTAGAAGTGAAACCTTCAAAAATTTACGAAATTTCAAAAGTACACGTTTGGGCATATAAAATGTCCACGACATAAGAAACACTCTCTCTCTCTCTCTCTTTACCTCAACTCCCCACGAGACCCCCCTCAACTCATGCCTCAACTCATCCCTGAACTCATCCCTGAACTCATCCCTGAACTCATCCCTGAACTCATCCCTGAACTCATCCCTGAACTCATCCCTGAACTCATCCCTGAACTCTCCCCTCAACTCTCCCCTCAACTCTCCCCTCAACTCTCCCCTCAACTCTCCCCTCAACTCCCCCCTCAACTCCCCCTCAATTCCCCCCCTAACTCCCACTCCAACTCCCCCGTCAATTCCCCCCTCAACTCCCCCTCAACTCCCCCCTCAACTCCCCCCTCAACTCCCCCCTCAACTCCCCCTCAACTCCCCCCTCAACTCCCCTAAAGTTTTCTCTTCAAATATCAAGACGAATTGAGAATCTCCTTTTTTTTGAAGTCGGTTAAAAAGTGTCGTTACAACTTTTCGTATGAATTTTTTCCGTCTAGCCCCCTTTCGTAACGCGCGATAAGGAACTTCGTTCCAATAATTGCATTACACCCATTGCTTGATAGGTATTTGTTCTAAGAATATCATCAATCGATAAAGCAGTTACATATATATAGGTGTAGGTACCTGTATACTCGTATTGTAATCGTATTGTAGTCATCAATAATGAATTGCGATAAAATCGTTTTTACAAGTGGAGATTTTATACGATCGATCACAGCTCGAAGTTCAAAAGCATTTCTTAGATTTTACTCTTTCGTATTTTTGGAGATTAGTTCAAGATTATCTGTCCCAAGGTGTAAGAAATTCAATCTATAGTAAAGTTCGCAAGTCGGAGTGCCCCGGCCGGTATAGCCACGCACGACCGTCACCGCCGACCGTCAGTTGTTTCAATTTCCCCGCCGCATACTTCACGCCAAGTAACGAAACTTTCAGAAACATCCCCTCGGTAAGGACCACGATATTAACCGCAAATTCTTGCACGTTAACACGTCTATTGTTTAGATAATAAGGCTTTACTTCCTGGATAAAGTATTGAAGTTAACATAACACTGCTTCACACAACCCTTTCTTTTGCCTTAACTACAAGGATTTGAAATAAAGTATCCTTCCCAGTTTTGTATTATGTGATAGCCAAATGGCCTATCTAAAACAACGTTAGCTTCAGCTGAAGAAGAAACGATAGCAACCAATAAAATAGGTTTTATTTTATTTTCCAAATGTGTAAAAGCAAATTCATACATATACCCTCACTGGGAATTTCTCCTGTATAGTGTGTGCATTTTTACAAACACCCACATCCGAAACAAATTTTTGTAGGCCATGCAAACATTTGTTCCGGCGCGGGAATCAAACTCGCGACACACAACGTAGCAGTCAATCGCTCAACCGCTGCCCCAACCGTGTCGTCTTGTATTTATTTGTGTGTTGTATCTATTTCAGAAACTTTAAACCGAAGTGCGTATCACAGTCTTATCATACTCTAAAACATAACAATGCCTTCTATCAGCTACTTAATAACTAAGAACGTGGTTGAGACTTAAATCCTAAATGGAATAGGCTTAAGTTCAAAGCTAGAAAAAGATCATTACTATAGACTCATATCGAACGCATTCCATCAATCTTCCATCACTCCAAATTCCACACAATTAGGCGAATTTGTTTTCTTGATTAAGAAAGTAAATTCATTGCATGTAATGTGTCCAGATCTGAGTCTACAACCTGCAACAACTTATCTCTACTTCTTTTTTCGATTAAAAAAAGAACTAGTAATGTGGGTAGAATAATCTTGTTTACCCCTCCAACTAAGCCAAATATGCTTGTGTCTGGAGTGGGTTTACGCCAATAGTGTATTGGGTGTGAATCGAACCTGCAACCCCTCGATCACAAGGCCGACTCCATAGCCATTAGGCTAATGCCGCTAATGCGATAATGTTTAGTGTTATTAAATGAAAATTATTTTCAAAAAAAAAACGCTCGCAGTTAATACAGGAAATACTTCAAGGCTATTGCTATTAAATTCTACTTGCAATGAATTATTGCAAACTACATTATAAGCGAATCGATCCTAAATGGATCTTGCTAATTTTACTGTCTTGTAAATCTAAATTTCGTTTTTCATAACTGTTCTCACGATCAAACTAAGAACCCTACAGTAACTTGAAGTAAGATAGATAGATATATATAGATATACTTTTTATTGTACATAATAACAGAAAACAAATAAGGATTTAACATCTAAAAAGAGTGATACAGTGGGCGGTCTTATGATGATTTCACTCGAAATCTAAACTAAAGTGTGAACAATTTACTTCTTGAAAATTAATGTCATTGTGCATATTATATACCTTAACACGTATAAAAAATGTATATATAGTTTTAATTTCCCAGGCTCCTCGCAGTGATAAGTTATGTCTATAAATATAAATGATATGAATGGAGGACATTCAAACAAACGCATAGTAATTTAGTCTCACAGACCAAAGGAAGTGCCTAGATATAACCTACTTTGGAATGCATGTATATAATTAAAATAAATATTTATTTAATTAACAGTATTTCGACACAGTTCTGGCCTCTGTTAGTAAGCCATCTAGCGGTAAGTTGCATAACGGCAGTGTCGGCCTTTATATCAATAGTTTTAAGTATTTTGCACATTTATGTATCATAGAACGGTATTCTCAAAACAGGTAGTGGCATTGAGGGGTTTCGTCCTAAGCTAAGTCACTTTTATCTCCATAATATTAACACGTGAAGCAAAAGCTTTATACCTTTTTACGAAAATTACGCAAAATTTGGCACAGTTACATTACTACTACGAGTATATACACTCGCGCATAGTTTTTAATTATAGCATGAACAGACAGACAGACATGTCACATGCAGTCTTATAGTCCGCAGTAATTTATTTGTAATAAGTATATAAGAATGGGTCTGTGTCTAAAGTAAATATTCATTAATATCAATAGATTTGTTCTGTTTTACTAGACCATTAGGTCTAGTTTAGGATCTCAGTTAAACTTTTCTATAATACTGAATTGTGTGTGTTCATCGATGTTAGTCGTCCCGTTTGGTAGAAGAGCAAGCCAGTTTGAAGCATACAAAATATTTCTGTAAGTACTTATTCCAACAACAGCAATCGTTGCCTCGTGCCCACAGTATTCACTGTAGCTGCCAACTTAAAGTTTTGTTTGTACTGAGTGGCAAAAAATCATAATGCAAATAAAAATAGTATTTTAATTCAATTTAATTGAGAAAGTGACCTAATTTTAAATTCTTGTAACTACTAATGTAAACCAACCTTAAACAGAAATCCAAAACAGGATCCATTTTTCGAGAAAAAATCGGTCATGGGAGAGATGATAGAGCGAGAGCTCGAGAAGCTCAAAATTCGAAATTCTTGGGTTTTTAGGTCACTTTCACTGTAAAAATGATACCTACATTAATAAATTATCAATAGTTTATATATGAATATCTAAAATAAATAAGGCTATATACTAAAAGAGGCTCTGGACTAGTGATGTTACGAATATTTACAAGATTATGCGAATGTTTGGTGAAGCAAGAACAAATAGCAGAAAAAAACAATTTGAAGATACAATTTGTTAGGTTAGTAAAATAAAACTCCAATAATGCCTTTTTATTATTAGAATAAGTATCTTAACCTCGTAATCACATTGCCGGGTAGAAGTTAATGATACCAAATGATAAAGTAAAGGGAACTTTACTTTATCATTTGGTATCATTAACTTCTACTTTGGGTCATAAAGCTTAAAATTCAGATTTATACTAAATAACAAATGACTTGTCATCAGTGCCGCCTAACCATAAATAATTGGAGTCAAATAAAAAAAAATACTGAACTTCGCATTCGCGAATATCGGTAGCAAATACACAAATCTTTAAAAAATTACATTACATCACTACTCTAGATAAAGTGTCATTGTATCTTCGAATATTTGGGCCTGGGACTCATCCCGTTACCGTGGCCCCGGTATGTAAAGGGTTATTGAAGGAACACCGTGGATTTTAGTCAGTAAAAGTCTGACAGTCCCTCCCACCCTGCCCGGAGTGGGAGGACTTATTTGATAATTTTACCACGAAAAAAAAAAAGGACATGCCAGTTTCCTCACGATGTTTTCTGTAACCAATTTTAGAGCCGTGGTAATGATATGAATAGCATAAAGTAAAGGTAAAGGCTCGAATCCACAACTCGCGAGTCGGGTCTGAGCCACCCCTGCTCTCATGCGTGTAAACATTATATATAAATATTTATTTTGCAGATTGGTTATAAATAACACTTTTACACATTGTTCACTTGTCTAGACCTTCAGGTTGCAGCGGCTTTTAAACTTTTTTGTCACCACTACCATGCAGCTGACGAGTCAACCGACAGTGACCTAGTAATTATTTGTTATTACACCTATTAAGAAGTTGGATCACCCACAGTCCCAGCAGAGGTTAAACTCAGTTGTGACAGGGAACCAAGTAGGAATGTAAACGTGAAACTTCACAACCACATCACATTAAAAATATCCAATTCATTTTCTGATTAATTGGAACAGTGATAATTACACAAGTTGATTGGAGTATTAAAATGTTACTTAACACGAAACTAAATTATATTAATGAAATGCTACATTACTTGAATGTATCAATATAAATAATTTATGATTTTGTTTTCGCAATTTATTTATTAATAAAGAAACTCAAAAGTATACCATACCCATATTGGAACGTGCCAAAGGCACAAACATTAATCTTAAAAGGCGGGTTTGTGAATATGTACAATATTATATACAACCCCATTTAAAAAGGTGCTTCTTACAAACAAAGTCGTACGCGCGACACTCATATGTACAATGTGCCGAGCTACGCGTATGAACATTTGCATGACACTACAAATAGCAAATTTGCTATTTGTAGCTCGAAAATTTTTTTTCAGCGTAACACTTTGCACCTTTACAATGACAACAAAGAGTTTGCAAACGTCATTTACAGAACGCAGGCACTTTTTGTTAGGTCTCCAGAGTTTATAATTTACCACTAACCACATTTTTCTTTCACAGCATTTCACAGCTCTCATACCTCATAAATAGGCATGTAACTTAGCATTTTAATAGGTAATATGTAGAGATGGGATACCCAATTGACATCGATCCTCAACTCTCAGCATATTATGTACCTACATTGATATAATACCAGTCTGTTCAATATTCAATTATCTTCTACAGTCTAATTAGAAACGTGTAACATGCAGTGAGCCGACAATCTCGTGATACATCGGTTACTGTAACAAGTTTTGATTGAGCAGCTTCGAAAAAGCCCTTAGTTTTACAGCTTTACTGAACCCCCGATACTTTACCGAGCAATGGTTTCTAACCAGTAGTTCGCGGTCCATCAGTGGTCCGCAAGTGTAAAATATAGTCCGCGAACGATTTCAAGTTTCGCGGTTGGTTTCGGAAAAGTAAATGAGCTTCCTACGAAATATGTTATCTTTTAATTACTGTTAATTTCAACATTAGTATTGAATAAAATTTATTTTTGGATAACATAATTCAGTTTATTTTGTATTGTATATCGGGGTCCCTGCTAACAACAAAGAAATTAAAGTGGCACAGAAAAGGATGGATACCCCTGCTTTTGAGGAATCCTGTTTATTTCTGTTGACTTCATTTCCCGGCAAAGTGAATTTAGGGAAGTATCTCTAAACGTTAGAAGGTAAACATTAAAGTTTGAACATTCTGTTCGTGAGGTAAATTCTGGCTTCCGATGTTCGTATCATTTGTTATAATGTTCAGATAAGCAGTATTATCTTCTCGGTTAAAGTACATTGCTTTGCATTTTTTACGACAATGTTATATGCAGGAAATTTTATTTTCTATTGTAGGTAGTATTGAGGATATAAACCTGAAGGAAATTTCCGGAAGTTGGTACCCGTCAAATTTCTCCAGTAATCACTAGTTATTTATTATTCCAATAGAATAAAAGGTCACACGTTCCGGTCTATTTGTATAAAATGTCTAGAATAATGTACATAAGTCCTTATTAGCTACTTGCTGGTACGTAGAAGTCTATCCACGTTCACAGCGGCTGTTGATCCAACAGTGAAATGAGATTGACTTACGAATGCCATGCGCCACACACGAATACAAATTATGATAATAATTATGAATAGCTATGAAAATTGAGTTTTAGCTGGCGAGGACCGGATACATAATGCAAAAGCATGTAATAAGTAAAACAAATGGAACAATTCCAAATCGAATCGTAATAATGTATTCAAACGGGGTCAGAATTAATTTGCAATTTTAATGTGATTCAATCTAAAGCATAGACCCCAAAATTAGCCATTTTTTTGGCAGAAGCTATCAAAAGAACTGAATCCCATTTTTTCTTTGGTTTCGATATTAACAAGAAAGCAAAACTGAAAAGTAATAAATAATCTCACACGAAGCTAATGTAGGTCTCGGAGATATTCTTTTTCAATAATCCTTAAATAGAATGCGGACAAACAATGAGAACCTTGTGGGAGGGATTAATAAAATCCTCTGCAACACCTGGAACACAAATAAAAAGATATAATAATGGTAAAGCATGAATAAGAAGGTAAACAAAATAATAATGTATATACTTAAGCTATTAGATGCCCGATCACATTAAACGTTTATAGAAACTAAATAACATGTTAAAATATATTATTAGCCTGTTTAAAAGCAGTTCAGATACAATCTTGCTGTGAATACTCAAAAACAAATCGTCCTTAAAACATGTACGAACTCCCAAGCTGCAAAATATACCTATACAGTTCAGTGAAAGCGCATCCAGAATTTTACGAAGGTTTGACCTTTCGCTTATACTTTATTCCCAAACAGGGGAGTGCGCCTCCCCTAGTCGGCCTAGAGATATGTGTATTGAAATTGAAAAGAATAAATACCTCAACGCGTAACCAATATCACATTTATTGGTTGTTTCGTTTATTGTTTCGAGATGTTTTAGCAAAAACTAATTTTTGTTTACCCATGAAACCTATCATATAGCGTCAATAGCCTACTGGCTAAGGCATCGGACTTATGATCGAAAAATACTAAAAAATACTTGGGAAGAGACTGGATCTCGTGACATAGTGAATACTAGTGTGGGGTCCAGAGAATTCCTTTTGAACCATGTACTCACCGGAACTGAATAAAATACTTTGTTATTAGTGCCTTCTAACTTCTTATAATCTCTTCATCCTTCTTCTTCTTCTTTTTTACCGGATTGATGAGTTTGTTAAAGTTTACTTGTTTCACGATAGATAATAGGATTGTTTGGGTGCACACGGAGGCGTCTGCAAGCGCGCACGTGCTTGTTAGCTGGCACCTTTTTGCCGTCAAGACAGGCTGTCGGTGCACATGCCCACATCACGTCCGCACAACTAGCTGCCACGGTACCTCTGCTGCTAGCAAGTGCTTTTTTTTTTTTTAACGTGGTAAAATTATCAAATAAGTGCTCCCACCCCGGGCAGGGTGGGAGGGACTGTCAGACTTTTACTGACTAAAATCCACGGTGTTCCTTCAATAACCCTTTACGTACCGGGGTCACGGTAATGGGATAAGTCCCACGACCCCGGCAGGCTTCGGCCCTCTGCAGAGGGGGCCTCGTCATGTTGCTGACGCTCTTTGAGGCGCGCGTGGAACACAACGCGCCGTCGACCCGGGCATGGTCCATGGTCGGACAGCGAGTTGCCCTTTACTCGCTGTCCGCATCGATCTCCGCCCACGCCTACGGTGGCCGGAGATCGTCGGCCGACGTCCGACGCCGTGGGCGTCTACCACTGCGGCTGGGCTGGAGGGAGGACGCCATCCTCTCCCTCACGCGGCCCGCCTCCTCCTTCGGAAGCATGACTGCTTCGCAGAAGGAGGCGACCGCTTCCCACTCCCTCTCGCCCCGCAGCATGGCCTCGAGCGATGCCGGGCGCGAGAGGTCTCCGCCTATCGCCGCCGTGAGCTTGTTTATTTCTAAACGTAGGGATTTTCAGCATACTGTCGATATTGATTTGAAACAAGTCATTTTCTTCATAATTTGCTTAACGTTTTGCCAACTTCATATGTTGGGGTTGGCTTCCGGTCTAACCGGGATCAGCTGAGTATTGATGTTTTACATATAGCGACTGCTTATCTAACCACCACAACCCAGTAACTGGGTAACACATTACCCCTTGGCCATACCAGTGACCAATTTACTGGTTTCTGACCACCCGTTGTCCTCATGATAACCGGAACCAACTCTTTACGTTTTTTTCGTGTCACGGGTGTACCACACTACCAATTTCCGAACTTCGGACAACTGAGAACCCAATGATAGATATATATTTTTATTGTACATCATAACAATAAAACAAAATTATGGACTTAACAATTAGGTGATACAATGGGCGATCTTATCGCTAAAAGCTATCTTTTATTTTATTCAAGAGGAACAACAAACAGCTACAATATAAAACATACAGACAATAAATACACATAACACTATATACAATATTGCAGCCCACAACGCTGTTCACAGATTAATAATAGGATACGATACAATGAAAACAATAATCGCTAGGGTTACAAATGCATTGTATATATAGGATAATACTAATTTAATAAATCAACTTACTGTGATATATATGTATATAATGTATATGGTATAATTTATATGATTTATATGTACCTACATAATACTCAAACAAAAAAAATACAAAAATATAGAATAACATTCAAGAAAGCTCCTTAAGTATAAGACTTTTAAACCGATAGGGAGAACATGCAAAAATGTCTATATGTTCAAAAGTCCTATTGTAGGAATCGACTATTCTGCGAACAGGCGAACGTAAGCCAGAATTGGACTTGCAAGTACCCACTGAAAATAATGTGCCAGCACGCACCTTTCGCTTGTTGACTGTCCTAGGAACTGCATAGCTTAACATGTTGGAAAGTTCAATGCTGTCGAATTTGTTTCTAACAATATTATATAAATTCATAGCTTCTAAATACTTACGTCTATTTTCAAGTGTTGTGAGCTTATACTTTGCAAGCAAATCTTGGTATGACAAATAATATCCATAACATCTATAATGCATACTACGCAGAAATTTATATTGAACACGCTCGATCATTTCAACGTACTTTTTATAGTATGGACTCCAGACGGACACGGCAAACCTACTCCAGTTAAGAGCGTACTAGAGACTTGTACAAGCAAATATAGGAAGAGGGCTTTTTAAAGTCGACTGTTGATCGCATTACAAATCCATATAATTGATATGCTTTATTAACAATCCTTCCTATGTGTAGGTCTAAGCAAAGTTTAGAATCAAGGATAACACCGAGATCACGAATGAAGTCCACTTTAAGTAGGGGATCATTGCACAAAGTGTATGTGTAGTTAATTTTTGTTTTATTTTTGGTAAAGCTTAAAAAGTTACATTTGGGTAAACTTAGTTGCAACTTATTTATTTGGCAGTAATAGGATAGTCGGTCCAGATCTTGTTGCAGCAGAAGGCAGTCATTTGTTTGTCGTATGGCTCTATAAATCTTGAGATCATCAGCATATAATAAAAACTTGGTATTGCGAAAGCATTGGCTGATGTCATTGATGTACAAAATAAACAAAAGAGGACTAAGTATAGAGCCCTGAGGCACACCAGATGTCACCTGTGCGATGTTAGATCGGTTACCATTGAATACAACCCTTTGACTGCGATTATTAATATAGGAGGTAAACCACCTCAGAAGATTACCACGGATTCCGTTGAACGCCATTTTATTTAGTAATAGTTCATGGTCAACCTTGTCGAAAGCCTTACAGAAGTCCGTGTACACTGCATCCACTTGTACACGGCTGTCAACACAATCAAACAAAAAGCTAGAAAATAATAATAAGTTAGTGTTTGTCGATCGCCGTTTCACAAAACCGTGTTGTTGTTGAATTATGATGTTGTGGAGTACAGGATAAATTCCGTTATGGACTAACCTTTCAAAGAGTTTCGACAAGGCAGACAAGAGGGAAATGGGACGATAGTGTTCAACGTTGCGTTTAGATCCACTTTTGTGAACGGGCACAATATACGCATGCTTCCACAGTTCAGGTACAACTCCCTCAGATATACATTTATTATAAATAATAAAAAGAGGCTCACAGATGGAGGTCGCAGTATTCTTAAGGAAGTGAGGCGAAAGTCCGTCAGGTCCAGGGCCTTTTGCAGGATTCAGGGATTTAAGCTCCTTCAGTATGTTCTCTTTACTAAAAGAAAGTTCACAAATAGAGACATGATATATATATGAGATCATGTAGTGCATTGTTGTCCTGCGGAGGCTTCCAATGAGGCAACGAAGGAGATCTGGGTTCATATACCGAGTAAAAGAAGTCGGAGAACATATTGCACTCCATATCTGGTTCATTTGTTTCAGCATTTTTATATTGAAGCTTAGAAGGGATGCCAAGTTTAACTTTTCGATTTGAAACATAGGTCCAGAAGTGTTTTATGTTTTTACTTAGATTGTCCTCCACAGAACTGATATACAGACTGAAACACTTAAGACATGTATCCTTAAACTGTTTTCTATAGTTTGAAAATAATTCATAATCAGAAATGTTATTATATTTCTTCCACTTAATCCATGCCTTATGTTTCTTCTTAGAGATAGCTATGAGAGTGCGAGAGAACCATATGGGATAGCTAACTGATCTAATTCGGGCCAGCGGAGTATCTTGTTTAATAATATTATCTAACTCAGTATAGAATTTAGCCAGAGCCTGTTCAGAATTCATAGGGCCCAGCAGTTCAGACCAGTTCAGTTGCTGAATGTTACGATTAATGTTGTCAAAGTTGACCTTATGAAAACAATATTTATGAAGTGGAGTTCTAGTCATCGGAGTGATTTTGACGTTTAAACAAGTCTCACACGTCAGGACAGGATGGTGGGTGTCAATTGGAAGTAATGTAGTGGAGATTTTAGAAACATTACAGGGGTTGTTGGAAATGACTAGGTCAAGAATTTTACCTCTGTCATTCGTAATGTTGTTAAATTGAGAAGCACCCAGAAGTAAAATAAAATATTTAAATTGTCATAGGTCGAGATCTCTCCAGAAAATGTTGAAGCAATTTGCGAAATATCAGATACAGAGGATACTAGCCAATTAGCTTCAGGGAGATTATAGTCTCCTATAACAAAGAAACTATCAACACTAGGATGGCCTAACACTTCTTGTAGAAATTCAAAGTGCTTGTCACACACTAAAGTAGAAGTCTTAGGTGAGATGTAGGTAGCACTTACAATGTGTCTTTTATTGTTGACAGTGCTGGGCAACTCAACCATAATGTGTTCAATGTGAGTGTGTGAGAGATCGCTATACTTTGTTAAAGAGAGATCCAATTCAGAAGGTTTTAACGTGCGTAAAATAGCAATAAGTACACCTCCATCGTCCTGTTTATTAGTAGCAGTGCGATCACGATCACAACGGTACACACTATATCTCTGGTCTATGAACTTACTATCATAAATTTCAGGTGTTAGCCAGGTTTCCGTTAAGATAATGATATCGTAATATCGTTTTTACAGACAACCTTTGGATGAATTTGACACAGAAGGAGAAAATAAATACGCGTGTAGTCCACGGTGTACTATTTATCAATATACCATACAAAACAATAAATAACGTTCTCAAAACATATAAATATAAAAAAAAGAAACAAAGACATACATCATAACAACAATTTAAGGAGAGAGATAAAGATCTTTTACTAAGTTTTTGAAAGAAGATAGGGTTTGTGCTTGTCTTACTGACACGGGTAGAGCATTCCACAGCCGTACTGCTTGAGCTGCGAACGACTTGCCATAGATATTGGTGGCGTGACTCGGTACCGCAAGCCTTTCTCATTCATTTTACATTCATTCATTTCTGATGACCTCAGAGATTTTGCATGTGTGTCATGAAGGAACTTAAATCGTTCTTTAAGATAAGTGCGGGTTTTAGGATTAAACAGCACACTGTAAAGCAGAGACAATATGTGTAAGTTCCGGCGAAGACGTATTGGAAGCCACTTGAATTTCGTACGAAATTCGGATACGTGATCACATTTGCGCAAGCCAAATATAAATCTAATGCAAACATTTCGCTCAAGTTTATCAAATTGTGCCTCAATAAGATCAAGATAACTGACATCAGCGTAGTCTAGGATAGGGAGTAAAAGAGACTGTGCTAGCACAATTTTAGTAACGGTTGGCAGAAAGTTACGCAGCCGTCTTAGGGAATGGGCAGAAGCAAATAATTTGCAACTGACTTCTTGTAACTGGCGACCCCACGAAAGATGTTTGTCAATCCAAATCCCAAGGTTCTTAACTTTCTCGCTTAATGGAATAGCAGTGCCGTTGAAAATAACCTGAGGAAGCTGCGTCCATTTTACCTTAGGTGCCAACCTGGAACTAACAACCACAATGACCTGGGTCTTTGACGGGTTAACCTGCAAACCATGTGCTTCACTCCATTCGCAAACAGAAGCCAAGTCCTGGTTCATGATGTCAATAGCAGTATGCAAATCTGTATAGGGAGCTTGTCTGTAAATCTGCAAATCATCAGCAAAAAGATGGTAGGAGGACTGAAGTTTTTTAGAAATAGAATTTATGAATATTGCGAAGAGTAAAGGAGATAAAACGCCACCCTGAGGAACACCAGCTGAAGTACTACACCAAGAAGAGCAGGACTCATCTATGCAAATACGTTGACCCGACCCGGGAAGCGACCTCTTGCTCAGCAGTCACGCTTTCGACCTCTTGACCAATGAGACAGTTAATAGCATCCTGTAACAAGTCATTGAATTCCTACTTTGCAACAATGGAGTCGGAGAAACATCTTATCATCTCCTTTCACCCTGCCAAAATCACGATATAACTGACTCCCTTTTCTATCCATGCATTTCTCTTTGCCTTTGCCACCTTCTTTTTCCTATCCATTTTATACGAGTTAGGTAGAAGGCACCAAATCACAGAAATAAAATCATTCACTTTAGAAGGTTAAAGTAATTAACCTTACATAGTTGCAACCTTACAATACTGTTTTCGTTGTGAAAAGATTTCGTATGAAAGCTAAATTAAAGAAATTGTCGGTAACTGGGTGAACAAAACTTGGAGCCCAGTCAAACCTAATACTTCAAGGGAGCTATCGGTAAATAAACTTAAGCCTGTCCTTAATCGGGGGTCGGACGAAGACTGTCGTATCTCGGGTCCAACTAGATGTAAGTATGTTCATAGAATTTTAGCAATCCTATTGATGTTAACCTGGAGAACAAATAAAGTGTTTATTTTGTAAGTTTATTTATCAGTCAAAGGCAAAGTTTTTGGTCACAATTTTATTATTGAACGTTACCTACATATGTCGAATGTATTACATTAAATCGGACTGAGTAAATAAACTAAACGTATTAGAAGACTGTATGGTAGGCAACAATATAATTAGCTAATAATATTCCCACTGCTGAGATACAGGTGTTTTTTCTATGAGACATTGTAGTCCACGTTAGCCTAGTGCGTATTAGTAGATTACAAAAGTCATCAACTCTTGAGTTCTAGTACGTGCCGGTTTCCACACACAATGTTTTTCTCAATAGTTTTGAGAGCAGTGGTGACGAAATATATGTATTTTTATTGATAACATGGTAAGCGATGATGTGGTCGAAGATGAAGCACGTATACCTAGAAGTAACCTATTCATTCTTGACTTAAAGTCTCCCGGGTTTTAACTATCAGGAAACACAGATTCCAGCATGGAATTGCACTCCTCAGCCGTACGCACAATGAAAGTATTCCCAATACGTTTAATGCGTATGTGGGATGTCCACGATGTAATGAAACCGATGATGGAATAAGATTAGTGTTGCCCAAATGCAAGACCAAGACGAGACTTAGCCAGTCTTGGTCTTGCGTCAATACATCTAGTCTTGGTCTTGGTATTGCGATCCTAGTCTTGGTCTTGGTATTGCGATCCTAGTCTTGGTCTTGGTCTTGTGCAAGAGTCTCGCAAGAGTCTTGCAATTAACGATTATCCTATTGTTATTTATTAAACGGTAGTTTAGATCTTAGAACAATATAACAGAGTAGGTAAATTTTGAGCTTGAATTGACATAGGCATAGTAAAGGCCAACCAAATTAATATATTTAATAAGAAATTCGAAATATCAACTGACACATCACCTTTGTGTGTTCAGAACTCATGATCTAACCAACTCAGCTACCTACCGTGTTCCACAAAAATCCGTTGGTTTTTTAATGAAAGTTTACATTTAATAAGCTTACATGTGCTAAAACATGGTTAAAACATATAAGAAACAAATTAATTATATTAACTTGACTGTATTTGAATATTCGTCACTCATGTCAAATTGTAAACTTATCAGTCCGAGAACAACAAGGATCAGAGTAAAAATAAATAATTACATTAAACTCGAAGCGAAGCTCAATTTGGAATTACTAAAATTGAAATAAATACTCCTATTTGTAAGCACACGCCGAAATACCGATAAAGGACGGCATTCTTTGATAAAAAATAATTATTATTTTGAAGATTAATAAAACAGATGCGTTACCAGATAGGTATATTGTGCCTACGTAGCAATAAAATGTAGATATTATGTAAATAATATTCTGTGTATTATGTTCTTCTTTTAGATGGAATTAATCTACATTAATTAAATAAAATTTGCCTAGGTACGCTACCTACTGTATTTATGTAGGTACTTAATAACTACTAGAATACGATAGAAGTTGATAAACCGACAATGCTAATCTCAATTTTTGGATGTGTGTGATTTTAAAACACAAAATGCGCGAGGTCACGTCACTCATTTGATTAGTATTGTAGACAATTTTTACACACAGGTATTTACAATATATTTCATATGGGAGCGCGGCGCGGCGGCGTCGATTGTATGCGATATCAGTACAAGTCGCCTGCACGTGTACTCGTATCTTGACCTTGTACTTCCGAATAGATGCGAATTTTCTTTGACAGGTATCCGACCCGACTTTGTTACCAAAGCCGCGCACTATCAAACTGCTGCGATGGTCAAAACTAGGGATGTACTCTTTTTCTTTTAATCGATATTTTGTACCATGTATGTTTCTGTTATTGTTCGTAATGCTCATAAGTCGATATCGTACAAATAATACACACAAGTATTAACTAATCACTGTTTAAAGGGATTTGGTACAAGATCATTCACCCCAGCTTTACCCGCAGTCCATGGTTTTGTGGCACAGAGATGTCCCGACATGAAATTGTAACCACGTTCAGACTTTGTTCTGGACACATTCCTTTAAATAGCTTTACTTTCTTAATGAGGAAGACTGAGTTATCCAACTGTTCAGAATATGATAACGTAGAAGATGTCACCCATATTTTGGCGGAATGTGTTCGGAACGAAGCTGAAAGAAACGAGTATTTGCAAAGAAAATGTTTGTGTCCCAATAATATGGGAATTTACATTAGTAGTCTGGCGTTTCCACTGTCAGAGAGCGCCAAAGATCTTTACAAAATTGTTAATGTAGGTATTAAGCGTAGGTAAACGTAAAGAAAGACCCTACGAGGGTGGCATGGTCATTGTTATCAAACCCTCTATAAAAAATAAGAGAAAAAAGTATTAACTAATCATGATAATACGACACGACAAAAAATAAAAACATTTTGTAATTAAATCCAATGAAAACTGTGAAACAACAATACTGACTTATGTAATGCAGACGAGATAAAAGTATCAGTATCTGTATTTAGTTTATTTATTGAGAAAATCAATTGTCATTAATTACTTAAGTACTTATATTAATGAAAAAAAAAACGAGATAGTTTTATGTCTATTGTTACATTTTAACATTTTGATGCACTGATACCTACGCTTTAAAACTGCATAAATGAATCGATACAAAAATCCTGTCCCTAGGCAAAGGCACCGCCGCCGCTGGCACGACGGCTATCCTGACCTTTATTGAACATAAGAAATCACTTTAAAATTTTAAAATAAATTGAAAAATATTAAGTTAACTACGACTTAATATTTTTCGCTGATTTCTTATTTAAAATAACTTGAATTGAATGTTGTGTGTGTATGCTAATCTTATGCGATGTTGCCGGACCTATATCACTGTTGGTGGTAGTAACTTTAGGCAGCACCTCAGTCAGAGCCAGCGTATTAACGTTCTCATCAAATAATCCGGCTCTGGACAACGATCCAAACTCGGAGAACTTATATTCCCCTGTGTTTTTGCAATGTAAGTTTTCTCATTTTAATAACAATAACACAAAGAAAACGATAGTCTGAACTAACTGTAAGACGCAAGAGTCTCGCAGGCTGTCTTGTTCTTGCTTAAATCTTGCAGGATAAGTCTTGGTCTTGGTCTTGATATTTTGCAAGACCAAGACCAACACTGATTTTGGGCAACACTAAATAAGATTGTGCAAGTCTATTGCACACTCCCCGTGACAAAGTAAAGAGTCTTTTGCGGATTCCTACGTGACTTGGAACTCGGGGCCTTAACCACTGGGCCTACTGCTGTAGACATAATTATCGTCACTTAATGATAAAAAGAAGATAGAAAAAAAAAAGGATTTTAAGTCACAACATTATTTTACCAGGAGTATGTGTGCGACATGGATTTACACATAAACCCTGAAGAAATGGTGGCCTAATGCTGCGCAAGTGAGCGTGCGGGACCCACCATCAATCCATCATTTATTCGATTCGAGCTCCCTACAACGTGAGAATGTTAGATTCTGACTAAATCAGCTGTCCATTTGTGTAATTGTTGGAAGGCATTCAAATCCGAGCATAAATAAATAAATAAAAACTAGCCAGAGCCTTGCATTAGTAACATATGTAGGCCTTGTACTTGACCATAGAAAGAAGAAAGAAGAAAGAAAATTGCGTTTATTGGCACATAAAATCAAGAAATACACATTATATACAACATTAAAAATAAAAAAAAAACAATATTGTGCCAAAAGGGCCTCAGCTCAGCATAATGTCAGGTGGCAACCCTAAGTATCACCACCTAACGCTGGTTTTCAGCTGCAGCCCACGGGTGCCACACGCTCGAATGTGCAATACACACGCGTAAACCCTCTAGTCAAAAGTTAAAGAGATATAATTGAATTATGCCGTAATAATATAATAATAATTGAATAATTAAAATAAATAAAATGGAATAATTAAATAAATGATTCACATGTTCCACAACACGGAGACAGCAGTAGATATTCAAATCGCGGATGAATTGACTTGAATGGTCTCATACTGTTTTTGGTGTTCGAGTAAAAACTCTTTCAGCTTAAGCTTAAATGTTAGCCTATTCCCACAGTATTTTATAGGTGGGGGAATATTATTCCAACATTTACTGGCCGCGTATCGAAAGCTGCCTCTAAACGCTGCCGAATTGTGATGTGGTGTCAAAAGACTCTGAGCACATTGTCTTCCCTGCCGATTCCTATGACCTCTTGTCCACTCAAGCTTATTGTATAAATATAATGGTTTTTGAGTTTTAATTAAGCCAAATAAAAGATTTGCTAAATGTAATTTACGCCGTGCTTTCATTTTCAACATTTTATGCTTATTTAAATAGGGTGTAACATGACTTCTAAATGGAATATTGAAACAAAAACGTGCGCATGCGTTCTGAAGCCTCTGAATCATTTCGTCGGTTTTGGACAGAAGACGCTCACCATAAATGACATCCGCGTAATTCAGTTTAGATAGCACCAAAGAATCCACCAACATAATACGCAGTTCCTCACTGAGATATGGTCGAGCTTTGTACAAAACCTTTAGTTTGTAGAAACAATTCCGAATCGACTCAGCCACATGTTTTTCATAGCGAAGCTCTGAATCCATAATAAGGCCAAGACATAGCGAGACAACTATTCAATTCAAGATTAGACCACCAATAGATCTGCAACATTAAACTACAATTAAAACACATGAAAACTGTTATAACGTAGGTACCGGATAAAAGTTCTGTTTGATTCCTAAAAGTTTAGCCGCGCACGGCAGGTAACAAAATTGAAACAACTTTTGATCGAATTACGCGTGTAAATGGTGCGGCGTATGTCAAGTTGACGTAAAAACTAGCTAGTTAGTGCAGTTTACACAAACAGCCGGTTTGTTAACTGTAACTTAACTTGTTAATTTTGTTGCGGTACGTTTGTCACAATTGTTGCTTGTCTACGTGAACAACAAATGACAATTCAGCGGACAAGCTCGACGTAAAGGATACTACGAAACAAACTAAATTGCCATCGGTAGAACACACGGATGAAGCTTCGTTAGTAAATATATATATATATTATATATATATATCGGTATAGTAATAATACTAGCTTGTGCCCACGCTTTCTATCGCATGCAAGGGTTTCCCCGTCTAAATTCCGATCCCGTGGGAATTCCGGGACAAAAATCAATATACATACCAAATTAAATTCACATCCGTTCTGTAGTTTTTGCGTGAAAGAGAATAAATATCCATCCATCAATCCTCACAAATAATCCTCATTTATAATATTAGTAAGAGTGAAGATAGTAGATATAAGCCTGTAGGCATCATCAAATACCCATATAGCGACGATACAATAGTAGCAATTTATAAAAAAATTGTATCAATTATATTAATTAGAAGCCATTGGGCCGCCAGCTATTCTATATAACAACCAGGCATTCTATACAACGTGTAACGGAAACTCCATATCTATCCAAATGGGCTGAAGACAACATCTGGTTTGGAGTCTCTATGCAAAGTTTCAGCTCAAAATAAGTGACTCACAGAATTGAACCCAAATTGTTGGTTTCGTATGTTTCTTGAATACCAATAATAACAAACGTGTCACAGCACTATGAGGGTCATCACTTTCCACGTTACCAGCCAATAACACGATAATTCTTTTCATTCTTCTTAATTTGAAAATATCGGTCTCAGGCAGTCTCTGGTATCAATGTATTGAAATTTCTAATAAACTCCACACGTGTAGACATAGGATTGCAAAGCCGCGCACTCGGTATGTATATACCCTTTAAATTACTCGTTGTATAAGGATACAAACTTCCACCCGCGATTGCTACTTACCCTTTTACAAGATTATCCATAAATACATTCTTAGCTGACATATAAATTTCAAGTTCATAGGTCTCCAGATCTTTTACTTTTATATATAGATAAACAAGAGTTACCTACATGTAAAAAGTATGCGAGCAATTGGACTATTACCAAAAATAAATTCATATGAATTTTTTAGCTCAGAAAAGTTACGTACTATGTACTTGGCTGCTGCCCAGTTGTAATGATCATAATTTATAACACAGTGCGTGCCAGGGCAGTGACGTAGACTTATTAGAAAAAAACATTGAATTAATTTGTGTGTCTTTCAAACATGTTTCAGTTACCTACAGGTTGAGTATCCGACAACGAGAATCGTTAAGGAAACATTAAACATATATTTATTCACTTCACAATTATCCTTACAGGGTAACCTATTCCAGAACCTAGTATACCTACTTATTCTAGTAATTTACATCTATTTTTTTGTGTAACAAATTACACATTTATTACACAAGTCCAAATCAGCCGCAATGTGGAGCACACGCGTTAGTGGTGCATAACATATACCAATACTTAATTCATGAAAACAAGTCTGACAGTATTAATAGTAATCTGTTATCACCAAAAGTAGAGGAGCTCGTGGCTAAATAATAACAGCAGCATGAAATTTTTCTTGGCGAGTTCAGTCTGTGAACGGATGACCATCATAACGTATCGAGATTCCTGTGTGCCTCAGAGTCAGAAAGTCTTTGGTCCTGGCTGTAATTTATAAATTTTTAAAGTTGTTACGGATAGTCAGCAGAAGCCAGAAAATCTGACACTGATCAGACCATGGGATATCGTGTTAACCAGCTGATAGGTTAGGTAGTTGGGAACAGACCAAGAAAATCTTTTTTCTTTTTTGATGGGGCCACTCGTAGTTCAGCACACTAAGGCTGGTTACTACTTAACCGGACGGTCCTGTGGTGACCTCTAAATTTAAAGGCCCCCAGCCAGGGCTTACATACTAATATTTATATTTAAACAACCGCACGCTAAGGGCACTCCCTGCCCCACCAACTGTGTCCCCACGTTGTCGTCGTGGTGGGGCTTGCGTGTTTCGATGATCTCTGGGGCCATGCCGGTAGAGGCACTCATGCCGGACGGGCCCAGAGGGAGAAACCAGACCAAGAGGGACACACCGGGGGAAAGGCGCGCCGCCTGGAGGATCGAGCAGCTAGCTCGAGCTTCTAGACGGCGCGGGGCCCGGTCTCAGAGATCGGGTCAAGGGGGAGGAAAGGTTCACTTCCGGTATGCGTCTAATCTTTAGACGTAACCGTGAAGTGAACCAGGGGAGGGGAAATGGGGTGTAGGGTCAGAGGAACTCACCTCTCTAAAAAAGTACAACAATATGGAGAACAAAGCTTTTGTCAAAGATACCCAGGCGGGTCCCAGCTGCTCTTCAGCTGGGGAGTCCCGCACCGGACACGTCCGGTCAGTCCCACCGTACTCTGGGGGGACATCAACCGCTTTTACCCCAAATTTCCGGCAGTCGCCGCATCGAGCCAGGGAGGCTCACGTGCCCGTGAGGTGCAGTCGCTGGACTTGTCCAGCACGTCCACCTCACCGGCACCGAACCTTGAGCGAGCGCAGAGCGCCGCTCCGTGGAGGAAGGGGGCGCTGATGCTCGGGTCGGAGACCGACTCGGCATCGGACGCCGAGAGCTTCCAGAGCTTGATCTCTGGGAGCGCAGTGAGGAGCGACGAGGGCAGCGCCGACAGGAGGAAGGAGTTCCTCAAGCGCCCCCGCGACGATGAGTCGTCGTCGGAGGAGGGGCTTGTCTCGGCCCGTAAGATCCCCACTAGCGTGCGGGGTAAAGGCCGAGGCAAGACCTCAGGGAGGGGGCCTTCCTCTGGAGAGCCCAACACTGGTCTGGCCTCGAGCGAGGCCAAACTAGAAGAGGCCGTGGCAGCTGCCATCCGCACCATCTCGCGGAAGCGGAACCGCAGGAGTAAGGAGGACGCGATCGGCGAAGCCATGGCCTCCATCATGGCGGCCGCGCGGACTTACGGCGGGGCTCCGGCTGCAAGGGACGACATGTCCGATCTGCGGCCGGAAGTCACCCGCCTGACTGCCGCCATCGAGGCTCTCCAGAGGGAGAACGCCGCCCTTAAGGCGGACCTGGCCGCAATCCGGGGAGACGGCCAGCGGAATGCGCCGCCGCGGGGCCAAAAGGAGAAAGGCCAGCCCACACCAGCGGAGGACTCGGTTCTCGACCTGGTGCGACAGGAGCTGGCCGCCTTCCAGCAGCGGTTCTCGCTATTGGAGAGCCGCGTGCTGCGACCCCCACTGGCGGCGCCTTCGTACGCGGCTGCGGCCGCGTCCAAGCCCCCCCCGGACGGCGACGAGGCCGCCTCAGGCGAAGACGGCCACTGGGCAGACGGCCCCAGCGACAGCGGCTCCTGCGAGGGCGAAGACGGCCCCGGCCAAGCCGAAACAGAGCCCACCAAAGCCGCCTCCGACCCCGACACCTGCGGGGCCGAAACAGGCGGCCAAAGGGAAGAAGGCCCAGGCCGGGAACCAGCCGTCCCAGCAGCCTCCTCCAAAGACTCCTCCAGCCGGCGCCGACTGGCAAGTGGCCGGGGAGAAGAGGAAGGCTGCTGGCGCAGCCAGGTCCTCGCGGAGAAGGGAGCGACGGCGGCGGCGAGACGCCGCAGCGCGATTGCGCGCCCCCAAGACCGCGGCTGTAGTGATCACACTGCAGCCGGACGCGGTGAAGAGGGGCGTGTCGTACCGCGACGTGCTGGCGAAGGCGCGGGAGGCGATCGACATCACAGAGCTCGGCATCGTCGGCGGCCTCCGTCACCGGGTCACTGCGACGGGGGCTCGGATGCTGGAGATCCCCGGCGCGGCCAGTGGCCCTACCGCTGACGCTCTGGCCGAACGGCTCAGAGCGTCCTTAAACGCGGAGGAGGCTCGAGTCTCCAGACCCACCAAGCGCGCAGACGTGCGCATATTGGGTCTGGATGACTCTGTGACGGCCGAGGAAGTGGTTGCCGCCGTTGCCAGGACTGGGAAGTGCCCTCCCGATCAGGTGAGGGCGGGCGCCCTGCGTCCTGGCTTCACGGGGGGGCAAACCATTACGGTTAGCTGCCCTGTCCCGGCGGCGAAAAAGTTGCAGGAGGGCCGAAGGCTCCTGGTTGGCTGGGTGTCTGCGCAGGTGAAAGTCCTGGACCCCAGACCCCTGAGGTGCTTCCGCTGCGAAGTGGGCAACCATGCGGCATGCGTGTGCACCTCGGAGGTAGACCGCAGCGATAGGTGCTTCCGCTGCGGTCAGCCCGGTCACAAGGCCGGCTCGTGCTCCGCCCCGCCTCACTGCTTCGCATGTGAGGCGGTTGGCAAGCCGGCCGATCACCGGGCTGGGGGCAAGTCCTGCGCCCCACCCACCAAAACCAGGCGCAGAGGTAGGCCCTCTGCCGCCGCCGTCACCGCCACCGCCGCCGCCGCCGCCGCCGTCGCTACTGCCACCGCCGTCGCCAAAGTCGTGGCTGAACCCCCGCGAGGGGCCCTGGAGGAGGCTGCAATGGATCCCGATTAATGGCCCCATTGTGCTTCCTCCAGGCGAACATCAACCACTGCGCCGCTGCTCAGGAACTTTTGCTCCAGAGCATGGCGCAGTAACCGATCAACGTCGCCGTGGTCGCCGAGCCGTATTTTGTCCTGCCCAGGAATGACTGGGTGGCGGACTTGGACGGCTCGGTGACCCTCGTTTCGTCGGCCGCCGCCGGTACCCCGCCCCTCGATCGCGTCAAGAGAGGGCGTGGGATCGTCGCAGCACGGTTCGGGGAGATCGCTGTGGTAGGCGTTTATTTCTCCCCGAACCGAACTCTCGCCGAGTTCCAGAACTCCCTAACGGAGCTGGGAGACGTCGTCGTCGCCCTCGGTTCCCTCCCCACCGTCCGGCTTGGGGTTCAATGCCAAAAATCCGGCTTGGGGTTCCCGGTCCTTGGACCATGGGCGGGGCAGGATGCTCGAGCACTGGGCCCGTGCGCAGGGCCTGGTGATCGAGAACCGGGGTTCTGTCCCCACGTGCGTGCGGTTTACGGGCGAGTCGGTGGTGGACGTTACGTTCGCCACCCCCAGCCTGTCACCGCGCGTCACCGACTGGCGCGTTGTGGAGGAGGTGGAGACCTATTCCGACCACCGGTATATCCGGTACGACGTCTCCGCCCAGACCCCAGATGCGCCGGTCCGACGGGACCTGAGTGGTCCGCGATGGGCGCTGAAGCAGATGGACCGGGAGCTATTCCTGGAAGCCTCGATCGTGCAGGCCTGGGGGTCACCCCCGGACAGGCCTGCCGACATAAACGACGAGGCGGAGCGGTTCCGGGAGGCCATGTCGGAGATCTGCGACGTGGCCATGCCCCGGGTCCGGCAAGGACGCGCCCGGCGTCAGCTGTACTGGTGGTCGAGCGAGCTAGCAGCGCTGCGCGAAGCGTGCGTTGCGGCGCGACGCCGGTACACCAGGTTCCGCAGGCGCCGCACCCGACCTTCGGATGCGGCGACTGTAGAGGCGGAGCTGTACGAGGGCTACAGGGCAGCGAAGGCCGTCCTCCGAGACGAGATCTGGCGGGCCAAGGAACTGGCCCGGGAGGAGATGCTGGCGACTCTGGACGGGGACCCATGGGGCCGCCCCTACAAGTGGGTGCGAGAGAAGCTCCGCCCCTGGGCTCCCCCGTTGACGCAGAGTCTCCAGCCTCAGTTCTTGGAGGACGTGGTGAGCGCCCTGTTCCCATCGCGAGGGGAGCACGCTCCCCCGCCCATGGCTCCGTCTCCGACGAAACCTGAAGCTGGCGCAAACGCGGACCACAGCGACGACGACGTCTACGACGCTCCAGAGGTGACCGAGGTAGACTTGAGAGTGGCGGTACAACGGCTCAAGGCCAAAAATACCGCCCCAGGACCCGACGGCTTGCCAGGGAAAGCCTGGGTCCTGGCCTCGGAGACTCTCGGGCCTCGACTAGGGGGGCTCTTTAGCGCATGCCTGGAGAGGGGCCAGTTTCCGCTTCGCTGGAAGACGGGAAAGCTGGTCCTGGTCCAGAAAGCCGGGCGCCCTGCGGACTCTCCGTCCGCATTCCGGCCCATCGTGCTGCTCGACGAGGCGGGCAAGCTCTTGGAAAGAGTAATTGCAGACCGCCTCTTCGGGCACCTGAATCGGGTGGGCCCGGATCTTGCAGAGTGCCAGTTTGGCTTCCGCAGGGGGCGCTCGATGGTGGATGCCATCATGCGCGTGAGAGCCCTCACGACGGGGGACGCGGTATCCCGGGGCAGGGTCGTCTTGGCGGTGTCTTTGGACATCACCAACGCCTTTAACACCCTGCCCTGGAGTTGCATCAGGGAGGCACTTCAGTATCACCGGGTGCCGACCTACCTCCGTCGCATAGTCGAGGACTACCTGACGGACAGAGCCGTCATTTACCCCGGTCACCGGGGAGAGTGGAACCGGCGAGAGATGTCGTGCGGTGTCCCACAGGGATCGGTCTTGGGGCCGCCCCTGTGGAACATCGGATACGACTGGGTGCTGCGCGGCGACCTCCCTGACGGCGTCAGCGTAGTATAATACGCTGACGACACGCTCGTCCTGGCGCGGGGAGAGTCGCACCAGGCGGCGGCCGACCTGGCGACGCAAGCGGTCGCGACAGTCGTTCATAGGATCCGGCAGTTGGGACTCGACGTGGCGCTGCACAAGAACGAGGCCATGTGCTTCGATGGCGGTCGGAACGCGCCACGGTCCGAGTCCCACATAACGGTGGAGGGGGTTCGCATCGGCGTCGGGAGGACGATGAAGTACCTGGGACTCGTCCTCGACAGCCGGTGGAACTTCAGGGAGCACTTCCTGAGTTTGGCCCCAAAGCTGAACCGGGCAGCAGCCGCCTTCAGGCGACTCCTGCCTAATCTCAGCGGGCCAAACGCCACCTGCCGAAGGCTGTACGCCGGCGTCGTGCGGTCCATGGCCCTCTACGGGTCCCCAGTGTGCGCCCTGTGCATCCGGACGCGACCACTAAAGTTGGTCGCATGCCAGAGGGTCATGGCTATCCGAATGATCCGGGGATACCGCACGATCGCCGGCGAATCGGCCAACCTCCTTGCTGGATTGCTGCCCTGGGATCTGGAGGCGACTGCCCTCCAGCGCGTCTATGAATGGCGCGTGGAGGCGCAGCGCCGGGGCGTATCCCCGCTGCCTCGAGAAGTCGAGGCGCGGCGGGAAGAGCTCCGGCGCGATCTCAGGGCAGTATGGAGGGAACGACTGTCGCAACCGACGGCCGGGCACGCCGCAATTGCGGTGGTAAGACCCCTCTTTGAGGAGTGGCTAGATCGGCGTCACGGCGTCCTGACCTACCGCATGACGCAGGTCCTCACCGGACACGGAAGTTTCGGGAGGTACCTGTGTCTGATGGGAAAGGAGGAAACGCCTGGGTGTCACCACTGCGAGGATCGCCCTGAGGACACCGTAGAGCACACGGTGCAAGACTGCCCCGCCTGGGCAGAGCACCGACGTGTCCTCACGGCGGCGATAGGCGGAGACCTCTCGCGCCCGGCCTTGGTCGAGGCCATGCTGCGGGGCGAGAGGGAGTGGGAAGCGGTCGCCTCCTTCTGCGAAGCAGTCATGCTTTCGAAGGAGGAGGCGGGCCGCGTGAGGGAGAGGATGGCGTCCTCCCTCCAGCCCAGCCGCAGTGGTAGACGCCCACGGCGTCGGACGTCGGCCGACGATCTCCGGCCACCGTAGGCGCGGGCATGCGGACAGCGAGTAAAGGGCAACTCGCTGTCCGACCATGGACCATGCCCGGGTCGACGGCGCGTCGTGTTCCACGCGCGCCTCAAAGAGCGTCAGCAACATGACGAGGCCCCCTCTGCAGAGGGCCGAAGCCCGCCGGGGTCGTGGGACTCATCCCGTTACCGTGGCCCCGGTATGTAAAGGGTTATTGAAGGAACACCGTGGATTTTAGTCAGTAAAAGTCTGACAGTCCCTCCCACCCTGCCCGGAGTGGGAGGACTTATTTGATAATTTTACCAGGTTAAAAAATAAAAAAAAAGTGCACTCCCTGTGGAGTACGGGCCTCGGCATAGCGGGGTCGTTAGTGGAAGGCAGCAAAGGGTCAAGCTGAGTCATATTATTATTAATGGGGTTATTTATTGCTACTGGCACAGCATCGCGGGCTGGCTCGTTTGGCAAAGGTCGCAGAGGATTGACGTTACATTACAAGTACGCGGACGTCGCGATGGGCCTCGTCGGCGAGGCCGGAATACGGAACGCGTTTTGTGTATGTGTTTTTTAAGAGTGCTAGCTTCCCTACTGCTCTCTTGGGAGAATGTGCGCAGAGGGATATATAGAGGGACATAGCTAACTTGTAGGGATCAAGAAGCGCCTGCGGACAGACACAATAAGATTGCCAAGGGTGCTATGTCTGCAGCTGCCCCACGATTCGGCCCATATAACTTCGGTTGGCTGGGCCATGGGAAGGTTTGGAGGGAATGCTCTCTTGTCGGATTGTAGACTAAGCAGATGAGGAGTAATCCTCAAAATTTTATCATCGTTTAAAGTTAACTTTCGTCTTGGAAACATCTCTAAGCATATCTATTTATCTGCTGATTAATGTACCTTCGCCATTTTCTCCGCGTAAATCCCTATCCCGTGGGAATTCCAGGTTAAAAAGCACAATGTTGCCCTATAATCGTGCGGTGTCCCACAGGGATCGGTCTTGGGGCCGCCCCTGTGGAACATCGGATACGACTGGGTGCTGCGCGGCGACCTCCCTGACGGCGTCAGCGTAGTATAATACGCTGACGACACGCTCATCCTGGCGCAGGGAGAGTCGCACCAGGCGGCGGCCGACCTGGCGACGCAAGCGGTCGCGACAGTCATTCATAGGATCCGGCAGTTGGGACTCGACGTGGCGCTGCACAAGAACGAGGCCATGTGCTTCGATGGCGGTCGGAACGCGCCACGGTCCGAGTCCCACATAACGGTGGAGGGGGTTCGCATCGGCGTCGGGAGGACGATGAAGTACCTGGGACTCGTCCTCGACAGCCGGTGGAACTTCAGGGAGCACTTCCTGAGTTTGGCCCCAAAGCTGAACCGGGCAGCAGCCGCCTTCAGGCGACTCCTGCCTAATCTCAGCGGGCCAAACGCCACCTGCCGAAGGCTGTACGCCGGCGTCGTGCGGTCCATGGCCCTCTACGGGTCCCCAGTGTGCGCCCTGTGCATCCGGACGCGACCACTAAAGTTGGTCGCATGCCAGAGGGTCATGGCTATCCGAATGATCCGGGGATACCGCACGATCGCCGGCGAATCGGCCAACCTCCTTGCTGGATTGCTGCCCTGGGATCTGGAGGCGACTGCCCTCCAGCGCGTCTATGAATGGCGCGTGGAGGCGCAGCGCCGGGGCGTATCCCCGCTGCCTCGAGAAGTCGAGGCGCGGCGGGAAGAGCTCCGGCGCGATCTCAGGGCAGTATGGAGGGAACGACTGTCGCAACCGACGGCCGGGCACGCCGCAATTGCGGTGGTAAGACCCCTCTTTGAGGAGTGGCTAGATCGGCGTCACGGCGTCCTGACCTACCGCATGACGTAGGTCCTCACCGGACACGGAAGTTTCGGGAGGTACCTGTGTCTGATGGGAAAGGAGGAAACGCCTGGGTGTCACCACTGCGAGGATCGCCCTGAGGACACCGTAGAGCACACGGTGCAAGACTGCCCCGCCTGGGCAGAGCACCGACGTGTCCTCACGGCGGCGATAGGCGGAGACCTCTCGCGCCCGGCCTTGGTCGAGGCCATGCTGCGGGGCGAGAGGGAGTGGGAAGCGGTCGCCTCCTTCTGCGAAGCAGTCATGCTTTCGAAGGAGGAGGCGGGCCGCGTGAGGGAGAGGATGGCGTCCTCCCTCCAGCCCAGCCGCAGTGGTAGACGCCCACGGCGTCGGACGTCGGCCGACGATCTCCGGCCACCGTAGGCGCGGGCATGCGGACAGCGAGTAAAGGGCAACTCGCTGTCCGACCATGGACCATGCCCGGGTCGACGGCGCGTCGTGTTCCACGCGCGCCTCAAAGAGCGTCAGCAACATGACGAGGCCCCCTCTGCAGAGGGCCGAAGCCCGCCGGGGTCGTGGGACTCATCCCGTTACCGTGGCCCCGGTATGTAAAGGGTTATTGAAGGAACACCGTGGATTTTAGTCAGTAAAAGTCTGACAGTCCCTCCCACCCTGCCCGGAGTGGGAGGACTTATTTGATAATTTTACCAGGTTAAAAAAAAAAAAAAAAAGTGCACTCCCTGTGGAGTACGGGCCTCGGCATAGCGGGGTCGTTAGTGGAAGGCAGCAAAGGGTCAAGCTGAGTCATATTATTATTAATGGGGTTATTTATTGCTACTGGCACAGCATCGCGGGCTGGCTCGTTTGGCAAAGGTCGCAGAGGATTGACGTTACATTACAAGTACGCGGACGTCGCGATGGGCCTCGTCGGCGAGGCCGAAATACGGAACGCGTTTTGTGTATGTGTTTTTTAAGAGTGCTAGCTTCCCTACTGCTCTCTTGGGAGAATGTGCGCAGAGGGATATATAGAGGGACATAGCTAACTTGTAGGGATCAAGAAGCGCCTGCGGACAGACACAATAAGATTGCCAAGGGTGCTATGTCTGCAGCTGCCCCACGATTCGGCCCATATAACTTCGGTTGGCTGGGCCATGGGAAGGTTTGGAGGGAATGCTCTCTTGTCGGATTGTAGACTAAGCAGATGAGGAGTAATCCTCAAAATTTTATCATCGTTTAAAGTGAACTTTCGTCTTGGAAACATCTCTAAGCATATCTATTTATCTGCTGATTAATGTACCTTCGCCATTTTCTCCGCGTAAATCCCTATCCCGTGGGAATTCCAGGTTAAAAAGCACAATGTTGCCCTATAACCTTCCCTATCTTACAGGGAAAACTCCATTTAAAGTCTAAAATCGTTTTAACCATTCAAGAGATAATAACGGACCAACAGACAAAAGTTTTAATAAGTTGTTTTGTGTTTTGCATCGTGTTTATAAATAACTATAGTAAGCATTTGAGAAAACACAGACATACATGATATTACAAACAGACACTTGAATTTTATTTATATGTATAAAATGTTAAATAGATGTACATTATATATTATGAAAAGAACCGTAGCTAACCTTGGCACAGGGCTGCGACACGGACAGGATTTAAAAATCAGGTCAACCTAGTCTATTTCTGTCAGGGAGCAACTTTTTTCAATCAGTCACTAACCCATTTAGTTTTCGTGGTCCACATATGTTGGAGAACTATGAACAGACCTATAGTGTGTTTGACTACTGTGTCCCACATGAATAGACAGATATTGAAAGGTGTGAATTAAGTTATTCTTCTACCCTCGTCACGCGATACATGGATTGTACCGAATATACACTAAGTGACGTCACACGCATTAGATAGAGGCTGACTGTATTTGGCTGTGTATTTCTTTTTATTTACAGCGACATGTCTTTATTCTTGGTTCTGCGAAATTAATAAAAAAAGCCGAAACCATACGTTATATTATTGTAAAGAATATCAATGACTTTAAGTGTGTTCGTTTAATAATTGAAAACTATTTGAGTATTCATTATGTAACAATATTATTATCCATTACTTTTGCTAAAGGCTAAGCATAGGTACTTCACCAGCTGTCCAGCTCACAGCGTTGAGGAAGAATTTTTATAGATGTTGCTTTTTATTTTATTGCGTTTATAAAAGTAACATAATTATATTTTATAACATTTATAAAATACTAGCTTCTGTCTGCGACTTCGTTCGCGTGGGAGAGCTTACCCGCGTAAATCCCAATCCAGTTGGAATTTCGGGATAAAAACTATTCTATGTCCTTTCCAAATTTCATCTAAATCGTTTCAGCGGTTTAGGCGTGAAAAGATAACAGATAGACAGACAGAGTTACTTTCGTATTTATAAAATGTATATAAAATATATGTTACTATTTGCAAAATAAATAAAGAATTTTAGTAGAAAAATTTTATATATTTATATTCGATTGTATTTATTTACATATTATGTACGGTGACCGGCCCATCAACCTACACCAATCTGTCAAAATAATTTAATAGATTTACAACTTTATTACAAGATAATAAGGTTCAAACTCAATTGGGTAAATTTGACAGATTCGGATAGCTTGATGTGCTGGCGACTGTACATAAACATTTTACTCTCTATATTGCAACACCCATTATTTGACTCAGTATCATCCAAAGTTTGACTGGTAGAAAATACATACGGCCGGCGTTAAGTCTCGCCTCTTTACATTTTGTGATCAAAGTGCGTATTAAATAAATAAATGTAGGATTAACATTGAATTAAGTAATTTAAAAATGAGTTGCTTCACCTACCATTTACCTTAATGCGGACAAACGGGTTTCAAAGTAAATTTTACAAAACTGATTGCTATCTGTGTTATGTTGTAAAATTAACTTGATTATGGTTTGCCAACCATTAGAAAATCAACTAGCAAGAAGAAACAGCAAATATTTCTAAAAGACAATTTCAAAGAGCACGTGCTCAACACTTCTGTAATCGTTTAATCGTAGCAAGCACTAAGATTACACCCACAGAAACTTAATCTATAATCAAACAAAAAAGCAAATTAACAACTTTGTTTTGAAGCAAACCACGTTACCTGATTTCTAAATCGGATAGCGGAAACTTAACTTTTCAAACGAAAGGGGAGCACATTTCTGTTACAGGGGATGAAAATACCAGGATGGTATAAAATTGAAAGTTCTAGGGCAAGAGGCTAGGACAATTAAACAGATTGCGCCTTGGAGGCTTGCGTCCGGTTGGAAATTAGACAAATCTACATCAACACCAACGATTTACAAACAAATGAGTTTTCATTACTAGTTTATGGTTAATCAGCACTCAGTTGGAACAGTTTTGGCATAATACATATATTTTTTCCGGAATTAATAATTAACCCTGAAAGACTTCACGCAAAAAGTAACTTGCAAAAACGTATTTCTATTTCAGTAATAACAACCCATTAAAGCTTCTAATACCTACGTCTCTCAAAAATATTTTTCTGAAATAAAATGCTTGATTAACTTCAATTTCAAGTTTAAAACTTATGTGGAAAATTAGGTGAACCAAAGTGAATAGAAAACCTGTGGAGAAACTTCAAATCAAATTATTAATTGAATGTCACGTCGTGTTCCTTCGGCTTACATTGCTTAATAAATACAGAAACGAAGCTAAAAAGTCGTTAACTGCGCTTTGCCTTTAGAAAGAAAGTCGAGATCTCCACTCACAGGTTCTCATTTCAGTTCAAGTCTTGGGTGCTTTTGTGACTGCGTTCGCGTTCTTGTGTGTTGTAAAGGCCCCCAAAGAAAAACATTTTTCTTTTGCCTCAGTAACAAGCTTTTATTTCTTTGATGTTCGGATGTTATTTTTGCGAAGGTCAAATATAAAATGTAATTAGTTACTGTTAAATGAATCGATCTGTTCCCATTCTGTTCCATCTTTTCCGGCCAAATGCATTTTCCAGTCTGCCACGTTTGTATATTGTCTGCGCACATAGATAGGTCGTGTCTGTGTATACAGGGCGCGTTGTATATCTGAGTGCGGCACGTGTAACGGAGGCTGTTCGCGATTCTGCGCGCCTGGTACTTCGTTCCCTGCGCTGTAAACGATCTAGTTTGCGAGAACTTTGAAGCGGAAAATTTATCTGAAAGTTAAGTGAAGTGTATACACAGCATATAAATTTTCCTAGAAATATATTGAGGTGAAGTTATTGTTTAGTCGGACTCCGCTTTCAACAGTTAAAATAAGAGTTCAATATCGTAGCAGTCAATTTAAACAGGCTGGTCTGAGGTCTCTAATTGTTTGGTTACTATGAAAGTGCACGCTACTAATAAGTTTCTCATGCAGTTAGGTGACTTGCTGAGTTACAGAGGTACACTTGTTACTTATTGGAAACTTGAACTGTGTAACTTTACTAGTATAGTTATCATGTTTCAAACAATATGTTACAAAATCGGCCGTACATGTAGTCGAGGTACAGGGAGGGATAACTGATATGACATTTCTGGCATCAATCATATTTTACCAAGCCATATAACTCATATACGTGCAACTGTTAACAAATACAAGTAATATTAATATCCCGTACTTTATCAGTATCTAATAACCGACATAGCTGTTGGGAATTGCCATTAGCGATCATAGTCGCCATTGCAAATCATGTTCTCATAATTAACCAGGTCGTTGATAAACTAAACACGGCTTGTGCCCCATACTCCGCATGTGTAAGTTATCAAGAACAGCAATCAAGCCTCTTCACTTGTGACCCTGAAACGCGGTTACACCGAGCTACGATAAAGCAAGCCAAATTAGCGGCAACGCTACGCCTCGCTACGACCGTAGCTACCTCGTAGACCCTATATTTATGTAGCCTCCCAATCAAAATGTGCTCTTATCATGTTGTAGTAAGTTCTTAATTTCATTAAACTGTCCCTCGTAGCACCGTGCCGGTGAGTTACAAGCATAATTGACAAGCTTGATTGGCATTTCGATTGAAGCTACGGAGTGCTGTTATGGGAATATTCTTTCTGCGGCGTACTTTTTTAACATTATATTTAATCGCATTCTAGGGGTTTTTTAAAACATTTTGCCCTACAGTGTTGACATACAGGGGGAACAAAATAGATCCACATTGTATTTTAAAATCTTGACATTTGAAACTTACATCACGAGTATTTTCGTACGATCCACCTAGGTTCCATTTAATGTATTCTATCTCAGTTGATCAATATAGTGTTGATATAGTGTTAGTTTATATAGTGTTCTATTGTTATGTTATTTTTATTCAAATATAGATGTCATTGCTAAGCATGTCAGCTGTGTATTTTTATTATTTTTATAGTCATTCCATTCAAGTAGACTTCTTTGCTCAAGCCATAAAAATACACGCAATTATAAAAAAAAACAGTATTTGACGAGTATCCACGACATAATGATTGATCCATTATGGAATAACTGACCAATTACTGTAGTTAACCTCAGTTATAAATTAAAATAATTGTATTCTTATAAATGCATCGTGGCTACCGTATTACGAAGTCAGTTTCCTTTAAATTGAAAAGTTCCGGCCCTCTCACTGATTTCTTGAATCGACGCCAAAGTGGAGAATTGTGTGACTTTACATTTACAATACGTGTGCTAAATAAGGAATAAGACTTCCGCAATATTACATCTTACTGCAGCGCGATTTGAAGGAAATAAATATTGAAGGTAAATGAAAGTATTGATGGTGATGATTGAAAGGTTATGATGTATCTACAATTTGCCTGTTGTATACCACCGGTTTTTAAGACTGGGTTGTAGAAAGAGGCAGTAATTTTATGTGAAAAACTGATATCTAGTTGCATCCATATAGACCAGAAACCGATCCTAATAAGTACACATATCATGTAAACTATGATCTTTAATTTACTCATCCAAAATGACAGCTGCTGATAGCATAGTGTACCCAAAATTAGTTTTAGTATAGCTCATTCTTAAGTAATTCGTTGAAACGTAGTGACTTGAGTTCTAGAATTTAAGCATCTATGTTTAATTGAGCACAATGGATTCTTTGTTATATTAAACTATATAATCGGTTAAACTCTCATTAAGTTTACAATAATCATATTTTAATTACGTTTTTGCTTTCCCCTCTTCTTCCACCTATTTTACTGTTTTTTTTTTTTAAAGCACGTGTTGTTGCATCGGGCACGGGCTATTAAATCACTTCCAGTCGGTCTGTCTTGTAGTTCGGCAACTGTCTAAATACATGTAGGTATACTTACATACACAGGACACAAATATGTGTATCCTATGTAAATACATAATATATTCCTCTACATTGCACTTTTCGAAGAGATTCGAGTTTCAGTTTTCACCTTTCAACTTTCCCTTCAAGGCACACAAGCGTGATCGTATTTTTGTCTGTGATTTTTTAGAATAGGCACTTGCCACTATACGCTCAAGTTGATTCACGAAAGTAATTTTGTCTCAGAAATATTTTTTTACTGGATGCATAGGTATCGTTATTTAAAAGTACGCGACTTCGTGTCGCAAAATAGGGTAATATGTTTATCAACGTTTGTCTATACACGTTTGTTCCTTTGAGGTGTTCGAAAGATAAAAGTTCAAGTAGAAATCAGAAGCCATATTAACTAAATTTATTAAGAACACTACATATCTAAATGGAGTTGAAAAGGTACCCATTTGAAAATCATCTTTAGACAGCGACAACTAGCATCGTTAATTCACCACTGGCACATGGTTTGAAATAACACGTGTAGACGATACCGAAAATGCGACTCACTAAGTTACTAAAAAAACTTTTTTGCAAAAAATTAAACCGACTTCCATATCAAAACACTACAAAGAAAATTAAAATTCTTTTTGGCTTTGTAGTGTTTTGATATGGAAGTCGGTTTTATTTTTTGCAAAAACGTTTTTATTTTCGCGCTTTTTAGCGGGTCAGTTTGTAATTAATCTAGTTACAAAAGCCAAAATGTCAAATACTTATCACCTTTTACAAAATATTGGTTTTCCCAATGCAGAGCCGTTAATTTTTGAGGAGTTCTGGTATTTCACCATCAGCTCTATTTCACCATATGCATTGTGATGAACATAAAGTGCTTAACATTCATATCCAAGTAATCGAATCGCAATCCACAAAATACTTATTATTGAGTAGTTTCGGTGGCTATCTGTGGTCTTCATCTTCAGTTCCACCTCCCCAAATGGTGCTTTTCAAGAGCAACTGCACAAGTTACTATAAGAAATATCCAAAACGCTATAGGTGTGCCTATAATATTTAAAGAGTTCCTTCGATTTCTCCATGATTCCATCATCAGATCCTAACGTGATCACATTGGGACCAACTAGAAAGTATACCCTTTCAAACTAAAAAAGAATTTTCCAAATCGGTCCAGCCGTCTTTGAGATATGAGATACATAAAAAAAAGAGTTCAAGACAAACTGAGAACCTCTTCCTTTTTTTGAAGGCAGTTAAAAAAGTATTTTCCGAAACGGTTCGTAAATGACGGAGTTATGCGCGAACAAAAAACGCAATGCAGAGTAAACGAAAAGATCGTCAATGTAAATATTTTTTTTTACTTTTGTTGATTTTTCAGAAACGGCTTGTCCGATTTCGATAAAATTTTCATGGGACCATTTGGAAAGTATACGCTTTCCAACAAAAAAGATTTTTTCAATTCGGTTGGCAAGCGACGGAGCTATGCCCGAACAAACAGAAAAAAAAACAAACAAACATCAGAATTGAGAACCTCCTCCTTTTTTAGAAATCGGTTATAAATGCACATGTGTTAAAAAAGTTGACCGCTAAAAAAATATAGAACTGTTCACTTGTCAAGAAGTAAATTCGTGGGAACTTTTTAGACTTTGTTTGCGAATGAGATTGTTGAATCAAGTCTATTATTTTGTTATATACAAGCTTCTGCCAGCGGCTCGCGTGTTCTGCATCAGGTGTTTCAGTTTACGAGACTTAATCATCTTACTATTTATTACATTTTATATACTTATATCATGTTTAATTATTCCTATAAAAACAAAAAACATTTAAAAAAAATACTACTATTACTATTACTTTACTAATATTATAAATGTGAAAGTTTGTGAGGTTGTATTTATGTTTGTTACTCTCTGTGCGGATCTGAATGAAATTCGGGAAGTATATAGTTGACATCCTGGAATAACATATAGGCTACTTTTTATCCAGGAATTCCCACGAGATCGAGATTTACGCAGAAAAACTCGCCCATGCGAACGATGTCGCGGGCAGAAGCTAGTAGACTATTATGTTGTCGTAAATTTATTCAATGTACAGACACACATTTTTGCTGGTTTATTATATGTATTGATAAAGTGGCCCGGGATAGAGATCAATAGAAAATACTGGAAGTTGCCAATGCCAAAAGGCACACTGAATTAAGAGATGATATCTTTAACACTAAAAACAGAAATAATTAATTCAGAATACCAGACAATCCAGGCATTATTTATAATTATTTTATTCGATAAATATGAAAGTGATCTAACCTTATATACCTAAACTTTCTTTGATTTCATTTAAAATTGTTGTTAGCGGTTCGTTGTGTAGTCCACAAACTGGGTTCATGATTGGTGTCCATTGTCTCTTCGGTCCGTGCGCCGGTCAATTTGTTCCATTGTTACAAATATACGCATTGTAAATTGACGTCGAGGGCAAACTTGTTTTTATCAAACGTAAAAGAAACGGATATAGACTAGAAATATGAATAGACGCAGCAATACGTCGATGATTTTGAAGTTTATCTATACTAATAATATAAAAAGGTGTAGTTTTTTTGTATATAGGGGTAATCTCTGGAACTAACTAACTAACTACTAACTACTACGAGACAAACGGCGAAGCGCCATCGTTACATGGTGGACATCCCACCCATACGCACCAAACGTTTTGGGAATACCTTCATTGTGGGTACGGCTAAGGAGTGGAATTCCCTGCCGGAGTCTGTGTTTCCCGATAGCTATAACCTAGGAGTCTTTAAGTCAAGAGTGAATAGGTTTCTTTTAGGTAAGCGTGCTCCATCTTCGACCACATCATCACTTACCATCAGGTGAGATGGTGGTCAAACGCGAACCTATTCTAATAAAAAAAAAAAAAAAAACTAATGACTCAATTCTGAAAACTTTTTCATAGGTAGGTGCATTATTTCATTTCATTCGAAATCCACGTGGACGAAGTCGCGGGCGAAGTGTTAGTGTATTATTATCGTAGTAAATGATGACTTACCGTGATACGGTACGACATACGGTAATGTTATTAACCTGTCCTGAGAGGGTTTGTGTTTTAATCACGCAAATATGTATGTCTAAAGCAGTGGTCAGCAACCCACGGCCCGCGAACGTCTTACTTGCGGCCCGTGAATATTTTGTAAATAAGTGATAAATATCAAAATAAATTCATGAACGAACCGTGATCGACGGTATAGTGTGGATCCAGCCTTAAGAACGCGCCTCACTCTGCCCGCGAACGAACAAATGAGCGACGCGCGAAAGTAATGACGTTTCAGATGCTGCCCAGCTTTTAATTTGTTCGCAGAATCGATAAGAACTTTAATGTCTATGAGAAGCTTTTATAGATATGTAGTTTGAAGGGAACGACTACAGTACGTCGATTCTGTAAAATTCGAACTACAACTCGCATCTCACATAGCTATTCACTGTCACTTCGCTTATGGTTCAAAGTGACCTTGATTTTGCATTCTGTAAACAGCGTCGAAGTGATGGAGGAATTACCTTACCGAATGCCACTTCTCACGTCATCTCATACTTTATCTGTCAAAATCTTTAGTTCAACTCGCTGACACGCTCGCAAGGGTAGTGTTACTATTATGTGATGTGGGTAGAATGTATTTGGTGGTGGTATATGAACGCATTAAAGAGATTAGTCATTGCTGGAGCTTGTTGTATTACTCACGTATCACCTAACGTTACATGGCGCAGTCGGTAGGATAATAATTACAAGACGATAATATTAAGTGTGTGGAATAAAGTAAAACGGACTCGGAAATAGTGTGTATAAATAATAAAAATGGAAACAGTGTTATCACCACCGTCACCGTTTAAATTTGATGAGAACTCGGTTGATGTGGCTTCTGGCAAGTTGAGCGATAGTTGGGAAAGATGGAAGAAGGGTTTTTCGATATATTTCGACGCGTGTGAACTTTCGAAAAAAACTTCAGCGGTACAACTAAACATTTTCCTGCATATCATTGGTGAGCAATGCCGTGAAATATTGGAACAAAGTGAGGAAGTGACTTTAGACGGTGCGTGTAAAAAGTTGGATGAACATTTTAAAACGAAAAAAAATTTAACGGTCGAACGACACAAGTTTTTTATACGAGATCAGCAGCAAAATGAATCAATTGATAAATATGTATTTGATTTACGGAGATTGGCGAAAACGTGTGAGTTTGGAAACTTGAACGATGAACTTATAAAAGATCGACTGGTATGTGGAGTAACAAGCTCGGCGATAAGAGAACGGTTACTTCGGGAACCGGATCTTACTTTAAAGAAAGCTCTAGAAATTTGTCGAGTAGCGGTGGCATCCAGAATGTATTCTGAGAATATTAAGAGGGAGAATGACGCCGTTGATGTAATTCAACAGGAGTGTACTATCAGCACCCCTGAAGAAAAAAAACAAATATGTGAATTACGGCGTGGCAGTAGCATAGCATATGGCGTGTCTTCGTTTTCGAGAACATGCGACGGTTGCATGAATGGAGCAATGCGATCACGCGATGGACACGGGCCGGCGACGGGCGCGGCCGGGCGCAGCGCGCGCGCCGCGTACAGCTCGCGCGCCGGGGACAGCTCGCGCGCCGGGGACAGCTCACGCGCCGGGGACAGCTCGCGCGCCGGGCACAGCTCGCGCGCCGGGGACAGCTCGCGCGCCGGCACCGCAGGCGCCGCGCGTCCTATGCAGCAGCAGATTTACAGATCGCGCACGGTGCCTCAGTGCGGCAGGTGTGGGACTATGCACGGAAGGAATGCTTGTCCAGCGTATGGTAAGCGGTGTCTACGGTGCTCAAAAATGAATCATTTTGCAAAAACGTGTGGTGTGTACTTCGTGGATGCATCAGAAGAAAAGGTAATTTTTTCATTACATAAAGAATTGAATGATTGGACTATAAATTTGACAATTAATCAACATCCCATAAACTTTAAACTAGATACGGGTGCAGACGTGAATGTGTTACCTATGCGATTTTTATCCAGATTAGGAATATCGACTGATAAGTTATTACGAACTAACACTAAATTGAGTGGTTATTCAGGGGATTTGATTACTGTTTTAGGCAAAACACACTTAAAAGTATATTATAAAAATAAGCTGTATTTATTGGAGTTTAAAATTGCAGATGTCAGTAGTACGCCAATATTAGGACGTTACGCATGTGTGGAAATGAATTTAATTCAGAGAGTTATGTCTGTGCAGAGATTTGATATCAAATCCCAGTTATGTAAGGAGTATATAGATGTTTTCGAAGGTATAGGTTGTTTACCGGGAGAATACAACATACAAATTCGAGACGATGCCGTTCCCGTAGTGCACGCACCTCGCAAGTTGCCGTTTGCGATAAGTGAGGATGTAAAGAAAAAATTGTTGGAAATGGAGTCGCAGGGTATAATAGCGAAAGTTGAGGGTCCGTCTGACTGGGTCAGTAGTATTACAGTTGTAAAAAAATCTAACGGGGACTTAAGAATTTGCTTAGATCCAAAGGAATTAAATCAGGTTATTAGGAGAGAACATTTCAAGCTACCCACAATAGATGAAATAGTATCAAAGTTAGCGGGAGCTAGGTATTTTAGCACATTAGATGCTTCGGCAGGGTTTTGGAACGTAAAATTAGGTGAAAGTAGTAAATTTTGTACTTTTAACACACCCTTTGGTAGATTCAAATTTCTACGAATGCCATTTGGCATATGTTCGGCTTCGGAGGTTTTCCATAAGAAAATGTATGAACATTTCGATGATATAGAAGGTGTTTGTATGTATATTGATGATTTATTAATTTACGCTCCAGATCAAAACAAGCATGACGAGATTTTAAGGGCAGTATTAGACAGATGTAGAAAAATTAATTTAAAATTAAACTTAAAGAAATGTAAATTTGGTTTGCAGGATATTAAATATTTAGGTCATCGCATTACAAAAGATGGATTGAGCCCTGATGATTCACACTTGTCAGCAATAAAAACATGCAAGTACCGAAGAATAGGAAAGACGTAGAACGTTTTTTAGGATTGATTACGTACGTAGGGTCGTTTGTTCCTAATCTTTCGGATAAAACATTGCCACTGAGAGAGTTACTTAAAAAGGAGATAGAATGGCATTGGGATGAGCGTCATGAGCAGTGTTTTGCTCATCTTAAAATGTGCTTAATTAAGAGGCCGGTTCTTCAATATTATAGTTTAGGAAAGCCAATAGTTATATCCGTGGATGCCAGTTCCACAGGACTAGGTGCGTGCTTAATGCAAAATGGGCTTCCCGTGTGCTATGCTTCTAAGGCTTTAACTATCACAGAGCAAAGGTATGCTCAGATTGAAAAAGAATTGTATGCATCCGTATTTGCCTGTGAGCGATTTTATGCATATATTTTTGGACGTTCGGATGTAACAATAGAAACCGATCACAAACCTTTAATAAGCATTATTAAAAAACCAATTGTTGACGCTCCGTCCCGCTTACAGAGGATGCTTTTAAGATTACAGCGCTATACGTTTACATTAGTTTACAGACCGGGAAAACATTTGTATATAGCGGACGCGTTATCTCGCGCTTACGAAACGTCCCAACAAGTGGGCAAAGGAACATCACAAACTGAGATAGGTAGCGGCAACGATGAAGTATGCATGTTGTTAATGTGAAAAATAAATGCGAATATCTCACGGACGCTCAATTCATAACCATTCAAAAACAGCTAGAATTGGATGAAGAGATGATTGAATTAAATAAATGTGTATTACAAGGTTGGCCTGAAAATAAAGATAAAATAAAAGCTAGTGTAAAACCATACTGGAAGTTTAAGGAAGATATAACTGTAGCTAATGGGTTGATCTGGAAATCAGATAAAATAATTATACCTAAAGTTATGAGAAAAGAGATGTTAAAAAAGATACATATTGGACATATGGGAATCGAAAAATGTAAATTACGTGCTAGAGAAATAATATTTTGGCCCGGTATTAGCAATGATATTGAAAATATGGTTAAAAGTTGTGATATTTGTTTAAAGAATAGGAATAATAATCAAAAAGAAGAGCTTAACCCTCATGAGGTTCCTGACAGACCATGGGCCAAGGTTGGAGTAGACTTATTTCAATATAAGGGTACGGACTACTTGTTGCTAGTAGATTATTTTAGTAAATATTTTGAATTAATTAAATTACATGGTACAACGTCAGGTAGTATAATTAATCATTTAAAAAATATATTTAGCCGTCAAGGAATACCTAATACTATAATGTCAGATTGTGGTCCGCAATTTACATCATTTGAATTTAGGAAATTTGCACTAGATTGGAATTTTACTCATGTGACGTCATCACCTTATTATCCCCAATCAAATGGTCAAATTGAACGCACAGTGCAAACAGTGAAAAACATCATTAAAAAATCAACAGAGGCACACACCGATTATAGACTAGCATTATTGGAATGTTTGAATACACCGTTAGGGAGTGATCTGGCGTCTCCAGCAGAAATTTTACAAAGCCGAAAATTAAGAAGTATTGTTCCGACCCCGATAAGGTTATTGGTTCCAAATGTGCATCATAACATAAAGAATACATTAATTAGACGGCAATATAAACAAAAACAGTTTTATGATAAAAATTGTAAGAACTTAACTCCATTACAAGTGAATCAATATGTAAGATATTTCGACACAATAAAAAAGTATTGGGTACCGGGTGTAGTTGATAGAATACTAAAAAATAGGTCATATGCTATTCGTCTAAATAATGGAAAAATTGTTGTTCGAAATAGAAGGCACATGATAACAGATCACTCGCACAGACGTAGCCCTACTCGAGATTATGAGTTTGATTATGATTGTGAAAACTCGAGTAATTTAAATTTACATTGTGAACCGCCACCTTCCAATAATAATTATTATGTTACTCGTTCTGGCAGGACGGTGCGACCGCCGAATAGATGGGGATACCCGTGAATTATTAATACCTACATCAAGTTCAAATCCTCGTCCGTATTATCAACGGCTACACAATATTGATATTCAGAAGGATTTAAATGTATTATAACTGATTGTGATGTAGAATTGAATAAATATTATAGAATTAAAAAATGTTATGTAAAATTTAAAATGTGTATGATATAATGTGAGTATTATTTAGGGAAAACATACTAAATGTATAATGTACTAATGTTTAATGTTCAACCAAATTAACTATGAAATGATTTTTTTTTATGGAATGAATTACTCAAACTAAGAATAAGTAATATAAATGTTACTGCTCACAAAAAGCATGGAGACTAGTCATTAAGAGCGCGCCTAAAGCCAGCAAAATTTTAGAATTCACCCGCACTGTCCTACCCGCTCCTCACATCGAATACGATCGCGCGTGTACCTACGCGCTCGCTCGACGCGTATCTTCTGTAGTAAGTATACGTATAATATTCAGATGAAACAACTGTATTCAAAGTATGACTGCGTTATACAATATTACGAAATGTTATTATGTGTACGCGAATAATACGTAAATAGTAAGTTAGTAGGAGGTGACTATACCACTGATACTGAACACGAATCAATATAAAATCAATACCAAAAGGTAATATTATATTATGTATAATATAATATTATTTTGGCGCGTGATTTTGGTGTGGCGTAAATCTATACTAATATTATAAAGCGGAAAAGTTTGTTAGTTTGTTTGTTTGTTTGTTTGTTTGTTTGTTTGCTTGAACGCGCTAATCTTCGAAAGTACTGGGTGGATTTGGATGCAATTTGGTATGGAAGTAGCTTGAAGCTTGAGGAAGGTTATAGGCTACTTTTTACCCGACTGCAAAAAAGGAGAGTTATGTTTTTACCGTGATAGAATCCACGGGAGCGAAGCCCCGCGTGAGTACTAGTAATGGATAACTCTGAAACTGTCGATTGGCCAGATAATATCTATCATTTACCCCACTTATATCGTCATATGCCCATGGATGGCCAAATTATTGATATTTTTAATATTTTAAATAAAAATCGTACTTACTCTTACAAAATTAGGTACCATTTCTAAAATTGGTGATATTTTTTTCATTTTGTTTTTTTTTTTTTATATCAGTCCTGAATATTTGTATTATCAGATCAGTATCAAGATTTTTTATTACATTCTAAATCAATATTGCAAAAAATACTTATTCTTAAATTTTAACATTTTTTTCTACGGAATTACGCAATTTTGGGCCCCTGTATCTATAGTTGCAAAACTTCTGAAAAATTCGGAATAATTCCGGAATACTTCTGGGAAAGTTTCTTTAAATCAGAATTATTCAAAATGAATTTAAATAAAGCCCTCTGTGCGCCGGCCGCTGCCGCCGCGCTGCGATGGCGGTGCGGGGTGCGGTAAGAGGGGAGATGCTCCCCGGAGAAGTTTTCCCCCCGCGAGAAAGATTCGTACCCCGCAATCGAATGTTTCCGAATATTTCGCCCGAATAATTCAATCGAAATTAACGTGTTTGTTTGTTGTGTGGTGGGTGGGTTAATTATTGTTCAGTGCGAGACTACGTACGATACAAGAGTAAAATATAAATGTTTATATATACTAATATTATAAAGCGGAAAAGTTTGTTTGTTTGTTTGCTTGAACGCGCTAATCTTCGAAAGTACTGGGTGGATTTGGATGAAATTTGGTATGGAAATAGCTTGAAGCTTGAGGAAGGTTATAGGCTACTTTTACGCGACTGCAAAAAAGGAGAGTTATGTTTTTACCGTGATAGAATCCACGGGAGCGAAGCCCCGCGTGAGTACTAGTTTTATTATAAATGGGATTGATTAAGTATATGTTGATATTTTTATAGGTAGATATGTTAGCCTGCGATTAACAGGATTTTTATTCTTTTATTTCTAGGTAGGTACTCTACTTATTTCGAAATTGAATGCTATTTTTATAAATGTCAGTAGTTGAATAAAAAACCAGGCCTAGCATATTTTATTTGTTTTTTGAAAAAGGGTTACCTATGTTTTTGGTTAGTTTGTATGTAGCTCTGTACGCATCGCGAGTATTCGCGAGTCGCATAGGTAGGTATTAATCATTACCTACCTACTTAACGCGTTTAATAGCCCAGCCAATAAAAACAATTAAAGGCAAACCTTGCAAGCAAACACGTTTTGATGCGGTTTTCAGAAAAGTATTTGTTATACTTAGGTAGGAGCAGGTTTTGGTATATTAACCGACTTCAAAGGTCGATTTTCCTGGTTTCTTTTGGCAGTTGAAATATTCCCAAAGTTTCGGAATATTTCGGAATACTTCCGAAGTATACGACGGGAATGATTCGGAATTATTCCCGCCAGACTATATCGAAAAAAAATGTACTACACTGCGGTGGCTCATTATTTTAGACTAGCTTTTGCCCGCGACTTCGTCCGCGTGGAATAGTTACTTTGGGCTAACGTTAAATTTAAGCCCGATTTTGAAGCATTCTTCATTGGTGCTCCGCTCCTATTGGCCTTAGCGTAATGATATACAGAGCCTATAGCCTTTCTCTATAAATTGAGTATTTAATTAAAAATATTTTTTTCAATTCGAACCAGTAGTTCCTGAGATTATCGCGTTCAAACAAACAAACAAACTCTTCAGCCTTATATATTAGCATAGATAGCTGTTGCCCGCGACTTCGTCCACGTTTCCGTCGTTTTTCGTAAAAAAAAGTAGCCTATGTCCTTCCTCACGGTTCAGTGATTTAGATGTAACACACAGATTAACTTTCGTAATTTAGTAGGGAAATATAATATGTCAATCTATAATACTGTTGAAAAATATATTTCATGTACAGAATTGACCTCTCTACAGATTTATTATAAGTATAGATAATTGCCTATTTAATGCAAATTCTAAAATGGTATAATAATAACCAGTATCTTGATAAAGTACAAAGTTATTGCTGTTCGAATCTTAAAGGAGAATTTTTATACAAATTTGATTTCAAAATTAAATTACTTTAACACTGCTGTAACTAATTTTAGACTCAAAGAGAATGAGAATTTCCTTAAAATTTGATCACTATGGGTTTGTTGACACCATAAAAGACATTAGTAATTAAACAAATTTATTGAAAAAGAAAATATACAAGATGTTCGAAGTGGGCTCCTTCAGCTGCTATACACGCTCTACACCTTCTTATGAAGGACCGTCTCAATCGGCGCGCAAATCCTGCCGACGATATTTCGTCAGCAGCCGAACGTATGCGTTGTCGCAGCTGTTCAACTGAAGTGATTTCTTCTTTATAAACTACCTTCTTTAAACAGCCCCAGTAAAAAAGTCCAATGGGTTTAAATCTGGCGAGCGAGGTGGCCACATTCTGAAAATAAAATATTATTTCAAAACAAATTCCTTGTTATACAATCACGTCCACAATAAATTGATCTACAAAAATAGGGTTTAAATACCTAATGGGCATACTTAAATAGGTTCGTAATCGATATAAATATATTTCATCGAACAAACACGGATACCAACTAAAAGCTTGTGTTTATTTTGCATATACTATTCTGCCCGCGTTACCTACGACTACGAGTGACCATAGAAATATTAAATAAGAAGTGGTATAGGTAGATAATTTTTTTTTTATATAGGATACTCGCAAGATCATTATTGTTGTCCATCCGTGTATCTAGATTTTTAGAAGATCTCATAACTACCTACATTATGGGAAAATGATCATAAAATTGTATCGTGAAGAATAACATAACAAAATAGCAAAAGTAAATAGCTACCTATTATGAATGTAATTTATTACCTATTATCCTAATAATCTAATAAAGTACCTACCACGAATTTTTGATATCGTCGTGTCTGGGTGTTGTTTATCTATATATGTATGTATTTAAAAATATATTTGTCTATGTATATCAGCTGTCTGACACCCATAGTACAGGGTCTTCCTAGTTTGGGGTCAGACAGCCGTGTGTGAAATGTCCCCACATATTATTATGTCTAGTTACCTACTCGGCCCACGAAAGTGCGTAGGTAAACGAATTTAGATCTTGTGTCTCTCAAAATAAAATCTAAAATCACCTGCATAAACTTTCTCGAAAGTATAAAATGTATTTTTATTTTTTCAGTATATAACAAACAAGTAACTCACAAACTTACCTTCGACAATTAGCCATCCTGTCAATTTGTAACTTTTTTAGTTCTCTTTCAATGTTTTTTTTTGTTTCCCATTTCATTATTTAGTTCGAACAACAACAACAATTACGATTGAAATGATTATAACTCGGCGCAGCTAAAACACTTGAGCGTAGTCCTCTCGTCTCAACAGAGCGGTAGCGACTGATGTGTGAAATAGAAATATGCTTGAAGCTCCCGCAACGAGCGACGGAAGATGACTTCTTGCGCGGAATAAAAACGTAGTATGCGCCAAAAGTGTTTTATCGTAATAAATCCAAAACTAAAAGGAATTACATAAAATGCCTAAGCAAAGCCTTTACTCTTGTTTAAATATAATTATTTATCAAATTTTTGTCGCAATAGGCATTACCATATCGAGTACAAAACGGAAAAACATGAGAATTAGAGGTTATTTCGTGATTTTTTTCTACCACGGAAATGTTATTATTTTATGTTTTTGATCAGAGAGAGCCCTTGAAAATATGATGTAGTTATTCATATATTTTTATTTTAAGATTTGGTCTGGAATTTTTCATGTAAAATCAAATAGAAAATTGGTAATTTTGCTTTATACGCGCTCTTAAGCTATTTTTGTATGATCAATTAAATTATTTATGTTTGTTTGTCAGGTGATTATTCTTGTTTAGATGTTGTGCATATTTGTGTATATACCCTTGTATGTATATTTCTTTTCTTTGTTTTTCTTTACGGGAGATACAACTTGTGTTTTAAGTAATTGTGTAATTGTATACTACTTCGTTTTTTTTAATGTTATTTTTTTTTTCTCTTTGGAAGGAGGATGTTACTATTATGTGATGTGGGTAGAATGTATTTGGTGGTGGTATATGAACGCATTAAAGAGATTAGTCATTGCTGGAGCTTGTTGTATTACTCACGTATCACCTAACGTTACAGGTAGTGCTAGTGTAAATTCGAATTAACAACCGACTTTTTAGAATGCCAATCAATAAACTAACAGCGGATTCAGATTCGAAGTTTAGAATGAGGTCTTACAGAATAACACAGCTGAGGGAGATTCGTTTTGTAACTTAGAACAAGCGCTAGTATCAATGCAATTACCATGCGAAAAATAGTTAAGTCTAACAACTGACGGAGGCAGGAACATGAGGGAACAAAATAATGTTTTGGTAGGTAAGATTAAAACGAAACTGGCAGAGATAGGATGTGACATCCCATTATTTTTTATTACATTAATGAAATTATCCACCAAGAAGTGTGCTTGCCCAAGTTATTTGATTTGTAACTTACTGACATATATCCGAACGTATTACATATTAGAACAGATCCTTTCTTGACCGCAGTTTGTTTTGAGTTGACCAATCATATCATATCCCTCCTATCTAATTCCCACAAACCAGAGAAGGGATGTTCGCCGCACGCGCCACTATTGGCACATTCATCGCTAACCAATTACCGAGCAGATTCTATGGTTCGAGAGGGTATAACTACCTCCGCCATATTGTGTCTCGGAGTAGTCTTCTTCAAAAGCCCGCCGTGAAATTACCACGCGAAGACAAGTCCCCGCTCCGCGCTGAGATAACTAATTAACCGCTATATATCTATATATCTAAAAACTACTTCGTGTTGGACATACACAAGTGTGACAAATAAAGACTAAAGTGAAAGTGCAGCAACTAAGAAGAAAGTGATTCAATCCACGTGCATCTTCTACTCAAACTAACCAGCTCCAGAACATCCAAGTAAGTCCATCAACCTTTCTTCCTACTCCTGGTCAACTCAATACTGTGCGTTCAATACTTCATTGCCCGAAAAAATTATTTCCCCGCCACACGGTCCTTCGAGTCTTTCCACAACATAATTTTGGTCCTTCGAGCCGGATTCAAAGAATCAGCGATATTCTATACTTTTTATAAGTTTACCGCAACATAATTATAGGTCTCATACCTAGTATTTAGGTCAAAATACCTAAAATACAAAGTTCGTAAGAACGCCATATTGGACGCGTAAATACCGTTCGGTGATTCGTACCTACTTCCCCGCTAAATACTACAATACATTCATTGAGAATTATTGTATCAACTTAATATGTCTCCTATTGCATTAAAATAGCATAGGTAAATATTCTAACCGCTTATTATCGTACTTACTTTCACGCTATATACATAATTCATTGAGGATTACTGTATCAACTTAATATTTCTCCTATTTGCATTGAAATAGCATAGGTAAATATTCTAACCGCTTATTATCGTTAGTTACCTCGGCTAACTTAACTACAAATTATATTCAACCGCATTCCTTAACTTATACCTGCTTAAAAATAATATTATTCTAATCTACCCGCTATACTTAATATTAATCTCCAATATTTTCTGTTAATATTCTTAAAGTAAAAGTCAAATTACTTCAAGCTAAAAATCAAGCAATATTTGAACGTTTATCGTCATTATATGAAACTTCTAAGAAAATAAATATTTCTAGTATTGAGCTTCGTTCATCAGAATCATTCATGGCGGACACGGAAATCCTGTCAATAACACGTCAAGAATTTAGTTCCAATTTAGATAAAATAAATATCTATTCGTTACAATTAAATCCTGATCATAAGATTGATTATAACAGTCTTACATCTTTCGACGGCGTTTACACGCGCGTGGAACGAGTACGTTCTCTCATTACAACGCAATATTCAAGGTCATCGACCGAGGCAGCGTCGCATGATAACGCAAACCCATATAAGGGTGGGGTCAAACTTCCCCCGATTCAAATTCCGTTCTTTGATGGTAAGATTGATAACTGGCCTGTTTTCTATGAATCATTTAAATCAAATATACATAATAATTTGAACCTTACGGATTCTCAACGTGTGCAGTATCTGATCGGTAATCTAAAGGGAAATGCATTGCAAATTACCGCCGGAATTATTCCGTCAGGTGATAATTATACCGCTATCTGGGACAGTTTAGTGAAAAGGTATCAGGATAAACGAGCATTAGGCTCACATTACATGTCTAACATATTAAATATTAAACCCGCAATTAATAATTCCGCATCTTTAAATAGTTTCATTGAAAGTTTTCACGCGTCTGTTTCTGCTTTAGAACAATTACAAATTAACGATTTAAAGGATTTCATTTTGTTAAATTTAGCTTTGAGAAAGTTGGACCCTGCTACCGTACATTTATTCGAAATGCATAAAAGAGATGAGGAAATTCCTACTTATACGGATTTCATGGAATTTATAAAATCGCAAGTTAAGATATTAGATCGAACTGTATCATCTCGCACCGCGTTAGTGAGTAACAACCCTAATAAAAATAATAACTCGTCTCGCAATCAGTCACGTAATAGTACAGTACATACTTTTGTTGCTTGCGATAATAACCAAACTTGTTTATATTGCAATAAGGGTGATCATTGTAAACTTTACACTTGTCCAACCTTTCAATCACTATCAGCAAATTCGCGTTTAGATTTTATTAAAAACAAACGTGGATGTGTAAACTGCCTTAGTTTAACGCACACTGCTTCACAGTGTAAATCTATCCATAATTGTAGAACATGTAACAAGCGACATCATTCTCTGTTACATCTCGAGAACAGCTGTCAGCCACCTCAGACGGTCAAAAATGACGCTGTCAGTAGCTCCGCGAACTCGCAACAGGTGGCGCTGTGTGCGTGCTCTCGCATAGGTACAAACACGCAGCGTACTACAGTACTTTTATCAACTGCGAGAGTCTACGTTGATAACAAATATTATAAACACGTTTCTGTGAGATGTTTAATAGACAACGCTTCGCAAAATAATATAATTACTTCCGCCTGTTGTAAAAAACTACAATTAAACATTATACCACTTTCGAACTCATTTATAAAGGGTGTCGGAACCAAGTCGGAACTTCCTCGCGACCTATCATAGGTTACGTTGAGATTACAGTTACTGCTAACAATAAAATTCTTCTTCTAAAAAAAATTCTTTTAAAATCACCGCTCTTGTTGTCGATTGTATCACGGACAACTTGCCATCTCACATTGTTGACACTTCTGCAGTGCAACACTTGTTCGACTTACCGCTCGCAGATCCACAATGGCATGTCCCGGGAGAGATCGAATTGCTTTTAGGGGCAAAACTGTTCCCGTATTTATTACTTCAAAATAAAATTATCTCACCTACCGCTCCGTCCGCTATTGAAACCGTGTTTGGTTACATTCTTATGGGTGAGGTACCCGCTATTTTATCTAATAATAATTATAATACCGCTTCATATTTTTCTACCGCGCTAAATATAGATAATTCTCATTGTTTTCTGTCTTTAGACGAATCTTTACATAAATTTTGGAATATTGAAGAAATACCTTCAAAATCTTTTATGAGCCCGCCAGAACTGGAGTGTGAACAGCTATACGTTTCTGCTGTGTCACGTGACTCCAGTGCTAGGTATTGTACCGCGTTACGATTCTGTAAAAATCCAGATTCAATTGGAAACTCTTACGCTGTCGCTTATCGACGTCTAATCAATTTGGAAAAAACTAAGCTTCGCGACTCTGTTTGCGCGCTAGTTATAATGAAATAATCCAAGAGTATATCGATAAAAATTATTTAACTGAAATTACGCCTAATTCTGCTGATCAGACTGTAGGTTATTACATACCGCATCACCCTGTTATTAGGAATGATAAACAAACAACTAAAGTTCACATCGTTCTTGACGCGAGCGCTAAGTCTCATACTGGCGTGTCATTGAATGACTTGTTACACATAGGGCCGAATTTACAGGCCGACATATTTTATTACTTTTAAAATTCCGTTTGTTCCCTATTGCAGTTACAGCTGACATAAAACAGATGTATCTTCGAATTGCTGTTATTGATGAGCATCGAAAATACCAAAAAATACTGTTTAGATTTAATACCGCTGAACCTATTCGCGAATTTCAATTTAACCGAGTTGCATTTGGTCTCAAGTCCAGTCCCTTTCTAGCCATGCGCACTGTGCGCCAGCTATCATTCAATAAAATATTACGCATAATTATATATATTCTGAGATTTTTACGGAATATTCTTTATGATAAATTACACAAAACAAAATTACCTCGTCATGTAGCCGTTTCTATGGGTTGCGTGACAAATATAGTAGGTTTTGCTGATGCAAGCTTGAATGCATATGGCTGCGTTATATACTTACATGTCACTGATACCAATGGTAACACACACGTAAATTTGGTGTGTGCTAAATCCAAAGTTGCACCTGTTAACGTCGTATATCTAGCTCGTCTAGAGCTCTTTACCGCTGTTCTTTTGTCTAAATTAATTAATCTAGTTTATGACACTTACCGCTCTCGTACCGCTATTAATAATATATTTGCCTTTTCCGTTAATACAATTACGCTTTCATGGATTCATTCCTCACCACACAAATGAAATATTTGTGTTAGCAACCGCGTCGCTAAATGTCAAGAAAATCTTGATTTTTAACAAATTAACGGAACAACTTTCGTTGGAGCCAAGGCTCAGTTGCAAGAACTACTTGCTAACCGCTACCGCATAGAGTGGAAAATGATTCCACCCCGCGCTCCCCACTTTGGAGGGCTGTGGGAATAAAATATTAAAACGCATTTATACCGTGTTATCGGTTCTCAACTCCTTACATATGAGGAGCTTTCGACTGTTCTCACTGAAATTGAGGCAGTTCTAAATTCCAGACCGCTTTGTGTCCTGAATGAGGATCCGTACCCAGAACCGCTTACTCCCGCTCATTTTATAATGGCTTCTCCGTTGACTTCGTTGCCTGTCATGAATGTTCCCGAAACGACGAAGTCTCTAACTTGCCGCAAAAAATTGCTTGACCAAATGATTTGTAGTTTCTGGAGGAGATGGTGCATAGAATATTTACATAATCTTCAAGTTAGACAAAAATGGTTGAATGCCGCAGACAATATTAAGATTGGTACAGTGGTTCTCATACATCAGGATGATGTCCCTCCTTTACGTTGGCCAATGGGTGTAATCACCGAAGTTTTTCCCGGCAAGGATGGGACAACCCGCGTTGCTATGGTGAAGACATGCAGTGGCTCTTTCAAGAGACCCGTTGTCAAACTATGTCCTTTACCTTCTCAATAACATCACCGCGCAATAACCCAAATTTAGCTGTAGTTAACATATTTAAAAATATTTTTTCCTTAGTACGCTTTAATATATTATTATATTTCTCTCCTTTTTAGAATACTACATATCCTCAAAACCGGGCAGGATGCTTGCGCAAGTTATTTGATTTGTAACTTTCTACTGACATATATCCGAACGTATTACATATTAGAACAGATCCTTTCTTGACCGCAGTTTGTTTTGAGTTGACCAATCATATCATATCCCTCCTATCTAATTCCCACAAACCAGAGAAGGGATGTTCGCCGCACGCGCCACTATTGGCACATTCATCGCTAACCAATTACCGAGCAGATTCTATGGTTCGAGAGGGTATAACTACCTCCGCCATATTGTGTCTCGGAGTAACCTCCTCCGACCCAATTGATCACCGACTGGAGGAAAGTAAGTGAAAAACTGAAATCCACCACGTCGCCTCAATTGGACACCATTCCTGACCACATAGTCTCAGTCGCTGACACGACGGCGGCGATCGACTCGCTTACAAATCACGTACAATCCGTCCTGAACGATTGTTCAAGGGAAGTTCCTGTAGTGGAAGACCACCGCTGGAAACTCCCGGACGATGTACGGAATCTGATAACCGAGAAGAACGCAGCCATCCGTGCGTACAGCGCTTTTCCCTGCGCCGCAAACAAAGCTCACATGCGCAACTTACAGCGTGCTGTAAGGAAACGCATTACCGAGCAGCGTAATGCGAGCTGGGACAAGATGCTGAGCGAACTTGAGCCCACCCATCTTGCCTTCTGGCAGCTTCAGAGGAAGTTACGATCCACTGAAGAGGCCACAATGCCTCCTCTCATTCGTCCCGATAAGAGTGTCGCCTTCGATAACTCTGAAAAAGCAGAATGCCTAGCCGACAGCCTAGAGTCCCAGTGTTCTCCCAGCTCTCAACCAGTAGACCAAGCCCACCTCGATATGGTGAACGCCGAAGTCGAACGTAGAACTTCCCTTCCGCCCGTCGAAGATCCCGATAATCCACTGGCCCCCATCACTCCTGATGAGGTCCAGGATATCATTAAAAGTCTCCAACCGCGAAAAGCCCCTGGCTCCGACGGCATCACCAATAGGGTTTTCAAACTTTTCCCCGCCCAGCTTATAGTGCTAATGACTGCCATCTTCAATGGTGCATTGAGCAATAATATGTTCCCCGCAACCTGGAAACAGGCCACCGTCATAGGTATTCCCAAACCAGGCAAGCCCAAGTCTGACCCGTCTAGCTACCGTCCCATTAGCTTACTCAACGTCCTTGGTAAAATCTATGAAAGGCTTATATATAAGCGGCTCAAAGATTTTGCCGAAGCAAAGAGTCTTATACCCAATGAGCAGTTTGGATTTAGAACCGAACACTCATGTATCCAACAAGTCCACCGCATCATAGAACACGTCAGCGCCGGCTTCCAACGGGGCGCAATAACGGGAGCCTTATTCTTCGACATAGCGAAAGCGTTCGACAAAGTCTGGCACAATGGCTTAATCTATAAGCTATACCAACTCGGCGTGCCTGACCGTCTCGTGCTCATCCTACGGGACTTTTTATCGAATCGCACTTTTCGTTACCGAATTGAGGGGGAGCTTTCCTCCCCCCATCCCATTCGCGCAGGAGTTCCTCAAGGCTCCGTACTATCCCCCCTCGTTTTCACGCTATTCACTAGCGATATCCCCAAGCACAAAAATACTCAGCTAGCCCTATTTGCCGACGATACGGCTATCTATTATACCGGTCTCAAACCCGATGCCATCGCTCGCACTCTCCAAACTTCCGCAAACACTCTGGCCAAGTGGTTCCGGAAATGGAGAATCGAAGTCAATCCAGACAAAAGCCAGGCAGTCCTCTTTTCTAAGCCGCGGATAAACCCACCCTCCCCCCGTCCGATTACCATGTACGGCAAGCCGATCCCCTGGGAAAAGCAAGCCAAATACTTAGGCGTGGTCCTCGATAAACACCTTTCCTTCGCTGAGCACATAAAGCAGGCACGTTCGCGCGCCGCTTTTGCTCTAGGTAGGCTCCACTTCATTCTTAGCTCCCGCAGCAAGTTATCACTCAGGTGCAAGCTGCGTATTTTCACCGCGGTCATCCGTCCCATCATGACCTACGCCTGCGTTGTTTTCGCACACGCAAAGCCCTACCTCCTCCACAAGATGCAGACCCTTCAAAACCGATTCCTCCGTAGAGTCACGGGAGCCCCCTTTTATGTTCGAAATGAGCTTCTTCACGTAGACCTCAAGATGCCCACCATCCAGCAGTTCATGAAACGTGTCTCCAAGCGTTTCTTTGATACTGCAATCCAACATAGGAATCCCCTTATCGTATCGGCCGCCCAATACGAACCCTCGCGTATCTCTAAGATTCGCCGACCAAGGCACACCCTTGTCACTCCCGATGACGCAATCACCCTGCTCCAAGAGAGCCGTAGGGAAACAAGTACAGTGGCACACAAAAACAAAAACCGACCGTCCTTCCGTCCTCGCCGCCGAGGCCCGCCGCGACGTCCCCGTAATAGTCCGCCCCGACCCTTGCCAGAGCCAGCCCGCGACGCTGAGCCAGTAGCTTTAAATTCCCTTATTAATAATAAAAATGATATGATCCAGCCTGTCCCTAGCTGCCCTCCCACTGCGACGCCCTAAGCCGAGGTCCGTACCCCACAGGGGGTGCCCTTAGCGTGTAGTCGCCTAGTTTGTAAGTTTTCTAATAAGCCCTGGCTGGAGGCTTTAATTAATTAATTAATTAAGGCAACCACAGGCAAGCCCGGTTAAGCAGCCGACAACCTCAGAGGTTGACCTGCGAGATGCCACACAAAAAAAAAAAAAAAAAAAAAAAAAAAAGTGTCTCGGAGTAGTCTTCTTCAAAAGCCCGCCGTGAAATTACCACGCGAAGACAAGTCCCCGCTCCGCGCTGAGATAACTAATTAACCGCTATATATCTATATATCTAAAAACTATTCATGTTGGACATACACAAGTGTGACAAATAAAGACTAAAGTGAAAGTGCAGCAACTAAGAAGAAAGTGATTCAATCCACGTGCATCTTATACTCAAACTAACCAGCTCCAGAACATCCAAGTAAGTCCATCAACCTTTCTTCCTACTCCTGGTCAACTCAATACTGTGCGTTCAATACTTCATTGCCCGCAAAAATTATTTCCCCACCACACGGTCCTTCGAGTCTTTCCACAACAAAGTGTTTTGTTCCAAATTCGTATCATGGAAAGAAGTAATGAATATCGTGGTATCGACTGTAAACTGCATGAGATAAAATGGATTGACTCATCGTCAATTCCAGCAGTTTCAGTTATGTACGAAAGCAGATCATCGAGATGTTGTTTATTATTCTGAAATGAGATAGTTAATTAGAGATGCAGTACTGAAAGATTGTTAGATTTCAGAAAAGAAATCAACGCTTTTATGAAATAATTCAAAGGGCAAATCTATTCCAGAGCTGACAGAAACTTAATGGTTTTTATTTCTATTTTTCGGTGGGTGTCATCATTGTGAGGACCATCCGTAGGACACGGTGGAGCATGCAGTGGAGGTGTGCCCTGCTTGGGCGGAGCACCGCTGTGTCCTCCTAGAGGCGAACGATGGCGGCAACCTCTCGCGCCCGGCCCTGGTTCAGACCATATTGCGGAGCGAGAGGGAATGGGATGCAGTCGCCTCCTTCTGCGAAGCAGTCATGCTAGCGAAGGAGGAAGCCGAACGCGCAAGGGAGAGGCAACTCTCTTCCACACGCCGCAGCCGCCGCGGGAGACGCCCCAGTTATCGGGGATCGCAAGCCGATCTCCGACCACCGTAGACGCGGGCTCACGGACGGCGAGCAGGGGTAGCTCAACGTCCGGTAAGGACCAGGCCCGGGTCGGTGGCGCGTCGTGTTCCACGCGCGCCTCATAGAGCTGTCAGCACCAGTGACGGGGCCTCATAAGGCCATAGCCCGCCGGGGTTGTGGGAAAGTTCTAACAAGATATCGCGGCCCCGGAACTTCCCTTAACTTCCGGGGCCGTGCTGAAGAAACAGGGTGGGTTTTTAATCAGTAAAAGTTGACACCCCCTTCCGCTTAACCCAGAGCGGGAGAAGTCATTCGATGATTTTCCCACCCAGAAAAAAAGGCATAATAATCTAGGATTAATATCACAAATGCGGCCCGCCTTTAGTTTATTTTGCCACCTTGTGGCCCTTGCCTGCCAAAAGGTTGCCGACCGCTGGTCTAAAGGGTTTTGGTCGTCACTCGACTTCATCTTCAATCACATCATCGCTTACCATCAGGTGAGATGGTAGTCAAACACGAGCCAGTTATCAATTTAAAATAAACTTTTTTAAATTCTCTTGATAAAAGTTAGATTTTATTCATTACAGTATAAAGTATTGCATTTTTATGTTCCTGTGATGAGGTACCAACTTAGAGTGCTTTGTGTACTTATCAACAGCTTATTTTATCAACTACATTCGGGTATGTTATGGAAATACGTCCATTGCGTTTATTGTAAAAAATAAAGTTGGAAATTGTCTTTGCGTAATAATAATGGCTTTCATGTGTCTACGAGTACTCATATACCTACATTGATATTATAAGGTAGGCAGGTACCACACAAGCGTAGTGAGGGTGTAAAGTGTAATGAATCGTAACTCGTTACTTGCGCAGTGTGGACACAGCCTACATGAACACGTGATGAAAATAACAATTTTACATTACCGAGTCAGTCCGTGGTTTTAATTGACAATATAGCTACATCGTCGGCATTCATCAGCGCAATTGCAAATAAAAGTGTTTTATTCAGTGTAATTAAACGGATTTGCCGCCAATTTTTTATTTGTTTATTGTGGAGTTGGCTTTTCAACCGACGAAAAAAAACGGAGGAGGTTATCAAGTCGACGTGTATATTTTTTTTATGTATGATATCCGATTACTCGTAGACGGCTGAACCGATTTGGAAAATTCTTTTTTTGTTTGTAATGGTATACTTTGAAGTTGGTCCCATTGTTACCAAGTTAGGATCTGATGATGGGATCCTGGAGAAATCGAAGGAAATCTTCAAATATTATAGGCTCACCTATAGTGTTTGAGTATTTTTTATAGTAACTTGTGTAGTTGCATTCGAAAAGCACCATTTTTGAAGTGGACCTGATGATGAAGACCACAGATGGCCACTGGAACTACTCAATATATAAGTAGGAATAATAAGTATTTCATGTGCGATTATTTGAATGTGGTGATTAAGCACAATATGCTCGTCACAATGCATGTGGTGAAGTGAAGCTGATGGTGAAGTACCAGGAGAACTCTTCAACGATTAAAGGCCCAACATTGCAATATTTTGTAAATGATTATAAGTCATAAGTCATTTATTTCAGAACAATATACATTGTGTAGAAATTGTGTAAAACAAAACAGTACCATTAAATAAAATATATCAAACGAAGAGAGACCAAAGAAAAAATCATGTCAAATATAGTAAAATAACAAATTGAAAACGATAATAATCCTCATTCAATTTAAAATAATGCATAATACAATAAAACAAAAGTCAAATAAAAGGAAAAAATAACGAAAATAAAATTAACAAAGATTATAAATACCTATAGAAAATAAAATTGCAAAAAAAATAAAATAAAAAATTGTGTAAGAAAGATTAAAAATGTCTTCTCGTTTTCTATGAAAGTAGTTGACATTTAGGCTTTTGTAACTAGGTAAATTAAAAATCGACCAACTAAAAAGAGTGAAATAAAAACTTTTTACCAAAAAATTAAACCGACTCCCAAAAACATTGCAAAGTGAAAAATAACTTTAATTTCGGAAGTCGATGCCAAAAACGAAAATACAAAACTAAAGACACCGACTACCGAAATTAAAGTTATTTTTCACTTTGCAATGTTTTTGGGAGTCGGTTTATTTTTTGGTAAGAAGTTTTTATAATAATTTACCATGGTTATGATTCTGTAAGTTGTTATATATATCAAGTTTGGTTCCGTACTTGTTATAATTTTCTTCATTCGTCTTTTAGTCTCGTATCGGCACAAACTTCATATCTTCTTGGATGAGAATATTGTCCAGCAGGCAAGAGGCTGACTGAATATTATTATTACTAGATATAGATCTGGTGTGCACTGGTTCTGAATAGGGTGAAATATAAGGTACTATACAGACTTGGAAATCTATATCACTAAAATAAAGAGCAATGCCAAGTGTCCATAGTAACTTTGGCTTAATATAAAATTCTCACGGTCAGCGATGAAAATAATTTTATTGTGTGTAGTTCAATACTAAGAACTGTTTCTTAGCATTATATATTGTATAGAACTTCTAACAAAAAAATATTAGGATGAATACAAATATGGAATTTTGAGGTTATTACAATTTTTTTTTTTTGTTAAGAATCGGTTCGCATTTGACCACCATCTCACCTGATGGTAAGTGATGATGTGGTCGAAGATGGAGCACGCTTACCTAAAAGGAACCTATTGATTACAATTGATTTATATTGACGATCTCTGTGCTTGACTGGCCTATACACCGGTCTTCATAGTGTAATAATGGAATAATGGATGTACTTCAACACTTCGAAAAGCAAAAGAGTCTCAAAAAACAGAGAAGGAAACGTAAACACATGCACTTCGCAAAATCACCCACAACAACAAATGTCAATCAATTCCCTTTGTGTCACTTTTGACTCTTGTTTTTTTCTGCTTTTCGAGTTTGTATTTGGCAGAATAGTCGACATCGCCTTGCCATATAAAAAAATAAAACAGTGTTTTTAATCTCAATAATTAAAATATTATTTTAGATTTTTTATGTGATTAAATGCGATTATTGTTCACCACATATTGTTACTATTTTTAGTATAAAAAAGAATGCAGAAAACAATAAAGGATGTGAAATAAAAAACTGATTAATAAGTTTGATTGCAGCATACTGACAACTCAACTTATTTTTGACAATTACCGGTCAGCTATTTGTTTATTAATAAATCAATTCTAGTGGAGAAGTTCTCGAAAGAAATTAAATGTAACTTTATAGTTTAGATTGTTTTGTATAGATTCTTATACATTAAAGATAAATGGCCGCGCCATTTTAAATTAAAAAGTTGTGTAGGCCAGGATCTTTCTTTGTTCTTTAAAATTATGTCTGAACTTAATTTCAAGTTTACTTAATCTATACATCTTATAAAATAAAGTCCCCAAAATCTGGCTGTCTGTATGTAATAATGTAAATGATTTTCTCAAAAACTACGAAATGGATTTTTTTACCGTTTTTACTATACAGTGCAATTCTTGAGGAAGGTTCAGGTACATCGTTTTTATGTACGACATACTTAGTGAAAAATTTTACTCAGTTTCATTTCATCATTTTCATACATCACTACTTATCAACTTCGATTTTTAGCTTGATTGTGTATTTTGAATTGATTTTTATAAAAAGTCTTTCGTTTTTGAACATAAGTGTATTGGTTGCAATAATGTATATAATCCATTTTGTATTATATAGTTTGTAAAAGTAAATCTGTATACAAATATTTGAAATAATGTCATTTGATTAGATAGGCCTATCACATCTGCGTTGTTCGTCTAACTGTGAAATCAGTTAGAGTCTAACTGATTTAACAGTTAGACAGTCTTTATGAGCTTTTTAATTGTCAAACCCAATTCACATAACATCCCACTAACGAGAGTCTACAAAGTTTGGCACGGCGAAACGAGCCAACTGCTTTATTTCCGACCACTATTACATACTTAATGTAAAAATACAACAATAAACTCTACTGCATTCGTGCACACGCTTTGACATTTGGGATGCGTTTTATGCACTATAGGTACGTATTGCGCATGCATTTTGAGAATACTTTTATTGTGCGTCACAGCTAAGGAGTGGAATTCCCTGCCGGAGTCTGTGTTTGCTGATAGCTATATCTTGAATGTCTTTAAGGCAAGAGTGAATAGGTTACTTCTAGGTAAACGTGCTTTATCTTCGACCAGATCAGCTCTTACCATCGGGTGAGATGGTCCAACGTAAGCCTATCTTCAATTAAAAAAAACAGAAAACCCACATTTACTATGCTGTTCTCAATTGTCAAAAAATTGGCTGGCTGTAAGACTAATTAAATTTTAATTACAATAATTAAAAACAATGCAAACATTAAAAAAGAGCCAGCTTTCAGTCTAGAAAGATGCAGCAGAGTATGAACAACTACATAATTTCTAAAATTCGACTTTATATCTCAGTTCAATAGTTGTAAGCATTCAAATGTCTAGCGAGGCTATCGGACTATTGCTTGTATTTATATAACAGGATTTAGTATTCCCATTATTGTCCATGAAAACAAATCCGATGTTACACTGCCTATGGAACGGACAGATGTTTCTTTGTTATGCAAATACATGTATGAGTCCCCTCGGCTGGCAGGCTCGGTCCGTCGTACCGCTGAAGGCTATGCCTCCAATACCTGTAACAGGGTACAAGCTAAATGGTCAATTTGTGACGAGACCGACGAGCCAACCAAACACAAAGGCTTGTACGAATTCGCTTCCGAGTTCTAACAATGGATGTTTGACTTGTTCAATTCTGTTATCACGATTAGGCGAGCATCATATATAATAAGCAGCAATAAAATAAGGAGGTACTTTTGTTGATTATTTTATATTTATATTGGCAACACTACTTCGTATCTGTGGCCGTGTGACTATGAAAAATCCTCATGGTGAATATGTAGCATGTTAGAGCTAAGTTAATGTAAAAGCAACGTAACAAAATAAAACCAGAATAGATTCAAAGAAGACTTAATTTTCATTAATTCTATTAACAACTTTTAAGTTTTTTTTTCTGCAATGGAAGTAGAAATTCATCCAACAGCTATACAATCCCGTTCCAAAATTCTCTTACACTATGTCCTTGAAATAAGGAACCAAGGCTATTCATTACGTCTCAAAATACAATTCTTCTGTAATTTCTCGACGTCACTTAAGTTTTCTTTAATAGAAACGAACTTACGCTTGCATGTCACGGAGATAAATTTCCATTTAATTAGAAGGACAAGAGAGGAACTGGCTAAGTTATTTATGTCATGTGTTTACCATTTATAGGTAGGTTGATAGTTATGAAAAACTTTAATGAATAAAAATGTAAGTTACACTTTTTTTTACGTGGTAAAATCATCAAATAAGTCCTCCCACCCCGGGCAAGGCCGGAGGGAATGTCAGACTTGTACTGACTAAAATCCACGGTGTTCCTTCAATAGCCCTTTACGTTCCGGGGTCACGGTAATGGGATAAGTCCAACGACCCCGGCAGGCTTCGGCCCTCTACAGGGGGGGCCTCGTCATATAGCTGACGCTCTTTGAGGCGCGCGTGGAACACAACGCGCCGTCGACCCGGGCATGGTCCATGGTCGGACAGCGAGTTGCCCTTTACTCGCTGTCCGCATGCCCACGCCTACGGTGGCCGGAGATCGTCGGCCGACGTCCGACGCCGTGGGCGTCTACCACTGCGGCTGGGCTGGAGTGAGGACGCCATCCTCACCCACACGCAGCCCGCCTCCTCCTTCGATAGCATGACTGCTTCGCAGAAGGAGGCGACCGCTTCCCACTCCTTCTCGCCCCGCAGTATGGCCTCGACCAGGGCTGGGCGCGAGAGGTCTCCGCCTATCACCGCCGTGAGGACACGTCGGTGCTCTGCCCAAGCGGGGCAGTCTTGCACCGTATGCTCTACTGTGTCTTCGGGGCGATCCTCGCAGTGGTGACACCCAGGCGTTTCTTCCTTCCCCATCAGACACAGGTACCTCCCGAAACTTCCGTGTCCGGTGAGGACCTGCGTCATGCGGTAGGTCAGGACACCGTGACGCCGATCTAGCCACTTCTCAAAGAGGGGTCTTACCGCCGCAATTGCGGCGTGCCCGATGTAAGTTACACTTACGTAAATATGTGTCGTGCTAAGTTGCTTGGGTAAGTTTATTCGATACAACGTTATCTTATCCTATCATCGTGTAATCGTAATACCGATTCTGATTTACCGATATAATCAATTAATTGTCTAGAACACACAATCACAAGGGTATTTTAATGGCGCGAAAATTAATTTATCCAGGTATATTGGTGCACAACACAATCCGTGTCCCGTAATACAACGGCATTTGCCCCGGGTAGCACACGTCCTGTGACATGCAAATCTTGGTGATAGTATTAAATCGGATAGTCGGAAGTGTGCAGGCTCGATACTGTTAAATTGATGTAACAAGCTAGGGTACGTGGGGTGAATGGTGATACCATCCTACATACACAACTGGTCATCGCAGCTTTGCTAATTGTGTTGCGGACTCCTTTGTAGCGAGCTGCGATTGCAACAAACGAACATGCGTCGACACTTCGTTACACACATTATTTTATTAGCTACACAGCTTTGTTTAACGCGTGCTAACTGACAAGTGTTCGAGATTTTTTTTTAGTTTTTATGACTAATCAAAAACCTTTTAGTAATAGATAATGAAGAACACTAAATAGGCGACATTATTTTTACTTAGAAAGATATTTCTTAAAAATAAAAATCTGACTTAGGTTTCGTCATTACTTTATAAGAAAACTCAGTAGGTACGTCATAAAATGGATGCCTGAAGACGAAGCCCAATGTCGTCACCGAGGCTGACCAGAGCGGTGGCATATCTGGACTATCCTTACAGTTTGGATAAAGAAGGCAAATATATAAGAAAAACGGGAAAATAAGGGAAAATCTTTTCCTTGCTCTTGAACAACATAATAATCATCATCAATGTGTATGTATAAAACGCTTCCGTTACTGACTGACTGACAGACAACGCACAACGCACCAAGTCGCGGGTAACAGCTAGTCAAACATATTGTTGTAAAGGCCCATAAAAGACCATATAGGCCGATATAACATGTTGAATTTGATCTATAAAATAAGTAAAATTAAGACGAAGGTATGTGGGAGTATAGTTTGAAGTCACCTATCTTCATAACTCATACGAACTGAAAAGCTGCCTCACAAATAAACATAATATACCTTTATTCAGCAGCTTTCTGTAAAAGCTTACCTCGCAACTTAAATTGACCAATGAACATATAGGAAATTGTAATTGATATTCGGATTCAAACCAGTTTTGTGATAATTCGTTTATATTTTTTTCATAACTCCATTTTATTTATCAAATTTAATGGATGAAAAGTATTCACGTTTGCGTGGGAATTCCAAAATGGTAATCAGACTTGATTACATTTTATATCGTCAAAATTGTTATCCCGCACTTTTTACTGTTACTAAAGACCTTTTGTTTTGCACCTTCTGAATATGTGTTAGTATATACAATAGTATTCTGAAACAATACAGTCAGTGACATGTTGAGTTAAGTAAATTATCTAATAGTCTTTAGACATCAGCCTTTCCGGCTTAGCTATCATGGCTGATAGGCCAGATACATACACGATTCCTGAGAGAGACTCATAAACAATATACCATGTTTCCTGAAAAGAAAAAAGTAGCACTCGTGGAACTTTTAGCTGAATGTTCATCAAATATGTACTTCGAGAGATTACCTCGTAAAATCAAATAATTTAATCTAAAACCTAATTAATAATATATAAAAATAAAAAATACCATATAATCCGCGAGTTGACAACTTTGTAAAAATTGTTTGAAACGCTTCTAAGCGCTTCACGTGTACTCGTAAAATAATATTTTATTCATCACTTAACCTTTCAATTAAAATATAAGTATTTTTTTAATTTATTAAAAAACTATGGCCTAAATCGTGGCATTGTGGTCACGTGACTATGTATGACGTCATCGTTCAAAAAACAACTTTCCTGGCATTTGGCACATAAATGTACTTCGGGTATTTTATGATATTTTACTCTATTATGAACGTGAAAAATTATTATCAGTGCTGTGCAGTACCTTGTTGTGGGAATACTGCTATAATAACGCCAACGAAACGATTTATTCATGTCCCTTTAAAAAGAGATATTCGCAAGAAGTGGTCAGAACTTCTGTGTCAAATCCATCCAAAGGTTGTCTGTAAAAGATCGCTTTTAGCGATAAGACCGCCCATTGTATCACCCTTTTTAGTTGTTAAGTCCATATTTGTTTTATTGTTATGGTGTACAATAAATAATATATCTATCTATCTGCTTTTTTAAAAAGACAAAAAAAGGAACTCATCGAACAACTATTACAGGACGATAAGACAAATGAACCAGAAGAGAGAGAGTTAGTTATGAAATGAAATGAAATATTTATTTGTAAATTGGTTATAATAACACTTTTACACGTCATGATTTTTTGCGTGTTTAGTTTAGCTAGATGAGGCCAATATTTCCTAACTGACTACTCTGAGAAGAAACACCGAAACAAACTCCCTCTGAGTTTGTCGTCAACGTCTCTTCTAAAGTCCAAACAATTTGTATTTGTATATGAGAAGCATGTAGGTTCATGTCTTTGGTATTCTTTTGAGGAAATAACCACGTAAATTTGAGCGGACCAGACAGTGCAAGCAGTTAGTTAGTTATTTCTTATTTTGTCTTACGCACCAACTAAAGATAACCAGTCAGCTGTCAAAATATTGAACGATGACGTCTCGTTTTCTGATTGGTGTTTCTAATCACGTGACTCACAGATAAAAAGTCTCATTTTTCTCAAGGGAAAATAAAATTAATAATTAATAATCTTTTCTTCATTTGTACTATTTTGTGCTTCATATTATTCAGATTTACATAATTAAATAGTTATTTTAAATTTTTAAACATACTGTCAACTCGCGGATTGATTAGCAAGACTCCAAATTCAAATGTCCCCATTAATAATTAGAATAAAAAATCTGCGTATTGAAATTTAAACTATGCGTTTGGTTAAAAACTTTTCTGTCTGAATGATTATTTTTAAAAGTTTTTTTCACGCTTTTTATAGGTATTATACCTATAAAAAGCGTGAAAAAAAACTTTTTAGCAAAAAATAGAACCGACTTCCATATAAAAACACTACAAAGGCAAAAATAACTTTAATTTCGGAAGGCGGTGTCAAAAACGAAAATATATACAAAACTAAAGACACCGCCTTCCGAAATTAAAGTTATTTTTGCCTTTGTAGTGTTTTTATATGGAAGTCGGTTCTATTTTTTGCTAAAAAGTTTTTTTTCACGCTTTTTAGTGGGTTGGCTTGTAATTTATCTAGTTACAAAAGCCAAAATGTCAACTACTTATCACCTTTTACAAAATATTGCTTTTCCCGGTGCAGAGCCGTTAATTTTTGAGGAGTTCTCCTGGTACATCGCCATCAGCACTTCACCATATGCATTGTGACGAGCATAAAGTGCTTAACATCTATATTCAAGTAATCTAATCGCAATCCACGTAATACTTATTATTGAGTAGTCTCGGTGGCCATCTGGGGTCTTCATCATCAGTTCCACTTCCTCAAATGGTGCTTTTCGAGAGCAACTGCACAAGGTACTATAAGAAATACCCAAAACGCTATAGGTGTGCCTATAATATTGGAAGAGTTCCCTCGATTTCTCCATGATCCCATCATCAGATCCAAACGTGACGACAATGGGACCAACTAGAAAGTATACCCTTTCAAACAAAAAAAGAATTTTCCAAATCGGTCCAGCCATCTCCGAGTTATGAGGTAACATACATAAAAAAAAATTTCAAGACGAATTGTAAACCTCCTTTTTTTGAAGTCGGTTAAAAAAACATAATTGCCAGTCTTCGGAATAATAAGAAATGCTCAACCAATTCGAATGTATTTTTACTTATAAAGAAATGAATTTTAGTTATAGTTAATGTTTACCTAGTCATCTAGTGTGAGATAACTTACTATCAGTTACATTTCGGAGAGTGTGCGATGGAATTACACAATCTAATTCCGCCAAGTCAGTTCCATCATCGGACTACAAGACCAACGGCGATGCGCCATCGTTACATGATGGACATCCCACCCATACGCACTAAACGTTTTGGGAATACTTTCATTGTGCGTACGGCTAAGGAGTGAAATTCCCTGCCGGAGTCTATGTTTCCCGATAGCTATAACCTAGGGGTCTTTAAGTCAAGAGTGAATAGGTTATTTTTTAGGTAAGCGTGCTCCATCTTCGACCACATCATCACTTACCATCAGGTGAGATGGTGGTCAAACGCAAATCTATTCAATCAATTAAAAAAGAAGTCTGTTAGCAGTTTTTGCGCTATCTCTGATACGGAATGCCTACAACGTTATTGTCATATAAATAATTATGTGCGAGTAGATACGACACTACTATAATCTTGAAAGTTAGTCATTGGTAAGTACCTAGGTATCTCAAGGAACGCCACCGACACACTACTTAGAATCTATTGTGCGATGTGTCAACCTTTCAATGCACTATTACTGTATCCGATCTATAGTTGGAAAAGCGGAACACAAACAAAAGCAGATAAGAGGATTATAATTATCATTTGCCTTAATTAACAATAGGTAGGTGGGTAGAAGTTTGTAAATTTTCGGAATTGGAAAATAACAAGTGAGTTTTAAGGGGAACAGTTATTTTAATGATGATGATGTCAAATATACATTAAATTAAATATTTATGTGCCTACATATCTTTATCTGCGCTACATAAGTATGTTAACTTACTGCTTGTATATGTGAAACGGAAATGGTTTGATTGAACCAAACAGTAGGTACTTACTAGCAAACCTTGATAAGTAGGGAGCTATGCGATCTGCGCTAGTAACATTTTTGATAGTTAATTTAACTAAGAAAGCACAATTATGTGGCCATTTAAGCAAGTCTCCAAGCTGCACTGTTCATTTTACAACAATGCAACTTAAAACGTAATTTTAGAGATTTTTCTTCCTATTTCTGATTGGAATTTGGCAATAATATTCTGGTGCCTCCCTAAGAATGTAATTTTATGAGAACTTTCTCTTTGTTACAGATAAACTACGTGAAAACTTCACTGAAAACGTACGGAACGTATAATTCCTAACAGCTCACATTCAAACACACTTGCAAAACACTATCAACTAGATTTCGTTAGCTTAACAAAACCATACTGAAGCACACAAAACTACTTTTCATTCAAACTATGCGGAAACAGGCAAACAAATGCCGACTTCAACTTCAAGCACGGACGTTACGTCACTGGAGGGAAACTCCAGCACGTAAGCCTACACATACACCAGAAGCCACACTGTCTTACAACACCACAACCACTCATATACGCAGTGATCACAGTAGAATAACACTTATTCGCAGCTCGCACACTGATTTCATTTTATCCCTGTGTGAGTTAACCAAGAGCTCTTTAGTAGGCATGCTAGCCTAGTACCCGGTGTAACGAAGAGGTGGCACAATTGCGCCAAGTGCTACTCATATCGGTTACGTTGAACGCAACCCACACATACACACTACTTAATTCATGACACTTGAATGAGTACTTGGCAAATTCACAGGGTAATTAGCCGGCATACCAAAATTAATAAGCCCGCAGCCAACGTAAATCGTTGCTGATTGGTTGCGAACGCTGAAGAGGGACGGATGAATTTAACTACCAAGGGTAAGTTCGAATACTGTTTACAAACATTGCGAGTGTGTATGTATAGTAAGAAAATTTAAACTATTTAAAAACAATTTTATTTTTCACTGAGTATCTATTTTGTTGCCTAGTGAAAGGAAAATAATGACTTAAAACAATCATATTAATCAACAAAGTTAGAAGTTTTTCTGCAGATAAACCAGTCTTTCATAGCAAACACACTTCAAAACTTTATTTATAAGACACTAGCTTTTGCCCACGGCTTCGCCCGCGTTAATTTACACTTTGTCAATAATACTTGTTGCCAAAAAGTTGTACCGCACCTTTTTGGGTGGTTAAAAAACGCATATAATATTCAAAAGAACCATCACCAGGGTCCATCCATCCCCAAAAAGAGACAGACAGTTAGTATTTAAAATGTATTGTATGTTTTTTTAACAAAAACATAGTTTACAATACATTTTTGTAAGCTACGTTCTGGTTTTCCCGCCCTTAGCTAAAACGTGTCGATTTTGTGAGCTTAATACTCGTGAGCACGCCACATACAGTTCCAGCACAAGCAGTATTTTTCTAAATGTACACCTGCGACTTTCAGTGTCTGAGCTTGGCTTATGCCTATTTTCAAAAGGGCAGCTGCATTTTACCCCGATTTAAAAAAAGAATTGATTCGTATATTAACTTGATTGGTTAAAATTTAAACGACACGGTTGGTGTAACGGTTGACTGGTGCATGACGTGGGTTCGACCCCAGCCCTAAACAAAGATTTGTATGGCCTACATGTAGTTGAGTAGCTTAAAAAAAAATTGTTTCGAGTGGTTCTTGAATACGCAATTTGAATGAATTGAGAGAGGGGAAACAAAGTTCCAACACCCCTTTTAGATGTAAAACGTCGTTTCGTACGTTTTTTCTAGTGTCTAAAACTATCTCCATACCAAATTCTGTCTAAATCGGTTCAGCGGTTGTGTGTGGGGAGGGTGGTTCCCTAAACTGGAACGTTGTTTCGGGTTAAAAACTATCCTATGTCTTTCCTAGGATCCTAAACTAATCCCATATCGAATTTAAAAATCATATTTAATTAATTTAATTAAGCTTTTGCCAGCGGCTGCGTCCACGTGCAATTCGAAAACTATCCTACGGGAACCTTATATCGGGATAAAAACTATCCTATGTCTTTCCTAGGATCGTAAACTATTCCCATGCCAAATTTAAAAATCAAATTTAATTAATTTATTTTAGCTTTTGCCAGCGTCTGCGTCCGTGTGCAATTCGAAAACTATACCACGGGAACCTTATATCGGGATAAAAACTATCCTATGTCTTTCCTAGGATCGTAAACTATTCCCATGCCAAATTTGAAAATCAAATATAATTAATTTAATTTAGCTTTTGCCAGCGTCTGAGTCCGTGTGCAATTCGAAAACTATCCCACGGGAACCTTATATCGAGATAAACACTATCCTATGTCATTCCCAGGGACCTAAATTATTCCTATGCCGAATTTAAAAACAAAAAGTAATTTAATTTAGCTTTTGCCAGTGGTTGCGTCCGCGTGCAATTCGAAAACTATCCCACGGGCACCTTATATCGGAATAAAAACTATCCTATGTCCTTTTCAGGGTCCTAAACTATACCCATGCCGAATTTAAAATCAAATTTAATTAATTTAATTTAGCTTTTGCCAGCGGTGGCGTCTGCGTGCAATTCGAAAACTATCCCACGGGAACCTTATATCGGGATAAAACTATCCTATCTCCTTCCCAGGGTCCTAAACTAATCCCATGCCAAATTTCAAAATCAAATTTAATTAATTTAGTTTAGCTTTTACCAGCGGCTGCGTCCGCGTGCAATTCGAAAACTATCCCACGGGAACCTTATATCGGGATAAAAACTATCCTATGTCCTTCCCAGCGTCCTAAATTATTTCCATGTCAAATTTCATCTAAATCGGTTCAGTGGTTTAGGCGTGAAAAGGTAACAGACAGACAGACAGACAGACGGACAGACAGACAGAGTTACTTTCGCATTTATAATATTAGGATGGAGTATGGATGGATGGATGGATATGGATGGAAGTATGGATATGGATGTCAGCTATAATAATAATAAACCGTAATAAACGCAGGACATATACCTATGCTTAGTAGGAATAATTTTCCTTTCTCAGATTGAGCATAGCCAGCAAAAAAATGTATAGATTTATTAAGTTATCGTTCGTGGTATTTCTTACAACTGAAATCACTTATTTTACCGAAGACAGTAAACTTTGTCTAATTTCGGCATTTTGCAGGTGATTTAGTGCATTCTACATGCACATTCTAAGGAGTTAGGGTTAATACTCGACAAAGAAACTACCGAATTAATAAATTCGTACTTGAAACAAATGGCATAACAAACATCGCTTGCCAAATTTTTCTGTGGATTGGTGAACATGCTTTGCACATTAACAATGCACTAATCTTCAGAAAGCACTTTAAATCCCGACTGACAATATTGTAGATCTTTGAAGCTAGAAAATGTAACCTTTCCTTCCAAGGGATATTTCCAAGGGATACAGTGTTACTATTTGACTGGGTTGTTCCAACTGTTTAAGCAACTGCCTGTCTATCCTGATACGAAGTTGCTCCATGAAAAACTTTGGTACACTGCTACATCCGACTAGACTGGAATCTCTACCCTACGTAGTTGTAAAAAGTTTCAATGAACAGTTAAACTTACTAAAAATGTACAAAAAAAGCAAAATAAATACGCATAGCTTCCATCACTTAATTTTGGAGTACTTATTACATGTATTTTTTGTTGATGAAACTCCTTTCTATTAACTTAAATATTGGCTGTTTAACCTCTAGAGCCCCAGCGGCACAAAAAAGTGCCAGTAAACAAGTATTAGTTGAGCCCCGCTGGCACAAAATTTGTGTGCCAGCGGGGCTCAACTAATAGTTGACGTAAATAATGGCAGTCCTTGAGAGGTTAAATTGAGAAAATCTCAAAATCATATATCCATTGCACAACACTTACTGATACTACAACGTGTAATTTAAAGGGTATATACATACCGAGTGCACGGCTTCTTTGGATGATAACAAACGATATGGCCAGGGTTTTCTAATCCTATGTCTACATGTGTGGAACTTATTAGATATTTCAATACATTGATACCAGAGACCGAATTTTTCAAATTAAGAAGAACGAAGAGAATTATCGTTTTATTGGCAAGTGACGTGGAAAGTGATGACCTTCATAGTGATTTAACACGTTTGTTATTATTGGTATTCAAGAAACATACGAAATCAACAATCTGGGGTCAATTCTGTGAGTCACTTATTTTGAGCTGAAACTGCATAGAGACTCCATACCAGATGTTGTTTTCAGTACTTTTGGATAGATATGGGGTTTCCGTTACACGTTGTATACAGGAGCAAAAATCCTATATTATTAGGATATTTAAGAGCTGGTAGATACCTGTAATTTCAATAATCTATCTAAGTTTTGATACTCCACATATTTAAAAGGAAACGATTTTCAATACACCCAATAAATCGCAATTAAATAAATCCAATTAAATCTCCCGATATCAGAAAGTTAATGCAATGTGTGAATCAACATATTAAACCAAAATACTGCGGAATAGATAAACTATTTTTAAGGAAACCTCAAAAACATAACAACTCAATAAGAGATGGACACCCGGGCAATCAGCACACATCGCTAATTCATGTTACTGCATCTGTTTTGAATCCCTAATCGCTCCAAAGCCGCAGGATATTTGGACAATGTCCACTCAACTAAAAATCCCACTCACTTCCATTTGTATAAGTTTTCGAATATTAGTTTCGGTCTATCTAATAAGTGGATGGAAACTTGAGTAGGTTCTAAGGTTTTAAGAAAATTAAATTTCCTAGATTTAGGAAAAACATTTTGTAAAAAGCACTTACTTTCTGACTTTTTCGGGCCAAACTAGGTCAGTGGTTATGGTGGTAAATAATATCTAAGTTTCTTACACAACCAATAGTATTTATTAATTCCATGCACACACAGACACACACACCGCAACTTACCAAGCACAAAAATACTGGTCCAAAAATTATTGACTTCATGTTAGGTTCCAAGAACTATTGTGGATTTTCGGTCTCAAGAAAAATGAAAAAAGAGAAACTAACACTTCCCCCAAGCACTCCGGGACTCCATGGTAACGCCATTTTCTGCGACACAATTTTATCGGAAGAATGCTTATTTACTTAGTTTCTCAAAGATATTGCGGTTACGTGGACTCTACGCAAAGTGGAACTTGTCCTGTTGATGTTTAATTTTTTGAAGTGATTGATTTCCACTTAAGTTTACAATAACATTATAATAATGAAAGTTTACATACAGCTGATTGAGAGGAGTACCTAACAATTTGATGTATTCAAATATATTAATATATTTATGTAAATTATTACTCATTTTCCTTAATGCAGCTATATGATACGTCGATACCGATATATCTATACTTGAACTAGCTGTATCCCCCGACTTCGCTCGCGTGAAAACTGCCTATATGAGAATTGCTGGCCTGATCTTACGGCAATCGTCATTTTTAAAGATCCATCTATTGAAACCCCCGTGTGTAGGTAAAAACGTCAAACCTATACGTGTGGGGTTTCTATTTTTCTTTTAGTTTCATGACCATATACGGGGCTTAACCTCAATAATTTATATTTATATAAAAATCACTAAGCAGTTCACAGAATACATCTACTTACCAAGATTCGACTCCGTAGTCCTAATAGTTTCGGAATAAAGTGGCTGTGACATACGGACGGACAGACTGACAGACATGATGAATCTATAAGGGTTTTTGCCATTTGGCTACTGAACCCTAAAATGGATCAGTAAACTTTTGTTTTAAACCATGGATTTTTATACCGATTTTTGCATCCCTAACTTTAAAACTGAAAAAGTTTCAATTCAAATTTCCACTCCCCCTATTCTTGAGATGAGGCTCGACGGATGTGCTTTTGCAAGGCACAGAAGATAATAATTGGTATATTAGGACTATGGCCCTCTATGGGGGGCGATGAATCTACAGCGGCGACCAACCCGGCAGCTGGTCGCGTCTCAGAACTCATGGCCATTCGGCTGATCCGAGGATACCGTACGATCTCTGGTGAGGCGGCGAGCTTCCTTGCCGGATTGCTGCCGTGTGATCTGGAGGCGGTAGCCCTCGCACGCGTGTACATTTGGTGCGTGGGGGTGCTAAGCCGAGGTGAAACTCCGCTACTTCGACAAATCGCGGCTCAGCGGACAGAGCTCCGGCGCGATCTCACGGCAGCATGGAAAGAGCGGCTGTCGCAACCGAAGGCTGGGCACGCTGCAATCGCGGTAATAAGTCCCCTCTTTGAGGAGTGGCTGGAGAGATGCCACGGCGTCCTCACCTTCCGCCTGACGCAGGTGCTTACCAGACACGGCTGTTTCGGTAGGTACCTGTTTCGGATTCAGCGGGAGGACACGCCCGGGTGTCGTCATTGTGTGGACCACCCGGAGGACACGGTGGAGCATACGGTGGAGGTGTGCCCTGCTTGGGCAGAGCTTCGCCATGTCCTCGTTGAGGCGATCGGCGGCGGTGACCTCTCGCGCCCGGCCCTGGTTCAGACCATGGTGCGAAGCGAGAGAGAATGGGATGCAGTCGCCTCCTTCTGCGAAGCAGTCATGCTAGCAAAGAAGGAGGCCCAACTCGCGAGGGAGAGGCATTTCTCTTCTTCACGTCCCAGCCGACGCGGGAGACCCCCCGGGCGTCGGGGATCGCGTGCCGATCTCCGGCCACCATAGGCGCGGGCTTGCGGACGGCGAGCAGGGGTAGCTCACCGTCCGGTAAGGACCAGGCCCGGGTCGGCGGCGCGTTGTGTTCCACGCGCGCCTCAACCCCTGACAGGTCGTCAGCAATAGTGACGGGGTCCTATAGGGCCATTGTCTGCCGGGGTTGCGGGAATGTTCTAACGAGATACCGCGGCCTCGGAACTTAAGGGCAGCTGAAAGAACACGGTGCGTTTTTAGTCAGTAGAAGTCTGACACTTCCTTCTGCTCCATCCAGAGCGGGAGAAGTCATTCGATGATATTCCCAACCAGAGGAAAAAAAAAGGACACCCAACCACGGAACGAACTCGGCAAGAGACACTTTGCGTTTAAGAGCGACCTGTACCTACAGCTGTTATTATTTCAGACATTTCTTTTACAATAATATAGTCCCCGGCACGGAAGTTGGCAAGGTTTTGGCGTAGTGGGGGTAAGTTCGCGCATCGTACACTTAGTGGAAAAAAGTGATCACTTTTACTGCTTGCCATTATTCTATGGTTATTGCCATCATTTATTCTTAGTCATGTCTGTTCAGAAGAAAGAAGAGAAATTCATTAGTTAATTCGGCGTAGTGTGGGGGTAAGTTCGCGCATCGTGCACTTAGTGGAACAAAAAAGTGATCACTTTTACTGCTTGCCATTATTCTATGGTTATTGCCATCATTTATCCTTAATCATGTCTGTTCAGAAGAAAGAAGAGGAATTCATTAGTTGATTCGGTATTATAAATAAAATAGATATAATACATAATTACAATTAAAGGGAATAAAAAAAACATTAAAAATAATATGTTCTCGTCGCACAGTATATTTTTTAACCTCATTTTGGGACAGCTTATTTTTATTAGCTCATTTCTTCATTCTTCTTCATTGTATGAAGAAACATGTTACAAATCGTCGTTGCACTTGCAAAAGGCGCTATGTGGTAAATAGTCATTTTCGTTCTTTTATGCAGTTTCAATCGTTATTTTAATACACACATGCTGTAAAACAGCTATCTAATAAACGAAATATTTAAAGAGTTGCCTTTTGCAAGCGCAACGACGAAATGCTAGACAAAAACTCCTACCAGCCTAGCTATTATAGTTTTTGCAAAAATGCAATTTTATTCCGGAATCCCGGAATGTCAAGTTTAGCGATTTCATTTATTTTCTTATAAACTACGTATTTAATGCTTTACGTTCCTTTGCAGCCTAAAAGCTTCACCCTAAGACTAGATTAAGAACCAATCAGGAGTAGGCTAGGGCTTTTAAATTTTAAGATAATGGCGAATATTTCAAAATCTTTTTTTTCTAGCTTATGTATTCAATTTTTGCAAGTTTTTTTGGTCTCAAACTGTAGTCACACATATGGACTACAAACGCAAAAAAAAACAACTGAAAATCTGGCGGACTTTCGGAGAAATATAATCCCGGGAATTCCGGGATTCGACTAAATTAGAATAAAATAACAATTGATTTAATTTTCATCTTCTGTTAAAGATACGTCATTCGTTTCGTCAGAATAGATGTGAACTCATTTTCATTGGTTTCATTGCATTCCACGCTATCTTCACCGTCATTTTGAAAGTCATCGTCGTGGTTGAATTGAAATGGTCTCAACATTTCTATGACTGAAGTTCGTAAAGGCATATGTTTTATACAACGTTGACGCCTACTCAGGCGAGTATTAGATACGACCGGATTGGATGATTCCAACGCCCTGTGAAATAAGTCTTCTATTGTATGTTTCCTGCTATCCTTTCAGTTGTGGTGCTCGCGGTCGTACCTCCAAAATTTATTCATAGACTCCCCAGCCTGTTCTGAGAGAAGTCCTACGGGCAGTGTAGAATTTTCTATAATATTTTGGCCGTGTATTAGAATTTTATGTAATGTAGTAGTCATTGGGTGCCAACTATAGTCGGCTACATATTTTCTGGCTAAATTCCTGCAGAAATCACCAATTTTTTTTGGTACAATCGGTAGCCCACAATTTATAGCAATTAGAATAACGTGTAGATCATCCACAAGCCATTTGCTGAGGCCAAGAATTTCAGTAAATATTACGCGGCTTTCATCAGTTGCGAATACTTTTCGGGCAGTGTTCCCATCATTAGTCGTCCCTGAGTTGGGTCGCACAACGTCAACGAGTTCGGATCTATTATTTGTCCTGCAACGGATGATTTGGATACTCGGTACTGTCTTACTCTTGGATCATTTTTATATCTTAAATGGAGTAAAAATTCTAAAAAAAACGTATGAAAGCATGAAACTCATGCCATGTTTTATTGTGTTTTCATCAATAATTTGATGTGGTTGCAGCGTTTGGTGTTAAATGTCATTGTTCCTCTACATAATCTTTTTCCGAGAGAATGAGGTCTTTCGAATCTTTTCGATATTGAATATGAAGAGGTCTACATGACCAATAAGACTGAGCCATCTGATTTAACCATTGAACTTGTTTGCTACAAGTTTCTATAATTCGCAATGGTACAAACGTCGTAGAAAAAATTGTATTTTCGTCAAATGAAAGATGAGGAAAGGAGGAGAGACTTATGTTTATACGGAGAATGGCCTGCGCTGCTGTCGAAACCCCAAGACCCTTCAAATGTGCAAGCAAGTTCATCCAAATGCTCTCGTTTGCAATATGTATTAATAACATCATCACATAAAATAATAATTCTTTTGAAAGTGTGTGCAAGTAGTCCCTGCAAGGAAACAAATGCTTCAACTTCAGTTGATTGTACTCTGTCTTCAGGATAACATTCTTATTTTACTTTAGCTACTTTTGAGTATGGTGGAAATGCATAAAAGCCTCTTTTTGTTTAATCTCTTTGTAGTAAATTGTATGTCTCAACACTATATTTACGGTAAATTATTATCCCTAGCGCTTCTTCGGGAGTATAAGGGTAAGTTTGTTGATTTATTTTTGCCAACACTTCTGTCGGTTTGATTGGACTCTCCAGATATTTATTTATGATAACCTCTAAGTCCTGGGCACTTTTATTTCTTAATTTTTCATTGTCTTGTGATGACGTAACAACTTTAGTAAAAGCCTTGATTAATTTTGCTGGTGATTCGTTTTGTAAGCTCATTTCTAGCCTTTTGCGTTCTCTCAGCTGGGTACGTCTGCTTTTTACTAATCTTGTATTTTTACTACAACCTGCAACAGGTGAGTCGTCTACATCATCAGGTGTCTTATCCACATTATCAGATATCTTATGCACATTTTCAGTTACTGGATCCAAAGTTTTATTTTCCACATTCACAACTTCTGGTAGAATATTACAATTTCTGGATACATGTAACGCTTCAAAATCAGATTTTGAGGAAGGTCTTTTACAAAGACTTTACTTAACCATTCCTTATTCTTTTTCTGGAAAAGCTTCTTATTTCTCTTGCAATTATTGTACCTTTTTTCAACTTTGGTTATAAAGAGGGCAATAGCAGTGTCAAGGCCATTTTCTTGTGGCGCAGACAGTGGAGTTTGTAAGGAATTCGCAAGAAATAATTTTATTAAATTATTTCTTTTAGATTTATTTAAGATGAAATGGTCTCCCTAAGCGTCCATTTATCTTTTTACTTTCCTCAGTCATAAAGTTATATGCATCCAACCGAGTTAATGTGCCACTCCTCAATTGCCTGTTTATTTCGACTTCGTTGGTGTCTTTTTCTGCTTCTAGCATATTTGCGGTCACTTCCAAAGCGTAAGAAGGACCGGCTATGGCGTTATCCGTAGCATCGCTTGTCTGTCGCTGACCAGCATGAGGGATGGCACCCTCATACCCCCCTTGCACTAAGTCTTCCGATAGGGGTTCGGAAAGAGATCCCCCAGCAGGATAGGTCAACCCTTGCTGAGGCAAAGCGGCACTATGAGTCTTTGACGGCCCCATAGTGCCTCACCCCCGCTTCCTCCAGGTAGCTTGTATTAATGCGGGGTTTTAGCATCATGCTTGACGAGGGTGACTCCTTCCCGCACTACAAAATGTCTATCACTGGAAGAAATTGAAGCTTGTAATTACAATCTTCGTATTACAAATGTCAGTCAAATCCCGGAATTACCGGGATTATATTTCTCCAAAGGTCCGCCAGATTTTCAGTTGTTTTTTTTGTGTTTGTAGTCCATTTGTGTGGCTACAGTTTGAGACCAAAAAAACTTGCAAACATTGAATACATAAGTCAAAAAAAAATTTTTTTGAAATATTTGCCATTATCTTAAAATTTTAAAGCCCTAGCCTACTCCTGATTGGTTCTTAATCTAGTCTTAGGGTGAAGCTTTCAGGCTGCAAAGGAACGTAAAGCATTATATACGTAGTTTATAAGAAAAAAAAATGAAATCGCTAAACTTGACATTCCGAAATTCCGGAATAAAATTGCATTTTTGCAAAAACTATAACAGCTAGGCTGGTAGAAGTTTTTGTCTAGCATTTGTAATATGTTTCTTCATAGAATGAGTTAATAAAAATAAGCTGTCCCAAAATAAGGTCAAAAATATACTGTGCGTCGTCACAATTAGGTAGTTAATAAAATCTGCTACTCTTTTTATTCTTCTTTTTTCCCGGTGTCTTAAAGACAGTGACGAATTCGGAATTTCAACCTTCCTTAACTATAGTGTCTAACTGTTCTTTCTGACGTTTTAATAGTCTGCATAAAACGGTATTTGGTCCTGGCATTGTAATCAACGTAACAAAAACTAAATTTAAAACAACAACTCGTAACAAAAACAAAGGGTACAACTTTCGTATACGCAAGTGTATTCGGGAGCAAATGGAACGAGAACTATACTGACGCACCAATCGCGCGCTCGAAGCGGCGTTACGTCATACCCCGCGTCCCGCTGACAACGGCCGACACCTAAAAATCGACTTCTGCGCATCTAACGACTCTTGCTAAGTTACGTGCCGAGCACTGAATGAAACTTCTATAGATAACAATCTCTCATGTCGTGCATAGAAACTGTGAATATGTTACGTATTTATCAGTTTTGTTGAGACATTAAAATTGTTTGTTCATTAAACTTCATGCAAAAATGAAAAAGTATATACAGGCGTTTTTAATGCCTTAGGGGCATAGAGTTATAATGATACGAAACTAGGGGCCCCGGCAGACGTTGAGTCGTCCTGCCCGGAAATCAAACACTGTCCAGGAAACGATTGAAATTCACATAAAATTTCATCCTAATCGGTCCAGCCATTTATGAGGAGTTTGGCGAAAAACGCACGTACAAAAGAAATATTTAAAATACCCTCCTGGCAAACGTTGTTTTGCCATAAAAATTATCTAACAAAAATGGCTTACGACCTATTCTCAGACCTATCAACTACACACAAAAAAAAACACTATAGAAATTGACCAAGCACTCAAGCCGTTTCGGAGGAATTCGATAACAAACACAAAGACACGAGATTTTTATATAGGACTAGTTCTTAATCTTCTTAAGATAGACCACTCGTTATCTCTTAGTGCTAATTGAGTTTCTTATCTGGTGGAGTCGTCGCGTCGTCGTGGTTTTCGAAATAAAATAAAAACGAAAATTGGTGCCTACCAATGTATTTATGTTTTCGTATTACTACTTACTCTATTTTTTGTTTTTTTTTTTTTTTTTTTATAGGACCACTCGTTGTTTAGCACATTTGCTGATTCCACATCCGCACAGAACTTTCTTTTAAAGCCCAAAGAAATTATGGGTGGGTTGTGTAAGGAATATGATACAAAATTGATTCAGTATGATAGTGTGATGGTGTACAGGGTGTTAAGGAAGACGTGTTGCCCTACCTCCCAATAACATCGGTCATACGTAGGGAGAATATAACCCACAAACTCTGCTAAATTACACAATTAGTAATCGATTGGCTATTCGATTTTGACTCCAGCCAGTTTAATCATATTGGGATACATTTCAAATATAATAGAGAATTGTGTGGTCACATTTAAGGTCTTTTGATATACAGAGTAATAAAATGATTGACGACAAGGGACACGGTCGGAGCACTGCTTCAGCGACTGGCTGCTGCGATGCATAACGCGGATTCGATTCCCGCACCAGAACAAGTGCTGGTATGGCCTACAGATAAATGTTTTGGGTATGGGTGTTTGTGAATGTGAAGAATGATATACAGGAGAATTTACTAATGTGGGGCAGACGAGTGATTTAAAAAAAGAAAACTGAATAGTTCGAAATGTTGTTCTGAATAGTTCCTTTTAGTCGTTTTTAGCCTGCGCTGCCGTATATCAGAAACGAAACATCACCTTTAAATACATATTACCACACATTTTACGCATTTATCCCTGTTTACAAAATAAAACGAATTAAAACTGGATACATACCTAGCTAAAGATGCGCAAACGAATCTATCCCAAAGTTACGTCCCGTAACACACGCAATGACGAGCACATCGCACACTTTTCTGAAAATTAAAAAAAAATGGATCATGAAAAATTCATAAAAAGAAAATTTTCATGATTCCACCAGTGTACCTACTCTTATTGTCTTGCGTACCTACGCCTGGTGTAGGTACAACTGGTGCATACTGGGATGAAACTGAAGAATGACGTTATGTTGCTGTATGAAAAACTTATTAATAATATTGTGTCGTGTCATGGAAAAACCTTTCAAGTAAAATATAAGAACATGGAAAACTACGCACCCGTTGAGAGTAGGTATCCGTGATGCTAATACCTACAGCAAAATAAACAACCCATAGTTTATTCATAATCAAAAGAAAAACGGGAAAAAGATGTTGCAGCTTCATAAAATAGACCTATAGAAATTGTGTGAATGACGTAATTAACAATAACTAATTTTTTATTTAATTTCGTACCTTCTTATGTATCTAACTGATTCATTTATTTTACAGGATAACTGCTAGCGCATCAGCGATCTGCGAATGCCATGACATCTTTTACACGCTGACAAATTTCATTTCAAAATTTTTGTTCACAAACCACACTCAATAATATTTTCTAACTTTACTTTTAATCACACCATTTCATGAAACATTGCATACATACAGCAAATATGATATACATATCTAAATATTTCGTAGTTATTCTTAACAATTACAATTACAGAATTAGAGCTTTTTATTTTAAATGTATCATCCGATTTCATTGAATTCCTATCGACATAATTTATAAACAATATTGTAGTTCAATGTTATGTACTCAAAACTTGAACTTAGTCACAAAATCTATTCACTAGTAAGTTCCTACATGCAGTCAAAATTTATTCCAACATTAAAAACTGAAATAAACGACTAACGAAACGAAATAAAGTAAATTAAAGTACAAAAAAATGTACGTGAAAAAAAAAACAAACATAGAAAAGTAAATTCTACAATAGACTAAACTACAATCATAACTTAAAAAAAAAGTCATTACCATAGACCACATAATTCAATGGTCGCCAACGCGCGCTACGCTGCCGTGTCTGTAGAATTATTTGTATAGACAATGCCTGGAATAGAGTACAGACAACCTCGGCTTAAAAAATCTTTAAGGTCGTTCCAGAATTGCTAGACAAAAAAGGCCGCCTAATCGGTTGTCTAGTCAGTCCCATATGAAGCAATTAGTCGGTCAATCATTGGCTTGTTGGCCGGTAGGTACTACGCAGTAGGTACTCGTTTAATGATCTTGATTGTTTATATATTCTTAGCAAGAAACGACTTATAACGAATATTCGGCGTTACACATATTTTTAAAATCAGAAAGGAAAAAAACTGGTACAAGGATTTTATCAACCTACCATAAAATAAGTTAGGTAAGAGCCTGTCTTTAGAAATGCATAAAACACTTCCTCAAAAACAATCATAAATGTCATTGACATCGCAAAGCGAATTTTTTGCAAGCATTGGGTTCCTGACACGCAGCCAAGATGGAAAAGCTGAGAAGAGATGACAACTGGACCTGGAAGAACAAATATTTGTCGCTGTGCGCTTATAGCAGCTGCGAATTTATTGTATCCTCTTCCATCATGCACGAGTAAGTAAACCTTATCGGTGTAGTAATTAAGGATAACTATCTTAAGTTCGTAAAACTTGTTTTTATTATTATTTAATTTTAAATCTGCAGCCAGTGGAATGGTAAGAAATTAACAAACTAAAAGTTGTAAAAGTCGTACTTGTATCTAGATCTAGATACCGGTTATAATGAAGTTAAAACTGGAATCCCTTAAATGTCGTCCTCCAAACTAGGAAGTTTGATTGGGTGTGATATTAAAAAATGTGTCGCGCCGAGTCGTCGCCTCGACTCCACGTGCGCGCGCGACCTGATGAACGCAAGGCGGTGTTATTTGCCGCATAATTTACATAGAGATAGATCACAGTCCCGCGGGTCGTGCACCCGTTGAATTTCTATTGTTTAGATTGGAAAACTAAGTACACCAATGGCCGACTTTCCTCTCACGTCATTATTAGATCGCAGGTGTCATGCCGCGTCAGACATGGTTAGTTGGATATAAATTGGATTTCTAAGAGACAAGGTAGACAATTCCTTTAGGCCTCCACTAATAAAGATGTTTTTTTTTTGTAATTTGATGATACTTTCAAGAAACTCATTACTAAAAAATAATCAAAAACAATAATGTTTAGTGATTAAACGAAAGCATACACCAGTACTGAATCAGATAAAGATGTGGAAGACGATGGGGTTGAGAACAAATCGATTACCTAATAGCGCTGTGACCACCCGGCCCCGTGGAGATTGACTCATTTGCACTGCATTACATTACCGAGTGACACGGACAGCCACTCTCATCATCGCCGTAATGAACAGATTGTTGTTCACAACACTCGAGCAAAATTCCATTTCAATTGCTAGATACGATTCTATTTGGTCTTACAGCTTTGAAAGCACGCGTCTATTAGATGGACATACAAATACACAATTGATTCTGAGTACCTTCGTGTTTTGAGGTTTGAGGACAATTAATCAATAGAACATCAATAATCATAAAATAGACACGATGCAATTACATAATACATAGTATTATTTCAATTGTTCGCTTGTGGTACCTGGTTACTACTTTCGCATAGTTCTGAATATATTTATCTCCTTAATTCGTCACTTAATGACAGCGTGATTTAAGAAAAAGAAAGAAAGAAAAAAAGAAAGAAAAAAGTTTTAATTATTTTAAATACTTACTTAGATGCCTTGATGCTAAATCCAATTGATACTAAAATGGTTTTGATTGACAAATCATCTAATCATCAAATCACGGTGTCATTAAGTGATGAATTAAGGAGATAAATATATTCAGAACTATGCGAAAGTAGTAACCAGGTTCTTTTACTAATCTTGGAGATTAAAATGAGTGAATTTTTTTTAAAGAAGATGTTGTACCTACTATATTTTTTTATGTTGTTATGTTATGTTGTATTTCTTGGTCATAAATGAATAATACATTATTTTTTTCTATAGTTGCTATAGCATTAAATAGATTACAAATAACTATTTGATACGTCAATCTTTTTTATTTAATTTAACCAGTTTCTCATCTAGTTTAACTGGTGTTGATGAGAACAAACTCAGAGGTCAAGTCTGTTTTAATGCCCATAGTTAATGTCATGGTCAATTAATGCAAGAACCGTATAGTTAAATGTATGATATGTTACATAGCCTATGTGATGCTATGTGACATAGGTCCATAATATACCTATCTGAAGAAGTAAAAATATCGTGATAATTCCAAAGAACAGGACCTAAAACGGCCCATAATAAAAACCAATGAAAAATTTGCAATAAAGAAAATGGGCGTGTAATAACATTTCAAATTAGAACCAGTTATAGTGCATTACTTGACATGGGATAGTTTAAATGATTAATGGGGCAACTACGGAATTTTAGTCCATAGAACTGCGTTTAATCTGGGTTTAAGACAAGCAATTAATATAATTGTCATAGCTTTATTTAAATCAATATTTTCTTTACCACGTCTCTTTAAGGTACCTACGTACCTAATTTTAATTTACAATGCTATACGTAAATAGCTACGTATATTTCTATTGTTCTCATCAGGGAAGCTCGAGTGTCAGGCCAGATATCTCCTTCATCTCAATATTACGTCGTCCTCCGCATTGGCTAGTGTAACACTCCTCGGAGACAGACTTGAATGGCATACTTGAGCTGACTCGAATCACGTTGCAGAGGCACAAGTAGGTAACATCACAGCGTAAGTTCAATGAGATGACGATAATCAATTAATTAAGGCCATTTGGCCTTAATCAATCAGAACTACAACATTCAGAAAAAACCTCTTTCAATTATAAATCATGGGCGATCTCCCATGATTTAGTCTGTCTTACAAATTGCATAAATTCTGACTTTCGTTTCGTTTCGATTCGATTCCAGGTTGAGGTGTAGTTTATGTACGTACCCATGACATACGTCACACACACACTTAAGAATTAGGACCTACTAACATATATTATGTGTAGGGTATAAAATGTAACTTTTTTTTTCTCTCTTTATTTATTTTTTGAGCCCTTTAATCTTATGATGATGCCAGGCTCATCGTAGCCTAAGAGGAGAGAGATACTACTGCTATATTCTTTGTAAATTATTCACAATTTTATATATTTTAATTGCATCATTGCAGTGTGGTTTCGATAAAATTGTGTGATAGGCACCTATGTCTAACTTATTAATATTTAACTCGGACAGTAGTATGTCTCTTTCTGTTCTATACCGGGTGCATTCCACCAACAAGTGGTGAACATCTTCAACAAGTCCACATACTTCACAAGTAGGGCTATCAGTTTTTTCATTAAAAAGCCAAAACTTTATAAAATGCTCTCTAGTAGGTACGATTATATTTGCCTCAAGTTTTAAACTGTAGTGTTACAGATTATCAAAAACTAGATGCTAAAAAATTTAAAAACAGTTATTCTAAATGTGATTTTATTGAACTTGCTTGCCTACCTAAAAAGTTATTCGATGTAGCAGTTTTATACTACCTAAACTTAGTTTTTGTGGCCACTAAATCTGAGAATCAACTGTTAATATGCATGCATCTTAGCAATAGGTACAGTGCTTTGTAAAAATATAAATAAGTACCTACCTACTTTCAATTTGTGAATAGCCTAGTAATACTATTCTAAATAATAACAAAAGTAGGTTACTAGGTAAAAAAAAAAACATACAAAATAAGAATCCATCATCCCATCTTATGAATTTATTAAAAGGTTACTTCTAGGTAAGCGTGCTTCATCTTCGACCACATCATCACTCACCATCAAGTGAGATGGTGGTCAAACGCGAGCATAATTTCAATAAAATATTAAGACTGTTAGCTAACAGACCTTTTTTCAATACCAATTTTTGTTGAAGTATAGGTTATACATAGGGCTGCCATCCGTCCGGGTTTCCCCGGATTTGTCCTAGTTTGGACAGCGTCCGTAGGCGTCCGGGTAAACCCTGGACACATATTGATCTTACGGGCACCAAAAAGCACGATCTCTGTATTTCATCTTATTGTTTTTGTTCCGTTTATTAATTAAAAAGATAGCCTATTATCTATTATTAATAAACTTCTACTAACTGTCAACAATGTTACCAGTAAATAAAAACCTTAATTATACACCATTGGTTTTAAATTTAAAAAAAAAAAATTAAATTCATTTATTGCAGGTCCATGACCCATATAAAATTAAATTAAAATAATCACGTTACTATTGCTTACAGTCATCAATTCCAAATGTCAAATAATATAACTATACGAGTAAACAGAGTTAAAAGAAAAATACAAAGGTTCAACTACAAAAATGTATTTTTGTACGGTATCCGGGGAAAAATTGCGATTTTAACCAAATGTCCGGGGTTTATGAAGTCTTTGTCTGGGGCCGGCAAGTCTGGTAATGGCAGCCCTAGTTATACATAAGTATTAATAAAACATACATTTAACGTGGTAACCTTGCTCGCATACAGATACAAATAAAGTGGTGGATTTTTAATAGTAGATCCATATTGTTAAGATTCATATATTTTTAGAAGACTTATCCAAGTTCTTTTGAAAATATTTGGGGTTTAGGTATACCATTTGTTTTATACCTTATACCATTGAAATTACTTGTCAGGGCGGAAAGCAGTAGTATTGGGATCGCAATTTTCGGAAATGGTCAGTAATCTTTGCAAGCAATTTTTAAACTCGCGAGGCAATAAAAAGGGGTCAAGTGGGAGTCGGACTAGTCCATTAAGGGTTCCGTAGTAGCAATAACTTTGTTTTTCATAGTCTGCCTCGGTGGCCTAGTGGTCGCAACCGCGATTGCTGAGTAAGAGATCTCGGGTTTGATACCCGGGTGAGGCCAAAAGTGCTACTGGGTTTTTCTTTTACAAATTTCTCAGTAGTAGCCCGGAGTTTGGAAGTTGGTGGGGTGATAATCTCCGTGCTTCGGTAAGTACGTTAAGTGGTTGGTCCTGCGCCTGATCTCTCTCCGATCGTGTCAGATTGCATTGGATTAAAGGAACAGAGAGTGCACCTGTGAAATAATGAAATAATGATGTTTATTTTGCAAATAGATTATAAAATAATGATGTTTATTTTGCAAATAGGTTATAAAATAATGATGTTTATTTTGCAAATAAGTTATAAATAACACTTTCACACGTCTTTTTTTCGTAAATTTAAACTAGATGAGGCCAGTGTTTCCTAACTGACTACTCTGAGAAGAAACACTGAAACAAACTCAGAGGTCAACGTCTCTTTTAAATTCCAGACAATCTGTAGTGATCCAAATCATATGAGAGCCATGTAGGTTAATGTCTGTGGCGCCCTTTAGAGGACAGAATCAAACAGATTTGAGCAGGCCCGTCCAAACAGTGCATGCATTTATCAAATATCGCGTAGCTGCTGTGCACATACTTATGCACTATAATATCTCCTGCGCGGATGGCTAATCAATTGTGAGATTTGCCGTTGTAGCCGAATCGGTTACTCTTACTACCGACCGGCTACCGCAAATATAGCTTTGGCATTTATAATACGAGGACTCTATTTGCGGTTTTAAAAAATGTACTATTATCTCAAAAACTGCTCGAGATGCAATCGTTGAAATCTACCTACAGCATTTTTTTTTATTTTTTTATTCTTCACTCTCTAATTTTAAAAGTTAGAGGGACACACACACATTTTACCACTTTGTCTACCTTTCAAGACCTATCTATAGACTTTGTAACACGACACAGGTATGATAAAAAAAAAATCAGTTTCTTTTTCATGTAGGTATGAGACATCTACCTACTAAGTTTCAGCTCTGTAGTCCTAATAGCTTCGTAATATAGTGGCCCTGCTGGTGTGATTTGCTGGAACCCTAACAAGACCGCATGAAAAAATAAGAACGCTTTTGAGAATTAGGTACTAAATACCAATTCATAGACAACTACTTGATCTAGCAGTAGATATGTACATACCTAAGCCAAATTCACTGAGCTATTGTCAAGTTCAATGAACCGTGCCTACGTAAGATTAGAACGCATTTGGATGTTTTTCGTACAATTTTTACGATTACTTATGGTATATGAACCGATATTTCTCAAGGTTTAGTTAACAGACACAAAAACATAAATAAAAGCTAAAATTATAAAAAGACATTTCCTAAGTGGATAGTCTTTATTTCTTACCAAGTTTCGTACCTAGGTACTTATTAACTAAATAGGTAGGTAACTATCTATTCCATGCGTTAGCGAATAAGCGAAGATAACCACAGAAATAAAAAATATAGTTTTATCTATGAAGATAACTAATCTTTGCAGATCATTTCAACTCTAAAAAGCTAACCTGTACCTAACTTACATAGTACCTAGGTACCTGCCTAAAATTTAAGACGTAGGCTTTTGCCTACGTCTTAAATTTTAGGGCTTACACCCTACCTTCTTACATTATTATGTTATTCTTAAATAAACTACAAAACTAATACCACTAAATAAGCTTTTTGGCTTGGAACTGCTAAGTAAAAAAAATCCTTTTTTAATTTCTAAAACGCATCTCGAATTAGGTACCTACCGACTTTATACAGCTCATCGAGACTTTTACATTACCAGTCGGCAAGTAAAATAGTTATAAATTATCGTAAAAAACATAATGCAAAGTATTTTCTTAATGCTCATCTATTAAAAACAACTTATTTATGGCACTGACTGTACGTGCATAGTGGGATCATTGAACTATTGATAGGTAGTAGCCTAGTAGGTAGGTAACTAGATATAAAAACCTATTTGTAATGGAAGAGGTAGCGCCATCTTTTGAAGCTATGGAACAACAGCACAATTTCAAATAGTTCCGCTATCTATGAAAGCGCCTAGTGTAGAGGGCGCTAGGTGGTCGGATGTGCATGTGCAAAAATTGTGATAATAATGTCAAGGCCAATGCTAAAATTAATAAATGAGTTTGCTACATCTTCATTATTAGAGTAAATTAATAATATGTTAGACGTTGATAACATGATAAACGCAATAAAACATAAAAATTAAAGAATTCGCCCTATATTGTCGAATAGCAGTGTGGCTTCCGCGTCATAACCTCTTTGCCAAATAATATCTATGGATCCGGAATTTGTACTAAATATATAGTAAATTCACTAATATTTATCAATTTTACTTACTCAAATGGTTTTTGTATATACTGACGATAATCTAAATACTCATTGATATGTTTAATAATTGTAATATTTGTAATTCGTTATAATTCAGACGGCTCGATTTGAATTTAGCGCCATAAAGTGAGAAACGCATGAAGTTCGCGTTGCGAATCTGGCCGATTGATGTGAAAGATATTCCGAAGGCCGTGAGTGAACACGGAAATCGAGATGTGTGTGTGGTCAAAAAGACAGTGCAAGGTAGGGGTCGGGTGGCGTTTGTGATGGCAAAATTTTTGCAAATGGTGAGTTAGGAATTATTGACTTGTCGCGTCTCGGATGTCGTTTCGTTTTGTGATAGTGAATTATTTGTGTGATTAGCGAAATATTTGGTGTTTATTGATATTAAAATTCTTAGATTCTGTGATACGAGATCGGCAAATGGCGCTACGAATAGCCAAAGTTGACACAACTACGCGTTTAGAAATCCCATACATCTTCAGTTGCCAATTTTTAGGCACGCGGCATGACCTGTGATAAACAACAAGTAGTGGTGCATCCTAAAATTCTTCAAATCACTCGTATGGACCTAGCAACTGGGACATCCAGCTTGGCGATTATAACGGTGTCAGCATGTTGCGATTTTTTTGGCGAGCGGTACTACTTTTTTAAACTCGTTTATAGAGGCGGCTAGAGGTTTCCGCGTCCCGTAGGGTCGGTGGCCTCGCGATCTGGCTCCTGGAGCTAAATTACATAATGTATAGGTGTTGTTTGGAGCATGCAACAAGTAGATATGTGTCGGCGGGCTAACTGTCAATGTGGAGTACAGTAAGCTCGCTGCCCGCGGCCCCCATTAATTCGAGCCGCTGATGTCACTTATCTCTCCGCTCTCCTATCTAGGCCCTATGGCCGCCAATTTTTTGCACATAGTATCTTAATGTAAATTTGATAACCGGCGCACGTCTCTAATTACCACTTGTTTAAATACTAAGTGATGCAAATCTAGGTTCGTTTACAGCAACTGTTCACGAATTTAAATTTTAGTCCTTCCATTGATATAACCTTGTAATTTTTGTGTTCGTGAATTGTACACAGTTCTGTATAAATGACACTAATGTTGTTCATCTATGGTATAGTGATATGGTATTTTTTTGCAGCACGGTCACTGACATTAGCACCAACAATGGACCAGCAATTCTGCTTGCGCTGGAACAACCACCCGAACAACCTGACTGATGTGCTAGCCAGCCTGCTACAAAGAGAGGCTTTGTGCGATGTCACTATTGCATGTGATGGGGAAACAGTCAAGGTACATAATACTTTAATTCTTCTTATTTCCTGCTAACTGTAACTTTTTATCACAGGATCATTGTTTTAAAATATAATTCTCTGTTTAAGAGAGACAAATCATTGAAACATGGGATGACTATTTAGAAGACCTATTCACATGATTCAGTTGTTTTAAAAATTTAACATATTACAATCTCTTTGGTAATGTTATGTCACAGTAGGAAGTGTATGTAAATATTGATATTCTGTATGTTGCACTCACATGCAACAGTTTATTATTATGCCACAACAAAATGCATTAAATAGTAAACAAACATGAGTAATACACTTGTGTGTTGTTACCTATTGTTGACAATGCTTTTTGAATGATTTTTTTTCTTGCATTTATTTTATGGAATGGACATTTATTGTTACTTTTTATGATAAATATCAGTTCCTTTTGGATAAATCATTTATTAAACTCTTAAATTATGGTGACTGCTTTCTTATGTTCTACATTATAACTTCTTGAAAGAAATTGGCATCTGAATATTTCAAGGCTTTAAATATAGTTTTAATTCCAAATGTACATATGTTTGTTTGTTAGACTAGTATAGCATCATATAGTCTACTATTTGTTAATTATAATTTAGGATATTTTATTCAGAATTATTGTAAATGATTAATTAATATCAAGGATGGCAATAAAAATGACTAATGATAATATGTGCCTATATAGCTAGATAGAGCGAGATAAGACACAAAATCTTGATTGTCATTACAGTCAAATTGCTACCTTAGGCCATCAAGTCAAGGTAGTCTTCATTGTAGATATTTAAATATTTGCTAATTTTGCAAGGTTCTTCTTTCCTAAATTGGTTTTTTAAAACAGCATACCTACTTGTGTTTTAAAATATAATTAGGCATGTTTCGGACTAAGTACAATATGTAGCATGTAAAACCATGATTTACATTTACCTTAGTTATTGTGTAAATTGCTTTGTTTTAAGAGCACTTGTCTGTGATAAATTGATCATTATCCTACTAGGTATCTGTTATTCCATATAATTGAAAGTTGCTGAGGTAGTTACCTGTATTTTAGGTTGCAATCGGTAGTAATTCTGTGTGCAAACTACCTTATATTTAGTAGGAAAAAATAATAAAAAAAGCTATTTTTTTAGGATGATGTAAAGGTCAATAACACAAGAAGACTAGCAACTTCCTTTAAGCCATTTAAATTTAAATTCAACAATTAACTATGAAAGCTAAGTTTTATGCTAATAAAATGCAATTTGTTTGTTAGGTTGAGAGAAGTCTAAAGAAGATATGCATGTTTTTTAACTTTCTAACTTTTTTATGAAGTTGTTAAGCAGGTTTTAGGGTCTAGATTTGAGTATCTAGATCTCAACACTAGAATTAACAGTAAATGTGTGTCTAGCTAGCTCTGGTGTTCCTAATTCTGATTTTAAAAGGAATGTATCAACAAACAAACCTTGACACTGTTTTAGATTAAAAATAAATATGCTGAACCAAAAGTCAAGTGATATAATTATTATAGCCTGTTTAATTCCTTAATACATTTACAATTCATTGGAAAATTATAATACAATTAAAATTTTCAAATTTATGAACTTTATTGTTATAATTCAGTCTATTTAAATTTATTATATTGGGGATTAAATTATCGTATCCTTCTGTATGAGTAAAGTTTTTTTCTAATTCTCTACAGGCTACAAAATATTATTACAATTTTTTTAGTAGTATTATATTATTTTGTAATAAAAGTAGTTTCAATGAGAAAGTCTGTTAGTACAGATTTAAATTTCTAAAAGATTGAGGGCACAGTCAGTAACAAAAGTATTCTATTTTATTGTTATGAAATCAAGTCTTGTAAGTATCAATTATGAATGAATTATATTTGATTTATTTTTACCCAAATAATTTGTTGAGTCTGTCGTAGGATGGTACTCTGTACTAGGACGGTACTAGGTATACGAGACACGAAAATTCAAAAGCGAGCACGGTTCGTGCGAGCAGATTTTCGTATCTTAATTAATACCTACGCGCATCTTGATAAACGGCTATAAAAATATTATGACATTAAATGTCCCAGATTAAAACAAAGAATCCTTATCAATAAATCTTCGTCCATATTTGAAAGCAAATCAAAACTCTAGAGAAATCTAAATTATTGCCTACTGGGTGACTGCACTGCACCAATTACGAACCTACCCTTATTCCAAGTTATTTTGGGTCATTGCGATAGATAGTTACATTTTTAGGGTTCCGTAGCCGATGGCAAAAAACGGAACCCTTATAGTTTCGATATGTCTGTCCGTCTGTCTGTCTGTCCGCCCGTCCGCCCGTCCGTATGTCACAGCCATTTTATTCCGAAACTATTAAGACTATACGTGTGAAACTTAGTAGGTAGATGTATTCTGTGAACCGCTTTCCGATTTTCAGAAAAAATATTTAAAATAAAGGGGGGTCGCCATACATGGAACTAGAACTGAAAATATTTTTTCTCATGAAACCTATGCGTGTGTGGTATCTATAGACAGGTCTTTAAAAATGATATAAGGGTTTCTAAAACCACTTTTTCATAAAGTCAATCGTTTAAAAGATATACGCTTCCAAAGTGATAAAATGTGTGTCCCACCCCCTCTAACTTCTATAATAATGGAGTGAAAAATCTAAAAAAATACATGTCTGTAGATCTTAATGTAAACTTTCAACCAAAATTGGTTTGAACGAAATCGGGTCAGCAGTTTTTGAGATACAGCATATTTTCTAAAACCGCAACAAACACTATGAAAAACAAAGTTATTTAGCGTAGTTCTAAAAATGTAAATAAGCCAGTTTTAAGAAATTTTTAAGGTTTTTTTTTCGTCAAATTAATATACATATTATATTATTATAGTTATTACGGAACCCTTCATGGGCGAGTTTGACTCGCACTTGGCCAATTTTTTGCTACTTCTATCTTTATCAGTTAATTACTCAGCGTTTACTTCCTTAACCGTGTCATCTTTCACATAAATTGTCTTCGCACAGGCGACTGACTTGTATGTTTTATTCGAAATCTCGATATCAAATTTACAGAATGCTTTTACCGTCCTATTGATATTTTAGCATTTTCGTGAAGACTTTCATGTTCCTTAGCCAGATAGTTCCGAGTTCTGTCTACGGTCAATACCTTTTTTTTTCGGTGGGAATATCATCTAATGACTCCCCCGCTCTGTGTGTAGCGGAAAGGAGTGTCGGACTTCTACTGTTTTAAAACCCACCCTGTTCTTTCAAATGCCCTTACGTTACGTGGCTGCGGTATCTCGTTAGATCATTCCCGCAACCCCGGCAATACGGTCAATACCTGCCACCTGAATTATTTGTAAGTTAAATGTGAACTGCAGCACACGAGGTACATACAAGAGGATTCGTATAATTACCAAAGCTGTTTTAATACCTGTGACAATATTCTTAAACGAAATCGGTAAATGTCTTCAAGCTGGGATTTTTTGTAACAAGTTCTAACGTCGTAGAGTCGATAAATTGAAGTACCTACATAATTAATTGGCCTAAATTATGTATCTGCCGTGATATAATACAGGTAGATGAATGAATATACGGATGAATTGCGAAGTCTCCACTGGGTTCCTTTAAACCTTTTTGGTACGGCCACAACAGTAAATTTTACCGTTCCTCGCTGGAAACAAAGTAGAATATAGGTACGTTTATCTTCTGAAATCCAGCAAGATATCTGTTAAATGTATAAACAGTTGTTATTATGTAAATAATTTCGTTATTTACTCTGTTATTATTATTACCTATAACAAACAATTATCATGATACATTTCTGTGAGTAATTGTACAAAAAGATGTTATTATCTCGTCCATCTTAAAAAAAAACTTATCACTGCTTTATGTCGAAAAATCTTCAAAAAATCTGTTTTAATTGATAATATTTTAAATGAATCGAAATACCTTAAATGTGGCGTTAATCTATCGAAGCCAGGACTAGTAAACCTGCTACCTACACGGTTTAACTAAATACCGCTATCGGCATCGTCACTATCGACTTAATGTTACGATTCACGATGTTAGATAGAACATTCACTTTGTAAAAACTTGTTCAACAAAAAAGTATTTAATACATCACAATCTTGACGATCACGTGTATGTTAATATAAAAATAGGTGGTACTCAAGAAGTACACGTATCATCGCGTATTATCTAGGACGACCTTAGTAAGCCACAAACATTAAATAAAGCTTAAAGTGAAAGTCAGTTTTTATGTAAAGCGTAGTACAGCAAAAGGAAAGTTCGGTACCATTCAATTTTATCCGACCAGCGCAGCGCCCTGAGTTAGAACCTTCTCGATAAAGAAACGAATCGATAGCGAATCATTCGCATTGTTAATCGTTCATATTTTACCATGCCAATGACTTCTCTTTCGTACTGTGTGGCGATGACTTAATTATATACAACAAAGGTACTAGCAGTCTCGCTTCGCTCCCATGGACTTTATGGACGAGAAAAACATAACCCTCCTTCTTTTAAAGTTTAGGTAAGCCTTCCTCAAGCTTCAATTTACCTCCATGCCAAATTTCATCCAAATCACCACCCAGTACTTTCAAAGATTATAAAATAAAGTCGCCCCCGCTGTCTGTACGCTTAGATCTTTTAAACTACGCAACGGATTTTAATGCAGTTTTCAGCAATAGATAGAGTAATTCTTGCAATAGCTAGATTTATGTATGTATACCTTATGCATAATTATTATTAGTACATTGCACCCGCGCGAAGCCGGGGCGGGTCCTAGTAGATTATAAGACGCAACGTCTCTCCGTCTATATGTCCGTTACGGCTTACACAACTCGATTTCCACGTACGGTATTCGATTTACGCGATTTTTGTTCCAGTTTACAAATGGGAATGTTCTCTGCGTATCTTATACTTGGTAGATAATAAGTCCAGAAGTGGAGCCGTGGGGCTCAGTTAGTTAAAAGATGATTGAGAAAATGTACTACAGACATTTTATACTCGACTGCGACGCTTAACCCGACGTAAATTATTTTCGCCAATGAAATTAAAAATAAATAACTGTCTAGGTTGAAAAAAGAACAGAAAAGAGTTCATGGAAGGAATAGGGGAGGCTTTTGCCCAGTAGTGATAGACAAAAAAGCGTCTAGGATCATACTAGGTTAGCACTAGTGACGGGGCCCCATAGGGCCATTACCTACCGTGGTTGCGGTAATGTTCTAACGAGATACCGCGGCACCGGAACGCAAGGGCAGCTGAAGGAACAAGGGTGGGTTTTTAGTCGGTAAAAGTCTAACTCTCCCTTGCGCTCCACCTAGAGCGAGTGAAATAATTCGGTGATATTCCCACCGAACAAGAAAAAAAAACGCCATACAAAATGCTATTTCTTAAATTAACATGCTTTGTCTGACAAATACTACAAAATTCTTGAATAGTATTTTTCTGTCGCATGAAGACTACGTAATATCGGCGGAATACGTTAAATTCCACTTTTCTTTTAATTCGACACTCCGAAGATTACGCGTTAGAACTAGTAAATATTATAAATTAACATTATACCAATTTGCCAAAGGTATCGTCATTTCGTATTGTATAATGTTTTTTAACTTACCTAATTACATAATTATAAGTAACTTAATTTTAAATGAAACAATTTATAGAACTCGGTGTGATTATGTAAGTTTATAGTAGTTTTATAACCTACTTTAATAGCAACAATTTTTATACATATTACATTTGCACGATTTTACGCTGCGTATACGCCGATCCTTTTTTGTACTTGTTTGTTACACAGGTACGAACACGCTTACGATTCTCAGGTTGGCATGCAAAATGTTACAGCCATTACGACCAGCCAAAACCCAAACCTTGGAGTATAATAAGTATCCGCCAATAATTAGGTTTTTAGACAAACAATTGAGGTTGATCTTACCTACTTAACAAAAGACTGCCAACCTCAATGTAAATGGAAATTAGTAGGTTAGCATTTCTCATTATTGCTATAGGAACACAATAATTTTAAATACCGAATAATATTGCCTTACAAAGGCCCCCAGGCAAATATTAACGACTTGTGTCTGAAAACCTAGTCCATGAAAAAACATTTACAACCTAATTGTAATAACAATAGGTCTGCCAAAATGGTAGTTATGCACTGTTTCTATATAATGCTAACAAAATCGTAAAGACCTTCACATAGCTCTGCATCATTTCTTTTGTTTAAATTACACATGCTATTTTTAAAGCAAACTTGTGAAAATGTGTTTTTTTTTGTATTGTTTCAGGCACACCAGACGATACTTTCCGCATGTTCCCCATATTTTGAAAGTATATTCCTGCAGAACAATCATCCGCATCCCATAATATTTCTCAAAGATGTACGGTTCTCAGAAATAAAATCGCTTTTGGATTTCATGTACAAGGTATTGAAATCCATACTAAAATAGAATTTATTGTAACTAACATAATTGTTAATTATTTTTGTTATTCCAGGGTGAAGTGAATGTTGGCCAAAATATGCTACCGATGTTCCTAAAAACTGCTGAGAGTTTACAAGTTAGAGGTTTAACAGAAAATAATACATTGAATCCTAAGGTGAGTTTTACATCCAATTTTGTATTAATTCATTCTTTTAGGAAAAGTGGATTTGTAAAAAAGTTAGTTCCAGTTAACTTTTTGGTAGAAATTTGTGCCTTGGAACTTCTATTCACCAAATAGAAGTTGCGATAGACATTTACTGTAGATATTACTTATTTAAGTCAAATCGATTTTTACCTTTTAAGTAATCCAATGCCTTGTCTATGCAAACACGCGTTTAACTGTAGCTCTTTTAGGCCTGAATTCTGAACTGGAAACGAACATCGATATTTGGCTAATACTCCTTTACTCAAATAAATAGTTTCATAGACATACTTGATTTCAATGTTGAGTTTTTAAACTTAACTTGATTTCAAACTTGATTATCAGTTGTGATTAAATAATTTGGTAACTGTAGACGTAGGCACAAACCACTCTCGTCTAAATGAGATAGATTTCCGTTTAAACTTAAAAGCAGCACACATCGATTATACCGTTTATTAGCTATCGTGTCGCTTGTTAGCCTTGAATTTGATAGCTTTACCTAAATCATAGACCTCTCAATTACAATATTTAATTTTTATCACTAAAATACAAATTAGTGATAAGCCACGTTCGTTTTTGGTGGTCTAGATATTCCGACTTAGCAGAGTATGGTATATTCATAAGTTATGCCTAATTCAAAATTAAAACGTTGACGTCACGAAACCGTTACTCTACACAGTGAAATAAAAAAGATATGCATCCATAAACGCATCAACTCGATAAAAACCGTTGGAATATGGACGCTGTTGTGAGATTTATGTTGTAGGATTCAATTTGTGAAGACAATAAAATCTTATTCTTATGTGCTATGTTAGAAACGAGCCCTGAGTAATATTTTTTCTGTGCCTTTTTTATTGTAAATGGGAGTTAATTGCAAGCGTTTCGCATAATCGTTACTGTATTTTAACTGCCTCGTTCGTCTTGTGATCGCAAGCGCAACTGCTGACCAAGAGGTGTCAGGTTCGACACAAAGTACCACGGCCGTAGTAACCCGGAGTTTGGAAGTAGGCGGTGTGATACCCCCGTGGACCAACGACTCAACGTACTTTCCGAGGGGAAAGTACGTTGAGTCGTTGGTCCAGCCCCTTGGCTTGTTGGATTGCCATCTTATCAGGCTATGAGAGTAAAGGAACGGAGAGTACACCGGTTGCACACGTACGTGTGCACAATAAAATCTCCTGCGTAGATGGCTAATCTCCGCTGAAATTGGCTGCCGTAGCCGCAATCGGCCAGGATGATTATGTATATATTAATTGGACCCAGTTGTGCCAAAAAGTGTGTTTCAATCCACAGTGAACATATTTTGAGTTATTTAAGTTTAAAAAAAGTAACCTATAACCTTCCCCAAGCTTATGCCAAATGTCATCCAAGTCGAATATAACCGCATTTAAACAGACTTATTCCGATTTATAATATTAGTATAGATTGTATTACTTAAGTATTATTGTGTGTTCTTAGTCGGAGGATCGGTCAACTCCGTCAGTGAGTGCGGAGAACCTTTCCCGTTCGGAGTCGTTCGCCACGCCCCCGGCCGCGCACTGCGCGCCGCCCGCGCCGCTCACTCCGCTATCGGCCGCGCCGCCCGCGCACCCCTCACACCCCTCGCATGCGATCCCGCCGGAGAAGAGACGTAGAAAGAACTCCACCGTACCTAGAGACGACGTCGACCTTTCGTACAGGCATTATGAAGTAACCTATATTTAATTTACTTTTTTATGCTTATTTACATACGCACATTGACACACACACACGTACACAACACACACACACGCACACAACACACACGCATACAACACGCACACAACACACGCACACACACACGCACCCGCACAACACACAGTCATGTGCATTTACTTTTTATTTCTCGTTTTGTTAATCGATTAAAGGTCTCAACATTATTGTAATTTTAGATTTGTAAGGTGAGAAGCGAGGCAATACAAGTACTTCTGTAACCTACTGGGGCTGCCTCAATCAAGCTATGAATTCAATGTTCTAGATAAAAATAAAAGCATTTTTTTTATAAATTGTTTTGTTGATGGATGGAGGGGAAGGCCTAAGAAAAGATGGATGGTTGTGTGTGGAATGATATAAAAGAAAAACGAGTAAATGAGGCTGTAATGTGATATCTGTAAATTGGATGAGGGCAGGATGATCTTAATTCATTATTAGTAATAGTGTTTTACATAGAGTCATCATCATCTGCCTGCCCATTACTTACGGTTGGCGCAAAAAGTTTTCTTCTACCACTCTCCCATGTCAGACGTCTCAGCATAATTTACTGCTTTTTCTTTCATACTAGCACTTCGCCCTCGACTTTCATGGATTTCGATATAATGCACTTTACTACCAAAGAAAAAAAATTTAGAATTGCATTTAACCTCTAAGTATAAGTATAGATGAATCTTCACGCAATCCATCTATTTTTTAGCTTTCCTCTTTGTTGGGTCAGCTAGTAATATAAGTTTTTAAGCTACCATGGTCACTAACAGAATCATTAGAACTTAAAAAGGGATATTTACCATGAAATGGCATTTTTGACTATGTTACAAATGTTGACATTGATATTTTTATAATTGTGAATTTTTATCATATTTTGACCTTATTATGACTTGAGTAGGTAATTAATTATTGTTAATTTAAAACTGTAAATTATCTATTCAAGCCCTATGGGTAGAATTTTCGCGGGCATGCGGACAGCGAGTAAAGGGCAACTCGCTGTCCGACCATGGACCATGCCCGGGTCGACGACGCGTTGTGTTCCACGCGCGCCTCAAAGAGCGTCAGCAACATGACGAGGCCCCCCCTGTAGAGGGCCGAAGCCTGCCGGGGTCGTGGGACTTATCCCATTACCGTGACCCCGGTACGTAAAGGGTTTTTGAAGGAACACCGTGGATTTTAGTCAGTAAAAGTCTGACAGTAGGGGTGGGAGGACTTATTTGATAATTTTACCACGTTAAAAAAAAAGAAAAAGAATGGGTAGAATTTTGAGCACTTTTTTTATACACATTCTGTAAATTACCAAAAGTCACATGAATATATGATTATAATGTTTGTTGGTGTACAGGGTCACGTGAAATCGGCGAAGTGTGGTTCGACGGGGTCTGGTTCGGAGCCGTCGACTCCGCCGCCCGCTCACACGCCGCAGCGCGCGCCTGCCCGCTCGCCTGCGCACACGCCGGCGCCTCACGTGAAGCAAGAACCCGACTCGCCCTACCCACACGCTCCGCACGCACAGCACGCGCCACACGTGCCCAACCTACACCCGCCGCCCCCCTTCGACCAAACTCATCTCCAGGTAAAACGCTAAAAAAAATTTTTTTTTTAAAGGTAACTGTATATAGTGCAATCCACGAAGATGCGCCCCACCAATTAGGCTGAGGGGATCGCGGGGTGCGGGGGGTATTAATATCCCCACCTTAAATTAAAAATATATAAAACTAGCTTTTGCCCGCGACTTCGTTCGCGTAGGAGGGTTTTCCCGCGTAAAATCTTGATCCCGTGGGAATTCCGGGATAAAAAGTAGCCTATGTGTTTTTCCAGGATGTAAAATATCTACTTGCCAAATTTCATTCAAATCCGTTCAGGAGTTTTTGCGTGAAAGAGTAACAAACATCCATCCATCCTCACAGACTTTCACATTTATAATATTAGTAAGAGTAAGATTAGTAAGATAAGAAGTAAGATTTAAGTAGAGCATCTTTCCCTTTGACCGTGACGCTTTCTCCTGATTAGTCTATTCATCGTAGTGTGCGTTAATAAACGGTTAAGAGGAATAGTGGGGCGCGTCTTCGTGGATTGCACTATCTGTAGCAGTGTGGATAGATTCACATTACTAGCAATCTTGTTAACCCCTCCAAGCTAAATATGCTTGTCTGGAGTCGGATCACGACAATAGTGTAATGGATTGGGTTCGAACTCGTGACCTCTCGATCACAAGGCTATTAACGCTTAGTACCGTAAACTTATACTAGTAAAAGTAATCGTGTATGCTAGTTTTACCTTTTGTATCCATATTGTAAGTGTAAGGTGTACAACAAAGTATATAATAAATAAATCTTAAGGCCCACCCTTCTGTTACATGTTTCGTCACCTTGTACTGAGTTTTTGGCCAAACTTATATAAAATGTTATTGTCATCGACACGCTAAGAAGACTCAAGACCGACCCCTATTCCGCTCTCGTAATTAACGTCCATCATCAGCTACTTAGCCTTTTCCCAACTTTATTAGGGTTGGCTTCCAGTTTAACGACGTTTAGCGACTTCCTATCTGACTTCCACAACCCATTTTCTGCGTAATACGATACCTCTAGGCAAGACCGGTGACAGATTTTCTGGCTTTTGACTACTCGTAATGACTGTCACAAGATGTCCGAACTCCTTGTTTCATTATTAACGTCTATCACGCTCGATGATTATCCTGCTCGATAGTGAAAATTGAAATCCTTTTCCTTTTTTTATTAGGATGATCTTTTTCTTCTGTTTTTTTTTTTTTTATTGAGTCAAACGCCGATCTGTCAACAGGAAGGAAAGGATCTGCCTGAATAAAAAGATAACATCACAAATTTTAAAGCAGAGCCTTTCCTTCTTTGTTGGCAGAGTTCAGGCTGGGTTCGTGCGGCTGACCCGGAGGAATCTAACTGCCAGTATTTGGATCTAAGCATTAAACGGCCCGAGGGCAACATACTTGCGTCGATCCTCGCTCTACCGCCCCAACAGATTAACCTGCCACCGAAAACTACGCGAAGATCTCCTATCAATACTAAAAAGAGCGGCAAATTTCGCCTTAGTTGGTTAACGCTGTACCCATGGCTGCAATATGACAAAACCCACAACATCATGTACTGTACTTACTGTAGACGGTGGTCACACGAACTGACAGTCAACAGGACATCATTCGTAGAAGGCAATTCTAACTTTAGGCTAGAAATTGTGAATCATCACGATAAATGCAAAGCTCATAAATTCTGTCGAGATCGTGAACACTCCAATAATATCAATGTACTATCAAGTAGTAAGGCGCCTGGCGACGAAATTGTAAATTAAAAACTAGTAAATCAAGTCGCAAAGTGCTAGCTATCAGTTATACATAATAACTGACAAAAAAAACTGAAACAATTGTTTCTTAACCCCCGACGCAAAAAGAGGGGTGTTATAAGTTTGACGTGTCTCTGTGTGTGTGTCTGTCTGTCTGTGGCATCATAGCTCCCAAACGGATGACGCATTTCAATTTAGTTTTTTTTTTGTATTAAAGGTGACTTATGTGCGAGTGTTCTTAGACATGATTGATAAAAGTCGGTTGAGCCGTTTAAAAGTTGTGGGGGGTGAAAGCGGGGATGAATAATCAAATGTTGTCAAATATACCCAAGTCCCCACTTTCTTTCATTAATACCCCTATTAATGAAAGAAAACGGCGAGTATATTACAATCAGACATGCTTTATCAAAATCGGTTTAGCCATTCACGGGGAGTGAAAGTGGGGATGAATAATTGATTATAGTCAAATATGTATATCCAAGTGGCGTAAGGTGAAAAGTATAAAAAGCATAAAATTATATTAAATTAAAAATCTAAAAAACCCTCTACGCAATATCTAATTTTAATTAAATCATATCATTAGTTACTTTTTATCGCTCTATGAAGCGATACAAAATCTTTAAAAGAAATTCTTTACTTTTATTGGAAATTTGTACACAGCAATGTATAAGACTGATTTCGAAAAATGATATCCTTTGTGCCAGTATTGATTAATGAGATATATGAATATATATGATGAATATTGAGATGTACCGAGTCAGCCGTATGTGTGGTCGGCGACTAGTTAGCAAACGTACCAGCTAGCCAATTCATTAACGTAACATAAGTAACCCTAAGGTTACTTACATTGTTCAGAATCAGTCTTAAAGAATCGTCGAAATCTAGGATTCGGAACTTTTCCTATGGTAAATAATTGTACTTACTATACGCGAGTATCTAAAATTCTTAACGAGAATAAACCTATTAGTTTCATATAATAAATATTAATTATTAATTGAACTATAGCCTAGGTACAGCGACATTTTCTTTAAAGTATACACTTAAAATCAACGTCGAATCTAGATGCCTACAATTTAACTAAAATAATTAATATTACATATTAATTTAAATAAGTAAGATTAGCCTCAAACGTAAGAAAAACAGTATAATAGAAGAAGAAAAAAGGAATTGTAATCTGACGGTTACTATCAAAGTTCAAAATCAGTATAAATTAAAGTTAGTAATCTAAGCATCGGAACTTTTCCTTTGGTACATATTTGTACTTAATAAAACAAGAAGCAAATCAATTTAAAACGCGAGTATTTAAAATTCTTAATAAGAATAAACCTATCAGTCTCAAATAATAAATATTAATTATTAATTACACACATACATTACACACGTACATTTTATTTAACGTATACACTTAAAATCAACGTCGAATCTAGAGGAAAATTTAACTATAAAATAAGTAATCAGAATTATAAAATCAGATTAGCCTCAAACGTAAGAAAAACACTTAATATAATAGAAGAAAAAGTTAAAAGCGGGATAATTGTAATAACTTAGTGAAGGGCAAAGGATTCGACCCGAACATCACCGAAAGCGATGATTGGCTTGACCGACTGACTAGTCTGCCGAATTAATAGTCAGGACATCTCTCTTATAATACAACTATTGTGATATGATTTGTTTGCATTTCCATAGATATGTAAATATAGTAATTACTCGACAAGACCTAAAAGGTTCCCCATTAATTTGGTTATTTATATCGTAAATCGAATTTATTGATTTACGTTTAAAAGATATATATACTACCTGAATATAGCTATATTGAATACTTATAGGCTTCTTGCAAAATTGGATATCGATGTTAATATTTTAAAATTTATACTATGCGTGTCACACGTACATTTTATTTAACGTATACACTTAAAATCAACGTCGAATCTAGAGGAAAATTTAACTATAAAATAAGTAATCAGAATTATAAAATCAGATTAGCCTCAAACGTAAGAAAAACACTTAATATAATAGAAGAAAAAGTTAAAAGCGGGATAATTGTAATAACTTAGTGAAGGGCAAAGGATTCGACCCGAACATCACCGAAAGCGATGATTGGCTTGACCGACTGACTAGTCTGCCGAATTAATAGTCAGGACATCTCTCTTATAATACAACTATTGTGATATGATTTGTTTGCATTTCCATAGATATGTAAATATAGTAATTACTCGACAAGACCTAAAAGGTTCCCCATTAATTTGGTTATTTATATCGTAAATCGAATTTATTGATTTACGTTTAAAAGATATATATACTACCTGAATATAGCTATATTGAATACTTATAGGCTTCTTGCAAAATTGGATATCGATGTTAATATTTTAAAATTTATACTATGCGTGTCACACGTACATTTTATTTAACGTATACACTTAAAATCAACGTCGAATCTAGAGGAAAATTTAACTATAAAATAAGTAATCAGAATTATAAAATCAGATTAGCCTCAAACGTAAGAAAAACACTTAATATAATAGAAGAAAAAGTTAAAAGCGGGATAATTGTAATAACTTAGTGAAGGGCAAAGGATTCGACCCGAACATCACCGAAAGCGATGATTGGCTTGACCGACTGACTAGTCTGCCGAATTAATAGTCAGGACATCTCTCTTATAATACAACTATTGTGATATGATTTGTTTGCATTTCCATAGATATGTAAATATAGTAATTACTCGACAAGACCTAAAAGGTTCCCCATTAATTTGGTTATTTATATCGTAAATCGAATTTATTGATTTACGTTTAAAAGATATATATACTACCTGAATATAGCTATATTGAATACATATAGGCTTCTTGCAAAATTGGATATCGATGTTAATATTTTAAAATTTATACTATGCGTGTAAAACACCAACTTTACTTTTAATGGTAAATTATGTGAAAAATATTAAAGTTTTACTTTGATCCAGTTTTATTTATTTTATAACATCCAAATGATTTTATTTACTAACTATTTCCAAAAACTATTTTATCTCAATTCAAAGGAGTGTCATTATAATAATTTATATATAAAATAACTGCGGATTTTCCAGGGTATGGGAGTAACGGAAATGGCATCAATACTGACCCAGCAAAGTCTTAGCAATGAGTGCAACGACAACGAACCGATGTTGCAACCTCATCCAGATCAAACAGACACCATCGATGGTGAGTTCTATTTTTATTTACACAACAACCACCAACAAAACCTATAAATACTACCCAAGCAATTTTGAAACCATAGTAAATTATAATTTAGCTTGAAAATCTTTTAAGTTTTGTTGGTGGCCAAAATAGTCTATGTGCTGCTGTACATAATTATCATTGTCAAATGTTAACATTATTATAACAATCAGTTTCCAGATATTAAAAATTCCACCTTTTGGGTATTTTACCACCCACTAATTTCCACAAATCTTTTCGTTAATAACTGTTTTGTGTGCTAACAATTGACAACAGATATTGCCTGTATTAATGTCGTTAGAAGTTTTAACTTTTTGTTGTACCCAATGATTTCTGCTTTATGTAACTACTAAGCGCATCTATCCAGAGATTTCAATCCATTCCTCAAATTGTTCTGGGTTAGGATCTCTGGAGGTCACTAAAAACAGCATGTGCTAACACCTGCGCAGCATGTCACTCATTGTTGCTTTCCATTCCATTGTTTGCTCTAACCATAGACGCTTTTTATTTCTTTCTACTTAGTATGGTATGCTTTTAAATATTTTCTGTTAATTTTTTTATGAAGAAAACGGTGTCATAAGATTTCTTTCAAATGATTTGGCACCCCTGAGGGTCATAGGTCGTGCAATATTTACACTATTTAAACAATTACTTAAGGCTCAAATTAAGACGATTATTGTAGCAATATATTAAGTATTTGTTAATTTTAAGCAGGTTATAACTGATAATACTAATGTGAGTGATATAATTTGTTCATTAAACTAGAGTTAGGGCTGCATGTAACAAAAGAGACATGGAATGATTTAGGAAAGGTAATGGAAGAGTGTTTGTTGCTTAAGTTAAAATTGTGCCAGTCAAAGAATAAGCATGCCAGTTTAATATAACAGCAGTGAAGATATTACGTATCTTACAGGTGAAAATAATGGCGTGGACGAAAATAAAAAACCATGGGAACCGTTTAAAAATAAACTAGCGAATGTTGAAAACATTGTCAAATCATTCGGTTTGGCAATAAGCAACAAACCGTTCAGTGCTCCCGAGTCTTGTAACATTTGTGGAAAACTAGTTAATAATTTGAAAAAGCATATGAAATCGCACAATCCGGAGCAGCACAAGTGTCCCATATGTCCGATCACGCTCACTCGAGCCGATAATCTAAAGAGGCACCTTCGCATGAAGCATTGCTCTGCTTTAAGTTCCAACAACTTGTCTAATATTCAGAAGAAATGCCAACTAAGTTAGAACTTTCTAAGTTTAGCTAGCCAACTGAGATTCTATGAATCTCATTGTTTATTAATTTCATTAATTGTTAGGACATGTATTGCGGTCTTACGAGTGAGCGGACACCATAATCTTCGTGGTCACAGCATTTTTCTAAATGCTCACTCCCAGGGTTAAGAATTAACTGTTAACATAACCTATCTTGCCTAACTTTCTTACTAATCAACTACAGTAACACAATGCGCTTATTTGACATTTTGTAACTAGAATTAAGGTGTGGTGTGATTTCTTTTTTAAGTTCATCATATTCATTATTATTGTTTAAAGAAAATTCCAATTCCATTTCTAATTAGCATTATTATTATTCATAATATTGTATGGCTTACAACAATCTTTCAGAAATATAGAAAAACGCATCACCTGGATGTGAAATATTCAACACAGCTCATACTCATTTAATTCCTCTTCCTTTCACTGTGATTAATTATTCACAATAAAGTTTCTTGTAATGCTCTTTAAAAAATACATATTTAATGTAGAGCCAAGAAGTCCCTTGTTTATAAAATCTAAAAGTCGTATCTAGTATTTTAAAACTTGGATTCCTTTTTATTGTTGCTCTTTAAATAATATCATTGGTTCATGTATTGTGAAAAATTAGCATTGTCCTCAAACAGCCTATGTGTTAACAATGTTTCTCACTATTTATTTCAGTATTTGTACTAAAGGTAGAACCAAAGACGGCATTGATGTAACGAAATAGGTTTAATGTAATTGATAGTCTCAACTCAACTGATCAGCCTCTTAGAAAATAATAAATGTTCTTATTTTCAAACTTTACATTATGCAGTTTCACAAGTTATCTTGACCGTTTTGGGAATACATTCATAATAAGAAAGATTACACATTTTTAACAGGACACAAAATTGTCGCATTCTATTTATAAGTTACATTTTGTGGTCTCCATCGTTTAGATAATCTGAAAGATTGCAGATCAATTGAGGTGCCTTATAAATAAATTTAAAAGATTGTGCAAACTTATATGATCTCCTGATGTTCCTTGTAGTATTATGAAATGATATCAGCATCGATGGCTGATGTTCAAGACTGACTTTTATGTGATTTAGGAACATACCTCTTAATTTTAATTTATTTCCCATTTACTTGGATTAAATTCGTATGTAAGTCTATCGTTATTGTGTGTTTGTTGCAAATATATTCCTTTATTTATACCACTTTTCTTTTCATTTCATCCTCTATCCATGCTTTCTTTATATATAGCAGACCTATTTCTCTCTATAAATCGCCTTCTGCATTACAGGCTTGGTGACAGTAATTAACAAATTTTCATGCAAACGTAACACTGACAATAACAAACACCATTTCTTCAGTATCATTGATTCATTTATGCATGGATCTCCATTGACTATTTTGTTACAAATAAATAATTTCAGAAGTTTTGTTTTAAATTTTTTATTAAATATTATTAACGCTTTTATACTATAATAGTTCTAGGAAAGGCATAGTACAGCGTTAACAGTTACTATTAAGGCTTAAATATTGCTAAAATACTATAAACATTGTTTGGATCAATATCTGTTTTTGCAAAATGTTTGAAAGTGGTCGATTAGTACCTGCAACATGATGTGATGGTCGGAATGAGCCGCATCACGTAGCTAATGGCCCAGTGATGTCGGTGAGGCGAGGCAGGCGTGTAGTGACGGCTGGCTGGTTGCAGGCTCGAAGGGCTGGCACATGCGGCTGACGTTCGAGCGCGTGGCGGGCGCGCTCAACCTGCACCGCTGCAAGCTGTGCGGCAAGGTGGTGACGCACATCCGCAACCACTACCACGTGCACTTCCCGGGCCGCTTCGAGTGCCCGCTGTGCCGCGCCACCTACACGCGCTCCGACAACCTGCGCACGCACTGCAAGTTCAAGCACCCCGCCTACAACCCCGACACGCGCAAGTTCGAGCCGGCCGCGCCGCCGCCGCCGCCGCCGCACGCGCCGCTCTACGCCAACCCGCTGGACGCGGGCTTCGACTGATTGTCCATGTACTGGCTCGGCCTCGACGCTCTGTGAGCGCCCTCGCCCGAACCAGCTCAGACTCTGTCCTAGTTCACGTGTCACGTTTGTTAGGACCGTCTCGCGTCGAAACCGCTTCCTATTTAGGATTAAGCTCAAGTGCTATTACTTAAACGGGCCTTTCTTAACGTAGCCCCCGAGTGGCGGGCGACTCGTTTACTACGTCTCGGTTGTGCGTTTGACTTGCCCCAGTGTGATCTTGTATAAGATTCCTCGTCTGGAATGTACCTATGTCGATGTTACTGAAATAATGACTCGAAGCGTATGTAGTAGGTAAGCAAATTTTTTTCTATACCAATCGCTATACGGGAACGGGCAAAAGCAATAATATGATGTTAATTTTACTATTACCATATTATTTTTTATATTGTATCGATAGGAACCTTAAGATATTAAGAGTATACATTATATCGAGTAGCGGTGCGACCGCGAAGTGATGCTGGCTATTAGCGGTGGCCCAGGTACGGGCACACACTTTCTTGTTATATTTATTCATTAGATAGGAAATTATGAGTTTCCTGTAGCTAATTGTATTTATGTTATTGAATCCTGTGGGTGGTATGGAACGACATCAGAAGGATATTTGGGGATTGGCAAGAGATTGTGATTAGTCGTTGGTCAACGACGTATAAATATTGACTGAATCTCAGTGTAGATGCATTTGTAACTCTATGAGGCCTTTGCAAGATGGATAATTATTAAGGATTTGTGATGTATTAAAGGATAGCGCCTAAGGAAACATACGAAAAGATTTTTATACTAGACTAGTTGATCTATTTACGGAGATTGTTTTTTTATACTTAGAAATATTCTATTGTCTGATTTAATATACTTTTATATTTATGTAACTGCATATATAATATGATTTATTAGTGTTGTTTGTTTTTAATCGATTCGTCGTGTAGTAACATTGATTTCGTTTATATTGCGTTGTCGGTTAAAGTAATCGAGTTGAGATGTTAACATGTTTTATTATTTTATCGTTGGTAGGTGTTTAGTTGTGGTAAGCCGCCGCCGGCCCGCCCGGCCGTCGCCACTCGAGCGATCGGTGCTTGGGGTCAAAGACCTCTTTACATCAATTAATATAAGTTAGGACGGAACGTTTGGAGGTTGCGCATTTAGTAACTAATATTGGCATTCTACGATTGGGACTAACCTAGCGTTTATGTATGTATTTTTCAATTAAGATTTAAGATTGTTACATTTTTAGCTAAACACTTTAGAGTGGTACGATAACTGAAATGTGATAAAAAGGAATGGTGCTAGAACCAAGAGTGTTAACACGCTACGATTCGACTCCTATTATAATATTATTAATGTTTTAATGATTAGTTACTTTGCATTAAATGTAAGGCATCTAGCATCCAGTTGAGGTCGCATCAGTCTGGTCAACGGGTAAATAATGCATGGATCGTTACACGCCTAGAGATTACAGTATCACTCGAGATTTTACCTTAATTTTTTCAGAGATCTTCAAGTTTACTAGTACATAAATATATAATGATAAGACACCATTTACATAATATATGAATCTGATCCTTGCCTACCAAATAAACGTTCATTGATGGAGTTAGGAATTTATCACATCCAAATAGTGAATCCATGATCGTTTCCATAACTTAAGTTGTGGCTTTATGCTGTTTAGTAGCTGTGAACATGCAATTCCACTTGTGCAATTTTTTGAAAATAGTCATAACTTATAGCTAGATTATACAATTGACTATTGAATATAGGGGCCCACTCGATATATAAGCACGAAGCTCATGCGTCCCTGTATATAAAGTCACCAAACATTTCTTCCATAAAGATTTTATATTTACTTTAAGGATATCAAAGATTTTTATACCTACTGTTCATAGTAATGTGGGCGCTTATTATTTGATAGCATTTCATACTCAGTGCAATATTACTAGTTATTTAATTACGTAACCAAACTAAATGATATTTTAAAAATATATAATTAATATCATCGAAAGAGAGTAACTACCTATTTGTATTTACATAATTTGTATTTCTACTTAGCGAGTCGCAGTTTGGGTTACGGTGATGTACAGGTTTTATAGCTGGTAATATTAATAATTAGCTTGTTTACCTCTGCCAATCGTAATAGTTGTGTACTATTTAATAATTTATTGTCGCGCAAGTTGTCGTCTATTGTTGAGATAGATCATGGCTATCCGTACGGGTCCCATTGCCGAGTCGAGGATCGTGCTGATCTCCCATTCTGCCCACGCGTTAAACGCTTCATCTAATCGTGAATGCATTTTTATATTACTATCACTCGAGACCAATTTTTAATATTGAATTTGCTATAGCAAATTGATTGATTAGTAACATAGAATATTATTTTAGATATTTTAGGTTAGGATACTATGATAGTGTCTGGCCAGAATATTTTGGAGAATCACACCGTTTGGCTCAGAAAATATCTTACCTTTGATCTCTTTTCAGCTTTCAAAAAGTATGCAACTTAATATTTGTAATGGTGACCACATTCGGACTTAATGAAAGCTAACTTTATGCCATATGGAATTTATACATAAGGTTAACGAATTACTAAATTTAGTCTTATGAAATTGAGGTCTTGTAGACCAAGTCACTTATTTGGCCAATCTATTGAATATTCCAATTTATTGTATATTAAAATTTACATTTGTATCACAAGGATGTGATCGTATCATTTGAATCAATGGAGTGCAGGACGAGCTCTAAGGTTATTTTCAGGATAGCAATGGTCTAGTTATGTTTATTTTGTTTCTTCTTTATAACATTAGCAAATTTGTTATAGTGTCGTATATCACAATAGTGTAATACTAATAGGGAGGGGGTGTCAAATCGTGTACCTCACAGCTGACTATAGTCTTGTTATATTATTACATGAAATTTTATGAACGATTTGTTGTTTATGAATATTTTATTTGATGTCTTGGTTTGATGCCTCCGTTAAAAGTTTAATTTAAATAATTTTGTTTTATGCAAGCAGTTAATGCAATTTTTATTTCACATTGTTTGATGTTATGTAATGCAATTTTAACATGTTGCAAACTCCTGCATTTATCTGTTGTATTTATTACTAATTTTTACATTAAATTGTGGTATGTTACAAATCCGTGTAGTTTCAGTTGTGCGTTTCACATGCTCCACACCCACCCGCAATGTATAGTGTTTATAGAGTACGAACCCTAAAGCACGGCCAGATGACAAGTGGTCCGTAGTCCCGGCGACCAGTCCGACTGTGTCAGTGTCGGCGAGCGGGCGTGTGATGCGAGCGTGGCGGGTTGTTGTTCGCAGAGCGCGCGCCCTACTCGTACCACAGCATGTTCGTGGCCGTGGCGGAGTCGGCGGCGCTGTGGCGCTGCAAGTCGTGCGGCAAGGAGGTGTCCAACCGCTGGCACCACTTCCACTCGCACACGGCGCAGCGCTCGCCCTGCCCCTACTGCCCCGCCACCTACTCGCGCATCGACACGCTGCGCTCGCACCTGCGCCTCAAGCACGCCGCGCTGCTGCTCAAACACTAGGTATCACACCGTCGACTCGCACACAAAGCCCCCGACCCCTGCCTCTAACACCGAGCGGGACTACTTTGTTTCTCGTTACATGTGAGTAGTCTTTAGTTACACTCGCGTGCTTCACGCATGATTTAGTCAATAAATTAATGTATTTTAAGGCACGTTTTCGTGCGTTATATTTATATTGTTCTCTATGAGTAAGATATTGAATTTTGTTACAACTAATTTTAACTAACAGGGTAAATTAAACAGTAAGATACTGGAAAGCTCTTATCTAACAATTTTAAGCTCATTTTAGTCAGGATATTTAATTTCTAAACCTTGAGCTGAAATAGGTGTATGATTTTCATTATTGTATGCCATGGAGAAGCAAGTTTTTAAAACACACTTGATTTATTTTCTTTACAATATGTAGTATTTAGCCAATCCACACCTTCAATGTTAACATCGTATTTATAGATTGTAGGTAAGTGTATAACGTGAAACATATTTATTTGCAAGTAATTATACATAATGGAATGAAGACTGAAAAGGAAACAACTTGTGATTGACTTTAAGACGGAGACGGTATAGTCTGAATGTAAATAATTTGTAAATTGATAATAATACTATAATCGTCAAAATTTTAGGTAGAGAAATATCTTGGAACTTAATGCGTGTTCAAAATTCAAATTAACGTAACGACACGATCTTATAGTAGTTCTATGTATTATAAATTATATTTTTGTATAAATATTGTCGGCGGTTATCGCATAACTTTAAGGGTATTAGGTGTCTACTCTTGTCTTGCTAACCTTGCAAGTATATCAACATTCCAGAATATAAAGGAAACGTGTTAAATGTTTTTAATTGGTACGCATTTGCCATCTTCAATCAGATATTCTGACTTTTGGAATCTTCTGATAATAATAGGTAATTCATAATGATATAATTCGGAACTGCTTAGATCCTCTTTAAAAATAATGTAGTTAGTATCCATGCTGGTTGTTGTGAACTTACGCTCATTAATAAAAGAATATCTTGTTTGATTGTTAAATTAATCAAAAAGCTATTGTAAATTATTTCTCTTTAACTTAAGTGTCGTACTTTGAGACAGAAATGTGAATTTAGCACATCGTTTAATTGTCTAAGTAAATATTTAGCTTTTAACGGTCCAATATATATTAGCATTCGTAATAATTGTATGTCATATTGATGTAGGGATAAGGGATATTCCATCGAATCTCATCAAATTTCAGTAATTCATTTATCAGTATTATCTCTATAAATCAATATTCATAGGTAGTATATTGATGTCATAAGTCCCAATCTAAGAATGTAGGTTAGTTAACGTAGCATTGTGAAGTCATCTGATATAAAAGTGCTTGGCTAGTCACACCCACTTTCTAGTTAATATTTCAATTGTTAAAATGTGTTGTTTCTTTTGTTATTGTTTTATTATAATAGTTTTAAATATATCTCGTTCTGATTGTGCAATATTTTGCAGCTGCCGTAATCATAATGTTTTAGGGTTCTACAAGTGAAGTGTTTATAAACTTTACTTGTATGATTATAAAAAATATTCACTTATTTAATGCTCTAAATAAATACATCACTTCGATCTGGTGTTTCTTTTGGCTTATAATTTAATTAAAAATCTTTCATTAGGCATAAAATAATTTTATTGCACAGTTTAATCATTGTCATGTTAATGGCAAAACATACAATAGGTGTGATTTATTTACACATTGCACAAATATCACTGAGTATTCAACTATAAATACTTGCATTACAATTACTTGCGACTCAACGTCAACATACATACATTCAAACCGAATTAAACATGGCAACATATGGCAAGTTTAATTCTATAATACTAATTATAATTTAAGACAGTAAAAATACAATGATAATGGCAAAACATTACATACAAATAAAACTCCGTTCATATAATCATTAATCAAGCAACACAGTCAGTCGTAAGTTACCCTTCCTTTTAGTTATAAATACAAATACTCTGATTTAAAGTATGAAGTTTCATCCAATTATCACAGTTTATTACTTAAATTACACCTACTTTCGCATTACATACAAGTTAGCTCACATTTAGCTCATGAAACAAATGACTGCAAGCTGTTTCTTGGTGAACAGTTCCAGCTGGAACTTGGTACAAAGTTTGACCTTATGTTTCCACTAACTTATTTGCTCTAGATGTGTCATTATCATCCGAGCTATTGCCCTATAAATGGGCAGTAGCAGAAATTAAACCCATTCACGCCCTTTATTAAATAACAATTCCAAAAAAATCTGGAAACTTAGTTTTATTAAATGTCAGTGTCATGTTTCTTCTTAGGTATCTTTTTTTCTTCATGATTCTATATAGCAAATGTCACAGACGAATCCATCTTCTAAGAGTGATAGATCTCTGGGAGTGTTGCAGCTGCTCTGCCTGTTTGTTTCGTATCACTGAGAGTGTTGGCATTCTAATTGATGCACGTTTGCCCAGCGAGGCCAATGCAATGTACTCGCCTCTAGGAGTATATGTACCGGTTCCTTATTCAATGTACCTCTGTACTTTTGAAGAAATTCGACTTCCCGAATTGTGTATAGGAGTACATTCGTTCCAAATAAATTGCGATTCTGCTGTATTCATTACTTACTTACTTAGTAGTAGAGTACTTTAAAAGATAAATTGGATCAAAATTATCGTATATTACAACTTATGGGGTGATCATGATTCCACGTGAAAATGTAAATAAATTCTGGGGGGAGGCCTTGCTGGGCAAACGTTCATTCTAATTGAATATACGTTATAGGAACGTTTTTAATTATTTCTTAGATTGTGAAGATTAATTTAGTCTTCTTGTAGCCTTTCAACTTTACCACTCTCCCCGGGTGAGCCCACTACGACGCTAGCCTCGCTAACTTCGCTCTCTCCTCTTTTTTCCTTGCTACTATCACTGTCCTCTTCTTCGCTAGAATCTTGCTTTTCAGATGAACTTTCACCGGATTCATCTGATCCCTCTTCATCTGAGTCTATCTTTTCAGCAGCACTCTGCTTATTTTTCTTCTTTTTATTAAATTCTTCCTCCATTTCTTTGAACTTGAGAGTCAGGTATCTGTAATACACAAATCGAAAATATTTTAATTGAATTAGCATATGTAGTCTGTTACGGTGCTACCAGAAATACTGCAGCAATACCGGAATATGGAGTAAGTATGGGTTTGGGTAAGTTTTGAAGTGAAAGGTACTTGATAACATAGGGGAGAAATATAGCCATATACGTGATGGCTACCTAAGACAATGAAAAATCAACAAATCTTCGATCAAACAAACCAAGTTTTCATTGGTAAAACAACACTTACTTATCAACCAGAGGTCCACTGTAATCCTCAGGGAACGTGGGGGAATGCGGCAATATGTACTTGTAGAGGCTCTCGTTGAGTACGTAGAGTTGGGTCGTGGATGCGCACTTTACGTTGAACCACCAGTCGCAGGTGAGACCTGCCTGGGAGAATATTGTTCCGTTTGGACACAGGAAGGACGCTTGGCCCCCGTTGAGGTCGCAGTAGTGCCACACCTGCAGAGATAATAATTTTCCTTTTTAACATTCTTTAGGTAAGTATATATCTAAAAATAATTCCATAATAAATCTAGAAAATATTGGGGCTGGTTAAATATAGCTACATATAATGTGCCTATTTCAAGCTCTGTACCCAATAGGCTACGATTTTTGGGAATTACCATTCACTAGGTACACCTACAGTAAAATTCTACTACACCTTGCATGCAAATCTGCAATTAATTAAAAAAAAAAAAACAAAGGCAGTTTACAATGTGCAACAGTTTAAAAATATGTCATTGTCAAATTCTTAGCAATAGGTACGTACCTACCTAAGCGTTTCAATGGCGCAGTCACGTCGAAAATTCAAAAAAAGAACTGCCAAGATTTTGCAAAAGTCGATTCCCAAAACCCAAAAAATTATGGTTAATAAGTTACAAGGGTTTGAGCGTGGCCTCGACATTGAAACGCGGAGAACCGCGCGGCCAGAGATCTTTAAAACTAAGCGTTACAGAGACCTGAAATTTACGCAAATCAGTTTGAATTAGTAAAAAAATATATAAAAAAACCTAGGTTTATATTCTAAGATCTATAAGAGTCCTCATTGCCTCGCCATGTAAACGATGGAAAAAACGGTATCACCAGGACGACACTGAAAACGCATCGTTTCGTGAAGTACCATATAATGTTGGGAGTAGATAATTAATCGATGATCAAATTCGGCCCCGACCTAATAGAAAGAATATTATATTAGGCCGTGCGCGCACTGCCTTGCGGTGGCCGCAATTGCGGTAGTTCTACCGCACCGGTGGAATGACCGGGGCCACCGGTGACTACCGCACGCGTTTATTCCACCGCAGTGCGCGCACTTCTATGACACTCCATACTTCACAGATTTTGCGTTTCCAAAACGCAACGCAGTGCGCGCACGGCCTTATACTAAGAACACTTCATCATGATAGACATTTAGCCAAGCTCAAATCACAGCCTGGCACATCGGCGAAACGTTGCTTGCCTGTCGGTATTCTATAGATTGTAGGTACTTAGAGGGGTGTGCCCAGGAGCTTCAAGACCTTATCCCTGCATCTTCCTTTCACTACAAGACTATCCGACGTACTGCACGATCATAGATATTATAAATTATATTTTATGTGCACGATCCACACTTGGTTGATATGCCGTATGCGTATAATGGCGGAGTAAAAAAAATACTGCTATCAGTTTGTAAAACCTTTTAAGCACAACTTTGACAAATTTATTATGGTTTTGGGCAAGTTTTGGGAAACACCTTTCACAATGAAAGCTGTTTCCCAAAACCGTAATAAATTTTTCAAAGTTGTGGTTAATAAGTTATAAGGGTTTGCACGTTGCTAAGAATTGAACCGTGCGGCCACGGAGATCTTTAAAACTAAGCATTATAGAGACCTGAAATGTATGCAAATCAGAGATAGAATTTATAATAATAAAAAAAAAACAGGTTTATATTTTAAGATCTATAAGACTAAAACCCCATGGCCGTGCCATTTAAACGGTGGATAAAACGGTATCGCCGGTATCTCGCTGAAAAAGCATCGCAGATGTCTGAAGTTTTTTGTAAAACTCAGATTTGAATTGGAAAAATACAAGTTTCAATCCTATTCGGGAAATATGAGCTCAATAATGCTGTGAGGCCGGTGTTTCCTAACTGACTACCCTGAGAAAAAACAAAGTAAGGGGTCCGTCTATTTTAAAGTCCATACAATCTATATTTGTTAAAATATACGGGAACCTTGTAGGTTACCGTCTGAGGCGATCTTTTGAGGAAAGATACTCACAGATTTGAGTGGGCCTGTCCATCCAGTGCAAGCATTGCTAGGTAGCGTAGTTTTGTAGAAAAAATATTTCCCACACTTACTTTTACATTTACTCGAAAAGTACTTTTTGAGGATAGCGGCTTTATAGTTAGTGTAGGGCGGAATGTCTGAAGAGCTGTATTTCCATGAAAAATGTTTGTATTGGCAAAAAATACATTAAAATTGTTATTTTTCATTATTGTATACGTCTGGGCAATTCTATAAAAATAAATTATTTACGAAAATTTATAACGATTAAATAGATAACTTTTGATGTATGTACTTAGGTGATGAAAATTACACACGTTCATGTACTTAGGACGTAGGTACTAAGTTTCCAAAATTAAATTTGCCTAGGCGTTACCTATACGACATAACGACGACAGTATGCACACGGATGATGCCGTATGAACTAAGATTAAATTATTTAAAACGCCTGCGAGTATTGGTATACCAAGTGCAGTTTACAGACTGCTTCAGCTAATTTCCACATTTTTTTTTTCATCCCATACGAACCAAGATTTAAACCCAAGACCTCACGCTCACAAGTTGCATTTGCTGCCACTAGACCGAAGAGGCGGTCTTAACTAACATCCCGTGTGGACATTTACTTTATATCGACTGTCCATTTTTGGAGACATCCTCTGGCTGAGCGATTACCACAAATGCAATATGCATAGACAGACGCCGACAGCTGGCCGACCTACTTTCCCTTCGTAACACCGATTTTTTGTACTTAAACATTCTTGTGCGTTGCAAATTACCTGACAGCGAGTCTCAGGATCTGCGAAGAAGCCTTTATACCGCTGAGTCTTGCAGTCGAAGCTAGTGACTGGAATGGTGGTTAGAATGGGGTAGTCCACATCAGGCCGTCCCGGGGTCCCACCTTCGTCGTCTGAAGCCTGCACCAAGGGGAAGTGTTGGCTGGTCCCACCTCCAGGGGTAATATCTGTAAGTATTAATTATGTTTTATCCTTATTAACTGTAAAACTGGTTGTAAATATAAGGTTTAACGGTGATTTTGTGATCCAGTGGGTCACTTGTGCCCAATGTCATCCACCTAAAGAGTGATGTATAAAGGTAACAGTGGCGAAGGCTCCATACAACTCGATTCCTACCGGCTTCCCTTTTCAAATATGGCAAATATTAGTCTATTATTTTATAATTATGAATATATAAATAGTATTCTATTATTTTCAATTAAACAAATAATTATTTACGAGGTCAGCCACAGGGCTACAGTTACTGGAATTCACGCATCACACTTGAGCAAGGTAAGCATTTTTTGGTCCGGCTTCCCTTTTATGAAAATTCACCCTTCGCCAATGAAAGGTAATGTGTTTAACCTTTAGATATGCTTTCTCAAATGAAATTTAAGATAATATGACGAGCAAAAGCCATGCTTTTTTTTTCATTCAAAGTTCAGATAAGATTTTACATGGAAACCTGATGAAGCCTTTTAAGAGATGCACCTATAAAAATGTCACAAAGAAAACTTCACTCACCGTCAAGATGTTGCGAAGGGGGGTTCACGGCAACGACGTACGGTTCCGCCGTCAATTCTTCGTTAGGCACTTGTTCCTCATGCTCAGGAACCGGATGAGCTTCTAGTTCTGGTTTAGCTGTTACTTTTATTGCCACAAATGGTTTTGGTGTGCTTAAGATTGGGGCTACTGCGTTGTTTTGCTGTGGTACAGCTTTCAAAACATTTAACACTTGCAGTAAAGTTCTGATTGACGCACCAACGTTTTCTTTCGTGATGGGTTTGGGAATAGATTTATTCAGTTGAAGGGAATTCAGTAATGTTGCAAGCGGTATGGTGTTTGTATTTGCTTGTGGAACTTTCAACGTGGTCTGCTCCACGACTTGCTGATAATATTGGGGCTTAAATTCTTCATAGTTTATTGGTACGGACTGGGCATTTGCTTCCTGTGTGTTTTGATGTTCAAAATTGGATTCAGGCTCTGATAAACTTGTCGAATAAATAATAGTATCCTTAGAATATTGAGGAGAATTAAATATTGGTCTGAAGCCACTTTGTATAACTGGTTGAGATAATGAGTGTAGAGGTCGTTGTTTCTCGTAGTAACTTTCAGAAACGATTGCAGGCTGCTTCCTGATATTGGCTTGTTGAACGTGCATATTGTCATAAACATAATGAGGTCGAGCCGGTCGAGACTTTAGGTAAACTTGCTCTTTAGGTATTAACACAGATACTGGGACTGGTATAGGTTTCTTCGTTATATCATACACGTTTTCGTTTTTAGATACTTTAACGGGTGGCGTTTGTTCATAAGGAACCAATTTATATTTCGGTTTTTCCGACAAATAATATCGGATGTTAGGCGAGTCTTCGTGATATAAACTCAAATAAGGCTTTCGGGTCGAGGAGACAAACGCTATACCCGGAGGTTTCGGTATTTGCTTATGAACTACTCTACCAGTATCGTAGTCATTGTGTACCAGTACATTATACTCCGACACAAAAGGATTATAATTTTGGGACACTTTGCTCTGAGTTTGATATATTGGGACACCGCCCTTGTAGTAAATTTTAGTGGGATTTGCAGATGCAATGTTATGCTGAGTCAATCTGTTTCCTTGATATCTAGGGATGTTTCTGTTTGAGTAGATAATTTTCTTTGGCTCTCGGTGATTGACGTGATTTAATTCTCCTATCTTGACAATTTCTGCCTTTTCTACCTCAACTTCCTTTATATTATCCGTTGTCGGTGTTACTAAATCGTTGGCATAATAAAATGTCATGTAAGGTATAAGTCTTCTGTACCTTTCGTTAATGGAAAGTTTTGTAGAATTGTTGTTAGTACTACTCTTTCGTTTCTTCCCACGACTTACTCTTACTGTGGTCTCTTCAACTTTTGATTCCATTGGAACGAACCCGTCCTGCACATCCACCGTCATTCCTCCCAACATTTTAATTTCTGGACTATTACCATTGGGTGTAATTGTGATTGATGTGACCAAGGCAGGTATGACTGGAACAATGAAAACATGTTTATAATTACCACTGCAACACACTCATTAAAATTCCTTTACGCATGTATCTCTCGGTTATACGACTAAATAAAATTTTCCCAAGCACAAAAAGACAATGCCCACTTCGAGATTAACGTGGCTTTTCAACTTGACATTGTAACTAATTTTGTGATTCAGTATCTGAGCAGTCGCAAACTAGACATTGCAAAAATAAAATATAAATGAAATGACTGTTACAAAAATGTGTCATGATCAAAGATCAGTTAATCATTGCATATTAAATGCACTCGTTTGAAATTTATGAATCTATTCAATATCATTACAAGATATGATCCTCACGTTTCATGCCCCAGTGAATAGCGATACTCAATAATAAAAAATACATAAATCATTGAGGTATCAAACTGGTTTAATAGACTACTATTGTAGAAAGTCCTGCAACAAATTTTAGCAGATATAACATCCTGCATATATCTATGATAGTTTTATTGGGAAAATATATTATTAGGAATATTACAATTAAATTTAGTAAGTACCTACTAGTCATGCATTTTTTTCAATCTTTCCAGTGATTCATCGATGAATTTGGTCTTCTGTTACGGGTTTATCTATGAAATCATCGTATTTAATCCCAATCACAACAGCTTCGGTACTCATAGGTTCACAATTAGGGATATGCAGAATAGGGTGTAAAGTCAGGCAATCACATTGAAAAGGGAGGATCCTCCGACCAGACAGGTGTTTTGTCTGGTGTGCAACTGCTCATGTTTGTTCTCGGGTGATTTGTATGCAGGCTAGTAGTGCGGTAAACTCTGCTAGCGCGATACAGGATTTCTATAATTACTTTGTGTGTTGTGAGATAGATGCTACAATACAATTTATGCCTGTGCTAATTCTAAACTGAAAATGTAGGTAATCTAGGCTAAGTTGCACATGCTAGCGAAGGAGGAGGCTACATGAACGCGTGAGGGAGACACAATTTTCTTCAGACGCGGGTTTATGGACAGTGAGCAGGTGTAGCTCAACGTCCGGTAAGGACCAGGCCCGAGTTGGCGGCGCGCCGTGTTCCGCGCGTGACTCAAACAGCAGTCGTCAGCATTGACGGGGCTAGATAGGGCCATTGGCTGACGGGGTTGCGGGAAAGTTCTAACGAGATACCGCGGCCCCGGAACGCAAGCGCAACTTAAGTAGAAGGTTGGGTTTTTAGTCAGCAGAAGTTTGACACTCCCTTCCGCTCCACTCATAGCGGGAGAAATCATTTGATGATTTTCCCACAAAGCAAAAAATATTAGCCGAGTTGCACAATAATTATTTATTTATTTTTAAATTGGGACATGCTTTACCCACTACTTATTTCTGCAATTGAGAGCAAGAATCAGCAGTGACTTTCACTAGACAAGAGCCAAGTAGGTAAATGTAGGACTAATAATCCCCGAGAACGAGATCATTCAAAAAAGAACAGACACACAAGGAGTTACAAAAAAATGTTTTAAACCAGGAGACAGAACAGAGCTAGACCGATAAGCACCGTACAGTGTTTACAGCGACTTGAGCTGGAAAGCCATTTACTCAACCCACATATGCTATTAAGAAGTTACATAAGAAGCCCAGTTTACAAGCAATTTATTTATGTCTTTGTTTATTTGTATATCATGTAGGTACCTACCTAATATGTAACACCAAAATTCTTGGCACACCTGCTCATCAATTGCACAAACGAAATCTTTGTGAGGCACTTGATCGCTTTCATAGTTATAATAAATTATGAAACGAACATCTAATGTAGTATGACCATCATATTAATCAGTTTCAAATTGACCTATTTAACAGACACGAGGTCTTTCTTAAGTAACTTATACAGATCCGAATCAACTGATTATAATATCGATAGGTACACATTTAATTTTCACCAGTTAGCTGACTAAATTCCTGTTGCGTTGGTAAGTGCTCAATAAATCTCTAGATCTTTAAGTACCTTGGACTCGCGAATACTTGGTGTTTGGAAATTCGCTCTAGATTAGTCGATAGCTTGTTGGTTGTTATATATCAAATTAAGTAGTATTAGTAGTATATCAATTAATGTATTTAATATACACCAGCTTCATTATACAGTTAATTGTAAAACACCGAAAACCTCTCAGGACTATGTTACTGACATCATAATAAACAACTTTTGTTCTATGACTTTTAAAAATTCGTCATATTTTAGTTTACCAGATTTTCATACGAAAATAAAAATATTTAAATTGGACGCCCTAAATGTTACGAAATCTATGCGAAGCAAAAGAAAGTGATTTATACTATTGCTTTCTTTTGCTTCGCATAGACTTGCTAGCTAGACTAGCGTTCAATTTAAATATTTTTATTTTTGTATGAAAAACTGGTGAACTAAAATATGACGAAATTTTAAAAGTCATAGAACAAAAGTTGTTGATTATGATGTTAGTAACATAGTCCTGAGAGGTTTTTGGTGTTTTACAATTAACCCTGTATAAGTAACCGTTTTGACTAATACACTTATACTATGTTATGATATTGGGTGGTCATAAAAGCAATAGTTGCAAAATGTAGGTATATAAAAAATTTCTTATTTCAACAGACCTTACCATCATCATCCGCTTAGCCTTTTACCAACTAAGTTGAGTTCGGCTTTCAGCCTAACCGGATGCAGCTCAGTATTTGTGTTTTACATGGATCGACTACCTAACTGACCTCCACAACCCACGACACCCCTTGGCCAGAGTAGTCTCAGATTTACGGGTAGGCTTCTGACTACCCGTAAGGCTGCGTTTCCACCAGAGATGTGCGATGGAAATGTGTCGTGCGAGGATGTCTAGCTGTGCTGTGAAAATGTGTGGGCGTTTCCACCAAAGCTGTGCGATGAAAATGTGCCTACGAGGATGTGTAGCGGAGCTGTGAAAATGCGCATAAATGTGTGGTGCGAGTATGCGCAAACCTCGCAACACATCCTTCTCATCACACATTCCTCACAACACATCCCTCACAACACATCTCTCACACACATCCCTCGGACACATCCCTCGCTTGTTTTGTATGCGCAAAAATCTAGCTCCGATGAGCCGTTTCCACCAGAGATATGCTGACCGAGGCGAGGTAAATGAAGCGATTCTATTGGTTCTTTACAAACACATCCCTCGCTACGCATCCTCGCACATCTCTGGTGGAAACGCAGCCTAAGGACTGCCAAAGATGTACAAATGACAGCCGGGTCCAAATGCATAATGTGCTTTCCAAGGCACGGGCGTATCGCCAACATCCAAGCTCCGGGTTACTACTGAGTTGAGCTGAGAGAGCTATTAGAAAACCCAATAGCACTTTTACCCCGACCTGGGAATCGAATCCGAGATCTCATGTTTGCGATCACTAGACCGCAATGAGGCAGCTCAGACCTTACCATCAACTGTTTAAAAAGTGATAATTACGTAATCAAGTTTTTTTTAAATTGAGAATAGGTTCGCGTTTGACCACCATCTCACCTGATAAGTAATGATGTGGTCGAAGATGGAGCATGCTTACCTAGCAGTAATAGTTAGTAGTTTCACTCTTGACTTAAAGACCCCTAGGTTGTAGCTATCGGGAAACACAGACTCCGGCAGAGAATCCCACTCCTTAGCCGTACGCACAATGAAAGTATTCCCAAAACGTTTTGTACGTACGGGTAGGATGTCAAGTATATGAAAAACATATTTTTATGATTGCCACTATTTCGTTTATCTGTAGGTATATACACTACAGAACACATTGTAGGTAGATTGATATATTGTCATACTTCAGGCACCACTGAGCATAAAGCTGATTTCAGATTACGCTATAATATAATAGCATATAGTATATAGCTCATAGCACAACAATATCGCGCTCCATACATTGTTATGGACACGTTCACATTGTACTGTACTATATATTATTGGCTTGCTATACGCTATAAATTGGTGCGATGCGCAGAGTTCATGCTATGCTATATCGCGCGCCGCCCTCTTCCTCCTCCCTCACCCCCGGCCATCCCGCAAGCGAAACGAGCAACACAATAATGGACTGGACACGATCCCGTGCCGACGGATTGAGCTGGCGGCAAATGATTGTTTTTGTCGTAGTTTTTCTCTCCACGCATAACTCCGTCGCTTGCCAATCGATTTGATAAATTCTTTTTTTGTTGGAAAGGGTATACTTCCCAAATGGTCTCATGAAAATTCAATCGAAATCGGACGAGCCGTTTCTGAAAAATCAACAAAAGTCTAAAAAAAATCTACATTGACGATCTTTTCGTTTCCTCTGCATTGCGTTTTTTGTTTGCGCATACGTCATTTACGAACCGATTTGGAAAGTCTTTTTTAACCGACTTCAAAAAAGGAGGAGATTCTCAGTTCGTCTTGAACCCTTTTTTTATGTATTTTACCTCATATCTCAAAGACGGCTGGACCGATTTGGAAAATTCTTTTTTTAGTTTGAAAGGGTATACTTTCTAGTTGGTCCCATTGTAACCACGTTAGGATCTGATGATGGAATCATGGAGAAATCGAGGGAACTTTGATATGGATGTGAAGCACTTTTTGCCTTTCACAATGCATATGGTGAAGTAGAGCTAATGGTGAAATACCAGAACTCTTCAAAAATCAACCGCTCTGCATAGGGAAAAGCAATATTTTGTAAAAGGTGATAAGTAGTTGACATTTTGGCTTTTGTAACTAAATTAATTACAAACTGACCCACTGAAAAGCACGAAAATAAAAACTTTTTTGCAAAAAATAAAACCGACTTCCATATCAAAACACTACAAAGCCAAAAAGAATTTTAATTTCGGAAGGCGGTGTGAAAAAAAAGAAAATACAAAACCAATAACACCGACTACCGAAATTAAAATTATTTTTGGCTTTGTAGTGTTTTGATATGGAAGTCGGTTTTATTTTTTTTAATAAAACCATTACATCCTAGCAATTTGACTAGACCTTATTTGGTAGCATGTAAAATGCTAACTGTAGTTAATGGACAAACAATCACGCAATTTGTGTTAGAATGTTTGGAAAACTTTTGGGAAGATTCTTTTGAATCGAAGGTAGGTAACATTCTTGTCCTCTGCACTGATAGCGTTGCATATATGCTGTCTGCAGGACGAAATTTAAAACAATACTTACCTGAAATGAAGCACGTAACATGTTTGGCGCACTCTCTTCATCGCGTATCTGAGCAAATTAGGTTAGAATATCACGATGTTAACATTTTAATAGCATATGTTAAAAAGGTATTTTTGAAAGCCCCAAGTAGAGTCAAAATTTTAAAAGAAAAATATCCAGATTTGCCGCTACCTCCCCAACCAGTTGTTACAAGATGGGGCACTTGGTTAGAGGCAGCATTTTATTACGCTCAAAACTTTGAAAAAATAAAAGAAGTATTATCTTGTTTAAGCAGCTCTGATGCGGTATCTATTCGAGAGGCAAAAAATATTATAGAAAAAGAAAATTTAAAAGAAGATTTAAATTACATTAAAGACAATTATTTTATAATTCATTTGTCTTTAAAAGAATTGCAAAAGCATAATTTATCGTTGACAGATTCACTTTTAGCATTTGACAACGTCAGAGATGCTATAAATCAGTGCAATTCAGAAAATATAAAAAATAAAATAGAATGTGTTATGGAACGAAACCCAGATTTAGACACACTTAGAGAATATAGTGAGGCTATTGAAAAAAATGAAGCACATAATTTAATACCTTTTTTAAAATTTGCTCCTTTGACATCGTCAGATGTAGAACGGTCTTTTTCCATTTATAAATGGATTTTAGATGTTAAAAGAAATAGGTTGAAAATTGAAAATATAGAGAAACTCATAGTTATATATTTTAATTGTAAAGATCAGGATTACCAGGATGCTGACATTGTAATCGATGAAGATTAAAAATGTGAATAAATGTAAAATGTACATATTTAACGATAAACAATGTTGATTTTTATCTTTTTTCTTTATTCTACCCCCTTTTTTTGGTCCTAAAATCTGACTAAAATCAACCTGTTCCTTCGTATGCCCTTTACGTTTCAGAGTCGTGGTGCATCCTTAGAACAGTCTCACGACCCCAGCAGGCATTGGCCCTCTATGGGGCCCCGTCATTTATTCTACCCTTAATGCAAATTACCATGACCACTATGAAAATATTTAAATTTAAGTGCAACAATTTATGTCTATCTATAAAAGTTCTAGCCATAAAAGGCTAAAAATAAAAAAATAAAAATTAAAGCTTCGATCGGAATTAGATTGTTTTTATTATTCAACAGATAAATAATGAATTAATTTAGTTTTTATACCTTCCTTTAAATTTTGAATTGAGTAGGAATAATATCACTACCAACATTAACAATGTTTAATTGAATCCGGAAATACCGGAATTACTTTCCGGGAAAATGGCTTATCCATGTTATTCTTTCTGTGTGCATTTATGATACAAGTACCAAAAATCAATCTACCTACTCCGATCACTGATAATAACCCAAGTAAATAATTAAAGTACAATAAAGTATGTTTTTATACAGGGTGCAATTAGTAGACAGTTAATAATATAATTACAGATATTTTGGGCCTATAATTGCCCTTCGTTTTTTGCATTGCCATTCATAACTGGGCAATTCTCTACGGTTGTTAGGTATTATTCTTGTTTTTACGGCCCCGACAATTTTTTTATCGCCAAATACGTATCAATCACAGCAATTACGTGCTTGACATCCGTCACAAGCATTTACTAAAACGTCACAATATTTTACTTCTTATATGATTTCAAGTCTAAAACCTCTATAAAAACTAAGTATAATTAGGTACTGATCATTTGCTTATGTGGATAAAAATGTATCACGCATTGCTACGCATATTTTTATGATACACTTTATTTCTAATTGCGCAATATGTATTGGTATTCATGATAAATTTTCTCTTTCACACGCACTGACCCTTTCATAATCATAATTTATATCTAAAACATAATACTTGATGATACAATCTCTGTTTAATTAATAGCAACGATTACGCTACACGTACATACGTAATCGATACTAATATTTATGGGCTATTAAATCACAGTCAAGCATGTTATTCCATCAATTGGACTCTTGTGGAAGATGGATCGTTTTGATGGAGAAGCGAAGTCGTATACAACGGTAATCGAGAAACGTGACCAAAGATATCATTCTCAGTCGCCAGCACAACTGAAGGCAATTAATAATAATATTGTCACGCTCAGTGTTTCTGTATTAAATAGATAGACATTCCTACAACATACGTAAGTAGTAGTAGTTTAAGATTAAGACCCTTACGAGAGGCGGCTGGACGTAAGAAGAAAAGGTACCTTCATACAAATGAGGAGGTTTACACAGGTACTGAGAGCATGAAGTCAAAGACATATTTCGAATAGGGTTAGATGTCCAGAACCATTTGCTTTTGAACAGGTTTTCTATGTACTCGTAGGTTATTTTTTTGTTTTGTAGTTGATTCATCATATAATAATAACTATAGCAGAATAGGTAAATACAAGGAAATCAAGCCTAGCTTGAACATTTAAAATCCTGTTCCTAACCATGTCAATCTGAGAACTTGAAAATTACATAACGTAATATGTAGGCATGTGTCTATGTACATACTAATCTAGCACGAGTACAGATAGCACTGTTTCAAAAATCCCTTACATAAACTTAATTAACAATGTCTTAAATATTGCAAAATTTGCAGCCAAAGTACTTATAAAGTTGTCACCTAGATGTTAGCTCCCAAGCATAAGCTTGCCTCACAGGTATATTTTATTAGACCTACAGAACAGATTGTGTGCAAAGCGACAACAAAATAAATGGTAGGTAAGCATTTTAGAAAGGCAGGATCGTTCGTGTGTCGAATACGGGTAGAGCCTTGGAGAAGTGACTGGCTCTGCACTCGGAGATCCGTATCCTGCCTCGGCTAACTCACACCACACTGATCTATAGATACGGTTCATTTAACTAATATATTCAATAAATTATTTTAATCAGTGCTAGTCCATAGGTACTGGTTTGGATTTCCGTACTTGCATACCAACGTTTAGCAGCCAGTTGCTGCTAATGAGCTCAGAAAGAAGATTGACCTTACCAGATATCTATCCTGCCTATAGTTTGGTAGACGTATAGCTACCCATATTGACAGCGATTTACGACACTTACCCTATCTGCACCATTTTGCTAGCCTCAGTAACTAGGTATTATTTTATACATAAACGCGAAAACGGTACATTTTCCGGTTCGATTGCTGCAAATTAACTCTAGACTAGAAATGGGTACGTAGAGCAATGTTAATACCTTGACCTGCAGATAATTATAGCGTCCTTCTGACTTTTAGACTATTCATACCGATAGAGTATAATAGAACTACTGTTGAAATGCTAACACACGTTTCGAACATTCAGCTGCACGAAAACGCCCTTTAGCTATATCTAAAATATCAAGTTTGTGTGCACAAGTCTGTCGATTGAAATATTATTATGTATTTATTTGAAAGAAGCTAAAGATCAAACTCTTGAGATAAAAAAATTCGCTTGTCTTGTTAGCCAAGATATGCCTGCCGTTTCACTGACATTCGCTGAAACATTACCAAATAGATAAAAAGACATAGTTCCAATGTTCGAATAATAGCTGTTAGTTATGATATTGTGCGTCTAACCTAGACTTATCTACTTACTTCTGTTGAAACTTTATCTTCGAGACCTAGCAGAGATAGAAAAATATTAAGTTCGCCACTCGATACCATTATGTCTGTCAACACAATACCCAAACAGGATATTGATTTACATAGTTACATGACAGGCAAAGCACAATCAATCTACAGCGATCCTGTATCGCAGTAAGACTTCATGAACGTGAGATTGAATGACCAGATCTATTAAAGTTAACACGACCATATCAGATTTGCTTAGTCATATTCAGCATTTTGCACGACAGCTCACGACACTAATTCAGAAAAGCGAGTGTAATTTTTGGGTCGTGAATGGCCGCATTAAGGGCATTCGGGTTAGCCAGTGTCAGCGAAGGCCGTTTATTATTATTCTATAAAAATAAATCATGCGACCCGTATAATACATTTACTTCCTGTATTAATCGGTAGGTGAGCTTAGTTTTCTTAAGGACTACGCCGTACAAGATCGAATTTATGTACGTACCTCAAACATAGAAAGTTTACAATAAATTTATAATTGTCATAAGCAGTTGGTACAGAAACATACCTCGATCAACGAAGGAGATCCTTCAGGTCAGTATCTACCTACATAGCCTATCGAGTTTTACTATAGTAACTCATTTGTCAGATAATGCACACCATAATGATCAGTCATTGTTTCAATCAGTCACGATTCTATGCGCCAGCACAGATAATCTTTTTTGTATCATTATACTAAGTAAAGTGCTAAGTGTGTGAACCGTTGCTTTGTTTTGTTCTAATTTGTTGAACAACATCCTACTTACTATATTTAATGGCATAATTATGTTTTATACTTATGAAAATACTTATATAGTAAGATTCTTCTTTTGTTCTGTTAAAAAAACTTTTTACCAAAAAATTAAACCGACTCCCAAAAAACACTGCAAAGTGAAAAATAACTTTCATTTCGGTAGTCGGTGTCTTTAGTTTTGTATTTTCGTTTTTGGCACCGACTTCCGAAATTAAAGTTATTTTTCACTTTGCAGTGTTTTTTGGGAGTCAGTTTAATTTTTTGGTAAAAAGTTTTTATTTCACTCTTTTTAGTTGGTCTATTTTTAATTTACCTAGTTACAAGAGCCTAAATGTCAACTACTTATAACCTTTTACAAAATATTGCTTTTCCCAATGCTGGTCCGTTAATTGTTGAGGAGTTCTCCTGGTACTTCAGCATCAGCTCTACATCACCATATGCATTGTGACGAGCATAAAGTGCTTAACATCCATATTCAAGTAATCGAATCGCAATCCACTCAATACTTATTATTGAGTAGTTTCGGCGGCCATCTGTGGTCTTCATCATCAGTTCCACTTCCTCAAATGGTACTTTTTGAGAGCAACTGCACAAGTTACTATAATAAATACCCAAAACGTCATAGGTGTGCCTATAATATTTGAAGAGTTTCCTCGATTTCTCCAGGATCCAATCATCAGATCCTGACGTTTATGAAAATGGGACCAATTTCGAAGTATACCCTTTCAATCAAAAAAAGAATTTTCCAAATCAGTTCAGCCGTCTTCGAGTAATCGATGATCATACATTAAAAAAAATATATATACGCGTCGAATTGATAACCTCCTCTTTTTGTCGTCGGTTGAAAAGATACGACAATAATGGTTGATAGGTTCAAGTTCAACTGACACATCTATAATACACACGTGAAGGCTCTTTTATATCATGTAATAATTAAAACAACCCTGCATGACTATATATAGACTATTATAGTTTCTGACCGCTCGCTCTCCCAAATGAAGTGGAAACAAGTAACTTGGGACGCAATAAGATTTTAGGGTACCTACTTTTTATCCGGGGACAACACAGATTGTAAAACTAGATTTGTGTTAGCTTTATGTCGATCGAATGTCACCATGGCCACGCGTCGAACGACAAAGGACATGTACATAATGCAAATGCAGTAATTATTCACTTTAACTTAGCTCAAGCCGCATCGTTGTGGGGTTAAGCAAACCTCTACGATCTTGAGCGAGACTTTGTCTTCTACGTTTGTTTCGGTTTTTCCTCTCAGGGGAGGTACCTCCCTATCACAATTAGTTTGAACAAAATTTACATGCAAAAGACATATCATTAGTCCGTTTGCAAAATAAATATCATTTACACCTACAATCCACACATGTTTCTCATTATCTGTATAGTGGCAAATTTGAATGGAGTTCAGCTGTTTCCTTTAAACCTTGTAGAAAACTTCAAATAAGTCCAAGGTTTCTGTGCATTAAAACCATATCACGTGGTAACGCGGCAGTGTTGAATTATTGTGTAAAAAATAAAGTTGTCCGCGGCAGATAGCTGGGCTCTCGGTCACGCTGCGCAAACGCACGCACGACGCGCGACGGACCGTGCACAATGCGCACGTCTCTCAAATTATAAGTGTTTGGAGACATCAAGATAACTCTGGAGTAGGTACATTATAAATAAGCTGACTAGGTACCTTCTGACCCGTCATACAATCGCACTTCGTGTAAGTACACATCTTCATTATCTTTCGGGGAATATCGGGGTGGAGAAATGTTGCATTTTCTGGAAAGCTCTTCTGTACCGTGGGTTCATTCAAAAACATCTTAATTCACATACCTACATCAAATCTACCAAACAACAAACACTCAGCCATTGCGCGTTATTTGAAAGGAAGGAAAATCAAAGAGGAGCTTCATTCCGTCCTATTTCTTTCTGAGTCGACCATCAATCGAAGTCCATATTATAAGCTAAAGAGATGTGTTAAAGGTCAGACAATTTATTAAAAAAATTTAGCCACTTAACATATTCATATCAAATACCTACATGCTCTTAAAAGTTGATATGGTTATGATTGGCTACTTGGCTCTAATGAAAGTAAAAATACCGATATCATGACTCTGCATAAAAATAATCGTCGCAGGTAGTTAGCAGGTAGCTTACTCAAAATACATCGATTGCTTTCTGATATATATACATCCTGTAATGACTAATGACAATAACCGATCAAGAACATATTTGGTACCTAGTAATTGTTGGAAACGGTATTAACGTCATTGTTGATGAAGCGAAAATGGTTTCTTAATTCCAACGCTAAATTGAATGTTGCTTAACACGGAAATGTCACATCCGATAAATCGAGGCTTTTTATTATTCCTATCCGTTAAAGTACTTTCGCTGGAGCGAGTTTTAACAACATATTGTATCGATTTACATCGGTTTGTCATCAGCATCGTGGCATAATATATGAGTATGATGCGATCGTTCGAATCTCAGACGTTGAATGCGTGATCAGACGCACTTTCACTTAATATTCTCGCAGTTAATTGCTCGCAGTTTTCTGACCATGTTAACTGGGTTCCGTGGTAAATGTGGTTTTTGCGTTCCTACTAAGTTTGAAATTTTATCTGATTTTACATTGTCATGTGGGCCTATGGGATCTCTAAAACGGCAACTAAGAAATCATATTCTCCATTTCCATAATCTTCGTAGTGTTTGTTATTCATAGTATAATTTTCACAAATTTACCAGACTAGTCATAGTCTGCACACAATGCAGATTCGGTCATTAAATACAAATTATTACTCTCTTCTCTCGAAATTGTCGTGATCCGAAGTCATCCTTGTGTCGCATTACTTACCATAAACAAAAACCCAAAGTTTGAGAAAGTAAGTTATTAAGGTGAAAGCGAAACTCGACCACAGAGTACGGGGCAGACGCCAAAAGATATTACATAAAACGCGTCTTGTTTACCGATTAGGTGAGATTGTGTGGCGGACACAACGACCCGAGGCTGGCCGCAACTGCCGTGTCACATAGGTACCAATCTTACAGAGGTACTTTGGTATATTTACACTATGACCAATGCACCATAAACTTTGACCGAAATACTATAGACAAGTTATCTATGAAATTACGGCCTTTCCGTATGTAAGCAATTTTGTTAGGTAGGTAGGTACAATTTACAGATCGAGTTCAAACTCACGATGATCGACTTCATTGCTATTATAACCACAACGCTATTGTTGCCACTTTATTAGGGTTCCGTAGCCGAATGGCAAAAAACAGAACCCTTATAGTTTCATCATGTCTGTCTGTCTGTCTGTCTGTCCGTCCTATTGTCCTATGTTATTCCGAAACTATTAGGACTGCACATGTGAAACTTGGTAGGTAGGTGTATTCTGTGAACCGCTTTCCGATTTTAAGATTTAAAAAAAAATATTTAAATTAATGTGGGGCTCCCCATACATGGAACTGAAACTGAATTTTTTTTTTTTTTTCATAATACCTTTGCGTGGTATCTATAGACAGCCCAACCAGCAAAAACTAGGCTTACAAAAATCTCAAGACTACTGTTTTGTCGCTCTTACATCACTCCTATATAATGATATAAGTCTGGGTTTGGGCACCAATTATAAGCATATTTAGTTTAATATCGTTCTAATGTCAGTCTAATTGAATGCTGTTTGCACTTACTGAAATCTAGCTAAAATTAATTTAAGCCGACTTAGGCTAATATTGCTTTTACGTAAGTATCATGTAAGCCTGCATAGACTTATATTGGTCTAAGGTTAGAATATTTTGAGAATTTTTCGTCAGATCCAACTTAAAAGTTCGTGTGAGTGTTGGTTTGAAATTAAATGAAAACAAATTAAAGTTGCGTGAAGTTAATGTTTATATTGTGCGGTACGGCATTTTAGTATAAAAGTAAAAGTAGTTATACGGTAAGTAATTGTATTGGACTTTATTATTTACTGTTAATTAGACCTCGTTTTACGCTTCAAAATTCATGCGCCTTGTTAAATAAGGTGTTTCCTGTTCTCGTTTAATTATTTTATTTGTTAATTTGTATTGATAGTGTCGCCATTAGTATAGCTGCATTTTACAAGCGCACTATTAAACTAATGTAAGATTGTTTACTCTAATTTTAGCATTCGGTATACTAAAGATAACTCCATATTGGAATAAATTAGGGTTCCTCGCAATTTTACTTAAAACCTTAAATCGACAGAGAGAAAAAACGAAGTAGGAGCGCGCGGCGCGGGTGGCAGGGGCGACGACTTGAACTATTAAATACTGGCAGTCTGTCTATATTGACATTCAAATGAATAATATCTGGAGTGCACGATAAACGTCCTAAAATATCAATGAGTCTTGTAATCGAGCCACTGTGCCAATACATTCCTGGATCCGAATTACTAATGTGTACTATCTCTTTGTTTGTTTCAAGTAGTGCTCGCGCGTCTTTGGGTAGAACATCATTTAGATTCTTGTTTAAAATAAATAATAATGCATTTAGTGCTGCATGTGATATGTTAAATTTCAACGCCCATTTCTTGACATCATTTTTTAACACGAAAGTTTTTTCATAGTCGGTTTCGTCCTCGCTCGGAGATTCATCTTCACTGAAATCATTTATCACAAAATTCCCGTCGTTATTATCGACCTCTTGTATGAAAGCAAAACCTGCAGAACACTCACTGATATTATTCTCAACGCTACTTTGTCCTGGCAGGGGTATATTTGTTTGTCTTTTTAACATTTCCTTGTACTTCTTTACAATTTTCCTCCTGTAGCCACCAGTTTTCATAAATCTTTTCCAGTTTTTGTAATCCATTATTACTATTAAATTTAAAAACTTAAAATAAAATATGGCCAGCAAAATTACTCTTAAAACTATTAAAATTAGTTATTCCCAAAATTGATCTAAGATCAAACGCTCTTATATGGGTCTTGTCTTTTGTATTGTAAATATGTTGAACCAAAATCACTCTAATATCATACTTATCCAGTGGTATTGATCCTATATTAGTTTCAAATAAGATCAGAAATGCACGTACTCACATTACTCTTATGCTATGCTGATATTAGTCTGACATCTTACAATAGCATTTAGCAAGTCTAATATAAAATCAAATGAGCTTAGAAAATACCCATATAAGAGCAAGTTTTTCTCAAGTACAACTAGTCTAAGTAAATGCTCTTATATACATATATAAGACTTGGTTATGAGACTGAGCATTCTTGAGGCCATACCGGCTAGTCTAAAAGTAATATAGGATCGATGGTATGTTCTAAAACAAATATAAGAGCGCTTTAAGCCTACTACTCTTAAAAAGTGCGAGTTCTGAGACTGTTCTGGTTGGGAGGTATTTAAAAATGATATTGAGGTTTCTAAAACCATTTTTTTTTCATAAAGTTAATCGTTTAAAAGATATATGCTTCCAAAGTAGTAAAAAGTGTCCCCCCTCTAACTTCTATAATAATGGAGTGAAAAATCTAAAAAGAAATATGTGCTGTAGATCTTAATGTAAACTCTTAACGAAAATGGTTGAACGAGATCGGGTCAGCAGTTTTTAAGATACAGCATGTAATAACTATAATAACTAATAGAATATAATAAGTTTGTAATTCATACAATCACTATGAAAAACAAAGTTATTTGGCGTAGTTACTACGGAACCCTTCATGGACTAGCTGACTCGCACTTGGCCAATTTTTTTAAGAACGTGGAAAACAATACCAAAATGCGGACACTTTGGTATTGTTTTCCATTTAAAAATGAATTGACAAATCTGTGATAAATATATATTTTATACTTAACTAAAACATAGTGTATTACATTCTCTTTGTGTATAACAGGTAGGTAAGTTAGGATTTGTTTTAAAACGTAGCTTCGTAAGTACCTACTTACATAATTTCAAACTAAGCCTGTTCCATTTTTTATTAATTCAGTAAGTAGTAGCCACTATTCATCATCAAGCACAACACAACAACTTTTATGTGTCTGCATATGATCCATGCATAATGCATATGCATTGGATCATTGGATTATAAGAAAAATAAAAACGCTTTAAATATTGGGCGAACCTAATAGTTTCGAATTACTCAGTCGCTATGGTTCGTTGGTATTTCATTTGGGTACATAAAAATGTATGCGGGCGAAACCCTAGACGGAAGCTTGTGTACAATAAGTAATTGTCGTTAGTAGCTTTGTAAAATTAGGTACTCACTGTCTTTGTATTTCTCGCTTAGTACGCAAAGTTTCACCAATAAATATTTGTGGAAACTGAACAAACAGTATCCGCTTTAACCTCTAACAACTCGTTTGCATACAAAAGAAAAGTATTCAATACATATGATCGGTAGATATCTACAAACAACTCTGTAAGAGAAATTTCGTCTACGACAGTGCTTATGGCAGTTGTTACTGTAATTTATTAACGTTATTTTTTTTTTAATATCGGGAAAAAAAGAAACCTGTTTTAGAAAATTTACTTTCGTAGCCGAAAACTAGGCCAAGATCACGAACCGGTTCAAACAATTTTACTCATCCGATGACGTTTGTCGGCAAATTCATATCATGGCCACTTCATACTTTATTAATTGATCCATTATTCTATCTCACGCTGTTCGGGTCTTCATTGTTAACTCCGTGAGACCGTTCGTTGCACTTTTTACCGCTAAATGACCCCTGCGTATACTTTTAATAATAGTTAATTGATAGGTGCAAGTGGCCCACAATATGTGGCTGACTGTTTCTTTATGCTATCTGTTCCATTGTTTGTTATTCGCATGGTGAAACAGTGGTATTCTTTTCGTCTGCAAGATCGCCAAAGCTCCTTTACAATATTATGGAAATCGCCATACTTGAAAACGGCTACTTTGATTACAATGGCAACGGACCTATTTATTTCAATAGATAAGGTTAACAAACATCGTGACAAACGGACCGTGACAGTTAATGCGTATTTATAATTTTATGACCTTTGAAATCTAGTACTGGCAAGTGGCAACGCTAAATAGTGACAGCCCATATCGACCTGCCTTGACTCCTGAAACCTCCATTTGAAATTTAACCTGGCGGTGAGGGCAGCGATAGCCATGGACTGATGGAAGACCATCATCAAAGCGACAAAAGCCAGTGAACACGATCCTCAGTAATCAGTGAACGATAAGAGAGAGAGAGAGAGACTCTTGCCAACATTTGGAGTTAGTTTTCAATGGTAAGCTAGTTTTAAAATTCCTATACCCACATTAAATCCATAGAATATCTCTTTAATTGTAAACTAGCAGACCCATGACCACTACAGTGGGCGACAAGCTTTTTTAATTCATTAAATTATTTTGGTTTTTAGTACAGACTTTTGAGGTTTACTTTGTTTATAAATTTTAAATAACCTCTTAAACTATACAACTAAATAATATAAAACATTTTAAATACTAATTTTATTTTAATATGAATTCTTTGATGACAAAGCGATTAATTTCTTAGCCACTCATTACTTCTCTACTACGCCGTTTACGCGCGAGCTCCAACACTATTCTGAGAACGCTAGCTGGTAGATGGGACTCTCCAATATTGGGGCTGTTGTTTTAAAGACTGCAAAAAAAAATATTGGGGCTGTGGATACGACTGCACATAGTCAAGTAGATATACCCGAGGATCGGCGTGTTCCATGCAGCTTAAATTTATGTTTTAACTAGCTTCTGCTTACGACTTCGTTCGCGTGGGAAGATTATCCCGCGTAAATCCAGATCCAATAAAATGTAGCCTATGTGTTATTCCAGAATATCACCTATCTACTTATCACACTTCATTCAGATCCGTTCAGTAGTTTTTGCGTGAAAGAGTAACAAACATCCATACATTCTTACATCAATACATCCATTCTCACAAGCTTTCGCATTCATAATATTTGTATGAGTAGAAGAATAGTAGTACAAGTGTTGTGTATGAAAAATCTACATCTAAAGGAGATGTTTCATTTTTATATGGGGCTCCGGCCATAACATGCACCTTTCAGCGAAGCTGGGAAACTTACCCCTGAATAGAACAAAGTAACATTTTTTTAATAATATCAAATGGTTTTTATGTACAAAATAAAAATTAAAAATGTTTGACGTTTGTCCTAAGAGTTATGAGAGCCATGACAGGTTGTAGAAATGACATTTATATAACCTTGTTTTGTTTTTGTTCATCAGAACTAACCCACAGAACACTATTACCCTAGCGGGGACCTGACTGACTGATAGAGTTTCAACTGTCAAGACAACAAGCGCTTATTTTGAATTCGTTCAGAAACACATTTCAAAAATGGTGACTAAGGATTTTTGTAACGATGAAATCGTCACACTTAATTATGTTTACTCGAAAATATGTACTTACAAGAGAATAATATTAATTTATTTTTAACACTACAAGAATACACATATTTTTTAATTATTTTCTACGTAACATTGATTTGATGATACATGATTTCAGAACGAATTAAGTATGCAAGCAAACAAGACGCCACGCCATGTTGAATAAAACATGGCAATAATTGAAAAACTATTATTTTTAGTGGACAACAAATCAGGCTCAAAGACTTCACCAGAGAATATTTTTCCCCAATTTGTAGTATTTTTTCCTCTTTTTCGATAAATGTACATCTGATGGCTGAAAATGAAACATCTCCTTTCACCATATACCTACTTTTTCTTTTAGATGCTGGTAGGTACCCAACCAGCAAAAGTTAGTTGTATAGAAGGCCATAGAACGTTTTGTAAAAACTAATCGGTGGTCACATAAAAGGCCAAAGAAGGTGCACCTACAAAGAAAGTGGTGTAATCATTGACATATACTACTGCGTAAGGACTGGGCAATCCGCATGTTATAATGACGCCTCGAACTTGGTCCCAAAGTGGTCTTCCCTTTATCGAAGTGAACTAGAACGCAATCGACTATCTTCGGGAGCGGTCGTAAGTTTTACAAGCAAAAATGCCGAGTTGTGTCGTGAAGGGTTGCGTGAAATACGACAAAAAGCACAATTAAAAAAATGATAACATTTCATATCACCGGTAAGTTAACAATATGTCATTAAATCAACTTCTAACATTATTTAAAACAATTTTCTTTCTTATTTGTCTTAACCTTTGGCCAAGACGACGCGAAGCCGCATAAAAGTGCGACATAACTTTGCAGCGGCGCGCGTTATAGCCGATGAAATAAAAAAAAATTAATAATATTACTATAAGATTAAATTATGTACAAAATTTATTTTTATTGTTTGTTAAAAGCAAATTAAAATGTATTTTTATGTACAACAAATATAAATTTCGAAAAAAAAATTTTTTTTTTATTTCTTTGTACCTCGAAAAATACCACATCCCGTTCTTATAAAGTTAGGTCTAGGAGCAGACCACGCCGATTGACATCTTAGTTATAATAGATGGCGTTAGTGTGTTTTGTAGGGCGACCGCGCCCGTCAAATGTTCTGACGACCGTATATCTTTACTATTTAAATCAATGGGCGTAATTATATCTCCATTCAAGCTTAAAGTACAACTATAAAGGTATCAGGCATGACAATTTTGCCACGTTCCAGTTGATGTAACAGTAACGCAATCCCTATTTGGTGACATAAACCACCGCAACACTACTAAAGTTTTTTAGGTAGGTACTGTAAAAGAGTTCATGACTCCATTACATCACTAATATTCATCATTCATTCATTTTACATTCGTTTACGCCGCTGTCTCAGTGTTTTAAAAGAGAGATAAAAGATAATAAGAAGAGAAGACGAGGATATCGTGTTGAGTTAGAAATTATTTTGTAATCGAATTATTCGTCTCTTACGGGGAAAACGACGTGCGACCAGGGCCGGATTAACCATTAGGCAGAGTAGGCAACTGCTTAGGGGCCCCGCATCAACTAGAGGCCCAGGCCTAGTGCACGCACCAAGAAAACATGTTTCTTCGAGCGAGAATTTGATGTGCGTGTGAACTTAGGGAGCTCATTGTTATCTCACAAAATACAAATCGTTAAATTTAGTAGTAGAATTAAAACAATTTTAGAACAAATCTGGGAATAAGTAAACAAATATATTAAAAACCACAGCCCTTAATGTGCGTTTCCTCAGTTCACACACGATATTGTCAGTCAAAGTATGAAAAGGGGCCCCGAGAACGCCATTGCCTTAGGGCCACTGACAGGGTTAATCCGGCACTGCGTGCGACTGTAATTTTACTGATAAACTATATACGGGTTTACGACAATATTTGAATGCCCCCTTCGAAGTAATGAGTTTTTCTAAAACAATTTCGAATTTTAAGTCATAAACATACTTTCAGCTTCCTAAACTCTACTATAGTACTCGCTATGATAGATTACAACCACCATTACATGAAATTAGGGTTCCTTTTGAGCTTCTTTGTTTGTTTTGACTTCTTGTTTGTCCTCATTCTATAAATGTGATAAATACTTATTATTAAACTTATAAAATACGACGTCAGAGTTTATGTTTTTTGTGTGTGTCTATACTTTTTCGTTATTATTTAATACTCTGAGGTAGTCAATATAGTGTTATTTTGTTTTCTTTTTCAGTGTAGGTAAAATTATGCAAAATGGTTATTATTATAGATATCGATAAGTTTTTGACTCGTGACGATTTCAAGTTACTTGCGGCAGCGGAATGTCGGTGCAAAATTACACATTTTCTGTTAACTCAAAACCTAGCTTTACATACCGATTAATTTTTACTAAGGCACACATCATGCGCAAAAAATATATGATATCTCAATAAATTTTTTTTTCTGATGTCGGTTCTGCGGTATTATGTCTATTTCTGACCACTACATCCCTGACGAATATTATTATTTTATGTTTTATTAGATAGTTATTTTTTTTAGATAGTTTTTTTTTATCTAATTTTAATGTTGCGTTGAATAGAAGAAAGTCGATTATGCTGAACTCATTATTGTAATTAAAGACCAGTTTACACCGAGAAGCGTAGCGACCAGCGTTGCTTGAGGAAGCTTCCTCGCGGACTGCATCGCGACACTACAAAGCCTAATTTCCTCTGAAGCCTCTTTGGCAGCACAACACCTCGCTGCACTGAACTCTATCAACTTTACAAAAAGCACGTGATTCTTAAATAAAATAAAAGATCAGAGGCGACTGCAAATTGCGTCTTGAAGCACCTTGTTGTGTCTCGCTACATCTCATGATACCGCGAGGGAGGTGCAGCGTGGTGAATCATAAAGCCAACTCGGCTGTTTTTGTTTTTTCAATCGAACATTTGTGTTTTTGTATAGTGAGTAGAGTCTGTTCTACTTATTACTATTTTTTTAAATGCTCGTCGCGTCTCCTTTTTAATCAACTTCAAAAAAAGGAGGAGGTTCTCAGTTCGTCTTGAACTTTTATTTTTTATGTATGTTACCTCATAACTCGACGACGGCTGGACCGATTTGGAATGTTTTTTCGTTTGAAAGTGTATACTTTCTAGTTGGTTCCATTGTTATGAAATCAGGACCTGATGATGGAATCCTGGAGTAATCGAGGGAACTATTCAAATATTATAGGCACACCTATAGCGTTTTGGGTATTTCTAATAGTACCTTGTGCAGTTGCTTTCGAAAAGCACCATTTGAGGAAGTGGAATTGATGATTAAGACCACAGGTGGCCACCGAAACTACTGAATAATAAGTATTTCGTGGATTGTGATTCGATTACTTGAATATGCATGTTAAGCACTTTATACTCGTCACAATGCATAAGGTGATGTAGAGCTGATGGTGAAGTACCAGGAGAACTACTAAAAAATTAACGGCTCTGCATCGGGAAAAGTAATATTTTGTAAAAGATGATAAGTAGTTCACATTTTGGCTTTTGTAACTAGATGACACTATTGTCTACACTTCTTTTTCACTCCTCGTTTGGCAGGTCTGCTGGAAGAAATTTCTTAAGAAATAAGCAGTACCTTTGTACTCAAATATTATAATTATGCTTATCCTAATGTATTTTACTGTGTGTACATAAATAATAAAATAAATAAATTACAAACCGACCCACTAAAAAGCGTAAAAAAATCTTTTTTGCAAAAAAAAAACCGACTTCCATATCAAAACACTACAAATCCAAAAATAACTTGAATTTCGGTAGTCGGTGTTATTGGTTTTGTATTTTCATTTTTTTTGACACCGCCTTCTGAAATTAAAGTTATTTTTTGCTAAAAAGTTTTTTGCTTGAACATACCCTTTTTCTCAAGTCTTTCTACGTAGAACCGAAGCTAAGCTAAATGCACCTACCTTGTAATTTGTATCGTTTGATTTTAATGTATGATGTGACTGAGACTAATTAAACAAAATAAAACTATAAAGTACTTGTAGAATATAAAGTATGTAATAATGTACAAAATACATGATTTAACCATAAGAGATTCTTATGATCTTCTTCTTCGAGAGAAGAGAAGCTTATACTTTATTGCAAGAACTCTGTACAATCTTCTAGTTTTTTTTTGTCATGTTTTAAATCCTGCATTTATATAATGTTCAAATAAGAAGATTTAATTAAAATTTCAAAAACGTCGCCGACAGGTTCAATACAGTTTCCGTATATCACATATCACTCTGGCACAATATACCATTATTATCACGGTCTAAAGAATGAGTTGAGGCGTTCAATTTCAAAACCCGCCAAAACGATTTTTTAATAAAAACATTATTTCGCTTCGATATGAAGCGCCATCATTCATTATTTTTCCTTGGTTTAAAAATTATTATCAAATCCCACTATAATCCTAACAAATCAGCTTTCAAAAGTATCAGTTTGTTGCAAACAGCGCTAAAAGAGTTCCAGTGCATTTTAAATTCCGCTAAATCCAAATCGACCAAACACAGCACAGCATTTGATCAACGTAACATAACAAACTGTATGGCGATTTTGTCAACAAAGTGAAGAAGTGCTGTCGGTTTTTTATGTTTTTTATCAAGAAATAATCGATGATTCTACACAATTTGTTACTAAATGTGATCCTAAACATGCCAGGAAGAGAAAAAGTGATAGATAAACATGGAAACGTACGACGGAGCAAAAGAAACGGTATGTAAAGTTTTGTATCAAACTACATGTTAAAGTAAAAGGCATGGTGTTATGCAAAATTTTATCAAATCTATAGTTTTATTAAAGTAGTTAGTTGTTTTATTATAGTGTAGTTGTAAATTTAAACTGTTCCAAGAGTCAATTCCCTCTTTATTTGTTCTTGCATCCATTTCTGGGGAAACGAAATCGAGATTTTGTGTAGGTATATAATATGCAGCTTACTTACTATTTATGTTATGTTGTAAAATCCAAGTAATAAAAATTAAATAATAATGAAAAATAACGAAGTAATCTTCCTTTTTCATGATAACAAAGGAAGATTACTTCATTATTTTTTTGCAAAAAAATCTTCTTATATTTCAGGACAGAGTGGAGAAATTTACCTAATTTGGAATACTACAAATAAATTGATAGCTTCGATAGTAGCAATGCTATTGAAGACCATTACTGTGAACATGGTTTTGGAGATGTTGAAACACATATTTAATATTCTTCCTGAACTCCTTTCTTTCATCTTCCATCCATTATTCTGTATTAGTTTTATTAATAAATAATTTTCACAATTTAACCCGTATTATTATTTTTTATGATTCTCCATCTATACTAATATTATAAAGAGGTAAAATTTTTAAGTTTGTATGTAGGGGGTAATCTCTGAAACTACCGAACCGATTTTGAAAATTCTTTCACTTACATGTAGCTGCATTATCCCTGAGTGCTATAGGCTATAAATTATCTTTATATCATGCATATTAGCCGAGCTATTATAATCTTTGTCAAGCAAGTCGGGGACGGGATCCCGTGGAATATTTTCGACTTCTACGCGTACGAAGTCGCGGGCAGAAGCTAGTATCTTATAAAATAATGTAAATTGCTTCATCAACATTTCAGTATTCATGACTGTTGACTGCATAAAACCATCCACGTGTAAAAATCTGTCAGTTGCGAATCCCGCTAAAACGAAAATGTTTATTTCAAAACCCGCTAAAATCAGATATATGCATCAAAATCCGCTATAAAAAAAATATGAATGGTTATTTTTCCGTTATTTTTAATTATTCTCCCAGTAAACAAAGTTCTTAAGTATTGCTAGTCTCAATATAAAGCTGTCACTGTGGTTTTTTAAAGATGTTGTTTAGAATAATGATTTGTAAGGTTTTTTACGTTTTACCGCTATGTAACGAAAAGTGTTTTAGCGGGTTTTGAATTTGAACTCCTCAGTTCTGAAAAACCGTCACACCTGGAATCATTGTCCACATTTGAATAATTCTCAATTTCTTCATTGACGTGAACTGTATTTTGTACGGAACCATTTTCTATAATTGGGTCTTCAACTTGGTTTTCACTATAATGTCAATATTGTTGTAGAAGAGCGATAGAAGTGCCTTTACAAAACTGAATTCTCATTTAAAAGCATTGCTAGCCTACCTTTATACACAGTAATAATGTTTTAAAAGAGATAAGATCTCCGTTATAGTACTATTGTGTAATAGAGGGACTATAATAGTTATAAAAAAACGATCCTCTTCTAAAAAAGTGTCTTTGTGGTAAGTTTATCACTACAACTATAACGAGCGTTAATAACCCTTCATATAACAATTAAGCTACATAAATATAATTTGAAACTCAGCTATATCACCAAATTACTCTGTTGTAGACTTTTTATGCCCACTATAGTACTATGTATTGTAACGACGATTTAAAAACCCTCAATAGCACAATATAGTCCTGTTCTTGGATTGTCATCTCTACTATAATGAAAGACCTATTATAGTTCATTTCCAACCTTTATTGCCCAAACCAGGTGCATTAGGACGACAGTAAACACTCTTATAAGGTTCTATCATTGTATACTAGTCACAATGGAGGTTGCTATAACGCCTGACTATAACAGCTATATAAAGTCTTGAAGTAAACCTTTACATCAATTCTTAATAGGTCGTTTTTGCTGTATTAACTTATAGAGCCAAAACGTGTTGTCAAACGCTTTTATACAACAATTAATCACCATCAAAACCTTTATACATCGTTCACCCAGCTTTTTTGAGATAAAAGGTTTGGTTACAGGGCAAAATTGTTGGTTGGGTATTGATCGCAAGCGGTAATTTTTCTATCGGTTACATTTCGGGGAGTGTGTGATGGAATTACACAGTCTAATTCCGCCAAGCCCGTTCCATCATCAGACTACGAGACAAACGGCGAAGTGCCATCGTTACATGGTGGACATCCCACCCATATGCACAAAACGTTTTGGGAATACCTTCATTGTGCGTACGGCTAAGGAGTGGAATTCCCTGCCGGGGTCTGTATTTCCCGATAGCTACAACCTAGGGACCCGACGGCTTGCCAGGGAAATCGTGGGTCCTGGCCTCGGAGACTCTCGGGCCTCGACTAGGGGGGCTTTTTAGCGCATGCCTGGAGAGGGGCCAGTTTCCGCTTCGCTGGAAGACGGGAAAGCTGGTCCTGATCCAGAAAGCCGGGCGCCCTGCGGACTCTCCGTCCGCATTCCGGCCCATCGTGCTGCTCGACTAGGCGGGCAAGCTCTTGGAAAGAGTAATTGCAGACCGCCTCTTCGGGCACCTGAATCGGGTGGGCCCGGATCTTGCGGAGTGCCAGTTTGGCTTCCGCAGGGGGCGCTCGACGGTGGATGCCATCATGCGCGTGAGAGCCCTCACGACGGGGGACGCGGTATCCCGGGGCAGGGTCGTCTTGGCGGTGTCTTTGGACATCACCAACGCCCCTGGAGTTGCATCAGGGAGGCACTCCGGTATCACCGGGTGCCGACCTACCTCCGTCGCATAGTCGAGGACTACCTGACGGACAGAGCCGTCATCTACCCCGGTCACCGGGGAGAGTGGAACCGGCGAGAGATGTCGTTCGGTGTCCCACAGGGATCGGTCTTGGGGCCGCCCCTGTGGAACATCGGATACGACTGGGTGCTGCGCGGCGACCTCCCTGACGGCGTCAGCGTAGTATGTTACGCTGACGACACGCTCGTCCTGGCGCAGGGAGAGTCGCACCAGGCGGCGGCCGACCTGGCGACGCAAGCGGTTGCGACAGTCGTTCATAGGATCCGGCAGTTGGGACTCGACGTGGCGCTGCACAAGACCGAGGCCATGTGCTTTCATGGCGGTCGGAACGCGCCACGGTCCGAGTCCCACATAACGGTGGAGGGGGTTCGCATCGGCGTCGGGAGGACGATGAAGTACCTGGGACTCGTCCTCGACAGCCGGTGGAACTTCAGGGAGCACTTCCTGAGTTTGGCCCCAAACCTGAGCCGCCTTCAGGCGACTCCTGCCTAATCTCAGCGGGCCAAACGCCTCCTGCCGAAGGCTGTACGCCGGCGTCGTGCAGTCCATGGCCCTCTACGGGTCCCCAGTGTGGGCCCTGTGCATCCGGACGCGACCACTAAAGTTGGTCGCATGCCAGAGGGTCATGGCTATCCGAATGATCCGGGGATACCGCACGATCGCCGGCGAATCGGCCAACCTCCTTGCCGGATTGCTGCCCTGGGATCTGGAGGCGACTGCCCTCCAGCGCGTGGAGGCGCAGCGCCGGGGCGTATCCCCGCTGCCTCGAGAAGTCGAGGCGTGGCGGGAAGAGCTCCGGCGCGATCTCAGGGCAGTATGGAGGGAACGACTGTCGCAACCGACGGCCGGGCACGCCGCAATTGGGGCGGTAAGACCCCTCTTTGAGGAGTGGCTAGATCGGCGTCACGGCGTCCTGACCTACCGCATGACGCAAGTCCTCACCGGACACGGAAGTTTCGGGAGGTACCTGTGTCTGATGGGAAAGGATGAAACGCCTGGGTATCACCACTGCGAGGGTCGCCCTGAGGACACCGTAGAGCACACGGTGCAAGACTGCCCCGCCTGGGCAGAGTTGCACCGGCGAAAGGCGGAGACCTCTCGCGCCCGGCATTGGTCGAGGCCATGCTGCGGGGCGAGAGGGAGTGGGAAGCGGTCGCCTCCTTCTGCGAAGCAGTCATGCTTCCGAAGGAGGAGGCGGGCCGCGTGAGGGAGAGGATGGCGTCCTCCCTCCAGCCCAGCCGCAGTGGTAGACGCCCACGGCGTCGGACGTCGGCCGACGATCTCCGGCCACCGTAGGTGCGGGCATGCGGACAGCGAGTAAAGGGCAACTCGCTGTCCGACCATGGACCATGCCCGGGTCGACGGCGCGTCGTGTTTCACGCGCGCCTCAAAGAGCGTCAGCAACATGACGAGGCCCCCTCTGCAGAGGGCCGAAGCCTGCCGGGGTCGTGGGACTCATCCCGTTACCGTGGTCCCGGTACGTAAAGGGTAATTGAAGGAACACCGTGGATTTTAGTCAGTAAAAGTCTGGCAGTCCCTCCCACCCTGCCCGGGGTGGGAGGACTTATTTGATAATTTTACAACGTTAAATAAAAAAAGGTACAACCTAGGAGTCTTTAAGTCAAGAGTGAATAGGTTACTTTTAGGTAAGCGTTCTCCATCTTCGACCACATCATCATTTACCATCAGGTGAGATGGTGGTCAAACGCGAAACTATTTAAAAAAAAAATCTTTTTCCAGAGATTAACCTCAACAAATCTACAAACTCACAAAAGTTTACCTCTTTTATGTCTCATTGTAGGTCTAATAAACCTACCATTCAAACTATCCAAATGCCAGCGCAGTCAGTGCCTGCCGAATGCGTAATATTTACCTACGTACGAGTATTAAGCTGCAGAACCACATGCTCAATTCTAAAGTCAACGTTAATTAATGAAGTTTCAAATAAGGACTGGCTGAAATGTCGTTTATAACTCCTTATACAGCATGTTATAACTTATAACATTCATTTTCATTGCGAAATTCTAACAGACAATCATTTTGTAGAAACATGTCCTCTACATACGGATTAAGCTATTCTAGACGGCTAACTATGCTCAAGTATTGATGTCTTGCTTGGACTTTGGTGCTAGGAAAGTTGGTTGTCAAACTGAAACTCAGAATTATCAAATCAACTGGATTCAATCAGCCTCGTTGCGTAATGCGTTGTATCACAGAAAAAAAAATAGCAATAAGATAGCCAAACTATCAACATGCCATTGCCATGCATGCCTTTACTTTTGTATCTCCCTAGGTTCATCTTCTACCAGCAAAGCATAATAAATGACAGGCCATTAGAGTAACATCTCACACAATACTCTATAATTCAACAAGCGGCGCCCATTTCCAGTATCGCGGTATCTTGATGTCTCAATCTCAATTCTCAACAATCACACAATGAGGTTTAATGTGAACACGACGCATGCTATACTTACCTACTAATGCGGCTAATTAACTAAGCGAATTAATTACGATGTAACAAATAGACGCCTGTCGCGTGCCAGACGAACAGTTCAAGGCAATGTTTGTTTACATAAACTCTCGAGTACACCAAGAATGTTGATGTACTTAGACGCAGTTCAATTGGCAACGTTATGGTGTTTCGGAACCATTGTCGCCGAGTCGCGTCAGTCACGTCGTTTAAATATTTGCTATTAAGTTTTTCTCACATCTGCGCCCTAATTTTGTAACAAGTAAAATCGCAAAGTCACAAACGAATGTTATGACTTTATGACCAATCCATTGCTTCATTTGTTTAAATTGTCGTCTGTTCGATGGCATAAAATGCACTATGAATGTGGTTGCAATGTCAAAATAAAAGCTAATTCCGCCAATTACATCATTTGTAACCCCCGACCATACAAAGCGGTGTTATAAGTTATTGAAATAGGTACGCGATTAATCTGCAGTTTGATCATTTTAAATGCAGATGCGGCGTTTTCAAAGTTGCGTAAGCGTTTTACTATTTTTTACAGAAAATATGGCAATAATTTTGCTGTGTATTTTTTAAGTCGGCATCAATACCTCGTTATAAATCACCATAATTAAGCTTTTGATCTTGCTACAAAGAAAACCGTAGTTGACAAAATTTTCTATAAAGCGAAATGTGGATGGAAAACGATCTTATGATATGGATGCTTGTGTACTACATACGTACTTACAAGAAGAAACGTCATTACAAGCAAAACGTTCCAAGTGTAAGAAGGTACGATCGATATGTGCGAAGGTCTTATTGATTGCCGTGGGAACTATGAGATTGCAGACAGCAACCTATTGTTTCTGATCTATGCAGCAGAAATGAGACTCTTAATTAGTAATTATGCGCGGTTAGATGCTTATAAATTACCTACGTTACTTAATAGTCCGCCTGTCCTTATAGGTTTACACATTAAATAATAGCTACTCGTTGTTACATAATGTAAGCTATGATTTAGTGTGATGTTGAACATCCGTATCGCTACGGTCTATTGCTTTTAGGTTATGCGAATGTTTTCATCGCTAAATCCTATTACGGAGCTCGGAAAATATTGCTTTGGTACTTGGCTGCTTATTTCAGTAAACTTACAAGCTAGCACATTAATAATTCAAAGATTATGAAATGTTGACCCAAAATCTTTGAAACATAAGTGAGGTGGTATTTATACATAGGAATAGTCCTTTTAATCAATTCAGTGCATAATAAGGAATAAATAAATAAAAAATTAGGTCCACTTTTGTTCATTATTATTTTCTACTACTGCAATAAAGTTTTTTATAATCAAAAATAAGTACATATGTGCAGATATACACTTGTCCTAAATCAGCAGAGTGTGTCATATAAATTACGTGATTTGAACGCAAGTTCTTGGAAGTATAACTTACAGGACTATTATACTTAGCTGTGAAGATTCGATTGGAGACGGTTGACATGATTTCTCTTTAAACACGAAACCTGTACGTAACGACTGTGCGCGTCATTTTGTTTTACTTAAACTAATTTCTTAGAACATATAAACAGGTTTTTAACTTGAGTAGGTATTAGTTAAATATCATTAATGGGCATGGCATCAGGTTCGGGGTTTATTTCGGAGTCGTATTCTTTATCCTTGTGATTTTATTCAGTGGCAGTTTAGATTTATGTTGATAATCAGAATTTATGCCCTGTTACCCTACACACACCTCCACCTATAAACATCTCTATCTTATCCTTAATATTGATCGGATGTTAAGAAGTATAGGACTATCCAAACTTACCCAATATTGTAAACCAGGATTTGCACGCGACAACGTGCGCGGGGGAAGGTTTTCCCGCGTATATACCGATCCCGTGGGAATTTCGAGATAAAAAGTAGCCTTTGTGTTATTCCAGAATTGCAACTATCTACTTACCAAATTTCATTCAGATCCGTTCAGTATTTTTTGCGTGAAAGAGTAACAAACATACATCCATCCATCCATCCTCACAAACTTTCGCATTTATAATATTAGTAAGATTTGATGGTCAATTGAAATTATGTCCTGCCCATATTAAATCTCAACATCGAGAGTGCCTTATTGCCGTACAGTGCTCTTATTTGAAAGCTGGTTCTACTGAACAAACCTATGCATAATTGACCCAAGGAACCAACGCCGAAGGGTGTCGTAAGTGGAACTGCAATGTTTACTCGAAATGTCATACCTATCCATAGCCGAATGTCCTACTTCCTATCATATTCATATTATAAAAGCGAAAGTTTGTGAGGTTGTAGGTATGGAAGTTTTTACTCGTGCACGAAAAAACAACTGAATGGAATTAATTGAAACTACAAGAAGAAGCTCATACATCAGAATAACAAATAGGTTTCGTTTTATCTCGTGTGAAAATTGATTTCCAAGCTAAATTCACGGCCAACAGTTTGGAGTTACGAAATTAATTTAAAACGTTAGCTACTAGCTAACATTTTAAAAATAATTTCGTAACTGATATGTGATTATCACTAACCGCCGAGCATATTTTCTGACATCTAAATAATGAATTAACCTCGACAGAATGATGTAAAAAGTTTATAGTTTTCTGCCTTCATATAAATCTGGACTAAACCCGCTATGGTGACAGACTATGCCCCGTCAGGAGCTTAAAAATATGGGGACGTTTCGTACGAACTCGTCCACATACGGCTGTGTCCGGTCCGCAACACGGACATGTCGGATTTCAGCCAGCGAGATTAAAGCCACGGCTTTGTAATATGTGGATCAACCTTAAATCGTTGGAAATACTTTATTAAGGGGGTGGAAGTATATAGAAATTAATTAAAAAAACAATTATTTCTTACTTTTGTATAACCTGATAACTGTTCCGAACATCTGTACACAATTTCTGGATTTGTATCCAGTGGCCACTTCATAAAATATCATTTCACTATTTCGACAGCGGAATGGTATTTAGATACAAACTGAGTACTCTGTCTACAAATCAAGACACGGAAGTAACGACCAGTATACCTAGGAAATCGTAAACGATTGTGAGTTTCGATTCGTGAGTCATTCGTAAATAATTGCATTTCGGTACGAGAGATTTATGCTGGTTTATTTATTCATGTCAGATTGATAGAGAAACCATGGGATATTTATGTAACGTATTGAAAATACTTCGGTATTGTATGAATGTTATACTTGGCACGTGACGGCTGTGGTCAGTGGTCACAGTTGAGGTCGCGGGGTTCGCCCGCGTAAGGTGAAAGCAATCCATCCGTATCTAACTCCATGCTTGTACACTATAATCTCGCCCCCTATTACAGCCACATGAAAGGTTTCCAATCTATAGCAATATTAACGTAATTGTACCAACTGGCTTAGGCTCACTGAATGATGTTATAGACTAGTTTTTAAACAAGGCCAATAAATAGGTAGATTAATTTATTAGATATGTATTTGATTAAATAAATCAATTTCACCTCACAGAAGATAATTATGGTTAAACAATGATTATGTTCTCAAGAGACATAATTATCATCATGTTAACGAAAGACATCCACCGGTAGAAATAAACCTTCTACAAGCCAAATCGGTCCTTTGCTGTATCCAGTGGCCTCCCGTCGTCTTCTCCAGGTCCGATTGGTGGGAGGAACAATAAAAGGAGTCAACAAGAAAACATCTCGACATCTACTTACTGTTTTTTTTTCTCATTTTAAGGAAACTTGCCCTTGGTCCCGGCTGTCCTTTATACAACGTGTAACGGAAATCCCATATGTATCCAAAGGGGCTTTTTTTTTTTGGGTGGGATAATCATCGAATGACTTCTTCCGCTCTGAATTCTGAATTCATACCAAATTATCGGTTTCATATGTTTCTTGAATACCAATCATAACAAACGTGTCACAGCACTACGAGGGTCGATAACTTTCCACGTCACTTGCCAATAACACGGTGATTCTCTTCGTTCTTCTTAATTTGAAAATTCTGCCTTATATTATCATGTATTGAAATTTCTATTATACTTCACACATGTAGACATAGGATTATACAACCATATCGTTTATTATCATCCAAAGAAACCGTGCACTTGGTATGTATACCCTTTAAATTACACGTTGTACATCTTTGACAGTCGTTACAGGTACTCTAAAACCAGAAAATCTTACACAGGTATCCAAGGAGTATCGTATCATACCGCAACTTGGTTGTGTTGGTCAGATAGGCAGTTGCGTCATGTAAATCACTAGTACTCAGCTGCATCCTGGAAGACTGGAAGCTGACCCTAACATAGCTAGAGAAAGACTAAGCAGATTATTCGGAATTTTAAAGAAACCTACAGCAATTGTGTAGCCAGTAGTTGAAAATATGTACAAGGAGGGCAATTGCAAGTTTCCGTTATTAACACTTGTGTATAAGAATTTACGAAACGGTGGATAGATAAGTAGATACATATTAATTGTAGAAAATATATATAAATCTGCACAAAATTGTAATCGAGCTTACAAGAATGAAAGAAAAAACCCTCAAAAAAGATACATAAACGTTTCTTCAATTCCCGGACACAGTGGATTCTGAACAAATCGAAAAAGCGTTGCTTGCCTGTCGGTCTTCTACGCATTGCACTTCGGAGAGTGTGAGGGGCTCCACAACATGATTCCCCCATTTCCCTTTCACTACCGGTCTACCAGACCCGCTGTATGGTATCATCCACACTTGGTTGATATATCTTGTCGTATTACCTAGGCGCTCCTCCCTCCACACATCCAAAGTGCGGAAATCTCCGATTCTGTTTTCTCTACCACATGATATGACCCGTCAGCCTTCAAAGCAAGAGCGAACAGGTATTTTCTGATCTCGCTCGCTCCATCGTACCCTACCTCACCTACCGCTTACCATCAGGTGTTACCGAGGTCTAGAGCGGGCTCATTCAGAGTAAAAAATTATTAAAATTCAGCTCAGTATCCCGACACACCCTACCTCATACCTTATTATTTATTCAGAGTCACTTTATCTAACTATTAATCAATGCCCTCCAAAATAAGGACTAGGCCGGAATAAGGACCAGGCCTGAGTCGACAGTTCGTCATTTTCCACGCGCGCCTCCAAGGGCAGTCAACAGCAATGACGGAGCCCGACAAAGCCATTGCCTGCTGGGGCTGCGGAAATGTTCTAACGAAATATCTCGGCCCCAAACTACAAGGGCAAGTGAAGGAATAGAGTGGGTTTCTATTTTTAGTCCGTAAAAATCGGACACTCAACAAACTCCCTATATAAATACTATTTCATAAAATCACCTTTGTTATTGCAGTAGCATTGAGGGACCAACATCAACAACCCGCTTTATGCATGACTTGCAAGCATTGAGCGGGTCGGTGTTTCATTTTATTTTTTGTGCTGAAACCGCGGAAGTATTTTTTAGCTTAATATTAAAACAAATAAGTAATACCTTAGTATGCTGCATAAGTAAACTTGTTTAATGACTTGGTAGGACTGGTATAGGATAAAAAAAAAACTTGTTAATATAGAATAGATAACAATCTAGATTTGAAAGCGACTTATTAAACTTCCTATTGAAAACTCAGAAATCGGCTGTCAATTACTAATTAACACTAACAGCATTTTATGGTTGGTGTTACAGAAGTCCATGGTGAATTTGTATCTAATATAGGTACCTACAGTAAAGAAACAATCGCAAAAAATATTGTATCACAAACGGATCGCAAAACATATTTTTTACTTGCGTAAGTAGACCATCAATATTGAAAGTACCTAATAGCTAATAGTAATTATATGCGAAGAATGATACGATAATGGTCACACCAATGCAACGACCATTTCCCTTATAAATGGTAACTATCCATATAAAAATTCCTATAAAAAATGGCGTTATATGGTTTTCGCATGATCGCAACGCGTCCTTCTATGGAAGCCTTACAGCTAAACGTCAACATAAAGTTAAAATCTTAGATCGACTTTACGTTTTCAGTCCTCCACACTATTTATGTAGATACGTATAATTATTCTGAAGATGCGTTGCGTGACCGTTGCATCAAGATTGCATCACGAGCTTGTGCACCGCTGCATCCAAATAAAAGAATTTCTTCAAGTTAGTAATACGAATACCTACAACAATGAAATTATTTATATACTTAATCAATCGGTTTATATTGGTACTTTAATATTTTTCTCAAATAGCTAACAGAAAGTCAGTAGTAATATAAATTTATTAATTCTGCTAATTAGCTCTACTTTTGTAAACTCGTTTATGTTCACATAATAAGATTGGAAGAAAGCGTCGGATAGACGGAACTTATTAAAATAAAATTTATCATGCAATAACCTTTTAAATTTGTTTTTAATGATAACACATGATTGACGAGCTATTAAGATATTGCATTATTAAACGTTTATTTAATACCCAGTCCTTAAACGTAAGTACCTAAACAGTAAGTTTCTATGGCTCTTTCACCCGGAATTATAGGTTACAAAAGGTAAGCAATTATGATCACTTGCCGCCACCTATCAGTGTGATATAAGAAGAAACAGTAAAGAACGTAATCATGACATAATTAGCTGTGCGTAGGAACTGGAGGAAACTGCGTAACCCGCAGTCTTCAGGCATGCATTTATGGCCACTGTAGACAGGCGACAAAAAATATTTGCAGCATAAATTACAAACAAAAATTATAGCAAACTAAAAAATACATAAGAAAACCCGTCGTGGAATTATCCCATCGCGCTGGTCTTTGGGAGCCTTTCTTCTCTTTCTTAGTCGGGCATCTCTTGCCAGAGGCGTTGTGGTCATGTCTCACTCATCTTTGCTGTTTTAATGCACTGGCATGTAACTCTATGTTTGGCAGAGTGAGAGTAATCATTAATGCTGGCACAAGTCACAGATGTAATGAGGTCTGTCCATCGTACGTGATGTCTTGCCATCTAATTTTATTTGCACCACCAATTGTTCCATGTTATCGCTATAGGTCCAAAGAACTAGGTCATATCACTCGTATCGAGTTTCCCGGTACGGCCTTTACCCGGACCATATATCTTTTAATGTATAATATATTTCCTTCATTTGAAGTAATTCTTACATGGCCTATAGGTACTAAACACTCGAGTCGATAAATGATCAAAACGATGAAAATAAATAATAGCATCTTACATTCTCATCAAATTAAATGTTTTTAAAAGTGAACAAATATTTAAAATATAAATAAGTAGGTACCTATTTATGAATCTCTGTGTGTAATAAAAAAAACAATTCATATTAATAACTCAGCTCTAGAGCATAACCTTAAACAAAATGAATTTAATTAAAAACAAAACGATTCAACTTTTAGTTTTGATGATATAGAATGGTAACTTAAATTCTTTCACAATATGTAATTTTATTCATCAGACTTAGACAAACATTCCTTGATTCTTTTCGTTCGTTTGTGAGAAAAATTAAAACAACTAACGTTCCAAGTTGCAATAATGCCAAGACTCTTGCATCAGAATGCATTCACATACTATAAGGAAGATGCACCGGCAGTGTATTCAAAAAAAGTGTATTTAAAAAATACGACTTCAAATAATAATATTAACAATTATAAATATAGCTTTACCTAGGTGTGAATATATCTATTTATCAAAAGCAAACAGATAAAATTTCTGAATGGAGTCAAGCCAAAAATCAAATGAAGTTCACGTCTTTGTAAAGAGTATTCTGTGGAAAATTATGTAACAGTCGATGAAAGTAAAAAAGAAATACATAACAAGAGTAATACAGAATACATAACAAGAATAATAAAATATATTACCACCGATGGCGATATTTCGAAATCAAACTCAGCCAAGCATAATATTGTTTAAATACATAGTTACGAGCTGTGCCTATGACAAGGACAATCACATAGAGACAAGAAAATGCAACTTTCAAGACAAACCACAAAATGAAGTGTTTACTTACTTACTTATAAATAAAATCATCAAATAGTATGTACATGCATAACTAGGGGTGACCCGGTTTTTAGGGGTTGATCCGTGAGTGAATTATTTAGAATTGGATCACAGGTTCCGGAGATTACCCCCTACATACAAACTTACAAACAAAACCTCTTTATAATATTAGTTCGATAGGCCTACTAGGTGAAACAAATAGATTAGCACGTGTAATCAAAGCTAACCGCTTGGAAGATGATAAATGTGTGTATGACTTACAACATATTGTTACAGTTCTACCACCCGCAATAAACACATCGCCTTATGTGTATTTCTTCGTTTTATTCTTATTTAATTGCGGAAATGAGAATAAGCTCTTTGCTTCAAGGAGAAAGCTATTAAGTTGCGGACAAAAAGAAAAGATGCATTTCCTTGTTTTAGAAATGTCCATCAGAGGAGAGTACTGTCGATTAGCGCATTTACGTGTAAGTAGATGAACAATTTATTACATCCGAGCACCTACATCCGTTTCCTCATTGAGAAGTACTAAGTACACGTAGGTAGCTTGAATTAAAAGTATTTAGGCTGATGAGTCCAGTCACCTTCGTTACAGAAGTTAGTGGTTATCTTCTTGAGCTACTGTAAACTAATTCTTCTGCAGCCAGAAGAAATGCTATATACGTTTTATATTCTTATGTTTTCACTTTTAGTAGTTGCCTGTTTTAATTGGCATTCATATTAAAATGCCCACGTCAGACACTATCTTCTAAGATGATGGTAGAGTCTTAAACTTTCTTTCTGAGCTGGTTATTCATTTTAGTATGTAGGTATATAAATATTTTCGTAAGAAAATTATTTGTGATGGTCCGAGCACACTAATGCAAAGATTTAAACAATCAGTCTAAGAGTTATTAAAAAAAAACAATACAATATGAATAATTCACAAAAACATAACTAATGAGACGTTTAAAATGAAATCGTCTGTATTGTAATTAATTATTTACCAATCGTTTCTCACACCCAAATACCTAGTCCTAAATACTACTTTTGCCAGGCCAAAATAAAGTAATTTGAGATTAAAATTTCGTGTAATTTCGTTTTAATGACGACGCAATTTAATTCACAACGTATTGTTTTACATTTTAAAGTTATACGACACCACACATCGCGAGATGACGACAGGACAGTAAAAAAAGACATTGGCGTCGAAATTGCGATATACGTATTATCCATCCACTACATTTAGGTACACAGTTACTTATTATGCTATAAATTCACATAGGAGTTTCGACACTGCAGGCTAGTGTTATGTAAATATATTGTGCATTTCGCGCCCTAATATATCACACTGACTAACTTATCCAATTAGGGATAGCTAACTTGCTCTCGTTTCATGTTTATGGAAAAGCTTGTGTACCATTATGGTCGTATTTTCTGTACATATCTAACTAAACTTGGTTGTAATTACAATAATTATAAAGCTTTATATCCTTGAGTCAATCCTATCTTCTCAGATTATTATGTTTGCTCCTAATTACCATTTGCCTTTTCCCAATTAAATATGCTGGGGTCGCACAAAAATTTACATGGATGCTGATGAAATTGCATTCAAGTATAGTGTTATGCTGGAATGCAATTTCATCAATATTTATATAAAGTTTTGTCTGCCTCGGTGGTCTAGTGGTGGCAAGCGTGACTGCTGAGCATCAGGTTTCCCGGGTCGGGCTAAAAGTTCTATTAGAGGTTTCTACTAGAAATTTCTCAGTAGTAGCCCCGGAGTTTGGAAGTTGGTGGTGTGATGTGTGTTGGCTTATCTCTCTCCGGTCGTATCGGGTTGCCGCCCCATCGGACTTCATAGTCCTTTACTCTCATGAGTGAATGAACAAAGAATGCACTTGTACCAGCGCATATTCTTGTGCACTATAATATCTCTTGCACAGAGGACTAATGTCCACTGAGATTTGCCGCCGTGGCCGAAATCGGTCAGGAGTTCTATTATTATTACATTGACTTCATTTTAATGTCTCGGTGAATCACGTGTAACCAAATTATGTGAAAAGAGTTTCTATGTAGGTTTGTACAAGGGCTGAGAATAAAAATGAAGCTCGCTGTACGAATAATCAGAATAGAACAAGGTTGTTCTAGGCTGATTCACAGTATACTGACTTTGGGTACCACATGCAAATAAATACAATCTGTCGTTGTTATCTAAGTAAGTAAACGAAGTGAAGGTTGAAGTAATGCAGTCGAAAATTTACTTAGGTTATACATTTTGCAATTTTAAACTCAAATTAATTACTTCTAATTAATTAATGTGTAATTTGAAATAAATTGTTATTTTATTTCACAAATTAAATGAATCTACAAGGTTAGTCTGTGCAACAAAGAAGTAACTTAATAAAAATAAATGAGAGCAATTTAGAAATAAATAGTCCCAGATTAATGTGCAAGGCAGCAAAGCAGCATTGAGATTGAGTACTAGTCATAAGAACTGTAATTGCGTTCGCGACACGATCGCAATCAACGTAATTCACGTTGTCAATAAACAGTCTAGTAGGTACATAACTTTTTCAGAAGACATTGACAATGAGATTCGGTAAAACATTTAAGTGAGGTCGTTGTGCAACAACGGAACGTTAATGAGGACCAAAGCACGGTAATTAGCATAATTAAACGCAAGTGCAGTACATAGCTGAAGTATTTTCAGCGTGATTCCGGTGTTGCTTTTCGTATATTGTATAAAAACAAGATTGTGTCACAAGATTTTTATAAGGTGCATTCCAAACAAAGTTTTCTAAAGTAACCTTTTTAGAAGATGTTAATTCTGATTGTATTGAATTGTTTCATAAATATAAGGAACACAGCAGTTCTTGTCATAGTACTGATGATTAAAATATTGGGTAATTTTGTGTTGATGAAAATACATAAATTGAGTGGTAACAAAATTGCCTTTTGTATTATAAATCAGTGCATATTACATACTTTAAATATAGGGTGCTATTTTTTAACTGTTAAAGCTACATTAATGTTAAATAAATACCAACAAAACCAGTTTTCTAAACGTAACTAAATGTATCTTATTAGATTTGTATAAAAGTCTATCATTTTAATTGCACTGGGTACTTACCGCATAAAACTAGCGCAAACAACTCCATTTTGTAATCCATTGTAAATTTGTTGATGTTTATTGGCATTCATACATGCAGTTTTATTCAAAGTTCACGTAAACAATGACGTAAATATTTCCCGCGTAAAAACGCAACGGTCGAACTCGCGCATGCGTTGGCGCGCTTTGCGATACGAATGTCGAATGAACGCGTGACTCGAGAAACGAACCATAGGCCAATTTTTCGTCGGTATAAAGCCTTCTTCCTATGTTACATTCCAAATCACTTTAATTCTATGAAGTGTGGTCTTTAGTATCCAAGTGCAGTGTTACACGAGGTAAAGTGGCTAATTTTAGAGTCAATTCTATTACTTTGGTACAATCTCTTGAACATGGGAATAGAATGTTATTATGACTATTTATATGCAAACTAACTAAATCCGATGCAATCTACCTATATCATATCACTCGATTATTAGCAATCTTGGAGATCTCTTTTAAAAGCATAGTTTATCTAATGGTTAAGGTCTTAATAGCTACTTAGCCCAGAATTTAATTACTAGTCAGCTAGCCACGTCTAATTAAATAATAATAAAAAAACTTTTTAGCAAAAAATAGAACCGACTTCCATATAAAAACACTACAAAGGCAAAAATAACTTTAATTTCGGAAGGCGGTGTCAAAAACGAAAATTTATACAAAACTACAGACACCGCCTTCCGAAATTAAAGTTATTTTTGCCTTTGTAGTGTTTTTATATGGAAGTCGGTTCTATTTTTTGCTAAAAATTTTTTTTTTCACGCTTTTTAGTGGGTCGGTTTGTAATTTATCTAGTTACAAAAGCCAAAATGTCAATTACTTATCACCTTTTACAAAATATTGCTTTTCCCGGTGCAGAGCCGTTAATTTTTGAGGAGTTCTCCTGGTACATCACCATCAGCTCTACTTCACCATATGCATTGTGACGAGCATAAAGTGCTTAACATCCATATTCAAGTAATCTAATCGCAATCAACGAAATACTTATTATTGAGTAGTTTCGGTGGCCATCTGGGGCCTTCATCATCAGTTCCACTTCCTCAAATGGTGCTTTTCGAGAGCAACTGCACAAGGTACTATAAGAAATACCCAAAACGCTATAGGTGTGCCTATAATATTTTAAGAGTTCTCTCGATTTCTCCATGATCCCATCATCAGATCCAAACGTGACGACAATGGGACCAACTAGAAAGTATACCCTTTCAAACAAAAAAGAATTTTCCAAATCGGTCCAGCCATCTCCGAGTTATGAGGTAACATATATATAAAAAAAAGTTCAAGACGAATTGTAAACCTCCTTTTTTTTGAAGTCGGTTAAAAATGGATGAATGCATGCAGGATATAATTAAAAGCAAGCGAAGATCTTTAAAGGCGTTGGTTTACCAAGTGGATGCGAGTAACTGAGAATGGCGTAAAAGCAGTGCTTCTCAAGTATCTGGAGTGCGGTCAGAGGACCGCTCCATGAAAGGGTAGTAGTCAGCTACTTCCAGTCTGACTGAAATCTTACCTCAAGATAGTTGGGATAAGCCTGGTATAGGTTCACAAATCTATTTAGCTACAACACACGGGAGGTGCAATAACTACGTACAAGAAGTGTTAATTAAAAAAAAAAAACTTAACAACATAAAGAACTACAAACATTCTGAAATTTAAAACATTATGTCAATTCCTCCTCCGTGTCCTTAAACACACTTAAGACTTACTAAAAAATGCATCGTGGCCAAGAAAGATTTCTCACGGCAGGCACATTTATCGTAGGCAATTCATATCGACGACCCTTGGTTATGAATCGACATTGTATAGAACTATGGAACAATGCTAGTTATTAAATATACTTGTGAGAATGCATAGCTGTGTGTATGTATAGCCTATAGCATATGTGATAGTAACTTCCCGCTCTAACAGTGTGGTCAAGGACTTCCTAACGAACAAAGACGTTTAAACACATGAATCTAAAGTTGACTAAACCTGGTCTCGAAATGAAAGTACTAAACTATAGCTACTTCGTAACACCAATACAAATGAAATGTAAATCCTATCTTAAACATCTCATAATTCAAAATAATTTACTTACCAACAAGAATAATATCGTATATCTTTCAAGGATATGGAAATATCGGATCTAAGAATGCATGGGAACTACGAGTAGGTAGAGATTCGGAGTAATCGGAATAGACGGTATCGGAGTATATTGTAAGTTTATTGAACTAGACTAGAGCAAGTTATGCTACGTCCTGATATTTACAAACTGATATTATAGAGGTCTTTTATTCGGGCTTTTCAATGAATTTATCCTTCGCTAGGCGCACGGAGAGCTTTTCTCCTTGGTGTGATACCTCTGCCGGTGTGCCACAGGGTGACGTTTTATCTCCTTTACTTTTCGTACTTTTTATAAATGCTATCACTCAACGACTATCTTCTTTCTACCACTTTTATGCTGATGGTCTTCAAATTTACACCCAAGCTCCACTCGTAGAGTTAGCTGATGCCATTAAAACTATTAATATGGACCTTGCTTGAATTGGTGACTGGAGCGCTGAGTTTGGGCTGAAAATCAATCCAGCTAAGACTCAGGTTATTGTTGTTGGTAGTTCTCGCACTATCTCCAGAATTGATTGGACGGCACTTCCCCAGGTTTCTTTCAATAACACCTTCATACCTTAAAGTCACACTGTGAAGAACCTGGGAATACACATTGACGACACCCTTTCTTGGACTAAACAACTACAGGAAGTTAGTCGTAAAGTATTTGCTTCTGCAGGCTCCTTAAGACGCCTTCGTAATTTTTCCCATCTCCACTAAAATTGCAATTTCACAAACTCTCCTTCTCCCTATTCTGGTCTATGCTGATGCCAGCTATCTCGACTTGACCCAAGAAAATTGGACAAGCTAGAGCGCCTTCAAAATCTCTGTATCAGGTTTATATTTGGCTTGCGCAAGTATGACCTTGTTTCTGATTTCCGTGCTCAGCTCAAATGGCTTCCTATTAGGTTTCGCCGGAATCTTCACTTACTTTCTCTACTTTATAATGTGCTCTTTAAGCCTTTTACTCCTTTTTATCTTAAGGAATGTTTTCAGTTCCTCTGTGACACACATTCTAGATTCTTGAGATCATCGGAAAATCTAGAGTTAAGTATTCGTATGCATTCCACTTCTTTCTTTGATAAATCTTTTACTATACAAGCAGCTCGTTCGTGTAATGCATTACCCATAGAAGTGAGGCGTGCTCAAACGCTACCGGCGTTCAAAAGAATGGTGAAGGAGCATTACCTCTCCCTATAACTTTTGCCCTTCTTTCTCAATTATACATGTAATATTTATTAGTATATGATTTTGGTATTGTATGTATTTTATATTATTATGTTCAATTAATATTATGATGTTTGTACACTGACAGCCCTTAATCTGTCTCCTTTAAGTTTGTCCATCCAAAGGTTGTCTGTAAGAGATCGCCCTGTGCGATGAGACCGCCCATTGTATTTATATCCATAGAAATATTGTAAGGTGTACAATAAACTATATCATATTTTGTTGTCGTTCGTTTAGCTCGCCGCGGCGATGGTAATACTCAGTATGCATCACTTATTTTTCTTGCATCCTTTTTTTCTATCAGCAGAATTCCCAGAATTTATTTGAATTGTTGCTGTATTGTCTGTCTTGCAATCAATCAATGATTGCTTAGGCTGTCTCTGTTCCCAAGGCGAAGGCGCGTCGTGTTGCACGCGCGCTTCAAAGAGCACTCAGGGAGTATCTTTAACGCATGTGTGGATCGGGTACGGTAAGGTCATTGCTGATAGGGGTCGCGGGAATGTTTTGACACGGTCCTAGAACGTAAGAAAAACTGAAAGAAAAAGGTAGGTTATTAGTTAGTAGAAGTTGACACTATCTTAGATACACAGAGAGAAAAGAGCCTTCCTCTGTTTAATTAGTTAACTTAAATGCTGTGCACAAAACATTATCTCAAGGTTTTTCATTATTACAAAGACAAAATATTCGGGATTCACCATATGAATATTTCAGACTATTCCGTTCGCTCTGATAGAGTGACACTTTGTATAGACTCTCTTAACTTTTCAATACATTTTTCATCATGCCCTTATCTTACGAATAATCAATATTGAAGAAGTATAAAAACTACAAAAATGGTGTCGCGGTCTGGACGGAAAAATCGGAAAATCCATCGAGTAGTTTAAATATTAGAGAGCTCAAAAGGAAACCATTTGAATAGGTGCTCAACTATAATGAAACTGAAGAATTACCTAACTAGCTCGTTAAATCTTATAATACGTCACACTACACACAAAGAGGTTTAACTACACTTTACAATTTTAACACACTTTTTATTAACTAGTGATCTGTCTTGTATACAGTAAAATATATAACCATAAAGACAGCAGCGCTCTTCACGCTCAAACACATGTTCAGTTATCTAATTCAGTCACAGATGTTCACTGAATAGTTGGTAGGTATTTATTAAGCTGTAGCTTCATCAAAATGTAGGTTCTGTGAATATGGGCATACCCAAGTTTAGAGACGAGTAAAGGGTGATAGATACAGCAATATGGACCAGTTGCCATTTAGTACAAATTGCATACAATTTTTTTTATTTGATGATAGGCTCGCCACATGCCATTGTTACCGTAACTGCGTACCTACGTATAAACGGACTATGGTCATTTCAAACCTGACCACTGTCATCCATTGCTTCATATGTGTTAAAAACCATCTGGTCGAGATCGTAAAATACGCAATGGGTTTAGTTGTGATGTCAAAATGAATCCTTATGTCGAACGATTCTATTAAGTAATTTTTTCTTTACACGATTAGGCTGCTGATCTCATAGTTAAACATGTTCGTTTTCATGGACATCTGAAAGTAGCCAATGAATAAAATCCAGCTTCTTGGTCAACCTGAACAATTTTCAACGTCATTTTATAACCAGTTGGTGTTTTTAAATACACTAACTTGTAATGTTGAAATACAGAAACATATAATTATACTTATACATATAATTATAGAAATGAAGAACTAGTGCATGAAAGCAATTATTTATACAATTGTTAGAACTGTTTTTTCTGACCTTCATGCTTCAAGCTGATGAAAGCAGAAAGGAACAAAAACATCGTGTTAACACTCATCGCTATGTAGTAACAAGTAATTGTTGTGTATTCATGCAAAACGCCAATCTGATGGGTGAAACTTGATTAGCTACCAGACTAACATAACCAAAATGGTGCAACTTTTTATCTATGTAACGCAAAATAAAACTAATACATGGTTAAGTAATTTATTATATAACTGGCTGACTGGTACTAGTACCTGGTACCTGAGACTTCGGTCGCGTGGGAGTTTATTCTCGCGTAAATCCAGATCCCGTGGGAATCACAGGACAAAAAATTGGTAGCCCGAATGTTGCCATATATCTCTACTATCTTCCGGTGAAAGAGTGTAAATAAAGTACTTGAATAAACACAGCTATTTAGAAACTATAGGACCGACACATCAAATTTATTTATTATGTTTGTCACTTTAATTATACGTAGATGATTTATTCTTTGAATCATGCCAGAAAGATTTAACCGGAGGGAAATATGTAATTAACCAAGGTAATAATGGGATAATAGGCAGATAGTTGAATAGTGCCTGTGAATTTTATCAGTTTTGTAATAACAATGCGTTAATTACAAGGTATTGGTAAGGTCTGATACAGTTTGCAGTACGAATTCATTACAGACTTGAAGCCCTCAGCTGTCAATTTTCTTTATCCCAATTAAAACAATGTGTGCCCTGTTCGAACCATGGATTGATATCCACATCTATACTAATATAATAAAGTGGAAAAGTTTGTTTGTTAGAACGCGCTAATCTTCTAAAGTACTTTGTGTATTTGGATGAAATTTGGTATGGAATCAAGTCTCTATTTTCATAGGTACTTACTACCTAATATTTTCTACTTAGTGCACCTGCTAGATTGTGTCTTTGCCATCCATGGTTGACTAGGAGAGAATAAATACCTAAGGCGTCAAAAAAGATCATGGATGAGCTTAAAGCTCGCCCATGATCTTTTTGTTTCGCATAAAGTTAAATTATCATGGGAGTATAGTGCATTTGTAGTAAACCCTGATATTAGATTTACTATTGCGATTTACTAAGAATTTTCAAGTCGGACATGACCTTCGGTAATGAAAAACGCGATAGAAGAGATAGAGAGAGAGAGAGTTACTAGATTTAGGAGGTTAGATAAGCAATCGCTTCATGTAAAATATTGGGGTTATCAGCTATATCCGGTTTGACAGGAAACTTACCACATTATACTTGGGAAATAATTAGGCAGTACATACTATATCGCTGTTAGGATTTCACTTTGTAGAATATGAAGTGAAATGGGATGCATTTTTTATAATCTAGAGCATTAGAAGATACAGGACAGCTTATACACTCCTATTAATCAAAGACTAGTGGAGCGATACCAATAAAAAAATAGCAACTGCACAGAGGGAAAATTACTCAACCGAAAAAGGAAACATCCCCGGCAGTGAATTAAGAAGCTATTGAGAAAAAAGTGTTACAAAATTGTGTCCTGGCCCAGATGGGGTTATAGAGTGGGAAGTCTTAGGCGGATACAGAGTCAGATGGCGTAACAAAAGTGTCAAAAGATATTCTTACGGAGGAAGTCATGGCAGAATGGAACGCGACTGCGTGACGCGAATGTGGTATGTAGAAATCTTACAATAAATTCAATGCATGACACATTCTGACATTTAAAATTGGCATGCAAATATTTATATACAGAGCTATACAGCTACAGAAATACATAATAAGGTTATAAATAGTACTAGTGCTAATACGATAACAGCTTTGGAGGAATATTTCAAGTCGGTACGTATTCAACACGATGATCTGTTTTGCAATATTCTGTGATGGACCATATAAACTCGTTGCTTACCATCATGAAACAAGAAAACCCATTGGCATGTCATATACTATTCTTTTAATAAACTATTATTATATATATTATTCGACGTAGAACTTACAGGAATAAATCAGTTGACTGACTGCTTGTGTTTGTGAGTATCTTTAGTGCGGCAATGGTCGTCAAATCCCACAAGATATTCTCCGTCCGGAACAGCTTGTGAATACGCCAAACATTACTGTGAAATTGAGGCATACTCAGTACACAATAAGTATATATAGATTGTTGTTATTTAAAGACCTAAAGATGTTAATATGTGTTTAGTGAACAATAATGTAGGTACACATAAAGCATAATTGTATAGATCGATATTGAGACAGACTCATAATAGAACAAATCTAAAACTTATGGATTTTAGTTGGTATTTAATATGAATGATTCTGTATTATATTGTATAAATGGTAATTAAACTAAAAAAAATTGATGACCTTTTACACCACCCTGATCAACCGCTGGAAATCTGACCTTAGCGGTAAACGTGGTAATAACACTTTTTCAGGAAGTAAGTTTCAATTGGGCCTTGAAGACAAGATGTTTTTAGCGAGTTAATGACATAGCATAAAATAACGCCTGTATTCTCTGCGAAGGTATACCCCACAGATATAGACAGACATAGATAACGTAAGTATCACGATCTGTATGAAAACCAAGTGTGCCATTTTTGACTACCTACTATGACGTCACAAGCACTATTTAGGGTAAACAGTACAATGATTGGCATTCTAAGATGATCTTCAACATAATGTAGTGACTTCTATGTTATAATAATATTTTTTATATATCTAATGTTTACCAGATATAAGGTAGATAAACGTAAATTATAATGAAACACATTGGTATTAAAAAAAATATCTTTATTGCTTAAAAAGTAACATTAAACTTAATTCTATGTTATTGCACAATCATTGGCACTGAAGTATAATTATTGGCACAGTGAATTTGGTATAAAGATTGGCACTAATATTTACCAATGTAGGCACACCTTGCTGTCGCGACAAAAGGTGAACCTACGTACATAAATAATTTATCCCATCCATGGTCCATTAATAAACTCGCCTACCTAATCATCTTCTAATACTTTTAGTAGTTCTTCATTTTTCATTGGTCTCAATCTATTTTCTTTAACTTTTATCTTATCTTTTCTGGTTTCCCTTGAATCTCTGAAACTTGCAGGTTCATCTAAAATAGGTCCTTTCTTTAATTCTTTTTGACCATTTGTACGTGTTCCAATTCTTTAAAGCTTCTTTCATTTTCAGCTTCAACTGCATCTAAAATTGATCTGTTTTTTATTTACTTTAGGGTAGTAATATTTGCAGGTTTATAATTCCCTTGTATATCCTCTTTCTTCTTCAATATCACTTGAGATTCTATTTGCAGCTTTAATCAAGACGTTTGATTGGATTACAACTTTTGGTTTGATACTATCAGAGTTTGGTTTACTTTTCTTAATTAACTTTAAATTTTTGGCTTTGTTCTTTTTATTTATAGTTTCAGCTTGTTTTTTTTTTCCTTGAGTAATTGTTTCTCTTTGGCTTTCTCTAGTCTTTCTATTCGTTTGTTCTCCTTTTCTTGTATCTCTTTCATCTTTTTTTGTTGTTTTTCTAGTTCTACAGCTTCCCAATCTTTACTAGTCAAAACAAAAGAGCGATGTTCTGTACCAGCTCTTTGTGTTTTAATTGGAGTCTTCGGTAACTTTAAAAAATCTTTTATATTTTGTGCCTTTGTTGGGACTTCGATTGGCATATCATCCACTAATACCCATTTTCCGCCAATAAGCTCTACACTTTGACGACTGGTGGATGGAATAGATATTAAATTTATTGGCGATATACAGGATGCTAAAGGTAATTTTTCAACCACCTGATGCTGAAATTCAACATGCTCTCCACCTATTTCGTATCCTGAGGTTTCTGAATAACCGATTCGGCGAATCAATTCGGCATCTTAAAACCGTCTAGGTACCTGAAAGTGATGAAAAGAAGAGGAAACCTTAGGTGGGTATAGTCATTGGCACAACAAAAAATATATAATGTTTGGCAGTGCCAAGAATTCGAATAGAAGCGAAATCAACCTTATTTAGCAACCCAATATGGTCTATTTTGATGAAAATGTAATTTAACTAAGAAATATAACACATGCCACCAAAATAAGAAAAGTACAATCATTGGCATCCGAGCCAATCACTGTACCTTTATACAAAAAAAAATATAGTGATTGGCACCAATGAAATGACCGGTACGCTTATTTTTTAACACTGAAAACAATAAAAATAGCAAGATATATCCTAATTTAACAATATCAAATATAAATTGACGTAGAAACTTACACAAAAATCACTTTTTCACGTGCACTTCTATCCTCCAGTACTACACTTTTTGCAATAAAATCAACACGATCACGACATCTTGATTTCCGTTAAAACTCACAAACAGCTTTGAAATAAAAATGGCTGACAATAGTGTTGCCACTATAGAAGATTAGATATTCTACCCAATAAGGTATTGCAACCGTAAATAAACACAAATTTTCTCTTATTATCTGGATTTTTGTATCAAAGTGCCAATCACTGGGGGGGTGCCAACAATAGTATGGTTTACCCTATTGACGGGAAAACAAAATTGATTCAAAGACGTCGTGTCGCCTAAGTGTTATGAATTGTTTAAATCGATTTAATAAATTGTGTTTAAGAGTAATGAGATAGATAGAGGAATGAGTTAAATAGAAGAAAATAAAATTCGTTGACATTAATCATTTTATAAACAAAACGATTACTATTATCTTATCAGCTGTTGAAAGACATTAATTGCTGAACACAAACCTCCCTCAAATATTTACAGAGCAGCTAGCTTGCATTATATGATATTAATATTAACAAGATAAACAAACTAGTAGGTACTTGTACGATGTACACTACTTTCAATATAATATAAAATACCATACCTACATAAAAATATATAACAATACAATACCTTTTCTAATTTCCTCTCTTTCGGTGATAATAAAAGATTTCGGGCGTAACTTTTAGATCTAATACAAGTACAAGTAAAGTTAAACATTTTATAAAAACCTCGAAAAGTTACAGAATCTTATGAATTAAATAACTTCATTACTTAGTTGTGATCTTCAGTACATCGATAGTCGGACATGCTACTTTTATCATTGTTTGATGCTTTTTCCCTTCTAAAAAGCTTTCTTCTTCAAAATGTATCGAACAAAATTAGTGCAATACTTTGTTGGGAATCAATCTTTATTTCACGTCGCATCAATCCATTGTTCTTTTAAATTAGGATCATGTGGAAAACTAAAAAAACACGAAACATTTAGAAAAAAAGATTATTTATTAAACGATTCCGCTAGCGAGCCGATAGCGATTCCTCTGGCACTTGGCTTTCTCATGTGGCATAGCTGAAAGAAAACAATCCTACAGAGAAAGATTAAAGCACTTTGCTATGGATAGTTTAGATAAACGGAGGCGATTTAATGACGCTTTAATTATGTGCAAAATTCTGAATAATAGCATTCAGTGCCCCAGGCTGTTTGCAATTTGTAACTTTCGAGCTCCGTCAAGAATCCCACGCCACTCCATCACTTCGCTGCGTCCTCCATTTAGAAGAACCGTCTTAGGCTCTAATTTTCCTTATGCTAGATTTTGTAAGGTCATAAATAGTTCTAGCGATTTAACCGACTTTCATTATGATTCCAAGGCAAAGCTTAAATCAATTATCATGAAATCCTTACCCGATCCATGATAAGCTAGGTGTTTTTTATTTTTTTATTTATTAGACAATTATTATTTTCATACATGTAGTTAATTTTATTGTGTTATAAAAGACAAATGTAAAGGTTAGATTACTAAAATAAGAATATGAGGTTTTTACCTTTAAGTTGTTGTTACACAATTACTCTTGGATATCCATAGTTATTAAGTATTACTAGCTGACCCGCCACGACTTCGTTCGCGTGGTATCCTACCCCTACCCAACCGATACCACTACCCCTATCCTACCGATACCCTACCCATACCTTACTCTACCCCTACCCTACCCCTACTCTATCCTTACCCTATTCCTACCCTACCCCTACCCTACCCTACCCTTCCCTACCCTACGGGACCCTAAAAAATAGATAGTAGCCGATTCTCAGACCTACTGAATATGCATATAAAATTTGGTAAAAATCAGTAAAGCCGTTTCGGAGGAGTAAGGTAACTAACATTGTGACACGAGAATTTTATATATTAGATTATAAGTGTAAACAGTCGTTGGTGAACCTAATAAATAAATAAAATTGTCTCCATAATAAATATAAAATACAAAATAATTCCTATCTATCCGAAATCAATTCTCGAGAATCGATTTGTGTTGTGTAGGATGAACAGCACTAGCGGCGTGACAGTTACATTAAGTCAAAAAGTAAAGTGACTATAAAGAGAATTAAATAAGGGTGTTCTTGCGTTATCTAGGTCTATCTCTATCTATGGTATATCCTCACATTGTTCATATTTAAATCTCATTTAATAGTGAGCACATTATAGCCATCGGGTAGGTACTAGTTCAGACTCCAGAGTGCTACTGAAAATTCCCCAATAACACTTCCAAACCGGGACCTCTAGTTCACCCGGTCTTAACGATGAGAATGGAACAAATATTTGTTTCCTTCTTTTGCTGAACTAATAAAGTATTTTCGGGGATTTGTTTAAACTTCCTTTCAGGGATAGACCTCTGACTATAAAACTCTATTCTAGAGTATGAAAACACAAACAATAGAATATTAGGTTTAATGTATTTACAAAACATTTTGAAATAAAAGGCTTTAAAGCTCGTTTTTCAATAACACTTTACGATCTAAATATTATAGCAGTTTAATTTTCAATTTTTAGCACTAAACCCAGGGTTGAAAATACAACGATAGGATTTTATTTTGAACTCATATAGGTGTTGCTTTATTTGTCATGTTAGTGAAAATAAGCATAAAGTCTTTTAAAATTGTAGGATATCGTCATTCTGCAATAAGAGAATATGCTTAGCATACTCAAAAATTGCACTATGACGATTTTATAACAGAACTTACTTTGACGTTATAGATTATACATATTACTATCTAACTTATTCTACACTTAAAAACATAGTCTACATTTATCACAAGTTGCCAGTCGAGAATCTAGTAACTTAGTAATACAATGGAACAAAACATTATTTCACTCATGTATTTTTAAAGCGGCGCGCTAAAAAATATAAAATATTTAAATAAGTTTAATACTCTACAATTCTATCGCGTATCGAAGTTACTTGTAATTAAAGTATATGTCACACTGCCTGCTTGAAACTGAATTGACTCAAAACTTTGAATTTTTCGGTTATCCTTCTATTAGAGGTCACATCATGAAACTGAATTTTAAACGAAGCTGCAGAGCGTGACCCCTCCATCTAGGTGGGGTCACGCTTTGCAGCTTCGTTTACATTTCGGTATATCTGTTAAGTTGTTAGGCGCGTATAGTCATAGAGAATGCACTCTCTAACTCAGTTTAGATTTAGCAATAAATGTTAAACTGTATGCCAAGTTTAAGTCAGAGATAGATGCATACGGAAGTAAGGAGATAAAATTATGACACGAAATTAAGAATAGGTCGTTCATTCCTGTTCTACTGTTGCGTAAGCGGAGTTAGACCGTGTCGTTCCTTTTTTACACCTATAGAAGGAAAAACCAACTGTATTGTTATGAACATAGCTATGTTCATAACAATACAGTTTAATCGATTCCATCCAGAAAATTACCAAGTGTACTGAAAATCCGACATGTTACTAGTATAATATTGATAATGATCTATTAATGTTATAATTTTGTTTTTGCATGCTGAGTCTATCGCGTCATATTGTACACTGTTTGTAACATTTTGCGTGTATTATTAATATAAACAGTGTAACAATTGTAGATAGGCCAATAATAAATAAATAAATATTCAGGCAACTCAAACAGAAAACACGCCTTTTTTGAGAGAGCTCGGCAGAAACTACTGAATGCTACTAAAACCGTCTGCGATCTTTCCATATTTTTTATTGATCTGGCAACTAAAGACTTCCTAACTACAATATTTACAAAAATATTTCGGAGACGAGTTTCTTGTCTATGAGGCGGTGCGGCTTCGGCCTCGTCGGTTTCCTCCGGCGGTAGAGGCGCGCGTTCAGCCGGTAGAGCGCAGGTGACAGCGCGCATCGCACGTTGAACCACCAGTCGCATGACGCCACGCCCTGGGAGAACACCGTGCCGTTGGGACACAGGAACGATGCTTGCCGGCCGTCGATGTCGCAGTAGTGCCACGCTGAAAACATAAAATAATCATCATCATCATCTGCCATTTCCCAACTATTTTGGGGCCGACTTTCAGTCTCGCGCTCAATGAAAATTTATTTAATTCCCAAAACGTTTTATTAGTGTTAGTATTGGGGTTGTAAATGGAGCAATCTATACTGATATTATAAATGCCAAAGTTAAGTTTAGTGTAGTTATGGAAGGGCGGATGTATGGATGTTTGTAACACAATGACGGCAAATGGCTGAATGGATCGAGATGGGCACAGAGATAGATTCATCTCATCATCTCCAAGCCTTAGCCTTTTCCCAAATATTTTGGGGTCGGTTTCCAATAGGGTTGCCAACCATACTTCATAATAACGTATCCTATTTTATTTTTGGTAATTATACTTTATACTTTTGCATACAAATAAAGTATGTGAAAATACTTTATTTCCAACCTTTACTGCGATGCATAGAACAAAACATTCATTATGGGATTTATGGGTAAGTTCTTAACTATTTAACGGTACATATAAGTTAAAACAGGTGATGGAAACTATTTATAATTACTGAACGAAATGTTAGATGTCAGATGTTAATGTGACAGGGATTGGTCACATTATCACAGATATCACGTCACTATCGACGAAATTGTATGAAAATTGTCCGTTGTTTTTTTTTTATAATTAAAGAATCCATTTTAAAATGAAAATTAATGCTTAAAATGACGAGTAATTCTGATAGTGATACTCCAGTGACTCCTAAAAAAGCTAAAATGGCCAAAGTTTTACAAAAGTACCTATAAGCTTTCAATAAGCTTTCACTGAAAGGGTTTTTCAGTAATGAATTTGAAGTGGCGAGAAGAGAAAAATAGAGCGTCAATAAATTTAATTAGAAAAGAATATAGAAATAAACAAACTTTATTGTCAACCAATCTTTGAACCATTTAAAAATAGTAAAAAAATTGTTAGCTTGTGCTAAAAGCACACAAAAATACGTTTTTAAGGCAATAAAACCATAAAATATGAAAAATACTTTTTTTTTCTTTCATATAGGTACTTTTTTTTCCTATTTAAACAATTTTATACGTTTTTTTCGTCAAAAAAAGTTGGCAACCCTAGCTTCCAATCTACCCGTATGCAGCTAAGTATTAGTGTTTTACATGCAACAACTGCCTATCTGACCTACACAACCCAGTACCGCTATAACACAATACCCCTTGGCAAGATCAGTGACAGATTTTCTGGCTTCTGACTACCCGTAACGACTGTCAAAGATGTACAAAAGACAGGTCAACGTTTTAACGTACTTTCCGACAAACGGACGGACCTCGACATGTTGAGATAGTCACCCATCCACAGATAAACCTCGGCAAGCGTTGCTTAACCTCTAAATTCAATCCATGGGACTGTTATTATTTAGTCACAAGCTCTACAAATACTTCTTAAAAATCTATACTAATATTATGAAGCGGAAAAGTTTGTTTGCTTGAACGCGCTAATCTTCGAAAGTACTGGATGGATTTGGATGTAATTTAGTATGGAAGTAGCTTGAAGCTTGAGGAAGGTTATAGGCTACTGTTTACGTGACTGCAAAAAAGGAGAGTTATGTTTTTACCGTGAGCGAAGCCCCGCGTGAGTACTAGTATAAAATAATCATATTAATAAAATCCTTAAAACCCGTCAGCCTTTGAAGCAATAGTGAACAGGCATCTTTTGGGCTCGCTCGTCCTATCGTTGACCTCATCTATCGCTTATCATGGTTGAAATCGAGGTCAAGGGCGGGCTAATCCGAAATAAAAAAATCACCATCTGCATCGGACATGTCCTCGTTTACCTGTCATCTGTGTAACATAATACGTGTTTTATTTTTCAATGATGAAGGCTATCACAAAGATGTACATGTATGGGATGACCACGATTAAAAACAGTAGGGAGAAATACTTACGAAATCTGTTACTCAAATAGTTTTACTAAAATAATATCAGTGGAAGGATAAACAAGTTACGTGTACACATTTGAAGTTATTCTTCTATAGATACCTACTAGTCAGACAAAACATAGTCTTTACTAAAGGCGTAAATTTACCATGGCTTGATTTGATTGATGTCAGACGCAATTACTTCTGTGTCTGTTCGTTCTTTTTTTAGACTTCAGTCATTATTTTATTAAAATTTTGGTAATAAAATATATCACTAACTACTATCTATACCAATATTATAAAGCGTAAAAGTTTGTTTGTTTGATCGCGCTAATCTTCTAAAGTAGGTACTGTGTGCATTTTGGGAAATTCGGTATGGAATTAGCTTGAAGCTTGAAGAAGATTTTTAGATTAGACTACATTATACCCGACTGAGAAAGATGGAGGTTATGTTTTTAATATGACAAAGTCCACAGAAGTGAAGCCCCGCTACGATGAATTTCCAGAAAAAGCGAGTAAGAACCGATAAATAAAAAAGAGAATCTATTCTGAGCGATAAAAGTATTTACACAAGTTTAAAGAATATAGATCTACTAGATAAAAAGATATGATCTATCAATCGCCGAACCAACTCGGAACCGTAAATGTAACGTAAGTAAAGGCTACGGAAAGGTTAAAGAATCAACGTGCCCTACAAACGGCTCGACTACCTAACTGATACGCGTACAAGGGTTAGCATTGAGAAATGTCACATACTCGCTTTGTTAAAATATTCTACAGTCACAACAAACATGATAACATTGATAACCTATGTATATAAATATTTTTAAAACATTCCTCAAAACCTTCAAGCTACATCCATACCAAATTAGCGCGTTTAAACAAACTTTTCTGCTTCATAATCTATACTAATACTATAAAGCGTAAAAGTTTGTTTGTTTGTTTGTTTGCTTGAACGCGCTAACCTTTGAAAGTACTGGGTGGATTTGGATACAATTTGGTATGGAAGTAGCTTGAAGCTTGAGGAAGGTTATAGGCTACCTTTTACGCGACTACAAAAAAGGAGAGTTATGTTTTTACCGTGATAGAATCCACGGGAGCGAAGCCCCGCGTGAGTACTAGTATTAGTATATAGATCGATTGTTTATATCACTAGATATCAAAGAGCAATCTATACCAATATAATAAATGCGAAAGGTAAGTTAAATGTAGTTATGGAAAGACGGATGTATGAATGTTTGTTACGCAATGACGGCAAAATGCTTGAATAGATCGGAATAAGTACAGAGATAGATCATCTCATCATCTCCTTAGCCTTTTCTCAACAATTTTGGAGTAATCTTCCAGTCCGATAAGTACTACAATTCAATTTCAATGGAACGACTGCCTAACTCACTGTCTAACACGACACCCCTTAGCAAAACGGGTGTCAGTGTTTGTGGCTTTGGAATAGCCGTAACAACTGTCTAACGTGTGAAATGAAATGAAAGCCAGGACCAACGGCTTAATGTATGGTGGCCGGCATTTAATAGATTTTCAACTTTATTACAACGTCATAAGGTTCAAACTCAATTCGGCAAATTTGACAGATTCGGATAGCTTGATGTGCTGGCGACTGTACTTTCCGAGGTACAAAGGAATCTCGATATCTGATGATGCTAACCCATTCATGGACCGGCAACGGCAAGCGTTGCATAACCTTGAAGAATGACCCATGAGGCCATTATTATTTAGCAACGAGCTCCTCAGACAGGGATAGATTATAGAGTGGAAAATAATTATCCCGAGTAAATGCATGATTCCCGTAGGATTCATTCATCAAAATTTCCATGCTAATGAAGTCGTGGGAAACAACTTGTATTCCATTGATTACTTAATTAACAAATTATGTTAATTATAATTATCTAAATTTAAATCCAATAATAAATCTTTGTTTGAAGCAACACTTTAGGTAGTGATTCTTCTAAAGTAATGATGCGGAAATCGTTCTAAATGATGTTATTTTTTTTTATCAAGCCATTCCAAATTAAGTGTTATAAATCAAGTATATAATTTAATAAATTATCAAGATCGGACTTCAACAAATTGGAAGCTTGGGAATCTTTGCTGGTAGAGCTCACGTTTTTGACCCATCATTTTGTTGAGATCTTGTTCCGGGTTACTATACGTTATAATTATTTGACTTCAAGGTATCATAAGGTCAGTAGTAAATCATTACAGCACGGCCAAGGTCGACCACAGTATCTCAAAAGCTTTGTTCTGACGATAGGACCAGAAATATGAACACACTGAACACCCACAACTTACAATTAATATTCTTTGTTTAGTTTTTGCCGATTTATCATCTTCAGACATTAAGTATTAAGCTCATCCTAATTTTATCGTAGGTATAATTTATTATATGATTAACATCTTGCATTTGAAATAATAATGGGTTAAGTCAATAATACAATAGAATGCCATCGTGTTAATAACGCGTTATGAAAACGTTTGACAAATCGTTATTAAATATGCTCCAGGCGTAATTATGTTAGAAAAAATATATGTAAATCTCAGAGTGGGACATCTCATGTGAATATTACTCAGGATTGCAACATCCTAATGTTTTGACCAGTAGCGTAACTATACCAATATCGATCAAAACAATATCGATACCAAATTAGTTATATTAATTTTGAATTTAGGGATCGTATTGATTTTAAATCATGAATAGGTACATTATTTTGTTTAACATATTTATATGTATATGCACTTAAGTAGATAACTTAAATTAAGTAAAGATTATACTAATAAATAATTAGTACGAAATGTTAGGATTTCTATGCTCATGGCTCCATTGAACCGGGGCCTTTCGACTTGCTGGCTTTCGATTGGGGGCATTTTTCTCGTCAAGCCAGCGTATTATTACGCCACTGGTTTTGACATTGTTCTTACATTTGTTAGTTTTTGACAGTTACCTTGACAGCGGGTCTCCATATCGGCGAAAAAGCCCGGGTAAGGCTGGTCATCACAGTAAAAGTTGGTATATGGCACAGCACCAAGAACTGGATAGTCTGTGCCTGGCTTTCCTGAAAACAACAAGAAGGTGATGTTTAACATCAATATAATTATGCATATAATAAAACAGGAAAAAGAGTGTGTCTCTACATTACAAAAAAATGTTTAGTGGGGTTTAGAAACAGTTATAGAGTAAGGATTTAAAATAAAATGTATATCTCTTTGTACATCTTAATCTCTGTAACTCCTAGTCGGATTTGAATGAAACTTTTTTGTTATACAACGTGTAACGGAAACCCCATATCTATCCAAAAGGGCTGAGGACAAAATCTGGAATGGAGATTCTATGCACAGTTTCAGCACAAAATAACTGACTCAAAGAATTGATACCGAATTATTGGTTTCATATATTTCTTGAATACCAATCATAACAAACGTGTCACAACACTACGAGGGTCAATAACTTTCCACGTCACTTGCCAATAACACGATAATTCTTTTCGTTCTTCTTAATTTGAAAAACTTGGTCTCTGGTATCAGTGTATTGGAATTTGTAATAAGTTCTACACACGTAGACTTAGGATTACAAAACCCTTGCCATATCGTTTGTTATCATCCAAAGAAGCCATGCATTTGGTATGTATATACCCTTTAAATTACACGTTGTATAGCTATTAAGTCTGCGCTACACATTGTCTATAACTGATTCCCTTTGGTCGTGTCGGATTGTCATCACATCGGACAATGAGAGTAAAGGAACAGAGTGCACCTGTACCTGCGCACATACTTGTGCACTACAATATCTCTTGTGCAGATGGCTAATCAATTATGAGATTGGCCGCCATAGCTGAAATCTGTCAGGAGGACTATTATATTATTTCATTTATTCAATCTTTATACATATTAATTACATTTTTAAATATTAATAAAAAAATATAAACATTTAAAAATATAAAAAATATTATTATTATTATCGATTTAGAAAATTGGAACATCTGATGCAGAACTCTTCATGCGAGTGAAGCCACAGGCAGAAGCAAGCACTTTATAATTGTGAATGTTTATTTTTATCTATTATGATTTTTTGCTCGTTTACGCGTTGATGTCTTTTGTACTGGAGTACATTTCAAATATAAAATTACACTGTTTTATTAAAAATATCGTGTTCCGCTTCATATAATTCAATGTCACTTGTTAAGAATTGTCATTAACAAAATAATCAAAGTTGTTTTTTTTTTACCAAAATAAGTCATTATATGTAATATTTAACATTGAGATCAGAATGAGTCATGTAACTTATTCAGTGTAGTTTAACTTGACAACAACTCGTTTAATTTAAAACAGTACTACAGTACCCACATTAAGCTATATTTAATGAACATATTTTAGAGGTCAAAGGTATCTTTCTCACACAACAATTACTAAACTTCATATAAATATATCCAATGCAATAAAACTTATCAATATTTAATTGGGTATGTCTCTTCATCCTCACTTTATGTAAATTGATTATACAATCGCCCAGCAAAAGAAATGCATTTTTATTATTTACTAAGTGGCTTTCACAGTATCATTATAACAATATTAAACTCTCTCTTATCATGAACTGGACAAAGCCAACAATACGAAGTAATTTCATTTTGAAAATTAATTCACTACAATAAAATCTATTAATAAATTGCGCAAACATAGTTTTACAATCGGTTCAGACTCAGATTCGTGAGAAAATCATCATCCCGTTCAATCACGAGTGACTCTTGCGCATATCAGGTCGCTCCCAGCAGTTATTCCGATAACGAAAGTTCGCTTGCAATGACGACTTTCTCCCCATGCCTCCGCTACTAACAATTCTCGATTGTACGAAAAAGCAGCTTAGACTAAACTATAATCTACTAGCTCTACCAACCTCTTAATCTATGTGAAATGCGACAATACAGCCAAGGAAACATACTTCCAGGATGAAAAGTCTTATCCTAGGACATGTTTCATCCAAATCAGTACAGTCGTGCAGAGATAACAAACAGACAGGTAGAATTACTTTCACATTTATAATATTATTCTATAGTATGGATTACTTTACGATTATTGGGAAACGAGAAGTGATAGTACAAGATTACTCGAACGCGGTACATCCACCTTTGACCACCATCAATTTAGATCTCAGTGCCTGCAATTAATGCGAACGTCGTATATAATAGAATACAACACACAGGCCTACGTTCGAACCGCAAATGTTACGCAATTGTAGAATACAGATTTCCTTTCCAAAGACATATTTGTCTTAATTCGTAAAATGAAATGTATATTGCATTGATCACAATCTTCAGTGCGGAGTGACCTGTAGCTCTACATAGGAAAACACTACGTCATTAAAAGAAATTATTGTGAATATCCAACTATTAATTTCATTCATTCATATTTAGCTAATGATATGCTATAAATGTAATACCTATATTCTGTTTATCTGTAGCTTACATAGATATAAGTAGGTAGCATACTTATATACCTACACTGATGTGCTCAAGTACTACGTACATACGAGCTTCGATAAAACAATTTTTAACTCTTTCTATCAATTTTGAGCTCGTATTAAGCAAGACATGTCAGATTTTTTGGCTTCTAATTTCTCGTAATGACCGATGTCCACATGAAAGTCGGGACTAACGGCTCGACATGCTTTCCGAGGTAGAGATAGGGTTGCCATACGCCCGGAATTTTCCAGACATGTCCGGTAATATAGGTCTTTAAAACATAAAAGAAACATAAAAAAAATATAATGTTTTTATTTCAAATTAAAGAAAGTCAGGAACTTTCATCAAATGTCCGGAATTTACTCCGGATTTTTGATTTTTTGATCTGGCAACCCTAGGTACGGAGGAATCTTGATATTATGTTAAGGTGATCACTCATCAACGGACTGACCTCTACAAGCGTGGTTTTACCTTGAAGATGGATCCGTGCGACTGTGCCACAAGCATTTCCTCCACAAAAGACGGAGCCATGATAGTCTTAAAATAGGATATGAAATCAAATCATCAGACACAGTATCGGCCTCATCTAGCTAAACTAAACTTAACACGCAAAAAAACATGACGTGTAAAAGTGTTATTTATAACCAAGTTACAGAATTCAGTATAACATGGGAACAAATGAAAAAATAAATGATAATAATGTGAATGAATAAATAAACAAATGTAGGTTTTATCACTACGATGTGACCCTTGTACATAAAAATGTTGCATCGAAACTAATTAAGGAAACTAATATCATCACAAATTTATTTTTGTGACATTACTCATTTGTTGAGGTTAGTAGTCATAGACGTAAAAGTAAAAATTAAAGCCATTTTATTTAATTATTTTTATGTAAGTACCGAATTGAGTCAAAACAAGTCCTCAACAGCGTGTCTTTATATATGTCACAGGGTAAGTTCAAATAACAGATAATCTGACACTAGTCTAGTAAAAGGGTATCGTGTTAACCTATAACTGGGGTATGATAGTCAGACGGGCAAGTCTTCCAATTAAAATACTGTATCTGGTATGACTTGATACCGACTCCAACTTAGTTGGCAAATGGGTAACAAGCACCGTATTACGCGCTTATAATGGGTACGTACATATCACAATATCGAAATTTAAGGACGCATTTACGTTTATCACTCGCTCAATTTTAGGTATTCTAGTAGCAACACAACAACATTGCGCGCACACACACTTACAAACCATTGTTCGCCCGATTTTATACATTACTTAACTAATATTGATACTTGAAGGTAATATTATATTTTATTTATTATTGTTTGATCATAATAAGTGGTAACTTATTGGTTACATGCTCATTGATTAGATGTTAGTTTATTAATGTGTTTGACGCCCGATTAGGAGTACTAGGGGACTTTGGAAAAAAAATACTCATATGTGATAAAAAAAAATAATAAGAAATAAAAAAAAGTTTCGTTATGCCTGTCCGTCTGTCTGTCTGTTTGTCCATCCGTCTGTATGTCACAGCCATTTTCAACCGACGAAAAAAACGGAGGAGCTTATCAATTCGACGCGTATATTTTTTTTTAATGTTTGATCACCGATTACTCGAAGACGGCTGAACCAATTTGGAAAATTCTTTTTTTGTTTGAAAGGGTATACTTCGAAATTGGTCCCATTTTCACCAAGTCAGGAGCTGATAATGGGATCTTGGAGTAATCGAAGAAACTCTTCAAATATTATAGGCACACCTACAGTGATTTGAGTATTTTTTATAGTAACTTTTGTAGTTGCATTTGAAAAGCACCATTTGTGAAGTGGATCTGATGAAGACCACAGATGGCCACTGGAACTACTCAATATATAAGTAGGAATAAGAAGTATTTCATGGGTTCCGCTTCGATTACTTGAATATGGTTATTAAGCACAATATGCTCGTCACAATGCATATCATGAAGTGAAGCTAATGGTGAAGTACCAGTAGAACTCCTCAACAATTAACGGCCTAGCATTGGGAAAAGCAATATTTTGTCTACTTTCTAACTAATTTTGGAATTCGGACACTGCCTACCTACCGAAATTAAAGTTATTTTTCAATTTGCAGTGTTTTTTGGAAGTCGGTTTAATATTCTTGGTAAAAGTTTTTATATTCCGAAACTATTAGAATGATACATGTGAAACTTGGTAGGTAGATGTATTCTATGTACCGCTTTCCGATTTAAAAAAAAAAGTAAGAAAATATTAAAAAAATATTAAAAAAAATATTTTCAGTTTCAGTTCCATCACTGATTTGAAAACCACTTGATCGCGCATACGTTGCCCCGACGCACGAAAACTATGCGAGTTTTTGCTCTTATTATTACCTACGATACACGAACCATTTTAGTTGTGACCAAGTATTAGGCCTGTGTGCATGCTAAACCATTACAAATTTTAAATTTTTGTATCCAATTTATAACGCATAATAATGCTTTCATGCACGTTGAAGTGGTGTGGAAAACATTCCCAGACATCTAGATACCAAATGGATGACATAACTATTCATTAGTAATGAAATAATAGGAAAAATATTTATTATTTAATCAGATTATAAACTACCACAGAGGTCCATTTGGTTTGGGTGGTCAAGGGCAAAATTGTGTCGCGCGTTGATGTCTTTTGGAAATGTCTCTTTCTTACATGAAGAAATTCTAATTCTTTCATCCCTGTCTTTTCATCTGTATTTTTATCGTAAAAATCTGTGCTGTAACCTATAACGGCTGAATACGATATCGATAATTATAAAATTAGACTTTTTTTTTAATACAATTCAGATATGTAGTTGTCATAAAATACCTATCTACATTAACCGACTTCAAAAAAAAGGAGAAAGTTCTGATATTTTTTCTTCTGTGTGACATGCATGTTTTCATTTTAGATTTCCCAAGATTCCAGATTAAAAAGAAAAGTGGATGGATAAGGTTACTAGGGAATATTGGTTTCTAGTTAAGTTTTTATTGATATAATGTTGAGAAAAGTCAAAATAATATAAGATACCTATACCCAATCTTTCTAGGCTTCAAATAGTATGACGAAGTCTAATATTAATTAACTTGGACCTATGCATTACAATATCGCCCTCGTAAGTTACTTTGGTTCCGGGGTTGCGGTAATGTTCTAATGAGATTCCGCGGCCCCGGAACTTAAGGGCAGCGGAAGGAACAGGGTGGGTTTTTAGTCAGTAGAATTCTGACACTCCCTTCCACTTTACCCAGAGCGGGAGAAGTCATTCGATGATTTTTCCACCCAGGAAAAAGAAACAGGTTACTTTGTTTCGATGTCGAGTCCACGGGTTAAGTGTATGTAGGAGGGAGGAGTCATTAGATAAATCATCTAATGACTCACCACCAAAAAAATTATTATTACCGAGTGCCTGCTGAAGCTACAGGTGTTGACACAACTGATTTTAATGAAAATATATTTATTATGGAATATAAAATAAATATTAAAAAAAACCGGTCAAGTGCGTGTCGGGCCACGCGCAGTGTAGGGTTCCGTAGTTTTTATAACAGCCAAGTGCGTGTCGTATTCGCTGACAGATCGTTTCGTACCATGCTCTAACTAAAAGCCAAACATGACTACCTAACTAATTTGACTTCCTATACAAATCCTCACCTGATCCGACAATTTTGCACGGAAAGTTTTAATTTTTTTTAGAGATTTGTATAAAACTTGTCATAGCCGGTGTTTTGAATTTAAATACGGACACAGAGCTACACTACTCAATCGTCACAAGAAGCTAGCACGAAACAACTGGCGCTTAGCGCCATCTATCGACATTTCTATAGAGTTGTTCGAAATTTTCGAGTCGAATACAATTGGTCGACTATTACTCGTAAACTTGTAAAGCCCACTTATGTGTGATAGTTTTCCTTTAAATTTCGTTATATATAGGTACTACTGCCGTGACATTTGAATTTCTAACTACCACCGTTTAGTTGATAGAGGGGGGACACACTTGACTCTAACGAAAATTGGTAGTTTAAAGCTTGATAAGTCTCGAACGATTTACTTAAGCCTGCGCCGAGTAAAATAACTCAAAACGGTCTTCACAACTAAAGGAATATAACCTATAATAGTACTTTAATTACCATACAAAAATATGTAATGAACACTAGAATAAATGTGTTAGCAAACATAGTTGGCAAAATTTAAAAATATTTTATAGTTTATTAAACAAAAATACATAAAGTTGGACAAAAATCCTTACAAAACATGCTCGTGCGTCGCTGAATTTTGATAGTAAACTGTTGAATTTTTTCATAAACTTCAATTCATATTATTCTCTAATTATCATACTATCATTTACAGCTTTAACATTTCAAAAATGTCGCTTGGTTGTTTTAATTTTAATTTTTTCTTCTAATTTGCGCGCTATTTTGAACCATACGCAACGTACACCGGTCGAAAATTCAGTCGTCCACGGGAGCTCAGAGAGGGGTCACGTCTCATCGTGGAGCGTTTCGCCGGTAACGATAATTCGCGATCTATTGTGTACGTATGTATTGCAGCAATCCGTTGAATAACATAAGTCATATTTTTTGTTTTTTGAGTACGATTTATTATGCATACCCAACAATTACTTTTTATTGTTCAATATATATTTCTTTAACATTTTTTTTTTTAATATTTGTTTTATTATGGGAAAATGTAAAAAAAAATATTATTAGAAGAAAGTTGGCGCAAATTTTCGAAAAAAAAGCCATTCTCATAAAAAGTACGTATTTCTATTTTGTGATGGTATTATTGCTTTTTAACCGACTTCAAAAAAAAAGGAGAAGGTTCTCAGTTCGTCTTAAACTTTTTTTTATGTATGTAACCTCAAACTCGAAGACAGCTGGACCAATTTGGAATTTTTTTTCGTTTGAAAGGGTATACTTTCTAGTTGGTTCCATTGTTATGAAATCAGGATCTGATGATGGGATCCTGGAGAAAGCGAGGGAACTCTTTAAATATTATAGGCACACCTATAGCGTTTTGGGTATTTCTAATAGTACCTTGTGCAGTTGCTCCCGAAAAGCACCATTTGAGGAAGTGAAAGTGATGATGAAGACTTTTTTCAAACATTCGATATGGGTATCGTGTAATGGGTTTTTGGGGGTGGTGATTGCAAATCTGGAATTTATTTTTAAATTCAAGATGGCGTATGCAACTTTTTCTCACAAATTCGATATGGGTACCGTGTAATGGGTTTTTGGGGGTGGTGATTGCAAATCTGACATTCATTTTAAAATCCAAGATGGCGGATGCAACTTTTTCTCAAACATTCGATATGGGTATCGTGTAATGGGTTTTTGGGGGTGGTGATTGCAAATCTGGCATTCATTTTAAAATCCAAGATGGCGGATGCAACTTTTTCTCAAACATTCGATATAGGTATCGTGTAATGGGTTTTTGGGGGTGGTGATTGCAAATCTGGCATTCATTTTAAAATCCAAGATGGCGGATGCAACTTTTTCTCAAACATTCGATATGGGTATCGTGTAATGGGTTTTTGGGGGTGGTGATTGCAAATCTGGCATTCATTTTAAAATCCAAGATGGCGGATGCAACTTTTTCTCAAACATTTGATATGGGTACCGTGTAATGGGTTTTTGGGGGTGGTGATTGCAAATCTGACATTCATTTTAAAATCCAAGATGGCGGATGCAACTTTTTCTCAAACATTCGATATGGGTATCGTGTAATGGGTTTTTGGGGGTGGTGATTGCAAATCTGGCTTTCTTTTTAAAATCCAAGATGGCGGATGCAACTTTTTCTCAAATATTCGATATAAGTATCGTGTAATGGGTTTTTGGGGGTGGTGATTGCAAATCTGGCATTCATTTTAAAATCCAAGATGGCGGATGCAACTTTTTCTCAAACATTCGATATGGGTATCGTGTAATGGGTTTTTGGGGGTGGTGATTGCAAATCTGGCATTCATTTTAAAATCCAAGATGGTGGATGCAACTTTTTCTCAAACATTCGATATGGGTATCGTGTAATGGGTTTTTGGGGGTGGTGATTGCAAATCTGGCATTCATTTTAAAATCCAAGATGGCGGATGCAACTTTTTCTCAAACATTTGATATGGGTACCGTGTAATGGGTTTTTGGGGGTGGTGATTGCAAATCTGGCATTCATTTTAAAATCCAAGATGGCGGATGCAACTTTTTCTCACACATTCGATATGGGTATCGTGTAATGGGTTTTTGGGGGTGGTGATTGCAAATCTGGCTTTCATTTAAAAATCCAATTTAAAACACATTGTTTAAACCCTTAGATGTGACAAAGGAGAGGTATAATAACACAATTTTACTATATCATCAGAATATAAATCGTTTCTCCGGCAAAATATTAGATGAGGAAATGTTAATAGATAAATATGATATAGATATCTTATGTTTTTGTGAAACCTGGCTAAAACCAGATAGAATGTTGTTTAAAATTAATATTTTTCTGTTACTAGTGCATACAACAGGTCCTCAGTAGGAGGTGGTACTTTAATATTACGTAATAATTCTCTTAGATATAAGGAACAAAAATATATCACCGCTTGCTCTGTTGATTGCTTGTGTGAGGTAGCATGTACAGAAGTTGAAGGCCAAACTTTCTTAAGTGTTTATAGACCACCAGCATCAAACTTGTCATCATTCTTAATGATAATGGGAGAAATTTTAAGTACCTAAGCTTATAAGAGATAATAAATTAGTTTTCGTTTGTGGTCACCTAAATATTGATTTGTTAGTAAATTCACCTGAACACTGCAAGCTTACTTCATTGTTTGGTTCATTTAACTTAAAATGCACATACAAGGAAGCAACAAGAATAACAGCAACATCAGCTCAATGCATAGATAATATTTATACTAATTGTGCCATAAAATACTCGTCTCAAATTAGTGGAGTTAGGTCTGACCATACAGGTTAATTAGTATCCTTTGAGTTGGTTAAAAAGCGGCAATTAAATAAGACTATTAAATTTAGGCCGCTAACTAAAAAGAAATTAATGTTTTTAATGATAACATGTTAAGTAATCTTTCAATGGCCAATTTTGACTCCCATGACCCCAATGAAAATTACAGGATATTATTTTCTTCACTATGCCACGAATTTAGTAAGACATGTCCAGTTAAAAAATTTCAAATGAGTAATAAATCTAAATTTAATGAATGGGCCACTGCTGGAATAAGAATAAGCTGAGACAATGTATACAACTTATACCATGAAAAATCATTGACTTCCGATGAAGCCTTCCATAATTATGTAAGAAACTACTCAAATATATTTAAAAGAGTATGCGCCCTAAGCTAAATCTAAATCAGAAAGTAATAAAATTAGCATTTCTAACAATAAAATAAAAACTGTGTTGAAGGTGATAAACAAAGAAACTGGAAACACAAACCAAAATAGGGTTAGAATGATTTGACTTTGAACATCGATGATCAGGTCATCTCAGATAAGTCAAAAGTGGCTGAGAAGTTGGAAAATTACTTTACCAATATTCCAGTAGAGGTTACTAAATCTCTAAATTCTTCGCCATTATTAGCAGAATCTTTTTTAAAGGAAAACTTCAATAAGGATATACCAACATTTTCATTTAAGCCCATTTCTATTGATGTAATTAAAAAGCATTCCAAAGTCTTAACATAACAAACACTGATGACTTATGGAGTGCATCTGTTAGGATTCTTGGTAATATTATTGACTCAATTGCTGCTATCCTAACAGGCACATTTAATTAATGTATAGACAGCGGTAATTTTCCCGATTTAATGAAACATAGTAAAGTAGTACTAATTTTTAAGTCGCGTTGTAAGAGTGATCCCTCTAACTATAGACCGATATATGTGCTTCCAGCATTAAGCAAAATATACGAAAAAATCATGCTGGACCAGATGCTATCATATTTTAACTCAAATGGAATTCTGCATAGTCGGCAGTTTGGTTTCACGAAAGGTAGGTCAACAACAGACGCAGGAGTAGCGCTCATCCGTCACATTCTGGAATCTTGGGAGAAATCTCAGGATGCAATTGGCATATTTTGTGACCTCTCCAAAGCTTTTGATTGCGTTGACCACAAAACACTGATCTGTAAATTACACCATTACGGAGTTCGTGGATTCGTGTTCTGCTGACCTTGTTCTTTCATATTTATCAAACAGGCAACAAAAAGTTATTGTTAATGAAGCGACATCTGCAGGATCCCTAGCCAAGATGAGTGCTCCGCAAGGTTCAATTCTTGTTTCCTTTTTATAGTGTATATCAATGACATACATGATGACCAACTTATCGGATATTTTTTATTTGTAACTCCATCGTGCTGTATTAATTGGTCTATACGACAGTATAGACCAAAGTTTTAAATATAATTAAGCATATCTTAGAACTGGAAACATATCTTACAACTATATAATAATATAGGTTAACCATCAGAATTGAAGAAAAGCTGAAAAAAAAGAGCTGTCACTTCTTTTGGACTGTAAAACCAGGTGGAATAGTCTTTTAACAATGCTGGAGCGATTTTATCTTTTAAAAACCTTCATTCAAAAAGCTCTTATAGATCTCAATCATCCAATTCGTTTGGAAGAAGTTGATTTTGAATTGGTAAATAAAATTGTTGATGTGCTGACCCCAATTAAATTGACAGTAGAAGCAATCTGTCGGCGAGATGCTAATTTATGCACAGCTGATTCCGCTTTGAAATTTCTTATAAAACATCCTTAGTGGAAAAAATCCAAAATCCATGAAAAGATGATGAAAATCAGTTATTATCGGATTTGGAATGGCATGACTTATTTCCAGTTTCTATACAGGCTTTAGTTTGGAAGCAAATAAAGTGTATTGTTAAAAAACTTAAAAGTCGAGATGACACGGAAGAAGAAGAAGGAAGATCAGGATCACAAACAGATGATGAGTTAAGGCCACAAACCTCCCAATCCCAACCCCAATTGACACTAAAGGAAAAGTTATAGCTGAAAATTGATAAGAGTATGAAATCCCCAGATCGTGAAGTACAAATACAAAATTAATCGGGGTTGGCAAAATATAGTATTAGACGTGAAATAAGCCTGTTTGAAAATGGAGGAATTAGTGGATATCACTTAGAAACAGCATATAAGTATCTATTGTCTATTCCTCCAACCAGTGTAAAACCTAAACGAGCGTTTTCAGCTGCTGCTTATGTTGGTAATAAACGAAGCAGGCTTGGAAGTCAAACCTTGGATGCATTGATATTTCTACGATTGTATTTTCAAAATTCGAAATAAGTTTTATTGTCTTTTTATTTCTTACAAAGTATAGTATCTTTTTGTCATTTTTTCTTTTCTTACTATACTGTGGTATGTGAAGTGTACCAAAATTAAAAATATATATATTTTAAGAAATTACTCGTTTTTTAGAGTTCAGTTGCCGAATGGCAAAAAACGGAACCCTTATAGTTTCGTCATGTCTGTCCGTCTGTCTGTCTGTCTGTCTGTCCGTCCGTCCGTATGTCACAGCTATTTTATTCCAAAACTATTAAGACTATACATGTGAAACTTGGTAAGTAGATGTATTCTATGAAACGCTTTCCGATATTGAGAAAAAAATTAAAAATCATTTAAAATAAAGGAACATACTACTACCCCATACATGGAACTAAAACTGATAATATATATATTTTTTTCTTGAAACCTATGCGTGTGTGGTATTTATAGACAGGTCTTTAAAAATGACATAGGGGTTTCTGAAACCACTTTTTCATAAAGTCAATCGTTTAAAAGATATAAGCTTCCAAAGTGGTCAAATGTGTATCCCTCCCTCTAACTTCTATAATAGTGGAGTGAAAAATCTAAAAAAATATGTATCTGTAGATCGTAATGTAAACTTTCAACCAAAATTGGTTTGAATGATATCGAGTTAACCATTTTTGAGATACGGCATATTTTCTAAAACCGCAAATATAACTTTGTAATTCATACAAACACTATGATAAACAAAGTTATCTAGCGTAGTTGTAAAAAATGTAAATAAGCTAGTTTTAAGAAATTTGTAAGGTTTTTTTCGTCAAATAAATATAAATATTATATTATATTATTATAGTTACACACGGAACCCTTCATGCGCGTGTCTGACTCGCACTTGGCCAATTTTTTACATTTGAGACCAATTAGAAACAACATAGTCTAATCCGGGGATAGCCCCAGGGTCCCAGGATTCAGCATCAAGAATCACGTAATCCCGGGATTGAAAAACATGCTCGGGATTGTATTCTCTAGTTGCAACTAAGAAAGGATTTCTATCGAAATTCTATTTTAGTTGCCAAATGTGTCGAAAAAAAATAGAATTATAAATTGTAAAGAATCAGATAGATAGCCCTACAGACCTCAATCTGAACGATAATTCTATAAGCAGTTTTATGTCGATAGGAGCCGGGTTTTCTGGTTTAGAACAAGTTTCAGCTTCCTTTGACATTCCCTCTATGTCCGACAAATTATACGCCAAGTGCCATAACAAGGTCTGTCTACTACGGGAATTAGCCAAAGAAAAATTGGCTAAGTGCGAGTCAGACTTGCCCATGAAGGGTTCCGTAGTAACTATAATAATATAATATGTATAACTACTACAACTACTAGTCTGTCTGTCTGTCCATCCGTCCGTCCGTATGTTACAGCCATTTTATTCCGAAACTATCAGGACTATACATATAAAACTTGGTAGATTGATGTATTCTGTGAACCGCTTTCCGATTTTAAGAAAAAATTAAAATATATTTAAATTAAATTAAAAAATATTTTCAGATTTAGTTCCATGTATGGGGAGCCCCCCCATACATGGAACTAAAACTGAAAATATTTTTTTTTCATGAAACCTATGCATGTGTGGTATCTATATACAGGTCTTTAAAATGAGATTGAGGTTTCTAAAACCACTTTTTCATAAAATTAATCGTTTAAAAGATATACGCTTCCAAAGTGGTAAAATGTGTGCCCCCCTCTAATTTCTATAATAATGGAGTGAAAAATATGAATATATATATATATACAACGTGTAACGGAAACCCCATATCTAACCAAAAGGGCTGAAGACAACATTTGGTATGGAGTCTCTATGCACAGTTTCAGCACAAAATAACTGACTTAAAGAATTGATACCAAATTATTGGTTTCACATATTTTTTGAATACCAATCATAACAAACGTGTCACAGCACTACGAGGGTCAATAACTTTCCACGTCACTTGCCAATAACACGATAATTCTTTTCGTTCTTCTTAATTTGAAAAATTCGGTCTCTGGTATCAGTGTACTGGAATTTGTAATAAGTTCTACACATGTAGACTTAGGATTACAAAACCCTTGCCATATCGTTTGTTATCATCCAAAGAAGCCATGCACTTGGTATGTATATACCCTTTAAATTACACGTTGTATATATATATATATATATATATATATATATATATATATATATATAGATCTTAATGTAAACTTTCAATCAAAATTGGTTTTAAAGAGATTGAGTCAGCAGTTTTTGAGATACAGCATATTTTCTAAAACCGCAAATATAACTTTGTAATTCATACAAATACTATGAAAAACAAAGTTATTTGGCGTAGTTGCAAAAAATGTAAATAAGCTAGTTTTAAGAAATTTGTAAGTTTTAGTTTTTTGTCAAGTAAATATACATATTATATTATATTATTATAGTTACTACGGAACCCTTCATGGGCGAGTCTGACTCGCACTTGGCCAATTTTTGTAAAATGTTATAATAAGCAATATAACATTAGATTTATAGATTTCTTTTATTATTTTTTTCTTTTAAATTAAGTTACACTTGTTACATATTATATTGTTATGAAATAAATTACGCTTATATTTTCTGCGAAGTAAGTTCGCTAGACAGCATTAATGAAAAAATGTTTTTTTTGGTATGGCCCCACGTATATATAATAAAGTACCGAATGTTATTAAAAATATGACAGTACATCAGAATTTAAACGAGCACTAAATGAAATTTTAATAAACAAAACTTATTTTAGTCTGGTTTTATTATGACATTACATAATTATATTTTTTTTTTATTTCATACTGGTTTTATTATTCAAATAAGTACTGCATACCCATCTACCCTAACTTGCTACTTACCCAGTTTCGAAGCGTCAATAGCCTAATGGATAAGGTGTCGGACTTGTGATCGAGAGGTCGCAGGTCCGAACCCCACCCATTACACTATTGACGTGAACCCACTCCAGACACAAGCATATTTAGCTTAGTTGGAGGGGTTAACAAGATTGCTAGTAATGTGAAATGTACCCACATTGCTAGTATTCTTTAAAAAAAAATCTGAGGAGTTTAATATATAAAATCAAAGTTTTATTGCAATAGGATGAATAGTGAGGGAACGGATAATGTATTACTACAGTAAAAACAAACGTTAATTTTTATATAATAGGTATAATTTATTAAATTTATTTTTGTGATTTATTTACGTACCTACTTGCTTCATTTAGATCCATCCAGCCGTTTGAGCGTGAAGAAGTAACAAACATGCAAACAGACACATTCATTCACAAACTTTCGCCTTTATAATATTAGTGTGATAAATAAAACCATCTAAATAATTAATATTCGTTTTTCAAGTTTATTCAACATAACGACAAAAAATTAAAAAATGCAAAGTTAGCAAACTTCGTCGTGCAACGGCAAGCGGGCCTCGAGCGAACTTGTCATTGTGTGTGTGACAACGCACACGACTAGCCCGCTGCAGTAAATACCTATTTACCGCGCGTCTCGTAGGCTCGACACCCTCTTAATCAAACAACGGTCTAACCAAACCCCTAATATTTTTGAAAGACCTATTCAACGATATCCCACACTGTGGGAAGAACGAAAAAAAAAAATTATCATCCCACTTTACATGTATGGGAGGTACCCTAAATAATTGTTTTTTTTTTCAAAATTTTATTTTACCACTTTTTCGGCGTCATTAACGTGTATAGTCATGCCAAAGTACAACTTTCTAGTACCAATAGTTTTTGAGCTAAACCGCGGACAGACGGACAGACAGACGGACATGGCGAAACTATAAGGGTTCCTTGTTGACTACGGAACCCTAAAAAATAAAATATAAAAATAATATATGGCCGGCTACATTGTCCATGCTCTGATAAAGCAAATAAAATGCCTAACTTGTATTGGAGCGTTGATTGGTGTTACAAATCAAAACGCCTTACAATTTAAAAAAGACACTAAAACAAGTTATTGTACGGATCCACCACAGTAATAGAAATTTGTCGTAGTTGTGAAATTTATATTAAAAGGGCGATCAACGAGAGTGGTTCGAAAGTGCTGTCTCAGAAATATAATTCCAATTATTTTATGAGATCGGATTTAAAATCACTGATTGGGTATAATTTATTCCCGGATATTAATTTTCATCAATATGAAATAGAAACTACCAATCATTTGATTGAATTAGCAAGATGCATAATTCAGAAATATATAGACGCTCGGTTATCATTTTTTAGCAAAAACAATCAGGACCCTAAAACTTTAATTCGAAAAACATTTACCAAATTAATTCATTTTAAAAATCAATAATAACAACATACTTTTTTTTCTTTTTGTAATTGAGACTGATAATGATTAAATATTATTATGTGATTTTATTGAGTATTTTTATGATGTTAAACTTCATTTTATCGATATCGATAACTTTCCCTCAATCAAGTAGAGCAATCCCTAACTCGGCATATCTATGAAGCTTGACCTTGAACTGACCAATTGCAGTAGCGCATATTTTCCTCGTCCCGACCCGTATTGGTGAGTTGTGTTCTTCAAAGAAATTATGCCTATAAGCTCTTTTAAATACTCTCTGAGTTACATATACCCCACATGGAACTGAAACTGAAAATATATATTTTTTCATGAATCTTATGCGTGTATGTATGTATTAATAGAGAGGTCTTTAAAAATGGCATACGGGTTTCTAAAACCACTTTTTCATAAAGTTAATCGTTTAAAAGATATTCACTTCCAAAGTGGTAAAATGTGTCCCCTCTTACTTCTATAATAATGGAGTGAAAAATTATACAAAAAATATATGCTATGATCCTTAATGTAAACTTTCAACCAAAATTTGTTTGAACGAGATCGGGTTGGCAGTTTTTGAGATACAGCATATTTTCTAAAACCGCAAATAAAAATTTGTAATTCATACAAACACTATGAAAAACAAAGTTATTTGGCGTAGTTACTACGGAACGCTTCATGGGCGAGTCTGACTCGCACTTGGCCAATTTTTTAGTTTTTGTACGAACTAACATTTTGGCATATTGAACCGTATGAAGTAAGCCCAACAAAAGGTAATTGTTGTATATCGTTGAGGAATTCCCTCGTCTGTCTATGGTCTCCATCATCAGACCTGTAATGGCACTTATAACCCATATGGGTGCAAAGCAGACCTCTAATGACAGTCACAAACTATCTAGGTGTAAAGTTCTGGTCAATTCAAATTAATCAAACCCAAACAAAAGGTTACTGCTGTAAATCGTTGAGGAGTTCCCTCGACTGTCAGGAGTCAATCTGATGAAAGGCTCCATCATCAGATCAACTCTAGACCTTCCTTAATTTGTAGTACTTTAAGATACTTAATGAAAAACAAAAAACATTTTTACGGTCGAAATGCGAAACCTCCTTATTTGAAGTCGGTTAAAAAAAAATGTTGTTTCATGCTAGGTTCAGTAACCAATATCCATCCAATTCTAAAAATAAGTATGGTTCTCGTTCTTACTTTTGTTTCGGTACGAAAAAGTATCAACGTATTATAGTCACAGTATACAAGACGCCACTGTCTTTATTATAGGTTTCGACGTATTTATTTTTTCGAGGAAAGCGATACACCCCTGCGTTCACGAGCGCGTCTGAGCGCAGAATGACGGTCGGAGCCTTGCGTTCGGTAGAAAAATGTATGAAGAAATTTGAGACCGATTTTAGTTTTCTCATAAATCATAAAGTTTTTTTATGTATCTTCAAAATAATTAGCTTAACGTATAGATAAATACATAGGCTATAATTTCTTGTTATTTTGAAGTTAAGAATATGCTCCAGATTTGGCTTACAGGTACGTATTCAGACCCCATTTTTTGTAATTTTCTACGATTATTGCGGCGATAAAAACGTATTTGTGTGAAAAAGATGTATGGGACTGTGTAATTATAATGCATTCAATTTGGAGATGAATAAATTATCTTGAAATTAATACCATAACATTGTCAAAATTTTATTTCCTTATGTATCAAAATGGAACCAGAAAAACATTGAAATTTGCGAGAAAATGTAAATGCGTCCTTAAAAGACCGTATTTTAAAATACCTATGGACGAAATCCCGAAAGTTTTAAATCCCGAAAGTTCATTTGCCCGAAAAGTTAAAATCCCAAAGATTTATATCCCCACACGTCCGACGTCAGGGGCACTCCGAGGTTCGGTTTGGTTAGGTTCCTTTAAGCTCTTGAAATAGGAACCCCGCGCAGCGGGGCTCCGCTGACAATTTGATGGAGTTTGATCTCATCTAAATCAAATGATTCACCAACAATAGAGAGGATGTGTGGATGTAATTTACACTATTCTAACTTAACCTAACCTAGGACATTCGATACTATGTACTTCGATATTTAGGTTTTTCGATATCACTCGAGATCTACCCTCTCTATAAAAAATATTAAAACATGTTGAGCAGAATGCCCACCGTCATAACTGTGTTGTAGTGCCATCTATGAGTAATCGCGCGGGAACTACGTCGCCGCTCTTTGGGATTTCATCCATCGGTATTTCGTACATTCGGGATTTCGTCCATACGGGATTTCGTCCATTCGGGGTTTTATCCTTTGGGGCATTTCGACATCGGTATTTTATGTTACGATATAACGGCTATCGGCATTTAAAACTTTCGGTAAGATTTTGAATTTCGTTGTTTTGCACGTCGGTATCTCAGTCATAGTTATTATGAAATTTCCGGATTTTAATACATGCCCCTTATAATAAATCATTCATTAGATTTTTAACCCCTTTTATCTCAATAAATCACGTGCATATCACAAACTATTGAATGTTGAGGGTATTATTTGTATTTATAATGATCTTTTCACGATATATCGAGAATATATAGTCTAATCAAAATGTGTTACAGTATAATTAAGATTACCTAATGTTCAAACAAGGCAGCGACTGGCAGGGTCGCTAGGACAATTCTGAATAATTTTATATTATATAAATTTTTTAAAGGGAAATATGTATGTGTAAGTAAAAGCAGTTTTTCTCTTCCAGTTTCAACATTTATATGTACTGAGGTACTTATCTAAGACGAATGAAGGCGGAAAAGTGCTATTAGAGCAGAGGCACAAAATGTGGTTTCTCGTCTGGTTTTATGTATCTCTAAGTACTGAAATTAAATAAGCGTACTTGTTATCTAACTATTTTAAATGTGTCGTAAGGGCACTTTTGGTGTTTTCATTGACATTTTAATTATGACATTTAACGTAACGTAATAATTTATCCCATAAAAAACAATACTTGTCAAAAAACCAAGTCTCGCAACTCAGTTCTTCTACCGTAAAAAGTTGTGAGATCCATGTAATACCAAGTCGGTTATTAATTTATTCAGTCCCTACTTAAGGGACCTTTTATCTTAAGCTGTTACGTAATTATCTAACCTAACGACATCTTATAGTGACCATATCAATATTAAAAATCTTTAGCGTTTTAAGTGAATAGATTGACTCGGCCATCGCATGAAAACACAATATATCTCACAAGTAATACATATATAAATTAAATTGTTTATTGCGATTGCCAAGTCAGTCTATTTATTTAAAACGTTAAAGATTTTTAATATTGATATGGTCACTATAAGATGTCGTTAGGTTAGATAATTACGTAAAAACTTAAAATAGAAGGTCCCTTAAGTAGGGACTGAATAAATTAATAACCGACTTGGTATGACGTGGATCTCACAACTTTTTACGGTAGAAGAACTGAGTTGTGAGACTTGGTTTTTTGACAAGTATTGTTTTTTATGGGATCTCATTGCTTTTTGTAGAAAGTCCTACTTTTTTCGTTTCCGGTACCTTCTACTTCTTGTATACCAATAACGAATTTTCTTAAAGCCCTCTCTCTGTCTTATGAGCTTTTCTTATTTTTGTAGGTAGTCTTCGTATGCCTCGCTATCATCTAGTCGATTTGAAAGACTTACGATATGACAGATCTATTTGCAACAGTAGCTTTATTTATCTTTCTGAATGGACAAACACCATCGTATGAAAACTTGCTATTGATTTCTCGCAACAAATTGATGAACTTTACGATTCTGAGAGAAGTTGACGCAACTTTAGCAATATTATGCAAGTCTAGGAACTGTGAGTATTGTGTAGGCACCTACTTTACATTGTACATAAATACAAAATGTACCAAGCTAAGTTAAAGGTCGAAGTGTGAGGCGGATTCTCGTTTTGATCAGCAAAACAAAGTAATTTAAGACTTTTAAACTACCGCGTACGTGTATCATGGACATTTGAATGAGAAATATAGATTACTAATGCTAATCCTTACTAATATTAAAAATGTGAACGACTGTCTTTCTCTCTATTAAGCTTTCACAGCTACACCACAGCACCAATTTGGATGAAATTTGGAACGAGAATAGTTGGAGACCCCGCATCAAACATAGACTTTTTTTCAAAATAAACTCCCAAAAGGATTGACATAGGGTATGACAGTTTGTATGAGTAATCAAAACCGCTGAACCGATTTTAATGAATTTTGGTTTTTCTCCTCTAATTAACTCGGGTGAAATCGCGGGACACAACTAGTATTCGTATAGTTCGACATCTATTCCTCAATCTGCTGAGTTGAACCGATACGAAATAATATTAAACATGTTAAGGAATTTGTTTAATATTATGTACAGAGATGATGACTAACAAAAAACATTGAGATATAATTATCCTAGAGTGAATGATGAGATTATCAAGTTCTCTACCCGTCATCTGGCGGCTAAGCTACCATAAGCCCGCGACGTTGTTGATATTGAATTTTAGTATTAGGAAAAATATACCTCGGAAAGCGCGTTAACACGTTCGCTGACAGTACGTGGTTAGGCGGGAAATTAAAATAGTGCGTTAATCTAAATCCATTCGGTATTTATGTAGATGTTTAAATAGAAAAACAGAAAGCAGATAAAAAATTTTAAAATAATTCCTAAAATCGCAAAAATGAATTCTGTTGCTGATTTTAATCACCCGCTTTCTTTTCAGTTACTTTTTTTTTCAATATAAAGAAACACCAGGTTCTAACTTTTTATTGAATCCAAAAAAGAAATACGATAATATACAACTGCAACAACAGGACCCATAAAAGATAAAACAACTGTCCAATATAACATAACAATAGTCCAAGAAGACTTACACGTCCAGTATCCAGCCCCTTTTATAATGAAACCAATGACAAGATTGGCGCAGTGGCTGAGCGACTGGCTACGCGATGCATGTCACGGGTTCAATTCCCGAACGGGCAAATTTTTAAACAATCTACAGATAGTAGTTTCGGGTTGGCGTTTATAAGTGTATATCTTGAAGCGCACCTACGATACAGTAGAAATTCCCAGTGTTATGTTTATTTGCGGGAAAGTTCTACCGAGTTACCGCGGCCCCGGAAATTTAGGGCAGCCGAAGGAACAGGGTGGGTTTTTAGTCAGTAGAAATCTGACACACCCTTTCGCTTGACCCAGAGCGGAAGAAGTCATTCGATGATTTTCCCACCTCAAAAAAAAAAAAACGTTAAGTTTATACGTAGCTACGTTTTTTTTCATAAAACAAAAAATTTTGTTCATAGCAAGATCGGACAGTTAATAATTCTGTAAGCAAACATGACATTCAAGCAAAAAAGCAATGGATGCAAACAAATATTAAGCGAATTTCGTATGAAACACGTACTTTATTGACTAACGAGAACTATTAAGCATTGTCCTGATATCCAACATCCAAGGTCAATAACGTATGAATCCTCTTTCAAATGCATCTCGCGCCTCTTTTAGGATCATCTAGTTAACCTTCAATATAAAAAAAAAATAAAAGATGATCATATTACGTGACTAACCAAGAATTTGCGACTTTATCAGAACGTCCGACATAATTATCTATGATGCAGACCGATGACGATGATCTAACATTCGTTAAATGTTTGAAATCTGCGAAGATATCAGCGTCTCGTAACATGGTTGCATTATGTCTTGTGATCGTGATGATAAATGACTGACATCTGACGTAATGAACTAGTAAACTGTTACTGTTACAGGCAGTCCAAGTATGGAGTGTAGTAGACTGCTACAGAAGATGTTATATGAGATCTCACGATACAGAATTAATAGAATATCAGCAGGTCTCTTGATACAGCCGTTCTAAATATGATTATTTAAACAAACAACAGACAAGACTACATCATCAAAACAAATCCTACTCTTATATAACATTTATTACTTATTTATCAATAATTTTAACGCTATGTTACACAAGACATTCATGGATATATTTAGGAAACAATATCAACGTCTTAAGGCCCCAAAAATCACGTAACCGAAGTGCGAAATGAAATGACCCTACCAAACTTACGATACGCGAGGACAGGTCGAAACAAGGTCACTACCGTTTACATAATACTTTGACTTGTACCCGACGTGACGACAAACTTTTGATTTTATTTAACATTGACAATGAAAATCGATCCTAAGGACGCTTCTCGAAGCCTCAGTCTCGTAAGTATTTAGTACTATTTTACAAACAAAGGAACCTAAACGGCCTCTTACCTACGTGTTTCCATTTGAAACTAGAACTCATTTTAGTTAAATAAATAGCTTAGTAATATCTTAATAGTAGTAGCTTATAAGTAGTTTAGTTATAGCAGAAGTAGGTATGTATTCCAACAAACCAAATCATATTAAACACATAGAAAACACAATGTAAGCGATCCACAGATAAATCAAACAGAACTCGCACGAACGCAACAAAGCACACATAAAATAGTAGAAGCGCGAGTGTTTGTGCTTGTTAAATATTGCTTATTCGATTAACTACATTGGCATTTAAATCATCCAGCCAAATCTTCTCTACACTGTATTAGTCTGTATGACGTGATTGTACATCTTTAAAACCGAAACCGGCTCAACAGGATACACAAATGGAAACACTATTAAAAGTATATTTAGAAATGATTTGATTACCAAAACCCGATTGCCGAATTAGATACGCTTTGAATTATTATGATATAGGTAAATCTGCTAGGTCAACTTGAACGGAAATATCCAGCCAGTACCTTAAATGGTGTCGAAGTATAACAAGTCAAAACTTTTTCATGCGTATCATACAGTTTAATAAGATCTGTCAGACGACTATAATACCCAGGCTTGGACAGCATCAGCGGTAAGTGTTATCATTATCATTAATAATGAGCATATGAGCCACGCGTGGCGCAACGCAGTTATAGTGTGGTGGCGCAAGCGCAGCGAGGCGGTGACGCGATGTTAAGTAGACAAACCAACGTATTCAAATACATCTTGTGTTCTATTCACCTACAAAAAAGACTTATTTTGAAGACCACTAGCAAGAAATTTTAAGTAGAGTTCAAGTCACGAACTACTAAACGCCTAAAGAGGTTAACTTAATGACTTCGTTATTGATTGTAATGGCTTTTTAATAGGATTTAGCATAATTTATTCTATTAAATAGGTACGTAGGAAAGCTTAAAAAAACGTTGTTCTACCTCAATAAAATCAGCGAATTGTTGTCCACAGTTGGAGATGGGCTATTCCTTATTTTTAGCGGCGCGCGGCGTCTCAATATCTGTTCCATCCTGTATATCCACTCTGTCCCCTCATGACAATGTTATAACTTTTATTTTATTTATTTATTGTTTATTAAAACTTTATGCAACACAAAATGTATAAAGGTGGACTTAATGCCATAGGCATTCTCTACCAGTCAACCATGGGTGGTAAAGAGATAACAGCTAGTCATGACAGGTGCATAAAAAAAATAAACTAAATAGATAATATTTTCAAAGTAAAAGTTTCATTACAAGTGTATATATACATATACTTCTAACTAGAATAAAGTTAAATACATATTTATCATAATACATACCAAAAATATTTTAAATATTTATTAATAAAAAGTTATAGAAAGGGGGTTATGAAAACTCTGCTTCCACTATTTGTTAAGAAAATAATCCCGCAACTTTCTCTTAAATGCATATTGATTGGTGGCCGTCCTGATATCGAGAGGTAGTGCATATAGAAGGAAGAATGAATAAAATCAGATATATACCATATATATTAATAATAAGTACTAGAAAGGGGGTTATGAAAACTCTGCATCCACTATTTGTTTCGAAAATAATCCCGTAACTTTCTCTTGGCCGTTCTGATATCAAGAGGTAGTGCATTCCACAGAAGAATAGACTGTATATAAAAAGAAGAATGAATAAAATCAGAAGTATGAGAAGGACAGAGTAAGAGAAGATTATTGGAAGAGTGCAGACTTTTAGCGTGTGAGGAACATAGAAATTGAAAATGAGAAATAAGGTAAGAGGTAGGGGTAGGAGAGTTCAGCAAATAGAAAAGCTTAGTCAAAGTGCGCAAACTTCTTCTCTGGCGAATGGGCATCCATTTGAGCTCGGTTCTGTACCTCGATACGTGGTCATATTTTTTTAAATTAAATTTGAACTGGATACAGTTATTAAGGAGCCTATCGAGCTTATCCAGCAAGACCGCATTCAAGTCAAAGTAGCACACGTCACCATAGTCGATTACAGGGAAAATTAAAGTTTGCACAAGCATTGTCTTGGTTTTTGCAGGTCAAAAGTTCCTCAGACGATACAGGCATCGCAAAGTCCCGTTGACTCTTTGACTGACACTGCAGACCTGACTTTGCCAGCTAAGCACAAAGTCAAGATACAAATCGAGATCTTTAACGCTAGAGCTAATAT